>CM034157.1:251968460-256768460 GCA_019776745.2 Taxus chinensis | reverse complement strand
ATCGAGAATATTTTTCTTTCATGTACCCTATAATGATCCACAAAGTCTGAAAAAGAATATATAGAAAAAATCATAAAAAAAACAATTAAAAAAAGTGAAACTTGATGTTTGAAATCCACTGTTGTTTTTCAGTAAGGTTTTTCATGTATTCAATTCAATATAAATAAGTTGAATGGTTCTACATATTTCCCTCTTGCTCCATCAAAAATTAGAATGATATCAGAACCATGTTTGAAGAAAGATTTAAATTAGCTGAAGAATATTAATATATTCTTGTATAATTGGTCCAAATAAAGAAAGAATCGAATGAAATCATGAGACATTTTGTGTCTTGATTCGACAATTGTTGAAAATAATACTTGTGGAATCTTCAACATCTGATGATAACAAGAAAATATTCTTCATAAATTCACAATTACTCTAGGTCAAATTTATCTTATGGAGAGTTCAACCTTGAACTCTTGAAAATGCCCAAAAATATGCCACCAAAGTACAAGATGATCTAATTTTTCCTACGAAAGTGAATAATCCAAATTGTAAGAAAAAGGGTCAAACCTCCAAATAAGGTATTGATTTAATTTAATTTGAATTAATTTATATCTAATTGCAGAGTAACTGATGTCTAAATGATAAAAGAAAGTAATGAAAAAAGAGAAATAATATGTAAAGTATTAAACCCTAATCAAGAATATGATATAAGAAGACTTAAATGATATACGTGTAATTTGGAAGTGATATGAGAAGGAAGAACCTTCAATGTTTTATATTTTTTACTAAATCTAATTATATTTCCACTTAAAACCCTGATCAAATTCATATTTGACTCAAAAATTACAAATTGTCACTATGTGTAATTTGATATCTCTCTTCATTTCTTTTCTATCTGCATTTTTCACACTAATAAAACTTTATACACTAATGTGAAGGGTCATATGTGGTGGTATTATTGTCGGTTAAATTTATTAACCTTCATGAGATTCATTCTCCTTAAAAATTTGAATCAAATAACAAAAAATATACCTTAACAATGATGCTATGAAGGATGTCCCAATTATTGATATTTATGTAGTACCATTACTCTAGAAATACATGTTTCTTCACTAGAAAAACACTCCACTACTTTGAAAAAATACACAATGAAAATGATATGAATCCAGGGCTTGTTTTCTGGCCCATAACTATGCCTCCTCCCTCCTCCCTACTACTTCACATACCCAGCCCCAATATATTTTTAAAAATATTTATACTTCAATACCCTTATACATTCCTATGTAATGTATACGAGGCATAGTATGATGCAGGTCCGTTGTCACTTGAATGGATGCTTAGATGGATGTATTATTGAGTACTTTCACGTGCCTATGTGAATGCAAGCTTAGTTGATGACATGTGAATCCACCATTGTTTGGTTCCTTATTTTGACACAAAATTGAAGGATATGAAGTTGATGAAAAGGTGGCATATGGTGGTGTAAAGGTGGTAAGAATTGGTGATGGGAAGGGAAACGCTAGAACGCCATCTCTCACATATACTCAACAAGAGGGCATAACCCAAATTCTAATAGAGACCTTATGACATATACTTAGGTATATTAAAGTGCTTCTAGAAAATAAATCATTTGGGGATCAAAAATAAGGTGTATACAATGAGCTGCCTGGTGCATTGCTTTGCTTCTTACACACCAGTCACCACTAAGAGAAGATATATGTTATCTAACTAAGTGAAATTTCATATCTTGGGTTGTAGGGTGTGTAAGACTAAATCCACTATCAAGAGATAAAGACAAGAGGCCTAAAGAAAGTATGTGCATCCACTAGATTGCATGTGCTTACCTATAAACATGTTAAATGCTAATAGAAACCTAGAAATGTACCCAAGTGCATGATTTAGTGTCTACCAAATTAATTTTAAGCTTGATATAATGTTGGAGGGCCAATAACTCTCCTCATATCTATCTAATGGCAATAAGATATAATAGTTATTATTCTCCATTTAGTCATATGCCCTCCTTTATGTCTTATATATTATCATATCCACAAATCCAAGGTTTAATAATCGTTGGTTATCTCTATTTTACTCATGGGATCACTTTATTCTGCAAAATAATAAACTATTATCTTTATGGATAACCTATTAAAGGTATTTTATAAATTTAATATTCCTAAATAAGTCATCACCTACCACCTACCCTACACATCTCTAGTTTTGCCTTTCCATGTAACCTCACAACTAATCATCATTTGCATTAGACTAGATCTAATCTATATCCTAATCATATCCTCACCTATAAATTCTAGAGATTATAATTCTAGTAGCCTCTCTAAATTTCACTCTTTCATAGTGATTTACAAATTCAAATGGAAGGCTTGGAAGCTATCTGGAAGAAATCCATGAATTTAATTCTCGCAACACCTGAATCATAAAATTCTAATTAGAGGCATCAATCCATGACTCTATAATTCCTCCATGTCATTCTCATGCAATCCTCCATTTGGGGGTTGATCTCAAATTTCATCATAGGCTTAATCTTAGCTAACTGAATCCTCCACCCATTAACTATAAATTGAAATTGCTCTCCTCCTCCATGAGAGCTAAGATTAGAACAATGTCCTAGGATCCATACACAAAATGGATGCAATTTAATCACTAATCAATCGATTCTTTATGATTTAATCCAATCCAATTTTTATTAGATCAAATCATTCATCCAAAGATGGTGAATCAAAGCCACTTCAAAGGGGGAGGTTTTGCTAGTGTGTCTTATCAAAATGAGCCCTGAAGCATTTTCAAAATATCCAACATTGAGAACACAAATGCTATCAAAGGAAGAGTATTTCATCTTGTAGGTAAGTACATTGTATATTATGAATTATTCTCCCTCCTTATCCATCATTTCTCTATCTGAGGTAGGTGCAATAATTTGTGTTAGGAAATTATGATTGATTTGGTTTATAATCAGTCTTATATTTGCATATTAATGCACCAAATTTTTGTCTACATTTTGGCAGCCCACCGTGGGGCTTACCCCAAAAATTTTTTTAGTATTTTTAGCATTTTAAATTTAGAACAAAATGTCAAAATTTGAGAAAAATATGTTAAAATTCGAGATTTGCACCCCTTGAAATTTCAAATTTTTGTAACAGTCTAGTCATTTCAGTGCATTTGACCAGTGAAAACAAATGCTTTTGTAGTCGCGGCGCATTATGTTTAGGCAACCACGCTGGCAATTTGTTAAGCTAGTATTTTTTGAAAAAACCAGTGCAACTTACAAAAAAGAATACAATGCATTTTGCACATAAAATAGACATTTGTACACAAATAGTGCATTTATTCCTATAAAGTAACACATATGTTCATTTTGGCACATTTGTTCTGTGTTTGAGCATTTTTTTTTCCCTACCTTCCAAGAGCCATAACTTTTGATCCCGAACTCGAAATGACTCTTTTTTTTCCTGAAAAGGTATTGAAAAGATATATGCATTCAAAGTGTTAATTTAGTATTTTGGAAGATAATTTATTCATGGTTTTCATTTTCCTAAACATTTTTATTTTAACTACACATTAAGTTATCATTTCTTGTTCCAAACTACTAACACTTTGTGTGCAACTTCCTACGCTTACCAAAGATAAAAAAATCAATCCAAAACTACTAATCCTTTTTATTTTGCAGCTCATTTATTCCAAGACATTGGGGTATAAAACATCAAACTACTAATATTTTTTTGTAGGGCCTCCTCTTGAAGACCCCATTACAGAATTTTTAATAATTTTATCTTACATCCATTTTCTTGCATTTATCATCATTTTTCTATGTTTTCCTTTGTTTCTTTGTTTCATCCTGAAGGAAAAACTGTGTATGCTCTCCTCTCGCGTCCTAGGACAATCTTGAGGATCAAAAGTGGAATAGCCTTCCCATTTTTATTTTGTAGGGGTAAACGTGACATGGAAGTGATATCCATGCACTTTCATAGTCCTAGGGGTCTTGTGACCTGTGGGATTTCATCTCCACACACGTAGACACACCCCGTGTTCTGGATGGGGTAGATAAATTCAAGGAAAACTGTCGTTATTGTCTAAGCAAATTACTTGTTTTAAGAGCAGACGTGAAGTGAGGGGCTTCCACGTCCCAATACCCAAGCCTTAGACAACATCCTTGCAACATGGACTTGGGCCCCATGTACCACAAGGTATATCAAAGACTCCCCTAGTGAGCTTGCATCCTAGACTAGGAAACCTTTTGGCCACATATTAAGCTATAGTGTAAGGAGGCCACACTCCCCAAGATCACTTGCTAGCCAACCCCACATTGACACATAGGTGGAGAGCCAATTTTGGCACCATCATTGGTGTGTGGTATTGAAAGTGGGATATAGCTTGATTGCAATCCCACTTGACTAGTTAGGGTGTGTGTTGCATGTTTGTTTCTTGTGTGTGAACACCCTTAACCATCCCATCACCTTAAAATTTTAATTAATTAAACACTATCATAATTAACTATCCCTAATCACATGATCCTAATCCTAATCCCATCACCATCCTTAATCAAAAATCCTAATCCAAATCTAATCCCCTACACATCTTATCTAACCATGGCCTTTGATCCTCAATCCCCATCCCCTCTAAACCAACATCTAAACCCCTATCTCTTTTCTAAATCCATCAACCAAGTTATCCCATCATCCCCCACCCATCAAAGTCAACCATCTCACTTTGACCACAAAGTCCCACACAACATCTAACACCTTAATCAACAAATATCAAACCTAACATCCTACCTTAACCAATCCTCTCCTATCCAAATCAACCATCCCATGTTGATCCTAACATCCTAAAAACCATCCAAATTAACCAAAAAATATCCAATCTTCAATCTTCAATCAACCAATCACCCCGTAAACCATCATCTCCTAACCAACCCCATCCAAAACTTTCCCTTCCTAAGATTTCGACCACTCACCCCATTGACCTCCTCCTTGAGGAACCCAAATCATCTCAATCCACACCTCAACCTAAACAACATAAACCACTATCCCCACAATCCAATTACATCGACTTTGACCACCTCACTAACTTTGACCTAGACCAAGAGGACCTCCTTTATGTCCTTGCTAATCTAGCCACCAATCCCAAACCCACACAACCATCCAAAACCCAACCTCCAAATCCCCTATCAATCATCATGACCTACACCTTCCTCCCATCAAAACTCATGTGAATAATCCACCATCATCCAAAACCTCAACTCCTAAATCTAATCATCATCAAACCTATCATCGAATTTCATTCACATACCCACAACAATCCCAATCACTTATCCAAAATTATTATCTTGCACATCCCATCTTATTTCTCCATCCTCGTCATCTTCATCATCCCAATCTAATCCTACATCATTTCTCCTAAATAGTCCCACAATCCCTAATCCACCATCAAATTCAGCCTCTAAGCCTATTTCATCCCCTCCATCACCTACACCCAATCCTATCAAAACTATCTCATCCACCATGACTCCTAAGTCACCCTCATCCCCTTCTACCCCCAATCCTAAACCATCTAATGTAGCTCCTATGCCACCCTCATCATCTTCATCCACATCTAATCCTAATCCATATCCTTCATCACCTAAATCTCACACTATCCTATCCTCTAATCCTATTTCATCTCCACCATCCCCCAATCCTAAAACATCTAATGTGACTCCTAAATCACCAACTCCTAAACCTAAAAATCCAATCCTCAACCCCATCTCCTACCCAATCTAATGAGGCTCCTATTCCACCTTCATCTACTTCATCCCCTAAATCAACCAAATCTAATGTGGTTCCTACACCACACCCATCTCCCAAATCTCCTTCATCCCCAACATCACCCAAATCTAATGTGACCCCCATATCACACCCATCCCCTTCATCTAAATCTACCCCATCCCCTTCATCTACATCTATAATCCCAAAAACTCTAATCCTAAGCCAAAACCATCTACCTCAAAACCACATACTCCAACCAATCCAAAATCTACCAAATATACTTTTGACTCAAAGCCCAAACCATCCACTTCAGCCCTTAGGAAGAATTAATCCCCTTAATCTTCTAGGCCACAACAATATAATCCAACTCCATAAATCCAAATCAATTCAAAACATCTCATTATCCACCCAATCCTTCCTACACCTTTACTTCCTACTCCCCCAAACCATTTAACCTAAACCACTTCACTCCTTTAGGAGAATCCTTGACCACCATCTTTCATCATAAAAACTTCAACATGATCATCCATCCCCCAATCAAATCACGTGATTAAAACCTTTCCAAACCATCTTGGTATCAGGAACACTATTATTGTGACTTTCATCACACCCATGGACATTCAACCAATCGTTGCATGCAATTTAGGTCTTATGTCCAAAACCTCATTAACCAAGGAATTCTTATCCTTGTACCTCTTTATCCACCACCTTTCCATCCCAATCCTTTTCCTAATCATCATCCACCATCCAAATCCCACTCGACATCCAAACATCATCATCCATCCAAATCTCATCATACATCCAAAAATCCATCACCGACCAAAAATCAAGGCAAATCTCACCCCCATCCTTTGTTAAGTTTGACCTCTTAGCGGATGATAAAATTACAACCCCTAGTCTCATGATGACCACATGACATCATCTTCCCCATCCACTTCATATCCTATAGCCAAAAATATGTTCACTAATATGAAACATCAAGGCAAAGGCTTAGGCATCCATGAACAAGGCATTCACAAACCCATCTCCCTTCATCAAAATCTAGGTCATTTAGGCTTAGGTTATAAACCTAACACTAACAATGTCCCTCCCACTACTCCATCACAACCCATTTCTACCACTCCTCTTATTTATCCTACCATCCCAACCACTCAACCCAATCACAAATCATTTAATCCCCCTACAAATACCAAACACCTAAAAATGGATTGAGCACATAATTCATCACCTGCGCATGGATGTTATTTCCTTCCCACCCATCCTCCTTCCATCCAACATCCAAATCCCTTTGCATCTAATCCATTATTATCATCACATCCATTCATATCCTCTTCCAATCCATTCATTTGAACACTTGATCAGCTTTCTCACACATGGTATAGGTCAATAGTACCTACTATAACCGTGTGACCTTGGTCTATCATTACCTCCAACATTCAAGCACAATTTTCCTCCTAGAGATCCACACACTTTAACACACTTAATCAACTTGTGGTGAAGACCCTTGGGTGCATCTTTTGACACTCTAGCCAATGTCATCACTACACTCATCTCCATCCCCCCATCAAGCCACTGGTGATTCTTAACCCCTTGAGAGTTCTCAAGAGAGTGGAAGCTCTTTATGCAAAAAAATCCAAATATCAAAAAGCAAATAAAAATAAAAAATCATATCAAAAATAAAAATATCAAATAAAATCCACCTCAAGACTCTCTCTAGGGGTGTTTCCAAGCAACTCTACCAAGGCTATGGATGCCTGGCTGGTAGTAGAGAAATGTTGTGACAAGAATCAGATGTATCTCTGTTGGGGCTATGGACGTCTGGCTGACAAAGAGAATGCACGGATTAACCTTCTGTTCACCTTCCATCAACCTACTTGACTTAATCACTCCCTATACATTGGCTAGTTTTCTTCACATACTACCCATTAAGTATTCACTTCAAGTGGTAATTAACCATCACAATCACACACACTTTGATCTCAAAGAGACATAGGGCTTGCATGTTTCTAGGTATTATTTAGACCTTGGTCACACTTTTGTTTTATTCCAACTCTTTCCTTACAACATGTGTTGTTAGGCTCATCTTTTGTTCATCACTGATGTTATTTTCCTTCCATCCATCACATCCACATCCTTTTTCCCTTGGATCAAACATCCATGGGAAGACAATGATCCTTTCCTTTTCATCCAATCCTCCTCATGTCCCTTTTCAAATGTCATCATCATGACTGGGGGAAGCCTTACTACCATCCACTAGGGGCATCATCCATTTTAGATACCCCTCACTTCCCATCCTACCCTACACCTGGGGGAAAATAAAACCCATCAGCCATCCACACAGGTCACCCTACTTTACACTTTGGGGCATACGACATTCATCCCTCAATCCACCCCCCTATACCTTGGGGTAATATCTTATCATCCATATCCCCCATCGTATCTTCTACCACAGACCTCATCCTATCTCTCTATCTCCCATCCTACATCCCATATAATCCTAACCTATCAATCCATCCCTAGCCTCTCCAACCTATCTAATTTCCCTCAAATCCTTCCCTTTCATCCTACCCAAACCACACTTTGGGACTTATAGGAGAAAGTTTCATCCCACCTTACATCCCTTCCCATCCCCCCATCACTCCCATCCTGAAAATTACCAAAATCCAATGACATTCCCCCCAATCCAAAATCAACAATCCAAATCCAAAACATCCATCAAAATCCAAAATCCAAAATCTAAAAATCCAAAATCCAAAAAAAATAATCCAAATCATCCGCTAAACATCCAAAATAAATTTTTTCAATCAAAATAATCTAAACATTCCAATGATATCAAAATCTAACAATAATCTATCCAAATCAAAACAATCAAAACATTTGGCACAAAAAATCATAACATAATGCATGCATGTGTGTGTTTTGGTGTGATATGTGTGTTGTGCTTTTTCTTTTGTGTGATGATATGAGGCCAATATTTCTCTGCATTTATTTTTGGCCAATGATATGAGGCCCACATTTGTTTATATTCATTATATCATGTCTAATGATATGAGGACAAGGGCATTTGGAAATCAATCATCATGGTCTTTATACCTTGGTGCATCTTGCTTACCATGCCACATCAATCACAATTGCCTAATGATGATAACAGTGGGCACTTTATGGTAGCACACCCCCTTTTATCATCATATTTTAACCTTATCATCATCCACACCTAATACTCATCATCATCCAACTAACTATCTAACCTCCTCATCCTCTTAACCTCAAACTCAATCCTTTATATACCCTTAATCAATCAATCTTAATATCCTCGCAAATCATCCTATCATCCAAAATCCTAATGCCCCTTGATCTGGGGCATATCCATCCTCAAAATCAAAATCCTCATCTCTTGCAATAAAATCATCCTCAAAATTAGCATCCTCAAATCTAACATCATCTAATCCAAATCTTCAAATCAATCATATCCCCTCTGGGAATCCAAAATCCTATATAAATCTCTAAATCCTCTTTTAATCCTAATAAATATTCCCTTACATTGGGGCATATCCTCAAATCCTAAATCCTAAATCTCCACCCTTGTCATACATCGTTGGTTGGGGCATCCTCTAATCCAAAATCCTAATATCTCTTAATCCTCCTAATCTCATCCTCCTAATCCTCTAATCATACTCCTCTCATAATATTATAATCCTCTAATCCTCATCCTATGAATCCTCAAATATTTCTAATCCTCTAATCATAATCCTCTGAATCCTCAAATCTTCTCATCCTCTAATCTTCTCTTCATCTACTAACTTGGGTCTCTCCTCTTTTCGAGTGGTTACCCGATCCTCGTTCCTCCCCGCCTAACCCCTCGAGGGGGCATCATATCACCATATCCTAACATCTTTTCTTATTTTTCTTTGAATGGTCATTGCTACAAATAACCACTTCAAAGAGGGGCAAAATGTAGACATCTAAAATGTCGACATGGTTAATTACAATTAACCTGTTCCACAAATATCCCAACATCAACCATATAATAATTAATCACAAGAATAATTGTTATTATTACATTTACCCGTTATCATTTTCTATTCCATTTATCATCCTTTATTTAATTATTTATCAACATTCCATCATTTCATCATTTATCCATTCATTCATCCATTATTCATCTATTAATCACTTTAATTCAATTATTAATATCCTATTATCCTATTTTAATCCTTCATTATCATTTTATAGGAATTTAATATTCCTACATCTCACCTACCACCTACCCTACACATCCCTACACCTAGCCTTTCCATGTAACCTCACCCCTAATCATCATTTATTAACCTAACCTAATCTAATCCTAATCACATCCTCACCTCTAAATCTAGAGGCTTCTATTTCTAGAAGCCTCTCCAAATTTCCCTCTTTCAATTTAAAAATTCAAATAAGCTTCCTCCCTCCATTGAATTTTTAATTCAATGAAACCTCTCTCAAATTATCTAGAGCCTTCCACTCTAGAATTCTCCATTCCTCACATGCATCCTCCACCCTTGATCCAAATCCAACATGGCTTCATCTTAGCCATTGAATCCTCCACTCCTAAACTATAAATTTAGCTCTCCTCCTCCATGAGAGCTAACTTAGAACAATCTTAGATAATCATAACAAAACTTTTCCATTTTTATCACAATCAATCAAATCCATCATTTATCTTCAATCAATCATCGTCATTCATCCATCATCTATCATTATTCATCATCTTCATCAATCAATCCCAATGCAAAATCAAGGGGAGGTGTTTGCCCAAGTGTCTCCATCAAAATCTGAAGCAAATCCAACAGTAATTAATCAAGAAATCTAGGAGCACATCCAACGCAATCAAGGGAAATTATGATCGTTACAACTAGTAGGTAAGTACAGGTATAATTCTCTCTCCCTTTTCATCATGAGCTCTATCGGAGGTAGGTGAATAGATTGTATTAGGACTCAATAGGATTGATTTGGTTTGATAATCATCTTATAGTAATTTTCTTACTTAGGAATTATATGAATAGTAGTATGCAATCAAGACTAGATAATTACCGAAAGTGTGTGATTTTGTGTCTACAGGTACCACTGATTCTTTTTTTCAAAAATTATATAATGATGTGATTTATTTGAATAAGAAACTTTCACAAGCCACCTCTCTAAGGTACGGTTATCAAAATAAAAATTAGAGTCAAAATATAAACACAATAGGTGGATGAGAAAGAATATTAGCTCTTGAAGTACCTCTTGTTAATGCCACACGTGAAGCAAGGCCTGAAGAAGAGTATGATGAAGATTAAGTTGAATATGAAAATGATGAGGTATTTTTGGTCATTGATGAGATTGAATCTACTGGAAACATTGGTTTTTTAATATACCCATTTGTTAGATAATGAAGATGATGAAATCAATGAGGATATGAATAGTCATTATTATACGATGTTCACCCTCTCAAAGGCTCAATAGAGGTAAAATTATTACAAATTAAAATATCTTCAAGTGGATACTCTATAAAAAAAATAACAAAAGGAGTATCACTACTTCCCTCTCCCATGCAATTAATGAAAAAGAAGTCCAAAGTATCCAGAATCACCTCTACATCTTCCAATGTGAGTATGTCTAACTCTCCTTGTCAAAGTTCTCCCCTCATTTCTACATTTAAATGTAATGATATGAATAAAAATAATATCAATGCCATTCCAATAAGTAGTAAATCTCTCACTATTGCATCTACACCTTCACCCTCCTATGAGTCTCATTTTGACATAATTGAACATGTTAAAAAGTACAAGGTCCAAACTTCCAAATTTGAGTATTTGAGAACTTTCACAAACAATTTAATAAATTTTTCTAGTTTATCAAAGGAATTAATTCAAATTCATGTCACACAGACCTCATTGTAAAATATTCACTTCCCACATTTAGAAATACTACATCTTAGAAACTTGTTTCCTCCATATCTCCCTCTTCTAAAAAAATTGGACCCTTCTACCTCTCCTTTTTGATTCAATGGACACAAAATGAATTATTGATATAGTTGACTATGGTGCCTCAGATAACATCATACCTTGTAAATGTTATCACATGATCTTGGTATCACCCTCATCTCTATTTTCATGGTCACTATTACTCTATGGAGACCAAATAAGTACCTCTCATTGGTCAAGTTAACAATTCTTAGGTTATAACTTTTGTGATTTCCTAATAATAAGGTCAATGTCAACATACTAGCAGGCAGACATTCCAACTTCATATGGGATGTTTTTGAGCTGGAAGATTTTGTCATATACATTGGTAGAGATATAAAGATGGATTGGTTATATGCCACCATACTAGTAAAAGGTACTATGAAGAAGTTGCTTCTAATAAGAAATATGGAATATATTTTTTAAATGGAGAATGACCCAAGGGAAGATATTATGTATCAATATTTAAGAGGTTGTAACTATCTCATAAACTTAAGAAATAAAATGTTTAACTTCCTATCATTGATGGAATAGTCCCCGAAGGTGATGGAACCAGTTAAGGAACATGAGGATGATTTAGTTAGATCTTGAACTGGAAATATGTTACCCTCCCCATTCAAAAATGGATATTGTTTCTCTATCTTTGAAAATGATAAATATTAGGTATTAATTAACTTGTAAGAAGGCAACCCAAAAATAATAAGAAATGTGGATCATGAGAAAGAGGATGTTTCAAATGAGTTTTGGCCATATGATTTCTAGGTTTCCAATCATCTCCCCAAGACCCAATGTGAAGTTTTTTCAAATGAATGTAAAGGTGAGTATGGGGAATATTTGAAGAAGAAATATATGTAAGATATTTTAAAGGTTGTAATATAAGGAACTGAAGACCCTAAACCCAAGTATTGAAATCCTGACCTATGTTATGACTATACAAGATAAGTATGAGTTGGATTTTGATTCTTCATTTGATGCACAAATGTTCAATAATGAAATAAAATAAATAGAAGAGCTCAATTTCCCTCTTGAAACATTTTTTGATGATTATGAATGTGAAGATGGGTCCTTCTCTTTCCCTTTTTGTGAATAATATTGTATTCATGGTAAATGTAATGAAAAAGGAAATGTTTGAAATCTCTCATGGATGTCTTCATCCATTAGGTTATTACCTCCATCACAGTAGAGTAATATTGAGTTCAATAATCAGTTGGTATGTGTGGGAAATATAAAAATTTGGAGTAATATGTTGAACGTAAATAAACAAGAGGTATATGATGATGTAGAAAAATTTCAAAATATCTACCAAGAGTTGTTCTACATAAAAAATGATCATGAGAGAGCACGACAGGTAATGAGAATGATTAGTTTATTAGATGGAGCATACGATGCTAGTTGTGAACATGATGAGCATGGTAATGGTATTGAGAATCGTTCTTGTGAAAATGTTAACATGAAAAATGCAAAATCACAAATAGTAAGTGAATGTAACAATGGATTGGCAACTTGAAATGGAATATTCAAGGTAGTGATAAAAGTGGGCTATTCATATTTATCTTTGGTTATAAGAGGATTCATGTTGGCTTTATCAAGATGAGACATGTAATCTTCTTCTTTTTAGGTACGTTGAGATCTCATGTAGAACATGATTCATGTACCTAGAGACAGTCCTGCAGGACACCTATATTTATCAATAATTTGAAAAAGTTGGTCATACTTCATTGAAATAGTCAATGGGTTTATAGAACAAAAGTCATTTGGTGCTTACTCATACATAGGGTAACATCTTAAAGAGAATAAAAAGTAATATAGTGAAACTGGGTTGTCCCCTGTCACATACCATCAGGTGATTTAGGTTGTGTTTCCCTTTATTTTGTCTTTCCCTGTTGTGTTGTGTGTATTCCCTATTGCTATGGGGTGTTTCCCTTTTCTATCATGTGTTTGTTTTGGGTGTTCTTGTTTGTATTGCTTTTGTGCTATGTGACTCTATTTGACCTAGTGGATAAGGCACTAGTCTACTACCCTACGAGATAACAAAGGTTCATGATTTCTCTATTTTTTCTTTTATCCAATCTCAAAACAAGTCTCTGAGTAATAGCTAGTTTTTGTTGATTCTAAATTTCTAGCATGCAAAATTTAAAATGTCGGTCATGAAAACAAAACCCACATTTGAAATTCTCCTTTTCCTAGTCAATGTAAACCTTTCCTCCAGTTATCATTTTAAGTATGCCATCCTCATTATAGTTGATATGAATTTTTCTAACATGATTTTCAAGTGTGTTTCATCTGCAAATAAGTGTACCTATATTTATTGACTTGAGGGGACTAATATATATATCTATATATATATATATATATATATATATAAAAGGCCAATGCTCTTAAAGGCTTGAAAAGGGCTATTTTTGGTTTTCTTATCTTACGAGAGGACATCCTCCGGAAATCTAACTACAAGGGAACAAACATATATAGAGGTTGTATGATAGATTAATAGGATGATTTAGGGAAGTGTAGGATTTTTTTGTGCGACGCCATGAGAGGTCGATAAAACTTTCAAGCAAAACCAGGCCCTTTTGGGCGAAGGAACTAGGGAAGGCATATTTCAAAAGCAGCTAGTCACCTTGTTCAAAATATTTTAGAAGCCTCAAGAGGTCTTGGAAATCAATATCATATGCATTTAAAATATAAAAAATCCTAACTTCATGGTACAATAATCAAGATATAGTTTTGGGAGTATTAAGAATGTGGAAATGTGTTCATCAATGCAGCATAAGAGTTTTTCTTACGAGGTGGAACTTGCTCAAAAAGTTTCAGACACCTACTCAGGAAGATTTGGGAGTCTAAAAAAGGCCAAAGTGTATTAAATTGGACCCTATTCTATGGTACATGTGTTGTAATTTGTTCATACCCATTCTATAATTTGTTGGCAACTCCACTTACTTGCGCTTACACATGCAAAAGTAGGAAAAAGGACTAAAAAGTAAAATTTATAGATTTAAATCAGGTCTTGAAAATTTTAGGAATTAACTCAGTGGTTCTTTTAGAGTCAAAATCATATAATGTTGGACCCTCTAAACTCTATGTCTCTGCTCTCGATGCTTGAATAATCCACTCTTTAGTCTATTTTCACATTGAGATTGATGACAACAACATTCAACCAAACAACATTTATGGCGGGGTTTTAGAGGCCTGGATATCCCTTGTCCCATTTTTCCCTTCGAAGTGTAAGGGGACATAGTGGCCACACAAAAATGTGATCCTCCTATTGAAGGAGTTATGTCGTGTTTCACTATATAAGTGACAACATAAGTGATTATAAAGATCTTATAAAATCACCATAACTTGATTTTTGACCACATTTTCATGCCATAAATGGACCCATGGTCAGACTTTTGAAGACTGTGAGGTCACCTCTTTACCCTTTGTTCCCAATAGATAAGGGGGACACGGGGGATAAAAAAAATGTGCTCCCCCCTGTGGAGACAACATTTTTTTCACTTAAAAGTGAAGAACTTAGGGTTTTAGAAACAATGTTATCAACTCACCATTTTCCACAAAATTTGGTCCCCTCCTCATGCGAGCTTCACCCATGACGCATTTTGGAGAGGTAGATGTCCCTTTGTCCCCCATTGTTTAGGGTGTAGCCACACCTCCAACCTCCACCAGACCCGGGTTAAGATTGTTTGGGTTTAAAGTGAGTTAAGGTGTAAAAATAAGAGGGAAAACAAATTTGAAAGAGGGAAAATTATTTAAATGTAACACTTAAATTTTTTTATCCTCATTTGTGTTATTTTATCCTCTATTTTTGTTGGTATTTTGTTATGCTACCAAAATTACTTCAAACATCCTCCATGCCGAAACCCATTTTTCTCATATTTCCCAAACCCCATATATGTTTTCCATGAGATGTTAACTGTAGATTCCTTGTAAAAATTTCTTTAAGAAGAGTATTTACATGCCTCAATTGATGCTCTATATCATTTTGTACATCTTTTTAATATTCATCCATAAAAAAACATTTTTTAGATCTACAAAAACCAAGAGATTGAAATCCTTGGACATTTGGAGAAAAACCTCACATTAAAACATGGAAACATTTGAGACCACTTTTGTTCCATTCCGACATTGGGAACACCCGTTTATAAAAATAGTAAGCCTTCTTAAGCCTCACTATCTATAAATTTTAAGTATTGTAAATAGATCATTTTCAAAGTTGTCATTTCCCTTTGAACATTAGGGAAATAAAAAAATTCCAAATTATGCAATTGGTAACTAAAATGGACTTCTAAAAAATAACGCTTACCAAAAATAGTAAATGTTGGGATATGGTTAAGAAATATGGATGATGAGCCTCTCATGCTAAAGGAAGAACACATGAATAAGTTTGAAATAGTTTCAAAACATCTCTGGTGAATGAAATTCTGATTCTAGAAATCCTTATTCTAAATGGTAGTGTGAAAATCCCTACCTGTAATGATCCATAAAATTCTACTTTGAAACTTTGCAAATCACACAACTATGTTGTTCTACTTTAAAATTTGGAAAATGATAGATTTTCTTGAAAAATTAGAGCTTCGTGACTGATTATCTAGTACTATAGAAAGGAAATTGCAGAGAAGGAAATAATTCAAAACTTCAACACCAACAATTTTATCCTAGAAACCTCTAATGGAGGAAAAACAGTTGGGAAGGGAAACTACTCTTTCTTCCCAATTTTATTGGTCCAATATAGAAAATTACAGATTACAATAAGTATGAAAAGAAGCAACAATGTAAACCTTCTCTCTAATTACTTGCTTTCTCAGTTTCTACACCTGGCTCCTACAATTCCACTCCAACACTGAAGATCTTGCTCACTGCTCTCATTAAACTCTACTTCTTGATCTCTCTGGATCTTTGAATGATCATTCTCTTACTCCCTTCATGCATTTATAGACCTTCGCATGTCCTCCCGTGCACTGGAGGTTGTCAAAGAGCATGGAAGGGGAAGACACATGGTTGGGTGCTTCAATTTTTCATCCATTCACATTTCATTCTTCTTTTTTGTTTGAAAGTGTCAAGACCACCACCCTGAGTAGACCAGTGGTCTCAAGACCACCGCCCTACTAGGTAGAGGTTTTAAGACCACCACCCCTATAGGGCGGTGGTTCTGAAACCGCCACTGTGCACAAAGCGGCGGTTCCTTATAGAACCTTTGTTTACCTCATTTTATTCATTTTTCTTGTTTCTCCTTCTTGGTGCTGATGGAACTGATGAAGTGGTGTGTTTTTCTAGATCCCTATAGATCATACCTCCCCTACTTATGAGGATTTTTGACCCATAAATGATTTAGTGGGGGAGTGGTAGAGGAAGCAACTCCCTCTCTTACTCATTCGAGTACCACTAGGTCTGCCTTGGTGTCTTCTCTCATCTGACCTGCCAAGACTCATGAGGATCTCGTGTTTGTTATTCTAGTGCTACATCCTCCTCCAAGTTTCCTCGAGTACAAACCTCTTTGGAAGGTAACTGTTCTATCTTTCCCTATTTTTCATGCATAGATTGCGTTAGTGGATGTAAGCTCTTGCTAATTACTATTGCATGCATCTGCATGAAGTATGGCCTAAAGGTTTCTTCTCCAACATGCTCAAGTATGGAAAAGGTTCCATACTATAGTGGTTTATTCCTTTCCTGTCTTTTTCTCTTGAGATGGATTGGTCCAATCCTCCCCAAGTATGTTGCTGCTATAGTCACCACTATTCCTTGTATCTCCTCTTCTTCTTGCTGCCCCACGGTTAGGTCCAGTGAATTCATAGGCAGATACAATGACTGCATAGTGGAAGTTTGTTTTGCTCCTTGAATGAGCAGTTCATGTGGTGGCTTCTTCTGCAAAAATTGACAAGTGCTATCCAAATTCTCCATCCTTTGGTCAGAAATAACCATGCTCTCACATCCATTTTGTTGTTCTTCCAATGAAAGAAAATAAAAATGATGATTTTCCTGAATAAGTCTTTGTGCTTGGTTGGCACTTACCATAGTCTTCTTTGATTTGCTCTGGTGTAACCTGATGTTAAAACTGACTCCATCCTTGACCCATCTGTACTGGTTCTCCCTCCTTGTGAACACAGTATCCCTAGCATACAAGTAAGGACTTCCGAAGACAACGTTAAATGCATCAAGTGGAATAATATCAGCCTCTAATACATCTATGTATTTGGTATTTATCCCAAACTGAAACTTACACTTCCTTGCAACTTATATTTCTACACCCTTTTTCAACCATCCCAGTGGGTATGGATGTGGATGCGCGTTAGTCTCTAGACCAAGCTATCCTACAAGTGCATCAAAAATTAAATTTGACTGAGAACCAGAATCTACTAAAGCATTTACCTTAGTCTTCTTGATTTTGATTTTGATTTGAAATAACTTACTCATATCTTCTTCTTCCGTTTCCCCGTACATGTTAGTGGCCATGCATCCCAGCCTCTCGTCTACATCTGAATCATCCTCAATCTCCACTTCTCTTTCTATCTTCATAGTGGCCATGAATTTCTTGGAATCATTGGTTCGATGCTTTAGGAGCAATTCTAGATGCAACTTCCAACATTTGGTGTCAGTAAGTCCATTTACATAATAATTATTACAGAAATTCTTAGGATCTTTACAAGTATGCAAATTAGTAGCGGCATGTTTACATTTCCATTTACCTCTGCTACTTGTCTTCCCTTGTTCTTTGTCTTGATATTCTGTTGACTAGTCTCCCTTTGGCTCTATTTCTCCTTGTTTCTTCTCATCATCAATGTAGTATGCTTATACACAAGCTTCATTGAGATCCTTGGGCTTCGTGGAGATTACCTTCCTCCAAAGGTGAGTGTGACGTCCTCCCAAATATTTGGTCAGAATGTTCTCATCCTCCAAGTCCATATTAAGCAACATGGCTTGTCTCTGAAATTCCGTAGTGTAGTCTTGCACACTTTGACCACTGCCCTATCTAAAGTACTACCACATAATCATCATGTCAGTCTTATGGCCAATAGGACAAAAATGAGATGTGATCAATTGTTTAAAAACTTTCCAAGTACTAATAATAGGATGTTTCTTCTTATCATAAGGGGCTAGATGGGTTTCCCACCAAACCAGAGCATGACCTTCCATTTTGAGACGTGTAAAGGTGACCCTTTGTGCCTCAGTGACATTATGCACACTAAAGTAGCCTTCCAACTATTTTATCCATTTATCCAGTAATTTTGCATCTATTTTTCCTTCAAAATTCTTTATTTCCACTTTTGTTTCAACTTTAAAAGGTGTATGTGCAGATTTTACCTTCTCGCTTACAATTGGTGTCTCTTCAAGTTTTTCCCATTCTTCCTCTTCGTGGATCTTTCCAATACTAAATTTTTTGGCTAGTGCTTGAACCACCAAGTCCTTGGATTCTTGCTTAACCGAATCCGTCTTTTGCAGATATGAAATCTCTTCTTGTTTTCTATGCAATCTATCCATCATGGTCTCTAGCATCTCGACTCTACAGACCAAGTTCTCTTCCTCCATTTGAGCTCAAATTCTCTATTTCCACTTCTTCGTAGAAATATATGGCTTGCAAGGTAAAACTTATTTTCCTTTGGACCTTGTCACTGTCATACAATATCATAAGAAATATTCAAATACCACAATCCTGGATATATATATAATCAGCTCCGATACTAAAATGATCTGTAAACTTCTACTTTGGAACTCTACGAATCACACAACTATGTTGTTCTACTTTCAGCTTTGGAAGATGATAGATTTTCTTTAAAAATTAGAGCTTCGTGAGTGATTATCTAGTGTTATAGAAAGGAAATTATAGAGAAGGAAATAATTTAAAACTTCAACACCAACAATTTTATCCTGGAAACCTCCAATGGAGGGAAACCAGTCGGGAAGGGAAACTTCTCTTTCTTCCCACTTTTATTGGTCTAATATAGACAATTACATATTACAATAAGTATGAAAAGAAGAAAAAATGTAAAAATTCTCTCCAATTACTTGCTTACTCTGTTTCTACACCTGGCTCCTATAATTCCACTCCAACACTGAAGATCTTGTTCATTGCTCTCCTTAAAATCTACTTCTCGATCTCTCTGGATATTTGAATGATCATTCTCTTGCTCCCTTCATGCATTTATATACCTTACCATGTCCTCCCGTGCACTGGAGGCTGTGAAATGGCATGGAAGGGGAAGAGACATGGCTGGGCACTTCAAATTCGTGTTCATTCACATTCCATTCTTCTTTTCTTTTTGAAAGTGTCAAGATCACCGCCCTACTGGGCGGTTGTTTTAGGACTACCACCCCTGTAGGGTGGTGGTTCTGAAACCTCCGCTCTACACAGAGTGGTGGTTCCTTACAGAACCTTCGTTTACCTCATTTTATTCACTTTTCTTATTTCTCCTTCTTGGTGTTGATGGAACTAATGAATTGGTTTGTTTTTCTTGATCCCTATGGATCATGTAACAATGTGGTGATCACCTCTTAGGATATTTCCTTAAAATAATGGACATGGATAATTTCATTCTTACAAAGGATTGATAGTTACATTGTGGTTCATATATAATAGAATCCCTCTTGGTCCCCTACAATTGGTCATAGAGTGATTCCCATTTTAGACTAGATTATTTAGACTTGTATTGTATTATATCTCACTGGCCACCATGGTCATTTGGTGACATGATCACCAAGTTCATCCTATGCAAGAAAGTTGTCTCATTTTGCACACTAGGAGTATCAAATGCAAGAAAGATTAGAGAGACATGGAAATGTTTCAAATATTGGAATTTTGATTCAATCTCTTGGCTTTAGTGGTATACCGATCATGGGATTCTCACTTCTCTAAGGGTATTTGATTAGGTTATCAAATTTGATCATTCAAAAGGGTCCCCAAAGAGGAGGTTTGTGAAATACTTAGTGCACTATGAGGCTTTATCAATTTTATGAAGTAGTCAAAGGATCAAGAGTTCAATGGAGTTCATCTCTACAAAGTAACTTAGAGCTTCTTCATTCCACATCTCTTCTCTCTCCATTTTCTCTCTACTTTCTAACTATCCATTTTTAAATTGTAATTTGTGGATATTTCATCCTATTCACTTAAGTGACCATTGTAATTTTTTATTGTAAATATCCCCTTTTCATTAATAAGAAAGGGGTTTATTTTTATTTCCTAGAGGAATGTGAAAGGTCACAAGTGGTGGGACTATGAAAGTTCATGTGGGGGGTAGATGAAGAGATGAATTATAAAGATATAAATTGGAATGGATTATTCATTCCAAGGGGTTATGCTTTCCTTGGTTGATATCTCCCATTATCTTACTACAAGAAACTACTATTCTTTTATTTCCTTGTATCATGTTTTCCTCTCTATCTCAACTTTACTCCATGAGCATGGTCACTTGAGCAAAAGTATGCAGATAAAATTGGATTTATTTGTGTTTTTTTCCTCTTTCCTTGACATGGTGTCTTCTCATTGTTAACTTGAAAATATTATCATTTTATGTCAATAAATGTAGCTTTCTATTTATTAAGTAAAACCCCCTTCGTACTTTCTCCCTCTCTCTACATACACACACCTTTCCTCAACCTCCTTTTTGTACACGGGTTTAGTAGAGTATTCATGTGTGATACTCAGTCTAAAGGCCACCCAAAATGGCTATATTAGTGTATATATTTCCTATTTTCCATTAATGGATTTTTCCCATTCTTAAGAAGACGGACATAGTCCCAAAACATTGGTGAAAACATCTAATTTTCCCATGTGACAAATTATTTCACCAAAAAAAATTTATGGCTATTTTGGGGATACCATCCCACTACTGTAAATGAAGGGGGATTGAAATTAAATAAGAGAATGGAATATATCTTTGGATATGTGTGCAAGAAATGGAAACATGAAAATGAGTGGAAAGCTGAAGTGAATGGTCTATGTTAGTGAAAATTCACAACACCCTTGGATGTTTTCTTAGATTTCTAGTTTGATAATGGGCATCCAGTGTGATTGCACAACATGGAATCTTTTCCCCAACTGTGGGACTTGCAAAAATGGGAAAAAAATCTCCAGATTAAAGGTTGGTTCCTCTACTCCTCTGATCAGATGTATACATGAAATTTCTAGAGATTTAACTCAAAATTCTACTCTAATTCTGCCAAGGAGACAAGGATAGAAGAGAGAAAAAAAGATAAAACTAAACTAACAAGCTACACCAAAGGAGTGGTGAACATCTATTTCTATAGATTGACACAGATTAAAAAATGCAACACAAATCATGCACACATTGCTAAAAATGTAATGAAGGATTAGGATAGAGCAACAACACAAGAATGGATTGAAAATTCATTCACAGAGCTTGCATTGTCATTTCCATTTTTAAATAAAGTGCATTACAATAGCAAGGAGGTAGAAAACATGTTACAGTCCTAAAAAGGTTTGATATTCCACAAATCCACTTTCCAGGGTGAAGGAGGGACCCTGCAGTTCATAAAAAATGTCCAACCCTTTACAAATGAGCCAAATCTGGCTTTTAACAATGAAAACCTGAGTTCAAGGAGAAAATTGGGAAAATTGAAATGAATGATTCAACCACTAACCAGATCCATAAAAATAGCATGGGTACTCTTAAAAGTCCATTCCCCAAGATTTTTGACCATGCTGGAGAAGAATGGAAGCCATACTGCATTAAAAATGGTCGTTGAATGTCAGTTCTGCTCTTTTCCCCATGCCAAATGATTTTTTATCATTTTTTTTCACTAAACTCCACCAAAAAACAAAATTGAAGATTCCATCATGTAGAGGACTTCAATAGTTTTCCAATGACACCAAAATTGAGAAAAACTGAGCTCTGGATAGAAATATATGCCCCTCTGAAGATTTAGAGAAAAGTTGGGGCAAAAATCAGGTCGGTGGGCCGAAACCTAAAATTTTTCCCATTTTTTGAATTTGGGAAAAATATCCCCAAAAATATCCACACCCCACTACTCTACTACCACGTGGCACATTCCCATTGGTCTGCGGGTTCAAACGGCCATTTTACGCCTTTTTGAATTTTGGAAAAAATTCCAAAATTCCTCCGCGCCCCGCCGCTCCATCGCCACGTGTCACCATCCTATTCGCTGCGGGAACACAATCCAAATTTTTCTTTGATGCCACTGACTACATTGGAAAAATTTCCAAATTCTCCCCATGCCCCTAACCTCCGCCATGGATAGGACATGTGGCATCTCCTTATTCGCCCGCGGGGTTTAAAACAAAACTTCCATTTCCTCCTAGGCGAGACTGCGGGCCAATTTTTTCTTTGTGCCCCACCCATTCCTTAGTGATTTCTCTAGCTTACCTCCACCGACCCACCATTCCACCTCCACATGGCACCTTCCTATTGGTTACGGACCTTCCCAGGGAAAATTTCCCTCAAAAACTCCGCCGAGCCATAACTTGCAAAATACAAGGAGTTAGAAGGAAAATTTTACCTTTCTAGAAAGGTGAGAAATTTATATATCTAATGAAGCCATTTCTAGATAATTTTGAGTGCCCTAAAAGTGGAAAAATTTGACTAAGGCACAAGGAAGGAAGGAATGAGAGAAAGTTAGTCAAAAATAAGCAAGGGGCTTATTCTGGATAACTGTCTGCAGACTCAAAGAATGGGTTTCCTGAACAATGGATTCAGTAGTTCCTCTACCTAACCTTGAATGCTAACACTACCTCTAGAAAGGAAAAATGCAACTATCCTACAGCTAACCTAGACTTCCAAGTGACCAGGGAAGAGAGAAGTGCATAAAATGTAAATCCTAAGCTAATGAGGGTGATAACACCAAGAAAAGGGGTGGAGAAATTTCCTAGTGAGTGAAAAAGGGATGAAATGAGGTGAGAGAGGGAAAACATATGCATCCTAGTCCAAAACCACACTTAAATCTCCATTTTTTTGGAGCACAATAGATTTGGGCCCTGCAAGGAACAAGACATGCACAAGATACCTAAAAATATAATGGAAAAGAAAAGAATACAATATAACTAAAGAAAGGGAGAAAAAGGCCACAAAACATCAATTTTATTGATTAAAATGATGCACAATCCATTACAATGCAAGCAGGAGGAAAGAATCCTTCACAAAATGCCCAGATTTGAGGCTTACAGCTCATTGAAAAAATTCTAGAAAAAATTTGGTAGAGTTCCTCTTCAAATTATTAGAAAAACTCCCTGAAAAATGAGGGGGTTGAGTCCTTTATATAGCAATTTTTTCCCTAATTTCCTACATTAAATGCCTGATAGTTAGTTGAACAACCTCAACTACTACCATTAATGCTCTACTCGTAGCTTTGGTTGTTGAGTTGTCTTGTCACGCTTAAATGCCTGACAGGAAGCATTAAATATTATGACAGGTAGCATTAAATGCTCTGATAGATAGTTGAGTTGTCTTTTCATGTCTTCCTTTTCCTGATCTGTAACCCGTCCATCTTACAAGTTGCTTGATTCTCAAGACCGTGAGTTGTCTAACCAGGTTGGTTTGGACATCGTCCAACTGCACTGGGTCATACAACTGTGAAGCAACCGCCCAACTAGATGACCACTGACCTTTCATGTGACCCATCCAACCATGTGGGGTTGGATGTCGTCTAACCTCTTCATACACCACGATGTTGGATGCCTTTCTCTATCCAACCTTGTGATGTTGTCCAACCTGTGTCATATACCCATCCAACCTAGGTTAACTACCTATCTCTATCGTACAACATCAATCAGTGGGTCATCCATCTTGTCCATACAACCTTGTCCATCCACCAGGGGGTTAGATGGTCTTCCATCTATTTTTTGTACAACCTAGACAGACCCAACCAACCATCTCCCAACCCTAGTGTTGTAGGAACCCTAGGGGGGTTGGATGGTTGTCTCTCTCTACCTATCTGGGGGTATCTCATCTGACCTTATCATAACCTTGAGCCCATTATGCTGCCACAAAATTCATCCATCTAACAACCTGTCATCCATCCTAGGTGCACCTACTGATCAACCCAGGCATTGAACCATCCTAGTCAACCAACCAACCTGACCAACCAACCTAGGCATCCATCCCAGGTTTCCAACCTTGACTGACCAACCCCCAGGTGTCCATCCTAAGCATCCAACTTTAAGATCCACCAACCTTGAATTCTACCAATTCCATGAGCCTGATGATCGTCAATTGCCACCATTCACCATGAGTTAAGACCAACTCAACGAAGCCAAAGCACGAGCTACCCTAAATATTTCAAAGCATTTGTTTTCCCCATCAACTGCTAGTACTCTGACCTATTAAGTTGTCCATTTTGTAGGGGTGCAAAAAATGGATAACAATTGGTGACTCACGGGATGATCTACCTGCTAGATCTGAAAGACCAGTGACCTTAGAGGATCCATTGGGCATGGAGTCATACTGATTGTTGAACTTTTCTGACACTTGGGAATTCAACCTGTAAACTCCTAGAACACTGTTCGGGCATGTCATTTCTAAAAAAAAAACTCAGGTTGGAAGACTGGATGTTCCATCATGAGACCTTTCCTAAACTGGAAAGTGTAAGAGCAACAAAAACAACTATGTACAAACAAAAAAGTCATACACATCCCAAATGGAACATGTAGAGAGTGCACAATTACTTATTACAAAAGCAACCCTAAACTACAATAGAGAAATGTGCCACAACACTTGGAGGAATTAGAAACCTAAACTAATATATACAAGGGTGAGAATTATCCTTTAGTAACAATGTTTGAGGTAGATTCCATTGACTGGAATCTTTAGTTCTTCATTATCCAACTTAGATAGCTGGAAAGCATTATTACTCTTGCATTTTATGACCATGTAGGGGCCACTCCATATGGCATCAAACTTGGAATGATTTCCCAGTTTCGCTTGATCTGCATCCCACTTTAGAACTAGGTCCCCTTCCTGGAAGGTCCTTGCCTTGGATTTCTTGTCAAATGACCTCTTGATTAAGGCTTGATCCTTTTCTAAGGTCTGCATTGCATGTTCTCTTATCTCTTCTAATTCCATAAGCTCCGCATACCTGGCTTCCATGGGCTCAAATTCAAACAACTCTAGCTGCTTCAGGAGCTCCAATGTCGGCAACTCTAGTGAGATGGGTAGCACTGCTTCTCTCCCATAGACCAGTTTGTAAGGTGAGTTTCTTGTTGACCTCTTCAGCATTATCCTGTCAGCCCACAAGGCTGATTTGAGCTTCATATACCACATCCTTTGATTTTCATCCAAAGTCCTCCTGATGATCTTCAGCAATTCTTATTTGTGGATTTATGCTTGCCTATTACCCTGGGGGTAATAATTTGAGGAGGTGCTCAAATAAATCCCATTCCTAACAACTGATTTTCTGATCTTTGAGCCTAGAAATGCCAAAGCATTATATGATATAATAGTGGTTGGGACTCTGAATCTTGTCACTATTCCTTCATAGAAGTCCAGTATGCTAGACTCATTCACCTCCTTGAGTGCTACCACCTTGGTCCACTTGGTGAAATAATTTGTTGCTGATAGAATCCATTTATGACCTTGGCTTGAATTTGGATTGATGACCCTGATGAAGTCCAATCCCCATTGCATGAAAGGTTGTTTGACTGAGACAAGATGCAATGGAAGTGTTGTAGCTTCTCCTTTCATGTGAAGAATGCACACTTTTTACACTTCTTGACCCAAGTGTAGCAGTCACTAAATATTGTGGGCCAATAGTATCCTACCTTCATTATTTTGAGATTTGTTACCCATGGATTAAAATGACCTCCAACCTCTCCATCATGAAACTCTTGTAGCAAATTTTCAATCTGATTTGTTCCAATACACCTTAATAGGACTCCATTTATGTCCTTTTTGAACAAAACACGATTAATAAGCACATATGGAATGGCTTGGAGTCTGAAATATCTCCTCTTTTCTTTTCTCAACTCTGGAGGACATAGACCTATTTGAAGAAATTGTATCATATTTTGAGTCCAACAAGGGGCAAGTATACACTCTGCAACCTATTCTTGGCCTTCCTGCAACACCAAAACAAATTTTCTCCATGATTTGACTCAACATGTTGGCTGGAAGCTATCTGTTCACACAATCCCTTACCATGGACCAATTTAGTGACCTTTATCTCTATGTCATACTCCATTACGCGGGTGATCCATCCTGCCCATTTCTCATTCAAATCTTTATTTAAGAGGAAATCCTTCACCCCGACATGAGATACTAACAACTAGATTTTATTATTTGAGACCAAATGCTTGAACTTCTTTAGACTCCTTATAACAACAAGAACATGTTTTTCAATGAAAGAGTATCTTACCTCATAATCTTCTAGGCTCTAGATAAAGAAAGATATGGGCTGCTCAGATCCCTCCTTATTCTGTTGCATCAGAATGGCAGAAATAGTGTCCAAACCTCTACAGGCATAGAGCATGAAGTCTTTGGAGAAGTCTGAATTTATGAGCATCAGAGCTTGAGATATGGCATTCTTGATAGCTTCAAAACTTTCCTTTCCCTCTGTTATCCACCTACATGCCATTTCTTCTTCAACATCATAGTTATCGGCTTGACGAGGGTGGAAAAATCTGGCACAAATCTATAAACAAAGTTGATTCTTCCCAAGAAGCTTTAGAGAGCCTTCTTGTGACTTGGTAGTGATAATACACGAATGGCTTCTACCCTCTCTTGATTGATTGTCAACCCCTTCTTAGACACAATATGACCTAGAAACTTGCCTTCATGAGCCAAGAATATGCATTTTTTTGGGTTCAAGGACACTCTATATCTCCTGCATCTTTGGAATACTTTCTTGAGGTGGAAGAGGTGGTCTGTTGTATTTTTAGAAAACACAGTGATGTCATCTAAGTACACAAGAACTATCTTGTTCAACAATCCTTTGAATGCCACATCCATAGCCCTCTGAAATGTTTCTCTGGCATTCAACAACCCGAATGGCATTTTTCTATAGGTGTAAGTACCCCATTTTGTAGTGAAGGCCATTTTGAATTGGTCCTCCTCTTTTACCATGACCTGATTGTAGCCTGAATATCCATCCAAGAGAGAGAATCTCTCCAACTAGCTACCACTTGTAATATTTTCTCCATGGAAGCCAGCGGATAGTGATCTTTGAGAGATGCCTTGTTTAGGTCCTGGAAGTCCACACACAACCTGATTTCTCCATTCTTTTTCCTAACATGTACCAGATTTGTAACCCAACTTGAATGCTTGATCGGAAATATGATGCTCACCTCAATGAGCTTGTTCAAATCCTTCTTCATGAAAGGTTTCATATGAGGGTTGGCTTTCCTTTTCTTCTACCTGACAGGCTTGGCCTCTAGATCTAACTCAATTGTGTGTTGTGCTACCTTTGGATTAAACCCTCTGAAGTATTCATAGCTCCAAGAAAAGACATCCAAGAATTCGTGGCAAAGCTGCATGAAATCAAAATTTCTCTTGTTCAGTACTCACCCTACCAATTTGGAGCACTTTACCTTCTCCAACTGAAATAGGCTCTGAGTCTTCTCTTTTGACCTAAATGTTCACCTTTTCTTTTCTGAACTAGTCATTTGGGTTGAAAATTGACTCCAAAGTCACCAAGCCTTTAGGTAACTTGTTCGTCTACAGTTGCACTATCTGATCCCTATACTGTTGCTCTATTTTCTCCTGATTCTTGGCAGAGAACTCAGCTTCTTCCTGTAGAAAATTGATGATCTGTTGATCATTCTCAAACACCTACCAACTTGTGTTGTTGTCTGGGACTGTAGGCCTCACAACTACCTTGATATGGGGTTGTGTTTTGTCTCTCTTAATGTTGTCAACAACATCAAATGTCACCCCAATTGCTGCAAGTCTGTCCATAACCTCATTCTTCTTTCTTGGTATGGAAACAATATTAAATGCTTCAAAATATTCAATCAGATCCCATACCCTATTCTTATAACTCCTGAGAAGATCATTTTTTGCAGCACTCTATCCTCTGACTTGATTCACAATCAACTCATTGTCTCTAAAAACCTACAAATTCTTGATACCCCTTCTTCTCACCCAATGCAGTCCATGAATTAATGCTTCATACTCTGTTGCATTGTTTGAGCAAGAAAATTTAAAATGGAAGGCCGAGTAGTACTTGATTCCCTATGGTGACACCAACATTGCACCTCCTCTTACACCTTTCCTGCTCCTTGAACCATCAAAAAATAGCTGCCAAACCTCATTATCATCCTTGTTCTCTGGCTTGGTGATGCTAGGAAGAGGTGTATTTTCTTCATGCAAGAAATATATGCCTCGCTCAGCCTCCTCCATTTCCCTGTATGGATCAAAAGCATACCTCTTGTTTTCCCATTCATCTAATGTCAAATCTAGAATTCCTCAACCTTAGTACCTATTTCTAGAGTGCCTGGACAATCTTCTTGGTAAAAAGATGAGCAGTTGACATTGATCAGACTCAACACATGAGGCTCAATGTGGAAGTTGACAATTGGTTCTGATCTGATTGTAGCTTTGGCTCCATATCTAGTCCTAAATAGCATGTGGGACCAATCTTCTGAAAAATAGCCTCCAATTTTAGTTATGAAATCCCTTGATAGGAAAAGGGTGAAGAGTGGTGGAAAATCAATAACCGACACATCCTACAAGACTGTGACATTGGGACATGCATGTAGAGTTAGATTCAAATCCCTTATGATTCCCACTATTTTTATTGTTGTCCCATCCAACTGTACCACTCCTTTGGAGACCAATTCATACTTTAAACCCAACTGATCTGTAATCTGCTCCTGCATTACTGAGCTGCTTGCTCGTGAATCAATCATACAATTGTGCACAAGGATATCACCTATGATTAAAGACACATAAAATGGCAGAGGCTTCAAATTTTTGTTTTTCTTACCTCCTTCTTGTTGCACTGATATTGGTGAGAACATTCTCTTGATTTTTAGATGACTCGTTTGAGGCTGACCAATTCACCATGGCTTCTTGCAACAGGTCTCGTTGTCTTGGAATAGCCAGTGACTCCCACATGGAAATGCTCACATTCATCTTCTTCATTTGATCAATGATGTTGAATGGAGGTGGACCTCCTTCTATTTCCCCTTGCTTGGCATAGTTTTATTGAGAAACTGAGTTGGTACATGAGCTGCTACAATAGGTGCCTTGGGCTGACTTTGCACATTTGGGGCTGCTCTTGCATTGTTGACTCCCTTCCGTGTGAGAGTGGGCTGAGGAATGACTGGATTAGATGACTTCCCCTCCTCAATATTCCTCTTCTTTGACTGTGTATTGGCTGCTACACCTTGGAAAGGAGACTGATTAACTCCACAAAATATTTTGTTTGCCAGTTCACCAGTGTGGTCTCAGTTTGGGGAGCCTCTCCTGGACCTGCTTGCTGTTGATTTCCCTCTTCACTTGCTTCTTGAGACACACCTATTGTCTGCACCATCAAGGCTTGATTCAGAGCACCATTGAAGCATGTTGCTTGGTTGTGAGGCTGATTACAAGGAAAACACCAATCATACTCTTGTGCCATGTTGTTTTGTACTAGAACCAAAGCCTTGATGTTGAAGTTGTATTAGGATTGTATGGTTGAAATGGCTTGGAAGCTTGAGGTTGTCCTTGATTTTGACTTTGACTTGCAGCTTGAGCTGGAGGCTTGTTTGACTGATACAGAGGCCTATTTGACTGAGCTTGAGGCTGGTATGGTCTAAAATTCTGAGCCTGCTGCCTCTTGATAGTCACCAACTCATTCCCCAAATTTTGTAGTTGCTTCATGACCTCTTGGAGCTCCTTGGAAGTGCTAGAAGAAGTGGAGGCCTCACCATTGTTGCTCTGATTTCTAGGAGCTGGAATTGGATTCAACTCAGGTGCCTGACTGGTAATAGGATTCCCCATATCTAGATAGAGAGGCATAGGTGGCCTTGGTGCAAGCTTTCCAGCCTGGATCAAGTAATTCTCTACTCTGATTACAATGGCATATGCTCCAGGTAGAGTCACTCCTCCCATAGACTGAATCATCACAGATATGTCTGAATTTAAAGCTTTCAAATAGTAGAGGAATGCCCCTTCTGCCATTGCTGGTCTCATAGCCATTGGGATCCTGTCCCATGTCCTTTGAAATATAAAGTTGAAATCGACCATCTACTCATTAGGGGCTCTCTTGATTGTAGTCAGCTGCTCTAAAAGTGACAAGTTGTCTTCCCTTTCTCCAAACTGGTTGCAGAGGGCTGAACACAATGCATCCCAATCTATAATAGACCATTATTTTAAGCTCTTAAACCACTGTAGCACCTTACCTTTGAGAGAATAATTAAGGATCCTGACTGTAACATCCATCTCATTGATCTCATGAATGGCACAAACATTTGCAATGTCCTAAATATGATCAATAGGAGTTGTATGATTCTCCCTAGTGAAGTAGGGAATGCTCTTCAGTGTTGCCACTGGAATAGGGTTATGTGCATTGAGGGCGAGTGGACTGCTACCCATGAAATGAAAAAATGGATTTGCTGGTGGTGGCAGTTGTTGATGTGCCATCCTGATTGGCCTGAGGACCCTAGTTGATTAGAAAAATGGCCTACCAGGTGGAGGCATAGACAAGGTCCTGTTTGGTGGAGATGGAGACCTCAAACTTTCCTTCCCCTCCTTTTCTTCCTGGAGATAGTTGTAAATACTCAAAGGCACCTTCCTCTCTCATCCTTGAGACGAGTCTGGATCCTTCTCATATGCTTGAGGAACTTGGGCTGCTATACACACTGAGTTCTTCTTCTTGGGAGTCATCAGGTGTGCTTCACAAAACCTCCAAAGGCTAAAAATCACAACAAGAGCACACCAGTCTTGCTGCAATGAAAGATTCAGATCAAATGCTATGAAAACACCTGAAAAATGACTTTTGTCCCACCGAGCATGCCAAAGTTGTTAGTGCAGAAAAGTAGCACCCTAGGATTTGTGCATTACAAAACCCTACTTTTGACTAACATGGGCCTGTCTCGAGGTGTGGGACCCACGTGACTGAGACAAGCCTCCAGAGAAGGTTGGTTCCTCTACCTAACCCTAATGCTAACACTACTCCTAGAAAGGAAAAATGTGACTATCCTACAACTAACCTAGACTTCCAAGTGACCAGGGAAGAGAGAAGTGCATAAAATGTAAATCCTAAGCTAATGAGGGTGATAACACCAAGAAAAGGGGTGGAGAAATTTCCTAGTGAGTGAAAATAGGGACGAAATGAGGTGAGAGAGGGAAAACAGATATGCCACAGTCTAAAACCACACTTAAATCTCCATTTCCTTGGAGCACAACAGATCTGGGCCTTGCAAAAGAACAAGACATGCACAAGATACCTGCAAATATAATGGAAAAGCAAAAGAATACAATATAACTGAAGAAAGGGTGAAAAAGGCCACAAAACATCAATTTTATTGATTAAAATGGTGCACAATCCATTACAATGCAAGCAGGAGGCAAGAATCCTTCACAAAATTCCTAAATTTGAGGCTTACAACTCACAAAAAAAATTTGGAAAAAATTCGGTAGAGTTGCTCTGCAAATTCTCAAAAACCTCTCTAAAAAATGAGGGGGTTGAGTCCTTTTTATAGGCATTGTGCCCTAATTTTTCCCTAATTTTTGCATTAAATGCCTGACAGGTAGTTGACCAACCTCAACTACTACCATTAATGCTCTTTTCACAGCCTTGGTTGTTGAGTTGTCTTGTCACGCTTAAATGTCTGAAATGAAGCATTAAATATTTGACATTAAATTAAATGTTAAATGTTCTGACAGGTAGCTGAGCTTGTCTTTTCATGTCTATCCTTTTCCTGTGATCCATGAACCATCCATCTAAGCTGCTCTATTTTTGAGACTGTGAGCCATCCAACTAGGTTGGGTTGGACAGTCATCCAACTGCACTGGGTCGTACAACCTGAAAACCATCCACTGAAATGGCTTGTGACCCATCCAACTATGGACAGTTGTTCTATCTATCCACATGACTACATGGTTGATCCAATCAACCTGTTACCCATCCAAATGACCTTTCTAACTATGAACCCATCTAACATTTTCCAACTTGTCTATCTGTTGTCCATACGACCCATCCAACCTAGGTTGGATGATCATCTATTCTGTTCCGTACAAATAGATAGTGGGCCACCTAACCATCTTATCCATCTTGGGTCTAACCTTTCATCAACCTACCACCTGTCAGGCCAACCAACCTGGTGACCCGACCAACCATGCATCTAACCTTGTCTACCATCCAACCTAGGGGGGTTGGACACTGTCCAACCTATCCAACCCACTGACCCACCAACCTTGAGCACTGTCATCCTCGTTGCCATCAACAGTCAACCGACCAACCCGTCTGAACAACCTGGTCGTCCATCCCAAGCGTCCAACCTGACCGACCAACCCCTAGGCATCCAATCACCGAACAACCTGGTCGTCCATCCCAGGCATCCAACCATAGTCATCCAACCAAATTTTCCTTGAATTTAACCAATTTTAAGATGAGCCTGATCACCAATTCCACCATTCACCGTGGCGCAACTCACCTGGAACTTGACCGAAGCCAAAACATGAGCTACCCTGAAGATTGCAAAGCATTTGTTTTCCCCATCAACTTCTAGTACTCCAACCTGTTAAGTTGTTTATTTTATAGGGGTACAAAAAATGGATAATAAGTACCAAGGAGAGGTTAGCATGTGGGATAAAGGTGCATGAGGAAGCACACGTGATGAGAACAAGATTTACGCACTAAAGACAAATAGGAAATAATTACACCACAAAGGAGACAACACTTAGACAATTTTGGGATGCAAATCTAAATATAGACTTGGAGTAGCGGCCAAGCAAGGTTTTAAAGATAAGATTGAAACATGAAGACTTGTAATTCAAGCAAAGGCTATTTTGGGATAAGGAGAAGACCAAGTGACATGCATAGTTTCAAGCTAATAATAGGATCTGAACTAAGAGTTAACTATAGTAGATCTATTATTAGGAAAGCTTACATGCTTTTGTAGTTATCTTGTAGCGGACACATGGCTAATCTTAGCATGCAACCTATTTTGAGGATGCATGGGCGGTGAAGGGAAAGTCCCCACCCCTATATATATGTATAATTTGCATAGTTTAGACATGATCCACTTTTGTAATAGAGTTATGCTGTTGGTTTATGTGCGCACATGACTTATGGTGACACTCCTATGTATGTAAACAACTTCTGTGTTTTACAATACTTAATATAATGGATCTTTGGGGCTGGATAATGGTTGTAAAAATCTCTGTTATTGGTTATTACATGGTGGATCTAATCTTGATACTTGTATGAGTTATTCTAGCATAGGTTTATGATCTAGATCTAGTTTATATTCAATAATATACTTGAATGCTTATTATGGATCTAATATATATATTTCCCATCATGCTAACTCCTTGATAGAGCTCACATAAAAGAGGGACCTGGTACCCTTGCACTTCGGGTGAGCACTCAGGTCTTCCTGGGTGATGTGCCAGCATGCCTTGGGATTTGGTGGGTAAAATAAGACTACATTTTGGTTCCATGTTGGGACCTCTTTTTGAAGCTATTGCAAGGATGGTGCATGATGGAAACATACCGGATAAATTTGGACATTGTTGAAAGATGGGTAGAGAATTTGGAGGATCATTTCACACATATATACAACACTAGACCTAATTTTAATGCACATGCATGGGTTGAGAATAATCTATACCATGAGCTTTATGAGACATTCTTTTCCTATTTTCCCATAGAGTTGTATGAGTGGTTGGTAGGATATGCATTAAAGAGGAATTGGGGGTATAGAACTCTTGTTTGGATGCATGAAGATTATCAAAATTTGCATGATGTTGATTTACCTTGGACACACATTGTAGATCACTGGTGGAGTGGTGTTTTGAATAGCTATATATTGGAGTATGTTGTGTCTACTTATTCCTGTCTAGAGGTAGCTGAGTTCCAGTTCTTGTGCGAGCCTAGAGGATCTTTTCTTGTGCATTATCCCCTTAGCGATTAAAATTTTCATGGTAGCACTAGATTTTGAAGAGAAACCTATGGCTAGCTAAACCCCACCATGCATGGGGGAAGGAGCAGGTGTGGTGAAAGATGGTGGACCTAGCATGAAAGAAAGACAGAGAGAAGAAAGGTGGCTTAAGTATAATGAAGTGCATGAAGAGGGAATTGGAGAAGAAGTGTGAAGTTGATGAATGAATGGAGTTGTGGAGAGAGATGGCTCATGAAGGATTTGAGGTTCATGTAGAGGACATGGAGCCTAGGAGCATCTGAACTCCCCCATTTAGGAAGCATGGAAGAGAACCCTCTTCGACCTCTAATGAGAGAATTGCATCTGTGGAAAATAGTAAGGGACCATAGGCATGCATTTGATCCCACCTAGTGACCTCAGCCCTTGTGCTTGGTGCTCCAGTTTCTATAACAATTATTAGTAATCAGGTTAGTGTGGTGGTAGAGTAGCATAGGTAGAGTTATTTTCATCAAGTTCAAGAGTTAATCAAGTATTTTATTCATCTATGGCATCACATCGTGATCATTTGTTAGAGGTCCATTGGAGGTATATTTTCTGGCATCATCAACACAGAATGGGCATGTAAAATGTTTGGTATAACATTTGGATGTAGCAAAACTTCACAGACCATGGAAGTTCAATTTAGTACAACTGTTGGTACATAGGGTAACACATCCTCTAGTCCAATTCCCACCATGGAGGAGGATCAAGAGGATCTAGAGGTTCGGGATCTAGTCGATCTTGTGTTTCTAGAGGTGGAGGGAACACAAGAGGAAATACAGGATCTGGATCTAGTGGGCATGGTCCACACCAACCCCAGCAGGTGTATTATGAGATGTCCCTTCATCTCCTAGAGTATAGAGGTATTGAAGATGCCATGGAACACATTTATATGTGTGAAATAATATGGCATGCTAAGGGCATTACAACCCCAAAGTGTAAAGCAAGTCAGTTTGTAACTACATTGTAGGGGCACGAACATAGTTGGTATAGGAAGTTTGATATGAATCATACTTGTGTGAATTACTGAGGTGTTGCATGATGCCTTTTTGGTAAATTCCATATTCCTGAATTTGAGTAGAAGAGCATCAATGCATGCTGAAAGATATCAAGCAAGGGCATGGTTGAAAGTGTAAGGGAATATGATGCCCATTTTAAGACTTTGTTATCAAAGTTATCCTATGATATTCATCCTAGTCATCATGCACAATGGTTTGTTAGAGGTTTGATAACCCCTTTCAGGAGGGGTGCTCTCACACAAAACTTTTACAGATCCACATGAAGCTCTTGAGGAAGCTTTACTGCGCTAGGCCATTGGTAGTGTGGACACTAGAGTAAGTCCCTTTTTGGAAGCGTAGATTTCTTCTATGGAAAATAAGTTGGAAAAATTGTCATCCAATTCAACACATGAGCTATGCAGTGGAGTGTGGTGTACAGATTGTGAAGTAGAGGGTCATACCAAGGATAGTTTCCCTCGTAGATCATCGGTGCACACTATTCTATTTTGGATTGTGAAATCTGCCATTTGGATCATGATTCAAGAATGTGTCCCTTGCTGGAGCACGCCATTAGGAAGAATGTGTCCAATTACTGTAAGATTTGAAAATCACACACTCATGACATGAAGAACTGTAGGTTGATTGATCAAATTCATGAAGCAATTGATATGGGTGTGTGAAAGAACTAGTGTTGCAAACAATTCTAAGGAGAAAGGTGATAATCATGGTCAGAATCAGAATAATAATGAAGGGTGCTCTGATGGAGGTGGTTGAGGTTGAGGATATCATGGAGGTTTCAGAGGTCATGGTCGTGGTGGAGGAATGAGTGATTTTCCTCATGGAACATGTTACAATTGCAGATCACCTGATCACTATAGGCATGAATGCCCTCAGAAACAAGCTTACTTTTGGTGTGGAAAGAATCATAAGTATGAAGAGTGCCTAGAGATGTATGAGCATATGTGTACTTAGCATAAGCAAGATAAGGGTGTGGGGATGATAAAAGTACAACACATGGTGGAGATCAGTGGATGCCCACGTTAGCACCTGATCCTGATATGATACCTGTCCTTAGTTACTACTCACGCTGAAGCTACAGTACGCCTGTGAGGTTCCCAAACAAAAGCCTATTATTACAAAGTAGGAGGTTATCAATGCAAAGTATCCTGACCCTGCACATCAGAAGGAAGTGTATCAAGAATCTATGGAGGTTATTAGGAACTTGAAAGGTGAGATACAATGCTTAAAGGAGCAGTCATAGAAGTTAGAACAGGAAAATGTAGTCATGCTACCCATAGATAGATGTGGATGACATTAAGGAGGTTTGTAAGTTGTTGCGTGAAGAGAACATCATTCCTTTTCTAGGGGAATGGCTGAGAGAAAAGGTACTACACATTGAGGGAGAGCATGGGAGACATATCTTGCATGCCAACTTACCTCCTCATAGTATTGATTATGATAAAGAGATCACATTGAATATAGTTGTTGATGGCTGGATTTTAAGTAACATTTTGATTGATACAGGTGCAGAAGTGAATGTACTCACTTTGGATGCATGGCTACAGATGGGGAGACCACCATTGTAGTCATCTTCAAATGTGTTGTTCATGGAAAATAGGACTAAAGCCACGCCTGTTGGAGTTTTGAAAGATGCCACTATTACAATTCAGGGGGCCAAGTTTACTGGTTATTTTGAAGTCTTAGCACTCACAGAAGTAGATAGTTTTCCAGCATTACTTGGCCACCCCTGGTGTTATGCAAATAACATTGATCTATGCTTCAATAAAGGTTATATCAGCTTTGAAAATAAGGAGCATGTGATCATCCCTTTGACAGATGGAAAGGTTGTGCCTTATGTAGAACCTTTGAGTGAAGAGGATATAAACAAAATTTATGTATGTATGATCAGGGATCCTGAGGTCCTTGAACCATCAAAGGAAGGAGTAATTTAGTGGGATGATTCACAATCTATGAGTGATACAACAAGTGTTTCTTGTGATAACTAGGTGCATGGGACTTATGAGATGGTTGGATGTGAAATGAAGAGTGCAGTTACGCACATCAGTAGGCCACACTCTGTTAGGTGCTTGGGAAGTAACCAGGTACCAAGGTACACTAGCAAGGGAAATCCTGAGGTGTTTCTGTGCACTATGGAGGCCCAGTGGAAAGATCAAATAGAAAGAAGAAATATGCTAGTTTATACTCTGCGTAGGAAAACAATGCACTGGTGGATTACACACAAGGATAATCTTGTGGAGTGGCGTGAAGTGAGAATTGCACTCTCTACTTGATTTCTAAAAATTAATGTACCCTCTCAAATATATGAATTTCACGGGAAGGATCATGTTCATCACCACATTTAAAAGTGTGAGAGACTATGTACAAAGGGGCAAGAAGCTTTACCACCATCACTATGGGTGCATAAGTTCTATTCCACCTTGTGAGGTTGTGCACATGCATGGTATGTCTATGCAGAGTTGAATAGAGTGACAGGGAATTGGACAGAGTTGACTACATGTATGGTTCAGACCTTTGATTACTTTTCTACTAAACCACCTGTGAATGAGGCATTGCAGATAATGAAGCGCTTGACTATGGGAGATAGTGCAAAATATATGAAGAACTCATTCAAGATTTGTTGGGAGAATCAGACCTCAGAGGCGCGCTTTGAAGAAGAGGAGACTGATGAAGAACGGTTTGGACGTGCCTGGTTAGGAAAGGAAAAAGGCAAGATGGTTTATATGATAGATGATGAGGAAGTAGAGAACTTGGATGTTGATCATACTGTGGGTACGTGTGAGGTCATGGATAGTGCAGATGAATGGGTGTGCGCGTACCATGAGCCTATGAAAACAAAGAAGGTCAACATTGGAACAAAAGTTGAACCTAAAGAGGCTATCATTGGTGATTATTGGTCTGATTCAGAGGTTGCTAAGATCATTGAGCTGCTGCGTGACTTCCAAGATTTTTTCCCTAGAGGCTATCATGAGTTAAAAGGAGTGCATGAATCTTTGGGTGAGATGAGGATTAAGTTAAAGGAAGGTGCATGCCTGGTTAGGAAGAGGCCTTATAGGATGAATCCTAACCTACATGTCAAAGTTAAAGAAGAAATTGACAAGATGCTGAATCTGGAATCATTGAGCCCATAGAGGAATAAGAATGGGTTAGCCCAATGGTGATAAGTATCAAGAAAGATGGCAGGATAAGGATCTGTGTGGATTATAGGGAATTAAATGCTACTTGTGTTATAGATCCTTTCCCCACACCTTTTACAGAAGAGATCTTGGAGGGCATGGTAGGGCGCGAGATCTACTCCTTTACTGATGGGTTCTCTAGATATCATCAGGTACAGATTGCTAAAGAAGATCAAGAGAAAACAACTTTCACCACTGAATGGGGAAGTTTTGCATACACAGTTATGCCTTTTGGGTTGAAGAATGTGCCTATAGTCTTTTCGCACATTGTTGTGCAAGCATTTCAGGATTTCATACATAATTTTTTATAGGTTTACTTAGATGATTGGACTTTCTATGGGTTATTGAAATACCATTGTGACAATCTGAGACTTATGTTTGAGAGGTGCAGGCAGTAAGCATCTCTCTCAACATCAAGAAGTGTGTTTTTTCTACACCCTTTGGAACTCTTTTGGGACATATCATATGTAAAGAAGGTTTGTTGGTAGATCCTGCTAAGATTGTTATTATTTTGGGCTTAGAGGATCCTACTAACTAGAGTGAAGTGCGTGGATTCCTTGGACACACAAGGTACTACAAAAATTTCATTAAGGGTATGCCAAAATTTTCACACCCTTGGAATATTTATTGAAAAGAAAAGGTAAGTTCCATTGGGTGAGGTGCAACAATGTGCATTTGAGACATTGAAGGAAAGGCTTACTTCTGTGCCTATTTTATGCTTTCCTTCATGGACCAAACCATTTCATGTGCATGTGGATGCTTCTGGCATGGCCATTGGCACAGTATTAGCCCATCCTGGAGAAGGTATTGTTGATCACCCTATTTTTTTTGCAAGTAGGAATTTGAATCTGGCTGAACATAACTATACAAATACAGAGCGTGAAGCTTTGTCTATGATTTATGCTTTGCATAATTTTAGGTAGTATTTGTTGAAAACTCCATTTCATATTCTATACATATCACATGGCATTAAAGTATCTGGTCAATAATCCCATTTTGCAGGGGCACATATGCAATGGATTCTCTTGTTCCAGGAATTTGACTTTACATAGTGGTAGTTAAACCAGGAAAGAGTAATTCAGGGACCAGATCATTTATCAAGGATTAATTTCAAGTGAGGATGCATAGAGCATTAGGATACCATGTTGGATGCACAATTATTTAGATTGAACCATGCACCCTCTGACTTGGAAGATATTGTAGTCTTTTTTGTGTACTAGGTGTGGCACCTGAAGGCATGAAGGCCTTGGAGAAGAAACAACTTGCAATACGTTAAACAACTTTAAAAGTTAGGTCATGACTGGTATAAGACGCCGGGCCCTATATGTTGATAGGTGGAGATCTTTACAAGTTAGGTCAGGATGAGGTTTTGCACCAGTGTGTACTAGAGCATGAGTGCAAAGCTATTATGGAGGAAGCTCATAGTGGAATTGTAGGTGGTCACTATGCAGGAAATACCACCACGTGCAAGATTCTATTGGCAGGCCTTTGGTGGGAAACAATTTACAAGGATTATAGAGTATTGCAAGGCCTGTGACCATTATCAGTGCCTTGGAAAGCCTAGGCATAGAGATGAGATGCCTTTGAGGCCTATTGCTAGTGCAAAACCTTTTGATAAATGGGAAATTGAATTTGTGGGTCCTATTTCCCCACCCACTCACAGGAGGATTGACTTTGTAGGTCCTATTTCCCCACCCATGCGCGTAGGATTAGATCACGCTACATTATAACTTGTACATATTATCTTACAAGGTGGGTGAAGAAGTGCCTACAAAGGATTGCATGGAAGCTACAACAACAAGGTTCTTGTGGGAGAACATTATCAGTAGATATGGATGTCCATTGAGTCTAACAAGTGATAGGGGAACACACTTTTTGAATGAGACTATCAAGATATTGTTAGCTGAATTTATGGTGGCACATCACAAGACAACCCCTTATCATCCATAGGCCAATGGGACTGCTTGAGGCTTTCAACAAGATACTAAACCATACATTGACAAATATTTGTGATGTTGGAAGGAAGGACTTGGGATGATAAAGTCTCTATTGTACTTTGGGCATACAAAAGAACCAACAAAAGATTGAACAAGGCCACACCCTTTCAGTTGGTGTTTGGCACAGAGGTTATTTTTCTAGTAGAATTCATGTTACCCTCCCTATGTATTGCATGCACAGGAGGATTGGATGATGAACAGGAACTTGAAGAGTGTATAGAAAAACTGATGCAGTTGGATGAAAGGCGTGCGCTATAGCTCATTGGAGCCAGAAGACAGAAAAGGCCAAACAAAAGGCATGGAATGATCAACATATTAAGAACAAGAAGTTTGAGGTTGGGCAGATGGCTCTTCTGTATGATTCTAAGTTTTTGCACCATCCTGGGAAGTTCCAAGTGCATTGGTTGGGACCATATGTTGTGACTTACATACTTGATTCAGGTGTTTTCAGCTAGAGGCACTGGATGGGACACGGTTTCCCGATTACTTCAATGGGAGTAGGCTGAAGCCCTACTATAAATAAGTCTTCTTGGTGTTTGTAATAAGGAAGTATTGCCAGTTAGATTAGGTTAACCTTAATGCATTTCCTTTATATGTGTTTCCTTTCATCGTTGCTATGCTTTGTCAATTTAGTTCAATGTTTTGTGTAATAAGCGCTCTTGCACGCCAGAAGCTGATTACTCTCTTTTTGAGTTCATGCATAGAGGACCATGCATACCTTTAGTGTGGGGTGGATTGAAGGAAAGCGTATAATAGTTGATGTTGAAATGGCCTAGGAAAAACAAGAGCGTGCTATGGGAGTCCTAAGTACCAGAGGGACATGCGTAGTGGTGGTGATAATGGTTTTCAGAAAATGATAGGGTTTCATAAGGAAGATGGTGATAATAAGGATGATGCCAAGAAAAAATCCACATATAAGAATGAACACGCAGAGCAACGCGAGGTAGGCAGCGGCAGGAAAAACTACTTGAAATAGGATGTAGTGGTTGATGTACTTTGGCACTGGAGTGCGTGTAAGGAGGTCTGCGGTCAGTGTAGTTTTGTGTGCTAGAAGGTTGCAGAGGTTACGCACATTTGGACACGCGAGAGGAAACGTGCTTGAGAAGGTAGGAAAATTCATATTTATTGTGGTAGTACGGTGGTAGGTGACATTTTAATTAATATGGTAAAAAATTGAAATTCTATAAATAGAGGGTCATGGTAAATAATTTTTACCTTGCGATAATTTGTGAAAGAACTCTTGCAACTAGGGCATCCTTGTGAATTTGTGCAAATGATCATTGTGAAAGTAAATATTTGTGAACCAGATTGTGAATGAAGAACATGGCCATGCATAGAAAGTGAGTTTGGAAAGAACTTTTGTGGGTTTGAGTGGTGTAGTGTGAAGGAAAAAGGTTCTCTAGTTAGGGTTTGAAGAACTAGGGCACAGATTTGTAGAGTTCATGTACGAAGGAGTTGTGGTTCTAAGTTTGAGGCATTAAAAAACCAAAACACAAGGTAAAATTAACAAGTACCTGACCAAGAATGGCACTAAGAAGGGCAGAAACTGTTTCACCCAAGAAAAAGGGAAAGGGCAAGGGATAAACCAGTTGTGGTGGCAAAGTTTCAATGAGGAATGGTATTCAGAGATGCAATACCCAGATGGGGTATTGATGGGGATGGAGTGGGTGTCCCATGTGAAAAATGGTTATCAATGATTATAACCATCAAACCGATTTGACAGAGAAGGATATGACATTGGAACTAGTTCAACCTATAGGTGAGAGGACGGCAGATGATAAACCAGTGTATGATGACTCAGTGCAGAAGACTTTGGAGAAGGCTAGACTTCTACAACTTTATGAACTACCCTTTTTTGGAAAGCTTGAGAGATTGTACTAGTGGATTATGTTATGCGTACACGAAGATTATTTTTACTTCGCTGGAAGGAAAATGTGCATAACTCCACAGTTAATCTGTAAGTTCACTAGACTCATCTGCACTAGGGAGTCATTTGATGATGACTTGGGTGATAATGAGGTTGTCAAAGAAACAGCTAAGGAGTATGAGTATAAGAAAGGCGGGCGTGCCTTTGATATTGCAAATATCAATAATCCAGTGATGAAGATGGCCGCATGCCTGCTTACAAAATTGAGTGGACAGGAAAGGTGGACCCAAGTTAACAAAAGATGGTTGAATGTATGCAGTAAGATAATAGAAGGGACTATCTACAACATCTCGACCTTCATTGCAAAGGATATTATTGATGCCGTGTGAGATAGAGAGAAGATAATGTATGGAAATATCTTTCTTTTGATTGTATTCTCTAAGATTGGAGTGCCCGATGGGCCAAATAATAACATATGGGAGTACCCTGAAGAAGACCCTCTCCCTTGCTAAGAGGTTTGCAGCATATACTTGTGATATCTATGACACCTGCGTATAAGGCACGCTTGGATAAATGGTACAAGTGGATGCGCAATGCCTTTGGTGCAGAATGGAGGATCCCAGAGCAATTTCTAGCCTTGGTGAAAGATGAGGCTGAATTTGCAGTCTACCAACAATTTTGCATTGGCAGATTTACTCTGACTGATGGCACCAAAAGCCCGTGGTGCAAGTTGCCATTTGCCTTTACAGCGCAGTACTTCCAAGACGGCGAATAGATTTACAGAGGCAAAGAAATTAAGGTTTGATCTAAGTACTGTGGATGAGAAGCATCGCAAGTTGCGTAGAACACTTGTCTATTCAAAGAAGCGCGCGTATGTGGAAAGGTATGTCTCGCATGACATACATATGATCAAACCTATTACTATTTACAGGAGCAACTGCTACAAGGGTCTATATGTATCTATGGCTAAAGTTTGAGCAAGGCGCGTATGCAGAGGATGATGTAATTATTCCTGAGGACCCTGCAGGGAGAAAGAAGGTGGAAACCAAGAAGTGAGATAGAGAAGAAACTCCTTCAGCAAGCAGAGCTCGCATGTTGGCCAGGACACAGGGATAAAGGAGACAGGTACAGGTGCAAATACCTATACATGAAGGAAGAAGGCTCCAGTGAAAGAAATGTCCCCGATACAAAAGAAACCAAGGATGGATCAAAGTCCTGACTCTAAGGAAACAAGCTTGAAGCATGAAGAATCAGAAGGAGAGGAAAAAGAACACAAGCCTGAAAAGAACGCCCCCGTCTATACTGTACATGAATCTAATGAGGAGCGGAACGCACATTTCAAGGAGGACAGAGAAGTAGAAGTGGATGAAGAAGTGGGAACCAAAGTGCATGAGACTCCACACCTTTAGGATCAAGATTTAGAGAGTGCTGTGGAGAAAGAAGTGGTAGGTATAATACAAACTTTGGTCGAATAGGAGGTAGAAGCGCAGCGTTGAAGAAGAAGAAGGAAAGAGAAAGATAGAAGTTTGGGAGGCGAAGCAAGTTTGGCAGTAGGTTTTCCAAAGGGTGCGCGCACAAGTGGCAGGCACGCATACACACCCAAAGGACCTATAATTTCTTATGATGTAGATCCCAACAAATTTTTGTGCATGCACAATATCAGAGTATAGTACCAGCAAGACCAAATTTTTCTATTGGTCATATTTTGATAAGGAAGGTGCATTTCCGCACACCAGAAAAATGTTGTCATGGTCATTTGAGTCCCATGTAGATGAACCTAAGTTTGAAGTAAGCACAGGATCCTTACTTAATGTTCGAGCTTCAACGAGCTATGCAGCAATGAATCCGGTAGTGGATTCTCAACAACTAACTGATGAACAAGCGTGTAATGCGTTGAATAAGGTGTTGGTGGAAGTAGAGGCTAAATTATTTGGGAGAAACAACAAGATCAAATTGTTGGAGAAGGAGATTGAAGAAAAGAATAAAGAAATTATTGAGAGAGATAAGGAGATAAAGGGGAAGGAACAGACTATTGTGCAGTTAAAGGTTGAGCTGCAGGAAGAGAAGGGGTTGTGTGAGGCATACAAAAAGGTAGAGTTGATAGCAGAACTCTATCATATTGGTGTGCCCAGATCTGACCCCCTCTTCACAAAAGTATGACTCCACTCTCCACTGTTTGGAGGATTTAACGCGCATGATAGTAATGTAGAAGAAACCACTTGCATTGGAGTCCGCTAAAGAAGTTATGGTGTGAAAGAAGTAGTAGGAGAAAGAACAAATTGAGGTGACCATAACCCAGTACACTGAGCTTCTTGTGTCAGTGAAGACCTCCGGCTCATATGCCAGAGGTTGTTTATGATAACTATGAAGACTGAGATCGTGTGGCAAGCATGTTGGTTGCCACTCATGAAGCAGATTTGAAGGAGTTCCAAACCAAGAACAAGGGAAATCAGGCGAAACACAATAAAATCCTCGCAGAAGTGGAGAAAAAGATAAGGCCATTGAACTTTTGAGGGCCACTATTAAGAATAAGCTGAAAGAATTGTATCCCCAAGTTACGCGCAAGATGGACACACTGACAAACCTTGGCAAGTAGCTGGAAATTATGGTTGAAACATTCAAGGCCAACGGGGAAGAGTTAAAATTTGAAGAAGTCAGTGCCATGATTGGGGATTTTTTAAACAAGCACAGAGCGAAGTAGATGGATGGAATGTCATGGAGGCATCATTGAATAAGGATTTTCCCATTCTACTTCAATAGTAACAGAATTCTTTTATTCTTTGGCAGACAACAAAAAATTGAGAAGTTTACAAAAAAAGCATTATAGAAGAAAGGTCTTTGTGCCTACAAAATTCTTTATTCATGGAAGACTAAGTCAGACTACCCATTGCCGTGGGCGATAATGAAACAAGTGTGGGGTAATGTTGAGCATGGAAAATGACTAAGTACCAAGGAAAGGTTAGCACGCATGAGGACGTGGGTGCGAGGAGAACAAGGTTTGTTCGTTGAAGATAGACAGGAAAGGATTGCGCGCAAGATGTAAAATTGGTCCCCTAGGTGATTTAGGAAATTCCATTCATTCCCCCTAGGTGATTTTAGGAGTTCTTTAAAAATGCAAATTTCAGGCAGTCACAGGAAGGGCTATCGTTGGCCTTCCCAGGACTAGATCAACCCCTGGAGCAGAATGGAAGGGAAAAATTCAACATGGAGGTGAATTGAAGACCTTATAACATCATGGAAATTATTTTGGAAGGTTTGGGGAAGTTTTGAAAGACTTGGAGTAGTCTGAATAAAAAACAGGGTTCACAAGCCTAGGCAGTACACATGCCTAAAATAGTTGTTGAGCTTCAGAAGAAGATTTCAGGAGCTCTAGATGGAGTTAGGAGTAAAAAAAACATCTCCAAAAATATAATTCCAATCCCTACAAGATGATGAAATCATATTTTTCACAACACCTTGGCGCATAGGGTTTGCAGGCAGTTTTTCTCAGGCACAGGTAGAGTACTAAATAAAAAATCCATTTTTTCAGGGATCAGATGGAAGAATAAAGACATGATACCCACACCATTGGATTCAAAATTCCATTTCCAGTCAGGATCATATAAAATTTCACCAATAAATTCCACCGGGAGCTCAAGTTATCATCGTTCCAAGTTACCCTCTTGGAGACAGTTCGGGAGTTAGTCAATTTTTGGGAGGACACATGTCAGCACCAGGAGCCTGGCAGGATTTTATGTCCCTGACGTCCCTGAGGTCAGGTACATAAACCTTGGAAAAATGTGCCCAGCCCCCATGTGACCTCTGGGACCCTTGTGTGACCTTTAGATTTGACAATTCAGCCCCTAAGTGCATTTTCGGAGCTCAAATTCCCTGTCCGTCGATCGAGGACACGTGTTTTTCACCTCATCCTCTTGCTCACCATGGAATTTGATGTCCCTCACATCCCTAAGGTCAGGGACATCAAGACATGAAAAATGCACCCAACTCAAACTCAAAAATTTGAAAAAATTTCTAACTGTTAGTTGCTTCTTGTTGCTTCTCACTGCCAGAAGAAAAGTTGCAGAGAACACCAGTCCACCACTCCACCATTGCCAAAGCTCAAACCAGATCCATCACAGACACATTATCCTTCACTCCATGATGGCACATAGGTCACAGAAGGAATATTGATCAAACCAAGAAGAAAGAACGAAGAATAGAGGAAAAGAAGTCTGAAAACTCCATTGCCATAAAACCAAGAATCAAACATATCTTGCAAACCATTGCACGGATTGACAAACCATTTGTTGCTGAGTTCTTCTCTCTTGAAGGCCATTAAAAAATCATATTCAAACCTCCAATTTTCAGCAAGGAATTCTCACAGTGAATAAATTTCACTTCCGGCTCCACGAAGAACAAAGTTCAATTTCCCATCAAACCGGTTGTCGGATTGAAGTAAAATTTCGCGTGAAGCACCAGAAGCAAAAACCTATCGCAATGGAATTTATTTCATCACAAATGGAAATAAAGACCAGACCTGAAAATTTCAAGCTCCATTAATGGCCACCATGACATAGTAATGGAAAAAATCAGTGAGCTACCTCTCCGCTTCTCAGGGTTCCAGTGGGTGAAATCGCCCGAAAATTGGAGGAAATGATCGTTGAAAAATCTAGTTTCACGTGAACTAGTTTTCACACCATGAAGTCCCTATTTTTTAGGGATATGGAGGGCTGTGTTTTTTATCAGCATTCTTCCCTCTTTGAAGAAATTTTCAAATTCCTGAAGATCCGGTGGGTGAAATCATCCAAAATTCAGAGGGAAGGGTCTCCAAAAAATCTAGTTTCTCTCAAACTAGTTTTTGCACGACGAAGTTGCCAGTTTCTCGAGATATGAAGGACTGAATTTTTATTAGTATTCTACCCTGGTAGCTCCATACCCAAAGCTCTTACAAGACATAAATTTCCATTTTTCATTTCTGAGCTTTTTGGAAAGTGAATCATGATGAAAATTGGAGCACGAGTTCGTGACGAAGATTCAAATCCAAAAAAGTTGTTCCCATCACAAACAGAGGTCATTTTCACCACTTACTAAAAATAGCATATGTTATATTTCCTCACATGCTATAAATGATGAGTCCCACTGAATTGCAAGTTTTGTCACTCAGGACAATCAGAAAAGGGGTAAAATGAAAAGTAAGACAGAAAATGACTTCTTCCCAAAATAGCAGGTCCCCAAATAACAACCTGCTAAAAATAGAAATGTGCTAAAAATAGCAATATCTCAGTAACAAAAGAGGTTGGAATATGGTAGATAGTTCAAAAGGTGAAACTGGAACAAGACAGGTGATATGTCTCAGAATAGCAGAGCACAAGCTCATATTCTAAAAATAGAAAGTTTTCATTTCAGAGTGGAAAGTTGCATATGACTTCATTTTCACTCACCTTACTACTTTTTGGACTCCCTTTTGGATAATGAGATGGTTTCATGAGTTGAAAAGGAGGAATGAGAACTTCACAGAGGTCCTGGAAGCATCATCTTGAGAGTGATGGTTTACAGAAGCAAAGCAAGGCATCGCAAGGCACATCATCCGAATTCATCTTCATCACTTAAGGAACCGAGTGATCCAAAGTGAATTGGTCAGAATGATTTCAATGAGTCAAAGGGTTCATCAACCATGTTTCAAGGAGGGTCATCATGGGCATCATATGTGTTCATCTCAAGTTTGCAGTGGTAAACATCATAACAGTGTTTCTAGACACTCATTCTATGGTCCAGGATGTCCATGCATCATAGAGTTTGTGGTCATCACTAGATTGGGAAAATGATTCAAAGTTATTCAAGGGAGAAATCTTCATCAGTGTAGAAGATCACCAGTGGAAGAAATCCTCACTCAAATTTCATGGTTGCATCAAGGCATTCAAATCATTTCATCACAAGGAGTGTTTTCCCCTCCATCCCTTCCCTCTCCCTCTCTTTCCCTCTCTACTTTCTCTCTCCATTCTAATTCTTCATTATGCATCATCATTGTATTTTGTCCTATTCACTTAAGTGACCCATTTTAATTGTAAAAAGTATCTTCTCAAAATTATAAGAGAAATACTTAATTCATGGAAAACGAAAGGTCACGAGTGGAATATGGAAATGAAGAGTCATGTGAGGGAGGTGAAAGGTCAATTCAGATTGCTATAAATTGTAATGAGCTCTTCATTCCAAAGGGTTCTTCTAATTCTGAAATTCTTCTAGCTGGTTGTATTCTTGTAAGTTCATGAGAGAGATTTTTCTCCCTTGTGAGTGAAAAGAGTTAGCCACTTCTCCCCTATTCTCAATGTCTTCCATTCTCAAACTATGTACAATTTCTGCTTGAGCATCAATACAAGAAGAAGGAGTTTCAAGCCTTTTTTGACTAAGGGGTTTACTGATACTTTGTGTTCATTAAATTCTAATTGGTCTTGTTGTTGTTTGCAGTATTGTTTCTTCCTAACTTTAGTGCATGTGATGAAACTTCTAACTAGTGTGTGCAGGAATATGATTTTCTACCTGCAACATTAGTTCCCCTACCTCTTTTCTCACTCCCCTTTCCCACTCTTCAGAAAAAGTCTCCCCTAGCAAGAGATTGCTAGCTTTTCCATAGGGTAAGTGGAGTGCCCCTGTTGGATCCCCGACCACAAGGCCACCAGGAAAATCCACCTTTACTCGTGCATTCCTATATGGAAGTTGCATCGGTTAAGTACAGGGACTTAGATTCTTATCCACTTATAAGATGAAGTAATATTTCATTTTATGGTAATTGCGTCTTGTTGTATCATGATTAATTATATGATGTCAGTTGTACATTCAATTATTATATTAATATTGTCATTAATTATTTGTATTTGAGTAACTAAAGATATTATCCAGTTGTAATTCAATTATTATATCAATATTTTAAAAAATATATATCTAAAAAAAATTACTTCAATTTATTTAGAAAAGAAAATTACTTTGGGACTCTTTAATATATATGTATGTATACTTAAGTTTTTACGCTATATCAACACTCCCCCTTAATGTTAAGTTTAGAACAACACATTGCATTTATGAATTACTACATTGAAGGGATTTACAATCCATAAATCATCAACAGGTTTTAGGATACATGTACTTTAAGGGAATCCTATCAACACATTTTCCCACAAGTAACACTTTTTAAGGAAAATTTTCGTATTCAAAAGATTACATGCTCATGATTTTGGAGCCAATTATTACAAGGCATTCCCATAACTAATGCTTCTTATAGAAATAATAATAACTACATAGTCAACGTTAACATTGCATAATGGAAATGTCGAACGGGGTGCATCGAAGAAAGTTAAACTTGAAGTGAAAGATTGCAAGAAGAAGAGGAATGAAGAAGGGTTTACAACCCAGAAGGTGAAGGGTGGGGAGAATATTGTGGAATTGTCAATACAAAACTCTTCTTTCTTATGGTAACCACGTGCTATTTTTGGAAATCAAAAAAGGAATGAAAGGGGTGTGCTATGCAAATCATTTAGGAACACAATAATTTGTGAGATATTTCATAATGGAACTTGAATCTTTAGTGGAATATTAACTTGAGATGTTAATAGTTGGTGTTTACAATGTCATTTCTCTTAGAACAAATTTGAACTTCTATATGCTTTGAACACATGTCATTGTATGTTGAACTTCACGTGCGTATTACTAACGAGAAAGTAGACACAAGTTGTATGTGGAGAAGACTTGTTCCCTTTGAGCATAGTGATTTCATCCAATATTTGTCTTAGGGTTTCTCTCACCATCAGGGAAACAATTAGTGTTTCCCTCATCCATAACAGTCTTATATGCTTCGTTCTGTCAATATAAAGTTAGAAATACAATTCTTTCTAATTTTTTATTATGGCACATACCCAACTTGAAAACATATCCAGAAATAGATTTTATAGCATGTAGCATTACCAGTATCATCAAAATGAACAATATCCATGGAATAGTTTTGCATCATCAAATTAAGAATAGGTACATAAATAATTATTGTGATTTTTCATAAAAATACTAACATTACCTATTCCATTTCGGATTTTTCCTACACAAATTAAATAACGCTACAAATGCTCAACTTGAATTTACAATCTCACTTAAATTACTCAAAACATGAGTGAATTTTCACTTAAAGGGGAAAAAATACCACTTAGAGACGAATCCAACAGGTTCTAAATAAGAGAAACCTAACTGCAATGCTTACTTCTTATAACATTATTCTCCCAACCCCCCTTCCCTGGAATTTTAAGCACAATTAATCGTAGGAAAATAGGACCATAGTGTGAATAAAATCTATAATCTATCCCCTCCAAGAGGTTAACCAGGACGAGTAATAAGTAGATTTTATAATATATTGATTTTAGATATTAAACATATTTTATTTTCCAATAGTCAATAATATTTTATCGCAAGAATGAGCTCATAAATTTCCACATGGTCAACTGATCCCAACTTAGCTACTTAACAAAAACCTAATACCTAAAACTTCCTTGTATTTTTACCAAAGTACATTTGAAAACGACATCGATGAATCAAAACTACATAATCGAACTAGTGGCCAACGTGTTGGATTTTTGATGAAATCTCTTTAACAGTAAGAAAATCCTTGTGGTGAAGCATGAATTCCCCAGAATTTAATGAAAATAGATAAATTATTGGGTATATTCACCTTAGATGGATTGAGGAATGTGAGAACATTATTGGGTGAGTCTTGAAAAAACCTTTATACTATGCAACTGTAAAACATAATAGAACCACACGTGGCCAAAAAAGGGGCCAACACTTGGAGCTCATGGCTTACATCCATAAAATTGATGGCACGTGTCACCTGTTCTTGAATGGACTTTCCACACAAATGATATCCAACAGGACATGACATTATGTAGACATTCTTACCCCACAAACCCAGATAAAATAGACATTTTGAGTCTGTGTAATAACACAAATTCAAGGAATAAAAACATCCACGACCCTCATCCATGGGGGTGATTTATAACTTGGAAAAAATCCTAATGAGGGTACCCATCCATGACACTTGGAATCAGTGGTTGTCCAAACTGCATTTAAATATGGCTTGTCCCTAAGCAACACTTGTGGCATATCACATTAACTCAATATTTAGATACTCCAATACACACCAACAAAATCAAAAGATAGGTAATTCTTAATATTCTATTGTTAATACCCCACCCAATACATCATTCCTGACGTGGCAAATCCTCTAAGAAGAGACTAGGCACTATTGCAAAAAAACTACTTTGTATGTGACATATTTTAATACCCATTATTGGTTTACTATCTCATAGTCATAACAAGAAATTTTGAAGACAAATTAATAGTAAAAAAAATGGAAAAAGGTGAGTGAAAATGTGAAAAATAATTATTGATTAATAGAAAAATAGATCTACTCAAGTACTTTATAATAGGGTGAACAATGCCCCTATTTATGACAAATGAAAAACAAAATTAGTCGAAAAGAACACACTATTGTATTAGTATTGGCTAACACCATTCCTTTTATGTCTTAACATAAGTTTCAAATCAGTGGCTTACCCATATTATGACCTTAACACATTGGATGTCCTCTTTAGAGAAAATCACAGGCCTTACCAAAATGCAAAAATACTTGGATCAATTATATTGTCCTTCAATCCATCTCACAGGTGTCTGAAGGAAGCAACATTAATTCCTCTGATTTTGTCATCAGACTTTCTGGACCATTTGAACCTCGTCCCACTTGCCATTCTTACTTCATAGATCTTTCAAAGAAGTTCAATATAAGTCTGACAAGGCAAAGCTACATTAGGATCTTTACTGATTGGCTAAACATTTGTCATTGTAATATAACTTCATAAACATATATTCAATAGTTTTAATATACAACAACCACTAAAAGACATCCATTGACACGTACCAGGTAACATATTTATAGATAAGATTTTAGGGTGTCCATAGCAAGAAAATAGCTACAACATGGATTATAAGAACGATGAAAAAATTAAAAACACATAATTGAAGACAACGGATTCATACTGTGTAAGATGCAATAATAGGTTCCTCAAGTAAACATAGAGCTATGCATACAACCCTCATTAGAAACAAGATCTAAACTTGCAATTAAGTGCAATACTTATAGTATTTGGTGAAAATTATGGAATTATAAACCTGTTTAGCTTAGAAGTTGACGGTCAATTGTATTTACTATGAAGGTTTCACAGAATCCTTTTCAAAAAATCCATTTAGTGCAGATTCATTCACTCATGACAAATCCACAAGCATCCAAATCTATCTTGCATATGCATAACCACTAGATCTGATAACATGTTAGGATTTACAATGCATGGAATGTATAATAAACTAATGTATAAATCCACAATAATTGCATGAAGATGTTTACTAGATTATGGAGTGTATTTACCACATCATATATTAAGACTGTTTATATTGCATCCTTTAGAGAGTCTTTGATAAATGTCCATTACCTTGTTCACAAAAGAGACCCATATTTCCATATGTGGGGAAACCTGATGGTAGAAAACTCCACTCAGTGGAAATATCTTTATGTATCAAGAATTTCATAAAGACTTTTACCAAGCACTTTCACTTCACTTCTAAAGCCTCTCACAGAATAATTGCAGAATCCATTTCTTGTTATATTTGTAATGCAATCATAGGATATCCATGAGACTCAACTATCTGTTCCAGGTGTTCTATATAACATCTTAGTATCGATTTGTTACAGCCAATGTATATGTTGGTCACAATCCCGAGAGGGATCACAATCCACAACTGATTGTGTTTTCCATCTCTTAAATGTGGAAGACTTCATGCATAATAAATGGTCTCCACCTAATTAAACTTCTAAAATAATATCAAAGGATGTAAAGTGGTCATCCTCCCAAAGAGATGGGCCCCACTTGAAATTATTACCCCAACATTAAGGGATCTATGGATGAATTAATTGTCCTAAATCACTTTTGAATGGATTAGACTGAAATGATTGATTGCAAGAAAAGAACTTATGGTGTATATTTTTGGGACAATTTTCTACATTCAAATCAATAGGAAAATGTAAAACCTCATCCAAGTAGGCAAAATGTCTACCAAAAAACTCAGTTCTCCATTCAATTAAAAATAATCCTCCTCACCATGCATATAAATGAATACAAATTATAATGTGATTACAATGGTGGAACACTTTCTCATAATGTTTTACCGCAGTGGTGGTAGTTGCTGAGTCTCGCCATCTAGGAACAATTTTTTAGCAACAATTTTTCATATTTTTGATGAGGGTCATTATATTCCTCATCATGGTTAATCTTAAAGAATGGTAAAAACCAAAAGGATTCCAAGGATATCTATAAATGGGGTTGAAGGAAATAATGATTTTACATTGTGCATGGTTAGGGGGTAGAATTGAAAATGCCTTAGAAGTGAAATGTTGATTATCTAAAAGTGATTCTAATCTAACAAACTCCATATAAATAACTGGAAATATCCCATATCTCCATGCTTTACAAGAGGTTGGGCTTAAAATAAATTGGGGAAAGATAAATATCAATCTAACATTATGTGGTCACAAATAACATACTTCGTAAATTTGGCTTGACCAAGTAAAAAAATGTAGATTGTGAAGCTTCAAAAAAATCCTAAATGAAAACACGATCCAATGATGATTGGAACTCAACTCACTGCAGTGGAATATCAATAATGATATTATTCTGGGAAAAAATAATAAAACATCCTCCTCCTTGGGTCAAGAGTGGGACCTCATTCTTCCAGTGAGAGTTGGGTTAAAGTTGGTTGGATATGCTCTAAACTGCTAAAGATACTTGAGCTGTAGATTTTTGTAATCATAAACGATGAGGTACAAACATTGGTCAATCTGTCTACCACCCATGATATTGAAGTAGATTTGGAGAGATCATCTCTAGCTAAATCCCCATCTCTCTCTAGCTTGCTAAGTTAGTCGAGAAATTTACAGAACTATCTTAGGAATAAGTACCATAATGCATTAGAATGTGGACCTTAATGATGTTTATTGGGTAAGTGCACCAAGTTGGGGGACCAATTAAGTGGACATAAAATCCTGAATTTTACATTAAAAACAGCAAAACATCAAAATTTAGTCTTCCGCGGACTTGAACCATGCCAAAAAGTCAAAAACTATGTCATAAAAATGGTACCATTGCGTGTAGGGGAGACTATTAGCTTTGTAGAAATACTGATTTTTAAAGTGAATAGAAGAGGATAAATATCATTTTATAATTTTTTACTAATAGTAGGTCTTTAAGACACTTTTTCCTGTGAATGTTTATGTCTACGTTTAAGACTGCAAAATTTGTTTCACTTATCAGAATGTGATAAAAATTATACCATCCCAACCATGGTGAAATTATATACATGTTCAAAAAAAAAATTATTTGATTTCAATATTTTTTGATGAAGTTATGGCGGGCAAACGGAAAGTGCTCTGTTTTCTTTATGTTTTCATACCACTTTCACGGAAAAAAAATAAAAAATAAAATATTACTCAAAAAAATACAAAATAAAATCCATCCCAAGATAGATAGTGGCATATAACTTCTCACCAAAGGAAAAAAATATATATCAATTTTTGGTCATCCAAATTGTGGGCAAACGGACTATAATCTTATCGGCGTTTTAAAAAAAAATACCAAGTCATTGAATTTTGAGTGTTTAATATAGCTAATCTTGTCCATTTTTTACAAAAATCAGTATTTTAGAAACTAGATTCTGGATGCTATGATTCATATTAATATAATTTTGTCTAATTTTGAGTGTATGTATTGCTAATAATCCCTACAAGTTGATATTATGTTTTTATTTGCAATATGATGTCCACGGATGACCCTATATTTGTCCATCAACTTAGGGACATAATTTATAATGAAGAAGTAGTATGAATATACACTCACCCATAGGTGTTCAATGGGTGGAGTGGATTCAAAATAATATATTTCCTTCCTCTCAGTGATCTGAATCCAATACTTGAACACCAATGACATACAACTATTTTAGTTTGTATATTCCAGAAATGTATGACTCACTGAAAAGGAGGTGTCTATTGCATGATTCACATGAAAGAGGTTATTTTGATAAATAACATGACAAGATTATATAGTCCACAGGAGATTCACATGAAATAATGATATGAAGTGACATTTGCATAGCATTCAAGTATGAGCTCGTGATTACTATTTGTTGCATGTTTAGATAGTTTCCATAAGACCCCCCCATATGGGACTGTGCTTAGCTTGGTGCAAGGTATACATCTCAAGAATGGTTCTGAGTCTATCCATTAGATAATAAGACATTATATACACTAGATAACCTCATCTATCAAATATAAGGAGATGTATGAATCATCATATAGATTTTCATAGGATTTGATGGTACAATATTTCTATGAGTTTCTCACGAATGCATGACATGAAGTAATACTTGTATGAATGATAGTTTCTATGAAAAATAAATGGAGTGTTGTTAAGAGTAATGAGTAGTGTGATTGTCGATGTATATGAATGGTATCAGGATCCTTTGCCTCATTTCAGCCCATCCAAATAAATTTTAACTTGTACCATAGGAGGATGATAACATGGGTAGATGGGTTTTCAATATTTTCCTTTAATGCTGATTATTTTTTGAGTTATGAAGCATTTTCCCAGTTGGACCAAGAATGCATGCAACCTGTTTGACATAATGCCTACCTGGTAAAATGAAGTTTCATAACTCTACATTTTTGATTAAAGTAGTCTAGGATCTGAAATCATTCCTAAGGTATGGAGAATGAGATCATGTGTTGCTCAATATGATTTGTTATAATATTTTTTGAGAAAATAAAAATTATGTCAGTTTACACAAAGTTATTCTTGATGAATAATCATCTTCTCTGATAGCTAAATGTTATAGTGAGTAATCCATTGAATAGGTTTAGGATAGAGATCCTCTAATGCAAAGTTATGGGAGTGGTGTGATCAAGTCATAGTGGTTGTGTGCATCTTATTGATTGACCCATGAATGTCATTATCCCCATGAGGCGCGATCCTCATCAGAGGTGGTTTTACAGAGCTAGATGAAGAATCATCTCTGATTGATGTGATAGCCTTGAAGGTTGAATCACTTCTTGTATTGTCACTAGCATTTCATTTCTGGCTCACTCTAGTTAAGCTGCTTCACAGATTGTTGTTGCCTTGGTCACTAATTTTCTCGTCGTATGCAACAGTACTTTCTAGCTTCTCTCGCCATTGTCGTTGGTCTTTCTCAATTCACTTGTGGTAGTCACTGGTTGATTGCTTGAAACTAGCTGCGGTCATTATTGTTAGTCACTAATCAGTCTTCAATGATCCTTTCATACAAGTGCTCCACTCAGGTAACCTAATGGTGAAGTCCCCTTGGATGGTTAACCAAGGTTAAAGATCCTCTCAAGAAGATCCTCAGAATGACTACAAGGATATGGGTCGTTTCAACTTACCCTCAGTTTAAGGAAATCCAGACAAAAAGACAAAATAGGGATTAGAGGTGATACCCTATACCTAGGTTTTACCTATTCCTCCACAGGATATCAATAGACCAATGGAAGGAAAGAGACTGTGGGATGCAAGACCAGTTTATGCGTGAGATTTGAGAATGAGACATGGGAAACACAATGGTCAAGTGAAGTATGAGAGTGTGGGTTATAGGATAAACACAATAAGTGAAAGAGTGCATCAAATTGGATAAAAGAGCTATGAAGAAGAAAGAGTAGAGGATGATGATGTTCTAATAGAATTTGGAAATCGATGACACAAGGTAGACCATTCTCAATGGAAGTAGAAGACTAAATATTTCCATGGAAGTAGAAATCTAAGATTTCAATTGTCCTATGTAAGCTATGTCATGCAAGAGGAATGAAGGAGGGTGTCATATGATTGCTTTGGAATAAGTGGGAGTAATACAAAGTTTTTCTTTTTTTCTTCCTATTCTCTTCAGGAAAATGATAAGAATGTCTTATTTGAAGAGAACATACTTTTAGAAAGATGATATAGTTGAGAGAGTAGAGAAGAAAGAAGTGAAGATGAAGAATGAATCTCTTATGGGCCTTATGATCTATTGTTTTGCTATCTAACTCCACGTAAGAGTAAAATACTTGCAAAGTATGAATGATAACTATGATGAAGATGAACTCAAAAGACTGCTTATAATAATGCATAGTTATTACAATATCATCCTCAATAGAATGGTTATCCTGCATGACAAGAATATGAAGATGAAATCTTGAAACCTATGATACAAATGATTCAATGCAAAACAAAGTGGAACCCTCTTAAACCTGATCAAGAGGATGTATGAACTTTATAAGTAGTGCCATTCTATAAAGCATGGGAAAGCTACTTGGAAGAATAACACAGAGCTAGTGAGAAAATAATGGATAATAAGAATGGTAGTAGTATGAAGGTAAATCTAAAAACTTATGCAAGTTAGAAGTAATGAAGAGGAACTATGCAGGTTCCAAAAAATGCTACTTCTTGATCTGCAACAAAAAATATCAAAAGATATGGCCTAATTGACAAGCACAAGGTTACTCATGACAAGACAACAATAGTATCAAATCAAAACTATATTATTTTATAATTGGCTTGAGGGGAATACAATGAAAGTGGAGCACAAAGAGAATGCAATAAAAAGATAGCTTGGAAAAGGATTTGAGTCAAGTCTACAAGCCAAAGAAGAAGAGAGATCTGATATAGGACAAATGACATGCTACAAGTAGAAGCAGGAAACTGATATGAAGGTAAAAACTCAACCCAAGCTCATATGGTGTAGGCTATGTGAAATGGATAATTGCACATGGACCTAAGAATGAAGATGAATATACTAAAAGAATACGATGAAGAATGAGAATAAATAACTAGGGGATTAATTAGGAACAAGATAGGATGGAAGAATTGAGAGACCTCGGAGGGTCATGACAGACAATAATCTTTCTGAAGAGTTAAAGAAGGACTCATAAAGGAGACCAAAGATGTAGCCTAAGGGATACAAGGTATAGGAAGTATTGGTTTATGAAAAGTGCCTTATAAAATAATGACTGTGTCCAGAACATGATGAACTTATCATGATTAATGAATGAAAATTTCCAAAATTTATCTTTATTAAAGGGAAAGTAAAAAGCATTTGGATTTGAAAGAGATGTACCCAGATCAACTACATACATGATATTGGTGAATGCTCCTGGAGCACATGAAGAATCCAAATATAGAGGAAAATATGGAAGATTGTAGCAAAGATCATGAGATGAAGCCAATATAGCACCAAGTATTCATTGAAACCATGGATGAAGATTTTAAAAATCTTGATTGTTGAGAGAGGAAATGCACCTTGTTTGAAGATGATTTGTTAACTCTCCAAAAGATGATACTTAAGAAATAAGTGAAGACAAGGTAAGTACTTTAGTGATGAGTGGATGCTAATAAATGCTGATTTTGTGAGTGACTTACTTGCTTATAACAACAGTGAGTCTATTGCAACTTTTTCAGCATGTATAGATTAGAACCAATATGATCAATTTTAATGAGTGAAGGTGTAGAAAAAATAGTTTTACAAGCAATGCATGTTAAACTTAATTTGAAGACACATTGGTTGCATATATGAGTTTGAGAAACAACACACTAGAATGCTTATTTTGAAATACAACCATGATCAGAAAATAGATGTAAGGAGAACCTAAGAATACATTATTTCAAAAATACTGTCTCAATTTTTCTTCGAATCTTACGAATTAAGCAAGAATAGGTAAGGAAAAGAAAATAATATAATGATAAAGGAATATAATGATAATGTGAGAACCTCCTCAATTTGAATCAATGAACAAATGATCATATGTCATAGAAGAAGAAATTAATGTCCAAAGCCTAATTTTTACTAAATAAAGACAAATTATGGGACATACCATGCTCGATATGAATCTTTCTTTAGAACCATGCACAATGAGAAGCAAGATAGGTATAAACTATTAGTATTCACCAAGAATCTTAATCCTATAGGTATGAGACATATAAAGTGTAGGAACACTTTAAATCCACCTTGCAAATAAATGCAGTTTTCACATCCATTAAGTAAGTTTAAACTCAAAGTGAAGAAGCAATAGATCTAAATAGGATAGCTACCTAACAGTGACTCATTTTAAGCTACAGGAGATTAAAGAGTCTTAACATCATCAATTTGTTTCTAGAGGTTTCTAAGTGTCAACCTCTCCCAAAATGCTCAAAATTCATGTGTTTTCCAAAACTCATGTTCACATTATATTTTACCTTGTTCCTATGTATGCAGATCCAGGTAAGGCTTCTTTGGCATCTGGAGAACCAGTTCTAATGTTTATCAAGCCTTGAGATCAAGGAATTATTCATTCCAACAATTGAACCTTACAAATGGCATGTGTATCCACCTTCATATGAGAATATTCCAAATTTAAAATGACCTACGGCTAGGATGATGCAAGGTCATTAATGCATGGTTCATATGATTGACTTGCTAAGGAGTGCATTTTCTTAAGAGTTGAATAGGGATTAAAACTTCATAACACAGAGTGCAGCCCATTTTGGTTTATTATAAGGGAGGACATGGATTTAGAAACATCCATCAAGAGATGTAACACAAGGTTCCAAGAACTCTTCCCAAAAGGAGTTGACAATGCACTTTTCATTTCAAGAAAATGACTATTGTGTAGAATCTATGTAGCTTGTTAGGGATGGAAGAATATCATATATCTTATTTGTTGACCAATAATTTATCCAATGTAACAATATATGACTTATTGTTTAGGTTAATTTACAAGTTATAGGGTCATTCATGCATAAAACCGCATACTTTAATACCATAGTCCAATGAAGGTATAAGAGGAAGTGAAAACTCTATTCTAATTACTCATTAAAAGTACTTTTCCCAATTTTTAGATGAATAGTTACAAAAAATGTGCATGAGTATTAAACACTTTTAGATGTGATACATCAGGTTTTTGATTTGACCATTTTTCTAAGGTGGTTTGAATGGTGAATAAATTTGGTAGAGAACCCTATTTAGGATGTAGATTGCCATTTTCATTGCTTCTACCCACATAAATTTTGGGAAGATAAAAAAAATGAAGCATCGTGCATGAGCCATATCTAAAATACTCTTATTTTTCTGTTCTGCACCATTATTAGACTAGGGAGAATGAGGTAGAAGTTAAAGTATCTTTTGATACCAGAATCAATATAGAATTTTTCAAAAGCCTTGCTAACATATTCACCCCCCTTATCTATTCTAAACCTCTTAATTTTATAATTTGATGAATTTTCAACAGAATCTTTACATTCCTTAAATTTTCCAAATACATCAGATTTATTTTTAAGAAAATATGTCCAAATCATTCTGGTGAAATCATTAATAAATGTTCACAACATAAAAAGAACCATTTAATGAAGCTACTTCAAGAGGTTCTCTAACATCACTATGAAAAAGTTCTAGTGGTGAAGAGGAACTCTCCTCAAGATGTAAGTGAAGGGGTTTAACACTTTGTTTCGAGCGTAAACACCCTTCACAAGCACCATGAGTTGAAGACAACACATAAAAACCTTTAACTAGATTACATCTAGACATTTCATACAATATTTGATAATTGAAATGTCCCAACCTTTCATTCCATAGTTTTGAATTATTCAAACTTTGAGATACATAACAAGATGCAAAAGAAAAATTATAAAAAATATAGAGTCCATTTCTTTGAATTCCTTCAACAATTATATTATTATTACTATCCTTGATGTACCAAGTATCCTTCAAAATTTGAATAGAAAAACCATTATGAGTTAGTTGTGAACATGAAAAAATATTCTTTTTAAGTTTAGGAACAAATAAAAAATTATTCAAAATACCATTTGCAAATTTTACGTTCCCTTTCTCTATTGCTTCTAAAGATGAGTTATCACCAAGATACACAAGTTCATTGATTTTTGTAACATCAAATAAGTAATTGGAAATACCATTCATATGATTTGAAGCACCTGAATCTAGAATCCATTCAGAATTTGAGGAAGATTATAAAGCAACATATAATGCAATAGTTTTAGGAGTATCATTAGAAGTATACTTTTTCCTTAAATTATATTTAGATGAGACAGTCTGTTTCTAATTTTTATGGATAGGTTAATTAGATTTACATTCTTCCTTTTTATGCCCATTTTTTCCACATTTGTGACATTTATCATTAAAAAATACACGCAAAATGTTAATAAAAAGAACTCTTTTTATAATTAGCAAACAAAGATTTAGGTCTAAACTTCTGATCAAAATAGAGCTTGCGAGATTTGAACTTTGAATTTTGAGCAAGAAGTGCCTATGAGGAATTCTCTTTAGAGTTTAAGTACATCATCACTTACTCTAATTGTATCAAAGGGGAACTCAAAGTAATCAAATTTGGAAATTCATCATCATTCTGGTATTTAGAATTTAAGATAGAAATAAAATTCCTAAATCTTTCATGTATATTTAATTGAACAATAAAGTAGATTAATTTTTCACCAATTAAGTCGATTAATTTTTCACCAATTAAGTCACAATTGCATCCATCTAGTTGTTCTTTGATATTTTAAATTTTGGATAAGAAATTAAATACCTTTTCATCTCTTTTCATAGGATTCGTAAGTAATACCAATTTTTTAAAAATAATTTTGGATAAGCACGTACCTTCATGCGTGAATTCTAATTGTATCCATACCTCTTTAGGATGTTTGATAGTACAAATGCATAGACCATATTCATCATTCATATTACACATAATCATGAAAAGGGCCTCCTTCGTATGCTGTGAGAATGCAATCATATTTTCCACAGGTGTAATTAACGAACTCGATGAGCGTAAGCTCGGTTACATGAAATAATCGTTTAAAGTTTCCTCACCATAAGTTTTGGATTTGAACTTGATTTTTGAAATACTATAATTTTCTCCATTTAGGATATGGGATTTATCAAGGCAAAAGAAACTAGACACCATTTTATTTCAAATTCCCTAAACTTGGAACACAGACCCCATTATGATATATAATGCACCACTGAGTTATAAAACATACTGATAAAAAAACAAATAATACCCTTATTTTATGATTAAAAAAATTGTGCTATTTAAAAAAAAACAAGTATTACATTGATTTTATAAAATAGAAAAGGAACCAGATCTATAGTCATTACAATATACAAGAATTAACTATCAACATAATGAAAAAAGTAACACATATTATAAAGATCTATGAAATTATACGCCAGACCTATTCATACAAATTTTCTGACCATATAGATTTTAGGATGAATTGCCAACGATTACTGCATAATTGACTTTACGATTTATGACCAAGTAATAAAGCTCGATGTAGTTCTGTCCAACGATTAAATTTGACATCTCGATGACCGTCATTACCCCTTATTTTTGGTCTGACGTGACAGTCCATGTGACTGGTCAATTTTACCATATTGATTTCAATTTTTTGGATCTGTGATTTGCATAAATTTGACCCGTCTAAATGACCATCTGATTACTGCCTACAATTTAATTGTCCTCTATTGTTTTCTGTCATTTGACCATCAAATTTAACACAGTGAAAAATTCCTATGTACTTTCAGTAATGTGAATTTTTCTTGCTTCCTAAAAGGCTCTGTTTAAATGTTTATAATAAATTATAAAAAACTATTATAATTTATAATATAAACAACTATAAATATCAACATAGTTTTAAACAAAATGAATATAGTTTATAAATTATTATAACACTATAGACATTGGATTTAATTTTTTTTGAAACAGAAGAGGGTAAGGGGTCACACCAGAGGAGAACTTAAACTTGTAGTAAATTATATTTAGCCCGATTCCATGGGTATTCACTGGCACCCAAGGAGGAACAAATTATTTTCCCTAACATCCGTGGAATAATAATTCCCACATGAGACCTTATTTTTACTTGTGTAAGAAGAATGAAACCGCATAAAATATAGTTATTAATATAATTTTTATTCTGTAAGATGTAACCAATAGGTTTAAATTTAAACAATAGTTAAATATTTTCAAGAAATTGACTATAGCATTTAGAATGTTGAAAAATGTAACGCTCTAAAAATGAAAGGGGTACTCAGAAATATTGAATTTTTTCACCAATCTTGAATTTTTACACCTGCAACCCACCACATTAATATATAATGGTTAGAAGGGGTCTAACCAGCACTACATGAACTAGACCTACAGCCAATCAAGAATTGAATTCCTATTTTCATGGATTGGTGAATGTAACTTGACAAAACTTTATCATGTGATTTTATTTCACCTAGACACATCTTAGCTAAAAATGAAAACATAATAGAAATATTTGGATTTTTCCTTTCAAGATTCCAAGTCTTGGTTTTGACAACACTGGATCACCAAGTAAGTATTATTCTAGGTCCAGATAAGACCTTTGCGACACATGTAAACTTCAAACAAAGCACAGTTTTAGATTGCACTAAAAATTGGAAAGAAGGGAATCCATACATATTTAAATACCCTTCCGAGGATTGGTTGAAAAACTCATAAAAATTAAATATATTAAATACAAGTAGATTAGAAAGCATTAAGTTCAAAAAAAGCATGATCCATGTCCATAGTTCCCAGGGCATTCAATAATTATAGGTTTAATCAACACTACATGTTAAAACATTAAAGAAGATTAGCTCAGTGCCTTATAACAAATATCTATATAAATTACTATCATATACTTTTCCAAATATCATGCAATATGCTTGTGTTAGAGAGTGCACATTTTGCTAGCAAGATGTAGGTTTATTGGTAAAACAGGGTAGGTTGTTTCTATATCCATCTGTGAGATAACCATTCTTGGCAGAACATCAATTATGAAATGGAGTACATTGATGCATGGTGGATTATGACCCTAATTGCAAGGGTAAAAACTCTGTACCTATTGATCAAATTTTTGAATCAAATGAGGACAACATATTTGTATGGGGTGATCCAATGTATAATCTCTTTCTTTGAATTCTCAAGCATTGCAACTTTTATATGTAGAAATGCACAAGCGACATCCTTCTGTTTTTTCTTAAGCAACCATCTATACACTATAGTCTATTTTGGTTTATAGGTATCTCAACTAATAGGGAATAGGCAATATCTGTTATGTATTAAATATTTAGATGGCATGTTATAATATTGGACCATAACTTGAACATGTGCATTCAAATTATACCCCATCAATTCATACAAACTTTTTATTCCCAGGGATAGATTTAGAGACATTTTAAGCATAATAACAGGATATTTTCATTTAGATGTCCTCTTGATTTGCTTTGTTGTTTTGTTAGTGTCGGCAGCTCCTCGTGCAACACCTTCAGCTAACTCTAACAGCACTTCATCATCAAGCAAAAGCTCTAGCCATCAACTAACACCTTCAATGTGTTGGCCTAGACTTGTTTTGGGCCTAGCTTATGTCAGCTTTTCTCTTTATAGGGATTTCATATATTTGTGTTGATAGTAGCTATTAAGTAGAGATTTATTCACTACAACTTTGTTTGTTCAATACATAGGTTCATTTTGGGTGTCTTTCATTTTACATTACAATAACTTGATTTATACTCTGTTTATGTTTTGTCACTTTGCATTAAATGAAGAACAAACAATTGAAGGCAAGGTTTTCAGAGGCTATAAATATGATAAAACTCTGAAGTGTATAATTATGGTCAAACAAGTTTGTCATTAAACTCTGTAGCAAACTTTGAAATCATTGTTTTGGATCACACTCTACAATCTATCATCACATGAATAAAGATTATAGCTGAGATATCTGTGCTACGAGTTGTTAGAACAACTCATCTATGGTAAGAATATTGGTTGTTACTTTGAGTTAAATGAAAAGGCAAAATCAAGGTTTTCAGAGTAATAAAACTAAAAAAGTATAAATATGATCCAACAAGCTTGTCATTAAATTATGTAGCAAACTCTTAAATCTTGTTTTGGATCGCATTCTATCATCTCCACTAACAATAACACATTTTTATGGAATGGTAACTATATTTTACATGTAATTCTCCACATTTTGGGTGACTTTCAATTTTTTTATCATAACACATTGATCTATAGTTATGTTTTATATACAATTTTCCACGTATGTTGCAAACCTTTCTTTTTAAATATAATCATATTTAATAATCAATATTATTTTGGTATGTATGATGTGGTTTTGCACTAATAATACACTCCAACTAACCAAACCACATTACAATCAAGCCTATATAGACACAATTTAATAAATCACACCAAATTGTATTAATAGATATTGTAGAAACATGGGAAAATCTGAGTTGAAACACTTGGAGAGAACAGGTTTTAGAGTGATATATGTTTTTTCATATTTTAGGAGACACTTGTCAAAAAAAAAACATTGGAAAATAAGTAAAAAATTGATGTAAAGTAAACCTAGAAAACTCAGCCGAAATACAAAACCTCAATTAGAATCATATTACTCTAGTGGTACAATTAGAATTATAGTGGTATGGATTTGGCAGTTTTGGTACTCAATAATGGATCTTATGATGTATTGTTTGTTAGACCTTGATACGTCAAATAAAAAATTGTTAGGAAAAATGTTGTTTAGTGTTTACATGTATGGGTTGATAAATATTATATTAAATGTTTTATGTGAGAGTGAGTTGTTAGAACAAATCATCTGAATAAAGATTATAAGTGAGATATTTGTGTTGTGAGTTGTTAGGATAACTCATCCATGTTGAGGATAGTGGTTCTAGGAGATATAGTAGGTTTCCTATTATATGATATATATATATATATATATTGAATTACCCATATATTGGGAAACACTATAGGTTTTTTGTATTCGCCAAACATTTTTCTTGCATTCAACTTGACAAGGTTACAAATTGATTCTACAGTGTGGCTTGATCGTGTATGAATTAGATGTCTTCCTGGGTTGATATCGAGCTTGCCTCAGCAAGTCCCCCAACACACGAACGTTGTTTGAGACAAAGTTCCTCACTTCTAGACTATATAAATGATTTTCAACATCTTTTATTCTTGCATCGATTTTGCCTGTAGAGCTCTATACAACCCTTCATCACCACATTGACTGGCTCAAACAACACATTCTAGTTTGACATTGCGTGGGATTGATTTTTTTTGCATTCGATCTGGATTGAATCTTCTCCAGCTTAGTTTGAATAACCTATGCGTTGAGTTCCATCCAACTATTAAGCTTATGAATTTTATAATCAAAATATGTGCAATTTATTTTAATTGTAAGATTAGAATGTTTTAAACTTCGAACAATATTGTGGATCTCCACCAACATATCTATCACATGTGTTTGCAAGGCTGATTGGCAAACAACCAATGGGTCGTTTACCACTTTTGAGGGGGGATCTATTATTGGTTGGTTGACCGGTCAACCTTGAAAACATATGTGGTGTTTACGCTAAGATCTACACCATAGAAGTTGAAGTGTTACATAGCCCGTGTGTCTCTCATGTTGCTCAATAGAACCTTCAAATTAGGAAGTCTAAGAAATCAAGTGTAGACACAAAATCACACACTTGGGTACATTTCTAGGTCTTAAACACATACTAGCATTCATATGATTCATAAGCAAGAAAACTAGTAATTGACGATTGTCTTTAGCCTCTTTTCTTTGTTTCTTATTTTTTATTTGGTCTTACACACCCTACAGCGCAGTCGGGATTTTACTGAAATATCTTTTATGGCTCCAGACACCATAACCTAGCGAGGACAGTAGTGTCCAGGCGCTCTTGTCCCCTTTAGGTGCCTCTAACCCTTTCTTATTTTACTCGTTCCTTTTGGGTCTCTTTTATCTTTTGAGCATCTTTTTCACTTATGGGTCAATCTTCCAGTTGTCAATTATGAAATTCAAACAAGGGAATCATATAAATACCTAGTTATGTGTTTAAAATAGAGGACCAAACACATTGTGAGTGTATTTTATTGATTCCAAGTTTAATGAAATTACTTATTAATATTTAAAAATTGATGAAAAATTGATGCAATCTTTGATTACAAAGATGAACTAGTAGTAAAAATTCACCACACCAAGAAAACTTTGTAATTTTATCTATTGTTCAAAATAACACCCATGTTATTTGGATAACTTCATCCAAGCTATATACTCAGGTGTCTTCATAAGAGAGATCTGCGGAATGAAGAAATTCAGTGCTCCACTAAAAAGGAAAACATTGTGTACCATATAGTTTGAAAATTCCACATACTACCAGAACTGGGAAGGAAGAAAGGTGAAGTGTGGGAATATTAGAATATTTTGTGAATAAATACTGTGTAAGTTGATGGATTCTGTGAAACAAAGAAAACCCACATTTCAATGGAACCCATAGAACAAAGGAGTGGCTCTATATAATATACAAAAAATTAGATAGTTACATAATAAAGATTTTGCAATACAAGGGAAGTGTTACCTAAAATAGAAGACTCTACAGAATGCAGCATAGTTCACAAGAGGAGGAAAAATCGTACCACATGTGGTAAAATTAATTACAGAGTGAGATATTTTTTAAGGATCAAGGTATGATCAAATGGAGCCACTAATCATCTAATGTTCACCAAAGAAGTACAAAAATCCTTGTAAAAAAATTCAAGGTGTTGAACATAAAAATTCCATAAAACACAACAAAGTAGCGTCTAGCTCAAATCATGTGCTTAACCACTCTAACAAAAAAAATTTAATTTTGAATGGTGTTGTCCTCCTGTATTGGAAATTTGATCGTGTGTAATTGGATCATTTTTGGGATCCCAAACATGGACTATGAAATAAATGGTAACTAGTCCTTGGTGTTAGCGTGGTGGTTGAATTATTCATTATTGGACGTGATATTTTTCATATTTGATCTCTAATAATTTATAAAATATGTAAGTGATAAGGAACATGCAAAGGGTTCACCTTTTTTGATAAGTCAAAAAGTACTGCCCTTTTGATCCAGAAACGTTTTCTCATAGACCTCTATAATATGCATGTGAAGGTTTCATGCACCTCTAGTCTATTATAATGTGAATGGATAAGTTATTGATATTATGTGCAAGTATGATTTCTTACCTTTAAATACATTAGTGTTTAGTGTGAATACTCAATCCTCTTGATTGAATTTAAGTCTTATTATGGTTATTTCTACCAAAGTTCTATGTGCATTTCTTGGATATTTTTATATATTTTTATATCTATGTCGTTATTTAGTTTGGTACATCACCTCTCTTTGTTTAGTGTTGGTTAGTTAGTCACAATGAGCTAGGATAGAAGGAGCCATCCTTCTCTAGAGATTGACCTCAAAAGGTGTCATTGTCCCACACTTTGGAGGTCTTTCCATGTTTCACTGAGGTGTTGAATCTTGTCTCAGTGAAGGGTGCAATCTCAAGTGAGAACAATTTTTGGCATTCCCGATGGGACAATTTAAGTCACTTATAACTCACTTTTGATCAACTTTCCCTAAGATTGGTGTGTGTTCTTAGTGGATTTCAACCTTTAGAGGCATTTTTCTACACATCTAACGACTCCCAAGTTCAGATCTACTTGTTTTCAAGTAGTCCAATATCCATTTTCATGAGAAGGATACAAACAAGACAAAGTATACAATGAGAGGAGAATCTTTTGAATATTTGTAACTTTCACCCAGAAGAAAAAGAGAAAAATTAGTTTAGAGGTCTCTATCACCTCCCAGCAGAAGCCTTTCCACTCCTCTTGGTAGATCCTTTTCTTTCTCTCTTAGAAATCTTAGGTCCATTCCCTTCACTACGCATCAAAGAAATTTACCTTTTGTAACCTTTAATGGAGGAATTCCTTTATCCCTAGCAGCTCATAATGATATTCCAGTTGCTTCTCTAAAAGGTATTCCATTTTTCACTAGTGAAAAAATTACTACCCCCATATAACATATCCAAGATATTGTTAATGTATGCTCAGTCCACTTTGTAACTGATGATGATGTAGTTGTTAGACTTTTAGCCTCTTCCCTCAAAGGAAAAGCATTGCAATGGTATAAAATTCTACAACATACCTCAATCCATTCATGGGATGAGTTTGGAGAAGAACTTTGCCAATAGTTTGAAGAAAAGGTAAACAATATTTATTTGTTGGGACAACTGACAACTGTCAAGAGAGCTCCTAATGAGCTTATAGAGGATTTTAACTTCATATTTTAGAAAACCTGGGACATGATTCCATCTCTTTTGAGACTAACCCCACAAGGTGCAATTTTGTATTTTCTAAGAGTTCTTAATTATGATATTGCAGTAATGATTCAATCTATGGGAGCTACAACATTACCTAATGCATATACAATAGTCATTAGGGCTGAAAATTGTTTAATTCAAGATGGAAAAATAGCTCCTAGATTACCTACACCTTTATTTCCAAATTTGCCTCAAAATATTCATCCTTATCTTTCTCCTATCCAAGATCCAAATGCTTCATCATCTACCTCCACATCTTATTCCTCTCATAAGAAGATGATAATGATGACCTTAGAGCCTTGGTAAAAAAATTATCTAATGAAATTGTCTCTTTCAAGAGGCAACAAGCTCAAACACCTAGAAACTACCCAAGTTTCAATCAAGGGAAATATTCAGGTCAAATGTTTAATCAAGGTTATCAACAAAAGAGATATCAATATCCAAATCAAAGATATGGCCAAAATAATCAAACAAATAGGTTCCAGGGCCATATCCAAATTTACCTCTTCAAACAATTGCTCCTACACAACAACTTCCTGCAGCAAGCACAAGAAAATCCCTTGTTCCAGTGCAAAATAATGTAATACAAGAAGTTGAGTGGTGTTTTCCATGCTTCCAACCACATAATCAAAATACTTGTGTAAATGGTGTACAAGTTTAAACCCTCATGGTGCAAAATTATTTCAATCAATAGGAACTATTGATGGAAATGGTAAATTCCAATGTGTAAATGATGCAAGAAGTCCACTATAGGAATCCAATCTCATGTTCTGCAAGTCCCAAAGAATTTTGTGTAGTTAATCAAACCATGGAAACTTGAATAACCACATTGAACTTCATGTCACAGACAATACAAGGTCAAAGAAGTGAAAATTGGGAATTTTTGATCCATCTCCTCCTGTGCAAAGTCCACCTCTCAAAGAAAAAAATCCGCAGAACTTAAGCAGAAGCACATGTCAGTTGGCTTCATCCATCAGCTTCCATCCCTCAGATAAAAAATATATGGTACAAAGAAAGTCCACCATCCAAAGTACTAATTCCACTAGTTGAGAAAACAAGAAGAGAATCCTTTGCACCTCTTGATGCATAAATCCATGGGTATCCCTTTGAAAATTTTCAAGAAATGAAGAAGACAAATTTGAATGTGACAATGTGGGATGCCTTGTCTATTCCATCTCAGAGGGATCTCCTACAAGAAGCTTTGAAGTTGTTACCGCACTCTAAACTGGTTATGTGAAAGTCAAACTCCACAGTTAACCTGTGTCAACCAAAGGATGAACAAGTAAGTAATATCAAGAAGCCTCCACCCTTCTACATGTCTTTGATTTTGGGAAAACACCTAATACATAATTACATGATAGATTTAGGTGCTAGTACTTCTGTAATTCCCAAGAAAATAACATACATTTTAGGTATTGAATATAACCCAACTTCTAAGGGAGTCCTATAACTTGATGGTTCAACTGTCAAAATATTAGGGGTTATAAAATATATTGAGTTGACTCTTCATGTTTGTCCTAGCTTAACCATCACTCAAGATGTATCAGTCATTGACTTACCCCCTTTATTTTCCATCTACTTATCAAGAGATTTCACATCCAAAGTGGGTGGGTATTTTTCTTCTGATTGGTCTCACATACTCTTAAGAACCCGATATGGCACAAGATTTACCATTAAAGATGAGAGCCAATTTACTCTTACCATGTTGAATCCTTATGACCCTACTCCCCTCAACTCTAACTACATTATCCAAGAAGAGGAAGAAAATGAATTAGTGTCAGTACAACAGTCTACTCCTCCTTGTTCAGTACCTGATCTTTTATTAGATGAATGGGCCAAGGAGCATTATGAATTTGATCCTTATGACACAACTAAAGAAACTAGTTTGGGTACTTATTGTATCCATGAAGAAGAATTCATCCCCCATGTCACATAAAGAAGAAGATGATGCTTCAGGTTTATGGAAGATGTTCTTTGATGGCTCTAGAAGCAGAAATGGGGTTGGGACAGGGTGTAGTTCTAGTTTCTCCAGTGGGAAGAAATTATTATTTTCCCATAGGTTGTAGTTTTCATGCTCTAAAAATGTAGCATAATATGAAGCCTTAATTCATGGATTGTTATTGGAAGAGAAAAGGCATATTAAGGCCTTGCAAGTGTTTGGAGACACTGTTTTGGTTATTCATTAGGTCAAATGAAGGTGTGCTACCAATAATAATATTCTAGAATATTATAGAAATAGAGTCTGGAATCTCATGTAAATTTTTGATGCTATCAACCTACAAGTGGTGCCAAGAAAGTTAAACGCAAAAGAAGATCAGATGGTGGCTATTGGATCACAATTTTCTCCATCTGAAGACCTCATCTAAGGTAATGAGAAACATGTTAAGATGGTAATAAGGCCATCAATTCCAAACAATGAGGTCAGTTGGAATTTTTTTGATAATGATGAGAAAATTGTCCAATTCATCCAAAACGAGGCAGAATTTTCATCAAACATGCAACCTAAATTGAAAGAAAGTTATGATGAGAAGATCATACAATTGAGGAAAAATAAATTTCCTAGAGGATTGGTCACACTTGAAGACATCTTCATCCTTGATGATGAGTTTAAAGGAGAAATAAGAACATAGAAGGAAAAAGAAGAAGACTACCAACCAGTCACCATTACACAAGACAAAGAGTTGTTTCTTGGGAAGGTATGTGATGAAACTGAAAAATAGGATTTTATTTCCTTATGTCAAAATCACAATGATGTTTTTTCATGGATCTATGAAGATATTATAGGATTTGATCCAAATATTTCTCAACATTCTATAGATCTTGACCCCAATGCCAAACTAATTAGACAAAAGAAGAGGCATGTCAATCCTAAAATAATTCCCCTAATGATAAAATAATTATCCAAAATCATAGAATCCAGAATCATATTCCCCATCAAGTATTCCTCTTGGTTGCCAACTTAGTCCCTGTTATGAAGAATAATGGAGAAAATAGGCTATGTGTGGATTTTACAGACTTGAATAGAGCTTCCCTCAAGGATCACTATCATTTTCCCTCCATGGAACAAATTTTGCAAATAGTAGCAGGAGTTGAAAGGTTTTCCCTTTTAGATGGTTATTTTGGCTTCAACCAAATCAGAGTCAAGGAGGAAGGATCAACATAAGACAACCTTCACAACCAAATGGGGAATATATGCCTATGAGAAAATGCCATCTGGTCTAACTAATGTTGGTGTTACCCTTTAAAGGCTCATGGATATTGCATTCAAGGGTTATATAAACAAATTTGTCCTCATCTACTTGGATGATATCATATTTTCTCAAGAGTAGGTGAAGATCATATAAAACACTTGAGAAAGTGTTTGAAAGGTGTAGAGAGTTTGGAGTATCACTCAATCCAAATAAGTGCATCTTTGCAGTTCCACAGGGAAAACTTCTAGGTCATGTTGTCTCAAAAGAAGGTATTACTATCAACCCAGAAAGGATCTCAGCCATTCTTTCTCTTTCATAGTCAGCTCACAAGAAAGCATTACAATATTTCCTAGGCAAGATTAATTTTGTTAGGAAGTTCATTCCTAACTTTGCAAGACTTGTCAAGCCTATCACCTTAATGCTAAGGAAGGATGTGGCTTTTAAATGGACCAAGGAAGGAAAGGAAAGCTTTACCAAGATCAAACAAGCAATTGCTCAAGCACCCACTCTCATCAACCCAGATTATTCAAAGGACTTCATTCTCTATGCCTATGGAGATGAAGCTAGTATTGTCCACAGTGCTAACACAAAACAATGATGAAGGTTCAAAACAAATAGTACCTTTCTTCAGTAACACATTAAAATACTATGAGTTAAGATACAATCATGTGGAGAAACAAATTTTTTCCATCATGAGAGCTCTTAAGAAATTCAAATGTATGCTCGCAAATAACTGCATCAAGGTATTTGTCTCCCATCCCAATGTGAGAGACTTCATTACGGGAGCTGAGATCAGTGAAAAGAGAGCTGGATGGGTGACAAGAATCATGGAGTATGATGTCACTATAAAGTCCACAAAGTTGGTTTGAGGTAGAGGATTGTGTGAACAACTGGCTTTTGATGCTAAGAATGATCAAGAAACCTCCTATGTCTTATAGAGGAATAACAGGAAAACAAGCAACTGTAGGCCACCTAATGACAGTAACTGGATAAACAACATGGCCAGATTCTTATCTATTGGAATATCCTCCTGGTTTGAATAAAGCTAAAAGGTGACATTTAAGGTTGCAATCCATTCCTTATGCATTAATTGGTGGAGTTATTTTTCAGAAAGAACTTGGATAGAGTGTTACCGAGATGCATTACAGGAGAGCAAATGAACAAGGTTTTCGTATTCGTATCAATCGGTTTACAAATGTAAGGAATTATCTCTTTTTAGTGGTAAAAATAATTTGGCATCCCTCTCGAGTACCACTTCATACAATTCAATTGGATGGACATTTTTCTCAATGGGGACTTTATTTTATTGGCATGATCGATCTAGTATCAATTATGGGCTACAAATATATTTTGACAGCAACTAATTACTTTATCAGGTGGACAGAGGTTATGGAACTCAAAGAAGCAACTAAATCATCTATCACTGATTTATTAGAGTATATTATAACTAGGTTTTGGGTTCCCCAAAGTATCATTTCTGCTAATACTAAGGCCTTCTTAGGCTATAAAATTTCTGACTAGGCCCTTTTTGTCATGCAAAATGTATAGTATACAAAATTGAAAATTTTGGTCATGAAAACAAGGTCACCACTTTAAAATTTCCTATCCCAGTCACTGTAAAACCTTCCTCTATCCATCTTGTCCAGAATTTCATCCCCATTTTGGAAAATATGAACATTTGAACATTGTTTTTAAGTGTTTTTCATGTGTAGGGAAGTATACCTAAGGTGATTAAAGAAGCTACTGAGATCCAAATTTGAGAAATTATCCAAGAGGCATAGAAAGGGCTATTTTTGGCCATTTTGCAACTGATGAATATCCTTTAGGAGGTGATTATAAGGGAAAAATCCATCTAATTTTTTTTATATGAGTTTTAATTGTATCAAAGTTAGTTTGAGGTAATTTTGAGGAGCCATGTGATGTCAGGAATCAAAAAAGTAAAATAGGGTCATTACGGGTATAGGGAATACCACACTCCAATGAAGAAAGTTGAATTGTCTTGAAGATTCTGGGATTTCTGGGAGGATTTGGGAGCTATAAAAATAGGACATGGAAATATATTTGAATCCTCTACATGATGAACACATCAATTTATTCCTAAGACTTCAAAATCCTTCATGAATATCTAAGACAATGTAGTTGCCTCTTTGAGATAAAAGTGGAACAAGACCTATAAACAATTTCAAGAATAAATGACTCTCGAAGTTTCTTTATATGATCTCAACAGGTGATTTTGAGTCAAAATCATAAAAGGCTTAACACTAGAACTCTATTCTAGGCTCCTAGGGTAGAAAATAAACTTCTGGTGTTTTAAAATTGAGTTGGAGGGTGAAAATACACTTTTGAATATTTTGTATCCCTTGCACTTTTCCCGAGGTGAAAGGGACGTGAGGGAAAAATTATTTCACTCCCTCATTCATCTAACATTTTTCTTCACTTAAAACAACAACTTATGTTGTTAGGGAGTTTAAATGATGTTTCACTTAACCCAGGTCCCTCTCCTCATGTTACAAAAACACTTGGCACATTTTTAAGGGTGGAGTTTCCCCTTTCTCTTGTCTGATTAAGGTACATGGAGGAAAATAAATTATACTCCCTCATGCCTAGAATTTTTGTGTCACTTATGTTACAACATGAAGTGTTAGAATCATTGCAAACCTGTCTTCCACTAACTCCTGGGCCCTCTCCTCATGTTACAAAGACCCATGAAACATTTTGGGAGGTTGAGTGTCCCTTATCACTTGTCCCATGGTGTAAAGGGACATCAGGGAAGAGAAATTATGTTCCCCTCTCTTTCAATCAGCCCAAAAAAACATGCGGAACCATTTTTTAACCTTGCAAGCTAGTTTTAAGCCCCCTGCATTTCACTTTCATGAAATCCCATGCTACCACTTGTTAATATCTAGTGAAAAGTAAACTTATTTTCCAATATTGTCCCTCTACACCTCTTTTATGGTGAAACCAAACTTCTACCTCCATCAAACCCTAATTAACCCCATTTTGTTTAAACATGAGTTAAAGTGTGCAATATGAGAGAAATGGTTTGAAAAGAAAAACTTAGGAATTATTTAAATTTTAAATGTGTATTTTTTCCTCCCATGACCTCTTCCATGTTGTTATATATCTAAAAATATGGAGGGATTGTAGTCCTAGAATTTAACACCAGTTAGCTAGGTGCATTAGCACATCACTCAGACTAATGTCCAAGTAAGCACACAAAACCTACCAGACCCCTATTTGTTGGATCATTCAAGATGTGTAGTTGGCATCAACCTTGTGAGACATAGAGTAGAAGGCAATATCACAAAAATGATAACAAGACAAATGTAGACACTAAATCACACACTTTGGGTACATTACTAGGTCCTAATCACATACTACTATTCATATGCTTCTTGCGGGATAATATTATTAATTGATCATTATACTTGGCCTTTTAGTTTTCTTTATAACCTCCTTCTTGGCCTTACAGACCTCACTTCCCAGTCTATCCCTTCATACTTCACCTTTTTTTGGCTCTAGACACCAACACTAAGCCAGGATGACAGTGCCCATGTGCCCTCCTCCCCTCTAGGTTCCTTATACCTCTATGTACTTTTCTCACTCCTTTTTTGGTCCTTTCTAGACGTTTAGAATCCTTATGTCTTAGGGGTCAACCTTTTAGTGATCAATTACAAAATTTAAACAAGAGAAGTATATAATTGTAAAGTTATGTGACCAAATTAAAGAACTAAGCTCTAATAATCTATAATATCACCTAAGGTTGCATCTCACAAGAACTCAAGAGCATATTTACATTCATCTAGCACCATTGCAAGGGACAAGGGATGGTTTTATATATCACACACATATGAGGGAAGTTCATTTTATTCCATACACACATCTATTGCATCTTTTTACATCTAGCTACTTTTTTCATTATCATGTGTTACATGCACAAGAGGCACCTACAGAAAAATTCCGCGCACACACATAGAAATACATTGTGTCTGAGATGTAGTGTAACACTTAGTTGTAAGATCACTTGTTTGACAGTTGAGGACAATTTGACCCCTTATTTTGCATATTTATTTTTTAGGATTTGATGTTCTTTTGAGGATTTTACATGTGATCTCTTCATTTTAGGTTATCAATGAAATCAGTGAGATTTGTGAGACATACCAATGACAGATAGTGATGGTTTTAGATCATCCATCGACCTTGTGAAAATCATCTTCTAAGATCCTGTGCAGACCCTGGTTCTTAGGAAGGGATCTTATCACCTAGGTGACTTAGTTCATACTCCTCTTACACTTCTGCATTTTTTGGGCTCATCCGTGACCTCTTGTGTTCCTTTTTTTCCAATCTTCCACCTTCGGAAATTGCTAGGATTATTGTGAAATCAGCTAAGTGTTCTAATTCCTTACTGCATTTAGGGTTTTACTTTCATTATTTTCTACTTGAATCATCTAGTGTACTTTACTGGAATATCTACTTGTTGTAATATACATAACTATTTAACAAAGTAATACTTCCAATATTTTTTTATTAAATCAACAACAATAAAATGATCTTTGAACATTCATTCCATAACATATACAATCAATAATAAGATCTGAATTCCAATAACACATCGTTCACCTCTCCTAACCTTGGCAATCCATATCAGATCATCCATTGCATAACCATATAAAAACATTATAAACATAGTATAGCTGTCATATAGACCTCACACTCTTTTCACTCTAGTGGATACTCTCTTGTATATCTCTTACATAGACCTGACAATAACTATACACCATCATATCTCACACAAACTCTATATCCTCTTTATATAGACATGATAACTATATATAGTTGGTGAGAACTTTTCCTCCACCACTTTATAATTCTTTAATATTTAATAGACTATCATATAATTAGATTACATGTACCTGTAGTCTACACATTTTTCCTCAACTGGTTGTTCTATTTTCATTTGTGTTATTAATAGATTACTTGATCTTCATGCCATGCAATATTTAGTTATATCTCTTTCCATGGTTAATCCATATTTATCTAGCACTTTGTATGTTATTTATCCTTCTTTAGCATTGATTTATCCAAGTATAGTATTGCCTTTCTTACCAAGCCAATTCATGTTTTTCTTAGTTTTATCCCCTTCAGAATTATAGATAACTCCTATACTTTGTCCCTGTGCATGTACCTTCACTCTTCATTCTCTTTTCAACCCTGCATGAACCTTCACACCCTACTTTATACTTGTATACTTTCCCTACTCTTGCATGTTCTTTCATGTGTATCTTCATGTCTTAATGATACCTATTCTTATGGTTCAAGTGCACCATCTTGCATGCAGTCTTCATCCTACACGTGTGGCTTGTACTTAGGCACTTTCTCAACCCAACATTACCCTAAACTAGGGATATTGTCTATCCTTGGTAATACAAAGAATGAAATAATATATTAAATAATATGGACAATAACCTAATGAATATAAAGTAATAAAGAATACTTACTCCTCTGAGAACATCCAAAAATTATAGTCATGGTGATGGTAGAAGTTCTAGGTAATCTATGTTGATTCTCTGATCCAGCTACCTCCATTCCCTCATCTGAATGTATACCTTGTCTGGTGTTGACTCACCAATATCTAGAATGTTTTCCAGAGACAAATCGTCATCCTTTTCTTAATTAATTTAATATTATTCCCCCACCATGCCCACTTGCACACATTTTAATTAATTTAATTATCACAATTAAGTTAATTATCTAACTCACCTAGCCACCTCACTTATCCACCTCACCCTTTCCACCTCACCCTAGACCCATTCTAAACCTATTAATTGCCTTAGACCAAGTCCCCACTTATCCTAACCAACTAGGACTCTTTCCAACCCTAACTATTCATGACCTATTAATCCTCTAACTAATTCCACACTCTAATTTATGCCATTCAACACTCCAAACCCAGACTAAGCCAAAGACCACGCCAAATTTGGGAGAAAAACCCTATTTTTGGCAAGTTAGACCAATTCTCCTTAACCAACGCTGGTTATCCCTCGGCCGGTGCCAATTCCCTAACCACCATCGGTTACCCTTAAATAAGAGTTTCTAACTCTTTGCACGGGTTCTCCAATTCATTCATTCACTTAAGCTTTGGCATTCTAACTCTCGAGCACTCAAGCTACCAAATGATGAACCAGAGCCCATCAGGTCTTCACCAACATCCAGTCATCTCATCCACAACTTTAGATTGTCACAACAGAGCACACATGCCTCATTGCTACAACACTGGACACATTCCCATATCTCCCACAAATGCTCGTCAATCATCAACCACCTTCAGATCTATAGGTTACTAGATAAGTAATTCATTCTTATTTGTTAAGCTTTCATTTTGATCTTAAGTCTTTCATTTACATCTTCCATCTGATCCTTCTCTATCCCAAATACCACCTTTCACCTGTTTACCACCTATTCCATCAACCTAAACCATTTCACCCATCCTAGCACCTCTACCACCCTTGTTGAGCCTTAACAAAAATCATATCATCCTTCCCCAAACCCCCTCAACTCTCTGTGCAATCACAGAGAGACCCAAAACACCCATTTTTAATATTTCCACTATATTTCCCCTACCGACACCAGTCACCCAACCGACATCGGTCATTTGCCAGTACCGACATCGGTCACCTAACCAATACCAGTCTCTATGACTGGTAATTTTTTACCTAGAACAATGAGCTCATAACTTTCACCAAATAACCCAGAATCACCCAAAACCTTTCCCAGACCTTGCCTAACACCTCAGTGACCTTTCCCAACTAGAACAACACCTTGCCTAATACTAGATTAGTTTGTATTTTCAGTACTTTTCTTAATCTAGTGTATTGATAATGTTTTGAGACACCTAAATCAAAGTGTTAGCAATAGGACCTTTACTTCTCGCATTTATTTTCATTAATTTGATAAAACAGTGGATTGACAACCATCTAGGAAGTATCACACTTCCTAGAACTAGCATTTTCTAGGCATTCCACTGGCATATACTGTTTAACTCTCTCTTGTGGTCTTGTTGTGCTTTTACAGGTAGTTCCTCCTAGCCAAAAGGAAGCTCTCACATTCAGTCTGATCAAATTCAACAACATGCGCAACCTTCTCCCGACTATTCATAGGTATTCCTCCTACACCCATTACCCTTATCTATTTTATCACATTACTTTGAGGTGAAACATTTTGGCACACCCGGTGGGACCCCTTCTTGTGGGTTCTTTGCATTTTCTTCATATAGGGAATTGTGTGTTTCTTTCTTTTCTGAAAAATTCACATTAAGTTTCTCTCTGGTCAATATTCTCTTCTTCTACTTGTCTAAAGGAAATTCATGTGATTTGGTGTTTAAAAAATAATTCTTCTTACTTTCTTTTGCACTTGCATTTAGTGAAAGATCATCCTCTTGACCTATTCTCTATTTGCTACATCCAATTTCACTTTCAATTTGGGCTTAAAAATCTCTGCATTTCATTCTTCATATGTTGCATTAGATCACCTAAATTTATTTGCAATCTATATACTGGATGTCCTGACTAGTTGATGATTGGTAGGAATTAATCGTAGTTCACACTTTGTGCACACACACCCCTATCCAAATCACTTGAAAAATTTACTCATTTCTTAAACATCTTCCTTCCTAGAAATTTCCGTCAATGATTAACAATCAGATTGGTGGTGGATCCAGCTGGTGTTCTGGCCAGTCATCATATCAGAGTTGGACCTCACATACTGTGAAGTATATATTGGGGACACTTAGCCAAAATACACCTAAAACCAGCCATAGACTATTTATAGGGTACCCTCGTTGACCAAAAACTCTACTATATTCATAGTTATTTTTAAATGGCATAAGCCACATAACATTAAAATCTGAAGCATAGGATTGACATGTTTTGTTAGCTTTTGACTGTTAAAATTGTGTTTTGAGGAGTGAGGTCATTTCTTCTTATTTTTCTTATCCTTCATGCCCCACCATCATAACTGGTGTATTTTGGTTCATTCTGGGTGTGTTAGGACTCATCACTGTCCATACTCAGTTCCTGGGTTGGTGTTTTCATTTGACTTAATCACCTAAAATTCAAATTTTCATCATCTTCTCAGATTCCACAGTAACCAGCATCAGTCCAGTGACCGACATCAATTACCTCTTCACATCTGCATCGGTTGACTGACTGGCATCGGTTCCCTGTTGTTTTGGTTATTTCTCCCAAAACAGTATTCAATTCACATCCAACTATTTTCTGTGACCTTTTTCTGTCATTTATCACATTTTTGAGTCTCTGTTACCATCAACAGAGTTCAGATCCACCTGATTTACATTCTTCATCTCCATATTTATAAATCTACCATTTATTCACAGTAACCAACATCGGTCCAGTGACTGACATCGATTACCCCTTTCTACCGGCATTGGTTAGCCAACCAACGTCGGTCTCTGTGTTTTGATTTTTCTGTCAAAACAACGACCAATTTTCATTTTCCAAATTTCTTCTATCTTCTTTTCCTATGTTTCTACACCATCTACAGAGCTCAGACCACCTATCCTACCACTATTCACATGGTTTTGACTCACAGACAAGTCACATCCCTAGTCTTTCATGCTAGCCATCAACCACTACCTCGTAGTCCTTCATCACCTTCTATTTCTTCACCCATGGACCCCACTTCTCTATCGCTATATCTGACGGTGATGAGGAGTTTGAAAAACTCTGTAATCACAATTCCACATCCTTGTAGTATTATCTTTCTCATTCCTCCACCCATGACTCATCAGGACAACCCTTATACAAGATGTATGTCTCCATTCCTCTTGCCCTTTCTCCCACTTCCATATTAGCCACCACTAGTGTAGAGTTACTTATTTCCACATTACCACCTGTCATTTCTCAGATCACCCCACATCTTCGATATGTTTCACACCTACAAAATCTATCGCACCTTCAACATCTACTTGCCATCATCTACTACTCTTAGTGTAGGGATTCCCACATCATCAGTCGCTATTACCTCACAACCTCCAGTTGCGTCGACCCCTTTTCAGAGTTTGGTCATGTCTATACCTGCTACTCTGCCACCTATCACTACAAGGGTCTCTACATAGGTCCCACCCACCTATACCTTGTCTCAACCACCACCTATCACCTATACTTCCCATTCAGGGCATATGTCATCATCATCTGCCATTACTTATATCTCCCCTTCTGTAGTTTTCTTACTCGAAACCACCACATACTGGAGGGGCTTCTATGTCCTTATCATCATTATTTACCTCCTTATACCAGGAGGTGCATCCTTCAATCTAATCCTGACCACAGATTTCATCAAAATGATGATGGATAAGATGCAAACCTTGGAAGCGTCTATCTCTGGATCAGACAATTCTATGACTTATGAAAATTTGTAATGAGCCTATTCACCCTTTTATACCCAATTCATCATTATCCCCCACATTAGGAAATGCCTAAATTAAACCGATTTAATAGCAAAGAAGATCCAAAACAATATTTGTGATCTTTTAAACATGTATGTTATCTGATTTCCCATGATGATGCCTTGCTTCTTCAAAATTTCCCAATGTCCTTGATAGGACCATCCTTATATTGGTATAGTGCTTTATAGATAAGAACTCTATCTTTTCATTCAATCAATTAGCCCAGGCCTTTCTCAATCATTTCTCCATCAACATCACTAAGAAGGTCACCATGACTAATTTGTATTCGATGCACCAATATGAAGATGAATCTATCACAGATTTTTTCTCACATTGGTGGAGCCTTACCAATCAGCTCACCTTTCAACTTCCACAAACTGAGATGATAGAGTTGTTCACTAGGGCTTGTGCCAGACATATCTCTCTAACTCTCTAAGTTAAAAAATTTCAAACATTTTATGAGGCATTCACCATGGCTTGGGAAGCTTTAGAAATCCATGTTATCAAAGAGAAGAAATTACAATTACGCAACAAGAGCACTCCATTCAAATCAAATGACTCTTCTTCTTCTTCCAAACCACAAACCAATCATTCAAAACCCAAAGGATCCACCAATGTGGTGGTCCTGAAAGCTGGTCCATCTCATCCATCCAACCAACCAAAACCATCTTCTACTCTTTCTCCTATTCATAACTTTCAATACAGGCATGAAAAATGATGATATACTCCCATAGGAGAACCTTACTCCTTAGTTTTGGAAAAGATTCTAAATGCAGGAGCCATAACTCTTCCACTCGTCAAACCACATACTAGTTTTGACCCTTACCATCCTATGCATGCATGGTATAAGGAGAATGATTACTACAATTATCACCACGTAAGAGGTCATATTGATGGTAATTACAAAATGTTTAAAAATATTATTGAGGAAATGTTGGATAACGAAGATCTTGTCTTGGATAACCCCAATGCACTAGATAACCAAGACCTCCACATATTTAAGAATTTGTTTCCAAATCACACTCTATCATCCAACCAAGCAGATGAAACCTCAACCAATGATACAAACATTCAAGAGGTTCGTGTTGTTTTTGATACCATACCATCCCCTTCTAATCAATTTCCTCCCATCTCATCAGTTGAAGAAATCCTTGTGCGATTTCTTCCACCCATGGAGGAGTCCACTTCATCCTCTCCTTTACCCATGAAGGATTCAACCTTATCTACCATTTCTTCGAACGAGCATCCCAGTTCATCTATCCCTTCATCTATGGAGGAATCTACCCCACTCATCTCTCTACCCTTCAGGAAACCCACCTCACTCACTCTTCTCCCCATAGAGGATCCAAGCTTACCCTTTTCTTCACTAATCGAAGAGTCTACACCATCCACCTTGCCCCCTCCTCTACCCATAAACGATCCACTTTTAGCATCTCTTCCTATTGGTGAAAACTCCCCATTGGATTTTAAAGACCTTGTCGATTTCCATGGATCGTCTCTTCTACCCATAGAGTGTGAAGCCAACCATTTCGCTGTCTCACCTAAACCTTTCAAATTTTTATAGGGATTACTACCAAATCATCATCATCCCCCTCCCAATTCTACGTAACATTCTCCTGTTTGTCTGATCACTTGGAGTATGTCAACTATTCCATGCTTTGGGGATGTTGAGCTAGTCTTGTATCGACTGGAAAAGCTGACAAGTTGAGCATGGGACACTCTCAAATATTTACTCTAAATCCTTGCAAAACGACCAAATCCGAGGTCGTGCACCTGAGCTAGCTATAGTGGGGATGGAATATACGTGGGGTATAGACAAACTAATTAGGAAATCTTATGAATCTTAACGACGTGCACTGATGGAATCTGTGAATCTAAGGCAAAGAAGGTCCTCTCATAACGTGAACTGGCGTGATAGATTGATTGGCAAGGATGAACGCTTGAAGGCTCCAATCAATATCGAGCTCTGGCATGATCTGATCTATAGGTTGTGGGATATGGGGAAAATGACCTGTGAATTCTTTCATGTATATCTCCCAGATAGGGTCATAGGATGGATGATGGATATATAGTGGATTCTATGCTTGATTCTCTGGTCTAGTCCAGAAATATTTAGCTTTGTTAATTGTTATGTCTAACAAGGATAACTGTGTGATGATGATAGGTGGAAGTGGAGTAGATCTGAATACTGATGTGCGTAAACCGACATCTACGTCTGATTGCCTCATGGGTCCATTGGGTTGTGGGATTTGTGGATCACAACCGTAGATTTTTGGTTGTTGTGGACCTTCAATGGTCATATGTGGAATCAATCCCTAATAACTAATATCTAATAGTCATATGCCTTTTCAGCCTCTATATTTAGAACTGCAAGTTGTGCAATCTTCTTAGAGTACCTTACAGGCATTCTGACAACCTGAATTCTTAAGCTAGTTTCTATGTCAGTGAGAATGTCTCCTGCATCTAGCTGTGGGACCAAAGGGTCACAATCGAATATTTTCTCTCTTTTAAGCCCTTCTACAGTCATGCAGATATTTGTCTAGGGTAATCTGTAGTTTGGCTGGTTTGACCAAAACGTGTGTGCTTGGTCGTCTTCTATGTTTAACCCTCTTAACTGTGAGCTGATCTGTTGTAAGTCTGTTGTTGTTCGGAAGACTTGGATTCTAAGATTTTGATCTATATCAATTATTGTTGTAACAAGATTGGGTTGAGGCACGATTGGCTTGAATACGTATTCTCTGAGCTCCCTAGGTCCCGTGATTGTCATGTAAAAGGAAATGATGTAACTCTAACTAGAGCAAAGTAAAATTAACTATGTAAAGTATATCTACAACATATATAAATTCTCTATTTTTGTGTTTTTTTGATGAACTATTTGAACGATCTTGAAAGAGTCAACTATTTAATATATCTAGAAATTGACAACTAAACTAACAACAAAATTAAAACAAACAAAGCAGCCAAGTATAGCTACTTTCCTGTGCAGTTGTAAATCTATTCTAAATAACCAGATAACTGATCTAATCTATTTGAAAGACTCTCAATCCTACCTCAGAAGTGAGGAGTGAATCATACTTTCTCATAAACTATCGATCCCCATAGCTTCCCCGACAATATCGAAAGTGAGATTAACTGAAATGAAATGATTGACTACTCTATTTGATATGTTTTAACTAGAACTTTGAAAGCTTGAACCTATATTTTGTAGAACAGTGGCGAATCCGGTTGTGTGTGGCTTTGTCCCCTCAGTGTGATCTCTTCGTTCCTTTGTGCTCACGTGAATCCAGAAAAGCATGTGATGTTAGCATCAACAAAAGTTGGTATTGGGAATAATGGTAGATTTAGGATGCAAACTGAATACAATGCAAGTAGGAGAGGGATAGCGCAAGAGAACAGAGCTTGGCTTATGTAATTCCTAGCAGGATTTATTGCGAGTCATACAACATAACATGTCAGAACCTGAAACTATCCTATTTGACGAACAAGACCTGCAACTTTAATGGCTTCCTACTGAAAATAAAACTATCCTATTCCAATGAATTGCATGAAATAGTAACAACACTAGCACAAGAATATTATGTGGCTTCCTAATAGCTAAACAACACTAACCATGCATGCAAAAAATAAAACTATGAATCCTAAGCAAAATTGAAAGACTAAGCTATTGAAATGAGAAATTGAGAGGAAAATTTGAGGGGCCATTTGCTTGAGCACAAGCCAGCTATTTATAGAATTCCCATTTACCCAAAGGTGAAAACCAAATTGAACTCTTTAACCATAAACAATGCAAAAACACTATTCTAGGGAACCAAAATCATAAATACAAGCAAAGGTGGTGAAAAAAAGCTGGTAAACATTGAGATTTATGTGAGTTGTATTAAAAAGAAAATTCTGGAAAACGCGTGAAGGACCACCACCCTGAGCAGGGTGGTGGTTATAGGACCACCGCCCTGCCTGGGCGGTGGTCACGAGACCGCCGCCTAGGCAGGGTGGCGGTTTCATCACTGAAGACCAAAATGCAAAGAAAAAGGAGGGGAGAAGAGAAAAAAAAAAGCACACAGGGGCTAAGCGGGGCATGCAAGATGTTAACGCATACTTGGAGAGATTTTCCAGATCCCGAACACCTTGCAAGGAGACCTGTATCATCATTGGGGCACGTGTAACTGTGTTCTGGCGGTGCAGTACCCTACAATTTTGGGTACGTACATATTGCCCCCTCGGAGAAGCATTTTAGCCATGAAGAGGCGTAGAACGGTGGGTCCGAGTATGGTGGTCCTGAAATGGGAAGTTAAAATTTATACCTGATACGCCCGTGTGTCGAAATGATGCCCTCTAAGATTCCCACTACCTGTAAAATGAAAAGAGGACTCAAGTGTAGATAGATAAAATAGATTGAAAAATAAAAACTAAAATAATATGAAATGAGGATGTACCATTTGTGCGGGGATAAGAACTTACCTCCGTCGGTGCTCCAAACCTGCGAAAAGGGGCATTCAAAACAAGTCAGGATGCTATATATATAAAAGTGGGCCCATTTTCCTATTCATTTGCGTGTGTCAATTTGATTGATTTTGAGCTCTGGGACCCACGGTGATGGTTTTTGATGAGAGCATAGTCAAAACATTCATGACAAGATTGTGATCATGCCTCAGCGAGTGGAACACCGACCCGTGAGATCACAGGTTAGTTTTTCTCGATTTACCGTTTTTATCCCCAAAATGTTAAAATGGTGAAATCTTTGTCATGGGGGGATTATTTTTGAAAATGTCAGTTTTAATAGGGTCACTTAGGGGGGGCGCCTAATGGGTAGGCTTTGTTTTGGTCAAAATAGTCATTTTTGGTGTTTTTAGGCATCATTTAGGGCATGTGACCAACATGGAAATTTGGAACACGACCATTGCCCTAAGCAGGGTGGCAGTTACACGACTGCCGCCCTGCTCAGGGTGGCCGGTTACAAGACCGCCGCCTTTAAGGCGGCAGTTACGGAACCGCCACCCTGCTCAGGGTGGCGGTTCTTCACAGAATGCTAAAAGAATACTTGTTTGAAATTATTTTTGCATTTCTAGCATTCTTATATGTCTTAATGATTTTTCTAATGTCATTTTGAATACTAACTTACTCCTTTTTGTATGTTTTTGGGTGTATGCAGGCGAAGGAGGAGTATATCAGATGGAGTCGAGAGAGAGAGTGTGTGATTGGCTTCCAGCAGTATTGGATGCACTTTCTCAGGATGAGCAGGACACTCTTCAGAGGGCCGGTATATTGCGTATATCACGGGTCCCGCATGTTGCACCTTCTAGTCACATACTTTGTGACTTGTTTTCATATTGGGATGCTGATCGGAACACTTTCTGATTTCCAGGAGTCAGGGGTGAGTGGACCATTACTTTGGAGGATGTTTACCACATCTTGGGGGTCCCGATCATCGGGAGATGGCTCACACTTGAGACAGCAGGGTCACGGGCTCAGATAGCACAGTGGGCTTCATATATGGGAGACGCAGTTATCTCCACTGGTTCAAAGAAGGGGGTGAGGGTCTGATCTATTCCTAGCCTGCCTATCCCCTTGATTCGCCAGGCCATTATGGGGATCCTTGCCTCGAGATTGATCGGGGACAAGGGAGGAGACACTTTACTTTATTGCTGGTCCCCCATCATTGCACAGATTGAGGGACATGGCTGGATTTATGCCTGGGGAGCTGACATACTTGGGACCACCTATCATGATTTGTACCGGGTGGTTCGTTTACAGGGGCAGTCATTGAGTCATCCGACCCTGGTTATGAGTTGGGTCTATGAGCGTTTCATCCCTTATGGGAGAGGTGTAGAGGTGGCGGATCCCGAGCTGTGAGGGCAGCCAGATGGACAGATATGTCAGTGCTCAGAGCACCCCACCAGCCAGTCGCCTCCTTGACTACTGATGATATGGAGGCCACACCCTATCAGGCCATGGTAGGGTTATGGGGCGAGGAGGCCCTTACTTTGATCTCTTTCTCTACCACAGGGCAGCTTGTGGATAGGACGGGGAAGGTGGAGACACATCCTTTTGCTCGAGTGCCTCAGCAGTTTGGCCTTCCTTACATCAATATGCTTCCCCCAGTGGTGCCAGTGTTTAGATCAGTCCGGGAGGCTAGAGGAGGTCCTAGAGGCCAGGGTTGGACAGTTGTTACTCCTGGCATTCCTATTGTAGCCATATGGGTGGTACGTGCTCGAGGGAGAGCCGGTGCTCCTTGGGCACCCCTACTTCAGATTTCCACCGGTCCCGCCCACAGTAGTGACAACCCCATTGATATAGACTCTGAGTCCGAGGAGTTCACAGGGGGAGAGATGGAGGAGGAGACCGAGGCTGAGGTCAGTGAGTCAGGTGGAGAGGAGGACAATGATCCTGAGTGGCATGACACTCAGGATATCTTACAGGTGGAGAGGGCAGAGCAGAGTGCGGAGAGGGTGACCCTAGCTTCAGAGGAGCCACTTTCTCAGGGCTTGGGTGGAGAGGATGAGTCCGTAGTAGGATGTTATGTGGCCCCAGGCACAGGAGGAGCACATCAGTTAGTGGTGACATCTGTGGTAGGTGCTGACCCTAGGGATCCATCTTGGAGGCCCGGAGATCCGAGTGAGTTATCATCCTTCTCTTTAATGTTTGTTTTTAGCTATGATTGTCTTAGTTGCTATCTCTCCTTTTGTTTACTTTTGTTTTTATCTTTTGAGTATTTCTAATTTGTTTTCTCCTTTACTTGCAGAGACTGCTGACGAGTGGCGAGACCTGATTCACCGGGTATGCACTGATACCCTGATGATCCCCATGGAGAAGACCCATGCGGAGTTATCCGTGGATGCAGGGGAGCCCTCAGCAGCCGGTAGGCATACCGAAATTTTTTCCCCTGTCTGGCATGTGGCCAGGATGGTGACTACCCTTCCACTGAGTTGGTAGGATACAGGACAGCAGAGCATCTGATGAGGAGTCACTCTCATGGCGAGGCCGTAGCTGCTCCTCGGGACCGTGAGCCCTCCGTGCACTCAGAGCGCCGGCATAGCCAGAGTCCTAGACATGGGCATGCACCTTCAAAGGGATCTCATAGGGGTTGAGAGGCCACATGGCTCTCTTAGATTGTTTGTATGATGTATTTTGTATTTCCAGGCTCTTTGAGCGTTTTGACCATGCTTAGCGCATGATGGCATTGTACAGGAAACTTATATATATATATATATATATATATTCTTTTTGGATCAGACTCTTGGTATCTATGATTTTGTGATTCATTTCCACATGTAAACTATAATGTTGTTTTTATATGCTTTTCAGAATGTATGCAGTGGAGAACAAATGATACAAGTGCTTCCTTTCTTTTTGTATTTCGTGATGCTGATGTATGATAATGTAGACACAATGTGATCTTGAACTTTAGTTTCTATAAGCAATTTTTCGGTACTTCATATTTGTTGTGACAAAATGAGATGATAAACCGGTATGATGAGCAGATGAACTTGCCCCATTCCTAACTCCACGTAACTAGTAAGATGCGAGGGCTCATCACCGAGAGCTAGAAAGGGCACAAGCTATGAAATTTGTTGAATGGTAGTGATGAGAGATAGACAAAGATTTGGTGGAACCAAATTAGGATGCTACAAACCTACTCTACTCGAGTGACTCCATAGTTTAGAATGCTACTTGCTTTGTGGTTTATCTAGACTTAGATCCGTAGATGGCCACATGGTAGACAAAATCTGGTTTTCGGGGTTTTGAGCTCTCTTGGAATTTTGGACATCTGATTCATTTGTTTTTGACTCAAGATTTCAAAGGTTCATTTGAATTGTTTGCTTATGACCTTCAACGTTTATTTGTCAAGAGGACCCCCTACACCTTGCCCCATGCTACTAGTAAGAAGCATGGGCTTATCACCATGGACAAGGTACAGGCGAGTAAGGGCATTCCCATCCTTTCCCAACCCTACGTCACTAGTAAGAGACGCAAGCTCATCACCGAAGGTTAGTAGGGCAATGAAATGTGTAAAAATAAAATTGTCTATTTGATCTACATTTGATTTATATATTTGAGAAAAATGTCAACATGTTCTTATTTCCAAAGAGATATGCATGCGGGATAGATGTGACACGATGAAGCTTCTAGAACAGACCATAGGCAAGAAACCTATCCTAGGAAGAAACCAAAAGTGAGAACAAGCATGCAGACCTTGGTATGGTTACCGTTGAGACTTTGTCATATCTAGCTTTATTTGATGAGATGATTCAGAAACAGGTGATGTGATTATGAAAGTGAAGAAGTATGATTTGCATGATTATGCCAATACCATCAGAAGTTTGTAATGAATTGCTTTGAGAATAAGTTCCTTGATCACAAAATTGTACGAAACAAGTGGACAAAATGAACCTAACTACATGAAGATGCAATGTAGATATAATTATACAAACAGTGTGGGTTGCTTATGCATAGAATCGTTTAAGATGCAAGGAATTGACTGTTTCATTGAATTCCTCACCTTCCAGTGTACATAAGAGATATGCACCATTTCCATAGTCTTTCGTGACTCGGTATGGGCCCAACCATTTGGGCCAGAATTTCCTTCCTTCACCGGTCTTTTTGTCAATCCGGCTGTCTAGTCTTAGAACTAGATCTCCTTCATATATATCTCATTCATAGACCTTTTTGTTATACTGCCGGCACATCCGGTCAGCATAAACTCTATGCCATTGTTCAGCATCTAACCTGGCCTCATCTAGGCTTTCTAGTTGGGAGAGACGTGCTTCTCTATAAGCGTCTTCATCCAGAATCCCTTGTAATGAGATGCGGAGACTGGGTATTTCAACCTCAAGTGGGAGAACTGCTTCTGCTCCGAATACCAATGAGAAAGGAGTTGCTCCTGTGGGTGTTCTTATTGAGGTTCGGTGGGCCCACAAGGCTGGGTATAACTTTAAATGCCAATCTCATTTATTTTCTTTTACCGTTTTAAGGAGAATAGCTTTTAATGTCTTGTTTGTTGCTTCAGCCTGTCCATTGGCTTGAGGGTAATACAGGGAGGCTGTATGATGGTTTATTTTAAATTTACTGCATAGCTCACGACTTCGTCATTCTTAAAAGAAGTGCCATTATCTGAGATAATGATTTGTGGGACACCGTACCTGTAAATGATCTGGTTCAAAATGAACTTGGCGATCACGGCACCTGGTACAGTGGTAAGAGGCATAGCCTCTACCCATTTAGTAAAATACTCGGTGGCCGTGATTATGAAGTTATGGCCATCTGTAGACGAGGGAGAGAATTTCCCTATCAAATCTAGGCCCCATGTAGAAAAGGGCCATGGAGTTGCGATTGGTTGTAGAGTTTGTGCCGACATGTGAATCTCGTGGGAAAATTCTTGGCATTTATGACACTTGCATACAAACTCTACTGCATCGTGCTCTAGAGTGGGCCAGAAATAGCCCATCCGATGTATTTTGCGAGTGGTGGCATGACCACCGAAGTGGCCTCCACATATTCCACTGTGAGATTCGTGGAGAATCTTCTTGGATTCTTCTATGTCAACACACCTTAGAAGCATTCCATCGAAAGCCTTACGATAGAGCACTTGTTCTATAATAACGTATTTAGCTACGATAATGCGTAACCACCTTCTTTGTTGTGGTGTAGCACCTTCTAGATATGCATGGCCCATGATATAATTAATAATATCAGTATACCAAGGACATTCAGAGATGGGAGGTCTAGTTTCGACGTAATATATGCATTCATCGGGAAAATCTAGATCTACTAGATCACCTCCGTCCAACGGGTTATCAGCTAACCAATCTGCAATGATTTGTCCCTTAACAGACTTCTGGTTTACAAAAGTTAATTCAAATTCACCCATTAAGGTTATAAAGCGTCCAACCTTTTTAGACAAAGATCCTTGCGTGAGGAAAGTTCGTAAATGGTTTGTTTTTACAATGACCCTTGTTTCTTGATTTAGCATGTAATGTCTTAAGCATTTGGTTGCGAAGACTATGGCAAGGCATTCTCGCTCTGCTTGCGTATAACGTGTCTCATAATTGAGTAATGTTTGGCTAATAAAATAGATCGCACGTTCTCGTTTGTCATCATCTTCTTGGGCTAGCATGCAGGCTAGCGAGACATTGGTAGCTCGTGAATATAAGATTAAAGGGCGGTCTGGCTTAGGAGGCATTAGCGTAGGTGGTGACAACAAGAAACGCTTAACTGCTTCGAAAGCCTCATTGCAGTCTTCGGTCCAATCGATACTGTACTCTTTCTTGAGTAGATTGTTGATTGGATGAATGGAAAAGCTTAAATCTGGGATGAATCTTCAGATTGCACCGAGTTTCCCAAGAAACGACCTGATTCCAGATTCATCCGACGGTGGGATCATTTCAAGAACAGCCCAGATTTTAGCTGGGTCTACATCGATCCCTCATGATGATATAATGTAACCTAGGAGCTTCCCTCCTGTCACACCAAATACACATTTTTCTGGGTTTAGTGTGACTCCGTATTCTATCAAACGTGAAAGAATGATATGGAGCACTTCCGGGTGATCACAGTGCTTCCTGGCTTTAGCTAACAAGTCATCTACATAGGATTCCATGATTTTGTGTATAAGATCATGAAATATATACGTCATTTCCCATTGGTATGTAGCGCCAGTGTTCTTGAGACCGAATGGCATAACAACGTAGCAATAGGTTCCCCAAGGAGTTATAAATGTGGTTTTGGCTTGGTCTTGTTCAGATATTCTGATTTGATTGTATCCTGAGAATCCATCCATGAGAGACAAAAGCTCAAATCCAGCTGTTGCGTCAACGATGACGTCTATGGATGGTAACGGGAAGTCATCCTTAGGGCACGCCTTGTTAATGTCTCAGAAATCTATGCAAATGCGTATCTTCCCTTTTTTTTTAGAACGTGAATGATATTAGATACCCACTGAGAGTAATCGACTGGTTTGATGAATCCCACTTGGAGGAGTTTCATTACTTCTTCTTTCACCATGAGAGCTACCTTGGGTTTCATTGGTCTCGATTTTTGTTTAATTGGCTTTGCATCTGATTTGGTGATGAGGTTATGTACCGCGATGTGTGGTGCAACCCCTGTCATTTCTTTATAATTAAATGCAAAAGCCTTCTGATGTTCTTTGAGGATTCGAGTGTGTATTTCTATTTCTTCTGGAGTTAACGAAGATCCTAGTTTCAAGATCTTTGGTTCTTCTTCCATTCCGATGTTAATATCAATCGTTTCTTTGATTAAAGAAGTGTTACCTTCTTCAAACTCAGGCGGGGCTGGAGGTAGTTCCAGATCTTCTCCATTCTCTACCGCATATATGTCGAGTTCCTTTTGTGGGGGAAGCTCTATCATGGGATTTTCAAAGTAAGAAGACGAATGTGGGATTAAAGAAAAATCTACCACGTGATGGGTGAGATGTAACACTGCATAGGCATTTAAGTAATCAAGAGTAGCTCTATCACTATCAACGTGATCTAAGCTAGTAGACTTGTTCTCAGCTATGTTCGTTAAAAGAGGGTTTGACATTTTCTTCACTAATGGTTCAGTGTGAAGGGATACCATGAAACAGGTGTCCTCCAACTCACTTCTTGGAGTGAAACATGAAGCTGAGGTTGCTATCGAATCTGTGAGAAGATTTTGTTCTCGCGGGATTGCTTCAATTGATATGAAGTCAAACTCTTTGCTCAAATCTAATACTGCTGTTTTGTAGAGCTGTAAGTGTTCAGCTCTGGTCTCATACACCTCAGAGACTTGGTTTGCTATTAATTGAGAGTCTCCTAACACCCTGATGTCATTAACACCGAGCCTTTTAGCTAGGATGAGGCCAAGGAGGAGGGCTTCGTACTCAGTGCCATTGTTTGTACATTCAAAATTTAGTTTAAAGGTGAATGGTAGGATTTTTCCTTCGGGTGAAGTAAAGATCACACCTGCCCCAGCCCCATAATGACATCTAGCTCCATCAAAATGAAGAGTCCAATATTTAATTGGGAAGATGGATGTTGGGACATTTGTTCTATCTATTTCGTCGATTTCGGTTACTTCTACCATGTAGAGTTCTTCTGCTGGAAGAGAACCAACTCCTAGGGTATATCCCATGCCTACAGAATCAAATGGCAGGAAAATTGGTAGATCCTGTTCTAGCAATTCGACAATTTTTTCCGTAGTTCCTAATGATACTGTTTCTACAGTGTTAGCCTCTTCCTTGAGGGCTGGGATATTCTTGATTAGGTTCGTAACTTCTAACTCCGTTGTAGGTACCAACTTTCCTTCCGGTTTCGAGTCGGTTGGCTTGTTAAGTTGGTTTGTTGGGAGTTCAAACTCAGAGTGAATGCCTGGTCTTTTCTTCAGGTCTGCTAGGTGTATATCGAATGGTTTCAGATCACCTTTTGCTATGAATACCTTTCCTAAGTGCAAGAATCTTACTTCTTGGAATAACGTAGAAGGGATTGCCTTCATATGGTGTATCCACGGTCGGCCGAGGATCATATTATAGTTGGTTTCCCAATCTATAATATAAAACTCAGTGAGGATTGTTTTGGGTCCTAAGGTGACTGGTAGTATTATAGTTCCAATCGAAGTGGCCTTAAGGCTATCATAGCCTCTTAGCGTATTCCGAGTCGTGGAACAATTTGTCTCTCCATACCCTAGCTTTTGAAGGAAAGAGAAGGGGACTATGTTAACTGCTGCCCCATCGTCAACCATTGCACATTTAACGTAATTGTTATAAACCCACACTTGCAAATGTAAGGCTGGATCACCTCTTCATGCAATCTCAGTGTCCGTTGGCATTTTGTTTATTTCAAATATAAACTCAGTATCCCTATCCGGCTGCCCCAGAGGGTGGATATCAAAGTCTATATGGTTTACCTGTGTTTCGGGAGGTGGAGTGATGTTAATTAAATGACCTAAACCTAATGCTTCTAAAAGAGCAGCCCTGTGGGTAGGAGAGTTCTTCAATAAATCCAAAAAGGAGATATGAGAGAAGGTCTTTGTTAGGTCATTAATTAAATCATAGGCACCTACGGGTTTTACTAATATTTGTTGAATGTTATCTGTCTCTAGCGGGTAACTTGGACTTGGCTGAGAGGAATACTCTCGTGTCCTTGTTACAGCTTCCACGGGTAGCTCAGTGTCTAACTCCACCAAACTGACTATCTTGGGTCATAGCTGATTTCCTAATTGTGGTGCGACAGGTGGATTTAGCGAAGTCGAGGCTTCATGATCATTGTTTCCTGTCATTATGCTCTTGTTCATCCCATTTGGATTTAATTTTTTGTTATTATGATTTGGGAGCGGATCGTTGAAGATCTTGAGGGGTGCATTTTGAGGGGAAACTGCCCCTGTAAAAGTATTTGGCACAGGTGATGCAGGATCTGCCAAGAACATATCTATGAAAAGTTGTCTTTGTTCCTCTGGAAAACGTTGCATGAACTTATTGTAATCACGGCAAGTTCTAGTGTCATGGCCTCAAATTTTGTGGAAACCACAATACGAATTGGGATTGTAATTCCTAGGTTGTTGGTTTGGCACATATTGTGGTCCAAAACTCTGATTAAACCATTGACCATTAGGATTTTGCATTTGTTGTCTTTGGTTTTGGTTTTGGTTCTGATATCCAGTTGAATTTTGACTTGGACCGTGTGTCTGGGTCTTCCTTTGTTGTTGTTGTTGTTGTTGTGGATGATTAAAATCCACTGTATTGATTGTCGGGGTAAAGTTGTTGTTTCGTTGATTGTTAATCGGCGGTGGAGCATTTACAACATTTGTTTTTTTTGTTTGGTCGGTTACTCCATCTGTGGTTACGCCATGATTTTTGTTAAGGATTTTAGGTCCTTGATTGACATTTTTGGTAGTAGGATAAGTCGTAGTATTCTGGCTGGGGGTGATTAGCCTCCCATTTGTTCCATACGTCTTGCGACCGCTATCTATTGCCGCTTGATCTATTCGGAGAGCACTCTCAAGTACTTCATCGTAAGTCCTTAGTGGGAACTTCTGGACTTCTTCCTTTACCTCTCTGCTGAGAGAATGAAGGAATAAATCACATAGTTCCATTTGGTCCATATTTGGAGCACTTGCCAAAGAATAAAGGACTGTACGCCATCTTTGGATGAAGTGAGCAACAGATTCATTGTGTTCTTGTTTAATGTGCAAGAACTCCCTGATTCCTGTTCTCAATAGTTTGTTCATGTCAAACACCTTGATGAACTCTGAAACGAGTTGTTTAAATGAATGTATGGAAGCTTCAGGTATTCTATAATACCAATCGAGGGCAATGCCCTCTAACATTTTGGGAAATATTTTAGCAACAACCCCATCCCAAGGGAGCAGTTCTCGAATAGCTGTGGCATAGGCCTTGATATGTGCATTCGGGTCTCCTTCCCCTTTGTATTTGGGAAAATCAGGAAGAGGTCTTGGAAGCATGACGCTTCGTATAGTGAAGTCTAAGGGTTCTTTCAAATATTCTGAATAAGTCCCTATCGCATAGGTTTCGACCATCGATGGTGCCTGCTGAGGGGGTGGAGGTGGGATGGTTTGTTGGTATGGCATGGCATATGCATTTGCAGGGGCATAAGGCAATCCCTGTGGTTGAGCGAACATGCCGGGAGAAGAGAACATATCTCCTTGTGGTGATTTGGAATATATGTTCAAGTATGGAGGAGTATTGCCCAGGAATGGATTATTTTGTACTAGACTGGGAGGTGTCATATTTTCCACCGGAATGGTGTTAGAAAACACGGTTCTAGTTGGGGTTTGTTGTGAATACTGAGGAGGCATGCCCAACATGCCTATTCCTGTGAGGAGGTCTACTTGGCCGGGACGATGCGGAGGATTGGAATTTCCTACCTGCATGAATTGAGAATTTTGACTTGCTTGAGCAAGCTCTAACCCTCTAACTTTTTCTACTAAAGTTGAGATGACTTCATCTGGCGAAGTCACAGTATTTTTCCTTAGTGGCATTTGTCATATATCCTGAGGTTGTATAGGCATGTGGTACCCCGCTATGAATTGATCATTGCCCTGCCAAGTTTCACCGAGGGTATTTCCTATAGGTAGCGGCATGGAGGTGTTTTCTTGAAACGAGACCTCGGGTTGTGTTTGTAAACTTCCTATAGGTGGGTACATACTCCGAGAGCATTGTTCATTCCTGGCATAACACACTGAATGTTCATCATCTAAAAATGGATATGGATCCGATTGTCTACTAATTTGTGGTCTAAGCAATACCTGAGGAGATGAACCAGATTCTCCTGTAAATGTCATGGTGTTCGAGCCTGAAGGCTCTGGGTGTTGCGTTTGAGCGAGCTGATCCAACTCCTCTATTTGGAAAGAAGAACTATATCTAGTCCTTGGGGGCGGAGTTTGTGTTGACAATTGGTTAGTTGAATAGTTGTCACCCCATGCTGAGAGCGAGGGTGATGGCTGTCTATTCAGTTGATCGTAATATGCTTCAAGACCTAGGAGAGGTCTGCCATATGCGTCAAATCCTGACATATTCGGGGGGTATATGAATACCCGTAGAATAATGGGAAAGAGTGAAGGTGGATGGAAGAAATATGAAACACTAAATGGGGAAAGGTAAAAGGGAAGTTCCGTTCACGTCGGTTCACCAATTTTGTTGGTGAAGCTGATGTGAAGGCTAATGAGGTGGAAAAGATGAAAAGTATACTAATTTTGGTGAAGAAACAAGTAGAAATCACGTCGGGTTCACCAATTTTGTACGATGGAAAAGTGACAAGCGAGCATGGGAATCTACAAGTAACTCTTCCTCACCTGACCTCCCGAGGTCATGCCAAGACAGCCGGTGGGGATGGAATATACGTGGGGTGCAGGAAAAGCTAGTTAGGCAATCTTATGTCTTCGACACGCACTAATGGAATCTGTGAATCTAAGGCAAAGAAGGCCCTCCTAACCTGAACTGGCATGATAGATCGGTCGGCGAGGATGACTGCTCAAAGGCTCCAATCAATATCGAGCTCTGGCGTGATCCGATCTATAGGTTGTGGGATACGGGGAAAATGACCTGGGATTGTTTCGTGTATATCTCCAGATAGGGTCATAGGATGGATGATGGATATATAGTGGATTCTATGGTCGATTCTCTGGTCTAGTCCAAAAATCCTTAGCTTTGTTAGCTGCTATGTCTAACAAGGATAACTATGTGATAATGGTTGGTGGAAGTGGAGTGGATCTAAATACTAATGTGCGTAAACCAGCATCAACGTCTGATTGACCTGTGGGTCCATTGGGTTGTGGGATTTGTGGATCACAACCGTAGATTTGTGGTTGTTGTGGACCTTCAATGGTCATATGTGGAATCAATCCCTAATCCCTAATATCCAGTAGTCATATGCCTTTTCGGCCTCTATATTTAGAACTGCAAGTTGTGCAATCTTCTCAGAGTACCTTACAGGTGTTCTGGCAACCTGAATTCTTAAGCTAGTGTCTATGTCAGTGAGAATGTCTCCTGCGTCTGGCTGTGGGACCAAAGGGTCACAACCAAATGTTTTCTCTCTTTCAAGCCCTTCTACAGTCATGTGGATATTTATCTAGGGTAATCTGTAGTTTGGCTGGTTTGACCAAAACGTGTGTGCTTGGTCGTCTTCTATGTTTAACCCTCTTAACTGTGAGCTGATCTGTTGTAAGTCTGTTGTTGTTCAGAAGACTTGGATTCTAAGATTCTGATCTATATCAGTTATTGCTGTAACAAGATTGGGTTGAGGCACTATTGGTTCGAATATGTATTCTCTGGGCTCTCTAGGTCCCGTGATTGTCATGAAAAAGGAAATGATATAAATCTAACTGCAGCAAAGTAAAATTAACTATGTAAAGTATATCTCCAACATATATAACTTCTCTATTTTTGTGTTTTTCTGATGAACTATTTGAACGATCTTGAAAGAGAAACTATTTAAGATATCTAGAAATTGACAACTAAACTAATAACGAAATTAAAACAAACAAAGCAGCCGAGTATAGCTACTTGCCTGTGCAGTTGTAAATCTATTCTAAATAACCAGATAACTGATCTAATCTATTTGAAAGACTCTCGATCCTACCTCAGAAGTGAGGAGTGAATCATAGTTTCTCAGAAACTATCAATCCCCACAGCTTCCCCAGCAATATCAAAAGTGAGATTAACTGAAATGAAATGATTGACTACTCTATTTGATATGTTTTAACTAGAACTTTGAAAGCTTGAACCTGGATTTTGCAGAACAGTGGCGAATCCGGTTGTGTGTGGCTTTGTCCCCTCAGTGTGATCTCCTCGTTCCTTCGTGCTCACGTGGATCCAGAAAAGCATGTGATGTTAGCATCAACAGAAGTTGGTATCGAGATAATGGCAGCTTAGGATGCAGACTGAATACAATGCGAGTAGGAGAGGGATAGCGCAAGAGAACAGAGCTTGGCTTATGTAATTCCTAGCGGGATTTATTGCGAGTCATACAACATAAAATGTCCAGAACCTGAAACTATCCTGTTTGACGAACAAGACCTGCAACTTTAATGGCTTCCTACTAAAAATCAAACTATCCTATTCCAATGAATTGCATGAAATAGTAACAACACTAGCACAAGAAGATTATGTGGCTTCCTAACAGCTAAACAACACTAACCATGCATGCAACAAATAAAACTATGAATCCTAAGAAAAATTGAAAGACTAAGCTATTGAAATGAGAAATTGAGAGGCAAATTTGAGGGGCCATTTGCTTGAGCACAAGCCAGCTATTTATAGAATTCCCATTTACCCAAAGGTGAAAACCAAATTGAACTCTTTAACCATAAACAATGCAAAAACACTATTCCAGGGAACCAGAATCATAAATACAAGCAAAGGCGGTGAAAAAAAGCTGGTAAACATTGAAATTTACGTGAGTCACATTAAAAAGAACATTCTAGAAAATGCGTGAAGGACCGCCACCCTGAGCAGGGTGGCGGTTACAGGACCGCCACCCTGCCTGGGTGGCCGCCCGCCAAGGCAGGGTGGCAGTTTCATCACTGAAGACCAAAATGCAAAGAAAAGGAGGGGAGAAGAGAAAACAAAGCACGCAGGGGCTAAGCGGGGCATGCGGGATGTTAACACATACTTGGAGAGCTTTTCTAGATCCCAAACACCTTGCAAGGAGACCTGTATCATCATTGGGGCACATGTAACTATGTTCTGGTGGTGCAGTACCCTACAATTTTGGGTACATAAGGACTCATAATTATTTCATAAACATACATGAACATAACTATGAAGATATAAGGATGGACCAAAATCATTAATGATCATTCAAATAAGTTGATAACCTCATTACATTCATTAGATCCATTAAAGGATATCACAGTATGGCATACCGAAGTCATACATCATATCTAGATATACACCCCTTAGTACATCATATCACAATCCCAAGCTGTTTGATGCATCCTTCTCCTATACTTTACCTACCCAGCCCAATACAATTCCTCGCGGCATTTCTATAGAGCTCTGCTCTCTATTGATCTCTCTCTTCAATTCCTCAGTGGGAACTTGTATTTATAGGCACCCTAAAGTGTCAACTCATCCTTTTGTAGCCTCAGATCCGGTGCCAAGTGTTTGAATGTGGTCCTCCATGGGCGCGTGGTCCGCTATGGGCGCATGCTCCTCCAGGCCCAAGATCTCCACTCTTTGCCATGATGGCCTTTTAGAAGCCTCCATCATAGGGCATATTCCTTCCTAGGCTATCCTATCACCAGGATGGCACTTTATCCACTCCGCATGCACAGTCAAGTCATGCTTTTATTATGTTCTGCCCAAAACTCCAAATATGGCTAATTCCCGAGACCTTGTTCTTTTAGCACGTAACACGGTCCTTATAAAACCCTCCTAGAACCCTACCCTACGTGCCTTATTTTTAGGCACCCACCCTTCAACTTAGGCCTTGGGTGCCCATGTGCCTTTTTGTAGTTAGTCAATATTTTAGGGGCCCAACATCACCCCACCCTTTACCTGTTCTCCACTTACATGAACATTTCTTCAAAGAAAGAATTACAAAATACTTAATGTCTTAGAAAAAGGATAAGGGAATGAAGAATTGGGAAAACCGAAAGAATGGGGAAGTGTTGTCATTATTGCAACAAGATAGGAAAATATCTTTGTAAGTCAACCTCCAACTTGTTTCAAGCATCGACTTCATTTTGCGCTCTCTGGTAGAGGTCGTTATTGATCAAAGAATACTTGGCAAAGATCACACAAGGAGTCTGTATGGGATAGAAGGCCAGGATCGAAGGTGCGGAAGGACCCACATGCGAAAGGTAGGTTTAGATTTCAGGATTTAGCTGATTTTGGGTATGATGATCTATTTTTGGAAGATGGTGTGTGGAACTCATCAATGATGCAGAGATGTGCGCGCCATGCATTGTCTATATTTGGAAGAGTGGTTCAAAGCATCTATGCATGGAGACAAGCTAATAATAGAATGGAAATTCAATTATCTATAAGAGGACTCTAGATAGCACACTTGCATGTGTGGCTAATAATAGCATGTAACCTATTTCTGGAGTAGTTAAGCGGTGAAGGGCAAGTCCCCACCCTATATATATGATGATTAGGTGCATAGTGAAAGGGATGTATCAAAGAGAGTGATGCATGTCTGTTTCTAAATATGTGTATGAGATCCATACGTGCCTTGAGATAAATTGACAATACCGTAAGGAGCTTCTATTTTTATTAATAGATGGAAGATATTGGCTGAATCTAAGTATCATTCTATGTAATGGAGTAGTGCATGTTAATGATTCAATCATGATTACTATTTAAACTCTTTCTTTCACAGGTCTGTGGGTAGCATGCACTGTAGAATGATGAATTAGTTATAAGTATTTATGTTTCTTCCTTCATCATAATATCATCCTATTATAGCAACCCTAAAGAGGGACCTGGTACCTTTGTGCACTTCGGGTTAGTGCTCAGTCTAGGCTGAGTGATGTGTCAGTGCGACTAGGGTGTTATCTTACAAATTATAGGTTGCATTAGTCATTGAATAGGGAGCTTACCTCCTCAAAACCTAATCCATTTCCTTGAGGGTTCAATGTTTCAATCATTCCTTTCAATTCCTTTCCCACGTCCTCAAGGGCATCCATCCTTCTTGTAATCTGTGGGTATAACTCCTTCAGCCAGTTTTAATTAAACCTCGTAAGGTTTCAATAGCTTCTGAATTTTTCTCAACCTCGGCCAAGATCCTTTCCTGCTCTGCTTTGTTCCCTTTGTTCTTCCCTTGGAATTCCTTGAGCTATACCTCGTGAGTGACGACTAGAATACTCATCACTTTATCTCTGGCTGCATAATTTTCATATGAGGCCTCAGCAGTATGGGTAGCAATTTTAACATCAGCAAGAAAGTTGTTGTAGTCAGAAATGATTGCTACAACCTTCAATTTTTCCTACTTCTCCAAGCATGCTGCTACTTCTTTCATAGATTCTAAGGCCAAAGGTTTCCTTTCCATGGTGAGGATGCATGTTAAGTCTTCAAGGCACTCAAGGGAAGATCCATACTTTTGCATGGGCAGTGCTAGGTTCAGATGCTTCAAAATATTTACATTTGTGATGGATTATACCTTCTTATATACCTCACACACCCTTTCCTTTTCTTCACTTAGTTCATGCTTTAGCTGCACACTAATTAGTTCCTCCTGCTTCAAATTCTTGGTCCTCTCTTATATCTCTTCTTCCCTCTTTTCTAGCTCTACCTCTAGAAATTTTTCCCTGTCGTTCCTTCCAAATAACTTGGCTTCCATCTCAACCAAGACCTTATTTAAAGCATTGTAGACTTATTCATCCAAAAGCTACTGAGTGCTCACCAAACATTTATCTTCTTTTGACTCAGGCATCTTTACTAGTGCTCCTTGGCTTACTTTAAATTCTGGCTTGTCAATGTGGGACTCAATTTCCCAAGAGAGCATCTTCCTCGGCCGAGGGTATGCACCTTCTTCATCAAATGACTTCATTTCCAAGAGTTGATTTGTTGGTATTGTGCTTTGGAAATGCATGTGCAACACCTTGTTTGGATCAGCAATATAGTCCATTCTTGGTCTCTAGATCTCCATGCACTTTCCTCCCATGCATGTTCCCTTAGAAACAGTTACTATTAGACTGGGGCCTCCCACGCTGCCTTGATCTTTCCCTACGCTTCCTTCCTTATCTTCCTTCATCACTATTTCAGCGTTGTGATCCAACTCTTGTTCTACCAAGGCTTCAATAATTTTCGTTGCTTCTCTTTCTGCCACCTTGTTTATTTTCTCCTGTGTGAGGTTTAGAGTCCTCTGACTCTTCATGCTAACCTCTTCACCTCTTTCCATGTCCTAGGTGCCCTTCTCCTCCTGGCTTCCCTTCCTTCACACAAAGAGATAGTCATTCTTATCCTCTGCGCCCTCTTCTCTTGAATCGTACATACTGAAAACAAGTGGTTCTTGGTCCCCTTCAGGTTCATCTTCTTCATCGTCATCCCTATCACCCCTGTATTTCTCTAAGCTCTTTGTTTCCTCTGAGTCAACTTCCTCTATCACCTTTTGTTTCTTCCTAATTGGGGATTCTAGTATAGGATACTTTACTTTCTCTTCCTCCTCCTTTGCGATAATCTTTCCTTGCTTTGGTGCCTCCTCTCTAACTGGTGACCTCTTCCTATGCATATAAGTACTTGTTCTTTTGCTTGTTCCTAGGGTGCCCACCACTTGAGTATATTAGACACTTGGTGCCTTCTTCCTTATCTCTCTTGTCTCCTTTTTTAGGCACGGTCTTCTTCCTACATGTTAGGTCCTCAGGTATAGCTATCTCATTCTCAAGATAAACACCCTTCTCAAACTTGGGCCTTATGTGAAGGTATACGCGCACTGCAGACCTCCCTACAATAGGTAGAGTCGGGGGTTTCATCATCTGAACTTCATGCGACACATAATTTTCCATGTACGCATGCTTGTTGGGGTAGACCAACATCCTACACATCTCCCTATGGTCTCGATCCATATTTCTAAGGTCAAACTTCAGCTTCTTGGATTCTTGAATTTGTTTACCCCTGCCTGGAAGTACTGAGCGGTGAAAGAAAATGGAAGTTTACACCAGGGGCTCATGCTTTCACCAACCAACCTAAATCTACCAATGTAGAAGTGTTGGTATACTGTGAATTCAACTTCTCCTTCTATGAGCTTTGACAGTTGTTCTAGGATCATCCACTCTACCCCAAACACATTCCTTAAGTGTGTATACCATTTCTCAAGATGCGTCTTATGAACGACCATCATGCTATCATAATTATATTTTTTGAATCTCTTTACGGGTGAGGGGTATTCCTCTGGGTACTCCTACACGAACTTATCTGCCACATCTAGCACTTTGATCTCTAAAAATACAATAGTTAAGAGGACATTTCCGAAAAGTATCTTGTCACCCTCCTGTGCATTGCTGATTATCTCATCAGTAATGTACGTGGAATAGTTATAGATGGTGCCATATGATATACTTATACAAACATTGAGCCATGATTTGTTCAATTGCATCCACCTCTCTTGGTCATTAATTTTGGTTACCATACGCACGACCATTCTCATAGCCGGGTCTTAGATATCCGTAATATCAAAGTACCTTGACCCCTTCTTATATGTATATGCAGTGAAGGTTTCTTTGATGCCTTCTTTGTCACATAGGTTGTCCTCTATAATTTCTCCTTCACATATGAGACCTGTGAATAAATCAACTAAGGGGTTATGCGCATCTTGCGCCTTGTGAAGTGAAAGTGGTCTTCGTGTATGCATGACATCAGCCACTGATAGAGGCGCTTAGGCTTCCCAAAGTAGGGCAACTCATATAGTTACAATAATCCCACCTTCTCTAACTTCATTTTTAATTCATCACTATAAATGGGTAACCATTCTAGTGTCCTTTTGTTTATCGGGTGCACTAACTCTAATGCCATTTCTATTTCAGTCACATTTGTGCGATGGTTATAATCACTTACTATCATGTTTCTTAAATGGGACTCCAACTCCTTTCCTAGTGAAACCCCATCTGGATACTGCATTTCTGCATACCATTCTTCATTGGTACACTTGCAGGTGGTTTCTTGTTATTTTCCCTTGCCCTTGCCTTTTCCCTTTTTAGGTGTTACAACTGGTTTCTTGGGTGCCATTGTGTAGGTTATCTTTGCACTTAAACTTCTTTTGCTCTACTTCTCTACCCTTTCCAAGTTTATATCTCAAACTTGTGAAGAAACTCCTTTCTAACATGTGCCCTAGCTACCAAACCCTCGCTAGAATATCCCCTTCACAAGATGGCACTTCTCCACAACTCTCTCCATGCCCATGAACAATTCCCCCCTTGGTTTGTAGATCCAAAATAGTCACGGTTAAATTTCTCTAATTTTTCTTCACGCGGATCAACTCTGGAAACCCTAGTGTACAAAATCTCTTCCTTCTCATATTCGCAAAGTAAAATAATGAAGTGTCCAACCTTCTATTTATAGTTTTCCCACTTTTTAACATTAAATGCTACCTTACCTACCACCATACTTAACCACTTAATTCAGATTTTTCAACAAAACCTGAATTTAGAGCTTTAACTCACGCACCCAGTCCTTTTCGGACAATCTCCCAACCTTCTGGTGTGCAACCAATACATCTTGACAGGAGACTCTTACATGCGCATCACTTTCATCAAAGGTACTTCCTTCATGATTTTTTCTCTCACCTACCTTGTGTTGCTTTTTCACTTATTCCTCTTTTGTACGTGGATCCACAATGTACCCTTACACTGACACCAACTATCTTTTTTCACCTTTCCTTCCATGCACTTACTTTCCCAGGCTATTCAACTGGGATTTCCAACACAATCCTTCCTGGTTCTTCACACAATTTGCAATTTATTCCACCTTACTCCACCCCACACTAAAATGATGTGTAGTCCTCTATGCATTCAACAAAAAAGTAATGAGATTACTGAAGGCGCAACACAACAAAGAGAAAGGGAAACATAAGAAAAGACAATGCATTAAGGGAAATCTTAAACTAACTGGCAATACTACCTTATTTCCAAACACCAAGAAGACTTATTTATAGTAGGGCTTCAGCCTACTCCCATTGAAGTGTCCTGGAAATCTCATCCCATCCAGCGCTTGCAACTGGCATGCGCCTGAATCAAGGATGTACGAGATGATGTAGGGGCCCAACCAATGGACTTTCAACTTCCTAGGATGGTGCATAAACTTTGAATCATATAGTAAGACCATTTTCCCAACCTCAAACTTCTTTTTCTTAATGTGACGATCATGCCATGCCTTTTGTTTTGATTTTTCAGTTGTTTGGCTCCACCTGGTGAGTGATCATCTTTCGTCCAATTGTCATTAACTTGTCAATTCTTTCTTCTAGCGCTTGTTCATTGATCTAATCCCTCCTATGTGTGCTATACGATAGAGAAGGTAACATGAATTCAACTGGTAGGAAAACCTCCGTGCCAAACACCAATTGAAATGGTGTGGCCTTTTTCAACCTCTTGTAGGTTGTCCTATATGCCCCAAAGAATGGATGATACTTTGTCATCCCAATCCACGTCTACCAACATCATAGATCTTAGTCAACATGTGACTAAGTATTTTGTTAAATGCCTCAGTAGTTCCATTTTCTTGAGGGTGATAGGGAGTAGTTTTGTGATGGGCCACCATGAATTTTGATAGAAAAATCTTGACCATTTCATTGAGGAAGTGCGTACCTCTATCACTTGTTAAACTCAATGGGCATCCATACCTGTTGATTATGTTTTCCCATAAAAATCTAGCAGTGGTAGCTGCTGTACAATCCTTTGTAGGTGCTGCCTCTTCCCACCTTGTCAAATAATTAGTGCAAGTGAGGATATACCGCAAACCAGTCCTTCGCGCCACTGGCGAGATTGGTCTGACAAAGTCGATAGCCCACTTCTCAAATGGTTCCACGCTAGCTATTGGTCACAAGGGCATTTCATCCCTTTTTCTAGGTTTTCCAAGGCACTGGTAATGGTCAGAGGCCTTGCAAAACTCAATGCAATCTTGATAAATGGTCTCCCACCAAAGCCCTGTGAGTAGAATCTTCAGTTCGGTTACATTTCCCGCATAGTGTCCTCCTACAATCCCACCATGCACCTCTTCCATAATTGCAATGCGCTCATGTTGTAGTATGCACACATCGGCATAGACCGTCATCATGACCCATTTTGTACATATCTCCACTAATTAGCATGTAGGGCGTAGAACATATGGAAAACTTCTTCCTCTCCAAGGACTTCATTCCAAGCACCACACTTATTTTAAGGAATACCACAATGTCCTCCAAATCTGAGGGTGCGCACCGCAACCTAAACAGTTGTGCGTCTGATCATAGTCTCTTTAATGCTCTCTGCGTCCTCTCCTGAATCAATCCTAGACAAATGATCAGGTCTCGAAAATTACTTTTACCTGGTTTGACAACCACCGTGAACTCAAATTCTTGGAACAATAGTACCCACCGACATATGTGCCCTTGTAAAATCGAGCTTGTTCACCAAGTATTTCAATGCCATATGGTCAGTGTAAAATATAAAAGGGGTTTCCAGCAAATACTTCCTAAACTTGTGAAGCGTGTAGATCATTGAAAATGCCTCGCGCTCAGTTGTAGTATAATTCTACTTTGCTGGTGTCAATTTCCTGCTTGCAAAGCACAAAGGATGATCAACAATCCCTTCACCAGGATGTGCAAGTACTACTCCAATGGAATTTCCTGAGGCATCCACATGAACATGGAAAGGTTTATCCCAAGAAGGGAAATGTAGGATGGGCACGATGACAATCCTATCCTTTAAAGTGTTGAATTCCTTCTGTTATGCATCTCCCCAATGAAAGGAACTTTTATGTCTAAGAAACTCTTCTAAAGGCATGGTGATCTTGGTATATCCCTTGATGAACTTTCATGTAGTACCCCATATGCCTAAGAAATCCACGCACTCGTGCTTTGACTAGTAGGCTCCCTTAATCCCACAATTACTAAAATTTTAGCGGGATCTACTAGTAGGCCTTCCTTACATATGATGTGTCCCAATAATGTTCCAAACCGGGTAACAAAGACACATTTCCTAATATTGAGGGATATCCTCAACTGCCGACACCTTTCAAACATTAACCTTAAGTTGTCACAATGGTCCTTCACTAACCCATATACTGTCCAATCATCTAGGTAGACTTGAAGAAATTTATGGATGAATTCTTGGAAAGCTTGTACCACAATGCGTGAGAACACATCAGGCACATTATTCAACCCAAAAGGCATGAGTGTATAGGAAAAAATTCCCCACTGAGTGGTGAAATTCATCTTCCTCTAGTCCTCCTTCACGATCCTTACCTGGTGATAGCCTGAAAATCCATCTATGAAAGAGTAGACCTTGTGTCCCTGCCACTCCCTCTAAAATTTCTTCAGTAAATGGGGTTGGGAAAGGATCAATGATACACACTACATTTAGGTCCTTGTAATCAACACAGATCCTTATCCTTCCATCCTTCTTGATGCTAATTACCATTGGACTTATCCATTCTGACTCTTCAACAACTTCAATAATACCTGATGCTATCATTTTATCTATTTCTTCCTTGACCTTCATGCATAGGTTAGGATTCATTTGGTATGGTCTCTTCCAGACCGGGCGCGCACCCTCCTTTAACTTAATTCTCATTTCTCCCAAGGAATGGTGAATTCCTTTTAGTTCATGATACCCACGTGGGAATAAATCCTCAAAATCTGGTAAAAGATCAATGATTTTGGAGACTTCCTTCTCCAACCAGTAGTCTCCAATGATAGCCTCTTTAGGCTCTTCTCCTGAGCTGATGTTAACCTTCTTTTTCTTTAAAGGTTCATGATAGGCACGTGCCCATTCATCAAAACTATCTAACACCTCACTGCATCCCTGCAGAATGGTCAACATCCAAGTTTTCCACTTCTTACCCATCAATAACATACACCATCTTTCCTTTTTATTTCTCTAAACATGCGTGCGCTCAAAGTTATATCTCTTATGTTTCTTCTTCCTTAAAGTGCATGCCTCCAGGCCAGGTTCACATAACAACTCCAATATCCTATCTTCTGCCATGACACTATCCCCAATGGTAAGGCACTTGGCAACATGCAACGCCTTATCCACCAAGGGTTTTATACTCTGATATTTGAATGCTTGAAAGAGATTAACTACTAACTCTTGCCAATTACCTATATGGCAGCGTGTCTCAATGTGAATGTACCATGCACACACATAATATTGTAGGGTTGAATACAACTTGTGAACCCATAATGAACGTGGAAATGCTTTTTCCCTTCCCATCTAGGCTATCTTACATGCTTGGATATGGAAGGAAGCGATCTCTTTACCATGGTATTCTTTTATAGCCATGGGCACGTTGCTCCTATAAAACCTTATAGAGAAGGAAATTCTCACCTCACACCATTCCAAGAGGTTATCCTGATGTGTCTCCCACCGGTACATAATAGTTCTGAGTAGGACATAGCTTAACATCCCTCTTCGTTCATTCTCCCTCTTCCACTGAGCTTCCATCTCCTACAAAAAGACCTCAGGGAAGGCTCCTCCTTTGTACTTAGGTAGCTTCTTTCCTCCTAGGCATCCAGTCTATACGCACCTTTGTCACCTTTGTCACCAATCCCCTCAAATGTCATCCGATTAACTCATAGGTCCCATGTGCCCAATTATCACATGCTATACTGGTGGTGTCACTTAAGGACTAAGCATCCTCAAACTAGATAACTCCTTCTATGGGATGGATTACCTCTGGATCCCTAATTAAGTGCACATATATTCTATCCAGGACCTATGCCTCCCAAAGGTTTAGTACAAGGTATTGATTTCCCATCAGCTAGGGGTATGATAAACCATTCCTCCTCATTCTCAAAGCTTATGTATCCCTTATTAAACTAAAGATCCACATTGTTCTTATAGGACCATGGGTACCCAAGTAATGTTGGGAATTTGTCTACCTTAGCGAGCGCCAAGACTTCTGAAGTCCCTAGTAAACTTAGCCCCTTGAATGGTGATTGGCTGCATCCTTTAAGACACCGATGGGCATTGCCTTCATTTTGTTTGCCATATACAACACATTTGAAGATGACTGTAATGCAGGTCTTCCCATCTGATGCCATGCATCCAAGGTGAGAACATTGACCTCTGCACCTGTGTTAATGAGGATATTACTAAGGAGCCATCCATCCATGACCACATTTAACGTGATCTCCCTTTCATAGTCAAGGCTGTGAGGGGGAAGGTTTGCATGCAAGACCTACCTCTCGCGCTCTTCTCTGGTGCGTGGTACCTTCTCTCTCAACCATGCCCCTAGCAAGGGAATAATATTCTCTTTCCTTAGCATTTTACATACTTCCTTGACCTCATCCAGGTCATCCTTTGGTGAACCTCCAACCTTCCTTATTTTCTCCTCCCTCATGGAATGCTCCTTTAGAGACTAGATTTCTCCTTGTAAACTTTGAATGACGTCCATGGTTTCTTGATATACCTCCTTCTGATGTGTAGGATTTGGGTACTTCCCATGTACCACTTCTTCCCTTGAAACTAGGTTCTTCTGCCTTGGCATTTCCTTTACACGCATGGCCTCTGCTCTTGTTGTTATCATAATAGGTTCCAAGCCTGCATCACGTGTCACCCATGGCATCCATTATGTGTCAGCCTTCTTAATGCTTACCATTGCAGTGCCCTTGTCTTTCCAGTGATGCTAATTCATATGCTCAAACAACTCAGGGCACTCCTCATACTTGTGCTTCTTCCCGCACCATGAGTACTACAACAAATCTGGGCACTCACGCTTGTAGTGGTCTATAGACCCACAATTAAAATAGGTTCCATGTGGGAACTCACTTCTTCCTCCTCCATGGTTACCACGACCACGAAATCCTCCATGAAATTACCTTCCGCATGCGCCTCCATTTGCGTGCTCCTCATAATGTTGATCATCACCCTTAGAACTATTGGCAATTCTAGTTTGACGCACACCATGATCAATGGCCTCATGGATATGGTCAATAAGCTGACAATCCTTAGTATCATGGGTCATAGAGGTAAAGATATTACAGTAGAAAGATACATTATTCTGAATTGCATGCTATAATAAGGGACATCTACTCGCATCATGGTCCCCATGAAAAATATCACAATCTATTGCTACGGTGCGTACTGTCTTCTCGGGGGAAACTATCCTTGACATGCCCCTTCTACCTCACAATTCTATACACCACATTCCACTGTGAGTCTCATGAGCTGAGTTCACAGATAAATTTTCCAGCTACTTAGCCATAGCAGGCGATTTGAGCTTCCAGAAATGGGCTAACACCAGTGTCAATGCTCCCAACAGCTTCAACGTGTAGGGTAAGCTTCCAACGCCTTGTGTGGGTTTGTGAAAGTCTTATGAGATAAAGCTCTTCTAAACAGGTGTTATCAACCCTCCAACAAACCATTAAGCATGATTGTGAAGGGTGAATGTCATATGATAACTTTGACATCGGAGAGTCTTAAACCTGTGCATCATACTCCCAGCACACTCTCCACCATTCCCTACTAAGTTTCCTTAAGGGCATTGATGCTCTTCTGTTCAAACTCAAGGATGTGGAATTCTGCTAGGAAGAAATTTTTCAACGTGGTGTAATATACCAGCATCTGATGGGGGTCATACTTCCTATACCAGCTATGCAAATGCCCTTGCAATGTCGTTGTAAATTGACTGGCCTTTTGCTCTGGGGTTATGATCCCCTTTGCATGCCATAACAACTCACACTTGTGAATGTGCTCTGCAACATCTTCAATACCCCTGTAATCTCAGCAAATGTAAAGACATCTCAAAGAAGACTTGAGGAGGTGGCTGGGGCCCTTGTCCTCCTAATCCAGTTCCTTGACTTCCTCTGGTGTTTCCTCCTCTACCGGATCCACTAGATCCACTAGGTCCTGTGCCTCCAGATCCACCAGTTCCACCTCCAGATCCACCAGTAGCCAGTAATGGGCCTGAAGTGGTCGCGTCTAGGGTCCCTAACATCCCACTAGATTGTGCACCAACTGTCTGTGAGATTGTGTCGCTATCAGATGTGTGTCCCACACCACTCCTTGATGCGTTACCCAAGCCTTGTATATTTTCTCCTTGTCTAAAAATTCCTCCAAATACTGGAATAGTATGTGGATCCATAGAAGTGGGAAATGAAAAATTGTATCTCATGGGTGCAAATCTTTCACTTCCATTAATACCAATTGGGTCAGCGATACTCCTTCCTTGATCTGGAAAACCAAGCGTCGGGGTTTGGTTACTAGGTGGGTTGAGATGTGCGGCAACGACTCTTCTTTCTCCGCATGAACAAAATCTCATCAGAAGCCGAAGGGGTCTCTCTTACGCACTTGCCAAGATGGGGTAGCACTATACTACTCAGGTTCCATGTCCTCTGCGTGAACCTCAAATCCTTCCCGTAACATATGCCTCCATATATCCATCACACCTGCAACCTTGTGTTTTATAGCAATCTACCTTTCATGCGCTTCACTATACTTGAGCTGTCTCTCCTCCCTTTCTTTCTCATTCATAATATCTGTCATCTTCCTCCACCCTAGCTTCCTCGCCCAGCGCTCAGAATAGGTTTAGCTGGCCATCATAAATTCCTCTAAACTCAAGGTAACAACCAAGATCTTCCTTTCCAAAGGGATAACACATAGAAATGATCCTTTGGGCTCCCACAAAAACTCAAACTCAGAAACCTCCAGACAAGAATACGTGGAAATAACATACTCCAGAGTGTAGCTAGCCAGTACTCCTTTCCACCAATGATCCATAACACGAGTCCACGTTAGATCTACATCTTGTAACCTCTAGTACTCTTCTTGGGTCCACGTGCATGATCTATAATACCAGCTTGATCTAGATGCATATGCTGAGAGCCATTCATACAACTCTACTGGGAAGCAACATAAAAAAATTCATATAACTCATGGTAGAGGTTCTCTTCCACCTATCTATGTGCATCAAACTCAAGTCCAGTGTTAAATATCTTAAGAAAATTCATCCTCAGTGCTATTAAAACTATGATTCAACACTTTCTAAGGTTAAACGCTCTATCATCACTTATTGCACAGATCATGATGTATGTCATTTCCCAGTATAACTTATAAAAGAGGGTCCTGGCAATAGTACCAAGATGTAGTCATTTTTACACCCACCAAAGAACAAGGGAATCCCATGCACTCCGACCTATCACCCAGCGGGCATTGGGTGCTTACCCGAGGCACGCACAAGTGTTGAGTCTCTCTTTTATGTGAGTTGAGTGGGAAACCATCATTTATAAGTCCAAACTTTAAAGAAAGTTGAGTGGGAATGCGACATGCAAACATCAGAGAGCTCAGAACAGCTTCTAGACCAAAGGAGTCATTCCAGACAGAAAGATACTTTAACAGAATATAAGACTGAACCCATACAAAAAGGGAAATGCACAAGGATTCATACTTATTCCATAAACATACATGAAGTAGAACTGTGAAGATATGAGGATGGACCAAAATATTTAATGATCATATTCAAATAATTTGGTAACCTCATTACATTCATTAGATCCATTACAGAACATCATAGTATGGTAGACCAAATTCATACATCATAACTGAATCTAAATTCCTTAGTTGTTCCAAAAGAAATTTTATAACCCAAAGCCACTTGATGCATCCTTCTCCTATACTTTCATCTACCCAACCAAATATAATTCCTCCTAGTGCCATTTCTGTAGAGCTCGGCTCTCTATTGATCTCTCTCTTTAATTCTTCTGCGGGCGCTTGTAATTATAGGCACCCCCGAAGTGCCAACTCATCCTTCTGCAGCCTCAAATCCGGTGCCAAGTTTCTGAATGTGGTCCTCCAGGGACGCATGCTCCTTCAAGCTTGAGCTCTCCACTCTCTGCCATGATGGCCTTATAGAAGCCTCCATCGCAGGGCATATTCCTTCCTAGGCCAGCCTATCACCAGGATAGCACCTTATCCACTCCGCATGTGTGGTCGGGTCACGCTTTTCTTGTGTCCTTCCCGAAACACTGAATATGGCTAAGTCCCGAGACCTTGTTCTACCAGTGTGTAACACAATCCTTCTAAAACCCTCCTAGAACCCTACCCTGCACGCCTTCTTTTTACATGCCCACCCTTCAACTTTGGCCTTGCACACCCATACACCTTTTTTACACTTAGTCACTATTTTAGGGGCCCAACAAATATAATCCTACCACATTAATTCTGAATTTAAAATGAATTATTTCATTCCTTTTTATGATGAATGTTCACTGCATGTGGATAGAGGAAACCATTCCTAAAACCATGAACATTAATAACTTGAAGATTAAACCATTCCCCATTTCAACCATACCAAAACCATGCCTACTTCTACTTTCCATGACATCAATACCATGGAAATTCAACCAATCATTCACAACATTGACTCAACCATGCCTAGACCATTTATTTTTCATGACGCAATACAATGAAAATCCATGATGAATCCACAATGCCTAAATTTGACTCAATCATGCCTAAAAATTATAATTTTCATGACTCCACCATGCCTACATCTGACTCGACCATGCTTAAATCTGACTCAACCATGCCTAATCATCAACATTTCCATGAAAACAGGCCTATAATGGAAATAAAATAACCAAGTGCATCATATATGAATATCATCATCAATTAATATACATCAAAGGTTAATATATCAATGCATAATAGAATATACATATATAAATACAAGTATCTCAAAAAAACTCTCATATACAATCTCGCATCTTCGGCACGTAAGCCGGTATATATGTCAAAAATCAAAATACAATGTCAGATATCATCCATGTCTCACCCATGTGAGGGGCTACACCTCTGCTACTATCTCCAGTACCCTCATCTGGTCCCGGTCTCCACCCACTCATCATCTCTCCAGTACCCTCATCTGGCCTCGTATCCTCCGTGAACTAGTCACCTCCCTCTGGCTATGCCCATGAGATCGGTGACTACCTATGTGTACTGAGTACTATGAGTCCTCTTGAGCATTGGATTCCTGTTGGGCCCTATTCTCGGTGTATGTCATCACTGAAGACCAACATCTAAAATCTTATCCTTGATAATATCTCACCTCTGACAACATCTCTATAGCTGACCATAGAAATCACCTGGGGTAGGTGCCATAGCTCTGACACCTACTTGTAGACCTTGTCCCATACTAGTGGTCCCTGTTCCCTATTATCTATAATAAGGGACCCTATCCTAGTGCCTATGCCCTTACAATGGGACCTTGTCCTATATGGCTGGTGCCTGTGTAGCTACCTGCGCCTGTAATGCATTCACTTAGGTCTGTGATGCTACTAACTGCCCTTGTAATGTGACTATTTGGGCCTATAACCCTATCACATGCACTTGCAAAGCTGCTACATGTCCCCCATCCCCTACCGGAGCCTGTGCTAAGCCTGAGCCTATAATGTGGCTACCTGTACCTGTAACCCTGTCACCTATTCCTAGAGAGTGTCCACTTGTGCCTGTGCCTGTGTGAGTTGTAACTATAAAGTAGTAACCTGCCCCTATAGTGCATCCCTCTGCACTATCACTATAGCTACATCTGGCTGGCCTAGTCATGGTGGTGCTTCCTGTAGCTGCACTACCCACCACTATATGTATGTAATAGTGGTACCAGCATCATCAATACGCCTATCAGATACCTACTCCTCCTACCTGCTGTAGCCCTATAGGATGTGGTGGAGATAAAGGTCTCTCCACATCATCTCTGTGATACTAAGGAAATGGTGGGGGCACATCCTGATGTAGCCCAAACTGGCATCAAACTCTATCCACTGGAATCATCTCATGCTCACCAACACATCTCCCCTGTATCCATCTGACCAACTATAGTAGGACCCCTCAACTCCTCTTCCATACCTCCATATGATGGGAAATCCACATATGGCCACCATACAATATCCATAACATATAATCCCTCTAGCATCCATCTGTAATAAGTCACATCATGTGACACCTCCTCTATCTGTGGATGAGCCCCTACAGGCACCCATCTCCTGTAACCAGCTCTAGTGATGCCATGATGCCAATCCTGTCTTGGAAGTCCCTATGGGCACACAATAACTATGTGCTCATATGCCCAGTAATGTAGTAAATAAGTACAACAGATACCATACCACCACATCCTCTGATAGGCCCATAGCTCCCTATACAATTGTACCAAGTAGGTTGGCACCCACGCAAAATGAACCCACTCCTCAATCATGTCTTGTAAAACCCCCATCAATGCTCAGGGAAATATGTTGCCCTTTGAATCTGGGAGTGCATAACATCCCACCACCACCATCATCAATACTTCCAACCTGGTCTCCTGAGGATGTGTAGTGTACATGTCTCCATAACTGATGCTAACACTATGCTCACTCAGGTCACCCACTGCCTCACCAAATAATGCGATCATAGACTCAAACACCTCATCTGATGAAATCTAATATACATGGCTCCCCCACAATCGGAAGCCAAAAATCATGTACACATCCTCCAGCATGATAGTCATCTCACTGGTGGGTAAATGGAAGGTATTGGTCGTTGAGTCCCATCTATCGATGAGAGCAACCATCAAACTATGATCTCATATGATGCACCTATATCACCTCACACTGACAAGCCCAACATCTCTCATATGGTCCCACTCGTCCTCAGTGATGCTACCTCACATCTGTACCAACAAAGGTGGCACCCTGTCCCACATAGTCAATTGGTGACATGCTTACATCATTACCAATTAAACTTGTCAAGCACTTACCTCTTTTTAATCATCTATTCACACCTACCCAGTCCCATCCCACACACACTTTTCCTAGCCTATCTATTTTCTACCTAATTCACTCACCTACCCTATATTCTATCTTACCTAAACACTTTCACATATTCTGGTTTACTACTTTCCTTCCTTCACTGATTTGACATGAACTTTTCCTAAAACCCATTCATTCATACCTACATTCACCCTAAACCCCACCTAATTCTATCATTTTATACACCTACTCTATCTACCACTACCTCCCCGCTTCAACCATCTATCCTACCATTCCATTTTCTCTATTTTTCCATCTAAACCTTTATTTTTAGGACTTAGTCACTTTTTACAGTGACCGACACCGGTCACCCTTTTACCCCACCCTTTTACCCCACCTACTGAAAGCCTACAATGTCGACCAATGCCTGACCACATGGTCGGTCACTGGTTCAGCTCCAAAGGGCCAAACCCCCATGTCCCCATTTTCAAAAACTTGAAAAACTACCTAAAAACCTACCCACAACCCTCTAAATCCCACCCACATTCATTTACCAACCTATTTAACCTACATTTGGCCCTCCCCATACCCAATTTCATCATTTTTAACCAAATTTCAAAATCAAATATAAAACCCAAATCTTTCAATTTTCTACTTTGTTTTAATCAAAAACCACACATGAGGATTGAATCCTACCTCTACTCGACCTCCATCTCCTTGGTGGGATGTCCAGGTCTCTACAATGGAGGTCCTCCTACACCTTCTCCTACCTCTTGCCATAGCTCAACTCACTCTCTCAACTATCAACCAATCCACTCACTCAGAAATCGATCTTGTGGGTCCACTCAAAGAAACTCCAACTCATCACTTGCCAACTCAAATAGCCCTGTCATTTTACTCCCATGTCAAAATCCCAAATCCATCCTCTCTATCATTTTCCAAAATAGAAAGTCCAAATGAATTTTTCCAAACATGGGTTTTGTACTTTTATTACCAAATTTGACTTGACCAACATTCGGTCTAGGAGCCCTAGTAGACCGGCATTGGTTTCTCTTGACTGGTATCGGTTTACCTTTGACCGGTATCGGTCACCCTGCTTAAGCCCATATACCACATTTCACCAAATTTTGCTGCCCAAAACCATTTTCTTGCTACCCAAGCCTTACCCAGCCTTATAACCCCACCTAATTGCCTTATTACCTCACACCTAACCTTCATATCATTTGGGGCATGTTTTTTCCTATACCTCACCTTACCTACGACCTTACCTATTTACCTAAACCTGACCCACTCCCATTTGACACTCGAACTCTCTTACTCAGTAAACCTTGCGATGATGCTACTCATATTGTTTAGCCTACCAACCTTGCCTTGCCTAATGTCATGATGTTTATCTTGACCAGCCCAAACCTATTGGTGCTATGGAACCCACCTAATGCCCATTCCTACACCTAGCCTAGTTGTGTTTCAGGACCGTATCCTATACCTTGGATACCTGGATCACATCAACCTTGTTTGGATAAACTATCGACCTTTGATGATGTAGAGTTTGTGAGCTCTTCAGCCTAGTGCCTTGTCACATTCTATACATGTGTGTGTGTGTTTGAATGCCCCCACCTATTACCTACACCCAAAATAACCCTTTCCCACACCTGAACCTTACCTTATTTTTCTTCTTCACCTACCATTTTATCAAACTCATCACCGATTCAGCCTTGCTCCTTCATCAGATCCAAGTTTGAGGGGGATCACATCAACCCATACCTGGGGAAACCACTCCTATTTTTGTCAGCATCACTTATCAATACAAGCTACATGACAAAAAGGGGCAAATGTAGACACCCAAAATTGGGTCACAACCCTCTAAATCACCTTTGACTTAATTAATTTAATATTATTCCCCCACCATGCCCACTTGCACACATTTTAATTAATTTAATTATCAAAATTATGTTAATTATCTAACTCACCTAGCCACCTCACCTCACCTCACCCTTTCCACCTCACCCTAGACCCATTCTAAACCTATTAATTTCCTTAGACCAAGTCCCCACTTATCCTAACCAACTAGGACTCTTTCCAACCCTAACTATTCATGACCTATTAATCCTCTAACTAATTCCACACTCTAATTTATGCCATTCAACACTCCAGACCCAGACTAAGCCAAAGACCACACCAAATTTGGGAGAAAAACCCTATTTTTGGCAAGTTAGACCAATTCTCCTTAACCAACGCCAGTTATCCCTCGGCCAGTGTCAGTTCCCTAACCATCATCGGTTACCCTTAAATAAGAGTTTCTAACTCTTTACATGGGTTCTCAATTCATTCATTCACTCAATCGTTGGTATTCTAACTCTCAAGCACTCAAGCTACCGGATGAAAAACCAGAGCCCATCAGATCTTCACCAACATCTAGTCATGTCATCCACAACTTCATATCATCACAACATAGCACACAGGCTCCATTTCCATGACACTGGACACATTCCCGTATCTCCCATGAACACTCATCAATCATCAACCACCTTCAGATCTACAAGTTACCAGATAAGTAATTCATTCTTATTTGTTAAGCTTTTGTTTTGATCTTAAGTCTTTCATTTACATCTTCCATCTGATCCTTCTCTATCCCGAATACCACCTTTCACCTGTTTACCACCTATTCCATCAACCTGAACCATTTCACCCATCCTAACACCTCTACCACCCTTGTTGAGCCTTAACAAAAATCATATCATCCTTCCCCAAACCCCCTCAACTCTCTGTGCAATCACAGAGAGACCCAAAACACCCATTTTTAATATTTCCACTATATTTCCCCTACCGACACCGGTCACCCAACCGGCATTGGTCATTTTCCAATACCAATATCAGGTCACCTAACCGATACCGGTCTCTGTGATTGGTAATTTTACCTAGAACAACAAACTCATAACTTTCACCAAACAACCCAGCATCACCCAAAACCTTTCCCAAACCTTTCCTAACACCTCAGTGACCTTTCCCAACTAGAACAACACCTTGCCTAGTACTAGATTAGTTTGTATTTTTAGTACTTTTCTTAATCTAGTGTATTGATAATGTTTTGAGACACCTAAACAAAAGTATTAGCAATAGGACCTCTATTTATCGCATTTATTTTCATTAATTTGATAAAAAAAGTGGATTGACAGCCATCTAGGAAGTATCACACTTCCTGGAACTAGCATTTTCTAGGAAGTCCACTGCCATATATTGTTTAACTCTCTCTTGTGGTCTTGTTGTGCTTTACAGGTAGTTCCTCCTAGCCAAAAGGAAGCTCTCACATTCAGTCTGATCAAATTCAACAATGCGCACAACCTTCTCCTGACTATTCATAGGTATTCCTCCTACTACCATTACCCTTATCTATTTTATCACATTACTTTAAGGTGTCTAAGTATCCTGACACTTTAAAAAAATATTCTTATCCCTTTGCATGGATTTATTAAGTTATGTTCCAAGTGTTATATATTCTTATGACTTCTGGTCCATCTTTTCCTTATTCACACTAGTAAGTTCTTCTGTTATCGTCCCCTACTTATTATTCACTTTTACCATAAGTAGTTGTACTAGTTCCTCTAAGTACTCCATCTCGGTGATATGGTCTGGTCTAGCCTACATTATAATATCTGGACAAGAATAATAATATTATTTACTGAGTTGGTAGTCTTATTATACACATCCACCATCCTCTTCTTTTTATTTCTTAGGTCCTTAGCAAGATTTTTATTCTTCCTATTCTTTCTCTTCATGTCCTTTTTCACTCTTCTTATTGTGGCACCCTAATAAATATTGCTCCTTCCTACCTTGGTAGTCATCTTCATTAGAGAATTATGTGCTTTCTCATCCGAGAGTCAAGTAGAGTTTATTATTAGGAAAATTGTTCCTAGTTCTCTTTTCAAATTTAGCTCCAAAATTTACTCTTTCTTCACTTTGAATTTTGATTCCTCCATGTGTGTTAACATTTCCCAAGAGAGCATATTATGTGTGCATGGGTGGGCCTAAACCTTATCAAACATGTCCCAATAACAAATTTGTTCATTGGACATTGAGATCTGAAATCTAGCCCTCAGAAACTTGGTCGTGTCATCTACGTAAGACATCTCAAGAGATACTTATGGAGGTTTCCTTGGCCTTTTTCCTCCTGTGAAATTCCTATGTGGTGTCTCTTGTGTAATATCATGATGCACATGACTTGTTTCCTTTACTTTGCCTTGGTCCTCTCCAAGTCCTTTCTTATGTCTCTCATTTTCCTTACAAACTTCTTAATGTTATTCCTCATGCTTCTCTTCATGATGGAATTTTTGTTCTTCTTCCTACTCTAGATCTTCATGTTGTTCTTTTTCTTCATTCAAAAACTACTCTAAAGCTTCTTCCTGGTTCAGATCATGGATAAAGCGAGGCTTCTCATCCTCTATTGGGATAGTGCTTCTTTAATTGGAGATATATATGGTGTGTGCAAAGTACTTACTTCCTATCACCACCTCTGCATCCTCTTTCATGCACTATGATTGAGTGTAAACTCATTCTCATATTCTTCTTCTGGAGTGGGCTCGCACATGTGCTTGGGTATCCTCATATTTGTCTTCTTTAATGGTAATGGTGTAAGGGTGGTATTGCACACATTTACCACCTTCCCATCCTATACCTTAAGTTGTAGATAGACATAGAATCTACAATCCTCGTTTCTAACTACCATTTTCATAATTGGTTTCAAGTCCATATTATAATATTCCATTTTCTCTTCATAAGGATTTTAAAATGCATACCCGTAGGTTTTTTGCAACATGTGATACTCATTATCAACCTTCTCCACATTGAAATTAAGAATTTATGCATCCATTATTCTATTTAATATGCTCTTGAAGTATCTGGAAGTGAATGCAAAAAAATTTTTGCACCCAGGCCCCATTTATCCATTCTAAAATAAAACATTTGTAAGGAAAAAATGTCGCATAACCCTAAACTATGTCTATCCATCTATCTCTAGGGGTAAATCTCTAGATATGCATCATTCATTCTCAAATACACCATGCATCTTCTTATACCATTTCTCCATGCACACCTTGTACACATTACATATTGTGCCATCACACGTGTACTTTAGTAAATCGTTATGCTAAAGATATCTTCTCAATTGGATGCTCCCACTTGTTGTCCACCAGTTTGTCTGGAACCCATCTTTCCCAAAACACTATTAGAAGTAGGATATACCCCCTTTTATCTTCTCTCCTCTTTTATTTTGGGTCCTTTCTTCATCTATATTTTTTCTTTAAACATGATGATGTTATACTTGATCCCTTGCACCATCTTATCCGTAATATATAGAAAATTCTTTTTAATTTCTGACCATATTTGAAGCACCTATTTTATATCTCACCAAGTGCACAACCACTCTCATTATTGGGTCAGTAATGTTTGAAACGTTGAAGGCACGAGTTACCCTCTAATACTGAAGTTTTGTGGTGGTCTCCTATACTATTTCCTCATCATGCAAATCAATATTTATCTCCTCACTGTTATCGTGCAACATCGTCACTCTATCGATAAATTTTATAGTTGTGCATCCTCCTTCCCAAAAATTATAAATAGTCCTCATGGAATCGTGACATCATTCATTGGTATAGTCATGTGGGCTTACAGAAAAATGGCAACTCATATAATTGTAATACCCCCAAACCTTACAAGGTCTTGTGCATGTTTTCATTGAAGACAATCTGTCATTTCGAAGTTTGTTGCCTCATATATTATAAAACATTATTTTTATATTTGTGTCGTGGCCTTCCATAGCTGTGATGCCCATGGTTTTCCCACAATCACTTCTTATGGATATTGTATCTTTGAAAACTAGTCATCTAGTGCTTCCTCTATTACCTTATTATTCTTGGATGTGGTCCTCAATTCTACACCCCCTTGTGTCTTGAGAACAATTCTTTAGGAATGGGGATTGTTTGAAATGGTGATAGATAGGATAATGTATCATTTTATAGTCAGGAAGGGATCTAACACTTTCTTTGGGATTAAGCCTTGGGATGATTGATGGGCACATACAAAGGATATGGAATTTTCTTTCTACTTTCGGTCCTACCTAGAACCAACGTGATAGAACCCGTAATGTGACCTGAAAGAAAAGGAGGGGATGAATCCTTTATTCCTATTGACTTTTCAAATGATGGATCAATCTGGGTATATGCTTACTATACCAGACACAAGTTACTATAGATAGTAAATTTGAGTTTCTCTTATATTTGAATGAAGAATTGAGGTTAAAAGGTACCTTCAGTGATATTTAGAGAAACAAAGTAGTAAATGGAATGAATGGAAGTTAATATGAGGGGGTGGGATCAATTATGGTAGTTTTAACTTCACAAAGGGGGGATTATAGGATGAGAGATTCCTTGTAACAAAGCATTTAACACTTAGAGCAACCTGCAATTCTGGAAAGTACAGAAAACTGGATTAAGTAGTGAAAATTTCTACAAAGAAATATTTGCATTCATTGATACTCAACAGATGCAAAGTTTCAACACAATCTCTAAAATACTTGACACAAGAGCTCATGCAAGCATTCTAATAAAGTATTTATTACTTCTACTCTCATACACCCAAGATACACTCAAAGGCTAACAAAAATCTATCAACACAAAATGGTTAGAGTAAGGATTTTACAATTAAGTCCAATATTGCAGAGTAAATGCTCATAACACAATATCAAACTAATGACCAAAGCACAACCATTAAGGATTGATCTAGTGTATGAAAAAGAGAAGCAATAAACACAAGACTGTAACAGAAAATTTAACGCATAAATCAACAATTCAACATACAGAACCCAAACACAGAAATTTAAACTCAAAAGTGGACATATTTCATTCAGATCTTGAATTTCTTAACAAGGGAACATCAAGAGAATGCTCTCAACATTTTTCAATGGTTGTACATTGCAACCACCTTGACATAAAAGTATGGGAAATGGAAATCTATATGCATTTCACAAAGGAAACATGCACTATTCAAAATTATATCTCTTACAATTTTAGATATAGAAAAACTAACCCCTTTTTCAGAATACCAAAACTAACTCCCTGGCCTTTAGATATGAGGACAAGTCCTCCATATTTATACAATTTTCTATGAGTTATTACAGTTCAATTTTCCCCCCTAAAATAGCAAATGAATTTTCTCCTTGTTCATAAAGAAATATATTTTTAATCAGAGTGGGAATGTAACTTTGTCTAACTAAAAATATCTGATTTTTAGTTAGCATTTTGGGATCAATTCCATGCCTTCACTGCCACATACGCAAAAATAGTTAGCTGATACTACCAGGTGCACTTGTGTATTTTTATTTTCTCATTTTCTCCCACCAAATGCCATCAATTCTTGAATCAAATGATGCCAACTTGAAGAGCTCAAGGAGACCTTTCCAATGAGACCAATTTTTCTTGATTTGGAGCTCTGGATCAAAAGTTATGGCCATTTGAAGTTTTTCTTGTCGGGATGAACATGAGAGTGACATGTGATAGCTTTTGATTGGATTCATATTTTTTACATGTGTGCATTGCTTTTAATTTTCTTTTTTTTCTGTGAGAGCCAATAAGAAAATTCCACGCATCTTTCACCTTCTCAAACTATTCTTTACTTGACTACCTCTTGTGAAATGTGAGCCAATGAAAAAGCTCCACGCTTCCTTCATGGTGTCAAGACTTTCTTTTACTTGTACTTAGTGACCTTGAAATGTGAGCCAATGAAAAATCTCCATGCTTCCTTCACAATTTTAATCTTTTATTTTACCTTGACTGATCCACTGAAACATGAGCCAATGAAAAAGCTCCATGCCCCTTCACAATTCAGACTTTTTGATAACCTTGACTGATTGTCATGAAATTTGAGCCAATGAGAAAGCTCCATGCTCTTTGCACTTCAGAATTCATAACCTTGAATGATCCCCAATAAATGTGAGCCAATGAGAAATCTCCACTTCTTACTTTGCAATCTTTCATTTAATCAAATACTCTTTTTTTAAAAAGCATAAACCAATGAGAAATCTCCATGCACCTTTGCATTTGAAATCCTTGTCAAACTTGAAGCATAAACCAATCAGAAAGTTCCACGATTGACCTTTGCAATTTAGTGTTATTTATAAGGAACTTGTTAAAGTGTAAAACATGAACCAATGATGGGGCTCCATGATATTGGTAATGTCAATCTTGTCAGAGTGTGAAGCATAAATCAATGAGAAAGCTCCACATATACCTTTGGTTTCGCAGTGTATGTTACCATTTTTTCATTGATGTCCACGTACCCGATGGACTTGAAATTTTGTTGAAGAGGCTTTTTATTTTGATCTTGAATTTTATCTTCTCCAAATTGACCTTTCAGAGATTCTTAAAATTTCTTTAGTGTATCCCTTAACCTTTCAAATCTGTGAGACCCAAAATTCCTTTGAATTTTGGTGATTCCACAGACTTGAAGTCCATTTGAACTTGAATGGCTTTTTAAAGAACCCCAAAATTTTTCCATGTGTCCTCCCATGGGTTTTGGGCATTTGAATTGCTTTTGGAAATGTAGATCTTTGATGGCCATTTGAATGTCCTGAGCCTTTTTTAAAATGGATAATTCCATTTTAAATTTATCATTTTAACCAGTCTTGTAAATTTATACTTCGTGGTCGGGTTGCATTCTTTTGGCCTTCATAGCTTTAATTTTGGAGCAATTTGGATCATTTTGGTGTTGATTTACAGGTTCTTTTTGAAAATATGTAGACATATCCTGATCACCCAGTGAGTCTGAAGCATTTATACTTTGATTAACCAGTCCATTAAACAGTCCTCCAAACATTTCTATTGAATCCTTTCTTTTATTTCACAAGGCACAAAATTTCTTACAAATTGATACTTCTCCTTTACTCAGAATGAAATTTGAAGAACGAGGAACAATATGAAGCACACATAATAGTTAGATTTATGGAAATTCTATGAAAAATACCAGCTTGATCCAAGGAACTAGATTGAGCACCAACAATGGCTCCTGCTCAGGGATGGGCACCCCCTGTGGGTGCCACAAGAACAAAGACAAAGACCAGATGCCTAATCCATTGGGTAAGGAGTCATGGGGAGATAAAACACTCAAGGATTTTTAAAAAGATACATTACATTCATACCAGAATACTGACATGTCTCGAAACCTGGTCACTGTAGACCAGAGCACAAAAAGGGAAACAACAACACAAACAACAAAAATATACACTATACAATGATCATACTTGATCCTTTGGCTCAATCCAAAAAGTGTTTGAGATGCCTTCCATTGACAGGAAACTCCAGCAAATGTCCTTCCAAGTCCTTCAGAAAGAAATTATGTTCTCCAATCCTGATATCAATAGAATAGGGTCCCATCCATAGGGCATCAAACTTTCCATGTTTTCCCTTGTCTTCATGTATGTTGTCCCATAACAGGACTAGGTCTCCAACATTGAAAACTCTTGGAGTGACCTTCTTGTCAAATATTTTCTTGAGTTTTTCTCTGAACTTGACATGTCTTTGGTGGGACTCTCTTCTTTCTTCATCCAATTCCATAATTTGATTGATCCTTGTTTCATATGGACTTACCTCTTCTCCATCTTCAAATTTTTTTATGAACTGATAGGTGGAAAGTTGTAAGTGCAAGGGAAAAAGGGCTTGAACTCCATAGAATAACTCAAATGGGATCTTTCCAGTAGACCTCTTGGTAGTAACTTTGTCTTCCCATAATGCAAACTTGAGTTTCTCACCCCATTTCTTTTTATTGGTCTCTAGTGTTCTTCTGAGGATCTTTAACAGGTTTTTATTACTTGATTCTGCTTGGCCATTTCCTTGAGGATTATAATTTGATGCATAAGACAAATTTATACCATACTCATGGCACATTGTTGCCAATGGTTTAGCTCTGAAGCTCATGGCATTGTCAGCAACTATCTTGGCAGGCACCCCAAATCTACAATTATGTTATTGAGAATAAAGTCCATGACTACTTGATGAGTTTCCTTCCTAGTGGGAATGGCTTCAACCCATTTGGTAAAGTAATCAGTGGCTACCAATATCCACTTATGACCAACACTTGAAGAGTATGATATTTCACCAATAAATTCCAATCCCCATTGTTTGAATGGGGCTTCTATTGACATAGGCTGTAGGGGTAGGGCCCCAAAAGCTTTCAGTCTTCCAGAAAAACATTGACAACTCTCACATCTTCAAACCAACAAGGAAACATCTTTGAACAATGAAGGCCACCAATATCCTTGCCCTTAGAATTTTGTGAGTAGTAACTCTTCCAAAAAATGGCCTCCACACACTCCCCCATGAAATTCTGTAATTATTTTAGGTGCCTCTTCCTCAGTGATACATCTTAGCAAAACTCCTAGATTCTTCCAAGCCAGTCCATGATCAGTCAAAATATACTTTTGGGAAACCAGCTTGAGTGTCCTCCTTTGATTCTTGTCTAAGTGCATAGGACAATTCAAGTTCATCAAGTAATATACTATATCTTTATACCAAACTGAAGTGCTCACCTTTTCATGAGGGTGTGGCCCATATTATTCAACATTGTGTATCTCCATAACCTACAAATTGCTCTCTTCCATCAACCTTGCTAAGCCCAATCCTCAAACCAATTTTTTGGTTTGAATCTCCATGTCATATTCTTGTAATTTGTTGACCCAGTGACATCTTTTACTTGACATCTCCATTTCTGATAAAATGTCTTTCACCATTGTATGGGGTACATAAGCTATAACTTTGGAGCTTAGAATGTAGGGTCTGAAAATTTTAGTGGCTTTCACCAAGGAAAAATATTGTTTCTCCATGATGGAATATTTCATCTCAGCTCCCTGCAAGGCTTTTCTAAAGAAGGAAATGGGATTTTCATGCCCCTCTTCATCTTTCTACAATAATACAAAAAAAATTGTATTCTCATAGGAAAAGAAAAACATCTGAAATGCTTTCTTATAATCAAGACTGGTTAAGATGGGGGTAGTCTTGAGTGCCTCCTTTATTCCTTTGAATGCTTGAACAACCCCTTCTTCCCACTTGATGACTTGATCCTTCTTCAACATACTTGTGATGGGAATAGTAATCTCAACAAAGTTGGAGATGAACCTTCTTACAAAATTTACTTGTCCAAAAAAGGATTGGATACCCTTTTTAGACATAGGGATAGGGACTTTATCAATTACCTCCACCCTTTCAGGATCTATCATCACTCCTTCCTGAGACACTATATGTCCCAATAATTTTTCCTTTTACACTCCAAAGTGGCACTTCTTTGGGTTCAATGAAATCCCATACTCTCTACACCTGATCAATATCTTTTCAAGGTGCCCCAAATGGTCACCCCTTGTGTCTAGAGAAGACAGTTATATCATCTTGATAAACTGCTATGAAATCATTAATGAAACTAGAAAAGGCACATCCATAGCTCTCTAAAAGGTTTCGCTAGCATTAATTAGTCTAAAAGGCATCGTAACATAGACATATGTTCCCCATGGGGTAGTGAAAGTAGTTTTTGAACTGTTATGATTGTTTCACCACCACTTGGTTATAACCTGAGAAACCATCCAATGTAGATAGCAAACTCTAGATCCTGTTACCTTTTGTAACATATTATCCATATTAGGAAATGGGTAATTATCCTTAAGAGATGCTTTTATTTAGATTTCTAAAATCCACACAAAGCCTTATATCCCCATTCTTCTTTCTGACTGGCACTAAGTTGGCAACCCATGAAGAATATCTAGTAGGTTGAATTATCCCACCATCTCGCAGTTTAGTCAATTCCTCTTGCATTTTGGTTGCAAGAAGGGGATTGATTGGCCTTTGCTTCTATTTGAAGGGCTTGGAGTGAGGCACTAATGGTATCTCATGCTGAAACAAGTCTTCTCTATAAGCTTTTGGTTCTGAATAAGACCATGCCATGAAATCTTGGTATTTCTTTAGCAACTTGGTATAAGCCTGTTTTTCTTATTTTCTCATGTTACTCCCCAACCAAACCTTTCTTGGGATTTGAGAAGTTCCCAAGTTACATTCTTCAACATCCCTTGATGCATAGATAGGTTTATTCACAACTCGGTCTGCACTATCAAAATTTGATTCCTGGCTGACAAGTCCTCTAGGAATAATATTTGTCTTTAGTTGAATTATATATTTTTTAAAGAGGGTCTCCCTTCCTTCACATAGTCCACCATGGGTTCAAGATCAATGAGTTGATTAGTGAACTCATCTTTGCAAGTTAAAAACCTTTGGATCTGAGCATCATCCTCAAAAACCTTCCAATGTTGAATGTTTTCAGGAACTGATGGTCTGACTAGCACTTCTACTTCATAATGGTAGTAAGGAGATATTGTCTCATTTTCATATTGAGATGCTATGATAACTAACTTGTCAGCTGTTGCATTCTGAGCCCTTTCATGATAAAGGATATTGAAGGAATCAAATAATTCTATGAAGTCCCAAACTGCATGCTTATATTGTCTCAGCCTCTATTTTTAGTTGCATACAAGTTCCTAACTTGCTTTACAATTAATTTTGAATCTCCTTTGACAATAATATTCTTAATTCCATGCTTCCATGCAAATTTTAAGCCAAGGAGAAATGCCTCATATTCAACAATGTTGTTAGTACATTCAAACTTCAATTTGAAAGAGAAGTTAAAAGAAACCTGATTTGGAGAAGTTAGAACCACTCCAGCTCCATTTCCAACATTGGAACATGCTCCATCAAAATTCATGGTCCAGGGGACATTGACATCTTCAAGGTGTGCATTAACATCTATGCAATGATCTTCAAAATCTGCACTTCCTATGAAGTTACCCAAATTTGTATCAACAAACAATACCTCATAAGAGGCATTCATGGGATCCTCAATAAGATGGAGCATTTTCTTTTCTCCATGAAATTTGACTAGTTTCCCTTCTAATGGTATAGAGGCATAGGACATATCCATCTGAACACTTCCTCCTACACTACTAACCCACTTTCTTGATAGAAACATACCCCATTTAGTAGGGCAATCCATTATAACCATATTCATAGTTAAATACTTTCCAAGATAGGGAGCAAGTTGTACTACTAGACCTCTGACATACCCAACAATAGGTACTTCTCTTGAATCCATGGCATAACATCTCCCAAAATATTTTATTATCTTGATGTCTAATTCATTCATGACCTCTAAAGGCATGATATTACATGAAGCTCCTGAATCAAACATATAATTGTGAAGAAGTCTCCCATTGAAAATCAAAGTAGTAAAGAAAGGATCCACATCCAATTGGGATTCTACCAAGGATGTGCCTAAATATACTTCTGTGGGTTCTCCATGTTCTCTATTTCTTCCTTTATCTTCAACTTCAACTATAGTAAGGTGGAGTCACCACATTATTTGTACCCTTTCTTTGACAACCATATCATCCTTCAGCCCCAAGTATTCAAATGCTCTTTTTCTATGTTCAGGAATTCTAATAATTCCACAATTGGGATAATAATTTTATCTGACTTAGAATTTGAGCCATATCACATATAACATACTTTGGTAGGGTTATATTAGAGGCTAGGGTGACTAATATTTTATGATGGGATGTTATCCCTTATTTTTGGGCAGAATGTAGAAGTGCTTGGTTTGAAGAGATGATAGGACCTTTATTAAGCATACTTATTCTTGGGGCATCTTTGGGGATGTTGGTCAAGATAGGTATTTTTGGTTTAAGAGCATGGGCAGGCTCCTTTGACTTGTTTGTTCCTAAGGATATAATCCTTTTCTTGAGTAACTATAACATTCATTAATAATTATCTATCCTCTTCAGAAGGGATTCCACCATCATACTTTTTTATCATTAAAGCTCTTTAGTACTAAAATTCATGATTTGGAAGCTCAAACAATTGATCCATATCTATATCAACTACACCGCCGGAACAACGTGACACGTGCCCTAATGATGATACATGTCTCCTCGCAAGGTGTTCGGGATCAGGAAAATCTCTCCAAGTATGTGTTATCATCCCACATGCCCCACTTAGCCCCCGCGTGCTTTGTTTTTCCCTTTTCCCCTATTTGATCTTCAGTTGAAACTGTCCCCTGCAGGGCGGCGGTCTTAGCCCTTATCAGGGCGGAGGTCCTGTAACCGCCACCCTGCCTGGAGCGGTGGTCCTTCACGTGTTTTCCAGAATGCTCTTTTAACATGACTCATGTAAATTTCAACATTTACCATCTTTTATTCACCGCCTTGGGCTTGCATTAATGATTTTGGTTCCCTGGAATAGTTTTTTGCCTTTGTTTATAGTTTAAGAGTTCAATTTGGTTTTTTACCTTGGGTAAATGCAAATGCTATAAATAGTTGGCTTGTGCTCAAGCAAATGGCCCCCTCAAATTTGCCTTTGAATTTCTTATTGCAATATATTAGTCTTTCATTTAGAATTTCTTGTTTAAAGCCATTCATTTTAGTTAGATTTCAGCTTTTGCTAAGCATTGCATGCTTGTAGTTAGTGTTGTCTTGTTGTTAGAAAGCCACATATCCATCTTGTGCAATTGTTGTTATCATTTCATCCAAATCAATTGGAATAGGATAGTTTGTTTTCAATAGGAAGCCATTAAATTTGTAGGTTTTGTTCTTCAAATGGGATAGTTTCAGGTTCTAGACGTTTTATGTTGCATGACTCGCAGTAAATCCCGCTAGGAATTGTATAAGCCAAGCTCTGTACTCTTGCACTATCTCTCTCCTACTTGCATTGTATTCAGTCTGTATCCTAAGCTGCCTTTATTCCAATATCTACTTCTGTTGATGATAGCATTACATGCTTTTCTTGATCCACGTGAGCACGAAGCAGCGAGGAGATCACACTGAGGGGACAAGAGCCACACACACCATCGGATTCACCACTGTTCTACAGAATCCATGTTCTAGCTTTCAAAGTTCTAATTAGGAGCATATCAAATAGAGTAGCCAATCACTTTATTTCAGTCAATTTTACTTTCGATGTTGCCAGGGAAGTTTTGGGGATTGATAGTTTCTGAGAGACTATGATTCATTCCTCACTTCTGAGGTAGGATCGAGATTCTTTCAAATAGATTAGATCAGTTATTTCATTGTTTAGAATAGATCTACAACTTGCATAGGCAAGTAGCTATACTTGGTTGCTTTGTTTGTTTTAAATTCGTCAATAGATTAATTGTCAATTTCTAGATATATTAAAATAGTTGCTCCTTCAATTTCATTCATTTAAAGGTTCATCAGAAAAATACAAAAATAGAGAAGTCATATATGCCATAGATACACTTCCACATAGTTAAATTTCAGTTTGCTGCATTTGGATTTACGTTGTTACTTTTGTATGAAAATCACGAGACCTAAAGAGCCCAGAGAATACGTATTCGAGCCAATCATGCCCCAACCCAATCTCGTCACAGCAATAACTGACATAGATCAAAATCTCAGGATCCAAGTCTTCCAAACAACGGAAAACTTACAACAAATTAGTTCTCAATTATATGGGTTAAACATAGAAGATGACCAAGCACATACATTTTGGTCAAATCAACCAAACTACAGATTACCCTAGATACATATCCGCATGACTGTGGAAGGGTTTGAAAGAGAGTAGACATTTAGTTGTGATCCTTTGGTCCCATAGCCAGATGCAGGAGACACTCTCACAGATATAGATACCAGCTTAAGAATTCAGGTTACACGAACGCCTGTGAGATATTCTGAAAAGATCACACAACTGTTAATTCTAAATATAGAAGCTGAGAAAGCATATGATTATTCGATACTAGGGATTAGGGACTGATTCCACACATGACCATAGCAGGACCACAACAAACCATGAATCTATGGTTGTGACCCACAAGATCCCACAGCCCAATGAGTCCATAGGTGAATCAGACATAGACTACTGGCCTACGTACATTAGTATTCAGATCCACTCCACTTCCACCTATCATCATCAAACAGTTATCCTTCTTAGATATAGCAGCTAACGAAGCTAAGGAGTTCTGGACTAGGCCAGAGAATCACCCATAGAGTCAATTATATTTACCATCCACCCTATGACCTTATCTGGAGACATACACGAAACTATCCTAGGTCATTTTCCACGTATTCCACAACCCATAGACCGAATCACGCCAGAGCTCGATATTGATTAGAGCCTTCGAGCAGTCATCCTTGCTGATCGATCTATCACACCAGTCCAGGTTAGGAGGGCCTTCTTTGCCTTAGATTCACAATTTCCACTAGTGCGTGTCAAAGACATTAGACTGCCTAACTAGTTTGTCTGCATCCCATGCATATTCTATCCCCACCGGCTGTCTTGGCACGACCTCAGGAGGTCGGGTATGCGGAAGAGTTACTTGTAGATTCTCACGCTCGCCTGTCACTTTTCCGATCATACAAAATTGGTGAACCCGACGTGAAACAAACAACTGTCTGGTTTGGACCTTCTACTTTGAGAAGTAACATTTATTTCATCTTATCTACCTCATCATCTTTCACTATCACCTTCGCTCCTTCCCATTATTCTGCGGGTATTCATATACCCCCCGAATATGTCGGGATTCGATGCATATGGCAGACCCCTCTTGGGTCTTGAGGCATACTACGCCCAACTGAATAGGCAATCATCACCCTCACTCTCAGTATGGGGTGACAACTATTCAACTAATCAGTTGTCAACACAAACCCCAAGAATCAGTTATAATTCGTCTTTTGAAACTAAGGAGTTAGATTAACCCCCTCGAACACAACAAATAGAGCCTTCAGGCTCGAACAATATGACGTTTACCGGAGAATCTGGTTCGTCTCCTCAAATGCTACTTAGACCACAAATTAGTAGACAATCAGATCCATACCTGGTCTTAGATGATGGACATTCAATACGTTATCCTAGGAGTGAACAACGCTCTCGGGGTATGTACCCACCTATAGGAGGTTTACAAATACAACCCGAGATCTCTTTTCAAGAAAATACCTCTATGCCACTGCATATAGGAAATACTCTCAGAGAAACTTGGCAAGATAGCGATCAGTTTCATGAGCAGGATATCACATGCCTATACAACACCATGGTATACAACAAACGCCGCTCAGGAAAAATACCGTGACTTCACCAAATGAAGTCATTTCAATGTTAGTAGAAAAAGTGAGAGGGTTAGAACTTGCTCAAGCAAGTCACCATTCTCCGTTCATGCAAACAGGAAGTTCCAATCCTCCATACCACTCTAGCCAAGTAGATCTCCTCACAGGAATAGGCACGTTAGGCATGCCACCTCAGCTATCCACAACAAACCCCAACAAGGCCCACCATCTCTAACACTATTCACCACCCGGTCTAGTGTCAAACAATCCATTCCTTGACAATACCCCTTCATACTTAAACATGTACTCCAAATCACCACAAGGAGATATGTTCTCCTCTCCCGACATGTTTGCTCAAACACAGGGACCTCCTTATGCCCCTGCCAACGCATACGCTGCACCATATCAACAACCTATCCCACCATCACTCCCTCAGCAAGCACCATCAATGGTCGAAAGCTATGCGATAGGGACTTATTCAGAATACTTAAAGGAACCCTTAGATTTCACCATACGAAGCGTCATGCTTCCAAGACCTCTTCCCGATTTACCCAAATTCAAGGGTGAGGGAGATCCAAATGCACATATCAAAGCTTACGCTACAGCCATACGAGAATTACTCCCTTGGGATGGGGTTGTTGCTAAAATATTTCCCAAAACCTTGGAAGGCATCTGCTCTCGATTGGTATTATAGAATACCTGAGGCTTCCATCCATTCATTCAAACAACTCGTGTCAGAGTTCATCAAGCCTTCGACATGAACAAACTATTAAGAACAGGAATCAGGGAATTCTTGCACATCAAACCAAGAACACAACGAATCTGTCACCCATTTCATCCAAAGGTGGCGTACAGTTCTTTATTCTTCAGCAAGTGCTCCAAACATGGATCAGATGGAACTATGTGATTTATTCCTTCATTCTCTCAGTAGAGAGGTGAAGGAAGAAGTCCAGAAGTTCCCACTAAGCACTTACGATGAAGTACTTGAGAGCGCTCTTCTGAATAGATCAAGCAGCAATAGATAGTGGTCGTAAGACATATGGAACAAACGGGAGGTTAATCACCTCCACTCAAAACACTACAACTACCACAAATGTCAATCAAGGACCCAAAATCCTTAATAAAAATCACAGGGTAACAACGGATGGGGTAACTGACCAGCCCAAGAGGGTAAATGTTGTTAATACTCCGTCACAAACAAACAACCAACGAAACAACAATTTTACCCCGACAGTCAATACAGTGGATTTTAACCATCCACAACAACAACAACAACAATGGTGAAATCCCATGCAAGGGCCAAGCCAAAACTCATTTGGTTACCAAAACCAAAGTCAAAACTAGAAACAACAATTCCAAAACTTTAATCCTAATAGGTAACAGTTTGATCGGAATTTTAGGCCACAATACACACCAAACCAACAAAATAGGAATTACAATCCCAATTCTTATTATGGTTTCCATAAAATTCGGGGTCACAATACTAGAACATGCCGTGACTACAATAAATTTATGCAATGCTTGCCAGAAGAACAAAGATAGTTCTTCACATACCTATTTTTGGCAGATCCCGTCACATCATCACCAAATACATCTCACAGGGGCAGTTTCCCCTCAGAATGCTCCCCTCAAGATCTTTAATGATAATCACTCCCAAATCATGATAGCAATAGGCTAGAATCCAACTAGGAACAAAAAAAGGTGCAATGACGGGAAACAATGATCATGAAGCCTCAACTTCATTAAATCCGCTCAGTTGCGCCACAGTTAGGAGCTCAACCGAGATCACCTTCCAAGATAGTCAGTTTGGTAGAATTAGGCATGTCTGAACTACCTATCGAAGCTATAACAAGAACACGAGAGTATTTCTCTCAACCGAGCCCAAGTCCTCTGCCAGAAAACAGATAAGAATCATACAAATAGTAGAAAAAACCCATAGGTGCCTATGATTTAATTAGCAACCTAACAAAGACCTTCTCACACATTTCATTTTTAGGACTTACTAAAGAACTCTCCCCCCTCACAGAGCTGCTCTTTTAGAAGCATTAGGTCTAGGCCATCTAATTAACATCACTCCACCTCCTTCGAAACACAAGTAAATCACGTAGATTTTGATATCCACCCTCCGGGGCAGCTAGGACAAGGATTGTCGAATTCATATTTGAAATAAGTAAAATGCCCACAGATGCTGAGATCGCACGTCGAGGTGATTCAGCCTTACACTTACAAGTATGGGTTTATAATAACTATGTAAAATAGGAAGCATGGTTGACGATGGGGGCCGCATGTGAAGGAAGTCCTTCTTTGGTTTATGTTTTTCCTTCTTAAAACTGATGATGGAGCTCGCAAATTGTTCCACTACTACGAATAGTACTTCTTGATAGTTCTATCATAGCCTTAAAGTCTCTTTCGTTCTAACAATGTAGAACTACTGCACGGTCACCTTCTAGGGCCCAAATTTTACTCAAACTGTTCCTACAATATTTGAGTAACTCGATAGGCATCGGGATTAAGAGGCTATGAATAGCCTTAGCATCGAGCCACCTTCGATACATCGAATGAAGGCTATAATACTGCCAGTCTACGCTTGATTTAGCAAAGAACAGTCCTGACTGAGTTTTATATTATATGATCTGGGAAAGGTGTTTGTAGTTCTCAATAGGTGATCCATTTTCTAACCCGTACAAGCGATGCTTACACCCTAGTCTGATTTCAAGGCTTCAGAACCAAGGGTGCTACAGATTTTTCAAGAACTGCCAACAAATTTAATTTACAGATCTTTGTGACCCAAAGCCAGATGATGTAATAGTTTTGATAGCCCCAGACGAATGGACCCAACTACCTCATGATCGATTTGCAAAATTCCTAGCTCCCTAAAGGTAAAACTAAAGAAACAGTATCATTAGGGACTGCACTCCGAGAATGGTTGAGTTGAACAAACCAGACTTCACCAATGTTCCACTACCATTCAATTCTAGTAGGCAATGTAATTGCATTGGTACCTTGCCATGTATGATGGATCTTGAAACTATGGTAGAAGTCAGATTTAGCACAAAAACAGCATTATGCCCCAACATCTATACTCCCCGGCTAAGTATACAAAATCTCCAATTCAAGATGGAGCTAAATGTCGTTTTGGAGCGGGGGGCATATGAATACCTTACTTAGGGACTACTGTTAAGCAAGGTCATTGAACTTGTATAGAACAAGATTCAACAATTTCTGAATTTGATTCAAACAACGGCGCTCAGTACGAAGCCCCTCCTGTGCTTGGTTCACCTTAGCCAGTAAGAATCTGTATTTCTTCCATAACTATGTTCAGAGTTCTTCTGCAAATTTCTTCTGTAGTTTCTTGACCAGCAGCATGATTTTGCACACAAACCATTATACTCCCGTATAACCCACATCTGGAAAGCTGAACTATTTACAACTGGAGCTAAATGGATCTTGTATTATGATTTAGCACTGGTTTCTTAGCTTTATAACCTGCTCTGAAGCAATCGCCTCGAGATGAAAAGTCTAATCTCACCGATTCATAAAGAAATATTCCGGGCCATCTTACATTTTATTGGTTTTTTGTTCAATAAATAGGAGCTATTACAACCATTACTCAATCAAAGTATTCCTATATCGTGACAAGGTTAGATTGATAAAACAATGATAAATCCTCTTTCCACACAAAGTCTACCATCCTAACCATGCTGAGAATGGCGCCGATGATATTTTGTTTTCTCACAAATGCCTATGCAGCACTACATCTGTCCTATCACATGCTAGAATGGGAATCTCATAACGCCAAGTATTTGCTCTTCCCACTCCAAATTACATTTACGTAATGGATGTGATTATGCAGCCACTGACACATGGATTGTTATTACCATCCAGAATAATATAATCAACTCTACAACGGATAAATCCCATTGAATGGCCACTCAACGCTCATAGATATGTCCTAAACCCAAAGCCAAAACTAGAAGCAACAATTCCAAAACTTGAGTCCTAATAGGCAACAATTTGATCGGAATTTTAGGCCACAATACACACCAAACCCAACAAAATAGGAATTAACAACCCCAATTCTTATTGTGGTTTCCATAAAATTCGGGGTCACGATACTAGAACGTGCCGTGACTACAATAAATTTATGCAACGCTTGCCAGAAGAACAAAGACAGTTCTTCACAGACTACTGTTTTTGGCAGATCCCATGGTCATCATCACCAAATACAGATCTCGCAGGGGCAGTTTCTCCTCAGAATGCTCCCAGTTCAAGATCTTTAATGATCCACTCCCACAATCATGATAACAATAGGCTCAGAATCCAACTGGAACAAACGAAGGTGCAGTGACTCGGAAACAATGATCATGAAGCCTCGACTTCATTAAATCCGTCAGTTGCGCCACAGTTGGGAGCTCAACCGAGACCCCCAAGATAGTCAGTTTGGTAGAATTAGATGCTGAACTACCTATCGAAGCTATAATGGTAGAACACGAGAGTATTTCTCTCAAACCGAGCCCAAGTCATCTGCCAGAGACAGATAAGAGTCAGTAAATAGTTGAAAAACCCATCGGTGCCTATGATTTAATTAGTGACCTGACAAAGGCCTTCTCACACATTTCATTTTTGGACTTACTAAAGAACTCTCCCCCTCACAAAGCTGCTCTTTTAGAAGCATTAGGTCTAGGCCATCTAATTAACATCACTCCACCTCCCGAAACACAAGTAAATCATGTAGATTTTGATATCCACCCTTCGGGGCAGCCAGACAAGGATGTCGAATTCATATTCGAAATAAGTAAAATGCCCACAGATGCTGAGATCGCACGCCGAGGTGACCCAGCCTTACACTTGCAAGTGTGGGTTTATAATAACTATGTAAAACAGGAAATGGTTGACGATGGGGCCGCAGTTAACATAGTCCCTTTCTCTTTCCTCCAAAAAACTTGGATATGGAGAAACAAACTGTTCCACTACTCGAAATACCTTGAGAGGCTATGATAGCCTTAAAGCCACTTCGATAGGAACTATAATACTGCTGGTCACCTTAGGGCCCAAAACCATCTTGACTGAGTTTTATATTATAGATCGGGAAACTAACTATAATATGATCCTCGGCCGACCTTGGATACATCGAATGAAGGCAATCCCTTCTACGCTATTTCAAGAAGTAAGATTCTTGCATCTGGGAAAGGTATTTGTAGCCAAAGGCGATCCAAAACCTTTCAATTTGCACCTAGCTGATTTAAAGAAAAGACCAGGGGTGCACTCAGAATTTGAACTGCCAACAAACCAACTTAATAAACCCTCTGACCCAAAGCCAGAGGAAAAGTTGATACCTACGACGGATCTTGAAACTACCAGCATAGCCAAAACAATTCCAACCCCTAAAGGTAAAACTAAAGAAACAGTATCATTAGGGACTACTGCGAAAATCGTTGAGTTGATAGAACAAGATTCACCAATGTTCTTACCATTCGATTCAGTAGGCATAGGATTTTCCCTAGGTGTTGGTTCCTTTCCAGCAGAGGATCTCTGTATGGTAGAAGTAGAGTGCACAAACGCAGCAGATGCCCCAACATCTACACTCCCGGCTAAGTATTGGACTCTCCATTTCGATGGAGCTAAATGTCGTTATGGAGTGGGGGCAGGTATAATTCTTACTTCGCCCGAGGAGAAGGTCCTCCCATTCTCTTTTAAATTAAACTTTGAATGCACAAACAACGGCGCTGAGTACGAAGCCCTCCTCCTTGGCCTTACCTTAGCCAAAAGAATTGGTATTGATAACATCAGAGTCCTGGGAGACTCGCAATTAGTGACAAATCAAGTTTTTGAAGTATATGAAACTAAAGCCGAACATTTGCAACTCTACAAAAACGTTGTATTAGATTTAAGCAAGGTGTTCAACTTCATATCCATTGAAGCAATCCCGCGAGAGAAAAATCTTCTCACCGATTCAATAGCAACCTCAGCATCACGTTTTACTCCAAGCAATGAGTTAGAAGATACTCAGTTCACAGTGTCCATTCGTGATAAACCATTGATAAAAATAATGACAAATCCTCTTTCAAGCGGAAGTGAATCTACCGTCCTAGACCATGTTGATAGTGATGCTGCTACTTTGGATTACTTAAATGCCTATGCAGCACTACATCTCTCCTATCACATGCTAGATTTATCCTTGATTCCACATTCATCTTCCTACTTCGGAAATCCCGTAACGGATCTTCCCTCACAAAGGGAACCTAGTATATACGCAGTAGAAAATGGGGATGATTTAGATTTACCTCCAGCACCACCTGAGTTCGAAGAGGGTAACGCCTCTTTGATTGAAGAAACAATCGATGTCAACATCGGGACAGAAGATGAACCAAGAATATTGAAACTAGGTTCTTCGTTAACCCCAGAAGAAGTGGAAATACATACTCAAATTCTCAAAGAACATCAAAAGGCATTTGCATTTAATTACAAGGAGATGACAGGAGTCACACCCCACATTGCGGTGCACAACCTCGTCACTAGATCAGATGCAAAGCCAATTAAACAAAAATCAAGACCCATGAAGCCCAAAGTAGCTCTCATGGTAAAAGAGGAGGTAATAAAACTCCTTCAGGTAGGATTCATCAAGCCAGTCGACTACTCCCAATGGGTATCGAATATCGTTCCCGTTCTCAAGAAGAATGGAAAGATACACATCTGCATAGATTTTCGAGATATCAACAAAGCGTGTCCTAAGGACGACTTCCCATTACCATCCATAGATGTTATTGTTGATGCAACAGCTGGTTTTGAACTCTTGTCTCTCATGGATGGATTCTCGGGATATAATCAAATCAGAATATCTGAGCAAGATCAAGCTAAAACCACGTTTATAACTCCTTGGGGAACCTATTGCTACGCTTTGTTATGCCATTCGGTCTCAAGAACACCGGTGCTACGTACCAGCGGGCCATGACATACATATTTCACGATCTAATTCATAAAATCGTGGAATCTTACGTAGATGACTTATTGGCTAAAGCCAAGAAGCGTTGTGACCATCCCGAAGTACTCCGCGTCATTCTTTCACGTTTAATAGAATACGGAGTCACGCTAAATCCAGAGAAATGCGTCTTTGGTGTAACAGGAGGAAAGCTCCTAGGTTACATCATATCGTCACGAGGGATTGATGTTGATCCAACCAAAATTCGGGCTGTCCTCGAAATGGTCCCACCTTCGAGTGAATCTGGAATCAGATCATTTCTCGGAAAGCTGGGTGCAATCCAGAGATTTATCCCGGACTTAAGCTTCGTCGTTCATCCAATCAACAATTTACTCAAGAAAGACTATAGCATTGATTGGACCGAAGATTGCAATGAAGCTTTTGATGCAGTTAAGCGTTTCTTTTATCACCACCTACGCTAATGCCACCTAAGCTGGATCGCCCGTTAATCCTATATTCGCGAGCTACCAATGTCTCGCTGGCCTGTATGTTGGCCCAAGAAGACGATGACAAGAGAGAACGTGTGATTTATTTCATTAGCCGAACACTGCTCGACTATGAAACACGCTATACACAAGCAGAATGAGAATGCCTTGCCATAGTCTTTGCTACTAAACGCCTAAGACATTACATGCTGAATCAAGAAACAAAGGTCATGGTAAAAATGGACCATTTACGGACTTTTCTCACACAAGGTTCCTTGTCTAAAAAGGCTGGACGTTTTATAACCTTAATGGGAGAGTTTGAATTAACATTTGTAAATCAGAAGTCAGTTAAAGGACAAATCATCGTGGATTGGTTAGCTGACAACCCATTAGACGGAGGCGATCTAGTAGATTTGGATTTTCCAGATGAATGCATATACTACATCGAAACTCGACCCGCTATTTCTGAGTGCCCTTGGTACACTAATATCATTAATTATATCATGGACCATACGTACCTGGAGGCAGTGACACCGCAACAAAGAAGGCGATTACGCATAATCATAGCTAAATATGTCATTATAGAGCAGGTGCTCTATCGAAAAGCATTCGATGGAATGCTCTTAAGGTGTGTCGACACAGAAGAGTCCAAGAGGATTCTCCATGAATCCCACAGCGGTATATGTGGAGGCCACTTCGGTGGCCATGCCACCGCTCGAAAAATACATCGAATGGGCTATTTCTGGCCTACTCTAGAACATGACGCGATAGAGTTTGCACGCAGGTGTCATAAGTGCCAAGAATTCTCCCATGAGATCCACATGCCAGCACAAGCTCTACAACCAATCGCAACTCCATGGCCCTTTTCTACATGGGGTCTAGACTTAATAGGGAAATTCTCTCCCTCATCCACAGACGGCCATAATTTTATAATCACGGCCACTGAATATTTTACCAAATGGGTGGAGGCCATGCCTCTTACTACTGTACCTGGTTCTGTGATCGCCAAGTTCATTTTGAACCAAATCATTTGCAGGTACGGTATCCCGCAAATCATTATCTCAGATAATGGAACTTATTTTAAGAATGAAGAAGTTCGTGAACTATGCAATAAATTTAAAATAAGCCATCATATAGCTTCTTTGTATTATCCCCAAGCCAATGGACAGGCTGAAGCAACAAACAAAACACTGAAAGCCATTCTCCTTAAAACGGTGAAAGAAAACAAGAGAGATTGGCATTTGAAGTTATATCCGGCCTTGTGGGCCCACCGAACCTCAATAAGAACACCAACAGGAGCAACTCCTTTCTCGCTAGTATTTGGGGCAGAAGCAGTTCTCCCGCTTGAGGTCGAAATACCCAGTCTCCGCATTTCACTACAAGGGATTCTGGATGAAGACGCTTACAGAGAAGCACGTCTTTCCCAACTAGAAAGCCTAGATGAAACTAGGTTAGATGCTGAACAAGCGGCATAGAGCTTATGCTGACCGAATGTGCCGGCAATATAACAAGAAGGTCTATGAACGCGATATATACGAAGGTGATCTAGTTCTAAGACTAGACAGCCGGATCGACAAGAAGACCGGCGAAGGAAGGAAATTCCGGCCCAAATGGTTGGGCCCATACCGAGTCATGAAGGACTATGGAAATGGTGCATACCTCTTATGCACGCTAGAAGGTGAGGAATTTGGTGAAACAGTCAATTCCCTTCACCTCAAGCGTTTCTACGCATAAGCAGCTAGCACTACCTATATAACTATCTACATTGCATCTTCATATAGATTTAGATCATTTTGTCCACTTGTTCTTACACAAATTGTGATCAAGGAATCTATTCTCAAAGTAATTCATTACAAACTCATGATGTTGTTGGCACAAAACTTTCTAATCATATCTCTCCATTTTCGCGATATCATCAATCACTTCAGAATCTTTTATCAAATAAAATCAAACATGACGAAGTCTTAACGGTAACCATACCAAGATCTGCAAGTTTGTTCTCGCTTTGATTTCTTCTTAGGATTGGTGTCTTGCCTATGGTCTGTTCTAGAAGCTTCATGGTGTCACATCTATCCCATATACACATCTCTTTGGAAACAAGCATATACTGACATTTTACTCAAAAAGACAAGTCAAAAAGTGATTAAACAGAAAATTTTATTTTTACACATTTCCTTGCCCTACCAACCTTCGGTGATGAGCTTGCGTCTCTTACTAGTGACGTAGGGTTGGGAAAGGATGGAAATGCCCTTACTCGCCTATGCCTTGCCCACGGCGATAAACCCATGCTTCTTACAGGTAGCATGGGGCAAGGTGTAGGGGGTCCTCTAGACAATGCAAACGTTAAAAGGTCATAAACAAACTATTCAAACTTTGAGTCAAAAACGAATGAATCAGATGTTCAAAATTCCAAGAGAGTTAAAAATCCTAAAAACCAGATTTTGTCTACTATGTGGCCATCTACGGGTCTAAGTCTGGATAAACCGCAAAGCAAGTTGCACCCAAAACTATGAAGTCATTCAGGTAGAGTAAGCTTGTAGTTTTCAATTTGGTTCCACCAAAGCTTCGTCTGTCTTTCATCACTATCATTTCACCATATTTCATAACTTGCGCCCTTCTTGGCTCTTGGTGATGAGCCCTCGCATCTTACTAGTTGCGTGGAGTTAGGAGTGGGGCAAGTTAATCTGTTCATCATACTAGTTATTTTCATCACTTTGCCAAAACAAACATGAGGTATCCAAATTGCTCACAGAAGCTAAGATTTAAGATCACAATATATCTACAATATCATGTATCAGCATCATGAAACACAAAAAGAAAGCAAGCATTTGCATCATCTGTTCTCCATTGCATACATTCTAGAAAGCATATAAAACATACATCGTAGTATACACGAGGAAGCTGGAAACAGAAAGGGAAAATACGAGTGACAAAGTTTTGATCCAAAAGCGAATGCATATATATAAATAACCAATGTTTATATACAATGCCATCATGCTCTAGGCATGGTCAAAACGCTCAAAGAGCCCGTGATGTACAAAAGAATCTACAGTACAAAGCATACAGGGCCAAGTCGCCTCTCAACCCCTACGCGACCCCTCCGAGGGTGCACGCCCTTCGCCTAGGACTCCGGCTATGCCGGCGCTCTGAATGCACGGAGGGCTCAGGGTCTCGAGGAGCAGCCGCGGTCTCACCACGAGAATGACTCCTCATAAGACGCTCGGCTGTCCTATAGCCTGCCAACTCTGTACGGAGAGTCGACACCATCCTGGCCACATGCCAAACAGGAGCGAAGACGTCAGTATGCCTACCGGCTGCTGAAGGCTCCCCGGCATCTACAGATAGCTCCGCATGGGTCTTATCCATAGGGATCATCAGAGAATCAGTGCATACCCTACGGATTAGATCCCGCCACTCGTCAACAGTCTCTGTCAAAACAAAGAAGAAAAATGAATTAGAAGCTAGGCAAGAGACTAAAAGATACAATATCAAAACATAAGGAGAGATAGCAATTAAAAATCCTAAATTAAACAAACATTGAAAAGATGAGAGGATAACTTACTCGGATCACCGGGCCTCCAAGATGGGTCGCTGGGGCCAGCACCCGCCGCAGATGCCGCTGCCGACTGAGGGGCTGCTCCTGTAGTAGGAGCAACATGACGCCCCGCAACTGACTCATCCTCTCCACCATGGCCCTGGGAGAGTGGCTCCTCTGAAGCTAGAGTCTCTCTCTCTGCACTCTGCTCGGCCCTCTCTGCCTAAAAATATCTTGAGTGTCATGCCACTCAGGATCGCTATCATCTGTCTGCTCCTCTGACCCTCCCTCTATAAACTCCTCAGAATCAGAGTCAATATCTATGGGGTCATCGCTGCTGTGAGCAGGACCCGCAGCAATCTGAAGCAAAGGTGCCCGGGGCGCACCGGCTCTCCCTCTAGCCCGAACTACCCTCCTGGCTGCAATGGGAGTGCCAGGAGTGATCACTGTCCAACCACGGCCTCTAGGCCCCCCTCTAGCCTCGCGGACTGATCTATAAACTGGTGCCCGCTGGGGGAAGCATGCCCGCATATGGAAGGCCGAACTGCTGAGGAACTCTGCCAAAAGGGTGTACCTCCACCCATCCCACGCGGTCGATAAGCTGCCCTGTGGTGGAACAGGAGATCAATGTAAGGGTCTCCTCGCCCCATATGCCGGCCATAAGCCGGTACGGCGTCGCCTCCATATCTGCTGTGGTAAGGGAGGCAACTGGCTGGTGAGGTGCTCTAAGCACCGACATATCTGACCATCTAGCTGCCCTCACAGCCCCTGGGTCTGCCACCTCTACCCCTCTGCCATAAGGAATAAAATGCTCGTACACCCAACTCATGACCAGAGTCGGGTGGCTCAATGACTGTCCCTGCAAACGGACCACCCTGTATAAGTCATGGTAGGTGGTCCCCAGAATATCTGCGCCCCAGGCATATATCCGGCCATGCCCCTCTATCTGTGCAATGATGGGGGCCCAGCAGTATAGTAAAGTATCCCCTCCCTTGTCCCCGATCAGCCTCGAGGCAAGGATCCCCATGATAGCCTGTCGAAATACGGGGATGGGCAAAGAAGGAATGGATCGAACTCTCACTCCCTTCTTCGACCCCGTCGAGATAGCTGCATCTCCCATGTAGCCTGCCCACTGTGCAATCTATGCTCGAGACCCTGCCGTCTCCAGTGTAAGTCTCCTCCCGATGATCGGGACCCCCAGGATACGGTAGACATCCTCCAAAGTGATGGTCCACTCACCGCGGACCCCTGGCAATCAGAAAGTGTTCCGATCTGCATCCCAATATGAGAATAAGTCACAAAGAATGTGACTAGATGGCGTGACATGGGGCACGCGTGATATACGCAATATGCCGGCCCTCTGTAATGTATCCTCCTCATCCTGAGAAAGGGCATCCAATACCCCCGAAAGCCAATCACACTCTCTCTCTCGGCTCCATCTGATATACTCCTCCCTCGCCTGCATGCACCCAAAAACACACAAAATAGGGCAAGTTAGTATCCAATCAATATCGAGAGAGTCATAAAAGCGTATAGAAATGATAAAAATACAAGTGCAATCTCAAAAGTTAAGCTCTTTTGCATTCTGTGCAAAACCGCCACCCTGAGCAGGGGGGCGGTTTTGTAACCGCCGCCTTAAGGGCATTGGTCGTGTAACCGCCACCCTGAACAGGGCGGCGGTCATGTAACCGCCGCCCTGGCCAGGGCGGCGGTCGCGGTCCGAAAACCCGCGCGGGTTGTTAACCCCAAAAAGCCCAAAATGAGCAAAAAATGACCTTTTTAACTAAAAACAAAGCCTACCCAGTAGGCGCCCCCCCTAGATGGACCTTTTGAACCTAACATTTTCAAAAATAATCCCCCCATTATGACGAATTTAGCATTTCAATTTTGAAGGGGGAAAAACACAAAATAGAAGAAAACCAACCTGTGATCGCTGAGGTCGGTGTTCCGCTCATGGAGGCATGATCACGATCTCGCTGCGAACGTTTCGACTCTATTCGCGTGAGAAACCGTCACCGTGGGTCCCAGAGCTCAAAATCAATCAAATCGACTCGCGCAAATGAATAGGAAAATGGGCCCACTTTCATATATATATCGTTCTGTTTCGTTTTAAAATGACTTTTTCGCAGGTTTGGAGCGCTGATGGAGGTAAGTTTCTATCCCCGCACGAATGGTACGTTCTCCTTCCCTATTATTTTAGCGTTTATCTTCCAAGTTATTGCATCTATCTGCACTTGAGTTCTCTTTTCATTTTGCAGGTAGCAGGAATTTCGATGGCGTCATCGCAACACACGGACGAGTAAGGTATAGCTTCTAACTCCCCATTTCGGGACTGCCATACTCGGACCCACCGTTTTATGCCTCTTCATGGCTAAAACGCTTCTCCGAGGGGGCAATATGTACGTACCCAAAATTGTAAGGTACTGTACTGCCAGAATAGTGTAACAAGTGCCCCGATGATGATACAGGTCTCCTCGCAAGGTGTTCGGGATCCGGAAAAGCCCTCGGAGTATGCGTTAACATCCCGCATGCCCCGCTTAGCCCCCGTGCCCTTTGTTTTCCCCTTTTTCCCTCTTTCCTTGGCCTCTTGACCTTCAGTGATGAAACCGCCGCCCTGGGTGGCTGGTCTCGTGACAGGGCGGCGGTCCTGTAACCGCCGCCCTGCTCAGAGCGGCGGTCCTGTGCGCGTTTTCCAGAACGCTCTTTTGACGTGACTCGCGTGAAATATCACGTTTCACCAGCTTTTCTTTGCCGACTTGAGCATGCATTAATGTTTTTGGTCCCCTGGAACAGTGTTTTTTCTTTGTTTATTGTTTAGGAGTTCAATTTGGTTTTGGTTTTTGAGAGTTGGAATTCCTATAAATGCATGGTTTGTGTACATGCAAATGGGCAGAATGTAGAAGAATTTGGTGAAGAATTTGGTGAAGAGTTTGAGCTGGAGCTTTTGGCCACCATTTTTTGTTAGAGTCTTCTGATTTTCAGTGGTTTGGTCTGTTAGCTTGCTTAGGATTGATAGCATAGTTCATTTCATACTTGGTTAGTATTGTTCAGCTGTTGGTAAGCCACAGACCCATCTTGTGCAGGCAGTGCTGTTATCTCATCCCAATCCAGTTAGAAGCTTGCCTCTGAATTTCTCTTTGCTGTAGATTTGTTTTTATTGTGTCTTGGAGTTCTTAGTTCAATCCATTATATGCCTGGTTAGCTTTATTCAGCTGTTGGTAAGCCACATATCCAACTTGTGCAAGCAGTGTCTTTATTTTATCCAATCCATTGGAACAGAATAGCTTAGGAAGCCATTAAAGTTGCAGGTTTTGCTCTTCGTATAGGATAGTTACAGGTTCTGGTCGCTTCATGTTGCATGACTCGCAGTAAAATCCCGCTAGGAATCGCATAAGCCAAGCTCTGTACTCTTGCGCTATCCCTCTCCTACTCGCATTCTCGGTCTGCATTCTGAGCTGTCCTTGTCCCAAAATCTACTCTTATCGGTGCTAGCATTACACGCTTTTCTGGATCCACGTGAACACGAAAGAACGAGGAGATCATACTGAGGGGACGAGATCACATACACCATCGGATTCGCCACTGTTCTGCGGAGTCCAGGTTTTAAATTTCAAAGTTCTAGTCAGATTCATATCAAATAGAGTAGTTAATCGCTTTATTTCATTTCATTCTATTCTCGACATTGCCAGGGAAGCTGTGGGGATTGATAGTTTCTGAGAAACTATGATTCACTCCTCACTTCTGAGGTAGGATCGAGAATCTTGCCGGTAGATTAGACAAACTGTTTTATTTAGAATAATTCTACAAATCGCACAGGCAAATAACTACACTCGGTTATCTTGTCTGTTTCAAATTATTGTTTAGCTATTATTTCTAGATACGCTTAAAATAGTTTGCTTTCCTTAAAATTGTTAGAATATTTCTTAGAAGAATAAAAGATATATATGTTAGATTTATTTCACGTAGTTAGAATTTGTTTCGTTACAGTTAGATTTGCATTTTGTTTCGTATGACAATCACGGGACCTCAAGAGCCCAGGGAATATATATTTGAGCCAATCGTGCCTCAACCAAACCTAGTCACAACAATAGTTGACATAGACCAAAATCTCAGGATACAAGTATTCCGAACAACCACAGATTTACAACTGATCAGTTCTCAGTTAAGAGGATTAAACATAGAAGACGACCAAGCACATGCGTTTTGGTCAAGTCAGCCAAACTACAGATTACCCTAGAAAACATCCACATGACTGTAGAAGGGCTCGAAAGAGAACAAACATTCGGGTGCGATCCTCTAGTTCCACAGCCAGACGCTGGAGACACCCTCGTAGATATAGATGCCATCTTAAGAATCCAGGTTGCGAGAACGTCTGTAAGGTATTCTGAGAAGATCGCACAACTATTGGTTCTAAACATAGAAGCTGAGAAAGCATACGATTACTGGATACTAGGGATTAGAATTTGATCTCGCATATGACCATAACAGGACCGCAACAACCAAGAGTCTACGGTTGTGACCCACAGATCCCACAGCCCAACGAATCCACAAGTCAGTTAGATATAAACACTGGCCTACGCACACTGGTATTTCAGTCCACTCCACTTCCACCTATCATCATCGAACAACTGTCCTTACTAGATATAGCGGCTAGCGAAGCTAGGGAATTCTGGACTAGGCCAGAAAATCGTCCGTAGAGCCAATTATATTCATCATCCACCATATGACCTTATCATGGAGATATACACGAAACAATCCCAGGTCATTTTCCACGTATTCCGCAACCCATAGATCGAATCACGCCAGAGCTCGATATTGATTGGAGCCTTCGAGCAGTCATCCTCGCTGATCGATCTATCACACCAGTCCAAGTTAGAAGGGCCTTCTTTGCCTTAGATTCGCAAATTCCACTAGTGCGTGTCGAAGACATTAGACTGCCTAACTAGTTTGTCTGCATATTCCATCCCCACCGGCTGTCTCGGCACGACCTCGGGAGGTCGGGTACGCGGAAGAGTTACTTGTTGATTCTCACGCTCGCCTGTCGCTTTTCCGACGTACTCCAGAACAGGTGTATGACACTTCTTCATGAAAAATTCACCATTTTTTCTTTATTTTTATTCACTTTAAAGGAATAAATAACAATCCATAGGGAGAACCAGATACATCCCATTCTCCATCAATGTGAAACAATTTAAGAGAGAATGAGATATTTTTCATTTAGTCTCAGCTTTGATTTTTTACATTAATGAAGAATAACATCCCTCCCATTCTTCTTATTTATTTATTTTTTATTTTGAGGGAGAATCAAAATATTTTTGCTAAGAGAGGGCAATAAGCCTCATATTTTTCATGAAAGTGAAAAACTTCCTATTCTCAAAATTAAATAACAATTGATATGGAGAATCAGATGCCTCTCATTCTCACTCAATCTTAAAATCAAAGCTATGAGATAATGAGATGTTTTTATCCTATTCTTTATAAATGTGGAAAATCAAAGCTTATAGAGATTGAGGGGGTTTCCATTCTCTCTAAGAATTTATTTTTACATTATGGGAGAATGAGAAGTTTTTCATTGTAGGGAAAACTATTGACACAAAATAGATACATAAGGCTAGCAGATGCTAAGCTACATAAGACTAGAGACTGCTAAGTTACATAAGGCTGGAGGAAACTACAATGATTCTATTGCATATTTTATTTTTCACGTGGAGGGAGAATGAGAGGTATCTCATTCTATTTGTTTATAGTTTTATGTTTTCAAGGAGAATGAGAATATTTCCACTTTGAGGAGATTTGGAGGCATCACAATTTACCTTAAATTAAAAACATTCCCACTATCCATAAAAGTAAATAATAATTGTTAGGGAGATTGGGAGGCCTCCCATTCTCCATCAATATAAAAAATAAATGTTGTGAAAGAATGAAAAAATTATCTTTCTATATTCATCATTCTATTTTTCATTTTTATTCACTTTGGAGGAAATAAATAACAATTGATACTTAAGAGAATGAGAGGTCACCCATTCTTCCACAACATGAAAAATTAGAGCTAAGAGATAATGAGAGGTTTAAGATCATTCTTTCAACATTTATTCCTTTACATCAAAGGATAATGGGAAGCCTCCCATTCTCCTTATTTATTATTTTTTAGTTTTTCAAGGTGTATTCATCTTCTTTAATTTTATTCACTTTGAAGAAATAAATAAATATCTATAGGGAGAATGTGATACCTCCCATTGTCCCTTAATGTGGAAAAAAAGTTAAGAGAAAATGTGATATTTTCTATTCATTCTCAACTTTGATTTTACGCATTGAGGAAGAATGGGAGGCCTCACATTCTTCTTCTTTTTATTTTTTTTAGGGAGAATGAGATGTTTTTCACTAAGGGTGATTAATAGGCCTCCTATTTTTCTTAAAAGTGAAAAACTTTCTATTCTCCCAAAAACATAAATAACAATTGATAGAGAGAATGGGAAGCCTCCCATTCTCACTCAATATGAAAAATTAAAGCTATGAGACAATGAGTTGAATTTGATCCTATTCTTTATCAATGTGCATTGAGGTTCTAACAGAGAATGAGGATCCTATTCTTTATCAATGTGCAAAATAAAAACTAAGAGAGAATTTTTTTTCCTATTCTCCTTATTTATTGTTTTTTATATTTAATGGAGAGTGAGAAGTTTTTCATATTAGGGTGAACAAATGACACAAAATCGATACATAGGGAGAATGAGAAATAGAAATTTACAAGAGGGAAAAGTGAGGTCTCCCATTCTCACTCATATGATTTTTTTAGAATATTAATTAAAAATAATAACGAATATTCTAAGATGTCAACTTATCAACATTTACCTATAAAAAACATAATATTTCAACATTTATCCTAGTTTCAATGTCACTAAAGTTATATTGAATAAACATTGATAAATTATTACATTAATTTTACAAAGCAAGTTAATTTAAAACTTTATTTTACAAATGATAACTACCTAGTTTCAAAATAATTTAAATTTTCAATAACAACATATTAATTTAACATTACTGCAAAACATGTCTGAGTAAGATTTTAAGTCACTCCAAGAATTTTAACTTCAAAAGTTTACCTAAAACAAAGGGTTTTAATATAGCATTTTAACTTAAAAGTTTCACCTAAATGACTAACATTAAATTATAATCACTTCACTATTTAAAAACTCAAGTAATTTCTCTCTATTATTATTTAAGAATTATTCATTCTACCTCTTATAAATGTTATATTTGACATATGTATATTTTATCATGAATCAATTTTTAGTTGTTATTACATCATGTTTATTTTTTATTTTCATTAAAAGGGGGTCTAACTATTTTTAATCTATTGCTACTATTTTAAATTTTGTATTATTTTTTTAATTTTAAATTTCATATTCAATCCCCATCATTTTGAATTTTAAATTGATATTATCAAATGCGAACCCTCTTTTTTTTTGTATTCACAAGTAAATTGATAAATGTGTAATTTTTTACAATGTATATAAATGTGTAATAAATAACAACTATCCCACCTATTTTTATATTCTATACAATCATAATGAGGTTCTAAGACCATATAGGTAATTGTATTCAAGAAAATAACATATTCTAGACCTGTAGGATAACAAATTTGTCATACCCCTAATCAATTCTCCAAGTTCCAAAATAAAAAATTTCTATAATTTTGATTCTAAAATAGATATTCCACCTATTTTCATTTTCTAATTTGTCCCACCTCATTCTAAATTCAAAATAATTTTCTATTATAATTATGAAACCCAACATGTTTTTTATTTCGGATTTTTATTCTGCCCAACTTTATTTTCAAATTCATCCCACCTCATTTCCAATTTGAAAAATCCACCCAAAATGTCTACAACGCAAGTAAAACATTTATGTCCATTTCATGCATTTAGTTTTAGCAAGATTACTAGAGGATGAAACAAAGAAATGGAGAAACAAATGCAGTGTCATATTCATGGAAGTGGCAAAATGAATGTCCAATAATGGAAAGCGATCTCCCAATGAGGGTGATTTGAAAGCTATGTTAATAAAAGTGAATCTTTATTCATGGAAAATGAGCTCAAAGAAAAAGAAATGTTCATTCATGGCGGTACCTACAATATTTTATAATGATTTGGGAAAAAAAATTTAAAGTTTAATCAAACAAATATTAAGGCCAACTCAACTACACAATGACATTTACATTTAAGATTTCCAAATTCAATGATGGATTTAAGATTATATTCTAGTGGAATATATCAGAGTTATATGCAACGCAGTTCATAACAAGAAAAGAACAAATACACAGTAAAAGAAATACATGGTTTACAGGTACCATTTTTCTACATTTTACACATTTATTTGAAAATGATTAAAAATGTTCAAAAATAAGAAGAGTATTTGTAAATATTTTCTTCCTCTAGTATCACTTCCCGTATCTATACGTCTTGATATCTTTTCTTTTCTATGTGGGACTATATGACATGTCATGAGTACATATCTTTGTATTAGTATGTGAAAAATGAATGAAAGCCTTGTAGGAATTAGTGTTGTTATGAAAATTTGGAGTTTGGATGAATATAATTAGTGAAATATATGCCTTTTTTATATTTGTGATGAATAAATGAATTATAGATCTCATATAAAAGGGATTATGCATGTCATGTTATAAGATAACAAGTAAAATTATTGATGCGTAACACATAAAGAGATAATCTTGGAAGCATGTATGTCATAATTAAATTTCCCTATGTAGGCCTATTATATAATTCATATGAGTGATGATTAATATGCCTCTATGTGAGAAAAATATATGTTTTATAGTGAAAATAATAACATACCCACATGTGATAACACATATAAACAATATGGAATAAATAATAATGTTCCCATATGTGAGAAAAATATAACAATATACCATCTATCATCACAACATATAGTAATAATAGGGTCAAGTATAGATTTTTTACCACAAAAGATGTATGATATGAATAAAAAAACATAGGAAATTCATAAATATAATTTTACATGATATTTATCATCATACCATAGGACAAACAAAATGATCGATGAATACAAACATAATGATTAAGACATCTGACCAACCCTATCATATAAGTATAAATCAAACACTAATGTGTTGATTAAGATTTAATAATATGACAATATAATATATTTTCTATTATTAAATATTCAATTAACCTTTAGGTAGAATATATTATTAAAGTGAGTGATGTTGTGATTACTTAATCTAGAAATTAAAAATAATAGACTTGAGTTGACTTATAGGGTGAATCCTCGCGACACATACCCGTTCACTCAAATAAGGTACCAAAAAGTACTTAGGGTCCTGATTTGGATATGGTTCGAAGGAAGTATTAAAGGTGAGCAAATCGATATTAATTGATTTGGTTTTTACCCTTGGCATAATTAGGGTTTCTAGTAATACTTAGGCCAATGTGGTAGACCATCACTTTCATGTAGAAATGCCTGGGAGATGTCTCGATAATTTAAAGGTTACTTTTCACAGTGGTTTTTTACCTCTATATGGGTTACTTTCTACTATAAATCCTGTGTTCTGTGTCTATTGGTACATATCTAGTGAGTGAGTGTATTTCAATTACTATGCAATATAGTTTATTACTGTGACACTAATTTATTTATTCAATGACCGTTGCACGTAATATATTAATGTTTAATATTTATTTGGGTTAAACTTGTCATTCGAAGCAGATAAAAATTGTGTAGGTAATCCTCTTCCAATTCTCTTAGCTCATCTCCATTTCATATTTGGATGAAAGGTTAGGACCATATGTGTCCTAAATCCCTGTCCAAATCAAGATACATTATCTTGGAATCGTATACATTATTTTTCAGTGGAGATCTTGAGTGAAATTTGTCCTCCCAATAGTACATGGTACATACCTAAGAGTTTCACTAGGTAAAAGGAAATGGGGATTTGGTCTATCCGCCTGAAGAAATTGCATGTATTACTAGTAAATCAGTCAAATGTTCTGGAAGTTAAATCCCATTTGAAAAGGAAATAAATTTTCCCCATAGTGCTCTACTTTTGATCCCTCATGTTAGGATTGCGACTTGCAAAGTGCAATACTCATGATCTAGGTAAAGTTCAATTGGGCTGTAACATGGTCCTAATGACAAACCTTGAAATCCACACACATTATGGAATGTTTCAAATTCCAATTTTGGAAATAATATTTGTGATAGATGGTTTAGCCGTAATAATTTATGATTAAACATCACTCGGTAAATATTGGCATATAGTTTTGAAACTTGATTTCTTAAAAGCCTTAAACTATATTAAAATTACATGGGATTGAGGCGATTTATGCAGTCCACAGACCATGAACTTACGGTGAGCCTAAGCTTAAATGCCCATTTAGACTTAACTGGTAAATGCTAGGCTTAGATTGATTTTTTTAAAACGATCACTTCAATCTTAATTTAATTCACTATTTTATATCCATATGGCCAGTTTACAACACATGCCCTAAAAGCATCCCAAATTTTATTAGATGTGAATAACATGTACTTTTTCAAGTTCAACACAATTTGGAAAGCTCTACACCTTTCCACATTCAGGTGTAGCTTTTTACAAGTGTTCCTTGAAAAGAGAGAACATTGCGCAATCATTGGAGTACACCTCAAGGAAGTCATGAATTCTTTTATCTTAAAAGCCAGTGACTACCGCTGGAGAATAACACCACGAGAGCATTTTGTAACCCAAATGTCATCAGGTATATATGTGGAAATGAGCCCCAAGTTATTACAAATGTTGAATTAATAAAAAGATTCTAGTTTATTGATCCACGTAATTTGTGGTAAATAGCCACTTAAGCCTTTTAGGAAAGAGTATATCCACATAAAAAATTGAAAGATTTGATCCAAAAATGGATCACGAATTATCATCCAATTTAGTTGTGAGACATATTGGCATAGTCAAACAATGTGTGCCGGGTATGCCAAAGTCCTGAGAGTAAATAGATAGCTTCCTATTAGACAAGCCCATTCATTGAGTATAAGGACTTCAACTCATATGTCATTGTTTGGATGAACATTATTTGGGTTCCCTCTTGAAAAAATAAACACCTTTAAAAAATGACACCCATAAATCTACTTGCAGTTCGTATGTCAAAGTTTAACATGGTCTTTGAAAGTTGTAGAACTGCTGTTGCAATCAGAGTGGTGGCTATGTAACTGCCGCAAGGATTACAATAGGTGTCAGTGGTAGTTTCATAATTGCCTTGATGAACTATCGTAATTGCCTCAGTTACATTGCTATAAACTATATACATTTTTTTTACAAAGGCATTTTTGTCACATGCTCTTACATGCTGTAATATTCCCATAATGGGATATTAATTATAATTTTATTAAACTATAACCTTCAAAGGATAGTAAACTTAGAAGAGAAAACCCTTCTAGAATTTCACCTTTTAGACTAAACATAAGTGTCGGCTTCAATACATTTGATGGTCAAATGACCGCCACAATAGAGCCAAACATAAGACAATATGACGGTCATTTAGATAGTCAGAAAATTTAACACTCGTAGGTTAACCAGGAATAATTTGCAGCAGTAGTAAAATAAATTAAAATGCTGAAAATGACTGTCACGACTTAAGCAAAATTAATCTCTCCCACAATGACTAATTCTTTTTGATGTGAAATTTAAGTTGAACGGATCTTTGAATGATATAATTATATTCTTTCAAAAATTTGATGTTACAATCCGTATTTTTAGGGGTCAACTGTAACTTCACTAAAAACAACCCCTGAATGGTGCAGAAATATTTTCGCTAGGGTTTTGGGGAAAAGATGTAAAGCTCTTTATACCTATGTAGGTTCCCTTCACTTTGATCAACCCAGGTAAATGCAATTTTCATTGTATCTGACAATTAATTAGTTATGATCAAATAGTTTCTTTAGCTCTATAAAATTTAGACCTGATTCTATTAGAAGTGTTCTTTTAATGATTGGTAAATACCCTCTACACTAAGTCTGATGGTAACATTGTGTAATTATTATGGGGTGTGTTTTATAAATAAAGGATAAACAATGGCATCCAACTCATGGCCATATCCATTGACATAAACCCAGATCCTGAATGAAATTATCTAGATTTACATCTTGCTTCAAATACCACCAATTTGCATCACCAACGCCACCCACACAAGTCGACTTGATGCTAGAATAATCAGGTTGCAAAAATCAGATTAAAATTCTCACAATAAATCCCTCATAGATAACAAGCTCATGTACTATTGCAACTAATGGCAGGAGGCTCTTTTTATGATATTACGCAATGTGAACGTACGAGTAACTTATACACATTGGTAATATTGAACATCTGAAAGAAGGCATGGACACACTTCACTCAAAGGTGGTGCATGAAAGAACAATTTTTGTTTATCAAGGATCATTAGTGGGCAGTACATCCCTCTTCAAGCATGAAGATAAATTTGAAGAAACCGTCAACATATTTTTGAGGAGTACTTTTCTATATCTTGTTTTATATCTCAGAATTTGAATAATTTAGAACTATGATATGAAAGGTCAGGACATGTTAATTATCGAAGCTTATATGAAATGTATAAATATAATCTAGTGAAAGGTTTACATGTGTTGTCTTCTTCTCTTGAAGTTAATTCATTAAATACTTCTAAATGATGGTTTTGATTCTGATTTAGTAAATGACCATGATAATGTTCTGATGCTATCAATATTTTTGAAACTCTTATCTTCCTAGATAAGAAATTAAATTGGGCTCAATCTATGTTAGAAAATTCAAATCATATTAACCTTAAGAAAATGACCAGAAGCCTAATATTTACCATGCATTAATAACCTTGTATGAACCTGAGCCGCAAAGTATTATAGGGTATAGGTGGATATATAAAGTAAAATATAACAGTGATGATAGTATTAACAAACATAAACCTAGACTTATTGCTAGAGGTTTCACTCAAAAACTAGGTACTGATTATGTTGAGACATTTCATGTAGCTAAAATGAGTACTGTTAGGGCCTTATTTTCAATCGCCGCTCAATTTGGGTTGGAAATCCACCAAATGGATAAGAAAAATAATTTTTTGAATTACAATTTATAAGAATAACTTTACATGTTTCAACCTAAAGGATTTGAAGAAACTAGTGGAGAAAACTATGTTTGTAAGTTGAGAAATCCTTGTATGGTTTAAAACAAGCTCTTAGAGATTGGTATGTGAAAATTGTTTCCTTCTTTAAACTATTAGGTTTTGTTAATTGCTCTTCTAACAATAATATATTCATTAAGAAATAAGGATCTCATATTATCATTATATGAATATATGTTGATGATTTTCTTATGTCTAGTGACAATTTTTATTTAATTCATAAGATTAAAGAGAAATTGAAGCAGTACTTTGAAATGAATGAGTTAGGTCTCTCACATCATGTTATTTGTATAACCGTATTTCATTCTATTGTTATTTTTCAAAACACAATTTGTAACCATTGTATTGAAAAAGTTCCTTATGATTTATTATCAACAATTTTCTACTTCAATGGAAGTTGGAATAAATATTGACCCTAAATCTGAATATGAAAAAGGTTGATCCTATTTTATATACGTTGTTAGTTGATAGTTTGATTTATCAAACTATAACTAGATCATATATTTCCATTACAGTAGGAATTACTTAAAGGTTTATGCAAGAACCTTTTTAGAGATCATTGGAATCTTGCAAAAATAATTTTTAGATATTTGAAAGGAACAATCAGTTATGGGTTTCATTATACTAAGAATGATAATGCTATCTTATATGGATTTTATTATTCTAGCCATATTGATGTTGTGTTATAAAATATACTGGATATTTGTTCAATTTTTCTGGAGTAGGAACCATTACTTGTAACAAAAAATGCAATCAATAGTCTCCATTTCTTCTACTGAGGTAAAGAAGTACAATGGAAGAAGTAAGTAAGCCATGTGGCTGCAACAACTATTGGTAGAGATACACATGGAAGCTGAATGAAGTATTTATCTTCTATGTAGTGGTTAGAGTTGTATTACTCTTGATTAAGAATCCAGTTCAACATCAGAATACAAAGAACATTGAGATACATATACCCTTCACTCGTTATAAGGTGTAAAGTGATGAGATAAAACACAAGTTCATATTGATTGAAGAGCAGGTTGCTGACATCTTCACAAAGTCCCTTAGTTCGGCAAAGTTTTGTCACTTTCATGAAAATCTTAGATTTTCAGAGTTTCCATTTAGGGGGAGTGTGCATGAAAATGTCACCTCCTAATGGAACTTAGTTTTTGTAAAAATACCTTTGGGTATTTGTAAAATACCTTTAGGCAAGTGTAAAAAAGACCTTCGGGAAAGTGTAAAAATACCTTCGGGCATGTATACCTGTTTGGCTTCTTTTTTAGAAAGAAGCATAGAAATATCTTAAAGGCGGTCTTCAGTAAACTCTTTAGTGTTATTGACTTTACTAGTAAACATCCAGTACAATAATATTGTTAAGGAGGTCCTTGGTTGTAAAAGACTCCTAAATGCTTGGGTTCAATAACCTTTTATGAGAACCTGTGAGAACATGTAAAACTAACAAACCATACTTAGCCATTGAACATGGGATGATCTTTGAGATTCCAAATCCTTTTGTACCAAAATGTAAATTGAGTATGATGAAGGTGTTATAATTCCTTCAACCGATATGTTGGCCTAAAACCTTTATGGTTTAAGAATTGTAAATTTTGTAGTGTAACACGGGTAGGTAATCTATTGGCATATGTTATGTTATCCCACTTAACATTAAGGGGGAGTGTTGGAACATAATGATAAAGTGGTCTGGCCAAACCTTAATGTATATGGTTCCATCACTAATATATAGGTTAATATTTAATAATATGAAATATTTATATTTCTATTGTTAAATATGTTAATCGAGGTATATACTTAAGGTTAAATATTTAATATCATGGAATGATTATATTTCTAATATTAAATATTATAAACCTAGGTGTATGTGTCAACCATTTAGGTTGAAGAGGTGGGTCAGGAGACATACCCAATCACCTTATATGAAAAAGGAATTTAGGTCCCCATTTGATATATTTAGGAAATATATCAAATGTGTACAAATCAAGTGGTTTGGTTTTACCCTTGGTAAATAGGGTTTTAAAGGAGGAGGTGATCTCACTGGATGTAAAATAAGTTCTTTGAAGTAAAAGGTTATTTTCAAAGTGGTTTTTACCCTATTGGGGTTTTCCACTATAAATAATGTGTCACCTGTGTTATTTATTTCCTATAAGTATTTCTTATTTACTTATGTTATGATGTAATGTTTATTAAATATTTATCGTAACATTATATAATATGTAAGTTGATTAAATTCATATTTATTAGAATCCTCAAATTATAACAAAAATCACACTAACTACTTATCAGGGGTATGATCGTGGGAAGATTCCTCCCATGGGTTACATTTGGCTACCTATCATTACCTCTCCCATGACTATGCATGTGAAGGTCCATATATTCAATGTCACCCTATCATATAATATCCTCTTAGGTTTACCTTGGAACCACCATATGCATTATGTCACCTCTTATACATATCAATGTGTCAAGTTTGCACAACAAGGGGAAATCTATAAGATCTAAGTTGAACAGAATGCTTGGAATTATGAAAGTTTAAAACAATAAGGGACTTCTAAATTCCCAAACCTTCAATAGTTATATCCCATTCCATTCAGTGAATATCAATGCTTTAATTATCCTGCGTAATCTATTCACGACAATGCGGGTCATCAAAACTTGGTTGGGAACACAAATCCCAATATCTTGGATTCTAACCATGAAGATCCCAATGAGATTACTATTAGGATTAATACCTACGATCTACCAAATATTTTTATATCCTAAATATCTCTTTACTTGCAACCTCATAAGAAGGAACTATCTATCCTTGTCACCATTTCATGAACACCTCGAATTTCACGAGAACAAAACTTTAACTAGAAACTCTAGTTGATGGTTGTGCAATAGATGCCACTACTCCTTACTAAAATGATGTTTATGCTTTGGATGATCCCATTTGGCTAGATATTCCCAAATTCAGGACAAATAATTTTGAAATTATTAAAGAACCCTCCAAATCACACTCACTCATGATGTGAATTTCATTCTTGTGTAATAAGAATCTTTGCATTTAGGTGATCCTCCTCCTAGTAGACTGATGACTGAGCCTCTGACAGCTCCACCATCCTCAACATGACTCCCCCATTAAATCACATGAATTTCCTCCTCATGAAGATGAAGAGAAGTGTATGAAATGATTCAACTATGAAGCCTATGACATCATAGATGGTGAAGTTATAGATGCACCAAAATCATCCATGCAAGCCCATATCATTCAATCACATCCTCCCTTCCCTCCCACCCTCATTGATCCTCGACCCTATGGGGTAGAGCCATATTATATGTGGAATGAGACTCTGGGGAATGATGTATTTGATTGTAGGTCTTACATACAACACATGAAAAATATTGAAGGTGAGTTAAGGGGGCCTTCCGCCTTAGCCCCTTTGTATTGTTTACATCATGACTACTACTTTCTTATTGAATCAAACTATCAGGTTACACACAATATTTTCTCAGTTCTTAAGTCCTCTTTGTGTTGAAATAAGCATATAACCAACTCCTCTCGGATCCTCCCATCTTCCCCTAAACCATCTAGACATAATAGTACATATACGCCTTCACCCAAATTTGAGCCTTTCCCCACCCTTGCTAAGAATTGGCATGGCATCCTTACTTTGTTGGGGAACCAAATAGATGATAATTTATTTTCCACGCAACCTGAAGTCCTTTTACAAGTATCTATTATGTAACATGATATAGAGGACCTCATGAATCGAGCCTAAAATCACATTTTGAACCAAGTTGACGATATTATCACTAATACTCTACATAGATTCACCCCTCATGGCTAATCACCTCTTTCAAATATAAATTGATTTAATTTTTTTCCTGAGATCTCACTTTTAATTGGGATTTCTGCTCCCGATGAATTTTCCACAAATTTTTAAACTCTCCTATCATTTGTTAGGATCTTACCCACGCTTGGTTTTATCATCATTTCTATTTTTCCGTAACATCTCCTACTATTAGAGTGTCATTATCTTGATTCTACTAATCTTGGCTTCGATTCACCCTTTCCTTTTCTAGTGGATCATCTTGGTCTTGTTCATCCTTTCTCAGGTCCTTGACCTTGCTTTGTTTTATCTTCCTTGCTATGGGCTCTCTTTCCTTAATAACTTTATCCTTCTTCTTAAGTATCATGAGTATTACCACATACATAGATGAGAAAAGAAAGGAAAGTGATATGTAAATAATATACATAAAAAAACACCGTCATAATGAAAATCATCATACATACATACATATAAACACACAAATATATATATATATATATATACAATCAGTTTTATACATCGACAAAAATGCAATAATGGTCCATCATAATACATCATCAAAATTTACATGTTTCAAGTATCCTCACCCTCTCGAGGGGGTCTCTAGATTCTTTGTGCTAAAATTTTTGCGCTAAATGCTTGAATTGTGTGAGTTAGAGACTCAAACCTAAATTTGGCTCCAAATTCTACTTGCTAAGTACAAGCCAACTATGCATCTAGCCCCATGATACTCTCTATAACACTCCTGAAATCTAAAAGGCATGTTCCTTCTCCTTTACCAAATCATAATTTGTGTACAAGAGGCTTCAAAACATGACATATGTACTTCCTACACATATTTCCATCTCCTCAATGTCCTTGAAGCCTCCCCAACTAACACAATTTTTCAACTGACTCGCCAGCTGATGACACTCTAGGGTCATCCATGATTGAGATATCATGAACATACAATATTGGATCCAAGATCTCATGGCATGCATTATCTATAAAGGAGTTCCACTCATCTATCTTCTTCTTTGCAAAATCAAAATTTACCTGTCAAATATCCAAATCACAACATCCATCCCATCGGCCCCTAGCTAGGTGATTTATGTATGATTTTATTGATGACCCTCTAGTGTTTCTTCTCAATTTTACTTCTCTAGGGTTTTAGCAGCATGGATTGTACCCACACATTGTAGGATGAGGGATGTTATCAGGTACACATTGGTGGGTATATTTCATTTAAGTTATTTCCTTATTTATTGTTGGAAATCAAAAGCACTGAGAGGGGGTTGAATCAGTGCAGATCAAAACTTTAGAACATTTCAATTCAAATTTTATTTATTATGAGAATGATTTGTATCATGAACATATGATCAAGCACATGCAAAAATTTAATAACTCACAACAAAAAAATTATAGTGGGAAACTCATAATGGGAGAAAACCCAATTTGAAACCAAGACTTTATCAGGAACACCAATTCTAAAGCATACAATTATCTTGGTTCCTTTGAGAACCCACTTTAGATACTTCAAGCATCCTCTCGAAGAAAACTAAGAACCCACTCAGCTAGTTTAACAAGATGCAAACTGTAAGGAGCACCCACCCCCTATGATCTAAGCTCCCACTTAGATAATACAATAGATTACGATTACTTATCTCTTACCCTCTTCATTGACTCTTCAAGATCATATTTCCATCACCATCCTTACCTATTTTTCACTTATTCTTCAAGCATTCATTAGATTTAGTTTTCTACTTCTCTCTCGAGCTCTATCATCACCTTACCTCTTTTAATAAAAAAAATATGAATTTGAACATTCATTAGATCTTGTTTTCTTCTTCTCTCTAGAGATCTATCATTAGCTTCTCTTTCAATCCATAAATCTACATTTGATAACCCTTTTCCCTCTGTCTTTTCAACGACCTTGTTCTCGACTCCACCCTTGCACTATTTCTCAACCGCATTTTATGTTTAAGATTTTGTTTGAAATAGAAAAGCATAACTAATTGTCCCGACTCATGATTTTTCTATTTTTTAATGCATTGGTGAATGAAGAAGGACTGTTTTGTAAAAATATCTCTAGTTTCAATAATGACTTCCAATATTGTCTAAAGTTACACTTCCATGATTTTTTGTTGCTTATTATTCTAGAAAAACTTTCCCGATTGAGAAAAAATTATTTTACAAATTTCTCCTCCATTTTGAGATGAAACAACCTCATAAATTTTGCAACACTTTCATGATCCTCAGATAGAGCTATGTTAAAAAATTCAAGAAATTTAATTTGCGCAATCTTGAAATTAAGTCAATTTTCCATTTTCACATTTTCCACCATGGTCATCAACGAGTTTTCCATACGTCAAAATTATTGAGTTTTTCCAGCCTTATCTATCGCCATATGATTGTATGAGGTGATTTCCAATCATTTTTGAAATTTAATATAAATGGTAATATTTCCTTATTCCAAACATAATGAAAGAAGATTATTTATAGTAGGGCCTTAACCTACTCCCGTTAAAGTAACCAGGAAAAATTGTGCCATATAACATGACATGTATCTGAATCCAATATCTTTGTTACTTTAAATGGTCCTAACCAATGTACTTAAACTTTTCTTAGGTGGCGTACAAACATAGAGTTGTATAATAACACCATCCCATCAGCTAAAAAGGATTTTTTCTTAATATTCCTATCATGCCCAACATTTTTTTGTGTTTTTTCTATCTTCTAGATTTATCGTATAATTGTGTACCTTTCATCCAATTGCATTAACTTGTCAATGCACTCTGGTACTACTTGATCATCTACAAAACCTCCTATGTGTGTAATACGCAGTGAGAGTAACATGAATTCCATAAGGAAAACTACCTCTAAGCCAAATTGAAAGCAACAACAATCAAGTTCTTGGTTTAAACAACAATGTTAGCTTCATCATCATTCAAGATCATCAAAATAATGCAACAAGTACTCTACTCAAGAAGCTCACTTTTCTCACAAACACCAAAATGCTTCAAATAACTATACAAAGGGCTAAAATTACCTTAAACCTACTCAAATACACCTAACAAACAAGATCAATCACCTCAAAAAATTTCAAAGCATCATTTTTACTCCTTTCACCATTTAGACCTTAATCAACTTGTATCCCTACTAGAAGACAAATTTTTCCAAATAAAACTTTCCACAATGAATTTTTTATCATTGTAAATGTTTTCAAGTACCCTTTATTACATTTAATATGACTCCAAATTTTTAGCTCATATCTTGAAGTCGATCCATTTTTATTCTCATCTTACCGTTCAGAGTTAGTCATATCTATTAGCCTTTCAAACAGATAAGGGTTGTAGCTAGGAACATCCTGTAAAATTTCTTGAAAAAGTGTTTATTTTTTTATACCCTTTATTGATATCTTTCGTTAAGGTCAATTTCATTTTCCATCTCTCAACACAACTCCTCCCACTCCAATTTCTCTTTCTTCACTAGGTCTCTTTAGTCTTCTTAAGGGTTTAAAGTGACTTAGTAGGGTTTATCAACTAACAACAGATTCCAACCTTTTAAATACCTCACTCCACACCTGTCAACACTTCTCAATAACCTTTCAAGGTTTCATCACCCTATTATCCTTATAAGGCTATATTCTCTTAAGTTTGGTTTTTTAGGCTTACTTGTTTTTTAACACCATATGATTATCTATACCCTTTTCTTCTCCTTGATTTGGCTTATTTCATATTTATTCTACCTAATATTCTCAATATCCCTTAAACCTCTTATCAACCATCTCAATTCATACTACTTCCCCTTGTTTTTCCTAAACAACATGCCCTCACTGTCTTAGTAATTTTTGGTAGAAGAAAAACTAGTCTCTTGGCTTTCCTTTTAGATTTTCTTAGTTCATAAGCTTGCATTATGCCTCTATAACTGTTTAATAATCCTCATTACACCCTACACTCACTATAATACCAACATTAGTAGATGGTATATGATGTTCTTCACCTTTTCATCAAGAAATTGCATTCAACCCTTCAAAACAAGGTATAATGCAGTTAGACTATTGTTTTTTGGATTTTCTCTCTCATTGAACCTTTGTTATCACTTGAAAATCTGTTCACACCATTACTACACCCTACTTCACCTACATTACCAATACAATATAGAGGAATATAATGGTTTTTTCTAAACCAATTTTTTTTGCATTTAAAGCTTCTCAAGACTAAATTTATGTGACAGTCATGACTGAGTTTTTCATATTTTTCCCAACATTCCTGATTCTGGGATCTTGAAATTTTACAAACACTCTTGACACCCTTAAAAATTACTAATCTCAAATTATTATCAATTTTTCCTAGTTAATGTTTAAGTTATGTCATTTTCTTGCCCTTAAATCCTAGGATTGGGTGTCTTAGATCAAGAGGAGGATTTTCTAATTTTTTTTCCTTTAGCTAAACAATATGAGGTTCCTTAAGACTTTAAACACACCTACATGATGTTGGAAATTATTTCAACATAATTTATATGTGGGAACACTCTGCAAGATGGTTAAGTGGCTCTCAAATAGATATCTCAGTCTTAGGTGGAGTGTAAAACCTTGTTTCACACTAAATGAGTATTTGAAATTCATACACATTTCTTAGACATGGTTGACCATTTAAGACCCTCATAACAACTTACATAACTCTTGAATCCATTAATAACTCCATAGTCATTCATGAAATGGTTATTAAATGTATTAAACAACTTCTTACCTCATTTTTAAGTTTCAACATTCCTAATTGATTTTGACTTCCTTGATTGCTCAATATCCTTCAAAACACCTTCCTACAAACCAATATGGTATTCATTTACTTGTCACAACATTTACACACTATATCCAAGTAAAATTCATTCATAAATTCATAATCATTCATCTATAATTTCACAATTAGTCATCAACATTTTTTTTACTTCCAAGAAGCATTTTACTAATAAAACCATGGTATTCACATAGCTTCTTGAATTTTTTCTTTGTTATAAACACACTCCTTCCTCCTTTTCTGAAACTTTACACTTCTAACTCTCTTATTCAATTCGATTTTCTTATAATATGGGTGAGAAAGAGGTAGTTAAAGGGTTCTACATCACCTACCTCACTTATGATTAGAGAAACCAAAGTGGGTTACAATCATGTTAGGGTCAAGTAAGACATGTCTTAGGTGATAAATATATTCAGTGACCCCTTTTACATCCTTTTTAAAACCTATTATAACACCTAGACCTATAACACACTATAAAGACAATTCAAATATTTAAAATTTACTTTTAGAGGGAAACTTCCAAATACAATTTTTTACATTTATAGGATTTCAAACGGATATAAACATGCCAAGAATGCTGAAATGGATCCTCTAAACCCTAAACAATTATGAAAACCAAAACTTGAATATTTATAAGTGATGCTCCTACATAACACTCCCTGGGTGGAGTGATTTGATCTCTCTTTTGTTTTCTTTCTTGTTTTCAAATTTCTTTGATTTCTTGATTTGATCTTCTTCTTCTTAGGCTGATCTTCATCCATCTTGATTATTTCATGCTTTTATTTAATCTTCTTTGTATTTATATTCACTCTTTCTTCTCTTTTCCTCTTCAACACTAAGTTTTCATATGAAATCAGGTTCAAATGTATCTTCATCTTCCCATGATCTCTTCCAATCTATTTCACCTTTCTCTTCATGTTCTTTGACTTTTCTCCATAATTAAATATCTTCATTAGTTCTCTTTATTCTTGCTTATAATCTTATTCATCTCTAAACAGGTATGAGTTTTCTGATTCATTCATGATTTATTTCCATATCATCTCTTCTTCTGTTGTAAATTCACTTTCATCTTCATTGGTTCTTTCATCTTTAATTTATTTGTCTTTTATCTCTTCTTTTATGCCAATTTTATTTGTTTTTAATTATTATTTTTTATCACCTTAAAGACACAAAATCATGCACTTTGAGTCATTATTTAGTCTTGGTTTCATACTACTATTCATATTATTCTTGAGTGAAAAGAGTAATAATTAACTCATGTCTTTTAGCCATTTTGCATTGCTTTTTGTTGTTATTGTAGATCTTACACCCACACTTGCCTAGTCTGTATTATCATTCTGCATTTTTCCTATTTTTTTATTAGGGCACCCAATTAGAACTGGGGCATCCCAGGTGCCTTGGTCCCCTATGGAGCGTCCTGATTCTGTTTTCACTTTACTCTCACCTTTTGGGAACTTTCTAGTTGTTTTATATTTCTATCTTTTTGGTGGTCGGCCTTTTTGAGGTTAATTACTAAATTAGAACAAGATAACCATATAAATATAAAGTTATGTGACCATAATGAGGGACCAAGCACTAGCCACCTACTATCACCATCTAGATTTACATCCATAAAAGGCATCTAAAACTAAATTTTCATCCATCTAGCTCCATCACAAGGCACACAAGGTTGGTTCATCTACATCACACTTCATAGGAGAGGATTTTATTGTTTTCATGCACACATTTAGTAAATTCTACATCTAGTTATTTTCTCTCTACTTCACAAAGTACAACTGACACAAGAGAAACCTAGGGCACGATTTACACACACACAACTATAACTACATTGGGTCTGAGATGTAGTACATTGTTTAGTGATAAGTCCATCAATTTGGTAGTTGAGAATAGTCTGACCCCTTCATATGAATCTTTATTTTTAGGGTTTTGATGATTTTTCTAGGGTTTTGTAGGTTATTCTTCCATATCCTATTCACATCAACATTCATCACAGCTCAACAATATTAGTGTGATAGGAAATGAACACAGGAAAACATCCAATGATACTCCAAACCTAAGATTTTCTGGTCATTTAGGTAGACTAGGGAGCCCAGATCTCAGAACAGGGTGCCCAAGGGTGCCCCTATCCCTTATCAGGCACCTCATTCTAGTTAGATAGCTCAGATTTATGCTTTATTATGATTTTATACAGTCATTTCCTCCTCTTTTTACCTGGGTTACACTGCAACATAGTCTTGTGACATCTACAAATCAGCTAAGGGTTTTCTTAACCCTTCTTGCACACTAGGGTTTCCCATTTTCTAGCTTAGTTTTCTTTGGTATATTTTTTGTATTTTACTTGGTCATTTATTCAGTTATTTTACTTCTCCTATAGCATTACATTACACTATAATATTTATATTTTAGTTAATCATACCTACATTCACAAATGACAAGGAAAAATTAGAATACACATATGAAGACCATATAGCCTCACAAGAAACTCCTTTGATGATCTCTTCTTCATATTTGCTACGTTTCCCTTCTTCTTGTGAATCTTATTTGATAACATAAGATGTTTCTTCACACTCACTAGCCAAGCAATATTCATCTTAATACTCTCTAAGAGAAGCCAAAATGTTTTCTATAATCTCTCCTTCATCATTTTTCTGATTGTCCATCTATACTATCTCTTTGGTTACCTCTTATTCTTGTTCGTTTATCCTCTTCCTAATTTTCTTTGTTCTTTTATTTTTTTCCTTTTTTTCCTTCTTCTCAACCTCATTCTTTTTATCATCTCTACAAGTAACCTTATAGGCCAATTATTTTTCTTCTTAGTCATTATTCCAAATTTTTTCTCTTATTCTCTCATTCTTCCCATCACTTCTACCAGTTGTTCCACATCTCTTCTCAATTATCGCATCTTTCTTTCTTGTTAACTCTTTTATCTTTTCTTTTTTTCTCTTCCTCTCTTTTTCCTCGGTATCTTTCTTCTTATATAAAAAACATTTAAATATGTTCCACAGAAAACTTACAAAAAATATAACATTGTATCAAGAAAATAAATAAACAACATAAAATGTTTCAAAAATGTCCCACAAAAACAAAGTAGTATTTTATTGCATGGTTGTTTGTTGATGCATGCTTTTTTGGTTTGCTTCTTTTCTTGTTTTATTCTTTTATAACGACTCATTTGTTATTTTCTTACTTAGATTAAGTCTTACTTGATCCTGTTGTGAATTTCATTAGATTAGTTCTATTTACATGCTTGTACATAGTTGTATTGTTATATTAGATTTAATTAAACTTTGCTTGTGCTTGTTTTCGTGTACTATTTTTTATCATTTTGTCATCTATATCATCTATCATCACATATAATTGTTTCACATGGAATGTTTCAGCTCTGCAGAATAGACTTGCTTCTATCCTTTCATTCCTTTTAGAAACAGATAAGGGCTAGGGATAGGAGGAATACCTGTTGAATGTCGTGATGGTGTGCGTGTACCGTAGAGAAAGATCAGGCTAACTGCGAAGAACTCCTTTTTGTCTTGGAAGGACTACCTGCAAATAAGAACACAAGACCACAAGATTTTGATTAGATAATAAATGAGGAAACTGCCTTGGGCCCAGGAAATATAAAACTTCCTTTCGAAGGTGGTCAGTTTCCCTGCTAATATGAATTAACACCAAAGACTGTAAAATATCAATTAAATTGCTTTGTTGAAACAGGTAGGGGAAAGGCTGATTTCTGGTTTTGAATCACAATAACCGATACCGGTTACTGATGACCGATATCGGTAGGTTCTAAGATCTATGGGTTGGTTGTGTTGTGGGGTGGTTGTTGTTGTAGGGTAGTTGTGTTGTTTGTAAGGCTAGTATATGGGTGATATTAGGTAATGAGGTGATGAGAGGTAAATGAAGGATAGTTAGATGCAATATGTTGCTGGGTAGTGGATCTAGGAATGGATTTGTGAGGACTGTGATTCAAAAGTCATAAGAAATATTATTAAAGAGGGCATGCAAGATGTAACTTACTGGTTATTGACAAAGATGCAGGTCCAAGAGCTGTGATGACAAAGGCAGAACTCAGGTAGGATGGCCTGACACACAGAAGATGAGATATCTCCCTCCCGATGATCACCTGAGTATCACAGGGCTCTGGTTATCCAGTTGCAGTATTGGGCTTGATCTCCTTTGCTGCAAACTCTTCTTGTCTCTTCACTTGTCTTTGCTCGGCCAAGTAAAGATCCGGATTCTCTTGATCGCTCCTGATGATCTCTATTGATCTAAAAATCCTTCCACCTTTGTTTTTGGTTAGGGGAGCCCATTTATAGGGAACCGATGGCAGTTACGTAACCAACGGCGGTCGAGTAGGAACCTGTATCGGTAAGGAAAAAGTAGGCTATTTTTAGTAAAATAGCCCACTTTCCCTGCTTTTCTCCCGAGAGATTAGTTGCGGGCTTGGTCAAGTGACTAGAAGGTCGGTTTTGGGTGTGAGAAAGGGGTCATTAGTCATGGGTGTAGGTGTGGACCAAGTTATAGGTCTTAATTAGGTTAGTTTAGGGTTAGGACTAGGTCATGATGAGGTGGCAAAATGAGGTGGCAGGTAAGGTGATGTGGATTTATCAATTACAAGGTAATTAATAAATAATTGTGTAAGGTTTAGGTGATGAGGTTAGGTTGCGAAATGAGATGCGGGTCACAAGGGGTCGTAAGACACAAATTTGGTGTCTACATATACAACTAGGGAACCCATTTCCACCCATGAGTGAAAATAATAAAGGATGCAACAAATTTTAGCAATCGGGTGTCTTCAAAACTAGTAATACCTATGGCTCCATTATAGAATTACATAGGCTTCTATACATGGGATATAAAGTGAAAGGACTTCATTATTAACCTATAGTTCCCAAAATCTTCAAATGGATATATTACTTGCAAGCAAGCCTAATTAAAATTTAAAGGTGTCACCCAAAGAAACGAAAAATCAAACACCCATATGAGTCTCATTAAGCTAAAGCCAAAACAACTAAATATACAGTTGTATTTTGACTTGTTATTCAAGGTCAAACCAAGGATAGAATGTTTATAGAGTTAAAAAAAAACATTCAAATTGATGTATCGAATACCCAGAAACAAAAATCCTATCAAATCATATTCTGAAAAAAAACACACCCACTTCCAGGTATACATTAGATCATGCAAAACTTGCATTACACCCTATAGAGATGGGTATCTACAAACAAAGGTACAATGTTTCAAAGAAGCATGATAACATAATTTATTTAAGTTATTCAATTATAAATGCATCCCAACATTTTTATAATTCACAATATTACTTCATAATCAAACATACAGAAATCATAAGCCACACTAATCTAATGATGACCACATTAAAAGACAATAAATAAAAATACAACCAGATCATCAAATAATGAAATCATTATACAAAACCCAGAACCAGAGAACAAGATTTCATATGAGATAAGATTTATTTTCATGTAACCATTAAATAGAGAAAAATATTTAAAGGATTTAGAGCCTATCATGTCTGGTAGAGCTCCTGAAATTCCTTTCCAATATTTCATGAAAGTTTCCACAAATATTTCAAAATAGCTTCCGTAGAAAACCCATTCTTCTCTTTCTTTCCATTTTAGTAGCCAATGCCTTAAATTTTCCTCCACTATTTCCTCCATGAAAATAATAGATTATTATCATACAAAAAATGAACTAAAAGTTTGAAAACTATAAAACTAACATACATAGCCAAAGAGCTCAAATAGCCAAATGAATAATGAAAACCAAACTCTATCTTTTCTCCCAAAACCATCATGCTTCTCCCAAAGATGGTTTTGGTAATACCAATGCCATTAATGTTACATTTCAGGATTGCTAATTTAAATTCGAAAATCCCACCAACCATCCATAGCTAGCTAAACTCAGAAATCAAACAATTAAGTAACTAACTCACACTTAAACTGTTAGCACCAATTTTGGTGTGCATGGCCAAGTCCAACTCTATATCCTACCAAAGGGTGGTATTTACCATTTAATAACACATTTAATTTACCAAGTACATGATGGGTTGGTGACCATATTTCTCAAACCTTGTCGCAAATCCTACCTTCAAGGATGTCAACCATAGTTAGGTCATAAGGTTAGGATTTAGGATTAGGACATAGGATCCTTAGATAGGTCATAAGGTTAGGATTATGGGTTTAGGTTATAATTAATATCTATGCCTCAATCTTATCTTAGGTTTTTATTATTTAATCTAAAGCACATAACATTAGATAGGTCATTAGGAATGTAGATATCTCCTTATTATAGGTTAGTGTAGGCTTTTAACAAATCAAATGAATATAGTAGTTACTTTAATCATAATCACATCCAATTAAGAATAAGTATGCCTTCAAATTATAAGGAAATCGTAAACAACTTAGGTTATTTTATAGTTAACCTGATCGGAATATAATTACAATCCTTGAAATCATTAAAAATTCAAATATACTTACTAGTTATATTCATAATAACATACCGATCAAGGAGAATGCATTAGATCACTATAATTGATCTAAGGTATTTTCCTTCATCTAATATTCATACAAAAATTTTAGGAACAATAATTATATTAAAACTTAAATAGCTTACCAAGTTACCTACTTTCTTAATTGTCGCAAAAATCTGATTTCACTTTCCACAAGTTGGAATCACTAAGTTTATTTCAGAAAACTAGTTAAGTAAGTGCTTCATGATAAAAAAACATAGGTACAAAAACACCATAAGAATGATTAACAATCATATCTCATAATCACTTGATATCATCCTAGCAAACATGATTAAATAGTTTAAAAGAGCACAACAACTCAAACAAATCACATGTCAACGTTTGCCAACTTCATACAAGGTAGCAAGTACAAATATCAACATAGTAGAGGTATTTCCATAGAATTTTATAATTAGTGTGTTAATTACAATCCTATGTGTTTGTGTGATCTGAAACATAGTCATTCACCTTGCAATTGACGAAAGCCGTGCAAGTGTGGAGATTAGAATAATTTTTGACATTGTTAGTGAAATAATTTTTTATAGTGCAAATAAGTGGTTTTCACTAACAGTCAACGGGTTTAAGCCCCCTCCTTCTTAGGTTCAGAGAGGATAAAATTATTGAATGTAAACTTACTAAAACCATGGGGTGGTCATTATACTTGTGATCAAACAAGAATAATCCACTAAACCTATAAAAAAATGTTTATACAATGTACAAGGGAGAAATTTTCTTTTAGGAGAGGTAAAGCGGACTAGGAGAAATATGGAGAGAGGATTAATGTTGTGAGTAAGAACTAGTATATTCTCACTAACAATAAAAATTATAGGTCCACATTACATTAGAAGAATTCAACCATGCAATCAATAGTAAGACTAAAAAATTAGAGACACAAAGTTCTATAGATCAATTAATCAAGGAACAAACTTATTTCTTTGTTTTGCAAGATTACAATGCTTGTATAGTTGGAAAGTAGAGGGAATGGATGAACATATAAAATGATATAGAAGAAATGTATATTTTATTGCTTACAGTAGTAGTGATATCCAACAACTTACAACTACAAATTAATAAATACCAACACTTTGGAGTGGAGAATCCATTCCAATTTATAGCTTATAAAAATGTCTCTTCATCTTCCCCCATGTGACCTTTGATCTCACCACCACTTGTGACATTACACATTCCATACGAATGAAGTTAGGTCCTTTTAATTTTCTGAAAAGAGAATTTTACAATACAAAACTTTGTCACTTAAGTGAATAAGATAAAATACAATGATTGTGTACAATGAAGAATTATAAGAAAGGGAGAAAAGAGGAGAGAGGAAAGGGATTGCATGATAAATTGAAGAAGATCCTCTTTTTGATCTGATGCATTACTATTTTTAGCAACTTTCTATTTTTAAGCATTCACCGCCATGGACTCATGCTCTTTTTAGCAAGTACACTGCATGTGTTGGATTGCAATGAAAAAGATCTTAAAATTCTGGATTTTATTCCAAGATTCCCTATTCCAATTCTAGGATGATTTCTTCATTTGAACAAGTGGGAAAATGGATTTTTATCAAAGAGGTAAGAATACTGAGAAGAACTGTCCTCAATATCTTGAAAAATCAGCAACTTCATTGTGTAAAAACTAGTTTAAATGAAACTAGATTTTTTTTAATACCCTTCACTTTGAATTTTAGATGATTTTTCCTGCTAGATATTCGAGAATTTAAATTATTTTTAGGAGGGAATAATTATGATGAAAAAAAAATTCCTCCATATCCCTAAAAAATAGGGACTTCATGGCGTGAAACCTAGATCAAGCGAAGCTAGATTTTTCAAGAATCGTTTCCTCCAATTTTTACACAATCTAGACTACCACATCTCTAGGAAGTGAAGAGGTGTCTAGCTTCCCTTTTGCTAATATATCATGGAATCCATTAATGTATGATTGAATATTTTACAATGATAAAAATCATCCATGTTCCCTTGCCCTTGGATTGACAAGTGGCATTGTAGCATTTGTCAATCGGAAGGGCTAGAATGTGGTGAAAAGGAGCTTAAAATTCATCACAGATCTTCACTAAGGCCATATGATGGAACAAAGGGCATAACTAGGGCTGGGAACATTTTTTCGTCCCAAATATCCCAAAAGGATGGGACAGAAAAATGTGCCATTCACCAGGAGGTGAAAATTTCTAACTGTGAAAGCATACCTTGAGAGAGACCTTGAAGATGCCGTTTTCGGAGCTCTAGGAGGTCATTCTTGATAAACCCATATATTATTTTTAATCCAAAGAGGATTTAGTATAAAATGGGATGGGTCTCAAAATCTAATTCTTCCTATAACCCACTCAAATTTATCCTTGATTCTCAGGACAGAGGGGTGTTCCTGTCAAAATTGAGTTATGGAAAGAATCCCCTATATATTGTGAAGGATTTGAACATTTAATCATGTATAGAAATATATAATATTTAAAATGAGTATTTATTTTCCTAATAAATCCTAAATGAGCTCTTGGAATCATCTGCAGAAGATCAGGTACATTTTTTGATTGCCTTCTCCTTACATCTTAGAAACCTGGGGTCTGAGATTGGTTCATATGAGAAACCAAGGGCCAAGAAAAGAATGGGGCACTTTTTGTGTCCCAACTATCCCAAAGGGATGGGAGAGATGGGGCAGAAAAATGGGCTCTCACCCTAGGTTTACAAGTGTCAAGTTTTTATTGCATGACAAAAAGGGCTTTAATGAGGTGAAAAGGATCCTAACTTGTATCACAGAGCTTCATCAAGGTCATATGATTATCCAAGGGGATTAAATGGGCTTGGGAAAAAAAAATCCCAACTATCCCAAAGGTATGGGACATATGGGATAGAAAAGTGTGCATCATCCTCTTGTTGACATGTGTCTACCCATGAAAATGGTGAAGTCCCAAAAGCTTACTTTGAGTAGAGCCTTGAAGAGTAAGTTTCCTGAGCTCCAAGAGGACATTTTTTGCACTTATTTATATTAAATTGACTCCAAAAATCCTTATGAGATGAATGTGATGGGATCCATGATCTAATTATTCCTTAAACCCCCTCAAAAATAGTTTTTTTCCTCATGACCATAGGATGTGTTTGCTTAAAAAGTGATGTGGAAAGAAGCACTCGGGTCTTATGAAAATTTTAAAAGAACCATAATTTAGAGAACTTAATTACCTTTCCAATTATGCCTCATTCGACCTCTAACTCTCTACGCAGCTCCCAATATCATCTTCCAAATATCGGGCACTATTTTGAACTGCAAGATCCTTCACCTTTAAAAATCCGCTTTCACTGAACTTGTTCCTAAACATTCAAATCTTCCCTAAAATTTCCTAAATAAATTTAAATTTTTTCTAATATCCTAAATACCACTTTTTGATTATTTTGGGCCTTCAACTCTCTCTCGGAGTATGCACACCTATCTTGGAAAGGCTAAAAAATAGCCTTTCTAGGTTCATTGAGAAAAATGCCTTGAGAAATACTACATCAGAAGAACTTCATGAACTTGTTTTCATCTTCAAATACTTGGTAAAGGATATCACAACACATATGAATACTTGTGGGATTTTTATAGGCCTAAAAAAAAGGGAAAACTGATCCAGAGAAGTGCTTATGAGGGTTTCAGGAAAACTCAAGGGAAACTTTTTCAAGTTTGGCTAAGTTGTCATGCTTGAAAGTTTAGAATTTTCACGTTGCACATTTACATGATAAAAATAACATATCTTTTATATATACTATTCACACACATGCGTTCATAAGGTATATTGATCATGATGAAGGAAAAAAATATTATTCCACATTATTATAGGTGTTTGCTTGGTCCATTCCCATTAAAACTACTCTTTAGGGGTGTCTCTGACACTAGACACTTTTAATTTAGTAGATTTAATTTACACTTCCTCATCCTCCTTGATTATATACATAATGTCTATGTTATATTTTCATATAACAAGACTAATACATATGTCTTGTGTAGTGCTAATATATAATATTATCTATGATTTTAATAGAATTATTTTAGATACTTTATTGATACACTATTGTCAATACTTTCATATAAAATTATTTACTTTCTTTTCTAGTGCATTGTTTGACTTCATGCTTATGATTAAATCTTTCCTTGATTGATTATAATTATATTATTTTTTATTCTATATCTCATAAATTCCTTGATTTTCATATGACATAGTGTGTTTCCCATGCTTATGGAACTATGGCTATATTATGCAAACACACTTATTTCTCTAAATGTGCATGACAATGACTTTATTGTGATTGTATTGCAGGTGTTCTATGTTGACATCTATATTATTTTGTGTGGATTTTTTTCTTTTTTATGTAATTCTGATTACTTATTTCTACATTATTATTTTTATCGTTTCTTTTACATGCTCCTTTATTCACACATATAGGGAAGGAAACAAGTTAGCAAACTCTTTGGATAATATAGGGTTTTTAGTAAGTAACTTTAATATTTGGAGACATGGTGATATTATTCCCCCTAATGTCCTTTATATATATTAATTTAGAGAAAAATTATCATTTTTTCCCTCGTGACTAAGTTCTCGATTGGCAGCAAGGTTGTCTGGGACCTTGGCTTATTATTTACATTGGTTTTTATCCCAAGTTCTCATTTTTATTCTCCTTTTTGTGTAAAGAAAATCCTAGGGTTTTCTTATTTTCAAAGGGCATAATGGGTGGGGAAATATGTCATGTGGAACCAATGAAAAATGGACATTGGAAGGAAGATGTCAAGCTCTGGGATATCCTATGCAGGGGAGGCTTAAACAATTTTATGGAGAGAGTACAGGGCCATGACTTCCACCTTTCACATGAATTTGTGAAGAACTAGGAGGACAAAAATATTAGCTACAGAGACATGGAATTTATCATCACAGGTCTGTAGCTGAAAAGGACCAAAGTTTTCAAAATCAAATATGAAAGGGAAGAAGGGGAAACAAAATTTCTCAAGCCAGGGGATGACTCTTGTTCATTTCAAGAGAGGATTTCTTAGAGATTCACTACCTAAATCGTATGAAAGGATTAGTCTTATTCTGATGAAGTGTCTTATGATGGAAGGATGTTTTAAGGTAACTCCTTACTTTCATCTAGTCCTCCTTAATCACTTCCATAGGTTCACCTTTATTAGCTTTTCCTTTTTAATTTTTTTACTCCTTGGAGCACTCGATTAATTAGGTTTCTCAGGGATAGAGAGCTCAACCCTTTCATCATGTTATTATTATTATGATATACAAAAAAATTAATTTGGTAATTATCAATTCCAACCCCTTCATTCCCTCTTATTCTTCCTTACCACCTCACCCACCCCCTTCCCTTTTGTCTTCTAAGCATTTAATATCCCCTTGTTTTGACCGAACCCTCTATAGTAAGAAAGCTAAGAATTTTTTGTAGTGGAGTTCCTCCCAATCCTCTTTCTCCCTTGGGAATGAAGGAGAGGATTCTCTAATCATTCTTGCCATGGGTTCCTATGTTATGCTATTGTTTTTATGGAGTTTTTTTGTGGCTGAGATACAATTTTTCCATTCATTTTCTGTGGTCTCCTTATGATATTATTTTTGAGATTCCTATGTAATTCATTGTTATATATTTTCTTGGGCCTTTTGTAATATGGTTAGGAACCTCGTTACAAAATGTTTTACCAATAATAAAAAATAAAAAAAACATATTTTGTTATGAGTTGATCGAATCTTACTACTATGATGTATCTCTTGCTTAATTTTGCATCCCTTACAAGATTCAAGCAAATTGCACAAGCATTAGACTTAGTGGATAATTAGTGGCAGATTTGAAGTAACCGTAGAGGATTTGAGCATATCACTGATAGAGGAGAATTTCCATGGAGGACCTATCCAAAGCCGTGGTAAGAATAAAGTTACGTGGAATAAAGAAAAGACTCTGTAGGTGGATATTAAAATCCGTGGCACTATAAGTAGTGCCATTCTGACTAATGCATAGATTAAAAGGTGAGTTTTCGGTCACAAAGAAAGAAGTCACATCATTTGGGTAGGTCGCGAAAGGTTTTAAAAATCCACATGGACTAGGAGTGCCGTGATAAAAAGGAATAATCCGTGGATGTCAAATAACCACGTAATACTGAATGAAGGGAGCCACATATCAAGGAAAACAATAATTCCTGTGGATTTCTATGATGAGATAAAGATATCAAATCTGATTTTATTTTGAAAAAAATGATTTTATTTGAATTTTTTGACCTTCTCCATGTGAAGGAAATCAGATTTCATGAAATAAATGCTGGTAGGTGGTGGAAGTGAAGAAAACTTCTCCAACATGCAAAAGTGTAGCTTCAGGAGACATAAACACTTGCATTAAATGCGGTATGGGAAATCATTTGAAGAAGGTGCATAATAGTGGATAAATAGAGTGGTGCCCTATTTCCTAAGAGAAATGAATGAAGGTGGTTGGGATTGGTTGAATGAATTCTAATTTCCCTCTAATTCATTATCTCTCTCCCTTCCACGATTTTAATATATATTGTAGAGCAATGCTCATTATTAATGTTGGATACTTTGGAAACGTGAGGTATCATTTTATGTTGCACAAGTGTTTCAAGGGTTACTGTTGTAAATATCTTCCCCCCGAGTAGATATAGACAAGCAGAAGAAAACGGAAATCAGAGAAAATTAAAGCCTGATATTTATTATGTCACCAACAGCCCATGGTGCAGGTAAGAAGATGTTGACATGCCAAAATTCAAGCCCATGGCACAGGTTAAGGGCGCATAACACAGAGTGTCGACATGAAAAATGGATGCGCCCATGGCGCAGGTTAGCGACGCACAACATGGAGTGTCGACATGAAAAAAGTCACACCCATGGCATAGGTTAGGGGTGCAAAGCATGAGGTGTCGACATGAAAATGGATGCGCCCATGGCGCAGGTAAGAAGATGTCGACATGCCAAAAGTCACGCCCATGGCACAGGTTAAGGGTGCACAAAAGTCACGCCCATGGCACAGGTTAAGGGTGCACAACACGGAGTGTCGACATGAAAAATTCGTGCCCATGGTGCAGGTTAGGGGCGCATAGCACGAGGTGTCGACATGGAAATGGATGCACCCATGGCACACATAATAGTATGTCGACATGAAGATGGATGCGACAAGGCGCACCTTCAGGACGCACAACATTTTGAGCGCTAACAGGAATTCAGAGACCCTTGACCTAGATATTTAGACGGCCATGGCAGATATTCATAGGAAAATTTGGATTCACATGGAGGCTTTGAGCACTTTTCAGAAAGCTTACGAGGACCACTCTGTCCAACTAAGGATCTACGAAGATCTTTACTTGGGTGAAGAACAAGTACTTAAAAATTCAAAATAAAGAGCCACTCTGGGGGTGGATATTGCTAGGGTTCTCTACTACCACCATAGTGTCGCGAGATGAATTAAATGCAACCTGGAGGTGGTTGGGGTCATAAATGAATTCAAGTCACATTTCATTGGGGTAAAATTGTGGAGGGGCTTCTTTCTAGGTTTTTCAAAAGCCACATAGACCTAGGGTGCCACTGATTCAAAGGAATGATCCACATGGATGTTCAAACCTATTGCAAAGACTGAGTGGAGAACTTTACCTCATAATAAGGTAAAATGATGTTCTTTTGGAGGTTAGAAATCTACTGTCTTCAATTCAATTATTAAATCTTTAAAAATTCAATAAGATTTTTTGTTCTCTATGTGATCAAATCTGATTTCATGAGTCAAATCAAGGAAAATGGGAAAGAGTCAAGGAAACTTCTCCAACAACAAAAAGGTGTAGTTCCAGGTGGCACAACCACCATCATTAAATGTAGTATGGGTGCTCAGTTGAAGAAGGCATGTCAATAGTGGATAAACATAGTGGTTCCTTTTTCCCTAAGAGAATTAATGAAGGTGGTTGGGATTGATTGAAGGAATTAAAATTTCCCTCTAATTTCCTCTCTCTCTCCCTTCCACAATTTTCTATATATTGTAGAGAAATGCTCATTTTTAATGGTTGGATACTTTTAGAAATTTGGGCATCTTGTAATATAAGGTTTCTCTCTTGTGTTGTGTGTATGTCCTAAGGGTCACATGCCTTGGATCTTGATTCAGTGAATGCTCACATCTTCCTCTCATGATTGTAATAGTTTGTGCATAATTTCAGGAAATAAAATTTAATCTTGTGGCTCGTTCTGCCCTTGTTCTTATTTTATTGCATTCCTTTCCTTTCTTTCATTTGTAGGTGTGTTGTATGTTTCATTTTATGAATCTTTGTCTATTTTGTATCATGAAAGTGGATTCTGGGAGTGATTTTGATCTATGTCTCATATCCAGTCCTCTTCATTATCATTTCCTTCCCTTTCCCCTTATCTAAATGTATTCATCCCCTTATTTTCTGGTGTTATCACCTCTGTAGATTAGGATTTCTGTTTTATGCATCTCCTTCTCACCCTGGTCCCTTGGAAAGTTAGAGTAGAGATAGATAGTTGCATTTCAATTCCTAGGAGTAGTTTAGCATTAGGAGTAAGTAGAGGAAGTCAACCTTCTCCAGAGGTCTGTCTCAGTTTGAGTCCCACAACTTGGAGATAGTCCCATGTTGTCTCAAACCCTAGATTCTTGTGATCTGGGATGGGTGCACATTTGAGCTCCAACAGTTTTGGCACACCCAGTGGGACCTTTGAAATCAATATTTTCCAGTTTTATCAAGTTTTGGTGTGTATCTTGATGAAACTCTAGCCTTTGGAGGCTCTGCAGTAACACATCTGGTGACTCCATTCAGAACATCAACTAGTTTCAGTAGTACTAGTGATCCAAACATGTCCCTAATTCATGAGAAGGATCCAAACAAGGTCTAGAACAAGACAAGAAGGAATATTTGAGTATTGCAGTTATCTCCAGGTAGACAGAGAAGAGGAAGATAGATTCAAAGATCTCCATCTCCTCCAAATCTAACTCTCTCGACACCTCCACCTGGTAGACCCTTCTTGCAAGTCCACTAGAGTTCTCAGACCCATCATAATGGCTCATCAACCGCCATCATCCCAAAATCCATTTTTAAACTTCACAGGTAGAAACCCACTTGCTTTGAATGCCCAAAATCCTATTCTAATAGCTTCTTTGAAGGATATTCCATATTTTACTAGAGAAAACCACACTACTCCAGTTGACCACATTCAAGGACATTGCAAATGTTTGTGCTATCCATGAAATTTCTGAAATGGATGTGGCAGTAAAACTTCTGGATTCATCACTTAAAGGAAAAGCTCTGCAATGGTTTAGGATCTTGACCATGGGCTCAATCAGGAATTGGAATGAGTTGTGCACAACCTTGTACAATCAATTTGGGGAAAGAGCTGATAACTTGTCTCTTTTGGAGTAGTTAACCACAATCAAGAGAGCACCTAATGAACAAATGGTGGATTTAAACTTCAAATTCTAGAGGACCTACGACAGAATTCCATCTCTTGTCAGGCCCACAGTTTAAGGTGTATTTCTTTACTTTTTGAAATCTCTTAACTCTGATATATATATATATATATATATATTATGGTGCAATCTATGGGAGGTGTAACCCTACCAACCAGCTTATGCATTGGCCATTAGGGCTGAGAATTGTTTAATTCAAGCTGGAAAATTAGCTCCTAGGCCACCTATGCCATTATCCCCTAAATTTCCACAAGCCACACAACCTTCCATTGCTCCTATTCCTCAACCAAATCTGTAGCCTATAGCTTCCACATCACAAACCCCTGCACAGTAAAAGGAAGGTGAAGAAATGAAATCTCTAATTAGAAACTTGACAAAAAAATTTATATCCCTAGAAAAATAACAAGCCCAGTCATATAGAAATTATCAAAATCAAGGGCAATCTTCAAATCAGGGATATCATCCATATAGAAACCAACAGTATAATCAAAGATATGCATAAAAACCAATAAAATAATAGATGGAAAAGTCAAAGTGCTTAGCTTCCATTGACAAGTATTCCTCCTCCATAGGAACTTCCTACTCCTAGTTCTAGTCAAGCCTTAGTTCCAGTACAAAACAATATGGCACAAGAAATAGAGTGGTGTTTTCCATGTAATCTACCTCATAACCAACTTGGTTGTGAAAGGGAAATGCATCCAAGCCTACATGATTCAAGGTGCTTCCAGTAGTCAACAAGAACCACTTATTGAAGTACCAAATCATGGTGTAGAAGAAGGTCAACAAGCTGCACCTGATGCTAACCTCATGTTTTTTGAGCTGAGGATTTTGTGCACTCAATCAAATGTCTGGCAGGCTCTGGTAGACCTCAGATGAGTGTTGTTAACAACACGTGGAACAAGAAAATAATGTTGGAAGCTCAGGTTGTAACTCCCAGATCAATCAAAGCAATGCCACGGGGAAAGGAAAAGACATTGGAGGGAAAAGGAAAAGCCGCGAACTGGAGAAGAAAAAATAAAGAGTGAGAAACCACATAATGAAGTAGAAAATGTGTTAAAGAAATCCACGGTGCCTGATAAGATTGTCGCAGAAAAGGAGGTTGTTGTTTCAATAAATCTTCATGATCAAACAATGTCACAACCAAGAAAATAAGTTTTCATGCCACAGATGCAGAGGTCAATGGGTCTCCCATTCAACGTTGTGGAACAAATGAAGAGGACTAATGTTAATGTCTCTATGTGGGATGTGTTGGCTATTCCATCACAGGCATGATCTCCTATGTGAAGCCCTCAAGAAACTGCCTCTGACAGATCTAGTGATGTAAAAGACTCATGTCGCGGTTCCATGTCTGTCAAGAAAAGGGTGATCAAGTAAGTAAAAATGTCAAGACCCCCCCTTTTACATGTCTATAATTGTGGGTAAACACCTAGTTCATAATTGTATGATTGATTCAGGGGCTAGTACTTCTGTAATGCCTAAGAAAATTGTTGACATCCTAGGTCTCAAGTACAGTCCTGTGACTAGGGGAGTTTTACAACTAGATGGGTCAATTGTGAATGTCCTGGGGGTAGTTAAAGACCTTGAGTTGACACTTCATGCCTACCCAAGTCTTATAAAAACCCATGATATATCAATCATAGAACTTGTCCGCCCATGTTTGCAATTTTCCTATCTAGATATTTTACTACTAAAATAGGCTGTTATCTATCTTCAGATTGGACTCACATGCTTTTAAGGACCAGATATGGCACAAGATTCACAATCCAAGTTGAGCCTATATTTTCCTATCACATAGAGTCATATGAACCTTCCCCTATCCAATCAAATTGTTTAATCCAAGAAGAACATGATCAAGTTTCAAGTCCAGAAGAACAACCTGCTCCTCCTCTTATGCCTGATTTGTTGTTTGATGAATGGGCTGAGAGAGATCACAAATTCATCCATATTCTGAAGAGCTTAAATATTATGAGACTGGTATTCTCACCTATTGTGTCTTGCAAGAAGAATATGTTATGCCCACTGGCATTCAAAGAAGACAAGGAGCTAGTCTCTGGCTTATGGTGGATGTATTTGGATAGTTCTAGAAGTATAAATGGAGTTGGGTGGGTGTTGTGCTTACTTCTCCAAAGGAAGAAAAGTTCTTCTTTTCCACAGATTGTAATTTTCATGTTCCAATAATGTGGTAGAATATGAGGCATTAGTGCATGGTTTGCTGATTGCAGGAAAAAGAAAGATCAAGAAGTTAAAATCTTTGGATACTGAGCTAGTCATTAACCAAGTCCATGGTAGATGTGCTACAAAGAACAGCTATTGAAATCTTACAAACATAGATTTTGGGACTTACTGGAGAGTTTTGATGCTCTCAACTTACAAATTGTATAAATCTTAACAAGGAAGAAGATCAAATAAAGGCTCTCGGTTCTCAATTTTCACCTACAGAAGACCTAGTTAAGGGAAAAACATAACATATCAAGATGGTTTTTAGGCCATCCATACCTGATAATGTGACCAGCTGGCAAGTATTTGATAGTGATGAACAAATTGTCCAATTCATACAGAATGAAGCTGAATTTTCTTCAAAAATGTAGTCTAATTTGCAGGACATCTATGGTGATCAGATTATTCAGCTCAAAAAAATAAATTTCAAAAGGATTGGTCACTCTAGAACAAATTTTCAATCCAGATGATGAGTTTAGAGGTACAAAAAAGAGCATGGTGGCAAAACAAGAAGACTGTCAGCCTATTGCGATTTCCCCAGGAAAAGAACTTTTGCTTGGAAAGGTATGTGATGAACATGAGAAGCAAAATTTTGTTACCTTATGTCAAAATTTCAGTGATGTGTTCTCATGGGGCTACAAACATTTAAAATAGTTCAATCCAAATGTAGCCCAACATTCTATCGATCTTGATCCCGGTATCAAACCAATTAGGAAAAAACAAAGGGCAGTAAACCCCAAGATAGATCCCCTCATGAGGAAAGAATTGTCTAAACTCATTGAGGCTAAGATTATTTTTCCCATTAAGTACTCCACTTGGGTGGTGAACTTGGTTCTAGTCAGAAATAATAATGGTGAAATTAGGCTCTATGTAGACTTCAGGGACCTAAACAAGGCCTCTCTCAAGGATCACTATCCTTTGCCTTCAATGGAGAAGATTCTGTAGACAGTGGCTGGATCTGAGATATTTTCAATGCTTGATGGATATTCATGCTTCAATCAAATAAAAGTGAAGGAGAAGGATCAATACAAGACTACATTCACCACCAAATGGGGAATGTATGCATATCAAAAAATGCCTTTTGGTTTATCAAATGTAGGTGCCACCTTCCAAAGAGAAATGGATATTTCCTTTAAAGGATATATCAATCAATTCATCTTGGTTTACCTTGATGATATCACTGTTTTCTCCAAGAAGAGTGTGGATCACATGAAGCACCTGGAGAAAGTACTTGAAAGATGCAGGGAGTTTGGGGTATCTCTTAACCCCAAGAAATGTAATTTTACAGTCCATAGAGGTAAGCTTTTGGAGCACATTGTTTCTAAAGAAGAACTTTCCATTGATCCAGAAAGAGTTTCTGCCATCCTTGCTCTTTCCTTGCCAATTCACATATTTGCAGTCATTCCTTGGAAAGATCAACTTTGTTAGGCACTTTATTCCCAGCTTCACGGGTCTGGTAAAGCCACTCACACTTATGCTCAGAAAATATTCAGCTTTTAGATGGACCATGCGAGGGGAAGGAAAAATTTTGAAAAGATCAAACAAGAAATAGCCCAAGATCCTACATTGATTAATCCATATTACTCCAAATATTTTATCTTATATGCATATGGAGCTGATTCTTGCATTGCCATGGTTTTAACCCAGCCAAATGATCAAGACTTGGAGCAACCAGTAGCCTTCTTCAGCCAAACCTTGAAGGATTATGAGCTTAAGTACAACCATATTGAGAAGAAAGTGTTTTCCGTCATGTGTGCCTTGAAGAAATTTAAAAGCAGGATTGTAGCTAGCCATGTAAAGGTTCTGGTATCGCATCCTAGTGTCAAAGATTTCATCATGGGAACAAAGATCAGTGAGAAACGAGATGGATGGGTAACTAAAATCATGGAATATGATGTGACCATTAAGGCCACAAAATTGGTAAGAGGTTATGCTCTCTATAGACAGTTGGCTGAAATGTGCAGAATGACCCAGAGACTACTTTAATCCTAGAAGAGGAGAGTCACACAAAACTAAAGAAGAATGAATACCGCGCTATGGATAGATGGATGAAGATAATGATAAGATTCCTCTCCTTTGGTATATATCCTCCTGGTCTCAACAAAGCAAAGAGGTAACATTTAAGGTTGCAATTTTTTCCATGTGTGTTGGTTGATGGCATACTATTTAAAAGGAACATTGATGACATGTTTCTTATATGTATTGAAGGAGAACAATGTAATAGGATCCTTTCCAAGTTTCATGATGGTTTCTCGGGCGTACATTTCTCTATTAGGGATAAAACTATAAAGATCATAAAAGTGGGATATTTCTAGCCTACGTTGTTCGCAGATGCTCATAAATGGGTTATGAAATGTAAGGAGTGTGTTCTCTTTACCAGAAAGAGAATATTGGAGTATTTGTCTTCACTCAATTCAGGTGGATCAACCATTTACAAAATGGGGTCTTGACTTCAGGGTAAGTACAGCAAGTTGGGGGACCAAAAAGGGGTCATAAGTGGACGTCATATTTAAAATAAAAGTGAAATCTCAACTTGTAGGGATTATTAACAATGCATGCACTCAAAATTAGAAAAACTTATAGAAATATGAATCGTAGCATCCAGAATCTAGTTTCTAAACTACTACTTTTTAAAAATTGACAAGTTCAGCTATATTAAACAATCAAAATTCAATGACTTGGTATTTTTTAAAAAAAATCCTATAAGATTGTTGTCCATTTTCTCATGATTTGGATGACCAAAAATTGATATATTTTTTTTCTTTGGTGAAAAGTTAGATGCCGTTGTATATCTTGGGATAGATTTTATTTTTTATTTATTTGAGAAATTTTTTTAATGATTTTTTCCATGAAAGTGGTCTAAAAACATAAAGAGAGTGGAGTACTTTCCATTTTCCCGCCATAACTTCATCAAAAAATATCAAAATCAAATCATTTTTTTTAACATGTATAAAATTTCTTCACGGTTCGGATGGTATAGGTTTTATCACATTATGAAAAGTGAAACAAAATTTTCATTCTTAAACACAGACATGAACATTCACCGGAAAAAGTGTCTTAAAGACCTACTATTAGTAAAAGAATTATAAAATGATATTTATCATATTCTATTCACTTTAAAATCAATATTTATACAAAGCTAGCAGTCTCCCCTACTTGATGGTAACATTATTGTGACATTTTTTTTATTTTTTGGCATGTTTCAAGTCCATGGAAGAGAAAATTTGATGTTTTGTTGTTTTTGATGTAAAATTCAAGATTTGATGTCCACTTTTTGGTCCACCAACTTGTTGCACTTACCCTTAATTTGGATGATCAATCCATCACCTAGTGCAGGTCATAAATGGGTTCTCACAGTAATAGACTACTTCACCAGATGGAATGAAATCGCACCATTAAAGGAAATTACTAAATCAACCATCTTGTCATTTATTGAAGAAATTTTTATGAGGTTTGGCATACCCCAAACCATTATTTATGATAATGCTAAAGATTTATTGGGATCAAAAATCTCTTATTGAGCTCTTTAATTTGGGATTTATCTCAAGACTTCCTCTAATTATTTCCCCCAAGGAAATGAATTGGTGGAATCTACTAACAAAAATCTGATCAGAATCATGAAGAGAACCGTGGATGTGAATCAAAGGGAGTGGCTTACAAAAGTAAAAATGACTCTTTGGGTGGATAGGATAATAATGAAGAAGGCAATTGGAACTTCTCCCTACAAATTGGTTTATGTCAAAGAATCTAGGATTCCTTTGTCACTTAAATTGCCTTCAATTGAGTTAGTACAATAGTTGGAATTTGAAGGCATGGATCAAAGAGAAATGAGAATGGCGAAACTTGAAGAAAATTCTCAGAAATTTCACCATGGTCAAAATGGAACAACATCATAATTCAACCAAGTAGTGGTTTGATAGAAAATATAGGCCTTAGACATTCAAGGTTGGAGATCTAGTCTTGAAACTGGACACAAATCGAGCTAAACCAGGAAGACACTCCAAATTTGATGTTATTTGGAGTGGACCATACATTATTACTTCTTGCAAGGAGGCTAAGTCTTTTGATCGATTGTCTATATTTATGGGAATGCATTTAAAATCCTAGTAAATGGAATTTACCTCAAACCCTCCCATTAAAATTTTCATGCATTTTGTACATAGTAGATTAGATTTCTAATTCTTCCAAGTGCTTTCAGCACATTGTCATGTTGGTATTTTAGGTTTCTTTTCCCTAATTTCTGTGCACATGTTTTGTTGTTTGGGGTTCCTATTGCACAAGTTCCATGTTTTCAGAGGATGCTTTTGTAAGTGAAGAGCATTAACAATCAGTTTCCATCAAGTGAAGGAGTCAAATGTAGAGAAAATAAATCAATCAACTAAATTTGGCCCAATGGATCCCTAAGGCTACTGATCATCCATCTAGTAGGAAAATGACCCCTATGAGTCACTAAAAAGTTTGCCCAATTTTGCATCCCTTGAAAAATTTGAGCAACTTGCACGAGTGTTGGGCCTGGCGGATGTTCATGGAGGTGCAAATTTGAAGAAAACTCACAGGAGGCTTTGAGCATGTTATGGATGGAGGAACATTAATGATGGAGGACCTAAGTAAAATGATGTTTCTTCATGGAACTGCACGGCAAGAAGAAAGTGTCCAATATAATAGACAAACCTCTTCCTATATGAAGAAAAGACTTCACAATATATTCTTTCAAACCTAATATTTATAATGGGTGGATATTCAAAGCTCCGCAAATCAGCGCTACTATAATGTCATAGTGTCTCTGCGGGGTTTTGCAGGTAAGACATCACCATAAGAGGCAACCTTTCACACTTGGTTTTTACAGGTCACAAGGAAGCAAGTCACAACATTGGGGCAAGTGAAAGAACACTGTGGAAGGTTTTCAAAATCATGCACTTTGATAGACCTAGGGTGTTTCCCATCGATACAAAGGAATGATCCACGGATGTCAAATAGTCCATGCAACATTTATTTTGCTGAGTGGAAAAGCTGTTATTAAGTAAAATGGTAAAATGATGTTTCTTCGCAGTGAGGTTAGAAATCGACTATATGTCTTTGATTCAATCATCTCTGCTATCCCATTTTATTGCTTTACAGATTTAATAAGGATTTTTTTGTTCTTTATGCGATCAAATCTGATTTCATGAGTCAAATCAAGGCAAATGGGAAAGAGTCAAAGAAACTTCTCCTAGCACAACAAAAGGTGAAGACTCCCAGTTCCATGTGGCACAACCACCAGCATTAAATGCAGTATGGGCACTCAGTTGAAGAAGGCATGTAACAGTGGATAAATAGAGTGGCAGCCCGCTGACTTTCCCTAAGAGAAATTAATGAAGGTGGTTGGGATCATTGGTTGAGGAATTCAAATTTCCCTCTAATTTCTCCTCTTTCTCCCTTCCATGATTTTCTATATATTGAAGAGTAATACTCTTTCTTTAGGGTTGGATACTTTTAGAACTTGATTACTACGCATCTTGTAATATAAGGTTTCTCTCTTGTGTTACAATGTATGTCCTAAGGGTCACATGCCTTGGATCTTGATTCAGTGAATGCTTCACATCTTCCTCTTGCAATTGTAATAGTCATTAAATGTAGTAATAAGCCATGTAATATTGGATAAACAGAGCGACACCCTATTTCCTAAGATAATTAATGAAGGTGGTTGGGACTAGCTGGAGGAATTCAAATTTCCCTGCATAATTTCAGGTAATAAAATTTAATCTTGTGGCTCATTCGGCCCCTTGTTCTTATTTTATTGTAACACATTCCTTTCCTTTCTTATTTTATTGCATTCACAGATGTGTTGTATGTTTCATTTTCTAAATCTTATTTTGTTGTGTATCATGAAAGTGGATTCTAGGAGTGATTTTGATTTGTGTCTCATATTTAGTCCTCTTCATTATCATTTCCTTCCCTTTCCCCTTATCTAAACATATTCATCCCCTTATTTTCTGGTGTTATCACCTCTGTAGATTAGGATTTATGTTTTATGCATCTCCTTCTCACCCTGGTCCCTTGGAAAGTTAGAGTAGAGCTAGATAGTTGCATTTCAATTCCTAGGAGTAGTTTAGCATTAGGAGTAAGTAGAGGAATTCAACCTTCTCCAGAGGTTTGTCTCAGTTCGAGTCCCACAACTTGGAGACAATCCCATGTTGTCTCAAACCCCAGATTCTTGTGAGGTGGGATGGGTGCACATTTGAGCTCTAATAGTTTTGGCACATTCGGTGGGACATTTGAATCAATTTTTCTAGTTTTATCATATTTTGGTGTGTATCTTGATGAAACTCTAGCCTTTGGAGGTTCTGCAGTAACACATCTGGCGACTCCATTCCAAAAATCAACTATTTTTAGCAATACTGGTGATCCAAACGTGTCCCTAATTCATGAGAAGGATCTAAACAAGGTCTAGAACAAGATAAGAAGGTAGATTTGGATATTTGTATTTATCTCTAAGAAGACAGAGAAGAGGAAGATATATTCAAATATCTCCATCTCCTCCAAATCAAACTCTTTCAACACCTCCACCTGGTAGACCCTTCTTGCAGTCCACTAGAGTTCTCAAACCCATCAAAATGGTTCATCAATTGCCACCACCTCAGAATCCATTTTTAAACTTCACAGGAAGTATTCCACTTGCTTTGATGCTCAAAATCCTATTCTAGTAGCTACTTTGAAGAATATTCCATATTTTACTAGAGAAAACCTCACTACTCAGGTTGACCACATTCAGGACATAGCAAATGTTTGTGTTATCCATGATATTTCTTAAATGGATGTGGCAGTAAAACTTCTAGCTTCATCACTTAAAGGAAAAGCTCTGCAATGGTTTAGGAGCTTGACTGTGGGCTCAATCAAGAATTGGAACGATTTGTGCACATCCTTATACAGTCGGTTTGGAGAAAGAGATGATAACTTGTCTCTTTTGGAGCAGCTAACCATAATCAAGATAACACCTAATGAACAAATGGTGGATTTCAACTTCAGATTCCAGAGGACCTAGGACAGAATTCCAGTTCTTGTCAGGCCCACAACTGAAGGTGCATTTCTTTACTTTTTGAAATCTCTTAACTCTGACATATCTATTATGGTGTAATCTATGGGAGGATTAATCCTACCAGCAGCTTATGCATTGGCCATTAGGGCTAAGAATTGTTTAATTCAAGCTGGAAAATTAGCTCCTAGGCCACCTACATAATTATCCCCTGAATTTCCACAAGTTTCACAACCTTCCATTACTCCTATTCCTTAACCAAATCCATAGCCTATAGCTTCCACATCACAAACCCCTGCAAAAAAAAGAAGATGAAGAAATGAAATCTCTGATTAGAAACTTGACAAACAAAGTTATATCCCTAGAAAAACAACAAGCCCAGTCATATAGAAATTATCAAATTCAAGGGAAATCTTCAAATATGGAATATTTTACATATGGAAACCAAAGTTCCAATCAAATATATGCACAAAACTAGTAGAATAGAATATGGAAAAGTGAAAGTACTCCACTTCCATTGGAAACAATCCCTCCTCCATATGAACTCCCTTCTTCCAATTCTAGTCAAGCCTTAGTTCTAGTACAAAACAATATGGCACAAGAAATAAAGTGGTGTTTTCCATGTAATCTACCTCATAACCAACTTGGTTGTGAAAGGGAAATGCATCTCCAAGCCTACATGATTCAAGGTGCTTCTAGTCAGCAAGAACCACTTATTGAAACACCAAATCACAATATAGAAGTCTAACAAGTCGCGCCTAATGCTAACTTCATGTTTTTTGGAGCTGAGGATTTCTGTGCACTCAATCAAATGTTCTGGAAACTTCTGGTAGACCTCAAATGAGTGTTTCTGAAAACACGTAAAACAAGAAAAGAATGTTAGAAGCTCATGTTGCAACTCCCATGGATAATAGTAATTCCACGAGGAAAGGAAAAAACATTGGAAGGAAAAAGGAAAATTTGTGGAATGAAGGAGAAACAAGAGAGAGAGAGAGAAACTGTGGAATAAAGTAGAAAATATGTCAAAGAAATCCGTTGCTCCTGATAATATTTCCGCAAAAAAGGAGGTTATTATTTTAGCAAAGCTGCATGATCAAATCATGTCAGCCAAGAAAAGAAGTTGTCATGTCATAAATGTAGAGGTTTACTAGTTTTCCATTCAATATTGTGGAAAAAATTAAGAGGAATAATGTTAATGTATCTATTTGGGATGTGTTGGATATTCCATCACAACGTGACCTCCTATATGCAGCCTTCAAGAAACTACCTCTGGTAGATCCAGTGATGCAAAAGACTCATGTTGCGGCCCATGTCTATCAAGAAAAGTGTGATCAAGTAAGTAAAAATGTCAAAACCCCCCCCCCCTTTACATGTCTATAATTGTGGGTAAATACCTAGTTCATAACTACATGATTGATTCAAGGGCTAGTACTTCTATAATGCCTAAGAAAATTGTTGACATCTTAGGTCTCAAGTACAGTCCTGTGACTAGGGGAGTTTACAACTAGATGGGTCAATTGTGATGTCCTGGGGGTAGTTAAATACCTTGAGTTAACCCTTCATGCTTGCCCAATTCTCACCATAAATCATGATATATCAGTCATAGACTTGTTTCCCATGTTTGCAATTTTCCTATCTAGAGATTTTATGGCTAAAATAGGTGGCTATCTATCTTCATGTTGGACTCACATTCTTTTAAGGACCATATATGGCACAAGATTCACAATCCAAGTCTGATCCTATATTTTCCTATCACATAGAGTCATATTAACCTTACCTTATCCAATCAAACTGTATAATACAAGAAGAACATGGTCAGGTCTCAAGTTCCTCCTCCTCTTATGTCGTATTTTTTGTTTGATGAATGGGCTGAGAGAGATCACAAATTCGATCCATATTCTTAAGAGCTTAAATCTTATGAGACTAGTCTTGACACCTATTGTGTCCTATAAGAGGAATCTAATGCCTGCAACATTCAAAGAAGATAAGGAGCCAGTCTTTGGCTTATGGTGGATGTATTTTAATGGTTCTAGAAGTAGAAATGGAGATGGGTTGGGTGTTGTGCTTACTTTCCAAAAGGAAGAAAATTTCTTCTTTTCTCACAAATTGCAATTTTCCTATTCCAATAATGTGGGGGAATATGAGGCATTAGTGCATGGTTTGCTGATTGCAGAAAAAATGAAAGATCAAGAAGTTCCAAATCTTTGGAGACACTGAGCTAGTCATCAACCAAGTCTATGGCAGATGTGCTGTAAAGAACCAACTATTGAAATCTTACAAACATAGATTTTGGGACTTACTGGAGAGTTTTGATGCTCTCAACTTACAAGTTGTACCATAGAAGCTGAACAAGGAAGCAAATCAAATGGTGGCTCTTGGTTCTCAATTTTCACCTGTAGAAGACCTAGTTAATGTAAAGACGTAATATATCAAGATTGTTGTTAGGCCATCCATACCTGATAATGCGACCAGTTGGCAAGTATTTGATAGTGATGAAAAAATTTTCCAATTCATACAAAATGAAGCTGAATTTTCTTCAAAAATGTAGTCTAATTTGCAGGACATATATGGTGATCAGATTATTCAGCTCAAAACAAATAAATTTCCAAAAGGATTGTTCACCCTAGAATAAATGTTCAGTCTATATGATGAATTCAGAGGTACAAAAAAGAGTATGGTGATAAAACAAGAATACTATCAGCCTCTTGTGATTTCCCTAGGAAAAGAACTTTTTCTTGGAAAGGTATGCGATGTACATGAGAAGCAATTTTTTTTGCCTTATGTCAAAATTTTAGTGATGTGTTCTCATGGGGCTATGAAGATTTAAAAGAGTTCAATCAAATTACACCTCAACATTCTATCGATATTGATCATGTTATCAAACCAATTAGGTAAAAACAAAGGTTGGTAAACCCCAAGATAGATCCCCTCATGAGGAAAGAATTATCTAAACTCATCAAGGATAAGATTATTTTTCCCATTAAGTACTCCACTTGGGTGGAAAAATTGGTTCTAGTCAGAAAGAAGAATGGTGAAATCAGGCTCTGCGTAGACTTCAGGGACCTAAACAAGGCCTCTCTCAAGTATTACTATTATTTTCCTTCAATGGAGCAGATTCTGTAGATAGTGGTCAGATCTGAGATATTTTCAATGCTTGATGGATATTCAGGATTCAATAAAATAAAAGAGGAGTAAGATCAATACAAGACTGCATTCACCACCTAGTGGGGAACATATGCATATCAAAAAATGTCTTTTGGTTTATCAAATGCAGGTTCCACCTTCCAAATAACAATGGATATTTCCTTTAAAGGATATAGCAATCGATTCATCTTAGTTTACCTTGATGATATCAATATTTTCTCCAAGAAGAGCACGAATCACATGAAGCACCTAGAGAAAGTACATGAAAGATGCAGGGATTTTGGGGTATCTCTTAACCCCAAGAAATGTAATTTTGCAGTCCCTAGAGGTAATATTTTGGGGCACATTATTTCTAAAGAAGGCATTGTCATTGATCTAGAAAGAGTTTCTGCCATCCTTTCTCTTTCCTTGACAGATCACAAGAAAGCTTTGTAGTCATTCCTTGGCAAGATCAACTTTGTTAGGTGCTTTATTCCCAGCTTTGTAGGTCTGGTAAATCCACTCACACTTATGCTCAGAAAATATTCATCTTTTAGATGGACCACATAAAATTTTTGAAAATATCAAAAAAGAAACAAAACAATGAATAGGTCATAGTTGAATAGGTCAATAGGGTTAGTGTTCATGTTTCATACATAGGAGTTACACAAAACTCCTATACGTACCCTTCTTTTTGATCTATGAGCATGTCAAACACACTGTTGTATTTTATGTGCTTGATTTTCCTTGAGATTTTTGCTCTTTCTAATTACGTGAATCTTTCTCATATCCATTAGAAGTGCAACCATATTCAATATGCACGAAGTTCCAACATTGATCCTCATGGAACAATGTGATGAAAATTCCTTTATTAAACACACACACACACACAACAAGAGGGAAACACAAAATGGGAACCACCTAAGTCACCTATGTATATGTGGGGGACAACCCGCTTTCAATTAAGTGTAAATTTGATTTGAGTTCTTACCCGTAAATGGGTACCATCTAAAGCCATTCTTCTATAAATCCGTTGATAGGTTCACTAAAGTATGAACCTCTCCTCATCTTCTTTAGAAATATTACATGATTTCTAGTTCTATTGATGATAAAATTACTAATTTCATTTCATCTATTACTTTTACTTATACTTTGAATTTTATCATTGATTCGTAAGCTTGTCTCACTTGTTGAATATCCATCACTATTATGAAGACAAACCTTGATCATGATTTCCTCATTAATTTCCTGCTAAGGTCTATGTTCTTCATTAATAGACACTTTCTCTTGACATTTCATCTACTTAATGACCACTTTCTTCATGAGTTGGTTCTTGACAAATGTTTTGAAAATTTTGACATTATCATCCACCTCTTGATTTTCTTTATTTCTTGATTGTACTCTTCTCCATATGAACCCTTATAAGATGTGGTATGTAAATTACATAATCTTCTTGGAAATATATTGAGCTCAGGATTGGGCATGCAACATAGAAAATTTCATCTTCTTCACCTCATCCATTTTGGGATTTGTCATCCATTTTTATGTTGAGAGCATCCTTCTCTTGGATAGAGTGAGCACTTAAAGGTTGAAGTCTATTGAGAATGTTTCCATTTTGAAAAACATCCATCTAAGGACCAAAAAACATTCCATCTCCCCATTTTTTTTAATAATGTTTCCATCCTTGTGAAAAGGGAATGAGCAAAATATTGGAACTGAAATGTTTTCATTATCATTTTCCTTATCTTGATCACCAAGAACCAAGAAATCCATTTCTATGATGAAATCATCATCTTTTTGAATAGGTTCATTTTTCAAGAGGAAGAAACATGTTGTCATTCATTTCTTGTCATCTTCTTCTTGTCAATAAGTTTCATATTCACAAGAACTCATCAGATGGAATTCATTCATAAGCATCAAGAACATGATTGGAAACATTGAAGCTTACCTGTCAAGAAGTTGTTGAGCATCGCTCCTTATTATTGATCTTCTTTTCTCATGACTTAAATATCGCTTTGTTGCAAGTTCGAGACTCTCATTACCATCATCAACATCAAGTAGAGAAACTTCATTTATGCTCTCATCCCATGGGAAGTACACACTCTCAAACTATGATTTCATCAAATCATCATGATGTTCCTTGACCGACTCAATGATGCTGGAAATTCTTCCACCAACATGGGTAGCTCAAGATCATCTTCAAAAGTCATGAAAAATTTGCAAGATTTGGAATTTTGACACGGGATGTTTGTCATTGGGTCATATGGCCTTTGAATAGTATACTTCATTTTTCTTATGGAAAGTAGTTTCTTTGTTTTGCCACTGACTGAGATGGTGGTGAACGAACAATCCAGTTGCATATCTCCATCAACATCTTGACATAAAAGCTTCGGCCCAACAACATACCATATGAGGTGGGCATGTTTGCTACAAGGATTCTCATTGTGATTTTCTTGTCAGGGAAATCCACCAATGCTACCTTGACATCCTTGATCTGACCCATAAGGGGAAATTTTTTCATTTCCATGGAAAGGCAATGGCCAGAGGTAGGGGAAAGGGAGAGGCTAAGAGATTTAGAAAATTTTGCAGGCATGACGTTGTCCGAAGCACCAGAGTCAAATGATGCAAATTATTTAGCTTATACCCATTGACTAACAAGGCTATGTAGAAAGGTTCTACCTTCCTAGAGGTGGAGGGTGTGGATGAAAGACAATTTAGAGATGGAGTGGATTGAGATACATGAGGTGGTTCTTTGGTGGTGGCATCTTTAGGACATGAAATGAAATTACTTCCTTTGATATGTTGAACAAGTTTCTCAAGTTGCTTGGGATGAGTTCTCAAGTACTCAAATTTGGAAATTTGGACTTTTGATTTTTTGAAATGGTCAATGATATCAAAGGATGAAGAGGTGGTAGGAACATTAAGGGTTGTGAATATTTAACATGGATGTTATTAGGATTTCCAGAAATTGATTTTTCAAGAGAAATTGAAGGAGACTTACTTGAAGAGGAAAAGGATTCCTGGTTGAAGTAGCCTCATGTTTTTTCTCAGTTAGCCCTATGGAAATAGACTTCGATGATCCTCATTTAGTTGTTTTTTCTTAGAGTCACCATTTTAGGATTCAATTTCTTAGCTTGGGTAGTAGAAGAAGATCCTTCTTTCTCCTTTTGTGATCGAGTGAACACCACATATGAGTAATTATCTGTGGATTCTTCTTTGTCATGTTTTCTTTCACAAAAAATGATCTGAACACATTCTTCTTCTCCTTCATTTTCAACTTATTATTTCAAAATTTTCTTCTTCATCATCTTCATTGGTCTCACATATTGCATTGACCAGTGGAGCCTCCAAGGAAACCCTTCAAAGTGATCCTGCAACCTTGTTCCTATTCTGGTTTGGATGAGGTGCTCATTGAGAAACTTCCCTTTTCAAATTGTCAATTCATTTTCCAACTTCTGTAACATTTGATCAGTTCTCTCATCTTTAGGAGTTTGGGATTTATCCTTCGTTGATGGATTCTTGATCTTTCCTAACAATATGAGGTCATCTTCCACCTCAACCAAATTTCTTGAGAATGGTATCAAATATCTTGGTTGAACTCTCAGTAGAAAGAAACTCACTTTAGGAAATTGAGAATTCACAAAGAACATCTTCAGGTTATCTATGCAGTGGGAAGAGTATGTGGGAATATTGTTGATCAACTTGTTGAATTTTTCCATGAAATATCTCATGGAATCTTACGGCTCTTTCTTCATCTAAGTAAGTTGAGAAATGAGGGCATGAGCATCTTTGGATGTCTTGAATATTTCTTCAAACTTATTTTTCATACCACCCCAATTAGATATTGAGCATGAAGGAAAATAGTAGAACCAGTCTGTTGTAGAATCTTACAATGTTTCCACAAACAACCACACTGCAACATCTTCATGTTGCACTCCAAGGATGCCACAAGATGTGATGAAGGCTATGATATGATCATCAGGATGTTGCTTTCCATCTCCATAGAACTTCAGAAAGTTCTTTCTTGATCCTTGTGGAAGTTCATGGAGTGGTGGAGCCAAAACCAACAGACCAGTGTTTTGTCCCCATGGTACATGTGTTTTTGCTACCATTTCCTCTTCTCTTTATTCTTCATTCTTCTTCTCTTTATTCTTCTAGGAATGAAGGACTTCAATAATTAGTTCTTCCTTCTTCAGTATGATTTTCAGGAATTTAAACTTGTCTTCTTGGGTGAAATTGGTATAATTTGTAGGAAGTTTTAGGAGTTTGAATAGGGTTTTTGGGTACCACTTAAATCATGCGGGGTCAACAAGCTTGAGATTAATCTAGTATGTATTATCTTGACTCACCTTGTTGATTTCTCAAGTTCAAAAGGAAGGAAATGAAACCTTGAAGTCTGTATATCTTCTTTCAATCAAGTTTTCTCAAGAGGTTTGCAAAAATTATTTTTGATCATTCAATTACTTTTTTTTTTTTATTTTTTTGTATTTTGGAGAGATCTTTATGGGTGCATGAGGGAATATATCTCCCCAATAGAGTCACCAAAAAATGTTGGTGAAATAATTTGTTGTATGGAAAATTATGTGTTTCCACCAATGCTCATAGGGCTATGCCCCTCCTTCTTATGTATGGGGAGGATCCCATTATTGAATGTAAACTATCCTAATTCTATCTAACTATTTTGGGGTGGCCAAATAGGTCGAGGATCACATAGGAACACTTCACTAAACCTATGGAAAAGTGCTTGTATGGGGTATAAGGGAGGAAATTGCAATGATGAGGGATAAAGGAGAGGAATTAGGAGAGGGGAGGTTATTGTTGTGAGTATGAAATTTCATATTTCACACCCAATAACTAGAGTAGTTCAACATTCAATTAGAGGAAAGTAAAAATGAAGCATTTAGTGAGACTAAAAAATCTAGACACACAGTTATTTAGATTCATTCATCAAGGACACCAAGTTCCTTCTTGATCACCATACCTGAAAATTTGTAGAAAAGAGAGAGTAGAGGAAAACATGAGAAAATAAATGGAAGAATGTAGATTTTATTCCTTGTGTTGGTGATACAAATTTCAACATCCAAACAATAATTCACAATTTCTACAAAGTAGAAATCTTCAAAATATAGGATCCTTTGGAATGGAGAAGCCATCCCAATTTATAGCCTTGTGAATTGACCTTTAGTCTCCCCACATGACTCTTCATGTTTGTATTACACTTGTCACTTTTAAATTTCCCCTAGAAGAGAAAAATTTAGTATCCCTCTTATAATTTTGAGAGAATACTTTTACAAATTACAAATATTGTCACTTAAGTGAATAGGAAAAAATACAATGATTGTGTACAATGAAGAATTAGAAGAAAGGGAGAGAAGAGAAGAAGGGAAGGGGATTGATTGAAATTATTTAAGAATATCCTTTTTATAGATAAATTTTTTATGATGATCATAATATCCTCATTTTTCATGATTTACAGATACCTTAGGATGTTAAATGATTTTTAGAAACACTGTTGAAATATTCCGCTAACTTGAGCTCAAGATGATCCACTTAGAATTAATAATAATCCCTAACTCATTGATGATTAATTGATTTTCACCCATAGCTCACCCCAACTGAGATAATAAGATGCTTCTAGGACCCTGATGGAAGTTTAATTGAGCTAATCATTTCAAAAATTCCTAGATGTCTTAAATTATGGGTCACCCATTCACCAGATTTCCCCAACTGGATGATTTAAGAATCATTCTTTCAAGCACCCTGAATGGATTTTTAATTTCTTTTTTTGATCTATGGGAAAATAAATTTTCATGGCAATAATAATAAAAAATCAGTCCTATATCTTGAAAAATCAACAACTTCATCGCGTAAAAACTAGTTTAAATGAAACTAGATTTTTATGAAGATCCTTCCCTCCAAATTTCGCTATGATTTCACATGTTGGATCTTTAGAATTTGAATATTTATTCAAGTACACCGAGGTGAATAGGTTTAACAAAAAAAGTCATTCCTATTTATCCATAAAAAATAGGGACTTCATGGCATGAAAACTAGTTCATTCAAAACTAGATTTTTTTAGGGATCATTTCCTCCAATTTTCACATGATTCCACTTCACATAAGAAAAATATCTGAACCTGGGAAGTGAAGAGGTGAAAAGAACCCTTTCAAGAATACACATGGGGTGTATTAATTTAGGATTGAAGCTTTGAAAGTAATGAACAAATGGTGCATCCATGTGTTCCCTCACCCTTGGATTGACAAGTGGCGTTGTTGATAACGTCAACGGGAAGGGCTGGAATGAGGTGAAAAGGAGATTAAAATGCATCACAGGAGCTTCACCAAGGTCATAAGATGGACCAAAGGTCATAAATGGGTTGGGAACAATTTTTTTGTCCCAAACTGTCCTAAAGGGATGGGACATAAAAATGTGCCATTCATTAGGAGGTGAAAATTTCTAACTGTGAAAGCATACCTTGAGAGAGACCTTGAAGATGACGTTTCTGGAGCTCCAGGAGGTCATTTTTGATGAACTCGTATATGATTTTTACTCCCAATATCCTTCTAAATACAATTTGATGATTCCTAAGATCTAATTATTTGTACAACCCCTCAAATTTCTACTTCTTTCTTGAGAAAAATAGGGTGTCCCTACCAAAAATGAGTCTTGAAAAGAAGTGCCTATATCTTGTGAAGGATTTCAACATTTCATCATGTATATAAATTATCCAAGATTTCTAATGAGTATTTTTTTCCCTCTTAAATCCTTACGGAGCTCCTCAAAATCATCCATGGAAGATCAGGTACCAATTTTGACTACCTTCTCCTTACACCTTAGAAACCCGATGGATGAGACTGGGTCATATGAGAAACCATGGCAAGATGTGAGTAGGGGTGGGGTAATTTTTTGTCCCAACTATCCCAAAGGGATGGGATAGATAAGGAAGAAAAATGTGCCCTCACCCTAGGTTGACACGTGTCAATTTTTTATTGCACAATGACGGAAGGGCTAGAAATGAGGTGAAAAGGAGCTTAACTTGCATCACGAAGCTTCATCGGGGTCATATGATGGTCCAAGGGGATTAACTGGGCTTGGGTACAATTTTTTGTCCCAACTGTCCCAAAGGATGGGACAGATGGGATAGAAAAGTGTTCCTCAACCTCATGTTGACATGTGTCCACCTGTGAAAATGGCTAAGTCCTGAAAGCTTACCTTGAGGAGAGCCTTGAAGAAAAAGTTTTCAGAGCTCCAGGAGGACTTTTTCAGAACTTATTTATATGAAATTGAATCTAAAAAATCCTTTAATGAATGGATGGGTCCCATGATCTAATTCTTCCTACAAACCCCTAAAATATCCTTTTTTTCTCAGGACTACAGGGTGTGTCTACTGAAAATGGATTGTGGGAAGAAGCACCCGAGTCTTGGGAAAACTATGAAAGTAACATCATTTAGAGGATTGAATTATATTTCTAATGATATCTTGTTTAACCTATAACTCTCTATGGATCTCCCAAAATCATCTTCCGAAGCTCAGACACTATTTTGAACTACAAGCTCCTTCACCTTCAAAAACCCACTTTCACTGAACTTGTTCCTAAACCTTTAAATATTCCCTAAAATTTCCTAAATCACTTGTAATATGTTATTATCTCCTCAATACCACTTCTTGATGAATTTGGGCCTTCAACTCATCCCGGAGGGTGCACATCATATCCCAGAAAGGCTAGAAATAGTCTTTCTAGGTCTATTGAAGATATTCCACCACTGAAAGAACTTCACTGAAATAAGTGAATCACCATGTTTTAATATTTCAAACACTTGAAAGGAAAACAACACATATGAGGAATCTCAAGGATCAAGATAGGCCATGGTACATAGGGAATAATATTTGGACAGAGAGGAGGGTTTACAAACAAAAAATTTGACACTAGGGTATAGTTGTCATGTTTTCAACTTGAAGTTTACCCTTGTAAAAACACATAACAACACAACTGATTCTAAAATTTTAAACACCTAAATCCACACCTATCAAAAATTCTCAATAACCTTTCAAGATTTCATCACCCTATTATCCTCATAAGGCTATATTCTCTCAAGTTTGGTTTCTTAGGCTTACTTGTTTCTTAACACAATATGGTTATCTATACATTCTTCTCCTTACTTTTTCTTCCTTAATATTTCATATAAATAATCTTATCATTGTAACTTAAACCTATTATCAACCATCTCAATTCATCCTAATTCCTTTTTCTTGTCCTAAACATCATTCCCTCATTGTCTTAGTATTTTTTAGTAGAGCATAAACTAGTCTCTTGACTGTCCTTTTAAATATACTTTCTTTATAAGCATACATTATGCCTCCCTAATTGTTCCATCATCCTCATAACACCCTACACTATTGGCTTGGTATTTTCATCAAGAAATTGTATTTAACCCTTCAAAATAGGGTATAAGGCAGTTAGACTATATTTTTTTGGGTTTTCTCTCTCCTTGATCCTTTTTTATCACTTAAAACTCTCTTAACACCCTTAATACACCCTAATTCACCTAAAGTATCAATAAATTACATATTAATATAATGGTTCTTTCCAAACCAACAAAATTTACATTCAAAGCTTCTCAAGACTGGATTTATGTGACAATCCTTACTGATTTTTTCATATTTTCCCCATCATTCCTGATTCTTGGATCTTGAAATTTAACAAACAAACTTGAAACCCTAAAAAATTAATAACTTCAAATGTATAGAATTTTTTTCTAGTTAATTTTGAATTTATGTCATTTTCTTTCCCTTAAACCCTAAGATAGGGTGTCTCAGACTAAGAAGATGATTTTCTTGTTTAATTTCCTTTGGTTGATAAATATGATGTTCTTTAACACTTTAAACACACCTACAAGAACTTAGTAATTCTTTCAACCTAATTTATATTTGGGAACACTCTGCAAGAGGGTTAAGTGTCTCTCAAATAGATATCCTAGTCTTGGGTGGACTATAAAACCATGTTTTCACACTAATTGAGAATTTTTAATTCATACATATTTCTTAGACATGGTTGACCATTCAATACCCTCGTAAAAATTTATATAACTCTTGAATCCATTGAAAACTCCATAATCATTCATGAAATGGTTCTAAAATGCATTAAACAACTTATTACCTCTTTGTCAAGTTTTAAGGTTCCTAAATGAATTCGACTCCCTTGTCTGCTCAATCTCCTTCAAAACACCTTCATACAGTCCTGTATGGTATTCCTTTACCTGTCACGACATTTACACATTATATTCAAGTAAAATTCCTTCATAAATTCATAATAATTTATCCAAAATTTTACAGTTAGTCATCAACACACATATTTTTCCTTCCAAGAAGCCTTTTACTAATAAAACCATGGTATTCACATAGCTCCTTAAAATTTAACTCTGTTAAAAATGTGTTCCTTCCTCATTCTGAAAACCTTTACACTTCTAAATATCCTATTCCAATCAATTTTCTTACAATATGGGTGAGAAAGAGGTAGTTAAGGTTCTACATCACCTACCGTACCTATGATTAGATAAACCAAAGTGGTTTAAAACCATGTTAGGGTCAAGTAAGTCGTGTATTAGATGATGAATATGTTCCATGACCCATTTGTAAATCCTTTATTAAACCTATTCTAACACCTAGACCTATAACACACTATAAATAAAATTTAAATATTTAAAATGTGGTTTTCGAGGGAAACTTCCAAATACAACTTATTACATGTTATAGGAGTCCAAAATGCTAGAAACATGCCAAGAACACTCAAATGGGCCCTCATATTTACCTAAAAAACTATGGATAAAAACTTGAATCTTTACAAGTGATGTTCCTACATCCCAAACACCAATCTAAAGGGTATGGCCTTATTCAACCTTTTATAAGTCACATATTTTTGTCAATGTGTGTCTCAAGATCTTGTTGAAGGCTTCTGCAATACTATTGGCTTGTGGGTGATAAGGGGTAGTCTGGTGATGAGCGGCCATAAAATCAACTAACAATATCTAATTTTTCATTCAAGAAATGAGTGCCCCTATCACTGGTAAGGCTCAATGGATAGCCATACCAACTAATGATGTTCTCCCATAAACATCTTGTTGTTGTATTTAGTGTAATCCCTTGTGGGTGGTTCTTCCCACCTTGTCAAATAATTTGTGTAATGCAATTGATGTATCGTGTGCATGTCCTCTATGCAGTGGTGTGATTGGGCCAACAAAGTCAATTTACCATTTCTCAAAAGGTTTTGCACTTGCTATGGGTCACAATGACATCTCACCAATATTTCCTGGTTTTCCTATTCTTTGACAATGATCACATGTTTTGACAAAATCTTTAGTATCCTTGTACAATGTTTCCCACCAAAACCCTACCAAGAGTATCTTGTGCACCATAGCCTTCACCTACATAATGTCCTCCAATGCTATCCCACCATGCACTTCCTCCATAATTGTTTGGATGCTCATGCTCCAAGACACATTTACAAATACTTCATCTCTACCCATTTTATACAAGTAACATCCTACCAACTGATAAGGTGCAGTGCGAATAGATAATTGCTTCTTCTCTAGTGTTTCCATTCCCTCATGCGCCATACATGTGCACAAGAATACTGCAATATCCTCTAAATCAGTTTGGTGCATTTATAATATGAATAACTGGCATCTGACATAGTGTCCTCTATGCTTTGTGCATCCTTTCCATAGTTGATTTGTGACAAGTGGTCTAGTCCCAAATTACTTTTTTTAGGTTTAACTATGATTAAAAACTCAAATTCTTGGAATAAAATAATCCAACAACAGATGTTCCCTTGTAATATTGGCTTGTTTACTAGATACTTAAGTGTCATATGATCAATTTAGAAGATAAATGGTGTGTCCAATAAATACTACCTAAAATTATGAAGCATCGTACACCATAGACAATGCCTCATGCTCTGTAGTTGTATAATTTTGCTCGGTCAATGTCAGCTTCCTTCTCACAAAACAGATAGGATGGTCCACATTACCTTCCCCTGGATGAGCTAATACTACCCCAATTTTTGTTCTAGAAGCATCCACAAGGACATAAAATGGTAAATTCCAAGAAGGGAAGAGTAAAATGGGTGTGTTGTTAGTCTTTCCTTTAATGTCTCAAATGCCTTCTTGTTGTGCATCCTTCCAATATAACTTTCCCTTTTCCTTCAGTAGCTCCTCTAGTGGCAAAATCTTGGCATACCCCTTAATGAATTTCCTGAGTATCCTATATGCCCAAGGAATCCACACACTTCAATTTTATTGGGCTCCTCTAACCCCAATATTACTGCTAATTTTTTTGGAACAACCAATAGTCCTTCCCTGCAAAATTATGTTCCCTAACAATGCACCAAACGGTGTTACAAAGATATACATTTCTTAATGTTTAAATATATACTTAGTTTCTTGTACCATTCAAACATTAACCTTAAATAATAATAGTGATCCTTAACCAAGCCCATATGGTCCAATCATCTAGATATACTTGAAGAAACTTATGAATAAATTCCTGAAATTCCATGTACAATGCATGTGAGAACACTGTTGGTGCATTATTTAACCAAAAGGCATGACTGTGTATGCAAAAAACCCCATTATTTGCAAATGTTGTTTTCTTGATCTTCACATGTGATCCTCACCTGATGATAATAGCCTAAAAACCATCAGTAAAGGAATAGATCTTGCACCCTGTAACACCCTTTAGTATTTCTTCAGTGAATGGTGTGGGAAAAGGATCAATCACATGAAGCATTCAAAACTCTATAATCAACACAAATCCTTATCCTCCCATCCTTCTTGATGTTAATGACCATTGGGATGATCCATTCTGATTCTTCTATGGGCTCAATGATGCCTTCTTTCATCATCTTATCAATTTCATCCTTTACCTTGATGCATAAATTGGGATTCATTCTGTAAGGTCACTTCTGAACCGGTCATGCACCATCCTTAAGTTTTATCTTCATCTCCCCAACCGATGGATGGAAACCCTTCAACTCATGGTATCCCCTTGGAAATAGATCTTGGAAGTCACATAATAATTTAACTATTTTTGCAACTTCTTCCTTAGACCAATAATCACCAATTACTACCTCCTTTGGCGCATCATCGGTCATGATATTCATTTTCTTTGTCTTTAATGGAAAATGATATGTGCGTGCTTATTCATTGGCTATATCCATGATTTCTCATTCACCTTCTATATGCTCTATGTTAAGATCCTCAACCTCATCATCCTCTATCAGGTATACAAGCTTTCCTTTCTCCTTTTCTTTCCAGGAACGCTCCATAAGAATATCATTATCCAACCCATGTGATTACTCACATGCACTCATCAGGGAGTTTCACCATATATATGGTTAAATTTCCTCTTCCTTCTTGCTATCTCCCAAAGTGATGTGATTCATTAACTATAATGCTTCATGGACAAGAGGTTTAGTAGAAAAATAATCAAAGGTGTGCATGATACCTGAGGTTAAGTCATGCCAACTCATTCTATCTTGCTTCAACTCCACATGTATGTACCATGTGCGCGCGCATCCACATAGTGTAGAATAGAACTTATGAACCCACAAGTGATGGGGGTAACACATCAGGACCTTTCAGCCAATTCTTCTCACAAAATTTTGTATGTGAGTCTGAGGGGATGTCTTCCCATCATAAGTTGGTATATGAGAAGGAAGGTTATTCCTAAAAACCTTGTTAAGAAAGAACTCTTATTTCATGCCATCCAAGAGATTATCCTATGTGCATCCACCAATATGTCACCATTCCCTTCATGGAGTAAACCAACATGTTTCTTCTATCTCCTTCATTATTCAACTACTCCCCCATTTTGTGTAAGAAAGACTCAGGATTTTCCTCCCTAGTATACCTTGGTAGTGCCACTCTTCCTAGCTGCTTGACTTTTTGTGCCTAATCACATGATGTTACTCTTCCATGAACACTCACGACCAACCATTTCATAAGTTTCCATGAGCCCAATTATCATAGGAAATTTTAGTAGTGTCATTGAAAGAATGTGCATCTCCCCAATTCATCATTCATTCTTTTGTTGGTTCAACATTTTCTGGACCGTGTATTGTCTACATGTATATCTGATTGAGGTCCTCTTCATTGATAGGACTGGTGTAGGGTGTAATCTTGGTACCATCCATTAGGATTACTACCCATTCTTCCTCATTCTCAAAGCAGATATACCACTTGTTAAAGCATAGGTCTACATTGTTTGCATAACATCAAGGTCTATCAAGTAGTGGATGAAATTTTATACCTCTTCCAATTCTAGTACCTCAAAGTCTCCTCTGAAATTTTCTCCTTGAATCATGATGTTTGCATTCTTTAAGACTCCAATGGGAATTTCCCTTGTCTTGTCTGCCATATACAACACACTTGAAGATGGTTGTAATGGTGGTCTTCCCATTTGATTCCAAGCATCAAGTGTTAGGATATTGACTTCTATGCCTGTATCAATCAAAATGTTACTTACCAACCAACCATCTATAACCACATCTAAAGTAATCTCCTTGTCATACTCATGGTCCTGGGGTGGTAAATTAGCATGTAAGATTTGTCTATCCCTCTTTGTTCCTATGCTCAACACTTTCTCCCATAACCATTCTCCTAACAGAGGGATGATGTTTTCTTGCCTAAGCATTCTACATACTTCCTTGAGGTCATCCACATCCTTATAAGTTACCTTAGTTTATTTGGCACACTCTCTATCTTGTGCTTATTCCTTCAGGCATTGTATCTCCCCTATAGTTCTCTAATCAATCCCATGGTTTCTTGGAAAAATTATTTTTTCTTCCCCTGCATCTGGATATTTAGTTGGTTGTACATTCTCATCCCATTTGATGAGTGGCCTCATTTTCTTCCCTGTTCACGTGTGTGTGACTTCTGTGTGCGTAGTAACCAATAATGGTTGTTTCTCTACAACAACTAAAGTCTTAGGTTGTCATTGTCCCTACCTAGAGTGCTCAACCTGTATCATTGTTGTGCCCCTATCCTTCTTTTTTACACATGTGCACATAAAAATATAGGAAGTCTTCTACTTTATGCCCCTTTCCATAGTATACGCAAGACTTGTTCTTTAGACACTCGCGTTGATAATGGTCTGGAGATCCACATGTATATCATGTTTCTCAACTAAAATTTCATCCACAACCTCCATGACCTCTACCACAATATCCTCCACCATATCACCCATTACCATTTTTGCATGCACCATTATTTTTTACAACTCCACTATTTTCACTTTCTCATTCTCATCCCTTGGAGTTACTCTATGCACTAGCCTAGTGCAACCTTGTCTCAAAATCTTCATGAATGTGGTCAATCAGCCAAAGATTAGTTGTATCATGGGTGTGTGCATCAAAAATATTGCAATACATTGAAACCTTATTCTTTGTAGTGTGCTACAAAAGTGGGAAGTCTCATACATCATGGTTTTTGTGACAAATATTGCAAGCCAAGAGTAATGCACACACACTCCTACGCATAGAGATAACTATCTTTCACGTGCCCCTCTACATTACAATCTTTGCACCAAATTCCACCATGAGTTTCATGTTCTAAATTAGTAGATAACTTATCTAGCTAAGTAGCCATGGTTGTAATTTGGGCTTCAAGAAATGGGCTTACTCCAGTGTCTATGATTTCAACCACCTCTACACGTAGTACTACCTCTAAGGCCTCGCATGGGTCTATGAATGTTTTATGTGATAACACCCTTCAAAATGGTGTCAACAATCCCCCTACGAACCATTGTGCATGTTGACTATGGTGGATGTCATATGAAAGCTTAGACAACAAGGTTTTGAAATGTGCATCATATTCCCTGACACTTTTAGCTAAGCCTTGTTTAATGTCCTTGAGCACATTGATGCTCTGCTGCTCAAATTATGGTATGTGAAATTTAACTAAAAAGGTGGTGCACAAAGCATCATAGTCCACTACTACCTAATGTGGGTAATACTTCATGTACCAACTATGTGTGTGGCCTTGAAGTGTTGTATCGAACTGACTCACCTTCCTGTCTAAGGTTGTTATTCCTTTGGCCCTCCATAAAATTTTGCACTTGTGCACATGCTCTGTTGCATCTTCCACACCTCGATACTCTGGTAAATGAAGTGACATCTCAAAGAAAATATGAGGAGGTTGTTGTGGTGGTGGGTTACTTCCTTGTCCTAGATTATTTCCACTTGGTGGTGGACCAGATCCTGACCCCAAACCTCCACTAGGGTTTCCTCCACTCAGGGGAGGACCAGAGTCTCCCAAACCTCCTATCACTAGGGACTAATAGTGGTCCCAAAGAAGAACTGGTTACATGGCCATAGTAGAACTGAACTATGCACAAACCATTTTCCCTAATATCCCTCCAATAGGATCACTTCCACTGAGTAGAGCACCAACATTTTGTCCTAATGACGTTGCACCTACTGATTACTTCCAAACAAACTTTGTTGTCCAGACTATGGGATCCTGTTGTGTTGCCATATGCACTGCCCTTTATCTGTTGTGCCTTCTGAGATGATACCAACACATATCTACCTGTATCTCCAACCCAATGTGGTGATCCCTGATTACCTTCTTGTTCCCCATCACTATGATGATCTCTATAACAACTTCTAATTCCAATCACCAAATGGAAGGGCTAGAGGTTTGAGGTGGGTTAGATGCACGCCAATGGATCTCATTATTTCTTTACCAGACTCACTTTCATCAAAGGTCTAGGGGGTCCTTCTACTGTGCTTCCCCAATATCTGAGGGACATGGTCCTATGGTCCCTCACCTTCTGTAGGGTTCTCATCACTTCCACCCAACCCCATTCCTCTCATTCTTAGTGCCTCTTCAACTAGCCTCTCTCACACATCATTATATCTATGAAGTCTCTCTTCTCTCTCTATCTTCCACTTGGACCAGAACCTTCCTTCCCAAGCCCTCTGCCCTTGAACGTGGTGGGCCTACCATAGGGAGATTTTCTAATCCAAGCTTAATCATTAAAATCTTGATATCTAACAGGAGCACACATAAATAATATCCTCTGGGTTTGTAAAGGAACTGAAATTTTTCCTCCTCTAGACATGAATACATTGAGATTGCGTACTCCAATGTGTAATTCCTCAAAACACCTGCCCACCAATGATCTATTGTGTGTGTCCAAGGTTCATCCAAATCAGAGAGTGCCTGGTACTTATCCTAGCTCCACACGGGCCTTCTTCCCAATCTGATCACTTTATCTTGAGAGTATGTTGCTAACCATTCATACAATTCACTCAGAAAGAAACTGAAGAAAGGTCTCATACAATTCATCATATAGGTTTTCCTCTACCCATTTGCATGAATTGAAACCACTTCCAGTGTTGTATCTCTGAGAAAAATCATCCTTATTTTCATGTACCCAATGCTCAATATTCTCCAATGACAGTCAAAACACCATGCAGATGCCACATCTTGATTGTCAAAGTTGAAAGAGGTCATAGAAACGGAACCAAAATGTAGTCTTATAAGTTAGCACCACTTAGTCGGGTGCATTGATACATCACTCAAAATGATGTCCAAGATCTCACCTGAAGCACGTATAACTTACTAGGTCCCTCTTTGTTAGATCATGCAAGATTTATATTCATCATAAACCATTACACAACATAGAGTAGAAGACAATATCATAAAAAACATAAGAAGACAACAATAACATGTGATCTTTGATCATTCATTCCATCCTTTATGTATCTTACATATACGTGACAATAAATATACACCATCGCATCTCACACACACTTTATATCCTCTTTACATAGACATAAAAATTATATATGGTTGGTGGGAACTTGTCTATAAACATAAAATCATGCAGTTGGGTACATTTCTAGGTTCTAAAAACATACTTGCATTCATATGATGTCTAAGTGAGAAAACTAGTAATTGAAGGTTATCTTTGGCCTATTTGCTTTTTTTCTTGACTTCTTTTTGTTCTTTTACACCCTACATCCCAATTAGTACTTGAAATTTTTTTTTTTTATCTTTTATGACTTTGGACACCAGCGCTTAGTTATGATGCCAACTCCAAGACACCCTCATTCCCTCTAGGCACCCTTGACCTCTTTCCACTTTACTTGTTATTTTTAGGCATAGTTTATCTTTTGGGAATCTTATTTTCTTATGGGTCGACCTTTCAGTTGTAAATTACACAATTCAACCAAGTTAATCATATAAACACAAAGCTATGTGGCCAAAATAAAATATCAAGCTCTAAGAATCTATTATCATCACCTAATCTTGCATCCAAAGGAATTTAAGAGCATCAAAGGTATCCATCTATCTCCCATTCAAGGGAAAAGGGGCTGCATTTTCTGCATACACGTATAGGAAGGGGAAGTTTATTATTCCATCCACACATATATTTACATTGGTACATCAATTTATCCCTTTTTATCACGTATACTTGCACAAGGGCTTCCTAGGGCATGATTCTTTCACACACGCACAATAACTACATGGATTCTAATATGTAGTGTAGCACTTGATTTTAAGTTCACTTAGTCGAGTGACCACCAGGGTCAGTCTGACTCCCTATATTGCATCTTTTCTTTTTGGGATTTGATGTAGTTTGAGGCTGTTGCAAGTCAATAGCTCTTTGTAGGTTATAAGCGACTTCTATGAACACAGTAAGATATGCAAGTGACCAGTAACAACTATCAATGACACTCTTATAACACTAGAAAATATATATTCTGAGATCTTACATAGTCAAACGAGTCTAGCAGAGGTCTCTAGTGCCTAGGCACCATCACCCCATTCTAGGAACCCTAGTCCAACTCTATCTGACAGCTCTAGAGTTTACTGAGTATAATTTTTTAACAATATTTCTACTCTTGTTTCAAATTAGTGAAAAACATACAAAAAACCAAGAAACCTTAGAAATATGGGAGGGTTTGAGTGACCTCCTGATGTGGATGATGAAGAAGATGGTATGGGTATAAGAATAAATACTCTCCACTACAAATTTTGATGACCTGCACAATAAAGAGAAATAAACATGAAAATATTAGTGATAAAGATGGAGGGTTTCCCGTAGAATTCAGTCTCAATAAGTGAGAACTTCCTAGGATGGATGTCAACCTTCATGATAAAAAAAATTCGATAAGTGATAATAAATGGAGGGATGTAAAGTACAAATAGAAAAGGAAATCTAATAAGCCAGAAGATATTGAGATGGTGATCTGATAATGAAAATATGATTAAAGCAAACCAAACCTATGTTGGTCAATGGGGACCTGGCTCTGATTGATATGGTAGAAAGTGACCAGTGCAAAGATAATAAAAAATATACAGAAAAAGAGTTGAATGTTGATGTAAGATTACTAAATCTAGTATCAAGATAAAAGGTGAGGCAAAAGGATGTAGAAAATGGTAGATCTAATGGAGGTAAGGAGTGGGTTAATGGTGACTCGAGGAAGGTTGGCAAAGTTGATGATGACTTGTGCAGGGTTGATAAAAGGGGGAAGAAATAAGGACTGAGTGCTTTTTTCTGGGATGTTTATTGTGATTTTAGGATGCTAATAGAGTAAACAAGACGTAAAATATGACAAAAAGGATGGGATGAGGGTTGGTCGACAATGATCAGACTGGGTCGACAGTGACTGAAGCAAGATATGGGGGCTTGATAAGATGATGGGATGGAAAGGTGGATCTAAGGACAATAAAGAATGGATGAAAGGATGGGAAAAGCTCAAGGGAAACCTACAAACCTAAAAAATAGAAACAACCATGCACAAACAGGATCTCCAAGAAATCTTCAAAGTACTCCAAGCTCTAGTGAAGGCATATAAAGGACACCAAGGTAAATTATAATAGGTTATGGTAGCTCCATATATGAAGAAAAATGTAGAAATCATGTAAGAATTATCAAGATCCAAAATTTTCTACCTCCATAAAGGAGGGGTGAATATGATTAAATATGTTTGATGACAACCCGGATGTGTCACCGACAACTAGAGTGGACAGGGCTAGATTTATGGAGAAGATTCAAATTTCAATGCAAAAGTGGCTAAAATAGGTTTAAGGGTGGTGTTTGACCATTTTTAGTTGTGTTATTGAGGCATGGAGGGGAGTAATGGAGGGTGAAATGATGAGGGGGTTAATGAATGTAATGTATAATCCTAGGAGGTATTAAATGAGGGAGAATGATGAAAGGTAGTGGGGATAAATGAGGGGTAGTAAATGGGGTAGGATTAGGGTAAATGATAGGATTATGGATAAATTAAATAGGTTTAGGGGATATGGATAGTGATAGGGAATTAATTTTGAGGATAAAATGGGGAAAGGGGGGGAGAATTATGGAGCATAGGTGGGAAATATGGAAAAATATGATTTTAGGAGGGAAAGTAGATAATTTAAAATGGGTAAGGGTAGGATGAACACACTAGGTGATGATGAGGTGATAATGTAAGATGAGGGTATGAGGGGTGCCAAAAATGGGTGTCTATATTTTCTCCCCTTTTTTGAGTGGTTTGCGCAAAAGTAAACTGTGAGACAAAAACTAGAAATGATGAGAAGATGATGGTTGAGGTGATCCCCATCAAATTAGGGATCGATGACACGAAGGGGAGTCGATTACGAGATTGAAAGAAATAGATGGAGAAAGGGAGGGTAATCAGGGAAAAGGGTGAGGAAAATAAATATGGATATGCACCAAGTGTAGGGGCTGACCATCGATAGGATAAAATGAAAAAAAATATGGTGGTGAGATTAGAAACACATCAACATGGACATAGCATAGCCTTTAGCAGAGGTGACATGAACGAACTATGGACCCTATGAGTCAAATAAGATCACTGTGAGATGGAGGTATTCCAATGGGAAACCAATCAAATGGGTGTGTAATATTTGGGACCATCGGGTCAAAGGTAAACATAAAAAATATGCATAAATAAATGTGAGGATGGAAAAACAAGAAGGCCATGCAAAAAGTTGAGGTGAGGGATATGTGTTATCCTTTAAGAAAGAGGAATAAAAAAATATGCATCCTTTAGGGATAGATATGGGAAAGGTGACCACCATGGTGGGTTTAGGATGATAGATGGTGCCCTAGAAAGGACACAGAAGTAACCATAAAGTGGGCATGAAGATGTGATAAAAGATGAACAAGGATATATAGCTAGGCCAAAAGGAATGGAAACTTGAGTGATGCAGGATAAGGAAAATTTTGTTATGGGTGACACATGAGCCTGAATATCAAGAAGGATAACTTGATAAGGAATTTGGGTAAGGTGGGATAAAGGGTACTAATCATGGTCGAGGTTGATGTTGACTTGAAGGGTCGACGGTGTAAACAAGTAAAAATCATAGACAAAGAAAGTAAACAAATATGACGCATATTATATTCACTGTACATATCTTGCGAACCTCAAGATAAAACCGTAGAAGCTTTAAGATTGTTGGTTTTGATAAAGAATTATATTTTGGTTGATCTTGTATTTTAATCTCCAAATTTGGTTACAGATGCTATGAGTAGATTTCACAAGGATGCAGATGTCAAATTGGTAGAAGTTGGATGCAATTTTCTCAAAGCTCTAGGGATTGATTTGTAAAGGAATTCGCAAGATTTTATAACTGAGGATGAGGCCATGAGAAGTGGATCTTGGATTGAATTAGCTCTATAGGTAATAATTATAATTACCTGAAATAGTAAGATGACCATGTTTGTGTAGTTGTAACTTTGTAGGGGCAATCATTATCTTTGAATTCATCCGATAAGTGGTTGCATGTACATTATAGATGCCCTCACCTTTGCAAGCTTCTGGAAGTGGAGTGAAGTGGAGCATGAGTAGATAATAGGATTTAATTAAATAACTAAATTAATATAATTGACCATTTATTTCATTACATGCTTAATTATATTAGCTAGGTGGGTGTAGGAATCAATTTAATTAATTCTAAAAGGGGGTATTTAATTTATGTAGTTAATTTAATTAATTTCAAAGGGGTATGTTGCGACAAGATAGAAATAATTAAATTAATTATAGTTGGATAGAAGCGGGATAGAAATATATATGTATTTTTGGGTTATCTACATTTTCCCCTCCTTAAAGTTCTATTGTGAAGTAATAGTGCTTTAAAGATACTAGACACATGTAGATCAGCGTGTGAAAAGTAGTGAATCAGTTGGATGCCCTAGCAAGATAGGATGGTAAGGGAATGTAGGAAGTATTGTTCTCATAACATGAGCATCATTTGGATAATGTGAATATAAGATAAACCTTTATTTTATTGTCGCACAATAGATTTGTCACCATGATTAGGAAGGAATCCAGATATTTAACCCAGACGTGTGTAAACAAACATACACACAACAAAGAAAATATAAAAAGGAAAACAAGCCCCATATGAATAGTAAGGAATGACACCAAAGTTATTTGTGAAATAAGATGCTAATAGTGTTCCTTCTATTGGTCTATAAACAAAGGTAAACAAAGTGTAATAAAATAACAAACTGAAAGAAGCAAATGCATCATCCCAATGTTGACAAACTGCAACAGTACAACATAATTTACAAACCTCAAGTAAGATCGTAGAAACTTTTTAACTCTTTTCATCTTATTGAAGATTGGATTGTGGATGCTCTGTACATTAGTCTCCAAATTTAGCTACAGCTGCTACGAGTAGTTTTACAAAAGAATGAAAATGTCAAATTGGAAGCAATTGGATGAAATTTTCTCAAAGGTACCAGGTCCCTCTTTTGATGCCAGCTTTGTCAAGGAGTTAGCATGCATGAAGATATATCTCATAATAGCAACAGATAAACTAGATGAACCAGATCTAAGCATATAAGTAACATATCATAACCATGTGCAAAACAAGCTAAACAAGAATCAATAACATGTTTACCATGCAAGATCCAGTAACAGAGACATCAATAACAAGAATCCATCCACAAAACTCCATTCTATTAATCACCATAAAACACAGTAACTATATACATCAATAGTAACTCCATAAGATTATGTGCATAAGTGATACAACAGAATAACCTTACAATCATTCACAGTATATCCATACAGTGTGAATCATACATATATATAGGGGTGGGGACTTTCCCTTCACCACCCATGCACTCTCCAAAAATAGCCCACATGCTAGAAATAGCCATGCATGTGTTACAAGCCAACTACAAGAGCATGCAAGCTCACTAATAATAGATTATCTTCTAATATAAACTATAGATCTAATCCTATTAATAGCCTAAGCTCTGCATGATGCTTTAACTTCCTTCACATGAGATCTATCTCAAAATAGACTTTTCTTGAACTGCAAGTCTTCATGCTCTATTCTTATCTCCAAAACCTTTCTTGGCCACTACTCCAACCCTTTATCTTTCTAATTTTTCTCATGGCTCATAATGTGGCTAAGTATGGAATACAATCTATCAGGGCATGAGATTTTGCACATTGTCTATCTTACTCTCACATGTGCCTTCACCTAACTCCTACATGTCAAAAATCCCTCATGCGCCACTTACACTTAGTATATTTTTTAGGGTTCCAACATTACCCCACACTAGCTGGATTGCCTCACCCTACAATTCCTTGACCACCAAGTACAAAAATCTTCATGAATATAAAATTTTTAAAAGCCAAAAATGAACATCATACCAAAAACCTTCAAGGTTCCTAGAGGAGCTCAGGGAACTCTACATCTACTTCATCCTTCAGCTTCTTCCACTCCTCCAACTCTTTCAAAGCCTTCCCTGGTGCTGCCTCCACAATATCTGGTACTTGATCTAGTGTTATCTCCTCAACTCTGCTCTTTAGTTCCTGTATGACCACCACTAGCTCTGTGCAAGCTCCATCAAAAACATCCATGTGTTCCAGTATGGAATTCTGGAACTCACCAATCCTAAACTCAATATTCTCATGCTTTGTCTTGATTTTTTCCTTCTACATGGTGGTCTCAATAATCAGTTGAGTGCACTCAAGTTTTTTGGTGGGGACCTTTTCTTGTATGGATTTCAGGAAATACTTCCTCATCCACCATTCTAGCATCAATATATGGCTCGTACTTTTTGCATCAGTTGAAACCCACATCTACTATTGTACTTGCTTCCTTGAGTTGGGTGAGCAAGTCTTCCAACTCAGAGATCCTTGCCTCAACTGCTATCTTATTGTTCTCTTTTTCCTTGGTGAGCTCTTCAACAGATGGTCCCACCCATTTTGAATGTTAACCAATAACATTCCCACCAAGTCCTCAAGATATTCCATTTCATCACCATAATATGTTTCTGCGCCTGACTAACCAAGGATGGACATTGAGCCAAAATATTCTTAACTAGTGCGCCAACCCTATTATATGCTTCTTTTGTCCTGGCATGTTCACCCTTTAGCCCCTTACAAAATCTATCTATTTCTCTTTCCTTCTCCTTCTTATCCACTACAAGTGTGTGAACAGTGGTGCTTGAATCCAAATTTTTCTCTACCACTTTCAGAGGAAAACTTATGCAACTCATTGCACACTTTCTCATCAGTCAGGTGGTTTGGGTCCACCACTTTGTATGTCACTCCATGTTTATTCTTCAAGTAAATAGTATTAATTTCATGTTCATTTACCTCAAACTCTGGATCCTCAAATTGATTGTGTAGGTTCCATCTCAACATCTTCTCTGTTCTAGATACCCCCCGTATTGTTCTAGTAGCTCCCACACATGTATTTTTTCTATGGCTACCGTACTTTAGAAGTACACATAAAGAACCTTTGAAGGATCATCAATGTAGTCCATATGTGGGGACCTTGGGGTCCACCGCTTCCTTTTCTCCTTCCTATTTTCTCTCTATTTATTCAGAGTAGGGGTGTTGGTACCTTTTCCAAGCCCCTTAACTCCTTGATCACAAAATTATCACCTTTTTCTTTCTCCCCATACTCCTTAGGCTGCACACTGGAGTATTCTCCCTTCACCAGGATCTTCTTTTCCTCTCTTCTCCATCATAGGCACTTTCTTCTTCTCACACACCTTCTGCTTCTACCTTCTTTCTACAGCTCTCATGTTCTCTTGCTCCTCAAATCTTTGTCTAACTCATCCCTAAGGAGCACCCATTTTCTCCAAATCCTTCTTCTCTGTGGACTCTGTCTCTATCTCAAACTAGAGACTTCTTGTACTTTTGTGCATTTATTTTTTTTTTGCTCTACTACCCTTGTTGAGAGGTCCCATGTGCCTCCACTACTACTCCTACGAGTATAACATTATTTTATGGGAAGTGTCAAGCTTCCCTTCATCCTCATCTCCCTCTACTTACTTTTGCACCTCTTCCTCACAGACTACCTTGATGGGTGGCACTGGTTTTCCCCTTGGCTATGGAAAAGTGGAGTCTGTGACCTCCACTTCAACTCCTCCTTGAGTCTTTGGGCACAGTTGTACAAATATCTTGTTAATCAACCCTTTAATCATCACATTTATCTGTGGATGTAGATCCAAAAATTATGGCTCCAAGACCTCCAAGTATGCGGGCCTAGAGTCATATTTGTATGTGGCACGCAAAGTATGTAGGTCAGAATCCACCTTATCCACATCATATGTCAATTTTTGTGCATCCTTCAATCTATTGATGGAGCACTTCAAATACTTAGCTGTGAATGCAAATGGGAGTTTGCACCATGGCCCCATCTCTCCATTCGCCATCCTGAATCTCACAAGACTGAAGTGTTGCATCACTGCAAACTTCACTTGGTCTCCAACAACTGTGGGAAACTCACGCAGAATGCACCATTCATTCTCAAAGGCCCACATAGTCTATCATACCATTTATTAATTCTTTCCTTGTAAGTACTTGTGATGGTGCCATCACAAGTGAACCCTATGAACTGAACTACAGGTGATGGATCTACTGGTGGGTAAACCCACATATTCCCATCAGGCCCATCTGGAATGCCTATCTCCCAAAATATGATCAAGAGAAGGATGGAACCCCATGTAATATTTTCTCCTTCCTCATTCTGCAGCTTCACCTCCTCTATGATACTATTGTGCAACATACTGGGCCAAATTGTAGTGTGCCCTCTTTGAGATTCTGTAGGCCACGTATAGGAACCTCTTCTTTATATCAGTCCAGTGCTCCAAAGCACCCAATTTGTAGCTCACGAGTAAGGAAGTGACCCTAAGTGTTGGATCATCCAAATCCATGATGGTTTGTGCCCTACCTCCCTTCTCATAGCATAATTTCTTCACAAGCTCCTCAATCTTGGTTGTAGCACATAAATCTAGGCCATATCCTCCCCATGTACTTTTAATCCTGTAACTCATTCAATCAACTAGCCTATGTGAGATGCATCCTTCTTCCCCACAAAGTAGAAGAATTTTTCATGCACCCACAACATCAGCCACTGAAACAGATGTGTGGGTTTTGTGAAGAATGGAAGCTACCATAATTTCAAAACACTAGTTTTTTCCAGCTCTCTCTACACAGAGTCATCAATTCAAGGGTTTCCAGCCTCATCTACTCCTGGGAGTACCTTTACTAAGTCTTCCCTCATCTTCTTTTCATTTTCCTCCATGTGGTGGTTAAACTAACTAATTTTGTAATGAGTGAGCTTTGATTTCCACAATTCCACCTACAAAACACCAGGAGGGTACTACATTTCAGAATATATCTCTTCTAATGGCTCCTCCACCTCCACCTGAGGTCTTTTTGTTCACAACTTCCTTGGTTTTGGTACCATTTTACTTCTCATTGTGTGCCCTAGGTGTTATATCCTTCAATTTTTCTCTACCCTAGCCCCGTAACTTCTAACCACTTCAATTACATGTAACTCTTCACCGCTCTACTGCCAACTCCAACTCACCTCTCCACAAGGATCTCTACACAGCTCTCAAGCACTTCTGGTTTGCAAACACTCTCTGTCACTTCTAAGATCTTTGTCATTCTTAAATCCACTTGGTAGCACTTTGATTTCTTCGAAATAAAGGTAGCCAAATGACTACCCTAACCCCCTTATTTATACTTTTTCATGACCTTCTTGTCCCTTTGACCCATACATTTTTAAGTCACTTTTCAACAAAGTACTTTTTCCACTTAATGTTAACTTCCGTGACTTCACCTCGTGCACTGCAATCGTAACCTTCTGGCATGATAATACTACTTCTCAGCCTCAGACCTCCTCCGTGTGCCTCCATGCAAAGTAAAAAACCTCTTCACCATATCACAAGTAGTTTCCCATATCACTACCTACATCATGTTACACTACATGATCACTTTCCCTGCATGGTCTTAAATCATCTCAACCTTCCTCAGAACACCTTTTACATAGCACATATAACATCTTTTCCTTTTCCATGCCAACATCCCAGAAGAAGCCTTCAACCAAACCAACCTGTAACAAGAGGGTGCCAACCATTTTCATCTCTACACTTCAATCCACCCCACACTAAAAGTATGTGTGGTCCTCTATGCATGAAATCACTTAGATAGTAATCAACTACTGGTGCACAAGTGCACTTATTACAACAAAACACAAAACTAAATTGACAAAGCATAACAACATGAAAGGAAACACATATAAAGGGAATGCATTAAAGGAAATCTAAGCTAAATGGAAATAATTCCTTATTACAAACAATGAGAAGACTTATTTATAGTAGGGCTTCAGCCTACTCCCATTAAAGTAACTGGGAATCCATGTGTCATCCAATGTCTGTAATTGGCAAGCTGCTGAATAAAGTATGTATGTTACAACATATGGTCCCAACCAATTGACTTGGAAATTTCTAGGGTGGTGCAAAAATTTGGAGTCATACAGAAGAACCATTTGTCCAACCTCAAATTATTTATTCTTAATATGCCTATCATGTGATGCCTTCTATCTTGCCTTTTCTATCTTCTGGCTCCAACGTGCTATAACTTGCCACTCATCTAACTGCATTAGTTTATCTATGCACTCTTCAAGTGATTTATCATCATCTAGTCCTCCTGCACACAATACGTAGGGAAGGTAACATGAATTCCACTGGTAAAACAACCTCTGTGCCAAACACCAACTGAAAGGGTGTGGCCTTATTCAACCTCTTGTAGGTTGTCCTGTATGCCCAAAGTACAACAGAGACTTTATCATCCCAATCCTTCCTTCCAACATCACAAATATTTTCAATGTATGTCCCAATATCTTGTTGAAATCCTCAGTAGTCCCATTGGCCTGTGGGTGATAGGTGTTGTCTTATGGTGTGCCACCATAAATTCTGCCAATAATATTCTGATAGTCTCATTCAGAAAATGAGTGCCCCTATCACTTGTCAAGCTCAATGGACATCCATACCTATTGATATGTTCTCCCATAAGAACCTTGTTGTTGTAGTTCATGTAATCCTTTGTAGGCACTTCTTCCCACCTTGTCAGATAATTTGTACAAGTTAATAATGTAGTGTGATCCAGTCTTGCATGCGCAGGTGGGGAAATAGGACCCACAAAGTCAATTGCCCATTTCTCAAAAGGTTATACACTAGCTATAGGCCTCAAAGGCATTTCATCCCTATGCCCATGCTTTCCAAGGTGCTAACAATGATTCACATGTCCTGTCATACTCTTTACAATCCTTATATAGTGTTTCCCACCAAAAACCAACCATTAAAATCTTACATGCAGGTAGCATTTCCTACATAATGTCCACCTACAATTCCATCATTAGATTCCTCCATAATAGCTTCATGCTCATGCTCAAGTACACACCAGTGTAAAACCTCATCATGACTAACTTGTATAAATCTCCACTGATCAACATGTAAGGCACACACGAATATGGCAAGTTGTTTCTTCTCTAAATTCTTCATCCCTTCAAGTACCACACTAGTACACAAAAATACATAAATATCCTCTAAATCAGAGGGCACATGGTTCAATCTAAATAGTTGTGCATCTGGCATTGTATCCTCAATGCTTTGCATCCTCACCTGAGTTAATCCTTGACAAATGATCAGGTCCTGAGTTACTTTTCCCTGGTTTTACCACAACTGTAAAGTCAAATTCCTGAAACAACAAAATCCAATGGACATATGTGCCCCTAAAAATGGGCTTATTAACCAAGTACTTAAGTTCCATGCGATCTGTATAAAATATAAAGGGAGTTTCCATCAAGTGTTATCAAAACTTATGCATCGATGTAAATCATAGACAATGCTTCACACTCTATAGTTGTATAATTCTGATTAGCCGGTGTCAACTTCCTACTTGCAAAATAGATAGGATGATCAACAATCCCATCTCCAGGATGTGATAATAATGTACCAATGGCCATGCCAGAGGCATCAACATGCACATGAAATGGTTTATCCCAAGAAGGAAAGCACAGAATGGGCACAAAAGTAAGTCTTTCCTTCAATGTCTCAAATGCTATCTTGTTGCACCTCATTCCAATGAAACTTTCCTTTACTTTTCAACAATTCCTCTAAGGGCACGACAATCTTAGCATACCCCTTAATGAACTTCCTGTAATAACCTATATGTCCCAAGAACCCACGCACCTCACTTTGATTGGTAGGCTCCTCTAAGCCCAAGATAACAACAACCTTAGCATGATCTACCGACATGTATTCTTTACATATAATATGTCCCAACAAATTTCCAAAGGGTGTAGCAAAGATACACTTCTTAATGTGTAGAGAGATGCTTAACTTTCCTACACCTCCCAAACATAAGTCTCAAATTTTCACAATGATCCTTTACCATCCCATATACAGTCCAATCATCCAAATAAACCTGTAAAAACTTGTGTATAAAGTCCTTAAATGCTTGTACAACAATGCACGAAAAGACTGCAGGCGCATTCTTCAACCCAAAAGGCATAACTGTGTATGCAAAACTTCCCCACTTAGTGGTGAAAGTTGTCTTTTCTTGATCTTCTTTAGCAATCTGTGCCTGATGATAACCAGAGAATCCATCAGTGAAAGAGTAAATCTCACACCCTGTAACGCCTTCCAAGATCTCCTCAGTAAAAGGTGTGGGAAAAGGATCTATGACACAAGTAGCATTCAACTCCCTGTAGTCCACACAGATCCTTATCCTACCATCTTTCTTTTGTTTATCACCATGGGGATAACCCACTCTAATTCCTCAATGGGCTCAATGATTCCAGATTTCAACATCTTATCAATCTCTTCCTTAACTTTGACATGTAGATTAGGATTCATCTTGTAATGCCTCTTCCTAACTGGGTGCACACCTTCCTTTAACTTGGTCCTCATCTCACCCAAAGAGTGATGTACACTCCCTTCAACTCATGATAGCCTCATGGAAATAAGTCCTAGAAGTCACACGCAGTAGCTCAATTATCTTTGACACCTCTTGTTCAGACCAATAGTCACCAATAATGGCCTCTTTAGGTTCTGTATCTGTCCCAATGTTGACCTTCTTCATTTTCATAGGCTCATGATAAGTGTGTGCCTTTTCATCAACACTATCTAAGACCTCACGTGTACCTATAGTGTGATCAACATCCAAATTCTCTACTTCTTCATCATCAATCATGTAAACTAGCTTACCCTTCTCTTTTTCTAGGCAGCACACCAAGTTGTCTCCTTATCTGTCTCTTCTTCTTTAAAGCGTGCCTCCAAATCTAACTCTCCAAACATATCTAACAGGAGTTCCTCAGCCTTTGCACTATCCCCCATTGTAAGGAACTTTATAATCTATAATGCTTCATTCACTGGAGGTTTAGTAGAAAAATAGTCAAAGGTCTGAATCATACCTGAAGTCATCTCCTACCAATTAACTGTTTCTCTTGTTAACTCTGCATGAACATACCATGCATGCACATAACCACTGAGAGTGGTGTAAAACTTATGTACCCAAGAGTGATGGTGGAAAGGCCTCCTACCCCTCCTCCAGAGTCTCTCACACTTCTGAACATGATGCGAAGTAGAATCCTTCACATGGTATTCACAAATATGTGAAGGTACATTATTCTAAATAAATCTAGTAGAGATGGTGATTCTCCCTTCTCTCCACTCCAAAAGGTTATCTCTTGTGTGTAGTCCACCAGCCACAATTGTCCCATGCAAGGTATAAACAAGCATATTTCTTCTTTCTACTTGATCTTTCCACTGAGCTTCCATGGCATGCAACAAAATACATCAGGGTTTCCTTCACCAGTGTATCGAGGTACCTGGTTATGAAAAGCAAATGCCTAACCATGCCTATCACATGTGTAACTGTGTTCTTGATCTCTCCCTCCCAACCATTTCATACATTCCATGCACCTAGTTGTCAATGGAAACACTAGTTGTAGCACTCATAGACTGAGCATCATCCCACTGAATAACACCTTCCTTAGATGGCTCAAGAACTTCAAGATCTCTAATGTACATGCATATATCCTGTTCAAATCCTCTTCACTCAAAGGTTCTACATACGGTGCAGCCTTCCCATCCATCAAAGGAATGATCACGCACTCTTCCTTGTTCTCAAAACTGATGTAACCTTTATTAAAGCACAAATCAACATTATTTGTGTAGCACCAAGGGTGCCCAAGAAATGTTGGAAAACTATCTACTTCGGAAAGTGCCAAGACCTCAAAGTCCCCAGTAAACTTGGCCCCTTGTATAGTAATAGTGGCATCCTTCAATACTCCAATGGGTGTGGCTTTAGTCATGTTTTCCATATACAACACATTTGAAGATGGTTGTAATGGTGGTCTCCCCATCTGATTCCATGCATCCAAAGTGAGTACATTTACTTCTGCACCTGTATCAATCAGTATGTTACTCAACAACCATCCATCAACAACTGCATTCAAAGTGATCTCTTTATCATATTCAAGACTGTGAGGTGGTAAGTTTGCATGCAATATCTATCTCTCACGCTCAACTCTAGCCCACAGTACCTTCTCCCTTAACAATTCCCCTAATAAAGGAATGATGTTTTCTTGGCACACATCTTACAAACCTCCTTTAATTCATCAACATCTTTCTAAGGAAGTTCAACTAATTTTTTCTTCTCCAGCTTCCATGACTACTCTTTTAATCATTGTATCTCACCCTACAATTTTCTAATAATGATCCGTAAAATTCTACTTCGAAACTCTACGAATCACGCAACTATGTTGTTCTACTTTCAAATTTGGAAAATGATATATTGATTGAAGATTAGAGCTTTAGTGACTGATTATCTAGTGTATATAGAAAGGAAATTACAGAGAAGAAAATAATTCAAACTCCAACACCAACAATTTTATCCTGGAAACCTCCAATGGAGGAAAACCAGTCGGGAAGGGAAAAATGCTCTTTCTTCCCACTTTTATTGGTCTAATTATAGAAAATTACAGTTTACAATAAGTATGAAAATGAAGACAACAATGTAAACCTTCTCTTTCCAATTACTTGTTTTCTCTGTTTCTACACCTTGCTCCTACAATTCCATTCCAACACTGAAGATCTTGCTCACTGCTCTCATTAAACTCTTTCTCTTTGATCTCTTTAGATCTTTAAATGCCTAATCTCTTGCCCTTCCTTGTATTTATAGCCTTCTCCCATGTCCTCCCATGCATTGGAGAATGTGAAAGGTCAGGGAAGGGAAGAGACATAGTTGGGTGCTTCAAATTCACGTCCATTCGCATTCTCCATTTCTATTTTCTATTCAGAAAGTGTCAAGGACCACCACCCTGAGTAGACAAGAGGTCTTCAAGACCGACTGCCCTAGTTGGGTGGTGGTTTCAGGACCACTGCCCTGTAGGGAGGTAGTTCTGAAACCACCGCTCTGCACAGAGCGGTGGTTCTTCCAGGAACCTCTATTTACCTCATTTTTATTCTTTTCTTGTTTCTCCTTCTTGGTGCTGATGGAACTGATGAAGTGGTGTGTTTTTATGGATCCCTATGGATCATACCTCCCCTACTTAGGAGGATTTTGGTCCCACAAAATCTTAGTGGGGGAGTGGTAGAGGAATCAACTCCCTCTCATGCTCATTGAGTACCATTGGGTCTGCCTTGGTGTCTTCTCTCATCTAAACCTGCCAAGACTCCTGTGGATCTCTGGTTTTTTATGTCCAGTGCTACATCCTCCTCTGAGTTTCCTCAAGTACAATCCTCTTTGGAAGGTAATCTTCTTTATCTTTCCTTATTTTTCATACATAGATGGATGTTAGTGGTGCGAGCTCTTGCAACTTCTATCACCTGCATCTTGCATGAAGTATGGCCTGAAGGTTTCTTCTTCCAACCTGCTCAAGTATGGCGAAGGTCCCATACTATAGTGGTTTAGTCCTTATCTTGTCTTTTTCTCTTGAGATGGATTGAATCAAATCCTCTCCATGTACGCTGCTACTATAGTCACCAATATTCCTTGTATCTCCTCTTCTACTTACTGCCACAAAGTCAGGTCAAGTGAATCTGCAGATAGATACTGTGACTACATAGCAGAAGTTTTGTTTTGCTCCTTGAATGAGCAGTTCCTGTGGTGGCTTCTTCTATAAAAATTGACAAGTGATATCCAAATTATCCATCCTTTGTTCATAAATAAAGCTCTCACATCCATTTTGTTTTTCTTCCAATGAAAGTAAAACAAAACTGATGATTTTCCTGAATAAGTCTTGGTGCTTGATTGGCACTTACCATAGCCTTCTTTGATTTTCTCTGGTGTGCCCGATGTTAAAACTGACTCCATCCTTGACCCATCTATATCGGTTCTCCCTCCTTGTGAACACAACATCCCTGGCATACAAGTAAGGACTTCCGAAGACAACATCAAATGCATCAAGTGGAATAATATCAACCTCTAATACATCTATGTATTGGGTATTTATCCCAAACTGAAACTTACACTTCCTTGTAACTTGTATTTCTACACCCTTTTTCACCCATCCCAGTGGGTATGGATGTGGATGCACTTAAGTCTCTAGACCAAGCTGTCCTACAACTGCATCAAAAATCAAATTTGACTAAGAACCAGAATCTACTAAAGCATTTACCATAGTCTTCTTGATTTGGATTCTAATTTGAAATAGTTTACTCATCTCTTCTTCTTCTGCATCCCCGTACATGTTAGTGGCCATGCATCCAGCCTCTCTTCTACATCTGAATCATCCTTAGTCTCCACATCTCCTTATGTCTTCACAGTGGCCATGGATTTCTTGGAATCCTTGGTTCGGTGCTTTGGGTGTAATTCTGGATGCAACTTCCAACATGTGGCATCAGTATGTCCATTTACATCACAATTCTTACATAAATTCTTAGGATCTTTACAAGTATGCAAAGCAATAGTGGACATGTTTACCTTTCCATTTACCTCTGCTACTTGTCTTCCCTTGTTCTTTTTCCTGTTGATCTGTTGACTAGTCTCCCTTTGGCTCTGCTTCTCCTTGCTTCTTCTTGTCATCAATGTAGTATGCTTGTATACAAGCTTCATTGAGATCCTTGGGCTTCATGGAGATTACCTTCCTCCGAAGGTGAGTGTGAATTCCTCCCAAATACTTGGTCAGAATGTCCTCATCCTCCAAGTCCATATTAAGCAACATGGCTTGTCTCCAAAATTCTATAGTGTAGTCTTGCACGCTTTGAACACTTCCCTATCTAAAGTACTGCCACTTAATCATCATGTTAGTCTTATGGCCAATAGGATATAAGTTAGCTCTTAGAAATTCTTTAAAACCTTTCCAAGTACTGAAAATAGGACGTTTCTTCTTCTCACAAGTGGCTAGATGGGTTTCCCACCAAACTAGAGCATGACCTTCCATTTTGAGATGTGCAAAGGTGATCCTTTGTGCCTCAGTGACATTATGCACACTAAAATATAATTCCAACTATTTAGCCATTTATCAAGTAATTTTGCATCTACTTGTCCTTCAAAGTTATTTATTTCCACTTTTATTTCAACTTTAAAAGGTGTATGAGAAAATTTTACCTTCTCACTTACAATTGGCATCTCTTCTTCATGCCCTTCCCATCTTCCTCATCATGGCTCTTTCCAATACCAAATATTTTGGCCAGTGCTTGAACCACTGAGTCCACAGAATCTTGCTTAACCAAAGCCATATTTTACAGATCTGAAAGCTCTTCTTGTTTTCTATGCAATCTATCCATCATGGTCTCTAGCATCTCGACTCTACGGACCAAGTTATCTTCTTCCATTTGAGCTCAAATTATTTGTTTCCACTTCTTCGTAGAAATATATGGTTCGCAAGGTAAAACTTCTTCACCTTTAGACCTTGTCACTATCATACAAAATCACAAGAAAGATTTGAATACCACAGTCCTGGATATATAATCAGCTCTGATACCAAAATGATCCGTAAACTTCTACTTTGGAACTCTACGAAATCACACAAATTATGTTGTTCTACTTTCAACTTTAGAAAATGACATATTTTATTGAAGATTAGAGATTTAGTGACTGATTATCTAGTGCTATAGAAAGGAAATTATAGAGAATAGGAAATAATTAACTCCAAACACCAACAATTTTATCCTAGAAACCTCCAATGGAGGAAAACCAATCAGGAAGGGAAACTGACTCTTTCTTCCCACTTTTATTGGTCAATTATAGACAATTACAGATTACAAGAAGTATGAAAAGGATAGCAACAATGTAAACCTTCTTTTCCAATGCTTTCTTGACTCTGTTTCTACACCTTGCTCCTACAATTCCACTCCAACACTGAAGATCTTGCTCACTTTCTCTTAAACCTTTTCTCTTTGATCTCTTTAGATATTCGAATGATAAATTCTCTTGTCTCCTTTCTTGTATTTATAGGCCTTCTACATGTCCTCTAATGCACTGGAGAATGTGAAAAGGTTAGGGAAGGGAAGAGACACAGTTGGGAACTTCAAATTCATGTCCATTCCTGCTCCATTTCCTTTTCTATGTTCGAAAGTGTCAGGAAGGCCGCCATGGGCATACCAACAATTTTAGGACCGCCACTTTGGTTGGGTGGAAGTTATAGGACCTTTTCCCTACAGGGAGGCAGTTCTGCAACCACCACTCTGCACATAGTGGTGGTTCTATCTAGAACCTCCGTTTACCTCATTTTTCTTCATTTTCTTCAATTCTCCTTCTTGGTGTTGATGGAACTAATGAAGTGGTGTGTTTTACTAGATCCCTATGGATCAATGAAGAATAATACTTGTATTCTTAATTGATGGATTAGCTTTAACTTGGTGTCGCTATTTCACTTGTTTTACTCATATAAGTTGTTGTTTTCCTCCTCTAAAATCCTTCTCTACACATTAATCTTCTATATTGATATTATTAGAATATGGAGACATTTTGTGAGCCAAAATCTTCCATTTAATGATAATTAGTTGTATATTTGTAAATAAGTTATCCCAAGTTTTGGTGAATTGTTCTCAACCTCTCCCATAAATAGGAGGGACTAATGTCCCCTGAATTGTTGATTCTTTCTAAAGACCAAATTTTCAACCAATAATGTCACTATAGGGTTCATTGTGCATACCTATAATGATCTGGGATTGACTGTAAACAGGTTCATCATGATAATTACCTCTTTTCACCACCTATGACCCCCTTTGTTCCTTATGAATCCATCCATGGTAACCTCTAGTTGTCTACCACCTCCATACATGAAGTACCCTATACTTTTTTTATGTATTATGAAGTTATTGGTTGTCTGATGCTTCTTCCTTGCAACTATTGATTTGATGTACACTTCAGTATCTTTGGTAATCATGAATTTGATCAATTGAAATATTTATTTGTTCATGAAGTGCTAGACTCTATCAAATACGACCATAATCTCAAAAAATAGTTCTCCTTATAACTTAGAATAAGGGGTACCTACAAATCATGATCCAATGATATAAAGGATCTCAAAGTCCAAGACATGGCCTACACTGATTTATGAGGGAAAATATCATTAGTATGTCTTCCACCTCACAACTCTACAACCAACATACCATGTGTGGGCTCATGGGCTGAATTAGCTGTATGATATAAAACTTTGTGTCCATAGATTGTGTCGATCCCTTCCAAAAATGGGCTAACTATATGTCTACACTAATCTAACTTGCATATATAGAATTAGAGCTTCTACTAGAACAAGGATATATTTGTAAATTTCATTGTTATGCATGAATCTAGCCTTCATGGAAGGTTTGATCCGTATCCCATGAAAACCAGTGTATGCTAATAGCGTGAATATCATATCTTGTTGCAGTAGAAAGTATTAATAATTCGCATCATACTCCCTTATTATTTGGCCATGCCCTTCTTATATGTCTCTTTCATTGCAAAACTTATGAACATCATCCCTTCAAATAAAAATAATGGAACTTAGGCTAAGAATTAGCATCACTAAATTTAAATCCCTACAAATGTATGTAGTTGTTTGGATCATACATGGTATACAAGCTATGTGCACACCCTTGCAAAGTAGTAGTCATACCAAATTCCTTACATAAGTAGTTCATATGATTTTAGCATCCATATTATTCATCACACATGGTGTGCGACATTGACTATTTGTCATCTTTAATTATCCCTATTTATGGATTCAAGAGACATCTTAATAAAGTTGAAGGGGTTGGTATTATATATGTTTTCTAAATCCTCAATTACTCCATATGTTCTACCATATGATGCATTTTGATCCTAGGATCCACCTGGGAAAATGATCCATTGGCCTATCACTTTCAAAACTCACGTAGGATGTGTCTTGACTCAACAAGTATAAATTGAACTACAGATCTACCAAGTCCTTCTAAGAAGCACCATAAATTTACCAATGTTTTCAAGTGGTATGATTGCAAAATCATATGTAGACTTTGACCTCCATAACACTGATTATGATGTTATTTAGGAAACTCTGATTGGAAAACCCATGTCTTGTTGGCTATGAAGTACCTACATAGTGATGATGGGTGTAATGGTGTGTGCCCCATACTGGAACACCAAGTGCAAGGGCTAGGTTTTAAGCATGATCAATTTTATCCCATACATCAACCAATTATCATTTATTTCCAGCCATCAGAAAAACATCAACGGGTATCTCTCAATCAAAATTTTCAGGCTCCATGTTATTAAATCAAGGGGGATCTTATCCATGCTTTCCTAAGGATGAAAGAACTAGATGCTTTGGCTCCACACCCACCTGATTTTGGAATGCCTTTGATCTTCTCTTATGGTAACTACCACTATCCTAAAGTAGTATTATAACTTGTGTGTAGAAACCCTCTCACACCTCCAAAAAATTAAGTTTTGTTATTCTCTGCTGATCTTTCTATGAACTTTTCTTTGTACAACCTTAACCATCCCTAAGAAACCTACCCTCTAGATGGTTTTATTAGCCATATTTTTCTTCCAAATAGGAGAACAATCAAGATATTAATTACCATTGGGATAGACAATGCGCAAATAGGATCCTTGTCGAGATTCAATTGAAGAACTAGAACTCATTATAACCTTTCTTGCATAAGTGTAACAACACTCCAAAGTTGTAACTATTTAGAACCACTCTCCAATGATCTACATTATGGCCAAGTTTATATTTGATATCATCATGTAAATTCTGGTAGTCTTCATGTGTCTAAAAAATTGTTCTATACCTCCAATTTCTCTTTGATGCATATGTTACCAACCACTCATACAACTCTATAGGGAAAACAACAAAATAATGTCTCATAGATATCATGATACATATGTTGATTCAACCCACTGGTAAATGAGCATTAAAACATGTCCTAGTGTGGATATCATGTGAGAAAAACATTCCTCTAAATGGCCTACATCCATTTCTACTATACATGTATCCAAAGTCAATCTCCATTTTTTCATCATGTAATAGCTTGTAATAGTCCTAAAAAAGGCTCTTACTTCATGAATTTGATCTATATGCATGAATTTGATGTATCATGAGTGTGTGCATCACATATCTTAAAATATGTGGCGACCTTAGCTTTCTTGGTATGGTAGTAAAATCCCTCTTTTGATGCCAACATGGTGTCCTTAAAAAAATTTACATGCCAGAAAAGGCCTTCAAACTATCATGCATGCACATATTTTTGGTGTGACCCACAGTCACTGCACCATATAAGTATATGTTCAAGCAGTAAAATTTTCTATATCATAACCATATGTAAAATCGATAAACAAGAATCAATAACAAGTTTACCATGCAAGATCCATTAACAGAGACATCAATTATCCATGGTAACTCCACTATTAATTCCATTAAGCACATGTAAAGCTACCTCCAATGCCTCTTAAGGGTTAATAATAAGTCTTTTATGACAATACACGCTAGAAAGGTAGTAAAATTCCAATCATTCAAAAATATTTCACATACTATGTAGGATGTATCTCATAGGATATATATTTGAGATGGGGACTTTCCCTTCACCAAATGTGCATTCCCATAAATAGGCTCTTACACTGCTCGGTAAGTTCATGATTAATTTCCTACAAGAATCACCACATGCAAGTACTTTAGATTGGCCAAACTATGGGATTCGTAAAATTTAATAAATTGGGTCAAAAGCAACCTTGGGATTTTCTCATAATCTACTAAGGATCCAGTGACGGGTCATGTTTCTTACCAAGTGTGTGCTACCTAAGCACAAGCCACCTACTCCTAATGCAAGTGATAAAATTTGAGCTATATCCTAATCTAAAGTTCCAAGGAACTTTATGAGTAAATGAAAATAAACCTACACTAAGAGCGGTGATACACCAAAAAAAGGAGGGTGTTAATCAAAAATCCAACTGCCTAAAATGGATAGAGGTGAGCAATGGAGAGGGTGGACAAAAGATGCACCACAGGACAAAGATAAATTCACATGTGCTTCTTTGTACTTAGTGTTCATAGATTAAACATACTTCCCAAACTTCCAATAAAATGAGGGATTGTCACTAGTAACCTGTTACAATGGAAGCGGAAAGTAGAGACAATAAAACCTAAAGGATGGACAATGAAATGCATCAATTGTTTTAGCCGTGTGCATCATTTTGCACAATACATTGTGATCAGTGGGAAATTAGAAAGTTTAATGGTTATCTCTTTAGTGTGAGGCTTAAGTTACTACATTCAACAGCATGAGAAGATAATAGAATTTTTGGGGAGGAGAAAGAAAATGTTTAGCTTCTTCATCACTTTCAATTTTTATTAGTACTTGTTTTGTATTCCCTGATTGAGTGAGCAGACACTCATTCGTTGGATCGGGATACCAAGATCCTCATTACAATTTATAGAATGAGAAAGAGAGAGGATCCTTGTCAATCCCGAAATTTCCTTTTCATCTCACTTCCAAGATGCAATAAATGATCTTATCTCAATTAATCGGTTTTATTTGTCTCTCCTAGTTCCTGGATGTTGTACATAATCTTACATAGAGAAATTCTAATTCCTTGAGTCTTCTCTTCTAAGATGCAATGGAATATATCTAACATATAATCCTATCCTTATCATACCTTATGCCACCTGATGCTGAGGAGTTTAGCCTTCTATTGTCTTGCAAATGTAATAACACCAATTGTCAATTTTTGAGCATGTTGAAAACTTACCCCTATGTCCAATTTTTCAAGTCTTATCATCCCAAGACACCCTGGGTGCCAAAAGTTCATTCAGTCTAAGTGGCATCCCGATTAATTTTAGGCTTGCTTCCCCCTAGGTGACTAGGATTAAATTTAATTCTTTTCTAGAAAAGTCCATTTAAAATATTTCACTTCCCCCCCTCTAATATTCACCTAATCATTAAAAATATTTTATGAATTTTAATGTTATGAATCCAAATATATTATGCTTGTCTCTCACCCTTTTTGATCTTGGAAATGTAATGGTTTAAAGTTTAAAAGGAAATGGAGCTTTTTCTCTTAATCTCTCTCTAAATCAATTTGACAAAAAGCTCCTCTTGGTTTGACCATTGGGATGTAAAATTATGCAATCCTCTCACAAATGTTGAATTGATGTTGTGATTTGCCATATATGAATGTTAGATAATACTGGTGGACCATGACTCTCCTTTTCACTCACTATTTTTACACAATTGGACAAGTTTTAGGTAGCTACCACGTTGATTCCAATGGTTGCATTAAATTTAAGTTTAAAGTTTTCCTAACTTAAGCCATGTATTATTTGTGGGGAAATGTTATTTTATAATGGTGAACTTATTTTATAATAAGCAAAGTTAGTGATGGGATGCATTTCCTTGGTAAGATAATGACATTTAAGATTTTTTATATTATACTCCTAGAGTTTCTTTGCATACAAGAAATCATACACTAAATCACTCACTTAGGTTATTTCACAGTATTTTTTTGTACATTATAATTTGGGCCTTCAGTAAACCTGATCCATTCATACTATTGAAAATGTAACCAATTAGAAGGATCTAATTGTTACATGTTCGTACCTTGGGCCAATCTTAGGTTGAGGAAATAGTTTCAAACAATGCAATACTTTTTAATGAATAAGGGATTCAATACTTAGTATTCTACACTCTCATAAGGATGATTTTGGGCCAATACTTTCTAGGAAATAGTGTGTATACCCACAAATTATTGTGGTTTGAGAGTTGTGATTCAAATATTTTGTTCCAACACGTCGATACAGTGGCCGCTTGTGGACCTTCTTATTGACTGAGATTAAATTATATCTTTAGACACTTTAAATAAGAATTGTTCATTAAACTAAACCTAAGACTTTAAATGGATAGATTTTGATTGAAGCTTCAAAGAAATTTTTGATAGAACTTCATGTCAACCACCAGGCCAATTGTGTCCCACTGTGATATTATTTGAATGGGCTGATCCCTCTAACATAGGCTCTTTTCATCCAAGGTATAATGGTTAATTACATCACAAGAGCTCTTGTGGGAATCATCCATATGTGTCATCATTAAAGCTATAGCTTGTTTATAGGCTTGATGGTGTAACTCAGAATAACTTTGTTTTCATCATTTGTAATGCACTAAGTAGTTCGAGTATCTTTGTTGAAATCAATAGTGTATCCTACCTTTCATTCAACCACGTTGATAACTATTATATGTGCAGCTTGGTTAGGACTTGTGTGGACTTAGACGCTACCAACCATTCACTTGATCATCATTCAGTGACAGAAATCAGCTATGTGAATTGGATTTCATGAGACATTATTTTTGCTAGGTTCAACTCATTATAAAAAACTTGTATTTTTCCAAGTCTAAACAATTTGAGACATGAAAAAATATTTTGCCTACGAAATGGCTCATAATCCCTAACTTCAAGGTTGACCGTCCAAGAAAAGTTAAACTCCTATTCTTGCAATGAAAGTCGGGAATGAGCTTCTCTTTTGAGAAACAAGTTTCTTGTTATCTACAAAGAATCATTGAATTACAATCGGGGTAAGAATCATGATGAAGTTTATTTTGAAACGGCTTTCAACGATCTCAACAATATGACCATTTAAAAGAGAACAATAGTTTGTTGTGCACATACGTAGAGACCTAATTCTAGGAAAATTGGCCAGTGTTATCCTATCTCCAAAAGAGAGGCACTTGTAATATGGAGATTCTTAGCCTAAACCTAAAAAATGTCTGATCTTTCAAATTTGAATGGCTGACCAACCACTTTATTCCATGTGTCTCGATCCCATTTTGAAATGAATCAACTCCATGTTGGGACATTTTTGGTGGTTTGTCATAGATTTCCTAAACTATAATGAAGTATGGTATTGGCTCATATGAACTCAATGAGAAAAACCTATCTTTCCTTTAAAATCGGATGATCTTCATTGTAACTCAGCTATGCACTGTTGAAAGTAAACTCAAGCATTATCCATGTAGCTTAACCAAATGTCATGCATTTATCCCTCAACACAAAAAACATAGCTTGTTTGGAATGAGCATATGTCTTGGTCTTTTTTTTCAAACATGTTAAATGTTAAAGTTCACATGAGGTAATCTATATCTAAATACTTCTCATTCAAAAGTCACTATTCCCTTATTTAATCATCATGAATTTTTATTGATTTTACTGAAGTACTAAGTGAAGTGTGGAGATGTTAATTGTCGTTCTTTAAAATTGTAATTCTGATATGAATCTAATTTCTTTACCAAATCCTTAATATAAGAGTCACAATGCAAATTTACCTATTGTCCAATTTTTCCAAGGTATGAAATTGTGATAAAGTCCTTTGGTGACTCACCTCTGCCTGTTAAATGAGCTGATGATCTATCCTGTAGATATCCATTGGGCAATTTTTTTAGATGCCAATGGTCTAAACTTAAAAATATTGAAGGAGACACTTGGAATGTATGACTACTTTAGGGTGAACTTCATTTTGCACTCTGAACTTTCAAATAAAATCTTAAAATTTGTTTTGGAGAGTAGAAAATTGTTTTGAAACTTGAATTATCACTCTATTCCCATAGCATGTGATCTGTGAAATGATGACAGTGAATGTAACTAAGTAAGGGATAAGTTCAACATCTTATTTTTTTTATATACAATTGATTTTCAGGCAAGGTGAAATCAGTCTAAGGATTGGAGTGAAAAAATGATGATTTCTTGAACATCATTGAAATCTCATTAAAGGTTGATTTTATTTCTTATTATGAAAACCCCATTTTGACAATGGTTACTTAATACTTTGTGAAGGATGGAGCTGCTCATTCGGCACATGTTCCTAGAATGATTGTGGTGATTTCTATACATAGGCATAGAGATTTTACAGTTTTATGTTGGAGACAAATTCAATGGTGGAAATAAGTGATTTTAGTTTATTGGAAAATAGTTTTGAATTTGAAGCTTTCAATTGTTACATACAGCTATGAGATTCATACTGCAATAGCAAAATACTACAGACTTTATACTTCAAAGGGAGTATGAAAATCCACATGTACTAATAGAGAAAATAATAAACAAAAGTTATATAAGAAGACAAATCAACACACCCCTCAAGAAAACATGTAGAGTGTTACAAGTCACTTCAACTATGCTTAAAACAAACCTACAAGCCTACCCTATACTAATGTAGAAATGGTTGAACACAAACATATATGACTTTGTGATGAGAAGTAGGAAGGGTTTAGATCCCTTCCTCTAATCCTATCCAATCCATTGTTTTGGGGTTAGCACACAGTTGTATAGAAAATATATCAGATCTAAACATACATGTAAATAAAAGCAGATATTCTACTAGAAGAAATATACAAAACAAGAGATATAAATCAACACCAAATTTAACGTGGTTCACCCAGTGTGGGCTACATCCACCAAGAAACAAGCCAATCTATTATCCAAAGCTTTGACAAGATATACAATGAAGATTTACAATCTTCCACACCTCTCAGATGTACAGTACTTTATTTCTCTCAAGCTTTTGCTTCATCACCAAGAATTCTCTCTCACACCAATTTTTGGGGTTCTTTCTAATTCTTGTTAATTCTCTTACTTCTAAACCCTAGATTTTATGCTTATATAGTCATTTATAGACTTAGGGCACTTAGCCATGTAATTACAATCAATAGATATTTTAATGCTAAAAATAGATCTAATTCCTGAGAGTTAATTAAAACTCCTCACACAGGTAACCGACGTCAGTTTAGCCCTAACCGATGTTTCCTCATGCTTGACCAATGCCAGTCATACATGAATGATGTTGGTCCCTCCATAACCGATGTTGGTTACTTTATTTTCCAACAAGTTCCAATTACATGCTAAAAAGAAGTAATTGAGCTCCACAACTCAACAATCTCCCACTTGGAGATTAATTACTGCACCATACCTATACAACATCATTCTTGGATCCTTCCTTAGCTTTGTTTCTTCCTCTTCAAGTCTCAAACTTGAAGACCAACAGAAGTGGAGTGTAGCTCCAACTTCTCCTTTTCTAATGGCTTCGTTAGCATATCCACAGGGTTCTTGCTCGTATGAATCTTTTCCAAATTCAATTTCCCATCCTCCAATACCTATCATATGAAGTGATACCTCAACTGAATGTGTTTCATTCTCAAATGAAATGCTGAGTTCTTTGCCAAATGAATTGCACTCTGACTATCACTGAACAATTTACAATCACCTTTCTCCTTTCCCAACTCTTCCATGAACCTACTCATCCATATCATCTCCTTGTTAGCCTTTGTAGCTGCAACATACTCTACCTCTGTAGTAGAAAAATCCACAACCTTCTACAATCTTGAAATCCAGCTAACTATCATTCCACCTACTGTGAAAATATATCCAGTAGTGCTCCTCCTACCATCCAGATCTCCAGCCATATCCGAATCAACATAGCCACGTAATGAAATATCCAAACCTCCATAGCATAACTGCATGCTAGATGTCCCTTTCAAATACCTGAGTATCCATTGGATTGATTTCTAATGCTCTTTACCTAGATTGGCCATATATCTACTCACAACTCCCACTACCTGTGCAATGTCTGGTCTGGTACAAACCATAGCATACATGAGACTTCCAACTGCTGAAGCATATGGCACTCGTGTCATGTATTTGACCTCCTCATGTGATGAAGGACACTGATCTTTTCTCAATTTGAAGTGTCCAGCCATAGGTGTACTAACAGGTTTTGCATTCTGCATGTTGAACCTTTCTAACACCTTGTAGATATAATCCTCCTGAGACAAATACAATTCCTTATTTTTCCTTGTCTCTTTGTATTTGTATGCCAAGGATTCTTTTTGCAGCTCCTAAATCCTTCATAGAAAATGTGTGAGCTAGCTTTTCCCTTAAGCTCACCAATGTCCTGCATACTAGATCCTGTAATAAGCATATCATCCACATACAGTAACAAAATAATATAGCTCCCATTTTCAAGCTTCTTGAAATAAACACAATGGTCAGATTCACATCTCAAGTAACCATGCTCATGCATAAAACTATCAAACCTCATGTACCATTTCCTAAGAGCTTGCTTGAGCCCATATAGGCTCTTTTTCAACCTGCACACTAATTTCTCCTTACCCTTGACTTCATACCCAAGCGGCTTTTACATATAAATATCTTCATCCAAATCACCATGAAGGAAAGTCGTCTTCACATCTAGTTTCTCTAAATGCAAATCTTCTATTGCAACTAAACTCAATATAGTATGAATGAAATTCATCTTAACAACAGGAGAAAATATTTCACCAAAGTCAATACCTACTTTCTGTGTAAATCCCTTTACTACAAGCCTTGCCTTGTACCTTTTATGTCCACCCTCTTCTTCCTTGATCCTGTAAACCCACTTGTTTTGCAATGTTCTCTTACCTGCTGGCAACTTAACCAAATCCCAAGTCTGATTCTATTCCAAGGAGTCCATCTCCTCATCCATGCCATGCTCCCACTAAACGTGAGTCTTATCCTGCATTGCTTCTTCAAAAAAATTTGGTTCACCATTATCAGTCAATAATAAATAAAATAGAGAAGGTGTAAATCTTTCTGGAGGTTTACTTACCCTTTGTGACCTTCTCACAGAAGTTTGGGGTACCAGAGGCTCAATCTAGACCTCCTAGACATTCCTATCCAAATTTGACAGTGACTGCCGCGCTAGTCACCTCTAACTGACATCAGTTCTGCTAACTGATGTCGGTTTGGATCTTCTATAACCGATACCATTCATCTGACTGATGTCGTTCAGGGGTCAACCGACCACAAGTTACTGTGTAACCCTATCGATATTTTTTTAAATCCTGAGAGTTCATTTTCATTCAATAAACTTCTCAACCGGTTCATCCTTGGGTACCAAAATTTGATCCCTGTACATTCTCTTTTCATTCCATTCAACATCACGACTCCTAATAATTTTAGAATTCTCTAAATCCTAAAAATGGAATCCGAAATCACCAGATCCATAACCAATGAAAGTGCATCTCTTGGATTTTGCATCCAACTTTTTCCTATTTTCCTTATCAACATGCACAAAAGCTTCTGAACCAAAAACTTTAAGAAAAGAAAGATCTACCTCTTTTCCAGTCCAAGCTTCCTCTGGTATTCCTCCATCTAGTGAACTTGAAGGCCCACGGTTAATCAAATAAACCACTGTATCAACTGCTTCTTCCCAAAACTGCAAGGGAAATCCAGAATGTATCCTCATACTTCTAGCATGTTCCATGATTTTCTTGTTCATTCTTTCTATAACACCATTCTCCTGTGGTGTTCTTGGAACCATTCTTTCTCTACGTATTCCATTCACTGAACAATAATCATTGAAATCCTTACTACAGTATTCACCACCATTTTCAGATCTAAGGCACTTTAACTTAGAATTTGATTCATTCTCAACAAGGGATTTCCATCTTTAAAAGTCTCAAAAACATCATATTTACGTTTAATACAATAAACCCATACCTTTCTTGTAGCATCATCAATGAAAGTAACATAATATAGGATCCTCCATGAGAAGCTACCTGAGCTGGTCCCCACACATCTGAGTGTACAAGCTCCAATTTTTGCTCCTTCTTAGTTGCCCCAACTTTGAGAAATCTCACTCTCTTTTTCTTTCCAAAGATATAATGCTCACAGAAATCAAGATCTAAATCTTTCAAATCTGATAACTTACCCTTAGCCTTTAAGATCTGCATTCCTTTTTGACTCATATGACCCAACTGATTATGCCACATGCATGCATCTAAATCTAAAGTAGATAATGCAGAAAAGGAATCAGTAATACATAGGTAGATAAATATAACGTTCCTACCTTCTTACCTCTTGCCATAACAAAAGCACCCTTGGTGACTTTCCAAGAGTCTCCTATAAAAGTAACCATGCAACCAGATTTACCTAGTTTCCCTACAGAAATAAGATTCCTCCTAAGGCTTGGCACATGCCTCACATCTTTCAATACCCATGTATTTCCATTCTACAATTTTAGATGAACTTCCCCTTTACCAATAATACTACAAGGTTCATCATCACCCAAATAAACATGCCCAAAATTTCCCTGGACATAATTTCTGAAATAACCCTTATTAGGGGTTGCATGGAAAGAAGCTCCTGAATCTAAAACCCATGATTCAATTCTATTATCTAAAGAAAGAATAAGAGCATCGCATTACCTCTGATACAGTAAGATTTGCTTCTTTACCTTTGTCTGGTTATTGGTTCTCTTTATCCTTTGACCAATAATCTTTCTTTGCATGTCCTTTCTTTCCACATTTTCCAACAAGTAATTCCCTTACTTCTAGGATTTAGATCTGTTATCCCTTGAATTTGATTTCCCATTACTCTTACTCTTGGATCTCTCCTTCTGCCTTGCCCTGCTTTCTACATTCAAAGCATTCCAGATGATGATTCCTCTGTACTCTTCCTACAAATTTCTTCATTCAAGATTATACTAACCACATCATCAAACTTCAAAATATTATTAGCAGATGTTTATTACTAACAGCCATTACCAAGTTATCCCAACTATCAGGAAAAGAACATAAGAATAAAAGGTCTTTTACTTCATCATCAAATGGTATATCAACCAATTTTAACTAATTTACAATAGATCGTAAATCATTCAAATGAATAGATGCAGATCCACCTTCATGCATCTTAGAACTAAATAGTTTCTTCATCAAATAAAATTTATTTGAAGCACTAGGTTTTTCATATAAATTAGCAAGAGATTTCATTAACTCTACCGTAGAAGTCCACTTCTATAATATTGGAAGCCACAGATGCTTCCAGGCTCAATCTTATAGATCCCAAAGCCTTTCTGTCAAGAATCTTCCTTTCTTCATCAGTCATCTTCGTAGGTCTAGACTTCTCATCCAACGGTAAATACAAATCTCTTTGATATAGATAATCCTCAATCTATTGTTGGAAATATTATCATTGATGTCAAAATAGGTGTTGAACTGGTAAACAGAAATCTGTCAGAAAGTAATGGAATTGTGAGTATGTCAATGGAAATAACCAGCAACATATAGAGTAGCAAAAAGAGTAGAAATCAGATATTTATATATGTGAAAAGGGTCACCTTTATAGGAGAAATACTAGTAGTATCAAAGTGAACAACATTTAAGAAAGAGGAAGATCTTGACAACCATGATGAGAAGAAAGCAACACTTTTTCACGGAGACCATGATTTATCCTTGGAGGCCCACAATTTGCACAAAAGAGGGCCCACGACTTTCTTAGAGAGCAATCACTCATGTCTTAAGGGGCTACAATTGAATGTTTAGGTGATAATTAAATTATTTGGAGTAGTACAATTATGTGTGCATTAATTAATTCAAAGGGGGCAGTGATTTGTTTAGAAAGAATAAATTAATAAATAAAGGCCGACTAATGTTAATGAAAGGGTGTGATGGTTTAAGGTGTATTGCTTCTTTTGAAAAGGTATGAAAGGCTATATAAGAAGATTCATATGAGACTTATAAAGCATGGAATTCAAGCTGAATATCTTAAGGAAAAAGAAGAAGAGGAGGAAGCGTACGGGCTGAATTTTAGAGCAACAAATCTGAACAGTAAGAAGAAGAATTTTCCATTATTCGTTGAGGAAGCAAGAAGTTCAAAAGTGGACAGCAAATTTTGTAAGGAAGGTTGGTGCCTTCATATTCGAAGAGATTTCTGTCTCTTGCTGAGTTGGTGCTTAGCAAAAGGGGTGGGTGCTCATGTAGGTTGGTGCCTACAAAAGTGTAATTTGGGGATTGGTGTCTCCAGTAGGTTGGTGCTTACAAATTTTTGAGAAATATATATAAAGAAAGAAGTTTATCTATGGTTTTCTCCTGAAAGGGTTTCCACATATATCTGTGTCTACTTGCATTAAGTTTTGTGTTCTTTGATTGATTTGATATATTCACATTGCTCATGATTATAGATCTAAGTTCAAGTATTAAAGTTTGAAATAATTTCATAATATTGATTCACCCCCCCTCTCAGTGTTATCTTGTGCTCAACAATTGTTATCAGAGTAGGTTCCTTCATGAACAATCTAACAGTTGGAAGGTAGACCAGTGTTGGAATACTTTGGATAACGGGAGCACATATGGCTAGTCAAGTGCAAGAAGGATTTTCCTTAAACAAGGCTCCATTGTTCTAACGGAACAAACTATGCATTTTGGAGCATAAGGATGAGAACCTATCTGATGGCACTAGGTTTTGATATTTGGAAATTAGTAGTGCTCAGATATACCATGCCAAGGTGATGAATGCAATCTTGTGTGGTCTGTCAACAGACCAAATTTGTCAAGGTAATACAATGTGACATGGCAAAGGAAATATGGGATAAACCTTCAAACAATATATGAAGGTGATGATAAGGTCAGAAAAGATAAGCTTCAAACCCATAAAAGAAAATTTGAGAGCCTAAAAATGAAGGATGAGGAAGATGTTGCAACTTATCTTCTGTGGGTGGATGAATTTGTCAGCCATAAGAGGGCTTAGAGAAAAAATTAAGGAACCTATGATTTTCTAGAAGGTCTTAAGATATTTACCATTAAGATTTGATGCTAAAGTGTCTTCCATCGAAGAAATGAAGGATCTTGACAAGCTAAGCATGGACAAACTACATGGAATACTGACAGCTTATGAAATGAGGACCGAGTCTAATAAACTAGCAAAGAAGGAAGCCACATTCAAAGTCTCGAAGAAAAAGGAAACAAGGAATCTGAAGCGAATGATGAATCAAATAGTGAATAATATGAAAAGGAAGCTTTATTCATTCGAAAGCTAAAGAAAGGATCTAGGAGGTATAAAGATAAGTTACCATTTAAATACTTTAATTGTGGTAAAATTGGTCATTTTGCAGCTAAATGCCCAGAGAAGGAAGATAGCGAAGATGAAGAAAGAAAGCCCAAGTTCAAAAGAGAATTTAGGAAAAGCAGAGGCAAGAAAAGATTCCATGAAAATCAAAAGAAGAGTCTATATTCAAAAGAGGTAGCAGCTCATCCGAAGAAAGTAGAATAAGTGATTCAGATAGTAATGATGAAGAAACATTGTTTATGGCTATAGAAGAAGGTTCATCAACCAGAAAAGTTGATTTGAAAGGAATTGAGGACATAGAAGAAGAAGGTGAGGTAAACCTCAAAGAAGAACTCATTTTATGCGTTGGGTGAAATAAAAGCACTCATGAAAAATTAGGAATCAGAAGCAAAGACTTCATGCTCCAGAAATATGAAGAACAAAATCAATCTTTCGAAGCTAAGTTAGCCTAGAGTCTTGAAGAATCAAAGAATCTAATCATTGACCTCAAGACCTAGATTGAAGAAGCATAAGAGAATTGAGGAAGGTTTGAGAATTCAGGTCAAGGTAAAACAATAAGAATGTGAAAATCTGAGTCATAGATTGTTGCGATGAGAAAAGACTTAGAAAAGGTAAATACCAAACTAATGAACAACTTGAAATTTGAAAAGAGTACTAAGGTTCTAGATGAGATTCTATAAATTCAAAGATCACCATCTAAAAAATCAGGACTCGGATATGAAGAAAAACTAGAGAAAGCTTCAAAATCCATTGAGCTTCCAGAGAAGAAAGGTTTAGAAAAGGCATTAGTAGAAAATGAAACAGGGCTGAAAATAAAATGTCTAAGGTTAGATCGTGGATGTGAATTCATGTCAAATGAATTTATTGAATATTGTGAAGACCATGGAATTAAAAGACAATACTCAGTTGCAAGAACTCCACAACAAAATGGAGTAGTAGAAATGAAGAACAGAACCGTTCAAGAGATGGCCAAAACAATGCTAAATGAATCTAAGCTATCAGATAGATTCTGGAAAGAAGTGGTAAGTACTGCCATTTATATTTTGGATAGAGTGCAAATCAGAGTTAACTGTGACAAAACTCCATATAAATTATGGAAAGGAAGACTAGCCTCAGTCAAATATTTTAAGGTATTTGGGAGCAGATGTTTCATTAAAATAAATGAAGAGGACTTAGGAAAATTTGATTCAAGATCCGATGAAGGGATTTTTCTTGGGTACTCCACTAAAAGTAAAACCTTCATATGTTATAACAAGAGGTTGCGGACTATCATAGAAAGTGCAAGTGTTAGAGTGGATGAGGGTCTGGATCTAAAGACAAAAGAAAATTCAGAAGAGTCTTTAGAAATACCAAGTCTTGTGAAAGAAGAACAAGAGGAAGAAGAAGATATTGAAGAGTGGAGTAAATCAGAAAGGTATGATACCAAGACGCCATCTCGCTTCATTCAGAAAAATCATGATGAAAGTCAAATTATTCAAGAACTTTATACTAGGGTTCAAATCAGAAGAAGAATTACAAATGCTTCTGAGCAAGGGTATTTTTCTCTGCTATCTAAGGTAGAACCTAAGAAATTTTTAGAAGTAAGACATGATAAACATTGGTTGAAGGTGATGGAAGAAGAATTAGATCAAATTGAGAAAAATGAAACTTGGGAACTGGTTCCTAGACCAAAGAGTCAGAATGTGATTGGCACCAAGTGGGTATTTTAGAAAAAACTAAATGAAGATGGTCAAGTCACTCGAAATAAGGAAAGATTGGTATGCAAAGGGTATGCTCAAGTGGAAGGTGTTGATTTTCAAGAGAATTTTTCTCTAGTTGCTAGACTAGAAGTAATCAGAATGTTCCTTGCTTTCACAGTGTTTAAAAATTTCAAATTCTACCAAATGGATGTCAAATCAGCCTTTTTAAATGGGAATTTAGAAGAGGAGGTTTACATAGAACAGCCTAAAGGGTTCCTATTATCAGAAAATGAAGATTATGTGTGTAGGTTGAAAAAGGCATTGTATGGATTAAAACAAGCCCCCAGAGCATGGTACTCAAGGCTTGATCAACATCTACAGGACCAAGGATTCAAGAGAGGACATGTTGATAGTAATATTTACATCAAAACTGAAGATGAACACCAGTTAATTGTGGTTGTATATGTGGATGACATAATCTTTGGAGGAGACAATGAAGAAATGTCTAGAAAATTTACAGAAGACATGCAAAAGGAATTTGAAATGTCTATGTTGGGTGAGTTATCCTTTTTCCTTGGATTGCAAATTTCTCAATCTAATAAAGGAATATTTATATCCCAAACCAAGTATGTGAAGGAAATGTTGAAAAAGTTTGGTATGGAGGAGTGTGCACCTATCAACACACCAATGATCACCGGAACCAAGTTAACCAAAGATGACAAATCTCCAGATGCTGATCAATCTCTTTATAGATCAATGATTGGGATTTTATTATATGTGTCAGCATCTAGACCAGATATCATGCAAGCAGTGGGTATGGTGTCACATTTTCAAGCAAGGCCAAAAGAAACACATGTGCAAGTTGTAAAATGCATATTCAGATATCTAAAGGGAACTATGGATTACAGGTTGTGGTATCCAAAAGGAAAATATTTCACATTGACAGCGTATACAGATTCAGATTGGGTAGGATGTGTAGATGAAAGAAAAAGTACAAGCGGAGGACCATTTTTTCTTGGAAACAGCCTGGTATCTTGGCTAAGCAAGAAGAAAATTTTTGTATCCCTATCCAAAGTAGAATTAGAGTATATAGTAGCGGTACTATGTTGCATGAAAATTTTATGGATGAAGCAGACCTTGAAGGATATCAAAGTAGAGTATGATCATCCCATCTCCATATTATGTGATAATACTAGTGCAATAAGTATTTCAAAGAATCCGGTTATGCATTCCATAAAAAAGCACATTCCCATAAGATATCACTTCTTAAGAGAGCAGGTGGTAAAGAAACAGGTAAATTTGGAGTATGTCGCTACATCCGAACAGATAGCAGATATTTTCACTAAGCCACTTCCAAAGGAGACATTTGAATATCTACGGCATAAGCTGGGATTAATTTATTTTACATCTTTACATTGAAGAGTCAAGGGTAGCACTGGTTAAGGGGGAGCTAAAACTTTGCAAAAAATTTCAGCTCCTAGGATGACCCTTTGCCATTGATGTCAAAGGGGGAGAATGGTAGTAAGGGAGAGCTACGGCAAGAGGAACCTATAGAAGAGGAGATTATTATTTTTTGGGGTTTCCATCAATCACAAAGGGGGATATTGTTGGAAATATTGTCATTGATGTCAAAAGAGGTGCTGAACTGGTAAACGGAAATCTGTCAGAAAGTAACAGAATTATTAACGGAATTGTGAGTATGTCAACGGAAATAACCAGCAACATATACAGTAGCAAAAATAGTAGAAATCAGATATTTATATATGTGAAAAGGGTCACCTTTATAGGAGAAATACAACAGTATCTGTGTAAAGCAAACAACATTTAAGAAAGAGGAAGATCTTGACAACCATGATGAGAAGAAACCAGCACTTTTTCATGAAGACCGTGATTTATCCTTGGAGGCCCATGATTTGCACGAGGGCCCACGACTTGCTAAGAGAGAAAAACTCATGTCTTAAGGGGCTGCATTGAATGTTTAGGTGATAATTAAATTATTTGGGGCAGTCTTTATGTGTGCATTAATTAATTCAAAGGGGGGCAGCGATTTGTTTAGAAATAATAAATTAATAATAAAGGCCGACTAATGTTAATGAAAGGGGTGTGATGGTTTAAGGTGTGATGCCCTTTCGAAAAGGTACGAAAGGCTATATAAGAAGATTCATATGAGACTTATAAAGCATGGATTCAAGTTGAATATCTAAAAGTAAAAAGAAGAAGAAGAGGAAGCGTAAGGGCAAAATTTTAGAACAGCAAATCTAAAAGTAAGAAGAAGAATTTTCCATTATTCGTTGAGGAAGCAACTAGTTCAAAAGTGGACAAGGAAATTTTGTAAGGAAGGTTGGTGCCTTCATATTTGAAGAGATCGGTGTCTCTTGCTGAGTTGGTGCCTTAGCAAAACGGGGTGGGTGCTTCATCTAGGTTGGTGCCTACAAAACTGTAATTTGGGGATTGGTGTCTCTAGTAGGTTGGTGCCTACAATTTTTTGAGAAATATATATAAAGAAAGAAGTTTCTCTGTGGTTTTCTCCCGAAACGGTTTCCACGTATATATGTTTCTACTTGCATAAAGTTTTGTGTTCTTTGATTGATTTGATATATTCACATTGCACATGATTATAGATCTAAGTTCAAGTATTAAAGTTTGAAATAATTTCATAATACTGATTCACCCCCCCCTCTCAGTATTATCTTGTGCTCAACATCTGCATTTTCCATAATTGATAATTTTGGTCGTCAAATTTCTCTACCTTGTATTTTTTTTCTTCTGCCATTGTTGTAGCTCCCACTTAATTAGAAAACCCTTTGTGAGTAAATCTTCAACACACAAAACCCTCAAATAAAACTTTGATACCAGTTGTTGGGGTTAGCACACCAGTTGTACATATAATATATCATATCTAAGCATACATGTAAATAAAAGTGGATATTCTAGGTCATAAGAAATATACAAAACAAGAGACATAAATCAACACCGGATTTAATGTGGTTCACCTAGTGTGGGCTACGTCCACCAAGAAACAAGCCAATCTATTATCCAAAGCTTTGACAAGATATAAAATGGAGATTTATAATATTCCGCACCTCTCAAATGTTCAATACTTTCTTTCCATCGAGCTTTTGCTTCATCACCAAGAATTCTCTCTCACCAACCTTTTTGGGGTTCTTTCTAATTCTTTTTAATTCTCTTACTTCTAAACCCTAGATTTATGTATATATAGTCATTTATAGACTCAGGGCACTTAGCCATACAATTACAATTAATAAAGCTATTTTAATGCTAAAAATAGATATAATTCCTGAGAGTTAATAAAATCTTCGTCACACAAGTAACCGACATCGGTTCTGCCTAACCGCTGTTGGTTTCTTACTTGCTTGACCGATGCCGGTCATACATAATCGATGTTGGTCTTCCCTGACCGATGTCGGTCTATCCCTAACCGATTTCGGTTACTATATTTTCTAGCAAGTTCCAATTGCATGCTAAAATGAAGTAATTGAGCTCCACAACTCAACTAGCCATGTGGATGATTTGGCACTGAGTATAGCTGATATTAGGAGTGAAAGATTGGCTGCAAATTGACTTCCCACTCCTTCATACATCAAGGTATTAACAAGAAATAAAATAAATACCTCCTTTGAACTGCTGCTCATTTGGTCCCAAGAGGCATGTTGTTATTTGATCCTTGGCACATTGAACTTCTTCCTCATGCTTAGAAGCAAACATGAATAGGTTGTGGCTTCTCCCTCGACTCCTAATGAAGCCAAGTACCTGATTCGGAAAGGTTTGGTATTTTGAACTTTTCCTGCAATGCTCTGAGCTTCCAACTCCAGTAAGAAAGTCTTCTTGAAAGCCTTCCTAGAAAAGGTGACAGTCTTTGAATTGATTTTCTTCTTCTCGCACATTTACAAACAACTAAAGTGTCACCTTGGTGAAAGGTATGAGAGAGATGGGATCTTTGTGCTTCTTTTCTTCCTTCTTGGCAACATGGAAGTCTTCCTCATCATGTAGCTCATTATTTTTAATTGCAACATCTAATGAGGTTACTTGTACATCACTACAATCAGCTATAACACATTGTTCATTTGGGAGTTTCTCCTTTGTTGCTTGAAGACCACATTGTTCTAGAATAACCTCTTCCTCTAGCATGAAGTTTGATAAATCAAAATCTTCAATCTACTACTCTAGAGGATTGTTATGGGAAGCAAGGTCTTCTTGAATTCTCTCCTCCATCATGGATTCATCAACCAAGGAAAATTCTCTAAATAAAATTAAAAACCTTTTAATGATTTCATCTTCATTAAGTGCTCCTAAATCTGATTTGGTCTCCTCCAGGTGCTCCTCTCCAATTGAGTCTGGAGCTGATTTTTCTTCTTCCTCCTCCTCTGATTTTGTAATTGGTGTATGATGAACAAATTCTGAAAAGATAGTGCCAATGTGAACATTGCATTATGATAAAATAGATTGTTGATCATCACTCTCTTCTTCTTTCCCTACTGCTGCAACATCATCTTCAAAATAAAACTTGATTGCTTATTCCCCAACATTTGTCTCTTCTGTTGGTTTCACCATCATAGGGATTTTGTCCATTCCAAATCTTAGATCCCAACTTGTCAAAAAAAATCATATTTTCTTCATTGGGATCCTCCTCTTGTTGCTTTTCTGCTACAACAAAATCATATTCAGTCACCACTGGTCTTTTAACTTTGGCCCCCTCCTTGAGATTCACCATCAAGGGAATTTTTTCAATTCAAACTTAAGAGCCCATATTTTTAGATTCTTCTGTCATTTCTTCTTTATTGGACTCTTTCATCTTGTTTCCCTTGGTTGGTTTTTCTGATTTAATATTTCTTCCTAAGATGAACTTGAGACAACAAGAGGAAGGATGGGTTGGGTCACAACCAACTTTGCAATTGTTTGTGGTGGTGAGGGATGAAAAAATTCTTGTCTCTGTGGAGGGGATGCTTGTTTGGAAGGGAAAAGGGAAGAATAATTGAGGTGACATGAGATATTAGTAGATGGAGAAGGGAATTCAACACTTGGGACAGCATACAAGAAACTTGAAAACTGAGGGTCCTGCTGAGATGGTACAAATTGGGGAGTGGGGAGAGGATTGTGAGATGGAAATGCTAGATTTTTCTATTGAAAAGATTGACTAACATTGGATACAAAAGTTTTTATCTCCTAGATCCACTTTGTGAGCCTTGGAAACATCTCAGCTATGAATTCAAGCTTCTACTTGCGGGCTATAATGTCTTGGAAAAGGGCCCTCCCATAGACAAGGATTCCTAAATCCAACCTTGAATGCTTACATTTGAGATATATCCCTTGACTGCACCATTTTTTATTCCAATTCTTGAACCTTTAGCTGAAATTCAAAATCTTTAGGTGTAGGATATCCTCTGTAATTGACACACTCTTGCTCTTCCACAACTACATATTCTGGTGTGTATCCAAACTAATTTGCTTCTTATTCCTGTGAGTATGTCCACTGCTGATTTTCATTATAGTATGGATCTGGAGGAGGTTGGTAGTAACCTGAGAACAAAATTTACATGTTTGGAGGTGGATATGGGTTGTATGGAAACTATTGCAAATGTGAATTTCACTGTGGGAATGAAGCCATGATTGCACAACTTCATAGAATGGAAGAAAATGGAAGATGTGGAAAGAAATATGAATGAAAATGGATGGAAATGGGTGGAGAAAAGGTATACAATTTCATATATTAGGTTGTTTTAATTAGATGGAGTTTCCAGATGTGTATGTAAATGCTTCCAAAAGATAAAATTCCAACAAGAGCACACCAACTTGTTGAAATGAAGTTTTCTCCGATGTTTGGTCTGCAATCTCGGTAATTATTTTAAGTTCCTTGATTTTTTCGATGATGTAACACTTCTGAAAGATAAAAATTTGTCCTCTATGATGTCACACCAGGCATGCTAAAACTGTAATCATGAAATTACAACACCCCCGAATGGCCTGAATGTGGATGGGGCATTTAGTGTAATTTGTGTAACATTGGGTCATCTCTCAAGCTGTGGGACTTGCGGGCTTGAGATAACCCTCTAGAGAAGGTTGGTTCCTACTCCTAAACTACCTGCCCAAGCTACTACTAATGCAGGAAAGAAAACTAATCCTAATCTAACCTTCCAAGGGACCAAGGAGAGAGATTGTATGAAAATAAACCTACACTAAGAGTGGTGATACACCAGAAAAAGGAGGGTGTTAGCTAAGAATCCAACTGCCTGAAATGGAGAGAGGTGAGCAATGGAGAGGGTGGACAAGATGCACCACAGGCCAAAGATAAATTCACACAGAAAACCACTTCATACCCATTAAACATGGCTCCCACAAACCTGCAATAAACATCAAAATATGCACAGTATACCCTACAATGAAGAGAGGCAAGTAGAGACAATAAAACATGCAAAGGATAGACAAAATGCATAAAAAATCACCTTATATTGCTTTAATAAGTTTGCGCACTACATCATCAGTGTGGAAGAGGCAATAAAATTCCATTACAAAGCTTGGAGAGGAGGCTTAAGTTTCACATTCAACCCTAGCAGAGAAGAAAGAGAGAGGATGACAGGATAAAAATGACTAACTCCTCTACAAATGAGCCCAAGATTACAATTTATAGAATGAGAAAGAGAGAGAGAGAATTACAATCCCAAAATTTTCTTGCCAACCACTTATAAGATATAATAAATGAGTTAAATTTATGGTATTTTTCTTGCAAAAGGATCCCCATGTTATCCCATAGCCTATAATAGAGAAAGAATGATGTCCATGTCTATTAAATGCATTTCTAACCACCATCTAACAACCAAACTAAACTGGGTTTGTTCTCCTTAAATTTCCCCCCCCCCCAAATCTTCATCAATTTATTTATTTCTCAATTACTCTGCAAAGGTCTTGGAATTACAATTCCAACAAGACCAATTTTTTGTAATTCCATTAAGGGATGCAAAAGTTATGACAATCTGAGTGACTGTAGCTATTTTTGGTTTGCACAGGCTTGCTTCAACTCCATGGGACTGACAATTTAATTCTTTGCTGGAAAATGACATTTAAAATATTTTCCCCCTAAATTTGAAGGGCTACCCATATTTTAATTTGAAAGGCTAGGTTAAGCTTGACCCTTCATAATTGACAGATTATAAAATAGATTTCCCTTCAATTGAAAAAAGAAAATCTTAATTACCTTTTTATATATATATTATTATTGTATATAAAATAAATATAAAAAATTGTCAAAATTATTAAATATTGAACAATCAACCAATTTTTTTTTTTAAATAGTTAAATAAAATACTCAAGATTCAACAAAGTGATTACATATTCAGCTTGCATTACTCAAAGGAAGAGGTCTACGAGATTTCATTCTTTTCCATTCCTCATATACCTCATTCCAATCTACTATATCCAAATTTTGAGGTGCAGAAAGAGATAAAAACATTAATGTGTCTAATGTATCCAGACAAAGTCTAGACCTCTCAATAGTTTTAATGTGATTTAACTTGGAAAATCCTCTTTCACAAGCTGATGTACTTGCTGGAAGTGTGAGAACTATTTGCCACAATTTCATTAAATTAGGGAATGAATCTTTCCACATTTCATCTTCTCCACATTGCTCCCATGCCTTGAACATAGTCTTCTTTGGATGTGCTTTATGTAGATTCACAACAAAACTGTCTAATTCTCCCTGACATTTTTCTGTGTCAATTATTGGAGCATCACCAACATCAAATTTTTTACATAAATTTTCCAACCACCTTTGTATTTCAATGTCTCGACCATCCTCTTCATCAAAGTAACAACGAGGACTAAAAATCTTTGCAGCATTAAATATTTTCATGTCAACAAACCTAATATTGAGGCAATCAATTATCTTCTGAACAAATGCTTTACCCAAATGAATGCTATCCTCCAGAGTGCCAGATCCAAGTGTCTCAGGTATAGATTCAAACCTGAGGTTATGTACATGTGAAATACCTGTGCAATCAACAAACTCCAAACATCCATTTTGAGCCTTCTGTAAATATTTAAAAACATATTGAGAACCTGTTCCAAAGGTGAACTTAAGAAATCTCCTTTTTAGAATCTCAATAAGTACATCTAATTGAGTACCAATGATAGTGATATCAATATTCTCCTCTTGAAATCGTTGACTTAGCTTATTTAATTCACTGAGAACATCTGCAAGCAAATGCATACAAAATTGAACCTGAAATATTGTTCCCATTTCATACAATTTTGTGTCACCATGTTTGAATTCTTGTAGTAATGTTGGCATCAACTTAACAAGTCTAACCATAACTTGCCCTCTAGATAACCAACGGACATGATGGATTTGAAGAACCTGCAACCTATCAATTTGAAATAATTCCATTAACTCTTTGAGTTCACCATGTCTTTTTGCTGACTTCCCCAACCATGAATATATTTTATTTGCAAATTTATCAATGTATTCAATTTCAGGGAAAGCATGTGAAGCATCTACAACAGCGAGAGCTTCACGATGTGCAACACAATGAATGGAAACCAAGTGGGGTATTTCACGATTTAACTTAGTAGCTAAACCTCCATGTAAACCTCTCATAGAGGATGCTCCATCTGATGCAAATCCTACCATCCTGTGTTTTGGCAGCTCCATTTCTGATAATAAATTTGTTAAGGATTCATACATAGATTGTGCAGTTCCATCTTTTATTTTGAGGAGACGAAGAAATCTAGTCACACATGATCCATTCCCTCCATTTTTCAAATAATTAACATAGATAATTAGGTGTTTCTCCATTGTCCTATCTGTACTTTCATCAACCAAAATAGCATAAAAGGGACTGCAAAATATTTCTGCCTTAAGTTTTTCCCAATAAAGATTTTTTGCAGCAGATAAGAACTCTTTTCCAGAAGCAACATTTGTATATGCTGAATATTCATCAGATAATGGCATGTTAGGAGTTCCTTTGTATCTATGTAAATCACACATGTCTTTATAAACTTCTAAAGGTAAATCCTTAATAGCTATAAAATACATTGTCTCCATAACACTGATTATTCTTGATTTTTCAGCATCAACCATAAGTTCAACATGCTTTGTTATTGGTAAACATGATTTTTTGTTTTCAAACTCCATAAGTTGTATTGCTCTCTTATGGGCCTCTGAATTTGCATGACCATTCAATCCACTCAACTGAATTGTAGTACTACCCTCTGTGGCAAATGGAGTATCTGTTTTGTATTTGACACACCACAAACACTTGATCCTTTCTTTTCCATCTGGTGTTATGACACAATAACACCATTTATGCACAAACTTCCATGAAGGCTTAAATTTCCTATTAGTAGTGGTTAACTTACCTTTCTTCGGCGATGAAGGTTCTTCTTCTTCGATATTTTCAACATCATTGTTGATGAGATGGTCATTATCATCCACTGGATTTGAAGACCACGAATCTTGTCTCAATTTGAATGCATCAACAAGAGTTGTTTGTCTTCCATGTTTTTTTGGACGACCAATTTTCTTCATTTTTCTGCAATTTATAATGCAAACAATATTTTAAAATAATGAATCAAAAAATATAGAATATTAAAAATAAGAATTCACGGATTAATATTTGCACATCCATGATCCAGTTATTGATAATCCTATAAATGTTGTAATAACATAAAAAAAACTATTTTTGAGACTTACAAAAATTAAATAAGGTAAAATATTACATACCTTAAACTATCTTGGAATTTAAAATCTTGATAATTTTTCTATTTAAACATGAGGTGAGTCCTCAAATAATCTAGCTATCATATATTATTTTAAATCTCTTGTTTCTGAAAATAAACACAGAACAAACCTCCACAAGAGAAATATATTATGCAAGTGGGTTGGTCTTTCTATAGTCATTAAATTTAGCATAAAAAGCATTTTCTGCAGAGCTGCATTTAACGCTTGAATCTGGATCCAGTATAATATTGGTTTTTAACTCTGCATGTATAGCCGCAAGTTTTGGAGCTTAGAAAGTACTGAACCTAAGTAGCACTGGACTAAAATAGATAAAAAATTATCAGATATGGACCTCGAAAATTTTTCAGCAAGTGTATACATTACATAATGGACAAATAATTGATTCCAAAACTCTGTAAACAAAATTGGAAGTTAAGATAGAATATTTACTTCATTGTAGAGAGTTTCTATTTAAGCTACGGTATTTCCCATTTTTCTCACAAGCTTTGAAAAAAAAGTTTCCCATATTTTTTTGGTGTCAAAGAACTGCTCAAGTGTGCAATTTATATTTCTTTGGTTCCTGAATTATAACATTACCTAAAAAAGAATTTGGCGAAATGGAAGGATTGGATTTTTAATGTCATACAGTGGTATATAATGCTATTTCATTCATAAGCATAGATGGTTGAGTATTTAGGCTATGGAGAACTCAGAGGAACTTCAAAAAATTTCTTGAATAACATTAAATGAATTTTTGAGACTTCATTTAAATAAGGTAAAATTTACATACCTTAAAACTATTTGGAAGTTGGAATAAAGAATAATTCTGTCCCTATCTAAACCAGCTATCTTAAAAATTTAATTGCATGGTTGTGGTCCGAACTGTATAAATAACAATCAAGATTTGAGAAATTCAGCCGTAGATTTTTGGACAAAATGAATGTTGGGTATACCAAATCACCGATTTATATGTTTCCTTAAATTACTGACTCTATGTTTAGAAAGTTACTATTTTGTTTTTAATTGCTCTATTTAAGAAAATACGGTATCCAAAGGATATGTTGACGTAATTTCATAACATGTATTATTATATTATTTATTTATTAATTTATTTACTAAAATAACTCTAATAGTTATAAAAATTAATATGGCATAATATTTGTATGAAAAGTTATTTTTTGACTTGGCCCTTCTAATGAAAAATCAATATAAATGACCACTTTTTAATTTTGACGGGTAATTTTAAATTTTACTTTTTTTTTGAAGTATAAATTTTTAAGCACCCTTGTATGACAAGTTGAAAGGCATTTGAAGGGCATTGATGACTTCAAATTTGATCACCACCACTGACCTCTCCTTACTCGTCAGCGGGTTATCCAACTTGGACTCCAAGCTTTTACTTGCCACACTGGCTCGGCTCATTCCATCTTGGTGCTGAGTCGATGCCAACCCTGTTACCAATGTTGTAGAAAACTTGTTTCAACACGGTTGCCAGAATGGTCTATGGCTCAGACTTAGCTCGCCAAGTCTTTCCACTGCCCTTCGTCGCTTTGGGTAGGTTCCTGCAAAGCTCACCATTTCAGAGATTGCTGATAGAGCTTGATTCACTCCATTAGGCCCACCCTCGGCCTATTCACTCATCTATGAAATGGTCTAATCCCTCCAACATAGGCTCTGTTAATCCAAGGTAGCTTGGTTTAATGCATCATGAGGAGCTCGGCTACCAAAACTAGAGTCTTTCATCATGGAATAGATAACTTGTTTGTGGCGCGACGACGCTACCAAATACACTCAGTCTGTCATTTCCAGTGCACCAGAGTAGCTTGGCTCTGCATAAAAAACAACTTGACACCACCCTGCAAAAGGATTTCGGTCTTAGCCACGTTGATCACCATTATAAGTAGCTTGGTGAGACTTATGTGGACTCGAGACGCTGCCAACAATCTTGCCGCCATGGTCGCACAACACGAGCTCAGTTATAATGTGCATTGGCTTTGATTCGCATGTTATTAAATTAGCTCGACTCATTATACTAGATTTATAGGTCTAAACAGCTTGGTGACATGAAGCACAATTTTGCCTACTCGAACGGCTTGGATCATCTCCAACATGGTTCGGCCTCCAAGAAGTAGCTCAGTCCCATTCTTCCACGAACTCAGGAAAGCTTCTCTCTTTTTGCCTTCTATAAGGAATCGGTCTACACACACTCACTAGTTTCATGCCTTTGGCCTAAAAATGGATTTAACTTCTCGACTCTCCATGGAATCGAGTTGTAACAACTTTTCCATACGTAGAGACCTGATTCCAAGAGCGTTCGGCCACTGTGTTATCAAGAAAATAGCTCAAGCCTCAAAGGTGAGCCCGACTTGTAGCAGGAGATAGCTTGCCCAACATCAAAAATCCTCTTTCAACTTTGAATGGCTTGCCCCACATACTATTACCTATCTATCTCGGTCCCATTCTAAAATCTTGACTCCTTTTTTTTTTGGGTGGCTTGTCATAGCACTCGGCCTATTTGCATAACAACTCGTCTCACTCTAATTGCTTGACGAGCCCAAACCTACAACTTGCCTTTGACCTGCAGCTCGGTGATCTTCATATCAACTCGGCTATGCACCGTTGAACCAACTCAAGCATCATAATGAATAGATTGACTGAATGCCATGCATTCCCTCCCTCAACATAAAACTATCTCGGTTGATAGGAATGAGCAGCTCGGTCTTCTTTCAGACAACTCGGTTAGCTCGATGAGGTAACCTAGATCTAAAGGTTTCCTCGTTCGAAAGCTACACCCTCTTTATAGAATTTCTTAGATTTTAATGTGTATTAGAGTTGTGTGGAGATGCCGGGGAGTTGCTATAGACAAATTGCCAGATTTTTTCATTTCTTACCAAGTGGGCCCCTTAACCAATTGCCACAATGCAACCCTTCTCGTTGTCCAATTTTGCCAAGGTAGCGAAATTGGATAGCATGTGTTACAAGCCAACTACAAGAGCATGCAAGCTTGCTAATAATATATTATCTTCTAATATAAATTGTAGATCTGATTCTATTAATATCACAATCTTTGCAGGACGCTTTAACTTCCTTCACATGAGATCTATCTAGAAATAGACTTTGATTGAATTACAAGTCTTCATACTCTATTATTATCTCCAAAACCTTACTTGGTCACTACTACAACCCTCTATCTTTCCAATTTTTCTCGTGGCTCAGAATGCAGCTAAGTATGGAATAGAATTTGTTAGGGCGCGAGCCTTCGCGCGCTATTTGTCTTACTCTCACGCGTGCCTTCACGCCTAACTCCCGCGTGTCAAAACCCCTCATCCCACTTATAGTTAGTATCTTTTTTATGGGTCCAATAAGTATTTAGTTGTGAGGGAATAATTAACCATTTATTTAATTAAATGTTTAATTATATTAGCTAGTAGGATGTAAGAATTAATTGGATTAATTCCAAATTCATAATAGAATTAACTTATTTAATCCTAAGAGGTGGCCACCTTTGTAGGCTTCTGGAAGTGGAGTAAAGTGGAGCATGAGTAAATAATGGGATTAAATTAAATTAATTAATTAATTAGTATTTAATTATGAAGGAAAAATTAACCATTTATTTAATTAAATGTTTAATTATATTAGCTAGGAGGATAAATGAATTAATATAATTAATTCCAAAGTCATAATAGAATTAAATTATTTAATTCCAAAAGGTGGGAATGCGACTTATGAAATAGAATTAACATAATTAATTATAAAGGGGTATTTAATCGATGAGATTAATTTAATTATTCCAAAGGAGTGTATTGCAATAGGATAGAATTAATTTAATTAATTCTAATTGGATATCATCGGGATAGAAATATGTATGTATTTTTAGGGTGTCTACATTTTCCCCTCTTTAAAGTGTTATTACGAAGTAATAGTACTTTAAAGATAGTATACGTATACAGAGTAGCGAGTGGAAGAAAGTGAAGCAGTTGGATGCCCTAGATAGTAGGAAGTGGCGAAGCATTTGGATACCCCAACAAGTAGAATGGTAGGGGAATGCCCCCTTAAGTGAGTGGATGGCGCAGCAAGGCGACACATGACCACTTGATAGGAAGAAAACAAGGAAGTTGAACAATGATTAGAAGGAATTGTGTTTGTAGCATAAGTGTCATTTGGAGAGTATGAATATAAGAGAAAAAATTATTTTGTTATTGCACAATAGATTTTTCACCATGAATATGAAAGAATCAAGATGGGTAACCCAGATGCACGTGAACAAATACACACGCAAAAAATAAAATATAAATAGGAAAATAGAGCCAATATGTAGAGTAGGTTCATGCACTTGGGTACATTTCTAGGTCTATAAACACATACTTGTATTCATATGATTCCTAAGCGAGAAAACTAGTAATTGACAGCTATCTTTGGCAAATTTGTTTTGTTTTTTGTTTTCTTTTTGGTATTTTACACCTACAGCCCAGTTGATACTTTATTTCATTATCATTCATGACTCTAAACATCAATACCCAACCAAGATGTCAGCACCCAGGTGTCCTCATCTCTTCTGGGCACCCCGACCTCTTTCTATCTTACCCACTCTATTTAGGTATCTTTTATCTATTGGGCATCTTATTTTCTTATGGGTCAGCCTTCCAGTTGTCAATTATGAAATTCAAACAAGGGAATCATATAAATACAAAGCTATGTGACCAAAATAAAGGACCAAGCTCTAAGAATCTATTATCATCACCTAAGGTTGCATCCAAAGGCATATAAGAGCATCAAAGGAATCCATCTAGCACTCATTCAAGGGACAAGGGACTACATTTTCTGCATACACTTCATAGGAAGGGGAAGTTCATTTTTCCATCCACACATCTATTTACATTGGTACATCTAGTTATCACCCGTTATCACATGCACTTGCACAAGGGCTTCCTAGGGCACGATTTTATCACACATACACACAAGAACTACATAGATTCTAAGATGTAGTGCAATGCTTAGTCATAAGTTCACTCAATTGGGTGTCCATCAGGGCTATTTGACTCCCCATTTGCATATTTTTTGTTTAGGATTTGATGTGTTTTGAGGTTTGGCATGAAATTGTCTATTTTTCAGGTTACAGGAAAATTCAACGATCATCCAACGACATACGGGTGACCAACAATGAAGATTAGATACCATCTTACAACACCATAAAAATCATATTTCGAGATCTTACGTAGTCATAGGTGACTAGCAAAGGTCTCTGCCGCCTAGGCACTCTAGCCCCATTCTAGGTGCCCTGTTCTAGCTTATCTCGATAATTGTGTAATTTAATTATGAGCATTGATGACATATCTCCTCCTCTGTTCATCAGTTTTCCATTCTAGACATACTCAGGATCAAGTGCAAAATCAGCTAAGTCTTTATTTTCCTCTCTTTCACTTAGGGTTTCATATTTCTTTATCTTGTTGCTTTTGTCAAATCTATACTTTACATTTATTTATCATATGTGACATCTACAATATAATTAGGGTTTTACATTAACATATTTTTAAAAATCATTTGGTGAACCTGACATTTGAACACTCTTAGATCCTCACTTCTTCCTAACTTCACTATCCTATGATCCTCTCACCATGGATGTCTCCATCCACAATTTTTTGTTAGCCAATCCTGATTGTGTGAATAAAATCATATCTTTTTTGGTTGATACTTACATTCATCCTCATACTTCTCTTGAATATGTATATCATAAATTTACTACAACTTTATCTTTTAATGAGGAACATATTACTTTTACATCAGATGAAATTCCTTCTCAAGCTATGTTAGATAATGATTCCCCCTTTATATTCATGTTTGTATCAATAATGTTGGGGTTAAACATGCCTTAGTTGATAATGGATCGGGGCTTAATATTTGTAATCTAGCATTTCTTCACCAAATTGGCCTCTCTAAAGACTCCTTGGTTCCTTCATCTATTTCTATTCATGGATTTGATAATATTCCTAAAAGGGTCTTAGGTACAATCACACTTCCCATTACTATTGGGCCATACACTTTGTCCATCCCATTCCATGTAATGCCTAATAATATTAATTATAATATTCTTCTCGGATGGCCTTGGATCCATGCCATGCATGCAGTCCCTTCAACCCTTCATGCATGTATTAAATTCTTATACCAGGGTGTGGTCTATGAAGCCTTAGCAGATCCCTCTCCATTTTCCTATTGCAACACTATTGATCATTCACCTAAAGCCCCTACTTTGGCCACCTCTCCTCCTAACTTCAAAAAGTATGGTCCTGGGTATCGATATATGCTTATTTATGGTTTCACTAGCACCAGATTAGGAAAACATGCAAAAGGATTCAAAGAGCCTCTTTCCATTCCCACACAATCCACCAGAATCGGCATTGGATATCTCCCTCTGCTCACTCCTTTTATTCCTGCCACATATCCTCATGAGGTTTACACTATTTCACATACTCACCATCACAAAAATCAATCTCCATCTGCTCTCAATGCTACAACTTACTTTGGAAAATCTACTCCTCCTAACACCAATACCAATACTCCTAAAACATTACCACATCCACCACCATGGCATGGTTTCTCTTCCATCCCCGGATAAATCTCCATTACTCACACACTTGGGGGAATCATGCTTACTCTTCCCCCCTCATAACATCATCATGTGTCTACCATCTCAACTATTATGCTTTATTCTTGTCTACTTCACATTTCTAAGCATCATTACACATCTTGCATCATTACTACCCTATGATGAAATCTTGTGCTAAGGTTCACACTTAAATTTTGAGGGCATACTACATTCATGAACCTCACACACTACACATGTTCACGCTTTGTATTCATCATACATCTTTCTATGATTCCATTCTCACACATCATACTTCCTGATGATGTTCTAGTTCTATATTCATACCTGAGGGTCTAAATCTGAAATGAACCTCACCTAATTCATATTTCATGCTCTTTGCTTCATGATCTATCTTTCTAGCACACATTTTTCAAACCATTTCCTGATGACAAACTCTTTTTGTATGGTTCATTCTTGATTTTTGAGGGGTATTTTATAAATGAACCTCATCTCATACTCATCCACATCTACTAGGGGGCATGCTACTCCTATCACATTCACATTGCATACCATTCCATCTCACTCATTCACAACATATTGCATATCTTGGTTTCACTTATTCTTGCTTACTTATACTACTTACATGTACACTTTGTTTTCATGCTAGACAAATACTTAGTATGTCATTATCTTTTCTATATACACATGCATTCACTTTATCTCTAGTTGTGAATGTAAATCTTCTACAACTCTCTACAGGAAACAATGATGCTTGACATTGTACCTTTTACCAGTCCCACTAAGGCTCTTAGAGGAATCTACTTTCTCAGACATCACAGGTACTATTGTTCCATTATATATTACTTCCCATTCTTAGTAGCACATCACTTTACATTGATACATACATGTCTTGATATAATTTTTATCTTTCTAATATGCTAACGGGTGCTTCATGTGAAAAATTTTATTTGCAAGACTATATGCCACCATGGTTATCTGCTACACTTTGTTTGACATTGTTTTCCATTTTATGCCATTGTTTATGGGCTATGCCCTTCGTCTTGTATGCACATTGTATGCTTTTGACCACTTCATGCCTAATTTTCTTGTGACATTGTGAGACATATCCCATGTTTGAAATCCTCTTTTGATGGTCTATCTTGTTTGCACACTTGTCTGTTACATTATTTTCTACATGCACACTTGTCTTGATTGCACTAACATATATTTCTATCCACTTTGTTTGTATGTGCCTTGGTTTTTACCATGTACATTCCCTCCCCCTGTAGGGTATAATTTCAAATCATCATACAATCCTGTCCTTTGGGTCGAATACTCCTAGCGACATCGCATGCACCCCGAACAAGGGGGAATACATTGGGTAAATCAGTCACCCCATATAGCAGCTCAGAGATCCAATACATGTCTGCACAGTACAAGAACATAATAGCATTATAGTTATAGAACGACCAAAAATATGACTTGAGTCCTCAATTCAGCACAAACACTAACACCTGAGAACTCCTAGCCTTTCTTGAGCACCTTCAAACAAGCGGTAGTTATAGTTACTTTCTCATATCAACACATTTTTCAGCAGTTCATAGAGTAGTTTCACAGTACATGCACAATCCTCCAACAATCTAAATATATTATATCTCTCTTTTCTATTTCCTTAGATCAAACTAGAACAAACACATAACAAAGTAGGATCACACCATCTATAGTGGTGTATAAATTTGGGAAGCATTCATGGAAGGAAATTAACACTAGACCTCTTTCCCCAACACTCATTTACCATGGCATGAGATTGCCCAAAAAAACTCAGACTTGGCATGGGATCACCAAAAAAATCACTCATGGAATGATACATCCCTAAAAAATCACTCTTCTACAACAATTCTAGACATTTTCTATCCTTTTCACTCTTTATGGATCAGGTGCACACTTTCCTTCTACTATTGTTTACACACTTTTACTTACTTTTGCAAGAGTTTTCATAACACATGACTTTGACTACTATTTTCTCTTCTTTTATAAGTCCATACTTACTACGCAAAAAGAAGCATCCCTTCATTAAGCTACAACAACAATAGGTACAACATGACAGAACACTTCACCCCTAGGGTCACTTCCTCCTTCTCAGCTTCCAGGCTTCATTTTTATCACTTCACACTTTCATTTGTCTCTTCAGCATGCTATTGCCATCACATCTACATGGTTATCATGTACACATCTCTTATCTACTTTATGTTATCAAGTATTCACTCAATAACATAAATTGGGGGAAATTGTAGACACAAAATCATGCACTTGGGTATATTTCTAGGTCCATAAACATACTTGCATTCATATGATTCATAAGTGAGAAAAATAGTAATTGACAACTATCTTTGGCCTCTTTTATTTTTTTCTCATTTTCTTTATGGTATTTCACACCTTACATCCCAATTGATACTTTATTGCTTTATCTTTCATGACTTTGGACACTAGTGCCCATCCAAGATGTCAGCGCACAGGCACTCTCGTCCCTTTAGGCACCCTCAACCTCTTTCTATCTTACTCACTCTCTTTGGGATTCTTTTATATTTTGGGAATATTATTTTCTTATGGGTTGGACTTCCAGTTTTCAATTACATTCAAACAAGGTACTCATATAAATACAAAGCTATGTGACCAAAATAAAGGACCAAGCTCTACTAATCTACGATCATCACTTAAGGTTGCATCCAAAGACATCTAAGAGCATCAAAGGCATCTATTTAACACTAATACATGGGACAAGAGACTACATTTTCTATATACACTTCATAGAATGGGAAGTTCATTTTGTCATCCACACATCTATTTACATTGTTACATCTAGCTATCACGTGTGCTTACATAAGGGCCTCCTAGGGAAGAATTCTATCACACACACAAGAACCACATGGATTCTAATATGCTGTGCAGTTATCAGTTGTAAGTTCACTCCATCAGGTGACTAGTGGGGTCAGTATGACTCCCCATTTGCATCTTTTCTATTTTTAGGATTTTATGTGTTTTGGGGTTTTGCAAGAAAACATCTATTTTCTAGGTTACAAGATAATTCGGAAAACATCTAGTGACCAACAAAAAAATTTAGCGACCATCTTACAATGCCAAAAAAACCACATTTTGAGATCTTGCACAGTCACATGCTCCTAGCAAAGGTCTTTTATGCCTAGCCACCCTAGGTCTTTTATTCTAGACGCCTTGGTCCAACTTATTCCGATAGTTGAGAAATTTCTCGAGCACAGTTGCAACAGCCTACCCCTCTGTTTCATCATTTTTCTAGTCCATCATACTCTGGGATCAAGTGTGAAATCAGATAAGTCTTATATTCCCTCTCTTAAAATTATGTTTTTACATTTATTTAGCTTAATTTCTTGTGTCAAATATGTAATTTTCTATTTATTTATCATACACAACTCTAAAATATCTAGTGTTTTATATAATTACATATTTTTTAAATCATAAAGCAACTAATCATGACACTCTAGTTGGATCTGTTGTGTAAATGGTCAAAGTTGAAATTTCCCTAGGAAAAGTTACATTGCGAAGGAAAAACAATTTTGTGACTTTCCCTAAGCAAAGTAAGTAATATTGTAAATGGAAGAAAGTGATAGTCATACTATTGGAACAATCACTCAGGTAGTAGATAAGATTATTACTACATCAATATTGTGTTGAAAGGTTTAAATATTCACTTCAAGGGATTTCAAATTGTAGGAGTTATATAATAAGTGAATGTTTCTTTGAAGTTTTTATGATTTTTTTATTTTTTTGAATTTTTGAATATATGATTTTTTTATGGTTTTACAAAGTATTTAGAAAATTTTGATGTAAAGAATATGAGTGGTGTTTTTATTACACCTGATTTATTATGGATAAATGATGTTTCTAAAATCATAAGACAAACATGTCAAACAAACCCAATATGAACAGGAGAGAACGACACCAAAGTTATATGTGAACAAGGATGCATATAATTTTCCTAAAAAGGCAAGTAAACAATGTGCAATAAAATAACAATGTGCAAAAATGACATATAATGACACTCCTAATATGTTGCACATTGAAGAACTAGATAGATATGAATGCCCCAAGTGATAGCTTAGAACATGAGAGGATTGGATCGGGACGAAGAGTGGAGTGATGCTTAGATACTCCAAAAGATACTCTTTTTGGATCCCATTAAAATTTGATTTGTATTGGATTCAAAATGTGAAATCCAAGTGTACCCCAAGAAAATTTATATTGTGAAATGGATAATTGATTACCTTGAGCATAAATATACAACACGTGAAAGAAAAATGATTATCAAAAGTTTATGTGGAATGATCATGATGAGTGTCATCAAATGACGAGATTGTAGAATTGTGTTATTCAATTGCTAAAATTTGGTCAAACATTATCTAAATGTTTTGATTTTTGATAGATTTATACTATTTTTTTGTGATTTTGAAACAATTTTATATTGTTTTTTTAGATTTTTGGACATATTTGAATGTTTTTTTCAATTTTTGTGAATCATATTTCAATGTAATTTTGGATTTTTTGAAACATATGTGATTTTTTTAGATTTTTTGAAACATATTCAAATTTTTTTATTTTATGAAACATATTTGATTTTTTTTATTTGTGACTCAATAAAGGGTTTCACAACTGAAACGCAAATGAAAACAATTAGAAGCATTCCATTCCATTGGTAGAAATGTAGATGATGTAAAAATAGGATGTCTCACTCCACTCGTGACTCCACACAACTAGGAAGATGTGAGGGATCATCACTGAGAGCCAAGAAGGATGTGAAAACAAGGTGAATAGTGATATGAAAGTGAAGATAATGGATGCTAAGACACAAGGTGTAACAATGATCCATGTGAGAATAATGTAACTCATCTTTAGTTAAGATTATCTAATTGATTCCAAGATGATTCCACTTTATAGGTTTTGACTTGACTTAGATCCATAGATGGCCTACTGATTGGCAAAATCAGGTTGAAGGAATTGTTGTCTCTCTTTAACATGAGCAGCTAAATTACTTCTTGGGATGTTTTTGATTAAGCACTTTTGATTCATATTTGATAAAGAATTTATTGATTAATTGTTTTTTGAAGTACCCCCTACATGTTACCCCATGCCACCAGTAAGAGACAAGGGCTCAACACCAAAGACAAAATGTAGGTGAGTAAGGACATATTCCTCCATTCCCAGTCTCATACTACTAGTAAGAAGTATGGGCTCATCACCAAAGAATGTGAAGGAAGAAACGTGTAATGATTGATTTTTTATTATTTTTATATTTTTAAATTTATTTTGACTTTTATGTCAATTATGTGCTTGTTAGGAAGGAACACTCTTCCCCCAAGTCTCAGCCTCATGCGACTAGTAAAACATAAGGGTTAAACATTGTAGAATAAGATGGATGATCAAAAGGGTCTAGGTAAAGAAGTTTATGCTTTTTATTAAAGAGAGAGTTTGTTTTAAAGGAGGATTTTCCATCAGTAAGCTTTGAGACAAAACCATAGGTAAAAAGATCTGAAATGGTAGAAACCATAACAGGGATGAGACACACAATGTCCAATAGGAACAAGGTTAACCTATGTGTCATGATAGGTGAATAATGAGAAGATATGATAATGGTATGATTAATATATCTTCTAAAATATGGAATTCTTAACATTATTTGCACTTGTTTTTTCACTTTTCATTTTCAAACAGTGTTGTAAGAAAAGGTATAATACAATTTTTTATTTTTCTTTTATGCCTTTTAATTTTTTTCTAAATTTTAACAAATGATATATTGCAATGGAATCATCAAGAGAAAGGTCCATGTTTATGAAAATGGAATGGTCCTGACTTACAAGATTTGGGTGGAAGAGATCCAAGTCAAAGGAGAGGATCAAAATATTTTCAACTCATCCATGATTGTAATAGTCCTTATTTACGATACTTGGGCAGACAAGGTCCAATTTAAAGGAGAGAATCCTAAGATTCAATGAGTCCCAAGATATGAGACTTGGGCGAAAAATTTCCAAGTCAAAGAAAGGAATATGAATGATTCAATGATTCCTGAGATACGAGACTTGGGTGGACAAGGGCCAAGTCAAAGGAGAGAATAAAAGTATTTTCAATATATCCTTGATTGTAGTAGTCCTTGTGTATGATACTTTGGTGGACAAGGTATAAATCAACAAAGTGAATCAAAATATTCAAGGAGTTCTAATTTATGAGACTTGGGTATATAAGGGAAATTTAAAGGAGAGAATTAAATAATTTGATGAGTTTTGAGATACGATAATTGGGTGGATAAGCGCCAAATCAAAGGATGTGTGATTAGATAAAGATTTGATGAGATCAAAAAACCTATGTGATGTTAGAGGAGGATTTTCAATGTGAAGTATATGTTGAAATTCACATTCAATCATGAGTGGAAGAATGCGAGGAAAGAAGGATTGATCTCTAGATGTATATCTGAGGCTCCTTATAGGCTGTAGAGAGAAAATATTCAATGTTGCTCTATCGATGTTATGGATTAATTGATTTTACAAAATATGTACAATTAAATCATGAAAAGGTTGTATAAGGATATTCCTGGGTATACGCAACACATGAAGTGTATGCATGTAGATTTATTGACATGTAAGGGTCATCGTTGATGAGATAACTGTAAAATTTATCATTTGAGGGATTGTGGACATGGAAGATGGTGTTGTTGTAAGTGTCCAAGCTCATTGTGGTTGTGTTTCTACAACAATACTAGGAATGTTAGGCATAATATCTGGTAGTGAAAGAATAGAATCAAGCTCAATGGTGCTTGATGATGGACCCTCTTCTGTAGATTTTATAATTAAATCAAGGGTTGAAAAGGAATCTTGCAGCAAGGTTAATCTCTCATTTGGCATTAGAATATTATTGTCTAAAACAAGTTCAATGTCTATGTCGGATAAGGAAGAAAATATGGAGAAGAGATTGATTGGTTTAGAGGGAGAGATACTTGACCTTCGTTGTAATTTCGTTGAATTTCAGTATGGAAAAAAGTGGGGACAACATTCAACTCTTCGTTAGAATTTTTGGAAGTTGACATGTCTTCAGTTTCTATAGCTTTGTCGTTGAGCTCTATAAATATCTCCCCATTGTCAATTAAGTCTTGGACATAATTCTTAAAATGCACACATTTATCTATTGAGTGGCCATCAATGTGATGAAAATCACAATATGCATGAGGTTTTTACCAGTATGGATTAGGTTCTCCTTCAACCCAAGGTCTTGTAAGTAGATATTTTATCATCCTAGCCTCTTTGAGTTGATGAAAGACACTAGAGAGACTTTCTCCAAGGGGTGTAAACTTACATTTAACTTTACATGGAGTAGTGTCTTCACTAGGTTGTATGATTGGATTTTTGATTGATTGGTCATGTATGTTGTGCACATTTTGATTATCTGTACTACCAGTAGTGATGAAATTAATGTTTTGGTTGACATACCAAGATTCATCATGATGAGTGATAGGGTGGTTGTGATTGGTAGTATTCTTATTGTGATTATGCCCATGGTTTTTAGAATGCGGATTAACTAAGCCTTTAATAATGAAGGCATTATCTCTATGAGTCAAGGTGACAATAGATTCAAGATTAAAAGAGAAGTGTTTGATGAATTTATTCGAGAGGTCCGTGAAGGTGGTGATAGATCCCTTTGGAAGGTGTAAGAACTAGTCCAAAGCTTTTCCTCCTAGACTTCTAGGAAAAAGACACAAGAGAAACTTATCATTATATGTCACTTAATGGCATGTTATGTAAAATTATTTGATATGATATCTACGATCATTTTTGCCCTTGTATTTGTCAAATTTTGGTGTCTCAAAATATTTTGGAAAGGGTGTGCGTAAGATGTCCATGCCGAAAGGGTAAGGAAACAATTCATCAAAGTTGAATTGTTTGTGTTTCATCATTTTCCATTCTAGAGAAAATGATGAGTTTTGTGAATCCATAATTTTAATGAAAAATGGGGGAGAGTAAAGAAAGGTGTGATCCACCATTTTAAAAGAGAATGGAAGATGGAAGAGAGGAAAAGGTTTGAAATATCAACCCTTAGCAAAGTGAATGCTAAGATGGAAGAGAGGAAAAGGTTTGAAAGCTTTACCCTTAGCAAAGTGAATGGTAAGATGGAAGAGGATTTTTTTTTGAAATCTCAAACCTTAGCAAAGTGAATGCTAAGATGGAAGTGGTGAAAATGTTGAAAAATGTAACCCTTGGCAACGTGAATGCTAAGATGGAAGTGAGATTGAAAACATTTGATTTTTTCAACCCTTGAAAACGTGAATGTTAAAATGGATGAAGTGTGAAAATTTTGTTAGACTACTCAACTCTTTATAATGTGAATGTAAAGATGGAAAAGTTTAAAAAATTAAATTGCTCGACCCTTAACAAATTAAACATTAAAGTGGAAGAGACTTAGTGATGAAAAAAGGTTACTCAATTTTGTACAAAGTAAATGTAAGAAATGAGGAGTGGAAAAGATTTGATAGAATCGACCCTTAACAATGTGAATTTTAAGATGGTTTAGGGTCTTGAAGAGATTGTTAGATTTGACCCTTAACAATGTGAATGTCATGGTGGATGAAGAGGAAAATTTTTGTTAGATTCAACTCCTAACAAAGTGAATGTCAATATGGATGAAGATAAGAGGATTTGAAATCAAAAGTGATATTCTTGAACGTTTGAAAAAGTGAATACAAAAGAAGTAAGACTTTGACAAGGTTAGTTTTCTCAACTTCTAAAATGTTCAAAATGTTCAAAAAGTTACTCAATTCCTTACAAAGTGAATGTAATAAAAGAGACTTATAAATGTTCAAAAAGTTACTCAATTCCTTACAAAGTGAATGTAAGAAAAGAGGAGTCGAAAATATTTTATAGAATCGACCCTTAACAACGTGAATGCTAAGATGGTCAAGGTTCTTGAAGAGATTGTTATATTTGAATCTTAACAATGTGAATTTCAAGGTGGATGAAGAGGAAAAGGTTTGTTAGATTTGAATCTCAACAAATTGAATGTTAAGATAGATGAAGATAAGAAGCTTTGAAAGTGAAAGTGATGTGCTCGAATGTTTGACAAAGTGAATGAAAAAGAAACGAGACTTTAAAAAGTTTATTTTTCTCAACTTCTAAAATATATATTAAATTAGAAGAGAATATACTTAACAAGATGATGTGGTCAACTCTTAACAAAAGGAGTATTAAGAGAGACAAAAAGGCTTGTAATGTTAACCGTTAACAAGATAAGGTTTAATATAAATGAAATGGTGTGACTTTGCAACACTTTAAAAAATGAGTTTTCTTAAGGCAAAAGAGAGGATTGAAATGTTAGTTGAGAGGATTCTTGGAAAAAATAAGTGGTAAGAGTGACAAAAAGGTTGAAAATATTTCGTGTCCCTTTACAAAGTTAATGTAAAGAGGGAAGAAGTGAAAGGAGGTTTTGTTTCTCAACTTGTGACCAAATGAGTGCAACAAGATAAGACTTAGATACACGATGAAATATGCTTAACGCATAATAAGAGTAGTGTTAAAATAATAGACTTAGGAAGTGTGAAGGTGCTCAACTCATAAAAAATGATTGCTAATAAAGGAGACTAAATAATGGAAGGATAACACTCAAATGACAAAAATGTGAATGTTGAAATATAGAGGTGAAAAGATGATAATGAAAAGCTTGAATCTTGACAAAGTGAATGTGAAATACAATGGGAAAGAGTGATTGATTAAGGATATAAAATTAGATAAAAGTGAATGCTTTAAAAGAGAAGTGAAGAAAAATGATGTTGTCGACAATTCAACAAAGTGAATGTTAAATTATTACGACACAAGAGGGATGAATTCTTAAAGTTCAACAATGGAAACATTAAACTCAAGACTTCAAAATATGATAGATCAAGGTGATCGTGAGGTTGCTTGACCGTGATAATGAAAGTATCATGATAATAAGACTTAGATGAATAAGGATGAAATTGCTCAAGTGTGGATATAGATGTCCACAACTCAAGAATTAGACTCGTTTGTAAAGGGGTGAATATGAGACAAAAGATGATCCAAATAAGGTGTATTTGGAAATGTGAAAGAGATATGAAAAATCACCCAAAATAAGGAGTGTTTAGGAAGGATTGAAAATGATTCAAAAGTGAGAACGCAAGATACAAGTGTGGAACACAACTCACTAAAATGGAAAAAAAGAAAAGAAAAATTGAAAACAAAATATTTTTTTACAGATGTTTTGGCCTCTACCTTAGATTGTCTTAGAAAGTGTTTTGCTTCCTGAGTGGCTCTCTCAACAAAGTGTCAGCAGTGTACCCAAGCAAGCGTGGTGTTATTACTACTTGTCATATTTATTTTACCCCCTTTGAAACAATGAGTAAAGATATTTCTCAAATGAATTGCACTGGGGTCACCACTGAGTATATTTGTGACTCTAATCTCACAAGGTGTACTAGTCAGTTAGGATGAGGGTAACCATTTCATCAGCTAGTTCCCTCAATGTGTTGACTATTTTGGGGTTCTTATGGTACTCCTCAAATGTATTTTATGGCTTAAAGAAAATTACTTCCCATAGTTGTAGTAGTTGGGCAATAGCCTTGTCAACTGCACCTATAAATACAGTGTGAATTGTTCATTTTATCTTGATTAAAGAGATTCCTTGCACACAAAGTATTAGTAGTTTGCTTAGCTCACGATCAAGGAAACCTACAGTTAACTTAGTTTAAGAGTAACCTACTATAGAGTGGCATCTACAAAAAATGATTATATATGTTTTCATGAGGTAGAGAGGATAAGATAAAAAGAAGCGAGATCAAATTTTTTATTTCCAAGATCACTTATAAACAGTGAGGAAATAACATATGTGTGAGCTAACTTTGATTAATAAAATTAAAAAGGTTAATTCTTGAAAACATATAAGAAAGGATCACATTTTTTATTTCCAAGATCACTTTGAAATTGTGAGGAAAGAGCATACGCGTGATGTTGTTATGTTTAAAAAAACAAATAAAAATTTATAAAATACTAGAAATTTAATAAAAAATGACAAGTGTTAGGAGAAATGAAACCATAAATTTTGTATAGGTTCAAATCAAAAAATTATTTTTCCATTGCATAGACTGTCTTGAGACCTTTTCATAAAAAAATAGAGTCATTTCAAGTTCAGGAGCAAAAGTAACGGCTTCCAAAAGATGGGTTATGCTAGCGCTCTCTATTGTAGACACTAAATCATGCACTTTAGAAATTATTTAGTCCTAGTCTCATACTACTATTCATATGGTTTTTGAGTGAAGAAAGCACTAATTAACCCTTTTCCTTTGGCCATTTTAGTATGCTTTTTGTCATCACTGCCGAACTCCCACATCTTCTCACCTAGTCAGTTTTTCCATTTAGCATCGTTTTATCTCTGAATGGGCTGCTCAGGATAGTATGTGGTTGTTGATAGGTGCCCTGGTCCTAGTCGGGGCACCCTAATCCTTTTCCCACTTTCCTACCACTTTTTGGGCACTTTTTAGCCTTTTGAACATTTCATATTTCTTTCGGTCGGCCTTTTCAGGGTTAATTACGAAATTAGATCAAGAGAACCATATAAATATAAATTTATTAGATAATAATGAGGGAATAAGTGCTAAGAATTAATATCATCACCTCAGGTTACATCCATCAAAGGATCTATTTGCATCCATCTAGCTTCATCACAAGGCACAAGGTTGGTTCATCTACATCACACTGCATAGGAGGGAAGTTTATTCTATTCCATCCACCATTCTATTACATTTTCTACACATAGTTATTACTCATTACTTTCACAAGTGTGACTAGAACAAGAGATCCTAGAGCATGATTTCACGTAAAAACACATAAAACTACATCGACTCTGAGATGTGGTCTTGTGCTCAGTTAGTAAGTCCACCATTGTGGCAACTGTGGATAGTCTGACCCCTTCATTTGCATTCCTCTTTTTTTAGAGTTTAATGTTTGTTTTGGGGTTTTACAGGTCTATCTTTCATCAGTGATCATTGATGACATTGAACATAGAGAAACGAATTACACACATCAAACATCTAGGGAATCACATCATCTTCTAATCTTGCAAGTTTGGTTTCTGGACCTCCTGTACAGAACAGGATGATCAGAACTTAGACTAGAGCACCCACAGGTGCCTAATGTAGGAGTATCACTTCCCTGGTCTATACATAATGTGAACACAATAAATTCTATATTTTCTAGTATATTCATAGGTGATAGATGTATTTAGATTCATTTAAAGGTGTTAGGATGTGTTAAGTCTTTCAATAATTCAAATTATGTCTTTTCCCTCTAAAAATGACAATTTGAATTTGAGGGTTGTTTTGAACTTGTTTAAATAGTTGGGTGTCTTTGTTGGAATATTTAATATGTTTTGATATTGTAACAAGATCTATCTGAATCCTAGGAGATTTATGAGTTCATGATTGCAATGTAATATTCAATTCTAAGGTCGTAGGTCTAGTGGAATCCTTATAAGATGATAATAAAGGCAAACAGGTCACATGGAGAGCCTGAGGGCCTAAAATTCAGTTAGTAAGGCCAAGTGAAGTATATTTAAATTATTTTTTAATTTCTTCCATCATTCCCATTCGATGAAGGATAGAGGAGCTCTAAGAAATTCAAGGAAGAAACATTTTTTTTTGCAAACAAAATTGTATAGTTATGGTAATCTATGTTTTGAAGGTTTATTGCTCTATTATGTATGTATACAGTGTATATTCCAAAGATAATCATTGTTAAAATGGTAAGATAAGACTAATTTTTTTTATACAATCCTTGCATGTGTGCATAGGCTAGATGTTGATGTTGTTGTATGGACATTTCATTAAAAAATAGAGATAGAGTGAGGGTACCAGGGTTGAAGAGTTAAGGGAAAACGAGTTGGAAAACCAGAGGACTGAATTAGATGACGGTTGGTGAATCAGTTGATGAGTATAAACTCCAATAGGTCTTGAGAAACAATAATAATGATCCAAGAAGATCAAATTCTGGTATTAGAAGCTTTAAACATTGTAAAACCCTATTCCAAGGTGGTATAATAGGAAAGACATAAAGGTAATTGCATTGACACGTGGAGAGTAGGGATTTAATGGTAAATTTCAAGGCTTTAGATTGTTTCCATAGACTTTGAGGTAAATTGTTAGACTTTGGAATCGAGTGGAGGTGAAATTATAACTATATTAAGTTTCTCAGGCTTTAGACTTGAAACCCTTTAAGGGTTTACAGTTGGAGGTGGTTTGGAGATTTTACATGAAATTTAAATGGATGAGGATTGAGGGTAGTCTTCCACAATGTTTATAGAACCCAATTTGTGAGTAAATAAGACTTGAAGCTTTTGCAAACCCTCTTTTTGTTTACCAGTAGATAAAGAACCTATAGATGCTCGATGTGAGCACTAAAAGTAAACTTTTCATTTGATAGAAGGATTATAGAAGGAAGGACTTGTTTTAATATTTCAAGAACATATCTTGGTGTTTATGAGGAACCTAAGAAGGTTTCTTGAGGGGTTCGAAGTGAAGTAATTCCATCACAATTGCTTAAGAAGTTCCACAGTGATGTAGAAGTGTATTTGAGGGTTAGTAATTTGCATCAAAGTAGGAGTTAATGATTAAAAATGAATTTTATCACCCTAAATTTTAAATTTATATTTATAAGCCTTTCTAAATTTATTTTCTGGAAGGTGCAGGGATCACTCAATCATTAAGAAGTTACTGTGTATAAGAGTATTCAACCTGATCTGTAGAATACATTGAGAAAAGAGCATCTCGGGTTTAGGTAACTTTGTGATTGAAAGTTTTATAAAGAATTTGGGCTTCAAATTTTCAAGATACCACCTTGAGAGTGTATCAAACAAGAATTAAAAGGCTACAATTGTTAGCACCTTTCCAATTTTGAGATTTTTGTGACAGTTTTGTCACCAAATAGTTGAAGTCAAAATAGAGGTATAATTAACAATATCATAAACAAGAGACTGAAGTGAATGTTGTGGAGAAATTCATGTAGCAAGATACCTTAGGGAAGCATGATCCAATGGATATTTAAGGAGGAATAGATTTGTGGAAAAGGATAGTGAATGGAAATTTATCTCAGGAAGACAGTGACAACATGGCTAGTAACAAAATAATGAACTAGAATTAAGAAATTAAGAATTTGGAAGGCAAGTGTAAGGAATTGAAACCTAAAATTTTACACACTCCTTGAACACTCTAAAGAATACTAGAAAGTGGATCCAGTTGACCATGGACTACTCTAAATTGTTCTAACCTTGTTTGTGGAAGTGGCACGTGACTTAAGAAGCCTTGTAAGGCAGGTATACAAAAGGCAAGTCCAATTGTGCTTATTGATTTATTTTATCTATTTCAAAGGCTAAATTGACATGAGTAAGTGAGTATGAACATGTTGAATTTATTATATTAGTAGACTAAGGTGAGTGAGAAAGTATTTACCTGATTTTGAAGAATGTGCATTGCAAGAAAAATACGAATTAGAAGGGCTTATTAAACATAATTGATTTTTGTATCCTATTTAATCCTAGAGTTGAGTGGGTTTATATTGTGACTACATCAGCACCTTGATCTTCTCTTGGGTGCCCCAGTCCATCCCAACAGCTCATATATATATTTTTCAAGACCTTTGCATGTTTGTTCTTGCTTCCATAATATTCAATTAATTTTACGACACTATCCATATTAGCCTTCGGATTAGCTAAGTCATTTCCTTACTCTTCTTGCACATTAAGGTTTCTATTTTCAATAGCCTAGTTTCTTGGGTCACTTTATATATTTATTTAATGTTATTTACTTTTGTTCCTAGTTAGATTAACTACCATTTTTCCACATTTTATTTAATCATTTTGGAGAACCCGTACTCCATCTTCATGCCTATATGATCCTCACTCTTTGTCATCCTAGAGCCTAGTCATCATGAACATCTCAATCACTGATTATTTGCTTGTGCATCCTGATGTGAGGTATAGAATCCAACATCCTCTAGCCACTACCCACATTTGTGTTGATATGCATCCTGACTTAGTATATCAAAAAAAATTCGATGCATTTTCTCAACACTTATCATTCAAATCTAATATCCTGCTAATTTAAAAACTTTCAATAATGACCCACCCTTTCCTATTATGATCCACATTCTTAATATGGGTATTAACTGCACTTTAATCAATAATGGATCTAATCTTAATCTATGTCCTATGTCATTCCTTAAAAATTTAGGTCTTTCTACTCACAATGTTAGTCCATCATCCCTCTCACTCCGTGCATATGATGGTTCGGTTTTCCCATGTGTAGGTCACATTGTTCTTCCTATATTATTATAGGACTAGAAATCCTCGACACCGTTTTATTTTTCATTCATCTTCTAGTCTCATACAATTTTTTTCTTGGTAGTGTTGGTCATTATGGGTTATTTTTGTCATTGATGTCAACCCCCATTGATGGAAAAGGGTTTCATGGTGTCATATGAGTCTCCAAGTGATGTTATTCAGTGGTCAAACATGAAGGTTGATTGGTAGTGTCAAGTTTCAATGAGTTTAGTATTGTTCTAGAGCATGGTCTCATGACCTGAGTCATTGTATGAGGTCTCCAAATCTGGTTACAATGTTTCGTGGGTTTCTATGGGTCTGTATGAGGTCAACATAGTCTTCTTATGATTGAATCAGGTCATTCTAGCATGTTTCTAGCCTTGGAGCATCTAGAATGAGGTAGTGACATGAGATTTGGATACGATGATTCTTTTTGGAGCATAGTATAAGAATTATATCAGTTTACCTGAGGTTTTTGGTGAGTTTCAGGTCATAATTCAGAAATTATATGCATGTATGAGTTCATTGGGAAGAAAATAATTGAGAACATGCAGTTTAACATAGGTAAGTCATTGTGGATGGACCATTTCATGATTATATGATATATGTGGTGATTATGGACAGGTATATTCTATTTTCATGGTGCTTCATGCCAATTTTTTGTTCATTCTGAAGAAGGAATTGGAAGTTATGCAAGTTTTTGGCAAAACTAGGTAAGAAACAATGTTTTTTGTGACAAAAGTTGATCTTCTGATGCTTGTTGTGGACTGTATGATTTCCATGGGGAAATGATATATTTTTAATATAATTTTAGGTCAATTATGAAGGTTTTTAAAAAATAATTATGTTGTTTTATTGTCACATTTTCATGAACGATCGTTAAGAAGATATAGTGGTTTAAATCCCTAACTAAACCCCAACTAGGAGCAGCTTGCCAAAAAGTGAGTATAATGAGCGTGTTTTGATTCATTTTTAAAAATTTATGATTGGATGTTGTATAGGAGTCTTAAATATTTCCTGAAATATATTATAGAGCTTGTGGTCATATGTGGGCCCCACCTAAAAATGGACTTGTCTGAATAGTTTCAGTTTAAGGAAAATTTCTCCAAAGAAGGTAATGGATGAATTGAAATTTTGTGATTTATGTGAGTTTTTAATTTATTTCCAAGGAGGTTTTTTGAAAATTTCATGATATTTCATTGAGTTTTGAGGTCCAAACAAGTTGACTGGTCAAAGGGTAGTTTTGGGATGTTAAACAACAATCTTCAATAAAATGGTCATAACTTGAGCTACAAGTGGAGTTTGAAGGTGATTAAAGTTGTGTTGGAAGGAGTATTTAAAGATATTTCTAGTTATATGAGGTTTTTATTATGAAAATTATATTTGATATTGTTTCCAGGTTAATTTTTGAGAAGGAATATTTTTGCCAGTGCAGAACAAAACTGTAATTTCTAAAGTTTTGAGTTGTTTGGAGCATAAACTGTTTTAATTGATTTTTTCTAACACCTAGAAAGTTAATAGGATTTAATTTTTCGTCTATTTAATCTATATTTAGGTCTTGAAAGTGACATAAAGAGTGGTTATCATCTTAGTTTGGAAAACTAGTTTTTGGGCAGCTTGTTTTGGTGATGGAAAAAGTTGTTTTGGTTTGAACAAATGATTGTTTCATGAGCTCTAAGTTGTTTGGCTGTGTTCTATAGGTATTTAAATTTACTTTGAGTTGATACATGACATTTTTTTTTTATTTTAAGTGATATGGTGGCATTATGAAGTTTCTAGGGTGCATGAAACAAAAGTTTTAAGAAATACAAAGGATACTGGGCCTAGTAAATGAAATAATCTAATTGGTTAACAAAAATTTACACCATGGTTAGTGTTTAAATGATTTATTTCTCATTTTTTATGAATATGAAATATTTAATAATCATGGTTTTGAAATGAGGAGAATTTTGGCATCCCAATGAATGTGTTTTAATGATTTTTCAATCATGAAATGAAGGGTTTTTTTAGGCCGACCTACTTGGGTCATTTGTATATGTATTGGAAAAATTATGGGATGTGTTTAGTGATAAATTTTTCAAAATAAAAATGTATAACTAACATCATTTTGGTTAGAGCAAATATTTTCATATAAAAGTGATGTTTTGGCTCATTTGGTGAGCTAGTCTTGCATGGGGGAGTAGTGGGGAGGGAGTTGTTTGTAGGTACATGTGCATAATTTTAAGGATGAGGAAGAGTATGATAATACGTTGAGGAATATTTATGAAATGAATTCTAGATCAATATTTTAGAAGTAAGACAAGTTGAGAAAGAAGAAGAAAGAGCAAGATTGAAGATATAGGGTTTCAATAAAGTTGTGTGAGTTGAATATATGATCTCCATGAGTTTTGGTAGCAAAAAATACAGAGATATATCATATTCAAGTGGCTGATTTGGTGCTTGGTCATCCTACGGGGTTTTAGCCTCCTTTTGGAGTTGGTGATTCACTAAATTATAGGTTGATTCTCCTTGTAGGGTTGATGTTCCTTGTAGGGTTGACGCTCTACTAAACTAGGGGTTTGTGCTCCTTATAGGGTTACTGTCTCACTAAACTAGGGGTTGGTTCTCCTTGTGAATTTTTTGTTTCACTAAAATTTTTTTTTGATATGTACTATAAGTTAAGATATTCAATGGGGTTTCTTGCCCAGGAGGGTTTCCCACTTGCATATGGTGTTATTGTGTTGAGTACTTTACTTTATTTCTCTTGTGGTTGATATTGCATATCTTAATAAGCACACATGATTATGGAGTTGAATGAATTACCTGATGCCTATCACTGAATGGTCCAAAGATTGTCCACACTATTCTTTTTCGTTGAATTGATTCACCCCCCCTCTCTAGTCTCCTCATGCAATCTAACTACTTGGCAGGCCATGGCTTCACAACATTTAAAGTTGTTTACCTCTACTCTTTAAATTATTGCTAATAAAATTAGCCATTATGAGTGTAAAGGTATCGAGTACACATTTTATTGTGACCCGCGATCCATTCTAGTTAATACGAATGGGCTTTGGGTGAATATTAGTCTTCAAATACCAATGTGCACAAGGGTATTATGAATTTTTAGGTGTCCACAATTTGTAATAGGATCCAACTTATCTTACCTCCACTTGACGATACTATTTGTTTGATGGATGTAGTTTGGGTTTTGTGCCTCCAATTATGGACCATTTGAATATTTGAATCCTAGCTTTAAATCAGGGAGCTTGTTCTAAAGTCTAATTTGACGTCGCTGTAATAATATAAGGGACCTTCATATTATGTAAACAAGGTACATATAACACTAGAGGTTACCTTTCACTTGCACACTTTTCATGAATTGAGCTCATATTGGGAACATATTTTCATTTGATCCTATATGTAATGAGTTACCATTAAGGGGGGTCTCACATCGAGGTCTATAAAGTGACTTAGGAGGTTTTTCTTTTGAGGTATCTCTCTATCCTCACAGGGAGGTATGCTCCTGAGGTCTTTATTATGAGTTTGTTCACATCACTACTGCTTATGTGTAAATTGCGTGTCTTTCACCTCAAGGTATGATCCTATGCATGATGACATAATCCTGAGTTCTTATATCACTTTACATTAGGAAAATCATTAAAGCTTGGTTATATTGGATGGAACTCTAGATCCTGATCATACAGAGATATCTTTTCCCTATGACCTTTGGTCATGTCTTTATTTGAGAATAGTTACTTTCTTAGGCTATACACAAATTCTCACTCATTGGTATGTGCATGATTGTCCCACTTCCTGCATTACTAATGAGGATATATGCCATGGGTATGTACAATTTACACCTCAATGGCTCATTACATGATCAGCCATACACTATTGTCTTATCAAGTCACTAATGCTTATCCATATCGACTTTGACCCTGAAACTGATGATCTCTTAGATGATATTACATATTCTTCATAATTCTACACTTGGGGGGATAATATACTAACAAATCTCCCCCAAACTAGTAGCATGATTCATCACAACATATATGCATACTTATAACATTCATGCATATCACATCCCCATTACATTAGAAATGGTGAAGGACTCATCACTAGATTGCTTTGCATACTCATCACACTGTTATATTATAGGCACAATAGTCTACACATTACCCGATGACACACTCTTGTGCTTCAGTTCACACTTGACTGTTGAGGGCTTACTACACATGAACCTCACACACTGCATATATTACACACACTACATCTACATTCATACATCTTGTCTCATACATCATACATTATATTTTAGCCTACATCATTTCGACCATTACATATTACACATACATATTTTCATTTACATACGCATAAATTAGTGTTCATCCTACATGTGTACACACTCCTATTTTCATACAATACTAGAATCATCATACATACTACATAGCATTTTTACACTGTCTCACATTACATACATATATCTACACATCTTACATTGCATTCTATACAATGCACATTACACATTCTACACATCACATGGTCGTCTCTTATCATCACACATACTACATATCCTTCTACGCATTGCACTCACTACCCTATGATGCACTTTAGTTCCTCGGTCCATACTCGACTGCCGAGGGTTTACCAATCAAATGGACCTTATCATACACACACGTTCATCACTCAACCTTATAACATGCGACATTACTAGGTTAGTGACATACGTTATAGGCTAAATGGTCACCTATTCCTTCATTTGGTAGTGGTACACACTTTAGGCTACATCACCACTCCCTCTATTTTGTCTCATCGTGATATACACTTTAGGCTACATCATCACTCACTTCAATCATATTTGTTGTGATATACAGCTGTTTCAGCTATAAGGTCACATGCACACATCATCTAGGTCACATATCACACACATACACACTCATCACATCATGCTAGACACAATACACACTATTGACCATTTCCCAATAACGCACTCTCATTTACGGTTCATTCTTTACTGTTGAGGGGCAAACCAAATGAACCTCACTACATACATTTCCATTCACTTGGGGGGCATGCAGATCCTATCATCCATCTTGCATTCCATTCCATCCATCCACAACATATTGCATATCTTGGTTGCTTTTACTCTTGCTTGCATTTGCTTGTATATGGTCGCTTTATTACACATGCTAATTAGATCTCTTGTATGTCATTTATCTATACCATACACACATGCACGTTCATGCCTTTGCTTAGTTGTGATCGCAGATACATGTCTTTTGCACACAGTATGGATGCTCATCCTTCTACCCATCCTACACTGGTCAGTTGGGGGCATTCACATTCGTCTCTTACAGGTGCTATTATTTCATTTTGTACTTAGCACTTTACATTACTTGGTTATACATGCTTTTGACATACTGGTTATCTTTCTAACATGCTAATGGGTGCTTCATGTGCAACATTTGTTTGCAGGATTACTTTCTTCCATGGCTATTAGTTTGTTTGTCTCTTATTTTCTATTGTATGTGGGCCTTCCCCTTTTTTGGTGTGCACACTTGTTTTTTGTATGCAGCCATGATGGCCTCGAGTGTCTTGCGACATCATGAGTGATGTCCCATGTTTTCAACCCATCTTTGGTGGTCTTGCTTTTCTTCTTACATGTTTACATTAATATATTTTACCTTATACATTGTTTGTGTAGATTACACATTGTCTTATTTACATGCATGTTTGTTTCGTACTAACACTTGTCTTTGGCTAGCCTCTTGTTTGTGTGTGCCTTGGTTTCTACCAAGCACACCCTTTCCCATGTTGAAGAGTTACATAGTTCATGCGGTTGGTCCTCTTTTGGGGCCACATTCTCCTATCAGTGATGTCACATGCACCCCCAAAGAGGGGGGACATCATTTGGGGTTTACACACTATACACAACTTCTACTACTGATATAGTTTAGTTTAGTTTTCCGTCCTTGACATTGTGGGTTATACAACGAGTGGGTTTAGACCAGACTACGAATCCCATACACAACAGCTTTTACAAGACATGGTTATCCTTAGCATTATGGGGAGAAATCATAGGTTAGAGGATACAACGGACTTCCTCTATACACTACTTCATCCAATGGCATCAGATTTCCCAAAAAACTAAGCAATACAAAGATCTCTTCACACTCATTTCAGGGAAGTAGTTACAGGTTGGAGAGATAAACAGCTTTCTCCCTACACTTCTTTGAGCTTCAAAGTGGCGTCGAGATCACCCAAAAAACTCGTGCACTATAGGATATATCTCTTTCTACACCCTTTCTCTCATCATGGATCAGGTGCACATGTTCCATTTAATTCATTTGTCATACTTTACATTTACATACTTTTTTTACATATACATGTGTCTTTTTACACACATATATACATGATATTTGACTACTTGATCATCTTCTCCTTTTACAGGTCCACCTGTATGAGAAACAAGCAGTCAATAACAACAACAAACAACTACAACAATGGTGATCAACAATGACAACAACACTAACAACAACGTATTGAAGGGTACACAACATACTAACCATGCAGGTACTTGACATACATCAGCAGCTACACACGGGTTTCCAACCTAGGTTCACTCTCATCACTTTTTTGACACTTTTACATCTTTAGTTTCCACATGCTCCATCATATTTGTTTTACTCCACGCTTTGTCTAGTCCTTCAATGACATTTTCTACATCACTCTACATGGATATCAGGTATGCATCTCTATCTACTTTATGTTACCGAGCATTCCACTCACCAACATAAAGTGGGGGAAAATGTAGACACAAAATCATGCACTTTAGACATTATTTAGTCCTGGTCTCATACTACTATTCATATGGTTTTTGAGTGAAAAAAGTACTAATTAACCCATGTCCTTTGGCCATTTTACTTTGCTTACTGTCATCATTGCCGACCTCCCGCATCTACTCACCTAGTCCATTTTTTCCTTTCTGCATTGTTTTATCTTTGACTAGGGCGTGCCTAGCCTAGTACTAGGGTGTCCCAGGTGCCCTGGTCCCATTCAGGGTGCCCTGATCCTTTTTACACTTTCCGTCACTTTTTGGGCACTTTCTAGCCATTTGAAGCATTTATATTTTTTAGTGGTCAGCCTTTTCGAGGGTTAATTATGAAATTAGAACAAGAGAACCATATAAATATAAAGTTATGAGACCATAATGAGGGACCAAGAACTAATCACTACTATCATCACCTAAGGTTACATCCATCAAAGGCTCCATTTGCATCCATCTAGCTCCATCACAAGGCACAAGGTTGGTTCATCTACATCACACTGCATAGGAGGGAAGTTTATTCTATTCCATCCACCATTTTATTACATTTTCTACATATAGTTATTGCTCACTACTTTCACAAAGTGTGACTGACACAAGAGCACCTAGGGCATGATTGCACACACACACATAGAACTACATCAGGTCTAAGATGTAGTGCAACGCTCAGTTAGTAAGTCCACCATTGTGGCAGTTGAGGACAGTCTGACCCCTTTATATGCATTTTTATTTTTTAGGGTTTGATGTTTGTTTTGGGGTTTTACAGGTCTTTCTTCATCACTGATTTACCAGTGACATATTGTCAGTCCAGCAAAGCTGTGCATTACACGTAATCTGGTAATTATCTAGTCCTGATTACATACTACTATTCATATGATTCCTAAGTAAGAAAAGTACTAATTAACCCATGTCTTTGGCCACCTTTCTTTGCTTTCTATTGTTACTTTCAGTCTTGCACCCTTACTTGCTCAGTCTGCCTTTTTACTCTTCAAAAATTTTCATCCTAGACACCAGTGCCCAACCAGGACACAGCGTCAGCATCTTCATCCCCTCTAGGTGCCCCTGTCCTCTTTATACTTTACTCACACTTTTTGGGTCCTTTCTAGCCATTTGAGCATCTTATATTTTTGGTAGTCATCCTTTTTGGGGTTAATTATGAAATTCAAGCAAAGGAATCATATAAATATAAAGTTATGTGATCATAATAAAGGACCAAGCACTAAGCATTATCTATCACCACCTAAGGTTGCATCCATCAAGGCATCTAAGAGCTCCATTGCATCCATCTAGCTCCATCACAAGGGACACAAGGGCTGGTTTTCTACATCACACTTCATAGGAGGGAATTTCATTCTATTCCATGCACACATTTATTACATTATACATCTAGCTACTTTCTCACTATCCAAGTGTGACACACACAAGAGCAACCTAGGGCATAATTCCACACACACACACACAAAACTACATTGGGTCTGAGATGTAGTGCAGTGCTCAGTTGTAAGTTCACCATTGTGACAGCTGAGGATAGTCTGACCCCTCATTTTGCATCTTTATTTTTTAGGATTTGATGTCTATTTGAGGGTTTTGTAGGTTCATTCTTCATTTACAGGTTTACAATGACCTCGACGATCTTGGTGTGACCTCAGAGTGATCAAAGGTGACTAAAGGTGAACACCTTGTGACACCTCAGAGGAGGTTTTCTGAGATTTTCCCAAGACCCAGGCACCCAGAAATAGGCCTAGGGCACCCGCAGGTGCCCCTATCCCTCTCCAGGTGCCCCAGTCCAGCCTATTCCTCTAGATCTACATTTTTCTAAGGTTTCTGTGTGATGTTCTTGCTTCTCTTTTCACCAGTTTCATCACTTTGTACACCTCTCCAGACTTTACTATGAATCAACTAAGGCTTTCTTACCCTCTCTTTGTACTTAGGGTTTCATTATTTATTGCTTAGTTTGTTGGGTGTATTTTGTACTTAATTTATCATTCATTTACTGCAATAACATGATTCATATTAGGCATATATTTACATTTTAGCTTAATCATTTTGGTGAACCCCACTTCGATCACTCTTTTGGATCCTTCATTTTTCATTCATATCATGGCTCCTAAAATTCCTCAAATTTCTTTGTATGATTTAATTCAAATGCATCCTAATTGCCAAGTTGTTCTGAAAAAACCCTTAGACACCATGTATCTTCCTAGCGATACATGTCATCACATCAAGTGAGTGTTATTTTCAATCATCTATCTGATGACCCTAGTCTTCATGATCCTCCATCTAATCAATCCATGTTGGACTCAATTCAAGCTTTTGCATTCTTTATTTCAAGACAAATTTTAGGCTATGGAATCCACAATTACATCTCTCAAATCTGAAATCCAACATCTTAAGGATGCTTCTCAGGCTCATGTTTGTTCTCCTTCTACATCTCATCTTCATTCTATGTCTTCTACATGTGCTCATATTAGTGAGCCTCAAGTCTTACCATTACCAGAGCCTCTCACCTTTGATCACAATGCTAAGAAAAATGACATTCTTACCGAGCTCCTTAGTCATCAATTGATCACTTTACCATCTACTCAAGGTTATCCTCCTTATCATCTTGCAAAATATCAAGGTCACCATATTGTAATTATCATCAAATCAATGGACATAATGACAATGATTGTTATGCTTTACAACAAAAATCAAGCAACTTGAGCATCAAGGTTTTATCTCATTCATTGTGCAACATTATGTTACATGCCCATCTACAATTGTAACATCCCAATGGGTTCCTAAATATGATTCATTTATATCTAATGAACATCATGCATCACTTCTAATGTTCCTTCTATGGAAATTAAATCCACTCAAGTAAGCAACCACCTCTCAAAATTAATCTAACACCTCCCTCCTCTCAAGTCATCTACAACATTACCAAGTCAAAATACGCAACCACCTCTCAAAATCAATCCACCTACTTCTCCTATCAATCTATTTTAAGTCATCAATCCACCTAAGTTACCACCATTCAACCCTCCCCATCCTACTCCACTTCCATTTCCAATTCATTTTGTCAAAGAAACTACTCCTTCTATTGATGGATCATCACATTTCAAACTCTGCCACCATCACATTGTCCTACTTATTGTTTCTTCCCTACCATTGTGTTGGCCCTCACTCTTATCATGACACAACAATGGTCTCCCACAATGAATGGCACCTCTCACATCGTCACTGCATAGATATCCATCTTGTATACACTTGGGGGAATCACACTTATTTCCCCCCTTCATAACATCAACATTCTTATACATAATCACATCACACCTAGATCTTCTATTACATACACACATCTATATGCATACATTTCCCTATGACACACTCTTGTGCTATGGTTCACACTTGACTATTGAGGGCATCTTATACACATGTATCTCACACACTGCACATTACATTACATACTATACATCTACATCACATTCTTGATGCACATATCATACATCATCTTCACATATTATATTTCTTACATCATACACATCTTACATTACACTTCGTACATACATTTTATACCTCATTACACATTTCAACATCTTCCACACATCATACATTTGATCTTTTACATATCTATCATTGTATACATACATACACACTACACACACTATCACATCTACACATCACTACTTTTTACATTACATCATCATACTCATACATTTCTACATGCACACTCATTACACTTCTATACACTTAGTCCCACACATTCATCACATCATCACATTACACATTACACTACATTCACAATTAAACCACATTCAATCCATATTTACACTACACACTTTCCTACCAATCCCATTATACTATTATACTCTTCTACATTTACATTTCTATTCCACTTATTCACACACACTACGTGACGCACTCTAGTTCCCTCTGGTCCATACTCGACTATAGGGTCTACATATCATCATGATGAACCTCATCACTCTCATCATCACTTTTATTTACATTTGATCAACACTTTTATCATACATGCGACATTCCCTTTTAGCCACTCTTCTTCACACATACGTGATATACACTTTATGATAAATCATCACTCTTTCTACTTTCCTATTCATATATATCATGATATACACTTTATGCTACATCATCACACTTTTTAACATCTTACTCACCCATTAGTGATATACGCTTTAGGAAAATCATCACACATTTCTACACCTCATTCTAATCAAGATCATCATATATGTTAGCATTCAAATCATCTACACATGACATCATTTATACAATCCAACTTCATTCTACACACACTTACACTCATTCATCAACTCTTTCTACACACACAACACATCATTCAAACCATTTCCCGATGATGCACTCTCATTTACAGTTCATTCTTGACTACTGAGGGGGCATAAATAAATGAACCTCATTACATACATACACATCCACTCAGGGGGGCACATTGCTCCTATCATTCACATTACATTCCATTCCACCTCATCCACAACATATTGCATATCTTGGTTGCATTTACTCTTGCTTACATTTACTTGTTACATGTTCATCTTATTACACATGCTAGATAGATATCTTGTATGTCATTATCTTTATCATACACACATGCACATTCACTTTCTTTTCTAGTTGTGATCACATATTTTACAGATCCATTACACACAACATGGATGCTTGACACAGTACCTCGTATTAGTCCCACAACGGCTCCTGGGGGCATCCACTTTCATACACTACAGGTGTTATTGTTTCATTTTGTTTCATAAAACACTACTTTATCATTATACATGCTTTGACATACTTTTTATCTTTCTAACATGCTAATGGGTGCTTCATGTGCAACATTTTTTATGCAGGACTATTTTCTTCCATGGTTGTTAGTTACATTGTTTTTCATTGCTTGTCTCTTTGTATGCTCATTGTTTGCGGGATTTTCCCTTTGTCTTGTGTGCACACTTGTCTACTTGTGGCCACTATGGCCTTGATTGTCTTGTGACATCGTGAGTGATGTCCCATGTTTGTAACCCATTTTTCATGATCTACATTGTCTTCTTGTGTGTTTACTTATCGTCTTAGCTTACACATTGTCTTCTTAGCTTACATTTCATCTTTACATGCATGTTTTCTTTCTTGTACTAAAACTTGTCTCCTAGCCACTTTTTTGTGTGTGTCTTGGTTTCTACTAAGCACATTCCCTTCCCCCTATAGGGCACAGTTTCAGCACAGTGGTTGGTCCTCTTTTGGGCCATGTACTCCTTCAGCGATGTCGTATGCACCCCAAATGAGGGGGGCATCATTTGGGTGAATCATTCACCCCATACAATGTTATATACAACACAGTACCAGTACAACACAAGTTTTCAGTTTCAGATAGGGCTCAAAATCAGACTTGGGTCCTTAGCACAACAATGACCTTTCCTAGATGCCTGAAACCAGGGGGAAATTACACAATGATTGGTAGTTCAACACAGTCTACAAAACTCCACACAATGAATTTTACAGGGCATACAGTCCTTAGCACATGCATTTATACACACCATCTGCAGTGGTGTTCTACATTGCAGGAAGTAGTTAAAGGTTGGAGGATGACACCAAACTATTCTCCCTACACTTCTTCCATTTCATTGGCATGAGATCACTGAAAAAACTCACACGTCGACATCATCTACAAGATCCTTTTCTACACTCTTTCCTCATCACAGATTAGGTGCACATGTTCCTTTTTCACACTTTTAACATTTTTACATACTTTCCTTACACAATTTTTACATATTTTGATCATATACATGCATATTTGACTACTTGTTCATTCTTCTCTTTTGCAGGTCCATCCATGTATGCGAAGCGGTAGTCAACATCAACAATGATAACATCACACACATCAGCATCGACATCAACATCAACAACAGGTACATCATGACATCTACACATGCATTTCCACCCTAGGTTCATTTTCATCACTTTTTACACTTTCTCCTCCTTAGCATCCATGCTTCACATTTTTATCACTCCACACTTTGTCTAGTCCCTCGACACACTTTCTACATCAATCTACATGGTTATCAGGTACACATCTCTATCTACTTTATGTTACCAAGCTTTCCACTCACCAACATAAAGTGGGGGAAAATGTAGACACAAAATCACACACTTTGGGTAATTATCTAGTCCTGATTACATACTACTATTCATATGATTCCTAAGTAAGAAAAGTACTAATTAACCCATGTCTTTGGCCACCTTTCTTTGCTTTTTGTTGCTACTTTTGGTCTTACACCCTTACTTTCTCAGTCTTCCTTTTTACTCTTCAACATTTTTCATCCTAGACACCAGCGCCCAGCCAGGACGCCAGCACCAGGTGCCCTCATCCCCTCTGGGCACCCCTGTCCTCTTTGTACTTTACTCACACTTTTTGGGTCCTTTCTAGCCATTTGAGCATCTTATCTTTTTGGTAGTCAGCCTTTTCGGGTTAATTATGAAATTCAAGCAAAGGAATCATATAAATATAAAGTTATGTGATCATAATAAAGGACCAAGCACTAAGCATTAGCTATCACCACCTAAGGTTGCATCCATCAAGGCATCTAAGAGCTCCATTGCATCCATCTAGCACCATCACAAGGGACACAAGGGCTAGGTTTTTTTACATCACACTTCATAGGAGGGAAGTTCATTCTATTCCATGCACACATTTATTACATTCTACATCTAGCTACTTGCTCGTTATCCAAGTGTGACACACACAAGAGAAACCTAGGGCACAATTTACCACACACACACAAAACTACATTGGGTCTGAGATGTAGTGCAACACTCAGTCGTAAGTTCACCATTGTGACAACTGAGGATAGTCTGACCCCTCATTCTGCATCTTTATTTTTGGGGATTTGATGTCTATTTGAGGGTTTTACAAGTTCATTCTAAAGGAACACCTTGACACCTCAGAGGAGGTTTTCATAGCATTTCTATAACTTAGGTGCACCAGAATTAGGTCTAGGGCACCCACAAACGCCCTTGTCCCTCTCCAGGTACCCCAGTCTAGCCTATTCCTCTAGATCTGCATTTTTCCATATCTCTATGTGACAGTCAGTGCTTCTGTATTTTTCACATAGTTTCTAGCTTCTATGTACACTCCATATTTCATGTGAATCAACTAAGTACCATTTTTACTCCTCTTTGTACTTAGGGTTTTAATTTATTGCTTAGTTTTCTTGGGTATATTTCTCTATTAATTATTCATTTATTTACTACTAATAACATATCAGATTAGGCTTAGTCATATATTTCATATTTAGTGCAATCACCATAATTGAAACATTTAAATGTGAGAAAAATGGCCCAACAACTGGTTTTTTTGCAATTAATTTAGAATTTAATATGAATAATCACCTATTACTAACCTAAAATTTTGATAGAAAGGTTAAATGAAGACAAGAAACACACAAAAAAATTTAAATCATGAAATGAGAAACTAAAATGAGAAAAAAAAGTGGGAATACCACCGGGCATGCCAGAATGTAAATAAGTAAAAATCACAGACAACAGAAGATAAATAAATAAAACACATATTATACCTTCACTGTAGATCTCTTGCAAACTTCAAGTAAGATCATAGAATCTTATAAACTTTTTTGATTTTACTAAAGATTAGATTGTGGATGCTCTATATATTAGTATCCAAATGTAGTTATAGATTCTACAAGCAGTTTTACACAAGGAAGCAGATGTCAAACTGGTAGTAATTGGATGTAATTTTCTCAAAGCTCCAAGGGTGGATTTGTAAAGGAAAAGGCCAAATTTTATTATTGAGGGTGAGGCCATGAGAAGTGGATCTTGGGTTGAATCGGCTCCACCGGCAATAATTATAATTACCTAAAATAGTATGATGACCATGTCTGTGCAGTTGTAACTTTGCATGGGCAATCATTATCTTTGAATTCATCTGAGAAGTGGTTACATGGGCATTTATTTTTCCCCCACTTTTGTAGGCTTCTGGAAGTAGAGTGAAGTGGAGTGTGAATAGATAAAATGATTTAATTAAATAACTAAATTAATTAGTATTTAATTGTGAATGGAATAATTAACTCATTTATTTAATTAGAATTATTAATTATGATTAGCTAGTAGGAAGTAGGATGTTGTTTAATTAATTCCAAACTCATAATAGAATTAAATTATTTAATTCTAAGAGGTGGCCACCTTTGTAGGCTTCTGGAAGTGGAGTGAAGTGGAGCATGAGTAGATAATATGATTTAATTAAATACTATATTAATTAGTATTTAATTGTGAGGGATTAATTAACTATTTATTTAATTAAAGGTTTAATTGTATTAGCTAGGTGGGTGTAGGAATTAATTTAATTAATTCCAAATGCATTGTAGAATTAAATTATTAAATTCTAAAGGGTAGGATTGTGATTTAGGAAATAGAATTAATTTAATTAATTTTACAAGGGGGTATTTAATTGATGGAATTAATTTAATTAATTCCAAAGGGGTATGTTGTGAAAAGATGGAATTAATTTAATTAATTATAATTAGATAGCAGTGGGACAAAAATATGTATGTATTTTTAGGGTGTCTACAGACGGTGACTCGGCATGGGTCGATGACGATTTAGGTAGGTCGACAGTGACTTGGGTGACGATGGCTATATAAGTGTCATGGGTGGCCAAAGGGGCTCATTTGGACAGCACAACTTGTGACTATCAATATCTCTGAGAGAGAAAATAAGGGATTTGAGAGCAATGGAGGTTGATGTAGAAGTGAGGAAATGCCAAAGGACTCAGAGGATGGTAAGTGCCAAAGTCTTAGCTTTTTTTAAGTTTTAGTTAATTTTTGTTTAAATTTTTTGTACTTTTCTAAGTTTTTGATGGGCACCCAGGGGCGATTTTTGTTTAATTTTTTTTTACTTTTCTAAGTTTCTAAGTTTTTGACTAGGCACGGTCGCCATTGACTAGGGTAAAAAGGTGTGGACCTGATTAGGGTGGCGTTGAATGGGGAAAAGGGGCATCAACCCATGCTGGGTGGATAGGGAGCTTAGATGATTGAAATAGGTAGAAAATTGAATATTTTTTTATGATTGATTGCTAATGGGTGATTTCTTGATTGGAATTTACAGGACAAAGATACACTGTACCTCAGAGACATAGTCCTAATTTTGTATGATCAGATTAGGAGGGATGTGAATGATGCATAGTGGGATCAATTAGCCGTAGTGGGGTTGGGTGGATTTTTCCACTACCAAAAGATACCTTGAGATGTAGGATTGATTATTGCATTAATTGACATATGGGATGTACAAATAAGCAGATTCTAGTTTAGGACTGGGGAGATGATGGTCACTCTAGAGGATGTGTATTGTATATTGACATTGTTGATATAGGGGGGGATCCCATAGATCCGGTCATATCAGATAGGAGGATGGATGCACTGTGGTGGTTATTTGGGGATGAGACTCAATGGATAGAGTTTAGTTCAAGGGCCTTCCATTTAGAGGCCCGATATGAGGCAGGTATATCGGGGAGGAGATTAATTTTCTTGATCATGATGGCTATCTCATGCTATACTCTATCTGATTCAGGGGGAGCTAGATACCCATGTGTACTAGTAGGTGTACTAGCAGATGTGGTAGAGTATAATATAGTATTTTCATTTGGAAAAAAACATTACTGACACTGGTCTATCATGAGCTATGGATGTTTGTGAAAGAGAGACAATCTAGGACAGATCTGGGATTTCTATTAAATTTTTGGGAATATGAGAATGTAGTAGTGATGATTCCACAAGGGATTTGTTGGAAAGAAAATTTGTCAGGGGAAAAATTAGCTGTTATCTTGCCAACGCTTTAGGATTCTAAGTCCCTCTACTTAACCGGTGTAGCTGTCATACATGCATGTGTTAGTAAAAGTGAGTTTTTATCCTAGTGGCCTTTCGGTCAGGGATCCAACAGAGGCACTCCACTGACCCTGCGGAAAAATATTGCATATATCTACAAGAGAGGAATTTTCTAGGAAAGCGGGAAAGGGAGTGAGAAAGTTAGAAAAGAGAAACTAATGTTGCAAGTAGAAAATCAAAGACTTGCATACACCAGCCAGAAATTTCATTACATGCACTTGAATTTAGAAGAAATCAAATCTGCATAACAACAACAAGACCAAATAGCATTTAATGAGCACAAAGTACCACTAAACTCCTCAGTCAAAAAAGGCTAAAATTCCTTCTTCCTTTATTGAAGCTCAAGCAGAAATTGTACATAACATAGAAATAGAAGACATTTTTGAGTAGGGAAAATGGAAGAAATTTGCTATCTCTTTGCTCTCTTCACAAGGATATCTCTCTCATGAATTCACAAAAAAAAACTCCAATATCTAAGAAGTCTAAGAAGTTTTCTAAGAAGAAGCTCAAATGAGGAGCTTGTTACAATTTATAGAAGAGAAGGAAACTCTTCATCTTCCCGGTGACTTTTCAAATACTTTAATTTGACTTTAGACTGTTCATATTCCACTTAAATATTTAAGTCCCTTTTATAAAATCAAGGTGACTTAAAGTTTACATTATGTTTCTAAAGTCACTTAAAGTTATATTAAAAAGTGCAAACCTCAACGCAAAAATATAACATTGATGAGAGAGAGCATTGGGTGAGAAAAGAAGAGAGAAAGAGAAAGAAGAAGAAGAAGAAGAAGAGAGAGAAAGGAAGAATTATGTGGAAGAATGAGCTATTGCTGTAGTGGATTTGATCTCACTTCCTAACTGGTTTCCACTTCACGCTCCTGAGAAGGCCTTTGTCCCTCCAAGCTCCTTGCTGAAATGAGTTGCTGCAGGTTCCACTTTGTCAGCATGAGGAATGTGAACACAACTCAAGGTATTTGTCCATCCATCAGCCACATTGTTGATGTCTTTGCACTTCCTGAACCATGATGAATGTTTCTCTGCGATAAGTGCAATAGAGGCCCAAATCTCTGAGAGGAATTCGAGGGTATCCTTAGTGAAGGAAAATGGGTTTCCTACCTCTTTCTTGACATATTCTTCAAATGGACCAATCAACTCATCAACAGTTGTATCCTCACCCATTGCAGGTACTCCAAGTTTCTAAGTTTTCCGATTTACACTATCCTGCAATTTGTATGCTTGTTCCTCTTTTTCCTCCAGCTCTGTGATGGCCCAATTGATTTCCTCAAACCTTATTTCCAAGGCCCTCACCCATACATGTGACAAGTCTTCTGAGGGAGTTTCAAAGATATTCCTGTCGATCAACTCCTGGTGATGAGTGTTGCTCATTTCATCTACTACTGGGCCCAAAGGTTCCCAATACTCCCTTTCTTTCTCCAAGTCCTCCTTGAGTGTCTATGTCATATCTTCTGTCACACACATGTAAGCAAAGAGTTTGACCACTTCTTGGAGACCTGACTTCCCTTTTTCAGAAATTGAGTTAATCCATTCATTACTCACTCTCCCCTGCATTGTGAACTCATGTGTCCTCCTGATGGATTCTGGATTGAAGCTACTGATGGGTGCAACTTCCTCAGTGGGAATTGTAGTGGCATTAGGATCAACTAGATGTTGCACATAGAATGATAGAGTTCACACCTGCTCTTTTAGTTCATCAATCTTCTTCTTATACTCCTTATTCCTTGCCACCATGCGAGTGGAAGATTGTTGATACATGTGCAAATCCCCTTCATGAGTTTTCAGTCCTAGTTGGATTGTGCTCATCTCATAGTCAGCTGGTGTCATCTCATCCACTGGCTTGATTACCTTGGGCTGAGCTACTTCAATGTATTGATTACCCATTTCCCCACTGTAGAACCATGAGGCTGTATGTGTGAGATTTCTTGATATTTTTTCTTTGGCCAATGAGACAATCATGATAGATCAGGGGCTGCCACTTGTTGCACAGTGTGGGTGTCAGGGACAATTGTTTCCTGCATCCAAGGAAACATCTCATCAGATTTGGGCTCAATGATAGGTGCACCAACAGTTCCCTGTTCTGAAGGAGGAGGAAAATCCTGAATGAGAGATTTATGGGTGTCAACAAGAGGTGGGACCTCCTGTGGTGACTCAAAGACTGGGTGAATCATGTGTTCTTCATCCACTTGTGTCTCAGCCATAGGATTTTCTTCCTACATTTCTGTGATCAAGTATTCCTCTCATAGTGACTCAAATGAGTCTTCTTCTACGGTGGATTTCTTTAACATCTTCTTGTGAGGAGAAGCTTCCAATTTTGTGGCCTTCCTTTTCAAACTTGCTCTGGAGTGTTTAGAACTGGAAGTCACCTCTATGAATTTTGAAGATGACTGATGGGAGGCTTGTTTCTAACTTGGGGGAATTCCTCATGACCAGATGATCATGTTTCTCTTCTTCTGAAACCAATTTCTCATTCTCCTTACCACCTTCTCAGTCCACTCCTTTATATCCCCTGATTCACAAACATACCAGTTGACTAGAGGAAAAGGGGACATCTTGACTTCCATGTACTCAGGATCATACATCTCTGTCCCATCATCATGCAAAATATCTTCATACCAGGAGAACTTGAATTTCTTCATCTCACTGATTGTCATCCTCATATGGTCCTTTTCACGCACTTCAAATTCATCAGCACAATTGGCCCAGTAGTCCTCAACTTGTGGCTCATGTTATAATTCTTGGACATGGAAAGAGTTGGGATCTTCTCAGATGTCAAAATTAGGCCTGACAATGTAGGAATGTAAAGTCAAATGAGTGAAAGCAGCCTCCAGATGAGATGCATCATTTGAGCTCTTGCACGTGAATACCCCAAGAGAGATAGGAAATGGAATCAACTTCTTCCTCCTACTTCTAAGCTTGTTATTCACTTGAATGATCTATCTGCAGAGCTCAAACAATACAATTTGGTCACTAAGGTACTTAGGCAGCCTTAGTGGAGCTTGGTCGAAGCCAACAACTCGTAGGTAGGAGAAGGTCGAGAATTGTATGAAATAAGAGCCATATTTTTTGATCAAGGATGTCACTTGTGATGACATCCTAGCTTCTAGATCCCCTTCTAAGCTTCAAACCACATACATTGTGAACACATCATTCACATGAGTGAAATGCCTATGGCTTTCCTCCATCACCAACTGTGGAAGTTTCTCGAATGCAGGCACCTTGGCAGCAATGTTTTGCATGAGAGCCAATCCTTTGAATGATCTTGAGCTAGCGAGGAGATAGACCAAGTAAGAAGTCATGTGGAACTTCTTCATCATGGGTACTTGGAGTAGTTGCAGATGGAGGTTGTCACTGATGATCTACCCCCAGTCAATTCTTTGTTTTCCTTCTGTCAACATCAAGATGAAAAGGCCCATCCAGTCTTGGAAGTCTCTTGTGCTTGCTTCACCCATAACTCTACTGAGGAGAGTGATGGCATCTGAATATCCTTCTCAAAACTCACACCTTGGAAGGTTCTTGGGCATCCTTGAGGGATTTCTTCCTATTTTCAACCATGAACCAAGTGCAACCCCTTGTACATATGCATCCATCATTTCCCAATCATGCAAGGCCCTGTCCTTTGAGATGACGACCATGCTGGGTGATGTCGGTATCTGCAGAGAAAGTGAAATGGTTCTAGGGCTAATGACCACCATCACTGTACCATTTTCATCTTGGATGGTTCATGTTTTGGGCTCATAGTGGTGAGAGTAGGCTATGACCAACTCATGAATTTGCACAGACACACTGGGTGTCCCACGGTAGCAATGAACAAGCCACTTGTGAATATCTGATCTTCAATCTTCTTTCGGTCCTTGGCTGCCATGTGAGTTCTAAGGTCATTCAGGTCCATGTACAAGACATCATTGTCTTCTATCTCATACTCACAGGTGAAGGGTTGTGCCAGCTTCTGTCCCATCCACTTCTGCTTCATGTTTTCCTTAGAAAGAGTAACTTACTATTTTTAGTAAGTATGAAAAAGTAACTCCCTCGAACCTCAACTGAATGTTGTGACTCTGATTTCCTCTTCTCCCTACATTCCTCTCTCCTTCTAGATCAAATTTCTATTTTTGGCAGGTGCTCGTGGGACCACTTACTATTTTTAGTAAGTGCCAAAATTCCCGTTCTGATGAATTCTCAGCTGCAGTGCATCTTCAATGTCTCCGTCTCTTTCGCAAGTTCTTCTGTTGATGACTTTCCCAAAATAATAGTCCTTATGTAGTAGACCTGTTATTTTTAGAAAGTGGGCTTCTGGAGGTCAGATTGACATGGAATGAAGTTTTTTGATATGGGTTTTTTTTCCCAATATCACCCCTCTAAAATTTTAGACCTACCCGCTCAATAGTCTAGGAGATTTTAAACTTTTAATTTTTTGACCTGGTAGTGCTTCTGGACATGGCAACCATTAATGGACCTCAAAAATTGTAGGTCTTGTTTTCTCCTCTATTTGTGAAAAAATTATATTTTTGATATGGGTTTTTTCTTCTTGTGCTTCAGGTGAAATCTTGTTTCAATCCGACAACGGTTTGACGGGAAATCCAACTTTTTCTTCGTCGAGCCGAAAGAAGATTTCTTCATTGTGAATGTTCTTATGTAGCATGAAGGAGGGATTGAAGGTGTGTTTTTAATGGTTTTTGAGAGAGGAAGTAACAGAAAAAATGGTGTGTTGTTTCGTGCACTGTTTGCAAGATTTCGACGAATCTTTGTTTCACGGCAATGGAGATTTTCACTGTTTCTTCTCTTCGTTCTTCACTTCTTCTTCCTTGTTTGAACAAACCTCCTTCTGAGACCTGTATGTTTTCATGGAGTGGAGGAAAAAAAAAGTGATAGATATGGTTCTAGGTTCAGAAATGGTGGAGTGGTGGTAGGAAGTTGCAGAGGAATTTGGAGAAAGAACTATATGTGCAGAGTTAGAAAAAGGAAGAAGCGGGAAGAAAGCAGACAGGTGGGGATTTAAAAATAATTCAAAAAATATGCGCAGAGAGGGATATGTACATTTTTGTTTCCTTGACGTCCCTCATCTCAAAGGGATGTGAGGGACATCAATTTCCATGGTGAGAAAGGTGGCAACACATGGCGGCGATCTGACGACAAGGAATGAATGCTCCAAAAGCTCCCAGGGCTTTAAAACTAGGGGCTTGAAGAGGTCACATGGGTGACCAGGAGTCTCCTTAGGGGATGGGTGAATTTTTCAAGTTTGATGTCCCTGACCTATGAGGGACATGAGGGACATCAAATTCCATGGTGCTCCTGGTGATGACACATGGCAGCGATCCGACGGTTGAGGAATTTGAGCTCCCACAAGCACCTGGGGGCTGAACTGGTGATCCTGAGGTTGCATGAGGATCCAAAGGTCATATGGGGGCTGGGATAATTTTTCCATGGTTTATGTCCCTGACCTTGAGGGACATGAGGGACACAAAATCCCACCAGGCTCCTGGAGCTGACACGTGTCCTCCCAAAATTTGACTAACTCCCGAACTCGCTCCAAGAGGACAACTTGAAACGATGATAACTTGAGCTCCCGATGGACTTTTTTGATGAAATTTTATATGATCCTGACTAGAAATGGAATTTGGAATCCAATGGTGGGGGTATCAGGTCTTTTTCTTCCATTTGATCCCTAAAAAATGATTTTTGATTTGGTACTCCACCTGTGCATGAGAAAAACTACTTGCAGACCTAATGCGCCAAAAGTGTTGTGAAAAAATAATTTCACCATATTGTAGGGATTGGAATTATATTTTTGATGATGTTTTTTTTTTCTCCTAAATCCACCTGGAGCTCCCGAAATCTCCTTCAGAAGTTCAAAAGTTGTATTGGATTGTGCACTGCCTAGGCCTGTGAACCCTAATTTTGGTGAAACTTCCCCAACTTCTCTAAGTCCTTCCAGAATCTTCCTGAATCACTTCCATGATGTCCCAAGGCCTTTGAATCACCTCCATGTCCATTTTGGATTTTCTTCTCTGCTCCATGGGGTTGCTCCAGTCCTAGGAAGGCCAGTGATAGCCCTTCCCACAACTACCTGAAGCTTGCAACTTTTAATGAACTCCTAAAATCACCTAGGGGGAATGAATGGACTTTCCTAAATCACCTAGGGGATGAGATAACATTAATTGGGAGGTCACTTGGACTGACTAGGTAGACCTGGGTGCCTTGGAATGGTAAGACTTGAAAAAATTAACACAGGGGTATAGTTGTCATGCTCAGAAATTGTTAATTTCCTTGTTGCACATTTGCATGACAACAACTGGCTCTAGCTTGGGGACATGACATGGACTGAGTGCAGTGAAGACATGACATGGGGAATCCAGAATCTCAACTTTAGACCATATGATCCATTGACCAGTGCCTTATCCATTGGGCCTGTGGAGTCATGTACAATTCACAAGAGAGAAAGATAACAAAGAAGGAAACACACACACACACACACACACAACAAAATAACAGGAAAGGAAACACACGACACACAAAATAGAAGGGAAACACACCTACATATCAACATAAAGGGAAACACACCTAGATGATCACCTATGGTATTGGTGGGGGAGGAAACCCACTTTCACTAGATACAATTTTAGGTTTCCACTGATGATACAATTTTAGGTATTTCCCATTATTCTAGTGGCGTTCCATCCAAATATGAGAGTAGAAAAACATTCTCACCACAAGCTTCACAAATCTGGAATGGGCCAAGCCATAATGAATCAAAATTTCCATGGCTTCCTTTTGGTTCCCTTCTCTTATCCCATAGCAAGATGAGGTCTCCAACTTTGAATTCTCTCATTTTGGCTTTCTTGTCAAAGATCTTCTTTACTTTCAATCGGTGCTCCTTGATACGGTCCACCACTCAGAGTCTATTCTCTTCTAGCTTCTCAAGAAAGAGGATCCTCTTGTCAATGGAATCCTTTTACTGTCCATCTTCTATTCCCTAGAGAAACTTGAGAGCTGACATCTCAACTGTGATGGGAATTTCTACTTCAACTCCATACAACAGTTGGAATGGTGACATACCTATTGCCTTCTTGGGGGTGATCCTATCTGCCCATAATGCATCATACAACTTCTTGTGCCAATTCCTTTGGTTTTCATCCACGAGCTTGCGGAAAATGGTCATGATGTTCTTGTTGCTTGATTCAGCCTGTCCATTTCCTTGTGGATAGTAGTCTGATGAATGAGACAAGGAGATTCCATAGCCATAGAAAAACTCAGTCAACTCCCTTGAAGAGAAATAGGTAGCATTGTCTGCTACAATCTTCTGTGGCACTCTAAAACATACTATGATATTCTCCTTGATGAAGTTACATACTGTTTCGGTGTTGGCTTGCTTGGTCAGAATGGAATGGCTTCCACCCATTTTGTGAAGTAGTCTATCACTGTGAGCACATAGGTGTGCCCCATGCTTGAGTGAGGATTCAGTACACCAATGAAATCTAGTCCCCACTGTTGAAATGGTTCTTCAATAACAACTGACCTGAGTGGTAGTGCTACAAGTTGGGGTCTCCCAATGAATTGTTGACATGCTTCACAGTTGGAAACCCATTCTTGAGTGTCTGCAAAGAGGGTGGGCCAATAATACCTTCCTTGGAGGATCTTGTGTGCAGTGACCATCACCGAGAAATTTCCACCACATGCTTGGTCATGGTATGCTTTAAGAAATTTTTCTTGTTTCTCTTTGTCTACACATTTGAGGAAGCATCCATCAAGACCTCTCTTGTAAAGTGCATGGTTCTAGATTACAAAACTTTGTTGCCTTCAGCTTGAGTGTTCTCCTTTGCTTATAATCAAGATGAGAAGGGAATTCTCCATAAGTTAGGTAATAGGAAATATCAACATACCACTCATCAGTAGTGGTTACAAAGAGAACCTGTGGATTATTTTCAAAACAAATTGGGCAAGCACAGTTGTCTTCACCGTGTTGAGCCTTGAGTGCTTCATCTTTAGTGATCAACCTACAAAAGCCATTTCCTCATACCAAATTGGAGGGCTAGATATCCAAATCATACTCTTCAATTTTTGCAACCCAGTTTCCTCTTTTAGCTCCAGGATCTTGTTGTGTCAAGATGGACTTGATTGCACTACAGGTACCATTACCACAGTATGAGAGTTTAGTATGTAAAATCTTAAATTTTTAACAACCTTGACTATGGCATAGGCATGTTTCTCCAACTGGATGTAGTTTAGTTCATGCTTCTTCAATGGGCAGCTCATGAAAGCAATGGGTGCCTCCACACCTTCATCATTCTTTTGGACTAGAATGGCAGAGAGGATATGTTCTGATGCATAACAATACATGATGAATTCTTTGCTAAATCTAGAGACACAAGAGTCAGAGCCTTGGTAATGAATTTTTTGATCTCTTCAAACATTTTTCCCTTCATTATTCCATTTGAATTTTTCATATGGTTTCATCATGGTGGTGATGTGCTTTGTCAATTCAGCAAACTCAGGAACAAAGTGACAAAGAAAGTTCACCTTTCTGAAGAAGGAATGAACTCCTTTCTTTCTTGTGGGTAGAGATAGTGCTTGAATGGCTCATACTCTCTCAAGATCAATGTGTGCTCCATGTTTTTTCACAATGTGCCCCAGTAAATTTCCTTCCGTAACTCCAAAAATGCACTTTTTTGGGTTTAGTGATATGCCATGTGTTCTACACCTTGCAAGTACCTGTTCTAGGTGATGGATATGGTCTCCCCTCTTTTTTGAAAATACCATGAGATCATCAAGATATATGACGATGCAATGTTTTAAATCTTTGAATGCCAAATCCATCGCCCTTTGAAATGTAGCTCATGCATTGATTAGGCCAAAGACATTCTATTGTATGTAAAAGTGCCCAAGGTGTTGTGAAGGTTGTTTTGGTGCGATCCTCCTCTGCCACTTTGGTTTTATTGTATCCTAAGAATCCATCAAGCAATGAAAGCATTTTAGATCCATTGACTGCTTGCAAAATGTTGTCCATGATAGGGAGAAGATAATTGTCTTTTAACGATGCCTGTGGTTCAAGTTGAAAAAATCTACACATATTCTTATTTCACCATTCTTCTTCCACACCAACACAATGTTGGCCACCCATGTTGAATGATGGATAGGAAAGATAATCCTTGCATTAAGCATCTTCATTACCTCCTCTTTGATGGTATCAAAAATCTTTGGGTTATATGGCCTTTTTTTTTCCTAAATGGCTTGGCATCCTGCTTCAAGGGAATCGAGTGATGCATTTCCTTCAGTTGGAAGGATTTGAGTTCATCATAAGAGTAGGAAAAAACATATGAATATTTCTTGAGTAATGCAACAAACCTTATCTTCTTCTTGGGTGAATTTTTTTTTTCCAATATTGACCATCCTTGGCTCCTCTTGGGTGCAAATGTTTTCCTTCTCAAAATTAGTTGAGCACCAAGAAGATTGTTTTTAATTGAATCTGAATGAATAATTCCTGAATTGTCAAAATAGGTCCTCTAATAGAAACTAGAAATTTGGGAATCTTACACCTTTCAATTTGGTTCACTCCTTGTGGGATCATCCACCAAATTCCTTCTTTTTATTCTTCAACTACCACTTCTCGGTGTGGATTCTCAGATTCCTTCAAAGAAGAGCTTATTGAAAAACCTTTGTTCACAAGAATGCGCACACATCTATTATCATCATTGAACACACTCTTATAAATCCTATTGTATGTCCATCTATTTATAAGTACATCAATAGGTAGCCGAAGAGGTGGTTTTACAAAATAATGGGTACTGAAAAACCATGGGCCCAAAAATAGCCCATAACGGTTACCCATTACCCATGGGTTAATAAACCACCCATGAAAATTTGCTTCGGGGGCTTCACCCCCCCGAACCCCCTTGACCCGCTCACTGGCATGCGGGACCATTGTAAAAATATCTGAGTGTAACACATGGAAGGTGTACCAAACTCTAACATGAAAACAGGCTCCACAAACATAACAAGAATATTGTTTTACTCTTGAATGAATCTGTTGTGTTTATCAAAGAGGTTCTCTAGAGAAACTAGACCTTTACGAATCTTGTTTCCTTTCAATTTGATCACTCCTTCTTCATGGATCCCTTCAATTACTTCTTTCTCTTATTTACCTAGTGCTTCTTGGTGTGGATTCTCACTTCCTTCAAAGAAGATGTTATTGAAATTCTCCCTCTATTCTAAGAACGCCTAGATCTGATTATTATCATTGAAGACCTACTAATGATTTACATTATCTGGTACACTGAGCCTGAACACAATTTCAATGGTCACCTTGTCTTTACCAAAAGAAATATGAGGTGTCACTAGGGAAGCCGCAACTGCAAGAGAATCAACGTTTTCATTATTTTCTCGTGGGATAGCTTCGATGCAAAATGCATTGAAAGACTCAATGCAGTCCCATGCTTTGTTTCTATAATGTCAGAGTCTTGGATTTTTCACTTGCTATTATTTCCATAATTGATTTACTATCACCTCCACATCACCCTAACATCTCAACTTCTATATCCCATGTCTTCTACCACACCCATTCATAAGAAGAGAGCTTCATATTCTACCTTGTTATTTGTATTATCAAATTACAATTTGTAGGAAAATGGGTACAATTCACCAGAAGGAGAGTACAACACCAAACCTTCTCCCAAACCTACACTCTAATGACTACCATCAAATTCCATCGTCCAAACTTGATCTTCTTATTCTTCCATAAGAAGTGGAAAGTTCTAATCATTTTTTCTGATGTGAGGAAGTAGTTTCCTAGCCCAGTATCTTGAAAAATAATGTTTACCTTTGGATCATCAGAATTTCATACTGTGAACTTCATCTTCCTTACTACCATCTACTTCTTCATCTCTCCTTTCATTAGAATAGTTGTAGATGACCAATCTATTTTTATTTCTCCACCCAAGTCTTTGTAGAAGCTTTGGCTCAGTAGCATGCCGAAGGATGTTGGGGTGTCTACCGCTAGGATGGCTAGAATAACCTTCTTATCTGGAAAATCAGCTAATGCTACTTGTGCATCTTTGATTCTTCCTACCAATGGAGCTTGTTTTGATTCCATTGAATAACAGGTGCCATTTTCCCAAGTCAAGGTGAGGCATAGGGAATTTGTTACTTTAACGGGCATTACATTATCTAAGGCTCCAAAATCTATGATGTAATTATTTAGTAGGAAGCCTTTAATGAGGAGTGATAGGTAGAAAGGTTCAAACTTGTTGGTTTTGGAGGTATTGAGGGCTAGCATGTTTTGAGAAGGTGGTGTGGATGGTGTGGGGAGTAAGCATTTGGAATTTGGACAAGAGGTTATAGGATTACCACGACAGACTACATCAATGAATCTATCAAACTAGGTAGGATGTGTTTGTAGGTATTATATTTCTGTGAGCTATACTTTAGTTTTGCTTGTGTGTTCCAAAAAGTCAAATGGGGTTATGGTCGGCAAGGAAGAGGTTCCGGGAATGATAGAAGATTTACATGGTGAAGGTTTTACTACTTTGGGGGTTGAATTTTCCTTTACGAGTGTAGTAACTGGATTGGAAGGAGGTGGCGATGTAGGTTTTGATGGAACCTTATATGTTTTTATAGAAACAACATTTGAAGGAGAATTATTTTTTAGCAATTTTTGAGCTGGGAGAAGGATTGGATGACTTACTTGGTATGGCAACATGATCCTTGCTAACTAGTGGGTTTAATTTTTCTTTAGTTGACTCCATTGAAGGTGGTAATGGTGATCCTCTACTGATGATTTTATTTTGTGGAACCTCTGCAGAAGAATCTTCTTTCTTCTTCTTTTCCTTCACCATAGCCGTTGAGGATGGAGCACCTTTCTGGGACTGTTTCCAAGTGAACATTACACATGAGAAGCTTGGAGTTTCATCATCATCATCTTCATCATCATGGTACTCAATTTGGCCATTATGCGTATCACCATAAACTTTATCAACCTCAAGATAGTTATTTTCATCACCCACATTTTCTTCTTCAGGTTCTTCAATTTCCACTTCTTCCTTTGGTTCTTTAGTATCACATGTGAAATTGACTGGTGGTGCTTAGAGAGTGAGCTAATGAGGAGGTGGAGCAATCCTTGGTCTATTTGGAGGAATTTTCTTCCTTGAAGTGTTCTGCATTGTGATCTAGGACAGCTGTTTCTTCAAGGAAACCAAGTCATTTTCCACTTTTTGGAACATTGGGTCCATGGTGACTGAGCTTGAATTCTGACCTTTTTGCTTTCCATTTGGGAATTTCACTTTACTGGACAAGATTAGATCATCATTGGTTTCTATGTTCTTGGTTGGGTTCTTCTAAGGAAGAAACTTACTTCTGATGGCAAGGCATTGATGAAGAATCTCTTCAAATTATTTTCAGGAGGCACCACATCTTCAAGGATTCTTCTTATCACTCTATTATATCTTGCTATGATGTATCTCATTGATTTAGAGGTTTCTTTCTTAATTTGTACCAATTGGACCAAGAGATCCTAACAGTCTTCTGTGGTCTTGAAACTGTGTTCAAGTGCACTTCTTATATCTTCCCAATAGGTGAAAAACCTCGGGGGTAGCATGTAGAACCATTCGATAGATTTTTCTTAAAGTGACTCCACAAAGAACCGAACTGACACATCTTCATGCTCAATGCGCAATACACTACAAGTGGTGATAAAAAATGCTACATGTTCTTCGGGGAGTTTAGAACCATCGCCTCTAAATTTTGGAATTTTTTGTCTTGATCTTTTTGGTAGCTCGTGAAGTGTATGTGAAAGAGAGAGTGGGCTGGTGTTTCCCCCCATAGGACATCAGGCATACAGTCCTCATGATCATGATTTTTCATTTCATTTTAGATGATAGATTCTAACCTCTCTAAGGATATGGATTCTACTACTGCTCTTGCATCTACTTCGGCTTGAGATCTTTCAATTTCTTCAATTTGAGCTCTTATTTCAGCTTCATCTCTTGCTTCTCTTTCTCTAACTTCTTCTGCAGTCTCTACGTTAGTGAAATCATACAGATTATCGTTGATGTATGGGAATTCAACTTCTAATGGATTGACAATGCTCAGACTCCCAACGTGACTTCAACTATGTGACAGAAAAGGAGACCTATGAATTCAAGAGTAGCTCTATCCACTTCTTTGAAGTTCTTCAAAATTAGGATAAGTTTTTTCCTCCTTGTCTTTGTTGTTTATCCAATTTTACACACATGGAAAAATTGGACAACGGGTCCTATTATGATCAAATCATGACATTGGTCCTCAGGGACCCACTTCTAGTCATCATGGAGATAAAATGATTAAAATAATTAATAAATTGATAAGTGATCTTGAGCATAGAATTACCATGTGTTTGGTTTAAGTTCAAAGGTCAAGCTGAGTTTAACTAAAATCTATTTGATAATGGCAATAATGAGTGCATCAGCTCTAGGGTAGCTAGCTTGGCTCAATGAGTGAGCATGGTTCATCAATGAGTTATAAAAGTAGATTTTTTGATTTAAGCTCGTGGTGAGTTGCTAAAGTCTTGTCAATATTTTTAGCTCAAAAGCTAGATAAACATGAAGGAAAATAATAAACATCTCAATGCATGAGTTTAAACTCATGTGGCTAGGGCATTTCGGATAGTTCATTGGAGCTTGTTTTTAAACTGAGCAAGAGTTAGACAATGAACTCAATGAATAAGTTCAAGGTAAAAATGAAGTGGAACAAAGTGTCAAGGAAGTTATTAGGGTCAAGTTTGATAAATGCTAGATCCGAGTTGAAAAGTTGGGATAAAGCTCGGTGCAATTCAATTGAGTTTGCAGTATGAGTGACAAGCCTATCATGAATGATTAGTGGAAGTGGTGTGTATTGAAAGCTAAAGATTACACCATTGTGAATTACACGTCAGGTTTTAGAAATATATTCATAAGATTGGGCTTCTTGATAAAGGATCAAACTCTCAATGTGGATATAAGGCATTAGTGCATTGAAAAATTCATTGGAAATGGTGGTTCAATTCATGAGAATAGAGTTGGAATCAGAGCTCGAAGGAAATGACAAGGAGCTTTTTGAAACAAGTGGGAAGGGAAGATCAAATCTAAGAATGCAAGAACCAAGTGAACCAAACAAGGGTGAGATGGGAACCAATTGGAACATAGATTGTTGCGAAATGACTGATGTTGTCTATGGAAAGTGGACATGGTAAACATTGGTTCTGGATGACGGTAGGTATAACATGGGTCAGATCGGTGGTAACTTGGCTCGTCATGATCTTGATAAATCAGTTAATAAATGAAGAATACGTTTCACAGGGACATGAAAAGACCAAATTATCGAAAATGGGTTGGAGTCGGATCAATTTGAGTTTGATGCAAAAGTAGTGGAAAAGAGCTATAATGGAGTTAAAAGTTGAGAAAAAATAAAATTGTGAGATTTAAACATGAAGGAGCTAATTGTGAGGAAAGAGATTTTAAACTTCAGGTCATGATAAGATGCAAATCAACATGGCCAAAATCTCATGAGTCCCCATCTCAAGCTCCTTTAAAAATTGTATGCGGGGAAGGATCTGGCTCAGCAGTGGAGATGCCAAATTACTGGGTTGAATGAAGATGTCAAATCACTTGATGGGAATCAAAATTCAAGGACAATAAGTTGAGATTGAAGGTCAAAGTGAACTAGTAGAACTTGGGGAAAAGGATAACTCCATGGCTGTGAAACATCCAACAATATCCAATCTTGATGGTCAAATTCTTTTTGCCAGAGTTACATGTAAGATTGACATCAAGTTTGGGTGAGTTGATGAAGACATACCAATACATTGACAAGAAGTCTTCAGTTTGAAGATTGTAATTGACGAAGGTGATGCTCAAGCATTGAGGTAGATATCTTCACCGAGGTCAGAGGAATTGAGTAAAAGTCAATTCAGAAGCATTTGGAGCTATGAGATCTCAGTTGATATGAAAGATGACATAGATGTATTTTGAGCTTGAGAGCCATTTGGAAGGTATCTTGGCTCACCAAGTTAGAGGCTAAGATATTTGAAGATGGCATGTGAGATTGAATTGATAGAGCCAATTGACGAGCAATGCTTGGAAGTAGGTGAATTGATGGAAGCTGACATGAATAGTGATCTTACGTCATTGGGCATGAAAGCTATGATTGAAGGTTTGAAATGAGTGACGTCAAACTCAATGAGCTCATGTGAATTGAGCTAGAATTTATTGGAAAGGATGCTCAGTGTGAGTCAATTTGGTTCATGTGGCTCATCAAAAGCATGATGATTTCTGGAGAGTGGCAAAGAAGGTATTATTTCATGGAGATGAAGATGGAATAGCTTATGCAGAGAGGAGTCAAAATAAGAAGGAAAGAGCTCGATGGTCAAGACTAGAGGATTGAGAAGGTACTCGATAAATCAATAACAGATTGAGGTTGGAAAGGCATTTGAATCTTACTCAACTCGAATTGTTACTCGGAATCATTTTAAGATAAGGCAAATGAAGTGAGCCATGGTTGAGGAAGATTGAAAAAAAACTCTGTGATTGGATCAAGTAGAATTGTTATGCAAGATAGTGAGGCCCCGTAGATCAGTGGCAAACCAATCTTGAGTTAGTCATATAGTTTCAAATGAAATGGTACCAAGTCTAGATCAATGAGCTCATAGGGAGGCAGATGTTATCCACATAGTTGGTGCTCGAGGCATTGAGCTCAAGTTTCCCTAGCTGATCAAGGATGAGACTTTCATTCAGGATTGAATAGTCATTGAGCTCTGGTAGAGAGCTTCAGTGGATGAGTGATGAATCAATCACAAGCTGTAGAGGAAATTGAACTCGGAAAGGATGCAAAGGGGGAAAAAGCTCGGTCAAAGTCATGAAAATCAGAACTCAGTTAGAGCATCAAGATCGATTCAGATATAAAGGTATTTTGTGACACAAGAGAGTGGGTCATAATGGTGTCAAATTGGATGCTCAGATCCAGGCTAAGTCATTAAACGAGGAGTTTGAAGTGAGCATCAATGGTCAAAGATGAAGGATGAGTCAGGGATGAGTCAATGGTGAGTGTGTTGGTGACATGTAAAGCCAAGGAGTTCTTGGTAGCTGTGTACATAAGAGCTTGAATTCAATGATTCATGACTCAGTCATGGTAAAGATCAACTCAACAGGATGTGGTGCACATGAAGTTTCATAATAAGGGAAAAGTTCCATAAGGAGAGTCTTCGATCTCAACATAATGAGTCAAAGAAGCTCATGGACATTGGTGAACAATGGAGCTCAATTCATAATTGGAGTCATTGGTGGAAAGGAGTTGACAGTTGAAACTCGATGGAAGTAGAGATGGTGGTACTGAAGACTGGAGGAGTTCAACTCCGACTTGGTGAGTTAGCTTAGTAAGCCAACCACCGAGTTGGAATTATTTTTGCATTTTTTCATGAACCCTCCCTCCTTAGTGGAAAAAAGTCAACGAAAGGGTCCCACATTATTATTATTTAATTAATTTAATATATTTATTTAAAATTTTTAATAATAATATTTATTATTATTATTAAAATAAATATTTTTTAATTAATTAAGGAGAACTAGGTCAACTAGGTATTAATGACACATGATGGAACCTTCTAAAGTGGTTCAACCAACTGTAATAAATGAACCATCATGTGCCTTCAATTTAGGAATGTAATTATGACCTTTCCTCTTCTCTCTCACATATTCTTCTATAAATGTAAGTTGGAAGCTCATTCCAAAGGGGTTCCAATAGGTCAGATAGGTTGGAAAGTTAGACATCTTAGGCAAGTGTAATTTTTCAAGAGTCCTCTCTCTTCTGCAAGTTGTCCTTGTATGTTGAGAGAACTTTCAAGCCTCCTTTTCAAGACTGTAATGGAAACCATTGCCTCTTCTGAATGTATGATGCATTGTGCACATTATTGAAGTAATAAAAGTGTGTGTTTTGTGACTAATCTTGGTCCTTTCATCCTTCTATACTTCTTTGTGCCTTTTCTCATGCTTGCAGGTACACTGTGCAAGTTCACGTTTCTATTGCAGGTTCTTGGAGTTTTGTGCTTATCAAGTGGTGGAGTATTGCATGCAGTTGAGTTGTGGTGCTTGTTCACCCTTCTCAAGTTCATCCTTCTTCACTGGAAGACTGATATATTGTTTTTTCTGATCAAGTTTAACAAAGGGAACACATGTTTCCTAGTCTGTGGTATTTTGTACCCTCTCTAAGTTGCAGTAGGTGAAGTTGACTTGTGGTGCACACACCCTCTTCAAATTAACCCTTCCTGAGTCTGGAAACACCCTTTATTTGGTGCATCACCATCCCTAGTATAGTTTCATTTCTGTAAATCTCTTTCCCTAAAACCCATGAAAATGTTAGCATAGGACTAGATAGCCATTTTATTACACTAGGAGTAGTACAACACTTAGTTTAGGAAGAGGAAGTCAGCCTTCTCTGGAGGTTCACCTCGAGCCCAAGTCCCATAGCTTGAGAGGTGATCCCATGTGTCCCAATCACACCAAACGTCCTGTTCACATTCTGGCCATTCAGAGGGTGTAGTGATTTGGCGACAATATTTTTTGGCACGCCTGGTGGGATAAAGAGTTGGTACTTCTCTTCTCACTTACACAAGTCAAAGTACCTGGTGACTCTATATCTCTGGATTCCAAATCTCAGTGCGTTAACTTATGTGAAGAATTCAGACAAGAGCTTCTTCAAAGAAAGGAAATTATCAGCATATCAAACTTTCCTTGTCTCCTCCAAAGAGAAGAAGAAGAGGCATTTCAACATCACCAGTTGCAGCTCTACCTCGTAGGGGTCATTCAACTCCTCCATACGGAAGGTTCACTCCACCAAGGAACAATCAACCTCTTGCTGCTATGGCACGAAACCAAGTTTTTCCCCCTTTCAATGCAAGCAGTCCTCTTCTTGTTGGCTCAACGTGACCCTATACCTATTGCGGCACTCAAAATTTTACCCTTTTACACAGGGGAAACTCACGTTACTCCAGTGGAACATATTCTTGATGTAGCTAGCATTTGTGCCATACATAATGTCATGGAGGACAACATTGCAGTTAGACTTCTTGCTACCTCTTTTAAGGGAAAATCACTTCAATGGTTTTGAGGGTTAAGTGTTGGTAGTATAACCACTTGGGACAAATTAGGAGAAAATCTCTGTAAACAGTTTGAAGACAAGAGTGATAATCTTTCACTTTTGGAACAACTCACTACCATGAAGAGAGCTCCCCAAGAATACATGAGTGACTTCAACTTCCGATTCCACAGGACCTGGAATAGGATTCTGACACTTGTAAAGCCTTCTGCACATAATGCATTCTTGTATTATTTGTGAGCCTTGAATAGTGATGTAGTAGTTATGATCCAGTCCATGGGAGGGGCTACATTACCTGATGCCTACGACATTGCCATAAGAGTGGAAAATTCCTTGATTCAGGCTGGAAAGATAGCTCCATGACCGCCAATGTCATTGTCTCTGGATCTTACAAACAATCAGCCTATCATTGCTCCTATTCCAGTAGCCTCTAATCAACCAGCTCAGTCTACCCCTACCTCTTCAAATGATCTATTTGAAGTCAAGTCACTGCTGCAAACTTTTGGAAATGAGCTTGTTGCACTCAAGAGGCAACAATTTCAATACAATCATCCATATCAGCCACAAAATCAGCAGTATCAGGCTAACCATCCTCCTTTTCAAGGGAACAATCAGCCACAAAATCAAGCTACAAATCAAGCTGTGAATGTCAGACCTTTGAACTTTCAGAACCCTCTTGCTGCTAGTTCATCTAGAGCCATTGTACCTATCCAGAATAATCTAGTTCAAGACTACGAATGGTGCTACCCTTGTTCTCAACCCCACAATCAAAATATTTGTCCCAATGGAGTTCTTGGCCAGGCCCTTATGGTTCAAAGCATATCTTCCCCTTCTGAGAAAATAGAGAACACATCTATGCAAGAAACAACAGATCAACCGCAGGCACCTGAAGAAACCACTTTGCTAAACTGGCAAGCAGAAGATTTTTGTGGGTTGAATACAGATTCCTCATCAGTGGCAAAAACTCATTCCAAGAAGAGAGAAATGGAACCTCAAACTTCCAAAGCTGATCAAACATCCACTTCACAGCCTCAGACACAAGTGGTGGTTGATAAAGATGTGGGAAAGAAACCACCAGAAATACCTGTTAGCCAAGCCGCAAGAAAAGAAAGTTCATCAGGCATCACGGTACCCAACAAGCATTTTCCAAAGGAGGATCCTAATGCTCAAAGAAGTGTCAAAAAGTTTGGAGTAATTCCCTTCAACATAGTGGAACAGATGAAGAAAACCAACCTGAGCATTACTATGTGGGACACACTCTCAATTCCTTCTCAAAGAAACTTGTTGCGAGAGGCTCTGAATAGTTTTGGTACAACCGACGGATCATCAGGTCATGGAGCAACAACCACTACAAGTTTGTGTCAACTAGAAGGGAAAAGTATTCCTAAAGCAAACAAACCACCACCATTCTATATTTCCTTGATCATTGGAAACCACCTGGTGCATAATTGCATGATCGATTCTGGTGCCAGTAGCTCAGTCATGCCCAAACAAATTACAGATGTACTAGGCATACAATATGCACCAATTGCAAGAGGAGTTGTTCAGCTGGATGGCACAACTATTAAGACTGTTGGAGTTATCAAAGGACTTCAACTTACCATCCATGCATGCCCAAGTTTTTCATTCACCCAAGACATATCAGTCATTGATCTTCCTCCTCTCTTCACCATCTGCCTATCACGAGATTTCACTGCCAAGATGGGTGGTTATCTATCAGCCGATTGGTCACATATGATTCTCAGGACTCAATACAGAACCAAAGTGACTATAAGGGTGGAACCAATCTGCCATAATCATGTAGAACCCTACACTGCTAGTCCTATAAATGGGAATTACACCATCGGAGATCCAGAAGAAGAAGATGTTGATCATGAACCGACCACTCTCGTTGAAGAAGTCCCTGATACTGTGCTAGATGAAGTAAGTGGAGATCATCAGTATGATCCCTACGCTGATGTGTTGGTAGAAGAATAAGTTGGTTTTCTACTTTTGGAAGAAACAGGATTGGGTACATACTGCATTCATGAAGAAGATACAATCATACCACAACTTGTCAAAACACCAAGCGATTCAGAAGGACTGTGGAAATTGTTCTTCGATGGCTCAAGAAGTAAGAATGGATCTGGTGCTGGTGTTATGTTAATTTCTCTAGAGGGAGATAAGTACTTCTCATCTTTTTGGTTACAATTCAGTTGCACTAACAATGTTGTTGAATACGAGGCCCTTGTACAAGGAATTCAACTAGCCCAAAAGAAGGGGATCAAAGCCCTTACTATTTTTGGAGACAGTGAGTTAGTTGTCCATCAAGTGACATCATGCAGTGCATCCAAGAATGATCTTTTAAGATCATACAAGAACTGAGTCTGGGACTTGATTGAAGATTTCAAAGCTTTTGGAATCCATGTAGTTCCTAGAAATCAAAATCAAGATGTTGATAGGCTTGCTACAATTGGCTCGCAATACGACATACCTGTTGATATCATGAAAGAAGGGAAGAAATTTTTCAAAATGGTGGTTTGACCTGTAGTCCCTGATAATGTGAGTAGCTGGCAAGTGTTTGATAGTGACAAAAAAATTGTCCTTTTCCTACAAGAAGAGGTAGAGTTTGCTGCAAGAAATCAGGATAAGTTGCAAGAGTCATATGGTGATCAAATTATACAATTGAAAAGAAACAAACTACCAAAAGGCTTAGTCACTCTGGAATCCATTTTCAATTCAGATGATCAAGCCAAAAGACAAAGCTCTAACATGGTGGTCAAAGAAGAAGATTTTGAGGAAGTCGAGGTAGCGCATGAGAAGTTTCTGAAGATTGGAAAAGTGTGTACTTCTGAAGAGAAAGAAGCTTTCATCAAACTTTGTCAAGAGTATCACAACATTTTGTGTGGAGCTATAAAGACCTGTGTGGTTTTGATCCAGGTCTAGCACAACATACCATCGAACTGGATCCTAATGCCAAGCCAGTTCACCAGAAACAGAGGTCGATTAATCCCAAAATCAAGCCACTAATGAGAAAGGAGCTAACCAAACTCATCGAGGCCTGTATTATTTTTCCCATCAAGCACTCCTCTTGGGTAGCCAATCTGGTTCCCGTAAGGAAGAAGAATAGAGAGATTTGGTTGTGCGTAGATTTCAGGGATTTGAATCATGCGTCATTGAAAGACCATTACCCTCTTCCATCAATGGAGAAGATCCTTCAAACAGTGGCAAGAGCTCAAATATTTTCTTTTCTCGATGGATATTCAGGTTACAATCAAATCCTAGTCCAAGAATCTGACCAATTCAAAATGGCTTTCACTACCAAGTGGGGCACGTATGCCTACAACAAAATGCCATTCAGATTGTCCAATGTTGGGCTACTTTCCAAAGAGCCATGGATATGGCATTTAAAGGACTAATCAACGATATCATCTTGGTTTACCTAGATGACATAACTGTATATTCTAAGCATGCAGATGATCACATCACACATCTAAGGAAGGTTTTCTGAAGGTGTAGGGAATTTGGGGTTTCACTTAATCCCAAGAAGTGTATTTTTGTAGTGCACGAGGGAAAGTTGTTGGGGCATGTTGTTTCAGTGGAAGGACTATCAATCGATCCAGCCAGGATTCATTCAATTATGTCCTTATCTCTCCCAAGTCATAAGAAGGGTCTCCAGAGTTTTCTGGGAACCATAAACTTCATGCAGAGATTCATCCCTCAATTCACGACATTGGCTAAACCACTGACAACCATGCTGAAGAAAAACATGCCATTCTCATGGAAAAAGGAAGGACGAGAGAGCTTCAAAGCCATCAAAATGGAAATTTCTCAAGCTCCCACACTACTGAACCCCAGGTTTGATAAATACTTTATCCTTTATGCTTTTGCAGGTCAAGAGAGCATTTCAGGGATCCTCACCCAGCAAAATGATGATCTGATGGAGCAGCCAATTGCTTTCTTCAGTCAATCCCTCAAAGACTATGAGCTCAAATACTCATTCATTGAAAAATAAGTCTTTGCAGTTATTCAAGCTTTGAAGAAATTCAAGCACATGTTGTCCAACAACAAAATTCATCTGATGGTGTCTCATCCAGGTGTCAAGGAGTTTTTGCTGAACAAAGAGATGAATGAAAAGTGTGCTGGATGGATCACAAAGGTGATGGAGTATGATGTGCATATCAAGGTTACCAAACTTGTCAGAGGTAAAGGTTTGTGTCAACAACTTGCTGCAGACATGGAATCAAAAGGTGATGAGGATACGATGCTCCTAAACACTGATGAGAGTGATGATCAAGTTGACTGGTTATCCAAAATGAAGAATTTCCTCTTCTCAGGAGTATATCCTATGAACATGGATAAAAACCAAAGATGGACTTTCCATCTTCAATCTATTCCATATGTTTTGGTAGATAACGTTCTCTTTCGAAAGGATTTGAACAGTGTCCTCCTTCGGTGCATAAGACCAGAACAGGTGAGTAAGATACTAGAAGAGTTTCATAATGGCCTATCTGGAGGACATTACTCTACATGAACAACTGCTACCAAGATCATGCGAGCTCAGTTACTATTGGCCAGATTTGTTCAAAGATGCCCATCTCTAGGTAAGGAAATGTAAGGAATGTGCCTTTTTCACAGGCAAGTAGAAGTTGGCAGCTCTTCCACTACATCCAATTCAAGTGGATCAACCCTTTGTTCAATGGGGGTTGGACTTCATCAGAATGATTAATCCTCCATCCAGTGACAGACATAAATGGGTCCTTACTGCAACAGACTATTTTACTCGATGGACAGAGGTGGTAGCATTGAAAGAGAGAAATGAAAAGGTAGTTCTAGATTTCTTGGAAGGTATAATGACAAGGTTTGGTGTTCCTTTTACAGTCATTTCAGACAACACGATGGATTTTCTTGGTATGAAGTTGAGTGAATGGGATGTTAAAAATGGGGTCTACCTCAAGAATTCATCTACTTACTATCCGAAAGGAAATGGATTTGTTGAGTCTAGTAACAAAAACCTCATAAGGATTATTAAGCACACTATGGAAACTAACAAGAGGACTTGGCATACACAGCTTAAGACCACCTTATGGGCAGATCAGATCACACCTAAAAGGGCCATAGGAAATTCTCCTTTCATGCTTGTATATGGAAGGGAATCAAAACTTCTGCTCTCCTTGGAGTTACCTTCTTTGGAGTTAGCTCATCAACTTGAAGTTATGGAGAGCGATCCTCTGACAGTAAGGTTTGCTGAACTCATGGAGTTAGAGGAAGTACAAACAAGGCTATGAAGACTTTGGAGCAACATCAGGCTCAGGTTAAGAAATATTTTGACAAGAAGGCATCTGACAGGCATTTTCAAGAGGGAGATTTAGTCCTCAAATGGGATGAAGACAGGGCCAAGCCAGGAAAGCACGCCAAGTTTGACGCTCTCTGGAGTGGGCCATACATCATCACGAGTTGCAAAGAGGTGAATTCATTTCATCTATCCAGGCTCAATGGAGAAGAACTACCCATTCATGTGAATGGGATACATCTCAAAGCTTGTTTTTGAGAAGCATTCCACCCCCTGTATAGTTTAGTTAGGTGTTTTCCTCCAAGTGCTTATGCACATTGTTGTGTGTGTTGCTGTTATTTTGTTTTCCTTGTTGTGTTTTTGTGTTGTTTTGCACACTGTTTCATCATTGGAAGGTGTCAATGAGAAGGAAGGTTCAAAGTTTCGATAAGAGTTTCATGATCTACCTCATTCAAAATTCTGTAGTGTTCCATAGATGTCAAGCATTCAATAGATTTCAGTATACTTCATGCTTAGCATTCCAGGGAGGTCCAAGATCAGGATTTTCTCAAGGGGATTCTAGGATGTATCACAGAAGATCAAATCACTTTCAAGATTCCAATATTGACTCCATGCCCAATGGATGACTTAAGGCTACTGGAATCATGCTTAGTAGGAAATCATCCCCGAGAGGTCACCAAAAATGTTATCCAATTTTGCACACATGGAAAAATTGGACAACGAGGTCCTATTATGATCAAATCAAGACATTGGTCCCAGGGGCCCATTTCTAGTCATGAATAAATTGACATGATTTGATAATTTATAAATTTAGGAGATCTTATCAGGTTTCCATGACTCTCTCTGGTTTCAAGATAGAGCCCAAGATGAAAAAATCAGGGTTGAAAATCAGTGTGGAGAACATAAGTAGCATTTCATTTGAGCTCAAATCAGCTCACCGAAGTAGCTCAATGAGCTACTTGAGGTGAAAGGTTTATATGATAAGAGCTAGTTGTTAGGCTCTAAAGTCTTGTTTAAGCAATTTAGCTCAAGAAAGCTATTTAACATGAAGGTTTCAAGATAATAATCATGGATCAATGCATCAAGTTTGAACTCAACAAAGGCATGGTTCTGGGTTATCAGTGAGCTCAAAAGGAGCTATTGAAGAGAAATTCCAAGCAAGGCTTGATGAATCGGTAGAAAAATGAACTCATGCAAGTCAAGTGACTAGGAGAGTTTGGTTGTGATAGCTCGACAAACTAGGACATACATGAATTTGGTTTCAGTTGTTATATGAATTCGTAAAGAATCATGAGCTCAGTAGTGTTGAAGTTAAGTCAAAAATGAGCTAAAAACCATCATAATTCAAGGGTTTCAGTAACATGGAAAAATCAGTTTGATGCAAAGATCAAAATTTCAGTTAATGCTTGAAGTGAGTGGATAAGGGTAGAGCTCAAAGATTGATCAGGTTCTTTGGACAATTAAAATGGTTTGACTTGTAGTTGAGAATAACTCAATGCTCGAGTCAAGTATTGGTGAGTCAAGGTGATGAGTTTAACAGTGGGGGAAAGGTGAAGTGAGAGTTTTTGGCATGATCAAGCTTAGAATCAAGGAAAATCATGTTGAGTTGAAGGAGATGTTTTTCAAGGGAAAGATGGTAAAATTATCAGAGTATGAATGAGTGAGAAGATGATGATGCCATTGATAAAAAGGACTCGGCGGAGGGTACATAGACCAGTTTGCATTAAGGGGAAGTTGGTTGAGCCAAATTGTGAAATCTCAATAAACATTACATCAATGAATGAATAAGAGGGCCATGAAATAGCTCAAATTATTAGAAAAGTGGGTATTGTTCATGAGTCCAAAACATGGAAGAAGGCTCACTCATGAGTCAAATAAGTTGAGCTCTGAGAAAAATAGATGAGAGTTTGGTGGATTCAAACATAAGGAGCTCGAAGGATAGAAAGGGAAGCAAGTTTAGGTCAGAGATATAATTGGGCTCATCGAAAGATAATCCAGGTTGATGTTCAAAGGGGGAATCAATGTGGAAATGACAAGGAAAGCCATGATGGAATTTGTGGAAGTGGAAAATAATAAATGAAAAGCATATGGTGCTCAAATGATCCATTTGTAGCTACAAAGGTGAGCCGAAGGAAATCAAAGTGGAATTGAATGAGTTTTTCAAAGGGTTCTCGATTGAAGAATTAGGATCATAAATGATTAAATGATGGGAATCAATGCTAAGTGATCAAAATTTCTCAAGCTACAAACATGTGTGGGTGATGATCATGAGTTTGATTGGAAGATGAAACTGACTCAAGATAATGGGGATAATAGTGTGAAGGCCATGAAGAATCATATGTTCAAATAGTGTAAATGGAGTCATGTCAAGGGAAGATCAAATCAAGAATATTTGGAGGTCCAATTGGTGCATTTGATGTCAAGTTGCCATGGGGAGTTGATAGTTGGAGAATGAGAAATGTTCTCAATGGAGATGAGTTCAAAATAATGGAGATCAGAAGTTAACTTTCAGGAGATGGCAAGGTGAAAACTAAGGTGAAGTTTCCAAGCCAGATGGAAGAAGGTAGGCCAAGTTGAGCAGAACATGTTGACATGGAAAAATATGAGGCGATAGTGAATTGCTTGGAAAATGAAACTCTGAGATGAAAAATCAAAGGTTGAGAATTTAGCACTTAATGGATGATAAGCTCAAATTTTGGAAGCTTGAGATCAAGTGATTTGATGTTAGTTCAAGACAAGTGGAGCTCACACATTAGAAATTGTGAAAATGTATGAAAATCTGAGTTGAGCCAAATTTGGGTTTCATAAGATGAATCTATATGATGAATTCAATCAGCTAGACAAAGATAAGTCAATATAGTTACAGAGCATGAGTTTTGAAAAGTAGGAATGATTGGGAAATTAAAGTCTCGTTGAGTTGTTGGAATGGTCAGGGGATCACCAAGCTGATTGGTGAGTAAACAGTGGAAATGTGTACATGTAAGATCAAGTCTTGAGAATTGATTTAGTGAGCACGAACCGGCATCAACAGAAAATCAAGCCATTAGGCATAGGTTGGCTTGAGTGGAATTTAAGTTGTAAAGGATAGCTCCCAAAGTGGTTGATAGGGTCAAGCTATGTGAACAGAAGATCCCAAGACAAGGTCAATATAAGACTGAGAAATGAGGTATCAGGTAAGATGTTTCAAGGAAGATCATGTCATGATCATTGAAGGCTTGGAATTCATGTCACCATGCATTTTGAGATAGGATCAATCAATGAGCTCATTAATGACATATTGAATAAGGAGCTCAGTGATGCAAGGTCAGCTATGAGGATTGAACATTGGGAACAATAAATTGACAATGGTTTTGAAGTGCATCATGATGAGTTCATAATTTGAAATTTATGAAAGGAGGTCAATTACATGGAATCATGAAGTATGAATGAAATCATGGAGCTCATGAGGATGTTGAAAAGGAGTTTGAAAAGGTTGGTGAAGAGAAGTCCAAACAAAAAAATAGCTCAATCGGTCAAGTTAGGTATATGCAAGAGAAAGTCAAAGATGATTGAGTGTTCAGGGCTCAAGATGACATGATGAGAGTTTCATAGCTTGAAAAAGCTTTCTGATAGTGCAGCATAAGGAGGGAAAAATGGTGATAAATGGAGATTGAAGCAATGGGAAGTGGGGTCACCAATGTATTATAAAACAAAGCCATGAAGTAGGTTTTAGAGTCAAACTTTTCATATTGTTAAAACAATGGTACCAAGTTTAGATAAAGATTGAGCTCACGGGTGTCAAAGTTTAACATATTTGTAGAGGCATTCAAGGATCTTGAAGCTCATGGAAATGTGTGTGGGTAGATTGGACCCGGTCGATCTTACGGAGGATGAGTGTGTAGAGAGTGAACCAAGCTCGCAGAAAAATGGAACTCGGAAAGGATGAAACTCATGCCAAACATGGATTGGCAGATAAGTTGGTAACACATAATGGTTATTACAAAAACAACTCAGATTGCACAAATATGATTGTGGAGTGATGAAGGATCATAATGGTTCAAGTTTGGAGGCTCGGATTAACTAAGCTTGGAAAAGTAAGCAAGGAGTTGAAGGTTAGCTCAAGAGTGAGCCATGAGCTCATAGTCAATGAGAACTGGTGAGTTTGACATGAGTTCAACTTTGGGAAAATGTAACACATAAGAGCTTGCAATGATTCAACATTGAGTTTGAAGCTCGGTATGGAAAAGTTCATCAACTTGATGAAGGATATGAGTTCGTTGCTAAGGGAAAAGGATAAGGAGCTCGCGGATCAATGTAATGACACACACAAGCTCAACATGGTGAAGTAGAGGGAGCTTGGTTCATAATTGGAAGAGACAAGCTCATGATGGAAAGGAGAAAAGGACTCAGTAGTAAACTCACAAGTAGAGCTCGGTTGCGATGAAGACTAGAGGAGTTCAATTCCAACTCGGTGAGTTGGCTCGGCGAGCCAACCACCGAGTTGGGCTCTTTTTTGGCCTTTTCCTCATGACCCTTCCCTCTTCGAGTCAAACCAATCAACAGGGGGTCCCACCATTAATTTTAATTATTTTTAATATTTTTATATAAATATTTTAATAATAATATTTTATTATTATTATTTAAATATTATTTTAATTAATTAAGGAGAACTAGGTCAACCAGGCATTAATGACACATGATGGAACCTTCTCAAAGTGGTTCAACCAACTGTAATAAATGAACCATCATGTACCTTCAATTTAGGAATGTAATTATGACCTTTCCTCTTCTCTCTCACATATTCTTCTATAAATGTAAGTTGGAAGCTCATTCCAAAGGGTTCCAACAGGTCAGATAGGTTGGAAAGTTAGACATCTTAGGCAAGTGCAATTTTCAAGAGTCCTCTCTCTTCTGCAAGTTGTCCTTGTGTGTTGAGAGAACTTTCAAGCCTCCTTTTCAAGACTGTAATGGAAACCATTGCCTCTTCTGAATGTATGATGCATTGTGCACATTATTGAAGTAATAAAAGTGTGTGTTTTGTGACTAATCTTGGTCCTTTCATCCTTCTATACTTCTTTGTGCCTTTTCTCATGCTTGTAGGTACACTGTGCAAGTTCACATTTCTATTGCAGGTTCTTGGAGTTCTGTGCTTATCAAGTGGTGGAGTATTACATGTAGTTGAGTTGTGGTTCTTTTCACCCTTCTCAAGTTCATCCTTCTTCACTGGAAACTGATAATTGTTTGTCTGATCAAGTTTAAGAAAGGGAACGCATGTTTCCTAGTCTGTGGTATTTTGTACCCTCTCTAAGTTGCAGTAGGTGAAGTTGACCTGTGGTGCACACACCCTCTTCAAATTAACCCTTCCTAAGTCTGGAAACACCCTTTATTTGGTGCATCACCATCCCTAGTATAGTTTCATTTCTGTAAATCTCTTTCCCTAAAACCCATGAAAATGTTAGCATAGGACTAGATAGCCATTTTATTACACTAGGAGTAGTACAACACTTAGTTTAGGAAGAGGAAGCCGGCCTTCTCTAGAGGTTCACCTTGAGCCCAAGTCCCATAGCTTGAGAGGTGATCCCATGTGTCCCAATCACACGTTAGAAAATAGAAACTAATGCTGCAATTAGAAAATTAGACACTTGCATACACTAGCCAAAAATTTCATTACATGCACTTGAATTTAAAAGAAATAAAATCTGTGTAATAGCAACAAGGCTAAATAGCATTTAATGAGCACAAAGTACCACTAAACTCCTCAATCAAAAAATGCTAAAATTCCTTATTCCTTTATTGAATCTTAAACAGAAATTGTACATAACATAGAAATAGAAGACCTTTTTTACTAGGGAAAGTGGAAGAAATTTTCTATCTCTTTACTCTCTTCACAAGGATATCTCTCTCATGAATTCACAAAAAATAGATCCAATATCTAATAATTTTAAGAAGAAGATCAAATGAGGAGCTTGTTACAATTTATACAAGAGAAGGCAACTCTTCATATTCCCAATGAATTTTCAACTACTTTAATTTGACTTTAGATTGTTCATATTCCACTTAAATATTTAAGTCCCTTTTATAAAATCAAGGTGACTTAAATTTTACATTATGTTTCTAAGTTCACTTGAATTTAAATTAAAAAGTGCAAACCTCAATGCAAAAACATAACATTGATGAGAGAGAGTGTTGGGTGTGAAAAGAAGAGAGAAAGAGAAAGAAGAGGAAGAAGAAGCAGAGAGAGAAAGGAAGAATTATGCAGAAGAATGAGCTACTGCAGTGGATTTGATCTCGCTTCCTGACTGGTTTCCACTTCACACTCCTGAGAAGGCCTCTGTCCCTCCAAGATCCTTGTTGAAACAAGCTACTACAAGTTCCACTTTTTTGGCATGAGGAATGTGAACATTGTTCAAGGTCTCTTTCAATCCATCAGCCACATTGTTGATGTCTTTACACTTCCCAAACCATGAAGAATGTTTCTTTGCAATAAGTGCAATAGAGGCCCGGATCTTTGAGAGGAATTCAAGGGTATCCTTAGTGAAGGAAAATGGGTTTCCTACCTATTTATTGACATATTCTACAAATGGACTTATCAACTCATCAGTAATTGTATCCTTGCCCATTGCAGGCACTCCAAGCTTTTTGAGTTTTTTGATTTACACTATCCTGCAATTTTTTAATGTTTTTTCATCTTTTTCCTCTAGCTCTATGATGTCTCGATTGATTGCCTCAAACCTGATTGCTAGACCCTCTCCCATAAACGTGACAATTCTTCTGAGGGAGTTTCAAAGATCTTCCTTTTGATCATTTATTGGTGATGAGTGTTGCTCATTTCATCTACTACAGGACCCAAAGGTTCCCAATAGTCCCTTTCTTTCTCCAAGTCCTCCTTGAGTGTCTGTGTCCTTTTTTTGTCACACTGAATTCTATTTCTTGGAGCAATGACTTCCCTTTTTCATAAATTGAGTTAATCCATTCATTATTCACTGGTCCATGCATTTTGAACTCGTGTGTTCTCCTAATGATTTATGGATTGAAGCTACTAACGGGCACAACTTCCTCAGTGGGAATTTTGGTGACATTAGGATCAACTAGATGTTGCACTTAGAATGAAAAATTTCTCACATGCTCTTTTAGTTCATCAATCTTCTTCTTATACTCCTTATTCCTTACCACCATACGAGCGGAAGATTGTTGATACATGTGCAAAGTCCCTTCATGAGTTATCGGTCCTAGTTGGATTGTGCTTATCTCATAGTCAGCTAGTGTCATCTCATCCATTGGCTTGATTACCTTGGGCCAAGCTACTTCGATGTATTGATTAATCATTTCCCCACTGTGAAACTGTGAGGTTGTATGTGTGATATTTTTAGATATTTTTTATTTTTCCAATGAGATAATCGTTGATAGATCAGGGGCTATCACTTGATGCACAGTACAAGTGTGAAGGAAAATTATTTCTTGCATCCAAGGAAACATCACATCAGATTCAGGATCAATGAAAGGTGCACCAACAGTTCCCTCTTATGAAGGAAGAGGAAAATATTGAAAGAGAGAAGTATGGATGTCATCAACAGGTGGGACCTCTTGTGGTGGCTCGAAGACTAGGTCTTGGGCCATGTGTTCTTCATCCACTAGAATTTCTTCTTGTATTTTTGTGATCAAGTCTTCCTCCTGTAGTGAATCAAATGATTCTTCTTCTACCCTATTTTTCTTTGGCATATTATTGTGAGGAGAAGCTTCCAATTTTGTGGCCTTCCTTTTCAAACTTTCTCCTGAGTGTTTAGAACTGGAAGTCACCTCTACGACTTTTGAGGATGACTAATGTGAAGCTTGCTTCTAACTTGGGGGAATTCCTTGTGACTGGATGATCATGGTTCTCTTATTTTGAAACCAATTTCTCGTTCTCCTTATCACTTTCTTAGTCTGTTCATTTCAATCTCTTGATTCACGAACATACCAGTTGAATGGAGACAAAGGGGATCATAGATATCCATCCCATCATTGTGTAAAATATCTTCATACTAGGAGAACTTGAATTTCTTCATCTCACTTATTGTCATCCTCATATGCTCCTTTTCACGCACTTTAAATTCATTTGCATAATTTTCCTAGTAGTCCTCGAATTTTGGCTCATGTTGTAATTTTGGGATGTAATAAGAGTTGGGAGCTTCTGGGATGTCAAAATTAGGTCTAGCAATGTAGGGATGCAATGTCAAATGAGAAAAATCGGCCTCCAGATGAGATGCGTCATTTGATATCTTACTCGTGAATATCCTGAGAGAGATAGGAAATGGAATCAACTTCTTCCTCCTCCTTCTAATCCTGTTATTCACTTGATTGATCCATCTTCAGAGCTCAAAAAATATAATTTGTTCACTAAGGTACTTAGGCAACCTTAGCAAAGCTTGGTTGAAGCGAGCAACTCGTAAGTAGGAGAAGGTTGAGAATTGTATGAAATAAGAGACATACTTTTTGATCGAGGATGCTACTTGTGACGACATCCTAACTTTCAAATACCCTTCTAAGCTTCAGAAAACATACATTGTGGGTGCGTTGCTCATGCAAGTGAAATTCCTATGGCTTTCCTCCATCACCAACTGTGGAATTTTCTCAAATGTAGGCACCTTGGAAATAATGTTTTGTGTGAGAGCCAATCCTTTTAATGATCTTGAGCTAGTGAGGAGATAGACCAAGTAAGAATTCATGTGGAAATTATTTGTCATGGGTACTTGGAGAAGTTGCAGATGGAGGTTTTCGTTGATGATCTACCCCCAGTCAATTCTCTTTTTTCCTTATGTCAACATCAAGATGAAAAGGCCAATCTAGTCTTGGAAGTATCTTGTGCTTGCTTTGCCCATAACTCTACTGAGGAGAGTGATGGAATCCAAATATACTTCTTAGAAATCACACCTTGGAAGGTTCTTGGGCATCCTTGAGGTTTTTCTTCCTTTTTTTAACCATGAACCAAGTGTTACCCCTTGTACATATGCATCCATCGTTTCTCAATCGTGTAAGTCCCTGTCCTTTAAGATAACAACCATGTTGGGTGATGTCAGTATCTACAGAGAAAGTGAAATGGTTCTAGGGCTAATGACTGACATCGTTGTACTATTGTCAGCTTAAATGGTTCATGTTTTAGGCTCATAGTGGTGAGAGCAGGCTAGGACCAACTCAAGACTTTTCTTATACATTGGGTGTCCCGCGGTAGCGAACAAAACACTTTTGAATATCTAATCTTCAATATTATTTCGGTCCTTAGTTACCATGTGGGTTCTAAGGTCATTAAGGTCCATGTACAAGACATCATTATATTCTATCTCATACTCACAACCAAAGGGATGTGCTAGCTTCTGTCCCATCCACTTTTGCTTCATGTTTTCCTTAGAAAGAGCAACTTACTATTTTTAGTAAGTATGAAAAAGTATCTCCCTCGAACCTCAACTAAATGTTACGACTTTTATTTCCTCTTCTCCTTGTGTTCCTCTCTCCTTTTAGATCAAATTTCTATTTTTGGCAGGTGCTTGTGGGACCACTTACTATTTTTAGTAAGTGCCAAAATTCCCATTCTAATGAATTCTTAGCTGCAGTTCATCTCCAATGTCTTTGTCTCCTTCGCAAGTTCTTCTATTAATGACTTTCCTAAAATAGCAGTCCCAAATGTAGTAGACCTACTTATTTTAGAAAGTGGGCTTCTAGAGATCAGGTTGATGTGGAAAGAATTTTTTGATGTGGGATTTTTCCCAATATCACCCCTATGAAATTTTATACCTACCCACTCAATAGTCTAGGAGATTTTAAACTTTTAATTTTTCGACCTGGTAGTGCTTCTGGACACGGCAGCCATTAATGGACCTTAAAAATTACAGGTCTGGTTTTCTTCTCTATTTGCAAAAAAAAAATATTTTTGATATGAGTTTTTTCTTCTTTTGGTTTAGGTGAAATCTTGTTTCAATCCGAGAGCCGATTTGATGAGAAATCCAACTTTTTCTTCGTCGGGATGGAAAGAAGGTTTCTTCATTGTGAATGTTCTGTACAACACAAGGAGGGATTGAAGATTTGTTTCTAATTGTTTTTTAGAGAGGAAGTAATAGAAAAAAATGGTGTGTTATTTCATGCATTGGTTTGCAAAATTTCTACGAATCTTCGTTTCATGGCAATGGAGATTTTCATTGTTTCTCCTCTTCGTTCTTCACTTCTTCTTCCTTGTTTGCTTAAACCTCCTTCTAATACTTGCATGTTTTCATGGAGTGGAGGAATTTTTTTTTTTGATAGATCTAGTTCTAGGTTCAAAAATGGTGGAGTGGTTGTATGGATTTGCAGAGGAGTTTAGAGAAAGAACTATGCACGGGTTTAAAAAGGAAGAAGCAAGAAGAAAGCAACAGGTGGGGACTTAAAAAAATTCAAAAAAATATGCAAAGAGAGGGCTGGGAACATTTTTGTGTCCATGACATCCCTAAACTCAAAGGTACATGAGGGACATCAATTTCTAATGTGAGCAAGGTGGCGACACGTGGCAGCAATCTGACGACAGAGAATGAAGGCTCCACTAGCTCCCAAGACTGAAAAATTGATCTTGAAGAGGTCACATGGGTGACTAGGAGTCTCCTTGGGGGATGGGTGAATTTTTACAATTCTAATGTCCTTGACTTGTGAAGGATATGAGGGACATAAAATTCCATGGCGCTCCTGGTGATGACACATGGAAGCGATTGGACGGTTGAGGCTTTGAGCTCCCACAAGCACCTGGGGGCTAAACTGGCGATCTTGGAGGTCGCATGAGGATCCAGAGGTCATATGGGGGATGGGTGAATTTTTCCATGGTTGAATTCCCCGACCTTGATGAATGTGAGGGGTAAAATATCCCTCCAGGCTTTTGGAGCTGAAACGTGTCCTCCCAAAATTTGACTAACTCTTGAACTCGCTCCAGGAGGACAACTCGAAACAACAATAACGTGAGCTCCCAATGGATTTTTTTATGAAAAATTATATGATACTGACTTGAAATTACCTTTTAAATCCAATGGTGGGGGTATCAAGTCTTGTTTCTTCCATTTGAGCCCTTAAAAAGTAGATTTTTTATTTGGTACTCCACATGTGTATGATAAAAACTGCTTGTAGACCCAATGCGCCAAAGTGTTGTGAAGAAACAAATTTCACCATATTGTAGGGCTTGGAATTCCCTTTCTAACAATTGTTTTTATCCTAACTCCACCCAGAGCTCTTGAAATCACCTTATGAATTTCAATAGTTGTTTTGGCCTACGCACTACCTAGGCATGTGAACCCTAATTTTGGTGAAACTGCCCCAACTTCTCCAAGTCCTTCCAAAATATTTCTAAATCACATCCATGATTTCCTAAGGCATTTGAATCACCTCCACATCCATTTTTCATTTTCTTCTCTTCTCCATGGGGTTGATCCAGTCCTAAGAAGGTCAATGATAGCCCTTCCCACAACTGCATGAAGCTTGCAACTTTTAATGAACTCCTAAAATCACTTAGGGGGATGAGATAATGTTAATCAGGAGGCCACTTGGACTGACTGGATAGACCCGGGGTGCCTTGGAATGGTAAGACTTGAAAAAATTAACATAATGGTATAGTTGTCATGCTAAAAAATTGTTAATTTCCTTGTTGCACATTTACATTATCACATACTTTTATGGGTAGTTAGAGACCATATAGAGCTAGTAGTAGGATTCATTATATGGAGAGATGATGAGGCTCCTTGGGACAAGGATACATGAGGTGAGGAATGGTATTAGATATATATTTGTGACATTAGATGTGGAGGATGGGAGACAGAGGTTGTACTAAGGTTTCTCATCATGGCTCGATGTGGATATAGAGATACATGGTATGAGCAGGATCAAATGGGTACAGGGGCAGAGGCTAGAGATGGTTGAGGTCATCCAGTTTCCATATATTATGAAATAGTTTGGATTGGTTTAGACAGTTTCAAGGGAACCTATTACATACATCAGAGAGGAGATGGAGAGAGATATATCGATTCCAGTGAGGGAAGATCCACTATAGGAGGAAAGGGAGCTATGGGACAATGATAACAATGTGGCGGTGGGAGAGGGGTTTATAGAGTGGATGGATAGGGCGTGGGTAGCCCAAGAATCCGAAGAGAGAGAGAGAGAGAGAAGAGGCAGGATTAGATGTAGCTGTGTCAGAAGGAATATATGTGGTAGCACCTAGAGGAGAGGAGGGCAGAGATGGGGGATGGTAATTGAGATATCCTGCCTATAGGTGGATTTGGATGTGACTCGTCAGGAAGGAGATAATACATGATAGGAGAGGGATCTCTCCTTACAGTAATGAGATAGATACCGCTGCCAAAGAGAGGCTTATAGGGTGAGATATGGATCTCTAGGTGCTATAGCAGAGTCAGCAAGGAGTGAGGCTTAGTGAGTCTCTCAGAGAGCAGGAAAGATAACGCCACTGAGGACCATGATATCTGATCAATACCAAGCTTGGGCATAGGAGGAGGGATATTATGAGTGTATTGTGGATATGATATTTCCCTAGGTACCATGGTACATGACATATATAGCTGAGAGGAGATAAACGTGGCCGACGCCGTTGGGGAATACCATGAGTGTGGTGAATCCGAGGCACGATGGAAGCACTGAGGGAGACTTGGAGATCGAGAAGATTCCCATGGCAGGAGGATTCAAACTATCTGATGTATCATTCACCAACTAGCGATGAACATGATATGATGCTGTTTATATTTTATGACATGATTTTTGAGATAGAGCCCAGTAGAGGCCTATCATGATGTATAAAAGACTTTGATTGATATATATGATGATTTTCTTAGTGTTTATATGTGTGTTGATGATCATAGATGATAGACATGATGGCTTATGATTATATTTTGATGGATTTTGATTTGATTATAGATGTTATCTATATGATATGATGTATGGATTTAGATTAGATAGAAAGATATAAATGAGATGAAATATTTTAGATTGTATGTGATGGATATGGGTGTTAGAGATAGAAAATTATAATGATTTTATATTGAGCATGATAATGATGATGTGATAGAAAATAGAATATGATGTGATAGATTAAATGAAGCTATATATGGATGATATGGAAAGAAAACAACTCTGAAAGGAGGGTGAACTTGAATATGTGAGGGACACTACACCATAGCGAGGAACACACACATGAAGGGATGATCCCAATTGGATTGGAGGTAAAGCGAGAAAGGGAAATTGTCAATACAATGCACTTGTGACTAAAGAAGGTGTTAAAACACAACTAACGTTAGTTAGTTACACTTAAGACCAAGGGGGGAAATGGAAGGTGTTCTTATACACCTATTGTAGACATGAGAATAGGGATTAGATGAATCTTGTACAAGGGGAAATATGTTCTCCTTAGGTGGTGTTCCTAGGACTATGTCCCAACTCTAGAATATACTGTGTAACCTGATCGATGTGGGGAGTTTTCTTTTGATGGGAAAGTTGATCAATGCGGGAAGTTTTCCTGTGATGTTTGTTTTTTTAATTTACATTACTTTTGATATATATTAAAGTTTGATCAATGTGGGAAGCTTTTTACTGCCATGATAAGAGAGTAGCCATCCTTTTAGGGAGTGGTCTACGGTTTGGATTTTTTATTTTCTTTTGCTTTTGCTTTTTATTTTTGATCTTTTGATGGCAAGATATATGATAGTTTTCCTTCAAGGGAGTAGTCTATATTTTTACATTACTCTAATATATTTCCTTCAAGGGAGCAGTTTTTTTTTAGGATAATATAGCTTTGATAAGAGCATCCATTATTTTGACTTTGAAATTTGACAAGAGAGATGAGGATAGCTAAGTAAACCACTTGGGGAGGGAATGGAAATATGTACAAGCAACACCTAATGATCCTTATCATGGTTTCAGAAGTTATATAAGAATGATATGGATGTAATGATCGTAGGATTCTCACTAAGAATTGAGATATTTTCCATAAGGAATATGCTATGAGCATAGCCATGGTGCCCATATTTAAGGTCATAGATAGGATAGTAAAGGTAGACCACACAATTCTAAATCATTAAAGTGATAGATGGAAAAGGATAATGATGGAGAGAGAGGATCGTTAAGGTGACTAAGGTCACGTTGGTAGACATGTTAACAATAGAAAGGCCATAAGCAAGGTGTTGAGAAGTTCCAGTTTGGGTTTACCATCGATAAAAGATAAAAAATAAGCACCAGACCCATACTTATGCATGATAATGTATGGTCCAATCTAGTTGGGAGAAAACTTTCCACGTTGGCTCCATTCTAGAGTAGTGATGTTCTAATTTTCTTATAAGACAAGGTCATCGATTTTAAATTCGTGAAGCTTGAGATGATTTTTGTAAGCGCGTTTGATTTTATCCTGATAGACTTGATGATGTTGAAGGGTGATTAAGCAACGTTCATCTAACAACTCAAGTTGTGCTAGATGTTCCTAATGATATTCCTCGCCAGATACAAAGTCACAGAGAGAAACATGTAAAGAGGGGATTTAAAACTCAATAGGAAAGATGACTTCAAAGCTGTCCATGAGAGAGAAAGGAGTATCACCTGTAGGAGTGTGGATGCTAGTACGGTAAGCCCAAAGAGAAAAGGAGATATGAATATGCCAATCATGACATGACCTATCAATGGTTTTAGAAAGAATGTTATGAAGGGTCTTATTAGAGGCCTAGACTTGGTCATTAGTCTAAGGATAATAAGGAGAAGATAAGATAAGATTAATATTGAAATATTCACAAAGCTTCTTGAGATCTTTATTTTTTAAGGACTTTATGTTGGCCATGATGATCTTATGAGGAACACTCAAGCGGTAGATGATATTATGATAGATGAAATTAATGATCTGATTAACTTTAGTAGATATGAGTGGAATGGATTCCACCTATTTAGTAAAGTATTTAGTAGTGGTGATGATAGAAAAATGGCGCTGAGAAGATCACTGATTGATGAGGCCAATGAGGTCGAGTCCACAATGTGAGAAAGGCCAAAGGTCTTGATCCGACTGTAAAGCCTAGATAGGAACGCGGATAAGATTGGAATTATGCTGGCATTTAATGCACTTCTTTATTAGGAATATATTTGTTAGTGCTTACATTGTTTGTTAGTCAAACATATTTGTTACACCTATATTATTATAAACGGGTTATTTATTATTTGTTCTTCCTATTTATTAAGAAGTTGTTTAGTTATCTATATGGCTATATAATAGCTTATGTAATGTTATCTGAATAATATCCTGAATCTATTATAATATAATTACCTTTATTCTGTTTGTGTTTAGTTCTTAAATCTCCTTCAGATTCTATCAGTGGTATCAGAGTAAAATATTCACGAGTATGGTTGACCAGCTAATATGTGGAGGGGAATCTTTGTTTTATTACCCCAAATAGTGGAATGTTCGTATTGAGAGAAATTTTTTTGTGCATCGTTGAATGTCATTAAGGAAAGCTTGTGCTATTTTATTTGTTGAGAAATCTATGTGAGAATTGATTAATAGCACTCAAATGTTATGATTTATTTTTTGAATTAGTGCTGAATCCTTACAATAAACGGTCTACGTATAATTATTTGATGATTGGGAGTGGTTAAAATATTACATTTGACTTACAACTTCTTTGTTGCCTCTTTCTTGTGATTGTGGATGTCCCAAACATGGAAAAAAAATCTTGCTCAATGTCTATGTTTATTGACATCCAAATTGAAAGTATCTTGAATCAATTGCAATAAGTTCATTTCTTCTGACTGTATTCCATGGGACGATGTGTAGTTAGTTACATAAAGGGAATAGAGACACAAATCTGGGAGGTAATGCCATTATTGAAAATTTTCCCAGCTGCTAAATTCTTCATTACGTGGTGAGGAGGAGAAGTATGTAGAACTCTCGTAGCTTCAAGTATTGTAAACTCAAATTCCCTCAAGTCACGAGTGACAATTTTCTCCTACAGCTCATTTAATATTGAGTTTTTTTATCTGCATATCCATTCCGGCCACGTTCCCTTTGACCATTCGTCATCTGTTATATTCTTGTTGTGTTTAAATCAGTTCATGCATGGTACAAAATATATCTATTGGAAATATATCTACATCCCTGCCATGTATTTCTCAGTTTCCAACTCGCCAAATCCAGATCACTCTCAGGGGTACGCTAAAGTTTTTTCAGTCTCAATAACGAGTCAAGTTTGTTAAAAATTTTTTTTTATAGGTTTTAATATATAGTATACGGGTTTATAACAAGTCAAAATGACTTTAGTAATAATCAAGTTGGCTTATATCATTCATAAATTGTTTTTATATCTTTTCTACTTAAGCAGTGTTAATGCAATTTAATAGTCCTTTCTTATTTCAAAAGTCTGTAGTTATTATTCATGTCATTTATAAGTCAAATGTCTATTTAAATCTTTTTACATTGCTTAAAACACGAGTGGTATAAGTATAATTTTTTTAGTTTCATTATTGTCAAGTATCATCATATTGTCAAGATTCAATTTTTTTTTAGTCGTCAAAAGGTCATTGTTACTCGAAGTCAAAACTCGGAAAAATAAAAAAATAAAAAAATTCCTTACGGATACATATTCAGTGTTACTTGGCGTCCAAAAAATAAATGATTTCACATTGTGGGGAGGGGGAATAATAAACAATGTGGGAATCATTGAGCTTCATATCAAGATCTGACTGAGTTAGTAGTATCATTTATAACTGTGCACTGTGAAACATGCCACAAAGGTAGGATTTGACAAGGGATCATTCATTGAGTTGTATCACTGCCTATAGAAAGTTTTCCAAAAACTATCATGGTCTCACATAAATCTTGTGGGGTCGTGCATGTAAGAATAATAAGGAAGAAACTTCAAAACATGTTACCTCTCGTGTGCACTCATAGTGGGTATGAACCCTGCAACTAGAGTTTTGATGAGGGAAAAATCATAGAAATCAAATTGTGTCACTAATCAAAATTCCTAAAATTTTGGAGAAAGTGTTCGTGACCATATTTGACTAGATGGTGTTGGAGAAATGAATTAGGGTGAATGGTACACTCCCCTTTGATGATATTCACCTAGATAGGTTGATGGGCCAGACATAGTGTCATGGCATAACAGTGAAAACTTCCCATAGTCTGGAAATGATTGAGGTATTTGGAGGACCATAATGCAAGCTACGAAGAGGCATGTTGTTTGGTTGAAATGATGATTTTCCCCATGTTCGCACTAAGGGGGGAATGTTAGGAATATATTTATTAGTTCTTACATATGACATAATACCCTAAATAGTGGACTATGTTACTACCCAGTAGTTATTAGAAACGGATTGGCCAAATTGTTATTTGTTAAGGAAATTTATTAGGATAGTTGAAAAAAGCTATCTGAGGTATGAATACAAATCATTTTATGGAAGGGGAGAAAGGGGATTATGAGATAGTTACCTTGATTACCCATGGTGAGGCACTTAGCTCTAATTAGTTCATTATAGTCTTCATGCAAGAGATCTGAGACATTCTTAACACCACTCAAGACTAGTTTCTGATTCAAGGAATTTGAGTCCACATCAAAGATTTAGGTGAAACTTAGTTGATAAACTTGAGTATCCTAGAGCAAGGGTCATACTAAACTAGAGAATTGTCCACTTAAGGAGGTTCAAGCTATCCTTGGACCTCCTGGGTGATGCACAATGTAGAGGTCATGAACCGATTCAAGGCTTAAAGGATAGGAGAAGGCCACCAGGAACCCAGCAGTGTTGTGAGAGTCTGAGTTGAGGACAAAAAGGATAACATAGTGGGCAGCGCATTGAAGGAAGGACCTCCTACCATAATAGATAGGTCAGAGGGAATTTTATATTGGGAGAGATGGTGGCTTAGATATGACCCTTGATTTCTTATAACAACAAAGAGTAGGACTCATAAAGGAAAGAATACTTATACTCACCCCTGAGTTCATACCTATTGAGAGGTGAGATAACATGACTATGAGAGTAGTTAACCGGACACGTTGGGAGAAAGGAGGAACAAATAGTTTGAAATAATTAACTCATATGTACTTCAAGGGGTTAGGCCATATGTTGCGAATAGGAATACTTGACGTCTAATAAAGTGGTCCCCAAGAATGAGGGACCACTTAGATGTTGTCATAAATCGAATTGATCACTCTGAGGGGGAATGAAAGGGCATTACATGTGGATTATAGTAGAGTCTAAAGGGATTGCGCAGACATTTAAGAAGGAATAGAGGTGGAAGTTGCAATTTGATAGCTGATTTAGACTAAAACAAGTGTTCTACAATAGGGGATTATTGAATGAAACTGTGCATTTCTTATTGAGTGCTTGAAGTGACTTGATAGGCTCAAGCATTAATGAGGGATTCATACTTAGCCATATTTATTAGTGCATTTAAAGTTAAGCTTTTAGAGAAATGGGAATGGGAGTGCCCCAAGGATGAATGATAATAACTTCTACGCCTCCCCATTGTTGACACTTATATGCCGTCAAAGAACAAGGGTCATCTCGAGAGGAGAGAACTCATGATCAATGAGCGAAGATACATTTGTCGAGGAAAATGTTCATGTGAGAAAGTATGATTATCGGGAAGAGGGACCTTAAAAAGATGATCGGAAATAGCCTGGCCCTTAATGGATTTTTGGGAGATAAACTTTGGGTCTAACTTGATCTATGAACATGAGCCATCAATTGATGTGTATCACTATGATAGGGTTTAGAAATGCAAAGCTATCAAGAACGATGGAAGTATCATAACGATGAAGGTTTTTATGGTTAAGAAGGTAATTACAAAATTTAGAAGTGGTAAAGAAGAGAGTGCAACACATAGCTTTTCAGCTTTGGTGTAACAAATTTCATAATTGTCAAGAAGGGTATGAATAATATAGTAGACAACTTGCTCTTTGCCTTACTCATCGTACGGTGTGCCAACATGACACCTAAAGCATAATTGAAGGTAGAGATATAGAGATAGAAATGATCCCCCTTGCATGGTGGCATGTGAGCACAAGTGGGGAGAGAAAATACTACTTAAGATCATCGAAGGATTTTTGTATAGTTGGTATCCCAATTGAAAATGGGTGTCTTTACAAAGAAGGTGATGGAAGGGTTGGAAATGGTCTAAAAGTTGCGAGATGAAGCGATGAACCAATTGAAGTCATCCTTGAAGGCTATGGAGTTGGTTGAGGTTAGAGGGGGATGCATTTCAATGATGGCTTTAATTTTAGAGTGGTCAACTTCAATACCCATGATAGAAACAATGAAGCCAATGAGTTTACCAGTAAGCACCCCAAATACATTCTTGGCTAGATTGAGGCAAAGAAGGAAGCAAATAAGATGCTCAAAGAGGACTTTAAGGACAGAAAGGTGATCGCGCCGACACTTGGACTTACCTAAGAGGTCATTGACATAATCCTCCACAATTTTTTGGATAAGGTCATGGAAGATATAGGTCATTACGTTTTGGTAAGTGGCTGCAATGTTTTTAAAACTAAAAGGCATGACATGATAAAATAAATTCCCCCAAGGGGTGATGAAGGAAGTCTTATGTTGGTATTTTGGGGTGATAAGGATATGATTGTAACCAGAAAAACCATCCATAAGAGAGAGTATCTCAGGGTCATCCGTAAGGCCGATGAGTTGGTTGATGTTTGGAAGAGCTAAGTCATCCTTAGGGAAAACAAGATTCAAATCTCAGAAATCGATGCAGATGAGGAGCTTTCTAGAAGATTTGGAAATGGGTGCAATGTTCGAAACCCATTGCGGATAATCAATAGGTTGGATAAATTTAGCAAAGAGAAGGTGTTGTAGTTCTTCTTTGATAAGAAGGGAAACACGGGGATGCATGTGACACAAATTATGTTTAATAGGTTTGCTAGCGTTAGGGACGGTGACGATGTTATGGATGATGAAGGAAGGATTGAGGCCTATCATACTGATATACAACCATGTAAAGGCTTGGCTATGCTTGGAAAAGAAGAAGGTAAATGCTTCAAGATCTTAAGAGTAAAGAGATTTGAAAACCTTGAGGATTCGAGGCTCTTACAGAGTCTCTATGTTGATGTTTACAATGGATTCATTAATAAAGGTGGATGTGTCAAGAGGTAATGACTTATGAAGATGAGAATCTCCTTCCCCCATGTAGGAAAGAATGGAATCATAATCACCACATTGAAGGACTTCAACGATAGGGAAATATTCCTGTAATTAAGAGGAAAATACCGAGTCTCATTTTCAAGCTGATAGGTGAACATCTTGGGGGAAATGGTGGAGATTAAAATATTCAGAGGGAATAGACATAGTTTCATCCGTGTCCATGGGACGGTCGGATGAAGAAGGAGATGATGGCTCGATATCTATGGATCATTGAGAATAAGTAAAGGGATCCTTGAATCCCAAGACAAAATTCTCATGGGATTTGTAGGATTGGTAAAATACTAGATTGTGGATACCTTTCTCATAATGTCCAAGACTATATCCCTTCCATGCACAATGATGAAGGTAGGTATAAGTGAAAGATTTATTATAGAGGAAATCAAATCCATTGGTGTATGGATTGGTGTGAGGATGATCATCTATATGGGAATAAGGGTGGTCAATGCCATCATGGACAAGGTTGGTTTTGAGATTGGGTGGGCTGAAGAAAATTATATCCATAACATTGGATTGATACATAGGGGCCTTATCAAGGTGACTAAGGGAATTTAGAGCAAGGATTTGATACTCCCCTAGAGAGGTGTTGCATCACATTACCAAAATATCCATGATGGAGAAACTTAGATGCAGGTATGGAAGAAATGGTAGATGATTCAGATGAAAATTACGTCATTTGGTCGATGATTCATGTAACTTTCTTTAAAATGAGGTAGGTCGATGGCAAGAGTGTGGATCTTTCCCTCATGTTCATATTTGATATAACAGTGGAGGGTAGAAAGGATGCAATGCATGGCATGAATCCAAGGGTATCCAAGTAAGACATTATACTGAAACTCCCCTTCTATAATGTAAAATATTTCATGAAATATTTTATGACCAACGCGTATGGGAAGAATAACTATACCTAAGGTAGGGGAAACAATGCCATTAAAAGAATAGAGGGCAATGGGTGATTAGGAGAAAATGGTGTTAGGAAGTTTAAGTGTATTAAAACTATGGGATGAGATGATGTTAATACTAGCACCGCTATCAATCATGGATTGGCGAATGAAGGTATCATTGATGCAGATGACGATGAAGAGATGAAGGTCAGGGTCTTTTGGAATAGTTTTGTGTATTTCAGATTCATCAAAGGATATGGTGATGGAAGCTGCAAGAGCTCTGACAAGGGCCCTAAGAGGTTGAGGCTCATCAGATGATACAGGGATACGATATAAAGCTTCAATAAGATCATTTTTTTTATTAGGATAGCTTTGGATGAGATCGTAAAGGGAAATCTTAACAGGAGCTTGGTGAAACTTATTTATGATGGTTTTTTAGGAGGTAGGATTAGGAGTGGCTAAGATAGACACCTTAGCCTTATAATAAGAAGGGATGGAGATGGGTCACTAGGGGGAGCACCAATGATGACTTTTCATTTGGATGGGTTACATGGTTGGGTCTCTTGAGGGGAAGACTGAGTGGTAATATTGAAAACATTTATGTAAAGAGTAGGGTTTTGGATTCATAATTAGATGTGGATGGAAGAGTGGATTTTGATTAAGATATCGATGAAGGGATAGATGATTCATAATGAGGTAAAATATATGATTAAGATGGAGGAGGGATAGATGACTTGGATGTGGATTTAGAATAATGGGTAGGGGGATTTGATGTAGATGGGATAGATGGTTTAGATATGGATTAAGAAGGATAGGTGGAATATTTTGATGTAGGTTTAGAAGGATGAGGGAGAGATGTTTTGGATGTGGATTGAGTGATGAAAGGTGTTATAGATTAACTACTTGGTCTGAGAAGTGATGACGGAAGCCCCAAGATGGATTTTTGAATGATATATGGTTGGGATTAAGGGGGCTTCAAAGGGGGAATCTATAGTTTCTTATGTGGATGGGTGAGTGATTTCTGGATAGGAGTGTCAATGTTTTTAGGCTTACATTATAAGATTTTAATCTTGTACAGGATGACAATAATTTTGAAGGAGGGTCATCCTTAGAGGCAGATGTAGATTAATTAGATGTGTTGGTATGGTAGAGGTAAGGGGCAAGGATAAATATTATTGAGGAGATGTGGGGGATGGTTTGATATAAATGGATTTAGATGTAGGGGATGGGGATGGAATAAGGAAATTACTTGGATTAGTGTCTATGTAATGTGTAGAGATGGGAGATTACATGGATTCAGAGGTAGATACAAGAATGTATGTAGATGGTATGGTTGAGATAGGGGTAGATGTGGTGGATGTAGAGATAGGTGTAGGAAAATAGGTGGGTGAAGAGCTTTACGTGGAAGTCAGTTTTGATAGATGTAGGAATACTAGATGCAGGTGTGGTGGAAGTAGGATTATGAGATATAGTATATGTAGATATAATGGATGTCGATGTGATAGATGTAGTGGAGGAGGATGAATATGTGGGGTCTTGATTTAGGTTATTAATCATATGAGTGTCATGTGTTTGATATGTAGAAGGAGTGGCTTGATTACTAGGTGAGTGATTGGGGAAAGGCTATTTGATGACGTCAAGTGGTTGATTGGGAAGGGCATTAGGATTATTCACTTGGAGGTCCCCTCGGTCAATGATTCATTGAACAAGGTCCTTACAGGTATGTCATTTATTAATTTCATGATTACAAACTTGATGATGTTTATAATAGGATTCCTCACGATACCAAGTGGGTTTGGGTTGCAATTCATCGACGGGTTAGATTAGAGGAAGTTTGATGAGATTGGTAGCCATAATATTATCAAATATGGAACTATAAAAATCCCCGAGGGGAGTATATTTCAGGGTATAATGTTCTCTATTCTAAATTCATACAATTCAGAACACACATTCCATTTCTATCCATCTCATAACTAAAAACCATATGCAGCTGTAATGACTTGATGAAACATCGATCTCTCATTTCATGACTTGGTATTAAACAAACCTCTCATGTTTAACTTGATAAAGTGTATACTATGTATAATTTGGTTCTTTTAACCATTAAGGGTCACTCAAGTTTTCTATATAAGAAGCCTATCTGAATATTTGTTACTGATATTCATCTGAAATCCCGCAACTTAGACTAGGTGACATAAGATAATGCAACCAACAGTTCATGATACTTTGGCCAAAATTAAACATGTTTAACATGTTTACATTCCAAGATTACATACTCATCGAAATGAATATGTATTTCACCCCACTCAATCTGTTATCTAGATTGGTCTTCCTTGACTTCTGTCAACCAAACCCAAGTAAATGTTTCACACAAAATAGGGGCAGCTCACATACACTAGTGTGGTACTCTACTCATGGTGACTAAGGATAAATAGACATACTCAATGAAATTTCATCGATTGAGTGTGGTTAGTTACCCTAAGTCAACATGAGTTGACCACTGCACTATTTCATGTGTCTATCTCTGTTTAGAGTAGAACTATGAACCAAATTTCCACTTATGTCAATTGAGTTAATTGAACTAAGTGGGGTGTTGAAGCATAGTTGGTTGCATCACAGTATCCTCATAATGACTCCTTCATTATGAGGGTACTCTGCTACATCCCCTATATTACAAAAACCTACTAAGTTCTTTCAACTCAAACTAACATACTTAAGAAACATTAGATTATAAACCTTCAAATTATTATCTTGTTTAATTAATTGTTAAACAACATACCTAAGGGTTTACTAAGTTTGATTGATCCAAAAAAGGGTTCGAAATGTACTTTTACACCATTGGAGGTATGTAGATAAAATCCACGTGTTCATACAAATGAACTTTATTCTTAAACCATTAATTCCATTTATCGATAAATATCATTCAATATCAAGTAAGTAAGATCATTAAGTTTCTTACTATGGTTTATTAATGTAAAACAATATTGATTGAAAGCTTGTTCATTAGACTTAGTGATATCATAATATCTAAATCAATCTTATTAATTCTCTTAAGCTTTCCCATTTCCATTTATTGTTTTCATATAAGAAGAGCATATAACCAATCATCAATTAATGATTAAACTTTATTACATAAAAAGATAACATACATAGTTCTTATTTAATGATAAAAGGAAGTATCCTTTTCTTCCCAATTAAGGACTATTGTCCTATTAATGAAATTAAGAAAACATAAGGTTTAGATTCATAATAAGAATGTCCATATTCAACTATATAGAAACATATCCTTATTCCCTTTTCTGAATAAGGATCAATAAATCATAATCATCATAGTTATACCATTTTCCTAAAATGAAATGAGTCAGAAATATAAGTATAGATTCCTTATCCCAAGTATCATTATATACCTTAGATTTTTAAGCCATGCATGCCAATATATTAATAAAATATCATTATGCATGATATATAATATTAAATCTAAGTCATATACGACCCTTGAATAAATCAGAAATAAACAACTTTTACACATCAATTCCTTTATAAAAAAGAGAGTGTTCACTTCATTCCAATTTAATAATATTATATCAGTTTATAAGAAAACATATTTCATCATTACAAACTAATTTAATACATCCTCATAGATTCTCCAACAAGTTCATTTCGAGAGAATTTCAATACATAAGCATCTGAATGAAGAAAATGATTTCATTAATAAAACAAATGCAACTTTTTATAAGTCTTTCTCCTTTCACTTTTCATGAAGTCCATCTGTAAAATTGTTAGCATGAGTCAGTTCACAAGAACTGAGCATGATAAGCACTATAGAGTTAAAACAATATGCTTTTATCTAACTATTTCGTAAAAGGAACCATGTTATTTATGAAAAGGTTTCAAGTACACAAAAAATAAGATCAATAAAATAAACTTCCCAAAAAGTGACAATGTCAAAATAGAAGATAAGTCAATAAATCTATTAAAGAATCATTTCCTTTTTAAAAAGTTAAATAATCCAACATAAATTTAATTCCATCTATGTTTTAGTATTGACAATCATTTCAACATGATAACATTTCAAACTGCAACCAATGACTACAAGAAGATAATTAACTAAACTTCATGATCTTTTCACCAAGCAAAGTTCCACTATAACCCAATTCCTTCCTATTTAATTCACCAAGAATTGATCTAAAGGTTTCCAACATAAGGTCACAAATCAATTTCATATCAATTAATAAAAAGGTTTGATATAAACACACGAATGATTCAACATGGACAACATACTGCCTAACAACCCTGTTATCCAAATCCCTTCCTCTATTCCAAGAGGATGCATCAAAGCAAAGAGATAACTTAATAAGAAACAAAAGTACTCACTGTACATTCTACAGGAGATTTTACTTAAGCATTCACAAGATAAATCAAACACAATATATAAAACTCTTAAAGGATCTATCTAACAAAAGTTGGGATCAAAACCCATTTGATCAATTCATAACCATTTAAAAAGGATGAAAGAGAGAAATGTAACACCAACATGCATCTCAAATGGTCAATCAACATTTGAATGCCTAAGATAACTCCACATCTAAGCTACAGGAGAATGAAATCAAAATTTTCAAGAGAACAAAAACACAGAGTAGGGCCTTACCCAAAAGGACCAAGAATCCAAGTTTTAAGAATTAAAAACTTCCTTAACAATGATGAAATAAAACTCACATCTTCCAACATATTTGAACAATAATCAAAATACAAGCAAGATTATACACTCAAACAACATTAAAACTATCCCAAATATGTGAGTACAGTCTCAAGGAGACATTTCATAGGATCAAAAACATTCAACAAAACATGCAATAGTTTAAAAATGGATCTCGTGAAACAACGATGATCCAAACCTCAAAAATTCTCTAAAGTAGAGAAAGAACAAAATATATAACTTAAACACACACAAAGTAACATGACTCAAAGGTAATTAAAAATCCTTGAACAATTATAACAAAAGAAAATGAACAAGTTCAAAAATAAATCATATACAAACCCTATGATGGGTTTTAATCAAAACAAGAAGGGACCAAACTTACCCAGTTTCTCCTCCTTTTATACAAGATTAACCCAAGATCGGTAATCATAAAAATGAAAATTAAATCCCAAGAAAAGAGAGGGAGAGGAGATTACCAGTCCTTGTTTCTCAAACATGTCCACCTGAGAAGGGTAATAAAAACAATGAAACATAACTTTAAAATGACAGATATGGAAAATCCATATCAGTCCCCTATACATATTATGCACTTAAATGTATTGAAATACCACCTTCAAGAATACCCAGTATGGGTCAAATCTGGATCTTCATTAAAAAAACAAAAGATCAAAACATCGGTATACCAATCTTAAGTCCAAATGAAGACCCATAAAATTGAAACAAGAATCCACATTTTAGATTCAAGAAACAAGTGACCCACTATATCCTAGTATTACAACAAATCATAGTCAAACATAAACCTAGATCCATTACAAACCCTTTTGTTACTGAAAATAAATTCCACCTGTGAAATTGTTTAAACACTAACCATTTCATAAAACCTGGAGAGTTCCAAGGTTCAAGAGACTTCCAAACTAAATCAAGATAAAATTGATTAAATCCCAAAAGGGTACAAAACAAGGAGACATAAATTATCAAAACACATAATCCCCTTGAAAATTACCCAGTTTTGTAAAGCAAAATTTGTTTTCCAACTTATTTGAAAACCAGAAACATGTAAAACAATTTCATTCCACAAAATCACTCATATCCATAAGAAACCATGTCTCAAAGAACTCACAGAAGTAAGAAGAAGCAACAATCACACCAGAAACTATTCTCACGAGTTATTTTCATGAAGAGAAACATTCTTTTAATGAAAAAATTTAAATAAAAGCAAGAGATATTGAAGAGAGAGTCTATCATGCCTGGTAGTGCTCCTGGCTTCTCCTCTTTTCTTCCAATCCTTCAAGAAAAACTTCCACTGAAATATTTCCAACAAAAATACCAAAACAAATCCTCTGAAAATTTTCCCACTTTCTTCTTATAGTTTCCACAACCAAATTTTTCCATTATTTCCACCATGCAATGACAAATTTTAACATGCAACAAAATCAAACTGAAAGTTTGAAAAATGGAAAAATAACATGCAGGGCCAAAGAGCTCAAAAAATATGAATGAACAATAAAAAAAACCCATTTCTTTTTCCTCTAACCCATTCTATTATTCCCCATGTGGTTTTCGCTCAGGTTGAGGCTCATAAATGCCAACAGAACTGACAATGTCCCTTCCAAAACTCCCCCATGTGTTATCTTTTATTAGTTACAACTAATAGTTTAAAAATCATTCAACTGAAAATAACAGAGTTTTCAGCTTAGCATTTTCCTCTACCTTCATGCCTTGGCCAAAATTGGTGGAAACAACATATTAAATGCCACATTTAAACCTTGATAATGCATTTGGAATGGTTCCACCACCATCCAACAACTTGTTAAAAAATCCAACCATATTTCCCTTAGGTTAGGTTGATGTCCATTAGGTTAGGTTCCCTTAGTTTTAGTTTAAAACCCATATCTTAGGACCTTAGGAATAGTTCCATATAGCTTAGGATTAATTAGTATCCAAGACTTAGGATAGTTCCTCATTATACCATTAGGAATTAATTCATCAAATAAATATAATCACCTTAACATAGGTTTAGGATAGGATAAAATAATCAAAATAACTTAGATTAATTAGGTCCCAATAAATTAATCAAAGTACATTACCTTTGCAAATTTTATCAATATGACAAATCAGTTCACATAGAATGGTGAAATCAAAAGATGTTACAGGATGCCCCTATTACCCCAATGCAAGCCTGGGTTCAGAAATCAAATATTTTGACCAACTCAATCAAATGATCGAAACATCAAAAATCCTAAACATGCCTTGGATCACTGTAATTTATCCAAGGTGTGGTTACTCCTTTACTATGCAATCAATAGACTGAAAAATAAGTTCAGTATTGCAAAATAGGAAATGAACAAATAAGACTGAATTTATTTCCTTCATCCACATGCAAAATACATTAAAAATTTCAGCATAAAAAGTATATGAAATACTTCATTAATAAATTGAGAATTGTCATGGCATGATGTTATCCAATTTTAGAAGATAAAGCATATCATCTACAACAACATGATTAATCAGTTTTAAAAGCATACATGTCTAAAGGCATCAAGATGTTGTTTGGGGTCCTCTTTGCTATTAAATTTAGAGATCTTAGGAATTTCCTAGTGAAGAGGATAAGGCTTAATGGGATAGAAGGATGTATGGGCTCATTACAAATCTATTCATACGTAAATGAGCTCTTAGGATCCAAAGTAGCGACTTCTGGATTGGCCAATCTACTCATCGTTAGAAGTATATGGATGAGATGTCGAAGGATGATGTGTTAGATGTAAGAAGTGGATGGGTTGGATTCAAGATGAGATTGATAATGTTGAGAATAGGTAGGGGTACGATGAGGTGGTTTATTAGGGGGGAGATGAGTGAAAGGATGTGATCTAATGGGTTGAGAGATGGGTTATTGAGGAGTAATTTAGGTAGGGGAAAATATTGAAGGAGTTTTTGATGCATGATGAGGAGGCGAAGAAGTGTAGATAGGCTTATGATGAAGCACGTGTTGGAAATTAGTTCAAAGAGGAGGTTGATAAGTTTGAGTAGATTATGAAGGGATTAGCTATGAAGAGATAACATTATCATGAATTTGGGATGTAGGAATGGGGACCAATTTCTGAATAGGGTGCTCATATGAAAGAGGAAGTAAATTAAATTTTAGAAGAAGTTGAGTAAGGGCATCAATGACAAAAGTGGATGAAGATTTGATGGGCATAGAGGATGAGGGGACAATATTGATGCGAGGAAAACCAGATGGGATGGGGACCACCAATTAGGTATATTGGTGAGTGGAAGATTCAAGAGAGCTAGGCTCACATTGGGCCATGACAACCTCATTCATGGCTCGAGGGAAAAATATGACAAGATGATAGGTAAACACCTAAGTGGACTCAAGTTGAGAATGATAGGAATAGATTTGTTGAAGAGGGGGTCGGTCGATGGGAAGGTGAGTAGATTTAAGGATGAGGTAATCAAGAAGGGTGAAAGTTTTATCATCTAGGATTTCCTGGAACTCCACGCATCCATAGGGGATAACAGGGGGCCCAAAGGATTCTACGAAAGTGAAGGATAGGGGATTAACTGGTCTGGAAGGGATTGAATGGTGGTAAAGGAAGGGTTTGGTCTTGACATGAGAGTGAGTGTGAACCATGGGTTACTCACTAAAAGGGGTGATGGAAATGATAGCCTAAGTAACCATAGAAGAAGTGGAAGAAAGGATAGTAAGGGTTGATGTTTTTTGAGGAAGAGTGCTAGAAATGGGGATGTAAGATGAAGATTATTGTTTCATTTTCCTAATATATGATTGAGTAATAACAGGCATGAAACAAGAAAAAAAAAGGCCTATGTTGATCATTACTAAAATAAGAAATTCACGTAGCATAATATTAATTATATTCATCATTAGAAGAAGTGTGAAAAGAAAAGAAAAACACTCAAAGGGAACCTTGGAAATGATCGATCTAAGGCTGGTTTCAGGACATTTTGGTTGAATTCCTTGATATACTTGAAGGTATGTGAGGCCCAAATATGTGATGACTACCTATAAGTGGCGTGATATAGGGTCCTACCCTATACTTCATGCACCATAGTGATAAGGATGTGTGGTGCTTAGCCAATATATGGATAGCCAAAAAAATTATAATATGGCTAGAACACCACAACAAATTTCCTATTGGGTGATGAAATCCCAATGGTTTCACCTAGTATATGATCTCTCAAATATTGTAAGATAATGCATGTGTTTGGATGTGTGTGAAATAAGTGATTGCGAAAATGATTAACCTCTAGTTATTCTATGTGAGCAAGCAAAAAATGAGGGTGTTCATTTTAAGATCCAAAATGAAATGTGGAGATTCAATGAAAGTAGTAGACAATACATGCAAAGAAGATAAAAATATGGGGAAAAAATTCAAAGAATACTTGGATAATGTCATTCCTTATTTTTATTCTTGATTTCAAAGCATAAGCATCAATGATCCATGTAATCCAATACACAAATCACACCAATGAGCAAGATTTTCTGTAGATTACTAGAAGGAGAAAGATAAAAAGGAAAATTAAAGAGATGAAAAATAAAGAAAAGACCCACCAAAGAGGGGTGGTTCCTACTGGGCATGCTAGAATGTTTAACAATATTTCTTCTCCTATTTCATATTAATGAAAAACATGCAAGAAACCAAGAAACCTTATAAATATGGGAGGGTTTAGGTGACCTCTTGATGTGGATGGTGAAGAAGATGGTACGAGTGCACAAGAAGAGATCCTCTCCATTGTGAATTTAGATGATCTGTAAAATAAAGAGAACTAAACATGAAAAATATTTGTGATAAAGATATAGGGTTACCAGACAAAGTCGGTCCTAAGAAGTGAGAACTTCCTAAGATGGATTTCAACCCCCATGATAAAAATATGTCAATAAGTGATAGTAAATGGAAAAAAAATAGAGATCTAATAAGATAGAAGATACTGAAATGATGATCTAATAATGGAAATATTCTGAAAGCAAACCAGAAATGTGCAACAATGACACGGTTTTGAATGGTATGGTTGATCACAATCAGTGCAGAGACGATCATAAATATGTAGAGATAGAGTTGAAATTTGATACAGGGATACTGAATTTGTTATCAAGATAAAGGGTGAGGTAAAAGGATGTAGAAAATGGTAGATCTGATGGAGGTAAGGATCAGTTTGATACCAACCTGAGGTAGGCTGACACAGTTGACGATGACCTATGCGGGGTTAATAAAAAGGGGCAGAAATAGGGACTAAGTGCTGGTTTTGGGATTTTTTATTTTGATTTTTGGATGCTAATAGGATAAAAAGGATGGGATGAGGATTTGTTCAACGACAATCAGGTTGGGTTGATGGCAACTAGAGCAGGATATGGGGGCTTGATAAAATGATAAGATGGAAAGGTAGATCTAAGGATGATAAGGAATGGTTGAAAGTATGGGTAGAGCTCTAAGGAAACCTTCAAACCCGCAAAAAACAAACAAACATGCACAAACAAGATCTCGAAGAAATCTTTAAATTACTCCAAGCTCTAGTGAAGACATGAAAGGGACACCAAGGTAGATTCTAACGGGTGACAGTAGCTCCATAGAAGAAGATGAAGGAAAAAATCATGTAAGAATTCTCAAGATCCAGAAGTTTTAGTCTCCATAAAGGAGGGGTGAATGTGGTTAAACAGGGTCGAAAATGACCTGGATGAGTCACCGGTAACTAGAGCAAATAGGGGCAACGTTATGGAGAAGATGCAAATTCATATGCAAAAAGGGATAAAATGGGTTTAAGGGAGACATTTGACCATTTTTAAGCATGTTAATGGGGCATGGAGGGGTTTAATGGAGGGTGAAATGATGAGGGGTTTAATGAAGGTAATGGGGAATTTAATAAGGGATTAAATGAGGGATAATGATGAAAGGTAGTGGGGATAAATGAGGGGTAGTAAATGGGTTATTTAGTGTTGGATTAGGGTAAATGATAGGATTATGGATAAATTAAATAGGTTTAGGGTATATGGATAATGATATGTTGTTTGTGTCATATATACTCTAGCACTTTCTTATCATAGTTTACAACAATTACTCTAAATATTAGGGTTTATAATTTCTATTTTTGTTAAATCATTTAGTGAACCCACATTCAAATACTGTATGATCTTTCATTTTCTTCTTGCTTGTTAGCTTAACATTGTTTTCTATTGCAAATTTTTCTTGTTTGTACTAACCACTTTGTTTACGTGTGCCTTGGTTTCTACCATGCACATTGCATTCCCCCTACAAGGCTTCAATTTCATATGTATGTCAGGTCCTCCTTTGGGCCGCGTTCTCCTAACAATGTCACATGCACCCCAAATGAGGGAGGAATACATTGGGTGATTCAGTCACCTCATATAGCATTTCACAGGCATAATACAGCTCAATTTAGTATAAGATTGGCACATTCTTCAAGGATGCATAGAAAGGGCTTAGATTATTTCTTGAGTCCTCAGCACAATATAAACATGTGCTCAGCACCCAAATACAAGTCATGAGCACTCCAGGCGCCCCTCAACCCTTCATGGGCAAAATCTATGACCAGGGGATAGTTCTTCACAGTTTCCTCACTCATTTGATCAACTTTCAGTCTGTCAGAAGTCTACATGGCTGATGTAGAGAAAATTTAAAGTCATGCATATATGTAAATTTTCAAGAGAATTCAATGGACAATAACTTCTCATTGTCTTTGCATAGGAGGATCATCTATAATGCCTATAATGGCCAAAACTTAAGCATAATAGTCTCAAACCTTTGCATAAACTAGCCCAATGTCACCTGTAATGTATCCACCAAGCATTCACTAGTATTCACTCTGCATACACATCTTATCTCACTAGCATAATGCAATCACTTCTAATGTTCCTCATCACTAAGTATATACAACTCTTCACTCCAACTTAGAATTCACCGTCCTTGCCAGGTTCTTATTCCTCAGCTCCTTGATCAAGCATCTACAACCTTGACCAACTCTTAAGTCTTTGTAGTTTATAGTCCTCTCCCCTGTTTTGCACTTCAAGTCATCACAATTATAATCCAATTGAGGAATGCATTCAAACATTTAAAACTTCACATTGTTTCCCTTTGTACAAGACTGCTCCTATATGTCCCTTAAGAAAATATCTTACAAAAACTATGCATCTAGACTTCCAGAGGTACCCAAAATGGTTTCAAGGTTTCATTTGTTCACCCTTACCAATCATAAGATTTTCCTAAAAACTTAGGTCTCAACTCAACATACAACTACTCACTAACTCATACTTTTTGGGCAATCATAGCTTATAAACCCTCACTAGGTTTTTCTCAGGCAACTGTCAACCATATCTTCATTTATCAGAGGTATCAAGATGTCATGTAGGAGTTTCTAAGCACCCATTAATCCTTTTAACATTCCCTAGAAGTTTCAAGCTTTTCCTTAAAGGATCAGAGCAACTTGACTATTGTAAAGGGCACTAATCAACTAGGTGAACCTAGACACTACACATTATCCATTCCTAGAAGGACTGTCAACAGTATCTTAAAATGTAACAAGTGAGTCCAAATTTTTCTCACTTGTATCCCTATGATGCATCTCCCCAGTTCCATGGTTCATACTTGATTGTTGAGGGTCTAAATCTGAAATGAACCTCAAACACTTTATGCCCTTAAACTTCATGATGCATATCTTTCTAGCATGAGAAGTATAATTTTCAATAACATTTCCCGATGAAAGGATTCAAGGTTAAAATGTTCTATGGTTCATTCTTGATTATTGAGGGGTCTTTTATAAATGAACCTCATCTCATACTCATCCAAATCTTTCAAACCTATCTTCTCCTATCACATTCACATTGCATACATTGGATGCAGGGTCTTCACCAATACATTTGTGCTTTGAATTTTCATGCATATCTTAGTTGCACATATTCTTGATTAGCTTATACTATTCATGTACACTTTTCATCTTCCTATGCTAGATAGGATATTCTAAAACCATATGTCAGAATATTTTCTATATACACATGCATGTTCACTTGGTATTACTTAGTTGTGAATGCACAGGGCTTTTCATTATCTTTACAAAAATAATGATGCTTGGTAGACCTCTTACAATGAAGATAAGGCTCCTGGGGGCATCTACATTTCTACTCAAACATCACAGGTGTTATCAATTCATTATTTATGTACTTCCTTGCATTCTTACAATCACATTAATTTTCATAGATCCCATATCACAGTTTGACATACTCCTTCTCTTTCTAACATGCTAACGGGTGCTTCATGTGCAATCATTTTTTTGCATACCATATTTGCCACCATGGTTGTATGACAATTTCTTTAGTAAGAGTTTCTATTGTATGTTATTGTTTAATGGGCTATGCCCTGAAAATAGAGCTCTACAACATTTCTGTGTATGATTTTGGCCATTCCACCTTGATTGTCTTACATGACATTGTGAGTGATGTCCCATGTCAAACCCACTTTTCTTGGTCCATCTTAAAGAGTAACTTTCTTGATTACATTGTTACTATTATATGCTAAACCTTTTATGCACACATGTTTCTAGCCAGTAATGTTGTTTATCATGTGCCTTGGTTTCTACCATGCACATCCCCTCCCCCTTGTCAGGATATAGTTTCAGATCAATATTCCAAGGTCCTCTCCTTTGGACCAACATGCTCCTAATCTCATCAAACACCCTAACTAGGGGGGCATAAAATTGGGTGAATCAAACACCCCATACAACTCAACTAGAGCTATATGCTCTTATAAATGGATTACATCTCAATTGAAGGGAATAGTCATATAGATTACAAAAATTTCCAAATTCTCACTTGGGTCCTCAATTCAACACATGACCACTAGTGCCCAATATAGAGGTGCCTGCATGGGTGCTCATAACCTCTTGAATTGCACTATGTCCTTGGGAAAATAATAAGACTTTATCAGAACATCAATGGTGGTTTCACAGAACATGCATAGTTCTCCAACATCAACATGCATCCAGCAAGTAAATGCATTTTTTCTATTTCAACTAGGATCAAATACAATTAAATAATATTTTTAAACTTGAACAAATCAAGATCACACCATCTGGAGTGGTGTATAATCGGGAAGAAGTCATGGAAGGAGATTAAAACTAGACCTATCTCCCCAACACTATTTTTTCGTGGCATGAGATCACCTAAAAAACTCATTCTTGGCGTGAGATCACCAGAAAAACTCACCATTCTCTTGGCATGATTACAGAAAAAATCTCTTCTACAGACATTTTCTATCCTTTTTACTCACTTACATATCAGGTGCACACTTTCTTTTTACTACTTTTACACATCATTTACATACATTTTTTACATACTTAGATCAAATTTTTCATATAATAATGACTTTGACTACTCTTTCACTCTTCTTTTGCAGGTCCTTCCTTAATACAACAATCACATGAGCAACACATCGAACATCAAGACATTGAAAAATAGGTACAACATGGTACAACACACATACGCTTCACCCCTAGGGTCACTTCCTTCCTCTTAGTTTCCCTGCTTCAACATTCATTTTGATCACTTCATGCTTTTTCTTGTCTCCTTGACACATTATCGCCATCACACTCTACATGGTTATCAGGTACGCATCTCTTATCTACTTTATGTTATGTATCCACTCAACAACATAAAGTGGGGGCAAAATGTAGACACAAAATCATGCACTTGGGTACATTTTTATGTCCTAAAACATACTTGCATTCATATGATTCATAAGAAAGAAAAATAGTAATTGACATCTATCTTTGGCCTCTTTGCTTTGTTTCTTGTTCTTTTTCATTTACACGTATTACACACCCTACAGCCTATCATACTTTAACTTTCTTATCTTTTATGGCTCTGACAATTTGAGACAACCTAACTTGTCTAGACATCAATGCCCAGGAACCTCATCCCCTCTAAGGCACGCCCCTGACCTTTTCTACTATTACTCGCTCTTTTTGGGTCTTTTTATCTTTTGGGAATCTTATTTTCTTATGGGTTATGCCTTCCAGTGTTTTGGGTACTGAAATTCAACCAAGGGAATCATATAAATACAAAGCTATATGAAGAGTAAAATAAAGGACCAAGCTCTAAGCATCTATTATCATCACCTAAGGTTGCATCCAAAGGCATCATACAAGAGCATCAAAGGAATCCATCTAGCATTCATTCAAGGAAAAAGGGACTGCATTTTCTACATACACTTCATAGGAAGGGAATTTCATTTTTCCATCCACACATCCATTTACTTACATCTAGCTATTCTTGCAACTATCAAGTGCACTTACACAAGGGCCACTTAGGGCATGATTCTTGAACTTCACACACAATAGAGGAAGAACTACATGGAGTATGAGATGTAGTAAGGGGAAATGCTCTATTCCATAAGTTCACTCAATACGGGTGACCATCGGGGTCAGTTCTGACTCCCCATTAGCATCTTTTTCAATTTTTTAGGAATTTGATGTAGTTTTGATGTTTTTATCAGGTGAAATTTATCTTTTAGAGTGTTACAAGTGAATTACACATCATAAGGTGAATGACATAAAGTTGTGGACCTTTCAACTAACATCGACTATCTAAGCAACACACCTTGCGACACCATGAAAAATTAAGTTTCAAGCTCATCTTTAGTGAAAGTCATAGGTTGGGCTAGAGAGGTCTCATAGTGCCTAGGCACCCTTGGTAATACTGTCCAAAATGTCTATTTAACTTTGGGAATTATCTAAGGAGTCCAGAATTTACAGAGTGCATAGTTTCGACAAATCTGATTACCTTCATGTTTGAGTTTTTAATCTAGCAATTCTAGGGATCTTTGGCAGTAATCATTAAGTACTTTCTCTCTCTCTCTCTCTCTCTCTCTTGAGAAGTTTATCCCTTCTTTAAATTGTAATTCTTGTTTGCATATATTCTACTGGAGCATTGCTTATCAAGAGTTTAACATCATTTGCTCTGCAAATCCCCCTAGGGTCTTACACATAAATTCTATTTTCTGTTAAATCAAGTTGACACTAAGTTCACCGATGTTTGAATTAGTGAATAGACTTTTTCACATCTTTTTTTACCTTTCTAGCCTTGAAATTATCCACTTTTAACCCTAAGCCTAGTGATTTTAAGTAATTATATGTAAACCTTCACTTTTAATCTCATCCCAAGGGAATCCTTGTTTAAGTTGTCATCTATGAATGCATGTATACCAGTGCAATCATCTAAGGGAAACTTAAATTATTTGATTTTGCATTCCAATGTGCTAGAACCAAACATAACACATTGGTTCTAGTCTGATTACCACTTCATAAGAACAAATAGTTCATGGAATATACATGCATGACATTTAAGGATTTTTAATCCTTGATCAGGATTTGTACTTGTTATCGAATTTGAAAAATGTCTACTTTAGATTTCCAAGATACTGATTCTAAAATGGAAATTTTGATGAAAGTGCATTGGGATTGAATCTATTTCCCTTAATGCTCATTGTGAGGATTCCACACATTTTGGACGTGTGAAATTTTGAAGGATAGTTAATGAAAAATTATGTTATCTTTCATATAAAATAGATTGATGCTAGGGCATTTGATGTTATTTACAGCTATTTAGTTCATAAATTCATGAAGGTGGATCTAACATTTATGGTCTAACCTATTCAAATTTTTTTTTACTACTCATCCTTAGGAGGTTTTCCTATTATGTTTTGAAGATCTTTTGCCCAAATGATTATTCTTGCATTGCACCAACATAGTTGGGATCTCTTGGTAACCATGAACTACAGATATGCAACATTTATAAACTCAACATGCGATTCATTTGGAATCCTTAGTGGTTATTTTTTCAAATGATTAAAAAAGGAAAACTTCACAGTTTCAACTCAGATTCTTTGTAATCCTTTGAATGGCTAGAAAGTAAATTTTAAGTAAATGTTGTTGGGGATGTAAAATTATGCTATTTATTAGATTTGCAATGTAGTTGAATCATAGATCTACATCTCAAAGATAAGAGTAATTATTTAGGATCTATTTGGATCAGAATTAATTAGGTTAGCTATGTGTTATTTTGAATATTCATTAGTACTAATCATTCAAAGAAGTGGGAGAAATAAAGACATTTACAAAAGGTAAAGCTTTCAACAATAATGACAGCATTGACATATAAAACATGCAACTTCATTTGCATATGCATATTGGATAATAGGAATCAGAAAAGGTGGTTTCAAAGAAAAACTTAGATTTCAGAATGGGTTCTAATAATGACTCATATTTATGATCGAATACCAATACATTGTTAGTCAATATCTACATCTAGGTAAATATTTGGAAACCTTGATTTCTTCACCTTTGAGCAGAAATTTCGCTTGAAAATCACTTTAGATAAGGTCAAGAACCCTATGTCATTAGGGTTTGAAAATAAACTTAGCATAATTTATCCAAAACGAAACACTGCATTTTCTATGTGATAGAAGAGGATAAGCCAATTTTCATGATTACAAGAGATGTACATTTACCTAAATGAAATAGGTTTGCATAGTTTGAAACCCATAAAGATCTTGCATGACCACAAGAATGACTAGTTTGAAGGGAAATCATGACTTTGTTCTATTGAATGGGATTGAAGTTAATATACAGAATTTCTACTACACAGTGGAACCATGAAATTAGATCTTATTGGTGAAGTTGCATGAGGCATTACAAAAAGGTGATGAATTCAATTTTCTTTAAGAGGGATTCATGATGTTGAACTGAATTTCTAAAACGAATGCACCACAAAGATAAGTTGAGGCACTCCGAAAGTAACGTCAAGCTCCAATATGAATAAGCTAAGATTCGAACAATGAGAAAGAATATGCAAAATAAGAAAACAGGTTTCTCATTCTCATAGATCAAATAAAAGGAAGTACATATAGGGAGTGTTGTGTAACTAAGTGCCTAGGAAAATCAATGAAACCCCTGACAATATGATGTGACTGAATATGATGCCACTAAGGAAGTTACAATTCCAAATAAGGAATGTAGCTCCTATGAAAGTCACTGACACAAATGACAATGATAAATTCTATGAAGAATATGATATAGTGTCATTTAACCCTAGTAAGACCTATGACTCTCACAAGGTGAGATGACTCACCAACATGATGTGGATGATAGACTGATGAGGAGGTCACACACAACTCACCAACACCCCCCTTCATCGAAGTTGAGGTAGAGGTCATGATGAAGTCAGAATAGAAAAGAAGACTCCCCTAGACAACTAAGAAAGATGTGTCAATGGGGCCCGACAACTAAAGGCCTGATAAGGTGCCCATATACAAACAACATATTTCTAGAAAGAAGAAGAGGTGAAGGAGGACTATATAGCCCAAAGAAGATGGGTGGCTATAGCAGACCTCACCCCAAGAAGAGACCGCAAGTGAAGAAACTTCACCTCAGTGAAGGGCTTGGTGAATATGTCTGCAACCTGATCAGAAGTCTGAATGTATTGCAAGTCGATGATGTCTTCATGTTTCAGCTCCTGTATGAAGTGCATGTGGATCTCAATGTGCTTCATCCACTTATGTTGAACTAGATTTCTACAAATTGAGATGGTGCTCATGTTGTCACAGTAGATAATGGTAGGCCACCGAAAGTGGATGCCAAACTCTGTCAAGATACCCTGTAACCAAACAACTTTCGTGGCAGCGTTAACTGCTCCTCTGTATTCTGCCTCTGTAGATGATATGGCAATGGCATTCTACTTCTTGCTAGACCAACTAATAGGACCTGAACCAAGAGTGAAACTGTAGCTTGAGGTAGATTTCAGATGATCTAGATCACCGACCCAATCAAATCTGTAAATCCAACCAAGTCAATAATCAACCCCTCCTAAGTAGTGAATTTCAGTGTGAGTGCCACAAACATAGTGAAGGATCCATTTATTGCTTTCCAATGCAGCTCATGAGGCTCCTGCATAAATCTGGACATGATCCCAACAGCATATGATAGATCTGGCCGAGTGTGAGTCAAGGTAAATCAAGCTCCCACCAACTGTCAATAAAGGGTACCATCAACCAAGGGAGTAGAGAAATCAAAAACCAACTTAACCCCAGAAAGGAAAGGAGTAGGAGAAGACTTGCAATCGGACATGTGAAACCGAGCTAAAAAAATCAAGAGAGTACTTAGGTTGCAAATCAAAATTCCTGAGTCAGATTGTGAAATCTGGATCCCAAGAAAGTAATGAAGAAATCCTAAGTCAGACATGGAGAACTTGTTGGCCAAGGAATCTTCACAGAATCAATGATAGAGGAAGAGCTACCCATGATCAACAATTCATCAACATATAAAACAAGGATGACCATGGAGTCATCCTGCCATAGAATATAAACATTTGGGTCAGAGTGACACTAAGTTAACCCTGATACAAGTAAGAAAGGAGTCCATCTTGGCATACCAAGCCCAAGGGGCTTGTTTAAGGCCATAGAGAGACTTCTTTAACTTGCAAATGAGGGAGGGATCATGGACATAATTCAGAGGTTGTTCCATATAGATCTCTTCCTCTAGGTCCCCATGAAGGAAGGCACTCTTAATATCCATATGGTGGACTTCCCATCTGTTAGCAGCAGCGATGGCAAGGATCAGTCGAATGGAATTCATCTTCACAACTAGAGAAAAGGTTTTTGAGTAATCAACCCCAGCTACCTGGGAGAAACCCTTAGCTACTAGTCACACTTTATACTTTTTCGACTTCTCCATCGACACCATACTTTTTTAGGTACACCCACTTACACCGAATGATTTTTCTTCTTTTCAGAAGAGGGGTGAGATCCCAAGTATCATTCTTCATGGGCGAGGAATACTCCTCATCCATGGAAGAAACCCACTCAGTAATCCTAGAAGACTTCTAAGGAAAAGACTGAGGGATCAGAAGCAGAGGTGAAGAAGGAGTGGGGTCCAATGAAATTTGAGTGAGTACGTCTCTCATCCAAAGGATCTCCAACTAAATCTCCAACACTTTGCAAAGTTTTCCTATCCCAAAGAGGACCCAAAGGAAGCTCAGAGTCAGAAGATTCTTCACTTGAGTGAGAAGGGACATAGTCCTCATCATCACTACTGTTAGAATCAGAAGACTCAAAAGTTTGAGGGTCGGGAGGAGTCAAGAGATCAAGAGGAGGAACATCGCTCAACAACATCATCATCTGATGAGTCAGAATTAGAATCAGTGGGCTGAAGAACCTTAGAGGTGGAGAAGTAGAAGTCAAAGATGACTCATAAATCTTCAAACTTCTCTCAATATAAAGCTCATGAGTAGTAGGGTTCAACAATCTATATCCCTTCACGTCATCAGGATACCCTAAAAAAGATACAAGGTTTGGATTGTGGTTCCAAGGCCTTGCATTTCTTTTTGGGAATCTAAGCCATAACCTTGGATCCGAAGACTCGAAAGTGCTCAACATCAGGCTTGTGTCCAAACCAGGATTCAAAGGGTGTCATCCCTCTTACTGCCTTGTGTGGAACATGGTTATGAATGTAGCAAGCACAATTCACTGCTTCGGCCCAATATTGCGGAGGAAGGGATTTCGAGTGAACCATACAAGTGGCCATCTCCTTAAGTGTTCGGTTCTTTCTTTCTGCAACTCCATTTTGGGAAGGGATGTAAGCAACTATACGTTGCAAATAAATCCCTTAAGAAGTATAAAAATCCTCAAACCTATTGCTCACATACTCACCTCCATTGTCAGTTTGAAGAACCTTGATAGACCGTTCCACTTGTTTCTCAGCAAGAGCCTTAAAGTTTTGAAAATGCTCAAAGACTTCAGACTTAAGCTTAAGAAAATATACCCAAGTATAACGCGAAAATTCATCAATGAAGGTTAGTATATATAGAGCTCTAGTAAACGAGGGAGATGGGAAAGGGCCAGAAATGTCACTATGAACAAGATCCAAGGGACGAGTAGCTCTCCACGATTTTCCTTTGTCAAATTTTTTTTTCAGGATGCTCTCTAAAGGTACAACCCTCATAAATACCCTTAAAAAACTTGACGCAGGGTAACACTTTGACCATTTTGTTTTGGCTCAATTGTTCAAGGTAACGATAATTTAGATGCCCAAAATGCTCATGCCATAACTTGCTAACCTCATTTGCATGAGTGAGCAAGGCAGTGGGCATCAAATCAGAAGTAAAGTGGGAAAAGGTATACAACCGTGAACGGTGATCTGCCTTTCCCTCAGCCACAGTGCAGTCATTGTTAAGTTCATGAATAATCACTGAGTTAGGACCAAATTCCACTCGCATTCCTTCACCAAGGTGAGTGATTTGGTAAACCGATAGGAGATTGGTAGAGAGATTGGGAACACTCAACACTTGGTTAAATGTTCCCCCATCCATCTCTACCGATCCACTACCAGAAACTGACACATGTCGTGTCATCACCCAACGTGATTTGGGACATGCCACAAAGTACGATGTTGGATAACTAAACATCCAAGGAAGCCATGTGGTGCAAGGCACCAGAATTTATAATCCATGTCGATGAAGGATCCAATCTAACTACAAGGGCCTTTCCTTTCTTCTTTCATTTTTAGACTCCTTTGCATTGGAAGACTCGCCTTCTGAGCATTTTGTTTAATGGATTCAGGAACACTTATTTTATTCTTCTCAAGTAAATGAGTTAAGTGATCAATTTGTTTCTGCAAACATTGATGCTCATCATGGCCAGTCTTCTTACAATAGGAACACTTACACTTTTTTTCTTTGCTTTAGGCTCAGAAGTCGAAGTGTTAGTGTTGGGCTTAGCTTGGGGGTTGGTTGGTCTTGGTTTCTTTCTTAGGTTGGTCCTTTTTCTTTCTTCTTTTCAGTTTTTCTTGCCCTTACTTGCCACAAGGGCATGTGACTTGGATTTTAGAGTCCCCATTTGAATGAGTTTGTCATGTTCTCGAATGAGTTGGGATGAAAAACTGTCAAAAGAGGGAATTTTCTAGGCACTACCCAAGGTGGCTTTTGTGGCGTGGAAAGTTGAAACAAAGATAGACTATTCAGGACCTAACTTAGAAAGAATCGACAAGATCAACTGAGAATCTTTCTTTTCCACTTTACATTCCTTTAACAAGTAATCTAGTGTGGACAAACTTTGAGAAGAAGGCCTGTAGGTTTTCAAAGTCACTAGGGTTTAAACCTAGTAGTTCATTCTCCAACTCATGCACTCTCATGTCATCTTGCTTCCCAAACATCTCATCGAGCATTTTCCATGCTTTAACGGGTGTCGAGGAAGTTTCTATGTGGAAGAGAAAGTCAGGAGAGATGGACATACAAAGAAGACCTAAGGCTTCATCACAACAGTTGAACCACTTAGATTTTTTAGGTTCATCATCAGGTTCAGTCTCTAACTCCCATGGTGATGCGGAATAACCCTTTACCCCTTTTCAAATTACCAATATTTTTAGATCTCCATTCAAAGAAGCTAAGTTGAATGGCACTAAGCAAAGGAATTGAAATGCATCCATAGTGAGAGAGAGAGAACCAAGGAATGCAGAAAAGAGAGAGAAACACAACCACCCTAGAACAATATTACAGCCCCCCCTGAATTTGGAACTTTATAGTTTAGTGTTTTGATTACAATAAAATGTGACTTTCTGTCGAGAACCAATTGGTCACTCACCTTGCAATCAACGTAATAACAGCGTAAGAGTGGAGACCACAATCAAGGTTCATTGGAGTGCAACAATAGATCAACACCAAAGCAAGCACAAGCAATGAGCAAAAACAAGAGGAGGGGAAGAAAGGGCTTGGTGTGAGAAAAAACATCTCACGTTGCACGAAAGAATACCTTTGTCGTAAGACTGTGGCGGACGTGCTCACAAGTCCACTAAAAAAAAGGAATAGAACAAAGCTAAAGAAAAAATGAACTTAATTAAGTAATATAAAGACACCCCCCAGAATGCGGCACTTTATAAAAATTAGTGCATTTACAAAACTAATGATCCCATCATCTAGAATGCTGAAAAAATGCAACTTTGACTAAAGAAGTGCTCAGATCCGAGTAACGAGTCAAAAGTTATAGCAAAAAACAATTCCCACAATTGATGAGAAAAAGCCAATAAGCCTGCAAATGGATTAAAAAAGTGTGCTAAATGCATGCAAAAGGTGTCGTATATATGCTAGTTGGAAACAACATAAAATTTGAGATAGGGTTTGTTTGTATTGTGAGGGGGGATTAGCCTCCTCCCATCCCAGACCTCATCCTCTGTCTTTGACACTCGAAGGAAGGATAATAATACAAGCCAAAAATACCCAAAATTTATAATGCTAATAAAATAAAGATTTTCAATCTTAATTTTTTTTTAAAAAGTGATTTGATTTACCTTCAAATGATTTTAAAAGGAAAGTTGACCGAGCTGAGTTATAAGTTGAAGTGGAGTAGGTTTTCCAAAGTAGAATCCACGTAAAATGTTGCAGGATGGATTATAGGGCCATGTGTAGAAGTGGAAGCGGATGGTGGACTGTGGAACTAGGAGATGCTACAGGTGAGCTATCGCAAAATCTTCCAAACCAAGACAACAATGAACCACGGTAGATGCTACAGGTGAGAAAGGATGGTAACAGCCTGTGAGTGGAAGCATGGGAGATTCACGGGAAAACCAAGACAAACAAAAAAAAGGTGAATGGGAACCTCAGCACGCCAAGGATGCAAGGTCATGGCTAGGGAAAAGCAAGAAAACCATATAAACCGCAGGCCAAAGATGAGTTGGAAAACCAGCGTAGATAGTTAAACCACAAGGCCACATGGGTGAGTACTAATGGATGCAAGGAGCATAACGCTGATGGCGGTGGTTTGGAAGCTACAGCCAAACAGAGAATCATGATGCCAAGGTAGTGTGAAAAAAAAAGTCAGTGATCTCGAACAACAATAGAGAAGAGGGCCTAACCAATCCATGTCCAAGCACAAGCCAATATGAATAAAACGTGCAGGCAAAGGTAACCTCGATACAAAAATGAACCATAGTGATGACCAAAAATATCGGATTAGTCTGAGTATAGACCAGTGAAAAAAATGATTCCAACCAGTAATCACAAGTCCACGCCAAAAAATGAGCTCTTCTTTTACCCTACAGGAGCTGAATCTGAACACAACCAAAAAGTAACACACAAACAACCCAGAAACAACAGCCATAAGGATCTAGAAATATGTAATTACGAACTCAGCTAATAATGCAAACCAACCAAATACCTCAAACTTGCAACTACTGAAACCTCAATACAAGGTGAGCAATAATTCCAAAATGATAATAAAAATAAACTTACACACAAGGAAATGAGAAGAAACCAAAAGTAATAAACAACTGAGAAACAAAGAGTGCACATTTACCAAAACAAAATCTGATACCATGAAAGAGGGATGCATGAGAACCGATGTTGAAAAGTAATGCACCACAACAGTGTTGCACTTTGATGGTTTTGTTAAGCCAACACAATATGCAAGATTAAAAACAATGGAAAGAAGATTGCAAGTAAGAAGAATAGGTCTACTCATGCTCATAGATCGAAAAGGAGGAAGTACAAATTGGGGTGCTATGTAACCCTTGTGCCTAAACATAAAAAGAACCTCAATGACACCACTGACGCATATGACGTTGACTGACCCATATGACGCCACTAGAAGAGGAGTTATAATTTCAAATAAGGAATGTAACTCCTATGACGCATTGACGCAAATGACAATGTCAGATTCTATGACAGAATCTGACACTTTCCATTTGACTTGCTAAGACATATGACTCTTGCAAGGTGAGATGACTGGACAGTCACACACACCAACAAAAAACAAGGATGTTGATTAAACACTTATTATATGTAGAGGATAAGACATTCTCAGTGGTTTATTCAGAGTTAGCATGATCACTTTTGCAAGAGAATCAATGCTTAAATCCATCCTAGTAGTCATAGAAGGGGATTCATGAGAAGGAAGTTGACGATATCCATATCCTAACCTTGACCTTATGTCTAACTCTCTTTCCTATTGGTGGCATAGGAGGATAATCATGTTTGAAAGATTGGGTATCATGGGTCCACTCATTTCAAGTCTCACAACAATTTTTTTTGAACAACTATTCAATGCTTTAGAGTGTGTATGACATCTCACAGGAAGAGGAAGTTTTAATCCTAATGGTTCAAATCAATAGGAGGTAAAAATGCAAAGAGCTTAATTCTTAGATCATTCTCTCAAGATCCATCAGAAGCAAGATCTTCATCAAATGGAAACTTCCCCATCTCTAGATCATCACTTCTCTCTCTTCTTCTCTCCCCTCCACCTCTCTCTCTAACCTTCTATTTCTTCATTGGGAATGCAATTTTTCACTTTTTCATCTTATTCAATTAAGTGGCCTCATTTTCCATTGTAAAAGTCCCTTTTAAAAAATAAGAGGAATTGATTTCATTCCTAAAGTGAATGTGAAAGGTCAAAAATGGTGGTGAGGTGGAAATGTCACACGGGGTGAGATATAAAGAGACATATTTGTAAAATATAAACTTAGATGGTCTTCTCCATTCTAAAGGGTTGGAATTTGTTTGGTTGTCTATTAGTTTTTTGAAGTTTCTATATCACTAAAAGATACAATAAATAACATATATTATTCTATCTCCTTTCCTATGTTCTTCTACTCTCTCTAATTTCCAAACTTTGCAATCTTTGTAATCTCTATACAATCAAGAAGAAACTTCGTTTATTTGATTAATGAATCCATGGAAATTTGTGTCTCTGATTTATTAGTCTTTGTATATTCGTTATATGGGTAGATTTATTCACTATTTTAATGTGGACCTACTATGGCTAATGTTGTGATGAGAATTTATAATTGGCTACTCACAATCATTAACCCCGTCTCTCCATTCCCCTACTCTCCTCTTTACCTCTATTCAAAGGAAAATTCCATGCTTTTAAATTGTACAAGTAGTTTTCCATAGGTTTAGTATATTATAAATGTGCATGATCCCCGACCTAACAGACCACTCCAAAGTTTTATTGTTTCTTTACATTAAATAAATGGTAGCCTCTCCATATCTCATGAAGGAGGGGCCCTCACCCCATGTGACCATGTAGGTGAAAACCACTAATATGTCCTCTAAAAAATTATTTTACCAATAGTTTTTAGCCACGATTCTAGGAAAGATCCGCCCTTGTGCACCATATAAATATCTCTAATATATATATATATATATATGCATATATATATATATAGATATAGATATCTATATATATATATATATATATATATATATATTCCAAAAATGAAAAATAATAATATCAAAATTAAAAAATTAAAATTAAAAGGTGACTCTATTAAGAAATGAATCCTTGTCACGTTCATTTCCCATATCACAAAAATGAAGTATTGTGATTGTTGTTTAACATCAATAAGTGACAAAAAAATAAATAAAGAAGAAGATGAGCATCAAAATACCCAAATTTTAGGAACAATCACCATTCCCTAGACAACTTTTACATAAAAGTATGGATTATAAAATTAGCAAATATTTCTCGGTGTTTCGAGCTTAAAAATATGCAGTTAGTAAAAGGAAAGGAAGTCATTGATGTTCCTGTACAAGTTACAGAAAGGATATCCAGATATGGATAATTTTTTTGCATCCAATGATCCTACTATCAAATCCTTGTGGCTTTAGTTCAAAAGGAGTGCTGCTAGAGAAAGAAAATGGGGATTGCACCTGTTGATGATCAAGAGTTGCAAGCATTTGATGAGAAGGATGCAAAAGAGATACGCGAATGTTGTAGGAGACACGAGGATGGAAAACATAAGGGTGAATATTTAGACGAGTTAAGCGAAGATAAAATTCTTTCAGAAGAAGAACCTCCTTAATGAAATGTTTTGGACTCTACACTGTTGTTTTAAAAACTCAAAACATTGTCTTTTATTTCCGTTCCTTTGGATTATTTTAATGATTATGGAGATGAAGAAATGACCTCCTTAAAAAGGATTATGTGCAAAAAAATGAGAGTTGAAAAAGGAATTTCTGAACCTCAAATCAATCTTGAAATCCTAACATGTGTTGTGACCATGTAAGAGAAGTATGAGCAGCTTGATGCACACCATAGTGAGATGGAGAAGAACTTCCTTTCGGAAGTGGATTGTAATGAGTATCCATACTATGAAGTGTTTATTCTAGGAATAAACTTTAGTGCCACTCATAATTGTTATATTTCAAAGCATTCTGATGAAATTAAACTTAACATATTGGTATGATAATGAAGAAAACATAAAAGGTTAGTTTCCATCCATAGCTAAACTTTGGCCTGAAGTAAAATCCTCTGGAGAAGAAATGCACACATGGGAAATGAGAATTATTTTCTCATAATCAATGATCCAATTCTTGTTGAGATTTCCAATGACCATGAATAAATTCAAGAGATGAATCCTCATTCACCACAGGTTCTTCAGGAGAGTGATTTTGAGGAAATCTATGATGAATTTTTTTTTTTCTAATTTTGGTTCTTCATTTGATGCACAAATTCCCAATAGTGAAATAGATCAAATGGAAGATTTCAATATCCCCATCGAGATATTTTTTGATTATAAAAGAGAACATGAAATTTTTAATGAGTTAGTTTCCTTGTCATCACCAAGAGAGTATGATAGAAAACATAACTTTGAGTTTGGAATCTTCTATTTTCCCGGTGAAGAAGAGTACTTTCTAGGAGAAGATCATGATGGAATAAATGACTATTCCCGTGTTGCATACCCAAAATTTTGTCCTTTTTATATTCACGAGGATGATGTATCAAATATTTTTTCCATACCGAGGATGGACTGGTATGTACAAAAAAGAATCATTTATATCAAAAAACGAATGAGAAGCTAGAAGAAGCATATGAATGGGGAAAGAGTCAACTTGTCTCTCATCACTTTCAAATTCCCTACTAATTCTAGAAAAGTAATAAATGGTGATAATTTTACCCAAGGATGGTGAGTAACTTTATGTTGAAATTAGAGATGTTGCATTTTAGAAAGCATAGAATAACAGAGTCCTATGGTCACAAGATATCAGAACATAGGCTACAATGAGAAGAATAGAACTTTTAAACAAGTAACATATGTGGTTATCTGGATACAAATTTATTTTCTATACAATATCAATATGAGAATGGAAATTTGGTTTTATTTCTTCTTCTCAAACCATGTAGAGTCATCATGAAATCATGGTATGATTAGATGATTGTTTTTGATATTCTAAAGTTGTATTCTTTCAGCCCGCTATTCCAAAATGGTACCTATTTGTCCCAACCTATTACTGGGTTTGTGAAAATCTTATATATTATTCTCCTTCCTTTGTAACTTTCTCAATCATGTACCATAGTTTAAATTTTCAGTGTGTATTTCCGTTTCCATTGTGCGATTAAATTTCCATTAGATTTGTTTGTTTTGTTTTTCCTTATTCATGTCATTGCTTGTATTAGTTGGTGAAGGAATGACTCTATTGTCCAATGTATAAGGAATTAGTCTGCTTAACCATGAGAATTATAAGATCCTTCATTATACATTACCATATATATCAATGAGTTAGATCTAGTTGTTGTCATGATAAATGTATAACATGAAAAATTGAAAAATTTGGTCGTGAAAACCAAGCCTCCACTTGAAAATTTCCTATCCTGACCACTATAAACCCTTCCTCTAGCCATCTTGTCCACAAATTTATCATAATTATTTCTAAGAGGAAAGGATAATGTGATTTTTTATTTTTTTTCATGTGCAAGGATGTATGCCTAATGTGATAAAATAATTTACTGATATCTAAAGCCAAACAACTATCCCAAAGGCCTAGAATGGGCCATTTTACAACTAGTGAATACCCTATAGAAGGTGAATTAAATAACAAAAACCATATTAAATTTGTGAATATTATTTTTTAATGTATTAAAATTTAGTGCTATGGAATAATATTGATCTGGGTGATGTCAGGAATCAAACAAGAAAGACAAGGTCACTGCGAGTCTAGGGAATGTCATACTCCAACAGAGAAAGTTGACTTGTGTGGATGATTTTGGGAGTTCTGGGAGAATTTTAGAGCTAAAAAATAGGAACTGAAAATATATACGAATCCTCCACATGATGAACCCATTAATTTATACTGAAGACTTTAAAAGCCTCTGTGAAGATCCAAGACACTATAGTTGCCCCTTCAAGCCAAAATTGAAATAGGAACTAAAATAAATTTTCAAGAATAAATAGACATTAAAATTAATTTTTATGATCTCAACATTTTATTTGGAGTCAAAATCATATAAGGTTTGACCCCAAATCTCCATTACAGGCTCTTATGGAAGACAAAGCACTTTTGGTGTTCTAAAATTAAGTTGGTGGGTGACATAAGCAAAAGGAAATAAGCTTGAGCGCACTTTTGAATATTTTTTTTCCCTTTCACTTTGTCGCAATTTGCAAAGGGACATTAGGGATAAATAATTGTTCTCTCCCATCCATCTAAGGTGTTTCATCACTTAAAATAACTTATGTTGTTAGGGAGTAAAAATGATGTTTCACTTAACCTAGGTCCCTCTCCTCATGTTGCAATGACCCTTGGTGCATTTTTTAGGGTAAATTATCCCCCTGAACTTTTCCTTTCACTTTTTTGTCATGCAAAATGTGTAGCATGAAAAATATAAAAAAAATTCATGACAACTTAATCCTCATTTGAAAACCCCTCTCTATGTTAATTTTTCATTTATATCATTTTCATCCCAACCTTACAGGTCCTCCTAATATTTTGAACAATAATTTTAAAGTGTGCTAAGTGATGTTTCAAGGTTAATAATTCTATTCGGTAAAGAGCAACTGAAGACTAGTTCTCTGGAAGGCCTAGAAAGGCCAATTTTGGCCATTTCAAGGTAGGTTTACGTCCTTCGAGAAGGATATGAAATCCCATAATCATCTGGAGGTGGTATTGGAGATTTATTATTGGGAAATAGTTATGAATATTTAGGGAAGATTTGTATGTTTTCTAGTTTAGGGACAGCTTATGCAAGAGCAGGTTTTATTAGGTGTACCGAGTAAGTAGTCAAAATTCAAACCTAAACATCTCTAGAAGATTCTGGAAGGTCCATAAGGAGTTAGAAGGAAAAAAATGAATTATTAATCTGAAGGAATTCTCTACATGGTGGAACCATCACATTTCTTCAATACCTAAGTGCTTCTCAAGGCATCTCAATCTTTGCAAGTACATCGTGTTGTCATGAAGGAAAATGAGACAATTTTGGAGTTACAGGAATAATTGAAGTCTTAAACCTATTCCATTAATATTTAAATTCTCTTGGGATTAAAAATCATATAAAATTTCATATAAAAAGACCATTTGGAGCTCTGGGAATTGTGTCTTTAAATCCTCTCTAGTGCAAGGTGTGCGTCTCATACTTAGCCAGATTTTGAAGTGTTGAATGTCAGATTTTGGCTAAATGGATCAATTTTTCATCCCTCTTTCCCTTTCCCAAGGGAATAAAGGGGACACAAAATTTTTCCTAATCTCAACCCTCCTCTCTAGTCCACTGTCTGACCCTCCGCAGTCCAGCGAAGTGCTTAACTGATTAAGCCCAGATCATGCCAAGTGGAATAATCTTACTCAAAGTACATTTTTGTAACCCTCTTGTCAATTTCCCAAGGGGAAAGAGTGGACACAAAAAAATTCTCATCCTAAGCCCCTTTTGAGGTTCCTCGCATGACCAGTTTTAAGCCCGTAGGTTCCTAGACATGCTTATTCAATCTCCCTCTCCTCGCACCATAGGGTGACAAGTGGCACAATCTTGCTCAAAGATATTTTTTGTGTCCCTCTTATCCCATTGCACCAAGTGGATAGAGGGTGAAAAAAATCACCCATGACCAATACATCGAACCCCAGCACTTAACCCACTCAACTTTCTCTCACCCGAAGTTAAACTATAATCAGCAGTTAAGCAAAAAGTGAAATGTAACGTGTTTTTAAGCTATATACTTTACATTGTTCAACTATAATACAATGTTGCTCCTACAAAAAAATTTAAAAAAAAAATAGAACACAAAATACATGCCTCCTAACATGTTCCATACTATCCATGACTATATAAATGGAGCTTTTCTCATAACTTGTTAGCCAGAAAACTAATTGCACTAAGGTTTTCACAAAAGATCGTCATCCCAAGAACCTTTGGGGTCACCATTTTTGCAAACCATATGATGCCCTATTTTTCTCTAGTAGAAAACCTGAAACCCTCCCTCACAAAATTTCCCTTTTTGATTTACAAGAGTTCTATTGGATGGAACACGATGAAAATTGGAGCACAAGATCCCAGTATAAAGTAGAATCCAACAATGGTGTTTTTATTGACCATTTTGACTAGTTACTAAAAATAGCATATTATCTATACACTCACATGCTAAAAATATTAATCATATCAAAATTGTAAGATCTTATCACTCAGAACATCTAGAAATAGTGAGGAACAAAAAGCAAGGAAAACAGGTAATTTTCCCAAAATAACAGGTTCCAAAAAACCAACTTGTTAAAAATAAAAACTTTGTAAAATGGTAAAGAATCATCAATAGATGTGAGTTGAGTTTTCTAAGAGCTTCAAAAGACCAAATTTGAGAAAAATTGAAAAATTTCCCAATATAGCAACTCCTTGTCCTACTTGCCAAAAATAGAAAGTTTTATTTTTTAGTACAAAAAGTTGCAGTTAACTCCATTTTCACTCATCTCGCTACTTTTTTCCATCATCACATAGTTTTGAATTTGTCTCACATCTCAATAAATAAAATCCACCCTCCACAAGGATCTTGAAACATAATTCAGATCACAATTGTGTTAAGGAGCAGGACAGAGCATACCAAGGTGCACCAGGTGAAAGTCGGGGTCATTGTGCAGTTGGAAAAGAACATGAAAAAGAGTCAAGAACCCCATTGGAATCCAAATTCATCAAAATATACCATCATAACTCATCAAGAAATTTGGAAACATTGTGTCTCAAATCCATCGTCTCTCTCTCTCTCAAAAGAAAATCAAAGTGAACTAGTCAGGTCATCTATGTACTCAAGCCATCCATGCTTCATTTGACGACAATGGCATAATAGTGTTCATAAACACTCAATCAAATATCTGGTGGTATGGTTAATCCTCAAGTGGTGAAACATTTCAATTGCAACCAAGAACCATTGAACAAGAGCCTCAAAAGGGAAGATAATGAGAAGAGGTGTAACAACCACTTTTGTTGCTTCAATTCTAGGGGAAAAAAATTAACTTTATACTTCATTGATTTAAATACCCATATATTTAAACCCAACATAAATCTTAAGTTCATATCTCATTTTTCCTTTTTTGAAATTCTCATGATTTAGAACTAACATCATCTTAGTTAATCCATCCTATAACAATCATAAACCATGTGCAACTGCATGAGAGTATACAAATCCTACTTGATCCCCCTCAACACTCTTTATGAGTGGTTGCACCAAGTGTATCATTTCTTTTTTGTATACAAATTATACTAATGGTTCTTTTATATGTCAATGATAGTCAAATATTACATTTGGAGTGTCTACATAGGTATCCGTCATCAGATCCCATCCGACATCCTACAATTAGATCTTTGGTGACTCTAGGACAATGTAATCAACAACTTAAACTACTTTGGAAAAAGTTTCAAAGACATGTATTCCATTTTCGGTTCCATGACGACACACTCATCATTAGGAACGTGCCCATCACCTTATTAATTTCTATTATCTAGATTAGGACTAGATAGTTAAAAGTTGCATGCAAGGTACAAATCCAGATTAACCTATAAGAATTCATGCCACTATGGTAGCTTAGAATTCCTATGGGAAGGTAAGTGTTTCCAAATGATTTTCATCATTACTAGACCACTTCCCTTCATGTATCCATCCGAATTCGGCATCAGGGTACATATTCATGTGGTGTGATCCACTTTTGTAAGTCTAATGACGATTTTTCTTAGATGTGTTATGACTATCAAAATTAGAGGGAATTGATGAGGAAACTTAGTGTAACTGCTATGCAACAATATCCAGTTAAAAAACTTTGTAATTAAATAGATACAACTACATAGTGGCCATAATGAGTTGGCCCGCCTAGTGCCTTAAATTGAAACATCGTAACTTAATTGTTTCAAAGTAGTTAATTAAATCATGACAGGTTACCTTATATCTCACAATAACTTCACCACAAATGAATCATACCTAAGGTCCTATCCCAAGTTGACCCAATAAGTTGAATGTAGTTCCTGTTTTTACTTCACATTCCTTTTTACTGCTTAGTCGCAGGTTGAAACTTAGCTTACTGCATCGATTCCACAATTCCTATTTTTTTCCATTTATACTAGCAAATATTGTGCCAAGTATTTCTTTTAATGATTCTAATATCCAAATGATTAATATGTACTCCATAATGCACTTAACTCATTATATCCCATTACAACATGTTTATGTTAATCCCTAAGAAGGGCATAATTTATATCTCAATAACATATCAGTTAACCAAACTTACACTTCACTATATTACTTCTATGAAGTGGGGTGACCCTTATATATTTAATCATGAAAATATCTCACATAAATAATTTGAATAAGACATGTTATTCCACTTAGCATTGACCCATGTAAATCACATATGTTACATCATGTTGAACTATGTTGCTAAGGTGCACTTTACACCTTTATGTCAGATAATAAGTATCATATACATATGCCTACATCTTTGTAGTTGTCAGTTTAGTTACAAAATTTGTTAGCAACTGTCAGTTCATAAGAATTGGCATGATACATACTTTTTCCATCTTAACTGTTTGTGCTATTTAATATTAGAGTAATCGAATTACTACAATATAGAATTCATTAAAAATAATATAGAGGCTACTAAACTTAGCAGCTCACTTGATACAATTTAACACAACATCATGGTAGCCTTAAAATATACCAGTCTGTAACTGCATTTGAATAACTTTCATTCATAATACAAATATCAGTCACATAGTTTATCAATAATTACAGTCAATCTCTTCAACATTATCAGCACTCCTGACAATTCATAACAATCACCTATTAATCTTATAGATGTTCTAAATATATCAGTTGTGAGAACTTACACATAAGTAAAGTATTTATATGTCAATAAAGTACTCATATATGTGTTTAATGCATATCCTCTGATGAAATTGTTCATGTATATAATTACTATATTATTCATAACTTACATATGTATATATGTAATTATGTCAAGTTCAAATTCCATCCCTTGCAGTATCATAAGATTCGAAGTCTCTAAGTGACAGAATAAGGAGTTATCTACTGACACCTTCATAACTAACTTTTAGCTTTCAAGACAAATAAGTATCATAAATAACTATAAAAAACAGATTAACCAATTTCCAATCCTTTCCTTAGGATCCAATTGTTCAAACACTGACTAAAAGGGGTAGTCTTTTATCTACAACTATTAATAGTCAATAAGAAAACTATAGTTAACCAACGTCCTTAAAGTTAGTTCCATATACCTTAACTTCCACAAAAGCCAAGTATAGGATGTCAACTATAGTCAACGTAATTCTAATAACCTCTCAAAAAATAATCATATAAATAATCAATAAGCTCGAATACCATTGCAATCATTTAGTTTAGCTCACAGTCAACTCCGCATTTCATATGGGTTTCTTAGAGGTAAACAACAATGGAAAAACATAACATAGTTGTATTAAAAAGTATATGCATAGTCATTAACTGTCTTTATATGTTTATAAGTGAGAAGAATTAACTGCAGTCCTGACCTTGATTATTTATGTCTTCAGAGGTCTAGTTTTACCCATAGCCTTAGAGCAATATTTAAGTTATACCTGGCTAAAAAAATAAGGAACTCAAAAACTATTGACAGAGGTTCAAACCACAATCTCACCAAACCACGATTTGGCCACTGAAACCAAAATAAAATAGATACAGTGTCAAATATTTGGCATCTTTGTTACTAATCATTGAACATAGATTATAGAATGACCAAGTACAAACCAGAGGTTCCTTTGATAGTAATAATACCCTATAAGTTATACGTATTTGTAAATTACCACCCAAAAGTAATAAAGACCATAATATAATATATTCCCTCTTATAAACTGTAAGTAACATTTTAAAAGTTCATCACAGTCTTCAAAAATATAACCAAAACAATAATCCATAAACTAAAAACAATCATTCCATAACAACACGATCACTCAAAATAGCTCAGCCAGAAATATATTACATAAACCCCATTACTCAAAAAGTAAATGAGACAAAATTTTGAGAAGGAGAAAGAATATATCATGTCTTCCTTAGTCATCTTTTCTTCGTTGAGTTTCCAAACTTCCTTCACTAGTATTATTCCATAATCGAGTCCACAAAATCCTAGAACCCTTCAACATTTCCCCATTAATACAATGACACAGATATAAATGCATTCCCTATATTTTCTCAACTCCTTATTAAGGAATACATGTAATATATCAAGAAGAATCGACAGAGAACAAGATAATAGGAAAACCATTTACATGAAAAATTCAGTAGCACCTCACCACTAGGCCAAATGATAACAATAAACTCAAAACCCACTATTTTCCCTTAAAAACTACATGTGCATTCCTAAGGTGGTGGAGGTGATTTATAAATAATAAATGCATGACAGGGTGGCTCCATTCCTCTCTACATTCATGCCACCAACCTCTCTAATCTAATTTTAGTGATGTTCTTTTCCTTTTTAAAAACTTCTCACTAAGTTTAGTTTAGTGTCATAGATAACTGTGCTTCCAACTCGACCTTCTCCACCATAAAATCGGTGGCGATGTCTCTTAATTTCCCCAATAAGAGTCACAAAGGGTACATGGTATTAAGGTGGTGATGAAAACTCACCATATAAATAGGCCTTAATATAATTTTAAAACTCAAACCATAGTCTATTAATACTTATGTTCCCTCGATATCATAACTTAGCTTGAGTTCCATTCAAATTAGAATCTCAAACTTATCTATGTAATATTAGGTCCCCTTAAAAAAAAATTGCCAAGGCTTTCTTATCATAAGCCTAAGCTTAATGAATTTGGAACCACAAGACTTAGCTTTAGGGTAGGATGTCGCCTTGGATTTTTATCCACTCAATAAACATAAGTTTAATCACTAATAGGAACAACTTTATCCCATACGCCAGTTCATGAATTTTTTATAATTATTATAAACCCTTATAAATAGGTCATCATCATCCTGGCTCATCGCTAGGCAAATCTTGATAGCATAAACATTCATTGTCACCTTTTAAAATTTGGTGTATCAAACATTATAGCTTGAGACATATATGAGTTAGATCATAATCAATTTCTAAGCTTAATTTAACAACTTAACATGCAAGAACCGAATCTCATTCACATAGTACACAAGTATTGTTCCTTTAACTAAGCACAATCACATTGTCCAACATGCTAAAGAAATGCAATCACATTTAGTGCATGTACAAAAATCAAGTAGAACGTAATCCTATTATAGAATCATGTAAAAATCAATCATATTTATCATAACAAGGTAATTAATGATGGGGTGTTACAAGAGGATGCACACTATTCTCATATTATATAGAATATAAAGGTAAAGTTCACCATAGATCTCATAGATCCTATTAAGTCTAGAAAGAGTGTTCCATTGTAGACTCCTTCTCTAGAAGAGCATCTAATCATGCCTTCTCCTATGGTGGATATTCCCCATGGTAAACAAGATGTGGTCCTACATAAAGCTCCTGAAAATTCTCTGGTGACCAACATCATATCAACTCCTGAATATCCATTTCTCATGGATTAAATAATTTCTCAAAATGAACCAAGAATGACACATCAATATTTCATACGTGACCTTTGATATTTCACAAGAACCTTGAAATCCAAGCGAATGAAGAAGGCCCAAAAAACTTCCCGCTTCTTCAGCGGTGCCTCAGGAAACAAATATGTATAATTTTCTCGGTGGAAGAATGTAAAACCTATTGAGGAGATGACTCCATCATACTATGAGTTAACCCATATCTCATTGGGCCAAGCTTCACATGAGGGTGACTCTCATTTTTTCAAGGAATCATCTTCCTTCCTCCTTGCTTGGAATGAAGAGTACAAGTAAACAATTGAGAAATTGGAGTAACATGTAAAAACTCTAAGTTATCACATTCAACCTTTTTTGGAGCCTGATTTAGTACCTCCTCTTCCAGTGGAAGACATTCCTCCTATTAGTATCCTTTACCTTGATGTGATAAAGAAAGCATAAAGTTATATGATGTAAGGGAAGGCTAATGAGAAATGGATTGATAATATCATTGAGAAAGGAAAGAAATTATTTCTCAGAGGTTCTCTCTCTATTTAATTATATTCTTGTTCACTTTGTCAGAGGTGAAGAAAGAAATGAAAGGGATTAAAAAAGAGAAAAATTACTTATATGAGGTGACCCCACTTCTGTTTGAGATGATCTCCCTCGAACTCTCACATCCTCGTGAGTAAAAAAGTGTATTCACATCAATTGCTGAAAATTTATCTCCAGTTTGTGTCCACGTCATGGATGTGAGATATGGTATGATCGAAGATGCTCATCTCTGACACTTGACTCATATTAGATAATATTGCTTTTGATATTTTGAATGAGGTCTGCAACTGTGTTCTAGAGATTTATGGGTTCCCTCCACTCACCGATAATTCATCATCGACAAGAAATCCTTGTCTTCCTTCCAGGAATTGGTCAAAAAAGAGGTAGATGATTCTCTTTCCTTCAATGAAGATACCTCAGAGTCCCTTCCTGGCATGACATCAGAATTTCTGTTTCTGACATTACAAGAGATCTCAAATAATGGTCTAATCAGTGTAAGGATATTAGTGGTGTTTTAAAGACATGGATCAAAGTGTTGAGCTATGTTTACATTCTAGAAGCATATAAGGTGGACACTTGCAGTAACTCGGTTCAATCAAGGAATTCAAAGCACAACAGATCATTATGAAAACTCTCCCTCAAGGATCATGAATCAACAAAACTTCTCTTTCATATAGGGCTTCAGTCATTTACCAGTTCTTTAAATCCCTTCTCTCTCTCTCTCTCTCCATATCTTCATTCTTTTCTCTCCATGTTCTAATTTCTCATTATTGTAATGTACTGAAATTGTATATCCTCCTATTCACTTAAGTGACTCTTTAATGTAAAAATTGTAAGAGCCCTTTTTCCAATAATAAGAAGGGGAATTATTTACTCACTTCCTAGGAATATGAAAGGTCAAAAATGGAATGAGGATAGGTGGAAGAGTCATGTGGGGGGTAGATAAGAGGACAATTTGCAATGCTATAAATTGGAATGGCTTCTCCATTCCAAAGGAGCTTGAAAGTTAGTTTTTCTATAGAAATTGTGGATTAGTGTATGTTGTTGATCTTTTTATCACAACTTCACAAGAAATAAGAGGTACATTTATTCCATTTCCTTTGCTTATAAGTGATCTTGAATAACCAAGAAGGAAATTTGTGTCTTTGATTGATGAATCTAAAGAACTGTGTGTCTCTAGTTTGTTTCTTATATTCTCACTCTATTCTGCAACTTTGGAAATATAGTGATCTTGAATAACCAAGAAGGAAATTTGTGTCTTTGATTGATGAATCTAAAGAACTGTGTGTCTCTAGTTTGTTAGTCTTGTTAATTTATTACATTGTTGACTTCCCTTACTAATTGCATGTGGTACCTACTCTGGTTATTGTGTGTGAAAGATACTAGTGCCTACTCACATCAATGATTCCTCTATTTCCTAATTTCACCAACTCTCCATAAAACCTCCATAAGATGATAATTCATACATTGTACAGATTACAAGCACTTTTTAGTAGGCTCAATGAGGTGGTTGGTCATCTGTGATTCAAGGTCTATTGACCACCCCACATAATTGAGGATAGTTTACATTTGATCTATAGTTTTCCGAGGCCTTTCATATTCCCTGAGTGAGGAGTGAAGTTTAGCCCCGTTATCGCATTTATTTAATGTCTCGAAAAAATTGCATCACATTTAACTCTCTTTCCTTTCCAATAGAGGTTTTTGCTTCTTCCATTGTGTAAAGGTGATTAATCCGCGACATGAAATGTTCACTCCCCCATTCCTGGGGTTGTGGTGAACACCTGGAAAATTATATATTTGGGATAGCCTTACGGAACACTAGGAATATTGGTCTTACACTCCCTCCTAACCCCTCTAGTCACTGTTCCAAAGGCCCATTTCACATTTTCCATGTGGAACCTGAGTGTAGCACCTTTTCCCTTGTCCCATGGTTCAAAAGGACATGATCTAAGCGCAACTTACACTCCTCGGTCTCCCATGGAAGCCCTTGGATACACTCCACATAATGTTGTGTGTTTCGAGTCTTGTATAAGCTACTTTGTCATCTCCATATCCTGAAGCACTAAACTTCTCATGAAACCCCCTGTTAACACTTGCTCCGCTGATCCTAGTCCTTATGCCATTTTTTTAACTTTTTTATGGCCGTATGCACCCCATGATGCTTTAACTTACTTTCAAACTACAAGAGATTAATTGGTTCCTACATCCAACCCCAATTGATTTCCAATTAATGGTCCCAACATGAGTATAAAAACTTTGTGATAGCATATGAGACTTCTCCAAATGTTTTCCAAAGTCCTAAGCTCTTAGGATTCATTCACTCTGTGGGTGTGGAGAACCTACACAACACTATATTTTCCGCACTCCATAGGACATTAACTTCCATGATGTCCCACATCTATCTTGAGAAATTGATGGTTAGAGACCTCCATTTTTGAAAAACTAATTTTTCTCATAATTCAATAATCCTGCACCTGGGGGTGTACATGAAACTGGACCAACATGTGATCTTGGAGTCAAAATCATATAACGTTTGGCCCCTAAAGTCCATGTCACTTAGAATCCCACATGGAAAAAAATCACTTCTAGTGTTCTATATTTCAAGAAAGATAATTGTACTTTAGTGAAGTCCATGCGTATTCCAAATCAGTTACAAAGGGTCTATCCATATGCATTTTTAAAGGGATGACATCAGTTAATCCAAATTACCTAATATTGAGTAGCAAAGGTTCTTCACCCGCAATTGTCTCATATCCATTTTAGACATTGATACAAGGGGACAAGAGGGATAAGAACATGTTCCCCCTATCAAGAATTACTAATGTTTCATCACTTGATTAGTCTACCCTCTTTGAAGAAGTTATGAGTGGTAGAACTAAACTTTATTTTTAAGTCAGAATTTTCTCCCCCTCCTCATGATGCAGAGCACCCATGGCACATTTTTGAGCTATTTTTTTCCTTTTCCCTTGTTCCATAGTGCGGCATTGGGATAATAGGTACAATAACGTGTGCTCCACCTCCTTTACTTGGCTCTAGAAGCTTATGCTAGATGGCATTGTTTCAGAATCGAAGGAGAAGGATTCAAGCCCCCTTCATCGATTCTGACTCCCAGGATGGGGACTCAAATGATGACTAGGAAGAGGTGGAGGTGGTTGTGGCCCAAAATCTTAAGGACCTGAATTCATAAGCAAAATCCCTTGCTCCCCATCAAACACCAAGGGTGAGTCCACGTCAAACAGGATGTCTCGAACCCTATTAATGCTCAACTGGAACAACACTTTGAGGGAATGGGTCACGTTGGTCCTGATCAAAGGGGAAAACCACTTGATTCAAGGATGGCAGCACTTGATATTGAGGAAATCAAAGGTGATATTTGGATCACTAAGAGCTCAGATCTAGTTTTTATTCAATGACTAGCATAAGATGAAATATCAGGTGGAGGTAGTGGTCAAATTTGGGAAAGGCAAAGAGTCTTCAAGGTTTTCAAGGCCAATTTTAACAATGCCATAACCAAATAAATGGATCAGGTTCACACGCTTTATCTCCATAGTTATATGGAATGGAGCATTATGACGGTGAAATTGACCCTACAACATCTTCAGAAAATGGGGCATCTTGCCAATACCTATTATGCCATGGATAGTCAGGGTAGGAAGAGAAAGGCTACCCCAGATGGTTTCGACCTAGGATCCTTAGCGGTTAATATATAAGCTTTGGTGAAAGAATGAGCTAAGGTGTTGGAGGGGCTTGAAAAATCCTACAAATGACCTGGGATGGGTTGTTTTGTTTTTTCACTGTCTCTATTATTGGTTGTTACTTTCATCTATGCTATTATTTTATCTGTGTTTTTTTGTTACTGTTAGTTTCACTTTATGGGCTCCGGAGAGCTCTTATTACTATGAATGGTTATATTCTGGTTTTTTGATGTTATTGTAATGATGTTTTCTGCTCTCATGGAGAGTGTTTTATGTTCAGGGTAGGTTCCCCTCAACCCTTTTTTACCTCTAATCAAAAAATAATAATAATGAAACTTTTGAGATCACTCTCATCTCATTCTAACACCTAGAAGACCCACTTATAAAAATAATAATTCTTACCAAGCTTCAAATTCTATAAATAGTTAGTTTTTTGATGGTTCATTCTCTAGTTGTCATTTCTCCTTGTATATTAAGAACACTAAAAAGTTCTAAATTAAGACACTAACTAAAAATAGACATCCTGGAATTAGACTTACTAAAAATAGAAAATGTCAATATTTTGGAAAAAAAAATCAAACTTAGTCATCTCACTATCCTTTGTCGCCATGGAGCTCAAACACTCAAATTTAGAGCCAATTTCAACTTCAAACATTGAGTATCCTAATAACAGTGACAATGATATAACAAGTATTAAACTAAAGGAATTGAAAACAAGTCTGTTGATTGAACACAAAGAAGATGCAAAGGGGAAGACATTATCAGTGGCTTATTCAGAGTTAAACTAATCAATTTTGCAATATGCTATATGGTTCAATCCATCCTTTTAGTCATAGAAAGGGATCATCATGTTTAAGTGATTCGGGAATTCATCTCAAGTCCACACAATGCAAGTCTTATAATAGTTTTTTTGAATAGTTATTAAATTATTTGGAGTGTGTTCGCATCTCATAGGAATAGGAGGTTGCAATCACATTGTTTTAACTCAATATGAGGTCAAATATAAAGAAATTAATTCACATATCATTCTCTCAAGATCCATTAGAAGCATGATCTTCATCAACAGAAGCTTCCCCATCTCTAGATCATAACTTATCTCTCTTCTTCTCTCTCCTCCCACTCTCTCTTTCTCTCTAAAATTTTATTTCTTCATTGAGAACGTAATTGTTTAGTCTTTCTTCGTATTTAATTAGGTGGCCTCATTTTTAATTGTAAAAATCCTTTTTCAAAAATAAGAAAAGGACTTAATTTTATTCCTAAAGGAATATGAAATATTACAAGTGGTGATAAGATGAAAATTCACATGTGGGGAGAAGAAGAGACATCTTTGTATGTTATAAATTGGGATGGTCTCTCAATTCCAATGGGTTAGCAATTTTTGGTTATTATTTATTGGCCTTTGTATCACTACTACTAGAAGCAATAAGTTACATTCTTCTTTTTCCTTTCTCATGTTCTTATAATCTCTCTACTTTCCAACTTTACAAGCATTGTAATCTTGTACAACCAAGAAGAAAATTTGTGTCTTTGATTAATGAATCCATAGAAATTTCTCTTATTTATTAGTCTTGTAATTGCTTACACGGATGATTTCTTCCTATTAAATGTTGGCCTACTTTGGTTAATGTTTGTGAGAATCTGCAAGTGCCTACTCACAATATTAACCTCATTTATCTATTTTCTTACTTATATTTACCTATTTCCAAGGAAAATTCCTCCCTTTTACACTGTATAAGAATTTTTCCATAGGTTTAGTGGAGTATTCATGTGTGATCCACAACCTAACATTCACCCCAAAGTTTTATTTAATCCTTGCATTCAATAAATGGGAGCCTCCCTATACCCAAGAAGGAAGGGCCTATCCCTGTGATCGTGGGTGAAAACAACCTGTCTTGCAACAAATTATTTCACCAACATACCTCAAGCATGGCATCTACCTTAAAAAAATATTTTATTTATTAACCTCATGGTAATGGCCTAGTTGATTCTACCAACAAGAACCTAATCATAATCATGAAGAAGAAAATGGATATGAACCAAAGGTAGTTACATACCAAGATCAACAATTTTCTTTGGGTTGATAGAATCACATATAAAAAAGAACTATACACTTCTCCCATCATCCTTGTATATGGTAGAAAACTAAAGCTTCCATTATCTATTGAGTTTCCTTCTTTAGAGCTAAAGCATATGTTTCAATTAGAGGGCGAAGATGAAATAACAGTCTGAATGGCATAGTTATTTGATATTGAAGAATTGAATCAATTCGCCATGTTGAAGTTAGAAGAACATCAAATGTCAAAAAAGTGGTGGTTTGACAAGAAATCTAAAGCACAAGATTTAAAAAAAAAAGATTTGGTTCTGACATGGGATGTGGATAGAGATAAATTAGGGCGACACTCTAAGTTTGATGCACTTTAGAGTGGGCCATATATCATAACTACCTATAAGTAGGCTAACTCTTTTGAGTTGTTTAATCTTGATGGCGAGGCACTTCAAATCCCATTCAATGGGATTTATCTCAAACCTTATCATTAGGTGTGTTTGGTTACATCATATAAATAGTGTTGTTCCTTTTGTTTTTTCCTAGTTTTTATTGGAGGTTCCCTCATTTTTTGTGTGGTGATCAGTGATTGAGTTTATTTTCCTCAATCCTTTTGGTGATCTTCTAAATAAGTTATTTCTTATATAATTTTTGGTTCCATTTACATTAAAAATTAAGTGGTCATGAATTAATGTTTGAAGCCACACAAGGATATAGTATTCCAAAAAATGAAGTGATTTAAAAATTCAATAATCCATGGATAAAGAGACAACTTGTTTCAGGGTCGATTTTCAAGCTATATGTTAACTCCATCCCCAATGGATATGTCATGCTACTAATCAACCAATCTAATAGGTAGATGTTCCCCAAAAGTCACCAAACTGTTGTTCAAAATAGAACCCATGCTATTTATACAACTTTGTTCGAGTCTTTGACTCACGTGGATTTAAAAAAGACATCTATGGAATGAAGGAACTTAGTGTTATGTAGAAATCAAAATGTAGTGGTCTACAGAATTGAAAAACCCACACAATAAAGTAATTTCACTACTGGGATATATGTCATAGAGCAAAGGCTAAATACCATTGGCATTTTAAAGGAATAAGTGAGAATGTTAGAATGATTTGTGAATAAATGCTTTCCAAGTTGGAATATTCCACAAAATGAAAAAAAAATCATTTTAAAGGAACCCATGGAATAGAGTGGTTTTCTATAGTACAAGGAAAATTGGGAATTCTAGAACAAAGAGTCTACAATACAAAGGAAGTTTCACCTAACATATAAGAATATGAGGAATGAAACTTAATTCATATGATGAGGAAATATTAGGCCACATGTGGTAAAAGTAATTGTGGAGTGAGAGATTGTTCACGGATCAAGGTAGGATCAAATGTGTAGACACAAAATCACACACTTGGGTACATTTATAGGTACATAAACACATACTTGCATTCATATGATTCCTGAGAGAGAAGAATAGTAATTGATAGCTAGATTTGGTCTTTTTGCTTTGTATTTGGTCTTCTTTCTGGTCTTTCACACCCTACAACCTAGTTGATACTTTATTACTTTATCTTTCATGACTCTGGACACTAGCACCTAGACACCCTCATCCTTCTGGGAGCCTCGACCTCTTTTTATCTTATTCACCTCTTTTGGTCCTCTTTTATCTTTTGGGCATATTATTTTCTTATCGGTTGGCCTTTTAGCTATTAATTGCAAAATTCAAACAAGGGAATCATATAAATACAAAGCTATGTGACCAAAATAAAGGACCAAGCTCTAAGAATCTATTATCATCACCTAAGATTGCATCCAAAGGCATCTATCTAGCTTTCATTCAAGGGACAATGGACTGCATTTTCTGCATACACGCATAGGAGGGGAATTTAATTTTTTCACCCACACATCTATTTATATTGGTACATCTAGTTATCACCCACTATCAAGTGCATATTAAAAAGGGCATCCTAGGGAACAATTATATCACACATGTAAAAGAGCTACATGGATTCTGAGATGTAGTCCAATGCTCGGTCATAAGTTTTCTCATTCGAGTGACCGTCAGGGTCAGTCTGACTCCCCATTTTCATCTTTTTCTTTTTTAGTATTTGATATGTTTTGGGGTTTTATAGAAAATAATCTATTATGTGGGTTAGAAGAGAATTCAATGATCATCTAGTGACATATGGGAAACCAACAGTGAAGTTAAGTGACCATCTTGTGACACAAGAAAAACAATATTTTGAGATCATGCGTAGTTACCAGTGCCTGATAGAGATTTCTGGCACCTAGGTGCCCTAGCCCCATTATAAGCACCCTAGTAAATCTTATTCTTATAGTTGTAAAATTTATTGAGCATATTTTTGGCAGTCTACCCCTTTGTTTCATCAATTTTTTAGTTTAGCATATTTCGGGATCAAGTGCAAAATCAGCTAAATATTTTATTCCCTCTCTTACACTTAGGGTTTTATATTTCTTTAATGTATTTCTTGTGTCAAATATGTAGTTTAACATCTATTTATCATATGTGACTCTACAATATCTAGGGTTTTAAATTCAATATTTGTTAAATCATTTGGTGAACCCATCCATTCAGATCCAGCCTTGCTTCTAGGATTTTTTTACAATCATTTTATTATGGCTTAATCTTATGCACCTTTCACTAAAGCCCACCTTTAAGAGCTCAATAAACATCTCACTGAAAATCCACAAGATCTAGGCCTGATCTTATTCGTTGCTTGTGAGGATTCCACCAATCTAGCTAAGCCTAGTTTTCATACTTCTACTATCGCTTTTATGCCTATTGATACTCAACCTATTCCTTCTACCACTCCACCTACCTCCACTATTCTCATTTCCATTCCTACTCCTACAAACCATTTCACTCCACCTCTTACTTTGCACACATGTCTGACTTCCTCTATCGGCACCCAAGACCTAACCTCTCTCTATCAAGATCTTCAAATTCAAATATGTCAGCTTCAATAGGCTACTTCTCATGCATCTCCATCTCTTTATTCCACTTTACTCCTTCACACTCCTTTTGCAACCACCATTTTCACATATGAAATCCCTCCAAATATCATCACTCCTAATCTCCCCACCTTCAATAGCCATAGTTACCCTCGAGATCATCTTCGATCTTTCCATGTGCCATGTCTAGATTATGTGGATGATCATACTATACTAGAAAATATCCTTCCTAGAAGTCTCCAAGAGTATTTTATGCATTGGTTATATGATCTACCTATTCATTCAGTAATATTTTTTACACATTTATTTTATGATTTTCTTGTACATTTTTCAATCAATATCTATTCTAATATATCATATTCTCAACTTGCACAAATCAAACGAGGATTGAATGAGCATCTAGTGGACTATGTATCACAATATAAGAACAATGTAGCTAGGATGACCAATGTGCTCATTGACTCAGAACTTCAAGATCTATTTTTCCAAATTCTCTTACCACCTCTCCAAGTGAGTTTCATATTTGAGACATCTCCTTCATTTGATCAAATTTTCCATACTCTTAAGTTATGCAAAAGAAAGTTATTATCTATGGGAAAACTCAAGTATCATGATCAAGATTCATCATCTTCTAATTGGTTTCAAAACAAATCAGCCTTCAAGCCATCTACTAATCCGAATGAAGTAAAAGTTATTATCAACGTTGATTCCAATTCTGAAAATCTTCAATGGAAACCTCCAAAGCATACATTTACTAAGTTTCCTTCTATTCCACACATTCTATTACCATAACTTGTTGAGAGCAATATTATTACACTTCCTACTCCGCTTAATCTGTACCCATATCACCCTAAAGGATGTAATTACTATGAAAATACTAGATATTATTATCATTAATGCATTGGGAATTCTATCAATCGATGTTTCAGAATCAGGAATCTCATTCAATATATTATTAAAAAAATTCAATAGAGCTCCCTGAGCCTTCAAAATCAACACTAGTCAATGAAAACAAAAAATCTCAAAATAATTAATTATCCTCTACCTAAGCACGAAAAAAAAGTTTTGGATTATTTGGCCAATCATGCATATCATACAGTCCCTCCTCCTTCATCGGAGCTTCTTAATTTTCTAGTTGCTAGTACTTATGCATCTCCACCATTTATCAAATTCTCTTATCATGATTATCATGTTATATTCTCTTCTAATTATCTACATGTCAATGATTCTTTTGGACCTCATACTATCAACAACACAATGATCGATCCATCGATTCCTATGAGTGTGTGCTCTATTGTACTTCTCATCACTGTCAACCATCTTCTCTCAAATTTCATATCCAGTTCCCAAATCTTATGGCTTCCAATTCAAGTTAGTGCTCTCACCATGCTTGTGTCATACCTTGTGTCACCTAGTATAAAAGGTTATGATATGTTCTTAGGTCTTCCTTGGCTCCGTTCCGCTCAAGCTATTATATCCATGACTAACTTATGTCTTACGTTCATTCACAACAATAAAGTTATTACTATCAAATGTGTCACACCATGCACACCATTTCCGCAGCCTCCTATTGAGGTTACCCTTGCACTACTTAGAGCATATAGGTTCCTTGGACCTCTCAAAAGTAAGGAAAAATATGCTCCTAGCTCTCCTATTCAGACACGACCCACTTGTCTTCGTTAGTCCACTAGTCCATCTCATCAGCCTAGGTACACATCACCTCCTCAGTCTCCTTCACATAGATGTACATCCCCTCCTCGGTATCCTTCACCTAGGTGCACACCACCTCCACGGTATTTTTCACATAAGTTCTCATCACCTCCTAGTTCTACTTCACATAAGTGTTCACCACCTAGGATTCCATTGCATGTACATCGTCAATCTCATACATCACTGATCTCAGAGCATGGTCACACACCTTTATCTCCTCAAACATAAGGTGGAGGGACCTTTCCCTTCACTTTCGTTGGATAGATTACTCATCATCATACACTTGGGGGCATCATGTTTATTATCCTCCCCTCCAAACATAGTCAAGTATCTCTCATTTCTACTATCAGGATTTGTGATTTATACTACAAATTTCTAAACATTCATCATACACAACTTGATACACAATTTATATTGTCACTACCTTACAACACAATTTAGTTCCACGATTCATACTCTATTGTTGAGGGTCTAAATGTGAAATGAACCTCACACTATTCAATCGTTACACTCTATGCTTCATGTTTTATCTATCTAGCACACATTATCAAACCATTTCCTGATTATGCACTCTTGTTCTATAGTTCATTATTAATTGTCAAGGGGTCTTTTATAAATGAACCTCATCTTATACATACACATCCACTAAGGGGACATTTTTATCATATCACATTCAAATTACATACCATTCTATCTCACACACTCACTCACAACATATTGCATATCTTGGTCACATTTACTCTTGTTTACTTATACTCACATGTATAATTTTTTTACTATGCTCATCATATATCTAGTATTTCATTGTATTTATCATATACACATGTGCGTTCACTTGTTCTCTAGTTTTGAAAATATACTTTCTACAGATATTCACACTTATCATTGATGTTTGGCATTATACCTCTTACCAGTCCCACCGAGGATCCTAGGGGCATCTACTTTCTTACATACTACAGTTGTTATTGTTCCATTTTATACTACTTCCTATTCTTACTAGCACACTACTTGTTCCATTGATACATACACACTATGACATACTTCTTATCTTTCTAACATGCTAATAGGTACTTCATGTGTAGCATTTATTTTACATGAACTATTTGTCACCATGTTTTTATGATACTTTTCTTGATATTGTTTTCCATTGTTTTCCCTAAAGAATAAGTGCAGATGTATGAAGTTCCGATCCATTACAGTTTAATTTTTACATTATCAAACCAAAATATCCATTACAGCGTAATTTGTAAATTCAAGATAGTCATTACTCTGTGTGATGGCACAAGCCTCGAGAGGTGAACTATCAGTAAAGGGTTGTCAAAAATGTCAAATGATGAAGTATGGATTTCTAATTAGTGATATCATAAAGAATAAGTGATGTCACACTATCCATAGCCTCTGCATGATGATTATCTTTGTGGTGGATGGATGTGAGTGAGTAAAACTCAAATATATCTAAAATAGCTTTAACAATATTATTATATGGTACTATATGTTCCTCTTTGGTGTGATCCATGTCATTAACTTAATTAATAATGAGTTTTGAATCACTGTGTATACAAATATTTCAAATAAGAAGCTTGTGAGTAGTGGTGTGGCCAAGAATGAGGGCTTCATAATCATCGATGTTATTAGTGCATGAAAACCCTAAGCAATATGTAAAGGGGAGATGATCACCATGTGGAGTAATAAAGAATATCCCATCCCCGCTACCAGAGTGGAAACGAGACCCATCAAAGTACATGTTTCAAGTGTCTATGTCAATGGTGTAAGCAGTGAAATTGTATCAAAAATAATCACAAACAGGTGATGCATCTGGCAGAGGTGCCTCAGCTAGTTTATCAACGATGAATTTTCCTTTGATTTCTTTTATGGACTAAATTTGAAGTCAAACTTTGTAAGTAGCATGACCCATCATGAAAAACATCCCAAGAGATGTGTGCGAGAAAAGAGGAATCGTAGAGGATCTACCTTGGTGATGATATGAACAATATTGTTAAAAAGGTAGTGGTGCAACTTGTCTACCACAAAGAGGAGGCCAAGGCATAATTTCTCAATGTAATTGTAATTGCATTCATAAAAGAGTAGAGTTTTTCTAATGTAATAAATGTACCTCTCACGTTGATAATCATCATGTTACACTAGAAGATCCCCTAATGCATGAAATTTAATAGAAATATATAATAAGGTTTCTCGACCTTAGGAGGTACTATGATAGGTTCACCAAATGATTTAACAAATATGTAAATTTTTAAACCCCTAGATATTGTAGAGTCATGTATGATAAATAAATATTAAATTACATATTTTTAACAAGAAATTAAGCTAAAGAAATGTAAAACCCTAAGTGCAAGAGAGGTAATAAAATACTTAGCTAATTTTGCACTTGATCCTAGAGTATGCTAGACTAGAAAACTGATGAAACAAAGGGGTAGATTAATGTAAATATGCTCAAGAAATTATGTAATTTTTGGAATAAGATAGACTAGGGTTATTAGAATGGAGTTAAGGTGCCTAGGCACCAAAGACCTCTGCTAGGCACCCGTGAATTCCCAAGAGCTCAAAATATGGTTTTTCTGGTATCGCAAAATGGTCACTAACCTTCAATGTTGGTTGCACGTATGTCGTTGGATGATCCTCGAATTCACCTGTAACCTAAAAAATAGATGATTTCCTGTAAAAACCCAAAAAACATCAAATCCTAAAATAATATGAAAATAAGGAGTCGGACTGGCCCCAACGGTCACCCGACTGAGTGAACTTATGACCAAACGTTGCACTACATCTCAGATTCCATGTAGTTCTTGTGCATTTGTGATAGAATTGTGCCCTAGGTGGCCCTTGTGCAAGTGCACATGATAGCAAGGGACAACTATATGAACCAATGTAAATAGATATTTGGATGGTAAAATAAAAGTGTATGCAGAAAATGCATTCCCTTGTATGAGTGTTAGATGCCTTTGGATGCAACCTTAGGTGATGATATTAAATGCTTAGAAATTTTTCCTTTATTTTGGTCACATAGCTTTATATTTATATGATTCCCTTGTTTGAATTTCACAATTGATAATTAAAATGCTGACCCATAAGAAAATAAGAGGTTCAAAAGATAAAAGAGGAAATTAAGATACAAAGAGGTCAAGGGAACCTAGAAGGACGAGGGCGCTAGGGCACTGGCGTCCTGACTGGGCACTAGTGTCCAAAGTCATGAAAGATAAATAAATAAATTATTGACTAGGATGTAGGGTGTAAAAGACCAGAAATAAAACCATAGAAAAAGTAAAGAGGCCAAAGATAGCTGTCAATTACTATTTTTCTCGCTTCGAAATCATATGAATGCAAGTATGTGTTTATGAACCTATAAATGTACCCAAATGCGTGATTTTGTGTCTACATTTTCCCCCACTTTATTTTTTTTAGTGAATACTTGATAACAGAAAGTAGATAAGATATATGTATCTGATAATCATGTAGAATTTGATGGCGATAGTATGCCGAAGAGACAAGTGAAAGCGTGAAGTGATAAAAATTAAGCGTGGAAGCTAAAAAGGAGGAAGTTACCCTAGGGGTGAAGCATATGATTTGTGTCATGTTGTACCTATTGTTGTTGTATCTTGATGAAGGGTTGATTCTTTTTGTGTATTAAGGATGGACCTGCAAAAGAAGAGAAAAGAGTAGTCAAAGTCATGTGTTATGAAAACTCTTACAAAAGTATGTAAATGTGTGTAAAAAGTAGTAAAATGAAAGTGTGCACCTAATCCATGAATAGTGGAAAGGATGGAAAATGTCATGAAATGCTATAAAAGAGAGCTTTTTTTGGGTGATCTCATGCCAAGAGTGAGTTTTTTGGGTGATCTTACGCCAAGTCTGAGTTTTTTGGGAAATATCACTCCATGGCAGAAGAGTGTTGGGGAAATAAATCTAATGTTACTTTCCTTCCATGACTGCTTCCCAAATTTATACACCATTGTAGATGGTGTGATCGTTATTTGTTCCATGTTTGTTCCATGTTTTTTCCAGTTTGATCCAAGGAGAAAAAGGAGATAGAATGTATTCTAATTGTTGGAGGACTGTGCATGTACTGTCAAAATTACTCTGTGAATTGCTAAAAAAAAATTGATCTAAAAAAGTAACTATAACTACCCCCTGGTCATAGGTGCCCAAGAAAGGTTAGAAATGACCAGGCACTAGTGTCTCTATACTAAATGAAAAATTGGGAATTCTGGAACAAAGAGTCTACAATACAAAGGAAGTTTCACCTAACATATAAGAATATGTGGACTACAACATACTCCATGAGAGGAGGAAAGATTAGGGCATGGGTGGTAAAAGTAATTGTGGAGTGAGATATTGTTCATGGATCAATGTAATATCAAATGGATCTAAAGATAATATAAGGTTTTCCAAATCAAAACAAACAACTAAGTAAGATGAGATTAGGGTGTTGGACATAAAAAGTCCATGAAACACACCAATTCATGTCTAATTCAAATCAGGAGCTCAACCACTCTAATAACCAAAATTAATTTTGAATGATGTCATCCTCCTACACTAGTGATCTAATGATGTGTAATTAAAACAATGTCAAGAAAACATACCTAGCTTACAAAATCAATAGTGATTGGTCCTTGGTATTAGTAGGGTGATTGAATTCATTCATCGTTAGATGTTATCTTTTCCATCTTATTTCTCTAAAAAATTATATATATGTAAGTGTGAAGGCACATGTAAAGGATTCACCATTTCTGCTAAGTATGACATCTTTACCCTTTTGAGTTTAAATATTTTTCCTCCCAAACCTCTATAATGTACCTGTAAATGTTTCACATACATTGAGTTTGTTAGAATGTGAATGGATAATCTCTTGATATTAGGTGCAAGTGTGATTTCTTTCCTTTGAATACATTAGTGTTTAATGTGAATATTTCAATCCTCTTACTCGCCTTCAGTATTATTTTGTTTATGTATTCCAATTTTCTGTGTGTATTCCTTGGATATTTACATGTATTTTTATATTTGTTTCCCTGGAGCAATAATCGAACACTATTCTAGTTTTGTGCATGACCTCTCTTTATTTCAGCATTTTCTCTCTCAACCCGAGTCCCTTGAAATATTTAGGATAGAATTAGGTAGTAGTAGTTTAGTGTTGGTTAGTTATTCACAGTGAGATAGGATAGAAGGAGATAGCCCTCTCTAGTGATTTACCTCAAAAGGCGCGACTGTCCTACACTTTGGAGGTCTTTCTATGTTTCACCGAGGTTTTGAATCTAGTAGATTCATCAAGGGTGCAATCTCGAGAGACAATAGTGTTTATGTATGAATTTTTCATTTGAGAATAACTTTGACATTATAAATCACACTTATTCCATTATCAATGATCATAAAACCAAGATAGAGATATTTTTTTTTACAAAAATAAAATTGGGAAGTTTTGTATATAATTTATACTTTTAAATATTTGTATAACATGCTTCAAATATTAGAGGTGTACCTTCTATGTTTTTAAGAAAATAAGAATGTTATTTAATTATATGATTACAAATAGATCAAGGAAATTTCTAAATATACCATTCATTACCCACATAAAAGTGGTTAGTACATTTCTGAGTCTAAATCCATCCCTAACCAATCAAACAAATCCTTCATAGTATTGAAAGTATTCTTCCATGTGTCCTCAAGTTGAACTATAACTTCAAGATATCCAATCTTAAAACATGATTTAAATTAAGTATTTGAATTCTTTAAGTATATTTAGTATGTCATCATGTTAGAGTAGGTATTTACCTTAGCTCATGTTCACCTAGGTACTTTATTTATCTTTATTGTATTTATCCTCACCCACTTATGTGTGTGGATATTTCTTTTATCTTATTTAGATATTAGAAGATATTATCTAGTTATTAGGTATAGTTCTTTCCTAGATCTATGGTATTGACTAGATCCTTGATGTCTAGTTCTCTCATAAATCTATGGACTTGACTATTTATTTGATGACTAGCTCTTTTTATGATTTATGGCTTGATCTACGACCTTGACTGGTTCTTAGATTGTTATTCATTTCCTATATAAGCAAGGTCCATTCTCATTGTATTTCATTGAGTTCCATAATAATATATGATATTGCTACTCATTTGTTTGCAAAGGTTTTATGTAAAGTTATTCTGGTGAATTACTTTCATCTTATTGATCGTGGTGTTTGATTAGCAGACCCATTAAAATCCTTAGCCCTTGGTCATATGGTATGGTCATATGAGGGCTTAAAGCTTGTGATTCCTACTAGTAGGTGCTTAACTTCAACCCCCTTTAATTTTATTTGTGTGGTGAAGGCAACAATAATTTATTTTGTCTTAGTGGAAACTAAAATAAATAATAGAGCAAAATATTAAAAATCTTGTATGTTTTGATCAGTAACTCGGTTTTGAGTGCCGTTTTTTGCAAAAGTGATTTTTTTCGTGCTCTTTCCATTGGAGTTATTTATTTTGAGACTTTTGCCATAATTATAAAGTGTCAAATATGGAGGAGTGTTGTAATCAATTGTGGATGCAATTTTGACTGAGCCCAACTTCCTAATTTTTTGGGAGTTACAGTTTGTACCTATCATGGATTCTGAGAATGATATGATTTTCTCTAAAGTATGTGGACTTTAAGAGGATATTGTAAAATTTGTGGAAGAAAATAGATCGCTCAAGAAGTGAAATTCTCTTCTACAATCACTCATTCACGATAAGGATACAATAATACATTCCTTGCAGAATAAACTTGCTAGCCTATAACATCACCATCATATTATGGACAACCATATCCATGCTCCTAGTCCACTTGCAACTGTTGCTCTTGTACCCACTGACATTTATCTGCCATTCTTTGAGCCTGAATATGCTTTTGATGCTTCTAAACCTGTGAGGCTTGTTACTACATGCTCTTCCACATCTATGCCTATTACAATATCACATGTTGTGTATCCTACTTCTGCTCAGCTGTATGGCTTTTTTAAGAAGCATACCACTGCATTTAGTTCTCGCATGCTCTGTTCTATGGGTCTCACTAGCGGAGTCATTGGAAAACATTCACAAGGTATTGTTTCCTCTATTCCACATGTTAAGTGGAATTCTCATCATGACATTGGTTTTTGAGAAGATACTTCATCGGGATCACACATTGACAGAGCTCCTTTTTTTGCTCGCTCGACTCTTTTTGAGGATCCTGAGCAACACATGAGTTCTACATCTTCACTTAGGCTTGAGAAACCTTATATTTCAGTTGTCAGACATGATCAACCTAACACACATTCCGATGTTCTTTTGCATGCACCCATTGTGCATTTTACACCAAGTCATATGCAAGCATCTTCTTCATCCATCCGTGTTGATTTGGGGTGGATATCTGATCACTCGTGGAGGCAACATAGGCATTCATTGAGAGGAATGTACATGCATGGCTCCTCCACCATTCAGCCTCTTGCTCCACTTTCTATACCTTCTGCATTGTGATGCTTCTTGTTTTGAGCATTTTTCTTTAGCAGGTGTAGTGTATCTCTCTTGTTTGTTGAGAGATTTTGTATCTTTATTTTCGACACTTTTGGCATGTTGACAGTCTCTCTTGTGGGGGGATCTATTCTGGTGAAGCCCAGTGTTATTTTTTCAGTGTTCCAGTAGTTTTTTTGACAACTCATATAGATTTTTAGTGCCACTCCACCCATTCAACAGTATGGGAGGGTGTGGTGATGATCTTGCTTCTTCGGGTTTTGTGTCCTTGCCTTGTTACCTTGGCTTTTCTTGGATCGTGACACTCTGGATTTTGTGTCCTTTCCTTATTGCTTTGGTTATTGTTCTTGGATCGTGGCACACCTATTTACAACACTTGATTGAATTATGTTTGGTGTTTTGTTTTCACTTTCGACATCACTCTGTTGACAGTCTCCTTATATGGAGCTATTCTGGTGGAGCCCAGTGTCAGTTGTTTTTGAGTTTTGTGATCGAGTAGTGGATTCAGACCACAGTGCACACAAAAATTCTTTAACATTGTACGATTTTTTTGAGTCGAGCTTCTTGGGATGCCTTAGAGCGGGTCTTTACTCTCTTTACTTTGTTGTTACTAGTTTTGGGTACCTTGCGGTGTCCCTTTTTCCTAGTTATTGTACATGAGTACCTCATTAGGCCTAGTTGTCGGGACTCATACTGTGGACATGCCACTTCTATTTTGGCCCCTAACTTCACTTGAGGGGGGGTGTTAGATTAGGTATTTACCTTAGCTCATGTTCACCTAGGTACTATTTACCTTTATTGTATTTATCCTCACCCACTTATGTGTGTGGATATTTCTTTTATCTTATTTAGATATTAGAAGATATTATCTAGTTGTTAGGTACAGTTATTTCCTTGATCTATGGTATTGACTAGATCTTTCCTAGATCTATAGTATTGACTAGATCATTGATGTCTAGTTCTCTCATAAATCTATGGACTTGACTAGTTGTTTGATGACTAGTTCTTTCCATGATTTATGGCTTGATCTACGACCTTGACTGGTTCTTATATTGTTATTCCTTGCCTATATAAGCAAGGTCAATTCTCATTGTATTTCATTGAGTTCCATAATAATATATGATATTGTTGCTCATTTGTTTGTAAAGGTTTTATGTAAATTTATTCTGGCGAGTTACTTTCATCTTATTGATCATGGTGTTTGATTAGCATCTGTGTTCTTGGCTTGGTACGATCTGGTTATCATTCCTTTCATATGTCCTCAATTTGAACTATAACTTCAAGAAATCCAATCTTAAAACATGATTTAAATTAAGTAATTGACTCCTTTAAGTATATTTAGTATGTCATCAATCACTAGTAGTGGATATCAATTGTATTTTGAGATCTTTTTTAATACTAGAAAAGTAATAAATATCGACATGGTTCCATTATTTGAATCACAATCAAATTTGGAGATGCAAAATGAGATGATCTAAGTTTTTGAAACTTTTATCTAAAAATTTCTGAAATTACATTTTGATTTCATCACTTTGTAGCATACATTAGAACTACAATGGGTATTAAGAAGAGAAATATTTATAATAATATCAATGTATAATTTATTTACCTATTATGATAGAATGTCTTAGGTTCTTGAAGGAAATGTGAATATAAATGCCAAAACTTATCAAGACTTACATGTTGCTTAGTGATATTTTTTCATCAAATTAGGTGTCCTAATAAAAATTAATGCAATTTATGATGTTTCATTAATTTTCCTACGTGATTTCCTATCATTGATGTTGTAGGATTCAAAAAAAAAATTTAAGATACATTACTAAAATCCCCCTTGGATTATTTTAGTTAATCTATGAAAATAGTTTTTGAATTTGTGGAAAATAAAAGAAAAAATTGTAGCCACACAGGAAAATTAAATTTTCTAATCATGAAATAGAAGGAAAAGGTTTCTATTTCATTACAGAGCACAAAAATTTGGTCAGGTAAATGAAGAGGGGCCTCTATACAATAATAAACACATACAAACATTTGTATGGTAAAAATTGTGGATAGATACCTATAAGAATTTTTATTGCTATCTATGAGGCAGTCAACCATATGAAAAGATGCATCAAGTCAGACGTAACACATCAACCAACCATCTAAAATCATTTTGTAGACATATGTTTCTTTTTCCAACCCAACTGGATGATTACAAACAAAATCTAATTATTGCAAACACAACCAGGCGGTTGTAGACAACCATCTATATATAAACACAACCAACCAGATAAATTCATATGTGACCGTATGCAAAAGGAAATTAGATGTCGCCACATGTCCACATTAGATTATAAACATATTTAGAGACCTCTATTTTTCACTTTTTTTAAAGTTTCTTCAGTGTGTACTCATACGTGGACTAACATTTAAACATATCATTTGTAACCTATAAACATATTCTTAGATTCTTTTTACTTTCCTACCAAAAATGGCTGACACATCTATAGTAGCACAACCAACAATCCAATTTTAAAAACCTTATGTGCTCAGATATTCTCAACCTTTTCAAAATCAAGAAAACATTTAATGACTCAATAAAAATATGTAGTTTTCAAGCCCTTATATACATGCCTCAATATGACACAAATACTAGTTTTTTGAGTTTTCTATTATCCAATTACGATAGTTTAGAGTCAAATTTTATCATCATGCTCCTGTCACATTAATTTTCACTGGAACAACAACAAAAGACATCCACCACTTAACAGGGCTACCATATGTGGATATGAACCCTAACACAACAAAATCATTATTTTTAGATCAAGACAAAATTATTTGGAGCAATACTTCAAGCTATAAATAGAAGGTAATAATTTGATTTGTAATTATTTTAAAAGGTTTTTCCCTTCCTCTTTAATGCTAATAAAAAGTTTTTTAATTTTTTAAAACTAACCAAAATCGATCAAAGAGGGGACTTTCTATGTAAATTATGGCACATGGATTTCTACAAGCCATCATTGAATTTTTTCAATAACTAATAGTCATGTAGGTAATATCGGTATACATTCCATATTAGACTATTATTTATATCCTTCTTTCTCTTAGTGTCCAACAATATCATTAATGTACATATTTATCTAACAGGATTAAAATGATTTGACATATGCTATTTGTAATGAAAACACTATATTTTTATATACTAATTTTGCACTTGTATTATAATATGAGGCCTATTATGTGTTGTGAAACACATATATTTTGATTGCACTCTATGACAAGATAAAACAAAAATATATTTCAATTGTAAACTAGGAAGTAAGTTTACTTTGAATAAAATTATTCCAATATTATTTTATGTAATTATTTGAGTTTAATAGAACTAATATCCTCTTCACTTCTTATAGAGAAAATCCATTTCGTCATATGCAAGAAGACAAGTTATAGTAAGATGTCATCAACCTCCTAAGAGCTCTCCAGATTCATATATGGATGCAAAATCATCTATTTTCGCATATCTTAGACAAAAATTCATGAGGAGATTTATTATGCCCCTTTTATTGGATGTTCACCAAACTTCCTCTCTAGTTGTACGTATTCATAATGTTAAGATATGAATAATGAGACACCATACATTATTTCAAATTGTAATGTGTACATTATTTATTTTAATCATTAAACATTAAATCTTTATAGCATCCTCAAACACATTTCATCAAGATTCTCCACATCAACCAACCTCAAGGTTTCAAAAAACACTAATTGGGGAGAAATATAGTCCACTTAAAAAGCAAGGTATGTTAATTTTCAATTTATTTTTCTATATTTCTAATTAACATTGAATTACACTATTTTATTTTCAATTTTCTAATGACATTTTATTTTTTGTGATTCTTTTCTCAAGAAAATCATGTCACCGCCATCACCACACAGTCACATTCAAACTAGGGGAAACAATTATCAATTCCATCCCAAAGTGGTGGTATAGTGCATTTGACAACTACAGAGTTTCTAATGTAGTCATAATCATGAAACCATGTATAACTCAATCCACAGTGTTATGAATGACCAAAACTCAGCTATGCTTCTTGATATATCAAGACTAATTTATTTCTAGGTTCTCATTCACCCTCAACATTCAATTAATTGATTTCATAATCCTTTCATTAAGCCATCATATTCTCACATTCTTCAGACTCTTACTTTTGACAATTTAATCTTTGATATGGTTGAAAACAACCCAAAAGTTTAATTTGACTCACCCTTAGTAAATTGCCTTATAAATATTCTTGCATTTAACTCCACTTTGCATTTTCTTTCTCTATACTTTCTCCATGGTCATCCTTTCCCTGAAGACATCTCAAACATAGTTAACAACATAAAAGGAATGCACTAGAACCATGCATAGCCTTCACTCCTCTCCTTTTTATCACAAGATTGTTCCAATGCTTCTCAAACCAATTTTTTTGTTCCCGTAGTGCAACCAAGTTTATATGGTTTCCCAAAAATAACTAGTACCTTCCACAGTATAATTTCACCCTCCTTGACATGCTCTCAAAATTATAGAACTCAATTCTTGTTACAACTTTGTTTATCTCCAGTTTTTTGATTTAAGTATAACTGTCAAACATAGAATTGATTCTAAATATCTTCAAGAAAAAATGAATGGTTCTTCTATCACCTTTTTAATGGTTTTAGATGTGTTTAAAGCTTCAATACCTACCCTGCCTCTAGATTAAACTTACTTTGTAACTAGGGTCTTCTAGATAGATTTGTACTATGTTTTAGGTGTTCTTGCTCCAATTGTCATGCGAAAATCCAAATTCAACCATTAGAAATTCAAATTTTCTTCTTAAAAAAATTATGGAATCCTTCACCTTTATTTCTTACAATTTTCAAGCCAAGATTCGTCGATTTGGTGCTTCAAAACAAAAACCCTCTCAAATATTGTCAAGATTGTAACTGTCCCAAAAAGCTCTAGAAACTTACAAATTTCTAGTTATTTAGAATTAAGGCTTCTAATTTCTCATGGAGGACTATTTCATAAACGTTTTCATGAATATTTCAACAAAGGTTCTCAAATATTTTCCAAATTTTCAAACTCACCCCTTTTCGTATGAAGCCTATATTATACATGTGAGGTTTTGTGAATACCAAACAGGGGTTTCGAACGAAGAACAATTTTAAACTTCTACAAATGAACTTACCTTTTTTCTCATCCTTTAAATGATTATTTAGCTCCTAATTGACCTTGCACCAAACAAACATTTCTAGATTATTCATGTATGACATCCCACTATATAGTAAACACATAATTTTTAATGCCTCTTACCAACAAAGAAACGGAGTAGGACTCTCTTGATGGGATTTATAACTGACAAAGATCAAACACTATTTTTCACACAGAAGAATCACTCAACAGGCTTGGTGGAACACCATAACTATATTTCCATAGAAATTTATGCAATCACTCAATCCATGCAATAACTTTATATTTCAAATAAGCATTCACAAATTTCAAACTTTTAAACAACCTTCTTAGGAGCCTTCATTCACCTTTCATTCTCTCCTTTATGACAATCTTATATATATATATATATATAAGTAAAAATTTCTTGCATGAAGAATCATAGTCATAGTACACATTATATTTTTGCATGATCTTCAACATATTGCCACAGCCTTGCTTAAAGGATTGAGTATACGCTACCTACATCATACACATACATCACTTAAATCTCTCACAATGTGTCAACATTCCTTTCAAAGTTTGCAATATTACTACAACTCATAATTCATCATATACCTCAGAGTTTGATCAATTTACATAGCTCACAAGTCACATATTGTGAGTCATGCATAGAAGCTCTAACAATTATAAAGCAAGTAGTAGAAAAGAACCATCAACAACTAATACTCTAGCATTCACATTCTCAATATTGAGCCCAGGTCATTTTTCTTTCACTCTGAGAATAGGAATATCCTCTACTATCAAGAATACACACATGCACATCCACAAAATACTAAAATCATTCAAAAATCATTAACATCTAATTTTTATTCTTTACCAAATCTCTTGAAACTTCATTTTTTGATTCATACTCAAGTATAATGAGTGTAAAATAGTTACAATAACATTCTTATAACCCCTCTATCCTTCCTTACTTGAGTGATTCTTCCCTTTTGGGTTAGTTACAAGTATAATTTATGATGATATTCCATTCAAGAGGAAAGGGGTTACTTATTATGTCTAAGATTAATATAATTAGTTCACAACATGACATGTGTTTTAAGAAAGGTCTTATATCCCCTTATTACATCATTCTACCCTTTTTCATAATCTCCAATTCCTAAGAATACATTGCAACTTTCAAACTCAAGCTAAAATGGCCAAATTTTAAATATGGAAAAATGGATGGAACAAGCTCCATTTGAACTTTTAAAAGGCCAAACATCAACTAACATGCCTAATAACACCTATTGACTACTAAGACCCTACTAACATACTTTCAACCAAAAATGTGAATGTTTCCATCCTTACATACATCCTGGATTTGATAGCCCTGGATCATACTCCAGGGGTAGGAAAATTGAGCCTATTAATAGATTTTCTTATTCTTCTTCCAATTCTTTTGTATTTTCATTTTGTGTCTCCTTTCCTCAGTTCTCTATGTTTCTTTTTTCTTCTTCAAGAGTCTCATAGACTAAGTTCTAGATTCCTTTTCCTTGCTTTGTTCCTTTGGGAGCTTGTTTGAATACACCGTCTTCAATATGAGTCTTGGAAATGACTCATCCTTCTAATTCTATGTCACACCTTCACATTCAAAACTAGGAACATGATTATTTTTAAAATCATGAGGCTTCATTGCCTCCTCCACCATTATTATCAACTTTTGTCTTCTCTTCTTTGTTTGGGGCTTCTTCAAATGCCCTCTTTATTTCACCTATACATTTTACATTTCCAAAATCAACCTCCATTTTTATTTATTGGTTTTGGAGTCAAAATGAATCTAATTTCTTCATTACTGATGCTTGTAGTTATTTATCTTCATCTAACCTATTATTCTCTTCTTAGATCTTTATCTTCAATGTGGAAATCCATGTCCACTTGAGCATTTCTTTCCTTTTTTCATCCATCTAGCCTTCAACTTCTTTATCCTCTATTTCTTCATGGAAAAGTTTCATAAACTTGATATCTTCTTTCTTATAATCTTCTTCATCTTTAAATTAATCTTATACCTCTGATCCTTGCATAATTTCTTTCCACAATAACTCTTCTTCAGTTGTATATTCATCTTCCTCTTCAAATTTTGGTTCTTCTTCATTCCCTGGAACTTCTAGGTCCTTCTTCAAGACACTTTCCAAAACATTCATATCTTTACTCTGTTCACCTACATTCACACATAAATATGCAATGTTAGAATGAAAACATTGAGGCCATATAGCCCCTTTAGTAGCTCCATGAATGATCTCTTCTTCTTCTTGACTCAAACTTTTCTCCTCTTCATTCTCTCTAAGAGATGCCAAAAATCTCTTTATAACTTCTTGTTCCTCATTTTCCTTATCCTCTTATAGGATAACTCTCTTAACTTATTCTCTTCAATTTCTTATTATCCTTCTATCTTCTTCTTTTATCCACCTCCTCAACTGCATCCTTTTTCTTCTCTCTATGAGTGGCCTAATGGGCCACTTGACTCTCCTTGTCATCACAATTCCTCTTTCTTGGCTTTGGGATTCTATCCATTGTTCCATCAGCATGGATACTTGTTTCAAATCTCTCTCGAGTGCTATGATTTCTTCCTCCATCCACTTCTCTTTTTTCCTCTCCATCTCTCTTCTTTTCTGCTTCTCTCTTTCTTCTTTTTCTTTCTTTCTTTGACTGATCAAAGTCAACAACTCCTTCAATAGCTCCTCATTACCTTCTTCCATATATTCCTTCAATATTTCTTCTTTAGTTCTCTTATCCTTGTTTTTTAGTTTTTCCTCATTCATCTTGTTGAGCCACTTAGGCACCACATATCCATATTCTTTATCTAATTCATAAAACTCACCTTGGCTCTTCATGCTCTTATCCTGCATATCCTTCATCAACACTTGCAATTCAAATTGTTAGATTCAAGAAATACTTTCATAAAAACTTATTAACTAATCTTGCACACTCTGATACAAAAATGATGTAGTCACAATCATGAAACCATGTATAAATTAGTCCATAATGTTACAAATGACCAAAACTCAGCTATGCTTCTTGAGATATCAAGACTAATTTATTTCTAGGTTCTCATTCACCCTCAACATTCAACCTCTTGATTTCAAAATCCTTTCACTAAGCCAACCTATTATCATATTTTTTATACTCCTAATTTTGAAAATTTAATCTTTGTTATGGTTCAAAACAACCTAAAAGTTCAATTTGACTCACCCTTAGTAAATTGCCTTATAAAGCTTCTTGCATTTAAGTCCACTTTACATTATCTTGCTCTATACTTTCTCCATGGTTATCCTTTCCCTATAGACATCTCAGGCATAGGTAATAGCACAAAAGGAATGCATTACAACCACTCATAGCCTTCACTCCTCTCCTTTTTATCACAAGATTGCTCCAATACTTCTCAAACCAAATTTATTGTTCCCATAGTGCAACCAAGTTTCTATGGTTTCCCACAAATAACTAGTACCTTCCACAATAGCATTTCACCCTCCTTGACATGCTCTCAAAATTATATAACTCAATTCTTATTACAACTCTGTTTATCTCCCATTTTTTTATTTAACTCTAAACCATCATTAGGTATACCAAAAGGGACTCTCAAGCCTATAATTTATTCTAAAGATCTTCAAGACAAAATTAATGGTTCTTATAGCACCCTTTTGAGGGTTTTAGATGTTTCTAAAGCTTAAATACCTAACCTCGCCTCTAGATCAAACTTCCTTTGTAACTAGGGTCTTCTAGATAGGTCTGGACTGTATTTTCAATGTTCTTGCTCCAACTATCATGCAAAGATTCAAATTCAACCATTGAAAATTATAAATTTCTTCTTCAAAAATTTAGGGAATCCTTCACCTTTGTTTCTTAAAATTTGTAAGCCAAGACTCATCAATTTGGTTCTTCAAAAGACAAACCCTCTCAAATCCTCACTGACAAGATTGTGACCATCCTAAGAAGCTCTAGAAACTTACAACTTTCTAGTTATTTGGAATTAAGGATTTTAATTTCTCATGGAGGACTGTTTTATAAATTTTCTTGTGAATATTTTAACAGAGGGTCTCAAATATTTTCAAAATTTTCAAACTAATCCCTTTTCTTGTCAAGCATGTACTGTACATGTGAGGTTTTGTGAATACCAAGCAATGGTTTTGAATGAAGAAATATTTTAAACTTATACAAATAATTCTACCTTCTTTTTCTCATCCTTTCAATTAGTCTTGAACACCTAATTGACCTTGCACCAAACCAACATTACTAACTCGCTCATGTATGATATCCCACTGTACAGTAAACACATAATTTTTAGTGCCTCTTACCAACAAAGAAACAAAGTAGGGTTCTCTTGATGGGATTTATAAATGACCAGATCAAACATTATTTTACACATAGAAGAATCACTCAATGTGATTGGTGGCACACCATTACTATCTTTCCATGGTCATTTATGCAATCACTCATTCCATGCAATAACCTTATAGTTCCAACAAGCATTCACAAACTTCAAATGTTTAAACAACCTTCTCAAGAGCCTTCATTCAACTTTTGTTATCTCCTTTATGAAAATATTATATATATATAAGTATAAGTAAAATTTTCTTATCATAATACACATTATAGTTTTACATGATCTTCAACATATTACAACAATCTTGCTTTCAGGGTTGAGTATACACCACTTACACCATACAAAGACATCATTTGAATCTCTCACAATGTGTCAACATTCATTTAAAAATTCTCAATATTACTACAACTCACAATTCCATCGCATTCCTCATTGTTTGATCAATTTACACAGTTCACAAGTCACATATTCTGAGTCATGCACATAGGCTCTAACAATTACAAATCAAGCAGTAGAAAAGAAACATCAAAAAGCAATACTCTATCATTCACATGCTCAATACTAAGCCTATATCATTTTTATTTCACTCTAAGAATAGGAATATACCTCTACTATCAAGAATAGACACATGCACATCCACAAAATATTGAAATCATTCAATAATCATCAACATTTGAGTTTTCTTCTTTACCAAAGCTCTTCAAACTTCATTCTTTGATTCATACTTGAGTAGAATAAGTGGAAAACAGTTACAATAACCTTATTATATCCCCTCTATCCTTCCTTACTCGAGTGGTTATGCCCTTTTGGGTCAGTTACAAGTATAATTTATTAGGATATTCCATTCAAAAGGAAATGGGCTACTTAGTAGGTCTAAGCTTAATATAATTAGCTCACAACATGACATGTGTTTTAAGAAAGTTACTATATCCCATTATTACATCATTCCACCCTTTTTCATAATATTCAATTCCCAAGAATACATTGAAACTTTCAAACTCAAGCCAAAATGGCAAAATTTTAAATATGGAAAAATGGAGCGAACAAGCTCCATTTGAACTTTTGAAAGGCCAAACATCAACTAACATGCCTAAGAACACCTATTGACTGCTAAGACCCTACTAACATACCTTCAAACTAAAATGTAGATGTTTCCATCCTCACATACATCCTAGATTTGATGCCCCCTGCATCAATTTCCCAATATCTCTCTTGGTGGTGTCCCTAGTGCAATGGGTACCACAATTTCATACCAAATTGATCTTGACAATTATTTTTGGGGAATTGAGAGTGGATACCAATAATATATTTATAATCCATGTGATATGATTTAGGGTTCATAGTGTCCCTATTCTAATTTGTGAAAACTATAAATATCCATCTTTCTATCCAAATGACCCAGTCACCCACAAATACCACAATTTGATGATCCACTAACTTCTATTCTATTAAAAAATTTATTGGAAAATAGTTATTATGTGACTATTAATAGTGTCACTCTTTAAGATATAAATACTTTGAAAATATGGGAGTTACGGGAAAAAGTTTTGATGAATAAAATAAATTCCCATTTACACAACTATTCCCAATGAAACAATTTAGATTCCTTGTTTCAAAATCAACTAGAAAATCTTGATGTTTAATGAATCAATTTGTATCAAATGTCATTTGTATTAGTAATAAATACAATGATAATGTTTTGGATATAATGTTAAAAAAGTTGGAAAATTTAAATGTTGAAGCCCAAGCTTACTATAACAAATAGGATAAAGACAAAGAACTTATCATAATTGGAAATGAAGAAAAATAAAATTTTGTGGTAGGTTATACTCTTTTTTTGAATTTACATTTTACTTGTTGTAATTTTTGATGTAGAGACCATCAACAAATTCAACCAATAACAATAGTTAGCTCAATCATTTATCAAAATCACCAAAATTAGCACATTTTACCTTGTTTCAAGTAGTCAAACCTGTGTTTGAAAGGCTAAAATGCACAAAATCAATGAGTCAAGATCTAAAACATCATCACACATGTTAGACATCACCAAAACATCATGTTAGGACACTTCATCAAGTTTCAAATCACCATTTTTCACCATTCATGTTACAGACCTCAATTTCTCCTTATAGCCCTCCTAAAAGCCTTTTTCTGACATAAAACACAAAATAAAAAGGTTATTTCTTCACTGTAAATATTTTCAAATACCCACTATCCCCTTCTAGGTGTTGGAAAAGTTTCATCAATCAAATTTGATCCCATGAAAACTTATTCTCATTCTACCGTTTTCCACTAGGTTTCTCAAATAGCTCAATTTTCATACAAACCATTGTGTCTAGAGAGATCCACTAACTTTCAAGAAAAAATAAAAACTTTTCTGAGTACCGTTTATGTTATTATTTCTTCATACAAAATTTCATCCTCCTACTCCAAGTACAATGTCTCCAACACACACCTCACTCTTATGACTAGCTTAATTAGGTCTTATCTAGAGTTTTTAAGAACTTTCAAGGGTTTGATAGTTTCCTCTAGTTTTCTACTTATAAATTCCTTCAATCGCCATATTCACACTTGTTCAAGCTATTTATAACCTTCATACACTCCCTTATCACTGTCTTGGACAAATTTTTGAGATTTTCCCTTATAGGCTTCTTGGTTCTCTCAAGTGATCACCATTCCAAATTTGTTTTGACTCTTTTCCACCTTGTTTTGACTTTGAATTCAAAATTTTATCTCTTACTTGATATTGTCCTTGATTCACCACTCTATCACTCTATTAATGCCTTCAAGTCATTCTCCTCCAATCCTTCATACTTATTTTGTCTTCTATTCTCAATTCTCTTGTTGCTTCTAGTTTCCATCAAGTCTCTTAAATGTCTATGAACAAGGTAGTCATCTTGAATTTTCACAAGTTTAATTACCTACTTCCATATTCATTGCTTCCTTTCTCTAGGCTTCATAAAACTCCACATATTCCTAACATAAATTTAATCATCTTATTCATGTTGTTCATTTAAGGCCTACTATCATACACTTTCTAGGACAAGACATCACAATCAATATATTAAGTCTTAGGGTCTTTTCTCATTTCCTTCAACCTATTACTCTGAGCCATTAAGGTTTTCCTATCCATGACTCTTTATGTTTATCTCTCCAATTACCAACACAGAGTCTACAAGACTATCCACTTCTCCCAATGATTTTCAGACAATATCCATTTATCTCCCTTTTAATCATCAAACTTCCTTAAAAGTATCTTCAAAGATTTATTACACATTTTTTTCCAATATATGGTTGCTACTGTATTCTTCAAGACTTCTACCTAACTTTCTGAGGTTAAATAGTTCTGGATTCAATTTATCATTAAATTTTTAAAAACTAATGCTCCTAATCTTCAATACATAACTCTTGACCTTGTGTAAAACACCTTGGTAAGTACTGACCTAAATCATTTCTGTGACCTAACCCCAATCCTTTTATAAGATTGATCATCTCCCTTACCTACAAATACTATTGTACCCTCATATGCATTAACATTAATCTTCACGAAGGTTTCTTGAAAATTTAAAGCACCACTTTAGTTCTAAACTTTGACAAGGTGTTATCAGTTCCAAATGAAACTCATTGAGTGGCTTGTTTATTCAATTCTGTTTGGGTTAAAGGATCTTATTAGTTTTTTGATTGTAAACATGCTTGTATTCAATTTTCTTAGCAAAACACCTTAATCTTTATTCTTAATGAAGAAACAACTCTTCTAACAAGCATTCCTTAAATGACTAAAACACTGTTACTTTCACCTTATTCAACAATTACCTTTAGACCTTAAGCCAAATTTACATGCATTCTTCCTCCATTGATGTAACCTTTTCCACTTTCCTTCATGAAACTAGACATTCCTATTAGTTTAGAATCCTTTACAAGACCTTATCAAATGGAATTTCATACATTCTAAGCTTGATCTCTTTCATTTAATACCAATCCACATAGTCCTTCACAAATGTACATTCCTTGCAAAGACTAGTCTTCTTGTCATTTCACCATTCATAGGCTTCCTTATTATCCTCCATAGCCTGCATTGTGATGGTTTCACACCTGTAGACATCAATCATTCACATTTTCAACATAAGAATAATATTCATTAATTAACCAATCATTCAATCATTCATAATTCCTCATTAAAACCCTTTCAAACACAGTTTTACTCTTTTGTAAGAAGTTTATTTTGATTAATGATCAAGGGATGATTTTTACAAGCTTCAAGAGCCTCTATGGCTTTTATACAGAGACTCCACCTCCACTCTAAATTTTATCACCCTCCCTTCTCCTTCACTAATCAAATTTCATGATGAATTATACAAATGAAAGAAGAATGAATTGGTTAGGGCTTCTCTACTAACTAATCCAACCATAGATTAAGGCTACCTCAAGATGAGTTAAAGCCTTGGTAAGGTTAGTGAGAGTCATGAAAAATATGGGGTATCTATCTTATGACCCTCATTACATAATTTATGACTCTATACTAACTCTTGGTACTGAACATTCTATAACTAATTCAAATATTTAAATTTACAAATTGGAGGGAAAACTCCTTATTTTGCCTATAGAGTCCAAATGGACAAGAAGAAGCTATGACCAATCTCAAAGTGGACCCTTGACCATCCTAACACATAAGGAAAACCAAAAAATTTACTATTTATATGATGCTCCTGCATCATACTCCCAAGAGGGATAAATTTGAGCTCATAGTTTCTTTTCTTCTTCCTAGTCTTCCAATTTCTTTTCATTCTTGACTTCATATTCTTCCTCCTTTGTTGAGCTCTTGTCTTCTTGATATATCTTTGCCTTGCCTTCTTCATTATTTTCTTTTTATATTTTTCTTCAATTTATTTTACTTTATCTTCACTTTTCTTCTTCTTTGCTTCTTCAACTCTCAGTTGCCTCATGAAATCAGGTTCCTCTTCATCTTCATCATCCCATATCTTGCTCAAATATGATTCATCTTGTTCTTCATAGTCCTTTGTCTTCTTCTTCATCATGTAAGATCTTCAAAATTTCTTTCTCTGCTCTTTTATAGTCTTAATCATCCTCAATCAAGTTTGAAATCTCAGGTTGTTTCATGATTTTTTGCCATATAAGTTCTTCATCAGCTGTCAAGTCATTTTCACTTTCATTTCTTCTTGCATTTTCAATTTTTTCATCTTAATCCTTGACAATTTTATTCATTTATAGCTCCTCATCTCTAATACCTTAATTCACAAATTTAAATGAAATATTATAATCAAAATAATGAGGCCTTATAGCCTCATGACTATCTCCATCAATGATCTTTTGTTCATCTTTACTCTGGTGCTCCACTTCATCACTTTCTTGCTCTTCTTTAAGACAAACTAATAAATTTTTAATCACCTCTTCCTCATCCAAATTATGAGTTTATTCATACACCACCTCTTTTTCAACTTCTTCCTCTTGTTTTCTCATCCTCTTCTCTACTTGCTTCAGCTTCCTCTCTTCCTTTCTTATCATCTCTCTCAGTTGCTCTCTTTGTATCTTCTTCACAAGTAGATCTATAGGCACCTTAAAACCTCTTTTCATCACAAATATCACTTCAATTTTTTATTTCACCATGCTTGAATCTTTCATCAATTCTTCTAACTTCACATCTTTCTTAAGCTCCTTGAGCTCTTATTCAACCCCCTTTTCTTATTTTCTTGTTATCTCTCTCATATTTTCTTATTTTCTCTCTCTTTTCTTCCTCTCTCTCTTTCTTCATGTGGAAAATTTGCTTCATCAGTCCCTTCATGATCTCAATATCTTCTTCTTCCATGTTCTCTCTTCCTAACAAGTCTTTTTCACCTGGTTGCAAGTCTTACTTAAGTTCTTTTGCACACCTAATATGTTGACTTCTTCTTCTCTCTTTCTTGTTTTTTCTCTTCTCTCAAGGTATCGGTGTCACTTTACTTCTTCTATTATCTCATCAAGGACTTCTACTTGGTATTTTGGCATCAAATGTTTCTTCTTCTTAGCCCTCAAGACTGTTTCACCTTGGATAAATCTTCACCTTCCTCTAACTTCTCTTTTCAATCCTTAACAAGGTTATGGTCTCTTTTAGTATCTTCACTATCTTCTCTTATTTTCAACTTAAAATCTTATTTATAAGAGAAATACCCCGCTCTGATACCAAATGATGCAAAGATAATAAAAAAAAACAATAACAATATTTAGCTCAATCATTTATCAAAATCACCAAAATTAGCACTTTTTACCTTGCTTTAAGTAGCCAAAACATGTGCTCAAAAGGATAAAATGCACCAAATCAATTAATCAAGAGCTAAAAACTCATCACACCTATTAGACACCACCAATACATCATGTTAGGAAATTTTATCAAGTTTCAAATCATCATTTTTCACCATTCCTCTTGTAGACCTCCATTTCTCCTTGTAGCCCTCCTAAAAGACTTTTTCTGACATAAAACACAAAATTCAAAGGTTATTTATTCACTGGTAAGATTCTAGATACTCATTATCCCCTTCTAGGTTTTGGAAAGTTTCATCAATAAGTCTTCATCCCATGAAAACTTATTTTCATTTTATTGTTTTCCACTAGGTCTCTCACCTAGCCCTATTTTAATGAAAACCACTATGTCCAGAGAGATCCACTAAATTTCAAGGAAAATTTAGCAAGTTTCCTGAGTATCCATTATGGTCTTCTTGCTTCATGAAAAATTTCATCCTCCCACTCCAAGTACAATGTCTCCAACACACACCTCACTCTTACGACTAGCTTAATTAAGTCTTATATAGGGTTTCTAAGAACTTTCGAGGGTTTGATAGTTTATAATAGTTTTCAACCTTATAAACCCCTTAAATCACCATAATCAAACTTATTCAAGTTATTTATAACCTTTGTATACTCCCTTATCACTGTCTTGGAAAACGTTTCAAGATTTGGCATTGTAGGCTTCTTGTCTTGTTGTTGTTTTGATAGTTTTCTTTTACTCTCTATTTTGACTCTTTCCTCCACTAAATTTGGATTTTTCTAGATCTGATTCACCTTCTTCCACTCTCCTTAACCTTCACATTCTCTCCACTCTTTCAAGCTAACTTGTCTTCTACCAAGAGATTCTCTCTAACTTCTTTTATGTCATTCCTTTATCTTCTCTGTCCTAGAACATGGTAGTATGCATTTTTACATTTTAATGATTCTAAGGACATATTAATGCTTTCTCAAGGCTTGATAAAACTCCACCATATTCCTAACATATTTTACTTACCATCTCCTTCATGGATTTTTTACAAAATAAAAATCCCATTGTCATACTCTTTCAAGTACAAGACTGTCATAGTCAATTGTATTTATCTTTCTTTAATTCCCTTCAACCTATTGCTCTGAGTCAATCCAAGGTTTTTCTCCTTCATGACCTTTATATTTGTCTCTCCAATATCTCCAAAGACTCTACAGACTATCCACTTCAAGACTAATGACTTTCACTTACCATGTTTCCTCTCAAACTTCCAAAACTGGGTATCATCAAACAACACATAATTCTTTAAGCTCTGTTACTATGTCTTCATCAAATCTAACCTAACATTCCTTGAAAAACTTAAATACTTCTTGATTCCCTTGATCATTAACTTTCTCAGCTTACTAAAGTCTCTTTTTACACATAAATCTTGGCATTTCTTCTCTAACCCTGGTTTACTAACTTATATCAATTTGTGAACTAACCCCTTGTGTTAAAGACTCTGAAACATCGTATTACCTATCAAAGAGAATGTTTTTTCTCATCTTATCTAATTTAATCTTCATGAATGTTTCTTGGAAACTTAAAGCACCACTTTAGGTCCTTGATAACTCTTTCATTCATATTCCAACATGGAGACTCATTTACAAGAAAAATACTAGTTCTCAAATTCTTACTCAGGTTCTAGGCTCTTTTAAGTTTTGTCATGCTCATACAATTTTCTATAAAAACTTCCTTAACTCTTTAATCCCTCTTGAACAAACACAGAATGGTTCTTAAATGACAAAACATTTTTACTCACCTTATTCACTCAGTTCCCATATTTATTGCCTTGCCTATTTCCATGATCATTCCTCCATTTTAAGGCTTTTCCATTTCCTTCATGACCTACACATAACCTAAATCTGTAGACTAATTCACAAGACCTTATCAAATTATTTTCATACATTCAAACTTGAATATTTAATACCAACCACACAGTCCTACACAATTGTCATAATTTGCAAAGGTTGATTTCTTGTCATTTTTCCTTACCAAACTGTTCTCATAGCCTTATTGTGATGGTTTAAACCTTACATCACTTGTATACACCCTTAATGACTATGAATAATATTTAAAAAAATAACCAATATTAATCATTGATTGTTTCATGCACATTTCTCACTCTTTTCACTAAAGAAAGCTCTTTATTAATGAAAAAAAATTATTTTCATAACTTCAAGAGCCTCTATGGATTTTGGTACAAATTTTCTTCACTCTAACTAGTCACTCCCTCTCCTTTTAATGTTCTCATGTATTACAAAAGAAATGAGAATAGTTAGGTTTTGCACTGACTAACTTACCATGGTAGAACTTCCACAGTTAAGTAGTGACTTGTGTGGTTAGTGAGGCTTAGTTTAAGGTGTATATATATTCATGATCCCACATACATATTTTATTGAACCTTCATGACCCCCTAGTGCACTAACATTCTAAAAACTAATTCAAAATATTCAAATTTACATATTGGAGGGAAAACTCCTTATGTTGCCTATAGAGTCCAAATGGACTAGAAGATGCAAGAATCATCACAAGTGGAGTGGACCCTAGACCATCCTAACACCTAAGGAAAACCAATTTTTTTTACTATTTATATGATGCTCATGCATCAATTTTTATCTAATTGTATATCTTTGTTCAAAGGCATTCAAAGTATGAAAAAATGAAAAATGGAATAATGGTCCATTATGTCCTCGTCAAAAATGCACGCAAAAGTTTAAATGGTGTTATTTCGCTGAAGGAAAAAGATGTTCTCTTAAATAAACAAAATAACACATTGAATAAAATAATAAAGGATCACAACACGGATCTAGAAATTTTATTCAATTAGAAATATGATATAAATTCTAGCTTACTTTCAACAGGAGATGCAACCAATGAATATTAGGAAAATATTACCAGTATTAATTATGCAAATTAGGATATTCTAAAATCAAGAGCATTAAAGGATAATATAATACAAGAAAAGGGAGCATATAATATAATAGAAACAAAAAATCAATTCCCCAAACTTAGAAAGAATGAGATAAAGGATAATTGTATTTGTATATTCTAATATTGTAATTCTCATGAAAGAAATTAGTTTTAATTCTCAATTAATATATTTTGTATTTTTTTAAATGATTCACACTTATGTAAAATATTATATATATATATATATATATATATATATATATATATATATATATATATATATATATATATAATATATCGTGTGTAATGTGTTCATAACTTCTATGATGGTTTATACTTTTTGACATATTTATGACAAGGTAAAAAAAAAACATATTTGTAAATAAAAAATAAAGATACTAAAATTATTTTACAAAAAATAACACAAATTATAAATATATAACTATATCAAATGGATGTTAAATTTTATATGGGAAATAACTATTTGTAATACATACCGAACTAAAACTTGAGTAATTGAAACAATCCTTTAGAAATTTTATTCTTTATAATTGACATTCATATCTACCATCTTAGAATAATATCTACTTCCATGATCAATATTAAGATCATATTTGTTGGTCATTGTAGTATTGACTCCTCTTCTTTCAACGATTGAACTCCAAATAGTAAGTTCCGTTTCATAAGGAAAGGTGTCCACAAGATAATGTGAAACATACAATCTCATATAAGTCTCTAGATTTTTATCCAATATGTTCCAAATTTTTTAATTTGACAAAATATAATGTAATAAATAACCTTTCATATTCTATAGATCCCAAAATCATTGTTTATCGCATCTCATATAATTGAAAATATTTTCTTACATGACGCTAGTGGGATACAATTTATTCTGTAGCCTTATAATAACACCATTTTCTGTTGCTTTGTTTAGATATTGATATTAATCAATCATTGTAAGTCCAAAAAAAATGACTTGGATGTCAGTAAATCCTTTTGTAAAATTCCTCTAATTTCAACTCCATTAATCTCTACAAACTTATTGAAATGCTTAATCACAGCATTCATGTATTTGAGAAATAAGTATGGGATTCATCTTGTTGTCACCCATTATGAAATGGTGCAAATTTTCGAAAAATTTTAAAAATTTTGGGTGAGATGCTTGTGTTACGGATATTTCAGAATTAGGACCACCTTCAGGGAAATAGCGAGATCCAACAGTACGGCTCTAGAACACTCTCTGAAATTGATCCTTAGCTCCATGGTACTGAAGAAGACAAAAATTGCTAAGAGGGTTGGAAGAATATGAAATTGTCTCAAATATAATTTTTTCCTAAATATCTTCAAAAAAACTATTTCTTCACTTGTCGAGCCGTCACATGGTGCATCGAGCTCCAAGGGCTCTACATCGTCCACCGAGTTCATCTAGTGGAAGATCGGATTATCCTAAGAGCTGAGCTATTATTTAAAGACGAGCTGATTATATCAACCACCAAGTTGTGTTTTAGGGTCTGACCGAGCTCCTAAAGGACGTTGGATTTAGCGGGTGAGTTATCCTTCGAGCCAGTTCATTGAATTGGTCGAGCTTTACGGGGATGGCGGACATTGAGAGCTCAAATGGTCTCAGGAAAGCAGGCAGAAAACCAAGCTACTCAGAAGAGAAGAAAGCCATAATTGTACACAACAAACAAATCGAAGTTCCCTGAAGGCCGTCAAGAGATCACAGAGAATTAACAAGTTAATTTGTGATGCTGGGCTTGCATGGTAGGAATTTCAAAATGTTTCAAGGGCCTGACCGAATAGTAAGAATTCGTCAAGTTTCATGCAAGAATGGTAATACAAATGCTGATACAAATGCAAAGAGTTAGATCTTGGATCGGCATGGTTTGATTCTCGAAATAAACATTGCGACCAGCACAGAGTTGAATGATTCGGGCGGTCACGGGACATTTGTGCAAAATTAACTTGAACTCGTCGTTTCCAAAGCATTTCGGCAAAAGTGGAAGAAAATGGTCCATGCATCTCAGGAACATCCGGGCACAAAAAATCCGAAGTGGCCGTAAAGACCACTGTGGAGATGGTGGGATTACCGACTCAAGCGTGGAAGTAATGCATGCGGGCGAATCGGGAACTGACGACACAAATGGAATGGGCCGGAGAGAAGTTAGTTCCCCACACCAAGCAAATTCCCGCACAACAATGGGGCGACATGATGTATCAAACGCCGAGTTGGTTACATGATCCCGCCAAGGTGGAAGCCATGTAGAACAATATAAACCATGTCAGCTCGTCCCAGTAGATTGGTAGGCCTGACGGAGAAGTGTTTGCTAATGTAAAGGAAATATATAAAAAAACATATTCTTTGGCCTTTTGGAGACATTTTGATGAATATCTCGAGCTTGGTGTCTCATGGAATAATTGTTGAGAGAGAAAGCTAATTGATGATTGAGTGGAAGAAACTCTCTCTAAAGCTTATGGTGCAGATCTTCTTTTGAGATATCAGTCTATGGTTTCTTCATTTCTGCTCACTACGCTTCCTCGGCGTTTCCCAGACAAAAGTTCAATTTTTAGCAAGGGAGGATCACCTTATATCAGTGTTGGAGCCCATCAGATCGTCCCTCTTCAGTTTCTACGTATGGTTCTACCTTACTTGTGTGTTCCATCCAATCAGGATAGAGACGGAGATCCATCTACTTATACATAACCTCTAGCTTCATGTCTTTTATTGTGGTTCGGTGGATGAGAATCTGCATCAGAACGAATTAAAATATAGCATTTATGGATCAAGAATTTTGCATATGAAACTCTGTAGGATTTGCGAATTGGCCAACTTTTTGATATTATTATAGACTATCCTGAAAGAGAAAATTATATAAAAGATTTTAAAAGTGTTTGGATAATACCAAACAGCATACAAAGTTGGTCGAATCATTTCTATCTGCTCTACGTTATCGTTTGCTTATTGTTGGTGCATCGACTAATGATATATTAGAACAACATATTTCAACTATAAAAGCACTTTGAACTATGGATCCAACTGGTGTGTTCCTTGAAGCTGTTGGAAAATCAATTGGGGAATATATGAGACTAAAAAAAGGTGCCAGCAAATATATTGTAGCGATGCTTACTGATACCATATAAGGTGAGAACTGAGAACAGTTCAGGAGATGTAAATGAAGGTTTTAACCTGCGGTGATAGTGATGATAATTAAAGTTGACATATATTTAATTAATTGGTCCACCAAATTAATTAAATATTATACATTTATGAATTGTAATGGTATATATAACTCAAGTTGAGTCAACTTGAGGTTGGGATTGGAGTTAGAGATTAGTCAGGTAGTTTCATAACTGCTACTTGGGGCATAGTGCTTATATAAGGTTGCATTGTAATGGTTAAATGGATCTATCTATCTATATTTCCTTCTCTCATTCTTCCTTTACATGCTCTAGGACAAAATTGTTCTATCTACACATGTTGATGTAACTTTGTGTACACAAATCAATACAATGTTTTTTATATTGGTATGTTAATGATTTCCGATTGCAAAATCTATTAAAGTGCTTGTGATTGAATTATTAATGTTGTTGGTCCTTCATAGTATGAGTGATGCCTAGGTTAAGCAGAATTTGTACTGATCATCAAAGTGTGTGGAATTTGTGCCATATCAACATACCCTGAGGGAGATGAAGACTTTTTGCTTCTCAGATTTCATGCTCATTGTATTCTTTTCCGTCTAATAGAGAAGTTCTCCTTTTGTGCAGCTCTCTGTTTGTTATATGCACTTCTTTTCCTACATCCATTCTTCCTTTCTCTTCATATTTTATTTTTCTCAAAAAAAATTTCCTTTTGTGCTTTCTAGTTAAAAGCACCAAAAATACAAAAATAACATCATATGAGGAAACTGCCCCTCTCACAAAGTAGAGGAAATTTCACCTTGTCTAAAGGTGAATTTCCCTAAATGTTGTTGATTTTTGCATACTTCCATTGGGCATATTCAGTGGCAAAAAATCCAACCAACACATCACTCCCATTACTTTAATCATTTCATCTTTTTAAAATGATCTCGAATTTTAGTAGACAAAAACTATGAAATATTTCTCAATTTCATTTGTGTGTCATAAATAACATTATGGTATAGAACACATGTTATAAGTACTTATATTTATGTTCCTACCAAATCAATGTGGTTTTGAAAAGTATGCAATGGTATCTCCTTCTCATTAACAATGATAAAAAAATGATCTTTAATATTTTATTTCATATAGCTTTTTAGATCTTTAATATCTGTTAAAATTTTCCAACTGCCAAATACTTACCCCTTAAAATTACCTTGGGACAAGTATAAAATATTTAGATATTGGCATACCCATTTTCTCAACCGCATGAATTCAACAATATAAATAGATCTCTCTTGAGAATGTTTCATCAAACAATTAATTTACTTCAACTTGGGGAGAATACCACATAACGTAAGTAAAATTTACAAATTTATGTTGAATGATAAAATAATATTTTTCCTTTTCATCTTGCCTCTGGTATTTAAACATAGAACCTACTAATGATGGATTTTCTTCAAAAATTTTGCATGCAGGCTCATACATAGAAATCCATCTTGTATAAACATGTTTTAGAATATTTTTACTATCATTAAATATAATTATAAATTTTTAGACCTCTAAATTTATTTTTATTTCTTGACATATAAGCATGTAATTCACTAATAAGCTCTTCCACTTTTGTGATATTTTCAAATGTGGTAACAATTATTGTTTGCCGCGATTCACGGTATGAGTACCAATGGTAATTAATGGGGAATTATTTATGGGGAGACGTACTAGCATTGTAGTTATGAAAATGTATTTTAGACAATTTCTTTCTCCCTTGCAATTACTGTTTCTCCATCAACTACTTTGGATTTGACACTAAAAATGGTATGCTTTTTGGTAGTAGTGATGGTTTTTAACTAGCTAATTGCATCACAAGTGTGTAACAGAGACCAATTTATAGGCAATGGGCATACACCATGAGGGATGTGTGTTCACTCAAAAGTTGTGGTCAGATTTGTCAATAAAGTTGTAAGTAATTCCTGCAAGTAACGAGTTCTTAAAGTGTTAATCATGAATGCAGTACCCATGATCGGGTTGTCAAGTTTTATGTGACCGTATCAATCGGAAGATGAGATATATTGTGCGTTTTGTTACTTTTTATTTCAAATTATCGTCTATCTTGATTTGATCACGTATACATGTCTACATAACATGAGCATTGTCATGTGACTAATGTGCATTGTTCAATATTTGACAATAAATTTATGTTGAAACATACAATATTACAATATAAATAAATTAAAAGTAAGTTAATAGCAACAATTATAACATTGTGTCATTGCTAGACAACTAGATCAAAATTGATAGCAATGTATACTTCGGGACTGAATAACATCTATTCCTGATTTTGACATGAATATAAATGTCCCTCCTTTCAAACTGACATGTATATAAAAATTGTATCATCATTTGCATACTCTATTTGGGGATATCATACATGCATGTATTCTTTTGCATTTTCAATCTATGTATTCTCTTTGTTTGTTCATAATTTTACTTAACCGACACATATAGTTTTTCAAAATGTGTGTCAATTATGTCCAACTTAATGTTCATATTTTGTGTTCCTTTCTAGGTTTTCAACTACATGAGTTTGAAACAACTACATTTTGTCAAAGTAACTTGTACCATTTTCTAGATCTAGCAGGTGTTAATGAATGGATATTTGTCTACACAGTTGCAATGCTTTACAGAGGACCTTCCAATTTTCCATCTACAACAACCTCTTCACATATATTTAATGAGTAGAACATATGAACTAAGAGTTAAAAACTGATGAGTGAAAATCTACAAATTCTATTAGCTGGAATATCAGGGCCATCAAGAATTTCCTCTACAACATCATCTAACAATTTACATGCTCCTAAATAAGTGACACATCGATCAAGCATAAGCAAGGAGGATAAATGAAAGTAGACACATCATTTATTAGTTACATCTCATGAAGGCATGCATGATTATCAAGCTACTCAATTGCACATAATAAGGATTATCATCCAATGGACGGAATATCATCATCAATAATATTTTGAAAATCGTAACATAGAAAATGTGACTAATTAATTCGATAGTGGAATATCATTATCATTAGGTTCTACATGAAAAATGGTTTTAGTACTGATTAATGAACCTCTAATCAATGACATTGAAAATATGTGCACTCCATGAATTCAAAATTTAATCATTTTTATTACCTCGTTTCTATTTGAAGTTCATTAAATACTGGTTATGTGGGATTTTTTTATGCTTGGCTAAGATAGGGCCATAATAGGGTCCCATTTTCTTCGCTGATTGGCATGCCCCTCTCCAAAAATTTGTCATAAGCCATCTGAGTCAAGGATGGGAACAAACATATGTACAATCCCTTGCATGAATGGCAATAAATACACCAAACCTAAGACTCAGTTGTAAAATAATGAATTACGACTTGATTCTTTAGATCAAATAATCTACTATTATAGTTAGATGAATGTAGAATCAAACTCATGGATCATGTTACAGGTGAATCAATGGCCTATTTATGTGGTCAAATGGTTGTATAAGAATGTGGTCCAATTAGAAAAAAAATTGGCAGTTAGAAGCATAAAGACTATTATTATGCAACTCCTAACAACTATTATATAGTCACTCTACAATTGTATTTTTCTAGTTGGGCAGTTGTATTTTCAGTCAAAATGAAGAGCTTATGAAATATGTGGGCACATGCATTCCCTAAAGAAATCTTATATAGTGTATATACTAGTTTGCAAATGTTTGTCCAATTCTGATGTTGCGAGGTAGTGGCGATATACATTCACAAGTATGAAATTTATTCACTAGGTGTATTATATGCCAACATGTTCAAACCTTGATCCAAATCGACAACATGAAGAGATAAAAGAAGAAGAAATATTCTAAACACATAATTGTGAATTAAACAACCAAACTTTCACAAAAATCATGGACTTCATTTTTTACTTCTTTTTATGTGTTGATGTTTTTTTCACTATATGCGTTTTGTTAACCAAATCATGTTTATAGGTTTTACCAAAAAAAAACACAAAAATACATAACAAGTGATCTTGTGCACAAACATAGGATCCTTAGAAAAAGACACGATGTATGTTTAGGTGTAGGATTTATTCCTCATTTTCTTACAATTTTATTTATCATTACTCATAAAATTATTGTGTGTTTTCCTTTGGATACAAATTTATTATAATGATGATGGGTTATATCCTTCCTATGGTTATGAGAAATAAAGTAAAGGTTGAAAACATTTATTGTGTTCCTCAACATTATAAACCACGAAGAAAATGGTGAAGACTTAATGGAAAATGTGGAGATTGAACTTATGCAACTGTGATTGAAGGCTTGAAGTTATGCAACTGTGATTGAAGGCTTGAGAAAAGGATTGAAATAATATATAATCCCCGCTAGTTGTTTATAAAATATCAATTTTTTTATCCCATATGAATTATTAAAAGGAGAAAAACATAAATAAAATTTCTTTTATTAATGATAATAATTTCAATCCTTATAACTATTTAGCGCAACAACGTAGAAAGATTAGAAATGATTCCAACAAAGATTGGTTTAAATTCATTCCAAACGAAGAAGATCGATGGAATCTTTAACATCATTCTTCTAGAGATGTTTTGGACTTTTATGATCGGTCGCATCCAAAATATTGCAAGTTCCCATATCAATATTTTTACTTTTAAATATATATCTAATAATATAGATCACCTCCGTGTTTTATCGATTCAATATCACTTTCTAAAGATCGTGATATACTTATATTTTTCCTTACTACCATTATGCTGTGAAAAAGCATTACTACTGGAAAAAATAATAAAAATTTCAGGGTTGATTATGAATTTCTAATTTTTTATTCTGCTTATTATCTATATGGATAATACCTCAAGTTTATTCTATTTCATTTTATCGTTTATATCATTTGGAATCCCAATTATGGCCTTATATTTGTGTATGTTAGGCCCTAGTGTATGGTTTTAGACCGACACATTATGCATTAAAAATTTCAATTACATCATCTTCATATGGAGTAATATTTCCTCTTGGTTGGCATTTCATGACATAATGGCCATCGAAAACCTATATAAGTAAGTCAATTACATCTCATTTAGGTTTTTGGCACTTTTAAGAGATCCTCCTATAAAAGCAAGCAAAAAGACTCTCCAAGCTCCCAAAACTGTGAAATAACTCATGCAAATCCATCAGGGCAGTAGTCTCTACATGTCTAAAGCCACCTACTAGGTCCGAGCTTCTCCATCTTCTCTTCCACAAGCAAGCAAAGTGACCCTTCTCAAGTATTTGAGAAAGTGTGAAACTAAAGGAAAGAAAAGGGTTAGGGATACTTATGTTTGTGAAGACATTGTTGGTGCATTAACCATCTCCAAGGTTAGTAACACCTCATAAGAGATTTGTTGTGGATGGATCAGAAGATGAATATGTAGAAGACCTAAAGTAGACCAAATTTGGGGACTCCAACAAAATTAGTAGACCTTGTTGGTACAAATCCTATTCGTGTTGCTCCAAGTAACCCACAACACTTCAAAGTAGATCTATAATATCCACCAAGCCCTAAGCCTCTTAAAATTTTAAGGGAAATTTTGTGAGTGAAAAAAGAGGAGAATATGCGATGATGATATAGAAAAATTAAAACAATAACACCTATTTATAGAAGAACGTAACCTGAAGTCATGATCTGTCTTAGTCATGGCATCAACCATGATCAATGCATTTGATTGAATAAATGTTTCTATTCACAACAACATAAACCAGGGACAATGTTATCACTCAAAAAAGTTTGACATAAAGGAAAGGAGAGGATAGATAATGGAGGCACATTATAACACTTGGAAGATGTATGGAGGTGATCTAAAGGTTCCATAGGCTTATGTGAGTGTGATAGTATTGAAGATATCAAATGATTGTAAATAAATAGTAAGGAGGTGATAGGAAGGTAGTAAGGAGGCATTGGTATGGAACTTTGGGGTGATGCTTACTAGTCATATGGTTCTTAAGTGAAAAGAGTAATAATTAACCCATATCTTTGGCCATTTTACTTTTCTTTCTGTTGTTACTTTCAATCTTGCACCCACACTTTCCTAGTCTCTATGGTCATTGTGTTTTTTACTATTTCTTACTGGGGCACCCAGCTAGGACTAGGGTGCCCTGGTCCCCTATGGGTGCCCTGATCCTCTTTTCACTTTCCTCTCACTTTTTGGGAACTTTCTATCCATTTGAGCTTCTTATATTTTTGGTGGTCGACCTTTTTGGGGTTAATTACAAAATTAAAGCAAGAGAACCATATAAATATAAAGTTATGTGACCATAATGAGGGACCAAGCACTAAGCACTTACTATCACCACCTAAGGTTGCATCCATCAAAGGCATCTATAGCTACATTTGCATCCATCTAGCTCCATCACAAGGCACACAAGGCTAGTTCATCTACATCACACTTCATAGGAGGGGAGTTCTATTATTTCCATGCACACATTGATTATATTCTACATGTAGTTATTTTCTCACTACTTCACAAAGTGTGACTGGCACAAGAGCAACCTAGGGCACAATTACACACACACACACACACACCTAGAACTACATTGGGTCTGAGATGTAGTGCAATGCTTAGTGATAATTCCATCAATTTGGAAGATGAGGATAGTCTGACCCCTTCATATGCATCTTTATTTTTTAGGGTTTTGATGCTTTGTCTAGTGTTTTATAGGTGATTCTTCTATTGCAGGTTTACTAGTGCTCAATGAATCACATGTGACATTCATGAGACATGAAGTGAACATAGGTTAACATATGTCAACACTCCATAGAGGAGGTTTTCTGGTCATTTATGCAAACCATGGGCCCATAGATCTCATAGACCAGGACACCCATGAGGACCCCTATCCCTCTCCAGGTGCCCCATTCTATCAGACAACTAGATTATACTTTCTCAGGATCCTTGTGTGAAGTTTTCCTCCTCCTGTTCACCTGGTTTATCACTGTGACATAGTCCGTGACATCTGCAAATCAGCTAAGGCCTTCTTAACCCTCTTTTCACATTAGGGTTTCACATTTTATTACTTAGATTTCTTGGTGTTATTTCAGTATTTTATTACTTCATTTATTTAGTTATTTTACTACTCCTATAACATTAGATTACACTAGAATATTTATATTTTATTTAATCATTTTGGTGAACCCATTTTATTTCAGATTTTTTAGGATCCTCATTTTCTCTCTATCATGGTTCCCAAAATTCCTCATGAGAATTTCTTTCAATGATTTTTTACTTGCATACAATCCTGATTGTAATCGCATAAACTCCAACATCTTCTTGATACCACCACATATTCAGTTGGTTATATGATCATCTATTTATAACCATAGTGTGATGTTATTTCCATCTAATCAACCTATTTGGAATCAATTCAAGCTTTGTATTCTTTATTGCATCAAAAATTTGACTATGGAATCCACCCTTTACATCTCTCAGTGTTAAAATAACATCTTAAGGATGTTTTTATAGCTCATGTTTTTAAATCTTAATCTCATCTTCATTCTATGTCTACTACATGTGCTTATCAGTAAAGCCTCAACTCCATGCACCATTACCATAGCCTCTCACTTTGATTGCAATACTAAGGAAGATGAAATTTTGGCTAGCTCCTTAGTCATCAATTGATCACTTTAACACATTCATTACTACTTATTGGATAGAAGTAATATGAAGGTCATCCATATTACAGATTATCACATGTTATGACATAATGACAATGATTGCTACACTTCAATGTAAAATCAAAAAGTGGTGCATCAGGTGTTTAATAAATCTAATATACTATGGGAATAACATTATTATCATAGGGTGTCAAACTCATTCTTTCTACCTAATTTGTCTATTAATGATCAAATTATCTCACTTAGTGATTCCTTCATTTTTCCACTCAATTAGTGCACCTATTGAGATTCCATAATATCCTCTTACGAGTCCTAAGTTTCCTTCATGGTTAATTTGTGACATTACAGGAAATGTGTGTCTAAGAACCTCATTCTATTGTTAATAGTTCACTCAAGTGACTTGGTCAAAAGTGTGAATTTCAAGAACTCATTACTTCAATGTAGTTAAGTACACTTAGGTTGTACAGACTCTCACAATCAAAGAACCCTATTTTAAGTCCTCAATGCCTCAAGATTTAACTTTCAAGAGTAACTACTCCTTACATTCATGCCACTTCTAACCTTTGAATGAAATATCAACCTACATCTCTTGACTTGGCATTGGGCATGACATGTTATTTGATCCCCCTCATCTAGCATAAATGTTGGCATGAAATTTCCTACAATCACTGTTTCATACAATCTTTGCCATATCCACTAGGTTATAATGAATCTATATCGTCATTACCCGATGGCACACTCTTGTGCTTATGTTCACACTTGACTATTGAGGGCATTCTATAAACATGAACCCCACACACTAGCACTATAGACATTGTGCATGTCCTCATACATTCTACATAATTTGCATCCTATACATCTTGTCCTACATACATCATACACATTTTACTCATGCCTCACATACTACACCATAGCCACTACATATTGCACATTTTCACACATCATACACATCATCTTACATTTTACATCCTACACCTTACATATTACATCTTGTGTCTTACATCTACTATGCATCTACACATCTTAGGTCATCTACACATCTTACATTACATACCATACACCCTACTAAACACATTACACATTTTAACATCTCTTCTATGCATTTGCACTCACTACTGTGATGATGCACTCTAGTCTCACAGGTCCATATTGGACTATTTGATGGTATACATCACAAATGGACCTCATCACCCTTGCATGTTCAACATTCCATATTTTCTAATGTGACATACCTATATTAAGTGATATACGCTTTAGGCTACGAGGTCACTTCTTCTACCATCATCTCGTAATATGCTACATCATAATTTTCGCTTACATCATTTAGTGGTATACGCTTTAGGTTACATCAACACTACTTTCTATTTATATTTTTATGATATACACTTAGGATACAAAGACATACTTCATCTATGTCACATATCATCACTACACACTCATCACAACGTGTACTACATACAACACATAGTTTGACCATTTCCCAATGGCGCACTCTTATTTATGGTTCATTCTTACCACTGGACTGAGGGGGCATACTAAATGAACCTCACTACATAAAATTCCATTCACTTGGGGGGCATGTGGATCCCATCATTCACTCTGCATTCCATTCCATCCATCCACAACATACTGCGTTTTATGGTTACATTTACTCTTGCTTGCACTTTATTTTACATGTTCACTTTATTACACATGCTAGATAGATATCTTGTATGTCATTATCTTTAACATACACACATGCACATTCACTTGATTTCTAGTTGTGATCAGACTATACAGGGATATTACACACAACATGGATGCTTGACTACCAGTCCCATAGGTCTCCTGGGGGCATCCACATTCATACACTACAGGTGTTATTGTTTCATTTTTGTTCATAACACACTACTTTGGTTTATACATGCTTTGACATACATTTTATCTTTCTAACATGCTAATGGGTGTTTCATGTGCAACATTTTTATGGGATATTTGCTTCCATACTTGTTTGTTACATTGTCTGTTATTGACTTGTTCTTGTTTGCGGGGAACTTTTCCCTTTGTCTTGTGTGCACACTTGTTTGTTTGTGGCCACTACGGCCTTGAGTGTCTTGCGACACCGTGAGTGGTGTCCCATGTTTGCAACCCACTTTGTGCAGCCTACATTGTCTTCTTGGGTGTTTGTATTTCTACTTATGTTCTAGCTTACACATTCTCTGTTTGGATTACACTTGTTTTCTACATGCATGTTTGTTTGTACTAACACTTGTTTTCTATCTACCTTGTTTGTTTATTCCTTGGTTTCTACCAAGCACATCCCCTCCCCCTTGCAACGCACAATTTTAGTATCCATGGTCGGTCCTCTTTTGGGTCACATTCTCCTATCCATGACATCTTATGTGCCCCCAAAGAGGGGGGAATCATTTGGTTTACACACAGTATCAATACAATTCAATTTTTAGTTTTTGTCCATGACACAGTGGGTTATAAGGAGTGGGTTCAAACTAGTCTACGAACTCCATACACAACGACTTTTACAGGATAGGGTTTCCTTAGCACATTTTGGGGAGCAGACAGGATAGAGGATAAACCAGACCTTCCTCTCTACACTACTTTGGCCAGTGGCATCAAATCACCCAAAAAATAGATAGTACAGAGATCTCTTCACTCTTGGGAAGTAGTTACAGGTTGGAGGATAAATTAGACTTTCCTCCCTACACTTCTTCGGCCAGTGGCGTGAGATTTCCAAAAAAACTTGTACAACATTGACATGATCCTTTCTACACCCTTTTTCTCATCACAAATCAGGTGCACATGTTCCTTTTTCATTTTCATACTTTCTTTACATGCTTTTTACATATATACATGTGTTTTTACACATTACACATATACATGCATATTTGACTACTTGATCATCTTCTCTTTTACAGGTCCATCCGTATGGGAAGCAAGCAGTCAACAACAAACACATATGGTGGGTACATCACACACATGATACTAACCATGCAGGTACACCACACACATTGGCATCTACACACACGCTTCTGCCCTAGGTTCACTCTCATCACTTTTTACAGTTTTTGCATCTTTAGTCTCCATGCTCCATGTTTTTATCACTCCACACTTTTTCTAGTCCTTCAACATGCATTCTACATCACTCTACATGGATATTAGGTATGCATCTCTATCTACTTTATGTTACCAAGCTTTCTGCTCACCAACATAAAGTGGGGGAAAATGTAGACACAAAATCACACACTTTGAGTCATTATTTAGTCTTGGTCTCATACTACTATTCATATGGTTCTTAAGTGAAAAGAGTAATAATTAACCCATGTCTTTGGCCATTTTTGCATTGCTTTCTGTTGTTATTTAAGATCTTACACCCGTACTTTCCCAGTCTGTACTTTCATATTGTAGTTTTTCCTATTTTTGACTAGGGCACCCAACTAGGACTGGGGTGCCCCAAGTTCCCTGGTCCCCTCTTGGGTGTCATGATCCTCTTTGCACTTTCCTCTCACTTTTTGGGAACTTTCTAGATATTTGAGCTTCTTATATTTTTGGTGGTTGGCCTTTTCAGGGTTAATTACAAAATTAAAGCAAGAGAACCATATAAATATAAAGTTATGTGACCATAATGAGGGACCAAACACTAAGCACTACTATCACCACCTAAGGTTGCATCCATCAAAGGCATCTATAGCTACATTTGCATCCATCTAGCTCCATCACAAGGGACACAAGGTTGGTTCATCTGCATCACACTTCATAGGAGGGGAGTCTATTGTTTCCATGCACACATTTATTACATTCTACATCTAGTTACTTGTTCACTACTTCACAAAGTGTGACTAGACACAAGAGAAACCTAGGGCACAATTCCACACACACACACACACACACACACAACACACACACACACACACACACACACACACACACACACCTACATTTGGTTTGAGATGTAGTGCAACACTTAGTGATAAGTCCATCAATTTGGCAGCTGAGGATAGTCTGACCCCTTCATATGCATCTTTCTTTTTTAGGGTTTTGATGCTTTGTCTGGGGTTTTATAGGTGATTCTTCATTGCAGGTTTATGAGTGACCTTTGTGATCATACATCGTGACATTCACATGACATGAAGTGAACAAGAGAACATCTCAACGACACTCCAGAGGATGTTTTCTTGCCATTTCTGCAAACTAGGGCACCTAGATCTCAGACCAGGGTGCCCATATCCCTCTCCAGGCATCCCCAGTCTATCAAGACAGTCCAAGATCTGCACTTTCTCAAGCTCTTGTGTGAAATTTTTCCTCCTATTCGTTCATCTGGTCTCCATTGCGACACAATACTTGTGGCATATTCAAATCAACTAAGGCTATTCTAACCCTCTTTGCACATTAGGGTTTTACATTTTTATTACTTAGTTGCTTGGGTGTATTTAAGTTATTTCATTGCTTCATTTATTTACTGCAAACTCCTTCATTAGATTAGGCTTAGTATATTACATTTTTGATCATAATCAGATGCAAGGTTGATATTGTAAAGATGTCATGTTTAGGTCCAACTATGTAATAATATAAGATATACATAACCTATAACCAAGTTCTACATGGAACACAAGATCTATGGTCAGTACTCTTGATGTAACTTTAACATTTAGTAGGCCTGGAATATAATTACCTTGGAGAAAAATTACACCATACAATATCTACGTTAAAGGAATTCACCTACAAGTATGGTCTCACCATAAGATCCTTTGTTTCAAGGAAATTGGTAAGTTTTGTCGATTACTTGAGTGAGGAAAACATGATCAAGAAATCACAGTTAACTCACCGAGTCATATTTTTGAAAGGAAAAGGGGATGATTGCCTCATACGACACAGTTTGTAGTAGATATAAGGACCCTCATCATTACTTGGTGAAACTGTTATCGGTATTTTCTTACTAACTCAGCCAACAAATTATAGCATACACTTAGACTTACACTAAAATTTTGAATAAACATTTTAACCTGAAGCTTGCATTTTTCTAAATTTTTCTCTGCACTATAAAGTGTCAATGAATGTGATTGATTTACACTCCATTGGACCTAATCTTCAACATTTAAAGAGATTACATTGGTCAAATCTATATTAGGTACAAATACATCTTGTAAGTTTGAGACATCAATCATAGGTGTAGAGGAATACTTAGGCATTATCTACATTCATTTCTAATGTCTATATTAGCAAACATGTTTAGTGGAGTCCTCGCAAATGTTATAAATACTTTCATTGTGAGGATTATGAAGTGGCATTTAGAGTTTTTTTCATTAGTAGGTAATTAGTTGTTGAGTAATTTAGCAAGAAATTTGAGATTAACTTGAAACCAAAGTTACCAAGTCAAAATTTTTAATGGGCGCCTACTAAGTGAAGTGTACTTAAATAAATAATTCCTTTAAATGAAAATAATGTATGCCCCAAACATTTGGCAAGATTTGTATTCTATGAGTTACCTCAAGCGTTACCAATATGTGAGTTATTAAGACAGTTGCATCCCTTATATATTAAGGATGTGGAAACGTGAGTAAACTACATCTAATTGACAATCAGAAAGAATGTAAATTTCACATAACAAACTTTAATCTACATCAGTATTTATTAATATCTTTGGAGAGATTACATTAGATTTCCTACACAATGAGTTGTCTCTCAATTCTTCTCTATCATTATAAATTTTATTATCTATTCATTTTTACGCATATATAAGATCTCTTGCTATGTACATTATATAAATGGGATTAAGTATAATAAATTATTTTTTTACAAAATTATCCAAAAACCATTATTTTAATCATGACTCTGTCAATTTTACATTACTATTTCAACTATTAAATAAAATCTTTCTTTGATTCCTTTTACATGAATTAGTATCCTATACATTAGTGGTGATTTATCTATTGCTAAGGTTCTTTATAGTTATTCGATGGCTTTCCTCATTTATCTGTGGCTTCCTATAAAATCTTTTCCCTTGAATCCTTCATTATTGTTCCAAACTTGATAAAAGAACAATGTCAACATCATCCCAAGACTTCAAATGTTGTCTGTCCTCGAATAATTTATATGAAGAAACCTTGAATAACAAAATTCCATAAAGTGTTTTTCTATTTGACCACCAATAAAACATTGGCATTAACCCCCAGAAACATAGATGGCTTGCATAAGGAAATTCCCTCACTCGATAGCCCACACTAGATTCGATGGTGTTATGCCATTTTTTCCCTAAAAAATAATTTCAAGTTTCTTCATTTAAGTGTTTTAAAGCATGTATTTTTATCTGAGTAGGATGTTATATTCATTATCAAGTTGTACCACAAGTCATAAATGGTGGACTTAATCTGTTGTGTCCATTCGCTAAAGTTGTGATGGAATATTGAATCAAAAGGAAGGAAATCTGAAGGGGGTGGCATTTGATTGAAAAGAAGGATCTGAACTTGAAATCTTTGATTGTTTGTTGCCAAAAAACCCTTGTTGCATTTAAGGTTGTGCTATATGGTGTGTCATTTTTTTGCATATCTGTGATCTATCCAAATGTAGTCACGTAAACCCTCTTGATTCCAATACTGTTTTGTAAGTTTTGAAAGTTTTATCCAACATTGATTCCATATTTGGATTTATTTATATCATATTCTATAGATTTCAATTATGCAGTTTTTATTCAATTTTGTCTAATTTGTGCCAATGATCTTTTTGAGTTCACTTGGCTATACAACAATTGAAAATGTATTAATATTTGTGGGCATTGCTGACATTTTGGGGGAGCATCTAAATTTTTTGATAGACCTGATCTCCTTGGTAGTGGTAAACCCATTTTTGAAAAGGAAAGTAACTTTATGGTTATATCATTTTCTCCTTGTAAGGTTTTATGCGATTCATCTTGGATGTTTCTTATCATGATCTTTTTGTAGTATTGTCTGTTATCATCACTATTAGTGAACTTGTTCTATTGTTATCTCTATTTGTAGAATAGAATCAGTTTTAATTTGTGGTAAGTATTGACTTTCTTTATGGATGTTAGTATTCTATTCATAGTTATTCCATGTAGACACATCTCTAACATTCCAGTCTTTTTTTGAATTTTCATCTAGTAATTAGAATAATGCGGATTTATGATAGGGGTGAATATTGTTTGGCAAGTGTACTTTATATTTAAACTCTTAGTTGTTCCAAAATTCCTTATTAAAACTGGATGGAGTTTCTTTTGGGCTTCATTGTGTCTAGAGAAACTGATTGATCTTTGTTAATGGATCTTCTAGGAGAATGTACAAGTACTAAGTGGAGGATTTCAATTAATTTGGGTGTTCTTGTGTCTACATATAAATTATTTCTCCTCATTTGTATTTTCTATTTGTCTTCCTTTTTGTTTGTTGTCTATCTTATCTGTAGCACTAGTTCATTCTTCATTCTTCTTCTCAAACATTCAACTTTATTATAGGTCTTTTTTGTTTGTTCTTTCTATTTTTATTCCTTTTCTTCTTGTTCCCAAGAAATGTTCTGTTCGGGTTTTTATTGTTGATCAAATTTTTCAGTTGTTTTATTTCTTTTTTCTCTAATTTTTCTTCTTTTTCATATGTTCCTCTTTCTCTCTAAAATCTAAACATATATTCTCTCTCATATAGATTATTTGTAAGTCTTCTTTCTTTCTTTGCTCAAAGTTCATGACTTTTGTTTATAATTCATTTCTTGTGTTCATCTTAGAGATATTTCTTGCATTGTTTCCTTCTAGTGCTTCTTCTCATCGTTATTTCTCACCTTTCTCACATTCCTTTGGTTTCTTAAAGTGTTGAATTCTCCTATGTCTTCTCTTTTGCTTAAACATTTCCCTTAAAAATTCCTAAATTTACTTCTTTATTTTTCCTCTTTTTCTTTTCTATCACCTCCTCTTGTTGGTTCCTTGTGATCTACCTCTTTTCATGATGTAGTTTATTGCGCTTTTGTTGATTTGGTGTAAGGAACTTCCATACTGCTATCTGGTTTCCTGGTTTTGGATGTGCTTCTTTATGTTTCCTCTGGCTCATCTATTTTTCTTGTTCGGTTTTGTTAAAAAGCCTTATTAACTCTTCTATCTCCTCTATGCAAGTTTGGTCTTGGATAGCACATTCTTCTTCTTTTGTACATTTAATTATTTTATGACTATGAAATCATCATACCATTTTAAGCTATATATAAACTAAATATAACATGTGAACAATTGAGAATGAGCCAAAACAATAGGAACTAGAAATTTAGTCTCAAAAGGATGTGGTATATTTGAACATCAACATCACCGCTTCAGACAATAATTACAAAATGCATTGATAAAAAACTATTTGGTATTATTTTCCAATAATTTTTCTCCATTTTGAATCTCTTAATTATGATGGATCATAGTCAATATAAATTACTAAATTTTTATTTTCCTATCCAACTCTGTGATTTAGCTGTAAAGAAAATAATGAAGACGAAATTATGTACATGAGAATAAGGAAGAATTTAAAGAATGAAACAATGATATTCACTCCATAACATTCATAAGAATGACTTGGGTGCCAATTAGTGAATCTCAAGTCCTTTTACCTACTCATAGAACTAAATGTACATGTATAAGATAAGGAAAATGACATTACCGTGATTTACAATAATCATGGAGGTATATAAAATGGTTATTTTCTCCAAGAAATTCTCTTGTCTTGAATCCTTCACTATGGGAGTTTCAATCAAGATAAAGGAAAAGGTTATATCTAACCATACAAGATCAACAACATAGAATAAATAAGAATTTAAGTTCACGATGAATAAGGAATAATTAATAATGTTACAAGGCAATTTTTGGAAAGATTAAAAATGACTTGGGTACTAGTGATGAAAAATTAATCTTTGTAAGGATTCTAAACAAAAGTAAATTTGTAAAAATAGGAAAATGAGGCAAAGACAATAAGAATACAAAGTTCAGTTTAAAATGTTGCAACATATTGACATCAAATCTTCACGAGGCATACACAACCACCAAGAGAACAATTAAGCAATACTTGCAATCTGAAGACTATTACATAGGTTAACTGCCTATCATCAAAGGACAACAATTACAAAGTCACTGTGATTCCTTGGATGTAACAAAGTTAGCACACATGAAGTAGTGCACCTAGAATCTACTGTGAATAACCCAGGTGCACTAAGACACATCACCCAGCCTAAGTTGAGTGCTCACCCGAAGTGCAAAGGTACCAAGCCCCTCTTTGGAGTTTCTTATGTAGGATGTTAGTGTGATGAAGATAAAGGGTATTCAGATCCATAATTAAACATAAACATTCCACAATGCATAATCCAGATCTAGATCTTAGAGAATCATGAATTAAACAATAACTATAATAAGATTAACCATACATGAACCAATGTATAATTCGATGTTTAACACCATTATCCAGCCAATATTACGGTCCATTACTTTAAACACTCTAAAACACAGAAGCTTCTTACATTATCAAGTATATCCATAAGTCATGCGCGCATCAGATCCAGCAACATAACTCTACAATAATTCACACTCATACATCCTAAACTACATAGTTCAATACATATTTATAGAGGTGGGGACTTTCCCTTCACCACCTATACACTTCTCAAAATAGGTCACATGCTGATAATAGCCATGCGCCTTTACAATAACATGCATACATGCAAGTGTTCTAATAATAGATGTCCTATAGTTAACTAGAAGAAGCAATCCTATTATTATCTCAAACCATGCATGGCACTTATCAGCCGCTCATTCCAAAATACCATTGTGTGTAGCGCAAGTCTCCATCTCCATGTGTGCTCCACGCTATCTTCCAAAAATAGCCCTTATCCAATAAAATGGATAAGTCCTAAGCCAAACTTTTCTGGCACGCATTTTCTTTCCTATCTTCTCGTGCCTTCAAATGTTCCTTATTCCCATGTGTGCATCTTTTGTGTTCCTTCTCCTTAGAAAAATGTTTTATTTACTCAACATTACCCCACACTATAGTACATTGTCATCCCGGTAATGGGAATTCTTCCTGATGTTCCCCGAATAATAAAGAATAAGTGATGAAAGAATTAAAGAATCACTGTACAAAAGAATGAACCTTTACTCTGCAGTACCCTCTTCTTCAACTGGGAGGATCAACTCTGGATACTCAGTTTTGATCTCATGCACCCTTCCAATGTCTGCCAGTCACTCAGCATAGTCCTTGTTTTCTCTAGAATGTTTGTGGCTATGGCATCCAACTTCATCCTGAGTAATCTTTTCCTTCTCATTTTGTAGTACACGGACAACATTGGCCATACCTGACATCATTCCTTCCATGAGGTCCATCTTTGGTGCTATGAGCTTCTAAATCTCGTCTCTCCTCTCCTTATGTGGATCCTCGGCTACTACGAGGGCTTTGCACTTTTGTTTCACCAGTGCCAATATTTCTGCATCCGCCCTAATGTCTCATCTTTCATTACTGCCAGAACTTAATTATCTTCAACTAGAGTTCTGGTCCTTATTACTGCTTCTGGTGCCACACACAAATTGAGAGCTTGGTCTTCTTTCTTTAGTTCATCCTTTAAAGTTTGGAACCATGCCTCATAATTTGATTTTTTTCTAATCATAGAGGCCCTTTCTCTCTCTGCTTCTTGTTCAACATCTTTTGGTGCAGGCATTCGAATTGGTCCATCTTCTAACACCAAATCAACCAAAGTGCGCACATAATGCATAGCAAAAGGAAACTTTTCAGGTACCTTAGGTTCTAGATGAGGCCTTTCTTTTAGAATGTTATCACCAATCTCCTTAGCCATGTCAATGAAAGCCTCATTATTTTCCTCATTCTCATTCCTTCTCTTCCTTTAGGTGCATTATCTCTGCAGTTTTATCCTTGTTATCCTCCATCAGCACTCAAATTATGGTGGCCTTATCAACATTTCTCCATGCCACCTCATCAAATACCTTGACCAATGCATTGCTGACCTTCTCATCATACATTAGAGTAGGCTTTATCGTCATGTGCCTACTTTGGGGTGCCTTCTTCACTCTTCTTGAGACATAGGACTCCTCACATACATCAAAATATGGTTCATCCATATGGGTCTGCATGGACCAGGATAACTGCTTCCTTGTGCATGTAGTGGACATATCTGGATCCATCAGCTCCCACCCATATAACTCCTTAAGGCCCATAATACTCTGAAACCAGGGCACAAATGATTTTTCTTGTGTCCTCAGCATAGCCCATACTAGGGACAACATACTCTTCACTTGTTCTTTCTCTTTTTATTCTTGGCCCCTTAGGAACCTAGGATGCCAAGGTTTGAAGTTGGCCCTTCTCCTACTTGAGCCGTAATGGGTGCATTGGGTTGCTCCTGCATAGTTTCTTTTGCCTCTTTCACCCCTTCCTCTTCATCTCTCATTTCTTCATCCCGGGGTTCCTCCACATCTTCATTCTAGACTGGGGTACCAGGTGCGCTCTCTTCAGAATCATATGCCTCCTCATTAAGCTTCAGATTTTTTCTTCTCTTTTTATCTTGTGCTTATTTCTAAGGGGAGACTCGAGGTGACCTTTGTACAGGTTGTGATGGTCCAGCACCTTGGGTCATGGTTCTTCTGAACACCTTCTTAAATTGGCACTCCTCATAGACTGCATCCACATCCAAGTCTTCCTCTCCTTCTTATTCCTATGGGGGAGTATGTGCACTCACTCTCCACTTTGTCTATGGGTTTCCTCTGGCCTCTATGGTCCAAGCCTCCACTATCCTCATGTTCTTCTTCTTCCTCTATCTCTATGGTCGAGGAAGGCTTTGGAGCTGGCCACATTTTCAACTATGTGTTTTCCCTTAGGCTATCCCTGGGAGCATGAACTTATTCTCCACATACTTATTATTTTCCAGCCTAGGCTTAAGCTAAGATAGATAAGCACGACTCCACTGTCCCTAATAGCCAAACTTACTTGGCTTCATGTTTATAACATCATAAATAAGCCTCTCAATATAGGCAGACCGACCTAGATAAACATATGTTTTTTTGAGAGTATGGTTGTCACAATCTACCTTGTCTGCATTAAAGCTCAACCAACACACATCAGTAAACCTGCGTACTGAGGCCTAGAAATAAAGCATTGTGAAGGCGTATGACATTTTGCACCATGGACTCCATGTCCCATCCTTCATTACAAACTGTGTAATGTAAAAATGTTCATACACTACAAATTATACTGCCTTACCTACTATTGATGGTAGCTCCTTAGGAATATGTCCATTCCTCCTCAAATGCCATGCGAAGTCATCATACCATAGTTCTTCCCTTTTCTTGAATGGGCCACTCATTTTTCCTTCACATAAATACTTCTCAAACCTCTCTGCGAGGGACTTCTTCTCCATGGGGTATTCCCAAATTTTGTTCTTTGGCCCATCGGGCACTCCAATTTCTACAAACACAAGAGATAAGAGGATAGCACCAAAACTTATCTTTTCACCTGTGTGCATGCTTCCTTAGTAATTGTTTCTACTATGTAGCCTACTAGATTGTAGACTTCTCCTTATGACATTTTCTTGGCAACATGTAGCCACATGGTGTTTACCTGTGACCATCTCTCTTGATCATTCAATTTGGTGAGCAGATGTGGCTACCTGTACCACTAGGGGTACTTCCTCAATTTGTAGATGTCCATTCCATGCGCAGACCCTTGGAGTATCCCAACTCCTTGCTTGTGGCTATAACAGCTTCCTTATTAGTTAGATCACTAATAACATATGTCCCTGTGCCCTTCAATCTATTAAATGTAGAAATTATGGCTGTTGTGATCCTTACCCTCCGTCTAGCAAAATAGAAGAAGTCCTCATGGATTTTGCTCATAAGCCATTGGTATAAAAAAAAAAATTCAAAAATATGAGAGTTCATAGAGTTGATATACCCCTACCTTCTTGAGAAAATTCTCCCCAACATCATCATATACTGGCATGTCATCCACCGTGCACTTGTTGGTCTTCTTATTCAACAAAGCATCCAACTCTCCCTTGTTGTTAGTGGTGCGGTGGTTGTAATCACTTACTTTACATCTGTGGATATGGGAATCCCAATCCTGTCCAACTGATCACTCCTTTTGGATACTGCATCTCTAAAAAATTGCTCTCAGGAGCAACTTCGACCTCAACTTCCACCTTTTTCTTCCCCTTCGTACCTGTTGTAGGTGCTTTCTTCGGTGCCATGGTAAAAAATTCCATCTTTTCTTCTCTTTCATGTAAGCCCTTGTGCCCTAGCTCAAAAACACATACCCTAGCTTGAAATCCATGTGCCCTAGCTTGAAAACCCCATGTGCCCTAGCTCCTTCTCAATGCTTCTGCTTCGCTCAAACCCTTCACCAATGGGGATGCAAGCCACTTTCATGCACAAAATCTGCTCTCCACATTTGGTTTTGTAACTCTCCGCACCTCAATATGATTCACTTGGCTCGGTTGCAACTTAGCTCACTTGAATACTTGTGATCGCAAAGATAAAAATGAACCCGCATCACGTCCTTTATATAGATTTTCAAAAATTTATTGCATTTATTACTCCTTCACCTACCACCAATCCTCTCATTAATTGACTATTTTCCCAATTTCTACATGGTACACCTTTGCGCCCTAGTTATATCCTTCTAGCATGCCTTCCTCCCTTTTGGCTACAGCCCTCCTTTTGTGGACTTCCACGCACCAAATTACCTCACTAATGTGCCTTCCCCTAGTAGTTTCTATGGCCACAACTCACCTCACGTTATAATGTTCATTCATTCATTTCCATCTATGGTCTTCTTTAGAAGAAATTATCCTTTCTAACAACTCCTTTCCATACTTAAATAGAACACATGTAACAGCATTTTCTCATGTGTACCCAGTTGTGATTGAATAATAACCACCCCACACCAATGGCATGTGCAGTCCTCTACACATAAAAATGCTTTGGATTGTAATTAGCTTCCAGCACACAAACGTGCTTATTATACAAAACACCAAACTAAATTGACAAAGCATAGCGACAAAGAAGGAAATACAATAAAGGAAATACAGAAAGGGAAATCTATACTAAATAGAAATATTTCCTTATTACAAACACCAAGAAGACTTATTTATAGTAGGGCTTTAGCCTACTCCCGTTGAAGTAACTGGGTAACCATATTCCATCAAGTGCCTCTAACTGACAAGCACCTTGATTCAAGTATGTGAGTGATAACATATGGTCCCAACCAATGGACCTTGAGTTTCCTAGATGGTGTCATAAACTTAGAATCATAAAGTAGTACCATCTTTCCAACCTTAAGCTTCTTGTCCCTAATGTGTCTGTCATGCCATGCCTTTTTCCTAGTCCTTTTCCTCCTTCTAACTCCAACGTGCTATGGTGCGCCTCTCATCCAACTACATTAACTTGTCAATTCATTCTTCTAGTGTTTATTCATCAGCTAGACCTCTTATGCATGTAATATGAAATGACGGTAACATGAATTCCATGGGAATAACTACTTCTACATCAAACACCAACTAAAAGGGTGTGATGTTATTCAACCTTTTGTAAGTTGTTCTATATGCCCAAAGTACAACATAAACTTTATCATCCCAATCTTTCCTTCCAACATCACAATTTTGTTTCAAGGTCTAGCTCAATATCTTGTTGAAAGCCTCATCAGTCTCATTTTCTTGAGGGTGATAGGGTGTTGTCTTGTGGTGCGTGACCATAAAATCATCTAACAATATCCTGATTTTCTACATCACCCAGCCTAAGCTGAGCACTCACCCGAAGCATGCAAAGGTACCAGGCCCCTCTTTAGAGTTGCTTGTGCAGGATGTTAGTGTGATGAAGATAAAGCATATTCAAAACCATAAATAACCATAAACATTCCACAGAGCATATTCCAGATCTAGATCTTAGAGAATCATGAATTAAACAATAACTATAATAAGATCAACCATACAAGAACCAGTTACAGTCATGTTTAACACCATTATCCAGCCAACATACTCCATTACATTAAACATTGTAAAACATAGAAGCTTCTTACATTATAAAGTATCACCATAAGTCATGCGCACATCAGATCCAACAGCATAACTCTACAATAATTCACCACTACTAAACTACATAGTTCAATACATACTTATAGGGGTGGGGACTTTCCCTTCACCACCTACACACTTCTCAAAATAGGTCACATGCTGATAATAGCCATGCACCTTTACAATAACATGCACACATGCAAGTGCGCTAATAATAGACATCCTATAGTTAACTGGAAGAAGTAATCCTATTATTAACTCAAGCTCATGCATGGCGCTTATCAGTCACTCATTCCCAAAATACCATTTGCGTGTCACACAAGTCTCCATCCCGATGTGTGCTCCACACGCTATCTCCAAAAATAGCCCATATCCATAAAAATGGCTAAGTCCTGAGTCAACTTGTTCTGGTGCACATTTCCTTTCCTATCTTTCCACACCTTCAAATGTGCCTTGTTCTTGCACGTGAATCCTATGTGTGTCTTCTCCTTAGGACAATACTATGTCTACTCAACATTACCCCACACTAAAGTACATTGTCATCCCGGAAATGGGGATTCTTTCTGATGTTCCCAAATAATAAAGAATAAGAATTGAAAGAATGTAAAGAATCACTGTACAAAAGAATGGATCTTTACTCTGTAGCTTCCTCTTCTTCAACTGGGAGGATCAACTCTGGATATTCACTTTTAATCTCAGCCTCCAATGTCTACCAGTCATCTAGCAAGGTCCTTTTCTTTTCTAGAATGTCTATAGCGGTGGCATCTAACTCGTCCTGAGTAATATTTTCCTTCTCATTCTGTAAAACCTAGGACAACATTGGCCATATCAGACATCATTCCCTCAAGAAGATCCATCTTCTATGCTATGAGCTTCCCAATCTCATCTATCCTCTCCTTATGTGGATCTTGGGCTACTGCAAGGGCTTCATGCTTTTGTTTCACTAGTGCCAATCTTTCTACACGCCCTAAAGTCTCATCCTTCATTGTTGCCAGAACTTCATTATCCTCAACTAGAGTTCTGATCCTTATTACTTCCTCTGGAGCTGCACACAAATTCAGAGCTTGGTCTGCTTTCTTCAGCTCATCCTTCAAAGTCTAGAGCAGTGCCTCATACATTGAATTTTTTCTAACCATAGAGGCCCTTTCTCTCTCTACTTCTTGTTCAACATCCTTTGGTGTAGGCATTCTAAGTGGTCCATCTTCTAGCACCAAATCAACCAAAGTGCATACATAATGCATTGCAGAAGGAAAATTTTAGGTACCTTTGGTTCCAGATGAGGCCTTGCTTTCATGTAGTCACCAATCTCCTCCACCATGCTAATGAAGGCCTCATTCTTTGTTCGTTCTCTTCCTTCTCTACCTTTAAGCACTCTATCTCTGTAGTTTTATCCTTATTATCTTCCATCAATGCTCTAATGGTGGGGGCCTTATCAATATTTCTCCACACCACCTCAGCAGATACCTTGACTAAGGAGTTTCTGACCTACTCATCAGACATAAGTGTGGGCTTTATGGTCATGTTCCTACTCTGAGGTGCCTTCTTTACTCTCCTTGAGACACAAGACTCCTCACACACATCAAAATCTGGTTCATCCATGTGAGTCTGCATGGACCATGATAGTTGTTTCCTTGTGCATGTAGTGGCCATATCTAGGTCCATCAACTCCCACCCATATAACTCCTTAAGGTCCACTGTGCTCTGAAACTAGGCATGGACAATTTTTCTTGTGTCCTCAGCATAGCCCATACTTGGCACAACATATTCTTCACTTCTCCTCATCCTTGGCCCCTTAGGAACCTAAGCGCCAAGGTTTGGAGTTGGCCCTTCTCCTATCTGAGTTGTAACTGGCATGTTGGTTTCTCACACATAGTTTCTTCTACTTCTTTCACTCCTTCTTCATCTTTCATTTCTTCATCCCTGGGCTCCTCCACATCTTCTGGTTGCACTAGAGTTCCAGGTGCACTCTCTTTGGACTCCTATGCCTCCTCATTAAGCTTCAAATTTCTCCTTCTTTTCTTCTCAGGTGCTTCTTTCTGAGGGGAGATTTGAGGTGATCTTCTTACAGGTTGTGATGTTCCTATGCCTTGGGTCCTGGTTCTTCTAAATACCCTTTTAAACTGATGCTCGTCAGGGACTGTATCCACATCCAAGTTCCCTCTCCTTCTTGCACATGTGGTGGAGTATTTTGCATGCTCACTCTCCACTCTATCTTGTGGGCTGCCTCCTCCAGCCTCTATGGTCCAAGCCTCCACTATCCTCATGTTCTTCTTCCTCATCTATCTCTATTTTCATTATAGGATTTGGAGCTGGCCACATTCTCCATCATGTGTTTTCCCTTAGGTGGCCCTGGGAGCATGAACTCATTCTCCACATACTTGTTATTCTCCAGCCTAGGCTTGAGCTGAAGATATATGAGCATGGCTCCACTGTCCCCAATAGCCAAACTTACTAGATTTATATTTATGACATTTGAAATGAGCCTCTCAATGTAGGCAGACTGACCTGGATATACATATGTTTTCCTGAGAGTGTGGTAGTCACAATCTACCTTGTCTGTGTTGAAGTTCAGACGGCGTGCATCAGTAAATCTATGAACTGAGGCCTAGAAGTAGCACGTTGTGAAGGCATGGGGTATTTTGCACCATGGAATCCATGTCCCATCCTTCATGGAAAACCGCGTGATGTATAAATTTTGATACACCATGAACTATACTACCTTGCCTACTACCAAAGGTAGTTCCTTTGGAATGTGCCATTCCTCCTCAAATGCCACATGAAGTTGGTCATACCACAGTTCTTCCCTTTTCTTGAATGGGCCACTCATTGATCCTTCACATAAATATTTCTCAAACCTTTCCATGAGGGACTTCTTCTCAGTGGGGTATTCCCAAATTTTGTTCTTTGGCCCATCAGGCACTCCAATTTCTACAAAAACAAGGGATAGTAGGATAGCACCAAAACTTATCTTCTCACCTAGACGTACTTCCTCAGTAATAGTTTCTACAATGTATCCAACCAAGTTGTAGACTTCACCCTCTGACATTTTCTTTGTAATATGTAGCCACATTGTGTTTACCTTTGACCATCTCTCTTGATCATTTAACTTTGTGAGTAGATGTGTAGCTTCCTGTACTACAGGATACTAATTTAGTTTGTCTATGTCCATTCCACATGAACCTTTGGAGTATCCTAACTCCTTGTTGGTGGCTATAATAGTTTCCTTATCAGTCAGATCACTCATAATATTTGTCCTTGTGCCCTTCAGTCTTGTCAATGTGGAAATCAGGGTTGTTGTGATCCTTACCCTCCATCCAACAAAATAGAAAAAGTCCTCATGGACTCTGCTCATAAGCCATTGGTATAAAGCTTCTAGTTTTCCAAAATATGGGAGTTCATATAACTGATAAACCCCTACCTTCTTAAGCAACTTCTCCCCAACATCATCATATACTGGCATATCATCCACTGTGCACTTGTTGGTCTTCTTGTTCAACAACGCATCCAATTCTCCCTTGTTATCAGTGGTGTGGTGATTGTAATCACTTACTTTACATCAAAAAATGTGGGAATCCCAATCCCATCCAACTATCACTCCTTCTGGGTACTACATTTCTGAAAATTTTCTCTCAGGGCACAACTTCAACCTCAACCTCCACCTTTTTCTTTCCCTTTGTGCCTGTTGCAGGTGCTTTCTTCGGTGCCATTGTAAAAATCCTACCTTTTGTCTTCTGTATCAAGTAAGCTCAAACCCTAGCTCAAAATCATGTGCCCTAGCTCAAAACCACATGCCCTAGCTCCTTCTCAATGCTTCTGTTGCACTCAAACCCTTCACCAATGGGGACGCAAGCCACTTCCGTGCACAAATCTTCTCTCCACATCTGGTTTTGTAGCTCTCTACACCTCAATATGATTCACTTGGCTCAGTCACACTTAGCTCACTCGAATACTTGTGATCGCAAAGGTAAAAATGAACCCACATCACATCCTTATATAGATTTTCAAAAATTTAGTGCATTTATTACTCCTTCACCTACCACCAATCCTCTCATTAATTGACCATTTTCCCAATTTCTTGTGTGGTACACCTTCACACCCCAGCTATAACCTTCTAGCATGCCTTCCTACCTTCTGGCTACAGACTTCTCTTCTACATGCTTCCATGCATGAAGTACCTCACTACTATGCCCTTTTCTAGTAGTTTCCATGGTCGCTTCTTACCTCACGTTATATTGTTCATTCATTCATTTCCATCTATGGTCTTCTTTAGAAGTAATTTCCTTTCTAGCAGCTCCTTTCCATACTTGAATAACACCTGTAATAGTTTGTTCTCATGTGTACCCATTTGTGAATAACAAATAACAACCACCCCACACCAATGGTATGTGCAGTCCTCTGCACATAAAAATACTTCAGATTGTAATTAGCTTCCAGCGCGCAAACATGCTTATTACACAAAACACCAAACTAAATTGACAAAGCATAGCGATGAAGAAGGAAATACATTAAAATAAATACAGAAAGGGAAACCTATACTAAATGGAAATATTGCCTTATTACAAACACCAAGAAGACTTATTTATAGTAGGGCTTCAGCCTACTCCCATTAAAGTAACTGGGTAACCATATTCCATCAAGCACCTCTAACTGGAAAGCACTTGATTCAAGTATATGAGTGATAACATACGGTGTCAACCAATGTACCTTAAGCTTGCCTGGATGGTGCAGAAAATCAGAATCATGAAGAAGTACCATTTTTCTAACCTTAAGCTTCTTGTCCCTGATTTATCTGTCATGCCATGCCTTCTACCTGGCCTTTTCCTTACTTCTGACTCCAACGTGTTATGGCGCACCTCTCATCCAACTGTATTAACCTGTCAATTATTTCTTCTAATGCTTTCTCATCAGCTAGACCTCCAACACACGTAATACACAATGATGGTAACATGAATTCCATTGGAAGAACTACTTCTGTGCCAAACACCAACTGAAAGGGTGTGGCCTTATTCAACCTCTTGTAGGTTGTTCTATATGCCCAAAGTACAACAGAAACTTTATCATCCCAATCTTTCCTTCCAACATCACAAATTTTTGTCAAGGTCTGGCTCAATATCTTGTTGAAGGCCTCCGTAGTGCCATTTTCCTGAGGATGATAAGGTGTAGTCTTGTGGTGTGCAACCATAAATTCATCCAACAATATCCTGATTGTCTCATTCAAGAAGTGTGTGCCCCTATCACTTGTCAAGCTCAACATGGACATCCATACCTAGTAAGAATATTTTCCCATAAGAACCTGGTTGTTGTAGCTGTTGTACAATCCTTTGTAGGTGTTGCTTCTTCCCACCTAGTAAGATAATTTGTGCAAGTGATGATATAGCGTGATCCAGTTCTACGCGCGGCTGGGGAAATAGGACCCACAAAGTCTATAGCCCATTTCTCAAATGGTTCTACACTAGGAATAGGCCTCAAAGGCATTTCATCTCTTTTCCCAGGTTTTCCAAGGCACTGACAATGATCACACACCTTACAATACTCTTTACAATCCTTGTACAAGGTCTCCCACCATAATCCAATGAGTAGAATCTTACATGCAGTGGCATCACCTGCATAGTGCCCACCTGCAATACCACCATGAGCCTCTTCCATGATATCTATGTGCTCATGCTCTAGTACACACCGACGTAATACTTCATCTCATCCTAGTTTGTATAAGTCACCACTGATCAACATGAAGGGTGCCGTGAATTGCAAGTTGTTTCTTCTCTAAGGATTTCATTCCTTCTGGTGTCATACCTGTGGGTAAAAAGACAACAATATCCTCCAATTCTGAAGGCGCGTGATGTAACCTGTACAACTGTGCATCTGACATTGTATCTTCAATTATCTGTGCATCCTCCCCTGATTGAATCCTTGATAAGTGGTCTGGGCCAGAATTACTTTTACCTGGTTTTACCATGACTGTAAAGTCAAATTCTTGGAATAAGAGCACCCATCGACATATGTGCCCCTATAAAATGAGATTATTTACCAAGTATTTTAATGCCATGTGATCAGTATAAAATACAAAGGGTGTTGCTAGCAAATATTGTCTGAATTTATGCAGTGCGTAGATCATTGACAAGGCCTCGCGCTCTGTAGTTGTGTAATTTAGGAGTTAAATTTATACTAGCAAAAAAGATAGGATGATCTATAATACCTTCTCCAATTTGAGATAACACCGCACCAATGGTTGTGTCAGAGGCATCCACATGTACATGAAATGGTTGGTTCCATGAGGGAAAACACAGAATAGGCATTGTAGTAAGTCTCTCCTTCAATGCCTCAAATGCGCGATGTTGCGGTTCTCCCCAATAGAATGTCCCGTTTCCTTTTAGTAACTCTTCTAGGGGTGTGAAATATTTGCATATCCTTTGATAAATTTTCTGTAATACCCTGTGTGGCCCAAGAATCCATGCACCTCACTCTGACTGGTAGGCTCCTCCAGGCCTACAATAACTGCAACCTTAGCTGGATCTACTAACAAACCTTCCTTGCAGATGATATGCCCTAACAGAGTTCCAAAAGGTGTAGCAAACACACACTTCTTGATGTTTAAAGAGATGCTTAACTGTCTACATATTTCAAACATTAAGCACAAATTGTCACAATGATCCTTAACAAGCCCATATACCATCCAATCATCCAAGTAAACCTGCAAGAATTTGTGAATAAAATCCTGGAATGCTTGAACAACTATGCACAAAAATACAACAGGCATGTTTTTCAAACCAAAGGGCATCACAGTATATGAAAAACTTCCCCATTCAGTGGTGAAAGTCATTTTCTCTTGATCTTCCTGTGCAATTCTAACCTGATGATACCTAGAGAATCCATCTGTAAAAGAGTAAACTTTGTGCCCTACAATGCCTTCTAATATTTCCTCTGTGAAAGGTGTAGGAAAAGGATCAATCACACATGTAACATTTAGCTCCCTGTAATCCACACAAATCCTAATCTGACCATCTTTCTTTATACTAATTACCATGGGGATAACCCACTCTGATTCCTCTAGGGGCTTAATGATGCCAGATTTCAACATTTTGTCAATTTCTTCCTTAACTTTTATGCGCAGGTTAGGGTTCATCCTGTAAGGTCTCTTCCTGACTAGGTGCACACCTTCCTTTAGCTTAATCTTCATCTCCCCTAATGACTCATGCACTCCTTTTAACTCATGGTAGCCCCTAGGAAATAAGTCTTGGAAATCACGTAGTAATTCAATTATCTTTTCCACTTCAGAATCAGACCAATAATCCCCAATTATTGCCTCCTTAGGTTCAACATCCATGCCAATGTTCACTTTCTTGGTCTTCATAGGTTCATGATAGGCACACACATTCTTATCCACACTATCTAACACTTCACACATACCTACTGAATGATCTATATCCAAATTTTCTACTTCTTCATCATCCACTATGTAGACCATATTTCCCTTTTCCTTCTCAAAGAAAGCACACTTAAGTAGTGTGGCATCTGTCTCTTCTACTTCATCAAAATGTGCTCCTTGGTCTACCTCACCAAATAACTCCTGAATGAGTTCTTCAGCCTTTGCATTGTCTCCCATAGTTAAGCACTTTATAACCCTTAATGCCTCTTCCACCAGAGGTTTAGTAGAGAAGTAGTCAAAAGTCTGGGTCATTCTTGCAATCAAGTCCTACCAATTTCCAGTCTCCCTATGTAGCTCTGTATAAACATACCAAACATGTGCACAACCTTGTAAAGTGGAATAAAGTTTGTGCACCCATAGTGAAGGTGGTAAAGCTTCCTACCCCTCTGTCCAGAGTCTCTCACACTACTGAACATGGTGCTGAACAGGTTGATTACCATGATACATGCAGATTTGAGTAGGTGCATTGCTCCTGAAGAACCGAGTGGTTAGAGAAATTATGACTTCATTCCATTCTATGAGATTATCCCTGTGAACCATCCACCAGTGCGCCGATGTCCCACATAGGGTATACACTAACATATTTCTTCTTTCCACTTGATTCGTCCACTACTTCTCCATGGCACATAGGAATACCATAGGGTCTCCTTCTCCAGTGTACCAAGGTACAAAGTTACCTATCCTCCTAACACAATGAGGTTTTCTTCTCCACGCAAATGCACTTCTTACTTCACACCCAACCATCTCATAGGTGCCATGTGCCCAATTATCACAAGAAATACTTGTAGTATCACTAATAGACTATGCATCTTCCCACTGGAGGATTCCTTCCTTAGATGGCTCAAGTACTTCTGGGTCCCGAATGACGCATACATAAATTCTGTTCAGGTCTTCCTCACTCAAAGGTTCAACATAAGGTGCAGATTTCCCATCTGTCAAAGGGATAATCACTCTTTCTTCCTTGTTCTCAAAACTTATATACCCCTTGTTGAACCATAGATCAACATTATTTGCATAACACCTAGGACACCCAAATAGAGCTAGGAAGTTGTCTGCTTCTGCAAGTGCTAAGACCTCAAAGTCCCCAGTGAACTTGGCCCCTTGTATAGTAATGTATGCATCCTTTAAAACTCCGATGGGAGTGGCCTTAGTTCGATTAGCCATAAACAATACATTAGAGGATGGTTGTAATGGAGGTCTGCCCATCTGTACCCATGCATCTAAAGTAAGCACATTAACTTTTGCCTGTATCAATCAATATATTGCTCAAGAGCCACCCATCCACAACAACATTCAGAGTGATCTCCTTGTCATAATCCAAGCTATGAGGGGGAATATTAGCATGGAAGATATGTTATCCATTCTCAATACTTACGTGTAAAGTGTTTCCCTTTAGCCAATTACCTAGTAATGGAATAATATTCTCCTGGCGCAACATCTTGCATACCTCTTTTAAGTCATCAATATCTGATTGGACTGTCTCTTGCTGCCTTCTTTTGTTCTAACTTCCATGACTGTTCCTTTAAACATTGTATTTAACCCTAAAGATTTCTGAGTACCTCCATGGTCTCCTGATAAACCTCCTTTTGATGTGAAGGATCTTGGTACCTTGCGTGTAAAAATTCCTCCTTAGTGATGGTAGGCTTCTGCTGTAACATCTCTCTAGCACACACAACTTCAGCACATGTAATAATCTTCATAGGTACTACCTCAGGTTCTGGTGCCAACTTTGGCATCCACTGATTTTCCATAGCACTTGTATTCTAACCATCCCTGCGCCCTTGTTCTCTTGTTTATGTTGCTTGCTAAGATGCTCATATAAGTCTGGGCATTCCTCATAGTTGTGATTCTTCCCACAAAAAGAAAAAGTAATATTCTAAGGACATTCACATGTAGTGGTCAGGAGATCCACATGTAAAACATGTTCCATGAGGGAACTTGCTCATCCACCACCATGGCCTCGGCCCCCAAATCCACCATGGTATCCTCGACCTCTGCCATGACCTCCTTCAAAGTGCCCTTTGTTCTTATCATAGCACACTTGAGTGTGGTCATGATCATGGTGCTCACTTTTTCCTTTAGAGTTATCTGATACTCCTGTCTGTCACACACCAATATCTATGGCATCATGGATCTGACCAATCAACCTGCAGTCTTCTGTATTGTGAGTCATGGACTGGAAAATATTACAATAGCAAGATACATTCTTTCTTATCGCGCATTGTAATAATGGGCAGTGGCTTGCATCATGGTCCAAATGACATATCTCACAGTCTAGCAACAATGAACACACTGATCTATGGGGAAAACTATCCTTAGTGTGCCCTTCCACTTCACAATTTGTACACCAAATCCTAGTGCACATCTCATGTGCTGAATTTTCTGATAGTTTCTCCAACTACTTTTCCATAGCTACAATCTGTGCCTCCAAGAATGGGCTCACTCTAGTGTCTATACTCTGACTGCTTCAGCGTGAAAAGTGGCTTCAAGTGCTTCACACAGGTCTGTATATGTCTTATGTGACAACACCCTTCTAAAAGGTGTGATACCACTGTGCATGCTGGCTTGCATGAATATCATAAGAAAGTTTAGACAACAGTGTCTTGAAATGGGCATCATATTCCCAAAACTCTCAGTAGTGCCCTGCTTAATATCCTTGAGCACACTTATACTCTTCTACTCAAACTCAGGGATATGAAACTCCTTAAGGAAAGCATCCTTTAATGCTGCATAATCTATGCAAGTCTGATCAGGGTCAAACTTCCTGTACCAACTGTGTGCGCATCCCTGTAATGTAGTTACAAACTGACTTGCCTTGCACTCAGAATCCATAATTCCTTTTGCACCCACAGTATCTCACACATGTGCACATGTTCAACAACATCTTCTATGCCCCTATACTCTAGAAGATGGAGAGACATCTCCATGTAAATATTCTGGGGTTGATGAGGACCCTGCCCACCTGATCCAGAACCTCCTGTGTTACCTCTACCTCTAGAACCACCAGATCCACCAGAACTAGAGCCACCTATGCCCCCTGATCCTCCACCTGTAGCCAGAAGTGGACCAGTGGATGTACTACCCTGTGTCCCAATAGTGGTACTAAACTGAACTCCTACAGTCTGCGAAGTGGTACTACTCCCAGAAGTGAGTCCAAAATTCTACGCGCTTGAGTTCTGTGCTGATGATGTGCCTGAGAAGGTACCTCCAAACAACAAAGAAGACATTTTCCTAGCCATAGATGTACTTGCTATCTGACTTACTCCTTCTCTTCTACTACCCAAACTAGCTTGCTGACTACTGGTTGTACTAGATACTGGAAAACCAAGCACAAGGGCTAGGTTGCTAGGTAGATTCAGATGCACACCCATGGCCCATGTCATCTCTACTGGCATGCTCCCATGTGAGGCCAAGGAGGGTTCCCTATTATGCTTTCCCAAATGGGGGAGTTCCAGATGCTCTGGCTCCATGCCTTCTGCGTGAGCTCCAAATCCTTCATGAGCCATCTCTCTCCTCAATGCCATCCACTCTGTAATATCACATTGCTTCTCTATCTCCCTCTCATGCACCTCATTGTACTTAAGCCACCTTTCTTCTCTCTTCCTCTCTACCACTAGGTCCGCCATCCTTCACCAAACCTGCTCCTGCCCCCACGCATGGTGGGGTTTAGCTAGCCATAAATTTTCTTCCAAGTTCAGGGTTACCATCAAGATTTTGATCACTAGTGGAATGCCTTGCAAATAAGTTCCCCTTGGATAACATAAAAACTGGAACTCAACTACCTCTGGGAAAGAATAAGTGGAAATTGAGTACTCCAAAATATAGCTATTCAAAACACCACAGAACCAAGTATCCACAACGCGTGTCCAAATCAGATCAGCATCATAGAGGGCCTGAAATTCTTCCTGCATCCAGACAAGTGTGTGATACCTCCAATTCCTTTTAGATGCATAAGCAACTAGCCACTCATACAACTCTACTGGAAAGATAGCAAAGAAGCTCTCATATAAATAGTCATACAAATTCTTCTCCACCCACACGCGTGCGTCAAAATCAGATCCAGTGTTGAACCTCTGAGCGTACTCTTCTTCTAGATCTTTTATCCACTCCTCAACACTTGCTAAGGTCAACTGGTACATCTTCATCACAAACATCCTGAAAACAACTGAAAAAGAGGTCCCAACAATGGAACCAATGATGCAGCCTAGAATCCACTATATAAAACCCAGGCACACTGGCACATCACCCAACCTGAGCTGAGCACTCACCCAAAGCACACAAAGGTACCAGGCCCCTCTTTAGAGTTTTCTTGTGTCAGATGTTAGTGTGATGAAGATAAATCATATTCAGAACCATAAATAACCATAAACATTCCACAGAGCATATTCCAGATCTAGATCTTAGAGAATCATGAATTAAACAATAACTATAATAAGATTAACCATACAAGAACCAGTTACAGTCATGTTTAACACCATTATCCAGCCAATATACTCCATTACATTAAACACTGTAAAACATAGAAGCTTCTTACATTATAAAGTATCACCATAAGTCATGTGCGCATCAGATCCAACAACATAACTCTACAATAATTCACTCACTACTAAACTACATAGTTCAATACATACTTATAGGGGTGGGGACTTTCCCTTCACCACCTACACACTTCTCAAAATAGGTCACATGCTGATAATAGCCATGCACCTTTACAATAACATGCACACATGCAAGTGCGCTAATAATAGACATCCTATAGTTAACTGGAAGAAGTAATCCTATTATTAACTCAAGCTCATGCATGGCGCTTATCAGTCACTCATTCCCAAAATACCATTTGCGTGTCACACAAGTCTCCATCCCGATGTGTGCTCCACATGCTATCTCCAAAAATAGCCCGTATCCATAAAAATGGCTAAGTCCCGAAGTCAACTTGTTCTGGCACACGTTTCCTTTCCTATCTTTTCACACCTTCAAATGTGCCTTGTTCCGTCTCTACACTAGTAATAGACCTCAAAGTCATTTCATCTCTTTAACCATGTTTTTCAAGGCATTGACAGTGATCACACACCTTATAATACTCTTTACAATCCTTGTACAAGGTCTCCTACCATAATCCAGCGAGTAGAATCTTACGCATGGTGGCATCACCTGCATAATGCCCACCTACAATACTTCCTTGAGCCTCTTCCATGATATCTTCACACTCATGTTCCAGTACACACTGGTGCAATACTTCATCTCATCCTATTTTGTATAAGTCACCATTGATCAACCTGAAAGGTGCAGCACGAATTGCAAGTTGTTTCCTCTCTAAGGCTTTCATTCCTTCTGGTGTAATCCATGTGCATAAAAATATAGCAATATCCTCTAATTCTAAAGGTGTGTGATGTAACCTGTACAACTATGCATCTGACATTGTATCTTTAATTGTCTGTGCATCCTCCTTTGATGGAATCCTTGATAAGTGGTCTGGGCCAAAATTACTTTTACCTGGTTTTACCATGACTGTAAATTCAAATTCTTGGAGTAAGAGCACCCATTGACATATGCGCCCCTATAAAATGGGATTATTTACCGAGTATTTTAATGCCATATGATCTATATAAAATATATAATGTGTTTCTAGCAAGTACTGTCTGAACTTATGCAGTGTGTAGATCATTGACAAGGCCCCACACTCTATAGTTGTATAATTTTTTTCCATAGGAGATAAATTTATACTAGAAAAAGAAATATGATGGTCTATTATATCTTCTCTAGGATAAGCTAACACTATGCTAATACTCGTGCCAGAGGCTTCCACATGTAAGTGAAATGGTTGGTTTCATGAGGGAAAATTCAGAATAGGTGTTATAGTAAGTCTCTCCTTCAATGCCTCAAATTTGTGTTACTGTGGTTCTTTCCAATAGAATGTCCCTTTCCCTTTAAGTAACTCTTCCAAGGGTGTGGTAATCTTCACATATCATTTGATAAATTTTCTTTAATACCCTATGTGGCCCAAAAATTCATGCACCTCATTTTGACTAGAGGCTCCTCTAGGCTTACAATAAATGCAACCTTAATTGGGTCTACTAACAAACCTTCCTTGCAGATGATGTGCCCTAATAGAGTTCCAAAATTTGTAGCAAATATGCCCTTATTGATGTTTAAAGAGATGTTTAATTGTCTACATATTTCAAACATTAAGCGCAAGTTGTCACAATGATCCTTAACAAGCCCATACATTGTCTAATCATCCAAGTAAACCCGTAAGAATTTGTGAATAAAATATTGGAATTCTTAAACAACTATGCATGAAAATACAGCACACACCTTCTTCAAACCAAAGGGCATCACTATATATGCAAAAAATACCCATTCAGTGGTGAATTTATTTTTTCTCCGATCCTCCTATGTAATTCTAACTAGGTGATACCCTGAGAATCCATCTTTGAAAGAGTAAACTTCATGCCCTGCAACGCCTTCTAATATTTCCTCGGTGAAAGTCGTAGGAGAAGTATCAATCACACATGCAACCTTCAGCTCCCTATAATCCACACAAATCCTAATCCGACCTCCTTTCATTATACTGATTACCATGGGGATAAACTACTCTAATTCTTCTAGGGGCTTAATGATGCCAGATTTCAACATTTTGTCAATTTCTTATTTAACTTTTATGTACATGTTAGGGTTCATCCTGTAAGCTTTCTTCCTAACTAGGCACACTCCTTACTATAGATTAATTTTCATCTCACCCAAGGACACATGCACCCCCTTTAACTTATGGTAGCTCCTAGGGAATGAGTCCTTGAAATCACACAATAACTCAATTATCTTTACTACTTCAGAATCAAACCAATAATCTCCAATTATGGACTCTTTAGATTCAGCCTCCATGTCAATGTTCACTTTCTTAGTCTTCATAGGTTCATGATAGGCACGCGCATTTTTATCCGAACTATCTAAGACCTCACGCGTACCTGTTGAATGATCTATGTCCAGATCTTCTACTTATTCATCATCCACTATATAGACCATCTTTCCTTTCTCCTTCTCAAAGAAAGTGCGCATAAATAGTTTGGCATTTGTATCATCTACGTCATCAAAAATTGCTCCTTGTTTCTCCTCACCAAATAACTCCTAAATGAATTCTTCAGCCTTTACACTATCTCCCATAGTCAAGCACTCCATAACCTGTAATTCCTCTCTCACTAAAGGTTTAGTAGAGAAGTATTCAAAAGTATTGTTCATTCCTGCAATCAATTCCTACCACTTTCTAATCTCCCTATATAGTTCTGCATAAGCATACCAAACGTGTGTGTAGCCTTGCAAAGTGGAATAAAGTTTATGCACCCAAATTGAAGGTGGTAAATCTTCCTACCCCACTATCCAAAGTCTCTCACACTACTGAACATGGTGTTGAACAGGTTGATTACCATGTAATATGTAGATTTGAGTAGGTGCATTGCTCCTGAAAAATTGAGTTGTTAGAGAAATTCTGACTTCATTCCATTCTATGAGATTATCCCTGTGAACTATCCACCAGTGCGTTGCCATCCCGCGTAGGGTGTACACTAACATATTTCTTCTCTCCAATTTATTTTTCCACTACTCCTCCATTGCATGCAAGAATACCGTAGGATCTCCTTCTCCAATATACCAGGGTACAGATTCATTACCAATCCTCCTAATACAACAAGGTTTGTTCCTAAGTGCAAATGTGCTTCTTACCTCATGCCCAACCATCTCATAGGTTCCATATGCCCAATTTTCACAAGCAATACCTATAGTATCACTAGTAGACTATGCATATTCCCACTAGAGGATTCCTTCCTTAGATGGCTCAAGTAATTCCGCATTTCTAATGACACCTACATAAATTCTATTCAGGTCTTCCTCACTCAAAGGTTTAACATAAGGTGCATATTTCCCATTTGTCAAAGGGATAATAACCTTTTCTTCCTTGTTCTCAAAACTTATATACCCCTTGTTGAACCTTAGATAAGAATTATTTACATAACACCAAGGGTACCCAAGTAGAGTTGGGAAGTTGATTGTTTCTTCAAGTGCTAAGACCTCAAAGTCCCCAGTGAACTTGGCCCCTTGTATAGTAATGGATGCATCTTTTTAAACCCCGATTAGAGTGGCCTTAGTCCTATTAGCCATAAACAATACATTAGAGGATGGCTGTAATGGAGGTCTTCCATTTTTACCCACGCATCTAAAGTAACGGCATTCACTCCCGTGTCTGTGTCAATCAATATGTTGCTCAAAATACATCCATCCACAGCAACATTCAGAGTGATTTCCTTGTCATAATCCAAACTATGATGGGGAAGATTAGCATGCAGGATCTTCCATCCATTCTCAGTACATGTGCACGAAGTGTTTCCCTTTAATCAATTCCCTAGTAATGGAATAATATTCTCTTGGTGTAGCATCTTGCATACCTCTTTCAAATCATCAACATCTGACTAGACCGTCTTTGCCACCATCTTTTATTCCAACTTTCATGACTATATTTCACCCTGAAGATTTTTGAGTACCTCCATGGTTTCTTGATAAATCTCCTTCTGATGTGTAGGATCTATATATCTTGCATATAAAACCTCCTCCTTAGTAACTGTAGGATTCTATTATAACATCTCTCTGGCACGCACATATTTAGCGCGTGTAGTAATCTTCACAGGTTCTGTCTCAGGTTCTAGTGCCAACTTAGGCATCCACTGATTTTCTATGGCGTGATGTATCCTAACCATCCCTACATCATTGTTTTCATATTTATGCTTCTTGCTAAGATGCTCATATAAGTATGGGCATTCCTCATAGTTATGATTCTCCCCACAAAAGGAACAAGTAATATTTTGAGGGCATTCGTGCTTGTAATGGTCAAGATATCCACATGTAAAACACATTCCATGAGGAAACTCACCTCATCCACCACCATGGCCCCATCCCCTGAATCCACCACGGTATCCTTGACCTCTACCATGACTTGCTTCAAATCTTCCCTCATTCCGATCATAGCACCCTTGAGTGTGATCATGATCATGGTACTCACTTTTACTTTTAGAATTATTTGATACTCGTGTCTATCACACACCAATATCTATAGCATCATGGATCCAACCAATCAACTTATAATCTTTTGTAATGTGAGTTGTGGACCAAAAAATCTTACAATAGAAAGATGCATTCTTTCTTATTATGTATTGTAATAATGGGCAGTGTCATGCATCATGGTCAAAATGACATGTCTTAGAGTGTAGCAACAATGAATGTATTGACCTGTGGGGACCACTATCCTTAGTGTGCCCTTCCATTTCACAATCTGTATACCAAATCCTAATGTGTGTCTCGTGTGCTGAATTGGCCGATATTTTATCCAACTACTTTGTCATAGTTTTAATATGTGCTTCTAGGAATGGGCTCACCCCATTGTCTATACTTTTGATTGCCTTAGCACACAACACTACTTCAAGTGCTTCACGTGGGTCCTTATATATCTTATGTGATAGCACCCTCCTAAAATGTGTGATCAAGCCCCCAACGAACCACTGTGCATGTTGGCTTACATGAATATCATACGAAATATTAGGAAAAAGTGTTATGAAATGGGAAAAAATATTTCTGAATGCTTTCAGTAGTTCCCTGCTTAATATCCTTGAGCATGCTTATACTCTTATGCTCAAACTTAGGGATAAGAAAATCCTTAAGGAAAGCTTCTCATAATGCTGCATAATCTACGCAAGTCTAATCAGGGTCAAACTTCATGTACCAACTATGAGTGCATCTCTACAACGTAGTTATGAACTAACTTGCCTTGCACTTAGAAGTTGTGATTGCTTTTGTGCACCATAGTATCTCACAAGATGTGCATGTGCTCAATAGCATATTCTATTCCCCTGTACTCTGGAAGATGAAGTGACATCTCCATGTAAATATTCTAGGGTTGGTGAGGACCATGCCCACCTGATCCAGAACCTCTTGTGTTACCTCTACCTCCATACCCACCAGATCCACCAAAACTAGAGCCACCTATGCCCCCTGATCCTCCACCTATAGCCGGAATTGGACCAGTGGATGTACTACCCTGTGTCCCAACAGTGGTACTAAACTAAACTCCTACAGTCTGTGAGGTGGTACTACTCTCAAAAGTGATTCCAAGATTCTGCGTGCTTGAGTTATGTGCCAATGATGCACCTAAAAAGGTACCTCCAAATAATAAATAATATGTTTGATCGGCCATAGATGTACTTTCTACTTGATTTACTCCTTTTCTGCTACTCCCCATACTAGTTTGATGACTATTGGTTGTACTAGATATTGGAAAACCAAGCATAAGGATTACATTGTTAGGTAGATCTAGATGCACACCCGTGGCCCATGTCATATCTGCTGGTGCACTCCCATATGAGGCCGAGGAGGGTTCCCTGTCATGTTTTCCCAAGTGGGTTAGTTCCAAATACTCTAGCTGCATGCCTTTTGTGTGAGCTCCAACTCCTTCACAAGCCATCTCTCTCCTCAACGCCATCCATTTTGTAATATCACATTACTTCTCTATCTCCCTCTCACGTGCCTCATTGTAATTAATCTACCTTTCTTCTCTTTTCCTCTCTACCACTAGGTCCACCATCCTTCACCAAACATGCTCCTGCCCGTGCGCGTGGTAGGGTTTAGCTAGCCATTAGATTTTATTCCAAGTTCAAGGTTACCATCAAAATTTTAATCACTAGTGAAATGCCTTGTGAATAAGTTCCCCTGGGATACCGTAAAAAATAGAACTCATCTGCCTCTAGGAAAGAATAAATAGAAATTGAGTACTCTTAAATATAGCTATTTAGAACATCTCATAACCAAGTGTCTACTACGCATGTTTAAATCAGACCAGCATCATATAAGGCTAGAAATTCTTCCTGCATCTAGACAAGTGTGTGATACCTCCAATTCCTTTTAGATGCATAAGTAACCAGCCACTCGTACAACTCTATCAAAAAGATAGCAAAGAATCTCTCATATAGACAAGTATACAAGTTCTACTCCACCCACACGCATGCGTCAAACTTAGATCCAATGTTGAACCTTTGAGTGTAATCTTCTTCTAGATCTTTTATCTACTCCTCAACACTTATTAGGTTCAACCGGTACATCTTCATCATGAAACATCTGGAAAAAACCGTAAAAAGAGGTCCTAACAATGGAACCAATGATATAGCCTAGAAGCTATTGTGAATAACCCAGGCATGTTGGCACATCACCCATCCTAAGCTAAGCACTCACCCAAAGAACACAAAGGTACCAGACCCCTCTTTAGAGTTGTTTTTGCAGGATGTTAGTGTGATGATGATAAAACATATTCAGATCCATAATTAAACATAAACATTCCATAGTGTACAATCCAAATCTAGATCTTAGAGAATCATGAATTAAACAATAACTATATTAAGATTAACCATACATGAACTAGAATCAGTTATGCTCAACACCATTATCTAGCCAATTTTATCCATTGCATTAGACACTATAAAACACAAAATCTTCTAACATTATAAATTATATCCATAAGTCATACGTGCATCAAATCAAGCATCATAACTCTATAATAATTCACACTCATACATATCCTAAACTACATAGTTCAACACATATTTATAGAGGTGTGGACTTTCCCTTCACTACCCATGCACTTCCCAAAATAGGATGCATGATGATAATAGCCATGCACCTTTACAATAGCATACATACACACAAGTGTTCTAACAATAGATGTATTATAGTTAACTGGAAGAAGCAATCCTATTATTAGGTCAAACCATGCATAGCACTTATCAGCCGCTCAATTTCCAAAATACCATTGTGTGTAGCACAAGTCTCCATCTCCATGTGTTCTTTGCACGCTATCTTCCAAAAAAAAGGCTAAGTCCTGAGACAAATTGTTCTGGCACGCATTTTATTTCCTATCTTCTTGCGCCTTCAAATGTTCCTTGTTCCCATGCATGCATTTTTTGTATGTCTTCTCCTTAGAATAATATTTTTTCTACTCAACATTACCCCACACAAAAGTACATTATCATCCCGGTAATGGGAATTCTTCCTGATGTACAAATAGGAAAATGTGTGTGCATCACACTTAAAGGAATTAAAACTAATATAATATATTCAATAATGTAGAAGACACAATGAATTTTCTTGAGATAAATCCCATGAACTGGGATAGAAAGTGCACCTCCATTAATGTGATACAACTCAAAATATTTAGCCTCCTTTCAAGCACTAATAGTGTATGGGCCACCCTAAAGTGCATCAAAATTTGAATGGTGTACTAGGTTGGGTCTGTCAGTATCCCATTTTAAGACCATATCACCAAGTTTGAAAGCTTAAGGCCTAGCCTTTTTGTCAAACCATTTCTTTGTTAGTTGTTGATGTTTTTCTAGCTTGATCATGGTAGAGTTTCTCAATTCTTCATGTTCAAATAGCTTTGTCATTCTAATTTCTCTTTGATCCATGCCCTCAAACACTAATTCTTGGGAAATATCTAATGAAGGAAATTTAAGAGATAAAGGAAGCCTAGCTTCCTTTCCATAAACAAGCTTGTAAGGTGAAGTACCTATTGCATTCTTCATCTTGATTCTGTCTGCCCAAAATTCATGCAAGACCTTCATGTCCACTATCTCTAATTAATATTCATCATCTGTTTCATGATTCTATTCAGGTTCTTGTTGGTAGACTTAACCAAATCATTACCCTAGGGGTAATAGTTATAAGAAGTATTCAAGTAGATTTCAAGGCTAAGCGCCAAATCAAAAATTTTAGTACCAAGGAGGATTTTGCATTATCGGAGATAGTGGTTTAAGGAATGCCAAACCTTGTTACGATGCCTTTGATAAATTAAAGGATGACTGACTCTGTAGACTCCTTGAGCATGACATCTTATTTACATTTGGTGAAGTAGTCTATAGCTGTCAAAACCCACTTGTGCCTAGTGCTCGAAGGAGGATTGATCATGCCTATGAAGTCAATTTCCCATTGTGCAAAATTTTGATCCACTTGGATTGGTTGGAGGGGAAGCACTGCTAATTTTTCCTTCTTGTAAAGAAAGCACATTCTTTTCATTTCATAACCCACTTGTGCATGTCCACAAACAATGTAGGCCAAAAGTATCATGCCTTGATGATATTCATAATTGTTGCTTTGGTAGAGAAGTGTCCACCAAAGAATCCATTGTGAAATTATGCTAACATTGTGTCAAATTGTGCACCATCAATACATCTCAGCAGCATCCCATTAGTGTTTCTTCTAAAGAAAACACCATCAATTAGTGCATATGGAATAGATTGTAGCCTCATATGTCATTTCTTCACTTTCTTCAAACCAGGATGGTATGCACTAGAGGAAAGGAATGCAACCAAGTCCTTCATCCAGGTGCACATGCTATAATATTTATTTTTCTCAGATTTAGCATGTGAGAGCTCTTCATCTATAAGTAATGCAGTCTCAGGTTCATTCTAGCTTCCTCCTGAGCATTCAAGTGTTGATATGTGATTTCTTTTGAAAAAGGATGTGCTCCTTTGATTGTGAAGTCATGCTTGATATGGACTGTATCTTCTTTGAAATTGCAGATCTTTGACTGAGTCGGAACATAATTGGACTCTTTTAATTCTTTCATTTTAAACCTGAGTTTAATCTGATCTCGGAATGAATATGGAGTTATCCATCTATAAGACCCAGCCTTGGATCAGTGGCATTGATCCAAGTAATGCTTTAAGTTTATTTGGGATGAACTAAAATTATAGACCTTTCGCAGGTTGCAAGGTCTGGATGCATTGACTAAACTGTTCCGGAGTCTAACTCAGGCTGATCGTGTTAAATGAATTGGTTCCCGATATCGTAATATCAGGAAGGTCTTGATCGTGGACCAGGTAATAAATTCAGATACATTTATTTCCACTAGCCTATTGGCAGTGCAGGAGTGAACCCTGTTCGTGAATGTATGTTGTAGATTCTTTTTCTGAGCATTTGAAATGTTAGACCTAAGCTGGATTTATTAAGGTTAGTAACCTAAAACTAAACTATAACCTAGGGGTTAGATTAGTGTTAATCTAACCTAGGCCTAGGCTATAAGCTAATGTTCTAAGTTAGTATCTATGTGCTATGAGGTTAGACTAAGTGTTATCTTAAATCCTAACCTAAGTTACTAACCTAACTAATGAACAAGGAAGAAAGGGGACCTATGGAAGGGTGCGAACCATGGGCGGCAGTTTCTATGGCATTAAATGGAGGGATAAGTATGAAGGACAGGTAATTTGGTAGAAGTTTTTAAACGGCTAGCTAGAGCCGACGTGGCAGGTCGCCAAAGTTGGAAATGGTCTTCGAACTGGTTTTATCCATCGCCAACTATGGCGGTCGGTGGCAATGGAAATTGAGCGGGAAATTAGGAGTAAATGCCATTTATGAACTCGGTCTTCGAGCTCGGGTTTCACGGGAAGGCATGCAAAATGGAAAATTAGTAGTTTGTTTGGTTTTTCATGCGCTCCGGTTTTCCCTCTGCCTGATCACTGGTTCTTCGCACCAGTCTTCTTGGTGTTGCATGGCAAGTATGAGCGTAACTAGCTCTTTTCTCTGGCAAGGAAAATTTATAAGTCATGGAAATAACAAATTTTTGTTGGTGAATCTAACTTGGAAAAAGAGGAGAAGGCTCGAGCTCTTTCAGTGGTCTTCTTCGGATTTTTAAGCAAATAACCAGGCATGTTAGGCCTTAACCTTTAAAAATCTTGCTTTCTTTCAATTGATTTCATTAGAACAACTCTGTTCAGATGATTTATGGGTTTAGATGGTTTTTATGGTAGCTTTGTGTGATTTTGTTACTGTATCTTCTTGCTGGTTCGATTTTTCAAGTTTAACCCTTGATGGGTGTGTATTGTGTTTCGAACTGTTGCTCTATTTCATTGTGTTTTGCATTCCGGCTTAAGTTTGTGAAATGTATGCAAGAAAGAATATTAGACCTGCTCTGTGAGAGCCCATGAATTGTTCCCTTGTTGGGTTCAGGCTACAGTTGATACTTGTTGTTGATGCTTGTTGTTGATACTTGTCAGAAAGGATACTGATGGACTTTTGTTTGAATGTTCAGTTTAATTGGACTTCTTTGTAAGTTCCGTCGTGGTTAGTATAGGTGGTGGTTACTGAATCTTGTTGGGTTTCGCTATGATACTTAGGTTATGTTGAACGGATAACTGGCTGTGTTTCAGTATTTGATGCGACCCTGTAGAAGTTGTTTTTCCCTCCCTTGTGTTGCAATTACGGGATTTAACCCGTTGATGGTTTGCATTATATTTATTTTATTTACAAGATGACTTTGTGGAGTCCTTGGATTGGTTCGTATATTGGACTACTGTATAAGTCATGTATGTGTATACTGGTAGCATGATTCCGTCGGAGTCCTGGAGGGGTAACTTGTAATACGACTTCTGTTATCTTGTAATGTATACCTTCGTTTAAGTAATGAAATTTTGGTACAGACTCAGTTGGTGTACTTTTTACGTTTCCTATCTGTGTAAGCTTGAGCGAATAATGTTTTAGAGGCTCAGTTGGATTCCTTGTTACGAAATCAGTATTTAGCTTTTGTATAAGCCTGATTTTGTATATTTACCATTGTTGGCACGGTTGGAATCATTAACTGATATTTATTTTGTATATCGGCTTCTGTAGGAGCTTTATCGTGTATACTGTTGTTCGGATTCAGTTGAAATCCTTGATAGGTAACCAGTGTATCTGCCTCTATATAAGCCTGTTTTTGTACACTTGTTGTTTTTGGCTCTGTTGGGTTCCTTAAGTTAGATAGATATCATGTATCTTGGCTTCTGTAAAAGTGGGTCGTGATTACCATACTTTTCAAACTCTGAATGAGTTCAGATGTGAATACAGTATGTTATGTTTCTTTCTGAATAATTCCAGTTAAATGAGGTTGTGCATGTGCGTGGATTTTGTATGAATATCTCTGCATAGTCTTAGGGAAACATCATTTGCTTTAATGTCAAGGAGTCTCTTGTTGACTGCGATAAAAGAGAAGTTCTTTGATTTCGACCTTGAATCTAAAGCCTTACAGTGTTTAGTAGGGATTAGAGCGAGCTGTAGGTTGCTGAGAGGGATTGTTGTCGTGTTTGAGCATGATTACGTCTTCTGTTGCATGGATATCTAGTCTGGAGCTTGATTGAACTTAGGAGCTGTCGACTGCACCTCAACAGGCGATGGCAGTGAATATCTTCTTGTTTGTCGCTTCGTGTGGAAGGTCATGTGGAGTCTGTTTGGTAGATAGTCATCACTGTTTGGCGTGAGAGCTACTGTACTGCTATTAAACTCCAGTAGTTTGTTATATTTTAAACTTTAACAAAACTGTGGTGCTTCTGGTGGCCTCGTCTGATTTATTCGCATGTGTTTAAGGTGAATGCTTTGCTCTTGGAAAGACGGTACAGTCATGAGCTAGTTCTGAGGGAAATATGTATGATTCGTTTATTTCTCTTCTGTTGTAAAGTATAGGTTGATATAATTGTTTATCTAACTTTTGGAATTGTTCTAACATGCTGATGGAATCATGAAAGGTTATGATATTCATTTATTATGTTGAATATATTAGTCCGTCTGATGTTACTGTCCTTGGGATTCAGATGGATAGTTGTTTAGATGCATTTGTCTTCTTGGTCACTAACGTTTTGATGAAATATTTGAAAGGTATCCGAGACTATTTAGTGACTATAATATGAGCTACGCGTTTATAGTCATGTTTGTATTACAAGAGCATAGTCTGAAATATGTTTACTTGTTTGGTGAAATGATCTCATTTAAACAGGTTGTTTAATGAAAACAGTTGGTGGATTGCAATTGTTTTAAGAGTTAGTGCTTATCATGCTCAGTTCATCGAACTGACCCATGTTGACAATTTTTGCAGATGGTTTCCGTAAGTGGTAAAAGCACGCAGATCTGATAGGATGTTCAGATTGTTTAATTTGGTTTTATGATGAATTTCAGCTTGATTCTCTAAATGTACTATATGAGGAAAGATGTTCTTTTTCCGTTGAGTATTGTATCAAGTAAGCTGAAAGCATAAAATGTATTTGATTAGCCTGAAGGGAATAAAGTGAGATATTTGTTACTTATGTGTTTGTATTCTTATCTGGATAGTTTGACCTTCTTCAGATCAAATGATCTTGAGAGCTTGTTATTATTGTTTAAATTGGAGACTTTTGTGATTATCAATGTAAGCTTGCAAGAATATGTGAATGAATACTTATGATTGTTTAGCAGTTCTAGTATGTTCTATCTAAAGCTAAATTAAGATTTAGATCACTGTCTTTCTGGAAGCTAGGGTAAAAATAAACCTAAGCAAGACGCTAAACAAGCTGGATTAAATTATTAATTCCTAGTCTTGATTAAGCCAGGACAACGTTTAATTGGATTCTTAATCATTATATCTTGATACTAATAAGTACGATATAAATTCAGTTATGAGAACTGATATAAACCAAAAAAAAGGGGTTTGGTTAGCAATCTCATGTGAAGGATGGGAGTAATTGTCCAATTTCGTTGATTTAGAATTATGTATATTCTATGAACTCCTTGATGGGACCTCTAGTCTTAATAACTTCTCTTGTGTATTGGGTTTTATTAAGAAGGGTCATTCTAAGGTGAGGAACCCAGGGGTTGGGAAAGACTACTCTTAAAGGGAGCGTCTTATGGTATAATTTAACTCAACGTATGTAACACTTTTTTTTATAAGTAGATCTTTTCGAGGCGGATTTAAAGGTTGACGGCACAAGTCAACTGCAGGGTTGTACCTCCGAGAAGATTAGGATCTTCTCGAAGATACAACAATGCAGGTGACTTATGACGACACCCTTTGCATTGATCGTTAAGATTTACACCTTAAACTCGAACAAGTTACTCTGGGACCGATTAGGAATGTGGTCACGTTATAAGGCTGCCTAGGAGACTCGGGGTATCTTGACACACTGGTTTAACTAGGGTTGACCCAGTATGTCATCGTATCCCTAGTCCTCGGGAGCATCCATATAACGTTGTCACCTTACTAATCCGTTTCCGAGTGAATAACTTGGGATAGGAGGGACTGACAGAAGTCAGTATAAGACATTCTACATAACATAAGAATGGGGTGAAGGACGTATTCCAGATTGACGAGTATGCCGTTAAGGAATACGAGACATAAGCAGTATGTTTCAAATCTTTGGCCAAAGTATCGCAAGCTGCTGATTGCGTTGTCCTAAGTCACCTGGTCTAAGGGATGAGATGCCGATGAATAATGGTAACAATTATTCAGATAGGTTCCTTAGACAGAGCATTCTGAATCCCAGAATAGGGAAGAGAACCGCAAGAGTGGTGTGTTAAATAAAAACGCCAACTCTTATTACTCATGAATAGATCGGTAGATTACCGAGTCATGGAATGAATAGATCGGAGGTACTCCGAGTCATTACAGCTGCATATGGTTATCTGTTATAAGAATGGTTATTTGATTTGTGAGTTCTAAATTACGTATTTAGAACCAGGATGCATTTATCAAAAAAAAAAAAATTGACTTGTTCTAATGTATAAAATGAGGATGTTACAATCATCACAGAGCTCAGAATGGCTTCTAGATCAATGCAGTCATTCCAAACAAAAAGATATTTAACAAATTATAGGACTGAACAAAAATAGAAAGGAAAATGCATAAGGATTCATACTCATTCCATAAACATATATGAAACATAACTATGAAGATATATGTATGGACCAAAATCATTAATGATCCTATTCAAATAAATTGGAAACCTCACTACATCCATTAGATCCATTACAAAACATCACATAATGGCAGACCAAAGTCATACATCATAACTGGATTTACATCCCTTAGCTCTCAAAAATAAAATTTTCAATCCCAAGCCCATTGATGCATCCTTATCCTATATTTTGTCTACCCAACCCAATACCACTCCTCGCAGTGTTTTTGCAAAGCTCTGCTCTATATTGATCTCTCTCCCTTAATTCCTTTGTGGGCACTTGTATTTATAGGCCCCTTGAACTACCAACCCATCTTTCTAAGGATTCAGATCTGTCACCAAGTGTCCATATGTGGACCTCCATGGGATCATGCTCTTCCAATCCTGAGCTCTCCACTCCTTGCCATGATGGTCTTCTAGAAGCTTCCATCATAGGGAATATTCTTTTTTAAGCCAACCTGTCACCAAGCTAGCACCTTATCCATTCATCATGTGCAGGTGGGTCACACTTTTCTTGTGTCCTTCCTGATACGCCAAATACATCTAAATCCTGAGACTTTTTTTGTCGGCACATATCACTGGTCCTTTTAAAACCCCTCCTAGAATCCAACCAAACAATTTTGAATACGTCTTTCCTTACATTTCAACCACCTCAACTTAGGCCTTGCACGCTCATGTGCCTTTTTGTTCTTATTCAATATTTTAGGGGCCCAACATCACCCCACACTTTACATGTTCTATGAACTCAGGAATACTTCTTCAAAGAAAGAATTACAATAGACTTAATGTCTTGAAAAATAAATAAGGGAATGAAGAATTGGGAAAGATGAAAGAATGGGGAAGTTTTGTTATTACTACAACAAGATAGGAAAATCTCTTTGCAAGTCAGCCTCCAAATTTTTCCAAGAATTGACTTCATTTTTGCTCTTTGGCAGAGGTCATTGACTAGGGAGCTTACCTCCTCAAAACCCAGTCCATCTCCTCGAGTGTTTATTGTTTCAACCATTCCTTCCAATTCCTTACCCACTTCCTCAGGAATATCCATCCTTCTTGTAAGATATGGGTACAACTCCTTCATTTAGTTTTTAATTAAACCTCATAAGGTTTCAATGTCTTATGACTTCTTCTCAACCTCAGCTAGGATCCTCTCCCGCTCTTCTCTATTTCCTTTGTTATTCTCTTGGAATTCCTTGAGCTCTACCTCATGAGTGGAAACCAGAATACTCACCACTCTACCTTTGTCTGTGTAATTTTCATACGCAGCCTCAGCACTATGGGTAGTGATTTTCACATCAGCAAGAACCTTGTTATACTTGGAAATAATTGCTATAACCTTCTATTTGTTTTCCTTTTCCATGCGCGCTGCTACTTCTTCCGCGGATTCTAAGGCCAAAGGTTTCCTCTCCATGTTGAGGATGCGTGTTAAGTCTTCAAGGCACTCAAGGGAAGATCCATACTTTTTCACAGGTGGTGCTAGGTCCAGATGCTTCAAAACAATGGCATCTGTGATGGATTCTACCTTCTTGTATACCTTGCACACCCTTTCCTTTTCTTCCCTTAGTTCACACTTTAGCTATGCAATAATTAGTTCCTCCTTATTCAAGTCCTTAGTCCTTTCTTCTAGTTCTTCTTCCCTCTTTTCTAGCTCTACCTCTAGAAATTTTACCCTGTCATTCCTTCCAAATAACCTGACTTCATGTTCAATTGAGACCTTATTTAATGCATTACAACCTTTTTCATCTGAAAGTTCTTGAGCACTCACCAAGAGGTTATCTCCTTTTGACTAAGGCATCTTCATTATTTCCCCTTGGCTTAACTTGAATTATGGCTCGTCGATGTGGGACTCAATTTCCCATGAAAGCATTTTCCTCGACCAGGGTATGCACCTTCTTCATCAAATGACTTCATTTCCAAGAGTTAATCTATTGGTACTATGCTTTGGAAGCTCACGTGCATCACCTTGTTTGGATCATCAATACTACTCATTCTTGGTCTCTGGATCTCCATGCGCTTTCCTCCTATGTGTGTGCCCTTAGGAATAGTTTCCATTAGACTGGGGCATCCTGCGTTGTGATGATATTTTCCTACACTTTCTTCCTTATCTTCATTCATCACTATTTCAGCGTTACGCTCCAACTCTTGTTCTACCAAGGCTTCAATGATTTTCATTGCTTCTCTATCTACCACCTCGTTTATCTACTGCATATTACTATGTGAGGCTTGGATGTCCTCTGAGATCCTTCCTATTATATGCCTCTTCACTTCAAATTTAAAGTCCCATGTGAAAGAGGCAACTTGATGATAAAAAGTCCTAACTTTTTTCCTTCCTTCTCACAAATGCGAAAGTCATTCTTCTCCTCTTTGCCAAAGTCTTCTCGGTTGATACAACAAGTGGAGGAAAAAATGGATTGGTCTCCCTCAGGTTCATCTTCTTCATCATCGTCCCTCTCACCCTTGTAGTTCTCAAAGCTCTCTGTGTCCTCCAAACCAGCCTCCTTTATCAACTTATGTTTCTTCCTAACTGGGGATTCCAGTATAGGGGATTCGGCTCATTCTTCTTCCTCCTATGGTGATTTGATGTGTTTTTGAAACAAAGTTTTTCCCTAATCCATCCAAACACATGAAATGTCAAAATTGAAAGTTGCAGAGGTAGTTTTAAAAGGTGAAATGATGAGAGGAAAGGCATCTGCATGCCTTGATGATGAAAAATGTGCCTCCAGGAAGGATAATGATCTGAATATTTGTAATGATTCAGTCTTTTTAAAACACCTGGCAACTCTTGTTGCAAATTTGTTAAATGTCATTTTCAGTGAATCATGAGAAATTGTTGTAACAAACTTGATCCCTTGGCATATTATTTGCTTGGGAAAGAAGGATCCAATGTGGCAAGAGATATATAATGCATTTTGGAGAAATGCAAATGGTCGGGAACTTGAAAATCATGAGCAAATTCTGAGAGAAATCTCATTTTCTGAGAAACCCACCAAAGAACCAGGTTAATTTCTTCTGTGTTGGATCTTCATGTATGTGAGTTGGTTACAAGTGTATAGCCATCACACAGCTCTGAGATTGTTCATGAAACTCTCCCCTGCTGATGAATCTAACAAGCTTTTGAGTTAATCTGTGTTTTTATGGGCAATATGATGTCTGTTATCATTTTAAATACCTACAAATAGTTTTCATTGTTCTTGTTGCAATCTTGCATTGAAAGTCTTTAGAAATCACACAGAATCTCATCCTTATTGATAGTTTAGTGGCACTTGTAGTTTTGTTTGTTAGAAGAGCTTTCATCTGGCATTGAAAATAAGTAGTTTAAAATCACTCCACCTTCATTTGTTGATTGGGATTTCTTGTAAGCCTTTGGGGGTACCTTAGGCATGGTTTGATCAAGGATTTTTGTGTTTAATTGAGTTCTTTACTTCAAGATTTTGTGGTGAGTTCTCAAAGATTGTGTGAAGAGTGCAACCTGGGCTTCCATTTATGCATCTTCTGGTTGAAAGAACATCCTGATTATTTGAAGCATTTTATCTGATAGTTGTTCAAGTATTGTAGAGGTTGTCAAAGATTTGATATATCCAAGTTTGTCTTGTCAATACCCCACCAAAAAATCATCTGAATAACTAATCCTACCCATACTACCCCTGCATTGCATTGTGTGTCAACAAAAGAATCTAACCCATCTACAAAAATGCACAAAGCAAATCAGGATCATACAATGTCTCCAGCAGCCTCAGCCTTGTCTTGAAAGCATTTCCATCATTTAGTAGTGACAACTCTGTTGAGTTTGAATAATGGAAAATTGATCATGTTTTCCCAAGGCCATCTCCATACAATATGCATAGTATAAGGATATCTCCACCTCCTTCACAAAACAAAGGCTGCAATATAGGTTCTCTTACCTTGGTTGAAAGGCACAACCTAAAATAGTGAGGATTAGATCAAAATCCTTTCAAAGTGCTATCCATCTCTCCACAAATCTGAGTGCCAGTTAGATCACATCCCTGGCTACAAAATGACATATATCAAGATCTATCTACCTTCAAGCTTCATGTCATATTTCTGATGCTGCTCAGACTGAAAAGGAGAACAAATTTGGGTACCAACACTGAAATGGCATCGTTTCTAGGGACCTGTTTTGAATTCCTGGGGACATTATTTGTATTCATTTTCCAGTCCATGTCTATTTAGCCCATCAACAACCCTGGTAATGGTAATTTCTTGTGTGATTTATGTGCAATTACAAAATCTGAGTATCATCTTCTGATCAGATTTATAAGATTGGAATGAAGAGTAGAGTTCTGAGTTTGATATTATCTTAGTTCAATCTGATCCATGTGCATACATATTTGAGATATTTGAATGCATATCAAACCCTGGTAATGTCCCTTTCAAATTCTACATGCAAATACATTGTTGAAGCATCATTTTATAATCAGATTTGTAAGGATTGAGTGAAGATATAAGTTCTGCCTCCAAATTTTACCAGTTTCCAGTAGTTGTTGCACTTCATTTGCATTTGTGGTTGATAAATTCAAAGAAAGGAAGGTCTGATCTATAAAGTTTGGCAAGATTTTCAGTGTTGATAGATATTTGACAGAGTATTTTAGTGCATTTGCACAACTAGGGTGAAATTCCTTAGTGGCGACTCCATGTTGTTCTGATCTTGATAAAGTACCAGTGTCTTAACCTTTCTGTCATTTACTTTTGTGTTGCTAATCTCTACAAAACTGGAAGGAAGAAGATCTCTCTTCCTTAGAGACTCTGCTAAGAAGTTGTTTACAGATTCAAGAAACTCAGAGTTGGAAGGGAGAAGAGTTTGGAAAGTTGTTAAAGGTCAGACATCAGGAAAAGATATATCCATTGGTGAGAGAGATCAGCCTTTGGTAGAGGATTATCACTCTTCTTCAAGTGATTCTGATTCAAGCAATCCTCTCATAAACTTGTTTACCTCAACTAGTGAAGGTCCTTCTGTTGTACCTGGTAAGTTCCTTCTTCAATCTGCACCTGTGTGTTTCAATCCTAATAAAACTTTCCAAGAAAATCAGCACTTAGAGAATACCAGTCTTGTGAATCACATTCTTGAGCCCCAAAGACCTTGCACTCCTCATCAGCTTATGTCACTCCCAAGATCACCACCACCAAACAATATGGCTCAGCCTAGACCTCCATTTGTTGTTAACACCTTTGGTCCTATAGACTTTAGAGGAATGGATGGTTACCCAAATGTTGTCCCACAAGATGTCAGAAATAGATTGCCAAAATTCCAAGGTAACAATGCAATAACTGGTGATCAGCATCTCAAACTTTTTGTTAACATGATGGAAGATTTTGAGATAGAGTTTGAAGATGTGTATATTAAATTGTTCATTCATACACTAGAAGAGGATGCTAGGGATTGGTACAAGGCTCTGCCTGATAATTCAATTGATTCTTGGACTGAAATGAAGACTGCATTTAGGTTGCAATATGGTGACAAGACTGATCCTAGATTTCTCTTGTCTGAGTTTGAGAATATCAAGAAGAACCCCAATGAATCAGTCCATGACTTTAACACAAGGTTTAACAAAACTTTGAGAAGGCTTCTTGTTAATCTGAGGCCTTGTGATGAGTCTTGTTTAATCAAATATGCAGATGCATTTGATAAAAAGGCAGCCTATTACCTAAGAGACAAGAACCCTACCAATCTAAGACAAGCTTTCACCATGGCACTTCAAATTGAAAACAATATCAAAGCAATTGGGAAACCTCTCAAGAGAGATGGTGTAAAGTTGATAAACCCTGAAAAACCTCAAGCTAGCAAGGGTGCTGATTTAGAGGAGGTTGTGAAAACTTTGGCAGGGGCTGTCAAAGAAATCTCATATAAGTTGGCAAGAGCTGAGAAAGGAATTGGGAAACTTCACAAGGTCAGCCAAGAGCACAAAACCATGACATATTTTCCAATCATCCTAGAGGTGATCAAAGGGCAGATGATAGAGGAAAAGGACCCATGGGGTCTGCAAATAGACATCCTCAAGCACGTGAAGGAAGAGTGTTACCTGATCCCCTAACTACTAGGGTTGCTGTTGTTGAAGAAGTTGCTGATATTGATTGGTGTGATAGGTGTTTTCTACCCCATCCTCCATGTGAAGTGGACCAGCAAGAAGGTGAAGCTAATAATGATGATGGTACTGATGATGATATTTGCATGGTGGGTTGTTCTACAAGCTCACAAAGAGGAGCAACATCTACTAAAGTAATAAGTGCAAGGACTACTGCAAATTTTTGGGATTGCATCAAATGGGTACAAGTATTTCTTCCCCCTCATACTCTTAAAGTTGATGTAGTGCAAGCTTTTGAAATTCCTAAAATTGACTTTGAATACTTAAGAGCTTTGATGATTAAGAAGTATGATGGTGGTATTCCTTCGGAGGAAGATAGACAATTGTTGATGAATGTTGTTGTAGCTCAAGAGAAAGATTATAACACTAGAAGCAAAGTTGTTAAAGGAGTTGGGCCTCAAGCCAAACCTAAAACACCCTTGCTCACAAGCATTCCAAAAGAAGCTCCTAGGAGAGAAACACTTGCCAAAAGCTCTTGCTGTCCCAAGAAAAAATTACAGTCCTCCTCATGCCCAAGCTGCCAAGAATCCCTTGCCATCAAATGAATCTTCTTGTCTCCCTTCCAATGCTGCTTTGCCAAAGAGTGTTCCCTATGACATAGCCCAAGTATTGAGCCAAATCAAAGTGAGTGTTCCAATCATTGAGTTGCTTAGAATTCCTGAGCATAAGAAGAGAGCATTTGAGTACTTGGGGTTGAAAGAGGAGAAGACTACTCCAGGCAGAAATGTAAATGTTGTTGAGACTCCTCCTCAAATCATTGCTGACCTTGAAACACCACCAGTAGTAGAAGATCTTGGAGAGACACCTGAGGTATATTTGGGGACATCCTTGGTTGATTCCCAATTGAATGTTGATCCATTCTTCACAACTTTGATCATAAAGGATAGGCTACTTCACAATTGTATGTTTGATTCTGGTGCATCATGTAATGTCATGCCTCTAGAATTCATGAATGAGTTGGATATCAAAGTGACAGTAGCCTATGGAAAGTGTACTACCATGGACTCAAGAGAAGTGTCGGTTGTTGGTTGTGTGAAGGGTTTGGTAGTGCAGCTCGCATCTTATCCCAGAGGAATTTAAAATTGGATGTTGTGATTGTTGATTGCCCTACCAAATGGGGTATGTTATTGTCAAGAAAGTGGGCTGCAAGTGTTGGAGGGAGTGTCCAAATGGATATGTCTTTTTCCACCATTCCCATTGAGGGAAGCCTTGTCAAGCTCTATGGAGAAAAGAAAATGTTGCATCTAATTGAGGACCCTAACAATGCTTCTTATGAAGTATTATTTGCTGATGTTGATGCTGATAATTTTATTGGTTTTGCTGATGGAAAAGAACACAAAATGGATCAGTCAAAGTGCCTTGAACAGGTATGTTCTCCTTGGACCTTGCTATTTTATGGAGCTTGCTCCAAATTTGGAAATGGTGCTGGTGTAATTCTGATTTCTCCTAGCTTGGAAGAATTTGTTTTTTCCTTCAAGCTTAATTTTGAATGTACTAACAACATTGCTGAGTATGAAGCCTTGTTGTTGGGTCTGAGAATTGCATGGAAGTATGGTGTCAAGGACATCATTGCAAAGGGAGATTCAGAGCTAGTTGTCAAACAAATAAGAAAACTGTATGCTACAAAAAATCAGCGGATGAAGCAGTATAAGCATGTAGTTTGGGATCTAATTGAGATGTTTGATTCCTTCAATATTGTGCACCATGATAGAAGTTTGAATGTTGCTGCTGACAAGTTGGTAGTGATGGGGTCAAGATTTGGAGATTGCACCATTTCACCTTATTGTGAGTACAATGTTGAAGTGTTAACTAGGCCAGCTGTCCCTGACAACATCAAGCATTGGCAAGTGTTTGATGATGATGCTCAAGTGCAAAGGTTCTTACAAAATCAAGGTGATTTTATAGATCAACATATTTATTGGGAACCAATGGTGTGTGTGACTGAAGGAAGAGAGACTTTGTTTGGAAAAGATATTATCCAATTGAAAACTAACACCATTCCTAGAGGTCTTGTTGCTCTTGAGTCAAATTTTAACAATGTTGATTGCATCATCAATAGAAACATGTCTACCTCAAGGGATGTGGAAGAGCATGACTTGGGAACAAAGGAAAAACCAAGAAAATTTTGGTTGGGCAGTAGTTTAAACAAGGAAGAAAAATAGTCCTATCTTCAATTGTTGAAACAATATCAAGACTGCCTTGCCTGGTCATATTCAGAGCTGAAAGCATATAGAGAAGACTTGTTTCAGCATGAGATCCCTATTGAAACAAATATGCCAAACCATTCAGGTAGAAGCAAAGGCCAATTAATCCACTCCTCTCCATGAAAATGCAAGATGAATTAAAGAAACTGAAGGAGGGAGGGATCATTCAGCCCACAAGGTATTCATCTTGGGTTGCAAACCTTGTGCCAGTCAGAAAGAAGAATGGAGATATCAGACTTTGTGTAGACTTTAGAAATTTGAATAGAGCTTCATTGAAAGACAATTATCCTTTTCCAAACATGGAGAACATGCTGCAGTTAGTGACTAGATCTGAATTGTTGTCCACCTTGGATGGTTTCTCTGGCTACAATCAGGTTGTTGTCAAGGAGTCAGAAAGATTTAAAACTACCTTTACCACTCCTTGGGGAACATATGTTTATGTGAGAATGCCTTTTGGTCTCATGAATGTTGGAGCTACCTTTCTAAAGAGAAATGGATGTTGCTTTTGCTGGTTATATAAATGACTTCATTGCAGTTTATCAGGATGATGTGACTGTATTTTCAAGGAGCAGAAAAGATCACTTGCAGCATTTGGAAAGAATGTTGATCAGATGTAGAGAATTTGGAATCTCTCTCAATCCAAAGAAGTGTCACTTTGGGGTGCAAAAGGCCAAGCTTCTTGGTCATATTGTTTCAAATTCTGATTTCATGATTGATCCTGAGAGAGTAGAAGCAATCAGCAGGGTGCCAATTCCAAGAACAAAGAAGGGCATCCAATCTTTCTTTGGGAAAATCAATTTCATTAGAAGGTTTGTGTCCAATTTTGCTGAGTTGACTCTTCCTATCACATGCATGTTAAAGAAAGATCAAGTTATCAAATGGGAGGAGGCTGCTATTCAGGATTTTGAAGGAATCAAGGAAGCACTTAAACATGCACCTGTCTTGGCAGCTCCAAATTACAAGAAGCCTTTCCAAATCTTCTCCTTTGCTTCTGAAAATACTATTGCATCTGTTTTGCTCCAAAAGGATGAAGATGGGGCTGAGAGGCCTATTGCCTTCTTTAGCAAGGCTTTACAAGCTGTTGAGTTAAAATATACAATCATGGAAAAACAAGCATTTGCCTTGGTGAAAGCAACAAAGGTTTTCAGGCCTTATATTTTAAGTTCAAAAGTTGTTGCTTATGTTCCCCACACCATGGTAAAAGACATCTTATCAGAGATGGAGATCTCAAGTAAAAGATGTAGATGGGTGAACAAACTATAGGAGTATGATATGGACATCCAAACCACAAAGTTGGTAAGAGGTTTGGGTCTTGCTAAGCTCATGGCTGAGAGCAACTTGCAGACTGTGGAAGTGAATGAAGTAGAGGAAGAAAGGGTAGATGTTCTTGGGAAATTGGTAAGTTCTGAGTGGTACAAGGATATAATATTTTACCTCAGACACCTATGTTGTCCTGATCATTTAAATAAAAATCAGAAAAGAGCCCTCAAGCTGGCTTCTCAAAAATACATCATCACTGACTTTGGGCTGGCTTGGAAGAACCCTGAAGGTGTCCTCTTGAAATGTGTAACTGAAGATGAAGCTCCCAAAGTAATTGCTGATTTCCATGGGGGAGTTTGTGGAGGACACTTTGCTGGAAGGGTTACAACACACAAAGTTTTGAGAGCTGGTTATTGGTGGCCTACTCTCTTCAAAGATGCAACCATGCTGATTAGAAAATGTGAAAGCTACCAGTGTTTTTTTGGATGAATGAAAGCTTCAGGCTCCCTTCCTTTGTAGCCTGTATCAATTGAAGCTCCTTTCAAATAGTGGGGAATGGACTTCATTGGTGAGATTTCAAATCCTTCTAGTGCTGGCCATAAGTGGATTCTTGTAGCCACTGATTATTTTACAAAGTGGGTAGAGGCAATCCCCACCAAGAAAGCAACACACCAAGTTGTTATGGACTTCTTGTTGAATAATATCATATGCAGATTTGGTGTGCCAGTCAAGATTGTGGCTGATAATGCCATGTGTTTCAGAGCTAAACCTTTGATGGAAATGTGCAAGGAGTATGGAACCAATCTGACTTATTCTTCAAACTATAATCCCCAAGGAAATGGACAAGCTGAGTCCAGCAATAAGAATTTGTTGAAGATCATTAGAAGGACCTTGGAGTTGAACAAGAGAAAATGGGGTGAACAACTGAAATTTGTAGTTTGGGCTGATAGAATCACTGCCAAGAGAGCTACTGGTAAGAGCCCATTTGAATTGGTGTATGGAACTCAAGCTCTGCTACCCTTACATCTGTAGTTATCTTCATTTCAGTTTGTTCAACAGCTTGAGGATCAAGAGGTCAGTCCATATGAAGCAAGGATCAATCAGATTATGGAGCTAGATGAAGAGAGAAGAGCATCCCACCAGAGGCATATCAGATTTAGAGAGAAGTTGAAAAGATTGTTTGACAAGAAGGTCACTCCTAGGGCCTTCAATATTGGAGATCTGGTTTTGTTGTGGGATAGCAGAAATGAGGATAAGGGAAAACATGGAAAATTTGATGCATTATGGATGGGCCCTTACTCCATTGATATCAGAATTGGTGAGAATACCTTTTTTCTCAAAGATTTAGATGGGGAATTGCTTGAACTACCTGTTAATGGTAGGAATCTGAAGCATTTCTTGGATTAATCCCCAAATTTGAGGTATGCACCACTTGTACAGTGTATAGTGTTTGGTTTTTCACTCTATTTTTGGTGTTTTGTCGGTTTGTGGTTTGCCTTGGTGTGTGGTAGCCATTTTTGTCAGGTTCTCAGCTAGTTTTTGGTGATTTTGGCTCATGACTCCTTTTCCCAATGGATTATTTTGGCACTTGGTCTACTTATTGTTCTTGTGGCACTCACTGGGAGTGCCCATCCCCGAGCAGGAGCCGATGTTGGTGTCCATTTTGATCCTCTATGCTTTTGCCCTAATTTTCCTTTCACTCTGCATTTCCTGAAACATTTTCTATAGTTTAATGGGTGAAATGAAGTTGTTGCCTCTGTTCCCATGCCTTAGTCCATTTGAAAATCATTTTCCATGCCCCATTTTGAAGAAACACCCAAGTTTGCCCTAATTTGTGCCCTAATTTTTCCAAATCCATGGGCTATGTCGTGTTTTTCCCTTTTTTCAATCGTGAAAAATCAAATTTGTTCGTTTCATGCATATTTGCCCTCAAAAATCCTATCCCCATGGTCGAAACTTGCATAAAATCAATTTCCCCTTGTTTTTTGAGCAAAAAATCCCTCACCCACGAAGAAAAAATCAAATTCAGGCATCTCTGGTAAATTCTGTGTTTTTTTACGGTCGTACAGGTGTCATTTGACCGTCAAAATTAAGCTCAAAATTCTCCTCCTACGTGGCCACTTCTGGTTGGACAAGGATCGATAGGGTTTCTATAAAAACTTAACATTTTTTGGCCTTTGGAAAATTTCAAATTTTCCCCCGCAACCCCACAGGTCCCAGAGGAGGGACACGTGTCATGTTCTTGTGCCAGGGCAGAAGGGAAGGCTGGTGGAAGACTTAGGAAAATTTTGCCTTTTTTGGCGAGGGGAAAAAAGTTGTAGAAGGGCCCATGGGTCCGCAATGGAGCAGGGGGTGGACACGTGGCAGGCACGGAGGAGGTGCAGAGCGGAGGAGAAGGAATTTTTTTCCCTTTTGGCAGAAAAGCTAAGGTGAAATTTTGGAGCGCGGCCCTGTGGCCAAAAACGTGTCCATAAAGTCAAAATTTTGGACTTTGAAGTTTTAACTTCAAATGGCCCCTTGGGCCAATCACAGGTGGACACGTGGCCAATTTTGAAAGTCAAAGGAGGAGCGGGCCGATGGAAAACTTAATGATTTTTTAGCTTTTTTTCTAAAGTTAAAAAATGGGATGCATCTCTGCTCCAATCAGGGAGGACACGTGGCAAAGGTAGAGCGGGTTGGCGGGCCAGTGGAGGAAAAAGGGAAATTTTTTCCCTTTTGCAAAAAGACTTAGTATGGAAATTTGAGGCGTGGCCCATGGAAAAATCAGAAGGAGACATGTGGAAGGGAAAAAATCAGAGGCATGGGCCCGGAAGAAAAATTGAAAATTTTCCCTTGGCAAAAAAGGGGTCAAAACATGAAATAAGCCCATGGTTTTTTAGTGATAGAGAGCATGACACGTGTCAAGGGCAAAGGTGGAGGTGCGGGCCCACGGGGCAAAAAGTGAAAATTTTCCAAATTTCCAAAAAAGGTCAAAATGCGTAGAATTGAAGCGCGATCCCAATGGGACCCACCATGTGCCACGTGTCATCACCAAAATTCAAGGGCGGAGGGGCAGAGAAAAAAGTCAAATTTTTCCATTTTTCCAAAAATGTCAAAAAGTCAAAAGGTGAGCCCGAATTGATTCCCAATCATATTTTGACACGTGGAGGGCCCAGATTGAAGGAGAAAGAGCAGATCAAGGGTAACTGTACATTTTCATTTTTGGCCACCATTTTTGCTCCAGGAAGCTTGGAGTTGTGAATTTTGCATCATTTTTAATCAAATTTTTGATGAATTCCATGTCCTTTTGGCCTTCAAAGATCAATGGAATGGTTTTAGGGATTAATTTGTAGATTTGAGGTGTTTTTGAAACAAAGTTTTTCCCTAATCCATCCAAACACGTGAAATGTCAAATTTGAAAGTTGCAGAGGTAGTTTTAAAAGGTGAAAAGGTGAAATGATGAGAGGAAAGGCATCTGCATGCCTTGATGATGAAAAACGTGCCTCCAGGAAGGATAATGATCTGAATATTTGTAATGATTCAGTCTTTTTAAAACACCTGGCAACTCTCGTTGCAAATTTGTTAAATGTCATTTTCAGTGAATCATGAGAAATTGTTGTAACAAACTTGATCCCTTGGCATATGCTTTTCTTGGGAAAGAAGGCTCCAATGTGGCAAGAGATATATAATGCATTTTTGAGAAATGCAAATGGTCGGGAAGTTGAAAATCACGAGAAAATTCTGAGAGAAAGCTCATTTTCTGAGAAACCCACCAAAGAACCAGGTTAATTTCTTCTGTGTTGGATCTTCATGTATGTGAGTTGGTTACAAGTGTATAGCCATCACACAGCTCTGAGATTGTTCATGAAACTCTCCCTTGCTGATGAATCTAACAAGCTTTTGAGTTAATCTGTGTTTTTCTGGGCAATATGATGTCTGTTATCATTTTAAATACCTACAAATAGTTTTCATTGTTCTTGTTGCAATCTTGCATTGAAAGTCTTTAGAAATCACACAGAATCTCATCCTTATTGATAGTTTAGTGGCACTTGCAGTTTTGTTTGTCAGAAGAGCTTTCATCTGGCATTGAAAATAAGTAGTTTAAAATCACTCCACCTTCATTTGTTGATTGGGATTGCTTGTAAGCCTTTGGGGGTACCTTAGGCATGGTTTGATCAAGGATTTTTGTGTTTAATTGAGTTCTTTACTTCAAGATTTTGTGGTGAGTTCTCAAATATTGTGTGAAGAGTGCAACCTGGGCTTCCATTTATGCATCTTCTGGTTGAAAGAACATCCTGATTATTTGAAGCATTTTATCTGATAGTTGTTCAAGTATTGTAGAGGTTGTCAAAGATTTGATATATCCAAGTTTGTCTTGTCAATACCCCACCAAAAAATCATCTGAATAACTAATCCTACCCATACTACCCCTGCATTGCATTGTGTGTCAACAAAAGAATCTAACCCATCTACAAAAATGCACAAAGCAAATCAGGATCATACAATGTCTTCAGCAGCCTCAGCCTTGTCTTGAAAGCATTTCCATCATTTACTAGTGACAGCTCTGTTGAGTTTGAATAATGGAAAATTGATCATGTTTTCCCAAGGCCATCTCCATACAATATGCACAGTATAAGGATATCTCCACCTCCTTCACAAAACAGAGGCTGCAATATAGGTTCTCTTACCTTGGTTGAAAGGCACAACCTAAAATAGTGAGGGTTAGATCAAATCCTTTCAAAGTGCTATCCATCTCTCCACAAATCTGAGTGCCAGTTAGATCACATCCCCGGCTACAAAATGACATATATCAAGATCTATCTACCTTCAAGCTTCATGCCATATTTCTGATGCTGCTCAGACTGAAAAGGAGAACAAATTTGGGTACCATCCTTCTTCACTATTTTTTCTGTCTAATGTTCCTAGCTCATTTTATTTATATGTTTTTCCTAATTTTAGGAATTAAATGCTACCTCACCTACCCACTACTTGAACACTTAATGCTATTTTTCAACAAAACCCACTTTACAACTCATGCACCCAACCTTGCGTGGACAATCCCCCAACCTTCTGTTAACCAATCCATCTTGACCAGGAGACTCTTGTGCACTCAGTCACCAATTTTAAGGTACTTCCATCATGATTTTTTCTCTCACCTACCTCATGTTGCTTTTGTGCTTCTTCCTCTTTTGTACGTGGATCCACAATGTAGCATTACCCTGACACCAATCATCATTTTTTACCTTTCCTTCCATGCACTTCCTTTCCTAGTGGCATCCAACTAGGATTTCCAACCAATCCTTCCTAGGTGCTTCACACTTTGCACCTTCTTCCACCTTCTCACCCCACACTAAAATGATGCATGTGTCCTCTATGCATTCAAAAATTCATATAAAAATTAGCTTCATGAGGTTACCACTTATGCCCAAGGCGCAACAAAAAACAACAATGAGAAAGGGAAACACAAAGAAAAGAATATGAAAAAAATGCATTAAAGGAAATCCTAAACTAACTGGAAATACTACCTTATTACAAACACCAAGAAGACTTATTTATAGTAGGGCTTCAACCTACTCCCATTGAAGTTTCCTGGAAATCTCATCCCATCCAGTGCTTGTAACTGGCACGCACCTAAATCAAGGCTATACGAGATGATGTAGGGACCCAACCAATGCACCTTCAACTTCCCAGGATGGTGTAGAAACATTGAATCATATAGTAAGACCATCTACCCAACCTCAAACTTTTTTTTCTTAATGTGACGATCATGCCATGCATTTTGTTTTGATTTTTCAGTCTTCTGGCTCCACCTGGCAAGTGATCATCTTTCATCCAATTTCATTAACTTTTCAATTCTTTCTTCCAGTGTTTGTTCATCTGCCAATCCTCCTGCATGCGCTATACGCAGAGAAGGTAACATGAATTACACTGGTAGGACAGCCTCCATGCCAAACACTAATTAAAATGGTGTGGCCTTATTTAACCTCTTGTAGGTTGTCCTATATGCCCAAAGAACAGACTGATACTTTTTCATCCCAATCTTGTCTACCAACATCACAAATCTTAGTCAACGTATGACTTAAGTATTTTGTTAAATGCCTCAGCAGGTTCCATTTACTTGTGGATGGTAAGGGGTAGTCTTGTGATGAGGCCACCATGAATTCTGCTAATAGAATCCTTACTGTCTCATTCAAGAAATGTGTACCCCTGTCACTATTCAAACTCAAAGGGCATCCATACCTTGTAATAATGTTTTCCCATAGGAACCTTGCTATGTAGTAGCTGTTGTACAATCCTTGGTAGGTGCTTCTTATGCCCTCCTTGTCAAGTAATATGTGCAAGTGATTCTATAACGTGACACAGTCCTATGCACGGCTGGTGTAATAGGGCCTACAAATTCTATAGCCCACTTTTCAAATGGCTTGGCACTGGGAATAGGGAGCAAAGGCATTTCATCTCTTTGCTCTGGTTTTCCAATGCACTGACAATGGTCACACGCCTTGTAATATTCCTTGTAGTCTTGATATAGGGTCTCCCACCATAATCCAGCCATTAATATCTTACGTGTAGTGGTGTCACCTGCATAGTGTCCACCTGCACTACCTCTGTGCACCTCTTCTATTATGGCTAGGTGCTCATGTTCTAGCACACACCGGCGCAGAATCTCATCACATCCTAATTTTTATAAATCCCCACTAATCAACATGTAGGGCACGTGGAGCATATAGCTAACTGTTTTTATCCAATGCCTTCATTCCTTATGACGCTACACCTGTCTTGAGAAATACTTGCAATATCTTCTAAGTCTGAGGGCACACCCACAACCTAAATAGTTGTGCATTTAGCATAGTATCCTCAATGCTTTGCATGCCTCCCTTGAATCAATTCTAGACAAATGATCAGGTCCAGAATTACTTTTTCCTGGTTTGACAACCACCGTGAACTCAAATTCTTGGAACAATAGTACCCATCGACATATGTGCCCTTGTAGAATGGGCTTGTTCACTAAATATTTCAATGCCATATGGTCAGTGTAAAATATAAAAGGGGTTGCCAGCAAATATTGTCTGAACTTGTGAAGCACGTAGATCATTGACAATGCCTCACGCTCAGTTGTAGTATAATTCTGCTCCGCTGGTGTCAACTTCCTGCTTGCAAAGCACAAAGGATGATCAACAATCCCTTCACCAGGTTGTGCAAGTAATGCTCCAATGGTGGTCCTTGAGGCATCAACATGAACATGGAAGGGCTTATCCCAAGAGGGGAATTGTAGTATGGGTGCAGTGACAAGCCTATCCTTTAAAGTTTCAAATGCCTTCTGTTGCTGCCTCTCCCCAATGAAAGGCACTTTTATGTCTAAGTAAACTCTTCTAAAGGTGTGGAGATCTTGGCGTATCCCTTGATGAACTTCTGTAGTAACCCGTGTGCCCAAGGAATCCACACACTGCACTTTGACTAGTAGGCTCCCTCAATCCCACAATTACTGCAACTTTGGCGGGATCTACTAGTAAGCCCTCCCTACATATGATGTGCCCCAATAATGTTCCAAATGGGGTAGCAAAGACACATTTCTTAATATTGAGGGATATCCTCAACTGGTGACACTTTCAAACATCAACCTTAAGTTGTCACAATGGTCCTTCACTAACCCATATACTATGTCCAATCATCTAGGTAGACTTGAAGAAATTTATGGATGAAGTCCTGGAAAGCTTGTACCACAATGTGCGAGAACACAAGCAGGTGCATTCTTTAACCCAAAAGGCATGACTGTATAGGAAAAACTTCCCCACTCAGTGGTGAAATTCATCTTCCTCTGGTCCTCCTTCACGATCCTTACCTGGTGATAGCCCAAGAATCCATCTGTGAAAGAGTAGACCTCACGTCCTGCCACTCCCTCTAAGATTTCTTCAGTAATGGGGTTGGGAAAGGATCAATGATACACACTACATTCAGGTCCCTGTAATCAACACAGATCCTTATCCTTCCATCCTTTTTGATACTAATCACCATTAGACTTATCCACTTTGACTCTTCAACAACTTCAATGATGCCCAATGCTATCATCTTATCTATTTCTTCCTTGACCTTCACGCGTAGGTTAGGATTCATTTGGTATGGTCTCTTCTAGACTAGGGGCACACCCTCCTTCAACTTAATTCTCATTTCCCCCAAGGAATGGTGAACACCTTTGAGTTCATGATACCCGTGTGGGAATAAATCCTCAAACTCATGTAAAAGATCAATGATCTTGGAGACTTCCTTCTCCAACCAATAGTCTCCGATGATAGCCTCTTTAGGCTCTTCTTCTGAGCCGATGTTAACCTTCTTTGTCTTTAAAGGTTCATGATAGGTGTGCACCCATTCATCAGCACTATCTAACACCTCGTGCATCCCTACAGAATGGTCAACATCCAAGTTTTCCACTTCTTCCCCATCAATTATATAAACCATCTTTCCTTTTTCTTTTTCCACACATGTGCTCAAGTTGGATCTCTTCTGGTTCTTCTTCCTTAAAGTGTGCCTCCAAGCCAGGTTCACCTAGCAAGTTCAGTAGCCTATCTTCTACCATAGACACTATCCCCAATGGTAAGGTGCTTGACAACCTACAATGCCTTATCCACCAAGGGTTTTGTACTCCGATACTCAAATGTTTGAATGAGATCAGCTGCTAACTCTTGCCAATTCCTTGTCTGGCGGCATGTCTCAGCATGAATGTACCATGCACACACAACCTTGTAGGGTGGAATACAACTTGTGAACCCATAATGAAGGTGGAAATGCTTCTATGCTTCCCATCTAGGCTATCTCACATGCTTGGATATGGAAGGAAGTGGTCTCTTTACCATGGTAGTCTTTTATAGGCATGGGCATGTTGCTCCTACAAAACCTTATGGAGAAGGAAATTCTCACCTCACACCATTCCAAGAGGTTCTCCTGATGTGTAGCCCACCAGCATGTGTATTTCCGAGTAGGACATAACTTAACATCCCTCTTCATTCATTCTCCTTCTTCCACTGAGCTTCCATCTCCTGTAAAAAGATCTCAGGGAAGGCTCCTCCTGAATACTTAGGTAGCTTCTTTCCTCCTAGGCACCAGACTGTACGTGCCTTTGTCACCTTTGTCACCAATCCTCTCAAATGTCATCTGATTAACTCATAGGTCCCATGTGCCCAATTATCACACGTTATACTGGTGGTGTCACTTAAGGACTGAGCATCCTCAAACTGGATAACTCCCTCTGTGGGATGAATTATCTCTGGATCCCTGATTGAGCAAACATATATTCTATCTAAGACCTCTTCTCCCAGGGGTTCAGTATAGGGTGTTGATTTTCCATCAGCCAGGGGTATGATGACCCATTCCTCCTCATTTTCAAAGCTTATGTATCCCTTATTGAACCAAAGATCCACATTGTTCTTATAGCACCATGGGCACCCAAGTAATGCTGGGAAATTGTCTACCTCGTGAGTGCCAAGACTTCAAAGTCCCCAGTAAACTTAGCTCCCTGAATGGTGATAGCTGCATCCTTTAAGACACCGATGGGCATTTCCTTCATTTTTTTTTCCATATACAACACATTCGAAGATGGCTGTAATGCAGGTCTTCCCATCTGATGCCATGCATCCAAGGTGAGAACATTGACCTCCACACCTGTGTCAATGAGGATATTACTAAGGAGCCATCCATCCATGACTGCATTTAATGTGATCTCCTTATCATAGTCAAGGCTGTGAGGGGGAAGGTTTGCATGCAAGACCTACCTCTCACACTCTTCTCTGGTGCATGGTACCTTCTCTCTCAACCATGCTCCTAGCAAGGGAATAATATTCTCTTGCCTTAGCATTTTACATACTTCCTTGACCTCATCCAGGTCATCCTTTGGCACCTCAACCTTCCTTCTTTGCTCCTCCCTCCTGGACTGCTCCTTTAGACACTGGATTTCTCCTTGTAAACTCTGAATGACGTCCATATTTTCTTGATATACCTCCTTTTGATGTCGACAATTCTGGGTACTTCCCATGTACCACTTCTTCCCTTGAAACTAGGTTCTTCTGCCTTGGCATTTCCTTTGCACATGTGGCCTCTGCTCTTGTTGTTACCATAATAGGTTCCAAGCCTACATCACGTGTCACCCATGGCATCCATTGTGTGTCAGCCTTCTTAATGCTTACCATTGCAGCACCCTTGTATTTCTAGTGCTGTTGACTCATGTGCTCAAACAACTCAGGGCACTCCTCATACTTGTGCTTCTTCCCACACCATGAGCACTGCAATAAGTTTGGACACTCGCGCTTGTAGTGGTTTGTAGATCCACAATTAAAACAGGTTCCACATGGGAACTCACTTCTTCCTCCATAGTTACCATGACCATGGAATCCTCCGTACGAAATCCCCTTCCGTGCATGCCTCCATCTGTGTGCTCCTCATAATGGCGATCATCACCCTTAGAACCACTTGTAAGGCTAGTTTGGCACACACCAAGATCAATAGCCTCATGAATCTGGTCAATAAGCCTACAATCCTTGGTATCATGGGTTGTAGATGTACAGATCTTATAATAACAAGATACATTTTTATGGATTGTGCACATTGTAGTAAGGGACATCTACTTGCATCATGGCCCCCATGAAAATTCTCACAGTCTATTGCTATAGCATGTACTGTCTTCCTAGGGAAACTATCCTTGACATGCCCCTTTACTTCACAATCTATACAACATATACCACTGCGAGTTTCATGGGTTGAGTTCGCAGATAAATTTTCCAGCTGCTTAGCCATAGAAGTGATTTGAGCTTCCAGAAATGGGCTAACACCAGTGTCAACACTCCCAACAGCTTCAGCATAGGGCAGCTTCCAATGCCTCACGCGGGTCTGTGAAAGTCTTATGAGATAAAGCCTTCTAAATGGTGTTATCAACCCTCCAACAAACCATTGAGCATGCTGTGAAGGGTGAATGTCATAGGAAAACTTTGACAGGAGGGTTTTGAACCATGCATCATACTCCCACACACTCTCTGCCATTCCCTGTTGGATCTCCTTAAGGGCACTGATGCTCTTCTGTTCAAACTCAGGGATGTGGAATTCTGCTAGGAAGGAATTTTTCAATGTGGTGTAATCTACCACCATCTGATGGGGGTCATACTTCCTATACCAGCTATGCACGTGCCCTTGCAATGTCATTGCAAACTGACTGGCCTTCCACTCTAGGGTTGTGATCCCCTTTGCATGCCATAGCAACTCACACTTGTGAACATGCTCTGCAACATCTTCAATACCTCTGTAATCTAGAAAATGTAAAGACATCTCAAAGAAGACTTGAGGAGGTGGTTGGGGCCCTTGTCCTCCTGATCCAGTTCCTTGACTTCCTCCAGTGTTTCCTCCTCCACTAGATCCACTAGATCCACCAGGTCCTGTGCCCCCAGTCCCACCAGTTCCACCTCCAGATCCTCCTGCAGCCAGTAATGGGCCTGAAGTGGTCATGCCTAGGGTCCCCAATGTCCCACTAAACTACATGCCAATCATCTGTGAGATTGTGCCACTACCAGATGTGTGTCCCATGCCACTCCCTGATGTGTTACCCAAGCCTTGTGTATTTTCTCCTTGTCCAAAAATTCCTCCAATACTAGAATAGTATGCGCAGCCATAGAAGTAGGAAATGAAAAAATTGTATCTCCTGGGCACAGATCTGTCACTTCCACTGATACCAACTGGGTTAACGATACTTCTCCCTTGATCTAGAAAACCAAGTGCCAAGGTTTGGTCACTAGGTGGGTTCAGATGCACACCAATGACTCTTCTCTCTCCATTTGACAAACTCTCATCAGAAGCTGAAGGGGTCTCTCTTACACACTTGCCAAGATGGGGTAGCATAGACTACTCAGGTTCCACATCCTCTGCGTGAACCTCAAATCCTTCCCACAATGTCTACCTCCATATATCCATCACACTTGCAACCTCACATTGTCTAGCAATCTCCCTTTCACGCGCTTCACTATACTTGAGTCATCTCTCCTCCATTTCTTTCTCAGTCACAATATCTGCCATCTTCCTCCACCCTAGCTTCCTCACCCAGTGCTCAGAATGGTTTAGCCGGCCATCAGAAATGCCTCTAAACTCAAGGTAACAATCAAGATCTTCATTTCCAGAGGAATAATACATAGAAATGATCCTCTAGGCTCCCGTCAGAAACTCAAACTCAGCAACTTCTGGACAAGAATATGTGGAAATAGCATATTCCAGGGTGTAGCTAGCCAACACACCTTTCCACCAATGATCCACAGCATGAGTCCATGTCAGATCTACATCTTGTAGCCTCTGGTACTCTTCTTGGGTCCACGCATGTGATCTATAATACCAGCTTGATCTAGACACATATGCCGAGAGCCATTCATACAGATCTACTAGGAAGCAATAGAAAAAAAATTCATACAACTCATGGTAGAGGTTCTCTTCTACCCATCTACGTGCATCAAACTCAGGTCCAGTGCTGAATCTCTAAGAAAATTCATCCTTTTTGCTCTTAAACCATGTTCCAACACCTTCCAAGGTTAAACACTCTGTCATCACTCATTACAAAGATCATGATGTATGTTATTTCCCACTACAACTTTGAAAAGAGGTCCCAGAAATGGAACCAAGATGTAGTCATCTTTAGACCCACCAAAGAACAAAGGAATCCCATGCGCATCGGCCTATCACCCAGCGGGCACTGGGCTCACCCAAGGCACGCATGGGTGTCCGAGTCTCTCCTTTATGTGAGTTTAGTGGGAAACATCATCTATGATAGGAACTTAAAGAGAGTGAGTGGAAACGAGACATGCAATCATCATAGAGCTCAGAACAGCTTCTAGACCAATGCAGTCATTCCAGACAGAAAGATACTTAACAGATTATAGGACTGAACCAAAAACAGAAAGGAAAATGCATAAGGATTCATACTCATTTCATAAACATACATGAAACAGAACTATGAAGATATATGTATGGACCAGAATAATTAATAATCATATTCAAATAAGCTGGTAACCTCATTACATCCATTAGATCCATTACAAAACATCATAGTATGGCAAGACCAAGTCATACATCATAACTGGATTTATATCCCTTAGATCTCAAGAAGAAAATTTACAATCCCAAGCCCCTTGATGCATCCTTCTCCTATATTTTATCTACCCAACCCAATACAACTCCTCAAAATTTCTGCAGAGCTTCACTCTCTATTGATCTCTCCTCCCTTTTCTTCTATGGGTGCTTGTATTTATAGGCCTCTTGAACTGCCAACTCACCTTTCTAAGGCTTCAGATCCATCGCCAAGTGTCCCAATGTGGTCCTCCATGGGAGCATGCTCCTCCAGGCCTGAGCTCTCCACTCCTTGCCATGATGGTCTTCTAGAAGCTTCCATCACAGGGTATATTCCTTCCTAGGCCAACCTGTCACCAGGCTGGCACCTTATCCATTCATCATGCGCAGTCGGGTCACACTTATGGTTTTTGAGTGAAGAAAGTACTAATTAACCCATGTCTTTTGGCCATTTTACTTTGCTTTCTGTCATCACTGCCGACCTTCAGCACATACTTTCCTAGTTTTTTTCATTTTTTGCATCATTTTAGCCTTGACTGGGGCACCCAAGCTAGTACTAGGGTGCCCACAGGTCCCTGGTCCCAGTTGGGGTGCACCTGATCCTTTTTCCACTTTCCCACCACTTTTTGGGAACTTTCTAGCCATTTGAGCATTCTATATTTTTGGTGGTCAGCCTTTTCGGGGTTAATTACAAAATTAGAACAAGAGAACCATATAAATATAAAGTTATGAGACCATAATGAGGGACCAAGCACTAAGCACTACTATCATCACCTAAGGTTGCATCCATCAAAGGCTCCATTTGCATCCATCTAGCTCCATCACAAGGCACAAGGTTGGTTCATCTTCATCACACTATATAGGAGGGAAGTTTATTCTATTCCATCCACCATTTTATTACATTTCTACACATAGTTATTGCTCACTACTTTCACAAAGTGTGACTGGCACAAGAGCACCTAGGGCATGATTGCACACACAAGCACATAGAACTACATCAGGTCTGAGATGTAGTGCAGTGCTCAGTTAGTAAGTCCACCATTGTGGCCGTGAGGATAGTCTAACCACTTCATATGCATATTTATTTTTTATGGGTTTGATGCTTGTCTTGGGTTTTTACATGTCTCGTCTTCATTTCTGATTTCCAGTGACATATCCCGCAGTCCAGTGAAAGCTAGTGCAACAAGAAGAGAACACAAGTGATCACTTAGTGACACCTCAGAGGAGGTTTACAGAGATTTTTCATAGACCAGGGAACCCATATCTCAGACTAGGGCACCCACAGGTGCCCCTGTACCTATCCAGGTGCCCCAGTCCACTCAGATTGCCCAGATCTACACTTTTTTGGACCTCAGGCTAGTGATCATTTCCTCCTCATATTTCTCCAGGTTCATCTCTACGACACAGTATAACAAGATTGTCAAATCAGCTAAGTTCTTTCTAACTCTCTTTGCACTCTAGGGTTTCACATATCTACTTTCTTAGTTGTTTGGGTCATTTCTTTTGTTTTATTTTTAGCTCTTAGTTACTGTTGTACTTCTTAGATTAACTTCTAAAATCCCCATTTTTAGTTAATCATTTTGGTGAACCCGATCTTCGAATACTCTTTCTCCTTGGGCCTTTTCTTCATATGCTTGTCACTCGTAGTGGTCATTTTGGGTCTTTTCAATATTGTGAGCTTCCTTCATTCACTCATAGGGCCTCCAAACCAATGGTTGATATCCCTACTTCTGTAGCTACCACTGAAAATCCTTTGGATAATTCACACAATGTTCCTCTCCATGAAATAGAAGCGTCTGATAGTGAAAATTCCTATGATGAAGACACTAATGTTGACCAAGATCAACTTAACACTATTACTAATTTTTGACAGGACTTGCATGATCATCCCACTCATCTTCCACATGTCCTACATGCTTTGATTACTGCTAAGAATTATTGTGATGCTTTTGTCTCTATAGTTGCTCCTTCTTCGGCTCCCGTGGTCTCCACCCCACCCATTTATGTCTCAACTTCCATTCCTACTACTACTACTCCTGTCATTCACCCTAGCACACCTAACATGCAAGCTTGTCTCTTCTTCTAATACTCCTGATCTAACTTCTTTGTATAACAATTTGTAAACCCAAATTCAGAAGCTATAGATTGCTACTTCTTGCACATCACCATCTTTAGACTCTACATCATTGTTGCATACTCCTTTCACACCTGTTATATCTACCTATCCCTTACCACCTAATTTCATCTCTCTAAAATTACCCATCTTTAAAGGCCATGGTGATCCACAAGAACATCTCTGTGCTTTTCACGTAGCATGCCTAGACTATGCAGATGACTCTACAATACTAGCTAAGATTTTTCCTCGTAGCTTACAAGATTATGTGATGTGTTGGTTTTATGACCTACCTATCCATTCAGTAAACTCTTTCATGCATCTTGTTGATGATTTTCTCACTCACTTTTCTATTAACATCAGCTCTAAGATCTCTTATGCTCAACTTGCACAACTTAAACAAGGATCTAATGAACACTTAGCAGATTATGTCTTGCATTATAAAAATAATTTAGCCAAGATGTCCAATATGCTTGCAGATGCTGAGCTTCAAGATTTATTCATTCAAAGTCTTTTACCACCACTCCAAGAGAGTGTTCTCTTTGAGACTTCTTCTTCCTTTGATCAAATTTTTCATACTCTTAAGCTACATGAAACCAAGCTCTTAGCTATAGGAAAGCTTAAGTATCAGGAACAAACATCATCCTCCACGCTTTTCCAAGTAAGTCAACATTAAAGCCATCTATGACTAAACCATCAGATACAAAATTCATTTTCAACACAGTCTCTACTACTAAAGAGCTTCAATCATAACCACACCAACATCCATTCACTAAGTTTAGTGTTCCCCTGCCTATTTTACTACCACAATTTGTCAAAAGTAACCTCATCACACTACCCTCTCCACTACAAATTGATCCATCTCAACCAACAAGCCATAATTTTGATGAAAATTCCCATTGTGACTATCATTAGTGTGTAGGACACTCCACCGATCATTGTTACCAACTACGATATCTCATTCAGTATTTGATTAACAATGGTCAAATTGAGCTTCCAGAAAATGCAACATCTCCACATGTCAATGAAAATATTAAGCTCAAAATATTTAACAATCCTCTACCCAAACATGATACAAAAAAACTAACTCATTGGCTAATTATGTTCACCATGTAGTGTCTCCTCCTGCTTCAGGGGCCCTTAAATTTTTAGTTGCGCATACTGACGCTTCACCACCAATCATCTCTTTTTCTAACCATGACTATCATGCAAATTTTACATCTAATCACCTACATATCAAAGCATCTATTGGCTCGATCCCCATCAATAATACTAAGGTTGACCCATCTTGGCCTATTAGCGCATGTTCTATTCCATTTCTTCATGCCATCAGTTACCCTCAATCACAAATTGAATACCCTCTAAACAAATCATATGGTGTCATCAAACTACACGTTACAGTTGGTCCTCTCACTTTGCTTGTCCCTTTCCTTGTTGGGAAAACAGTTGATGGTTGTGACATGCTACTCAAACTCAATTGGATTCGTAGGTCTCAATCCATTATCTCTATGAATCATTTGTGACTCAAATTCATTCATAACAATCAGGTTATCTCTATTGACGGTATACCCCCATCTATTCCATGGTCATCATCTTCTCGAGCATCATTCATACATCTTCTACATCATCTAGCACATCACATTCTATGTTACTAAAAGCACAATCTACTCCTAGTTCACCTACTCACATTATATATGTGACCTCACCACTCTGCTAGTCCTACACATAAGTATAGGCCCATTCCTTGGACAGTTACTGCATCTAGACATAGGTCACCACCTCATTTCATTCCACATGGGTGTCCATCACCTCACATTAGCTTCACATAGATCTTCATCACCTATACATTTTATTGCACCTACGCAATCATCATATATCCATCCATCACATGCATATAGGCTTCACTCACCTACATAATGTTTATCTACAATACCACCACTTACTAGAGCATGGCCATACACTTCCTTCACCACATTCATTGGATGGAGGACCTTCATCCTTTACTGTCATTGGATAGTTCATTCACTCATGCACACTTGGGGGGGCATAACATTCACACAAACCCCCTTCAACCTAGCATCATCATACATTACAACATCACATTCTTCATACACATATTACATCCTCATCACATTGTGCATGATCATCACACTTATACTAGTATCGACCATTACCCGATGACACACTCTTGTGCTTTGGTTCACACTTTACTGTTGAGGGCTATACTACACATGAACCCCACACACTGCACAATAGGTACTACACATTGCATGTCTCTTCACACATCTCACGTCATATGTCTTACATCTTACATCTACATTTAGTCTACATCATTTTGACCATTACATTTACACATTCATACATATTATACACATCATACTAATATTCATCACACATGTGTCACACTCCTATTTTATATAAGTCTAGCACCACATACTCTCATCCTACATACTATATAACATGCACTTCACACTATTAGTCTATCTACACATCTTGCATTGCATACTATACATCGAGTATTACACATTTCATACATCACATGGTCATCTCTTATCATCATACATACTACATCATATCCTACGCACTAGACTCACTACCCTATGACACACTTTAGTTCCTCAGTCCATACTCGACTACAAAGGGTTTTCAAATCAAATGGACCTGTCATACACACATGCTCGTCATTCAACTTTCTATCATGTGACATTACTAGGTTAGTGACATACGCTATAGGCTAAATGGTCACCTATTCCTTCATCTTGTAGTGGTACACGCTTTAGGCTACATCACCACTCCCTCTATTCATCTCATCATGATATGATATATACACTTTAGGATACATCATCATAAGGGTCACATTCATCTCTAGGTCACATATCATCACACACATACACACTCATCACAACATGTTAGACACAACACACATTTGACCATTTCCCGATGACACACTCTCATTTATGGTTCATTCTTGACTGTTGAGGGGGCATACTAAATGAACCTCACTACATACAACTCCATTCACTCGGGGGCATGGATCCTGTCATCCATCTTGCATTCCATTCCATCCATCCACAACATGTTGCATATCTTGGTTGCATTTTACTCTTACTTACATTTTCTTGTTCATGTTCACTTTATTACACATGCTAGCTAGATCTCTTATATGTCATTATCTTTACCATACACACATGCATGTTCACATATTTTCTAGTTGTGATCACAGATACAGGTCTCTTACATGCAACATGGATGCTCACCTCCTACCACTCCTACAATGGTTGTTGGGGGCATCCACATTCATCTCTTACAGGTGTTATTGTTTCATTTTGTACTTAGCACTCTACATTACTTGCTTATACATGCTTTTGACATATGGGTTATCTTTCTAACATGCTAATGGGTGCTTCATGTGCAACATTTGTTTACAGGATTACTTGTTTCCATGGTTATCTATTATTTGTACTTGTTTGTTTTGTTTTCTATTGTATGTGGGCCTTGCCCTTTGTTTGGTGTGCACACTTGTTTGTTTGTATGCAGCCATTATGGCCTTGAGTGTCTTGCAACATCATGAGTGATGTCCCATGTTTGAAACCCACTTTGGTGGTCTATGATTGTCTTCTTATGTGTTTACTTGCATTCTAGCTTCTACATTGTTTGCGTAGCGTACACTTGTCTTTTACATGCATGCTTGTTCATACTAACACTTGTTTCTAGCCACTTGTTTGTGTGTGCCTTGGTTTCTACCAAGCACATTCCCTTCCCCCTGTAGGGCACAATTTATGTGGTTGGTCCTCTTTTGGGGCCACATTCTCCTATCAGTGATGTCACATGCCCCCAAAAGAGGGGGGCATCATTTGGGGTTTTACATACTACATAACACTTCTACACTGGTACAGTTCAGTTCAGTTTCTCCCTTGGCATTGTGGGATTATACAACGAGTGGGTTCAGACCAGTCTACGAACCCCATACACAATGGATTTTACAGGACATGTTGTCCTTAGCATTCTGGGGAGAAGTTACAGGTTAGAGGATATAATGGATTTCCTCTCTACACTACTTCAGCCAGAGACGTCAGATCACCCAAAAAACTAGGTAGTACAAAGATCTCTTCACACATCTTCAGGGAAGCAGTTACAGGTTGGAGAATAATGCAGCTTTCTCCCTACACTTCTTTGGCCAGGGTGGCATGAGATCACCCAAAAAACACAATACAGGATATCCTTTCTACACCCTTTCTCTCATCATGGATCAGGTGCACATGTTCCTTTTACATTTTTCATTTCCATTACATACTTTTTACTATATACATGTGTCTTTTTTTTTGACATATATACATGTGTATTTGACTACTTGATCATCTTCTCCTTGCAGGTACAACCTTATGAGAAGCAAGCATTCAACAAATCAACAATAATAACAACAACAACAATAACAAAACAATTTTTTGTGGCAGCACACACCTCATACTAACATGCAGGTACATCACACACATTGGAATTACACACGCATTTTCACCCTAGGTTCACTCTCACCACTTTTTTCACTTTTACATCTTTAGTTTCCATGCTCCACTATTTTCTCATTCCATGCTTTGTCTAGTCCATCAGCATGCTTTCTACATCACTCTACATGGACATCAGGTACACATCTCTATCTACTTTATGTTACCGAGCATTCCACTCACCAACATAAAGTGGGGGAAATGTAGACACAAAATCATGCACTTTAGACATTATTTAGTCTCAGTCTCATACTACTATTCATATGGTTTTTGAGTGAAGAAAGTACTAATTAACCCCCATCTTTTGGCACTTTTCCTTTTCTTTTTGTCGTCACTACCGACCTTCAGCACATACTTTCCCAGTTCTATTTTTCATTTTGCATCATTTTAGCCTTGACTGGGGTGCACCAGGCTAGTACTGGGGTGCCCACAAGTGCCCTGGTCCCATTTCAGGGTGCCCTGATCTTTTTCCACTTTCCCACCACTTTTTGGGCACTTTCTAGCCATTTGAGCATTCTATATTTTTGGTGGTTGGCCTCTTCAAGGTTAATTACAAAATTAGAACAAGAGAACCATATAAATATAAAGTTATGAGACCATAAAGAGGGACCGAAGAAAGAAACATATAGATTCATAACTAATCCATCATTCTACAATGCATGCTACCCTCAGATCTATGAAAGAACAAGTTTAAACAGTAATCATGATTGAATCAATGACATGCACTACTCAATTACACACAGGAATGACACTTAGACTCAGCCAATATCTTCCATCTATTAATAAATACAGAAGCTCCTTACAATAATGTCAATCTATACCAATGCACGTATGGATCTGATACAGTAATTTAGTCATATGCATATATCTCTATACCTCCATACATCCATCACACATACATACACACCTCTGTATATTCATCTATTACATCTCTCTACTATGTATCTAACATCATATATATAGGGTGGGGACTTTCCCTTCACAACTTATCTATTCCAGAAATAGGCCGCATGCTATTAATAGCCACATGCACCATTTACAGGCATAGCCACACATGCAAGTGTGCTATCTATAGACCTCTTGCAGTTAACTGAAGTGTCAATCCTATTCTTAGCTCATCTCCATGTAAAACACTTCGATCCAATCCTCCAAAGATAGACAATGCATGGCGCGCACGTCTCTGCATCGTTGGTGTGTTCCACACGCCATCTTCTAAAAATAGGTCTTCATGCTCAAAATCAGCTAAGTCCTGAAAGCTGAACTTTCCTTCTACGCGCGGGTCCTTCCTGTCCTTCTGTGCACTTGGTCTTGGCCTTCTCCCCGTGGACTCCTTGTGTGATCTCTAACAAGTATTCTTTGATCAACATTACCCCACACTAATCTCATTGTCGTCCCGAAAATGGGTATCTCCAAAAATTGAAGTAAAGAATAGAATAATGGAAAGAATAAGAATGAAAGAATGTAGATAAATAAAGAATTTTTATGAGGTTATGAGGCAACCTCCTCTGTATCAGTTTGAAGTATCAACTCTGGATACTCCTCCTTTATTTCGGCCTCCAAAACCTGCCATTCAGTGAGTGCTTGTTCTACTTTTTCTGGGATGTCCACAGCAATGGATTCCAACTCATCCCTCACAATCTCTCCTTTTTCATTCTGCAGAACCAACACAACACTAGACATTGATGTCATTCTTCCTTCTAAAAGATCCATCTTCTGCGTAATTAGCTTCCCAAGCTCTTCCAGCCAAGTCTTGTGTGGCTCTTGTGCTGCTGTCAGGGCCTCGCACTTCTGTTTAACCATTGACAATATTTCTGCGTGGCCCAATGTCTCATCCTTCATTTCTTTCTGGACCTCATTGTTTTCTTCTAGGGTCTTTATGTTGATAAGCACCTCTGGAGCTATGCATATGTTTAAAGCCTGGTCTGCTTTCTTCAATACTTCTTGTAATGCTTGCAACAACCCTTCATAAGATGTAATATTTCACATCACTGATGCTTTCTCTCATTCGGCATCTTATTTCTGAGCTTCTTGGCACTGGAATGCGTAGAGGTTCATCTTCAAGTACCAAGTCCACCAACTTTCCTACATAGTGTATCACTGAAGGAAATGTCTGTGGTACCTTGGCCTCCAAGTGTGGCCTTGCTCTGATGACATTGTCCCCAATCTCCTCTGTGATGCTGATAAATACTTCATTCCTTCTTCTACACAAAGTCCCTCTCTTGTGTTATGTGTGTTATCTCTGCATCTTTTGTCTTCAGATCCTCACAGTGCTCTGATTGTTGCAGCTTTGTCCATGTTTCTTCTAGCCACCTCAGCATAAACCTTCACCAATGCATTGCTGACCTACTCATCTGACATGACAGTAGGCTTTACCGTCATGTGTCTAGCTTGGGGTGCCTTCTTCAGTCATCTCAAACACATGACTCTTCACATACATCAAAGTCAGGCTCATCCATGTGGGTGTGCATTGACCATGATAGTTGCTTTTGAGTGTGCACAGTCGCCATATCCTCATCCATTAGCTCCCAGCTGAATAAATCCTTCTGTGCTATCATGCTCTGGAAGTGGGCGCAGAAAATTTTACCTGCATCCTCTGCATACCCCATGGCTAGTGGAATGTGCTCTCCACTTGTTCTTCTAGACCATTGCTGCTTAGGGACTTTAGCTTCCAAATTTGGGACTTGTGTCTCCATGTCCTGAACATTCTCATGGAAGTTATCTCCTCTTGGTCTTTTCTCATCCTCTTCTTTTTCCTTTGATTCCTCACCCTGTTCTTCTGTGTTCTCTAGAAGTGTAGGAGAATTAGGCATGCTCTTTCCTTGACTCTTCCACCTCCTCATGTAACTTCAGTTTCCTCCTTCTTTGCATGGTTTCTCCTTTGTGGAGAGAGATTCTCTGATTATGCAACTGGTTTGGAGTAGCACCTTGGGTCCTTGTTCTCCTTTGGGACACCCTTTAAAATGTGCTCCCCTTGACTAACATTTCGTATCTCCTCATCATCCCCCTCTTTTGGCTGAGGTGGTTCAAACCTTCTTTGTGCCATATGTCTTACCTTATGCTCCAAACCTCCACTATCTAACTCCTCTTCATCCTGCAACTTATGAATCAAACTTCTAGGGCTTAGGTGCTAGGATGCCTCCATTGGTGGAAACTTCATTTGTTATTCTCCATCTAACTGAAGATACACCAATTTTCTATCTCCTGCTACAACCAGACTTATCACTCAAACCCTTCACCACTGGGGATGCAAGCTTCTTTTCACATAGATCTGGTTGTCATCATGCTTGGTTTTCACACCCTTTGGTTTCATACCTTAACTTGATCACTCGGCTCTTCGCACTTAGCTCTTTCTTCAAATAATCTTAGTCACAATGGTAAAAATGAATCCAGCATCCCATCCTTATATAATTTTTTTCAAATTTTGATGCATTTATTTCTCCTTCACCTACCAAATATCCCCTCATTCATTGACCAAATTCATTCGTTCCATGTGGTACATCTTCACACCCAGCTATAACCTTCTAGCACCTTCCTACCCTCTTGGTCACAGACTTCTCTTTAGCACATGTGCCCTTGCACCCAAGTACCTCATCACTGTACCTCCTCCTGGTAGTTATCATGGCCTCCGCTTACCTCGAGTTATACTTTCCTTTCATTCATCTCCATCCTTGGTCACTTTTGAGAAGTGATCTTCTTTTGACGTAAAGCGCACCCATAGTAGCTTATTCCTTTCACCTTTCAATTCCCACAGTCTTTTACTTGGATAACTACAACCACCCCACACTAAAAGTATGTGCAGTCCTCTGCGCATATACATTCTTCACATAGTAATTAGATTCATGCGCGCAAGCACACTTATTACACAAAACAACAACTAAACTAACAAAGCATAGAGACAATGAAGGAAATACATTAAGGAAATACAGAATTGGAAACCTAATCTAAATGGAAATACTACCTTATTACAAACACCAAGAAGACTTATTTATAGTAGGGCTTCAGCCTACTCCCATTAAAGTAACTGGGTAGATGTGTTCCATCAAGTGCTTCTAACTGAAAGCACCTGATTCAAGTATATAAGTGATGACATACGGCCCCAACCAATGTACTTTGAGATTTCCTATATGGTCGCAAGAACTTTGAGTCATAAAGAAGTACCATTTGTCCAATCTCAAACTTCTTATCCCTTATGTTTCTATCATGCCATGCCTTCTACTTGGCCTTTTCTTGCTTCTGACTCCATCGTGCTATGGCTTGTCACTCATCCAGTTGAATCATCTTCTTGATATGCACTCTTCTAAATCCTTGTTCATCAGCTAGACCTCCAACTTGCGTAATGCTCAAAGAAGGTAACATAAATTCTATAGGGAGAACAACTTCCGCACCAAACACCAACTGAAATGGTGTGGCTTTGTTCAATCTCTTGTAAGTTGTTCTATATGCCCAAAGAACAGCTGACACTTTTTCATCCCAATCCTTTCTTCCAACATCACAAATTTTTTTCAAAGTCTGGCTCAAAATCTTGTTGAAAAACCTCAGCAGTTCCATTTTCATGAGGATGGTAGGTGTAGTTTTATGGTGTGCAACCATAAACTCATCTAATAGGATCCTTGATTGTCTCATTCAAAAAGTGTTTACCCCTATCACTTTTCAAGCTTAAAGGACATCCATATCATGTAAGAACATTCTCCCATATAAACCTAGCTGATGTAACTATTGTACACTCCTTCTTAGGTGTTTCTTTTGCCCACCATGTGAGATAATTTGTGCAAGTAATGATATAGCATGATCCATTCCTACGCACGGCTAGCGAAATAGGTTCTACAAAGTCAATATACCATTTCTTGATTGGTTGGGCACTAGTAATTGGTATCAAAGGCATCTCATCTCTTTTCCCTAGTTTTCCTAGGTGCTGACAATGATCACACGCCTTACAATATTCTTTACAATCCTTATACAATGTCTCCCACCATAATCCAGAAAGTAGGATCTTCCGAGCAGTCGCATCACCTACATAATGGCCTCCTACAATACCACCATGAGCTTCTTCCATAATATCCTTGTGCTCATGCTCTAATACACAATGGTGTAATACTTCATCTCTACCTAGCTTGTAGAGGTCACCACTGATTAACATAAATGGTGTCACACGTATAGCAAGTTGCTTCTTTTCTAATGATTTCATTCCTTCTAGTGCCATACCTGTTCGTAGAAAGACAACAATGTCTTCTAATTCCATGGGTGTGCGTTGTAACCTATATAACTTTGCATCTGGCATGGTTTCTTCAATTGTCTATGCATCCTCTCCTGAATTGATTCTAGATAAATGGTCTGGTCCAGAATTGCTTTTCCCTGGCTTCACCACAACTGTGAAATCAAACTCTTGAAATAGGAGCACCCATCTTCATATGTGCCCCTATAAGATGGGCTTGTTTACCAAGTACTTCAATGCCATGTGATCTGTATAAAACACAAATGGTGTTGCTAACAAGTACTATCAAAACTTGTGCAATGCATAGATCATTGACAAAGCTTCGCACTCTATAGTTGTATAATTTTGTTCAATAGGAGTCAGCTTCCTACTAGAAAAATAGATTGGATGATCTATAATACCTTCACCAGGTTGAGCTAACACAACTGAGTGTCAATGGCCATGTCAGAAGCATCCACATGCACATGAAATGGTTTATCCCATGAGGGAAAGTGTAGAATGGGCACGGTAGTAAGTTTCTCTTTTAATTTCTCAAATGTGCACTGCTGTGGTTCTCCCCAATAAAATGTACCTTTCCCCTTCAGTAACTCTTCTAAGGGTGCAACAATTTTGGCATACCCTTTGATGAATTTTCTATAATATCCTGTATGACCTAAAAATCTGTGCACCTCACTTTGACTGGTAGGCGCTTCCAGGCCTAAAATGACTGCAACCTTGGCTAGATCAACGATAAAACCTTCCTTGTAGATTATATGTCCTAACAGTATTCCAAATGGTGTAGCAAATATGCACTTCTTGATGTTCAAAGAGATACTCAATTATCTGCACCATTCAAACATTAAGCACAGATTGTCACAATGATCTTTCACAAGCCCATATACTATCCAATCATCTAGGTAGACCTGTAAGAAGTTGTGAATAAAATCTTTGAATGCCTGAACAACTATGCACGAGAATACAGCAGGCACATTTTTCAATCCAAAAGGCATCACAGTATAGGAAAAACTACCCCATTCAGTAGTAAATGTTGTCTTTTCTTGATCCTCCTGAGCAATCCTAACCTGATGATACCTAGAAAACCCATCTGTGAAGGAATATATTTCATGCCCTGCAACTCCTTCTAGTATTTCCTCAGTGAATGGCATAGGGAATGGATCTGTGATGCATGCAGCATTCAGCTCCCTGTAGTCCACACATATTCTAATTCTTTCATCCTTCTTGATACTGATCACCATTGGGCTAACCCATTCTGACTCATCAAGGGGCTTGATAATTCCAGATTTCAACATTTTATCAATTTCTTCTTTTACCTTTTCACGCAAATTAGGATTCATTCTGTAAGGTCTCTTTCTAACTGGTCATGCACCATCCTTAAGTTTTATCTTCATTTCCCTAAGTGATTCATGCACACCTTTAAGTTCATGATACCCTCAAGGGAATAAGTCCTGATAATCCCTGAGTAACTCAATGATCTTTACTACCTCCGAATTTGACCAGTAGTCTCCAATTATGGCCTCCTTAGGCTCAGCCTCCGAACCTATATTCACCTTCTTTGTCTTCATGGGTTCATGATAGGCACGTGTATCCTTGTCTGCACTATCCAAGACCTCACACACCCCTTGTGAATGTTCAATATCCAGGTTCTCAACTTCCTCATCATCCATGATGTAAACCATCTTTCCTTTCTCTTTCTCAAGGCAAGCACGTTCAAGTAGTATGGAGTCCATTTCTTCTTCCTTTTCAAAACATGCTCCGGACTCTGTCTCACCAAATAATTCCTAAATATGATCTTCTGCTTTTGCACTATCTCCCATAGTTAAGCGCTTGACAAATTTTAATGCCTCTTCTATTGGAGGTTTAGTCGAGAAGTAGTCAAAGGTCTGGATCATTCCTGCAGTCAAATCTTGCCAATTTCCAGTCTCTCTATGTAGTTCTGCATATACATACCAAGTGCATGTGCATCCTTGTCACGTAGAATACAATCTATGCACCCAGAGTGAAGGTGGTAATGCTTCCTATCCTGTTGTCCAGAGTCTCTCACACTATTGAATGTGATGCTGAATAGGTTGATCACCATGATAAGTGCAGATCTGCATAGGTGCATTGTTCCTTATAAACCTAGTAGATAAAGTGACTCCAATCTCTTCCCAGTTTATAAGATTATCTCTGTGGACTACCCACCAGCACGCTGTTGTCCCATGCAAGGTATATACTAACATATCTCTTCTCTTAATTTGATCTGTCCACTGTGTTTCCATGGCCTTCAAAAATGCAGGAAGATCTTCTGCCCCTATATACCAAGGTACTGTGCTACCTATCCATCAAATTGAACGAAGTCCATTCTTGCACGTAACCACACTTTTCACCTCACTCCCTACTAATTCATATGTACCATGAGCCAAATTTTCACAAGAAATACTCGTAGTATCACTAATAGAATGAGAATCCTCCCACTGTAGGATGCCTTCTTTTGATGGCTCATTGACCTCTGGGTCCTGAATAGTGCGTACATAAACTCTGTTTAAGTCCTCCTCACTTAGAGGCTCAACATAAGGTGTAGAATTCCCATCTGTCAAAGGTATCACAACCCTTTCCTCCTTGTTTTCAAAGCTGATATACCCCTTATTGAATCTCAAGTCAACATTATTCGCATAACACCAAGGGCATCCAAGCAAGGCTGGAAAATTGTCTACTTCTGCAAGTGCTAATACCTCAAAATCCCTAGTGAACTTGGCCCCTTGTATAGTTATAGATGCATCTTTCAAAACTCCTATGGGAGTGGCCTTAGTCCGGTTTTCCATAAATAACACATTAGATGATGGCTGCAATGGAGGCCTCCCCATTTGTACCCATGCATCTAATGTAAGCACATTTACTTCCACACCTGTATCAATCAATATGTTGCTCAACAGCCACCCATCCACAACAACATTCAGAGTAATTTCTTTGTCATAGTCAATGCTATTAGGGGGAATATTTGCATGTAGAATCTGTCGTCTAGTCTCAAGACTTGCACGCAGGAGTGTTCCCTTTTAACCAACTTCCTAATAGTGGAATAATGTTCTCCTGGCGCAACATTTTACACACTTCCCAGATCATTGATATCAGTTTGGACTATCTTTGATGCTTTCTTCTTCTCCTTTAGGTACTGTATCTCACCCTGAAGATTCCTTAGCACTTCCATGGTATCCTGGTAAACTTCCTTCTGATGAGCAGGATCTGGGTACCTTGCATGCAAAACCTCCTCCTTGGTGATCATAGGCTTCTGGTGCAATGCCTCTCTTACGCACGCGTTGCTTCAACACATGTAGTAATCTTCACTTTCAATGCCTCATGTCCTTCTGCTATCTTGGGCATCCACTTATCTTATACCGCACGTTAGATTCTAACCATCCTGACACCTTTGTTTTCTTGCTTATGCTGCTTACTCAGATGCTCATATAAGTCCAGGCACTCTTCATAGCTATGGTTCTTTCCATAGAAAGAACATGTAATATTCTGAGGACATTCACACCTATAGTGGTCAGGAGATCCACATGTATAACATGTTCCATGAGGGAACTCACCTCTTCCTCCACCATGGCCTCATCCTCCATATCCACCACGATATCCACGTCCCCTTCCACAACCTCCTTCAAAATGCCCCTCATTCCTGTCATAGCACATTTGATTATGATCCCAATCCTGGTGCTCATTCTTACCCTTAGAATTATCTGTTATACTTGTTTGTCATACCCCAATGTCTATAGCATCCTGGATCTGACCAATCAACCAAAATCCTCAGTATCATGGGTCGTGGACCTATAATTTTTGCAAAAGCAAGATACATTCTTCCTTATCACGTGCTGTAACAAAGGACAATGGCTAGCATCATGATTCAAATGAAAAATCTCACAGTCCAATAGTAATGAGTGTACAGATATGTGAGGGAAACTATCCTTGGTGTGACCTTCCACTTCACAATCTATACACCAAATTCCTGAGCACGTTTCATGGGCTGAATTTGCTGATAGCTTCTCTAACTTGCTTTGCCATAGCTGTAATCTTGTGCCTCTAAGAATGGACTAACACCAGTGTCAATGCTCCCAACTGCCTCAGCATGCAAAGCTACTTCCAGTGCTTCTTGCGGATCAGTGTATGTCTTATGTGATAGTTCCCTTCTAAAAGGTGTAATCAATCCTCCAATGAAACCATTGTGCATGTTGGCTAGCATGAATATCATAAGTTAGCTTAGATATAAGTGTCTTAAAATGAGCATCATACTCACATACACTCTCAGTAGTGCCTTGCTTGATATCCTTGAGCACACTTATACTCTTCTGCTCAAACTCAGGGATATGGAACTCTTTCAAGAAAGCATCCCTCAATGCTGCATAATCCACGCAATTTTGATCAGGGTCAAACTTCCTATACCAGCTGTGTGCACACCCCTGTAATGTAGTAGCGAATTGACTTGCCTTACACTCAGCAGCCATGATCCCTTTAGCATGCCACAAGATTTCACACATATGCACATGTTCGGCAACATCCTCTATACCTCTATACTCTGGAGATGAAGAGACATCTCCATATAGATATTCTGTGGTTGTTGTGGACCTTGACCACCTGATCCAGAACCTCCTGTGTTCCCTCTACCTCCAAAACCACCAGATCCACTCAGAACTAGAACCACCTATACCTCCTGATCCTCCACCTGTAGTGGGAATAGGACCTGTAGATGTACTCCCCTATGCTCTGATAGTAGTACTATACTGAACCCCTACAGTCTGTGAGGTAGTTCCACTTCCAGAGGTGAATCCAACATTCTACGCACTCACATTCTGTGTGGATGATGTGCCTAAGAATGCTCCTCCAAATAACATTGAAGTCATCTGTCCTTCCATTGATGTACTTGATCCCTGACTTACTCCTGCTCTCCTACTTCCCAAGTTAGCTTGTTGGTTACTTGTCATACTAGATACTGAAAAACCAAGCGCAAGGGCTAGGTCACCAGGTGGATTAAGATGCACACCCGTGGTCCAGGTAGTCTCTGTTGGCACACTTCTGTGTGAGGCCAAGGGGGGATCTCTATCATGCTTTCCAAGATGGGGGAGTTCCTGATGCTCTGGCTCCATGTCTTCTACGTGAGCTGTAAATCCTTCATGAGCCATCTCTCTCCTCAATGCCATACTTTCTACAATGGAACGTTGCTTCTCTATCTCCCTCTCGTACACCTCATTATACTTAAGCCACCTTTCCTCTCTCTACCTCTCTGCCACTAGGTCTTCCATCTTAAACCAAACCTGTTCCTACCCTCACACGTGGTGAAGTTTAGTTAGCCATCGGTTTACTCTCCAGGTTCAAAGTTACCATCAAGATCTTGATCGCCAGTGGAATACCTTGCAAATATGTTCCTCTTGGATACCACAAAAACTAGAATTCAGCTACCTCTAGGCAAGAGTACGTCAAAATTGAATATTCCAGAATATAACTGTTTAGAACACCACGAAACCACGTATCCACAATGTGAGTCCAAATCAGATCAGCATCATAAAGGGCCTGAAATTCTTCCTGTGTCTAGACAAGTGCATGATACCTCCAATTCCACTGAGATGCATAAGCAGTAAGCCACTCATATAGTTCTACTGGAAAGATAGCAAAAATATCTCATATAAGCTGTCATACAGATTCTGTTCTACCCAGGTGTGTGCATTAAACTTAGATCCACTGTTGAACCACCTTGCATATTCTTCCTCCAGATCATGTATCCATTCCTCAATACTTGCTAGAGTTAACCGGTACATCTTCATCGTGAACCATCCTAAAAACAACTGAAAAAGAGGTCCCGGACAATGGAACCAATGATGTAGCCTAGAATTTACCAGATAACACCCTAGTCAAGTTGGTACATCACTTAGCCTTGACTAAGCACTCACCCAAAGCACGCAAAGGTACCAGTTCCCTCTTTAGGGTTGTTGTAGTAGGATGTTAGCATGATGAAGGAAGAAACATATAGATTCATAACTAATCCATCATTCTACAATGCATGCTACCCTTAGATCTATGAAGGAAAAAGCTTTAAACAATAATCATGATTGAATCAATAACATGCACTACTCAATTACACACAGAATGACACTTAGATTCAGCCAATATCTTCCATCTATTAATAAATACAGAAGCTCCTTACAATATTGTCAATCTATACCAATGTGTGTATGGATCTGATATAGTAATTCAGTCATATGCGTATATCTCTATACCTCCATACATCCATCACACATACATACACACTCATATACTATGTACCTAACATCATATATATAGGGTGGGGACTTTCCCTTCACTGCTCATCTATTCCAGAAATAGGCCACATGCTATTGATAGCCACATGTCATTTACAAACATATCCACACATGCAAGTGTGCTATCTATAGACCTCTTGGAGTTAACTGAAGTTTTAATCCTTATTCTTAGCTTGTCTCCATGCAAAAAATGCTTTGATCCACTCCTCCAAAGATAGACAATGCATGGTGCACACGTCTACATCATTGGTGTGTTCCGCACACCATCTTCTAAAAATAGGTCTTCATGCTCAAAATTGGGTAAGTCCTAAAAGTTGAACTTGCCTTCCATGGGAGATCCTTCCTGTCCTTCTACACCCTTGGTCCTGGCCTTCTATCCCATGTGGACTCCTTGTGTGATCTTTTACAAGTATTCCTTGATCAACAAGTTGCATCCATCAAAGGCTCCATTTACATTCATCTAGCTCCATCACAAGGTACAAGGTTGGTTTATTTGCATCAAACTACAAAGGAGGTAAGTTTATTCTATTCCATTCACTATTCTATTACATTTCTACACATAGTTATTACTCGCTATTTTCATTAATTGTAACTGGAACATGAACACTTAGTGTATGATTGCACACACAAATGCATAGAACTACATCGGGTCTGAGATTTAGTGCAACACTCAGTTAGTAAGTCCACCATTGTGGCTGTTGAGGATAGTCTGACCCCTTCGCATGAATTTTTTTTTTAGGGGTTTGATGTTTGTTTTGGGGTTTTGTAAATCTCATCTTCATTTCTGATTTCTAGTGACATATCACCTAGTCTAGTGTAACTAGTGCAGCAAGAAGATAACATAGGTGATCACTTAGCAACACCGTAGAAGAGGTTTACAAATCTTTTTGATAGATCAAGTTTCCCATATCTCATACTATGGTGCCCATATCTCATACTAGGGCACCCACATGTGCCCCTATACATATCCAGGCACCCCAATCCACTCAGAATGCCCAGATATGTACTTTTTTGGACTTTTGCACAGTCGTTTCTTCCTCTTGTTTCTCTAGTCATCTCTGCAACATAGTCTAGCAAGCTCGTCAAATCGGCTGATTTCTTTCTAACTCTCTTTGTACTCTAGGGTTTTATATATCTACTTTCTTAGTTGCTTAGGTCATTTCTCCTTGTTTTTTTTAGCTCTTATTTACTGTTGTACTTCTTAAAGTAACTTCTAAAATCTCCATTTTTAGTTAATCAATCTCTCACACCTAAGTGTGATACCGACACCTTCATATAGTTTGTGGTAAGCATACTTTTAAACTTATCAAGCGTGTGCATGATGACGAAGACATGTTTCTCCATGTGACTTTATTTTTACTCATAATGCTTCAATTTCTAACTGAAGAAAGCCACTGGATGCTCTAATCCTTGTTCATTTTCTTGTGCCAAGATAGTAGTAACACTAGCATCACCTCCATAAGCATAAAGGATGAAATCCTTGGAATAATCTGGATTAATGAGTGTTGGCACACAAGTAATTTCTTGCTTGATTTTGTTGAATCTCTCTTTTCCTTCTTTTTTCCACCTGGAGACTATATTTTTCTTTAGCATCAAGGTGATGGACCTAACTAATCCCATAAAGTTAGGGATAAATCTCCTAATAAAATTGATTTTTCCTAGGAAATACTGCAAGGATTTCTTGTGCACTGGCAGGGAAAGAGCAAGGATGGCTGAAACATGCTTAAGATTAATGGAAATTCCATCCTTTAATACTACATGACCCAAAATCTTTCCTTGCGCAAAAAAAGTTGTTCTTGGGGTTAAGAGACACCCCAAATTCTCTACATATTTTAAAGACCTTTTTTAGATGTGCCATATGATCTCTACGTTTTTTTAGAAGATGATAATGTCATCTAGGTAAACAAGGAAGAACTCATTAATATATCCTTTGAAGGAAATATTCATGGCTTGTTAGAATGTTATTCCTACATTTGATAGACCAAAGGGCATCTTTTAATATGCAAAGGTCCCTCGTTTAGTTGTAAATGTCATTTTGAATTGATCCTCTTCCTTGACCATGATCTGATTAAAACTAGAATACCCATCCAGCATGGAAAATCTATGCACAGTGGCCACTGTCAATAGAATCTTCTCCATAGAAGGTAAAGCATAATGATCCTTTAAGGATTCCTTATTCAAATCTCTAAAATTGACATAGAGTCTGATTTCACCATTCTTCTTGCGCACTGGAACAAGATTTTTGACCCAAGTAGAGTACTTGATGGGGAATATTATCTTCACCTCAATGAGTTTAGACAATTCTTTCCTCATGAGGGGCTCTATCTTTGGATTGATGGACCTTTTCTTTTATCTAATGGGCTTGATGCTAGGATCAAGGTTAATGGAGTGTTGAGAAACACTTGACTTGAATCCTTTGAGGTCTTCATACTCTCATGAGAAGATTTCGATGTATTTCTAACAGAGATAAATGAAGGCCATCTTTTCATCATGTGTGCAACCTTTTCCAAGCAGTAACTCTTTTTTACACACAATAGTGACCAGAGTGTAGTCTTCTTGCACAATGCATGTATTATTTTCTTCACCCTTGAACTCATCATCAATGCTGAAAATTTTCTCTAAGGTGACTAGCCCTTTAGGCAACTTGTTTTTCTTTAGCTGGATCACTTGGTCACCATAGTTGTCATGTAAATCAGCTTGCATGCTTGAAGAGAACTCAGCTTCATTCTCTATGAACTGGACAATTTGTGTGTCACTATCAAACACTTTCTAGCTAGTATCGTTATCTAGAACAGATGTCATGATCACCATCTTGATGTGTTTCACACTGCCTCAGATGAAATCCTCAGTAGGTGAGAACTGTAAACCAAGCATGACCATTTGATCTTCTTTCTTATTCATATTTATTAGAATCACTTGCAGATTCAGAGCATCAAAGCTCTCAAGAAGGTCCCAAAATCTATGTTTATAAACTTTGAGAAGCTTATTATTTGTTGCACACTTTTTTGTGACCTGGTGGATAACCAACTTAGTGTCCCCAAAAATCTACAACACCTTAACCTTTCTTCTTTCAGCAATAAGAAGACCATGCACCAACACTTCATATTTCTGTACATTGTTAGAGCATGACAAATTATAACCTGTATGTGCAAAAGAATAACTTCTCATTCTTGGGAGAAATGAGAACAACACCTGTGCCTATGCCATTTCTACTTCTAGAGCCATCAAAATATAACTTCCATAGTCTAGAATTTACTTCATCTTACTTGAGTGTGTGTGGAAGCATGACTTCTTCTTCAAGAATACAATAAGTACCAAGACCAGTTTCAAAATCTTTAAGGGATTCATCATAAGGATCAAATTCATAGTGCTTCTCAGCTCATTCATCTAACAAAAAATTAGGTATGGGGGAGGAATATGTTTCTCTATTGAAACTAAATCTTGTTCTTGACCTTCTTGGATTAGGAAATTGCCTTGGAGAGGTGAGGGGTCATATGACTCAATATGATATGAAAATATTGGGTCAACTTGTATGGTAAACTAGGTACCATACCTTGTTCTAAGTAACATATGAGACCAATCAGAAGACAAGTAACCACCCACTTTAGCAGTGAAATATCTTGATAGAAAAAGGGAAAATAAAGGAGGTAGGTCAATGATTGACACATCTTGAGTTATAGTGAGGTTTGGACATGCATGGAGGGTCAACTCAAGATCCTTGATGACTCCTAGAGTGGTAACAGTTGAGCCATCAAGTTGCAAGACTCCTTTGGACATAGGTTTGTACTCAATACCTAGGACATCAACAATTTTCTTTGGCATAACAGAAGTACTAGCCCCTAAATCAATCATATAATTATGCACAAAATGTTTTCCCACTATTAAAGACATATAGAAAGGTGGGGTTTTGACAACTTTGCTTACTTGTTTCTCCTCTTCTTGACAGATGTTAACAGCAGCATGAGGTCCTTTGGATAACTGGATCAGCATGCGGAAGTTACGTCTAGAGCTTCATGCAATAGGTCATGCTGAGATGGAATGGATAGGGCATCCCACATTGTGACATTTACATTTATCTTCTTTATTTGGTCCACAATGTTGAATGGAATTCCCAAAGACTTGTGCATTTGAGGCACAACATTATCTTTTCTTTATTGTTTGAGGCATGGAGACAAAATCTTTGGTCTACATAGGGATTGACCTACCAAAGGAAGGGGTGTGCTACTTCTACTTGAGCATAGCATTGTGTAGAACTTCACATGTAGAAACTTGTGCATGCCAGAAATTGTTGGTCTGATTTTCATTTGCATCCTTCTATTTTTGGAGATCACTCTAACTAGAAGAAGTTGAAGGTTATGCGTTGGAATCCAGCATTCTCTTCTTGTATCTTGTATTATTAGGAACCAGGGTACACAGTCTATTTGGACTATCCATGGCTTTAGTGATTGCACAGAATTCTTCGGTGCCAAATAACATAAGGTTGGCCTCAGGAACAACTTCTAGCATTTCTTGATTTTCTGATTTGTGTGTGCTAGTGGAAGGATCACAGTTTGAATTAGCTTTAATCGTATAATCCTATGTGCGCAAGGCATTGGCATAACTATACTGGCTATGAGGCATGTTACAAGGAAAACACAACTTTGAACTCTTTGTTCCATATTGTTCTGAACTACTAACAAGTGCTTGACTTGAAGTGGGCACTGGAAGGTGGTTGCACAGGAGGAATTTTTTGTAAAGGGAGGTGTGCATTATACTGTCATCTGTCATTTTGTTGGTTCTTCCCATATCTTTGATTTGGATATTGATCTCTAAAGGGCTGATGGCCTTGGTTATACCCTTGATTAGAATTATTTTTTAAAGGCTTGTGCACCTACTACTTTCTAAAGATATGACTTTATTAGACAAGTCCCTAATCACGGCCTTCATTTCTTCATCCTCCTTCTGTTGCGTGGGAGAGTAAGATGTGGAGGCTACGGGTTGAGCACTCTATTGGAGAATAGGGAAAATATAAGGTTGGGGCACTTGAGGCATTTTAAGAAACAAAGGCACGGGTAGTCTAGGAGCTAACTTTCCTTCCTTAAATTAGACAATCCTCAACCCTAATAGCTAATGCATAGGCTCCAGGAAGTGTTGCACCCCCATGGATTGAATCATGACAGCAATGTCATAATTTAAAGCCATTAAAAGTAAAGGAAAGCATCTTCTGAAGTTGTTCTTACCATGTCTGGAATCCTCTCCCATGTTTTCTGAAATCTGAAATTGAAGTCTATCATGAGCTCATTGGGAGCCCTCTTGATGGTTGTCAATTGTTCAAGCAATGAGAGAATATCTACCTTCTCTCCAAATTGATTGTAAATGGCTGCCCCCAACTAATCCTAATTTTGAATTGACCCTACTATCAAACTCTTGAAACATTGCAAATATCTCCCCTTTAATGAAGAGTTTAATAGTCTAACAGTGACATCTTGTTCAATGATTTGGTGGATAGCACAGACATTAGAAATGTCACATATGTGCTCAGTTGGAGTAGTATGATTTTCTCTAGTGAAGAAAGGGATACTCTTAAGTGCAGATGCTAGAATAGGATTTTGGGCATTAAGAGCAAGAGGAATACTACCAGTAAAATTAACAAATCCTTGATTTTCTTGCGGTGTTTTGCCATGATGATAGGCCTAAGATTTCCAGTAGGCTGTAAAGGAAGGCCTTCCCAGAAGGTGGTGTAGAAATTACATGGTGCACCTAGAGATGGAGATGCACGTGAGGTTGTTCTATTGCCTCTTCTTCTTGGAGAAATTTGGAGATATTCAAAAGAATATTCAGCTATTGCATTTTGTCTTGTATGTATCCTTCTCATGAAAGGCATGTGTTGAATTGCTAAAAATAGTAGATCTGAGAGTTGGGAGTCACCAGATGTGTTGAAACAAGCCTCCAAATGGCTAGAAATCACTAAGTCACACACCAAAACTTAGTAATGATGAAATTTAAGTTTTCAGTACTTTTGTCCCACCAAACATCCCAAAAATATTGGAGCTCAAAATTACACCCATCCCAGATCAGGATGAATTGAGATTTTGAGGAAACATGGGATTGTCTCCAAGTTTTGGGACCTTGCACACTTGAGACAAACCTCTGGAGAAGGTCAGTTCCTCTACCTATTTCTAACACTAAAACTACTCCTATGAAGGGAAATGCAGCTACCTATCACTACTCTAAGATTCCAAGGGACCAGGGTTAGAAGGAGATGCATGAAAAAGGGAAAACTAAGCTAAAGGAGGTGATAACACCATAAAGAAGGGGATGAACACAATAAGCTTTAAGTGAAAATGAATGAAATTACATGCAGAGAGGATATACACACGTATCACAACCTAAAATACACTCACATACTCATTTTCATGGGGCACAATCAGAAAAGGAACCTGCAAGGGATGTGAGAAAGCACAACAAACAAACAATGCAAAAGAGAGGCAAGGAGATGCAATAGAAATGAGAAAAGTAGAGAATAGCCAAAAAACAAAGCTTCTATTACTTCCAAAAAATGCACAGTTGATTATAATGACGTATGACGCTGATATCCACATGCAAAAGCCAAATCTAAAGGCTTGCAACTTAAAATACTAAGGAGTAGAGCTCTTAGCAAACTAAAGGGGTCTAACCTTTTACAATGAGCCTTGATCTAAATTTATAAAAGAATAAGGAGAGAAGAGGAGGAGAAAGAAGAGGGAAACTTCAGATTTGAAATTCAACTACCAATAAAAGCATTGAATTCCTATAAATCCACCTGTAAAATGACAAATGCACCTCCCAATGTCTGTTTTTCTTGTAGGAAGAAGGAAGGAGGGCAAATTTTGAATCAAATCTGGGTGGTTGGGTCAATTAAACATGTGCATTAATGGCTGAAATACGTTTCCCTACTTCTCACCTACCAAATCCCACCAAAATATATTTTTGAATGGTCTGAATGTATAGCCCATGTCAACAAATATTCTAACAAGACCAAAAGCACATGGATCTGAGACCTGCAAAAAAAATTATGACGTTTTGAAGTTTACATTGCAAACTGAACACACAAGGCATGTGGCGTGCACTAATTGATCCATGTGATTGGCCAACTATTCATTTATTTTTTTTTTTATGCCATGTGTTTTGCAAGTGGTTTATTGCAAGGATTTGGCACCCATCTAGCGCACTTTGATAGTTGTGTGTTACACACTCAAGTCTTGACAGGTTGATGGCATGTGACATGGTGTAGGAAGAATGCACAAAATCACACGTAAAAGCAAGAGGCATGTAAAGAGGAAAGTGAAGGCACATGCATGTGTAGGTAAAGCACACATGAAATGGATGCATAACTTTAGGATACAAGTATGCAAGCCGGGCGTGCGCATTTAAAATGAGAGTGTGCAGAAACAAGAGAGAAGGGGTACGCAGAGAAAGCTAGGAAATAAGTGTACAGTGTGTAAAAGTGAGGGTAAGATATGCCAGGGAAGAATGCAGAAGAAGCATGTGCGGGACTTAGCCAATTTGGATGGTAAGTCAGGGGTGCATGGGGAGGATCTACAAATTGTGGGAAGGAATTCAAGAGCGCATAAGGTGTGTTCACAAAATGAGAATGGAAGGAAATAAAGGAATGGAGAAGGAAGGGTACGTAAGGGAACTACAACCAAATAATGTGCCAAGAAAACAACCAGAGAGTGCACAACCTACAATATTGATCTTCAGAGCCAGAATGAGAATGTAAGTTTTCAAAATAACTAGGGGAGTTATTTTGGATAACAGCAGTGAGGATACATGTGAAGTGTGTGGAATGAAGGGTCTGATATAGGTATAATCTATGTCTGTAATGAAGACCACTTCATTTTCATATCTTACCACTATTTGTTCTGATACCCTTTCTTGGTTTGCTACTAGTTATCTGATATTGTTTTTCCAACCTATCAAAGATGTAATTTGATTTATTTGGTCAATTTTATTCATGTGCTTCAAAATTTTTTTTTCTGATAGGTGCATCTATCCACCATTCAACTGGTTCTATTTGGGATGGGAGGGTTTTGGTGAAATACATGGCGAGACATAATAAAATAGACCCATAATAGAAGGTATGTTTACCTTCCTTGATATTTTCTAGTATTCTCATGAAATTCAGAGGCTAATAGTTCATATAGATTGTATTCAAAGTGTGAAGTTACCATATCTAGGGGAATTTGGGCACTAATTCCATGAGCTCCATCTTCACGATTTGTATGATAAATTTTGAGAAAAATGGCCTTGGTGGCGTACCTGAGGGCATGATTTTTTATGTCTGCAATTCTTACTCCTCTTTTGGTCTTGGTTACCCCCATCATCCATGATGTATCTTTCATATGGGTATTTTTCTTTGTTATTGTTGAGCATCCTCTTGCCAATAGTCATGTAACCCTTCTAACTACTTCAGTATCAATTTGATATGGCTAATATAGATACAACATTTGGTTATGCAATCAACCAAGAAGAACCATAATCACATTTTTGGTGTTCATAAAATAAGGGATACAACTCCATGCATCTATTTTTAGCTCACCTATGACTTTTGTAGTATGTTTATATTCTTGTTCTTTGGTAGTAGGGTTCTCTTGAAGGAGCAACTGTCTATCCACTTCTAACCGTGTGTGATCATATTTTACAATCTAGGAGTGGATATACTTTTGATAGGTCATGCACGTGTATGTGCCATCTTAAATGGAATGTGTGAAAATGCTCCCATTGGATCATGTTTAGTGGATTTCATTGAATGTTTTTGGAATTTAGGTTGTGGGAGCTCTTCTTGTGCAACAACAACGGGAGTTTGCATCTTCTGAAATGATTTTTTAGCATGCCCTAGTTTGTTTTTATTTTTCTGGTTGTTGTTCTTTGTTTCTTTGATTTTTTCAATATTCACCTTTGTGTATTGTGCCCATGTCATTTGATGTTTTTATATCTTGTTAGTGTTTACCTACTACATTTATTGTTCTTTTGGTTGGAAACTATGTCATCTTTGGTTGTAAGTTTCCTTCATGTATCTTTAGTTCACATATTTCTTTTTTATGTTACACTATTCCTTATAGTGTCCAGTGGTATTTACTTACTTCCATGGCTATCTTATTTATTCTTTGACTTGATCATGCTTTGTGCAGTTTTTTCAGTGTTATGTGGTTTTTTATTTATTGTGTGGGTTTCCTTTCTTTCCGTAAATTTTTTTCTTTCTTCCGTGGATATCCTTTCCTTCCACATATTTTTTCTTTACGATGCGGGTATTTTTCCCTCCATGGATTTTTCTTTGTTACGTGGGTATCCTTCCATCCATGGATTTTCTCTTTGTTGCATGGGTATCCTTCCCTCTGTGGGTTTTCTTTTATTTTATTACATGGTTATTTCCCTCCAGTGGTTTTTCTTTTTATTGCAGGTATTTTCCCTCCGTGAATTTTTCTTGTGATTCCCTCACATATTTTTGTCCCTTTGTGGATTTTTTAATTTATTGTGGCTTCTTTCCTGATTGTCTTGTTGTTTTTGTTAGAGTGAGGATTCCCTTAAGGTTTTTCATGCTACTCATTGTCCTATCCGCTGAATTTCCAATTTTTAGATAGGCCAGATTTTTTAGGTCCCTTTTTCCTTAATTATGATATTTTTTAGCCATGCTCCATTGACATAGCCCGGAAGTTCTTTGTGTTGCAAAGTCTAAATTTTTGTAGCTCCTGATGATAGTATATCCTTGATGATATAAGGTCCTAACCATCAAACTTTGAGCTTCCCAGGTTCTTCTATTTTCTATCATATAATAGTACTTGATGCCCTATGTCCAATTCCTTCCTTTTTATATGGTGGTCATGTCATTATTTCTGCCTCCTTTTTTCTTGAGTTTGGTTATAAGTTGTTATGAATATTTTTCATCCATTTTTTCTAATTCACTGAGTCTTTCATGTATGTACTAAAGAGTCTTTCATTTAATCTGAATGTTACTTCCACCCTTAAACTTGGAAGGATAAAATCTATTGGTATCACAGCTTCAAGCCCATACACCAATTGAAATGGGGAATATTTGGTTAGCCTTTTATATGTAGTGTGGTAAGCCCATAGTGTTGCTGGTATCTTTAGGTCCCAATCTAATTTTTGGAGTGAGCATATTTTTGTGAGCACCTTTTCCAAGACCTTGTTGAATGCTTCAACTGTCCCATTGGCTTGTGGATGATATGGTGTTGTGGTTATGATTTATCAAAAATTGTTCTAACAACTCCTTAATAGTAGCATTCACAAAATGTTTTCCTTGATCGCTTGTGATGCTTAGGGGACATCCAAACCTAGTGATAATGTGTTCATAGATAAATCTTGTTGTTGTCTTGGCAGTGCAGTATTTGGTTGGAATGGCTTCTTCCCATCTTGTTAGATATTTTGTCCTTGTAATGATAAATCTATCCTGAGAATGTTTTGCAGCTGGTTTGATAGGTCCAATAAAATCTATGGCCCATTTCTCAAATGGGGCTAGTGCTAGGACTGGTCTTAAAGGAATTTCATCTCTTGCATTTGGTTTTCCAACCCACTGGCATATATCACAAGACCTTGCATGTTTGTGTGCATCCTTGAATAGTGTAGGCCACCATAGTCCTGCCATCATTACTTTCTTGGTTGTTTGTTCTCCTCCATTGTGTCCACTGGCTATGCCTTCATGAGCTTCTGCTAATATGTTCTTTCGTTCATGTTCCAGAGAAACCCTTCTAAGGACATCATCTTGTCCTTTCTTGTACAACTTTCCTTGAATTAAGGTGAAGGGGAATAGCTCAGCTTATTAATTTCTTCTTTTGTTGATTTGTATAGTCCGTAGGAAATTCTCCTATAGCCAGTAGTTGTGCTATGTCATAAAACTCTTTTGGGATGGCCTCAATCCTAAATAGATGTTCTCTAGGGAATTCATCATCAATAGGTCCTTCATATTCCCCTGTTTCTATTCTTGATAGATAATCTGGTCCATTATTCAGCTTTCCCAGTTTTACAGCAATAGTAAAGTCAAATTCTTGAAACAACATCAACCAACGACATATTCTTCCTTGTAGTACTGGTCTATTTAGTAAGTATTTTAGTGGCTCGTGGTCTGTGTAAAAGACAAATGATGTAGCCAACAGGTAATGTCTAAATTTTTGTAAGGCATATACCATGCTTAATGCCTCTCTTTCTGTAGTAGAGTAATTTCTTTCGGCTTTAACTAATTTGCGGCTTGCAAAGGCTATAGGATGGTCCATTTTCTCTCTTGGTTGTGTTAAAACTTCACCAATGGAAATGCTTGATGCATCTACATGTAAATGGAAAAGGAATTTCCAATTAGGAAATATTAGAATGGGTGCATGTAAGATTTTATCCTTGAGAATATCAAAAGCATCAGTGCATGGTTTAGTCCATTCTATCTGTTTGTTTTTCCTTTTCTTCAACAGTTCTTCTAAAGGTGCACTGATTTCAGCATAGTTTCTTATAAAATTTCTATGGTAGCCTATATAACCCAGAATTATCCTAACCTCTTTTTGTGTCCTAGGGGGTGGTAAGTTTTCAATTACTAAAGTTTTGAATAGATCTATTAGTAAGCCTTCTTTGTAAATCACATGACCCAAAAGTGTACCAAATGGGGTCAAAAATATGCATTTCTTCAAGTTTAGTGATATTTTTAGTGCTCTGCATCTCTGGAACATTAGTCTCAATACTTGGATGTGATTCTTCAATAGTCCATAAATAGTCCAATCATCTAAATACACCTCCAAGAAATCATGGATAAATTATTTGAATGCATTAATCATTATTCTGTTAAATACAACTGGTGCATTCTTTAATCCAAAAGGCATTACAGTGTACATGAAAGATCCCCATTATGTAGAAAATGTGGTTTTAGGTTGATCTTCTGGGGAAATCCGGACCTGATGGTAACCAGAAAACCCATCAGTGAAGGAATAGACCTCTCTTCCTGCTACATTTTCTAGAACCTCTTCTGTGAATGGAGTAGGGAATGGGTCATGCACACATGCTTTATTGAGCTCTCTATAATCCACACATATTCTAATTTCAACTATTTTCTTGTTCTGGATGACCATAGGGCTTACCCATTCTGAATCTTCGATAGGTTTGATGATGCTTGCATTCAACATTTTTTCTATTTCTATTTTTACTTTGACTTTTAGATTAGGGTTTAATCTGTAAGGCCTCTTCTTTAACGATTTGATTTCATCCTTGATTTGAATTTTCAGTGTTCCAACTTCTTATTTTATACCTCACAATTCCTTAAAATATTTAGGGAATATATCCTGGAATTCTTGGAGAATTCTACTACTTTGGCCACTTCTTCCTCTGACCAATAATCTCCAATCTTATAAAATTTTGCATCTCCATTTTTGTCAATATTTTCACTCCTTAATTTCTGAGGATGATAATAATATTTTTCCTCTTCTACTTTGGTCTCTAATACTTCTCTTTCTCCTTCTATTGTCTTGTATTTTAAGTTTTCAGGTTTTTCTTCTCTTTCTTGTTTCTCCACTACAAAACAGTAAGACATCTCTGGAAATTTATTAGGGTGTTCTTGTTTTTGGGGTTCTTTAGGTTCTGGTTTCTTTTGTGAAAATTGTTTTGTGGTCTCTTCAGGGGTTAAGAATAAAAATGTCCTTATCTTTTGTAATTCCCAAAGGATATTAAGATCTGCATCCCAAAAGTTAAATGTATGGCAAAAATCTTTCACAATTTGATCCCAATTTCTTGTTTCCTTTCTTGTTTCTTGATGCATATACTAGATCTAGGTATGGGTCCTAATGTCCATACAAATAATTGAATCCATACTAGAGGAGAATTTTCACCACATATTTTCCAATGTCTTTCACATGTTTGGATGTGTTTTTGTGGATCTCCTTCACCTGTATACTCAGGTATAGCCACATAATATCCTTCACTTTCTAAGTATCTTGTTTTTAGTAACATGGTCAAAGAATTCCAATGAGAGATATTAGTTTTATGTGTTTCCCACCATCCTGCAACATTGATTGTTAGGGTATCATCTAAAGCTTCCATTCTTGCTTTCTCATTAGAAAATATTCTCACCATTTATTCCAAATAGCCTTCTAAATCCCCAACCCCTGATTATTTTTGTATAATTCAGTGGGATGCCCCACGGCTTAGTCTATATACTATTTGATTGGTTTTTCCTATAGTTCTTCATTGGCAGAATAATATCCATCTTATTCTTCAAATTTTTCTTGTGTGGGCCATAAAATGTCATTTGTAGGATCCACGTGGAGTCAAGGTTGTCATCATCTAAGGTGATTACGCACACATGGGTGGTAATCTTCTTACATAATGTAACTTCCTTATCCTAGATTCTGGGAAACCATGTACCCATGCCTTGACAACATTGTCAGAGCTCTCATTCGTAGATTCACTTTTTACTAAAATTTCTCCCTCAAAATTTGGTTCAAATTCTCTATCAATGTTAGTAAATCAGTTTAGAGCATATATCCCTTGTATGTCATCAAAATCCTCTTCCTCGGTGTCATGCCAAAATTCTTCAGACCATGCAGACATTCATTCCTACTTGTAATGGTACGTGGACACAAATTCCATCTGATTGTAATGTAACTTCTTCTTATTCTAAGTTCAAATTATTGTTGCGATCAACAAACCATTCTAAGGTCAGAATGGCATTGTATGTGCATTTTAATGTGACATTTTATACAACTTCAAAATTTACCATCTTTTTTATTCCCATAAAATTGACTTCTACATTCTTTAGTGCCCTATAGGTTTTTTGGAACCATCTACTAACCAATGTAATATCTAGTAGGTTCCAAGGGAGGTCACCCTAACTTCTCCCAGGTAATTTTGGACATCATGTTTACATCCGCACTGAAATCTAGAATCAGTTTTGTAAAAGTAGTATCGAAAATGTCAATGTCCAAGTATATGGTGGAATTACACCATGTTTGTTGTGTTCTGAATATATTTCTCTTTTTCTTGTTATGTCTAGCTTCACTCTTTTGGACATTAAATTTCTTATCTTCTTTGTTCCAATATTTGCTAAATTGTTTCAACTTGTCTACAAGGCCACGTTTGATGGTTAACCTTGTTATCTCTTTAAGGGAAATGATTTCATCTTCCATGAAACAATTTTTTTTTGTTTCCTCCTAGGATTGTGATTTCTTAACAACTACCTTGATTTTCTCTACTTCTTTATCATGAAGGTCCAATCTGATTTCCTTAAAGTCCCACTCTTCACTACTAGAGGAATCTTCCTCGGTGGGTAGCCTGATAATCTTCTTTTTCCCTGGTGTATGTTCTTTCTTGGCTACACTTCTAGTTGTTACTGTGGTTCTATATGTTGGTTCTTCGTGATCCTTATTTGGTTTAGAATATTTCCTTTTGAAATAGTTTTCTTTGGCCTCTTCCTTTTTCTTTTCTTTTTGTGGTTTAATTTTTGAGCTAGATGCTTTTTCCTTATCTTCTCCTATTTCTTCCTCATCCCATGGTATCTTAGTGATGTGTTGTACATTTTTCTGTGCATCTCTTTCTAATGCTTTTGTCTTTGTACCTCCATTTCGATAAAATTGGGTAGCTTTGGGACAACTAAATGAGTCATGTCCTTGTTCATGGTAGAACCCGCAAGGGTCAGGCTCTGTATAATTTTTGGATAAGTGTCCATCTTGTCCACATTTATAAATGTGCATAGGTCTTCTATCTTGGTAGCCAACCCCTAAATTATTTTGGTTATCTCTTCCTTGGTATCCCTTGATATCCTCTTCCTCCATGATAATTGTTATGTCCACCTCTAAATCCACCTTTGTATCCTCCTCTATATCCTCAGTGGTATCTACCACCATTATATCCTTGATAGTTAGGGTTGTAGTTATTGCCTTGGTAAATGATTCCAAAAATAGGTTGTCCCCTTGATAGTTTTGATATTATGGAGCAGTAATTGATGGATGTGAAGGTGGGGGGTTAATTATGGGTGTTGTTTGTTGTTGTGAAGGTGGGGGGGTAGGCCTTATGTGTTTTGCTAGCTGTCATAACCCTACGGGTATTATACTCCTTTAAATCTTCAAGTGGATCCTCTAAAGGTAAAGTATGGTGGTAATGATTATAAGATCCACAAGTTGTGCAATACATTAATTGGTTGGTAGGGGGAGATACTTCTAACAAGGGGAAAGTATCTTGAGTATGTTGATCCCATAATCTACAAATTCCACACCAAGTTCTTTCTGCTGCAGATATGGTACTGGAGGAAGCTTTTTCTGATGAATGTTTTCTTACAATTGTAACTCTTTTTGTTTTCTCTAAGTAAGGGTAGTCAATTTTACTGTGTCCCTCTGCACAACACATTGTACACCAAATTTTTGGTCTAATGTTATTTCTTGGTGGTGAGCTATTTCTGAGATCCTCTTTTCTCTTGAATTTCTTGTTGAAGTTTTAGTTTAGCTAATTCTAATTGCACTTTTACCAATTCTGATTTAAGTAAATTATTTCCTTCTCTTTTACAAGGTTGAGGTTCTAACATAATGGCCATTTATATTGCATATGAAAGGGTTTAAAATGGTTTTCCATCCAAAGATGCTCTAATGTAAGGTAGAAGTCCTAAAATAAACCATTCAATGTGTTGCTTATCTGTCATTGGTTCTTCCAGTTTTCTAGTTACATTTTTAAATTTATGGTTGAGTTATTTAACCATTTCATCCTTTTTTCTAAACAAGTTCTCTCATTTTTCTAACTCCTTCTAAAGGTGCCTCTGGAAAGTGAAAAGTTCTATCTTAAATTCCTTCTCAATTGTATCCCAATATTTAGCACCTTGTGTGTTTGTTTTCATGTACCAACGTAGGGTGTCTTCTCTTAGAGTGCCTATGAAATCATATAACTTTGTTGTGTTATCTGTTATGTTGTTTCTCTTCCAGTATGAATCCAAAATTAATAAGTGTTCCTCAACATCTTTGGTGTATTTTCCAAATACTTATAGCTTAATTTTTTGAGCCATCTTTCTAGTTGATTGGGGATTTGGTTGTGGCTGAGTGATTGGTTGTTTCTTCAAGGTTTTTACTTTCTTAGATTGATTATGAGATTTTGTCAAGTTACTCTTCCTCCCTTTGTCTCTGGATAATTCAATATCAAAGTATAGATCTCCTAATAGTTATCTGAACTCTCTTTCAATTTCTTCTCTCTTCTTACTCTCTTCTTGCAATTGTTGATATCTTTCCATCAAAATTTATCCTTTTTCTACTTTCCAAATAGGTGTGTGAAGTGGCACATGGAATGGCATCTGATACTGGGGGGTCATCTCCTTTGGGATCGTGTGGTGGTTGGGGGACACATATTTTCTTGACATATTTTCATAATTATTTTCTTCCACAAATAACTTTCTTCCTTTAACATCTCTTAATCTATAATTTTCTTCTAATCCTTCACTACTTTTTCTTTTCTTTATCTTTTACCTCTTCCTTTATCCTTTCCTTTATTATGTTTATTTTTCTCCTCTTCAATCAATTCTTCCTATATTATGTTTATTTTTTCTCTGATATTCAATCAATTCTTTCATACTATTGACTTCCTCTTTCTCTTCATCTTTCTCTTTAATTATTTACAGAACTTCTCTTTCTTCTTTGATAATCCTAAGATTGGATTATCCTAAATATCTCCATAAGGTTTGGGGTAAAAACAGCTTTTTGGTCTCCACTTGATGTGGAATGATAACAAGACCTACTTACCTCCATATGGGGTAGCCAATTGCTCTCCACTTGAAGTGGGTTTTTAGCTTTCTATTGATAATTTTGTTGTTTTCTTTTCTTTCATTTAACTTATTTCATCCTTTCTCCCTTACTAACATTTATTTTTCTATATTTTTCTCTAACCCTTACCTATCAGCTCTCTCTTCTGACCTCCTCATTATGATTTGCTTAAAGTTAATAGTTTGGTAATTCTCCAATCCTAATGCGGTTAATTATGTTTTTTTTTGTTTTCTTTTCCTTCATTTCATCCTATTTATGTTTTCCCAACCATCACCCCATTAATTTTGATCAGTTAAATCTCTTGGATCAGCCCCCTTCACGTACGCCATCCCTTGGTGCATATCCCCTAAAGGAATTTTTTCATACTTTTATTTAATCATTTTTTAACCAGTAAAATTTTGATTAAGAATGGAATTTGTTTGAGAAATCTTCCTCGTGTTGCACTTAGAACTTTTGTCTTCTTATGATTGAAACTTGTCCACCCTTGGATGGACCAAGTAATTATATATGAATCTAATGTGGTCTCAACCCAATAGTAAATTGCTCTAGTTCAGGGTTTTTCAAGGTTTCAAAGTATGTTTAATTTTCTTGAGATCACTCAAAAGGTTTTCTCAAATGTAACTGTGACCACTCTGTTATTTTAGCATGTTCCAATATGCAAGGTCACAATGAATATGGGAATTAAGATAAAAATTCCTCTATGTATTCTCCAAATACTTCTACCTTAGTTTCTTTGTTTATGTTTTGAGTATCTTTGCTTCTCCTTTGACAAATATATTAATTTGACTTTCCCACCAATCCTCAATTTCTTTCAATGTTGGTTTCTAATACCTTGGTGGTGAAATTTTTTCGAACATCTGACTAACAAAAGGAACCTAGGCTTGGACACCAAATGTTGACATTAAGCCTCAACAACATTGTGAGGGTTAAGAATTTTTCCCTTTTATTAAGGATGTGCAAGGGAAAGAGTAAACTAAATATAATTGGTGAATAAAAATAATGTAAAATCACATTAAAAAATTCTCAACACATCATTCTTTATTCATATCTCATAATAGATTACATTAGTCTCATACACACATACAGTTTCTCTATATTCTTTATATCTTATATATTTCTCATTTGTGGCATACATATCTTATCGCATGTGGTACACCATATACATTGGATTACGTACAATAAATATATTTCTTATAAAATAATCCAAAAGACACTTCTTTTCGTCATGACTTTGTCATTTTTACGCCTAACTTTGTTTTGTCTTTCTTTAATTCATGGCTTTGTGTAGGCTTCCATAGATTTATCCTATATTCGGCATCTTTTCTATCTACCATGGTTCTTTATAGTCTTTGGCATCTTTCCTCCTTTATCTGTGGCTTCTTGCTTAGTCTCAAGGGTTTCCCTTTACTCTATGGATTGTTCCAAACTTGATGAAGAACCCTGTCAACATAAATAATATGTGAAAGAATTATATACTAATATATCCAATAAGGGGAAGTAATATAAAATAAGGGAAAATGGATACCACTAAGGAAAAACAAGCTATTTACTAAAATTAAGACATTATAATAATATTGGAATGACTAATATTGTCTTACCTCAAGGAGTGAAGGAACTGAAATATGTATGTTTTAGCTCGGGAAAACTAGTGAAATATAAATATACCTTATTTTAGTGTATGAGATGCAATATAGTTAAATATTCTTACATTCCCATGAATTTTTATCCATTACTCGATCCATGTGTAACCTTACAAAAAATAAAATCCATGCAATATTCCTCACTTCTCTTTTAGAACTTATGTTCCATGTATCTATGGCATCTAATGCTAATAGAAAAAACTTACAATAATGCATATTATACATGAACTCCTTGTAGCCTTCCACATAACTCCTCTCTTTTATGTAGCTTGCCTAAAACGTATTATCTTATGTGAATTATTATGGTACCTCAATGCATTTCTCCTCAAAATGTCGTGGTTCTTCACAGAATTACTTGTTATCTTGTGCATTTTTTGTAGTCTTTTTCTAGCCTTATGTAACCCTCACATATTCTATAGTATTGCATAACTCAATTCAAATTATTCATAAACCATGTTTTACTATGCACTATCTTATTACTTCTAAATATTATTCCATGTTGCTAACACTTCTCATTTTCTACAACATACCTCATTATTAACATGTACTTCAAATTTATTTCATGTTTTTTCCATCTTGTGCATCACTTATCTGCATGCCATTTTTCTTTTTTGATCTTTGAAAAATAATTTCACTTCAAAAACCTATGTTATGCTAAATTGAACCTTCTACAATATCCTATGTTAGAGCATCTCCACATCATGTCATGTGTTTTGGAACAACTAGCACTTGAATAAGGAATATTGAATGTTTTTCAACCATTTTCCACCTACCATTATTAACACAACATACATAAATCAATCATCATCCATTGATAGATTGGATTGATACCAGAAATTAATTTTTATTGGATTTTCTCTTAAATTCAAAAACATCCATTTTTAGATTCCTAAGAATTCTGAATGGAATTTCTTAATTGATAGATTCTTGAAGAAACTTGAAGGATGGAAAGGTTCACTGCTATCTCAAACTGGAAAATCTATTCTTCTCAAATGCTCAATTCATAATTTACATGTTTATATGATGTCTATATATAGGTTACCCTCTGAGGTTGCTAGCAAGCTAGAAAGCATTCAAAAAATATTTCTATGGAGTGGCTCTTAATCTAAACACATAATTCCTCTAATTTCATGGGAAAATGTCTATGCCTCTGAAAAACTTGGTGGTCTTGGTATCAGAGATTAGACCAAAATGAATAAAGCTATGCTGTCAAAAATGAGTTGGGGACTGATTAAGGATGAGAGTTTTTGGACTAGTATTATAAGAGGGAAATATTGGCCTAATCTGTCTACTAATGAATGGTTCTTTAGCACTTATAACTCTAATGGTTCTTCTTGTTTCTGGAAATCTTTAAACTTGGCTAAACATGTTGTCTCTGAGGAATGAAAATGGTTAGTGGGAAATGGGTGAACCATTAACTTTTGGAAGGGAAAATGATTAGAGGACGTTCCCCTCAAGGCTATTTACCCTACGGTCTATAGAGATTATAGGACCAATTATGGGACCAAGGTCAGAGATTTCTTCAATTTAGATGATCCTTTGGGACAATGGAAAATCATAGCTCTAGATCATTCTAACAGCATTGAGATTGCTTCTATTAACATCAAATTAAGAGGAGTTATTATTAATAAAGAGAATCCTAAAGAGGATAGTATTTACTGGTCAAAGGAAGATAATGGTATCTTCTCAGTCAAAAGTTCCTACAACTCTTTCTTTCCTGAGGGGGGGAAGGGAAAATTATAACTGGGGAATTTTTTGGGTCAAAGAATTAATCCCCAAGCTTAATATGTTTTGGTGGCTAGTCATCCATGATAAGATTCTTACTGTTGACAACTTAAACAAGAGAAATTTCCACATGGTTAATAGATATGTTTTGTGTGAAGATGATTGTGAAGATACCTCTCACCTGTTCTTAAACTGCCCCTTTCTTGTCTTGGTTAGGAAAACCATTCTCAATCTTTTTGAAGTCAATTGGTTTTTTCCTGGCTCCATAAAAATGCTGTGGACCAAATGGTCTAACCCTTTTAAGAGCCAAGGTTTACATTTTTATGGACCTTCTCTATTATGCATTTGGTTTGGGAGATATGGAAGGAGAGAAATAGAATAATTTTTAAAGGTGAAAAAGAACCTCCCAAATAAATTGGATCCCACTGTGTGAAAGCCATTTTGGCTAATTTCTCTAACTTGAATTCCCAAAAAAAGTCCTTTTTTTCATAATGAATCCAAAATTTCCTTGAAGTGGGGTTTTGGATCCACTACCATTAGCCCTCCTATTTTAACTCTAGACTAAAAGGTTGGGAGAAACCTATCAAGGAGTGTTTAAAATTGAACTTTGATGGTGCCTCCAAAGGAAACCCTGGTCATGTTGACTGTGGCGAGGTTTTTCATGATTCTAAAGGAAGTTTTATTCTTGGGTACCATCACAATCTGGGCACTCAAACTAATAACGTTGCTAAGGTTGTTGGGGTCTTTTGGGTGCTATCTATATCTCTTCAACACAATTTTTTCAATCCATAGGTGGAAGGAGACTCCCTAAACATAATTAATAGCATAAATGGCAAAGGATCCATCTCTATTTCCAACCATAACTCTATTAAGAGTATTAAGGAAATGACCCTTTCTTTTAATCTTATCACCTTTAAACATGTTTATAGGGAGGAAAATGTCATGGTGGACTTCTTTGCTAATATGGGGGTTAATGGTTTTGAGTTGACACTTATGAAGGAGGTGGAAATCCTTGATCCCAAGGTGCGAGCACACTTATTAAAAGACATCAATGAACACGTATAAGGTCCTTTCATGGGGTGTCAATCTCATCATGGTCATATGCCATAGGATGAATGTGCATTTATCTTTCAATAATGAGAAGATCGGGAAGGAGATCCACTCATGTTCTTGGAGAGCTCTTATTGCTTCCCAGGTCTGTAGAAATTTCACTTCTTGGCATGCGAGTAATCTTCTGGTTTTCTGGATTTTGGGTCTTTTCGTGAAGAGGTTTTTGTTGCTTGGCCAAATGGGTGGTGATCTTGTCACAACTAAACCTGTTGACCTCGAAGGGGTCACACCTGAAGCTATGGCTTTGTTTGATAGCAAGGGATTTACACCCTTTCTGAAAATTTTTGAAGGGCATTATGAAAATATCAGCAAAGATTTTGCTAGCACATGGAAAGTGACCAAAAAAGGAGTAGTTTTTGAAATGAAGGGCATCAATATGGAGATCACTGTGGATTCGGTGGCCAAAGTGATGGGCATCCCTACTGTGGGGAGGGAGGTCTACAAACCTAAGAAGGAAGCCTCTGAAGAACTGAATCTTTTCCTTAAAGGTAATGAGAATCTCACTTCCCATTTTGTTGGTTACCTTTGAATGTCTCTTCCTAATCCTTATGATGAGGTGGCTCTCACCCTTATTCAATTTTTAACTTTGGAGGGTCGTCACAAGTGTATTTATGCCTACCATCTCCCTATGCTAAATCATTTTAGGCGTGGCCAGGATTTTAGTTTTCCCTACTTTATGTTTCACTCCTTGTGTGCCTCTATTTCATAGTTCAAAACAAGAAGAATATATGTCCCTCTCCATCATGGATTTATCCTTTCGCTTGTAAAAAGAGTGGCTTTGGACATAGATAAAACTATCTCCCTTACCACAACTCTAGAAGCTTATGCAGATGGCACTGGTTTGGAATTGGAGGATGAGGATTTGAGTGACGATACCGACTCTCAGGATGGGGACTCGGATGATGACCAGGATAGGGTGGAGGTGGTGGTGACCCAGAATCTTAAGGATTTGAAATCGAAGCAGGTCCCTTGTACTTCTTCGTACACCAAGGGTGATTCCAGTAAATAGGAAGTCGTGACCCCTATCAATGCTCAACTGGAACAACACTTTGAGGCTTTGGGTCACGTCGGACCGGTAAAAGGGGAAAACCATTTGGCAAGGATGGTGGTGGATATTGAGGAACTCAAGGGTGATATGCGGCTCACTAAGAGCTCAGTTCAGTTTTTGTTCAATGACTGGCATAAGATGAAAGCGCAGGTGGAGGAAGCGGTCAGCAACAAGCATGGTGGAGAGATTGAGGTTTTAAAGGCCAACTTTGGTTTCATAACCAAAGAGATGGATCATGTTCAGGCTATCCTCCATAGCTACATGGAATGGAGTGTAGTCACGGTGAAATAAACTCTACAACACCTTCATACTCTGGGGCATCTTGCTAATGCCTATTGTGTCATGGATAGTCAGGGAAGGAAGAGAAAGGAGACCCCTGATGGTTTCGACCTGGGTACCTTGGTGGGTAATATTGATGCTTTGGCGAAGGAATGGGCTAAGGTGCTAGAGGGGCTTGAAAAATCCTATAAATGATCTGGGGTGGGATGTTTTGGTTTTTTTTACTATCTCTGATCTGGATTGTTACTTTCATCACCATTGTTAGTTTCTCTATGTTTTTTGTTGCTGTTAGTTTCACTTCTCAGAACCCAAAGAGCTCTTATTACTATGAACTGTTATATTTTTGTTTTTTGATGTTGTATTTTTGTAATCATCTACTCTCTTGGGGTGATGTTGGTGTACGAGGTAAGGTCCCCTCAACCCTTTTTTATTATTTCTTTCTAAGTATTACATTATTACTATAGAAACACGTACCCCTATTCTATTTTATACATAGAAGTTATGTTTTTACACATCAATATTCCACCACATGATTAAGTGTTTGATTCATTGTATTTAATAAACTGGGTTCACTTTTATAGTCCTTATTTCTCTTTATAGCACGATATTATTCCCTACACGTGGTTCTATGTTTCATGGTGTGAATCATTAGCAAAAAATCATATCTTTTAACCTTTTTATGCCTATAAGAATGTGTGTGCAACAATATAAAGAAGGACACAATTTTTATTCAATTTCCATCTACCCACAAGAATTTTATTGTAAGAGTAAGATGAATGACACCTAAAAACAACTGAGGTATCCCCAAACATCTGAAATATCATTAAATACTCTTATGAATAATAGTTCCATGAACTATTTCATCAATTATGTGACTTTATGGTTTAAATCAACCATAAGGGATCACTCTCTTTCTCCCATATTTCTCACATGATGATTCAACATCATAAACCTTTCAATATCCACATGAATCTCAAAATTATTTAAGTGTTAAAAGGAAATTTTGATGTCATAACATTGATGACTAGTTGTACTAGCTTCAATCCTAATTCTCTATCAACAAATTTAGTGATGAGGAGAATATCACATTTTCATATTTAAATATGTCCATTTCAGTGTCCCAATAGTGGGATAAATTCAACCCCCAATGCAATAGAGTTCCATCTCATTTGTAGATGGTATGGTTTTATCATTGTTATGTAGGAGCATTATTCCTTCAAAAATTATTAGGATGTATACACGAAGTTATAGAATCCGGGATAATGAAAGAAATAGTTGGTTAAAGAATACAAAAATGAGTTCCATAACTAAATGAGGACCTCAAAGATATTTCATAATGTGTTGAAGTACGTAAGTGTAATTTTTCCTTATCTATGTGCTAAGATGGATGTCTTGACCTTTCACTTTTTAGATGAAGCATATCAAAATGCCACAAATATTTAGGAAAAGAAAAAGAAAAAGAAATTATGAATTTCACGTGCAACAATAATTCATTATTCTATCTACTTGAATTCCCATGAAAAGGATGACATTGATCAAGATAATTCCTATCTAAGTATCAATTCCAATGCCATGAATTCTTTAGAGCGGTGTGATAATATATTCCACATTAAATGTTTAGTTAAATAAAAACATATAATTTTCATTTTTGTCAGTATGATTCAAAATAGCATTATCTCTCAATATAAATCACAATGCCTTGTGTTTCCTACTTTCACATTTCCTTACTCATACCCAATTGGGTAGCTCAATCTAGGAAACAATATATAGGTCCAATGGAAATACACTTTTCAATATGAATTCAATATGAATCAAGATAATATAACTTGTGATATTACACCTCTTAAGGTCTACGACATACTGCTAGGAATATTCTACTTTTATGAGTGTGACACTATGTATTATGTGAAGCTTTAAAGAGGTTATTTTGGGAAAAATATTAGTTCTTTAACCTATTTTAGTCCTCACTAATTACCAAAGTCACATTTTTCAATCCCAAAATAATGTCACAAACACATCTCACATTTGGAGAAATTGTTGTTACATATGGTATACCTAAAGATACTTCCATGGGAGAGGAAGAAATATTTATCAAATGACATCGTTCCAACATCATCACAATAAAAATATATTTAGAAGTTACTAGGTAATAATATTTAAGTATTTGCGGAATTAATATTCTTTCCATTTCATTGTATAGAAAAGAAGCACATCAATTTGGTTCTTGGATACTCTTTTGAATAGCCCACTATACAACATATCAATTTGGTGGAATTATGAATTCCACAACCAAATATAAGAGTTCTTGTATTAGGGAAAGATAAATTATAACTCTTCTCATTGTTTTAAAATAATAAACTAACAACCAAGAAATATGGGATATCATGAATTTGCATAGACTATTGCTCTTTATAGAGATCATAGTAAAGAGTATGTATCCAATACCAAATATTTAATACTTAATGGATTATATCCAAGGAACATAATTATTCATCAAGATTAAACTTAATGAAAGTTACCACCAATTCCTATTCCATATTAAATATATATATAATATGACTTGAAAATGCACCACCAAATCCTAGTCCATATGAAATTTAGTACCTTGAAAATGTGCATATTATGGGGAGTAGTATGGTCAAACAAAAATGCATATATGGCGTTGATCAATAGTGGAAAGAATATATAGAGTATTAGAAACAAAACCTTGTGCCATATCAATATTATCAAAATTAATAATGGGAAAGGAAGGTATGGTAGTAATGGTAACAACCATAGCAACAAATGGGCGATCATAAGAAGGTGGAGGCGATGCGATTTGGTAAGCATTACACACTTCCAAATTAGATTCAGTAGTATAATGTTACAATAGTGGATCACTAAATATTTTGATTTTTGTATTGTGATTAGAAGGTTTAGGTTAAGTTGGAGACTCAAATTCAATCGTTTCAACATCAAGGAGATATTCTATAACATGAAGAAGCTTAAAAAATATTAGTAGAGTGACCAATACACTAGTGGTAAAAATAATAGGTATTAGCATAAAATATCTTACTATGAGGTGTTTTTATATCAATCTCAAGCGGTGGGGAGAGGGATACAAGATTACCCTCAAGTAATCGAGCAAGCACTTTCCATATTACATAAGTTACATGAGTGATTTTTCATCGATATGTTTGTAATTATATCTTTGTATGTTGAGATATAACAATAACAATGGATTTGAATTCAAGTGTGTCATTAGTACATTTTTTGTTAACTGTAGTATTGTTATTAAACTTGTGATTATATGTGTTAGAAGGACTAAAAAAATACTTTATTTTGTTCATGTTAAGGATCTTACCTTCACGTTATTTTAGAGTGACATAAAAAATCAAAGGAATTGAACTTGTAAAAAATAATTGACTTTTATCAAGGGACAAGAATACTTTCTATAAATAGATCTTGGAGTTCACTATCAACTAAGATATTGGTCATCTTAGTAAGTATGGTCTTTTAGCGTAGTACATAATCACTTATGGGTTTATTGGAACCTTAACGCATTATATCCATTTCATCATAAGATATCTTTTCTCAAATATTAATATAAAATTGTGGAAGAAATTTATTTTCCAAACGAGTGAAATTCTAAACAAAATGCATGGCTAGATCTTAAAATCATTATATTGCAAAATATTTGAGACTCCAAGGGAAGATCTTGGTAAGAAATGTGTAATTTGAAAAATATTCCAAGAAAACAACATGAACTCTACAAAGATGCTATTTAGGATCACCATTTCTATCAATAGGAATCTTAGGAGAAAAAAATCAATAGGAAAAGGATAAGAGGCCACTTCAAGTGCAAGTGGGTTATGCAACAATTGAGAAAAGTCCATAACATGATAAGAAGTAGATAAAAATTATTGTAATTAAAAATTTGAGCATAAACAAGGGGTTTTAAATCTTGTGCATTAGAAGAAGAAGCGAGTGAGGCACCATGCATATAGAGAGGATATTAAGGAATAGTCATTCTTATAGGAATAGTCATAATAACACCTTAAAATTGGAGGATTAGATGCCCCAAATGAAATGGGTGTTGTGTATGCAGGAATGGTCAATGTATGCATATTAGATTATGGAGGAATGAGATTAGATGTGGAAGATATAAATTATTCTTGAGTTGATCTCAAGAAGTGTAAAAAAGAATTTCAATATTGTCAAGATTTTCCTTTAAAAATGTGCAAAATGTTATGCTTCGTCATCCAATAGGACATGGTTTTTATCAATATTATGATACCCTTCACCTTGTATAGTATTAATGAAAATCATGAACACATAATGATAAAAAAAAACAAAGAAATAGTATGTGCATGCTTGTGAGAGGTAGAAAGGGTATAAGCATATGGTGCGAGGTGATGGGAGCGAGAGACTCAAGTCTCAACATAAATAGAATCAACAAATGGTTCCACTTTCACACATAAAAGAGAAGTGTGAACCTAATGAGAGGGATAGTAGCTTCTACTAGAGAAAGGACAAGAACCCTTTGACCAAAGATAAATATGTCAATAATGATCCATGATGTTTGGAGCCATAATGTACTAAAACCAGTTATGGAAAATCCTATGGTTTGATCAATAGATTCAATTCAAGAGTCAAGTTCACCAAATGTTTAAAACCTAATTAAATTTTTTATTATGGGAGCTCACAAAAATAAAATGGATGTAAGATTTTGTAATAGGGGGCTATGTTAATCAATTAACTTCACAAATTAACCATTCACAATAAAAATAATTCTTTAATACAATTAACAATTGATAAAATTATAAGTAAGTACTTGAATACATAAGTGGAAAAATAAATTAGTTGTACATGTCAGAATAAGGAGGATATAGGTGTACAGAATAGTGAAACAAGAAGACAAGAGACTAGAAATGATTTAGTACAAGTTCTAGAACTAGAAACTGAGTAGGGGGCAAGACTAAACAATTATTATATGGTCTTGACATGGATCTTTAGCAACTTAGTACCTTTGATATATTTTTTTCCTGTGACTTATTGTTTGCTTCCTTTTACTATAAATGAATTTTTTTTATGTTTCTCTTATTGGCACATCTTCAGGATGACCTATAATCACCTACAATAAAGTGGAAACCCTATAAACCTATATAACCCTTCATCATATAACTATCAAACCAAAAGGAGAAAAAAACATTTGTGGTGATGGTGGGCTACCATCGTTAGTTAGAATCCAATCTCTTAAACCAATCCAAGTGATGCACTACATTCACTTATTGTAGGATAAATCCTCATGTAGTTCTCCTAGATGGTTATGCAAGTGTGAACAACAAACCAACCCTGTAGGGGTGTCCTCATTTGTCTTGACACCAAGATAGTGTGCTAACTATATAGTATATAATGTACCTGTCATTATAACTTAGTGTGATGTGGTATTCCTCATCTACATGATCTAACCCTTTGTTCCTTAAAACCCTTGAACAATTCTTGGAGTGACTTTGTTTATGCTAAGATATGGCAATGTAACTTTTTCATGTTGAAAATGGAGGGATTTGGACTCTTTGGCATAGTTTAGTACTTCATAACTTTAGTAGGGACTTCTCTAATTGATGCGTAACTGATTTGGGAAGATTTAGTAAACCATTAAATTATTTTGGGATGATATTTGTAATAAGATCTTATAAGAGTGATAGGTGAGCTATAAAGTGATTATGAATTTCTTATATATCCTTCCATAGGTGAAATATTATGATAAGGCTTACCCTAGGAAGATGAAATAACCCAAAGAATTAATTCAAATTGAAAACAAAGTTAGAGAACTTTAGGATCCAAGAATGTACAAGCTGGCAAAGACCAGACCTCACATCATGACCCATTTGTATGGTCTTATAAAAATAAGAGGAAAAGTAAAATAGTAAGTTGTGACATGAAGCAAAGAGGTTGTTCACTTATTTAATCAAATATTATTTCCATAATTAATGACAGAGTAGAGTGAAGAGATAAGAATTTCGCGGAAGATCTAGAGAGATGAGTCAATTGGATTTTGAATGTGAGAATTTTTTATGGTAAGGGAGCATAGTAAAACTTGGAATTACAAAAGGAAAAGTTACCAAATTATAGTGTCTAAAATTATAACATACACATGAAATCTTATTAGTTCACTTCTACATATAAAGAGTGCAATTCACTATGGAAGTTTGAAATCACAAATTTATTATATCCTATATTGATATTCAAAAGCCATAATGGCATAAAAAATTTTAAGAAAATGAATGTCTAAACAAATCCATATAGGCGTGTATAATGATATTTAAGAAATAAAAAAATATATGCCCACATGCCACGAAGGAATACAAAAACATATCTATACTTCAAAAATATTGTGCATAATCAAATGACCAACCTACTTTATCCCTTTGGTAAGATGAAGATCCAATCTCATAATTGGCCCTTACCTTTCTCTAATCTTAGACACCATAAACTCAAGTGGTAATTGTGATTCTACCTATTAATACAAATAAATAGATAACGCGTTAGTGTACAAAACATGACATATAAAATGACATAATTCAAAAATAAACACTTACGAAAAGTTTTTAATCCATCTCAATCATCCTCTCCCTCTCATTTTCAATTTGAAGGGCATCAACCTTAAGGGAAGTGCAAAAATTTAAGTTCATACCTCCTCCTATGGAAATAATGAAGGATTAGTGTAGAGTACGCATGAATGTCATTTAGTTGTACTAAATTATGTTATTTACTACACTAATTTCATAATTAAATTTACATTATTGGCTCATACCTATGTAAGATGCAACACAAATGTTATTCTCATAACTTCAGTCTCTAGTGATTGATGAATGTTGGGAGGAGATTGTAATGATGTCATAAAATGAAAACAAGAATAATGGTATCTAACCAAAATATTAAACTTACACACATACATTGCATAACATTCGTTTCTTACATTACATAGTTCATTATCTGCATAAATGATAATTAAAAAGACTAAAACTCACTTCAATGAATTCTCTAACATGTACCCTCGCACCAATGTCCATGGATGTGGAAGGTCCAACATCCACTTATTCAACAACAAATTATGATCTTAATATCAACATCTTTATATGAAAAACAAATTGATTCATAATATATTTACCGATTTATTACAATTTTATACTCGAGGGGTTGTCACGCCCACAAAAAATGTGAAGAAGTGGTAGGGGATACATGATGCATTGTTTAAAACTGAAATTTTATAATAGATAGATTATATTTTATCATTTTTTATTCATAATAAATTAGTATAGTTAATCATAAAATTGAATATAAAATATATATATATACTAAATTATATTTAACTATACGTAAAATTACCTACTGATTAATATAAATACTTATCTCAAATAATTCATTAATGATAACGATATTATCCTACACAAAAGCTTGAAGTGTCTCATCATGGTGAGCATCCTAACTAGGATATGTAATAGCCTCATCAACCTCATAAGTGCATGAAGACCCACAAACTTGAAAATTTATGTGGTGTGATGCACAAAATCATGATGTATCTCATCCTGTAGAGAATCCTCAATAGGCTATGTAATAACCTCATCAACCTCATAAGTGCATGAAGCCTAACAAGCATAACAGATTATGAGTTGTGATTAACTAAAAATAGAATATTGTAATAGTTAATATAATCTAGAATGACATGTAAATGTAGTAAATGATTATGGAAAATGACCCAAGCAACTATGAAAATGGAAATGCTAAAACCCTATAGTACTAAGAGATTTAGAATGAAATCAGATGATTAGAGAAGTTCGTTGGATGTGTCATAGAAATGAATGGAGGAACAAAAATCTAGAACGATAAAGTAGAGATCCCAAAAAGGATGGATATGAGTTGTCTAGCTAGACTGAAGTTCCTAGAGAGGGACTAGGGTGCCTACGGGCACTCTAGTCTACAAAATGTGTGGCCAAGTCTATGTAAAAGGTGGTCTGAAACCCTCACTATGTGTCACATCAAATTTTTTGCACTACGTCAGGTGTCGCTGATAATTCAAGATGTATAGAAGACCTGAAAAAAGACCAAAAAGGAGTATCAAAACCCTAAAAACATAATAATACAAATGAATGGTTAGGACTGACCTCGGCTACCACAATAGTGGGCTTACTAAACGATCCATGCACTACATTTCAGACCCAAATGTAGTTCTAATGTGTGTGTGCATCATGTGCCCTAGGTGCTCTTGTGTCAGTCGCACTTTGTGAAGTAGTGAGCAATAACTAGATGTAGAAATGTAATAGAATGTATGCATGAAATAGAATAGAATCCCTCCCCCTATGCCTGTGTGATGTAGATGAACAAGCCTTGTCCTTGTGATGGAGTTAATGGATGCAAATGATCTTCAAATGGATGATAGTAGTGACTAGTGTTTGGTCCCTCATTATGGTCTCATAAATTTATATTTATAGGGTTCTCTTGATCTAATTTCATAATTAACCCCGAAATGTCTGACCACCAAAAAGATAAAGATCTCAAACAGCTAGAAAGAGCCCAAAAAGTGGTGGGAAAGTTCAAAAAGGATAGGGGTGCCCTTGGTGGTACCAAGGTGTCCATGGGCACCCTAGTACTAGCTTGGGCACCCCAGTTAAAGCTAAAATGAAGGAGGATGATAAAAAATTACGAGGCATGTGGGTGTAAGAGGTCACAAATGACAAAAGTAAATAAAATAAGATGGCCAAAACATAGGGGTTAATTACTACTTTCTTCACTAAAAAACCTTCTAAATAGGTATGAGACCGGGACTAAATAATGTCTAAAGTGCATGATTTTATGTCTACATTTTCCCCCAATTTATGTTGGTGAGCTGAAAGCTCGATAACATAAAGTAGATACAGATGTGTACCTGATAATCCATGTAAAGTGATGTAGAAATGTGTTAACAGACTAGACAAAATGTGGAATGAATAAAAGATGATGGAGCATGGAAACTATAGATGAAAATGCACAAAAAAAGTGGCGAGAATGAACCTAGGAAGGAAATGTGTGTGTATCTATTGATGTGTATGATGTACCTACATGGTTAGTATGGTGTGTAATTCTGCAAAGTGTTGTTGTTGACGTTTTTGTTATTGTTGTCATTGTTTCCCCCATTTGACTGCTTGTTTCTCATATGGACAAACCTGCAAAGAGAAAATGATGAAGTAGTCAAATATGTATGTATGTATGTATGTATATATGTATGTTTGTGTGTGTGTTTCACCATTTTCTTTATGTTATTTAGAATGTGACGAAACAGATAAGGGTATCGGTTGAGGAGGAATACTTGTTGTATTGGTCGGTTGGATTTTGATGCGCGCATTCTGACTTCTCAATCCAATGCTAACTGTGAGAGATACCTTTTGGCTAGGAGGAACTACCTAAAATAGAAAACAAGACCACCAAAGAAGAGTTAAATAATATATGACAGTGGACTGCCTAGCATGTGCTAGATCCGGGTAGTTTGATACTCCCTAGAAGGTTGTCAATCCACTATTTTTTATAAAACAAATATGCAATAACTGAAAATGCATACCTAAACGAATCTAGAGTTAGTATTATGATTTGGGTACCTCATATCACTATCAGCATCGATCCAATTAAATACTAAAAACTATGTGGGTCAAGGTCTTTGGGTCAGGTTGTAGGTTGTTCAGGTGGTCTGCAGGTCACATACAGGATCTTAGTAGGGTTAGATAAGGTGTTTGGGTTGTCTTGGTAGATATGTGGTTGTTGCTTTGCACAGTGTTGGAAAACATAGAGACCGTCGTCGGTTGCGGTATGATCGATCATGATTAGGCAGAACCGATGACGATTATGGGTAATCGGTGTCGATGGAGGCAGGCTGATAAGATTCAATAATATTTGTTAGTGGGGTTTGAGCTAAGGTGTTCTATCAGATTTCTAGTTTGACATTTTAACATCCAGTGTGATTGCACAACATTGGATCTTTTCACACAAGTGTGGGAATTGCAGGGACTAGAAAAGATCCTCCAGATTAGAGGCTGGTTCCTCAACTCCTCTGTTCAAGTGTGCATAACATTCTGCAGAGGGTTTACCTATATTTTAATCAAACTTTGCCAAGGAGACAGGGTTGAGAAGATGCAAAAATAAACCTAGTCTAATTAAGGTGATGCACCAAAGGAGTAGTAGACACTTGCTACTACAAAACATACACAATCCACAAGAAAATACAGCACAAAACATGCACAAATTGCCAAAATGTAATGAAAGATCAGGAAACAATGATAAACATATGAAAGGATTGAGAAAATTTTAATCACAGAGCATACATTATCATTCCAGGTCCAATACAGTGCATTACAATGACCAAGAGGCAAAAAAGATGTTGTATTTGCATGAAAAGGTAAAAATTCCACAAATCTACCTGATGAGGAAGAAAAGAGAAGTTGCAGAGCCAGAAAAATGTCTAACTTTTTTAAAAAATGAGTTCATTCTGGCTTTTACAATGCAAATTCGAGCTCAGGAGAGAGAAACATGGGAAAACATGAGAGGATGCTTTCAACCACTAACCAAATTATAAAAATAGCATGGGCACCCTTAAAATCCACTTCCCAATGTTTTAGACCATGCTGGGAGAGAATGCGAGCCATTCTTCATTAAAAATGGTGGTTGAAATGTCAGTTTTGTTGATTTCCACGTGCCAGAGGTGTTTTCCAATTTTCTCTCTCCAAACTCCACCAAAACACAAAATTGAGCCTAGAATCATGTAGATAATTTCACCAGCTTTCCAATGATATAAAGAACGTGAAAAACTGAGCTCTGGATCGAAAGTTATGCCCCTCTGAACATTTAGGGAAAAACAGGGCCAAAAATGGGTTGGCGGGCCGAAAATTTGAAATTTTCCCACCTTTTTGCATTTGGGAAAATTTCCCCAAAAATCTCCACACCCCACCATCCTGGTGCCACATGGCATGATTTGATTGGTTGTGGGCTTTTCCTACTTCATTTTCCATCGTTTCGGCCTTTGGAAAATTTTCCAAAAATTCTCCGCCGCTCTGATGACCCGAGGACACGTGGCATGACATGATTCACCGCAGGCCCTTGCTCTCAACTTTTCTGTCACTTGTTGACCATCTTCCCTGAGCTAGACACATGGCATAATCCCATTGGACATGGGCCTTTCATGTTCATTTTTCCTTCGGGCCTACCATATATTTTTTACCACCACGTGGCCACGTGGCATGATCTTATTGGTTTGGGTTTTGGGGGATGGGCTTTTCCTTCAATATTTTCCTTTGATTTTGCCTTGGGAAAAATTCCCAACTTTCCCCCACTCTGTTGAGGACACGTGGCTTCTTTCAATTGGTTGGTGGGCCTTGGGGCCAAGAATTTTCTTTGCGCTAACATTTGGGAAATTTTCCCGACTTCTTCCCGCTGGTTCGACCCCCGACACCCCGTGGGACACGTGGCCTTCTCGTATTGGCTCGGGTTTTGGGGGGCAGGCCTTTCTTTTCAAATTTTCCAAACTTGGGTGAAAATGAAAAATTCCCTTCACACTTCTGACCCCTGACGCCCCTGTGACACATGGCACGATCTTACTGGTTGGCGGGCCTTGGGCCAAAAATTTCTTCTTTGCACCCTGCCAAACACTTTGGAAATTTTCCAAGTCCCTCCCACTCCGCCTTGTCCTTTGCCATGTTGTGATTCCTTTGGGCCAAAAATTTCCTCTTTGAACCCCACCAAACACTTGGCAAGTTGACTCCTCCCCTCCTCCACTTTGACGTGGCACTGATTGGTTGGTGGGCCTGTCTAGGGAAAAATTCCCACAAAAACTCCACCGAGCCATAACTTCAAAAATACATGGAGTTAGGAGGAAAACTTTACCTTTCTGGAAAGCTGAGAAGGAGCTCTATCCAATGGTGCCATTTCCAGAAGGTTTTGAGTGCCTAAAAGATAAAAAATTCTGACTGAGGCACAAGGGAGGAAAGAATGAAGGGAGTTAGCCAAAAAATAAGCAAGGGGCTTATTTTGGATAACAATTTTGGTGACTCAGAGGGGTCATCTGCCTGCTGGATGAAGTTACCAGTTGCCTGAAGCAATCCATTGGGCATGGAGTCATCAAATTCTCTACTTGGTACCCCAACTGATTAGAACAATGCAAGGAGGAAGATGGAGGGTAGAACACCATCTGATTTGGAGCAAGGCCTACAAAATACATTTCCTAGAATAGCAAGCTTGTACCAAAGCACTTAGGGAAAGCAAAGCTAAACTACAACAAAACAATGTGCATAAGCACTTGGAGGAATGAAAACCTAAGCTAATATGTACAAGGTGGAGAATTTCCTTCAGTAGCAATGCTTCAGATGGATTCCATTGACTGGAATCTGTAATTCTTCACCATCCAATGTAGACAATTGGAAGGCATTGTTGTCCTTACACTTTGTGACCATGTAGGGGCCACTCCAAATGGCATCAAATTTTGAATGCCTCCCCAGTTTTTCTCTATCTGCATCCCATTTTAACACTAGATCTCCAACTTGGAAAGATCTATCCTTGGCCTTTCTATCAAAGGTCTTCTTGATCAAAGCTTGATCCTTCTCCATTGCTTGGGATGCCTGATTTCTGATTTCTTGGAGCTCCATCAATTCTGCATACCTAACCTCCATGGGTCCAAACTCCAACAACTCCAACTGCTTCATGAGTTCCAATGTTGGCAACTCAAGTGACATGGGAAAAATTGCCTCTCTTCCATAAACAAGCTTGAATGGAGAATTACCTGTAGATCTCTTGGGGGTTATCCTATCAGCCCACAAGGCTGATTTCAATTTAGTATGCCAAGACCTCTGATTTTCATCAAGAGTCCTCTTGATGATCCTTAACAAGTTCTTGTTTGTAGATTCAGCTTGGCCATTACCCTGAGGATAATAATTTGATGAAGTGCTTAGGTAGATCCCATTCTTGACAGCCCATTCAGTTACCTTGGATCCAATGAATGTCAATGCATTATCTGATATTATTGTAGCAGGTATGCCAAATCTGGTTGTTATCCCTTCATAGAAGTCTAGGATGCTAGATTCATTTGCTTCCTTGAGTGCCACTGCCTCAGTCCACTTGGTGAAGTAATCTGTTGCTGTTAGAATCCACTTGTGTCCTTGGCTTGAATTTGGGTTAATGACTCCAATGAAGTCCAAACCCCATTGCATGAATGGCTGGTCAACTGAAATTGGATGCAATGGAAGGGCGGCTAGTCTCTCCTTACCTGTGAAGAATGCACAATTCTTGCACCTCTTGATCCATGCATAACAGTCACTGAAAATCTTGGGCCAATAATAGCCAGCCCTCATGATCTTGAGAGCTGTCACTCTTGGTGCAAAATGACCCCCAGCTGATCCACCATGGAACTCTTCCAACACTCTGTGAATCTGATTTGTACCAATGCATCTCAGTAGCACTCCATTCACATCCCTTTTGAACAAAACACCACCAACAAGGGCATATGGGACAGCCTGCAATCTGAAGTGTCTCCTTTTGGTTTTATTCATCTCTGGAGGGCATAGGCCTGTGTGTAGGAAGTGCATTATGTCTTGGGTCCAGCAAGGAGTGAGGACACCATCATTTTCTTCTTGAGTGCTTCCTTGTTCATGGTTGTCTTGCAATGCCAAAACAACCTCTTTCTCATTGTATGCTTCCATTTGTTTGTTCAAGACCAGCTGCTCACACAATCCTTTTCCTCTGACCAACTTGGTGACTTTGATCTCAATGTCATACTCCATGACACGAGTAATCCACCCTGCTCTCTTTTCATTTAGGTCTTTATTGAGGAGGAAGTCTTTAACTCCCACATGAGAAACCAGCAGTTGAACCTTGTTGTTTGAAACTAGATGCTTAAATTTCTTCAAGCTCCTAATCACTGCAAGAACATGCTTCTCAATGAAGGAATATCTCACCTCATAGTCCTCCAGGCTTTGGCTGAAGAAAGCAATTGGCTGCTCATCATTGTCTTTGTTCTGTTGTACCAAAATTGCAGAAATAGTATCATCACCTCCAAATGCATAGAGGATGAAATCCTTGGAGAAATCTGGGTTAATGAGAGTTGGAGCTTGTGAGATAGCCTCTTTGATTGCTTCAAAACTTGCCTTGCCCTCTGCTGTCCATTTGAAAGCTATGCTTTTCTTTAACATCTTGGTGATAGGCTTGACTAGGGCTGCAAAATTTGGGACAAACCTCCGAACAAAATTTATCCTTCCCAAGAAACTTTGAAGGGCTTTCTTGTGGCTTGGCAATGGTAGTGCTCTTATGGAATGTGGCCAAGGAGCTTTCCTTCATGGGCTAGAAAAATACACTTTTTGGGATTCAAGGATACCCTAAATCTTCTGCACCTTTGGAACACTTGTCTCAAATGAAAGAGATGGTCTGCTGCATTTTTTGAAAAAATAGTGATATCATCTAGATATATCAGCACCATTTTATTAATCAAATCCTTGAACGCCATGTCCATTGCCCTTTGGAATGTAGCTCCAGCGTTGGACAACCCAAATGGCATTTTTCTATATGCATAAGTCCCCCATTTGGTTGTGAAGGCTGTCTTGAACTGATCCTCTTCCTTCACCATAATCTGATTGTACCCTGAATAGCCATCAAGCAATGAAAACCTTTCAGAGCCAGCAACAACTTGTAAAATCTGCTCCATAGAAGGAAGTGGGTAATGATCCTTGAGAGATGCTCTATTCAAATCTCTGAAGTCAACACACAATCTAATTTCTCCACTCTTCTTTCTAACTGGAACCAAGTTGGCTACCCAACTAGAATGCTTGATAGGAAATATGATACTTGACTCTATCAACTTATTCAATTCTTTTCTCATGAGAGGCTCCATGTGTGGATTGACTGGCCTTTGTTTTTTCCTGATGGGTTTAGTACTTGGGTCCAATTCAATAGTGTGTTGAGCTAACTTGGGATTGAAACCTTTCAAATCTTCATAGCTCCAAGAAAACACATCAGGGAATTCTTGACAAAGCTGTATGAACTCATACCTTTCTTGCTCAGTTGTCACTTTACCAATTTGGAGTGACTTGCCTTCTTCCACCAAGATGGGCACTGAATCTTCTCCCTTGACTTGGATGTTTGCTTTCTCCTTCCTAAACTGATCATTAGGATTGAAAATGGACTCCAAAGTGACAAGTCCCTTTGGTAGTTTGTTGGTTCTCAGCTGTACCACTTGATCACCATACTGTTGTTCTAACTTTTCCTGATTTTTAGCTGAGAACTCAGCCTCTTCTTGCAAGAAATGGATGATTTGTTGATCATTTTCAAACACTTGCCAACTTACATTGTTGTCTGGCACTGAAGGCTTTATAATCACATGAATTTTTGGTTGTACTTTGTATTTCTTGATGCTTTCAACAAAATCAAAGGCTGCTCCAACTGCTGCAAGCCTGTCAGCAGCTTGGTTCTCTTTTCTAGGGATGGATTTGATGCTAAAGCCCTCAAAATCTTCAATGAGGTCCCACACCCTGTTTTTGTAGCACTTGAGTAGATCATTCTTGGCAGCATGTTGCCCTTTAACTTGGTTGACAATCAGCTCACTGTCACCAAAGACTTGCAAGTTCTTTATTCCTCTCTTTATTGACTAATGCAATCATTGTATCAAAGTTTCATATTCAGCAGTGTTATTAGAACATGCAAACTGAAATCTAAAAGCTAAATAATACTTAACTCCTTGAGGTGAAACAAGCATAGCTCCCCCTCCTGCACCTTGTCTACTTCTTGATCCATCAAAGAACAACTGCCATACCTCATTGTCATCCTTGTGGTCTGGCTTGGTGATGCTAGGAATAGGCTGATTTTCTTCATGCATGCAATAGACTCCTAGCTCAGATTCTTCTATTTCTTGATAAGGATCAAAAGCATGCACCTTGCTTGCCCATTCATCAAGAGTCAAATCTGGGATGCTTCCAACCTTGGTGTCAGCTTCATCAGTGCTTGGATAATCCTCTTGATCAAACGCTGAACAGTTGGTATTGATTTGGCTTGGAGTGTGAGGCTCAATGTGAAAGTTTGCAATAGGCTCAGATCTGATTGTGGCCTTGGTTCCATATCTTGTTCTGAACAACATGTGTGACCAATCAGTAGATAAGTAACCTCCAATCTTAGCTGTGAAATCCCTTGACAAACATAGGGCAAAGAGTGGTGGAAGATCTATCACTGAGACATCTTGCAAAACAACAACGTTGGGGCATGCATGCAAAGTAAGACTCAAGTTTTTAATCACTCCTACTGTTGTCACTGTTGTCCCATCCAATTGCACTACCCCTTTGGATATGACTTCATATTGGAGCCCCAACTGATCAGCTATTTGCTTGGGCATTACTGAACTACTTGCCCCGGAATCAATCATGCAATTGTGTACTAATTGGTCCCCAATGATCAATGAAACATAGAATGGAGGGGGCTTCAACATTTTACCTTGTTGTCCTCCATGATTCCCTTCAGGCTGGGCAGCATTTGTGAGTACCTTCTCTTGCATTTGGACCTGTTGATTTGAAGTTGACCAGTCCTTCATGGCAGCTTGTAGCAAATCTCTTTGGCCTGGGATGGATAGTGATTCCCACATTGATATGTTTACATTTGTCTTCTTCATCTGATCAATGATGTTGAATGGAGATGAAGCATCTCTCTACTGCCCTTTGGCCTGCACATTCATTCCTTGCACATGGGCAGCAACAACTGGCATCTGAGTTGGTCTAGGAGCTGGTTTGGGTGGTCCTTGCATGTTTGGAACTGCATTTTGTTTGCCAACAGTTTGTGGAGTGGTAGAAGGTTGTGGATTATTTGGAGCCAATGGCTTGTCCTTCACCCAAATTTCTCCTTTTTGACCTTGTGTTGGCTGCAACACTTTGAGAGATTGGTTGATTCATGCCACAAAAGTCTTCTGCCTGCCAGTTTACAAGTGTGGTATCATTTGGAGCTGATTGTTGCTGGGATGTTTCTTGTTGTTGGTTATTTCCTTGACTCCCTTCACCCTCCACACCAGTTGTTGTTACCATTAAGGCTTGATTTAGAGCACCATTGAAGCACATAGACTGGTTGTGAGGTTCATTGCATGGGAAACACCAATCATACTCTTGAGCTATGTTGTTTTGTACTGGCACTAGTGCTTTAGAGGCAGATGTAGCATTGGGATTATAGGGCTGAAATGGTCTGTTGGCAGGAGGCCTTGCTTGATTTTGATTTGCAGCTGGATTGGGTGGTCTTTGAGGCTGATATGGCTGCCTGTTAGGCTGAGCTTGAGGCTGATAAGAAGGTCTAAAACTTTGGGCTTGCTGCCTCTTGAGTGTAACCAGCTCATTACCTAAATTTTGCAATTGCTTCATGACTTCTTGAAGTTCATTTGAGGCACTAGAAGATGAAGTAGAAGCTTCATTTGAATTCTGATTTCTAGGAGTGGGAATAGGAGCTAAATTAGGTGCTTGACTAGTGCTTGGACCTTCTAAATTTGGATACAATGGCATTGGAGGCCTAGGAGCTAGATTACTAGCTTGAATCAGACAATTTTCAGCTCTAATGGAAATGCTATAAGCAGCAGGGATAGTTGTGCCTCCCATGGATTGAATTAACATAGAAATATCAGAATTTAAAGCTTTAAGGTAATATAGAAAAGCACCTTCTACTGTTGGCCTTACTGCCATTGGAATTCTCTCCCAAGTCCTTTGAAATCTGAAGTTGAAGTCAGTCAGCTGCTCATTGGGAGCTCTCTTGATAGTTGTCAATTGTTCCAAAAGGGACAAGTTATCTCCCTTTTCTCCAAACTGCTCATGGAGGGCTATACATAACTGGTTCCAATTTTGGATAGAGCCTGAAGCAAGGCTCCTGAACCATTGCAAAGCTTTCCCTTTGAATGAAGATGCCAGCAGTTTGACAGCAACTTGCATCTCATCAATCTCATGGATTGCACAAATATTAGCAATATCCTTGACATGATCACCAGGAGTGGTCTGATTCTCTCCAGTAAAGTATGGAATGTTCTTCAATGCTGCAACTGGGATTGGATTTTGTGCATTGAGAGCAAGTGGGCTGCTACCAGTGAAATTGACATATGGGTTGTGTTGTGCCATTCTGATTGGCCTTAGAACCCTTGTTGATTGGATGAAAGGTCTACCAGGTGGAGGAGTTGATAGAGTTCTGTTTGGTGGAGATGGAGACCTTTGAATTCTCCTCCCTCTTTGTCTTCTTCTTGGAGATAATTGTAGATACTCAAACAATACTTCTTCTTCTCCAAATCTTGACCTTGTGGTGATTCTTCTCATGAGTTTTTCAGGTCTGGACTGCTAAAACCAGTTGATTCTTCTTCCTTGGAGTCGCCAGATGTGTAATTCAAGGCTCTTTTAAGCAAGAAACTTGCAACAAATGCACATCAATTTTTTTGCATTGAAGATGAAGACCTCTAAGGTCCCACTGGGTGCCAAAACTGTTAGTGCAAATCAGCAGCACCCTCTGGATGTTCTATCAGATTTCTAGTTTGACATTTTAGCATCCAGTGTGATTGCACAACATTGGATCTTTTCACACAAGTGTGGGAATTGTAGGGAAAGTGGAAAAGATCCTCCAGATTAGAGGCTGGTTCCTCAACTCCTCTGTTCAAGTGTGCATAACATTCTGCAGAGGGTTTACCTATAACTTAATCAAACTTTTCCAAGGAGGACAGGGTTGAGAAAATACAAAAATAAACCTAGTCTAATTAAGGTGATGCACCAAAGGAGTAGTAGACACCTGCTACTGCAAAACATACACAATCCACAAGAAAATACAGCACAAAACATGCACAAATTTCCAAAATGTAATGAAAGATCAGGAAACAATGATAAACATATGAAAGGATTGAGAAAATTTTAATCACAGAGCATACATTATCATTCCAGGTCCAATACAGTGCATTACAATGACCAAGAGGCAAAAGAGATGTTGTATTTGCATGAAAAGGTAAAAATTCCACAAATCTACCTGATGAGGAAGAAAAGAGAAGTTGCAGAGCCAGAAAAATGTCTAACTTTTTAAAAAATGAGCCCATTCTGGCTTTTACAATGCAAATTCGAGCTCAGGAGAGAGAAACATGGGAAAACATGAGAGGATGCTTTCAACCACTGACCAAATTATAAAAACAGCATGGGCACCCTCAAAATCCATTCCCTAATGTTTTAACCATGCTGGGAGAGAATGCGAGCCATACTTCATTAAAAATGGTGGTTGAAAAGTCATTTCTGTCGATTTCCACGTGCCAGAGGTGTTTTCCAATTTTCTCTCTCCAAACTCCACCAAAACACAAAATTGAGCCTAGAATCATGTAGATAATTTCACCAGCTTTCCAATGATATAAAGAACGTGAAAAAATAAGCTCTGGATCGAAAGTTATGCCCCTCTGAAAATTTAGGGCAAAACAGGGCCAAAAATGGGTTGGCGGGCTGAAAATTTGAAATTTTCCCACTTTTTGCATTTGGGAAAATTTCCCCAAAAATCTCCATGCCCCACCACTCTGGTGCCACATGGCATGATTTGATTGGTTGCGGGCCCTTCCTGCTTCATTTTCCATCATTTTGGCCTTTGGAAAATTTTCCAAAAATTCTCCGCCGGCCGAATGACCCGAGGACACGTGGCATGATGTGATTCACCGCGGCCTCTGCTCTCAAATTTTCCATCACTTTTGACCATCTTCCCTTACCAGACTAGACACATGGCATGAATCCCTATTGGTGGTGGGCCTTTCATGTTCATTTTTCTCTGCGGGCCTGCCTTATATTTTTTACCGCCACATGGACACGTGGCATGATTTTACTGGCTCGGGCCTTGGGGGGCAGGCTTTCCTTTTAATTTTTTCCTTTGATTTTGCTTTGGGAAAAATTCCCAACTTTCCCCCACACTCCACTAGTGCCCGAGGACACGTGGCAGGTCTTTAATTGGTTGGCGGGCCTTGGGGCCAAGAATTTTCTTTGCGCTAACCTTTGGGAAATTTTCCCAACTTCTTCCCGCCGGTTCGACCCCCGACGCCCCCTGGGACACGTGGCCTCCTCCTATTGGCTCAGTTTTGGGGGGCGGACCTTTCTTTTTGAAATTTTATAAACTTGGGTGAAAAGGAAAAATTCCCTTCACACCTCCCGACCCCCCCAACGCCCCCTAAGGACACGTGGCACGATCTTATTGGATGGCGGGCCTTGGGGCCAAAAAATTTTCTTGTGCCAACCCTTGGGAAACACTTCCCAACTTTCCAAGACCTCCCTCCGGTGGGCCCTCGGGCCCGCCATCTTGGACACGTGGCTGCATCCCATTCTGTGATTCACCGGCGGGCCCTCGGGCCAAAAATTTTCCTCTTTGAACCCCGCCAAACACTTGGTAAAATTTTCTAAGTTGCCTCCGCCCCCCGCCACTTTTGCTGACGTGGCACTCTCTGATTGGTTGGCAAGCCTGTCTAGGGAAAATTTCCCACAAAAACTCCACCGAGCCATAACTTCAAAAATACATGGAGTTAGGAGGAAAACTTTACCTTTCTGGAAAGCTGAGAAGGAGCTCTATCCAATGGTGCCATTTCCAGAAGGTTTTGAGTGCCTGAAAGATAAAAAATTATGACTGAGGCACAAGGGAGGAAAGAATGAAGGGAGTTAGCCAAAAAATGAGCAAGAGGAAATTTATAACATTAATAGAAAAACCCAATAGACTGAAGTAGAAATAGATGATGCAGGTAAAAAGTGTACTTACTATTGTGTACGTCCAATGGCTATGTGGTGGTGATGATTGGTTGGTTGGATGGAGCTTGGTGTCGTAGTGATGCTTCTCGAAATGTCACTATGAGTGCAAATACCTCTAGATCTATCCTGCTACTAGCTATGGATGTCTGTAGGTATAAAAAGGCTCTAGTTCTACTTGCATTCATCTCTCTTCTCCTCTCCTTGATCTCATAATGTGTCATCCCAAAAAAAAGGTTTCCCGGTGAATAAATGGTAACCGATGACGGTTCTTGGTTGATCGGCATCAGTTTCGAGATGACCGGCGTCAGTTAAGGAAAGATTCTCTAGGTTTACTAAAAATGGAAAATCTCACATCATTTGGGTCAGGTTCATTCATTTCTTCGTGGATCAGAATGAACGTTGTGTTTTTATGAGTAGGAAGGTGGTTAGAGGAATAATAGGCCTTGATTTTTAGGGTTGAACCAAGTCTTATTCATTTATGGAAACATGTCATGAATAGGTTTATGGTGAGGTGTCCATCCATTTAATCAAAGTAATTAAATTAATAATGGGGTGAGGATGGGTATTAATTTAATAATAAATAATTAAATTAATATTAATGTAGGGTATAAGGGTCATGGTTAGGTGAATGTATTTAAGTTGGTTCTTCAATAGGTGATCAAGGGGAGTGTGACCCAATTTGGTGTCTACATTTTGCCCCTTTTTGTTTAGTAGTTTTTATTGGTAAGCGACACTGACAAAAATAGGAAATGGTTGTGTCAAGTATAAGTGAGGGTGGCATTGCCCCAAGCATGGGTGAAGGTAACCCCCCTCAAACTAGGAACCGATGAGGTGAGAGATGGAAGCGGTGAGTGGTTTGATAAAATGAGAAGGTGGGAAAATGAAGATCAGTGGGTGCATTGGGTAAAGGTAAAAGGTCGAATTGGGTAAACAGCTAAATGGGCCAGGGTCGAAGGTGGTGGCAGCTTAATGCATGCATGTGTTGGAAACTGTGGCACATTACCAGGTTGAGAAGATTTCAAACTCTACATCGGCTAAGTTTGATAGGTCTATCCAAAAAGGTTGAAGTGATTCCGGTATCCAAGGTATAGGATATGGTGTAGAAACACAACAAAGGTCAGGTGCAGGAACATTTAGGTATGTTCTGGTACACCAAAGGTCAGGTCAGGATAAACAACATGACAATAGGCAATGTAAGGTTGGTAGGCCAAACAACACGAGTAACCACGTCACAAGGTACAGCGAGCATCGAGGGTCAAAGGTCACAAAAAGTGGTTCATGTCAAGGTATATAGGTAATGGCACAAGTAAGGCCAAGGTATATGTAACAATAACCACTCATAAGGTACAGAAAGCACAGAGGGTCAAAGGTCACAAAAAGTGGGTCAGTTTAAGATATATAGGTAACGGTACGGGTGAGGCCAAGGTATAGGTAAAATAACTACGCCTAAGACACAGCAAAGGTAATGTAGGGTTATGTTGGGTTTGTAGGTATTGTTCAATGGTTGTCTAGGATGATAAAAAGGTGTGTGTGCACGAATTATGGCAGGAAAAAGGTAGCTTAGGAAGACCAAAAGTTAGTAGGGTGGACCGATATCAGTTAGAGGGTGACCGACATCAGTTGGCTAAGGCACAAACGGCATCGGTCAGGTAGGGGTGGGTTTATAAAACAAAAATTCCGTATTTCACGAAATCATTGTTGTATTGTACCATTGGAGAAAACGACATAGCCATTTGAATTTTTAGTGCTTTCCAAGAGGAAAGGATAGGGCATTGTACCCAGATGAGGTGGAGAGATCTAGGTGGTGAGAGAAGCGAGGTAGACAGGTCCACGAGATTGGGTAGACCGAGTTGATTGGTGGAGATATTTGAGGTAGATTTTGGCATGGTAGAGGCAGGAGAAGGTTTAGGTGGGCCACCAGCGTAGTGGCCAGATGTGCCCCCATGGAGACAGCATCGCGACGAGGTAAGATTCGATCCCATTCCTTGTTTGTTAGGTAGATTTCTTTATAGAAATCGGGTTAGGGTAAAATGGGTTTTGGGGGGGGGACAATTAAATTTAAATTGGGGAGAAAATGGGTGAAATAGGAATGGTAGGAAGGTTGATTTAGGTAATGGGTAAATTGGAGGGGACATTTGAGCAGGAATTTTTGACCGTGACAGGTGATTGACGAGTAGGTTTTCAAGGGTTTTGGACAGTGACCGACGTCGTTGGGAGTTAGCTGAGATCGGTCACAAATGGGGTGACTATGCTAGTTTTGGGAGACCAGTATTGGCTAAGACGAACCGATGTCGGTCAATATTGAGAGAAAAATGGGCTAGGAGATGAGTAAGGAGTGGTTTGGGTGAGATAGGAAGAGTAATGTTGAAATGAAAATAATGCAGTTGGTAGATAGGTCATAGGTGGGGGGTCAAGGGTGAATTCAAGGGTATGGAGCATGGTTGAATAATGATGATGGTTTGTTGGATGCATGTGAGGGACTAGTTACAGATGCACGATAGGGTACCACCCCTGTTATTAGTGCAGTACGAAAGAGAATGACAGCTGAGGAGTGGCAGCATGTTACAGAGGTCAGCCTGATTGGGGTTAGACGTTACCTAGTCATGTAGTCTGGGAGCCGAGTTTGATGGTTTCCCTCATCGATAGATGGGATTCATGACCAACACATTTTGTTTGCCGACAAGTGAGATGACCATCACCTTGGAGGATGTTTATAGGATCATGCAGCTACTGATAGTAGGGATATAGGTGTATTCCATTTCCTCATAGGCATCTGAGGAGATGATGTTGACAGTGTTTGGTGAGGGGTTGGTGGAGTTGAGGTTCCATAGTGCTAGTATGAGCTATGGAGATATGTACCGAGGCCCATCTGAGGAGATGAGGTTATTGGTTCTGATGATAGAGGTAGTGTGTTGTTTTGCACTTCTAGATGTAGAGGGTGGGAGATTCCAATGGGCATTAATGGGGGTTCTGTATGATATGATGGAGGATAGGACCTGGTTTGCATGGGCACCAACCTTTTTGGTGCATCTATATAGAGAGTTATGGGCCTATGGGTGATTGCAGTGGTTCAGTCTTTGTTATACCTTCCTACTACATTATTGGGCATATGAGCACATCGTGTGTGTGCATCCAGTGGGCATGCCCTGACTTGATGCATTCGAACTGGGCTTGGTTCAGGTGGGCTACAGGTGATGGGTACCTACTATTGGAGAGATCACCGAGATGCCAAGGCTACACATGATGTAGCCTATTACAAGTGTTTATTAAAGGGGTTGTCTGTTGTGGACATCATTTAGAGGCCATATTTGGGATTCCCTTCATATAGGTAGATGACCATGGAGTTAGATGGATTACAGCTGGCGATATGGATAGAGGGGTGTCGTGTTGGCGAGCATGAGATGATCCCCATTGATGGGGTTAGGTGACAGTTGGAATTACCCTAGGATATACCGCCAATGTTTCCACAATACAGGAGGGATGACGTGGAGAGGCCTATGCCTCTTCTATAGCTTATGGTGCCTACAGGACAGGAGTAAGTGGTACACTGGCTGATTGATGATGTCAGAGTTACAGATAGGTATAGATCAGTGGTGGGAAGCACATCTATGAGACAGTACCATCGAGGCAAGGTGGGCCAGAATTCATATCACAGTTCAGAGAGACACCCTATAAGGGTAGGTGGAAACTCTGGTCACACATTTGGGGATAGTACAAGGACAACTGACAGGGTCAAAGGCACAGGTTTCCACATTACAGGCATAGGTTGTAGCCCTACAGGCCCAAGTAGCACAAGGACAGGTACCTGCATAGGCACCTACACAGGCTCAAGTAGCACAGGGATAGTTACTGTACAGGTGTAGGGATAGGTACCCACACAAGGCTCACAGGAGAGGGTCCCATTTTATAGAATGGGAAGGGTCTGTAACAGGGGTCCCTCAGTACAGGTATAGGGTCATAAGCCAATGGTACCACCACAGATAGTACATATGGCTAGGTTCATGGATACCCTAGGTGAGGCACGATATTAACAGGACCACTTGATGGCTGCAGGGATAGACGTCCCATCTTATGTAGAGTATAGAGCACAACAAGCCTCCTAAGTGAGAGGACCAGGTCCGCACACTCATAGTGTGGAGAGTACAAGGGGGTCAGAGCCCCTAGATAGGGTCAAGGAAAGGCTACCAGTGCATGGAGGTTAGCTCCAGGTGAGGTATCAGCAGAGGTTAGACCTGAGGCCTATGGTGGGAGGTGAGATGACTAGCAGGATGCCGAACACGAGAAAAGGAGGAGGAGGAGACAAGGTGAGATAGAACATGGAGGATATCCGGTGTGGGGAGATGCCTGATAGTTGTGCACATACCTCCATATTTTTTGTATATTTTGATATACCCTGTGTGCAAAGAGAGCTGAGGATGTATACAGATTTTTTTATATTTTTAGATCATATACCGACCTGTATACAAGAGGTGAGTGATGATGGGCTTGAGATGATGATATTTATAGATGGTCATATGTACAATGTATTTATTTGTATTTTTGTTTGTGATAGATATGTATGTATACACAGAGACTTTCTTGATTTATATTAGGTCATGATATTTATAGTATGGAAATAGGCATGTACTTGTTGTCAGGTTTCAATGTTATAGGACATGTGGAGTGGGTATGGTTTAGGCATGATGGAGTCAGGTGAATTAGGCATGATTGAGTCAGGTCATTTAGGCATGAGGGAGTTAGGTCAATTTAGGTATGGTGGAGTCAAGTTGGTTTAGGCATGGTGGAGTCAGGTTGGTTTAGGCATGATTGAGTTAGGTCAGTTTAGGCATGATTGAGTTAGGTTGGTTTAGGCATGACTGAGTTAGGTTAGTTTAGGCATGATTTTATGTCCAATCTGTAGGTAACATAGGGGATATATGGTTATGTATATACATGTTATGGTTTCAATTTCCAAATATGTGCTATGATGGAAATGTGAAAATGATAAATGAATGATTTGATGATGTGGTAAAAATGTGTATTAATTGATGCGTGTGTGGTTTAATTTCCAGTTATTGATATAAAATGGAAACTAACTAGGTAGAATGTGAATAGGAAAGTGAAAAGGGGAATTGGTTAGGGTAAAGAGTGGCTGAGCTAACCTCCAAGGTCCCCATGCCCTCAAAGTGCTGCCTACATAGCCCTGGTGAAAAGGGGCGTCAAGCCGATGTAGTTCTCCCATAAGCTATGGAAGATTATGATGAAGTAGGGGAATGGGTTGGTATGTGTTAGGCATGGTTGAATACCTAGGTCATAGGCATGGTTTAGTTGTAGGTCATAGGCATGGTTGAGTTAGGTCATAGGCATGGTAGATTAGGTCATAGGCAGGTTGAGTTTAGGTCATGGCTTGAGTTGTTTTTAAATATAGGTGTTGATGATCTAATCTTGTGTAAGATAATCAATAAGTAATGAGGAAGGTGAATGGTAAGATTTGGAAAAATATTTGCTTAATTGATAAGGACCTCTAATGAGTCTACCATATCCAAGTTGGTCTTATGAACAAGACCCTAAAGGCATTGCATAATGGACTATTCTAAGGGTAAAGAAAGTCACATAATCATGAAATGTTGCGGATGTGGCAAGTCCCTCGAGTAAAGAGGAAATTAGGATGAAAATGTAATGAGTTGAGGATGGGAAATTTAGTGTAACTTAGTGTACGACAACATGTTTTTCTTAGAAAGAAACCCAGGATCAAAAATAGGCAATTTCATGACGAAAATTTCATTTTTTTCTTCATTTTTTTGTATTTTTAATAGACTGATCAATGCGGGAAGTCTATATGGGATAATTATATTATCTCCTTAAGTTCTTCACAAAGTTGATCAATGCGGGAAGCTTCTGGATATTTTTATTGTATTTTTAAACTAACTTGATATAGTTGTCCTTCAAGGGAGCAGTCTATTTATAGCAGTGGAAATAGAGTGAAGAGATGTCCCTTTTGAGAGAGTCATCTTTTGTTGGAAGTTTGACTCAAGGATTTGTATCCCTTTTTGTTTTTGTTTTTTTAAGAAGTTTAAGTCATGGACAAGACTATAGAGGAAGATTAGGTTCTTGTTTGAAGGACAAAACCATAGTACACATAGGTTAACTATGAAAGAGGTGGTTTCGAGTGATGAACGACCATGGGATTCCACCTTGAAGAAGATGAAAAGTATCCATGAGAATCATGCTATGAGTAGAGCCATGGTACTCATATTGAAGATAAGGCTGAAAGGTGATGGGTAATCACATGATTCTTGTTTAGTCGTGGATCCTCAAAAAATGTGTAATATGGAAGGTGAACATCGCTCAAGGGATGAGTGATCAATTGACATAGAAAGTGATATAGAGGACTTGATGTCAAAAATAAAATGGTCAAAGATACAAGGCATTGAGGGGCTCAGGTTTGGGTTTACCTTCGAGTGAAGACAAATGATAAGCACCTGATCCATAGGCATGGGTAACATATAGGGTCCAAGCCAATTAGGAGAAAAATTTCCCTGCTTACTTTTCTCTTCTTTGGTTACATGTTGATTTTCCTTTAGGATGAGGTCACTAACCTGAAAGGTTCATTTCGTGAACACATTTTCATCATACACAATTTTGATACATTTTTGGTAGATTTGGAGATGGTCAAGAGCATTGAGATGGCGTTCATCTAATAACTCAAGTTGTGCCAAATGATCTTAGGCAAAGTCATCATCATTGAGCATGTCTTGTAGTGAGATGCGGAGAGATGGAATCTAGACTTTGAACAGGTAAGATAGCCTCAGTACCGTAGACCAAAGAAAAAGGTGTGGCAGCAGTTGAAGTGAAAATACTAGTGCGATAAGCCCACAAGGTGAAAGGAATGTGTGTATGCCAATCCTTCCCAGTATCATTGACTACTTTCATAAGAATTTTTTTCAAGGTTTTATTGGTCAATTTGGCTTGGCCATTGGTTTACAGATAATAAGGTGATGAGAAACTAAGTTGGATGCCAAAAGCATCGCATAGCTTACATAGGGTTTTGTTTTTAAATTGCTTTCCATTATCAGTGATGAGGTGGTGAGGAACACCAAAGCGACAAATGATGTGATGGTTGATGAATTCACATATTTTCTCAGCTTTTGTAAAAATGAGGGGAATGGCCTCTACCCATTTAGTGTAATATTAAGTAGTGGTTATGATCCATTGGTGGTGTTGTGAAGAATGGGGATTGATCTCACCGACAAGATCCAAACCCCATTGAGAGAAAGGCCAAAGGTCTCGTGTGACCTAAGGGCATGACTAGGTGTGTGATGAAGATTAGCATGTTCACTGGCATTTCACACAACATTTGACATAGTCACAATAATCATGGTTTAAGGTTGGCCAATAATAGCCAAGGCGAAGAATGTGTTTTGTAGACAACTAAACCACTAAAGTGACCTCCAAAAATTCCATCGTGAACTTCCTTGATGGTGTAGGGAATTTCAGAACTTGTAAGGCATCGTAAGAGAATACCATCGAAGTTGCACTATAAAGGAGACCACCATGATGACATAATGAGAGACACTTTTAAGAAAGGCATATTGTCCATTACGAGTGAGATCAGCGAGTAAAATGGAAAGGGAAAGATAGTCTGCATATTTCTTATACCAAAAGTCACATGGGTCAGGTGCAATGGTTCCAATGGAGTAGACTGTCATCACCAATCCGGCACTATGATAATTCTTCACCGGGAACTCCTCGTGCTATGATTATTTACTAATGCACAGCCTTTAGTTTGGTGGATGTAATCTGGAAACAAAACAACAACCGAACACAAGAATACCATTGACTATGATAAGACAGAATGACGACAAATCTGAAATATCAAAATAAATTATAATATTAACATGAAACTGTTACAATCTCACCCATGAGATACTTCAACAAGACTATGGGAGAAACTTTACAATTACACCTCTTGATGGCTTCTTCAACACACCTTTAACTGATGGCTTCCTTCGCACACTTCCTACAATATTTCTCACTACTTCTTTCTATGCTAAATGAGGGGGGTGGCCTCTCTATTTATAGAACTTCCAGGCTTATCCATCCTATCTCTAAGATAGGATAAGAAATCCACTCTGACGAATCATATTCCATACCTTAACTCTTATCTGTACATGTAAGCTTATCTGTTAAGATAAGATAAACCTTATCATTTTACATGGGTTCCACATTTTTAGACTTTTTACAAATAAAATACACAAAATATTTATGACCTCACTCCTTGTCCTTATTACCAATATAATATTTCTAATTCCTAATCATGTAGACCCTACTTCTCTAATTACCCAAACTTTGACATTTTAACATTACCGGACCACTTACGACAAATATTTACTTTTTACAACATTCCTATTGTACTTTGACTGTTACCGTACTCCACATTATTGGCGGCACCGTACTGACAGCGCCGTTATCTTCTATCAGACGCTACTACTAATTACACTTAACAACATCCTATTCCTAATACATACATTAATGAAATAGAAATTTTGGAGGAAAATTTTAGTGTCGACATCTTCCCCCTTCCTAGCTTCTACTCCGTCCTCGGAGTAGACTATTCTGGTGCTTGGAAAATCTTCAACTTGTCGTGGTTGACCCATTTCATAATGGCAGTGCCATCCAATTCCTCCAGTCGGTACGTACCATTTTCATGCACAGCTGCTATTTTGTAGGGCCCCATCCATTTTGGAAGAATTTTTCTCTGTCTTCTTTTTTTGTATCTGGAATCATATACTAGGACCAAGTCATTCACATGAAATGGAGACCATCGGATCTTTTGATCAAAGTATTCCTTCTGCTTCATTTTCTTCTTATGGCTTGTATCCTTTGCTATTTCCCTCATTTCCTCTAGCAAATGAAGATGTACCAACCTTTCTTTTACTGAATCACTTTCATCCATCCTTTCATTTTTCATAACTCTCACAGTGGGAATATCAAACTCAATAGGAAGAACTGGATCAATGCCATAGGCCAACTGAAATGGGGAGTATCCTGTTGCTGACTTTGATGTTGCCCTATATGCCCACAATGTTGCATGAATCCTTTTATCCCATTTATGTACCTGCAAGGCTGCATCTTTTGCTAGAATTTGACACAGCACAAAATTTGTTCGTTCCACCTGTCCATTTGTGCTTGGCTTGTATGTTGTTGCCTTCCTGTGCTTAATAGAAAACTTATTGACTAGGGCTTCTACCACCTCATTAATGAAGTGGCTTCCTTGATCTGTTACAATTTCTAATGGACAACCAAATCTGGTGACAATGCGTTCATATATGAACCTTGCCACTTCATCCATGGAAGCTGTTTTCAATGGCCTAGCTTCAACCCACTTGGTTAAATAATCTGTGGCAACTACAATATACTTATTTTGACGTGATGTAGTTGGAAGTGGACCTACAATGTCTATTCCCCACTTTTCAAAGGGACCAAGGGGAAGAATAGGACATAATGGAGCTGATGAAGTCTTACGGTTACCATGTGTTTGACAAATATCACATGTCTTACAATAATTATAACAATCTTTAAAAAGAGTGGGCCAGTGATAACCTGCATCCAAGATCCTTCTTGCTGTAAGTTGTCCAGAGAAGTGCCCTCCACATGTACCATTGTGGAATTCTTCTAGCAGCTCCTTTCCTTGATCACGTCCAACTGCCCTCTTGTACTGTCCATCAGGTCCTATTCGAAATAATGCTCCATGCAGAATAGAATATGGACGACTGGCTTGAGTAATCTTTCTCTTAGTCTTTGCATTGGCACCATCAGGAAACTTGAATTCATTCAGATAATTCCAAATATCTATGTATTCACTAGGGATTGTGTCAAGGGAGAACAATGCTGCATCGGGAAAATCATCATCATCACAAGATGATCCTAAACCATCATAGGCTCGAGAGAGTGCATCTGCATTGACATGCTTCTTTCCTGGCCTATCTATAATATCAAATTCAAATTCTTGTAGCAAAATTATCCATCTTGCTATCCTCCCTGATGGGTTAGGCTTATTGACAATATATTTCAGAGCCTGATGATCCGTTACAACTATAAATTTCTGCCCTAGCAAGTAATTTCTAAACTTCTTTACAGCAAAAATGATAGCCAGAGCCTCTTTTTCAGTTACAGTATAGTTTACCTCAGCACTGCTCATTTGTCTGCTCCCAAAGTAAATTGGATGTTCATTCCCATTTTCATCCTTTTGGCTCAAAGTACTACCTAGTGCTGCATCTGAGGCATCAGTGTACACAATGAATGGCTTGCTCCAATCTGGATTCTTCAAAACAGGTGAAGACACCAGGGCTTCCTTCAGTTGTCCAAAAGCTTCATGTTCATAAGTAACATCCTTCTTCAAGAAATGGGTTAGTGGCTGTGCAATCTTTGAGAAATTCTTGATGAACCTTCTATAGTAACCCACATGGCCTAAAAATGATCTCAACTTACTTCTATTCATAGGAAATGGTAAATCTTTGATTTTTGAAACTTTATCAGGATCAGTACCAATACCATCTCTGGATACAACATGCCCTAACAAAACACCTTTAGAACATCCAAAGACACACTTTGTAGGGTTTAGTGAGGCTTGTGCTTCATCTAACCTTTGAAATGCTGTCTCCATCTGGTGCAGGTGGTCCAACTTGCTCCCATAGATGCAAAAATCATCCAGAAATACTCTGATGAAGGTCCCAATGTAGGGTTCGAACACCCTATTCATCAAACGCTGGAATGTTGCTGGAGCATTACACAACCCAAAAGGCATAACTCTATAAGCAAACATTCCCCAAGGAGTGGTGAACGTGGTCTTCAGCTGATCTTTCTCTGCTATACGAACTTGGTTGTAGCCACTATATCCATCAGCAAAACTATAGCACTCCTGGCCAGCTACTTCGTCCAAGATCTGATCTGAAAATGGAAGAGGGTAATGATCCTTCTTTGTTGCCTTATTGAGCTTCCTATAATCAACACAAATGCGTAGCTTCCCATTCTTTTTTATTGAGATCACAATGGGAGAAACCCATTCTGAATTCTCCACAGCAAATATGAATCCTGCATCAAGCAACTTATCTATTTCTTCTTTTACAGTCTTGGAAAAATTAGGATTCATTCTATATGGCATTTGACTTTATGGGCTTAGCACCATCTACCAGCTCAATAGAATGTTCTACCCAACTTACTTGGAGTTCCTTGTAATCAAAAGTGAATAGGTCTATGTAACTTCGAAAGAGCTGGAGGTAGGATTCCTTCTCACTCTCCATCACAGCATCAACAATCTTTATTTTTTGGAGATGATCATCAAATTCTTCTTCAGATAATTTTATGGGGTCATGAGTTGGTGTGACTGGAAGGATATCCATGACTGAAACATCCACCTCACTTTCTTCATCTTCAGTGTCCACTTCACTGGTACTAGAGTAATCAGAGGATGTCCAATCATCAGTTTCATCACTTGAATCCACAGGTTCTGCTTTATGATGTCGAGGGATCACGTTTATCTTCACCCTCTCTCTACCACATCCAAGTGTCATGAAACCTTCATTCCAGTAGTTTCTTGCATGAACTCTCCTTAGCCATGGTCTTCCCAGCAGCATTGGGTACGCAACAGTAACATTTTTCATCACCTGAAAGTCTACCACACATACAACACCCATAACAGATATTGCCACATTTGAAACTACACCTTCTGGTTTAGTTTTTCCCTTATTTAATGACCTTAACATAAGTGTTGAAGGGCGATCAATTTTTAAACCCAACATATTCATTACAGACTCGGTCATTACATTAACTGCAACACCTCCATCAACTAAGACATCATGAATTGAAATACCATTACATAATACCTCAGCTTGTGGAGCATAGGGATCTGCCTCTGCCTCCAAAACAGGGACCTCAACCTCCTTCCTTCTTCGAGCATTGAGTCCACCTCGCAACTCCCGCCTCTTCTCAGAAGACATAGCCAAGAGTTGACCATATGTAATATTTGCAGGCCTTTTGGACAGATCTTCCAAGATGGAGTATGGTCCTTGCCCCTGTGAAATCAGAAAATCCTGCACACCCAACTTTCTTCTCCTATGTTTCTTACTAGTTTCTTCTTTCATCTTCTTAGGATCATTTCCATCTTGATTATCTTTTTCTTTCTTTCTTTTTGTTACAAACACATCTACTTCATTATTTCTACTCTTATCTACTACATCAAAGAATTCACAGGTGCTTTTCCTTTATCATTATCTCCCTTACCAGATGTAGAAGCTCTATCTGGACAATTATACTTATAATGACCCTTTTTATAACAACCATAACAAACAACTTCAGAAATATTTCTTTTTGGACCTCTATCTCCTCCCTGAGAACTAAATTCCTTTCCTTGAAGAAGATTAATAGTTAACTGGCCCATCTTTTTGAGCAGATCTTCATACTCAGTAGATGTATTAGGAGAAATATTTGTGCTCACCGGGAGTGGTTGTGGATTCTAGGACCAAAGGTGTTGGTGTAGGCTCTACTTTAGCAACAATTTCTTTGGGCTCCTCTTCCATGATTTCTTCTTGCCTTCTTGCAATCTCCTTTGCTTGTTCAATGGTAGCTGGGCGGTCATACTTCACTCGTTGTCTGATCTCTGGCTTCATCCCAAGAATGAAGTGCTTACAGAGGAGATTATCCACGCCATTCATCAACCCATCCGCTAATCCTTCCTTCCGAGATCTGGGCATCGAGCTTCCTCCTTAGCTCTAGAACACGAGCATGATAATCCCTTATCTTCTCCTTCTCTCCTTGGGATAGCTTTGTGATCTCGATCATGAGATCTGCATATTTCTGTTGTTCACCAAATTCTTCAAGAAAACTTTCAGTTAATAAATCCCATGAATTTTTCACATTATCACCTAGTGTTTCAAACCACCTAAGTGTTGAACCATTCAAAAAGGTAGGAAAAAAATTCAGTCCATTGTTCCCTTCTTATAAGGCCATTACAAATACAAGATCGCTTAAACTCTTGAATGAAAGAAGAAGCATCTTCATTAGATTGAGCTGAAAAAATAGGAATCTTTCCCATTTTCAAAAGTAACCACCGTGAAATACCAACCCACAAGTACAATCAACAAGACTTATGTGCAAAAATAATTGGAATTACTATAGAAATGACCATGGTAAACTATGGTAAAACTTGACTTACTACGGTAAAAACTGATTTTACTTTGGTAAACACTATTCACGATAAAAAGTGAAGTTACTACGGTAAATACTATTCACGGTAAAAAGTGACTGTGGTAATTACTATTCCGAGCAAATAGGACTTTACCAGGGTAACTACTATTCATGGCAAAAATGACTTTGTCATGGTAACTACTATTCACGGTAAAAATGAATTTACCACGGTAACTACTATGCACAGTAAAAACAAGGTTATCCTCCAATTGATTTTTGACTAAGTGGGAATATCTCTCCAGAAAATCCACCAACGAGGAATGGTCCCGGCAATGGAACCAAAATGTCATCACCAATCTGGCACTATGATAATTCTTCACCGGGAACTCCTCATGCTATGATTATTTACTAATGCACAGCCTTTAGTTTGGTGGATGTAATCTGGAAACAAAACAACAACCGAACACAAGAATACCATCGATTATGATAAGACGGAATGATGACAAATCTGAAATATCAAAGTAAATTATAATATTAACATGAAATTGTTACAATCTCACCCATGAGGTACTTCAACAAGACTATGGGAGAAACTTTACAATTACACCTCTTGATGGCTTCTTTAACACACCTTTAACTGATGGCTTCCTTCGCACACTTCCTACAATATTTCTCACTACTTCTTTCTATGCTAAATGAGGGGGGGTGGCCTCTCTATTTATAGAACTTCCAGGCTTATCCATCCTATCTCTAAGATAGGATAAGAAATCCACTCTGACGAATCATATTCCATACCTTAACTCTTATCTGTACATGTAAGCTTATCTGTTAAGATAAGATAAACCTTATCATTTTACATGGGTTCCACATTTTTAGACTTTTTACAAATAAAATACACAAAATATTTATGACCTCACTCCTTGTCCTTATTACCAATATAATATTTCTAATTCCTAATCATGTAGACCCTACTTCTCTAATTACCCAAACTTTGACATTTTAACATTACCTACCGGACCACTTACGACAAATATTTACTTTTTACAACATTCCTATTGTACTTTGACTGTTACCGTACTCCACATTATTGGTGGCAACCGTACTGACGGCGCCGTTATCTTCTATCGGACGCTACTACTAATTACACTTAACAACATCCTATTCCTAATACATACATTAATGAAATAGAAATTTTGGAGGAAAATTTTAGTGTCGAAAGATCAGGTGCATACGGTTCTGACGGAGTAGACCTCATGAGGTAAATAAGAGGGTGATTGTAGCCTTTCTATTGTGACAAATATTTTAGAGTCAGTGCAAGGCCAAAGCGGGTATATGATAATCCAAGCAGGCCATGGTATCCTCAAATTTATTGGTAGAACGTGGGGTGGTTTGAAGTTCGTAACAGATCAAATGTAGTCAAAAATTATGTCAACGTGATTTTTATACTTTTTGAAGTATCTCATTACGAACACTGATCTATACCATTGAATTGGTTTACGGCCAGCTGGGAATCACCAAAGTATATTGATTGACTTGACATCTAAGGCATAAGCAGCCTAGAAGACCCAATATGAGGGCTTCATATTCAGCAATATTGTTTGTATACAATCAAAATCTAGTTTGAAAGATAAAGTCATACATTCACCATAAAGACAGAATGAGGATAACACCCAGCCCCAACCTCCACGCTGACACTTGGAGCCATCGAAGAAGAGTTTCATTTAGTAAGTGGGTTCGTCTAAGGATAGGGTAGCTATGTATTCATCTGGGAAATCAAAAATAGAAGGTTGATTACGAAAAAGCGGTGTGTATGCTAGTTAGTCAGTGATAGCTTGACCCTTGATGGAATTTTGATGAATGAATTCTGAGTGTCGAGGTCAGACAAGAAGCATAAGCCAACATGCGGCACGCTGATGTTGATAGGGTTTAAACGTACATATAGTGTAAGGGGTTAGTATTGGTAACAACGAAGGTTTTGTGGCTGAGTAGGTAATGGCGGAGTTTAGTGGTGATGAAAACTAAGGCTAAGGTAGATGTTTTTCAGTGTGGGTGTATCTAGTTTCATAGTCTAGCAGGGTAAGGTTTATGTAATAAAAAACTTGCTCTCTAGTGTTTCTTGTCACGTAAGGAGTGAGCATGGCAACCTAAATAATGGTCAATAGGTGGAGATATATAGGTAAAATGGTTGGTCATACTTAGGAGGAATGATCACTGGTGGTTGAAGAAGGTATTGTTTTAAGGATTTGAAGGCTTTATGGCATTCATCATCCCATTTGAATGAAACTTATCCTTCTTGAGAAGATGATGAAATGGTTAATAACAGTCGGAAAGCTACGAGATAAAACTACGAATGGATTGCAACTTGCCTTGTAGGCTTCAAAGTTGACAAAGATTAGTAGGCGGATGCATTTCTAGAATAGCCTTGATTTTAAGAGGATCGACTTCTATGTCACGCAAAGAAACTATGAAACCAAGGAGTTTTCCTGAAAGTACCATAAAGACACACTTCTTTGGTTAAAAATGAACACAATACTTAATGAGGTGATTAAAGATGACCTTAAGAATGGTCAAGTGCTCGGCTCAATGTTTTGATTTGGAAAGAATATCATCTACATAATCTTCCAATGTGTGATGCATGATGTCATGGAAGATGTAAGTCATGGCTTATTGGTATGTAGTGTCAGTGTTTCTAAGGTAAAAAGGCATGACTTGATAGCAGAAGGTACCCCAAGGGGTGATGAAGGCAGTCTTGTGTTGATCTTCTAGAGCTAGTATATTATTGTAACCGCGAGAAAACCAGCCAGACAGAGCAGGGCAGGGCAGCATGAGATCACGATTGGTCAAGGGGCCGAGGAGGGGAAAGTTGGCGTTTGGGGACACTAAGGGGAGGTAACGGAAGGCCATCACAAAGGCGGAGTCCTCACTGTCCACCCGATGTGAGAGAACCAGTTAGAAATCCAGTCGGGATAGTTAATGGGTAGGAATCAGAGATGTGAGATAAGGTGTTAAGCTCGTCTTGCGAGCAAGGCAAGGCGAGATACCTTTCTATAACGGTGGTTATGGGGATTCGCAATCAGGATGATGACATAGTGTGTGGTGTAGACCCAAAGGTGGGTCGTATGACCCCCGGGGCCCCGCATCTCATTCGGCACCTAACCTCATCACCTAAACCTTACACAATTATTATTAATTACCTTAATAATTATAAATCCCAGCTCGCAAACCGGCCACCCTCGCTCATTTCGCCAACTCATCATACCTAACCCTAATCTTAAACTCCTAATTACGACCTATAACTTGTCTACACCACAATCCACATAGCACAAAACAAAAAACAACACAACCCCACAAACATCACATACAACCAACACGTACACACCCATGACAATTCTCTCACCCGCACAAACCAACCTATAATGACTTCACCACCCACCCCAACACGATCCCTTGGAACAGGGAGGGAAGGTTGGCTATTTTTAACAAAAACCACTTGACGTAACCACATTGGTTCCTACTCACGTACCGTCATCGGTTCGCTGGAAGACCTCCCCCAACCAGACAACCAAGGGATCTTGATCCATTGAAAAGATTGAATGCCACTGGCCGAGCAGAGCCAATTGAAGGAAGGAAAGGAGTTGGCAGAGAAGGACCTCACCAAACAACACTGAGTACCAGAACCGAGTGATACTCATCTAAACTTGGGAGAGAAATAGCTCACTTTGATTGTTCGATCCATCCTAGCCTCCTGAGTCCTACCTTTGTTAGCACAGTCTTTGGACGGTGTCTTCTCGCACTAGTAGTACTGTCTTGTACGTCTTTTATACCGGTGCTTGGACTTTGAATCACGGAATGAGAGTCTACTCCCAATCCACTACCCGGACACCGACATCGAATGGTACTCCTTTACCCCTTACAATTGCCCCCCAAACAGCCCCCATCTGCGAAGTCGCTCCAGCCCCCATTACCGATCCCCATCATTTACCATCCGAATAAACACATATCCACCCTGATAGCCATCCTTCACTAAAAGCCCCTAATCACAAAGCACGTCACTCACTGCCCCCTACCGATACGGTTATAGGAGCCGATACCGGTGACATGACAACATCTTGTCATTGTGGATTCAAAACCAAGACACACAGCCTTTTCTCTCTATGTTTTAACAGGGTAATTAAATGGTGAAATCTGCAATAATTCGTTGTTAGAAAATTTTGTTAATTCGTATTAACAGGGAACGGACCACTCGAAAGGACTTTAGATATGTCCTGGCCAATATTTCCTCCGTTTATTGTCGGTTAGAATCGGGTGGTCGTGTATTCCTACGTGCAGGTAGTCCTTCCCCGACAAAAAGATTGCGTCCAAGCGAAGCTGATCCGCTCTATGGGACGCGCACACCCTCCAACCAGTCAACAGGGATGCCCTCCTAGCCTAACCCCTTAAGGTTGCTCAAGATAAAAAGGATATAAGCAACTCTAATCCCAGACAAACATCATTCTGACGAACATTTGGCACGCCCGGTGGGACCCAGGTGGGAGGGGGGGGGGTGGCTTCTTTCGGTTGCTTTCTTTCATAGAGGGAGCATACGGACAGGTTGGTGTTCTACGAAAATCACAAATAGGGTGTCATTTTGGTAAAAGAATTTGTCCTGGGCTTTCATCACAGCGTTGCCATTAGAAAAGTCACGCTCCTTCGGCACATGGAGATCAGGGCGAGGGGGGGGGTTGTAAAACCGTGGCATCACAGGCTTGGCTGGTTGGTTCAAGGCAGAGGAACATAGATAATACAAGGCATACCGTGGGGTGAGTCCCAGTATTGAACAAGAAAGTAAGCTTACGTTCACGACACAACACGACCAAAGCACAATCATAAGTACACACACTCAACATCCGGTATCCAAAAGTCACCCCCCCAGGGTAGGGAGAACAGGCAGCAATTCGCAAGTCCAGGTAGCTTAAGTGGGAGTGCGGCAAAAAGGCATGTTTTCCTAGAGGCCCTTCAGCAGTTTTCTAACGCTCCCAGCCAGGGGGGGGGGGGGGGGAGGGAGGGAGGGGGAAAAGAGCAGCCGGAAAGATGCGAAGAAGTGGCAGAAGATAACGTGGGCCAGAAAAAATGGGAAAATCGCTAAGTCCGAGGCCCCCCCGGGACATCGGGACAGTTGGGACGCAAGGCCGGTCGGCCAAAAGCTACGGCGGCCCAAACCAAAGGGGCAAGTGGGACAAGAGTAGTGAAGGGACGCAACCGCCGGTTCGCCCGAAACAGAAACTTCATCAAGCCAAAAAACTGGGACAAATGAGACAAATGGACGCGCGGACGCGAAATCCTGGAGCCCGAGGAGAACTGTCGCACTAACTGCTTTGGGACATCTGCAGACAAAGATCGGCCGAACCGGCCGGTCGACAAAATGGAGAACAAACCATGCCAGAGACACAATGGACATTTGGGCCGTGAGGACGTGACCGCCGGATCGGTGCGAACCGTACGACTTTTGTCCACGAAGCCACACTGACAATGGGACCAATGGAGGCGAAAAACCGGCCGAATCGGGCGAACCGGAGGGTTTTTGTCCAAGCGCATGGACATCCAGGACCAATGGCACGCGGGGACGTGAGGAGCCGAAGGGCCGAGAACCAACCAACTCAGGACACATGTCCCAAAAGGAAATGGCAAAATCAAGGGCAGGTTGAAGGATCAGCCGGAACCAATGGATTGACACTTGTCCAGCTAGGCCCACACGGAATTTCGAAGGAGAGCCCACCGAAATGTTAGAGGAAAGAGTTGCTCATGAATCAAACCTACCCGGTCATACCGGTGAGAGCGCGAGGAAGAAATTTAAAACATCCTTTTTCACCTGTTTTGTGCCCTAAATCTGCAGATCGACAGATCTTTTCGTCAGACCTCGGATTTGCACGTTTTTAGATCACGGAAAGCGTGTAAAATCTCTACAGACACGATTCCAGGTCAATCTTTACAGAGTGGTGCATTTGGAGAGAGAAATCAAGAACACCTCTGGCGTGAAATAACAAGCAAAAGTAAAGGCTTCAACAACAACTTTAATGCTCAGACAAGTCGCCACTTCTGTTGGAGCAACCCCCGGTTTTGCCAGGAATCCGCCCGCTTTTGGCCATAATGGAGATAACGTGAATGCAAACCTGAGTGGTGGAATAGATTGGCTTCCCCCTCTCTCCTTTCCTCTCTCATTCTTCCTATAATTGTAAGAGACTGCTTTTTACCTCTCATTTGAACGGAGGAGACATGCTAACCCTCAGGGCATTAAGGTAGTGCATGTCCTCATCGTGGGGAGGCAATAAGGCATGTCAGGTGGGGATGAGCTCAGCCCGCTTTGGGCTTTGGCAAGCCTCCTGGTCTGGCACTGCAAGTTTTGTATTTGCAGGATCTCATATCACATGCAAAGTGTCTTGTTCACTGGAAAAATAGGTGTGTTCTTCGTCCTCGGTGCAGCACCGCGAGGAGGTTAAATTTATTTATGGCGCTTCGTTCCTTGTCTCCTGGGCAATTAAGATTGTGGTGGAGAAACCCCCGTGCCTAGGGCGGGGGCAGCGAAACAAGGAGAGGAACCAACCTTCTCGGGAGAAGCCGTTCGCATGGTTACAAGGTCCCACACGTGGAGAAAGGGGAGCAATGTTATGCATCCACGGGAGGCCCAATTGGAGCAACCTAGAAAACCTTGATCGGGCATCCAGGGGTGCGGGTGAGTGGGGGCCCTAACATTTTTGGGCATGCCCGTGCCTAGAGGTCTCATTGTTGAGTGGCACAAAGGGGATAGACAGCGCGGCAAATGGGCTGGCTTGAAAAAAAGCTATTCTTCGCATATCTGGTGACTCCAAAAGGAAAATCAACTGTGTCATTCAGCAGTACAAGGTCCAAAAGTCTTAGGAGAAAGAAGCACAAGGGCAAGGGAGAAGAAAAGGGGTAGGGGAAGACCTTAATGATCGGCCAAGAAGAAGGCAAGGAAAAAGGAGGCAAGGTCCCACTCCACCAAACAAACGCTCCGCAACTACCCCACCTACCTTGGCCTTTCATTCAGTATTCAAGATCCTTCGACCAATCGAATGGTGCAACCCTAAATCCCTTGGTCAGGTCACTAACAGCAGCCCACCCTCAATGCACAGAGCAGTGCCAAGGCAAAAAAAAAAAAAAAAACAAAAAAAAGACAAACAAAAAAAAAAACAGCAGACAACTTCGTGTGGTTTATGGAGGAAAGCATACCATGCTCGCTGGGGATCATGTAAAAGAACAGTCGAACGGCGGGGTGGCAGTCCATGAGATAACTGAAATGATTGGTGTCAAATTGTTGGGGCATCATCATTTAAAGTGAAGTACTTGCAATGGTTCAGGAGCCTACAGCTGGTTCTATCAACAATTGGATCAGCTGTGTATTGGCCTTCTGAGCAGTTTGTGGAGAAAAGGGGACAATGTTGTCCTCTACTACTGGAACATTAACTACTATCAAGAGAGCCCCCCACCGCGCAGCTGACTGATTTCACTTCAATTTCAAGGTCCTTGGGATAGGATTCCAGTGACAGTCAGGCCAACAACAGAGGGTCGTTTCGTGATAGCATCTTAAGCTTTGAATTGCTGATATTTCTATTTTAATTCAATCTATGGGCGGCAACACGCTTACACCTGCTACTTAAGCATTGCCATTAGAGCCGAAAACCTGTCTTATCCATGAGCTGGAATTGGCTCCTAGGCCTCCCATGCCATTATATCCAATTTAAGAGGCCCCAGTGCTAGTCAAAGCCCCTGTCTAGCTCCTATTTCCACTCCCTATAAATCAGAGTTCAAATGAATCTTTCCACTTCATCTCCAAGTGCCCCAATGAGCGTCAAGTGTCATGGAAGCAATTTGCAAATCTAGGCATGAGCTGGTCACTCTCAAAGACGAGCAAGATCAAGGTTTTAGACCTTCATATCAGCCCTCAAGCTTAACCTAATAGGCAGCCATATCAGCCTCAAAGGCCACCCTAATCCAGGCTGTGTCAAATCTGAATCAAACAAGTCCTCCTTCAATAGACCATGCCAGCCCTATACGTCCAAATGCCATAAGTATAAAAAAAAACTGACGAGAACAACAACTCAGGAGGACACAAGAAAAAAAAGCCATGCAAAAAAGGTTAAGAGAAAACAAAGTCAAAAATGCAAAAAGAAACCGATAGACCGAAAAAAGCAAATGAACACGCAGAAGAGACAAGAAAGACCAGGGGACAACCAGAACAATAACAAGACCAGAAAATCTGGCCTCTAGGCATTAAGTACCATCACAAAACCACATTGCCCCGGATTATGATTGGTGTTTTCCATTAATGGCCTCATAATCAAATCCTGTTCTTCAATGGTGCTTTGACTCAGCTTTAATGGTAACAACTACTTGGTGTGGGGTGAGAACAGTCAAGAAAATAGCCAACACAGAAACAATTTCAAACATCAATCAGCCCCAAATGACACCACATTGGAACTTGGCAGCAAAGGATTTTTGGGGCATGAACCCAAGGCAGTCTCTCACAAGGTGTTGCAAAGCAAACACCAGGTCAAAAAGGAGAAATTTGGTGAAGAATAGCCATTAGCCCCCAGCCAATCCACACCCCATGGCCCCACAAATGATTGGCAAGCAAGTCCCCGCTTCAAATTGCACAAGGACAGCCATAATAGCCCCTAGGCCAACTCAAATGATGCCGGCTGTTGCTGTCCACATACAAGGAGTTACAGTTGCAAAACCCAGGGGAAGGCAGAGAGATCCTGTCATCAACCATTCATATCCTTGATCAAATGAAAAAACAATGTCTAAATAGTCTATGTGGGAATCCTAGCTATCCCAAGGCCAAAGAGATCTGCTTCAAGCTGCCATAAGGACTGTGCCATCGTCCCAACCAGCAGATGGCAGAACAAAGGCTTTACAAAGCTGCCCAATCTGAAAGGATCAAGGAGGACAACCAAGTTAAGATGTTTGAAACCCCCTCCTTTCGATGTTTCAATTAATCATTGGAAATCATATAGTGCATATTGCTGATGATTCTGGAGCAAGTAGCGTCTGTCATGCCCAAACAAATAGCTGATCACTAGGGCTTCATCCATGAACACACATCCCAAGGGTAGTAGTGCAGTTGGCTGGGATAGCATAATCAACAGTTGGAGTGGATTAGAAATTTTAGTCTTAACCTTGTCACCATGTCCAAATGTTGTGTGTTATTAACAAGATGTGTCAGTCATAGACCCTTCCACCACTCTTTTGCCCTAGGTTTGTTTCAAGGGACTTCACGCCAAGTATTGGGGATATTTGTCCCTGATTGGTCTGCATCAAATGCTATTCAGGATAAAAAACAAAAAAAACAAGCTTGGAACTAAGACCCAATCAGGTCTAAACCATATGCAAACTTTCCTATTGACCCTACACTCAAGTCAGATTATCCAATTAACTGGCATTGATCAAGAAGATCACCCAAGCACGGATGAATGACAACTAACAGTTGGAAACTCCCGGTCTAAAACTCGTGATGAATGGGTCAATCAAGGTGCATGCTTTTGATCCTTATCAAGGAAATAGAAGAATCTGAGCTAGGAGTCAAATTGTAAACAACAAGACGTCAACCTATTCCTAGCATCGTTACTAGCCAAACCAACAAGGATGAACAATGAGGTAATGGCAGCTGTTTTTTGATGGCTCAGGATAGACAAGATGCAGGAGTGAGCCATGCTTGTTCCCCTCAAGAATAAAAGTACTATTCAAGCTTTTAGCTTTCAAGTTAGAATGCTCCAATACACTAACCAACTGGTGAATATGACGCCTTGGTGCAAGGCATGCATTGGCAATCAAGAAAAAAATAAGAACTTGCAAGTTTTGGGGACAGTGAAATAGATTAAACCGGCAAGGACAGCATGCGGCCAAACTGATCTACTCAGGTGTACAAAGAACAGGGTGTGGGACCTCAGAAGTTGAGGGTTCGGCATAAAGCATCCTAGGAAAGAGAATCAAGGGCTTGTGTGACGCTGACAGGCTGCCGCAGAGGGGCAAGCCTTGACATGTAGAAACACATCAACAAGATAAGATAAGCCAAAATCAATGTCGATGTCAGGCTCTGGGTACCGGGATAACGCGTTTGTCAGTTGGCAAGTATTTGAGAATGACCGGAAAATCATCCATTTCTTGGACAAGAAGAAGCTGATTTCTCAGCTCAGAAATCAAGAAAAGTACTGGAACACAGTATGGTGACAAAATAATCAGTGGAGGAAATGACAAGCTACCAAAGGGACTATCACTTTGGCGTCCTTGTACCCCCAAACAATTAGTTTCGAAGGAGAGAAAAGCAAACATTCAGGTCAAGAGAGACAGAGAGAGATTCGTGTATCCATCTTGGTAGAAGAGAACAAAAAGCCATTGCAAATTGGAAAGATGACAACTGCGTACAGAAAGGTGTGAGTTCCTACAGCTATGTCAAAGAATTCCCTGACGTGTTTTCTTGGAGCTATAAAAGACTTGAAGGTTTCAATCCCAAATTAGTCAGGCATACCATCGAATTTGGATCAAATACTAAGCCTGTAGGTGGTCTAGAATAGCAATAGAGACCAGTCAATCCACACCTGGAGCCTCTCAGAGGAACGAATGGACAAGCTATGAGTCAAGAATCATATTCCAATCAAGCATTTTAGTTGGGTTGCCAATTAGTTCCAGGTCAGAAGAAGAGTGGAGAGATAGGCTGGTGTTGACTCAGAGATTGAATAGAGCTCTCTCAAGGACACTTTATCCACTCGTTCCAGGAGCAAACTATTGGCAGGCGTAGCTGGTTCAGAACTGTTTTAACAACTGAATGGTTACTAGGCCTTCATCAGATATGGTGAAGGAGGAAGACCAGTTCAAGACAGCCTTCACAACCAAATGGGCACATCTGCTTACAAAGAAGATGCCATTTGGACATGTCGAACAGCCAGGCAACCAGTCCAGCAAGCTATGGATATGGATTCAAGCTTGATCAACAAGATGAGTGCTTGAAACCTAGATGATTACTGTCTCAAAGAAGCAACAAAACCATTCTTTAACCTCAGGCAAGTGGTTTCTTTACCTCAGCACTGCTCATTTGTCTGCTCCCAAAGTAAATTGGATGTTCATTCCCATTTTCATCCTTTTGGCTCAAAGTACTTCCTAGTGCTGCATCTGAGGCATCAGTGTACACAATGAATGGCTTGCTCCAATCTGGATTCTTTAAAACAGGTGAAGACACCAGGGCTTCCTTCAGTTGTCCAAAAGCTTCATGCGCCTTATTTCCTGGTTCATAAGTAACATCCTTCTTCAAGAACTGGGTTAGTGGCTGTGTAATCTTTGAGAAATTCTTGATGAACCTTCTATAGTAACCCACATGGCCTAAAAATGATCTCAACTTACTTCTATTCATAGGAAATGGTAAATCTTTGATTTTTGAAACTTTATCAGGATCAGTACCAATACCATCTCTGGATACAACATGCCCTAACAAAACACCTTTAGAACATCCAAAGACACACTTTGTAGGGTTTAGTGAGGCTTGTGCTTCATCTAACCTTTGAAATGTTGTCTCCATCTGGTGCAGGTGGTCCAACTTGCTCCCATAGATGCAAAAATCATCCAGAAATACTCTGATGAAGGTCCCAATGTAGGGTTCGAACACCCTATTCATCAAACGCTGGAATGTTGCCGGAGCATTACACAACCCAAAAGGCATAACTCTATAAGCAAACGTTCCCCAAGGAGTGGTGAACGTGGTCTTCAGCTGATCTTTCTCTGCTATACGAACTTGGTTGTAGCCGCTATATCCATCAGCAAAACTATAGCACTCCTGGCCAGCTACTTCGTCCAAGATCTGATCTGAAAATGGAAGAGGGTAATGATCCTTCTTTGTTGCCTTATTGAGCTTCCTGTAATCAACACAAATGCGTAGCTTCCCATTCTTTTTTATTGAGATCACAATGGGAGAAACCCATTCTGAATTCTCCACAGCAAATATGAATCCTGCATCAAGCAACTTATCTATTTCTTCTTTTACAGTCTTGGAAAAATTAGGATTCATTCTATATGGCATTTGCTTTATGGGCTTAGCACCATCTACCAGCTCAATAGAATGTTCTACCCAACTTACTTGACGGAGTTCCTTGTAATCAAAAGTGAATAGGTGTATGTACCTTCGAAAGAGCTGGAGGTAGGATTCCTTCTCACTCTCCATCACAGCATCACCAATCTTTATTTGTTGGAGACGATCATCAACTTCTTCTTCAGATAATTTTATGGGGTCATGAGTTGGTGTGACTGGAAGGATATCCATGACTGAAACATCAACCTCACTTTCTTCATCTTCAGTGTCCACTTCACTGGTACTAGAGTAATCAGAGGATGTCCAATCATCAGTTTCATCACTTGAATCCACAGGTTCTGCCTTATGATGTCGAGGGATCACGTTTATCTTCACCCTCTCTCTACCACGTCCAAGTGTCATGAAACCTTCATTCCAGTAGTTTCTTGCATGAACTCTCCTTAGCCATGGTCTTCCCAGCAGCATTGGGTACGCAACAGTACCATTTTTCATCACCTGAAAGTCTACCACACATACAACACCCATAACAGATATTGCCACATTTGAAACTACACCTTCTGGTTTAGTTTTTCCCTTATTTAATGACCTTAACATAAGTGTTGAAGGGCGATCAATTTTTAAACCCAACATATTCATTACAGACTCGGTCATTACATTAACTGCAGCACCTCCATCAACTAAGACATCATGAATTGAAATACCATTACATAATACCTCAGCTTGTGGAGCATAGGGATCTGCCTCTGCCTCCAAAACAGGGACCTCAACCTCCTTCCTTCTTCGAGCATTGAGTCCACTTCGCAACTCCCGCCTCTTCTCAGAAGACATAGCCAAGAGTTGACCATATGTAATATTTGCAGGCCTTTTGGACAGATCTTCCAAGATGGAGTATGGTCCTTGCCCCTGTGAAATCAGAAAATCCTGCACACCCAACTTTCTTCTCCTATGTTTCTTACTAGTTTCTCCTTTCATCTTCTTAGGATCATTTCCATCTTGATTATCTTTTTCTTTCTTTCTTTTTGTTACAAACACATCTACTTCATTATTTCTGCTCTTATCTACTACATCAAAAGAATTCACAGGTGCTTTTCCTTTATCATTATCTCTTGTACCAGATGTAGAAGCTCTATCTGGACAATTATACTTATAATGACCCTTTTTATAACAACCATAACATACAACTTCAGAAATATTTCTTTTTGGACCTCTATCTCCTCCCTGAGAACTAAATTCCTTTCCTTGAAGAAGATTAATAGTTAACTGACCCATCTTCCTGAGCAGATCTTCATACTCAGTAGATGTACTAGGAGAAATATTTGTGCTCACCGAGAGTGGTTGTGGATTCTGGACCAAAGGTGCTGGTGTAGGCTCTACTTTAGCAACAATTTCTTTGGGCTCCTCTTCCATGCTTTCTTCTTGCCTTCTTGCAATCTCCTTTGCTTGTTCAATGGTAGCTGGGCGGTCATACTTCACTCGTTGTCTGATCTCTGGCTTCATCCCAAGAATGAAGTGCTTACAGAGGAGATTATCCACGCCATTCATCAACCCATCCGCTAATCCTTCCTTCCGGATCTGGGCATCGAGCTTCCTCCTTAGCTCTAGAACACGAGCATGATAATCCCTTATCTTCTCCTTCTCTCCTTGGGATAGCTTTGTGATCTCGATCATGAGATCTGCATATTTCTGTTGTTCACCAAATTCTTCAAGAAAACTTTCAGTTAATAAATCCCATGAATTTTTCACATTATCACCTAGTGTTTCAAACCACCTAAGTGCTGAACCATCCAAAAAGGTAGGAAAAAATTCAGTCCATTGTTCCCTTCTTATAAGGCCATTACAAATACAAGATCGTTTAAACTCTTGAATGAAAGAAGAAGCATCTTCATTAGATTGAGCTGAAAAAATAGGAATCTTTCCCATTTTCAAAAGTAACCACCGTGAAATACCAACCCACAAGTACAATCAACAAGACTTATGTGCACAAATAATTGGAATCACTATAGAAAGTGACTTTACACCTAAACTATGGTAAAATAGAAATGACCACGGTAAAAACTGATGTGGTAAAACTATTCACGGTAAAAAGTGAAGTTACTGCGGTAAATACTATTCACAATAAAAAGTGAAGTTACTGCGGTAAATACTATTCACGGTAAAAAGTGACTTTACTGCGGTAAATACTATTCAGCAAAAATGACTTTACCATGGTAACTACTATTCATGGCAAAAATGACTTTACCATGGTAACTACTATGCACAGTAAAAACAAGGTTACCCTCCAATTGATTTTTGACTAAGTGGGAATATCTCTCCAGAAAATCCACCAACGAGGAATGGTCCCGGCAACGGAACCAAAATGTCATCACCAATCCGGCACTATGATAATTCTTCACCGGGAACTCCTCGTGCTATGATTATTTACTAATGCACAGCCTTTAGTTTGGTGGATGTAATCTGGAAACAAAACAACAACATAACACAAGAATACCATCGACTATGATAAGAAGGAATGATGACAAATCTGAAATATCAAAGTAAATTATAATATTAACATGAAATTGTTACAATCTCACCCATGAGGTACTTCAAGTGTTATTGACTTCCCTTGCCTTTCCACAAGACTATGGGAGAAACTTTACAATTACACCTCTTAATGGCTTCTTCAACACACCTTTAAACTGATGGCTTCCTTTACACACTTCCTACAATATTTCTCACTACTTCCTTCTATGCTAAATGAGGGGGGTGGCCTCTCTATTTATAGAACTTCCAGGCTTATCCATCTTATCTCTAAGATAGGATAAGAAATCCACTCTGACGAATCATATTCCATACCTTAACTCTTATCTGTACATGTAAGCTTATCTTTTAAGATAAGATAAACCTTATCATTTTACATGGGTTCCACATTTTTAGACTTTTTACAAATAAAATACACAAAATATTTATGACCTCACTCCTTGTCCTTATTACCAATATAATATTTCTAATTCCTAATCATGTAGACCCTACTTCTCTAATTACCCAAACTTTGACATTTTAACATTACCGGACCACTTACGACAAATATTTACTTTTTACAACATTCCTATTGTACTTTGACTGTTACCGTACTCCACATTATTGGCGGCACCGTACTGACGGCGCCGTTATCTTCTATCAGACGCTACTACTAATTATACTTAACAACATCCTATTCCTAATACATACATTAATGAAATAGAAATTACGGAGGAAAATTTTAGTGTCGACAGTATCTCCTCAGGATATTTTTACAAAGTAGCGATACTCGTCATTCCAACAGACTTGGATCAGTTCATGATCCAAATTTTCTAGAACTTCTCATGGTTTCCTTATGCCATCAAGATCACAACAGGCTGCATCATCCACTCCAATTACCTAAACATAGATGAAAAACTATGGCATTTAAGTTCTGACCCATACTAGGTCCACTTTTAAAACATTTACATCCTGTAGTCAAGTGATTCTTAATGAATCCTTCAATCTTATTGTTCCCAATCTACATTTGGAAGAATTGGATTCAGTTTTTGAAGAATTATTGAAATGATGGTACATGATATTTCTTGGGACAACATCTAAGGCATAGATCTTGACATCCTAAGTAGGATCAACTAAAAACTGAGGTAGGATCTCCAATATTTTGACAACCCCCACAGTCATCAATGGAGGACAATCTTCGCCCGTATCAGAATTCACAAAAGGCATCTTGTTACACAGCAATCCTAACCCATAACACCCATGATTGGATCAACCATCTTGAAACATGGGTCATTTATAAGTCCCTACTAGCTAGTTTCTAGACCTAGTTAGACTCATCAAAATCAAAATTAAGAAGGACAAAAAAAATTCTTAAATAATTTGGATGGCATTGTTAGGTGTTTGTCCTGCTATAATTGGTTCTACTTTGTCATAATTTATCTTTAGGTGGTAATTTTGATTCTCCCTATATAATGATCAAAACTTTCCTTGATTTTAGTGGAACTGACTCTTAAGGTCTTACACTTCCTCAAAAAGTTGGCATGCCACTCATCACAACTTCCTAACTGTTTGATCATTGATTCTGTCAAGGAATGGCCCAAGTATTGGTCATGCATGAAGAGATAGATGTAGGAATACCAGGTTTAATCCCAGTGCAATGTCCCACTTAGAATTTTAATCTACCCCAATATTTAATGTAATTGCCCTCTAACCTTCCTCAGAGATGGACAGTTGCTCCTCAACTATGAGTGAGCTTGGTTTCCAAAATAGATGCATCCATAGGCAATCCACACGTGTGCATAGGGACACACCATTCAAACTTAACAATGACACGAGTAGGTTTCCTTTTCAAGGATTTAATTTTAATTTTCCCTGATTTTGACTCAAGTAGCTTTGGCCAAATTTTACAATCGAATCCCACTTGGCCTGAAGGTGATTATTTCTTCTGAAAGAGAAATGATGAAAAGGTTGATAACAGGTCTAGGAAAGTATGCAATGAAAACTCCATTGAATGGATCATCCAAAACTTGAATTAGCTCTAAAAAGAATATTTAATAGGATTTTTGATTGAGAATTAAAAGGATGTTCAAAATCATTGATCCTCCAAAGAGGATCAACTCCTATTGACCCAAACTAATCTGTGAAAAATGAATTGAGTTTTCCTAAACTACATTATCAAATTGACATCACCTATCTATGGACTTTAGAAAATAGACAGGAACACTTGATACCTTTGTAACAAAGTGCTTCTGTAAAACATGCCTTTGGAGTACTTTATCTCCATGGACATCCACCTTGTCATTACCTGATTTCTAAGTTGCACCCTAGCAGATCCCCATCAAATTTCCAACTATGTGATGCATGATTTCACCTTTTCATATCTAAGATCCCTTCATTGGTATTTGTTGCTAAACAAGGTAAAAATCTTGAAATTTCCCATGAATGGGCCCAACATTGGTTGATTGTGGATCTTCCATGGATTTTCCCAATCAGTAGCCTTGGCCATATCTGGTTGATTTCCATCAAGATCAAACCATCCAAAAGACTTTTTCATTCTTTTCATGATAGTCAGTCGAGATCATCACTCTAAAGTCTATATGAATGCATTTCATCCCCTTCAAAGTGGAAAGGACATCTTTAGGTTACCTGCCATGTATTCATCCTTTGGGAATTTTTGCAGAGCTAAGACATCAAATGAGATATTACAGATTGTTGGAATTAAGTTCCTTCTCACATGTTAGGAGGATGCAATTCATTAGCTATGTGGAGCCCTACATCTTGGGCCAACCATTTCCCAATCTGATAAGTAATCATATGGAGAGATGTTGATTGATACATCATACAAGGAAGTTAGGTGAACACCTTCTTGAATGGGTTGGCATCACAATGGTTACAAGAGACCTAAGTGTAGACACCAAATTTGTGTCTTACGACCCCTGTGCCCCGCATCCCATTTCGCAACCTAACCTCATCACCTAAACCTTACACAATTATTTATTAATTACCTTCCTAATTAATAAATCCACATCACCTCACCTTGCCACCTCATTTCGCCACCTCATCATGACCTAGCCCTAACCCTAAACTAACCTAATTAAGACCTATAACTTGGTCTGAATACACCCATGACTAATTACCTCCTTTTTGTCACCAAAACCAACCTTCATAATGACTTGACCAAGCCCGCAACAATCTTTTCTCTAATGGAGAAAAGGAGGGAAGGTTGGGCTATTTTACCAAAATAGCCTACTTTGACTTAAGACCTACATTGGTTCCTACTCGACCGCCGTCGGTTATCAACCATCCATCGGTTCTCTGTAAATGACCTTATTCCCAACCAAAAATAACTGATTTTGATTTTCAAAGTTAAATAAGGGATATCATTCAGCACTCTTCAAATTGGCCTTAGCAGAGATGAGTGAAAACTCATTTGCAGAAAAGGACATCAAGCCCAAACTTGCAAACTGAGTAACACAGAGTCCCAGTACCCATACTCATCTAGAGCTTGCAGAGAAGATTAGATCTTTGATTTTAAATCATCCTTCCACCCATGCCTTCATGTGCACAGTTTGGACCTTTATCAGGTTCCCTACTTGTAAGTACTGTCTTGCACCCATTTTAATAACATTTCTTAGACTTCTTGAATCACATAATCCATAATCTAAAATTCCCAGATCCACTACCGCATAAGACCCACATTGGATCCTAACTTCATTCTATCTGGTTCCAACTCTCTAAGTCTTCCCATTGAAGACAACTAATTTGATCCAAAATCATTTATCCAGATAATTCATTTGAACACCATAGGGTCACCATATGAAAGTTCACTAGAACCCCTAAATCATTTGCACAATATTTTTATTTAACAAGACCTTATCACCATGGAATATGTTGTTATCAGTTCTCAACCGGCATCTGTTCCAATGATTCAAAACCAAATTCATTCCCTTTTTCTATTGCTTGTCAACAAGAAATTAAAGATAGAATTTTGACAATCTTCTTTGTTATCATATTGTGTTAATTCATATTAAAGGGGAACTGACCACCTTCGAAAGGAAGTTTTATATTTCCTAGGCCTAAGGCAGTTCCCTCATTTATTGTCTAATTTTGAATCTTGGTGGTCTTGTATTCTTATTTGCAGGTAGGCATCCTTCCCAGACAAAAAGGAGTTCTTCGCAATCGATCTGATCTTTCTCTACGGTATAGCGCACACCTTTCTCAACATTCAACAGGTATTCCTCCTAGCCCTAACCCTTATCTGTTTCTAAGAGAATGAAAGGATATCCAACTCTATTCACAGAACCGAAACATTTGAGTGAAACATTTTGGCACGCCCGGTGGGACCCATTTTGGGTTTCTTTCTTTCTTGCTTGCTTTCATATAGGGAGCATACTTAAAATGTTGATGGAATTGCTAAATATTCACAAGGTTACCTCATTTTGACATTTTGGTAAAAGAATTTGTCTTGCTCTTCATATACTTTGCATTAGTGAAAGTCATCTCCTTGCTTCATCGAATATCATTTTCGATTTGGGTTTAAAACGCATGCATCACATTCTTGCTTGCTGTTTTCAATTCTAGTGAACATAGATTAAGTAATAGGTCGTACACGTGGGGGTGATATCCACGGTATTGACAGAAATTAATCTTACTTTCACTGCACAACACATACCAAATCATTTCATAATAGCTAACAATATCAACAGCTCAAACATGGTACTGTTATCCAAAATTCACCCCCCAGGGTAAATTTGATAACATGCATCAGATTCTCAAGTCCCAGGCAAATAGATTGATTCAGGGAAAAAATTCATGTTTCTAGGGTCCCCTGAACAGATAATTTTTTCTAACTCTCCCAAATGAGCGCTCCAGGTTGAAAAGAGCAAGCTCTGAGAAAATGTGAAAAAAGTTTACAGGCAAAACAAGCTTGGGCCAGGAAAAATCACGAAAATCGGCTAAGTCCTAGTCCTAGGGGCAATTTGGGACATTTGGGACATCAAGGCGCGGATCGGCCGAAAAGCCTCCAGGCGGCCCACCAACAGCAAAGGGACAAGTGGGACAAAATGGTACGCGAAGGACGCGAAATGGCCGAATTCGGCCGAAAGAAGGAAAAATTCAGCCCAAGTCTTCATCTGGGACATCACGGGACAAAGTACGCAAAGGACGCGAACCGGCCGGATCGGAAAAGGAGAACAAACAGTCTGGAACTGTCTGGGACATCTGGGCCAAGAAGTACGCGAACCGGCCGGTTCGGCCGAAATGGAAGAAATTTGTCCCAGAAGCACTGGGACATTTGGGCCACATGGACGCAAGGGACGGTTTGGGAAACGGAAGAAAGTTCGTACTGCCCACAAGGGAGGAGCCGAAAGCTGAGAGCTGCAAATCAAATTTGCCACGTGTCATCGGCAAAATGAGGGACGAGGAAGCCCATTTCGGGCGGATCGGAGGTTTTTGTCCCAAGCAGCACTGGGACATCCAGGACAAAAGACGTGAAGGGCGCGAAAAAGCCGGAAATCGGGCCGAGGACCAATCAAATCATGACACGTGTCACAAAGGAAATGGTCCAAAAGTCAAAGGGCGAGGTTTCGAAGCACTGCCCGAACCAATGAAATAGTGCCACGTGTCCAAGTTTAGGGGCCCACAAGGAAATTTCAAAAGGAAAGCCCGCCGAAAGGTGGAGGAGAGAGAATTACTCAGTCCAATCAGAACCTGCCACGTGTCATCCAGGTGGCAGAGCGCGGGAAAAATTTCAAAAATCCGTTTTCACCTGTTTTGTGCCCTAAATCTTCAAATCGCCATATCTTTCGATCCAGAGCTCGGATTTGCACGTTCTTTATATCAATGGAAAGCTGGTGAAATTCTCTACATGATTCCAAGGTCAATCTTGCATTTTGGTTCAGTTTGGAGAGAGAAAATCAAGAAACATCTCTGGCACGTGATAATGGAACAAGAAAAGTAATGCTTCAACAACCAACTTTAATGCAGCAGACAGTTCGCCGCTTCTTGTTAGACAGCCCGCCGTTTTGCCAGGATCCGCCACTTTAATGCCATAATGAGATGAATGGAATGCAACCTGGAGGTGGTTGGGGTAGATTTGGCTTTCCTCTCTCTCTTCCCTCTCTCATTCTTTCTATATATTGTAAAGAGGAGCTTCTTTTCAAGGTCGAACATTTTTCTGTTTTGCCTCTCCCTTCTTCTCCTCAGGTGAATTTGTGGAGTTCAAACCTCTCATTTGAACTGTAATGCACTATTCTACCTCATGGCATTCTGTAGTGTATTGTATCAATCTTTGGAGCAAGTAATGCATGTCTGTGGATGATTCTCAGCCCTCTCTGTGTTCATTTTTCTTGCATCCTCCTGGTCTTTCACTGCAGGTTTTGTCATCTGTGCATGATCTTATATCACATTCAAATGGTCTGTGTTCACTGGAAAAATAGGTGTTCTTCATTCCTCGGTGCATCACCTCTATTAGCTTAGATTTATTTTATGCATCTTCTTACCTTGTCTCCTTGGCAGATTAGATTAGGTTTTGAGAAAACCCTCTGCATATTTCGTGTGCATCTGAACAGAGGAATAGGAACCAGCCTTCTCTGGAGAATCCTTTCTCATTTTTCAAGTCCCACACTTGGAGAAAGGATTCAATGTTATGCAATCACACTGGATGCCAAAGTGATCAACCTAGAAACCTGATCTGCATCCAGGGGTGCTGTGATTTTGCACTAACAGTTTTGGCACGCCGGGTGGGACCTAGAGGTCTCATTTTTATTGCAGCAAAGTTGATATGCATCTGCTGCAATTTTCTTGCTTGAAAAGAGCTATTATTCACATATCTGGCGACTCCAAAAGGAAGATCAACTGGTTTCAGCAGTACAGGCCTGAAAGCTTATGAGAAGAATCACAAGGTCAAGAGTTGGAGAAGAAGAAGTGTTGTTTGAATACCTGCAATTATCTCCAAGAAGAAGGCAAAGAGGAAGAAGGATTCAAAGGTCTCCATCTCCACCAAACAGAACTCTCTCAACTCCTCCACCTACTCGGCCTTTCATTCAGTATTCAAGAGTCCTTTGACCAATCAGAATGGCGCAACCACTAAATCCCTTTGTCAATTTCACTGGCAGCAGCCCACTCGCCCTCAATGCACAGAATCCAGTTCCAATTGCAGCATTGAAGAACATTCCATTTTTCACTGGAGAAAATCATACCACTCCTGGTGATCATGTAAAAGACATTGCTAACGTCTGTGCAATCCATGAGATAAATGAAATGGATGTAGCTGTCAAATTGCTGGCATCTTCATTCAAGGGGAAAGCATTGCAATGGTTTAGGAGCCTTACAGCTGGTTCTATCACAAACTGGAATCAGCTGTGTATTGCACTTCATGAGCAGTTTGGAGAAAAGGGAGACAATTTGTCTCTACTGGAACAATTGACAACTATCAAGAGAGCCCCCAACGAGCAGCTGACTGATTTCAACTTCAGATTTCAAAGGTCTTGGGATAGGATTCCAGTGGCAGTCAGGCCAACAGCAGAAGGTGCTTTTCTATACTATCTTAAAGCTTTGAATTCTGATATTTCTATGTTAATTCAATCTATGGGAGGCACAACCTTACCTGCTGCTTATAGCATTGCCATTAGAGCCGAAAACTGTCTTATCCAAGCTGGTAAATTGGCTCCTAGGCCTCCAATGCCATTATATCCAAGTTTAGAGAGCCCAAGTGCTAGTCAAGCACCTGTCTTAGCTCCTATTCCCACTCCTAGAAATCAGAGTTCAAATGAAGCTTCCACTTCATCTCCAAGTGCCCCAAATGAGCTTCAAGAGGTCATGAAGCAATTGCAAAATCTAGGCAATGAGCTGGTCACTCTCAAAAGACAGCAAGCTCAAGGTTTTAGACCTTCGTATCAGCCTCAAGCTCAACCTAATAGGCAGCCATATCAGCCTCAAAGGCCACCTAATCCAGCTGCAAATATGAATCAAACAAGGCCTCCTGTCAATAGACCATTCCAGCCCTATAATCCAAATGCCATATCTGCCTCTAGGGCATTAGTACCAGCACAAAACAACATTGCCCAGGAGTATGATTGGTGTTTTCCATGTAATGAGCCTCATAATCAATCCATGTGCTTCAATGGTGCTTTGACTCAAGCTTTAATGGTAACAACTACTGGTGTGGAGGGTGAGAACAGTCAAGAAAACAGCCAACAACAAGAAACATTCAAACAGCAATCAGCCCCAAATGACACCACATTGGTAAATTGGCAAGCAGAGGATTTTTGTGGCATGAACCAGGCAGTTTCTCAAGGTGTTGCAGCAAACACAAGGTCAAAAAGGAGAAATTTGGGTGAAGAACAGCCATTAGCCCCAGCCAATCCACAACCTTCCATGGCTCCACAAATGATTGGCAAGCAAAGTCCCGCTTCAAATGCACAAGGACAGCCAAGAACAGCCCCTAGGCCAACTCAAATGCCCGCTGTTGCTGCCCACATACAAGGAGTAAATGTGCAAACCAAGGGACAGCAGAGAGATCCTTCATCACCATTCAGTATCATTGATCAGATGAAGAAGACAAACGTCAATATATCTATGTGGGAATCCCTAGCTATCCCAGGCCAAAGAGATCTGCTGCAAGCTGCCATGAAGGACTGGCCAACTTCGAATCAGCAGATGCAAGACAAAGTGCTTACAAATGCTGCCCAATCTGAAGGAAATCATGGAGGACAACAAGGTAAGATGTTGAAACCCCCTCCTTTCTATGTTTCATTAATCATTGGAAATCAGCTAGTGCATAATTGCATGATTGATTCCGGGAGCAAGTAGCTCAGTCATGCCCAAACAAATAGCTGATCAGCTAGGGCTTCAGTATGAAACAACATCTAAAGGGGTAGTGCAGTTGGATGGGACAGCAATAGCAACAGTTGGAGTGATTAGAAATTTGAGTCTTACCTTGCACGCATGTCCAAATGTTGTTGTTTTACAAGATGTGTCAGTCATAGACCTTCCACCACTCTTTGCCCTATGTTTGTCAAGGGACTTCACTGCCAAGATTGGGGGATATTTGTCTGCTGATTGGTCACACATGCTATTCAGAACAAGATATGGAACTAAGGCCACAATCAGATCTGAACCTATTGCAAACTTCCATATTGAGCCCTACACTCCAAGTCAGATTAATGCCAATTGCTCAGCATTTGATCAAGAAGATCACCCTAGCACTGATGAAGCTGACACTAAGGTTGGAAGTATCCCGGATCTAACTCTTGATGAATGGGCAAACAAGGTGCATGCTTTTGATCCTTATCAAGGAATAGAAGAATCTGAGCTAGGAGTCTATTGTATACACGAAGAAAGTCAACCTATTCCTAGCATCACCAAGCCAAACCACAAGGATGACAATGAGGTATGGCAGCTGTTTTTTGATGGATCAAGGAGTAGACAAGGTGCAGGAGGTGGAGCCGTGCTTGTTTCACCTCAAGGAGTAAAGTACTATTCAGCTTTTAGATTTCAATTTGCATGCTCCAATAACACTGCTGAATATGAAGCCTTGGTGCAAGGGATGCATTGGGCAATCAAGAAAAAAATAAAGAACTTGCAAGTCTTTGGGGACAGTGAATTGATTGTAAATCAGGTCAAGGGACAGCATGCGGCCAAAAATGATCTACTCAGGTGCTACAAGAACAGGGTGTGGGACCTCATGGAAGATTTTGAGGGTTTCGGCATCAAAGCCATTCCTAGGAAAGAGAATCAAGCTGCTGACAGGCTTGCAGCAGTAGGGGCAGCCTTTGACATTGTAGAAAACATTCAACAAGACAAGGTACAGCCAAACATCCACGTGATTGTCAGGCCTTCGGTGCCGGATAACGATGTCAGTTGGCAAGTATTTGAGAATGACCAGCAAATCATCCATTTCTTGCAAGAAGAAGCTGAGTTCTCAGCTAAGAATCAAGAAAAGTTGGAACAGCAATATGGTGACCAAGTGATACAGCTGAGAACTGACAAGCTACCCAAGGGACTTATCACTTTGGAGTCCATTTTTAACCCCAATGATCAGTTTAGAAAGGAGAAAGCAAACATTCAGGTCAAGAGAGAAGATTCGGTATCCATCTTGGTAGAAGAGAACAAGCCATTGCAAATTGGAAAGATGACAACTGAGCAAGAAAGGTGTGAGTTCATACAGCTATGTCAAGATTTCCCTAACGTGTTTGCTTGGAGCTATGAAGACTTGAAAGGTTTCAATCCCAACTTAGCTCAGCATACCATCGAATTGGATCCAAATACTAAGCCTGTCAGGCAGAAAAAAAAGACCAGTCAATCCACACATCGAGCCTCTCATGAGGAAAGAATTGGACAAGCTGATTGAGTCAAGAATCATATTCCCAATCAAGCATTCTAGTTGGGTTGCCAACTTAGTTCCAGTCAGGAAGAAGAGTGGAGAGATCAGGCTGTGTGTTGACTTCAGAGATTTGAATAGAGCCTCTCTCAAGGACCATTATCCACTCCCTTCCATGGAGCAAATATTGCAGGTCGTAGCTGGTTCAGAAAGGTTTTCACTACTTGATGGTTACTCAGGCTTCAATCAGATTATGGTGAAGGAGGAAGACCAGTTCAAGACAGCCTTCACAACCAAATGGGGCACATATGCTTACAAGAAGATGCCATTTGGACTGTCGAACGCCGGAGCAACATTCCAGCGAGCTATGGATATGGCATTCAAAGGCTTGATCAACAAGATAGTGCTGATATACCTAGATGATATTACTGTCTTCTCAAAGAATGCAGCAGACCATTTCTTTCACCTCAGGCAAGTGTTTCAGAGGTGTAGAAAGTTCGGAGTGTCCTTGAATCCTAAGAAGTGCATCTTTCTTGCACATGAAGGGAAGCTCCTTGGCCATATTGTCTCCAAGGAAGGATTAGCGATTGATCCAGAGAGGGTTGAAGCCATAAGAGCTCTACCATTGCCAAGCCACAAGAAAGCCCTTCAGAGTTTCCTGGGAAGGATAAACTTTGTTCGGAGGTTTGTCCCAGATTTTGCAGCCCTTGTCAAGCCCATCACCAAAATGTTAAGGAAAAGCATGGCTTTCAAGTGGACGGCAGAAGGCAAGGAGAGTTTTGAAGCAATCAAAGAAGCCATCTCCCAAGCACCCACTCTCATCAACCCAGACTTTTCCAAGGATTTCATCCTCTATGCATTTGGAGGTGATGACACTATTTCTGCCATTCTGGTACAGCAGAACAAAGATAATGATGAACAGCCGATTGCCTTCTTCAGCCAGAGCCTAGATGACTGCGAAGTGAGGTACTCTTTTATTGAAAAGCTTCCGCGGACTTGCATGTGCTTGCAGTAATCAGAAGCTTGAAGAAATTCAAGCATTTAGTCTCAAACAACAAGGTCCAATTGCTGGTCTCACATGCTGGGGTTAAGGACTTCCTCCTCAACAAGGATTTGAATGAGAAAAGGGCAGGTTGGATCACCCGTGTCATGGAGTATGACATTGAGATCAAGATCACCAAGCTGGTAAGAGGGAAAGGATTGTGTGAGCAGCTGGTTTTGGGGAAGCAAAAGGAAGTATGCAACGAAGAAGAGGCTGTTTTGACAGTTCAAGACAGCCATGAGCCGAGTGGCAGACAAGAAGAAGACAATGCTGCCCCGACTCCTTGCTGGACCCAAGGCATTATGCACTTCCTACAAACAGGCCTGTGCCCTCCAGAAATGAGCAAAGCGAAGAGGAGATACTTCAGGTTGCAGGCTGTTCCATATACCATCATTGATGGAGTTTTGTTCAAGAAGGATGTGAATGGAGTGCTGCTGAGATGCATTAACACAGGTCAGATCCAAAGGGTATTAAAAGAGTTTCATGATGGACCAGCTGGTGGCCATTTTGCACCAAGAGTGACAGCTCTAAAAATCATGAAGGCTGGTTATTATTGGCCTAAAATCTTTAGTGATTGCTATGCATGGATCAAGAGATGTAAGAATTGTGCATTCTTCACAGGAAAAGAGAGACTCGCTGCCCTTCCATTACATCCAATCTCAGTTGACCAGCCATTCATGCAATGGGGTTTAGACTTCATTGGAGCCATCAATCCCAATTCAAGCCAAGGACACAAATGGATTTTGACAGCCACGGACTACTTCACCAGATGGACAGAAGCAGTAGCACTCAAAGAGGCGAATGAGTCTAGCATCTTGGACTTTTACGAGGGGATAACTACTAGATTTGGCGTACCTGCTACAATAATCTCTGATAACGCATTGGCATTCATTGGATCTAAGGTGACTGAGTGGGCTGTCAAGAACGGGATCTACCTAAGCACTTCATCAAACTATTACCCTCAAGGTAATGGCCAGGCCGAGTCTACAAACAAGAACTTGCTGAGGATCATTAGGAGGACTCTTGATGAGAACCAGAGGGCTTGGCATACCAAACTGAAATCAGCCTTATGGGCTGATAGGATCACTCCCAAAAGATCCACAGGTAATTCTCCATTTAAGCTTGTCTATGGAAGAGAGGCAATCTTGCCCATGTCACTTGAGTTGCCAACATTGGAACTCATGAAGCAGCTGGAGTTGCTTGAATTTGAGCCTATGGAGGTGAGATATGCAGAATTGATGGAGCTGCAAGAGATCAGAAATCAGGCATCCCAAGCAATGGAAAAGGATCAAGCTTTGATCAAGAAGACCTTTGACAGAAAGGCCAAGGATAGATCTTTTCAAGTTGGAGATCTAGTGTTGAAATGGGATGCAGATCGGGCAAAACCAGGAAGGCATTTCAAATTTGATGCCATTTGGAGTGGCCCATACATGGTCACGAAGCGCAAGAGCAGCAATGCTTTCCAATTGGCCTCATTGGATGGTGAAGAACTGCAGATTCCAGTCAATGGAATCTATCTCAAGCGTTGCCTCTAGAGGGAAGTTCACTACCTTGTAAATATTAATTAGATTTTCATTCCTCCAAGTGCTTGTGCACATTGTCCTGTTGTAGTTAGGTTTTAGTTTTCCTAAGTGCTTCGGCACAGGTTTTGCTGCTCTCAGGTTGTTTTCTACAGTTCAGAGTGTTGCTGGAGAAGAAGTTGCAGTATCAGGCTCGTTTCAAGTTATTTCTTATAACTCCATGCCCAATGGATCGCTAAAAGGCCACTGATCTTCTACCTAGTAGGCAGGTGACCCCGCTGAGTCGCCAAATTGTTATCCAAAATTCACCCCCCAGGGTTAATTTGATAACATGCATCAGAATTCTCAAGTTCCAGGCAGATAAATTGATTCAGGGCAAAAATTCATGTTTCTAGGGTCCCTTCAGCAAATTTTTCTAACTCTCCTAGTCCAGGTTGAAAAGAGCAAGCTCTGAGAAGATGCAAAGAAGTTGCAGAAGATAAGCTTGGGCCAGAAAAAAATGTGAAAATCAGCTAAGTCCTAGTCCCCGGGACAGTCGGGACATTTGGGACGTCAAGGCGCGGATCGGCCGAAAAGCCTACAGGCGGCCCAAACAGCAAAGGGACAAGTGGGACAAGAGTGCGCGAAGGACGCGAACCGGCCGGTTCGGCCGAAACAAGAAACTTCAGCACAAGGAAAACTGGGACAAGTGGGACAAATGGACGCGGCGGACGCGGAAAGCCCGGATCGGCCGAAAAGGAGAACTTTCGCACTAACTGCTTTGGGACATCTGGGACAAAGATACGCGAACCGGCCGGTTCGGCCGAAATGAGAACAAACAGTCCAGAGACAAATGGGACATCTGGGCCGTGAGGACGCGAATCGGCCGGATCGGGTGAACCGGAAGAATTTGTCCCGCGAAGCACAGGGACAAGTGGGACAAATGGACGCGAACCGGCTGAATCGGGCGAACCGGAGGATTTTGTCCCAAGCAGCACTGGGACATCTGGGACAAATGGACGCGGTGGACGTGAAGGAGCCGAAAGGGCCGAGAACCAACCAAATCATGACACGTGTCACAAAGGAAATGGCCAAAAAGTCAAAGGGCGAGTTTTGAAGGATCAGCCCGAACCAATGGGATAGTGCCACGTGTCCCAGCTAGGGCCCACAAGGAAATTTCAAAAGAGAGCCCACCGAGAGGTGGAGGAGAGAGAGTTGCTCAGTGAATCAGAACCTGCCACGTGTCATCCAGGTGGCAGAGCGCGGGAAGAAATTTAAAAATCCGTTTTCACCTGTTTTGTGCCCTAAATCTTCAGATCGACATATCTTTCGATCCAGAGCTCGGATTTGCACGTTCTTTATATCAACGGAAAGCTTGTGAGATTCTCTACACGATTCTGGGGTCAATCTTGCATTTTGGTTCAGTTTGGAGAGAGAAAATCAAGAAACGCCTCTGGCACGAAATAACAAGCAGAAGTAATGCTTCAACAAACAACTTTAATGCAGCAGACAGTTCGCCGCTTCTGTTGGACAGCCCGCCGTTTTGCCAGGATCCGCCACTTCTGCCATAATGAGATGAACTGAATGCAACCTGGAGGTGGTTGGAGTAGATTTGGCTTCCCCCTCTCTCTTTCCTCTCTCATTCTTTCTATATATTGTAAAGAGGAGCTTCTTTTCAAGGGTCGAACATTTTTCTGTTTTGCCTCTCCCTTCTTCTCCTCAGGCGAATTTGTGGAGTTCGAACCTCTCATTTGAACTGTAATACTATTCTGCCTCATGGCATTCTGTAGTGTATTGTATCAATCTTTGGAGCAAGTAATGCATGTCTGTGGATGATTCTCAGCCCTCTCTGTGTTCATTTTGCATCCTCCTGGTCTTTCACTGCAGGTTTTTGTCATCTGTGCATGATCTTATATCACATTCAAATGGTCTGTGTTCACTGGAAAAATAGGTGTTCTTCATTCCTCGGTGCATCACCTCTATTAGCTTAGATTTATTTTATGCATCTTCTTACCTTGTCTCCTTGGCAGATTAGATTAGGTTTTGAGAAAACCCTCTGCATATTTCGTGTGCATCTGAACAGAGGAATAGGAACCAGCCTTCTCTGGAGAATCCTTTCTCATTTTTTCAAGTCCCACACTTGGAGAAAGGATTCAATGTTATGCAATCACACTGGATGCCAAAGTGATCAACCTAGAAACCTGATCTGCATCCAGGGGTGCTGTGATTTTGCACTAACACATCCCCCTTTTCCGCGGTATTCCTCCGCCCGATTGAGGTAACCTTATAAGCCAAAAAAAACTTGACATTTCCCCTAAGTCTTCTATTAAGGATTGACATCATCTTGCATCTAAGGCATAAGCCCACAATAATTAAAATTAACCCTAGTGTTAGTCTCTTGATTTGCTTGTGCATCTTGCTTGTTTTTTGTTCTATTTCTCTGTCCTACACTGTTTTAGTGATTACTTCAAAATAGTTGGGCAGACATACTAAGCATTTTTAACCCCAAATCAGCAACTTCCTACAGCTTCTTACTCCGGTCCTATTATACCAACATCAGTTAACTTACCGACGCTAGCTTTAGTCTGACCAACATTGGTTACCTGACCGATATCGGTTACTGTCTTTCATAGTTCCTGAAAAACCAGCAACCTACCAATTCCAACATCTTGTTGTTTGCTTCTATTCCTGATAGATTGAAACCCTGCTGTGTACTCCTGTCCATGGTTGTTATCACTCAAAAGCAAGCCACAGCCATGGTTTCACATGCTTGTTCTGTGCCTTTGCCTGAATCACCCCCTTCACATTCTGTGGGGAATCCTACGGACACCGATGAGGTTCCCAAAATCCCTGTAGGAGATAAGGAATTTGTGAAATTTTTGGATGCTAATCCTAGCGCTGTACAATACTATTTGTCTCATGCCCCTGACCGTACACCCGACGGTCAACTCCTTGTTGGAATGCCTATTGGTATAGTCGCTCATTTAGCTCCCTCTCCACCTGATAACTCCGCCTTGCCTTCTTCATCCTTAGCCCGTCTCCCAACTCAGTGGCTTCAGAGGTTCATACGGCACAGATTGGCTTTCCTTTGGTTAATCTGGGGCCCCACATATCATTACCGCCGACTGCTCCTACCTCGTCTCTCTTGCAGACTGCTCCTTTCATAACTTGCTCTCTGCCACCTATCCACACGAGCTTTCCTTCTCAAGCTCCGCCCACCTTTTCATTTCCACACACTTATCCGGTGGCTTCAACACCTTATATAGGACATCCCTATTCGGTCGCCTCAACATATTCGTCCTCAATACCTTATCAACATTTAACCCCTCCATTGTCTAGTGGAGGCCCTTGGCCCAATCCTCCTCCGTTTACAACAACCACACCATCATCTCATCCAACCACTGATTTCATCAAACAAATGATGGACAAAATGCAAAATCTGGAGGCTTCTGTTTCAGGAAGCCGTAGCACCCTGACATACGAGAAAGTTTGTCGGGAGCCTATCCACCCTTTTGTCCCCCTTCATTCATATCCTCCTCAATGGGAATTACCAAAATTTACTCGTTTTAATAGTAAGGAGGATCCTCAACAACACTTGCGATCATTTAGACATGCCTGCTATCTGATTACTCATGACGATGCTTTACTACTCCACACCTTTCCCATGTCCTTATCAGGACCCGCCTTGGAGTGGTACAGTGCTTTAACCCAGCACTCAATCTTCTCTTTTAACCAATTAGCCCAATCTTTCTTGGATCATTTCTCCATTAACATTGCCAAGAAAGTATCTATCACCGACCTCTATGCCATCTGACAATTTGAAGACGAATCTATCGCAGATTTCGTTGGACGATGGCGGGGCCTTATCAACCAACTTACTTATGCCTTGCCTCAGGACGAACTTATCGAACTCTTTACGCGGGCCTGCGCTAAGCACATTTCTCCTACCCTCCAAATTCAAACTTTCCGTACACCTTTGATAATGCCTTTACTATGGCTCGAAAACTAGAGATTCGAGCCTTAGAGGAAGAGAAATTACGGTTGCGCAACAAAAACCCTAATTTCTGAACCCAAGACTCCACCAACAAACCCAACACCACCAATTCTCACGCATCGACTGCTTCAAAATCAAAAGGAGCTGTCCATGCGGTGATGGTCAAATCCCAAGCACCGTCTAATACCCCGCCAAAAAATGACCTATAAGTATAAAGTTGAGCCCATCAATTACACTCCCTTGGGAGAAACTTATGGTGTCATATTGGACAAATTGCTCAAAGTAGGAGCTATCACCTTGCCTCCTGTTAAACCTCACTCCGCGTTTGATTCCACCCTCGCTATACCTTCTTGTTACAAAGAAAATGACTTCTGTAACTTCCACCGCATGAAGGGACACAGTCACGAAAACTGCAAGATGTTGAAAAACATAGTGCAGGAAATGGTTGATGCAGGGGATATAACCCTCGATAATCCTAATGCCCCTGCTAACTGAAATTTGAAAATCTTCAATAAACCATTCCCAAACCACTCTTCTAACAGTAACATAAACCAAGATATCTTAGCCGAGGAGAGTGTTCATGAAATCCATGCAGTTTTTGATTCCCAACCAAAAGCCTCTATTGAGAAAAATTCTGAATCAAGCCTCTTCACTAACGCAGGAATCCGAACCCCCTTCACCACCATCAAGACAAGATGATAACCTTGCCATTCCTTTACCCATAAAGGAATTAACCACCCAGAGTTCCCTTCTCACAGATGAGCCTTCTTACACCACATCTTTGCAATATTGTGAGCGGATGTTATCTAAATTATCTATTTCCCAAACATCTCCTTCTACCACTCTTATTGTACAAGAGGAAGGCTCGCCACTTCTTTCGTCATCCTTAGACGAGAAACCCCTTGAACCGACATCACCAAATTCTTTAATCATGACGGATCCTCTCAAACATGCCCTCCTACCTATTAGTTCTTCATCGCCTAAATATTTTCAGCAATCGGTTGACCTCTTAACGCCCATTGATACAGTGCCTCATTTACCCCCTGTATCACACCCACAGTGGACCGGAATCACAACCCACCTTTCTTCCATACAAAAGTTCCTATTCACACGTGAGGATTGTCACCCCTCCAAAGATAGACGAGTCCTATGGGAACATTTGAGTACACCATGCTCTACTCAGATGCAGATGACTGATCCAGACACCTCTATCATATACCCACGGTGTTTACAAAAACTCAAAATTCCTATGTCCTCACCTTCACCCCCCTCATCTCTACCAAATACCTCATCCACCTCTATTAACCTAACCAAACCTCCCCCTATGCTTGGGACTTCACCAATACCCAGCTAACACACCCACCTAAATGGTTAGATTTATCCAAAAATAAAGCCATCCATCCACCTAGGAGACAGACCCAATCTCCTCAAGTCCAATCTATGCCTCTGTCAACACTAAAACCTTTGACATTGCACCTACCTTCTATTTTGGGACCTCACCCCTCCACCTTGCCTCAATACATCGTACCTCCTGCATTTTCTTTAAAACAACTTGCACCCATACATAAGATCCAAGGGTACATCAACACCGTCACCCCAGAGTATCCTGTCCACTTATCAACCCTAAACAGACTCCATCATCAAAGGATTTGTTTGCTGTCACTCCTCTTTCTCCATGGTTTTTTCATGCTACCACATCATCTGTGGCCTCATCATCTAACCAGCTAAACATAACTTCTAAGCCGAAGAAGCCACGTTTAGTTAAATCCAATTATCAAAACCCCTTATCTAAAACACCATCCGTACGAACCAACCATACCCAAACATTACCAAAACCCACCCAATCAATAGCCTCATCTTCCTCTGACTTTGACCCGCTCAAAGGATCTTACGCCAAGATCCTTGATATGTTGGTGGAGAATGCGACCATTTCCCTACCCCCACTTAGACCTTATGATCCATCTAAACCTCGACCTATAGGTTATGATGAGTCTAAAATCTGCGTTTACCACCACACACCAGGACATGATGTAGAGGGATGCAAAGCTTTGAAAGCCATCCTTCGTCAGTCACCTCTCTCAGATAGAAAGGTTAAGAAAGACAACTTACGAAGGGAGAGACCTTTAGCTTCAATTCCCTCTCCTATACCACCTGTCCCTGCCTCACCAAGATCTATCATTATTACAACCCCACCTCTCGAAGACCATGACTTATCCCTACCATCTTCCTCCTCTCGTGTTCACGAGATCAACATGATTAGTGTTGCTACTCAAGGGCAGAAAAACAATGGGAAAGCTAAAGAAAGCACACTTGCGGCCTCTCTTTCTCTGTCCACCATCCCAATCGCACCACCACCTAAAGTGGTTATTCGTGGACCTGCCTACCCCGTCTCTGATGGAGTTGCCCACCAAACCATGATCAAACAACTTCACCAATCACCTGTAAAAATGACACTGTATGATCTCATTCAGACCTCTGAATCTCATCGACAAGCTCTCGTTGAAATCCTTCAAGGGATAGAGGTCTTACCTAACAAAACCTTTCCCGTTACCTCCATCTTAACACCCAACCACGTTGCTTCTCTCACCAAACAATCTATCACTTCCGTCCCTATACAGCAAACCACTGCTGTCAGTTTCTCCGAAGACGAAATTGTTGACTTTGGTGCAGAAGATCCTGACCCCACTCTTTTCATCTCAGCTTACGTCTGGGACATCCGGGTGCATCATGTTATGATTCACAGGGGCAATAGCCTAAACATCATCTCTTCCAAAGCCTTCCAACAAATGAATATCCCCTCTAGCTGCATGTGTGCCAACCCCACCATGTTGCAGTTCATTCAATGATGCTCTTACTTCTACCTTAGGCATTGTGATCCTTAACATTCATGTAGGGCCACGTACCTTACCCGAACTCTTCTATGTCCTTGAAGGTGAATTCCAATACAACATGTTGTTAGGCCACCCTTGGATCCGGGCTATGGGATGCCTTCCCTCCACCTTACATAAATGCATAAAATTCAAGTATGAGGGGAAGTCCTACACCATAAAAGCTGACCCTCCCCCCTTCAAAACCTGCAATATGTTATATCACCCTAATGATGTGCTTGTACCAGTCAAGACACCCATTCATCCAACCCAACCATCCACTTCAACCACACCTCAACCATCCACCTCAACCGCACCTACACCTTCAACCAATGAAACCGCCATCACAAATACCACTTCCTTTCCCGCAGACAACATCCCAACCTCAGATCCCTTAGTAGATGTTTTTCAACGCCTTACGTTGGGGGAGTATCACCTATATAACGTTAGCACTTTCCATACCCCATAGGAGTACGGACAGTTACATGCGCATCCTACCTATGACCGTCGTGTAGGGAAAGTAATCACCTACGGACCACCTAATTGCCGCACCAACCTAACGTATGGGGGTGTCGATACATCCTCTATCACCCCTGAACCTCCCCTTGGTGTGGTCCCCTTCCAATCTGATTTTCAATATCTAACTAATCTTCGTTTTTCTCTCACCTTCCTGACACGTTGTGCTTGGAAGGGCTTCGGTTTCGGTCTTTATGAACAAGGCCGACATACGATCATTCCCATTACTACACGCAAACACAAAGATCGTCGTGGTCTTGGATTCTCTAAACCACCTACACTAAAAACATCGCATATCCATTGTATTCAGGAAGGCGACGAAGTCACCCCTTCCGAACCATCATCACCCATAGAGTCGATAGACCCTAAATCTATTCCTCCTAACTTTTTTTTTTCATAAACGCTATCTTCCTAGGTCCTCTCACTTATCAACACGATAATGAAGACCCATCTTCTCTTCCCCTTCTATATCTAGACATGATCGAAGAGGACTCACCTTCAATTAATGTTGTTGAGTGCCAGGATGACGACTCCATCCTCACTTACCTTGGTGCGGACAACTCTTATATTCAACGCGCCTTGCCATCTGAAACTCAAACCATGTTGAATGAGTCGACTATAGAAATCAACATCCACACTGAGGACGATCCTCACATTGTGAAGATCGGACAATCTCTTACCGCATCAGAACAAACTACCTTCATTACCTTCCTCCGTGCCCGCAACCAAGCTTTCACTTGGTCCTATGCTGACATGCCAGGAATTGATCCTGACATTGCTGTCCATAACATTACCTTAAAACCCAATAACAAACCAGTTAAATAGAAACTGAGAAAAATACATCCATGCATTGCCCTCTTGGTCAAAGAAGAGCTTCAACGACTCCTTTCTGTTTCCTTCATCTTACCTATTGACTATCCTCAATGGATCTCTAACATCATACATGTTACTAAAGCAACGGGGGGACTTCGGATATGTACGGATTTCCGGGACCTTAACCTCGCTTACCCAAAGGATGACTTCCCCCTCCCAAGTATTGATCAACTTATTGATCTCACTGCGGGCCATGAGATGCTTTCTCTCATGGATGGCTTCTCGGGATACAATCAAATTTTGGTAGCCCCGGCCGATCAACATAAAACTGCCTTCATAACTCCTTGGGGAACCTTCTGTTATCGTGTCATGCCGTTTGGCCTTAAGAATGCTGGTGTGACCTATCAACAGGCTATGACTTACATTTTTCATGACATTATGCACACTATCCTTGAGGATTATGTCAATGATCTTCTTGACAAATCTAAACATCGCAGTGAACATCTCGATGTTTTAACCATTATTTTCGATCGCCTGTTACAATATTGTGTTAGTCTTCAACCAAAGAAAGGTGTCTTTGGTGTCCTTTCGGGAAAACTCCTTGGTTTTATCATCTCTTTGCATGGCATCGAGGTCAATCTAGCTAAAATAAAAGCTATCCTATAAATGCCCCCACAACTAACCTCAAACAATTGCGTAGTTTGCAAGGTAAACTCCAATCTATCCGGCGTTTCATCTCTCAACTCTCAGATCGATGTCAACCTTTCCATCATCTCCTTAAAAAGGACATTGCCTTTCAATGGAGCAAAGAGTGCCACCAAGCCTTTGAGGCTCTTAAAGCCTATCTCTTGCAGCCACCTGTGCTTATCCCACCTCAGGACGATCACCCTTTCTACCACCGACCATGCTGTAGGAGCTATGCTTGCACATCATGACTCCGAGCATCGAGAACAAGCCATTTATTACATAATTCGTACTCTCATGGATTACGAGACTAGGTATACACATGTAGAAAAGTTGTGCCTAGCCCTATCATTCGTAGCCACCAAACTCCGACACTACCTCCTGAATCACAAAACTTTTGTCATCACCAACGTAAACCCCATTCATTATATGTACGCCAAACCACATCTAAACCAATGCATCCCCTGATGGCTTATGCTTCGTGCCGACCTCGACCTTGAATTTATACACCAGAAATCAATAAAAGGACAAACTATTGCAGACCAACTCGTGGAAGCCCCTTTACCTGGGGAACAATTTACCAATTTTAATTTCCCCGATGAACTCATCGCCACTCTTTCACTCAGTGAGGAGTCGTATCCAATGACCCTCTTCTTCGATGGATCCAAATGCCAGTGTAGCAGAGGAGCTGGTGTTGTTCTCATTCCTCTTGATGCTGAGCCTATGCCTCTTTCATTCCGGCTCAATTTCCCCTGCACTAATAATACAGCGGAATACGAGGCCCTTGTTTTGGGTCTCCAGGTTACATTACACTTAGGTGTCAAGTCTATTAACATTTTTGGTGACTCCCAACTGGTAGTCAATCAAGTTATGGGCATCTACCAATGTAAAAATGAGGAACTTCAAAAGTACAAAGATTACGTGTATTTACTTTTGACCTTATTTACTCATTATTCTATCCAAACCATTCCCCACTCCACTAACAAATTTACGGATACTATGGCTTGCTTAGCCTCGCAAATTTCTACCTCACCAACTAACTCTGACATATTCGTCTTGGTCCAACAACTCTTTGCCCCATCTTACTCAGCCCCAGATGTTTGTATGATAAATAATGTGTCTGCTAATTTGCAGGATACCTGGTATCACCAATTTCACGACTACCTTACAACCTCTGTTCTCCCACCTGACCTTACTAGTAACGGCAAACGTGCTTTTCTTAAAAGTGTTTTTCGTTATGTCATCATGGGGGACTCCTCTATAAATGTGGCTTTGATGGCATCCTCATTCGATGTCTAACCGGTGCGGAGGTCACCTATACTATCCAACAAGTCCACGATGGTATTTGTGGTGGACATTTTAGTGGCCTTGTCGTGGCCAAACGGATCCTTCACCTAGGCTATTATTGGCCTACTCTTAATAACGACTGCTACGAATATGTTAAGCGTTGTGTTATGTGTCAACAACATGCCAACCTTCAACATACTCCTAGCCATCCGCTACAGGTCGCACAAGATCTTTGGCCTTTCTCACAATGGGGTTTAGACCTTATTGGTGAGATTCACCCACCCTCTTCACAACATCACCGTTGGATAATCACAGTAACTGAATATTACACTAAATGGGTGGAAGCCATTCCACTCATTTCAACCAAAAAAGAAAAAATCGTCGAATTCATTAACTATCACATTATCTGTCATTTTGGCATTCCTCATCGCCTGATAACAGATAATGGAAAATCTTTTAAAAATAAGTTGTTACAAGACCTTTGTGACAACTTTGGTATCAAACATAGCTTCTCATCACCTTACTATCCACAAGCAAATGGTCAAGTTGAATCTTCTAATAAAACTCTCACCAAAATCCTCATGAAAGTTGTTAACGATTCTGGAAGCAATTGACCTAATCACATCCCCTTTTCCCTTTGGGCTTATTGGACTAGCATTCGTACCTCCACTAATGCCACCCCATTTTCTTTGGTATATGGTACCGAGGCTATCTTACCTCTCGAAATACAAATACCTTCCCTAAGAAAATCTCTTTAGGATATTCTCACCAATGATGATTTCCGCCAAGAGCGGTTAGCCCAATTGGAGCTTCTTGACGAGCATCGTCTTACAGTTCTTGACCACCTTCAAATCTATCAAAAGCGCATCAAGCGTGCTTATGATAAGTGACTTCATGAGCATACCTTTAAGGTTGGTGATCTTGTCCTCAAAGAGAATCAACATGTAACCAAACTAGAAAAGAGCAAACGCGGAAAATTTACTCCAAATTGGATTTGGCCTTACATTATCACTCACATCTACGGATCAAGCACTTATCATTTAGCTTCACTTAATGGTAAACCTGAGCCTAAACCCCTTAATGCCTTGCATCTCTGACCATTCTACTGTTGAATTTAGTGTTACATCACTTCTTATCTACCTTGCGCTCGTCCCTTGAGCTCATTTACCACCTCATACACTTTGTTTCATGCATCTCAAAATAAAATCAAGCTCACATGGTTTGGTCATAACCTTCCCTTAAATATGCCTTCCCCTTTTTAGTCTAGTCCATGACTTAAAAGTATCAAAATAACACGTTCTCAATTATACACTTATGGGATATTCTTGAGTCAAACTTCCTACAAAACTAGATGCTTCATGCTAAACAGACATCAGACCTCTAAAGTTATACATAGACTACTCCCTTGAAGGACAGCTATGTGCAAAGCCACTTCTACTATTATAAATAGACTTCTCCCCCGAAGGACAGCTATACACAAAAACCACATCTGCTACTATAAATAGACTTCTCCCTTGAAGGACAGCTATACAAAGTCAGCCTTTGTCAGAAGCTTCTCACATTGATCAGCTTCGTGAAGAGCTCAAGAACAACAAAATGCATATCCCCTATGGACTTCCCACATCAATCAGTCTATATCTAGAAAAGTAAAAAAAATAGTATTCCACAGCACTTTTGAGTCATGGACTTGTCTATTTAGGTTTGGTTCTCTTTAGTCAGCATAATCACCTTATAACAACTTCTCTGTGCCCTAGCTCTACCAAGCACCTCACTTCACCATTTGTCAAAACAACAAAACTCAAGGGACATGACGTATATCCGATATATTGTGATTATACAACTCTTTTCACCTATTGACTTCTCGCCTATGCAAGGCACCTAGGGATTCAAGCTCATCCTACGTTAATAAGTGGTTTGTTTCGCTCTTCTCAACTACGGGACACATTTGCCTCTTTTACTCGAATCTATGATTGTGTGTTGACCTTAATCAGGACATAATTCCCTACTACTTGGGTAAGCTAACTTTCATTTCACCTATACCTACACCAACATCGCCAGTCCCTTACCAACACCAACAACGTTACCCTACCAATATCAATATTTTTACCAGTCAACAAATTGCCTAACTATAACCAAGTTTCCTAAATTCACCTTTCCCTGGTCCTAAGGGAGAACTACATCAGTTTGAGGCCCCTCCTTGCTTTGTGCAATGGGCTATGTAGGCAGCACTTAGGAGACATGGGGTCTCTCAAGGTTAGCTCGACCATCCCCTACCATAACCTATCATGTGTGGTAAATATAAATCTTTTTGTATTTCTATTTGATCACATTCATCTTTATCCTTTTTTCAAAACAAAACATTCAAAATACAACCATTCTTATTATTATCATCACTCAAATCAACATACATATTTAGTTTTATTTAGATGTTAAACAAAAAAATCTTCTCGATTATCGACGCACAGGTCGATATCCTTATTTATTCTTATACTCCTATGAAATTCACTTAGACCCTTGCGCCTCCTCCCGAATCAGGTGGTGATCGTGATCGTCGATGCCACTCACTTGGCCTATCCATCCTCAAAGGTGCCACTGCTATTGGTTCCTCCCACTGATCCACCAACATCTCCTGTAACATACGAATACATCCTCTCGCGTGGCGGAATCTTGCCTCTAGTCTCTCCACTCATGACTTTGCAACCGCTAACAATATTGTTGTCTCATTCACCCGCGTTTGGATCTGATGAACTAAACCCTACAGATGATCTCTCTCCACTGTAATCACAGCTATGTCAGGATGATTGGCCCTCTCACGTGAACCTCACAGCTCTGCTACCCACCATAATATATAAGCCTATGTCACTCCCGCATCCATTACCCTGCAATCGGCTGCTATCTCTTCTGGCCCTTCTGGAGGTGTCGGTCGGGGTGGTGAGAATAATGCCTCGGCATCGATCCTCATGTATGGTCTATAAGCCATGGGTATATCCTGAACAAATCTAAATTGTCACCGCACGCGATCTAGAGGAATCCTCTCGTACTCACTCGGCCTGTGCCCTGCAATCCACCTCAATTGCTCTACACCCCTCAACTCCTCAGCTATGTTCACTTTCACCATATAGTTCCCGTAAGGCCTCCAACAAATATCTGCAATTGTCACCATCTCCCATACCTGCCTATAATACTCGATGTCATCTATCACGGCCTGGGATCTCGCCTCTTGTTCTGTCTGGACCCATCGTCTGAATCCCAACCTCTGCACTCCTATCTCTCTTTCCTGGATTGGTCGGCCTATTGGTCGCACACACACAATGTGCTCATAGGCCCAACAATGTAATAAGTATGCACAATCCAGTGTCGTCCTGTGATTTCGCTTGCAGGCCCATAAACCCCTGTATAACTCCGCCAGATATGCGGGTGCCCATGCGAAAGTCATGCTCCTTTCTATCATTTCCCAAATAACACACATCAATGCTTTTGGAAATCTTCCCCCATCCACCCTTGGTAATGCATAATACCCCACCGCTATCATTAATACCACTGCCAACCTTGTTTCCTCAGGGTGTGTTGCATACATTGTACCATAAGTGAATGTCAAACCTCGCTGTGTCAAATCTCATGCAGCTGAACCAAATACTGTTGTTATCACTCCCCTCGCTACGCTAGGCAACACCTGATACACTGGTCTTCCTGTAATTAGGACCCTCAAAATTCTAAACACATCTTCCATCATCACTATCATCTTCCCTATTGGCAGATAGAAGGTATTCTTTTCCGGATTCCATCTCTCAATCAATGCCTGCAACATAGCATGATTGCGTGTGATTCATGAATAATAGCGGATTCCACTTAACCCCACATGATTTATCAATGCCCATTCAGCTGGTGTTACATCCGCTCGGATTCGTGACAACAAAGCTAGCACACTATCATTCATCCTCAACCCTGCCTCCACCTACATACATCAAAATGACACACAACCATTCAATAAATCAAATCCCCAAGTGTTTTTTCTCACATTCTAGAAATTCCTACAGTAACCGGTATCAGTTATAACCGATACCGGTTATCTCTAAACGATATCGGTCACTGTCAATCCTATACAGCCTACTTAAAAACATCCCCTACGATAATTATTTTGCTCGTTTACTCATCTCTATACCTATAAACATATGTGAACACCCTGCTTACCTACCCCATAACACTCACTCTATCCCAAACCCTTGCCTATCACCTTTTCTTTCTCATCTCTACCCTCTTACCTTCTCTCATCTTATTCATCAAAACATGCAAGAATTAAAATACAACCAAACAGTTTACCTCTTGGGATGCAGCAGCTTGGGGTGGAACATGTCTTCCCTCTCGTCCCTACCTGCTAAATGCTTCTCCTCATTCAGCCATGTTCACCACCCTCTTCAAATATAACTTGCCTTCCTGCCTTCTTAATCCCAGCTCACAATTGCTTTACCTGTCTCTTTCCTCCTTATCACTCAATTCTTTCATGCAATTACCTGTATCAGTCGTCAAACAGTGTCACATTCACGTATTTAACTTGTTGCATGACTCTAAAAATAAGAACTTAAGTTGCCGCCCAAGCTTTTCTATTTTTAGAAAAGCTCGTTTTGGCATAACCGGTATCGGTTACCTAACCGATATCAGTCAATAATCTACCGACGTCGGTTAGCTAACCGATATCGGTCACATGCCTCCTTTTTCTTAAACCTGGGCCTTTTCTTTATTTTTTGTAAATTTTTGTGGCGCCCGCCTCTTTTTCCTACATAACTACACCATTATCACTATTTGTCATCAGAATCACATCAACACATATATATATCATCACAATTTCATCAACATCATCTATCTACATTAAAACAACCATCGACAAAATACATACGACATTTTAAATATATACATCAAACCCATCAGTATACACACCATGTGGATCAAACTCATCATCTATATACATTCAATTTCAAAAACCATCGACAAAACACATAAAACATTTTTTATACACACCATGTGGATCAAAATCATCATCATCTATATATATATATATATATATATATATATATATATATATATATATATATATATATATATATCAATGTTTAAATATACAACTTCCCCTGCATGGGGGCCTCTGTCAGCTCAAAATAATACAAAGCCGGCACGCAGGCCGCAATCACTGTCAAAATCTCGACTCAGCTCACAGGCCGGTCTCTCATGTCAAAAATATACTTGGCTCGCAGGCCGGTGTATCAACTATACAACCTGTACTCGGCTCGCAGGCCGGTATATACAACAAGAATGAATAAATAAATCATATGTAGGCACGCAGGCCTCTATATACATAACTGGTTCACAGACCGGTGTCTATATCCAATATCCAAAAAACCATATCCACTCCAGGGGTGTCTCAGCTCTCCCCACCACCCTCAGCCCCTCTCCCTGCTGGTCCCTATGCTGGCTCTCGCCTCCTCCCTGTCACCGACCCACCGGCTGTGGCTGCGCCCCCTGGGATCTCTGGCTCTGAGAGGTCTCAGCTCTGTGCGCCGCATATGGCTGATAGTCAGCCCCGGTACCATCAAGGACGTCCTGATAATACCGGGCCTCCGCTCTCGCCTCCATATAGTGGGCCCGTGCCACCATGGCTGCTGGGGCTGGTCCCCCGACTCCTAATAATAGTGGCCCCTGTCCTACCGGTACACCCTGTGCCTGTACCTGTGGCGGTGCCTGTGCCTGTGGCGGTCGGGCCAGTGCCTGTGGTGGTGCCTGTGGCTGTGCCGGTGCCTGTGGTGGTGCCTATGGCTGTACCTATGCCTGCACCTGTGCCTAGGCTAACTGCCCCTGTAGTACCCCGATCTGTGCCTGTGCAGCAGCAAGCTACCCCTGTAATAACTGCACCTGTCCTACGAGCTGGTCCCTCTCCGCTATAACTGCCACCAAATCTGGTTGTGCGGGCTGTGCTCTCCTGGCTGCTCTCTGCCCTGCCCACCACACCAAAAATGAACCTGTGCACTCCGGCATCATCCACTGTATCATCCACCGGCCTCTCTGCTACCCAATCTGGGTCAACGGGCTGCGGTGCAGGCAGTGGGGCCTCTACATCATCCCTCCGGTACTGTGGGAAGGGAGGTGGCTCATCCTGTCGCAGCCCCAACTGCCGTCGTACCCTCTCTAGGGGTATCCACTCATACTCTCTGGGCCTCCGTCCAGCTATCCAGAAAGTATACTGGATCCAGCGCATCTGTGCTCGGGCTCCTCCTCGGGGCTGATGGCCTCTGTAGGGCCTCCATATAATGTCTAGTGTGGTCAAGCCCTCTAACATATGACGGTAGTAGGCCACATCCCGTCCTACGAGCACCGCTCGTGGCTGGCCCACGACCCCCAACCACCTCTGAAAGCCATATCTGTATACAATCTGTGGCCCTGGCTGCTGGGGCAGCCCTACTGGTCGTATACATATGATGTGCTCATATGCCCAGCAGTGTAACAAAAATGTCGAGCAAATCCCAAATCACCTCATCCGGCGATAACCCCACAGCTCTCTGTATAGCTGCACCAGATATACTGGTGCCCAGGCATAGCACGTATGCTCCTCTACCATCTCGTGCAGCACTCCCATCAAATCCCATGGGAAGCGGCCTCCCTCTGAGTCCGGGAGGGCGAAGCATGTGATACCTATCATCATCAACACGGCAAGCCGTGTCTCATGTCTGTGTGCGTGATACATGTCGCCATAGGCAATGCTCACGCTGTGATAGGTCAATAAGGCGGCTGCATCCCCAAATACCTGAAGAATGTTGTCCATCGCCGTCTCCGCATCTACCTGGAACACTGCCTCCCCTACGATCGGCAGTCTCAGGATGCGATACACATCCTCTAGGGTAATCGTCATCTCTCCAGTAGGGAGATGGAAAACATTGGTTGTCGGATCCCATCTCTCGATGAGGGCAACCATAAGGCTGTGGTCCCTATCCACAGCCCTATACCGCTGGACTCCGCCGAGTCCCACCTCACGCATAATGGCCCACTGCGCTGCGGACACATGTGGCCGCATCCGTCTCAATAGCGGGGGCATCCGATCCCGCATCGTAAGCTGCTGACATGCCTGCAAAAACAACCCACTTCATTAGACCTACCCTTTACAAAAACAACTACCTTAACCCTCTATACCCCCTTTTACCCACCCAACCACACCCCGACTCTATAACACACATCTACACTTACCCTACACATCCCCTTTACCACCAACCAACCAACCAACCACCCCGATATACTCTAGCCATCTACCTATACCCCCGCCACTTTAACACCTCCTACTTCATACCCAACACCTAATCTATCCTAACCGAACCAACCACACAACCACCCCATTTCCCCCCCCACCCCAATCACCTTTCCTATCAACTCTACCCCCTCCCTCTTCACCCCCAAACAACAAAAAAAAAAAACAAAAACAACAAACAAAAAACAACATAAACAACAACAAAACAACAAAAACAAACAAACAAAAACAACAACAACAACAACAAACAACAAACAAAAACAAAACACAAACAACAACAAAACAAAACAAAACAAACCTAACTAATGACCGGTACCGGTCACCCTTGACCGCCACCGGTCCCCTCCCCAGCACATCCTATGCACCGGCGCCGGTCAACATACGACCGATGCCGGTCAACCAAAATCCAATTTGTTCCAAATATTTGGTGACCGATGTCGATTTCCTAGTGACCGACATCGGTCACTGTCCAGGTCCAGAGCTGAACACGACACGGCCCCCAAAAACATCTTTTTACCTATTTTTACCCTTTTACCCACTGGAAAACCCTACAACCCTACCCACCCTACCGTTTTAACCTAACTAACCTACCTACCCACTCCATTTTACAAATTACTTCAATTTATTCATTATTTTATTCAAAATTTGGATTCCTACCCAAAACCCACATCTCACTTACAATCATTAAATTCACATAATTAGAGGTTTAGAGCCTACCGGTACGACTACACGTCATCGTGGTGGGATAGGTGGCGGTGGTCCAGCTGGTCCAGCACCTCCTGCTCCTCCTGGCTATGCCATGGCTCCAAATCTCCTCAGCTGGGTCCTCCACCAATCAAATTCTACCTCCTACTCGCTGGGGTCTACCAATCACTCACTCCTCCACTCAACTACTGCCAACTCAGCGTACAAACTCAACAAAATCAATTTTAAACCCAGACAAGCCGTATTGGTTATCAAATTGACAATGTGACAATGACAGGCCGTATTTTTCTTTTTATAGGTTTTTTACCTATAACCGATATCGGTTATATTGTGCCCTAAAACACCGGTATCGGTCCTCTAACCAATACCGGTCATATCTAACCGATATCGGTTTTATACCTATTTCACCACAATTTCTGCCCTTATTCACCAATCTCCCTTTCTCACCACATCGTCTATACCCTCCTTTGCTAAATAGCCTTTTTTGACTTCATTGGCCCAATTCACGGCCGCAATCAACCAACCAGGCCCGCCCAAAGCCGCAACCAACCAATCAGGCCCGACCCAAGGCCGCAACCAACCAATCAGGCCCGACCCAAGGCCACACCCAACCAATCAGGCCCGACCCAAGGCCGCAACCAACCAACCAGGCCCGAGCCAAGGCCGTAACCCAACCAATCAGGCCCGACCCAAGGCCGCAACCAACCATTCAGGCCTGACCCAAGGCCGCAACCAACCAATCAGGCCCGACCCATGGCCCTCACTAATCAATCGGCCCGACCCAAGGCTGCACCAATTAAATACCTCACCCAAAACCTGCAAATTACAATTTTATCCACCCATCATGTAGCTTTTTGTTCAATCGAGCTCACCTGTTCATGTTTTAGCATGATTAGGGTACTTGACTTGATCAGTTGACCAACTTTGCCTAGACCGAGACCGTGACGTTTATCTCAACCAAACCAACCATTTGGTACTGCCGAACATGCCTAAACATTCCTGTACCTTACCCGTTACATCCCCTGGAGCTACTTCCTATGCCTTGGATACCAGGATTATATCACCCTTGTTTGGATAAACTATCGACCTTTGCCTATGAATTGCTTGTTTGCTCTTCAAATCATGTACCCTGGTCGCACTACTGCATTTCAACATGCGTCTGCTTCCTTGCACTTACCCCACCATCTTACCATCATCTCAACACCATTCACCCTTTATCAACCCTATCCCTGATTTCATGTCACCTCAATCTGTGATAGATTTGAGGGGGATTACCTATACCCTTAACGGGAGTAACCACTTCTTATTATTGTCAGTGCAGCTTTACAAGACAAGCTACACGACAACAAGGGGCTAATGTAGACACCAAATTTGTGTCTTACGACCCCCTGTGCCCCGCATCTCATTTCACAACCTAACCTCATCACCTAAACCTTACACAATTATTTATTAATTACCTTATAATTAATAAATCCACATCTCCAAACCTGCCACCTCATTTCGCCACCTCATCATGACCTAGCCCTAATCCTAAACTAACCTAATTAAGACCTATAACTTGGTCTACATCCACACCCATGACTAATTACTCCTCACCCGCACCAAAACCAACCTAATAATGACTTGACCAAGCCCACAACTAATCCCTCGGAAGAAAAGGAGGGAAGGCTTGGCTATTTTACTAAAAATAGCCCACTTTGACTTAACCGACATCGGTTCCTACTCGACCGCCGTCGGTTACGTAACCGCCATCGGTTCTCTGTAAATGACCTCCCCCAACCAAAAACAAAGGATCTGGAATTCATTGAAAAGATCAGGAATTCACTTGGCCGAGCAGAGACAAGTGAAGGAAAGAAAGAGTTTGCAGAGAAGGACATCAAGCCCAAGACTGCAACTGAGTAACCAGAGCCCAGTGACACTCATCCAAGCATTGGGAGAGAAGATAGCTCATCTTTGATTGTCCGATCATCCTACCTGAGCCCTGCCTTCATTATCACAGTCTTTGGACCTGTATCTTCATCAGGAACTAGTAAGTACTATCTTGTACATTCTTTTAATAACATTTCTTGGACTTCTGAATCACAGTAATTATAAGTCTACTCCCATATCCACTACCCGGTAACACCCTACATCTAACTGTACATCCTCTACCCTTACATTGCCCCCAAGAACAGCCCCCATACTGTCTGAGTCTTCTCCATCACCCCATTACCTATCCCCAATCATTTACCAGCCTAATAAACACCATAGCCACCTTATAGCCAACCTTCACTAAAAGCCCCTAAATCACTGCCCCTACCGATATCGGTTATTAGGAACCGGTACCGGTGACAGTGACCGGCATCGGTCACTGTGATTCAAAACCAAGACCAGCCTTTTCTCTATTGTTTTAACAGGGTAATTAAATTGTAATTTTGCAATAACTTCTTTGTTAGAATTTGTGTTAATTCGTATTAGCAGGGGAACTGACCACCTTCGAAAGGAAGTCCAATATTTCCTGGGCCTAAGGCAGTTCCCTCATTTATTATCTAATTAGAATCTGGTGGTCTTGTATTCTTATTTGTAGGTAGTCCTTCCCAGACAAAAAGGAGTTCTTCGCAATCGATCTGATCTCTCTCTATGATACGCGCACACCCTCCAAACATTCAACAGGTATTCCTCCTAGCCCTAACCCTTATCTGTTTCTCAAGAGAATGAATGGATAGAAGCAACTCTATTCCAAGAATGGAAACATCATTCTGTGTGAAACATGTGGACCACAATTTTTGGGTCAATACCGGGCATATCGGCATAGGACCAAGCAAAAGTGTTTCTATGGTCCCCAAGGAAAGAGGTAAGAGCTTTATGTTCATTAGTATCTAAAGATTGGCCTATCTTTAGAATGTGTGGGTCATCCTAAGTGTTAATGTTGATTTCAATGGTCGATTTGTTCAACATGGTTTGTGTCTCAGAAGGTAATGATTGGTGAATATAAGAATCTTCTGCACCAAGGTAGGTGAGGATGGACTCATCCTCCTGACATTGAATGACATTAATATAATGTGTATCATCATTGATCATGTCAAGATACATGAATGGGAGAGAAGAGGGAGCCTGGCCATCGCGTTGATAGGTCATAGGTCCCAGAGAAATTGTGTTTATGAAAAAAAAATTAGGAGGAATATATTCGGGATCTATAGACTCCGTGGGTGAAGATGGTGACATGGGTGAGTGAGGTGGGGAGGTTTTGTCTTCCTTAACGAGGTCAACACAAGCCTTCTTGGGAGGTGGTGTGTCAAATCCAATGCCACTACGATCATTGTGTTTATGATTGGTACAGGAAACAATAGTATGCAGCCTTGTTCGTAAAAGCCGAAGCAAAATCCTTTCCACGTGCACTGGAGGAGGAAAGTGTGAGAGAAGTGGTAGTCAGTGAGCGAGTTTAGGTCAGATGAAAATGGTTGTGTTTGAGATGGAAGTTTGGGTTTATAATTGGTGATATCATGTCCCCCATACGTTAGATTAGTGCGAAGGTGGGGAGGTCCATAAGGAAAAACCTCGCCTACATCATATTCATAACTATTGGAACATAATTATTAAGTGGTTTGGCCAACCCTTGCAGAGTGAGGAACATGTCGATATTGTATAGGTGGTACTCCCCCAGAGTGAAGCGTTGAAAAACACCCTCTAAGGGATCAATAGTCGATATGTGGGTAGTGGGGATAGACGATTCACTAGATGATGTGGAAGTAGGTGAGTCAGCGGTAGAGGCTACGATGGTAATAGGGATAACAGGGTTAGATGTGGGAGAGGTGGTGGTAGTCTTGGTGGATGGGCTTGTCGATGAAGGTGAAGCATGGGTAATGACAGATGCCTTGATTAGGAAAAGTACATTTTTGGGCCAGTACAACATGTTACAAGTCTTAAAAGGTGATGGGTCGGTCAGGATGGTGTAATTATGTCCTTCATGTTCAAATTTGAGGCAGCGGTGTAAAGTCGAAGGGACAACCCATGGCACAGATCCAAGGTCATCCAAGTAACAGATTATACTAGAACTCTCCTTCTAGGACGTAGAATAGTTCCGAAAAAGTGTAGGGACCTACGTAAACATGGAGAACAATGGTACCCAGGGTAGAGGTCATGGTGTCATTAAAGGAGAGTAGCATTACTAAGTTACCATGCATGTAATTGGTAGGTTTGCACATTTGGTTGTACGTATGTGAGGATATGATGTTAATACTAGCACCACCATCGATCATAACGCGTTGTATGCGTATATTATCGATAAAGATGGAGATGAAAAGAGTGGGATCGGAGTCATTAGACTGAAATGGGGCAATCTCTTCATCTGAAAGTATGAGAGTGGCTACTTAGCAAGTAAGTGGAGGTGTAGAGGAAGGTGATGACTTAGTGAGAGAGGCTACGTGATGAGGGGTAATGATGGAGGCTACAGGCGTGGGGTCATTTGGTAAAACTTCAATAGATTGAAGGACCTGCATGAGGGCTTGATGATGTGACTCAAAGGTTTTGATGAGGTCATATAAAGACATTTTGAGGGATGATTGGTGCAATTATTTTAGCATTGTACGATGTGTGACCCCATCATAAATAGGATATGCAGGACCTTGAATGGTGACTTTGGGTGTGGGTGCAGATGGTGTGTTGGGTACAGGGTTGGTTGATGGGCTAGCTACCTTTTCTTTGCCCTTTTCTTTTTTAGTGTGGGTAGCAACATGTACCATGTAAATTTTGAATTTTGAGGGTGGATAAAAGAATTACGGAGGTGGAGATACTAATCATTGAGTAGGTAATGGAAAAATATTTGGGCAGATTGGCGAAGGTGGAATGGGGTCCTCATCCAGAAGATCTTCGTTGTCAAAATTGTGCTCATGAGGAAAAATTTGGATGAGAAAGGTTTTCAAGGCCTTATAATTCTCTAAATTGTGTCCTCGCACACGATGGTAGGCACAAATTTTAGTTTCGTCAAACCCTTTTGGTTTGGGTTCAAGCGGGTCATAAGGTCTAAGAGGTGGTAATGTGATGAAAGAGGTTTCGAGGAGATTGGTTAAGATCTTGGCATAGGACCCCGCTAACGGATCGTGATGAGAGGTGAGTGTGGGTTTGGGTACAAGTGTGGCTAATGGTGGAGGAAGAGGCTTTACAGGAGAAGGAATGGGTTTGTCCACTAGTTTGGTATGTTGAGTGGTCTTAGGTATTGGGGCGATCTGTTTGAGTAATGGTGGGGTAGAAGAGCTGGTGATGGAAGGTTTGGTTGGTTTGACTACTTTATTGGAGGGTAAGGGATTCTTAGCTTTGTGTTACATCGTCTTGGGCAAAGGTGACACGGGGGTATGGGATGTACAAAGAAAATTAGATGGTGGAAGAGGATGGGTTACCCATGGGGGTAAGCAATTTGCGGTGGAGGTGGTTGGTAGATGTTGGGTAGAAGGTGTGAGTGGAAGAGAGGAGAGTGTCATGGGTAGTGAAGAAGTTATGGAAGGTAGTGGTGGTATAGGTGGTAAGAAGTTCACAGGTGATGGCGGGGGTTGTGTGGATCACTTGGGTGTATTAGAGGGTCATGTTGAGGGGGTCAACTACTGCATTCTAAGTTTAACATCAGAAGAAGGTTACTTAGCTACGGTTGAGGGGTGATGTCCTAGTATGGATGGAAGGGGTGAGGTGGCGACGATGTGGTAGGAGAGGTTGGTGTATGAGGCCTAGGAAGTTGGGTCTTCCATTTAAGCACCAAAATAAGTTTAGTGTCAGTTTTGAAAGATGTGGATAAATATAATTTGATGGGTGGGTGAGTAAGGTTCGATGTTAGCATGATCCCTAAGGTGGTGATGGGTTTAGGTAAGGGAGATGATATAGGCATGGGTGGGTGTTTGGGTATAGGTGTGTGTTGGGTTGTGGGTGATGACATGGAAGGTGTTCCAATAGCCATGGTTGTGTTTGGTTGGGTTGCTTGAAACACTTTCAGATAGATTATGGAGGTGTTGGCGAGTGATAGTTGCATTTGGGTTGAAGCAGGAAGTAGAAGATGTCCTTAAAGTAAAGCTCTATCAACATATTCTAGGTGATTGGCCAAGCGTGAAAATGGTACTATTGTAGGCGAGGCTAATGTGGATCGATTAGCAATCCCTGTAAAATGTGTTTGAGAAACAGGGAAATGGCTAGCTTCAAACTCTTTGGGTAAGAGAGCCGAAATAAGATCAGCAAGATCTTGGAGTTCCAATGGAGAATGGTCATCTAAAGGCAATGGTGCTTCTACATGATCCTCCATGGGTAGAGGAAATGATGGGACAGACGATTTGGACTCTCCTTGTGATGGTGTGGGGAGTGGACATGTGTCCCCTATGAGTAGGGGATGTGCTACTAATGACTACTTGGTAATTTGAGGGGGCAGAGGTGAAGTGCTAATGATGGGATCTTCCATGAATGAAGGACGAAATGAAGGGGGGTCATCTGTGGGTGGAGGAGTAGATGAAATAGGTTCCTATGTAGGTAGGGGAGTTCAAGCTATGATTTCGTCTATGGAAAGAATAGGAGGTAATTAGGAAGCAACTGGCATGTCATCGAAAATAGCGTGGACCTCCTGAACATTGCTATCATTGGTTGAAGTATCACCAGTTTGGTTGGAAGATGGGGCATGATTAGGGAATAAATTTTTGAAGATATGTAAGTTTTGGTTAGTGGGTGTATTTGGGTTATCCAAGACTAGATCTTCGTTGTCAAACATTTCTTAAACAATATTCTTAAAGGTGATGCAGTTACCATCATTATGACCTTTGACACGATGATAGTTGAAAAATTCATGCTCTTTATACCATGCGGGTGTGGGGTGATCAAGGTCAAAAATAGTGTGTGGTTTTATAGGTGGAAGGGTAATGGCACCATCCTTAATAATATTTTCCAAAATAGAAGAATAAGGCTCCCCTATCGGGGTATACTTTTGTTTTTCTCATGTGAACTGGAAAGCTTGGATGGGAGAGAGATTAGAAGAACATTTGGCTTGGTTTGATGGGTGAGAGGGTCCATCCTTGAGAAGTACGGTGTTGGAATATCCTTTGGGTTTTGAATAGTTGTTCTGCGGTTTCAAAGATGAAGAAGCATCATTCGATTTAAAAATAGTGTTCTTGTTATGTAGCTGAATTTTCTTTTCTTTGATAGCATGAATCTCCAATTTTTGTGACATGGTGAATGCCTTTTCAAAGGTGTAGAAGGTCTGCACCTGCAGGGTTAGTGAGATGTGTCTAGCACAAGCCCGAGTAAACAACTCTATGAGCTTAGTTTGAGGTAACTGAAATGTGAGCTGATTAATTAGGTTGCGCCAATGAGTGATAAAGTATGTGATAAACTTGTCCTCATACTCTTGAGTGGAGTAAAGATTAGTCATAGTGACTTTATTAACAATGTTAATTGAGAAGTGGTCTAAGAAGGCTTAGGCTACTTGATTAAACAACTAGATCAAATGTCTGGATAGTCCACTATAGTAGTCTAATGCAGATCCTTTCAGGCACATCGGGAAGGTCCGTAGGAGTAAAGTGTCATCATGGGAAATCAAGTAACATCCATGTTTGAAAGACCACAAATGTTGTTATGGATCTTCTTTACTATTGAAGTGGTTGAATTTTTCCATTTCCTAATGTACAGGATACGGAAAAATAGAAATGGATGGATGAATGGGCTCATTACAGATTTCATCGTAGGTGAGAGAATTGTGTGAGCTGGAAACCAATGCTTCTAGTGTCTGTATCGTTTCCATCATTAATTTGATGAGGTCATTGGTAGATTGTGATGGAAGGGCACCCCTTGTGGCATAAGAGAGCTGATAATGAACGTGTGATGTCGGTGGCATTCAAGTGTACGGTGATGCCAAAAAGGAAGGTTGAGAGTAGGGGACTGATATAGAGGGAATATATACATAATGAATGTCAGATGAGATAGGGGGTTGTTGATAATATGTATATGTAGGTGGGGCAGTCGCAGTGACTCTAGTAGCGATCAGGGGTACAGATTGTGGGATGGAGATGACAAGATTCTGGAAAGGGGTAGGGGTCACCAACACCACGGGCGGTTGTGTTCCAATGGGTATCTGTGAGATAATGGGCACGGATGGGGTTATAATCTTGGTGGTCAATGAAGGAACAACAGATACTACAGGTGTGACTAATGTTGCAAATACAGCGGTCATACCAGGTGTGGGGCCTAACTGTGAAACCACTGGGGGTAAAGTAGGTGAAGGTAACACCGAACTAGTAGGGGTTGATGTAGAATTGGGGATAAGGGTAGGAGAGATGGATACGGGCATTCCATATATCAATTATCCTAAGGAATCCTGAGTAGAAGAGAGGGAAAGGTAGAATTGTAAGGCTACGGGATTCTGATCGAGGATTCATGTGAACTCCTCATCACCTGTAGCAATGGTGGTAGGCAGGGTTGGATCCATGGGTGATAGGACAGAAGGTGGTGAAGGACTAGGTGGGAATGGCTGATAGTTGGCATGTAATATAAGAGTGTTAGTTTGGCTACAAGTCAACACCATGTGAGTAAGTGTTGACCTGGAAAGACTGTATTCTATAAATGACACAGAAAATAGTAGGAACAGAGGAAGGATGAGGCTGGGAGGGTGAATTTGGTCAAGGTTTGAATTTTGAAAACCAAACAAGGCACCGACATCAGTCGGGCTGACCGGTGATGGTTAATGGGGAATCGATGTCGGTTACAGGAACCGATATCTATCACTGTAGAAAAACACCAGTTTCAAGAAGTGAAACAGGACTGATGAATGTGTAATAGGGAAACTATGTATGACAGAAATATCAACAGGGGGAAAAGGATGGTGCCCTAAGGGCCAAAAACAGAACATAAGGAATCATGAAGGCTATTCCAGGAAAACTAACTAAAAAGACAGAAGCTGACACTGGCTAGGCTTAACCAATGATGGTCAGATGTGAACTGATGACGGTTGCTGGACCAACATCGGTTACTGTGAAATGAAAGAGTAATGAAGAAACTAGATTTTGTGAATTTAAATCAAGTGAAGAGTCAAACTTAGGAATCTGAGAATGAAAGATGGGGTCTTAGCACACTCAGACAAAGCCAAAATACTCCAACTATGATGGTGGAGTGTGCAAAGAAGAAGAATAATGTAGATTTGTAGTCTCACACCTCAAAGCACAAGTCAAGAAGAAAAACTAAGAAAAACACGATCCTAAGAGTGATTTTATTATGTTTGTTCATCTTATGCTATTTAGAACTAACCATGTGAATTCTGAATACATTTTTTGGTTGAGAAGGCGTCCTACAAAGAAGGATATTTAAAAGGTGAGGTTTCTAGTTATGTTGTGGCGAGGGTGCTCTCTGATAGGTGACTAGATAGAGATAACCAGCTGGGGAGTAACTGCTAATCCTATGATCGTGTGATCATTGACAGGTGTTCCCAGGTAAGATGTCATTTAAGAAAATGTGTATATTTAGATTTTGTGTAGTCTGTTACAAGAAGAAAGAGAGTGCTTTCTATGGTTCTTTGTGTCATCCATCAGTTGGGCATGACTTATAGCATATAGGTTGCCCTCATTTTAATGTGAGCTAAATGTAGCATACAAGGATGAAATGCAACTGATTTTAAGCCCAAATCGATAAATTACGTTTGATGAAGAAAATGGTAAATAGGTAGGAACGTGCTCTTTCACTAATGCAATGCAAAGAGAAAGAAGAATGTGTTATTTTTAAAGCACCAAAAACATGATTGTTTTTAGACGATAAAGAGAGGAAGAATTATTCTAGATGATAGAAATTAGGGTGTAAGATTTTTGAAGGGAAACAAACACACAATTTTACCTAAGAATGAAGAAAATGCAAGGAACCCCAAATGGGTCCCACCGGGCGTGCCAAAATGTTTCACCATTTTCTTTACATTATTTAGAATGTGACGAAACAGATAAGGGTATGGGTTGAGGATGAATACTTGTTGTATTGGTTGGTTAGATGTTGATACGCACGTTCTGACTTCTCAATCTAATGTTAACTGTGAGAGCTTCCTTTTGGCTAGGAGGAACTACCTGAAATAGAAAACAAGACCACCAAAGAAGATTTAAATAATATATGACAGTGGACTGCCTAGTGTGTGCTAGATCTAGGAAGTGTGATACTCCGTAGAAGGTTGTCAATCCACTATTTTTATAAAACAAATATGTAATAACTGAAATGCGTACATAAATGAATCTATTGCTAGTATTTCGATTTCGGTACCTCAAATCACTATCAGTGTCGATCTAATTAAATACTAAACACTATATGGGTCAAGGTCTTTGGGTCAGGTTGTAGGTTGTTCAGGTGGTATGCAAGTTAAGGTGTTTGGGTTGTCTTGGTAGATATGTGGTTGTTGTTTTGCATAGTGTTGGCGAACACAGAGATCAGCGTCGGTCAAGGTATGACTGATCACAGTTAGGCATAACCGACGACGGTTATGCGTAACCGGCGTCGATGGAGGTGGGTTGATAAGATTTAATAAGATTTGCTAGTGGGGTTTGAGCTAAGGTAAGGCATAGATGACAGGGGGAATAATGAGGTATATGGGGGTCTTAGAAATACTCAAAAATATGTATAGGTTGGGTATGGGTGGTTTTATGGTGTGGGTAGAGTAATCGTTGGGTTTACAGGCAAGTAAGTGGTAGGGGAAAAGGGAATGCAAGTAGGAAGCGGATAACAACAATAGAAAAACCTAATAGACTGAAGTAGAAATAGACAATGCAGGTAAAAAGTGTACTTAATATTGTGCAGGTCCAATGGCTATGTTGTGGTGATGATTGGTTGGTGGGATGGAGCTTAGTTTCGTAGTGATGCTTACCGGAATGTCGTCGTGAGTGCAAATACCTTTGGAGTTGTCCTGGTTTTGGCTATGGATGTATGTAGGTATGAAAAGGCTCTGGTTCTTCTTACATGCAGCTCTCTTCTCCTCTCCTTAATCTCATAATGTGCTAACCCAAAAATAAGGTTTCTAAGGTGAATAAATGGTAACCAACGACGGTTCCTGGTTGACCGGCATCGGTTTCAGGATGACCGGCGTCGGTTAAGGCGGGATTCCCTAAGTTTACTAAAAATGGCAGATCTCGCATCATTTGGGTCAGGTTCATTCATTTCTTCACAGATCAAAGTGGACATTATGTGTTTATGAGCAGGAAGGTGGTTAGAGGAATAATAGGCCTTGATTTTTAGGTTTGAACCAAGTATTATTCATTTATGGAAACATGCCATGAATAGGTTTATGGTGAGGTGTCTAGGTGAGGTGTCCATCATTTTAATTAAAGTAATTAAATTAATAATGGGGTGAGGACGGGTATTAATTTTATTATTAAATTTTTAAATTAATATTAATGTAGGGTATAAGGGTCATGATTAGGTGAATGTATTTAAGTTGGTTCTCCGACAGGTGATTAAGGGGAGTGTGACCTAATTTTGGTGTCTACAGTATGTATGTATATATGTGTAAAAACACAACGTAAAAGACACATGTAAAAGTATGTAAATGTAACATACGTAAATGAAAGAGTGCAAATGGATCATGTGCACCTGATCCATGTTGAGAAAGAGAGTGTAAAAGGACATCATGTATTGTGAGTTTTTTGGGCGATCTCACGCCACCCTAGATGAAGAAGTGTAGGAATAAAGTTGCATTATTCTCCTTCTTTTAATTGCTTCCCTGAATGTGTGTGAAGGGATCTATGTACATCCTAGTTTTTTGGGTGATCTGACACCACTAGCCAAAGTAGTGTAGGGAGGTACACCCATTATAACCTCCTAGCCTGTAACTACTTCCCTAAAGGTTTTGGACAACCATGTCCTGTAAAATTCGATGTGTACGGGGTTCGTAGACTGGTTTGAAGCCACTCACTATATATAACCCATAATATGAAGGAAGGAAAATGCAATAAACCAAACCGGTGTAGAAGTGCTATGTAGTATGAAAAAAACCCAAATGATGTCCCCCTCTTTAGGGGCACATGCTACCTCATTGATAGGACAATGCAACCCAAAAAGAGGACCAACCGCATGTACTCTGAGACTCTTCCCTATAGGGGGAAGGGAATGCACTTGGTAGAAACCAAGGTGCACACAAACAAGAAGGCTAGCCAAAGACAAGTGTTAGTATGAACAAGTGTGTATATATAAAATAGTGGATATGCGATGCAAACAGTGTAAAAGCTACAAAACAAAGTAATGTAAACACGCAAAAAGAAAAATTAAGCCACAAAAAGTGAGATGCAAACATGGGACATCACTCACGATGTCGCAAGACACGCAAGGCCATCATGGTTGCATACAAAAAAACAAACAAGTGTGCACACCAAACATAAGGCAAGGCCCGCATACAAGAGAAAATAGTAGCAGACAATATAACAAACAAGTATGGAAGCAAATATACTCGCATAACAAATGTTGCACATGGATTACCCATTAACATGTTAGAAAGATAACTAGTATGTCAAAAGAAAGTATAATCAAGTGATGTAAAGTGCTAAGTACAAAATGAAATGATAGCACCTATGAGATACAAATGTGGATGCCCCCAGTGACCAATGTAGGAAGGGTAGAAGACGAGCATCTGTGTTACATGTAAGAGGCTTGTATCTGTGATCACAACTAGAAAAAGACATGAGCATGCATGTTTGGATTATATAGATAAATGACATACAAGGAATCTAACTAGCATATGTAATAAAGCGATCATGAACAAGCTAAAGCAAGCAAGAGTAAGAACAACCATAATATGTAGTATGTTGTGGTAGATGGAATGGAATGTAAAATAGAGTGATAGGGGCCACGTGCACCCCAAGTGAATGGAAGTGTATGCAGTGAGGTTCATTTAGTTTTCCCCCTCAACAGTCAAGTATGAACCGTAAACGAGAGTGCATCATCGGGAAATGGTCAAAATGTGTGTGTTGTGTCTAACGCGTTGTGATGAGTGTGTATATGTGTTGGTTAAATGCAACCTAGTAATGATGTGTGCGTGAACCTTATATCTGAGCCACATAGCATGACAAGATGATAGAAAGAGTGATTATGTATCATAAAGCGTATATCACTATTAGATGAATAAAAGGGGTGGCGATGTAGCCTAAAGCATATACCACTAAAAGATGATAGATTTGGTGGTCATTTAGCATATAGCGTATGTTACTAACCTAGTAATGTTTCGTGATGGAAGTTCGAATGAGAAACATGTGAGTATGATAAGGTTCATTTCATTTTAAACCCTTGACCATCAAGTATGGACCGAGGAACTAAGGTGTGTTATAGGGTAGTGAGTGTAGCGCATAAAAGGCAATGTAGTATGTGTGACAACCAAATTATATGTTTGATGCATAACTATGTAATGTGTAGAATGTAATGTTATATGTGTAGCTAGCCTAAATGTGTGTTATGTAAGATGTAGAGGGTGTAATGCGATTGGTGTAGATAATAGAAGTCTATAATAAAGACTAGTATGATGTATGATGTACAACTATGCAATGATTGAAATGTTGTATAATGTATGATGTAGGATGCGAGATGTGTGATGAAACACAATGTGTAATGCCTATAGTGTAGTGTGTGAGGTTCATGTCTAGTAATCTCTAAACATTCAAGTGTGAACTGAAGCATAAGATCATTTCATCGAGTAGTGACAACGCTATAACACATGTATGACTATGCAAGATAAGATGATCCTAGGATGAGGTATGCATGAATGTTGAGAGTGTGATGTAGTACTATGTAAAGATGATAATGCAAGGATGAGAGATGTTCCTATGATGTTAGTGTGATGGAGGGAATGTGTGAGATGTTATGCCCCCCAAGTACACATAAATGTGTAGGCTAACCATTGACCGTGAAGGATGAATGTCCTCCATCTAACACATGTGATGGTGAAAACATATGACTATGTGCTAATAGTGGTGGTATAGTAGATATATGTTGTGTTAGTGAATCAATTCTATGCGCATGTGAGGGATGAATGTATGATAGATTTTGCGGCGTCATAAAATGCATTGGTGATGGAGATCTATATGATGTTGAATATGAAGATGATGAAAACACGTGGAATACATCGAGGTGGTGATCAACGTCGAGAGGCAGAGGCAGTGATTGTCCTAGGAATGGGCCTATACCTATGTGTATGACTAATGGATCATTGTGCTTGTGTAGACACTGCTTGAGAAGGGGAACTAGGCATATATTGTGATGTGAATAACATAGAATGTAATGTATCAAAAGAAGCAGATGATGTGCTAGCTATTGTCTGAGGGGATGACGTTGGGCCAAGGAATATTGGCTAAGGATGAGAAGATGCATGGGTACGCAGGGCCTAGTTGAAGAAGGGAGCGTGGGGTTGAAGACGTGTAAGGAAGGGTACTAGTAGTGTTTTACAGAACACATGGCACACACGTGCAAGGCAGGATGGGTTTTGGGCTTATCCATACTCAGCATCCTAGGAAGCACACAAGAAAAGTGTGACCCTTGTGGATAAGGTGCCAGCCTAGCGATTATGGGATCAAAAAGGGAATATTCCAGGCATGTGATGGAAGGTTCTAGAAGACATCATTGCAAAGAGTGGAGATCTCAGATCTGAGAAGGCATGCTCCCATGGAGGACCACTTCGACACTTGGAAACCAATCTATAACTTCAAGAAAGGCATGGTAGTGGCTGTTAAGGTTATAAATACAAGCACCCGATAGAAGAAAAAAGAGGAGTCAAGGAGAGTTAGAGAGAGTCAAGGAGAGTTAAGAAGAGTTTAATAGAGGTGAATCTCTACAGGAATATAATGGAGGATTCCAAGGGTTAGGGATTAGGAGAATATAGGTATCATGGCACATTTAGAGGGATGGGTCTGCATTCATTTTTGTAATGTGATGAACATAGTGAAATTTTGATGCATGACTTGGCTCTGCATGGTTATATGAGGGTTTGTTATGACCTCAAGGAATGTAATATGGTTATTAAACTAGTTAATATGAATATAAGGCTCTGTTATGAATCATATAAGTGTTCAGGAGTATAATACGTATGCACTTCCTTTCTATATGAACCATTTCCATATGTTTCTTGCTATTTCTTTTTTCTAGATGCAATGAGATGACAACTCGTTCTAGGTTCTTAGAATGTTGTATATTTATTTTCTATCCTTCTGCATTTGATTATCTTTTATAAGATGATGTATTCTCACAAGACTCACATAAAGGAGAGACTCGACACTCGTGTATGCCTTGTGTGAGCACCCAGCGCCCACTGGGTGATAGGCTAGCATGTATGGGATTAGACCATTGGTCTACTAGTGGAGGAGGAAACACCGAAGGGAAACAAGGCTCTGGATTGAGAGGACAACGACCCCAGCCACCTCCCAAAGTGTTTTTTGAAATGTCTTTGCACTTACCAGACTATACGGGTATCGAATATGCTGTAGAGCATGTGCACAAGTTTGAGTTACTATGGCACGTACAAAGGGGATCACTACGCTGGAACGGAAGGAAAGTCAGTTTGCAACAACACTACAAGGATGTGCACACATAGTTGGTATAGGAAGTATGAACCCCATCAGATGGTGGTAGACTACACCACATTGAAGAACACCTTCCTAGCAGAGTTCCATATCCCTGAGTTTGAGTAGAAGAGCATCAGTGCTCTAAAGGAGATCCAACAGGGAATGGCAGAGAGTGTGCGGGAGTATGATGCATGTTTCAAAACTCTCTTGTCTAAACTATCCTATGACATTCATCCTTCTCAACATGCTCAATGGTTTTTCAGAGGATTGATAACACCATTTAGAAGGGATCTGTCACACAAGACTTTCATAGAACTGCGTGAGGCATTGGAAGCTACCCTGCATGCTAAAGTTGTTGGGAGCATTGATACTAGTGTTAGTCCTTTTCTGGAGGCTCAAATTGTTGTAATGGCCAAGCAGTTGGAGAAGCTTTCTAAAAACTTAGCGCATGAGGCTCATAGTGGGATTTGGTGTACAGACTGTGAAGTGGAAGGGCATGCAAAGGATAGTTTCCCTCAAAAGTCGGTACATGCTATGGCGGTAGACTATGAGATCTACCATGGGGATCATGATGCAAGTAGGTGCCCTCTACTACAGCATGCAATCCACAAGAATGTTTCTTGCTATTGTAATATTTGTACCTCTACGACCCATGATACCAAGGATTGTAGACTGATTGATCATATCCATGATGTTATTGATCTAGGTGTGTGCCAGACTAGCCTTGCAAGTAGTTCCAAGGATGATGATCATTGTTAAGAAGGGCGTGTAGATGGAGGAGTGCGTGGAAGAGGTTTTCACGGAGGATTTCATGGTCACAGTAACCATAGTGGAGGATGAAGTGAATTCCCATGAGGAACCTATTATAACTGTGGATCTACAGAGCATTACAAATGTGAGTGTCCTGATCTGTTACAATGCTCATGGTGTGGAAAGAAACATAAGTATGAAGAATGTCTAGAGCTCTATGAGCATATGAACCAACAGCACTAGAAAGGACAAAGGCACTGGGATGGTGAGCATCAAGAAGGTTGATTCACAGTGGATGCCACGAGTGGCACATGAGTCAGGGCTAGAACCTGTACTGGTGATGACATGAGCAGAGGCTGCACATGCCAGGGAGATGCCAAGGCAAAGGACACTAGTTTCAAGAGAGGAAGTGGTACATGGAAAGTATCTAGACCCTACTCATCAGAAGGAGGTGTATCAAGAGACTATGGATGTGATTCAGAGTTTGCAAGGGGAGATCCAATGTCTAAAGGAGAAATCAAAAAAGTTGGAGCAAAGGAAGAATGTTGAGGCTCCAAAGGATGACTTGGATGAGGTAAAGGAAGTATGTAAATGTTAAGGCAAGAGAATATTATTCCCTTGCTAGGAGAATGGCTGAGAGAGAAGGTACCACACACCAGAGCAGAGCACAAAAGTCAGGTTTTGCATGCAAACCTTCCTCCTCACAGCCTTGACTATGACAAGGAGATTACTTTGAATGCAGTTGTTGATGGATGGCTTCTGAGTAATATCCTCATCGACACAGGAGTAGAGGTCAATGTTCTTACCTTAGATGCCTGACATCAAATGGGAAGGCCCACATTACAGCCATCTTTGAATGTGTTGTATATGGAAAAACAAGACTAAGGCAATTCCCATTGGAGTCCTGAAGGATGCAGTTATCACCATTCAAGGGGCCAAGTTCACTGGAGACTTCAAAGTCTTGGCACTCACCAGGTAGACAACTTTCTAGCATTGCTTGGGCACCCATGGTGTTACAAGAACAATGTTGACCTGCGGTTTAACAAAGGGTATATCAGCTTTGAAAACAAGGAAGAAAGGGTGATCATCCCTTTGACAGATGGGAAGTCAGTGCCCTATACTGAGCCCTTAGGAGAAGAATTCCTTGATATAATCTATGTGTGCTCCATCAGAGATCCTGAGATAATTCATCCCATGGAGGGAGTCATCCAGTTTGAAGATGCTCAGTCCTTGAGTGATACCACTAGTGTGGCATGCGACAATTGGGTGCATGGGACCTATGAGTTGATTGGGTGACAGTTGAGAGGATCTGTAACAAGGGTGACAAAGGCATGCTCAGTCAAGTGCCTAGGAGGAAAGAAGTTTCCAAGTTACTCTGGAGGAGCATACCCTGAAATTTTCTTGTGGGAAATGGAGGCTCAGTGGAAGAATGAGGATGAGAGAAGGGGAATGCTCAATTATAACCTACTCAGAACTGCAAACGCACTGGTGGGCTACACATCAGGAGAACCTCCTAGAGTGGCATGAGGTAAGAATCACATTTTCTATAAGGTTTTCTAGGAGCAAATGCCCATGGTCATACAAGACTACCATGGTAAAGAGACCAATTCATTTCATATCCAAGCATGTGAGAAGGCCTGGATGGGAAGCACAAAAGCATTACCACCTTCATTATGGGTGCATAAGTTGTATTCCACCTTACAAGGTTGTGCGTGCTTGGTATATTCATTCAGAGATGCATCGTCAAACAGGTAATTGGTAGGAGTTGGCGGTTGATCTCATTCAAGCTTTCGAGTATAGGAGTACCAAGCCATCAGTAGATAAGGCGTTGCAAGTAATCAAGCACCTTACAATGGGAGATAGTGCTATGGCAAGAGGATAGGCTACTAGAGTTACTGGGTGAGCCTTATTTGGAGACACCCTCAATGAAGAATATTCAGAGGAAGTACAACTTGAGTGCGCGTGCATGGAAAAAGAAAAAGGAAAAATGGTCTATGTAGTAGACAGTGAAGAGATGGAAACTTTGGATGTTAGCCATTCTGAAGGTACGCACAAAGTCATAGATAACACTGATGAGCAAGCACGCACCTACCATGAGCCCTTGAAAACAAAGAAGGTTAACATTAGAATGGAAATATAACCTAAGGAAGCTATCATTGGGGACTATTGGTCAGAAAAAGAAGTTTCAAAGGTCATTGATCTGTTGCACGAGTTCCAGGATTTTGTTCCCTCATGGGTATCATGAACTCAAAGGCATTCCACCATTCCTTAGGGGAGATGAAGATCAAGTTGAAGGAAGGTGCAAAAACACCTGATTCAGAAGAGGCCTTATCAGATGAATCCAAATTTACGCGTACAGGTCAAGGAAGAAATAGACAAGATGATAGCATCTGGTATCATTGAGGCAGTGGAAGAATCAGAATGGATAAGCCCAATGGTCATTAGTATCAAGAAGGATGGGAGGATAAGAATCTGTGTTGACTACAGGGATCTGAATGCAGTATGTGTCATCGATCCTTTTCCAACCCCCTTTACTGAAGAAATTTTGGAGGGAGTAGCCGGGCACGAAGTCTACTCTTTCACGGATGGGTTCTCAGGGTATCACCAAGTCAGGATTGCAAAGGAAGACCAGAGAAAGACAACTTTTTCCACTGAATGGGGAAGTTTTTCCTACACGGTTATGCCTTTTGGATTGAAGAATGCACCTGTTGTGTTCTCACGCATCGTGGTACAAGCATTTCAGGACTTCATCCATAAATTTCTTCAAGTTTACCTGGATGACTGGACTATGTATGGATTGGTGAAAGACCATTGTGACAATTTGAGGCTGATGTTTGAGAGATGTCAAAATTGAGGATATCCCTCAACATTAAGAAATGTATCTTTGCTACTCCATTTGGGACCCTGTTAGGACATATTATATGCAAAGAAGGCTTACTAGTGGATCTCACCAAAGTTACAGTTATCGTAGTATTAGGGGAGCCTACTAGTCAAAGTGCAATGTGCATGGATTCCTTGGGCATATGGGGTATTACAGAAATTCATCAAGGGGTATGCCAAGATCCCTGTACCCTTGGAAGAATTGTTAAAACATAAGAGTTCCTTTCATTGGAGAGAGGCACAACAGAAGGCATTTGACGCTTTAAAGGATAAGCTTGTCATGATGCCCATATTACCATTTCCTTCTTGGGATAAGCCTTTCTATTTCCATGTTGATGCCTCAGGGACAACTATGGGAGCAGTACTAGCACAACCTGGTGAGGGAATTGTTGATCATCCCTTGTGCTTTGCAAGTAGAAAGTTGACACCAGCAGAACAAAATTACACAACTACTGAGCACGAAGCATTGTCTATGATCTACGCACTGCAAAAGTTTAGGCAGTATCTATTGGCAACACAATTATATTCTACATGGACCACAGGGCATTGAAATACTTAATCAACAAGCCCATGTGCTGCAAGGGATGATGTCGTTGGGTCCTATTATTTCAAGAGTTTGAGTTCACAAGTGGTTGTAAACTAGGAAAAAGCAATTCAGGACCTGACCACTTATCAAGGATTAACTCAGGGGAGGATGCACAAAGCATTGAGGATACCATGCTATTTAGGTTGTGGCATGCGCACCCTCAGACTTGAAGATATCACAGTGTTCTTAAAAACAGTGTGGCACTGACCTGAAGGCTCTGGAGAGAAATCAGTTAGCAATACACACCACACCCTACATGTTGATTAGTGGAGACCTGTATAAGTTAGGTCATGATGAGGTTCTGCACTGATGCATATTGGAGCATGAGCACATGGAAATTATGGAGGAAGCACATGGTGGGATTGCAGGAGGACACTATGCAGGAAATGCTACCACATGGAAGATTTTACTAGCAGGGCTTTGGTGGGAAACCATCTACAAGGATTGTATTGAGTTTTTCAAGGCCTGTGACCATTTCCAATGCCTTGGAAAATCTGGAAAGAAAGATGAAATGCCATTACGACCAATAGCCAGTGCTGAACCATTTGAAAAATGGGCAATCAACTTTGTAGGGCCAATTTTGGCAGCCGTGCGAAGGACTGGTTCACGGTATATCATTACTTGCACTGATTACTTAACACATGGGTAGAGGCAACACCTACAAAGGATTGCACCACAACGACAACTACTAGATTTTTATGGGAGAACATAATCAATAGGTATGGTTGTCCTTTAAGTTTAATAAGTGATAGAGGTACACATTTTCTCAATGAAATGGTCAGAATTCTGTTAGCAAAATTTATGGTGGCCCATCACAAGACTACCCCTTATCACCCTCAAGAAAATGGAACTGCTGAGGCATTTAACAAGATACTAAGTCACACATTGACTAAGATCTGTGACATTGGAAGACAAGATTGGGATGACAAAGTATCAGCCATTCTATGGGCATACAAGACAACCTACAAGAGGTTGAACAAGGCCACACCATTTCAATTGGTGTTTGGCATGGAGGCTATTTTTCCAGTTGAATTCATGTTACCATCGCTGCGTATAGCACACACAGGAGGGTTAGCTGATGAGCAAGCACTGGAAGAAAGGATTGATAAGTTGATGTAGTTAGACGAAAGGTGATCACTTGCTAGATGGAGTCAGAAGACAGAAAAAGCAAGACAAAAAGGCATGGCATGATCATCATATCAAGAACAAGAAGTTTGAGGTTGGGTAGATGGTGTTGTTGTATGATTCCAAGTATCTGCACCATCCTGGGAAGTTGAAAGTCCATTGGTTGGGACCCTACATCATCTCGTACATTCTTGATTCAGGTGCTTTCCAGTTACAAGCACTGGATGGGACGAGATTACCAGGTCATTTCAATGGGAGTAGGCTGAAGCCCTACTATAAATAAGTCTTCTTGGTGTTTGTAATAAGGCAGTATTGCCAATTAGTCTAGAATTTCCCTTTATGCTTTTTCTTTTCTTGTGTTTCCCTTTCTCGTTGCTTGTTCCTTTCTTTTTGTTTCATTTTGCACCTTGTGCACCAGTAACCACATTATTTTTCCAAGGTTGTGTATGCACAGAGGACCACACATCTATTTTAGTGTGGGGTGGAGTAATGCAAAGTATAAGCCTGTAATACAAGTTGAGTGGCCCAGTAGAAGGAAGCGCATAAGGTTGAGAAAGCACATGAGGAAATGGTGGATGATAAAGTATGGTGTCAAGGATGTAACAGAGACCACGTACAAAGGATGAAGAGCATAGGAACAACATGAGGTAGGTGAGGGAAAAAATTGGTAAAGGATAGAAGAAGTGCCTTCGGTGCTGTTGACACATGCGCGTAAGAGTCTTCAGTCCATTTGGATTTTTGCATGCCAGAAGGTTGTCAAGTTTTTTCACATAGGATTAGGCACATGGGTAAAAGTGCTTAAAGTCAGTTTTAGTGGAAAAATCCACATTTAGTGTCAAGTACGGTGGTAGGTGGTATAGCATTTAATGCTGGAAAGAAGGAAAAGCTATAAATATGAAGTCAGGCACATCATTATTTTACCTTGCAATTACGAAGTGAAAGAAGCTCTTGCAAACTAGGGCATCCAGAGAGAAATTTGTGTGAAGGAAGAAGAATCTGAGAAATTTGAGTGTGTGACTAGAGTAGATCTGCAAACCAGAAGGAAGGAGTACACGGGCATGAGGAAAGGTTGTGTGAAGAGTGTCATCTTGTGGAAGGTTTCCCTAGTTAGGGTTTGGCAGCTAGGGCACGGAGAAAGAAGGATTCATTCCAATAGTTAAAGCTTTGGAGTGAGCTTTGGGATTGAGTAGAGTAGTAGAGCAGAGCAAGAGGAAGGAGTTTTAAGTTTATCCCAACCAGAAAATATGGCACCCAAGAAACCAACCATTTCACCAAAGAAAACAAAGGGCAAGGGAAAGGGAAAGAAAACCACTACCATCGCAAGCACCAATGAAGAATGGTATGTAGAAATGCAGTACCCAGATGGGGTATTGCTAGGAAAAGAGTGGGAGTCACACTTGCGAAAGATGGCCATGAGTGATTATAACCATCACACGAGCACAACTGAGAAAGAAATGGCATTAGAGTTGGTCCATCCAACTAACAAGAGGACACTAGAGGAATTGCCCATTTACAACGACGAGGTGAAGGTCAAATTGGAGAAGGCTGGATTATTGCAACTATATGAGTTGCCTTACTTTGGAAAGCCTAGGCACCTTTATCAATGGTTGATGTCACACATGCATGAGGATCACTTTTATTTTGCGGGGTGCAAGATGTGCATAACACCACAACTGATATCCAAGTTCACATGCCTCATTTGTGAAGGAGATAGCATAGATGATGATCTGAGTGACAAGGAGGCTATCAAGGAGACTGTAGCCACATATGAATACAAGAAGGGGTCACGATACTTTGACATCACCAAGATTCCAGACCCTGTTATGAGGATGGCCACACTTGGTGACCAAGCTCAATGATCAGGAATGATGGACACAAGTGAACAAGGCATGGCTAAATGTATGCCAGAAGATATCAGAAGGAACAATCTATAACTTGTCTGCTTTCATCACGGATGAGATCATAAGCAGTGCATAGGAGGGAGAAAAGATACTCTTTGGTAACATCCTCCTCACCATTGTATTTTCAGAGATTGGAGTGCCTGATGGGCCAGAAAAATTTGTTTGGGAGTATCCAGAAGAGGATCCCTCACCCGCAAAAAGGTTTGTGAAATACACTTGTGAAACCATGACGGCCGCTCACAAGGCACACTTGGAAAAGTGGTACAAGTGAATGCATGATGCATTCAGAGTAGAATGGAGGATCCAAGAGTAGTTACCAGTGCTCATGGATGGAGAGGAAGAGTTTGCAGTGTATCAACATTTCTGCATTGGCAGATTTACATTGACAAATGGGACTATGAGTCCATGGTGCAAGCTACCCTTCTCCTTCACCACGCAATACTTCCAAGCCAGAGTCAATCGGTTCAAGGAGGCCAAGAGACTAAGGTTCAACCTTAGTGAGGTAGATATAGACCACCACGAGCTGCACCAAAAGCTCATCTACCCAAAGAAGCACACATACGTGGAGAAATATGTCTCCCACGAAGTACAAATGATGAAGCCTTTAACACTGCCGATTGCAGGGAGGACCGCAACAAGGGTGTATCTGTGCATAAGGCCAAAATTTGAAAAGGGATCTTACTTAGAGAATGATGTCTCCATTCTTGAAGACCCTACAGGAAGGAAGAAGGCCACACCAAGGAAGAGAGAAAGAGAAGAGGTGCAGGAGAAAAAGGCACCAAGTTTTCAAACCACACAATTGGTGGGCGCACCAGAAGTAAGCACTAAGCCTAGTACTTACGCATGGAGAAAGAAGTATCCTGTCAAGGAAAAAAACCCAAAAGAAGAGGCTCTAGAGCATGAGGAATCACCAATGAAGACATCGCCTGTCAAAGAGAAAGAAAAAGAAGAATCTCCTGTACTAGAATCCCCAGTAAGGAAGTAGCAGAAGGTGACTAATGAGGCAGATTTAGAAGAGACTGAGAGTCTAGATGCCTATATCAGTGAGAAGGATGATGATGATGAGCCTGAAGGAGGTGAAGACCATCCAGTCTATGAGGTACATGATTCTGAGGAAGAAGGAGATGAGGAGTATAACAAAGAGGATGAGGAGAAGAATGACGAAGAAGAAGTTGAGGCTCAAGGCAAGGGGGTGAGTGGAGAAGTAAATACAAAGGATCAAAGGACCCCAAGCCTCACAAAGGAACAGATAGAAGAGGCCATAGAGAGAGAAGTGGTGGGAATTATCAAGAAGCTAGTGGAACAAGAGGTAGAATGCAGTGTGGATGAGGTGCTGAAGGAAGTTGAGGAGGAAAGCATAGGAAAAGAATATGGCAGCATGGGGGGAGATCCCAGTTTGGCTGTAAGCTTTCCAAGGGCCACACACACAGGGAGGAAGAGCACAGAAGCAACACAAGGTCAAGGAATGGGCTACATCGATGATCCAAACAAGGTGTTGTGCATGTGCTTTCAGAGCACCATACCAATGGAACAACTCTTGGCCATGGCTTCATTTGATGAGGAAGGTGCATACCCTCGGATGAGGAAAATGCTATCATGGGCATTTGAGTCCCACATTGATGAGCCCAAATTTGAAATAAGCCAAGGAGCATTGATGAAGGTGCCAGAAACAAAAGGAATAAACCCCTTGGTGAATGCTCAACAATTATCAGATGAGAAAATCTGCAACGCGCTCAACAAAGTTTCAGTTGAGGTTGAAGCCAGACTCTTCAGAAGAAATGACAGGGTGAAGTTCCTAGAGGCAGAGCTGGAGAAAAAGGAGGAGGAGCTCCTTAAGAAAAGAAAGGACCTAAAGCAGGAGGAGCTAATCAGTGCTCAGTTAAGGCATGAGTTAAAAGATGAGAAGGCAAGGGTGCATGAGGCATACAAGAAAATAGAGATGATCATGGATGCCATTGTCTTGAAGCATCCAGACTTAACACCACCCACGCAAAAATATGGATCAACCTTACAGTGCCTAGAGGACTTGACCCACATACTCACTATGGAGAGGTGGCCACTTGCCTTAGAATCCACATAGAAGAGGCATTGGCGTGCCAAGAAAAATAAAATAATATGAAGGTTGTGGAAATTGTTTCTTAGTACAACAAGATCCTTGCCGATGTAAAATCCACCATGCAAGTTGCTAAGGCTGCCTATGATAATTGTTTAGATAGGGATAGAGTCGTAAGTATCTTGGTTTCCACCCATGAAGTGGAACTCAAGGAGTTCCAAGAAAATAATAAGGGGAACAGGGCTGAGTGAGACAAAATCCTAGCCAAAGTGGAAAAGAAATCAGAGGCCATTGAGACCTTGTGGGGCTCAATCAAGAACCAGCTGAAAGAATTGTACCCCCAAATCACTCGGAGGATGGACGCACTCAGGATTTGGGAAAAAAATTGGAGGGGATCATGGAGAAAATGAACGCCAATGGATAAGGGCTAAGCTTTTAGGAGGTAAGCATCATGGTGGGTGACCTCTGTCAGCAAGCTTAGAATGAGGTTGATGCTTGGGGAAAGTTAGAAGCAGAATTAGGGAAGGATTTCCCTCTCCTCAAGAAATAAACAAGTTCCCCATTCTTTCATTCTTTTCCCCATTTCTTCATTCCTTTATTCTTCCATTCCAACCATTTGTAAGGATCCATTCATTCTTTATTCTTTGAAGAGTGTTTCTGAGGACAGAGAACAAGCATAATGTGGGGTGAAGTTGGGCCCCAGAATATTGGCTAAGGATGAGAAGGCACGTCGGCACACAGGACCTAGTTGAAGAAGGGCATGTGGGGTTGAAGGCACGCAGGGAAGGGTTAGCAGTTTTTGTAGAACACACACGGCACGCATGCACAAGGAAAAGATGGGTTTTGGACTTAGCCATATTCGGCATCCCAGGAAGCACACGAGAAAAGCATGACCTTTATGGATAAGGTGCCAGCCTAGCGACTATGGGATCAAAAAGGGAATATTCCAGGCATGCGATGGAAGGTTCCAGAAGACATCATTGCAAAGAGTGGAGAGCTCAGATCTGAGAAGGCATGCTCCCATGGAGGACCACTTCGACACTTGGCAACCGATCTATAACTTCAGAAAGGCATGGCGGTGGTTGCTAAGGTTATAAATACAAGCACCTGATAGAATAAAAGAGGAGAAGTTTATAAGAAGAGAGGAAGAGGTGAAGCTCTGCAAAAATATAATGGAAGGTTCTAAGGGTTAGGGATTAGGTGAATAAAGGAATCATGGCACATTTAGAGGGATGGGTCTGCATTCATTTTTGTAATGTGATGAACATAGTGTAGTTCTGATGCATGACTTGGCTCTGCATGGTTATATGAGGGTTTGTTATGACCTCAAGGGATGTAATGTGGTTATTAAACATGTTAATATGAATATAAGGCTCTATTATGAATCATATATGTGTTCAGGAGTATAATACTTATGCATTTCCTTTATGTATGAACCATTTCCATATGTTGTTTGTTATTTCTCTTTTCTGGATGCAATGAGGTGACAACTCATTCTAGGTTCTTAGAATGTTGTATGGTTCTTTTCTATTCTTCTACATTTGATTATCTGTCATAAGATGATGCATTCTCACAAGACTCACATAAAGGAGAGACTCGGCACCTGCGCGTGCCTTAGGTGAGTGCCCAGCACCCACTGGGTGATAGGTCGGCGTGTATGGGATTAGACCATTGGTCTAAGGGTAAAAAATATGACTACAGATGGCAACCATGGAGCATATGGAGAGACACCGTCGATAGAAATGACCTAATAGTTATGAATAAATTTAAGTCACAAATGATTCATAGAAATGATAGATTGAGAGTGACAAATCCAATTGAGACCAAGAAGCATGTCACATCCATCAACTATGTTTCCAACGAGGAAAGGAACAACCAGAGTAAGAAGACCAACTATAACATGTAGCCTAAAAACACCAAAGGGTTTGTTGAAAAGGTACTCGATTTGCGATGGAGGATTGCTGATAGCCTTGAGAATTGAAATAGAGCATGCACTAATGGGCCATGATGGGTCAACCTTAGTGTTGTTAATGGAGCTCAAGCCAATAGATGCATTGATATGTAAATGATTAGATGTGAAATTCACATGATAATCGACATTAGAGAAAGAAATGATTGGTGGTGAAGCATCAGTGTTTACAACTAAGAAATCAAGAGCTCCTAATGTAGTATGAGACATTGTGTGAGAGACATAATTAGTGGATGAATCTGTCGTTTTTGTGTTATGTTTCAATGATGGGTTATTATATATCTTGAGTTTTTGATTGTCATTAATGGGTGTAGATGTTGAGGATTTCGGAAGTTCAATTTGACCATTTTCAATCAAATCCTAAATGAGATGTCGTAGTCTGAAACATCGATCAATGGTGTGTCTGATGCATTGATGATAATCATAATAAGAGTGTTCATCGAAATTACGTCCTTTTGGCTGAGATGGGTCTATTTGAAGAGGAGATGGTAATGTAATAAGATTATTGTCGATTATCTATGGGAGCAAAAAACTCAAAGGTGTACTAATCTTAGTAAAATGATATTTGTATGGTTGCGATTAAAGCTCCTTATGAATAGATATTGAGTTTACAGTAGTTTTTCCATCTGTGGGTTTAGTTGCGGCAGGCTTGAATGTTGGCTTACCCTGAAAACGTCTGGATGATGATGTTTGCTCTCGATACTTAATTTTTCCTATTGCCAGGAGTTTAGTCTCACGGAGCTTGAGAGTTTGAAAATTTTGATCAAATGAAGGAGAGTTCTCAAAGAGAACACTCTCCTAAAGAGGTGGCAAGAGACTCTGAACGAACAAGTCCTGAAGCTCGGAATCCACAAGTACGTTAGACATCTTAGCTAAATTATTTTTGTATCGTAAGACATAATCAAATAAGTGTTCGTTAGACCCTTTCTTGAGTTGTGCAAGTTGAGCATAGGATATCTTAGAGCCAATGTTGATAGAGAAATGCATGAGAAAGGCATCAACAGATGCATGAAAGAGACTACCGAATGTACAGGTAGGTCATAGAACCAATGCATCACATAGTCTTGCAAACTATGAGGGAAAATCTTAGCTAGTATAGTGTGATCATCCATAGTCAAGGCATGCTACATGAAATTCTCGGAGATGCTCTTATGGGTCCCCGTGGCCTTTAAAGATAGGTAGCTTAAGAGAGGAGAAATTAGGTGGAAATGGATAGGTTGATATGGTAGGCGCAAAAGGAGTATACAACAATATTGTAGAGTCTAAAGATGGTGTTGCACATGAGGTAGCTAGTTGAAGCTGGAAAATTTGGGTTTGCAAGTCCTGATATAAAGAGGTCAAATCTGGAGAATTCGAAGAAGAACCGAGGTGCAGATGAGGAGTACCAGGGTGAATGGTGGGAGCAGTGATCATAGTAATGGGAGAAGAAACATAGGTAGGTGGAGTAGAGACCATGGGAGTAGAAGAAGCAATTACAGAAGTTGAAGCATCATGAGCTCTCTTAGCGGTGATTAGAGCATGCAAGACATGAGGGAGATGAGTAGGGTTTTCACGCAATGTTTGGTGAAAGTCAGTAATAGTGTTAAGTTGATCTTGGTCAACATTGGTATCTTCATCATAGGACTTCTCACTATCAGTTGCTTCTATCTCGTGGAGAGGGACGCAATGGGAATGATCTAAAGGGTTATCAACCATAGATGTAGTTGTATCAGCCATTAACCTAGAAGTGCGATGCTTAGATGAAGGGAGCTCACAATATTGGAGGGATCCAAAATGACCGCTATGGGTAACGGGCATAAAATGAAAGAAATGTGAAGTAAGGCTTAGAATGATACGTAATGAATGAAGATCCTATAAGCGTGAATGAACAATTCAGGTTCACCAAAATGATTAACTAAAAAAGGATATTATAATAGTTAATCTAATCTAGAACGACATGTAAATACAATAAATAAATGCAATAAACAAGTATGGAAATGACCCAAGCAACTATGAAAATGGAAATGTAGAAAACCTAATGTGCTAAGAAGAGAGTTAGAAAGAACTCAGCTGATTAGAGAAGCTCATTGGACTATGTCATAGAAATGACTGGAGGAATAATTTGGAATTAGGAATGACTGTGCAGAGGTCCCGAAAAGGATGGATCTGAGCTATCTAGTTGGACTGGAGTGCTTGGAGAGGGACTGGGCACCTACGGGCACTCTGGTTTACAGAATGGGCACCCTGGTCTATGCAAAAGGTCTAGAAAATGATTTTCACATGCCCAGGAGGTGGTCTGAAACCCTCGTTGTGTGTCGCATCAGATTTTTTGTACTGTGTCCAGGTGTCACTGATAATTCAAGATGTATAGAAGACCTACAAAAAGGCCAAAAAGGAGTATCAAAACCCTAAAAAAAGAAGAATGCAAATGAATGGGTCAGACTGACCTTAGCTGCCACAACAATGGGCTTACTAACTAAGCATTGCACTACATTTTGGACCCAAATGTAGTTCTTGTGTGTGTGTGTATCATGTGCCCTAGGTGCTCTTGTGTCAGTTGCACTTTGTGAAGTAGCGAGCAATAACTAGATGTAAAAATGTAATAGAATGGTGGATGGAATAGAATAGAATCCCTCCCCCTATGCTTGTGTGATGCAGATGAACCATGTCCTTTGTGATGGAGCTAATGGATGCAAATGATCTCCTTAGTGGATGCAACCTAGGTGGATGATAGTAGTGACTAGTGCTTGGTCCCTCATTATGGTCTCATAACTTTATATTTATAGGGTTCTCTTGATCTAATTTCGACACTAATTAACCCCAAATGGCAACTAGACCACCAAAAAAAATAAAAGACCAACCTCAAATGGCTAGAAAGAGCCCAAAAAGTGGACTGGGGCACCTAAAAAGGATCGGGCACCCATGGTGGGACCTAGGCACCCCTAGGTGCCCTAGTACTAGACTGGAGCCCCAACATCAAAGCTAAAATGATGCAGAGATGACCAAAATTGACTAAACATGTGGGTGTAAAAGGTCGGGAATGACGAAATAAAATACAACAAGATGGCCAAAAGATGGGGGTTTGTTAGTACTTTCTTCACTCGCTAGAACCTTCTAAATAGTAGTATGAGACGGGATAAATAATAGTAAAGTGCATGATTTTGTGAATACATTTGCTAATAGTATTTGAGATTTGACAGGTTTATGATAGAACAAGGTTACTCTAGATGTCATTCTGATAATTGTGTTTATTTTAAAATACTAGAGAATGACACCTATATTATCTTGTTGTTGTATGTGGATGACATACTTATGGCAGGGTCAAACATGTAGGATATAAATGAACTAAAGAGATAACCAATACATTTGTCATGAAGGATTATCAGGTGCAATAAAGAAAATTCTTGGCATGAGAATCAATAGAGACATAAAGAGTAGAATATTGACTGTCTCAAGAAGAGTATGTGAACAAGGTGTTGGACAGGTTCAGGATGCAAGATTCAAAACCAATGAGTACACTATTGGCAGGGCACTTCAAGTTGAGTAAAAAACAATGTCCTAAAACACATAAAAAGATTGAATATATGTCCAGAGTTTCATATGCTTCAGCAGTTGTAAGTTTGATGTATGCTATGGTATGCACAAGACCATACATTGCCCATGCAGTGGGAGTTGTCAGCAAATACATGAGTAATCCAGGAAAGGAGCACTGAAATGCAGCCCAATGGATTCTCAGATATTTGTTTGGGACCAATAGCAGAGAGTTGTGCTATGGAGGGTCAGATGGTTTCCTTACATGGATATGTTGATGCAGACATGGCTGGAGATTTGGATGGTAGGAGGAGCACCACAGGTTATGTGTTCACTATTGGTGGCACAACAGTTAGTTGGATTTCTAAACTGCAGAAGATTGTTGCCTTGTCTACTACAGAGGCAGAGTATGTTGCTGCTACAGAAGCAAGCAAGGAGATGATATGGATGCAACATGGTGTTTTCTAGAGATTATAATAAAAACCTACATACTGCAAAATATCTTGAAAATTTCAGGATTATAATTGAAAACCTTCAAAGTGCAAAATAGTATTGTTGGACATTTTCCACATTTCAAAGCTTACACAAATTTAGTTTCTATATAATTTCCATTTTAATTAAATGGGTGCAGAGAAGGCTTTTAGTTGGGCCCATCACTAACATTATAACAAATAGGGCACTTATGGCCTCCAGTCGCCACATTTAGTAGAGATAGAACAAGCACAGGCACAACATTATCTGTATCAAGGTGCAAGGTGCTCCAAAAACCACTTTTGATAGATTCAAAAACTCTTAGATTTATGCATTGCAACCAAGTAATTTCAAGGCATTTTGAGATCTCTACATAGAGACTTTTTGCCACCCTGTCTTTATTGTCTACTCAGTAACTTGGATTGACTGTTCCATTTGGTTGTCTCACTCACTCAGTCATAACCATGGGTTTTTTATTATTCAGCAACCCATAAGTCTATCCACATATATGTAAGTCAGCTGAAAGTAGAAGGGAAGGGTGGAAGTATAAGCAAAGTAAATATAGGGGCATCACAAACTAGGCTGTATGAGTCTCAACTTGCATTTCGAACAGGGTTCTATATATACCCAAAGGCAGAGGTTAAAAATGTGAAGCACTGCATGGTTCCTCCTTTAAGGAACTTCGTCTCAAAAATAATTTTATTTAAAGAGGTATGGATTAGATTGTTTAACTACTAGCTGCATGTGTAAGATTCAAAATTTGGAAAGAAGATGGTGGAGGTGAGGAAGCATAGCTTCACTATTTTTTACTTTTCCCACATTTTCTCCAAGGTAACCTCTTGTGTCGATCTCTCATTTCTACGTATGTTTCATTCATTGTTTCTTACTTCTATGTCTTGCAACTAGTTTACTAACTCAAAATGCTTAATAGGCATAAGAAATCTATTGAAGGTGTGAATATAATCATGGCAATCATTCCTAATAGAAAATAGTAATTAAATTCATTATCATGTAGTTTATGAACAACATGCTCATTGTGCACTATTGTTTTGTGGGTTTGATAACAATTGCGTTTGGTGGTAGCATGGTTGGAGTATGAAGCATGATATGCAATGCATGAGGCATGTATGAGAGCATGGGTAGGACTGCATAATGAAATGTGTGATGTAGATTCAGTCAGAGAGCTGTAGTAAGCATCAAGTATGAGCATTTAAGGATTGTCTCAATAGCATAGAACTCAGGAAAAATATATGGAGAAAGTAAATCTGTGTTCATGAATCTTACAATGGAATGTCCATGTCGATCACGGATCACTTTGAACTCATCTATTCTTTTGAGTCTTTTCTTGGCATCATAATCTTCCACTCCAAATTTTCCATAATTTCTATTGATGAGAGTGTCTTCAATAAGTCGTATCCTTCCTAGTGAAACAATCTGCTTACTAGTTGGAAAGATTTCTCAGAGGAGTAGTTACGGATAGGTCATCTTACTCTCAATGTAATATGTATAGTCTAACAATTTGAGTAATCCCCCCACTCCGTGCTACATAAATCAAGAAGGGTAATGGTGATGTGCCGGTACCAAAAAGAGCATGAACAACCACAGCAACATATAGGGGAGTATTGTTTTTGTTTGTTACCTCACAGCAACTTAGGTAACATTGTTGGAAGGAGATTGCTTCCACTTTCCAAGAAACAAATCTGTCCAATCTAAACTAAAAATTTCTGATCACATTAGTCTTGACTGCAGGCAGCTAGTAACATAATTTTCTGCATGGTTCAATGAAAAAATGTAAAATAATATTTTTGACTGCAGGCAGCTAAACAGTTTCTCAACAATTTCTTTCACTAGCCAACCATGGAATATTTAACAAGAAGATATACACGTATGGGCCAGTGTCTCATCTGTTTGCTTAAGCATTTTATTGTCTACCGAGCACAAACCTACTGATTCTATGAACAGAAAAATTGTAGATATCGAAGTACATGTATCTATGCTTGAGTAGAAAAATGCTTCTAAAATTCATTTTGGAAAAAACATACAAGAAGTCTGTAATAACTAATAAGTACCTCTGAATGATAACTCTATAGAGGATTTTAGTTCTAAGATAGGAACAATCCCAAAATAGCTGTTGACACCATTACATGGCATAAACTAATCCTGAAGATAATGGCACTTGAGTGAAGGTTTTCAGCATCAGTGAGCATGTTTCCCATGATTTTGTTGCGAGTAGAACAGCTCTACCAAAATGTTGTAATAGAAATCAAAATCAAGTGTTGAGGATTAGCTCCAGCAACAAGAAGACATCCATGCATATGCAGCTTGCATTGTACACTGGCAACAAAGAAGACCTCAATGCAAATGCAAGTTGAACCGTTCATAGGATTTACCTGTGATGTGGATGGCTGGAGAACAAAACCAAAATACTAGATAATCCATGATGGTTGTCTTTTGAGGACTGCAGTAATTTTCATATAACAATTTTTTTCATGCTTCTATAAATCCTCCAGAGTCACCTAGTATAGCTTCTCCAAAACACTTTTTAAGGATCCCTCAGACAGCAGTCCCCTTGATCCCATGAAGTTAAAAGAATAGAAAATGTGAGCACAAGCAATTTACAAATGGATATTATCCGTATGAAATACAAATATTTGTTAGGACAACAGCTCTTTGTTAAGAACCACCGCCAAATCTTCAGTTCTCCCCTCAACAAGATGGAGCATAACAGATGTTTTATACCACCATTATCGTTGAATTTTTTTATACCGATAGGCATTTACAGTGGGGCAAGCTCCCCTGTCAGTGCCCAATTGACGACCACACATTGTCTCATGCAATGATAACACCATGAGGGAAAATGGGTGGTGACACATGTATTTCAATGCTTAGTTTTACCTGCTTAAGTTGAAAATAAACCCGCCCCTTATGATGTGCACTGAACAGTATTAAATGTCGTGAGGAAGGCAGGTTGCCTATGCATGGTCTCCTGCGCAAGGCATGCCCCCCCCCACTCTGTTGGTACACAGGCTTCCAGATTTCATGTAAATAAAACATACAACCTCAACAAATGTTTATGGTGATACTTCTTTTGCTTCTAATCATCCACAATTTTTGGTGTTTTCTACTACTCCTGCTCCTGCCTAAGACATTTAACGACCCCCCTTCTCCATCTCGAAAGCTTCTCAATTATTCTTACGATGGTTCTCATTCAACATTCAATGTGCAATCATACGGAGCTGTTGGAGATGGAGCCACTGATGACACCGAGGTGATTCAACAACTTCATTAATTTCTTGTGACATAAATTAGACTTAAACCCAATAATTTTCTGTATGATGATGATTTTTTTGGTTCAGGCATTTGATTTGGCATGGAAGGCTGCGTGTGAAGTTGAATCAGCAGTGGTTGAAGTCCCTCAAGGCTACACTTTCCTCATACAATCTACTATTTTCTCAGGGCCTTGCCAATGTGGGCTTACATTTCAGGTGATATTTGATATTTTGCATGAACTAGTCTAAATTTGGTTATAACAGCTACAATAAACTCATCCATGCATGAATTGGTTTGAATTCAAGGTGGACGGCGTTCTGCTTGCTCCCGATGGCCCCGACTCCTGGGCCAAAAATTCTAGCAAACTTCAATGGATTGTTTTCTATAAGCTCCAAGATTTCACGCTTCAAGGACGGGGCGTCATTGACGGGAATGGCGAGAAGTGGTGGAATCTTCCATGCAAGCCACACAGAGTAATTATAAATACTTGATTAGTGCTTCTATATTCATTTACAATTACAAAATCCATCATGGATTACCTACCTGAGCTTACTTTTCGAGTTTGACAAGTACAGGGACCAAACGGAACAACATTGCATGGGCCTTGCGACAGCCCCACAGTGAGTACGCTCAACCTAAAGATGAGCTTTTATAACAACAACACATATGTTTACAAGACTAACTATATAATATGAGCTTTTATAACTCGTAATCATTTATTTGTATATATGCAAGGCCATTAGATTCTTCGATAGCTCTGGCTTAACTCTACAAGATTTGAGAATCAAAAACAGCCCACAGTTTCACGTGAGGTTCGATGGGTGTACATCAGTGTTGATCAACAACATAAACATAAACTCTCCTGCATTGAGTCCCAACACAGATGGCATTCACATCTCCAACACTCAGTCTGTGGGAATATACAACTCCCTCATCTCCAATGGTGAGACTGAGAGTGCAATATTTGCATTATATTAAGCTAAGAATAATATTGGTATTAGTTGAGCTCACCCGTGACTTTTCATTGACAGGTGACGACTGCATATCGATTGTTTCTGGTGGTGACAACGTAGACATACAAAATGTGACATGTGGGCCTGGTCACGGGATCAGGTATCTTTCTCCTCCTCTTCTCATTCCAGATGAACATTGTTCTTGTTTTATACACTGTCTGTCATCATTGATTTTCTTTGTCATCGATCATCAGCATTGGGGGGCTCGGGAATCACAATTCACGAGCTTGTGTTTCCAATATAAGCGTGAGCGACGTCTTCATAAAAAACTCAGACAACGGGCTTCGAATAAAGACATGGCAGGGAGGGGTTGGCTCAGTCTCTGCCGTCACCTTCGACAACGTGTACGTGGAGAATGTGAGAAATCCGATTATAATCGACCAGTTTTACTGTTTTACCAAGGGATGCAAGAACGAGACAGAGTCGGTGTACGTGTCCGATATTGCGTACAGAGGTATCCGGGGAACTTACGACGCCAGGAGCCCTGCAATGCACTTCGCGTGCAGCGACACCATTCCTTGTACAAATATCAGTCTTAGTAATATACAACTTGTTCCTTCGCAGGGCGAGATGATGGAGAACCCCTTCTGTTGGAATGCATATGGAATAACGCACACTCTCACCATTCCGCCTCTCACATGTTTATTGGAGGGAGAACCTCAGTCTACACTTCACAACACCATGGACTCTTGCTCCTAATCACGACAGCATTACCCTTAGTTTTAGTTTTTAGTATTAGTAATACTACAATTTCACTTGGATTCCGGTGCCTCTGAGGTAACAGGAGAATCGTTTGAGTTTTCACTTTGTATAAACTTCTTAATAATCTAAAATCTTGATTATGTCCCTTTTGATGGACTTGATTAACACATTTACGATGTACAATAATATTTGGCATGCAGGCCTGGAATTTCAAATTATCTGTGCCTGTCAAATCAAAATTTCTTGACCGCTTAGCACTTTCAGATGGCTGTAATTTCCAGTAAATTTTATAGATATATCTATAATCTGTTTATAGATATATAAATAGGTATTATGTTTTTATATAAACCACTTCAAAAAAATTACGGTTTTCACACATTTTACCCTGTCATGGTCTACGGTTTTTAAAATTTTAACACGTAGAATACTGTGAAAATCACAAAAAACGGCCTACAGCCTGTCAATTTTCAGGCCTGTTGGCATGCAACTACCTTATTCCTTTTGTTGAAAAGGAAAGGAGACTATCATGGGTTTGATTTTACTGTATTTAGGAAAGGAGCTTAGTGTTCCTTCATTTTTCTGGTTTTTTTAAGAGTTTTATTTATTTTTTTATTAGAGATCAAATGTGTTGTAGTCTAATGGTGCGGATGATATTGTAAAAGATGTCTACTAAGGTAAAAATTTCAAGAGATATCAAATAATAAAGAATGAGATTGGGATAGTGTCTTTAGATAAATTTGAGGGAATAGAAACCCCTCAATTCTTCAAAAGTAAGCCTAAGAATTATGTGCACCTAACTCTTACAAGTTTTAAACCCACTCCAAAACAAAAATGTTATTATGTTAACTCAACTAAAATAATAAATAAATTTTATAACGAAAATGCAATTACAATCATGTTAGTTGAATGAAAAGAAACACATGGGCATAACCAGCACGCACAAATTGTTGGTCGACTTTCCGTGGTCGAAAGTTGCTGACTAAAAAAATATGTCGCTTCGCAGGCGGGAATCCACCCTCGCACCTCCTTGTTTCAACCATAACGTCCCCTCCACACCCCCTACACGCATTGTATACATGTAAACCGACTACGATTCAATTTATATTTATTATATCAGTTATGTCCGGGGAGCCGTTTGCGCATAGTGGTTAAGGCTCTCCAAAAGAAACTCAATTATATATTTTTATAAATAATTTTTTGGAGAAAAATTGTACACTCTAAATACCATTAATATTGTAAGAAAAAATAATTTAAATAAGAAATAATATGGAATCAATTGTAAAATAAACGAAAGTGCAAATTTAAATTCATAAGAATAATTGTAAAATACACTAAAAATATATTCAATTTAAAAAGATAAAATATATAATTAAAAAGGTTTTTAAATTAAAATTATTAACTTATAAAAAAGAACTAAAACTCTACACAATAACATATTCTTCCAACTACCAATAACCAGTACCATAAAAAGATCACTTGTATTGTTATATTTAAAACAAAATTATAGGTGAGTACCCGAGAGGCCCACCACCGGTGGAAGCCAACGCATATTCCAGTAGATAAAATAGCGGCAACATTGCAGCGAAAAGTTAAAGATGAAATAAAGTTAAAAGTTCCCCTGCGAATGAAATACCAATGTTGGGGGGCGGCTTCAAAAGTGGATATCGATGTCTATAAAAAAAGAGGGAAGCTTCAATCAACGAAATTTATTTATCAGGTTCTAAAAAGAATGGGTATGAAAGTGACGAAAAAACATAAATGCGGCATTAAAAATAAGTTGGGAATAGTGGGGCTAACAATGTAATATAGATACAAAAAACACGCATACATATCCATCTTAAGGTTTTATATGAGATATTTTGTATAGTATATTGATTAATAATTTTATTATATTATTTACAACTTTTTAGTTATATTATTATTTGGAGTCTTAAAAAAATATATGAGGAAAAAGGGTTTCCAATTTTCATTATATAGTCGAGATCTTACAAATTTTCAATTGACTTGTCTAATAAAAAAAAAAACGTAATTAACAATTAAACTTAAAATTATCATGTGAAGATGAAATGGATGTAAATTTAAAGCAATAGATTAATTGTTAATAACTTACAAATATTATGATGCACTACCAGCAGCAGTAGTTATAATTATAAGCAACGTCTATCAATATGAAAAAATGAACTACATTTAATTAGACAACAATAAATACATTACATATGAATAACAACACCTAATAATTAACATTTTTAAATAATTTACAGGATAAACACACAGAGTTTTTGGGGCCTTTCTTAAATAAATTGTTGCCATCAAACAAGCATTTGAATTTCTAAGCTTTGCCTCTAACATTATAAACAACCTCTCCTAGAAATTTAGACAAGGTCACAATTTAGTGTCGGAAGCATCAAGGGCACTTGTAGCAAGTTTTAGAGCGTTTAGGCACTTTTACAAGGAGACAAATAACTCTAAAACAAATTAATGAATGGTTTCACTTGCTTCTATCTTATCTTCCTTGCTTTAATTTACATGATGCAACTTTTGAGTAAGTGTACAGTGCCAAGTTTGTTTATTTCCCTAAAATAGCCCCACTATACACATCATATATGAAGACTTTGAGGAAAACAAAATGAGTTTAGGGGCATGTGTTATGTGTTACTGATTAGTTTGAACTAATTAGTCATTTTCTATTTACAGCCCTAAAAGTGGAATTCACAATATTGAAAAAGGATAATTGTATGTACATGAAATAGCCTCATGAATGTAAATTACATTTAATATAGATAGAACCCTAGTTTTAAGCTAAAATTGCTTGTATGGGGGTCACCAAATTAGGTCAAAGCATATAATTGTGTCCCACTTTTTACCATTTTTTATGTGCCAAAAAAAAAATTCTCCACAAACAAAACATGACTAAACATGTATAAAATGACCAAACACATAGTTTGATTGTGAATATACACATCCACATTACAACCATAATTTACCTAAAATTTTAAAGTTTTAAAAGTATTTTTAAAATTTTAGTTACTAGCCAACTTTTAAGATGTTTTTGGTCACTGGACGCATGCATTCACTTTTACCCCTTAGTAAGGTGGTATATAACACATGCAATCATACATTGGGTAGTTTTTTATTTACACATTTTACAATGACCCAAGAATCCCATGATCACACATGTTTTGGATTTTTTTTACAAAATAACCCCTGTAAGTGCTCCACAATATGATTATAACTATTTTGAGCACAAGTATGTACAAATCTAACAAAATCAAAAAATCAAAATTAGGAATAAGTGTAAAACTATAGGTTTTGAAATGTGTTGAATTGTGATATTAAATGCTTATATTGACAAATGAGATTCTTAGAATAATAATTGAATTTTCAAATACCTGTAGAGTAAGTATAGGAAGTTGAGGAGCATAAGTCAATTGTTTTTTTCCTTTTCATTAAAGATATATGAGATGTATATACTTAAAATAAGAAGATGTTATAAAGACATGAATCGTAGCATTTCAAGTCTAGTTTCTAAAATAGTAAGTTTTGCTGAAAATAGTTGAGGATAAATGAATTAAGTAATTAAAATATGAAGAAAGGATTCTATTTTAATGAAAAACATTAGAGAACATGTTGTTGATCCCACCAAATTTGAACCATTTAAGTATTAAGTAAAGCATTTGGTTATAAAGTTAGATAAGATGATCTACTGTGTTACCCATATTTTAAAATAATAATTGAATGAAGTTTTTCTTTCTAAATTAATATTTTGAAAAATGTATCCCGAATAGATGTAAAATTAATAGTCGAGCATGTGTCCACCATAATTGTGTGGAAAACAATCAGAAATGGATTTTTTTAATTGTTTATATAAATAGGCCCAGCTTTTAGACTTAAATCGTTAGGAAAAAAAAAAGTTATGTAACAAAAATATATATATGTATTTGTATGTACGTACATACATACATGTGTGTATACACTTATATAAACATGTAGCTTAAAAGGAATATTTAAAATTTATTAAAGATGAAAACTTTAAGCTAGCAAAAAATATATAAAAACTATATTTCAGAAAGAGGAGAGTAGCATCTATGTTACAATCATGTATTTATGAAATGACTCAATGAAAAACATGGTTGAAATCATGGTGTGAAGAGGTTTTTGAAATTTGGTGTTATAAACATGGATGCTATCAAGGCCGCGGGGGGATCACCATGGTAAAGTGGTACATAACATGTACAATCATATAGTGGGTAATTTCTATTTGCATTTATTCACTAGTATATTGGTAGGAAAAGGGGTCGTAGTGTAAAAGGGCCCTGAATAATGAAATTTTATAGTGATAAATTTTAGGGCGCGTGCTCAACGATGTGGCACACTTTTATATAAATCAATGACATGTTTTTTTTCTTGAAAATGAGAGTTTAAGTAAGTTTGAGTGATGATAATTGATATATTAGTTTAGAATTTCATAATGGGGTAAATAGATGAGATGTGGGATTTTAACTTTACGATGTTCTCATTTTTTAAATAAAATTTATACATTTTTTCACTTTTTTAAAAGACAATATATTTGTGCAAACAAGTAAATGGGAAAAATGGCATGCTCATGTATGATCACTAAAGCTTAATATTAAAATTAGATTATTTGAATACATAATGTATTTTTAAAGTTTTAGCTCATTTTTTTTAAATAATTTTCGAACAAATATTGACCTTTTTTAATTAATTGTATAAATAAATTTTATATGGATTTTAAAATGATGTTTTGGTACACTCAATATCTCAACTTTTGAATGTTTCAAGTTGGAAAAAATTATATAGTTATATTAAGATGTTTTCCCTAGTCTTAGGTATTTTTTGAGAATTTTACTTATTTTTATTTTTATTTTTTAATGTATGTACTAAAATTGGTGTAGAAAGTTAAAACAATATCAATTTCATTGGTTATTGAAAAATAAGGTACAAATTTTAAAACATTATATGGGTAGGTGAATTGAAAATAGGGCTACAAAACCATATTTAATATTTTTTAAAAAAGTTTCAATATAGCCTATTTTCAAAGAGGTGGAGTGGTAAAAACATGGAAATTTTTATTTGATGTTACTGTTGTAAGTACTTATGGCCCTAGCATTGCTTAGGTGCTTCCATTCATAACACTTAATGTGAACGCCGAACGATATATGTTATTTGATTTAGAGGAATAGTTAAGCAGCTTAAATCTTGGTGTAGGGTACAAAGATGATAGGGCAGAGGCTAAATTCACAGAAGAAAGTGTCAACTAAACCAACTAAGGATAAAAAATGAAGATAACACGATGAAAATTAAAAATTAATACGCATGGGGGTTTGTCACCTATTGTGTCCATTGAAATGTTTCCTGATTCGTAGCTATTAAATATCAATTTTTGGCATATAGTAAAGGAAAAAACTGTTGGACATTAGTTACTTGAAATTTGTTAACTCTCCATACGCAACTGTGCCCGAGCATTGGTACCTAGCATCTTCACCAAACTTGTCATGGTCACAGGTTATATAACCTTGTAAAGAAGAACAATATAGGTCAAGATAAGACCAAGAAAGTGAGTCACCCACCTATACATTCCTTTTAATATTGTCATTCTCTTTATACAAAAATGTGCTCATCCAATAACCACATCATATATCTTCTGTAACTTTCGGCTTCTCTTGTATTATACCTGAACTGCCCATCCTTTGGAATATCATAACCCCCTTCATCCAAATCATCATTTTTTAGAATCGGCAAAGGTTTTGCAACTCCATACAATTTTACCAATGCCTTTTATGTGTTATCTTTCTTCTCGTGAAATTTTATACTCGATATGATATTATTGATCACTTTTCTTTGGACATGAATTTCCTCTTTCTTATTGAAATGCCTTTCTAAATATTTTGTATTATCTTTCATTGGCAATTGCAAGTTTGATAGAAGGTAAAGCTTTAGTTGCCTGGGGAAGTGATGTTGCAACAGAAGAAGAAAGAGGAAAAGGATAATTTACTGCACATTTTGTCCTACCAGCATTATTTCCATATTTCTTTTTAAGGTTTCCCAACAATCTAATACTTTCCAGGTATAATCCCGCTGCTTACTCCATATTTTACGTTATTTTTCCTTTATCAGGAGGGATTTTGTATCTCACAAAGAAGTAGTTATTTTGTGTTTAGATTTTTTTGGCTTTGTTCTTTTCGCAATGAGCACGTAAATTTCACAAGAGATTAAACATTACGACATTCAATTAACAAAACAAAGACATTTAATCGAGTTGTATTTCTATTCCAACTATGGTCGTGTCAATGAAAATGAATTTCCAGAATGTGCTTATCATTTCCCAATGCACATTCCCGTAGCCCTATGGCTAAAAACACATAAAAACATCCAGACACTCGTCACATCGCCTGTCAAATTTAATTCAGTGTTACTCCCGTTAAAATTAAGCCAACGTCGTGAACGACCGGAAAGGCCTTTCCTATAGGGGGAACACCTTCTTCGTAATTAACAACCATCCAATGCCAACTTATGGGTTGTTTAAGGTCTTCCAAACACTTTCCCCTTAATCAAGCCCTGTAACTGATATCGATTGAGTACAAGAGCCTAAGGTCTTTTTAAATTTAGTTAACTAAGAGTTAGACAAAAGGAAGAGCACTCAGACACTTCATAAGTGAGAATGAAGGAACTACTTAAGCAATGGAGATAAATATTATACTAATGAAAATGTATATAACCTGGAATTTCTCTCTGTAGAGTTTGCGTGTTTCTGAATGTGATAGAAAAATATGATGGGCAACAATGTATGGCTCCATTGTAGAGTCTCTAGCACTACAGTCGCCAGAGAACCCAAATGGATAAGAACAACGTTGAGGTGGCCACCAACCAATGTCATAACTTAAAGATGGAAATGCATTTGGTTATTTGAAAGTTGTCCAGTATTTCACTCTGTCCCCAAATTCTCTAAAGCAGACTTCAGTAAAGGCTCTGAAATATTCTTTGTTCGACATCATGCCAATCAAAATTGTTAGGCATATGATTGGCAGTGACTTTGAAGTATAGTTTCGTAAATTACCACAACCAATTTTGAGAATACATAATTTGGTACTTTTTTTAACATTGGATATAGCTTACAACTCAGTGTCATGTTTAGTATATATTATAGATAGAAGTATTACATTATTTGGGTATTGATCCATCCTCCATAGGCATCTTCAAAAGGATTTATTTTACCCTAATATTATCTATTTGTAACCAGTTGTACTTTCTGCTTCCATTAAACACTTAATATAATTTCATTTCATTTTGACACTATTGCAATTAATGAATGAAAGAGTCTCAATTCAAGTGACCATTAAGGAAAGTTGAGTACCATGGAGGATGAGTTCATTAATGAGATTATTGTAGTATTTCGTTCCCTTTGGATTGATGGCCCCCTTTCCATCTGCAGAAAACATCCAGAAAGTTAGACAAGAAGTATAACTATATAACAAACAAGTTTTTTTCCCTTTGTCATCAAAGAAGACTTTCTTACCAGGTATTAGTCAAGACCATGAGAAATTCTCCAAAAATTCTCAGAGGAAAGCCAAAAATTTCTCCCCAATGCTAATTGGCTCCACGAACAAGTTGACATAGCTCAGGCTTCCCACCGTCGTGATCTCGGTTCGAAACTCACCGTAACCTTACGAGGTATCCTCCAGTTGCTTCACGGCGACCAGGGTTCCATCCTCGAGAGCTCCAGTGTACACTGAACCAAAACCTCTCGACCCGAGCTTCTCACTGAAGTCGTTGGTTATGAATTTTAGCTCATTAAAGCCAAATCTCAAAGGCAACACTGGTAGCGCCTTCAGAAACATGTCCTCCTCTTCTGGTTTCCTGAGTTTGATCTTTCGCTTCTTCAGACGAGGAAAGATGATGCAAACTATGGTGACCAACAAGGGTTGAGGAGTGCAGCTTACACCTTCCACACTTTTGAATAAAATTACAAGTCCATTTAAACAAAACCATTGCAATTGTTCTATTTATGCCTGCATTATTTTTTATCAATCTTCACCAGGTATATTATGGTAACAATCATTGCTAAAACATAAGTCAGATTCCTGGCATCCAAAACGTTGAAGTATCATCATACCACATACTAAAAACACTCCAATGTAAAATATAATCTGATGTGCTACACACATGGAAATGGTCAGATGCATTTCTTCAAAATTATGCAATGTTTGTATCTGGCAGTTATGATAGAATATGTATATCATGGTTTAGTTGTTCTATATATGCCCACATTAACTTTTAACATTGTCTTCACCAGGTATATTATGGTAATAATTGTTGCTAAAACATAATTCAGATTCTTGGCATCTAGAACATTCAAGTATCATCATACCACATACTAACATCATTCCAATGTATGTACATCCTTCATGTGAACTTAGTGTTTTAATGAACTTGCAATCACTACAATCAATCCAGTAAGTTGTAACTGATAGAATTTGATATTAAGATAATGGAACATAATATTCAGGTGTTCAATTATCTGGCATTCAACTTTAAAATGTGGGCCAACCTCATCTTTTGGAAATAGATCAAGAAAATAGTGAACCTTAATATAGACATCGTAAGGACATGTATGATTTTTTTTGCAATTACAATTATGAGTTTGAATCTTAAGAACAAACCCTGACTGGATTCTAGCTGCCTGTGACGCAATGACATCAAGGGAAAACTACATGCCAAATAAGTAACAGGGATAAAGGCAACAACAAAGGAGAAATAGATAATAACAGTGTAGGGGAACATTTTGGAATTTCATTATACTTTATAGTTAGATGTGTTGGACAAAAAATTATGGTTACAGATCTTTATGGGAATGATTAAGCATTTGAGTAATGTCTATGGGTCTTGACTCTTGATTATTTATTGTATTTTTAAATACTGATTAATCATGATGGTTACATATGGAAGATTGTCCCCAGCTAACATAGGCATCATCACCAAATTTATATGAGTGTCTTACTAACAATAAGAGATTTCTCTCTGTAGCATTTTCAAACATATGATTATTGGAATACGGTACATTTCCCATGAATGTTAATGATGACATTTCAATTTCTAGTATATGTATCTTATTTATGACTTGGTTACTTTTCTGTATTATACTATCATGTGATAAATGCAAGATGGAAGTAAATTTTATAGCTTTATTATCAATAAAAGTTATTGATTTTCTCTGTTATCTACCTATATTTTGGCACCACTGTTGTTACATACTCATGTAATCTATTTACAATCGCAACCCATGCAATTGTCAAAGTACCATTACCTTATAATGGTTGTCACCATTCTCTCCTTACGTAACATTAAATCCACCATATGTACTACTTGATCACAAAATAATATCCCAAAAAGATACTTGATATATGTAGAAAATAACATGGGTTAACCCGAATATCCATTCCAATTTTCATTTCTGTATTTATTTACCCAAATCAATTTCGTCTCTTTGAACAAGAAAACTCTTTAATTATAAATAATTCTTGATTCCCCCTATTGTCCGTTTGGTGAATTAATCACCCACTTGTTTCTTAATTAATCATCTGTCATTTTTGAAACAAAAAGCAAGGTAGACAGTCAAACTGACATTTTCCTGTACAAAATTAAAAATGGATTTGATAACCATTACATACAATTACAAAGAAAAATCAAAACACATGGTGCCACTGCCATTGCCATTACAGAATGAATTCATATGAAAGTCAAATTTTCTATTAAGAATGAATTTTGAACAATCATGTACAAATGCACTTTGTTACGTGTCCAGTACTAATACTGTACATATGATACACAGATAAGTGTCATCGCCTTCGCTATTCGCTAGTAATTTTGTCAACGTGGGGAAACTCCCCTCTAAATCTTTTTTCTTGAATACAAAACAAATCCCTATAACTAAATATTTGCTTTTCTAGTTTCTTAAAACGAGAGAAAAATGATTCCCAACTCAAGAATACCTTCAGTGATGAAAATCCATTTTAAAGTCAGCACCATTCTACTCACGATAGCACTTGACAATGTAATAGGGAATAAGAAATAGCTCACCATAATATATTAATCATGGCTCAAATATAGTGAACGATAATTTCTAGCATGGAAGCACAACATCCAAAAAAATAGGGGAAACATATTAATTCCTATATGTATCAAAGTCTACTGCTTAGCTTTCCACTCAGCATACTCCTCAGGGGAAAAATTCTGTATAATATTGTTCAGAATCACACTCATAAAAGTCAATAAATACAATCAAATTGAATATATTTTGAGTGTTTCAAATGAAGGTGAAATAGGAACATGTAGAACATATCTTAATTATCTAAATAAACCTTGGTGAGTTTTTTGTTTTCTCTATAACTGTTTTTCACATCGGGCACTTATTACCTATATTCGCCAATGTATTTATTAGCTCGGACCAAGGAACAAAATCTAGTGAAAAATAAAAATAATGCGATAAAAATGACGATTTTACGAAGTCTTTGTTTCTATAAGATGCGTTGGTACTAAAGGTTTGCCCTGTTTGTAGAAATTTTTCCATCAACATCTAATACAACTTTGAATGCCCACATAGATCACTGTGTTTCTGTTGAGCCAAATGCTAAAAAGGATGGAACTACATCTACAAAGCATAAAGTAAGGGCCATAAAAAAGAGATCACTTGTAGACATATGTGCCAAGGCACCTTATTGCACATTAAAGGATTTGGAGCACATGACTGCATCACTATAATCAATAACATGGACTGCAGGAAACAATGTAATTTGATTTACCGGCAGGTAACATCTAACTGCTTGATGGAATGTCTGAAGTGGAGGGAAACCCATGGACTGCAATATTCACAAAACAAGTGCATATTCTCCTCACAAAGTATGATGACTGTACAACTAAGTATCCATTGTGTAGCTTCTAGTAGATGCAGATTTCCATTCTGATGTGCAGGAAATGTATAGTATGCCTGTGCAGAACCAAGATACGGAGGCCTCTAACCTGAAGCTTGCTTACTTCACTTACAATCTGGCTCAAAGCCTATGCACTTACAAGTGGGTTAAATAGACTCCTAAGGAGATATCAAAGATCACAATACAAGTGGGTGAATTGGAAATGAAAAATACCCTAATTTATTGAGGATCAATACTAAATATACTTCTGAAAAGGTATGGAAAAGTTTGGGAAAGCCTCCTTTCATACCAACAGATTTCAGATTGAAGATGGTTAACCAAATACGGTCATTATGATCAAGTAATTATTTAAGGAGTGTTCGAGTATTATGATGCAATATTAGAAGACCTTGGCTATAGTACAGATATACTGAAAGTTGAAGTTATAGTGAAAGAGCATTCAAGATCAAGTCTTATATTTGATTTAGAAGAAGAGGAATTTTGAACCCAACAATGAAACTTAATCATTGAAAAGAAAGTATTTACTCTAACCAAGGCCGGTAGAATGGCACACAAAAAGCATAATGCAAATACATTTTACTTGAACTTTTTGAAGCTTAAATACAATTATGTTTGGTTGCAAAATAGATTCCTTTCTTGCAAGAATTTAAATAGTAAATGTTTTGATTTGACTCGATGTATCCTCGATAGGTGGTTGGGCATCAGACTCAGCACAATATTAGTTTCCATAAAAGAAAAGCAATGCACAATTACAAATAAATGTAACTTGGCCCTGAAGACAAGAAAGAAAAAAATCAGTCAACCAATCTGCCTTTTATTATATACTGAAACAAAGTTATATCAAATCTCCAACATTAAGTCCAATTTAAAATTTGAAACTGCATCTCAAACTTGAAAGTTGATATACATTGAGAAATGATTGCAATTCAATTTTTACACAATTGAAAGTAATCACTGCAGGCAACAAATGGTTGAAAAGTCATCTGGTTCATAGGGCTCATCAAGAAGTAATAAGATGCATGGAAATATACACTCTCGGATAATGAAACGGCATTAGCAAAACCTTTAACAACACTGTCCTCAGATTGTATTAGCCAGCCTTTTCTAAGGCTCCGATTCGATGCAAGTATTTAAAGAGTGTTAGAGAATTATGATGTGGTATTAGAATACCTTGGTTCTAATACAGACACATTGAAAGATGAAGTTATAAGGAAAGAACATTCAAGATCAAGTGTTGTATTTGATTCAGAAGAAGAGGAATTTAAACCCAACAATGCAACTCAGCACAATGATGTTTAGATGATTGTTGAAAAGAAAGTATTCCTAATAGTAGTTTAGAAACTTCTGGTCATAATTCAAGGCAACCAAATATTGAGACAAAAATTGAGCAAATTGAAGGCAATTCAAAGTTGTACAAGATCAAAGAGCCAAGCATTTAGATTTGGAGGATCAGGGTATAAATATTTTTGAAAATCATGCATGAAATTGAAAAGTTGAATCCTTGAGACAACGTGGATTTCATACATATGAGAGTTTATATGGGCAATGATTGCCTCGAGACACTTTCCTAGAGGATTAGTTGTATCTATTTTTGTGATCATGTACATTCAAGAAAAATGTCGGATGGGGTATGGGGTTTGGCATCCCAACTATGGCCATGGCAATCGCACTCACCGTTTTCTTCTGTGGCACAAAAATGTACCGACATAAACTTCCTTCTACCAGTTCGATTACACAAATTACATGTGTATTATGTTGATTTCAGTCAAGATTTGACAAAAAAAATGCAAACTCAGTTATACCAAAAGGAAGTTAGATTGTGTCCCAAGTTGTGAAGTCCATGAGAGACTTGATTTAGGAAGAGAGCCGATGTTATTTTGAATACAACGCTATTTGACTGTTAATGCATGTGAATAAGGTCACAATAACGTAACAGGTGAGAGGAAACTGATATGAATTCTACTTTAGTGAGATTGTTAAAGAATCATCATTGACATGATAACAAGAGGGGGAGTTTGAATCCTCTGGGGACTGTAACTTTGTAACTCTTAGCACAGTCGAGGAATAAGGTAAGTTCAGTCAAGATTTGACAAAAAAAATGCAAACTCAGTTATACCAGAAGGAAGTTAGATTGTGTCCCAAGTTGTGAAGTCCATCAAAGCCCTGATTTAGGAAGAGAGTCGTTGTTATTTCGAATACAACACTATTTGACTGTTAAAACCCTAATCTTAGTGACAAGATGAGGTATCCTAAGGACAAATCCCATGTGATGTGAATAATTGTGACTCACTGGTAAGCTTAAAAGTTATTGGAAGTGTGTACAAGCCTATTCAAGGTCATTAGAAGCTTTGAAAATCACTACAAAACCAATGAGAATAAGAGGCTCCATACCAACTGAAGCAAACTTGAGTTATTGTATATCTCTCAAAATAAGTAGTGCAGAAATCAACCCTGTACTCTTTTTGTGGAAGGCACTGTGATACTTCAATTGCGTCAAGTTTCAAAATCTTTGGAAGATAGACAGTTGGCTGGATTTGAAAAGGTGACAAGCTTGATTGGGACTGATTTCCTTGAAGACCGTTTCTTTGAGATTTTTTTTCCATTGAAGACACAATATGCAAATGTGAAGGAATTTATCTATTTTCGTGAGAATCCAACAAGCAGTTTGATTGTCAAAGACATAACTGAAAATCTAATAAGAAAAATGCATAATCATTTTACTCTTGGCCAGATTGGAAGATTGCAAGTATTGCTCCCCTTTTTGCAGAAGGATCTGGTGACAGATTACAGTAAGAAAATTGTTAAAACTCTCCATGACAAGCATTGCTGGAATAATGAACTACTGTGGTTACATATGGAAATGGTTACATGAAACAGTTGTGAGGATAAAAGAATGATTCTGATAGAAAGCTTTGAAGTAGCTATAATCAGTACTTTTAAGAGCTGGGGGAATGAAATTGATTGCATATCTCCACATGTTTTTCTCACTCTTCTGGAGAAGTTGTTCTTTTTTTCATCTTCATGTGAATATCTATTGCGAGGTTTGTTTTTGCCAAGGTCTTTCTTTCTAGAGTTTATGAAGGGGGAACAAGGTAACTCCTCATGTGCTTGGTTGCTTCGATCAAAATGCCAACCGAGATGCCAAGGAAGACTTGAAAAATTTTATGGTCATGTGTGTGATGTAGTTTGGCAACTATGAGGAGCCATCCAAACCCTTTTAATGGCCTATTAATATGACGATTGAAGATGCCAAAAACTAATGATATATTGTATGTAGATATGCTTCATTACATAATCGAACCGCTTCATTACACAAAATAATCAAATACCTTTGCATATGCTTATTTTGGTCTTTAGATTTGAATTATTTCCTTGCAGACCAAAATAAAATATTGTATTAAAATAAAATGCAGAGCCTCTTATCACTGATATGGGTGGAAAAAACAACTAAACGTTGCTCTAATATTTTAACCCACCCAATTCCATGCACAGGAAACTAAGAATCCAAAAAAAATACAGGGTAAACACTGGAAACTGCTTTCACAAAACGATGCGCAAAAATCATGAGTTAAACCAACATTCAAATGGAAAAACCACATTGAACAAAAATTTGTAATTATATGTGCAGGCATGATATATTTTGAATAAAAAGTTAAGAAACTGCATACCAACACTGCAGACAGAGAATGAGAGCTCTTACTGGATCTCAGACGTGTTGGAGAACAAGTTTTCTTCACACAACTCTACAAAGGAAAATATTGTTAATAATTTGGGTCGTCGCACATTTACCAATAAACCCTTCGACACTAATCCCTGGGCGTTGAGCTACTGATCGACGATGGCAAGAGGCTCTATCTACTATTCAATCCACCACAGTGCTGAAACAGTGACCCTCAACCATCCCTAGGGGAAGATGTTGATTTCAATAAATACCCACTATGCACAATCTCTGGTGCGAGAGTGGAGGTCATTCTAAGAAGGTGCCCATGTGTACTAACACGCATTAATCAAATATACGATTCCAAATATGATTGACAGACAGGGCAGCTAGGTTAATGCATATGTCATTTCCAGCAACAGTGCAGACTAAGGCTACACGAAACAGAGGTTCAACGGAGAAGGTTTCTCTAATGGTCATGCAATGACCTATAGAAAGTATGGGCCACCGATACGAATAGTCTAGCAAAATCTCTGAACACAAAATTATCATACAAGGGGTATGGGAGAATATGTTCCACTAACTGAGCCCCTTTATGTCCTCCTCTGCAAAAAAAAAATCTATGGGTTATAATTTTGAATATTAAATCTCGTTCTGCCTTTGCAAAAATATAATACAGACCCTGCACAGCGGAGGAAAATAACCTAATTCCTAGAAGACGTCACCCATCCATTTCATCCATTGTGATGACATGATGTTTCTGCTAGTATCCATGGCACAAGCACGGCCTCTCGATGCAGTCCCTGCCCCTGTCGCTTCCTCTTGCTCAGGGCCCTACCGCCTTTGTTATTTCTCGAGGTGAATATGTTATGGTGGACGATCTGACTTCCGCCGCACTCACTCTTCCGCCATTCCTCTCTCTCAGCACCAAAACATGCAACTGCCATTTCACAGAAAACCCTAAACTAATCGCATATATATCATGCAACTACAAAATGTAGAAAAACACAAAACATCGAAGTGCCCGTCGAAACTATCAAAATAGACGTCAAGTTTAACCACCTCGAAAAAACTTCCAAATGGACGTCAAATTTAACATAGGCGCAGAAACATCTGGAGGTCCTCTACCATAGGGGGAACGCCTTCAACGTAATAATGTTCAATATTCATCTCCTTTTACAATATTGTTTCATTTCATTAAATTTTATTTAATTTCTAATTCATGGTTTTTCTTACAAACTTGTATAATAATTTTTTTGCAATGCTTTTACTATTTTTGAATCTTCTTTATGAGTTAATAAGAATATTTTACCTTTTATAAATCCAAATATAATAATGATTTGAACAATCCTAACAATAATATCTTGAGATAGTGTTGGACGGAGAAAATGACCAAGTGTCAGAGGGAACTAGAGTGCGCACGCACAGGAAAAGAAGAAGCGCGCGGGAAGGATGAACAGAGATTGTGTGCGGGACTGCACATACAAACCAAGGACTTAGCCATTTTCCAGCAACAAGATAAAAATTGGAAAAGTTGATGGAGTGCCGCCCAAGAAAAGATAAAAGCTTGAGACTTGGCGGCCAAACAAAGACTATTTTTGGAGGATGAACGTGCAGTTCGAGCTCACGCATAGAGGATAATAATAGGGATTAGGATAAATCTAATTTATAGGGTAAAATTCTATTATTAACTAATGTATAAACACATGTATTTGTCTATTTTGAGCACACCTATTATTAAGAAGGTGCATGGATGGTGAAGGGCAAGTCCCCACCACTATATATATATATTGTACTTAATTTTTTTGGAGACTGTGTATATGAGAACAGATCTATGATGTGTTAGTGTTTTGTTGTTCTGAAGTATTAGGGTGCATAACTCTGTTATACTATTGTTATGTATTCAGCGTCTGCTATGTAATATTTTGGTTATTAATGGATCATTGTGGATGGATTCTAGTTATTGATGTATCTGAATATGGTGCTCGCATGGTGCAAATGATCTTAGTGTTTATCTGATTTGTTATGTTTCCTTATTCCATGTGTTTCCTTATGATATCTATAATAAACTACTCTTGAATGTATGCTTTGGTATTGGTAATTATGAACATGCATGCCAACATCTTAACAAGCCAATACAAAGAAGGGAGCTGGTAGCTTCGTGCACTTCAGGTGAACGTTCAGACTTGTCTGAATGAAGTGTCAGCATGCACAGCAGTTAGGTGAAATATCACGACTACATTTTGGTTTCGTTGTCGAGACCTCTTTTCAAACTGTCTGCCAAGATGTTGCTTGCAGATGGCATATTGATTGACTCTAGAGAGTATTGAAGGTTGGATAGATGATAGACAAGACAAGTTTGCGCAGAGATATAACACTGGACCTAATTTTAATGCACGTTGGTGGGTAGAAAACAACCTTTATGATGCGCTCTATGAGACGTTCTTCACCTTCTTTCCAGTGGAATTGTATGAGTGGTTGGCAGCATATGCAGTAGGAAAGTGTTAGAGTTATAGATTGAGACTTTGGACACAGAAGGATCACCAAACTCTTATTGATGTTGATGTGGAGTGGACTCTAGTTGTAGATCATTGGTGGGCTGGAGCATTATGCAATTATATATTGGAGTACATTATTTCTACGTATATGTGTCCTAAAGAGGCCGAGTTCTAGTTCTTGCACAAACCCAGAGGATTTTACTTGCACGATATACCATTAATCGATCAAGATTTCGATGGTAGAACTGGATTTGAGCTCCCACCCATGGCTAGCTAAACCCCCACCATGCGTAGGGGCAAGAGCAGGGGTGGAGAAAGATGGCAGACCTAGCTGCAACAAGGCAAAGAAAGAAAAGACAACTCAAGTTTAATGAAGTGCGAGAGAGGGAAATGGCAAAACAAAGGGAGATCGAGAAGTCCCTCGAGTTGAGGAGAGAGATGGCTCGTGAAGGATTTGAAGCTCTCATAGAAGACGAGGAGAAACAGCATCTAGTCTCCCGACATAAGGTAAGCGCAACAGAGAATCCCCTTCGGCTTCGAATGAGAGCGCTTCAGAGGAGAGCATAAGGACTGCAAGTGCGCATCTGATTCCACCTAGCCACCTAGCCCTTGCACTTGGTGTTCCAAATCGAAAAGTAATCATTAAGAAGCAGGGTAGTGCAAGTAAACAAGCAGGGACAAGCAGATATCATTTTTTGTTGAATTCAAGAGATAAAGTTAGTAGCACACCCATGGCATCGCAGTCAGCATCATTGTTTGGAAGTGTTATGGCAGGATTGTTCCCAGGCGTGTCATCAGGACAGAATGTTGGCACGCAAACCATTGGGAGTACTACAGTAGCAGCTCCGACCAAACTGACCATTGGAATTCAATCTACTACCACGACTAGGACACAAGGAAGTATGTCGATTGGTCTGCAACCCGTCGTAGGGGGCACGGGAGGTTCAAGAGGATCAAGTGGATCAGGAGGAGGAAATACTGGTGGAGGTTCTGTCTCTGGATCTGGTGGACAAGGCCCACATCCTCGCTAACTCTCACATCAACCTCAGCAGGTTTACTATGAGATGTCTCTTCATTTGCCAGAGTATAGAGGTATTGAAGATGCAACAGAGCATGTACACAAGTGTGAATTACTATGGCACGCTAAAGGAATTACAACCTCAGACAGGAAGGCCAGTTAGTTTGCTACTACATTACAAGGGCACACGCATAGTTGGTACATGAAGTATGACCCCCATCAAATTGTGGTGGATTATGATGATTTACGTTCTACGTTTCTAGTAAAATTTCACATTCCAGAATTTGAGCAATAAAGCATCAACGCACTAAAGGATATCAAGTAAGGATTAGCTGAAAGTTTAAAAGATTATGACACGTGTTTCAAAGCTATGTTGCCCAAATTTTCTTGTGACATTCATCCCAGTCATCATGCGCAATGGTTTTTTGGAGGATTACGGACTCTGTTCTACAGAGCACTCTCTCATAAGACATGTGCATCCGCACGAGGCTTTGGAAGCCGCTCTACATGCTGAAGTTGTTGGGAGTGTTGATACCAAAGTGAGACCATTCTTAGAAGTACATATTGCAACTATGACAAAACAATTGGAGAAGCTTTCTGCCAACTCAGCGCATGAGATGCGAAGTGGAATATGGTGCATAGATTGTGAAGTAGAGGGACATACTAAAGATAATTTCCCACGCAAGTTGGTGCACACATTACTATTGAATTGTGAAGTTTGTCACCTGAATCATGATGTTCAAGATTGCCCTCTTTGGCAGTGTGCGTTCATGAAGAAGGTATCCATGTACTGCAAGATTTCCAAGTTTCACACTCACAACACCGTTGATTGTAGATTGATTGATAACATTCACGAAGCCATTGAGACAGGAGTGTGTTAGACTAGTGTGGCGAGTGGATCAAAGTAACAAGAAATTCATACTCATGAAGGGCACAACCATGGGGATAACATGAATCGAGGCTTCCATGGAGGATATAAAGGACAAGGTCGCAACAGTGGCATAGGAATATTTGTTAGAGGAACTTGTTATACTTGTAGATCCCCTGGTCATTATCAGCGCAAGTTCCCTCAAAATAATCTTTGCTCATGGTGTGGGAAGCAACACAAGTTAGAAGATTGTCCAGATTTGTATGAGCACATGTGCAAGACTTAGAAGAAGGAAAAGTGTGCGGAAATGATAAAGGTACAGTGTGTTGTTGTTGATCAATGGATGCCTAAGAAGACACTTGATCCTAAGTTACAGACAATAATGATTACTACATGCACTAAGGTTGTGCGCGCATGTGAGCCTCTTAAGGCTAAGCCACTCATTACAAAGGAGAAAGTGGTACATGCTAAGTATCCAGATGTTGCACACCAGAAGGAAGTCTCCCAGGAAACTATACAAGTCATTGGAGAACTGTAGGGTGAAATATAGTGCTTGAAAGACAAAGCGTGCGAGAGAGTGAGAAAAAATAGTTGAGCTCCTGCAAAAGGATGTGGATGACTTGAAGGAGGTGTGCAAGATGTTGCGTCGTGAGCATGGGGGGGTCACCTAGTAAAACTATGGTATAGCACGTGCGTTCGGAAGGTATTAAAGAATACCCTTGATTTTAATTTTTACCTCTACTTACTCAATTGATAATACCCCCTCCCGTTATATTATTAAAATGAAAATACCCCCTATTTTTTCCATGTACCTCACTTACCTATTTTTCCATTGCAATTTTATTTACCCCTTTTTATTTCTACCCGTATATGTCAAATAGAATATATATCATATTTCTCACTCAAATATTATTTTCTTAATACAACTTCTTTATAAATAGTGGGTTTGAATACATTCAAAACCTATTACCAGTTACTTTAATGTTATTCTCTAATAATTTATCGTTCTTCAAATAATTAAAATGGTGAAACAATATTATTTAAGATGAAAAGCATACTCAATCTTAGTTACTGACAAAATCAGAAGTTCCCTTTGCATCTCAATATTTCCTAGTTAAGAATATTCTAATTGATATTTCCTTATTCAATAAGAGATTATAATTTAATTTTGTGACCACACTCTTGCACTTTTCAAGTCTTTCAAATAGACAACAGTAGATAAATTGGGAAGATTATCAAATATAATTGTTTAGGTACATTATCATATAAAGACTATGATAAGTCTATTTTTATATTAACACTTATCATTTATTTAGTCATGGACTCTATTAATATATGTCCATATAAATACCTAATTAAAAAAATGCATTTTACATATAAAATAAAATAATTTCAATGGATGTAAATTCATTTACACAAAGCATTGAATTTAATTTAATGCATGAAATTAGAATGAATGAGAATAATGTCGAGTCATTGATTCAAAGTCATTGTTGAAGTCATAATAAAAGAATACCTCAAACGAGATATATTACATGCAACACAACTAACTAATTTGAAATACGGCTTAGTAAAAGTAAAGGAGCAATTAAAATATATCAAGTTCCGCTAAGAATTTATCCATTGCTATAGAGAAAATGAACTAGTTCATATCATAACAAGTTGACGTGACATGCCAAAAAAAAGAATCTTGAGATTCTAAAAAAATAAGCTTAATGTTATTTTTATTAGTTTATAATATTTAAAAATTACTCTAAATTTACATTAATATTATACAAGTATGCATGTGTTATGGGCGAACATCTTGAAAATGTATTGAGTTATCTATATCCATTTCAAAATTCAACCATCATTTATAAGTCTTGGAGTCTCAACTCCCTAAGTTTCCTCAACACACCAATACTAAGAATAAAAACAAAAAAAAATTCTCAGTCACCATTTGTAAAACCGTCAACACTTTGATACGATGAAAATAACACCTCTTTAACCTTGATTAAACCTACCTTGCAACACTTTCTATGGTCTTGTGTATGGACTAATACTAGCACCCTTTGCTTGTGTCTAATCTATCATTTGGGCCTAAGATTCCTTGTACTAAATTTTATTTGCAAGATGAAGATGTGTTATTTTTAAATTTTATAGTAGTACAAAAAATTACATTCTAAGTTGAATCCCAACACATTTGTCTCAAGTTGATTGATAGACTATTTATATTTGGTTAGTGCAATTTCCTAATGAGGAATTGAAATTCATCAAACAGTGAATGGGGGTTCAAATCCTTCAATCATTTAAGCAACCCTGGTTTACCATCTAAAAATGTAATATATAAACAAAGTGTCTTTTATATGAATAACAAAATGTGATTCCATAGTCTCCAAATAATTATGGATATGCACAGAAGGAGCTTGTCAAAAAAAATCAACAAAATTTTAATCAAATGCAATTGTAGATGTAAATCCTGACGCATCATTGCTTGCTAGCATCATAAAAGATTGTACAAAACTTGGAGTGTTGGTATAAAATCAAAATGTACATTAAAAAAAATTGAGTGCATTTTTTTTCCAAATGTTATGGTTGTGGCCGAAAACCCTCATAGGCACATATGCAAACTAGGTAGATTAAACAAGGCACATCTCGTTGACAAAATGAGTTATACACGTGACATCATAGAATGAAATGATTGCAGGATATAAAATTCATGGCTATTGCAATAATGCCATTAAACTCTCAATGAGCACCGTTTTCATTATTATCCAAACATTTCACTGCACATGTCAAAAAATATAAAATTAATATTATAGTGTTACAAATGAATCAATATAAATGAAAATGTATAAAGATTTTTAAATAATCTATAAGACATAGAAATTAAAAGAATGATAGTTAGAAGATAAAGACATCAAAAACATATGACTTATGTATGTTACAACTTGTCACAAGTGGGAACATTAGAAAAACCAATTAAGCCTCAAGATATTTAATACAAATTTATCCTTGGAAAACAAAATATAAGTTAAAACTACAAAGCAAGTAATTCAAACAAAAACATAATGTAAGCTATGAGAAATATTAATAAATAAATATGCAAAGTTGGTTTTACAGCTACTAATATTAGAGTGTTAAAACTTAGAGGCCATGTCACAAGGTTCTCTGAATTTCATTAAAAAAGTGCTATGAAAACATTCCCTGAATACTAAATTTTGCAGTAATTGGATGGTTGCAGTGAGTGCAAAACTCAGAGGTCTGCTTTACTAACAATGGTAAAGTAATTTTGTACTCTCATAATTAAATAAACAAAAAGTTATGGAGAACTATGCTAAAGAGAGCTCTCACTAATAGTTTTCCCAAAATCAGTACCATTATGGGTTGAATCAGCTATTATATGAATCATATAGCTTCAAAAGTATCCTATCTGCTATTTTTTTCTCCACAAAATAAATATATTGAGAAGCCTGGAAAGAGAAAATAGACGCCTTTATTAAGGAAGAGGATTTGACCAACCTGCATAACTTGGTAAAATATACAGACCTATGATCAATTCTATCTCCAGTATCTCTCTGATGGTGCATCACAGTACTTTGTTATCTCCTAATATTGTCCTTCAGGACAAGGTTGAGACTATTGTTTCCTGGCCTTTTATCACAGTTCTGAGTTGTGAAGGTGCTACCTTGTTCCCTTCATGCTTTTCTCTATACAATCTTTGAAGTTGTACACTTGTTAAGGATTGTATGTATTAAAGGTTCTTTGGTCTGTAGACTATTCCCTGAGGGCAGTACAATGCCAACACCCTGGCCTTATTGTTGAGAAAGAAGGAATAGAATCTCTCAAACCCCTAGTTTCAAGTTTCCAATCTCTGATAAAATTAGATGCATGTTAGTCTTGCTCCTTATACAATCCTTGATTGCTTCTCTGGAGATGTTTCTTGTTCTGCCTTTTATATGAAATTTGTTTATGAAAACCGTAATTGACCTATTTATATTGTGGAACTCTGAGGCAAGCACTGTAACGCTCCATTGTAGGGATGTGTTGACTTATAATTACCATAACTGCTCGAGCCTGGGAACTGCATGACAAATGATTGGTATCTTTGATGCATTTCTTTATGCGGATATCTTTAAGAAAATGAAGAAACTCAGATACAATTGATGCAGTATTCGTTATTGATCATAAGTGAAAGTCACCATATAAAGTTCTTAGAGATGGACTTATCAAGCAAAGCTTATATAAGCATGCAGTACTTGTTTCAAGCATTATGTCTTGTAATTATTTCTCAGCGCTATATATACTACATATCTGAACTTTCAATGCTAGAATTACTGATATTGATCTGCAACACAAATCTCCACATGGCTTTTTTATAGAAAAAGTTGTCATTATTGGAAATTATCTGACGCATTTGCAGATTACTGCACCTTCATTCACAGCATGGGATGTCTTACTTTCTATTGTTTTAAATTTTACTTGAACTGATGTAGTTGAAATCGTGGAAAATTTAATTCTTGGGAAATAAAATGAACTCCCTATCTAAATAGATTTTATGAGTTATACAAATATGAAGTTAGATAAATTAATCATAAGGTTTGAGAATACAGAGGAATTGCATCCTGTTGTCTTTAATATGAAGGCCTTTGTTTATTGTGCACAACTTATATCTTGTGGTTGTTTTGAGATTCCACAAACATTAAAACCTTCAGGAAACTCACAACAGTCACCACTTAACACTTGCAAATAGAAATAAGGAAAAGAAAGGGGCATATTAGACGCACAAATATCTTCTTGATTTGGCATCCCAACCTTTTTCCATCACAGTGAAAAACGTGTTTTCCTTCACGCCAGTGTAGCAAACTATGTTTTATTTTTATAGCATGTAATCACATACTATTGATTCCTGCACCCTATTGATAGTAGGTAGTTTATAACTCAATGTTAATGAAAATTTCAAATTTTAATATTTTGAAATTTGTATGTGTGAGAACGTGTGTCTATCAAACATACATTATATCTGAGCACCCCTCAAACCTGATTTTGAGAATATGTTAATATTGTTGGCCATCCCCATACTCATACAGGTACCCATACCTCCTACTGAGTATGTTCCAGATGCACACTATGTTGGTGGAGTATAATATCTTATTTTAATTCTAGAATCCAGGTAGCATATCCCATCATGGGTTGCCTTTAAATCAAAAGAAATGAAACTGGCAACAAATAAAATACATATTTTTTGATACTTTCTACTAAAGCTCTCTCTTTTATTGGAATATGTAGCTGTGGGATCCTCACATGCAAGATCTTGGGCTTTGTGATGGTAATGACAATTACATCGTTTTGATGGTATCAAATATGTTGTTCACTTATGTGGATCTCACATTTGAAATACTATGAGGATATATTTGGAAGTTCGCAAGATCAGTCTAATTCCCTATTTGAGGATGCAAGTGAAGTGTGTTCCAACATGGAGAGGGATGTTACTCTTGTTGAGTCAAATGGCCACATTAAAAGTGCCCCCAAGGTTTGTTTTCTTATAATCATTAAGTGTACCACTGGCTAACATTTGTATCATGCAATTACTTCTGGTGTGATCACATTTTCCAATTAGGACCATAGGACATGCATGTTTTATATCTTCATGTATATGGAGACGATTTTGTTTGTTTGTTTGGCCAAGTTTGAGTAGACTTGCTTGTAATCTATTATTGTTTTTGGGTAAATGACCCTTCTTTCATCACAGAGCAGTCTCTCCTTTTCGTTGGATGCCACTCTCCCAGGTCTGTTGGCTTGAACCCATTGAGCATTCAAGATGCACATTAAATGATCTCTACAAAGACACTGAACAAAAATTTACTAACACACTAATGCAAAAATAAGTTGAGGGTAAATATATATAAACCAAGTCGCAACACAAACACACACTCACAAAAATTGGGACAATTAGACAATTGTGATAATCACATGGAAACCATATCCATTGATATTTGTAGATCATTTTCTTTTCGTATTTTTTATCATACTAGGTCAATAGCCAAAAGAGAAGCATACAAAGAAGATATTACATTCAAAACATTCATATTATAGATATTCATACACTAAGGGGGTTACCCTAGGCACGATAGAATGGAGGGAATAGTGTTGCAAATTAAGAGGATATTCAAGAGCCTTATACATTGGTCCCTTAAGAGTGTAGAGTTAAGATATTTACAAGCAAAAATCATAGAAAAAAATTGTATTGCATGTAGGTCAGTTGGTACTAATTTCATGGAGGAGGAAGTTGTTCATGTCCTTGAAGTTTGTCCAGACACTCAGGGAAGAAGTTCATCTTTAGTTTATTTCTTCAACATTTTCGGGGAGTTGCTTGGAAATCCCCTCCAAGTGATTGATAGTCAAACTAACATGGTATTTGGGATTACAGTGGAAACATTACAGAAGTTGGACACTGATATTTTGTAATTGTTTCAGATTTCTACAATGTGCATTAGAATTTTAGGATTTTGCTATCAAAAGCGTGTTGTTGGTATTATGATTTTATCTTCATTAGCTATTTTTCCGCTTGTAATCTTCAAAATGCATGTATTTATATTTGCTTTCTATCCTAATCATCAACTTTCTTCATAGTACTGAGGTTGTTGATACATGTTCTTATGCATTGATTGTTGTCTTTCATGATATCAAGGGTGTGGATACATGTTCTTTTATGATACACGTTAATGATACGGTCTGGATACGGGTACAGATACAAAGTGTCCTATATGCGGATGCAGAAAAAAACTTTGTGGCCCCGGATACGGTGTTGGATACAGCCGTACAATATATATATATATATTCCAACCTAATAAATAGAAATTAACCGCATATTATGCATATGAAAAACAAAATAAACTAAATAACCACAACAAACTACTCATAATTTCATTGAACCTAAGCACAAGCATCATCCCTACCACATTGAGTTGAGGTGTTTATTACATTTATCTCATAAATGTTATTTTTGTCCTTGTTTTTTATGGTTTGTATTATGTACCTTCCATAGAATAATGTTGTTGCAAAACCTGAAATTTCTGCTCTAGTGATATATTAAATCTAAAGCAGAAAAAAATTTTAAAAAAACAAAAAAAAAATTAGGCTTGGAAATGCCCAAGGTACGACTGGGCAGGTCCAGGTATGTCTGGGTAGGTCTGGGTACGTCTGAAAATGCATGTCTATCAAACATACATTATATCTGAGCACCCCTCAAACCTGATTCTGAAAATATGTTAATATTGTTGGCCATCCCCATACTCATACGGGTACCCATACCTCCTACTGAGTATGTTCCAGATGCACACTATGATCTGTTGGAGTATCCCACCTTATTTTAATACTACGGAATTCAGGTTGGAAGTCTATGCCATGCATGGATCTTTTCTTGTAAACTTCACAATATTAGGAAATTGACATAGATAATTACGATGAATGCATTTTTCGTAAAATGAACAGATTTCTGTTTACTAAGTTTGGCATAGCACTATAGCATTGATGTGGCATAATAGTAGAGATTTGGTACAAAATTTGTGTTCTTATCCTGGGACACTTTGAGCCTTCTAATGTGCCAAGTTGAATCAATATGCCCTGATATTATAGCTCCATATTTCTCAAAAGATCTAGCTTCTTTGGAAGATAATTTTCCAATAAAGAGAGCAAGCATCCATATTCTTTCTTCAGAATCCTCAACGAAGCATGTTGTTTTGAAAATTCAGAAATCTGGCAATCTACTATGTTATGGGCTTCACTTAACTCTTCTGTACGTGCAGCAAATACATCCTTGAGCACTTGTATCTTACAGTTGCTTTCAGCTTCTGTTGCCTTCATTTTATTTGTAAGCATAGAGATCTTGTTTTCGGAGGAAGATCAGGTATCTAATGCTACAAGGTGCTTCTGAACTTTCCTTCACTCATATGCCTTGTCCTTAACCTGATGTGATAGCAATATCTATGTAGCAACCCTAAACAATTGCACATCTTAGGGTGCATCTATCTACAGAACAAGTAGATATCTAGAGAATATTTTTTGCAACAGAGCAACCTAGACATCCGATCTTATTTTTGCAAAATCTCATTCAATCTTCCAAGATGCTAATGATGACTCCCTAATGGTAAACATATGTAAACATGGGAACAGTACATAACATGCATGCACAGACATGTCATAAGTCTTATAAGCATGTCATGACCTAATGAATGAATTGTATAGCTTTAAAAGTATCGTATCTGCTGTTTTTTTCTCCATGTATTGAACAACAAAAAAAAGTTGAGTGGGAAAAATAGACCCATGTCAAACAAACCCACCAACCGGGTTAAGCGCTCTTAAAAACCCAAAGTAGAACATGGAGAGTGACACATACTAAACAACCTTTCAGACCTCTCATTTTCCTTGCATGATAATACAAGCACTTTATTTGAGATCTAAAGGAGTTAAACCATGCTAAAACCCAAGTTAAAGTTGTAAATTTAGCAGTAATTGGATAGTTGCAGCGAGTACAGAAGTCATAGTTCTGATTTACTAGCAACGGTAAAGAATGGTTCTCTACTCTCATAATTAAATAAACATAATGTTATGGAGAACTATGCTAAACAAAGCTCTTGCTAATAGTTGTCCTAAAATCAGTACCATTATGGGTTAAATCAGTTACATATGAATTGTATAGCTTTAAAAGTATCGTATCTGCTGTTTTTTTCTCTATGTATTGAACAACAGTAAAAATTTGAGTGGGAAAAATAGACCCATGTCAAACAAACCCACCAACCGGGTTAAGCGCTCTTCAAAACCCAAAGTAGAACATGGAGAGTGACACATACTAAACAACCTTTCAGACCTCTCATTTTCCTTGCATGATAATACAAGCACTTTATTTGAGATCTAAAGGAGTTAAACCATGCTAAAACCCAAGTTAACGTTGTAAATTTAGCAGTAATTGGATAGTTGCAGCGAGTACAGAAGTCAGATTTCTGATTTACTAGCAACGGTAAAGTATGGTTCTCTACTCTCATAATTAAATAAACATAATGTTATGGAGAACTATGCTAAACAGAGATATGGCTAATAGCTGTCCTAAAATCAGTACCATTATGGGTTAAATCAGAAACATATGAATTGTATAGCTTTAAAAGTATCGTATCTGCTGTTTTTTTCTCCATGTATTGAACAACAAAAAAAAGTTGAGTGGGAAAAATAGACCCATGTCAAACAAACCCACCAACCGGGTTAAGCGCTCTTCAAAACCCAAAGTAGAACATGGAGAGTGACACATACTAAACAGCCTTTCAGACCTCTCATTTTCCTTGCATGATAATACAAGCACTTTATTTGAGATCTAAAGGAGTTAAACCATGCTAAAACCCAAGTTAACGTTGTAAATTTAGCAGTAATTGGATAGTTGCAGCGAGTACAGAAGTCAGATTTCTGATTTACTAGCAACGGTAAAGTATGGTTCTCTACTCTCATAATTAAATAAACATAATGTTATGGAGAACTATGCTAAACAGAGATATGGCTAATAGCTGTCCTAAAATCAGTACCATTATGGGTTAAATCAGAAACATATGAATTGTATAGCTTTAAAAGTATCGTATCTGCTGTTTTTTTCTCCATGTATTGAACAACAAAAAAAAGTTGAGTGGGAAAAATAGACCCATGTCAAACAAACCCACCAACCGGGTTAAGCGCTCTTCAAAACCCAAAGTAGAACATGGAGAGTGACACATACTAAACAACCTTTCAGACCTCTCATTTTCCTTGCATGATAATACAAGCACTTACTTTTACTTTTAGATAAAATCACGTATCAAATAACTATATTACGAGTTTTAGATATTTCTGTAGGTTCAAGGAGAGTGGAGGATGTTTGCACTAACCTGTAAAATCTAAAATTGCATCATTTTCAGATGGTATCATCAAGCACCATTTTCATTAATATCTGAACCTTTCACTGCAGCACATACCAAAAAATATAAAATTAATGTTATAGGGTTACAAATGAATCGATAAATTATAAAAATGAAAATTAACAAAGATTTGTAAATCATTTATAATAAAAATACATTCAAAGAAGGAAGACAAAAGGATTTTAAAACTACACCTTGTTTAAGTTTTTTGTGAAATCTTCAAAAATAATGTAATCACTATCTTATAATTTGTAGGTATTGCTCCTAGAATCATATGATAAGTTGGCAGCCGCGATGATAGATTCAAGTTGTACAAAAAGATGGTCTGTAGAATCATACTTGTATATGTGTTTCCCCTTTATTTTATTGTACCAACAAAGTTGAAGTTCAATTCCTTCTTGTCTATCCAAAAGATCAATGTCATTATGGTAATCAAACACTTTATTACCATCTTTTTTCCGTATTCTTTGAACCCTTCCAATGTACCATGTTCCGCATGAAACACCATGATTTGTACTTCGAGAAACCCCTTTTCTTGTAGTACGTTCAGCTATGGGTATAGAATCAATGTCAAACAAAACCCCACAATCTGACCCAATGCCAAAGCTAACTGAAACACCCTTTCTTGGTGCTCTCTCATCTCGTCTAAAGTACACCCCATTTCTCACTTTGGTCAGCCTATCCTTGGATAATGTTGGATTTCCATTCAATTGACTAACCAAACATGATTTATACATATCCTTACCATCGAGATCAACAACTGGTTTAATGGCTGCACTTTCATTATCCTCAATGGAATCTAATATTTCATCCAACTCATGCCTCCACTCACTTTCCATTGTTTGAAATTCACTTCCATCAACTACCATCAATGATGAAGGTTGGAATATAGAGATAGAATGCTCTGGAAGAGAGTCGTGAAGTACTTCATCCACAACTTGAAATTTTGGATAATTTTGATCCTCTTTCCATGGTTTAAGCCACCAAGAAGATTGAGTGTTATTAATGGGTTTCATGCCAAGACTTGATAAAATGCCTTGTGCATCATTCAATCCTTTTTTTAGAGCTTCTATAATTTTATCATCAGTTGATATTGTATCATATTGTGACAACACAGTAGGGTTATACTTCATGTTTTGATGCAATTTACTCCATATGTTTTCTTGCTTCTTATGAGATTTATTAAAATGAAGTCCTTGGGGACTTGCTTCTTCTTCAGCAACCCTATTAAGAGTTCCAACAGTGTGAAGTAAATCAGTGAAATCGTAGGACCTTTCTACTCCAACCATGCCACCAACTTTGCTAAAGAAGTTTTCACATACATCTGAACCAGTTAGGTGCAATACACATGGTAAGTGTGGGTAGTGATCCCGAAACAATTTCATCAATAAAACTACAAAATGGCAAGAAATTTGCACATCAAGATATGCCTCTTTGCTGATAAAATTAATGCTAACATCTGTTTGGGACTAATTTCATACCCAACACAGCCATAATATAAAGAAATGATGAACTCTTGATGCATTCCACACTCTTTCCCAAAGAGTCAGAGTATTAGACAAAAAAATGTCAATGTAATCAGCAACAATTGATAAATAAATCTCTGTACCTAATGTCCTCTCTGTCCTGCCACTTATTGTACTTCTCATATCTTTCAAACAATTTTGAACATGCCTTGAAGCAATGCGTTGTGCTGAAGCCCAATTTTGTCGATCTATCCTCTCTATATCTTCAACTTTCAACTTGTGATCATCCACTTTAAAATTATTATAAACCATTCGAACATGATTAAAACTAATCAACTCTTTTCCAACTATCAAATCCCGTCGACCACTAAATAAAGGATTCACTAACTTTTTTCCATTATGGATGTAATCTTGATCATGAAGTCCTGTTACTTTTTTATCAATATATGAACCTGTTAGCCTCCATCCTTCCCATGGAATTTGATATCTAGATCCCATTGTTGAAGAATAATCCCTTAACATAAGATGTCTTCTTCTACTATCTCCATCTGAGGAATGGCCAATAATAGGTCCTAAATACTTTTCTACATGTTTCTTCCACATCACTTCTATTGTTTTCCATTGTTGATGAACAAAATCTGCATTGAACCTATTGCATGTTGGATGAAGAACCACAACCAAACGAGGAAGCATATCATGTAAGGGGTTTGCAATAATAACACGTGCATAGTGTCCAATCACATTGTTCTTAAAAGCATCTGTAATATTTTCATATCCTACTGCTCCTTCGCCAACCGTCACTAAGAAATGTGATTGACATTGGTGTTCTTCTTTATTTCCACAAAAACCCACCAACGTATCACTTTTTGCAACCCACCTGATATATTTTTTCACAACTGTTTCATCTTCAGCAAGGCATACGGGAATTGGGCCTTCTATCCCATGCTTGGACTTATAACTAGCATAAATATTTCCTATTGCCTTAAAAATGTATTCATGTTCCCCTGGAATGTATGTTAATGATTTTCGAACTTGCCTTAGAGTTGTAGATATTGAAGGACCATCTAGATTCAAGCTAAGAAAGCTATGCAATCTAGGACCTCCCCATAGCTTAATCATCTCGTAAATAGATTTGGTGGATTTACTATACCTTTTTCCTTCCTTAGAATGCACAATATTGTGAAAGATATCCTGTACAAATTCCCAAACTACATCCTTACCCTGTAATTTTCCTTTTTTATGTGCCTCACACACATCTTTGCAAAATCGATATACATCTTTCCTTTCTATAGATTCAAATAACTTTTCCTTTAGGGATCTAATTCTAATAGATAATGAAGCAACAATTGTCCTCTCCCACCAAAGAGCACGCATTGTTATTCTTAGGCTTGTATTAGCATCTCGTGAAACTCTTTTGAGTTCACTTTGAGTCAAAAAGTCTAATCTTCTCCCTCTTCCTGTATCTCTCCCATGTCTTTTAGTGGAGCTTATCATTTCACGATATAAACGCATCCTGAAGTCATCACAATTGGGAACCAACTTACAAAATGTACATGTCAATGAATCAAAGGGGAATCCTGACTCAGAGACCCTTTTACAATGAATATGCCTATAAGTTCCATTGATACTACATTCAATGCCATTATAACATATTGATCTCTTGGTATGCTTCTCAATGGCCCAAAATTTCCCATCCCTTTGATCATCCATTAAGATCTTAGTGTCTAATCGCTTCCCATTTCTATAAATATATGGTTCCCAAAACCCCCAACATAGAAGTAATATGTGAGATCCGTGAGCTGTAAAAAGGAAATATATAATTAAAAATACTATTAAGTAATAATACATTAGAGAAAGTGATAATCCAATAATAATTACAAGTTATGCAACGTACCTGCATGTGAAACTCTTGTGCTTGTAGAAGCTTCTTGCACTATTGGTTGTGATGATGGGACCAAAAACCTATTCAAACTTTGTTGGGACTTATCAATGGTAGGCTTCTTGGGTCTACCAACTGTGCCACTCCTCAACTCAACTGTAGAAGTCTTATTTGTAGTAAGTGTGTGCTTCTTTGATTTCATGTGCTCATTTATAGATGAGGCAATACTACCACTAGCAGGCACTAAAGAAAACCATTTATTGCAGCGTGTACACTCCACTTTGACTTTTCTCTTGTCTGCATATTCTCCAAGTGTTGCTTCCACCACCTTGAACAAATCTGAATCTTGTGTCTTGTTAAGATCATGTAGAATTTTGATTGCATGTTCAATCTCAGATCGATCTCCAGACACCTTTTTTGGTGTTATTTGGTTGCATGATGGACTTTCACTATTTCCAATTGTTGTAATTTTATGTTGATGCTTTTCAGATTTCATATGAGAATTCTTGTAGTTACGGATAGTTTGACTTGCTGATGATATATCCCCTGATCCATAATCAATTCCACAAGCCCCACAATGAAGTTTTATTTGAGGTTTTCCCTCTTTTAAACATTGTTTCAAACTAAGCTTCTCGAGGACAAACTTTTCCTTTAATTCATTCAGTTTGTCTTCCCATTTTTTCAATAAATTGATATCAATAACTACAACCTGCTCTACTGATTTAGAACTTTCAACAAATTTTGATTGTTTTTGCATGGGCTCCTTCACATTCTCAAAATATTCAGCAGATCTTGATTGTATAAACATGGACTCCATCACATTCTCTCCAACAGTTGCAAATTTTTCTACCATCTCGCTTATATTTTTTTCAGCTGTACCAATATCCAAAGTTTCAAGTTTCCTCTTGATGCCTATAGTTGATGAAGAAACTTTCCAATTTTTCTCTTGCTTTGGGTTTAATGAATGCCCTTTATTGTTAACAAATTCAAATGGATATTCAACAACATCATCTTTCACCATTTCATGACGAACAATAGAAAATGTAGAATCCCTCAGACATCTAACTATACCAATGACATGATTCCCTTCACCAGTTACAATATCAATATCCAAATCATCCCCTGGATCCATCTGTAATTCCATCAATATGTACCATATTAGTACAATAAAATTATTTGAATCTAAAAAACAAATAATATAAAATTATAAAACAAATAATACTATTGGTTGCACTTGAAAGAACACGAGTGATTTATTAGTATCTTGCTGTTTGAAAAATAAGCAATCAAAAAATGCTATTCTAAAACATGAATAAGGGCTCTCCTTTGAAATAGATTTAAAGCGAAACTCCTTATAGGAAGATTTTTAGGTAGGGAGATGCTAGAACTCTAAACAACCATGACTTGATCATGGAGTTTGCATATTTAAGGGATGCTCTCATCATATGGCTAACGACCGAACAACCTAAGACAATTTTTATTTTCTCTTTGATGCTTTCTTCAAAAAAAACAAAGCCGTTGGCTAAATACCTAAGACCTCACCTGAACCTTACCAAACACCGCCATCTGATTACTTGCTACATTTGCAGTAGGTACTACCAATGGTACTTTCTCATAAGTGACCGCATCTTCTTCATCAATGATTACCACATAAGACTTAGGTAGAACCTCAGGAATACCAGTTGGGTATGAAGGCTGAACTACTGAACTATTTGGAGTCCAAGAAGGTGTATTATCAATATTTTATAAGCCCCAACACTGGAACTTTATTCTTTGATCAATATTTTATAAGCCCCAACACTGGAACTCTGTAAGGTTACTTGGAATAAGAGGACCTTGAAGCTGATTGAGAAGAATTTTGTGGATGGAGGAGCAGAAATATGTGTCTTAGAGGACATGAAAAGAGAGGTGAAGGAAGTAAAATTTTCTGTACAAGGTGAAACTTTTGATAGAGCTGCAGAAGAAGCGAAAATGTAGAAGAATTTTTTTATCTAAACTTTCGGAGCATCTATTTGTGTGAAAAGACAGTAAAGGAGCCATTTGGGAATGAGGTGAATGAGTTTTTGAATCTAATATGAAGACCGAATTAGGAGAGGAAGATGTAGTTGCAGTAGAGGCAGCGGAGCTATTTAACGTTGCAGTGAGGACAGTTAAAGAAGAGGACTATCCTAGAGCTAGCGGTCAAGGTTATGAGTAACCATTTTGGTGCCCAAAGATAGGTTGCTTGCTTTGAAAAGTAAGCTATGGAGGAAGGAACAGTGGATGAGGTATACTCTTGCAGGAAGTATGTGAAAGTGGTGTTTACGAAACTTGGTGGAGGAGGACAGGTATAGGTGAGAAAGAGAAAAACCCCACAACATGATGGAATGAAAAAGAGAGAGTTCGTTGGTGAAGGTGGACAGATTGTTCCCAAGCAATAGGCAAGGAAAAGAGAGAGATAATTAGGGTTAGGCAAAGAAGGACAAAGGGGATATTTATCATTAACAAGCCAACATGGTGTAACAAACTATGGTAATGTGGTAAAACATGAATTCACTAAGGCTAATAAATGTTGAACATGGATAAATGCACAATCATGCATAATGAATGCAAATAAAAGTAGCTAGCCCATGCATTGAGAATTATAAAATAAGGATTGAAGATTTGTTCAAATTGTGGACCTGACTAATTTTAGGTGATCACAAAGAAAAAAAAAGGAAATATGCATTCACAACAATTGAATAAACTATGGACCCGAACCTTCATGGAATAGGATATCGTGAAACAAGTTACACATTCAGGGTGCAGAATGATTGGTCTCAGACAGAGAATCGTGTAAAGGAAGGACACTATGGATGAGATGATTATGAATATTGGTGATCATTAATATAACTTTTAATATGGATTTTGTTAAAGGCTCCCATTCCTGTGATGAGTATATCTAGTTACTGTGGAAAATAGTTTAAATGTTGCATAGATCATTGAAAATATCACATCTCTTATGAGAGGTGGAAAAAACATAGAGAAATGTCAATGGAGACTGTGTTCTCACCAATACCTTGATCGACGACTTCTTCTTTGAGACAAAATCAACATGCCTCCTTCCACCTCCATGTTGTAAAACAATCTTGGTTTGGCAACTATTTATAATAATATGGTTTTTAGTGTGGTCTCCAGTTTGGTTATAGGACAAGAGAAACAAACTTCCCATGATTTGCATTCTCATCTCTTAAGAACTTTCCAAAATATATGGCATCATCAAAAGAGATCAAGTTATTTGCATTTACATGGTCAATGAGATCATTATCTACAGCTTGTAGAGTAGGTTTTGCTAGAAAATCAAGATGAATGCTACATTTATGGAATGCTTTCATTTCCTTTATTGGAGATCCGGAGAATGAGAGATGCAGAATTGGCAGTATAGAAAAAGTGACTGCATCTGTGCTGCAAGTTTGATATCAATTCAAGCTTATGTATTTTGAGTCATTGGTATCAGAGTAACTGTCTGCCCAGCAGATCTACGTATAGTTTCGTAGATCAGTTTCTGACTGTATTCCTCTTGCTATACGTTGGACTTCAGATACCTGCGTTGGAATTCCAACATGGGTAAATCATTTTATCGTTTGGGTAAGTTGCAATGCTACTCAATGTGTATATTATTAATCAATTGTTTTTTGTCAACGATATTTCTCTTAACATAAATTCATTCACAAAAAATTGTGTAATGTTTAGGATTTTGTTTGAACTGTTTACTAGCCATTCTGTTTAGATGGTGCTATTTTAATGTGGTGGTAATAAGTTATTATTATTATTGATTTATTACTATAAAAATGTTTTAATATGATTTATGGGATCAATTGTGTGTGATTTTTCTGATTCATAAAATGTTTTGAAGATGATTTATTGGATGTATGTATTTCAAATCACTGTATGTATTTGTATGATGATAAATAACGTAAAGTTAACCAAAAAACACATAGAATTGACGACATAAATCTTTTATTTATTTCATGGATGGTGGAAACATCAAAAATCCTATAAAATATTCATTTTAATCCTTATTTTTATTGATTTATTAGTTTAATACATTGTTAGCTTGTTGAATATTATTGTCACGATCTGACTGTTTCTATGAAGGTGAAAAACTAGCAATGTCTACATAGAACAAGAATATTTTTAACATGATGGAAAATCTCCACCTGGATAAGAGTTATAACGAGCGTATTCGACAGCTCTTGGATGATTTTGATACACTTTGAAATTTGGGAGTGATGAAAGCATACAATTGCCTAGTATTGTTGTTGTGGGAGACCAGTCATCTGGTAAATCCAATGTACTTGAATCTCTGGCAGTGGAAGGTATTATTAACCTACCAAGGCTAGGGGATTTGTACTCGAATCCCCCTCATCATGAGGTTGCAGAGTTCTAAAAGCCAAGAGACTGAGATTACCATAGAATACAATGGAGTGAAGAACAACATTTTTGAGTGTGAAATTACAGAAGCTCTAAATGCGGCTATAAATGAAATTGCAGGAGCCTGGAAGGGTATCAGTGACACCAAAATTACACTGAACGTAAGCAAATCCAGCGCTCCAGATCTCACAATGGTGGATTTTCCAGGCATCACTAGGGTGCTTGTACATGGCCAGTTGCAGGACATTTATGACCAAATTTCTCGGGTTATCAAATAGTATATAACTCCCAAAGAGAGTATAATTCTGAATGTGTTGTCTGCTTCTGTCGATTTCCCAACTTGTGAATCTATAAGAATGTCACAATTAGTTGATGAAAAGGGTCAAAGAACTTTGGCGGTGGTTACGAAGGTCGACAAAGCTGCTGAAGGTCTATTTGAGAAAGTTACAGTGGATGTTGTGAATATCGGCCTTGGATACGTCTGTGTCAGAAACAGAATTGGGAATGAATCAAATGCCCAGGCAAGGCAGCTAGAGAAGGAACTGTTTCAATGAGACCAAAATCTTTCAAAGATCGAGAAAATCCATGGTTGGAATATTTGTACCAGCCAAGAGGCTAATGCAGATCCAAGCAATAGGTATAAGCAAATGCTTTCCTTAAATTGTGAAAATATAGACTCAACATTATTTAGGAGGCATTCAGAGCTCAATGCATTGCACATGAATTTTTCTAACTTAGCAGAAGCTATGATTGAATTCATGAGATTGATGGATTCCGTCAAGGGAATGCTACACAAGCTCATTATACAGGGAGACATCGAGTTGTTCCCTGATGAGCCTGACATGCATTGTATTGCGTGTCTCACTAGAATGTTCAAGGCTTACACACACGACCTCCTTGTTGCAACAAATGTGCTCTCCACGAATAAGTTTCTTGTTGAAGAAATAAATTTAATGGAAGAGGCACAAGGAGTTAGTCTTCCCAACTTCTTAACTCATTCTATTTTCCTAAACCTTCTTCAGACTCGCGTTGATTTGTTTGCTAAGTGGAGCAGAGATTTAGCTATGCAGGCCTATAATTATTTAGACAGAGTCATATGTCGTGTATCAAATCTCCATCCTAATACAACTAGATCTTCAATGATGTGGTCTCAAGGAACAAGCAGTCACTTAAGTTCCCAAAAGTCTCCATATGCACTCAAGAGACACTGCAGAGCCTTGGGACAAATAAAACATTCAATGGGAGCTTCCTAAGAGAAATATAAAATATGACTTTGGGCTCATTGGGATCTGAAACAAAATCTTTTACATTTGCAGAGGCACTGTGACTCATTGGAGGGCTCAAAGCATTACATGAGAGCCTTTGGAGTGGGTGAAAGTCTTCTAAAACTTGTTTTGAAAGGAAAACAGTTCCGAGGGACTTTAATTGTGAACTGTGGGCCCAAATCTGTACAAGTTATGAAATATTTTAATTCCTTTCTCAAACCAAAATTAGGTAGAGCATCCTCTTGTCAAGGCAAGGATCTTGTCATTATATTTCAGATTCGACGAAATCACTTTGTAGGCTTCCCACCTAGTGTCAAAAGAAGAGAAGATAGGTTGCCCAACCACCATGTGCTTCAATTGTTCCCATGCCTTCCAAATTGACTGAAGAATAAAGGACCCGTGAGGAGTAATCCAGCTCGGAGAAAGAGACAATTTAGCTTGATGGTTCAGGTATTACTCTATTTCAGGCTTTTGAAGTTACTAATAACATTTATCTTATTATTTTAAATGATTTCATCCAAATTTCAATTTCCAAATACAATTTATATCTCCTTAAAAAATTGTTAGATTTCCCTGCTAATACCAATACCACAAGCAATTCTGGACTCATTGTTTTTGTCTATACTGGTAGTAATTTTTGAGGCATTCTGTCAAAAATTCAAAGAAATCCCTGATAATGTTTATACTGGTATTTTGGTCTGCTAATTTTTGAGGCATTCTATCAAACATTCAAAGAAATCCTAGGCCTCCTCTTAGCATCTGCATATTTTAGACACGATATCCCCAATCAAGAAATTTAATATTTCAGTTGCATAAAGTTACAAATATGTAGCTTGGGGGAAAAAATTACCTAAGATATTCTTACAAACTAATTTGTTTATATGAACTGTAAGTAGAAATTCTTCATGTGTTTACTATATCTAATTAAAAGGTCTTCATATAGAAGACTTTAGAACTTGAAATGCAATCCCCCATACTTTATAGAGATAAATAAAGGCTTTCAATCTTATAACCTTCAAGCTAGCATTCATTGGATTTTAGACGTAGACTTCACAATGATTTAAAAATATTAAGAATATTAGAAAAGAATAATTACAAAACTTGACTTCATTTCAATGTTTGAAAAAGAAGAATCTCTTTAGAAATGCTAAAGAATACCCTTATTATTGTTATCTAAAGTTTACAAAACAAAAGAAAAGATAGATTCCAGCATAATCATGATTAAATGGTGTTCGGGATAGTTACCACAACTGGTTTTGAGCTTTCTTATCTCACAATATAGAACTACAAGAAATATAACTAACTGTCTTAGGTGGTATGTAACTAACTAGTTGCCACAACTGGTTTATAGCTTTCTTATCTAATGCCAAATGATGTTGATGCAGGGGTGCGTGCAAGTGTAGGTGACTTAGACATAGCTTCGGGCAAATGGGTTAGGCTCTACCTCTCTTGAAAGGAGGGTACACGTGCAAGTAAAACAATTACGCAATGGCCTATGCACCCGGGGATCTCCTCAAGGTTCCGTTCACCATGTCTTGGTGACCATAACATTTGCTCGCAATAGCTCAAGGTGGGCTGGTGGTCATATGATTTTCACGAGGGCATTTGCTGGTTCGTTCATAGGTTCTAGAGTGATTGTGCGTGGGAGTGCGCAATGGGAAAACAGTGGGATTTAGCCTCAAAGGATTAAGCGTGGGTGCGCACGAGGCTGTCAGGTAACTCATTCATTGTGTGTGGTAATTCAGATGCGAAAGATAGTGTGCAACGAGTTTCATCTGCAATCACAAAGAGTTAACAATATAAACCGATTGCAAGCTTTAGTCCTAAATCTAACAGAGTATAGAAAAGTGCAAAAGAGGAGAAGGGTAGGGTAGAAAGAGAAATGAATCCGATGGCACGGAAGAGACCCCTTTTCAGTTGGTGAAGATAGATCCAAAAACTATACTCACACTCAGACCAACATTCGCTCGATCAAGATTTGCGCAGGTGCAAGAGTATGAGAAATTTTTTGCAAAGCAAAGAGGGACGACGTCGTTGGATACCCAGGAAGTGAGCATTGACTCCAAGTGACTATCAAATGAGATAGGAATTGTGTAGAGGATGGAAATTTGAAATGCGCGAGTAGTCCAATCTTTCAGGGAAAGACCCAGGGGTTCCATGATTTCTTGAAGGGAAATTAGGGACGTGTTGTTTATTTGTTGTTGTGTCTAAACAACAAGGTGCAAGTTGAGATGGATTTTTACTAAATAAAATAATTTCACTAAGGCCTGTGCAAAAAAGGCCGGGTGTACGTATAGGTGAGTTTTGACCGAATAGTTTATCACGTTACAAAGCCCTATATAGAAGAGGCTGGGTGGAAGCCTCGGTAGATTTTGATAGAATAGATTGTTATATTACGGAGGCCTATTGGAAGAGGTTGGGTGCAAGTCTATGAGAACTTTGACTTGACATAATAGATCATTATGTTACTAAGGCATTTCTAGAAGAGGCTGGGTGCAAGTTTAAGTGAATTTTGACAAATCAGATTATGATGTTAGCAAGGTCTACATGGAAGAGGTTGGATGTTAGTGTAGATCTTTATGTTACTATGGCCTATATGGAAGTGGTTGGATGCAAGTATGTGTAAATTTTGACAGAATAGATTGTTATTTTACTGAGGCAGAGGCCTATTTAGAAGAAAATAGATGCAGGTTTAGATGGAAAAGGCTGGGCGGAAGTTTTAGCAAGTTTTGACAGAATATACATTTATTGTATTGAGCCCTATATGGAAGAAACTAAGTACAAGTCCAAGTAAATTTTAGAAGAATAGATTGTTATGATACTAAGGCCTATGCAAACGAACCTGGGTGCATGCCTAGGTGATTTTTGATTTGACAGATCAGATCACTATGCCATGAAGGCCTATCTAGAAGATGTTGGATGCAAGTTTATGCAGATTTTATAAGAATAGATTGTTATGTTACTGAGACATATGTGGACGAGGTTAGGTGAAGCTATTCATAGACTTCGATCGAAAATAAAGTTAAGGAAGAGCTTGGCTGCAAGTACATGTAAACTTTGGCATAATAGATTGTTATGTTAGAAAGGAGTCAGGACTATGTATTAGAGGCTGGGTGCAAGACTAGGTGAATTTTAGTTTAGCAAAATAAAGCATTTGTCTATTAAGGCCTATCTAAAAGAGGTTGGATGGAAATTTAGGTTTATTCTGACAGAATAGATGGTTGTTTTACTGTTGTTTTACTAAGGTGCACTCGAGAGAAGCTGGGTACAAGTCTCGATGAAATTTCACTTGACATGATAGGTCATTATGGTTTGAAGGCCCGTCTAGAAAAGGTCGGGCACAAATTTAGGTGGATACAGTGTAGATTGTTATGTTACTGATGTCTATATGGAAGAGGCTAGGTGCAACTGCATGTAAATTTTGACAGAATAGCTTGTATATTAGTAAGGCCTAATCGGAAGAGGCTAGATACAAGTCCTGCTAAATTCTAATAGAATCAATTCTTATGTCACGAAAGACTTTATGGGAGAGGCTAGATGTAAGCCTAAGTAAAGTTTAACAGAATAGATTGTTATGTTACTCGGGCCCCTGTGGAATATGCTAAGTGTGGGTCTAGGTAAACTTTAGGTTAATAAAATAGATCATCATGTTACTAAGGAAAATCTAGAAGAGGTTGGGTGCAAGTTTTGGTGAATGTTGTTTGACCGAATTAATCATTATACTAAAGCTTTCCCTGGAGCAGGTGCAAATCTAGGTGAATTTTGACAGAACAGTTCCTTATGTGAATTGTCAGAAACCAAATTAATCGTTATACTAAAGCTTTCCCTGGAGCAGGTGCAAATCTAGGTGAAGTTTGACAGAACAGTTCCTTATGTGAATTGTCAGAAAGAGGCTCCTGCAAGTCCAAGTAAATTTTGACCTTATAAATCCTTAGGTATGTTACTAAAACTTGTCCTCGAGATGTTACAAATCTAGGTATTTTAGAAATCATCAAACAATAGAATGTAGTAAAATAGAGGAATTCAATAACTCACAGGCTTCACATATGCCGAATACCCAACTCGTTACAGCGCGCCTAACAATGGAAGTCAGGTCAATCCCCCAATACACAACATCAATGTCCTACTGTAAATTCAAGATTGCCGAAACACCCTCTTCCTCTTTCAATTAGTCAATATCTTCAAAACTCTAGGGCTGTGACCCCACAATTAAATTGGGTGTAATACGAGTGTAATGCATTCCTGCAATTAAATCAAATCCCCATTAAATAAATAAAAAAACATGAGCATGCCAGATACATGAGTCATGAGTATAATTTAGCATGAGTCGTGCCTTGATTTGTAAGGGCATCCGCCGCCTTATTCTTCTCACGCGGTATGTGTGCAAGTTGGGAGGGTACTGGAGAAGGTGAAGTGATCCGGTTGAGCATTTGTTCTTTGTATCTGGTGAAACAGTATCAATGCATCTTCAGGAAGCCCATGTCTATGGTAAGCTAGCATCTGAGAAACCCACTCCCAGCTCTGTGCGACTCTGCCTCTCCTCCCAGTGCGCACTTGTGTACCTGCCCCCCAATACCTAATTCACCATACTAAAAAAATTAAACCCTTCCACCCGCATGCCATACCGATATATTGAGCCTTATTTGGGTCATTTTTAATCCCCCAATATGAACAGACGTGGTAGGATACCACCTAGGTAGTGAACCCCCCCATGGTCGGGAGAACATCATCCCATTGCTAGGAGAATCATTACGAGAAAAGATAGTGTGCATTGGCATTGAGTGTGAAAGGCAAATACTTCATGCAAATCTACCACCTCAAAATCATGAATTTGATAAAGAAATTACACTCGATGCAGTCATTGATGGGCAGTTATTGCACAATATTCTTATTGATATCGGCACGGAAGTGAATGTGCCAACTCTAGATGCTTGGAATCAGATGGGTAGACCACAATTGTAGTCATCTTCGAATGTGTTGTATATGGCGAATAAAACTAGGGCTATGCCTATTGGGGTACTGAAGGGTGCATCTTTTACTATTCATGGGGCCAAGTTTACTAGAGACTTTGAGGTGTTGGAACTTGTTGAAGCTGATAATTTTTCAGCATTGCTTAGGCGGCCCTAGTGCTACGCGAACAATGCAGATTTGTGCTTTAATAAAAAGTACATCAGTTTTGAGAACAATGAGGAGCATGTGATTATCCCTTTTTTTGAAAAGAAGGTTGAGCCCTATGTTGAACAATTGAGCGAGAAGCTCAACAGAATATATGTACAGTCAGTATGCAATCCATAGAATTTAGAACCATCCAAGGAGGGCGTACTTCATTGGGAAGATGTGCAGTCTATGAGTGACACTACTAGGGTAGCTTGTGATAAATGGGCTCATGGAACATATGAAATGGTCAGGTATAAGGTCAAAGGAAGAGTCGCCAGAATGATTAGGCCGCGTATGGTGAGGCGGTTAAGATTTACTCCAGTACCAAGGTACACTGGTGAAGGGAACCCGACGCATTCCTATGCGCCATGGAGACTCAGTGGCAGAATGAAGGGGATAAAAGAAATATGTTGGTCTATACTTTACGCAGGACAACAATGCATTGGTGGGCAACACATGGAGATGGCCTTTTGGAATGGCGAGAAGTGAGAATCACTTTCTCCACCAGGTTTACTCAAAGCAATGTACCTACACTAACATGTGAATTTCATGGGAAGTCTCCTACCTCCCATCATGTCCAGGAGTGTGAGAGATCTTGGGCGCAAGGCAGGGAGGCTTTACCACCATCACTTTGGTTGCATAAGTTATGCTCCACCTTATGCAGCTGCATGCGCATGGTATGTCCATGCTGAGTTGAAAAGGGAAACAACAAATTGGCAAGAGATGACTGCATGTATGATTCAAACCTTTGATTGTTTTTCTACTAAGCCTACAGTCCATGAAGCATTGCAGATTATGAAGTGCCTTACGTTGGGAGATAGTGCGAAGGCCAACGAAACTCATGCTAGAATCATTTGGGGAACCTGGTCTTGAAGCACGCCTTGATCTTGAGGAAAAAGATAAAGAAGAAATGGTTTGTGCGTGGAAGGAAAAAACATAGGGCAAACTGGTATACATTATAGATGATGAGGTTGATAACTTGGATGTTGACCACACTAAAGGTACGCGCGAGGTGATTGATACTACAATAGAAAAGGCATGTGCGTATCATGCTCCTATGAAGACAAAGAAGGTTAACATTGGTACAGAGGCCGAAACTAAGGAGATCATTATTGGTGACTACTGGTTAGAGCAAGAGGTAGCAAAGATTATTGAGCTCTTGCACAACTTCCATGATTTATTCCCATGAAGTTACCATGAATTGAAAGGTGTGCATCCTTCTTTAAGCAAGATGAAAATCAAGCTGAAGGAAGGCGCGCGCCCAATTAAGAAAAGGCCTTATAAGATGAATCTTAATCTACGCATGAAGGTAAAGGAGAAAATTAACAAAATGCTCAAGTCTAGATTTATTGAGCCTATTGAGGAATCTAAATGGGTCAGCCCCATGGTTATAAGCATTAAGAAGGATGGGCGGATAAAGATTTGTTTAGATTACAAGGAGCTTAATGCTTCATGTGTTATAGATCATTTTCCCACCCCATTCACAGAAAAAATTCTTGAGGGAGTTGTTGGACGTGAGATATATTCTTTTACAGATGGATTCTCAGGTTATCACCAAGTGTGCATCGCGAAGGAAGATCAAGAAAAGACAACTTTCACCACTGAATGGAAAAGTTTTGCATATACCGTTATGTCCTTTGGGTTGAAGAATGCGCCAGCAGTGTTCTTGTGCATTGTTGTGCAGGCCTTTCAAGATTTTATTCATAAATTCTTGCATGTGTATCTGGATGATTAGACAATATATAGCTTAGTCAAGGATCATTATGATAACCTAAGGCTCATGTTTGAGAGGTGCAGACAGTTGAGCATCTCTCTTAACATTAATAAGTGCATCTTTGCTACATCGTTTGGCACTTTACTTGGGCACATCATTTGCAATGAAGGATTGTTGGTAGACCCAGCCAAGATAGTTGTGATCTTAAGTTTGGAAGGGCCTAACAATCAGAGTAAAGTGCGTGGATTTCTAGGACATACATGTTACTACAGAAAGTTCATCAAAGATTATGCAAAGATTGTCACACCCTTGGAAGAATTGTTGAAGGCTATGGGGAAATTCTATTGGGGTGACGTGCAACATCAGGCGTTTGAAACACTGAAGTAAAGGTTGACTAATGCACCTATTTTGTGTTTTCCTTCGTGGGACAAACCCTTTCATGTTCATGTTGATGCTTCTGGTTTGGCAATTGGCGCAATGTTGGCACAACCAGGAGAAGGAATTGTGGATCATCATATTTGATTTGCAAGCAGGAAGTTGACACCCATGAAGCAAAATTACACAACTACTGAGCGTGAAGCTTTGTCTATGATCTACGCGGTGCATAAGTTCAGACAGTACTTGTTGGAGACCTCGTTTATCTTCTATACAGATCATATGACGCTCAAGTATTTGGTAAACAAGCTTGTTTTGTAAGGGCGCATGTGTAGGTGGATACTTTTTGATTTCACAATTGTTGTGAAACCAAGAAAGATTAATTCAGGGCATGATCATTTATCAAGGATCAATTCTGGCGAAGATGCGCAAAGCATTAAAGACACTATATCGGATGTGCAGTTGTTTAGATTGAACTGCGCGCCCACAAAGTTAGAGGATATTGCATTGTTTTTGTGCACTGGACAAGCGCCTGAAGGAATGAAGACATTGGAGAAAAAGTAGCTTGCAACACGCGTGATGTCTTATCAGTTGATTGGTGGAGATTTATACAAGTTGGGTCATGATGAAGTCTTCCAACGTTGTATTCAGGAGCATGAGCACAAGGCTATTATGGAAGAGGCTCATGGTGGAATAGCAAGAGGGCATTACGTTGATGATGTTATCGCGCGCAAGATTCTTCTGGCTGGACTTTGGTGGGAGACCTTGTACAAAGATACTAAGGAATATATTAAGGTGTGTGATCGTTGTCAAGGCCTTGGGAAGCCTGGGAGTATATATGAGATGTCATTGCGACCTATTACAAGCACAGAGCCTTTTGAGAAGTGGGCTATTGACTTTGTGGGTCTTATTTCCCCACCTGCGCATAGGACTGGCGTGTGCTACATTATAACTTGACATACTATCTTACAAGGTGGGCAAAAGCAACACCTACAAAGGATTGTACTACAGCTACAGCTACAAGATTCTTAAGGGAGAACATTATTAGCATGTATGATTGCCCATTAAGCTTGACAAGTGATAGAGGAACTCATTTCTTGAATGAGACAATCAGAATTCTATTGACAGAGTTTATGGTAGCACACCATAAGACTACTCCTTATCACCCTCAAGCTATAAGTGGTCTCATTTCTTCTCTTTATTCACACATAACACTCATTATGTCTACTTCTCTCGTTATGTCCACTTACTTCTTATTACAGTATATTATCCTTGCTTTCAATCACTCTAAACTTTCCTCATTTACCATCATTGGCCTCCAATCTTCATGTTTTACACCTTCTGACCTTAAGATTTCCCTCAAGGCCAACACCATTGCCCATGGGTGATGGCATCTATTTTAGTTTTGCCATTGCCCATGGGCAATGGCATCAGATATATATACCCCAATGCCTTCTTGTTATTTTCACCAATTTACAACCAACCACTACTACAATTACTTCGTTGTCACTTAATTACTTACTCTTACTCGCACTATTTTGCACTTATTCACTGACTTTGGAGTCTTTGAGCTTACCTTTTTTTGCGTTTGGGTCATTATAGTGAGCTAGGACTAGAGATCTTCTTCTTGAGTTTTCCCCTTCTCCACCCATAACGATTCTCTCTCGATATTGTTGTCTTTGGGGAGAATTATGCATCAACGGTCACACACACTACATGTAAGTATTTCTAACCCTCTCTAGTCTCTTATTTTGTATGTATATGCTTTTTGTTGTTGGTCATTCGTTGCTATAGGCTAGAGTAGATTTATGTTTGCTTTGGTTTATTGCATCGTCTTATTATTACTACGCCCCTTGACTTTATCTACCTCTTGGTTGTTTCCCCTTTCTATTTCAGAATCCTAGTAGGATACCTATCTTTATCTTGGTTGTAGGCCTTGGAAACCTATAACTATCTTTGGGCTAGGGCTACTATCCTCTAGACTTACGACTTTAGCGCTTCCTGAGAACCTTTATATTTGCACAAGGTGGCGGGTCTTAAATTTTATCCTTATGTCTGAGAACCTAGTTGGAACCTGTCTTTTACACATCATACATGCAGTAGAAAGGTAGGCGGTTTTCTCCATTTAAGCCTATTGTATAGGAAGTAGCAGTGCAATTTTTTCTTCCGTTTGGATGGCCCTAGATTTAGTGTAGAATAAGTGGTTGTATTTAGGGCCATTTTCTTGTTAAGAACATGCCCACTATTTGAATGCAGTGTAGTTGAATTCATAGCTAGTTTATGAAAAACATGAAAGGTCTATTCATCCGCAATAACACTGGAAATAAGTTTCGAATAAGAAATGCAAGCCATTATTTTACCTTGCTTCTCTGCCTCCTCTCTGATACTACATCCATCCTAAAGGTTTTCTCCTTGCTTTTTAGATAAAAATAAAATGTAACAACATATCCTCCAAGGTTGAGGTTGCATGTGCAAATTATGACAAGTTATTATTTGGGTAGAGAAAGAAGGAAGCTGAGAAATGAGCGGAGGAAAAAGGCCATAAGCTCCAAGGTTCCTTGGCAAGATGTGGTGGAGGAAAGCTTGTCAAGGAAGATGGAGAAGCCAACTCTATGGCTAGTAAATGGATTTGGGTACTTTGATAGCCAAGGGGGTGCACTAGTTGGTGCTTTGCGTGCGTAAGAATTCTGAAAAGTTTGCCAAAAAGGACCTCTTCACGACATTCAATAGAGAGGAAGTAGAAAATCTAGTGTGGTTTCAGAGCATTTCAGAGAATTTAACAACTTCACATTGAATGGAGTATTGGAAGAAAACAACAAGAGGCAAAAGAATTAGCATCAAAACATGGTTTTGCCCTTGCTCCATTTTCTCTCACTTATTTTAAGTTATGGAAACACTCTTACTTAAGACCATGCTATAATTTTTATTAGTGAAGGATTGTGTTATTTGTTTCATTGTTGGGATTCTCTTGTTGATTGGACCATTCTAATTCTACTAAGTTGATTGGACCATTCTAATTCTACTAAGGGTTGTGATTGACTCCACAAGCACTATAGTGATTCATGGACCCAGTTGATAACCCATGGACCATGTATTCATTAACAACGGATTTTGATACTAGTCGTTCCTATGTATTCACCTAGCCATGAACGTTTCCACAAGCCAATCCTCTCGACCATGCTCAAATTATTATGGCCATATATGGCTTTTCCTGGTTGAGTGTTGGCCAAGCTCCGATCACACTCAATCTTCCATGATTGTGTTCCTTATGCTAGAGCACTGTCACTTCTCCATGGCCCATGTCTTTTATTGCCACGTCATGTAATATTTCATGGGTTGTACCTTCTGCTTGCAAACCCATAACTTTTTTTTGACATAAATATTTGAATCCCACATTGAGTATCATAACACTACATAGTGCCCATAAGGACGTGGCTACGTATAAGGCTTAAGCCTGGGCCGAATGCTAGGTTATGCACTGATTAGATGGTAAGGAGTTTATAAACAATGATATTGTACTAGAGGTTAGTTGTAGCTTGATCATAAGTTAGAGGTTAGTTGTAGCTTGATCATAAGTTGTTGGCGATCCATCTAACCTTGTAGACAGTGGCAATGGTTAGTATTATGTGAATCTTACATGTTGTTAACCTTTGATATTCTAATAAATCAGAAGGTAATTACTATATGAGTTTTGTTTGACCTTGTGATAGGTAAGTGAATTGAAATAATGAACACACTTTGCAAATTAGGTTTTAAGGTTAATCCTAACCACACTCTTCATTCTTTGGAATCAAGTTCTGATTATCTGGATTAACTAGTAAAGTACTTTTATGTCAAAAAAGTAGCACCCTAGGATTTACACATTATAAAACCCTACTTTTGACTAACATGGGATTGTCTCAAGGTGTGGGACCCTCGCAAATGAGACAAACTTCTAGAGAAGGTTGGTTCCTCTACCTATTCTAATGCGAAAACTACTCCTAGGAAGGGAAATGCAACTATTCTAACTAACCTATTCCAAACCAGAGAAGAGAAAGATGCATAAAATGAAAGTCCTAAACTGAGGGAGGCGATAGCACCAAGTAACAAGGGTAGCTGAGAAGAGAAAGATGCATAAAACTGAAAGCTCCTAAACATGAGGGAGGTATAGCACCAAGAAAAGGGGCTGGAGATATCCTCTAGTGAGTGAAAATGGAAGGAAATGAGCTAGAAGAGGGTAGACGAAAGTCCCACACTTCAAAGATCACATTCAAACCTCTAATTTCGTGGAGCACAACAAATTTAAATCCTGCAAAAGAGCACAACATGCAAAATATACCTGAAAGAGTAATGAAAGGCAAAGGAGGCAATACAACTCGAGCTAGGGCAAGAAAAGCCACAAAACACCAATTTTATTGCTTAAAATGATGCACAATACATTACAATATAGGCACAAGGCAAAAATCCTTTACAAAATGCATAAATTCGAGGCCTGCGGCTCACAAGAGTGCTAGAACAATTTTGGTAGCATTCCTTTACATTCCAGAATGTCTCTCCTCACAACTGAGGGAAAATTACAAATATAGAGAAGGGGGAGCTACCAATCGACAACCTTCCTTAATTGCCTGCACGGACATATATATAGAGTTTTAAGGGGGTTTTAGCTACCAGCATCGTTACAAGTCGTACTTGGACAATCTAATTGCCTGCACGGAGGTACATGGGCAAACATGCCGGTTTGCTTTCCAATGGTGCTTTTCTTGCACGACAGACAGGGGTGCCATACCTCATTAACCAGTTGTTGAGCTACCTTGTACGATGCCACTAATGTCGCGACCATATCTGAAACTCCTTGTTGACGCCCGACAAGAACGGGGAGAGTCACCGTCGACGAGGGAATGGTTGTTGCATGACAAGAAGAAATGCTGTCACATGACAACGATGGGAGGTTGAAGTGCGTCAAGATGGAATGCTGTTGTGCGATAACAAAGGGGGATGACGGGGAAGGAGGGATGACACACGATAAGGGGGAAGGATTATCGCACGACAACGAGGAATGCTGTTGCGTGACATGAAGAAAGTGGTGATGCGCATCAAGAAGTGGCGGTTGACGCGCGTCAAGAGATGGCATTGACACATGGTTGATGCACGGCAACGGATGGGGGTAGTGACTCACGTCTACTAGTACACATACTGCGCACCATCCAAAGCAGCCTATGACAAGCTCACCAAGCTGTTTCGTGATTTCTTGTGGTCTAGTGCCAAACAAACCCGCAATTTTCATGTAGTTGCTTGGCACATATATTCCCTTCAACAAGATAAAGGAGGCATGGGCATCATTGATGTCCACAGGCAGAGTATTACTCTTTGTGCTACATGGATTGTTCAAGCTATTGAGCCTTGGAAGATCGGAAAATTCTTTTCAGACACCACATACCTGCAGGGTTCCCTTATGGCAAGAAAACTTGGAAGGGAAATTGGTTTTACCTTTTCAAGCACTCTTCATTACCTTGGCTTGTTTTAATATCGAAGGTTCGACGGCTTGTTGGCAGCTCGCAGCATCTAGGAACCCTCAATCTGTCAAACCATTTCCAAGTGACCACAATCTTTCGTTTAATGACCACAATCTCTAGTGGCTCGCCACACTCAATAACACCGGCTTCCTATTACAAAGACTCAAGGTATTAAAGCTCTTAGGATTTTTGGGAAAAGCATTAACAATCTGCGTGATCTTGTGTCTTCTCGAGACTGGACCCCTTGCCCTGTCTTGCAAAGAAAGTTTAAACTTCTTAACACTTATTTGCATTCCATCAATGCATTCAAGAGCTCATGCTTGAAGTTATGATGCATAAGTTGGATCTTCAACCATGGTGAAAAGACTGGTGTTGGAATTATGATACGCCTTTCAAGAATCGTACCTCTGGGTTTTGTACAGAGTTCTTAGTTCTTTCTCCTCAGTTCTTTGCAAGTTAAACAGTCCGTGAGAGTTAAACTCCTTGCCCCAGACTTGCCTCTTTCACCTAAATCAGATAAGGCAGGCTAAGCTCGAGCCCGAGTTTGCCCATTTTTTATGGTGTTCGGTTTATCAAGGGTTGCCTTTGGGTGAAAGGCTTCACAACATTGGAATTTCTCACCCTAAGTATCCTTCCTACCTGCAACAGACCATAAATCTTCAAGCACTTGTAGTTCTAGAATTGCCCTCCAACCCAATGTGCCTGGAAGTGGATTCATAGTCTTTTTGTGCATTTTCATCCTGAATTCATCTCACAAAGACTTGCTCTGTTTAGGGATTCTGATCAGTGGCCTAACTATGTTGCTTTCATTTGAATTATTTTCAGAGCTAGTATTTTTTTTCAGCTCTAGAAGTCTTGAGACTTTTGTTATTTTTAATAATGATGATGTTTCTAAGTATCTTTTGACTCATGAGAAGATTTATGTTCTCACCTCAATCTTCATTCAGACCCATGTGCAAGCTCAAAAGGTGGTTCTGAAGTTTCAGTCTCTCCAGGACTTGCTCAATCACTAGGGGAGTGCTCCTTGCTCAATCACTACGAGAGTGCTCCTTGCACTATGAGTAGAAATCTGCTAGACATCCCGCCTCAAGGATTGGCGGCGGCGGAACCACTTTCATAACCATTTCTCCACCCTTCCTCTTCAAAGGAAGGGTTGGAGCCTGCCTGCTCATGGGAATACTGTTGCTAGGCCTTCGGGGTGATTGTTCCTCTGCCACCCAGATGGTGCCACCCAAATGGGGAGTGCTTGTGACTTCGATTATGTATGATGGTCAGGACGAATGGATGGCACCAGATCCACCCTCAGGGGAGCCCTCCACTTGGGCCAATACACGCTTCCTCGGGATGAGCCACCTCCTCCTGATGCTGCTGCTTGTGCCTAGAGTGGCTCTATGTTTTTTTTATGTGGTTCAGTGGATTTAAATAGCATGTGCTCGGCGATGCTTTTGGTGCTTTCTGGCTGTGCATACCAGCCAGCCACCTTTTATTGTAAGCCATCAGATGTGTTTAACAATTTTAGATTAATAGATATGGTGATGCATTTCCAGAAAAAAAACAGATATGGTGATGCATTTCTAGGAAAAGACAAAAGATTGTCTACATCCTTCACAAAAACTACATTGCTCTAACAGCAACATTCTAAATAAAAACATTGTCAGAATTCAGTTCTACAATGCAGTGTAAATGTAGCAGATCAGCTGTTCATGGAGTGGAAGTAGGAGAAGAAGCTTCAACTGCAATGGGAAAAACATTCCCTTTCCTGCAATTGATTGTCTTCATATTCTTCAACCTCTGCATTTCATCAGGATATATATTTTGCAGATAATTTGAACATTACCACTGTCACTTTTTCTGATCAACTTAATGTTCCATTGCAATTCCTATATTTATTGGACAATTTGATTGAAAAATATCATAATATGCATTAAAAACATTCATATATCCCAAAATAGGCATTATCTGTGATGTACAACTGCCAATTTGAAAGTGTGGATTTATAAATTCCATGCAGTCAGACTAAAAATTGACAGAGAAAGAAGCAGTGGAATTGTCTGCAATGAAATTGAGACACCTTCCCGAATTGCAGTAAAGCCTCCCATGGAGATCTTGTGCTTGTCTATCACCAACTTGGAAATGGGTCCTCTAATTATTACAGTAATCTTGGGACTTTTGGCATATGTTTCATAAAACTATACACACAAGCAGCAGCAACATCACATTTGGTCTGGAAATAAACCATCAAAAAAAGGTTCAGAGGGGTTGATTTGGCGAGGACAATACCCTTAAGCATTTTGTTTGATGTAAATGGAACTGTAGCTGTAACTTATGAGCAATGTGTCTTATCCCTATGTTGTACTACTTGTTCTCAAGGGTATTTTTCTACTGTTGTTCAGACTGATCCCATAAATGTTCTAATCTAAATTGTCAACAAATGCTGCTTCTGCAGCTTTTGCAGAAGAGCAAGCCCCAAGTAGCACCTCATCTGTTGCTAAGCCACCTCCTCCCCCATTGAAGCCAGTTGGCAATGTTAACTTGAATCTGCAAGTATCAGACAAAGCGTTCTCAAATAAAGGGAAGTTATAAATTGGGACTCTTGCTGGAGGGCTTGTGGTATTGAGTGTTATTTTGGCTAATCAGGCAGAGAAAATAAATAAAGGTTTATGAAAATGGAAAATGGAGTTGACGAAGGAGAGGCCTTGCAGACTTTACTTGATTGGCTTCAGCAGCAGAAGTTCTACAGCACCAGGCCTTAGGACACAGCTAATGCTGTAGAATGAATACCACATATAGACACAAAAAGATACAGATGCTTTTACTTACGAAGATTGTTGTTCCAATCAATGAGAGATGTTAACAGTAGGACGCTGCACTGTCCTGTCTAAAAATAGTATGCAGAATCATAATTTTTCTGGTTCTGTGGTTTATAGCTATACCCTCATTTGCTTATCATTGTTAAGGTCAAGATCTACTATTTGAAGTATAATTAATGATTTAATAAAGATAAGGGCTGTTGTTCCATTGGGTTTGCTGATCATATTGGCATTGATACAAAATACAATGGCATTCAGTTTGTGTTCTTCTTGTAAGATGCTTTGTTATAAGATGTCTGAGAGATGAATTGAGAATGAGAACTTCGTGTAGACCCTACTGGGTTCAAGGATATATATTATATTACAAAAACTAGAAGAATCTACCAAATTTAAAGAAAAAACACCAACGGAATCCACTGATACACTATAGGTGAAGCTATTCCACATATGGACGTCATCGTTTCCAGATTAAGAAATATTTAAAGTCCACGACAGTCTGGCACAAAAGAAGAATCAATTGACGTTTTAAGGAAATAAATGCAAAATTACAGCAATGAACTCCCCCTTTCATTAACAAAACACAATTAGGGTTCCAAAAAACAAAATAGAGGCAGAAGACAGAACCTACAAAATCAGGCAATGGCGACCTTAGCGCCGGCTTCCTCCAATTTCTTCTTGACCTCCTCGGCGTCCTCCTTACCAGCGCCCTGTTTCACCTTCTTCGGCAAACCCTCGATCATATCTTTGGCGTCTTTTAACGCCAAACTAGTAAGCGCACGGATGACCTTGATGACGGAAATTCGGGCACTGCTGGGAACATCTTCAATAATGACATCGAATTCCGTCTTGTCCTCCACTGCAGGAGCGGCATCAGCTGCAAGGCCGGCGGCGCCGCCCGGGGCAGCCACCGTGGCGGCGGGGGCGAAGGCGGCGGCTGAGACGCCCAGCTCCGCTTGCAGCCAGTCGACGAGGGATCGAGCCTCCTCCAGCGTCAGCTGCTTCAGTTCTGTGCCCAGTTTTTCTACTTTTGGGCTCGCGGCACTGGCTTGGACGACGACGGGACGCTTTGAAGTGGCTCGTAAGAAAATACCATGGGTTTTCGGTTTGAGAGGACCACTACTGCCATTGAAGAAGCGCGCGGGTTGAGCTCTCGAAGAAGACGGTGCTGTTGAGGCCGCAGCCGAGAGAAAGACGAAGGAATTTGTTAGCGCCGCCATGGTTTTTTTATTTTTTTCCAGCAGATTTTGTTAGCAATGGAATGAGACTGTTCTTTAATTTTGTTTGGAAGAGATTTTCAGAGTAGGAGGTACCTAGCTACGTAGTTAGATGAAGGAGAATGTGGATGAGAAATGTTGTGGATAAGAGATGTGCAGGTGAGTTGGGCATTGGGTACAAGCTGTGACTCTAGTTACAACTTACAACTGAGAATTTGAGTTTGTGTCATTTTTAGCATTTTGTTCCACCTTTCACTCTTGAAATCAATGAATCGATTGTGGGCTCAGTTAAGTAAACAATTTACAGCCATTCATTTCCGTAAATATTAATGTTGTGTGATTTTTTATTTCGAGTCAAAGTGTTGGTTTATATCTAGTGAACGTTTAGAAGTTACTAGTGTCATGGTCACATTTCGGCTACTCGGGATGTAGAGAGTGTTGTAGTGTTGGATAAGACACATACGGCATCCACCCCAATGTGCCCAAAACATACTTCTGATAATACTCATAGTTTTTGTCACTTATGTGTTCCAATTAGAGGATCTGCCTTACCCAATTTGCGTTGGCTCATTGTCTACATATTTGACGAGAGGGTCTGGCGTACCCGACTAGGCGTTGGCGCATTAGACGTGTGAGTATAATGATTGGTGCTTATATCTAAGTGCAATTGTTATGTTGATAGTAAATTATATGTTATTTAATATGTAAGAAAATATATTTCGAAGAATGTATAAAAGGATAAATTGTTTTTTTAGTTAAACGTCTATATCGGTGCATTCAACGTTCATTATTTAGTAGGATGTATTATTTTTATGAATTTTAATTTTATTTTGTAGTTTAAATATAGAAGTGCAAATCCACTATATAATTTACAAAAACAATCATAAAATAGAATATAGTGAAAAAATTAGAAATAGAGGTTGAAATATATTATTTAAGTTATTACACCGAAAGGTGTATCCCCCAGTTGGGCGCGGACCGGCTCAGCCAGACACATGCCAATGAATGGATGGACGAAAAGTAGGAAATGATGTGTTGAAAATCGGAGGGCCCCAAGATGCATGGGCGGAGGAGGTGCGGATCACGGAGCTATGTAGGGAGGATTAATCAAAGAATAAGCCACATATTGTGTTTGTTGAGTGCCAAAATCAGTTGTTGATGGAGGTGGATGACCACAGTCGTGGATCGAGGAATGGATATGAAGGATGTGAAACCCCGGGAAAGCATTTACGTGTTACGAAAGGTGGAGAAGCAGATTGTGTGGAGGAGGAAGCTGTGATTTCATAAATGATGTTTAAAACCCTGATGTTGTGGAGATACGACCTGGTTTTGTTATGGATCTAGCAGATAATGAGGGGTGTCGTTGCAGATTTCCAACAGGTCTAGAATTGGCAGTCTTAACGTTGGCGACAACCATCATTTTCCCACCAACTGAACCTTTCATACCTGTTTTTATAGATGGATTGCCAAAAAAATTCCCTCCTTTCATATATCGATCGTTATAAATGCCAATCATATATTTTCATTTCTTGTTCTTAAATGTTTAACAGGTTGCGTGGCTGGCAATAATATATTTGTGTTTCCTTCCTCTTTGCTTTACTCACAGGGGATTTAAAGCTCTTATTTGGCTACTTTGGTCATTGTGTTTGTTTATGAGAGGTGAGTTTGTCTTATATATTTGTTCAAAACTATTAATATGTGCACAAATATTTTGGAATTTGTTTGAAGCAATTGTGTTATTTTGTACTCTGATGACTGGTACCAGTGCTCCATTACAAAAGCATTCAAACAAAAAATTGTTTACCCTACATTTGCCATTTGTTAGGGGAGAGGACCCTATAATCGTGCATGCACCAAAACATGTACATCTCTTTTCACCATATGTTGTTGACAAAAGTACCAATAGTTGTTCACTTTTTGGTTAATGACACTTTTTAAGAGTCGACAAGAATGTGACATATAGGGCACTCGGTCATTGGTCCCTCTTTCAAATGCTTTATATTAATTTTCTTCATATTAAACCAAATCAAGAACTACTTTTCCCTCCCAATAAACACGTGAAATGGTAATGTTGATATGGCACGATCATACGCTACACGATGATATCTTTTTTTATGTTATCGGCATAACCACATATATCTACATGCCCCTAAAGTTAGGTGCATGGTTATAGGGTCCTCTCCCCTAGTGCATGTTTAAAATGACACAGGAATTAATTACCCATAGAAATATTGTGAACAAAATGGTAATGGAATAAAATATATTGGTTTGTATGTCAAAAGTCTTGTTGCTATAAATTGTGAATGCATATAGATTCATTTATAAATGTTGAGTTGTGGAGCTTAATTTCTTCACATGAGCATGCTTTATGAACTTGTTGGAATACACAGTAACTGGTGTCGATCACCTGGGGACAGACATCGATCAGGAAAGGAGAAACCGACATTGATCAGGGTAACCGCTATCAGCTGTCTGTACATGATTGATTTTATTTAAGTCATGAGAATTAGGTCTAACCTTTAATATAAAGTTGATCTAATGGTTGTAATTACATAGTTAAAGTGCCCTAAGTTTTTATATGCTTATATAAGCTAGAAAGTTAGGGTTAGAACTGATTAAGAATTGAGAATTATAAGAAAAAATTAATGGAGAGAGAAAAAGAGAAGCTTGCGAGGAAGAAAGTATTTTACATCCAAGAGGCGTGGAAGATTGCATATCTTCATTGTATATTCTCTACAAAACTTTGAATAATAGATTGGTTGTTTCTTGGTGGACGTAGCCGACACTGGGTGAACCATGTTATATCTTGTGTATTGTTCTTCTCATTTGTTTCCACATTTATTGCTTGTGTATGCTTAGATCTAAATATATGTATGTACAATTGGTATGATTAACCCCAACAACTGGTATCAAAGATTTTTTGTTTGAGGGTTTTGTGTGTTGACAAATTTACTCATAGAGGGATTTCTGATTGAGTGGGAGCTACAACAATGGAAAAAGATTACAAATACAGAGTTGAGAAATTTGACGGTCATAATTATCAATTACGGAAGATGCATGTGGAAGATTATCTATATCAGAAAGATATGTACTTACCGTTGGATGATAAGGCAAGACCTACAAAGACAATTGATGAAAGGCTCTGGGATCATCCTATAAAATTGACAAGGGCAATTTTGCAGGTAACCATACCAAAATTTTGTTCTGGTTCCTCGTCAAGGTCCCTCAGCGTTCGGAATGGCGTAAAATCCCTTTCCGGAAAGTCTGGTTTTTCGAACTTAGTCATTTTGGTCCTTTTTTGGCTGGGCGCATATTTTGTTCATGCAACACAAGATGAATTTGCACCCCCTTCTATTCCTTTGGCGCACCCTTTGGAGTGTTAACACAACAATTGTTGCGCCTCCCCATGATGCGCCTTTCTTGCCTGCGCCAAGGTGCATGCGCCAACCTGTCAACACTAAAAATGTTGCGCCCTTAAGCGGTGCGCCAAGGCGCTCAAAACCCCATGTTGACAGTCATGAATTCGCGCTAAGGGCGCAGGTAATCTCTTGTTGACAGATGCATAACCGCACCAAAGGGCGCAAATATTTTCCTGTCGACATGTGTTTTGGTGCGCCCTTTAAAAAAGTTGGTGGCACATTTATTACACCTTTTTCTATATATAGGCACATCCGCCCTGTCATTTTCACGATTGAAAAAACACGTGAAAAGTTTATTCCTCTGCACCTGTCAGCACTCTCTGTCATCCTCGTGTCACGTCATTCGTGGACCCCACTTCATTTCTCTCATTCTATAAATATTCTGGGTAAGTGGTCCTTGCTTTTCTTATGGTTTTTTTTGTTTTGGTTGTCAGTGGGGTTGTTTAAAAACAAAGGAATGAATCTAATAAAACAATATGCCTCCTCCAGCCCATTTTGCAATCTTCTCTCCCCCCAAACTAGTTTTACCCTCCTCCCAGATCTGCTGGCCTGGAGGGCTTTGTCTCAAAAGTGATCCCAAGATCCTCTTCGCTCTGTTCCCCTCACTGTCGAAATCCATGTCGAAAGAGGCCTAAAAACCACAAACCTGTCCAAGAAGAGAGAAAATGTAAAGTTGTTGCATTTCCAAACCCGCGGTTTTCCTTTGGCGCAATCGCCATCCTTGTTGCATAAAACACAGTCACGCCAAGAGGGCGCACTGTCCCTGCCTGCAACACACATCCTTCCTGCGCCGTATAAAACTAAGAAAATCCTTACACGGGCGCAGGCGCAATCCCACTTACACCAACAAAGGGTGTCATGCAAGCTCTTCCTGCGCCGCGCCAAAGGCCCCTTGGCGCACATAAAGTTAGTGATACATCCTTTAATGTTGCGCCCCTTGGCGCACCAAAATGTTCTGCAACACGTTCCATATCTGTGCCATTGGCGCATCCTGCTGCCATGCAACACAAAAATTATTTGCACCCAGTTTAAACCTTACACAATGGCGTAGGCGCAAATCCTTCTACAACAACACTGATGTTATGTGTAATTTTCCTGTGCCCTGCACCCTTTGGCACTATTTTCTTCCTTGCAACACTCTGTATCAGTGCGCCATACTTTTTTGACCCTGCAGCCTGCAGTATAGCTGCGCCCTGCGCCCAGAAGCATCTAAATTGCTAACTCCTCATTCTGTAAAGCCTTGATGGATAATCTAACAACTAACATGGCTCTTCTGCGTTGGACTTCACTCCTTCTTCTTGCAGATCAGCAACTGAACTCAGATTCACATATGTCTACATCAAGCAAAAGGCCAACCAAGTCAAAGGGTAAGGCCAAACTCACAGAGGAAGAAATGAAATACAAGTATCAAAGGGTCAGGATGCCGGAATCCCATGCGGAATGTGACTTAGATATCAGAGATTCTGAGCTTGGCCATATAGACATGGAAGATTTTTGGGCTAGAACCAGAAGGGTCACAGGCAGTCCATGGATGGACAAACTAGTGGGCAGTGGTCTACACTTCGCTGGAGGGATCCCCGTTAGCGCGGTGAATAATGAGTTCATGATGGTGGTGGCCCGCTGCTATAACAAAAACACAAGGTGTGTCGAGAATGAGAAGGGTGAGGTTATAATCAACCTCACTGCCCGGCACTTTGAGATCATGCTGGGTATTCCCCACCACCGGCATTTTGTGGCTATAATCCAGGAAGACTGCATTAAGGCATGGGAGGAAAATGAAGACAAATGCATGCAGTTAATGAATGAGGTGTATCTGAAAAATAAGAAGGTAATAACCAGGTGGCCCCAGGTTATTCATCGCAGTGACTTTTCAGAGGAGCTGAGCGACACCATTACCTTCCTGAGAAGGGTTTTTGGGCTTCCTGACACCCACTACTTCCACAAATGGATGCTCAGGTATCTGGAAACAATGAACAAAAATGTGCCTGATCAGCATTTTTGAGTGGGCAGAAATCATCAGCAGCACCATCTCTGAGCAGCTCCAACAACTCACAACAACGGGGAGGTTCTACATGAACTCCTACGTGGTCTACGTTGCTGCCTCTGAGAGAGATTATCCAGCACTGAGCCGATGCGGGGTATGGCCCCAGGTAAAAATATTTGAATATTATCCAGAATTAAGACTGGAAAACAACATTCCGTAGTTCACCAAGATCAACGATGCCTTCTTCTACGGCATCATCAGCCTTTTGAGGCCCAATATGACTCACGGTCAGATGACCAAGAGCATAGTAACTGTAACAGAGAAGTGGGGGGCATTGTTTATGCAATTCCCCACTTTTACCTATCTCAGAGCAGCCAACTTCTTGGGGGAGCCCACCAAGTTACCAAGGTATGCAGGCCCTAAGTTGATCTTGTTGGAGCTATCCAGACAGCTCATAACATATCACGAGAAGTGCCTAAAAAGAAAGAAGGGTGGAACTCCATTCCCCCTCACAGTGGGCAGGTACACATGCACTTCTCACACCAAGGCCCGGGAAATGTTCGCGGAGCTGGAACTGCTCAACCTGAAGCACAATTTCCTGGCAAGGCCAACCTTTGATCCACGAAATTGCCTCCCAAAGGAAAAACTCGATCCGATCCATGTTCCATAGATCGAGGACATCTACATCGACCTGTATCACGAGGTCGAACTCAGGAGGAAGGATCACTCCCATCTGGCCCTGGCAGAAATTATTCAATATGGCGTGGCCATTGTTCCGAAAGGTTTCCAAACGACTGATCAAGAAGTTGATCAGGTATATTTAGACACGGACGGGGACAACTGGCCATTCACCGAAATAGACAGAACAAGGGCACCTCAGACCATTGAGGAGAGGGTTAAGGGCACATTGCAGCACACAGAGCATTGGTGCAGGTATAACGGGCTCATCTACCTTGGGGTAGACTTCACCACGTCTCCTTTGGGCAATGCACCTGCCAGGCCGAAGCATTTTCCAAAGGGAAAAGGAAAAGACAAAGAGGGAGAATCAAGCGCCACTCAAGAAGAAGCTCCTGGGAGCCCTCCCTCCACCGCACAGGAACAGGTTGTAACCCTGGTATCTCCAGAGGAAGAAGTGGCAGAAAGTGTTCCAATGGGCACATCCACTCAGGATGTTGCCACTGCTACAACCACCGAGGTACCCATCGTCCCTTCTCCCACTCCTCCTTCCCCTCCTCATGTCTCTCAAGCAACCATTCCTTTGGTTGTGTCTTCTCCCCCATCTCCTACTGTTCCCCTTTCCTCTTCTTCCATCTTCTCTTCCCTCGCGGAGCTGTCCCCCAGTATTTCTTCCCTCATCTCTTAGCTCCCTTCCATCCCCACAGTTTCCTCTCCTACAGTAACTCCTACCCCTGTGAGCATTGGAGGTTCGGCTTCTTTATCAATGCCACCGCCAAGCGTCTCAACCCATTTCCCTGAGTACACTGTAGTTGCTCCTTCTTCTTCCGTCATTCCTTCTTCTCCCTTAAGTCCAGCATGGATCTCCCAACACCTGAGCCAACACAAGAGGAAAGTCCCCATTGCACCTATGGACTTCTCCGTCATCCCAACAAAAGGGGCTAAGAAGCAGAAGCCAATAACCCGCTTCTCTCAGAGTGCCTCAGGTGAAAGAGTAATGGAGATCGCCTATCCCGATCCCACAAAGGATAAAAAGGATCTGTCACCTACAGATTATACAGTGACGCAGGTCACAATGGGAACGTCATCTGAGAGCCTTCAAGGAGAGGCCCTATCCGCGGTGGATGCCCTTTGCAAGAAGCTTCAAGAAGCAAAGGAAGAGAAGAGGCTACTAAAAGAGTAGAATAAACATCTTCTCCACGCCCTGCAGAAAATGGGCAGTGCACCTCCTACAACTGCCACTGAGACTCCTGAGGCCCTTAGTCAGGATAAGATAAACGAATACGCCAAGATTGGTGAACAAGGCATGGCAGTATCCACCTGGAGAGACCAGATCCTCAAAGATAGTGAGGAAGTAATCGTCAAGTTCACCGAGTTATATCAGAACATTGGTCGGGCGAACAAGGAACTCCAGGTGATTGCAGGACCTATCTCCAAAGAGTTGGACCATGCTAGGTTGCAACATGAGACATTCCAGAAGATGCTCGACTGCTCAGTCGATGATTTAGTTAAATTCGGCATCTTCGATCACCCCAGAGCACCCAACAAAGTCCTTGCTACTTTGGACTACCGGGTCGATCAGATGGAATTTGTCCTGGAGAAGATAGATAAGGTCAAGGAGGAAGCCCTGGATGCAATGCATCAAATGGAGCAAATTATCCTAAGGATGTCTCCAGGCTTGCTCACTCCATCATTCACCTTGAGGAAGGTAGATGAAACTATTCGAATCTTCAAAGAGATCATCTCGCAAGGGTTAGGGCCAGAAGCTACTTTTGACGCTGAATCCATCAACAACCTTCTGGCCTACCGTGACTTTGTGGGATACCTGATGGAGGTAGGTAATGAGTACTTCAAGCTCCCTGAAAAACTCAGAGATGAACGGGAGACTTGTGAAGTCATCGGCGATCACACCAAGGGTCCTGCCCAGGATCAACTCCAACCGATGATCAGCAAATTCATGGAGTACCGGGCCCAATTCCACATTGCCTCTCCTGAGCAGAAGCAGGGTACTCCTTTCCAGCCGTGAGATGATGACGAATAGCCTTCCTCTTCTTGGCTTTCTTTTTGTAATATTTAAAAGTATGTTGGCACAAATGATGACATCATCCATGTTGCACCATGGGATGTTGTTATCCACCAAGTTGCCCAAAGTCAACAGTTGACTTTTAGATATTTTGTAAATATTTTGTAATTAGTTGTTGGTTTCTTTTTGCCTTCTCTCTCCTTCTCCTTCTATAAATACTTGAATATTTGTTGTATTCAAGGGTGGACACTTTTTAGATGAAAAATAGAAGTGAGAAGAAAAGGCTTTGTACTTTTTGTAACAGAAGAAAACATTAATACAAATATTAAGATTTTGTGCTGAATATGTGTGTTATGGGCATCTGATCTTTCTTATGTCAGATCTGTGCATTTATTCTGTTGGATCTATCTCTACTTTTTTGTCATTTGTTCATCAGTATTGCTTTGTTCGTTTATGCAAGTAGGTTTGGCTCCATTTATTACCAATCCCAAAACATAAACCCTCTGACCTTTCTGCTTTGGAATTCATTTCTTTTCTCCCTTCAGATCTATCCTATCTCCTCTCCCCCTTCTTTCCCTTCTCTTCACAGTCAGAAATACCCTAACTGGGATGAGATCCCGAACCCCTGAAGGCAAAATGCTGTAGGACTTGCATAGATTCCTGCTGGTAGAATAACAATAAACCAGTTTCGCTTTGCTGTCTCAAAGAGGGGCTATGCCCTGCTTAAAGTTTGATGATGTGGTTAGTATAATCTTGAATGAAGAAATACACAAGAAAAATACATCAGAGTCATCATCTGGAAATGATTTGAATGTAGAAAGTAGGGGAAGCCAGAAGGAGAGATCCAAGAGCAAGAATAATGGGAAATCAAAGTCAAAGAATGGAATAGATCTAAATCCAGAGGTAAAGGAATAACCTGTTGGAAATTGTGGAAAGAAAGGACATGTAAAGAAGGATTGCTGGTTCAAGGAAAACAAAGAGAATGTACCAGAGAAAGGTAAAGAGGCAAATGTTGCATCATTTGAGGTAATGCAAGATGCCCTTATTCTCTCTTTGGATAATAAAATTGAATCATGGGTTTTAGATTCAGGAGCTTCTTTCCATGCTACCCCTAATAAGGGTTATTTCATAAATTATGTCCAGGGTAATTTTGGGCATGTTTATTTAGGAGATGATGAACCATGCAATATTACTGGTAAAGGGGAAGTTCATCTAAAATTGCAGAATGGAAATACATGGATATTGAAATATGTGAGGCATGTGCCAAGCCTTAGGAGAAATCTTATTTCTGTAGGACAACTAGGTGAATCTGGTTGCATGGTTACATTCACAGCCGACTCTTGGAAAGTTACCAAGGGATATCTTGTTGTTAGGCAAGAGGTAAGAAGGTAGGAACATTGTATTTTTCTACCTATATTACTGATTCCTTTTCTATGTTATCTACTTCAGATTTAGATGCAAGCATGTGGCATAATCGGCTAGGCCATATGAGTAAAAAAGGAATGCATATCTTAAAGGCAAAGGGTAAGTTATCATATTTGAAAGATGTAGATCTTGATTTCTGTGAGCATTGTATCTTTGGAAAGCAAAAGAGAGTGAGATTTCTCAAAGTTGGGGCAACAAAGAAGGAGCAAAAATTGGAGCTTGTGCACTCAGATGTGTGGGGACCAGCCCAGGTAGCTTCTCATGGAGGATCCCAATATTATGTGACTTTCATTGATGATGCCACAAGAAAGGTATGGGTTTATTGTATTAAACGTAAATATTATGTTTTTGAGACTTTTAATAGATGCAAAGACCTTGTGGAAAATGAATCAAATTCTAAGTTAAAATGCCTTAGATCTGACAATGGTGGTGAGTACTGTAGCAAGGCTTTCAATGATTATTGTTCAGTGAATGGAATACATAGAGAAAGAATGGTTCCTAGAACACCACAGGAGAATGGTGTTGCAGAAAGAATGAACAGGACAATCATGGAACGTGCAAGAAGCATGAGGATACATGTTGGATTACCCTTGCAGTTTTGGGCAGAAGCAGTAGACATGTGGTTTATTTAATTAACCGTGGCCTTCAAGTGCACTGGATGGTGGAATACCAGAAGAAGCTTGGACTGGAAAAGAGGTAGATCTTTCTTTTCTTAGAGTATTTGGTTCAGAAGCTTTTGTGCATGTTGATAAAGAAAATAGAAAAAAGTTGGATGCTAAATCCAAGAGATGTACTTTTATTGGTTATGGCTCTGGTGATTTTGGATTCCGTTTTTGGGATTTAGAAGATTCTAAGATTGTTAGGAGTCGTGACATTGAATGGAATGAAAAGAGAATGTACATGGATCAAGTTTTGGTACCCAAAGATGAACCAGTTGGAAATTTTGTGGAAGAAAAATCATTCTCTTGATTTAAAATTGACATCTACACAGGTTTACACAGTAACCGGTGTCGGTTGACCCTGACCGACATCAGTCAGACCAACTGATGTCAGCTTACAAAATCAGCATAGGATCTGACATCGGTTAGCAGAACCAACATCGAGTAGAGGTGACCGACATCGGTCACTGTCAGATTTGGATACAAATGTACAGAATGAGCAGATTAAGCCTCCGACACCCCAAATTTCAGTTAGAAGGTCACAAAGGGTAATTAGACCTCCAGAAATATTTACACCTTCCTTATCTTATTTATTATTGACTGATAGTGGTGAACCAGAAAGTTTTGAAGAAGCAATGTAGGATGAGACCCACAAGCAGTGGGAGCATGGCATGGATGAGGAGATGGACTCCTTGAAACAGAACCAGACATGGGATTTGGTTAAGTTGTCAATAGGTAAGAGAACATTATAGAACAAATGGGTTTACAGGATCAAGAAAGAAGAGGGTGGACAAAAAGATACAAGGCAAAGGCTTGTGGTAAAAGGATTTGCACAGAAAGAAGGTATTGACTTTGGTGAGATGTTTTCTCCTGTAGTAAAAATGAGTTATATTCGTATTGTATTGAGTCTAGTTACAGTCGGAGATTTACATTTAGAGAAACTTGATGTTAAGATGGTTTTCCTTCACGGTGATTTGGAGGAAGAGATTTATATGCAACAGCCGCTTGGTTATGAAGTCAAGGGTAAGGAGAAACTTGTGTGCAGGTTGAAAAAGAGCTTATATGGGCTCAAGCAAGCCCCAAGGCAATGGTATATGAGGTTTGATAGTTTTATGCATGAGCATGGTTATATGAGATGTGAATCTGACCATTGTGTTTATTTCAAGAAGCTTGAAAATGGGAGCTATATTATTTTGTTATTGTATGTGGATGATATGCTTATTGCAGGATCTAGTATGCAGGACATTGGTGAGCTTAAAGAAAATTTAGCTCATACATTTGCAATGAAGGATTTAGGAGCTGCAAAGAAAATCCTTGGCATGTAAATTCACAGAGACAGGAAGAACAAGAAATTGTATTTGTCTCAGGAACATTATATCAATAAGGTGTTGGAAAGGTTTAATATGCAAAATTCAAAACCTGTAAGTACACCTATGGCTGGACACTTCAAATTGAGCAAATATCAGTGTCCTACATCACATGAGGAGGTCGAGTACATGACACGAGTTCCATATGCTTCAGCAGTTGGAAGTCTTATGTATGTTATGGTTTGTACCAGACCAGACATTGCACATGCAGTGGGAGTTGTGAGTAGATTTATGGCCAATCCAGGTAAAGAGCATTGGAAAGCAGTCCAATGGATACTCAGGTATTTGAGAGGGACATCTAACATGCAGTTATGCTATGGAGGGTCAGATACTTCTTTATGTGGCTATGTTGATTCAGATATGGTTGGAGATTTGGATGGTAGGAGAAGCACCACTGGATATGTATTCACAGTAGGTGGCATGACAGTTAGCTGGATTTCAAGATTGCAGAAGGTTGTGGCCTTGTCTACTACAGAGGCCGAGTATGTTGCAGCTACAGAGGCTAGCAAAGAGATGATATGGATGAGTAGGTTCATGGAAGAGTTGGGAAAGGAGCAAGAGGATTGTAGATTGTACAATGATAGTCAAAGTGTGATTCATCTGGAAAAGAACTCAGTGTTTCATTCAAGAACAAAACACATTCAGTTGAGATATCACTTCATACGACAGGTGTTGGAGGATGGGCAGCTGAAACTGGAGAAAATTCATACAAAGGAAGAACCCTGCAGATATGCTAATGAAGCCGTTGGCAAAGGAGAAGTTGGAGCTACACTCCACTTTTGTTGGTCTTCGAGTTTGAGACTTGAAGAGGAAGAAACAAGCCAAGGAAAGGATCCAAGAATGGAGTTGTATGGTACAATGCAACAATTTATCTCCAAGTGGGAGATTGTTGAGTTGTGGAGCTTAATTGCTTCACATTAACATGCTTGATTTACTTGTTGGAATATACAGTAACCGACATTGGTTAACCGACATCGGTCACCTGGGACCATCAGTCAGGAAAGGAGGAATCGGTCATCGGTTAGGGTAACCGACATCGGTTACCTGTGTGTGATTGTTTTTATTTAAGTCACAAGAATTAGATCTAACCTTTGATATAAAGTTGATCTAATGATTGTAATTGCATAGCTAAAGTGCCCTAAGTTTGTATATGCGTATATAAGCTATAAAACTAGGGTTAGAAAGATAAGAATTCATCATTGCAATTTAAGAAGGAATTCTTGGAGAGAAAAAAGAGAAGCTTGTGAGGAAGAAAGTACTGTACATCTGAAGAAGGTGTGGAAGATTACATATCTTCATTGTATATCTTCTGTGAAGCTTTGATTAATAGATTGGTTGTTTCTTGGTGGACGTAGCCCACACTGGGTGAACCACATTATATCTTGTGTATTGTTCTTCTGGTTTATTTCCTGGTAGAATATCCATTTTATTGTTTGTATGCTTAGATCTGATATATATATCTGTACAACTAGTGTGATTAACCCCAACAAAAATTAATAGACTTCACAAAGAAGAAAGCTGATGCCTGAGGTTAAACCTCGGAAGTGACAAGTCCAGGAAATGGCTAAAAAACCTCCTCTGATGATGTATTTTGCAAAAGAAATGTTCACAGGACCTGTCCTCAATGTCAATGGCCAATGTCTGAAATTGCATCTTTGGACTGGGCAATGAATGAATCATGTACAGGGGTGTCCAGACCCTATAGATCGTTAGGCACCCTGTGACTGCAAAATGTAGATGAATGAATGTTACCTTTAAAAAGTCCTCTTTCCTATGTGTCACATGGATGAAAACTTGAGTAAGAGATAAATTCTCAAACCCGAGAAATGTAGCACCTGTGCATGACTACCCCAAAATGTTACAAATCCTAAAGTAAAAGGATGCAAACAGAATTTGAACAAAGTGACCTGTAGTATCACTTTGTGAGTGAACTTCACAATAGTGTTGCACTAATTTTGAGCTCCATGTGTGCCTTGTGTGGATGCAACCTTAGGTGGAAGATAGTAGTGCTTAGTGAGGTGGTATCCCTTATTATGGATCACATAACTTTATATGTATATGATGTCACTTGAATATCACTTGTAATTTTGTAGATTAATTGTCTCGAAAGATGTGTGACATACCAAAAATATAAGATCTCAATGGCAATGTAGAAAATGGACCCTTGAATGAAGCTGATGGATGCTTTGATGCTCTTAGAATGCCATAGGGGCAACCTTAGGTGGTGGAGTAGATGCTTAGTGCTTGGTCCTTTATATGGTCACATAACTTTGTATTTAATGATTCCCTTGTTTGAATTTCATTCATTTAGTGAAAAGGCCAGATGATACAAAGTAAATATGCCCAAGACTAAAAACCCCAAGCAATGATGAGCAAATAAAGAGAGGTTGCAAGAGGGATGGGAGGCATTAATTGGTTACTGTTTCTTACACAGAACAAGTAGGAATAAGAAAACATGAAAACAAATAAAGACAATGTGTAATGCTTACTTTTCTGGGACTATCATATGAATAGTACCATGTGATCAGTACATACCCAAAGTTTTTAGTGTCTACATTTGCCCCCACTTTATGTTATTGAGCTGAAACTCAGATAACATAAAGTAGATAAGAGATGTGTACTTGATAACCATGTAGATCGATGTTGAAAACATGTCTAGGGACAAGAAAAAGCATGGAAGTGATAAAAAGAATGTTGAGCGTGGATTTGATTAAAGATAAAAAGTGAAAAAAGTGATGATGAAAATGAACCTAGGGTGTGAAAAATGTGGATGTGTACCTAGTTGTACATGTTGATGTAAATGTATTGTTGTGATGTATGTGTGATGATGTGACTATCACTTCCCATAAGGACAGACTTGCAAAATAGAAGAAAGAACAAGTAGTCAAATATGTCTATATGAAAAATTCAATCAAAGCACATAAAAATTATGTAAAAATGTAAAAAGTCTGAACATTTACACCTGATCCATGATGAGTTTAAAAATTAGATAGATGAGATCTTGATGAATGTGTAGAAATGATCCTTTTGATGTCATGTCAATTGTGCCGACTAAGAAGTTTTTTAGGGTGATCTCATGCCACATATTGTTAATAAAGTATCAAGAAGTGTAGGGAGAAAGGTCTAATGTTATTTGGATAACCTTTAACTACTTCCCGCTTGTGTAAAACACCACTGTAGATGGTGTGTACATGTTTGGATTCATTTTTCAATTTTCAATGTGAAATTTGAAAAAAGGCATAAATTTCATTAAAACGAGTGCTAAAGGAATTGTGTTCTTGTGAAATTTTTAACAACTGATGACCATTGTAACTGAACTAACCATATGTGCTATTCCCCTGGTCACTAGAGCCTTAGGAAGGGTTTCAGGGGTTATGTATTGTTTTGTCTACACAAAGTCTAAGTCTGTGTTGGAAAACCCAAGTCACACATTCTGAGCCCTTTTATCAAAATGACAAATGTTTTTTTATGGTGTACATAGATGAACTGTGGTTTTCCTCACAGTGATACTATAAACCATATATGTTCATGGACTGAATTCACCCAATGATGCCCCCCCCATCGTTTGGGGTGCATGCACCATCGCTAAGAGAATATCTGGCCCAAAGAGGACCCGATGTGTACTGAAATCTGAAGATGCCCATGCAGGGGGAAGGGAATGTGCTTGGTAGAAACCAAGGCACATGCAAAAAAGTGGCTAGGAAAACAAGTGTTAGTGCAATAAGATAAACAAACATGTATAGAAAAATGATAAATGTAATGCTAAGACTAGACAATGTACGTAATAGGACATATGCAAGAATGTAAAGTACGCAAAATTAAGACAATGTAGACCATTGAAAAGTGGGTTGAAACATGGGACATCACTCATGATGTCGCAAGACAATCAAGGCCGATGAAGTGATCAAAATCAAATCAAGTGTGCACACAAGACAAAGGGAAAGCCCTTTCAAATTAAATGGCATACAATGAAGTGGAAATCTTAAAATAATTCAAACTGATTTATGCAAGAACAACCATGAAGAAAATACAACCTAACAAAACAAATGTTTGCACATGAAGCACCAGTTAGCATGTTAGAAAGATACTTGAATTATGTCAAAGCGTGGATAATCCTATAGTAATGTGCCTATGAAAAGGCAATCAATAACAATTTGTATTTTATACAGAACTTGGATGCCCCAAGTCGAGCATGTTGCAAGTACTGGTACAAATTTAATTGTGTAAACATCCATTTGTGATGTATCCATATGTGTAATGCTATCCTCACAAAATCATCAACTAGAAAGGAAAGTGATCATGCATCTATGTGTATATAGAAAGAGAGCAATGACATAAAACATTTATCCATCATCATGTGTAAGGAACATCTTTACCATGTCAATTTAAGAGCAAGAGTAAATGTCAACCAAGATATGAAGTATGTTACTGGATGAGATGGAATTGAATTCAAGTACTAAATAACTAGAACCTTGTAAACCCTAATGCCAATTATTCATGTGATTAAGTTCACTTCTACCTCTTTCCCAACCTTCAGGGGTAATTGACCATGTAAAAAGGTCCAAGACCTAAATGTCTAATGCTGAGTATTTGGCCAACCCATCAACTTGACAATGTTGGCCAAATGTCATCAATATATGATCGATCTCTTCCAGAGCCACCCAAAGTAGTGCATATTGACTCCTATTCTTGAGATCCCAACTTCTAAAAATATTCATGGATTTGTCCGTACCCACATATGGATTGAGTTGAACCATTTAATGTTTCCCTTTTCATTGGAAGATGAGCAAACTCAACAATTGCATGCAATTGAAAAGATATAGCCTGGATAAGTGTAATATGCCAATAGTTTCTCATACCCTTGGGTTGACACTTTCTAAGACAAATATATGTTTCATAAATGCCAAGAGAAGTCCCTTTAGTTTGTGAAAAACTCTGATGTTGTAGTATTCCATCATTTTCAATCTAGTCTAGACCAGAATTTTTTTATAGAGCATCTTGGAGTGATGTACTTCATACTCAATTATGAATATGTGCATGATCTTGGTGAAAGACTATATGCAAAACATATAGTAGAACCTAGAATTAAAGGCCAAGTACAATTAGGGGGGGGAAGAATAAGTAATGATTTTTTTCCCCAAAGTCTTAGAGTGGTGAGTATCCTATCCAATAAAAGTGACAAGTTGCGGGTCCTTTTACCTAATTTGTGTGATGACAAAGGAATGTGATCAAATGCACCAAAATCTAGTTGTAAAATCATATTGATTTGTGGGTGAAGAGACCTTATGTGTGAATAGTGATAGACACATTGAGGAAGAATGTATGATGAACACCTATGATTATAGGTACAATTTAGGTCATAGAAATGATGTGAAGTAAATCATGGAGCGTGATGACTTGCAGCTGGGTGACAAAATAAGGCGGTGATGGATGAGGCCCATCAAGTGAGACTTACTGAGTGAGTATGGATAGACTTATGGGATTTTCCTAGGTCAGAAAATGAAACCGTTTAGATTATGACATTTAAAAATGTGAGCTAGGAATGCTATAGTTACTCAAAGGTCCATCCTATTCAAGACAAAGAGACATTCAACCCTTAATGGAGATTGGTTACTATAGCCCATGGTGTAGGGTGGCAAGACACAATTGAGGCTGGGGGAATTGCCTAGTTTTGCCTCAGACATAAGTGTTGCATGTCTATGATATCAAAAGTTGATGGAGCCACCAAAAAGATCCATTTAGATCATGTCATACCCTTTAGATATGAAGGTTCCATCTAAAATGGGGCAGAAGCATGTGTCAGAGTGGGTTGTTTTGATTGACATAACCCAAGTCTTGATTTAGGATATCTTTGACCATGAAATTCTTGAGAATTGTGGAAAACTTATAATAAAAGAATTGGCCAAAATATACTATCAAAGAGGGCATGACATAATGTAATTGAAAATCAAGATTTTTAAAGTGATCAGAATGCTGGTATTGGACATGATCTCTGTGAGGTGTGGGTGACCAAGAGCAATGATTTCTGGTGGCAGTAATGCCTCAAGACATTGATTATTAGGAAAGACTCAATGAGCTCTCCTTTTCTAATTTGCAAAAGGACATAAGAACTTCATGTTAGTAATATGAATATACATTTGCTGAAGCCCTTCATCTACTTGAGCTTTTACATGTTTTTAAGGAAGAAACATGCATTTTTATTTTTCCTTGAGCTTGGGAATCTTTTACATTGACTTTCTCCTAAGTGGTAGTGCTCATGGGATCTCAATTCATTGAAACATCAATGAGTCCCTTGGATGATCATTGCACGGTTTGAGTTACATCATTGTATTGGTAACATATTGATGAGAGTCACATTTGAAATTTTATTGTAATTACTACAGACTTTTAGGATGATCATGGGTCTAATTGTTGAGTGGACCGTGAAGCCCTTTCTCAGTGTTTCTGCTTGTTTCCTTGTGTTTAGAATCCTACTTTATTCTCCTCATATATCACATTTTGTGAAAATAGGTTGACTTTAGGTAGTTTTTATTGAAGCTACTTTAGGATCCAGATAAAACACTGAATAATGAGTTCTGGAGTTATTTGCATAGGTTCACCCTTTAACATGTAATTGAAATTTGATTTAGCTTTAAATCAGTAGAAAATGAAGCTTTAACAATTCATGATACTTAAGGAAAATTCCAATAGATAAGAGTTTTTTTCGTGTCTTAAGAGTATGACATAAATGATCATATGAAGGAGATGTCTCAAAGATAATTTCACTCTCCTAGAGAAATTGGTAAGAGGACTTTGGAAAAATTCATAATTTGAAGTTCACATTTGGAATTAACATTAGACATATTAACTAAGTTATTCGTATCCTGAACAACACATGCATCCAATAGATGTTCGTTAGATCCTTTTGAGTTGATTACGAGTTTACATGCAACATGCATCTTCACACTAGATTATTGATAGTAGAAATGATCCTTTGTAAAAGCATCAGATAGATGCATAAAATATCCTTACCATATTTGACATATTGATCATAACTAAAAAATGGCACTAACTATTGAAGACTATGGGGATAGTTAATGTAAGCTATAAACTGTAATCATCCGTAAATAAATGACAATAAACGTGAAATGTAAGATGATCTAAGGGTCAACTATGGCCTTTAAAAGGAAATGCTAACTTAATGTGCAATGAAGGAAGAGGCAAGAACTCAACTGAATAACAGATGCTGCAAAACGAGTGTCACAGAAGTGAAGACTGGAATCAAGAGATGGAGATGACAAGAAGTAACAAGTTGGAGCTGGTGAATTTAGAAGTCTGGATCTAGCTAGACCGGAGTCCTGATAGAGGGACTGGTGGCGATTACGGGTGCTCTGAAGTTGTAATCTGGGTTTTGGTCTGTAGAAAAGCTCTGAAATGATCTTCACTAGTTCGGAATGGAATGGGATCCGAAAGCCTCGTTGTTTGTTGCATCAACTTCGTTGTCCTGTGCCAGATGTCGCCAATACTCCAAGATGAAAGAAAGACATGCAAGACCCCAAAATAAACATCAAAACCTAAAAAATAATAATGCATATGAAGGGGTTGGAATGACCTCAACTGCAAAAATGGTGGGCTTACTATCTGAGCACTACACTACATCTCTCAGACCTGATGTAGTTCTATGTGCAAGTGTGTGTGAACATGCCCTAGGTTGCTCTTGTACCAGTCGTAGTTTGTGAAGTAGCAAGTAATAACTGTGTATAAAATGTAATAGAATGTGTGCATGTAATAGAATAGAATCCCCCCCAATGAAGTGTGATTCAGATGTCCTATCATTGTGCCTTGATGATGGATCTATGTGGATGCAAGTGATCTCCAATGTAATAAATGGATGCAAATCTAGATGAGCGATAGTAGTAAGTGATGCTAGGTCCCTCATTATGGTCTCATAACTTTATATTTATAGGGTTCTCTTGATCTAATTTCGTAATTAACCCCGAAAAGGCTGACCACAAGAAAGATTAAAGATGTAAAATGGCTAGAAAAGCCCAAAAAGTGGCAGGAAAGTGCCAAAAGGACCAGGGTGCCCCTGGTGGGACCAGGGTGCCCAAACCCTAATCTTTGGGCACTCCATTCAAGGCTAAAATAACACAAGATGACAAAATATGAATGGGCATATGGGTGCAAGAGGTTGGAATGAAAAAATAAAATAAAACAAGATGGCCAAAAGACAGGGGTTAATTATTACTTTCTTCACTCAAGAACCTTCTAAATAGTAGTATGAGACCGGGATAAATAATGTCTAAAGTGCATGATTTTGAGACTACATTTTCCCCCACTTTATGTTGGTGAGCGGAAAGCTCAGTAACATAAAGTAGATAGAGATGTGTACCTGATGTCCATGAAGAGTGTAGTAGAAATGTGCTGAAGGACCAAACAAAGCGTGTAATGATAAAAAATATGGGGGAGCACTGGAAACTAAAGATGAAAAATGCAGAAAAAGTGATGAGAGTGAACCTAGGGCAAACGCTGTGTGTTGCTGCTAGGTGTGTGATGTACCTGTATGGTTAGTAAAGCGTGTGTTGTGCGAAGTGTTGTTGTTGACACTATTGTTGTTTTTGTCCCCATTTGACTACTTGTTTCTCATACGGCTGGACCTGCAAGGAGAAAATGATCAAGTAGTAAAATATGTATGTATGTATTGTAAAAATGCAAATGTAAAAGATGCATGTAAAAGCTATGTAAAAATCATGTGCCCTAAAATTTAGAAAGAATGTAGAAAGGAATACTATGTGCACCTGATCTTTGATCATAGGCCGAGAAATAGGGAGGAGCCTTTGTAGTCCTCCAACGCTTTATATCCTGGCTACTAAATTCATACAAGTTTTTTGGACTGATCTCACGCCACCCTGGCCAAAAAGAAGTGTAGGGAAAAAGTTGCAAAGTATTCTCCAACCTGTAACTATTTCCCTAAATTGTGTGTGAAGAGATCTTTGTATCGTTGCCTAGTTTTTTGGGTGATTGGACCTAGCCACTGGCCTGAAGTAGTGTAGAGAGGCACATATCAATGTATACCTCCAAGCCTGTAACTACTTCCCAGAATTGCTTGTGAGGAGTACAACATATCCTATAAAATCCGATTGTGTATGGGGTTTTGTAGAATGGTCTGAATCCACTCACTTATATATAACTTGAAGGGTAGAAAGGTGTAACTAGAATATCCTTTGTTAGTTATGTAATCCAAACCCCAAATGATGCCCCCTCTTTGGGGGCATGTTGCGACATCACTGATAGGAGAATGTAGACCCCAAAAGAGGACCAACCAATGATCTATGTTGTAACCTTAGGGGAAAGGGAATGTAGCTTGGTAGAAACCAAGGCAGTCACACAAACAAGATCCTAGAAACTAGCCAAGTAGACAAGTGTTGATCACATGACAAAAAAACATGCATTCCAAGAAGTTTCATATTCAATGTGTAATGGAAACATAGAATGTCTTCAGTTTCTGGGACTTACCATTACGCTCATTAAGGTCTATTTTTAGTAGATAATGTAAACACAAACAAGAAGACGTGCGTGCCATGCATTGGATATTTAAGCCACTTTGCAATAGTGGACAAGCATGGGACTTTATTGTCTACACTTGCATGTGTGGCTAGAAAGGCACATCTAAGAATAACATGTGACCTAGTTTTTGGAATGTTAAGTAGTGAAGGACAAGTCTCACCCTTATATATGTAGTTTAATGGAGATACACACTAGATCAGGTATACAGAGATATGATTTTGTATACTGCTACGCGTACTACTAATATTGTCACTGAGGCTTCTGTAAACTTATTGCATTGAATATAATGAAGGACATTGGCTAAATCTAAGTGTAAGTTCTATGTGTATATGAATTGTATGTCCCTTTTTATCTCATCATGGTTAGTACTTAATTATGATTTTCCTTAGATATAGATCAGATTTCTCTATAGAATGATTCTAGTAAGAGAACTATTTGTTAAGTCTCCTTCCTGCTATACATCTACTTCTTGACAACAACCCTTATGGTACCTTTGCGTGCTTTGGGTGAGCACTCATTTTAGGTTTACTCCATTTATCTCTAAGATGGACTGTCATCACCAATCTGGCACTATGATAATTCTTCACCGGGAACTCCTCGTGCTATGATTATTTACTAATGCACAACCTTTAGTTTGGTGGATGTAATCTGGAAACAAAACAACAAACATAACACAAGAATACCATCGACTATGATAAGACAGAATGATGACAAATCTGAAATATCAAAGTAAATTATAATATTAACATGAAATTGTTACAATCTCACCCATGAGGTACTTCAAGTGTTATTGACTTCACTTGCCTTCCACCAATACTATGGGAGAAACTTTACAATTACACCTCTTAATGGCTTCTTCAACACACCTTTAAACTGATGGCTTCCTTTACACACTTCATACAATATTTCTCACTACTTCCTTCTATGCTAAATGAGGGGGGTGGCCTCTTTATTTATAGAACTTCCAGGCTTATCCATCTTATCTCTAAGATAGGATAAGAAATCCACTCTGACGAATCATATTCCATACCTTAACTCTTATCTGTACATGTAAGCTTATCTTTTAAGATAAGATAAACCTTATCATTTCACATGGGTTCCACATTTTTAGACTTTTTACAAATAAAATACACAAAATATTTATGACCTCACTCCTTGTCCTTATTACCAATATAATATTTCTAATTCCTAATCATGTAGACCCTACTTCTCTACTTATCCCAACTTTGACATTTTAACATTACCGGACCACTTACGACAAATATTTACTTTTTACAACATTCCTATTGTACTTTGACTGTTACCGTACTCTACATTATTGGCGGCACCGTACTGACGGCACCGTTATCTTCTATCAGACGCTACTACTAATTACACTTAACAACATCCTATTCCTAATACATACATTAATGAAATAGAAATTACGGAGGAAAATTTTAGTGTCGACATCTTCCCCCTTCCTAGCTTCTACTCCGTCCTCGGAGTAGACTATTCTGGTGCTTGGAAAATCTTCAACTTGTCATGGTTGACCCATTTCGTAATGGGAGTGCCATCCAATTCCTCCAGTCGGTACGTACCATTTTCATGCACAGCTGCTATTTTGTAGGGCCCCATCCATTTTGGAAGAAATTTTCTCTGTCTTCTTTTTTTGTATCTGGAATCATATACTAGAACCAAGTCATTCACATGAAATGGAGACCAACAGATCTTTTGATCAAAGTATTCCTTCTGCTTCATTTTCTTCTTATGGCTTGTATCCTTTGCTATTTCCCTCATTTCCTCTAGCAAATGAAGATGTACCAACCTTTCTTTTACTGAATCACTTTCATCCATCCTTTCATTTTTCATAACTCTCACAGTGGGAATATCAAACTCAATAGGAAGAACTGGATCAATGCCATAGGCCAACTGAAATGGGGAGTATCCTGTTGCTGACTTTGATGTTGCCCTATATGCCCACAATGCTGCATGAATCCTTTTATCCCACTTATGTACCTGCAAGGCTGCATCTTTTGCTAGAATTTGACACAACACAAAATTTGTTCGTTCCACCTGTCCATTTGTGCTTGGCTTGTATGTTGTTGCCTTCCTGTGCTTAATAGAAAATTTATTGACTAGGGCTTCTACTACCTCATTAATGAAGTGGCTTCCTTGATCTGTTACAATTTCTAATGGACAACCAAATCTGGTGACAATGCGTTCATATATGAACCTTGCCACCTCATCCATGGAAGTTGTTTTCAATGGCCTAGCTTCAACCCACTTGGTTAAATAATCTGTGGCAACTACAATATACTTATTTTGGCGTGAGGTAGTTGGAAGTGGACCTACAATGTCTATTCCCCACTTTTCAAAGGGACCAAGTGGAAGAATAGGACATAATGGAGCTGATGAAGTCTTACGGTTACCATGTGTTTGACAAATATCACATGTCTTACAATAATTATAACAATCTTTAAAAAGAGTGGGCCAGTGATAACCTGCATCCAAGATCCTTCTTGCTGTAAGTTGTCCAGAGAAGTGCCCTCCACATGTACCATTGTGGAATTCTTCTAGCAGTTCCTTCCCTTGATCACGTCCAACTGCCCTCTTGTACTGTCCATCAGGTCCTATTCGAAATAATACTCCATGCAGAATAGAATATGGACGACTGGCTTGAGTAATCTTTCTCTTAGTCTTTGCATTGGCACCATCAGGAAACTTGAATTCATTCAGATAATTCCAAATATCTATGTATTCACTAGGGATTGTGTCAAGGGATAACAATGCTGCATCGGGGAAATCATCATCATCACAAGATGATCCTAAACCATCATAGGCTCGAGAGAGTGCATCTGCATTGACATGCTTCTTTCCTGGCCTATCTATAATATCAAATTCAAATTCTTGTAGCAAAATTATCCATCTTGCTATCCTCCCTGATGGGTTAGGCTTATTGACAATATATTTTAGAGCCTGATGATCTGTTACAACTATAAATTTCTGCCCTAGCAAGTAATTTCTAAACTTCTTTACAGCAAAAATGATAGCTAGAGCCTCTTTTTCAGTTACAGTATAATTTACCTCAGCACTGCTCATTTGTCTGCTCCCAAAGTAAATTGGATGTTCATTCCCATTTTCATCCTTTTGGCTCAAAGTACTTCCTAGTGCTACATCTGAGGCATCAGTGTACACAATGAATGGCTTGCTCCAATCTGGATTCTTTAAAACAGGTGAAGACACCAGGGCTTCCTTCAGTTGTCCAAAAGCTTCATGTGCCTTATTTCCTGGTTCATAAGTAACATCCTTCTTCAAGAACTGGGTTAGTGGCTGTGTAATCTTTGAGAAATTCTTGATGAACCTTCTATAGTAACCCACATGGCCTAAAAATGATCTCAACTTACTTCTATTCATAGGAAATGGTAAATCTTTGATTTTTGAAACTTTATCAGGATCAGTACCAATACCATCTCTGGATACAACATGCCCTAACAAAACACCTTTAGAACATCCAAAGACACACTTTGTAGGGTTTAGTGAGGCTTGTGCTTCATCTAACCTTTGAAATGTTGTCTCCATCTGGTGCAGGTGGTCCAACTTGCTCCCATAGATGTAAAAATCATCCAGAAATACTCTGATGAAGGTCCCAATGTAGGGTTCGAACACCCTATTCATCAAACGCTGGAATGTTGCTGGAGCATTACACAACCCAAAAGGCATAACTCTATAAGCAAACGTTCCCCAAGGAGTGGTGAACGTGGTCTTCAGCTGATCTTTCTCCGCTATACGGACTTGGTTGTATCCGCTATATCCATCAGCAAAACTATAACACTCCTGGCCAGCTACTTCGTCCAAGATCTGATCTGAGAATGGAAGAGGGTAATGATCCTTCTTTGTTTCCTTATTGAGCTTCCTGTAATCAACACAAATGCATAGCTTCCCATTCTTTTTTATTGAGATCACAATGGGAGAAACCCATTCTGAATTCTCCACAGCAAATATGAATCCTGCATCAAGCAACTTATCTATTTCTTCTTTTACAGTCTTGGAAAAATTAGGATTCATTCTATATGGCATTTGCTTTATAGGCTTAGCACCATCTACCAGCTCAATAGAATGTTCTACCCAACTTACTTGACGGAGTTCCTTGTAATCAAAAGTGAATATGTGTATGTACCTTCGAAAGAGCTGGAGGTAGGATTCCTTCTCACTCTCCATCACAGCATCACCAATCTTTATTTGTTGGAGATGATCATCAACTTCTTCTTCAGATAATTTTATGGGGTCATGAGTCAGTGTGACTGGAAGGATATCCATGACTGAAACATCAACCTCACTTTCTTCATCTTCAGTGTCCACTTCACTGGTACTAGAGTAATCAGAGGATGTCCAATCATCAGTTTCATCACTTGAATCCACAGGTTCTACCTTATGATGTCGAAGGGATCACATTTATCTTCACCCTCTCTCTACCACGTCCAAGTGTCATGAAGCCTTCATTCCAGTAGTTTCTTGCATGAACTCTCCTTAGCCATGGTCTTCCCAGCAACATTGGGTACGCAACAGTACCATTTTTCATCACCTAAAAGTCTACCACACATACAACACCCATAACAGATATTGCCACATTTGAAACTACACCTTCTGGTTTAGTTTTTCCCTTATTTAATGACCTTAACATAAGTGTTGAAGGGCAATCAATTTTTAAACCCAACATATTCATTACAGACTTGGTCATTACATTAACTGCAGCACCTCCATCAACTAAGACATCATGAATTGAAATACCATTACATAATACCTCAGCTTGTGGAGCATAGGGATCTGCCTCTGCCTCCAAAACAGGGACCTCAACCTCCTTCCTTCGTCGAGCATTGAGTCCACTTTGCAGCTCCCGCCTCTTCTCAGAAGACATAGCCAAGAGTTGACCATATGTAATATTTGCAGGCCTTTTGGATAGATCTTCCAAGATGGAGTATGGTCCTTGCCCTTGTGAAATCAGAAAATCCTGCACACCCAACTTTCTTCTCCTATGTTTCTTACTAGTTTCTCCTTTCATCTTCTTAGGATCATTTCCATCTTGATTATCTTTTTCTTTCTTTCATTTTGTTACAAACACATCTACTTCATTATTTCTACTCTTATCTACTACATCAAAAGAATTCACAGGTGATTTTCCTTTATCATTATCTCCTTTACCAGATGTAGAAGCTCTATCTGGACAATTATACTTATAATGACCCTTTTTATAACAACCATAACATACAACTTCAGAAATATTTCTTTTTGGACCTCTATCTCCTCCCTGAGAACTAAATTCTTTTCCTTGAAGAAGATTAATAGTTAACTGACCCATCTTTTTGAGCAGATCTTCATACTCAGTAGATGTACTAGGAGAAATATTTGTGCTCACCGAGAGTGGTTGTGGATTCTGGAGCAAAGGTGCTGGTGTAGGTTCTACTTTAGCAACAATTTCTTTGGGCTCCTCTTCCATGCTTTCTTCTTGCCTTCTTGCAATCTCCTTTTCTTATTCAATGGTAGCTGGGCGGTCATACTTCACTTGTTGTCTTATCTCTGGCTTCATCCCAAGAATGAAGTGCTTACATAGGAGATTATCCACGTCATTCATCAACCCATCCACTAATCCTTCATTCCGGATCTGGGCGTCGAGCTTTCTCCTTAGCTCTAGAACACGAGCATGATAATCCCTTATCTTCTCCTTCTCTCCTTGGGTTAGCTTTGTGATATCGATCATGAGATCTGCATATCTCTGTTGTTCACCAAATTTTTCAAGAAAACTTTCAGTTAATAAATCCCATGAGTTTTTCACATTATCACCTAGTGTTTCAAACCACCTAAGGGCTGAACCATCCAAAAAGGTAGGAAAAAATTCAGTCCATTGTTCCCTTCTTATAAGGCCATTACAAATACAAGATCGTTTAAACTCTTGAATGAAAGAGGAAGCATCTTCATTAGATTGGGTTGAAAAAATAGGAATCTTCCCCATTTTCAAAAGTAACCACAGTGAAATACCAACCCAAAAGTACAATCAACAAGACTTATGTGCACCAATAATTAAAATCACTATAATAGAAAATAGAAATGACTATAGTAAAACTTGACTTACTGCGGTAAAAACTGACTTTACTGTGGTAAACACTATTCACAGTAAAAAGTGAAAGTTACTGCGGTAAATACTATTCATGGTAAAAAGTGACTTTACTATGGTAAATACTATTCACAACAAAAATGACTTTACCATGGTAACTACTATTCACAGAAAAAATGACTTTACCATGGTAACTACTATGCACAGTAAAAACAAGGTTACCCTCCAATTGATTTTTGACTAAGTGGGAATATCTCTCCAGACAATCCACCAATGAGGAATGGTCCCGGCAACGGAACCAAAATGTCATCACCAATCTGGCACTATGATAATTCTTCACCGGGAACTCCTCATGCTATGATTATTTACTAATGCACAACCTTTAGTTTGGTGGATGTAATCTGGAAACAAAACAACAAACATAACACAAGAATACCATCGACTATGATAAGACGGAATGATGACAAATCTGAAATATCAAAGTAAATTATAATATTAACATGAAATTGTTACAATCTCACCCATGAGGTACTTCAAGTGTTATTGACTTCACTTTCCTTCCACCAATACTATGGGAGAAACTTTACAATTACACCTCTTAATGGCTTCTTCAACACACCTTTAAACTGATGGCTTCCTTTACACACTTCATACAATATTTCTCACTACTTCCTTCTATGCTAAATGAGGGGGGTGGCCTCTTTATTTATAGAACTTCTAGGCTTATCCATCTTATCTCTAAGATAGGATAAGAAATCCACTCTGACGAATCATATTCCATACCTTAACTCTTATCTGTACATGTAAGCTTATCTTTTAAGATAAGATAAACCTTATCATTTCACATGGGTTCCACATTTTTAGACTTTTTACAAATAAAATACACAAAATATTTATGACCTCACTCCTTGTCCTTATTACCAATATAATATTTCTAATTCCTAATCATGTAGACCCTACTTCTCTACTTATCCCAACTTTGACATTTTAACATTACCGGACCACTTACGACAAATATTTACTTTTTACAACATTCCTATTGTACTTTGACTGTTACCGTACTCTACATTATTGGCGGCACCGTACTGATGGCGCCGTTATCTTCTATCAGACACTACTACTAATTACACTTAACAACATCCTATTCCTAATACATACATTAATGAAATAGAAATTACGGAGGAAAATTTTAGGGTCGACAGACCAACTGTATGTAATATCAAACTCTGTCATGCTGGGGGAAGTGAATACATTTGGTAGAAACCAAGGCATGCACAAACAAGAGGCTATCCAAAACAAGTGTCAGTAAGAACAAGTATGCATATATAAAACAATGTATAAACTACACAAACAATGTGTAAGCTACCAAAAAAAGTAATGTAAACATGCAAGAAGACAAGTAAGCTACAAAAAGTGGGTTGTAAACCTGTGACATCAGTTATGATGTTACAAGACACATAAGGTTGTTATGGCTATAAACAAAAAACAAGTGTGCACACTAAACAAGGGAAAGGCCTGTATATAAGAACAAACAATATCAAACAAGGTAACAAGAAAGTATGGAATGAAAATATCCCTATTTAAAAAATGTTTCACATGATAGGAAAAGATAACAGTGTGTCAAAATCATGTAGAACTAAGTAGTGAATACAAAATGGACCCTGTAGAAACAAATGTATGTAGAAGGAGAGTATCCAGTGAGGTTAGATTTAGATAAATGCCCCCTCAACTAGTGTGTAAGACCATGAACCATAAAAAGTAAGCAAGAGTGAGCAATCATCATGCAATATATTGTAAATGGTCGAAAATGGAGTGTGTTGTGTCCCCCCAAGTGTGGAAGTGTATGTAGATGAATTTAGGTTTCCCCCTAAGTAGTTAAGAATGTAGTAAATGAGAATTCGTCATAGTGAAATGGTCGATGTGTGTTGTGTCTAACGCATATGTGAAGAATGTATAGAGTGATGAGATGCATACCTAGTGATGATTAAACCTATAGCCGAAGCGTATATCATGACTAAATGAATGCATAAGTGATGATTTATCCCTAAGCATATATCAGTACAAGATGAAAAGAGGGAGTGATGATGTAACCTAATGTGTATACCACTACAAAATGATAGAATGGGTGACCATTTATCCTAAAGTGTATGAAACTAACCTAGTAATGTTCACATGATGAAAGGTGGAAATGATAAATACGTGATGAAGAGTAAGGTCCATTTGATTTATAAACCCTCGGTAGTCGAGTATGGACCAAGGAACTAATGTGCGTCATAGGTAGTGAGTGCAGCATATAGAAGACAATGTAATATGTGATGATGATAAGAATGACCATATGATGAGTAGAATGTGTAAATAGTTATGATGTGTAACCTAATGCATAACATTGTAATGTATAGAATGGCATGTAATGTATGTAGATAGACCTAGTAATGTAATGATGTATGATAAATAGATGATGAATGTCCATGTATAAACCCTGATAGACTCGAGTATGTGTAACTGATTACTAGACTAAGGTATGTGCATGTAGAATGTAATATGTGTGATATGTAGATGCACCAGTGTATGATGTAATGGTGATATGCTAGATGTAGATGAAGTGCGGCGAAACTATGTATAGATATGATAATATGTAGATATACGCAATAATGTGTATGGATGAATGTATGTGATGTAATACCAAAGATACATGTATGATGATGAATAATATGATGTATGATAGGTATGATGGTATGATGAATATGCATAATGATGAACTATGATGCATGTGCATGATGTATGACACGTGATGTGTGAAATAGATGTAGTGTGTAGTAACCTATTGTGCATTGTGTGGGGTTCATGTGTAGTAATCCCTCAACATTCAAGTGTGAACCGAAGCACAAGAGTGTTTCATCGGGTAATGACATATAAAGTATGAAATGACTATGCAAGATGTTAGATAATGATAATATGAGGTAAAGATGAGATATGATGCTATAGAATGTGATGCAGTACTATGTAAGTATGCTAGAATGAGAATGTGTGTTAAATTCTATGCCCCCAAAGTGCGAGTGTAAGAATATCATGTAAATTCATCGAGAATATCATCATCCTCTGGGTCAAATTCATATGGATAAGCATTGGTTACCTGATAAGCAATAGTGTGCGGTTGATCATGCACTAAACCATTAAGGCATAATTTTTACATACCCATGGCATATTCCTCATCAGTGAATGGAGGAAGTGGGAAACCATGTGCATACCAATGAGTGATATTTTGTGAATAGCCAAGAAAAGAACTATTGTAGATAAAAACATGACCAAAAGGCATAGGAAATGAAATGTCTATATGACTAGGATCTAATGTTCCCCCAATATAAGTAAGCCAAGATTCCCCTAATGTGAGTGGAGAAGAATGAGGGGTACATGATTAAGTAGACCGTAAGATGAAATACATGCAAACCATAAGCAGCAGTAATATGGATAAAACCATATTAGAGATGAGGATCATGAGTAGGAGGACGAAGGTCCTCAAAAGTGAAACCAAGTTGAGCTAGACCATCATGGGAACATATAGTGACATCACATGTAGGGATCAAATGGAATATGTTCCCAATATGATTCATTCATGAAGAGGGTGCAAGTGAATGGTGGGTGTATGAATGTAGGTGGTATGTGTGAAGGTGTAGGAGATAGAGTGACGTCCATAGACTAGACATGCCCCTGATAAGGAATCATAACAGTAGTAGTAGCATGTGGCATAGAAGAAATTGCATCTATCACACAAATTGTACCATCAAGCAATGGTAAGTGTGGCAATTCTTCGATATGTTAGGGATCGTCTGTAATATCTAGTGTGTGGAATAGAAAGACTAGTATTAGGAGCCCGATCGCAATACTAGAAGAGATCATGGTCACAAAAAAATAGTGTACTCAATGCTCTCATGTAATAATTTTACATAATTATGGACAGTAGAGGTGACATCTTGCATGGCATGAAGCCATGGCCTACCAAGTAGACAGTTGTAGGAAACTGGGAAATCAACAATGAAAAAGATAGTGTGGACAGTCTTAGGACCAACAGTGATAGGTAATGTAATGTGACCAAAACATGGATAGACATAACCATCATAAGCATGTAGTGAAACACTAGAGGGACTAACATCATGAGCTGAAAGACCTAAAGCCTTCAAGGAATGACATAGGACATAAGTTAAGTTCAGATCCATTATAAATCAAAGTGACACTTAACTAAATTATGGAATACAACATATGATATGGAGAGGTGGGTCATTATCAAAAGTGTGAACATCAGTGGGAAGGTTAAGTTTGAATACTATGTGTGAAGAAAAAGCATCGGAAAAGGCTTGATAAACCAATTTTATATGCATGTCAACATAAATGCGAGTAGTAGTAATAAAATGTTGGACTCTATGTAGTAAATCAAGATTTGCAAGTAAATAATCATCTATTGAGATACTCATTATGACCAAACCCTTGAATGAAGAAACTAGAAGCGTGAATGATCGATTCGGGTTCACCAAAATGATTAACTAAAAATCTGAAGGATATGGGGATAGTTAATATAATCTATGAACGACATGTAAATGTAGTAAATAGATGCAGTAAAAAAATATAGAAAATACCCAAGTAACTATAAAAATGAAAATGCTAAACCCTGAATTGCAAGGAGAGTTAGAATGAACTCAAGTGTTTAGAGGAGCTTTCTAGACTATGTTGAAAAGGTGGCTAGAGGAATAAAGAGCAAGAAAGACTATGCAGAGACCTCGAAAAGGATGGATCTGGAATTGACTACCTAGCTAGACTAGAGCACCTAGAGAGGGACTAGGGGTCAATGCATGGTGTTGAGTCCCACTTTTTGTCCCCAAAACGTGAGTGAGGGGTGTGTTTAGGTGGTAAATAGGAGTAGTTCGTACGAACACTCCCTTCGCGTGAACCACATTCACGCGAACAGATGCATCGGTCACTTTTTATGCCACATGTGGCATTAAACATGGTTCATGTAAACAGGTGTTCACACGAACCCCATTCGCATGAAGGGTGTTCGCGCGAACACCCCTATTTATATTACGGAGGAAATCACTTTTCCTCCACCCCGCCTCCTTCACGTGAACTTTGGACAGAGCACCGACCAAACAAGTGACCAAACCAGTGACCACTGTTGAAGGAGACTGTGTATGAGCCCACCGAGTGAGTTTGAAGGAGACTAGCGTGGCCACTGACAATGACCCCATAAGAGCAGACCAGATCGAGCCCACAAACACCCACCGTGTCCAACGAGCCCACTAGCGTGGCCACTGAGGAGTGAGGAGGCCATCGACGAGCACCGGGTATGCATTAGCTTTTTTTTTGGTGAAAATGGAGGATCCCATGGATTTGGGTATAAAATAAATGAAACCCTAGTTTTTTATATGCAAAACCCTAGTAAATTGCAAACATTTTTTTGTGTAATCATTTTTAAGAGAGCTTTGTTTGTGTTTTTTCTTTGATCTACCTCTACATTGTAATTTCTGCATGTTTTTTGCAAAACCCCTACTGTGAAGACTATTTTTTGTAAAACCCCAAAATCTCTTCTTTCATGACCAGGCTTAAAAAATATTAAATCTCTCCCGTGAAGACTGTAATTTTTGATATATTAAATTTAAAATATACCTTATGTAGAATAATGGTGCTGTGAAAACCTTAATTTCTGCTGTAATGATATATTAAATTTAAATACTTATAAAATAGTTTAAAATATTATCTCTATTTTAAATCATATGTTGGTTCATACAAAATTGCATATCAGGTTGTTCCTGAGAAATTATAGTAATACTAGAAATTTGGCCAAAGCACTTGGTAATATGGAAACTTAGACTACATGTGTCTGTATAAATTTATAGCATGTATTTCGTATATAGATAACTTATATTATAATATTAAGTAAAATTCTTGGGATATAAGATATGCTTCAAGTATTAATAACATTGTAAAAACAACATACATATATTGGTATTAATGAAGTGAATAACTAGTATGTCCTAAATTTTGCATTTAATTACTTTTGTGAAAGTGACCATGAAAGAAATCATGAGAAAAACATACACATTACTCATGTAGTATAAATAAATCATTTAATTTTTATGAAGTATATAGTGTCAATAAACGTAAACAAACAATGTCATCAGTGAGTAAAACACATAACATATATGGTATAAAATATGTGTCACAATGTATAAGTCAGTACAAGGAATCATGCAAGTGAATCTTGATTTTCCAATGGATAAGAGTGTGAAAAATATGTGGCTTGTTAAATTATCAGTGTGATATTCCCCCACTAAAGGCATGCCCACAATTATAGAAGAGGATTCCCCTAGGTATAATACTAATTAATGTTGTGAATCATTTATGTATCCATGGAAGCATATAATTGACATTACTTGTAACTAACTTGTGTATAACATTTAAGAAAAAAGTGCATACGGAAGTGGGATTTATCAAATGATAAAAAAAATATTTGATTCTATGTCATGACAAAGCAAGTCACATATACTTGTCCTAGTTTTGGATTTTTGTAATATTTGAATGTTTTTGGATTATTGGAATAAATATGTGTTTTTGGATTTTGAATAAATACATATAATGAACTTCGGATGCCAAGGGAAATGAGTCATAAACTAAAAAAATGGAATAATAAATGGCTTTTAGTAAATGGGTTTGAGGTTAACTAATAATGCTTCAACAATCACATTAAACGTGTATATGTGTTGCATGTTACACCATGTGCAATTGATTATTATTCATAGTAGTTAGAGGATTATGAGTGTAGAGATATTTTTTATTTACTCGAAATGGTATTTCCTTTATGTTATAATCATTACAATGTCCCAATACCATATTAAGTTTATTTTCAATTTATAGGATTAGTTTATGAATTATTTTCTCATATTTACCTAAACCATGGCCATTGTATCCCAATTTTTTAGTCTTGAATCTAAATCCAAATTTTTTTAATGAAGTTTATGTGGTTATAGGATGGATTCTTGTGCTATTATCATTGCAAGAATTATTGATAAGATATTTTTTCTTTTTCCTTATTAATTGATGCTCATGGTCATCTTTACTCTTTGGTAGTGTAATATAGTTGACTAACATCAAGTTATCTAGCTCATGTCCATATGTCTCTACACCTATATAAGGGAAATTGGGATTACACCATTTCTCATTGATATGATAACCTTATTTTTCATATTTTTGAGTTTAATATTTTGTGTATTGGTTACTTCAACATTAGACTTGTTGTGTTTCCCCACTTCATAGGCATGTATTTGTTAAATCATTATTTCTTACATAAGGTGCTTAGTGGTTGATTGGGGTGTATTAGATAGTGGTATAATTTTTTTATGGTCTTAGTCATGGCACAAAACTTGAATGGACTATCATTTCTAGGAAATATATACACCATGTCACTAAGAAAGTATTTTAAACATATAGGCATAATAGAAGGCACACTATTCATATCATGAGATTATAATTTGAGTTGTAGACATGGCCTCTAATTTTTTGCAAAACATTTTTGGCCCCAATATTATGTCTAACATAAATTGACTTAAATATTTTCATTGAAAATATCGAATTCTATAATTTGTGTGTTAGAATAAGTATGATCCTTAGTATCAATTCTGTTTACTAAGAGAAACATGATATTATATATTAACAATTATATGTTTTACCATTTTGTTGAATATTTTTTCTTTAAAGGAAGTCGTCTTGATCAATGAAATGGTATTTTTGAATCCGCTCAATGTGTTGACAATATATTAGAAATATGTCATCTTGTCATCACTTTGTAAAGTAGTTTCATTCAAAGTTTATAGAGAATATTCTTGTATACAATTTAGCTCATTGAATCTAATCCTACATGAAAATTTTGGTCTAGGTATTCCTAAGTTGATATATGATATCATAGCCTTTAGGTTATTATGTAGTTTCCTAATTATGTGCACCAAAATTTATTGTGTGATGTTGTGTAGGAACTCAACGATATGTGCAATATGTTTCTTGCATTTGATTAGATGAGAAATTTTGTAATTTATGTGATTTGTAATTTATGTAATTTATGTAGTTTTGTAATTTTGTAATTTTGTATTTATTTGATACATGTAATTTATTTTTTCTAAATTATTTGCATTGAAGCTTGAAAATCATATTTCTGTTTTCATTAATATAGGAGAATATCTTAGGAATTTTTTTTAATTAAAAGTACTATTAATTGAATTTTACTTTCATTTTTTTTACAGTCATGGCTTCTTCCGCTCCTAATTTGTTTGAGAGGACCGATTTAGAGATTGCAAAATTGCAATCTATTCTCCAAAATCCAACTACAGTTGGGCAGTATAAAGCCCATTGTGAAAAAATACTGGTTGATCTTCGTAGAATAGAGACAAGTTTGAAAACATATAATCCATTTGATTCTGAATCAATAAAAAAATTTATGGATTCACTAAAATCAAGTGTCTCAGGAGATGTAGGTTATAATGAGGATACATCACGAATTTTCGATAAGGAAGTCGTTAAGAGGTCTTGTTGGAGTTTTTATGCAGACAAATGGAAAATAAGGGCATATTATGTAAACAAATGTTCATGTCCCCTATGTGCCCCTTTGATTTATCCTAGATTTGTGGCCTCTCAAGGCCAATTTCTGAATAATGACCAATTACCGTTATACTTCATAATGATGCTACATGTTGAGGTTCACTTAAACCTAAAGGTGAACTATTTAGACATCCCTAGTTATTTGGGGCAGGGGCATGGCCGTATTAGCCACAAGGAGGCATATAGAAAGGAGGGAGCTCCTGCAGTTGTTGACGCATGACAACTTGTACCAAGGCCACAACCATTCTTATCAGGCTTTCAGGATGTCGCAGCACCTGTCGTTATGACTGCACATGAGGCTGCTATCGAGGGTCTTGCTGGCATTGCTCGCGAGACCCAATTGATCTCTTCTGACCGTGTGGGTCAGTACCTTCAGAGACATGATACTAGTAGTGGAGGTGCTAGTAGCAGCAGTGATGCATGCAGCAAGGTATATGCTCGTGCATCTTTGATTTCCCCATATGACTTTGAGCTAGTTACAGATCCCACTCAGGCACATCGGCTAGGGCGCATCATGGCTACTGACTTGTTGCGTGCATATGAGGTGATTTCATGGCATTGCAGCATTCCACTATCAGGGTTTTAGATTTTATAGAGTAGAGTGGGAGTGTATCTTCTAGTCAGGGTACTACTGCCATTGCTACAGATAGACTTCTTGTTGTTGAGATCGTCACACCTGATGTTCAACACATTTCTGTTCCGGTGTGTGAAAATTAAACCTTTAATATAATTAAAATTTATTTTAATTGATCATTACTTTACAATTTATTAATATTAAAATTAAACATGTACTTCTGTGTTTAGGCTTCTGCTCCAGTGTGTGGAGCTTCACAACCCACACCATCTACCCATGTCACATACACACAGCTCTTGACTGAGCACAACATGGATCTCGATGTTCCGGGCCTGAGTCAACTTGGCTCACTTGGCGACATATTTGCTGGTGTTGAGGTCATGGATGACAATCCCATACATTTGGAGACGCGTTCCGCAGAGGTATAAATACATGTGTTTTAATATAATTAATATTTAATCTAAATTGAAATGTTAGAAATTAATGAACTTTATTCAAAAAAATTATTTATCAACTTCTTACATTTTATTTATTTTGTTTCACAGGGATCTACAGGACAGAGATCTACACATAGCGTAGATACTCCCAACATCCACCCAGGGACAGATACTGAGGTAATCAATTGTACATATCTGTTATATGATGTATTGAATTAATCAAGAAATTGTTGTAGAATTTTTTATATATATTTTAATATATGGTACATGCTATATATAGTTTATGACGTGTATATTCCTTTTTTTAACATGCAGGGTGCAGCAGAGCATAGTGAGGGGTCTGGCACTCACCCTAGTGCACGGAGGAGACTTCAGTGATATTTTATAGATTTCAGACATTTTAGACATACTTTTAGAGATTTTAGACATGTATATACTCATTAGACATGATTTTAGATATTTTAGACATGTATATATACTCATACTCATTCTAGACATGATTATTATATTTTGATATATGTCTTAGACACGTGTATTATTAATATATTTTTATGAGTTCCAGTGTATATTTACAATTATGGATGTGAATATAAGACACCCCCTTATCTTTCATTTTTGTCTCTTGATGATATCATAATAGGTATAATGATAGATAAGATATTAAATACCCTTCATTTTTGTGATATAACATTGTAAACTTCGTTAAAATTCTATATTGAATCATTTTCAATGCTTAGGTAATTTAGTAATACTTTATGTTACATTAAACATTCCATGGTATAATGGCTTATGTTACTATTTGAATCATATATGATGAAATTTAAGTTCAATAGATCATTCAATTAACAACTTGAAATAAGACTCCTAATGACCATTAAGGAAAGAGTATATAAAACTATCCATGTGCTACCAAACTATCAACACAAACAACACCCACCATTAGTATAAGATAATTTTTATTCATGTTTAACATTGAGACAAGTGATCACCCAAGCCTCATTCCAACAAGAAAAACATAGTTTGCAACACTACAAGTGTAGTGCACTAGGTATTTTCATAGTGTACCAGTGATGAAGAACACAATCATGAAAAGTAACCAGTTTAAGATGCATAAGAAAAACCTTATTTTTTATTCACTACTCAGTCTAGATGAAAGAACCTTATTTCCCTCCTATCTCATTCTCTATGACATAATGAATCCTTAATGAATCAACACAATTCCAAGCATATTGAAATATGATAAACTTGTACAGTGATAAGGGTACTCCATATACAACCTTTTGGTTCACAACTAAACAAATAACATATATCAAAAACTATGTACATCTGAATTCCCAACTAACATTTCCACATTAAAAATAATAATGCAACATACATCCACATCATAAATCATGTTTATACCATACATAATTCCATGTAACAACCATATCACAATACTTAAAGTAAACCATAAACCATCTCACAACAAGTAAGAATCACAAGTATTAATACATGTAACTTTATTAAAGTATAGTGGTCTCCATAGTCCCTTCAAGTAGAAAATACAATGCTATAGCTTAATAGTTTATTACCAACAAGGTTTAGTAATTTATTCCATGTCCTTCTATATAATACCAAGTGGCTCTGCTCATTGTTCAATGACCTGTAAAATTTTTTCATGGTCTTCTACATCTAGTCTCCATTTTTTGCGTTTACTATTTTTAGTCTTCACCTGCTGCAATTGTAACCCTGTAGCAATTATGTGATGGGTGTAATGATACACCTTTTTGTCTGGTTTGTAATCAACAAAGTGAATCCCACTTTGGAGGGCTTTCACTTGTTGTAAGTATGTTCCCTGCACTACAACCGAGCCAGTATAAAATGTTGTCACTTCACTTGTTATTTCACATGTTAGCTTTGTTCTCTCTTCTGTGCAACGCAACAAGTAGTACTCCACTTTCTCAATATTGGCTTCTTCAGCAATGACTGCAAATACATCTCCTACAACAAAATGCAAAGAAACATTCAATGATCCATGTATAGTATAAATTATACATATATATTTAATTATCAAATTATACTTGATCCTTTTAAATAAAACATACCTTGTTTAACCAGTCCAGATATGTGGTCATAATCAGTTGAAATTAATGGCACATCTTCAAAACTATCATCATGATCTGATCCATATGTGTCATCCACAACTAAAGGAACTTGCTTCCACTCACCTACATACCCATGTTTTTGACTATTGCACTCTGAATATGATTTGTTCATGCATTCATAACAAAAACAAGAATAATCTCTTGTACAGATTGTCCAGTTATTACTATCCATAGTCATCAAAGAGTGCAAAGACCTAGAATTGGGAATCCTTTCACATCCATACTTTGTCCTTCGATCAATACCTTCATTTAATCATGCTCAAAAGATCAATAAAGTTTAAAACAAACATCAAAATTCAGAATAAAAAAATTTAAAGTTAGTAACTTGTAGTTCACTTAATAAATCACATCAAGATCTACATATCTATGTTTTAAATGTGCATGTACCTGTTATCTCCCAAAACACTCTGTGTGGGGTTGAATCCTGTGGGGTTGAAGCGTGTGATGTTGAAGCCTGTGAGGTTGAAACCTGAACTGTAAAATGTTTCTTACACCATTCAACAACGGTGTGGGCATCAATCAATCGATCTCCCTCATAATCAAAGCTTTGTTTCTTTAGAGCACGTTTGATGCATGCACCCGCACCATCGTGTTCTCCCTTCCCATGACCACTCTAAAAAAAACTCCATAAATGAGGAATTTTGTGATGACGATGATAACGACTGAGTGCAAAGAAAGGGCGAGAGGATTTGAATTGTGATGCGCAACCATCTGACCAAACAAAATGTTGATCTATTTGTATTCCTCGCTGATGAAGATATTGAAAGAACAAACCAAAACAATGTTGCACAAAGTGGGTGTCATGTTCCTTGTCATCACTTATATAGAAGTGATACTCCTTCTTGATCATTCGCTTCACATATGTACTTTCAACCCCATCCAAATCCAATTGTGCATGCCTATAAAATACTTGAACCATGATAGTAACCTGGTCAGTATGATAATACTGTGTTTGAATTTCTTTTTGATGAGAAAATGAGTAATTCTCAGCAAAATCAACCACAGACAATATGGAACCAATAGGGAATGTGTCTCTATTAGTCTTGAATTGTGTAGCCTGCCACTTTGAATAGTGAGAATGTTTGATGTACGGACTAATTAAACTTCAGAAACTTTGCATGAATGTAGCAATGGGGATTTCCTCTTCTACCAAATCCAACCTGGTTGCATCTTTTCCAAGCCTTGTTGAATATTTTATGTATTTGAACCTACAAAATCAATTCATAACATGGACAAATTGTCATGTATTCATTTGCAGTAAACATAAAAATAGAAATAAAATCTAACATCCAAATTTAAAAACATATATATATATATATATATCACCTCTTGCAAGCCACCATTTTAACTATGTCCAAATCTTCATTTGTTTTTGGCAATAATTTCAAGTCCCCACACTTGTCACAGACACCTTTGATGCAAGTCATATGATCATCGACATGATCATCGGATATCGTGCAAAGAATTGAAGTTATGAATTCACTGACACGTGTAGGTGGGGCATTTTCTTCCCGTAACTTTCTATACACCTGAAAAAACATAGATTTTGAAATACATTAATTTTAAATCACATCTCAAAAAATGATATTTAAACAAATTTCAAATATATAGATATAAATGAAAGCACACCTCAAAATATATATACATTCATCTATAAAAAAAATTTGTACCTGATAGTGATAATCAAACTCAACGTGATAGTGACAACAACATGTGTCAAGGACTTTATCAGCTCGCACATACCAAGGCTTCAAATTTTCAAACATTCGTTGTCCAATCTTAACATCTGGATTTTCTTCTGTAAACTTTATGTACATCTCATGTTGAGTTATTTCAAGCCAATGTTTTATATGTTCATCATAGTTATTGCGAGTTATCCTATGTTTTAAAACATCCCTCACATTCAGAGAAGGATGAGTCCTCTCAGTCCAAAAATCAGAAACTATCTTCACAATATTATCCTCTATTTTATCAGAACGTGGATTTCTACACATTAGTGCCCAATTTCCTTCCATAGTAGAGTCATCCAATGTCTTCCTCCTCTTTGCATACCTGCTGACCGTCTTTCTAGATAAACCCAATGCCTTGGCAATGGTGGTAACATGACGATTCTTTGTTGTATCTTCACTTACAACTGAAGTTAATATTGCTCTACTAGAAATACTCTTATCAGCAGACCTAGTTTTTGTACCCAAAGAACTTATTCCTTTAAAAACATTCCCAACAAATTCTTCTTCTACACGTTTTGAATTTTTCCATCCAAAATCAACACCCAACAATTCTAATGTTTCCCTCATATCAACATGATTCAAGAATGTAACCAACAAATGTGCTCTAGCAACTGTAGTCAAATTAACAAATTCACCATATATTATCTCTACACTTTTTGTTGTTTTCTTTCATGATAGTGGTTCTTGTTGGGAAAATTATTTTAATTTTTGTAAATCCATCTTCACCAAGTGTTTCACATTTTTCTTGGGAAGTAATTCCATAACTTTTGTTATCACTTCAACATAATGTTGTGCATCATGATCTGTGTCCATAAACATACACATGGGATCCTATCAAAACCCTTTCCTTTACCCAATCTAAAAAACATATTATCATATTTAAACCTTAGAACTAAAAAAAATTACGATCTATCAAGGGTTTCTATACATATGTACCAATTTTTGCAGCCTTGTCTTTCACTTGTTGTGTCTTCTCTCTCTCTCTCTTTGTGCCTTCCTACGAACAGATCTTCTAGCATTCTTCTCTGCATTCTCTTCCTCGGTATATTTTCATTTCTCATTCTTTGCATTTCCCATGATTCATCCACTTCAATAATTTTCACCTACACACATAAATCGTGATAGATCTGAATGTCTAAGAGTAAACTCGATACAAAACTATATGTGCATGCAACTCTATTTATATACAAATCTCAGTAGAAATTAGGTTATTTTTAATTTTAGTTTTTTATAACTTTAAAACAACTTTTCTAATTTTAATAGAATTTATATTTAATATGTAAAACAACTTTTCTAATTTAATATTACATATTTTTGGTTAAAAACAATTTAAAAAAAACAAACTTAGTTTAAAACAAAAAAATATGTAAAAAACTAAATTTAAAACATAAAAAATGAACAATATTAAGTAAGTAACTTGTAAAACATTAAATTTAGAAGGGGAGACACAATTGCAAAACATTAAATTTAGAAGGAGACGTTTTGGTGGCGCTTTGGTGGCACAGGGGGGGTTCGCGCGAACCCCTCTGAGTGGCACTGACGTGGCGCATGGGTAGAACATTTTGGCTCCAAATCCTTTTGGGGGATAATTGTGAGCCAAAATCTGCCACTCAGGTGCCACATAATTAGGGTAAACGAACTAGTTAAATTACAAAATTTTGACACAAAATTTAGATTTTTATTAGCTTTCTAAAAATGTAATTTTCATTTTTTTTAAAATCTGTTTTGTTATTTATTTTTTAATTTTTACTAACATACAGTATTTTAGGACAATCAATAGTACACAATCAACCAAATTTGAAAAATAGTAGAATATATCAAAAATACCTTGAAAAAAATAAAATTACTATATAAATTGAAGTCTTCTTGGCACCTGTGAAATATGTACCTTTATTTCGATATAATATTTTTACTAAATAATTATTTAAATAAACATATAAGTAAAAAAAATATTTGAAAATTTGACAAAATTCAAAATACTATCTTTAAAATACATCTAAAATTTCATGGTCAAAAAATAAATTTTCATATAAATAAACCACCCGAGGACAGTCATTACTCTTTTATAACATAAGAAACAACGTATGAAAAAAATTAAGAAAAAGACCATTTTTTTACCAATTTTATTTTTAAAAAATATACATGTATTCTAAACTCTAAACACAACATTTCGTTAGTTTGTGGAATTTCATGAATGTGTACGGTTTTGTGGCTATTACCTTTAGAAAATCAATGAAACTGAAAATTCATGTTTATAAAGGTACAAACCATACCAAAAAGTGGGACATTTTATTGTGCTTTGACCCCCCGGGCCCTATATCAGATGTCACCAATAATCCAAGATGATGAAAAGACCTGTAAAATACTAAAATGAGTATTAAAACCCTAAAAAAGAAAATACAAATGAATGGGTCAGACTGACCTCAGTTGCCACAACAATGGGCTTACTAACTAAGTGTTGCACTACATTTCAGACACAAATGTAGTCATGGTGAGTGTGTGCATAACGTGCCCTAGGTGCTCTTGTGCCAGTCACACTTTGTGAAGTAGCGAGCAATAATTAAATGTATAAAATGTAATAGAATTTGTGCATGCAATAGAATAAAATCCTTCCCTTATGTCATGTGTGATGCAAATGTCCTAGCCTTGTGCTTTGTGATGGAGCTATGTGGATGCAAGTGATTTCGAATGCAATAGATGGATGCAACTCTAGGTGAATGATAGTAGTGACTAGGGCTTAGTCCCTCATTATGGTCTCATAACTTTATATTTATAGGGTTCTCTTTATCTAATTTCGCAATTAACCTCAAAAATGGCTGACCACTAAAAAGATAAGAAGATAAAACATCTAGAAAGAGCCCAAAAAGTGGCGGGAAAGATAAAAAAGGATTGGGGCACCCATGGTAGGACCACGATGCCCATGGGTGCCCCACTATTGGCCTGGGCACCCCAGTCGAGGCTTATGGATGTAAAAGGTCAGGAATGGTGAAATAAAATAAAAGAAGATGACCAAAAGATGGGGGTTAATTAATACTTTCTTCAGTCAATAACATTCTAAATAGTAGTATGAGACCGAGATTAAATAATATCTAAAGTGCATGATTTTGTGACTACAATCACGAGAGTTTTTAGCAGCAATCAGAGCATGAAGAACATACGATAGATGGGTAGGATTATCACATAAATCTTGACAAATTTTTTTTTAATCTTTTCTAATTGCTCTTGATCAATGTTAGTGTCTTCATCATATGAGTGTTCACTATCTGATGCTTCAATTTTGTGAAGAGGAACATTTTGAGAGTTGGTAAAAGGGTTTTTAGTTTTAGCCATGGATGCAGAAACTTCAACCATTGATTTAGAAACCACACAAGAAGATGGAGGAATCTCGAGATACTCAAAAACCCAAAACGACCATTACGGGTGACATGCATAAGAATAAAACCCTAGAAAGAAGGTTGGAATCAAGCGACGGGTTCACCAAAATGATTAAGCAAATATTGAAATAAATAAATGCTAATATAAATAAGTAATAGTGCAGTAAATAAGTATGCAATGAAGTATAGTTTTGACCCAAGCAAGTAAGCTTAAAAGTATGAAACCCTAGTTGTAAATGAAATGATATAATACTTAGTTGATTCAAAAATAATCCTAGACTATGTTGAACTGATAAAAAAGAGGAGGGAAGTGTCGCACCGATGCCCAAAAAATTGTGTGACCACAAGATATGTGTAGATTGGGGCTTTTGGACTGGGTCAAGGGCGCCCGGGGTACTACAAACCTCCTCAGGGCTCCTGTGACTGCTCAAAACCTTAGAAAATGATTTTCACAGGGTTACGAGATGTTCATTGTCCTTCGTTTCCTGTTGCTAGTATGTCGCACCAAGTTCACAGATGTTGCATGCAACTTATAATGAAGAAATGACCTGCAAAAACTCAAACCACATCAAATCCCAAAAAATAAATAATGTAAATGGGGAGTCAAATTGACCTCGTGGGTCACCTAACTGAGTGAACTTATGATCCGGACGTTGCACTATATTTCAGACTCCATGTAGTTCTCTCTGTGTGTGTGAAGAATCGTGCCCTAGGTGGCTCTTGTGTGTGTCAAACTTGATAACGAGAAAGTAGATAGATGTAAAATATGTAGATAGATGTGTGCATGGAAAATTAACTTCCCCTTCTATGTGTGTCTGCAAAAATAATAGTCCCTTGTCCCTTGTGTGGAGTTAGATGGATGCTTGAATGCTCTTGGATGAAACCTTAGGTGGTGATAGATAATGCTTAGCCAGAAGAACCGTGCCTCCTATGGGGAATTCATCCATCATTTGGTGTGTCCTTCAGCATGTCATACTCATAAGGTAACATTTTGCGGGGTCTTCTTCATTCACGTGAGGGAAAATATTTCATTATTTGTTCACATAATGCATGTATTACACGAAACAATTGAAATTGTGATGATGGTTAATGGAGATATTATTGAATATGGCATTGTCTGCTTCGCCCAACAAATGGTGGTGAATTTTGTCAATTTCCACGTGGATTTAATTCAGTGGTGGGCAAGTCTCTTCTCCTCTTGAAACAACTATTTTTTCATGTGTTAGAAAGTCGGTGTTGTAAAGAGAGGAAAGGAGAGAATATTGTTTACAAAAACCATATAATGGTCATTATGTATATTAAGTTGTTTTTCCTGCAACATGAATGCCAAAATTTTCTATAAGTGCATGGTCTGCTCACCATATCTTGATTATTGTCTATTCTTCACAAACTATTAATTTCATCAACAAAATTAAAATTTATAAATCTCATTTTGGATTGTGTGTTATATTGCATTTCCAATTCAACATGTGGCATAGTATTAATTACTATATATCTCAAAAAAAATTCCCTTGCAATCCTAGGGCAGAGTTTACATTTAACGCCCTCCTATGTTGCTAAATGTTGTGCCAAGATGTACGCAGAAGATTACTTCCCATCAGGTTTAGGTATATAAAAATTGATGTCCTTCCTCCTTCCATTTAATTATTTCTCATGACATTTCTAATTTTGTTAACTAACAAATTTCTTGTTGCCGAGTGGAATATTCCGTTAGAATTTGGACATTTCATTTGTGATGGTGGGTGGTGGCGTACGAATTAGGTTTGCTTATTCGGCAAGTGGCCATGAGACTTTTCCTTATGTTGCACTTGCACTTGCCAATATGCCATCATATTAAAGTTTGATGCTCTTTTTTTCTTACGTATTTAGTAGAGGGAACACCTCGATTCTACATGGATCACAGCTGTGAGATGATGCACGTACAAAGGAAATAATGAGATACCGATTTAAAGGTGGAAAGTTTAGCCTTGAGCGAGAAATGTATCAGTTCAAATTAAAAAGGGGGATATGGGTATATAAATATTTCTCACGAGTAGAAGTAAATCTCAATGTGTGTATATATATAAACATTTTTATGATTAGTAAATTGAATTAGGTATAAATGGCAATTGTATATGCATTGCAATTTACGTTGGAGAGGATAACATTATTAAGTTTTTTGGTGGAGTAATTTGCTCCATAAGTGCTATTTGGGGTTTGGCGATTCATTGTTTTGGTGTATGTATTTCTCACATTTGGACGTGTTGTTAAGTGTTGGATTTATTATTCGAATGGTGGTGAACGTAAATACTTCCATTTTTAAATAAATAAAGTATTATGCCATTGATTGGGTAAGGTTGCCATTTTTAAAGTACTTGATGGATGATCTATTCATTTATTAGACAAGGGGAACGTGTGAGCATCAATAATATATGTCCGATGATAAAACTATTTGTACAAGTAAGTACTTCAAGATCGCATACCACAAAAGCCCTCAAATCTTGATAGGAGGCTATAAAATTTGCCAAGGATCAACTCAGATTTGGCCATGAAGGGAACAAGTTAGAGTTAGAGTGGAACCTTACACAAGGTGCGTGAACTGTTTAACAAAATGCAATGTATGTTCTTCTCTCAGATATAAAAGAAGAACAGGTGAGGTGAGGTTCAATTGATCCGAAGATTGATAAAAGATAGAGTTATAAAACAGATCCCTGAATGTATTTGGATTGAAAATCATGATCCAACTCATAGATCATAGACTACGTTTTGCAACAAATTACTACTCGAACAAGCTTAATAATGTTATCCTCTCTGGCGTAAATTGCAACTCATATGCAATTGCTAGTAGACATATCTGGTAGGGCACCTATAAATACAACATATGCCGAAAGTCCCTTCTCCATAATACTTTGACAAATGTCCATAACGTATTTCGAAGCTCCTATCTTTGCATAAATTCACCCGTCCCCAATTTCCCGTTATTTTTCCGTCCACGATTGCGTAGTTTGCGCGGCATACCAACCGACGTTACAAACTGTTGCCCTATTTATACCCCTCGTCGGTGGATTTTGCTATGGAAACAAGTCTTCCGAAAAAAAAAAAAAAAAAAACAACGCAACCCTCTTCATCTTCTTCTGCTTTTTGTGGAAGTCGAAATGAAATGCATGAATGTGTACTGTGGTGAAACACAGAGCAGCCAATGGAGAAAGGGATGGCTCCTCCGCTCCGGCGAGAGGGCAGATCTGTGCAACATTTGCGGAAGCCTGTATCAACTCCATCACTTTTGCATGTCTTTTCATAAACATGAAGATGGGTGGAGCACCTGCAACCTCTGCTCTAAACCTCTTCACCTCGGCTGCATCGCCTCTGCCTCTTCTCTACTCTTCTCCGACAAGGGAGGAGTTCAATGCTCCTCTCACAATAATCTACTTCCTCCTCCAACTGCACTACACAGCATCATCCATTCTACTGATCAACTCAAACTCATTGATGGCATGGAGTTGAAAGAATATAAACGCCCAGTGAAGAGAAGGGCTCCTCTTGCAACAACAAAGCATACAAGGCATAGAGTTGGGTGTGAATGCATTGTATGCAACCAGCACCCAAAGGGAGAGCCACACCCTAAAAACTGCCGTTGCCTGGGCTGTAATATATACGTTAAGCGAAAGCAGACCACATTGAAACGAAGCTCGCAAAAGAAGAATCATGGACTGACATCCAAAAAAGGGTCTCCAAAGAAACATGCATTCATTTTCACAGGCCTTACTTGTGCATGATTGGAAATATTGATTCCAAATATATTGTTATACTGTTTATTAGTGAGGAACTTATCTCTACTGCTCTTTCAATAGCTTTTTCTTCATTTGGTTTTGTCTCTCGAATACTTACCATTTTTTAAGCCTTATGCTAGTTAAATTGAAGTATGCTGAATTTACATGGATAGCCCATCCTATCATCTTATTCAATGCATTGCAATTAACGACTTTTTAAGATATTATTTGTTTTTATCAAAAAGATATTTTGATAGAAAAAAAATTTAATGGTGTGATATTGTAAATTTTTTATTTTTGATATTAAATTTGATATTTATTTGACTTATTTAATTTTTTTAAAGAATTTAATTATAATAATAATATTTTAATCATAATGTAGATTTTGGGCCCTTTAATCTCAATCTAAGCTAAGAGCCATGTGTTTAAAAAATGTGTACTAGTTTATTTATTTTGATTTTGATGGCCTCTCCCTATCGTATTCCAAAGTTCCCATTTTTGGTACAAGTTGGGAAGATAAGAGTTTAGCTTTACACTTGTTTGGTACATTTGCTTATAATTCTTTAAGGTTTTATTCTTTAAAAAATGCATATTCTACAATTATAACATTTCATGACACCACATTTACCTCACACATTTGGTGTAACAATCTATGTTATTTTAAATACCGTAGCCACTTGACATACTACTTAGAGTGGGGAAGAGTAAAATATGAGCATAATAAGAATATTTTGGGTTTGTTTTTTCTACATAAAAATCATCATTTAGCATATGTGTCTTAGGATGGGGTTCAATAAAATTGGTATACAACATTCAACAACCCATATAAATATCTCAAACAAACTACCTCCATTTCAACAACCCATATAAATATCTTAAACAAACTACCTCCATTTGCCCATAATTGACACTTTCATAAGGACTAAAAAGTGCCAAGAAACTACCAACCATGTCATTTCTATACATCACCTGCCCCTACTAATAATATCCCAATTCAAATGGCAACAAAACTAGAAATTTGTAATTGTAATATAATTATTCATATAATCAAAATTAAGAAATTACCCCTAGTTTTATATGCTCTTGAGATTATAATTGAACCAAAACCAATATATATATAAATTTAAGTGGTTGAAACCTTAGCTTAACAATAAATTCACATTGGGGATTCAAAAACCAAATCTTTCACACGAGTTCATAATTGAGTTTTAAATATTAGTCAAAATGGGCCTAATATATTGCCCCATATTAAAGGGTATAAGGTGTTAAGAGTATAAAGGTTTTTAAAAATATATTAAGGTAGAGTAAGTGGAGTACTAGGAGGAGGGAGGAGTAGTCATGGAGAAGATTAAGAAATTATAAATTCACATTAGTTTCATTGTGTATTTTTTAGAGTAGTAACATAATTTTGAAAGTAACAACATATTTTTCAAAAGTAGTTGTAGTGAATAAATCTTAGTATTTGGGACATCCTTCATAAAATCATCGCTAAGGTATATATTTTTTCAATTTTATTTAATTATTTTTAACATAATGGATGCCATAAAAATTCATCATTTAAGTGATAAGAATGAAGGCACACATGACCCTTCACATTACTATAGGAAGCTTGATTAGTGTGAACAATGTAGATAGAAAAGAAAGGAAGATAAACATCAAATTCCACATACTAAGGGTTTATATTTTTCAAGTCCAATATGAATTTCATCAAGGATTTAAGTGGGTTTGAAGTAAAAATATAATTAAAATTTGTGAAAATGTAAGATATTAAATCCAAAATTTAAGAGTTATAAATAAAAATGAGTATCAAAATGTCATAGGAAAAATAGGCGGCTTGGATATATGATAAAATAAGGGGTATTTTATAATTGAAATGTGTATTGGGAGGGGGTGTCAATAATAGAATATTGAGAGGTAGATTTGGACATAGGGGTTTCATTTAGTATCTTGTGAATGCACACAATATGTCATAATTTTACATAATGAATCCCTTGTGCAATTTCATGTACAGTTTGGATTTATTCGAGAATCTACCCTAAAACACCAATATTGGAAAATAATTGAATCATGTCTTTAACTTCTTATTGATCCAATGAAATAACAATATAAGAATTAGGTTTTTGAAAATTTCAAATTCATGTCAATTCATTTAAATAAAGATATAAGATGAACTAAGGGGAAATCTAAATTTGTATAATGCCACTAATTTTTTATTAGCAGACACATTAGAAAAATTGCATGGGGGAAAAATAACATATGTTTTTCCTAAGAAAAATTTCTTTTTATTTTTTTAGGGAAAATCCATTTGAGATGTTTTGGAATATTGGCAAGTTTAAATTGCTAGCTAATACATCATTTTCAAGAATGGGCACTTTGTCCAAAAGTTTCAAAATAAGATGGATTTTTTTTTCTTAATGAATTCAAGAATACAAAACACTCTCATGTAGTTGAGGGCTTCTTCTCCAAAGCTCAAAAAAATCAAAATAAACACCTCTATGTTGATAAACATACTCTTAACATATTTTAGAAAACATAAATTTTACACTCATATCTATATCCTTTTTGTGCATGTAGAGGTTGTTTCCAGTGCACATCATAATCATATTCAACATGTTTTTAGTATCCATACCTTGCGAGGATAACAAGGATTTTTTCTTATGTGATGTAGTTGATGTTTTTAAAAAAATTGTTCTTGCACCTCAAGAATCTACAAGTATGGAAACCTGACAACCCTTTATCTTGAAAAAAATAAGGTAGAACATCTTATAGTTCTAGAGGAGGTTTCTAGAAGTAAGCCACTAATATACTACAGTCCCTAAATGAACCTAAACAAATCAAACAATAGATAAATTAAATGATTTTCCAAAATACTATCCTTCTTTAGAACCATAAGATCTAGTTTTTTTTCAAATATCTAAACAATATTTGATGTATTTGATCCTTTTTGTCAACAAAATGAGGATTAAAATGTCAAAAATTATTTAAAATTTGGTAATGCATTTACCCATATAATATTTTCCATTTGGTAATGAAAACATTGTCTTTATCCCTAAATTATGAATTGTGTGAACATTTTTATCTTACTTACTTATCTTTAGTCCCATGGATTAATTTTTCTCCTCAATAGGAATTCTCATTTTCTCATAGTATTGCTTGCATGATTCCACAATAGTGAATTCCCAATGAGCATCACTCCAAGATTTTTTAGAACTCCAACACTTGCTCGTATGGAACCGACAAATGGTTTGGTCCAAATTTGGTGATTTCATGCCCAACCACCCAACCACCATTTTTTCAACTTTGTATCTTTCTATGGTTGGTTATTTTCTCACAAGTTATACTTAATGTGAAATTATACCTACAAACCCTTATTATATAAACAATTCAAATGCACTCATATAGTTACCTAGAACTATAAAGAGAATTCATTGCAAATATCATTCCTAAAGCACTCAAAGCTCTCCTAAATTCATATAAAGTATAAATATGCTCTAAAAGCAGCCCCTGTACGTGTCTAAAGTAAACTCAACCAAGGTATAGATTCACGTTTCGCAAGCTAGAGACCATCTAATCCAAGTCAAGCTTAGAATACCAAACCATTATTGCATTATCAAGTGATCAAATTTCTGAAGCTCTTTGTATCCATAGAGATATCACATGCTACGTAGAGAAATACATGCAGATTGAGGCCTCTTTGGAGCATTGCCAATGTAGGTGATGCACAAATTGCACTTCAATTTTACCACTAACCTTTTTACAAAGTGTCTTAGATGTGGTTAGGGTTTGAAGCTATTTTACGTCATATAAATGGTTTCACATGTTTTTGAAACCTAGGTCTTCATAGAAAAATATATTTTTGAGATTTGTGTAGGCACAAAAATTTACAAAGAGCTAGTATACAACCATACAAAAATGCCAAATAGATACAAAATAACCAAACAATTTTGTACATATATGAGGGCTCCATATTTGCTATTTTTTCACCCTGATTTCAAATATGAAGTGTTTTTAGATAACTTATATCTCGTATAGTCATATTATAGTCAATCGCATGTGTACAATGCAATGTGAACGCCGAACGGTATATGTTATTTGATTTAGAGGGATAGTTATTACTTTTGTAGTTGATGTTGATAAGGGGTTTGATTGATTTTGTAAGTGTAGATATCACTTCATTTAAAGGTTTCATCTCTACATTTCAAACTTGTTACAAATTTGTACATATACATTTGCAAATCTTATATCATGAGTGGTAGTGTTATGGGGAGTAGTTTATTTGAACTAAACATGAATACATGAAGTCTTTCGTACACTCGATAAGGCATGTGATTGATAGTGGTAGTGTAGGAATATAGATGTAACATTACATTGAAATGTTGTATGTGTACATTTAATTTGTTACAGATTCGTACATATGCAGTTGCAAATATTATATCACGACATCTGAACTAAACATGTATACATGAAGACCTTTGTACATTTGCATAATTTATATCATGAATGGTAGCCTTTTGTGGACAATTTTATTTTCACTAAACATGAATACATTTGATACCCCTTGAACGACAATGCCGCTTTGGATACAAGAAGTGTTGAGTAAAGTAGTAGTGGAGGTGCTATCAAAGTAGAGGGTAGTATTTATGATGGGTTGAGTGATAGTAGTCTTGACTCCTCCTTTCTTCTTTCTCTAAGTGTTGTTATGTGCACCATTTTTGAGTACCTTTCGAATGAAAAAGGAGGTGAAATGCACAGATTTGCAAGCGAGGGAACTCTGGAGAAAGTTGTGAATGTTAGACCCTTCCTTTCAGTGGTTCTAATGTCGACAATTTATCTAAGTAAAGTAAGTCCCTGGGACTTGTGGATAGTTAGTCCCCAGGCCATTTTAATCGGCAATTTTCTTTGATTCCCTCTCAAAATAGGGGGTATCAGAATATGTAACGGGTTGGAGGGATCCCAACATGGGTCGTTGTATCTATCAAATTTGACAACAAAAAATAAAGGTAATGTTGGTGGTGGCATTGATGTGTCGTAGACAATGTCAGTGATTGTTCCTGTAACACCATTCACGAGGCCTGCGTCAACCCATAAATTTGCAATAAGCATGATTTTTTGTTGTTTGCATAGTAGAACTTTGTGTTCCAACTGATCATCATCAGGATCTCCTAGTCCAACCCACCTGTTACTTTCAGCAATGGATTGGGCGATCAGAACGTTCAATGCCTTCAACATCTGAAGGTTGTGGGAGTCCACAAGATCATTTTTTGCAAACAAATGTGGTGTGTCCTTAAAAATGTTGAGCTCCTGCTGAGTTAGGTGTGTGTCTATGCAAGAAATTAGGAGTTCTCAATCCTCAATAAGAGGATTTGAATCTCGCATGTGGAGCAGTAAATTCTGGAATGAAACTTGTGCATTGGTTGTTCCTTATTGCCGAAATATTGTTTGCAATGTAATGGAAGAATGAAATCCCTTCCAAAGGTTGGCTCCATAGGAATTACTTGCATAAAGAGGATTGTCCAAAACTGGTGGTAATTGGCCGAGGTCACCAAGGAGGATGAATGATCTGTTCCCAAATTCAGACGTTTTTGAGTGTGGGAAAGCTTCGCATAGCCTACTGTCAATTTTGCTTAGCAACTTTGGGCCGATGAAACTCATTTCATCAATAAGAACATATTCTATATGTTTCAACGACTCTTGAAAAGATGATAATGCATGGCCTTCAAGCAGTTTCAGTTGTTTGATTGGAATATTTAGGGCTACATGGATTGTGGATGCAGAGATGTTGGATGTTGAAACACGGGTAGGGGTGAGAAAAAGGAGAGGTGAGGGAGATGTGGTTGATGTTGCTGTGAATGAATTCTAGATTTTATTTATCAGAAATGATTTTTTTGTGTCAGTTGTTCCTTGAATTATCAATCTTAGTGGAGGTAGAAGGGTTTTGTTTGTTGAATGGTGTAGTATGGTATCAAGAGCTAGTTGTTGTTCTGAAGACAAATGAAGTGTGGAAGATGGTGGTGTGGCTTGCATGCTGGTGTTAATTGTGTCTACCTTTTCTCTCTCGATGAATGATGAACCAGTTATCTACAATTTAGGTGGAATGCCATGTATGTTCCAATTATTGTTTATGTCAAAATTTCATTTCCCCAACATTTCAAGACTGTCAAGACCCGTGTTGTTTCCCGGAAGAATTTGTGTGAAGACTTGTCATTCTTGCAATGGTTCCTGTTGAATAATGCATTTGACCTCAGAGTCAGAACTAACATCTGTAACATGACCTCTATCTGCGGTAGTGTGTAAAACATGCCATAGTTTGTAGTTTTGCTTGAGAATGTCCCAAGTGTCATTGATGTCATGAGGGGTTGAGTCAGATTCGGTGGTAATATTTCTGAAAGGATTGTATAAAAGGAGTTCTGACCAATAAAAAAGGTTATAGGACATTGTATCCTAAGCTAGGACATCCACAAATCTTGGGTGGACCCGAACAATTACTTGAGTCGATCTAAGTTTCCATTTCTCACCTTTACGGTTCTTGTTGTAGCTCTAATCTCAAGCAACCTGAATAAGTGGTAGGTGTTCTATGGTTGTTGGGTGAATTCTATATGCATCAAAGACATCGGTTTTTTGTTGTTCATTGACGTCACTTTCAACGACATGTCTCAAGATTTTTTTGCCAACATTTAATGATACAAATGAACGACTGCACATAACAAGTGGCAATTTTTGCAGCATGTGGCATGTTTCTTGTGCGCTTATGTCATGTTCAACAACGCTTTCTATGAGCATTTTGTGAATTGCAATGTGTGATGGAGAATCCATGTCAGCATCTCTTGAAAATCTAGATAGCATTTGGTGATAGGTTTCTGAAGGCTACTCTGCTTTTGAAGCATATTTTGCAATATACTTAAGAACTGCATGGCGGGAAAGTACCGGTTGGCAATCACATTTTCTCTCCATATGGATATCATAGTTTGATTTTGGATGCTCAGTCTATCATCATTTCTCGAAGTGAGGTACTTAATTTTCCCATCACTTTCAATGAGAAAGGATGAAGTAGGTTGTGTGGCCCAAGGTGCGTTGATTGTGATTGCTTTCTATGCAGGCATGTCTGCTCTGAACATGTTGTGTGGCGATGAACATGATTAAGTAGTTCTTCAAGGTCCGCATGTGGGGAGGAGGATAGAATTTGTGTTGTATCTAGAAAACATGCGCCATAACCTGGTCATAAAGCCAAAACCTGGGGATATCAAGTTTGAACAATATACAAGGCAAACGGAAAGAAATCATGTTGTGACCATTTACAAGGAGAGTCTCCTATGTCAAATCAGCGTTCTACTTGGTCGTGACCTTAAAAACAACCTTTAGGTTTAACTTCTCAATGGTTTCACTTCAAAAGTAGAAAAGGTACCACTTTCAAAACCCCTATTGTCAAAAAATTCATTACACCTAGCACGACGGATATTTTCCGTGGACGAAACACAAACCTACGTGCAGGGATGAGATTTGACGTCCTCCCTTACCCGTCAACTAAATTTTTGAGGACGTTCTACTAATTTTATTGACCTTTCTTATACGTTTTACAAAAATCTTTAACAACATCATACTTCCTTTTGAATTTGTAAAGACGATGCACATTATTCGTTTGTTTAAAACCTTCAATTTGATATACAGTTTTTTTAATGTTCAAAAACTTTCATAGAATATCTAATCACGTGATTCACAAAGGTATAAAATAATTGATCATGAAATTTTATTTTAACGAAATAAAATAATACCAGTTTTGCAAAATGTCTATGTTTGAGGATGTTACTCTTCCAAAATAAAATTAGAGACAACCTTTGTAGAAGGAGATCCATTCACACAGAAATTTTATTAGACAACATTGATACCAAGAAGATCTATTCTCACAAAAAAATTATTGAACGTGTAAAGGCAGGCTAAATATCCATGAAATTTAAATAAAAATTATAGTTTTTTTCAATCATTTTGAATAAAATAAAATAAACAATAACTTACCAGGTAAATGTAATAAAAAAAACTTCTTGAGACTGTGAAGGTGAGATTTAAATGCTTTCACAGAAAACCTTTTTAATAGCCTCATATCCGTTCGGAGCTCATTTAGACCAGACAACCACTCTTGAAGAAAAAATAAGATATGCTCCTTGGTTTTCATGTCACTGTTCTACTTTTTGCAATTTTTAAAGATATTTCCCGCACAACCTACAGTTTTGCTTCTTTCCCCCGATCCAAATCCAACTGTATTTTTGTTGGTACTATATACTGCATAACTATTTCCTATAGACGACGGTATTAAATACTGCATTAACTATTTCCACCAAAGAATCGTAAAGAAATTATATATAGTTTTTCACACTTGCATACCGTGTTGATGATAAAGAGGAACATTTTTAAATGAAAATATAATTAAACAATACATCAACACCACGTACCTGCAGGTCACATCAATATAAATAGAAAGTGTGCATATTGCTTTATAAAACAACTCTTAAATTAAAAATTTATAATCATTCATTACTGTATCTATAGGTTGGCCATACGGTAGATCACTATAAGCAAACAAAAGGTCTTATGTTTTTATCTCGACATCATTTTGATGACCTCAGGAAAATATTAAATGTTGTTTATGATGGTTTAAAATAAATACAAACTATAAAATACATCCCAAAAGACAAAAAATGCCGGGGACAAGTGCCAAATCTCATCCCTGCCTACGTGAATTCATTTAAAGACAGAAGACATAAACACATATAGGTATATGCATCTACACAATGAATTACAGGTGGGAAGAATGATCAGCAACAACAAACAAATTGTATTTCTCATATCTAAAAGCTTAAGAAATATAAACCCCAAGACTAAGTTGCACGAACCACTTTCAAAACCCCTATTGTTAGAAAATTCATTACACCTAGCACGGCAGATATTTTCCGTGGACGAAACACAAACCTACGTCAATTCATTTAAAGACGGAAAAAAAAAGTAGATCGAAAACGTATCAGCACTGCATGAAGTGGGGGGATCCTTCTGAAGATCCTTCAACTCCTTGAGAATACGCTTAAAACCATCGATCACGCACTCTCCTCTCCCTTCTTCACATACAATAACACCGGGGAGATCCACTGAAAATAAACACCCGGATATCCTTTAATAATAAATACAATGAAGGGGAAGGGGAAAGGAAGGCCAAACCAAGATCAATACCATGCCCGACAAATAAAAGACGAAAGGGCATCTCACCTGGTGAAAACAAAGAAACAACAGAAGATGAAGATGAAGACGAATAGTGGAGACCTACTGCAATGATTCAACCCCTCCTGCTTTTGCATAGTACATACTTGACACAATTAAAAAACAACAAACCCGCAGCATACAAAAATGGAAAATAAAATTGTTAGAAAAACAAAAAGCAAAATTGTTAAAAATAACAAAAGTAAAATTGTTAAAAATAACAAAGTCGTCCTTTAGGCCGTCAAATTTGACACAATCCCATGAATTTCCACAAATCTCTTTCCCATAGGGGTAATGCCTTTAGCGTAATGAGAGTTTAATTATATTACAACAAAGTTATTAATTATTTTGAGAATGATTTAGAAGTTTGTGGAAACACAAAAAAGTTAATACGGTCATGGGTCCCATTTAGTCTCCTAAATGGACCCATGCCCTTGCATTCTATTATACAAGTTATAAAATAGATTTAATTAATTAATACCTTCAAAAAATATTACCATTATTATTACATTTAATATTTTGATCAGGATATTTGGTTGTCTTTTTATTATTTTTGGAATTTGTGTTGAATAGAGTGCAATATATGGTTTAGGATAATTCCATCCTCACTACCACTTAAATCCCCTTATTTACCCTAAATATCTTAGAATCATTTATCATGTAAGAAAATATTCTCACTTACAATGATACCTATTATTTATTCCATTTTGAATTTAATGAAACAAATGAAATGCAGTTAAAACAATGTTTACGTTCATGTTAAGAGCTCTTCAAATCCTTATTCACTAAATTGGGACATATTCCAGTGAATTGAGACTCCAGTATTTCAAGTATTGGAAGAAATCCATCTCCGTTTTTGCATATATTGGATTCCATTTTTGTCTATACTGGATTCCATTATTACTATTATTGGATTCCATTATTAACAATATTGGATTCCAATATTGTCATTATTGGATTTATTCTAGTTCCAATTTCACTATTATTGGATTCCAATCTCACTATTATTGGATTCCAATATCATTATTATTGGATTCCAATTTGGCTAATATTGGATTCCAATAGCACTATTATTGGATTCCAATTTCACCACTATTGTAATCCAATTTATAAATCCTGATTTTTGGATTTTAGTTTCACTATTTTAGGATTTCTATTTTGTTATTATTTGAATCCCCCACATAAGCCAAGCAACCACTATCTTACATAAGCCTCGGTGGCCGCTATCTTACAATAAGCCTAGCTAGGTTGCTAACTTACATGATGAAAGTTACATGCTAGGTGAAATTACATTTTCCTTGCAGGGTCACTAAGTTACATAAGCCTTGCGGCCTCTAAGTTACATAAAAGGATGATAAGCCTAGCGGTCACTATCTTACATAAGAAAATAGGTTGTTAACTTACATAAGCCTAACAACCACTATATCTTACATAAGTGTATAGGTTGTTAACTTACATAAGCCTAGTGGCCACTAATTTACACAAGAGTAGAATTGTCTAGGTGAAATAATCCTAGCGGTTGGAAAGTTACACCAGCCTACCGGTAGCAAGTTTCATAAGCCTACCCACCACTAAGCTACATAAGCCTAGCTGCCGCTAAGTTACATAAGCCTAGGTGCCACAAAGTTACATCAGCCCAGGGGTTAAATTTGATGGCCACTTATGCCTGTCAAACAATTTTTAGATGACGGTAATTTTACAATATTGCCCTTTAAAAAATACAAAATAGTAGTTATTGAAATACTTCAAATTTATATTTATTTAATATTTTATGTATATTATATATTGATATAATTTTTATATAAATCTATATAAAAAATGACCGTGATATTGTAAATATGCAAGTTACGTGTGATAAAGTCAACTACTTTTATGCTTTTCCATTCTGTAAATCATAAAGAACAACAAAGAGTTAAGAATTACATTAAACAAGTTGTTTTGAGGAAATGGATTTGAAAATGTATTTCCATAGGCAATCAATCCTTCGAGAAAATTACATTGAAAATTACATAAGCATTGATCCCTCACAAGGGTATTAATTATTGTTCTTGAATTTGTGCAAGGTATTGTTGGATAGCTTCATGACCCCATTCAGTATTTTAATTTGATTTCCTTTCCATATTTTTCTTGGACTCCATGCCCAGATGACACTGTCTATATCAATATCTGATGTGTCCCTTTATTTTTGCCACCATTTCTTTTTCTTTAAGCATTCCTCGTACCTTTATTTTTCTGTATTTCCTTTTCCTGTGGGTTCCCACCAGTGTACCCTTATCTTTTGAGTGTTTGTGTGAACATCCTGTATTAGTTTTAGTTCTTCCTTGCCCATCCATATAGGTACATTATCATCAGCTGGTCTTACTAGTATCATCTTCCCAACATTCACATCCACTACTGGGTTGAATTCCTCTCGAGGTCTATCACAAATAGGCCCAACATATATATCCTTATTTGAAAGGAAATTTTGACTATAGTAGCTATCCATGTCAAGACATGGTGCACCCACTATCTGATCATACATTGCGCTATCCTGAATTGTTTTTGGCCAAAAACAATCTCTTCTCATCATGTTACAATTGAAAAAGGGATTCTCTAGGACATGTAGAACATTTTTCCAATATGAAATCTTTGGAACATAGTATGCTTCTCCACCATATATTGAACTCTTTTCCCAGTGTGTGATGTATGCCTGAATGCCTCTCTGCATGTCTGCCATCTCTTTGGGTTCTTTGAAGGGTGCCAATGGAGGATCCCCTTCAGGAAAGAAAGGTTTCCCATCCACTATTTTCCAGATCTCAATTGAGTGTGACCAGATCAGACTCCATGATTGATGCTTTGAACTCCATGATGGGCTTGTTGTCTTTAACATAGAATTGAAAAATCTTTAGTTTGTTGATACCCATGATCTTGTGGTTACCATCTAGTAGGTGTGGTTCCAAAAGGCCTTAAAGTCATAGAATTCCTCGATAAGGTACAAAGTGAATGTGTTGGACTCCTCTTGGCATGTTCTGTAAGTGTCCATTATTTGTGGCAAAGAGAATGTATCCAATTTGCACAATGTTGTTGATAATCGGCTGAATGTCCCATCTATGTCTTCATGTGTGTGACCCACTGGAAGGAAACTCACATACACTGTGTTGAAAACCCTTCTAGTTGTCAGCATGGATGCAAACACAAACAATGTGTGATTTTTGTTGTCACTTGCAGCATTATCTAGTTGCAAGTAGAGAGTTGGTGGTTGTTTTCTAAATGAACTTGAACATCTGCTTACAGTATTAGTTGTATGAGAACCCTCATTTTTCTTCTTGTATTCCTTGCACTTGTCATATGCATCATTTTGCAAGATTGCATCATGTAATGGGTGTTTTGACATCCCACTACTATATAAAAAATCACCATACTGATCTGTAAGTGGTTCTTCTAGCTTTAGCTTCTAGATACATAGTGCCAATGATGTTATTGTGAAGTTTTCTCCTCGCTCAACAAAAGGGAGACCAAAGTGCCCAAAACCCCCCATTTTGTGCCCATGTGTCAGCATACCAGTCAAGGTGATGGGGAGATTAATAGCATTGCTTATTGATTTTTATTTTTTTCCCATCCTTGGTATTGTAGTTTTCATCTTGTCCATTTTTTCATGCACAATGCTCAAATAGCTATTAGGATTTTGTTGTGATTGCACTCTATGTGCATAGTAAGTTGCACGACAACTTTGAATGTAATCATTGTGCCATTTCTAGCATTGATCTATTTGTGCCAGTGTTTCTAGACATGAGGTCATGCACATTTGTTCTTAAGCTCTGTGCACTCATCACATTTGGTGAAGAAGTTGTTCTTGGTGATTGAAACATGGGAGAAATGTTCTTGCCATATTTTGTTGAGATTTGACTGTGACATTTGAGGAAGGCCCAACAGTGAAAGGCCCTCATTACACTTTTGTAGTATGTAAGAAAAACTATAACATGCAGGCAACAGTCTCATTGTTACTTTAGTACCATCTTGTCCCACTGAATGAGACATGTGTGGGGATATATCAAAATTCTTCTCCACCATTTTGGATATCAATGCAATAGTTGCAACAATGTTTGGCATTTGTTTTTGTTTTCCTGTATTTCCATTTACTTCCCTCCTCTCACCATTAATCCAAGATTGTTTGTATCTGTAATAGGTGCTTTTTGATTCCATGACATATGTACCATGCATTCTGACATACATCCCTTCCACATAACTTCAATTTATCTATAGTATGTTCTACAGTTTGACCTTGATCACAACTAATAGCATTTACAGTGAATGTATTAAGTACAAAGTTTTTTATGGCAGGTTCATTCATACCTAGAGTTAAATTCCAACTGTGATTGAAAGCACTTAGAGATAGATTGGAGAGACATCCTTCCTTGCAGCAAGGTTTTTTCTCAACTTCAGACAAAAATTGTTCTCTTGATTTTTCATCATTTTCCATTTCCTTTGATGTACTAGATGGAGTATTATTTACCTTTTGGATTTGCAGGCATTGTAAGGTATTTTTATCAAGTTTTCATTACTACTACATATGGAGGATTCATATGAATTTGGGTATACCAGTTGAGGAAATGGATCTTCAAATGCACTCCACATTTTTACCAGAAACTCTTCTGGAATTTCTTTTAGCCTTACTTCCATAATGGAACCATCTTGATGGGCCAACTGGCTGGCAGGCCATTGGATGAGAGATCCTTCTGATATGGAGAAACCCTTGCAAAAAGGCATAATTAATTTATCAACATGCACCCCAAATGTATTGCCATCTAATTTTTTAAAGTGCACCATGTCTCCTTCACAGACATTTGTAATTGTTGCTTCTGCAAAAAATTTGTGTTCTTTTGAACAAAAATGTATCAACTTGGCAGTAACCCCCTTGAACTTCAAATTGAAGTCATTGTTTGATGTGGCCATTGTTTCTTGGAGTTCATAATTTCCATTCACATGAAGTGCAGTTCTTGTTTCTAGATAAACTAAGTTTTTGATTGGCCAGGAAACTTCATGTTGCATTGTAGACTTGGATAACAATCATTGCATGTAGTTATAATATTCTCCACAAAAACACCAAAGTGTGTGGGTCACAACACCACGCCCAAAATCACATGTTGTTCTTGTACCAGGGATATAAAACCTTCAGCTATGTCACCTTCTTTCTGAGGACACTTATGTTTTAGCACCACGTAGGTTGTAGAAAATTCATCCCTGTCTTTAGGAGTTGTGAAACAATGGCTATCACTGGTAGAATTCAAACCCTCATCCTCATTAAATGTATCCTCTGAGTCACTTCTCATGATGTTTTGAATGCCATCACCCCCCACATGTGAAACATTTGAAATCACATGCTTAATCATTTGCTTCCTTTCCCATGGGATAAAGTATCCCTTGTTTTCAATTTCTGCCAGGGTTTCACAATCATCAATTGTGTATGGCAGTCTCACTCTGCCATTGAATACAATACTTATTGTGACAACGAATAAGCTAGACCCCACGTCTCTACAATGGAGTGTATCTTTGGATGGATAAACTAGTCCCTCCACAACTTTCACACCTTTGGATAGTAAATCCACATGTGCTCCTTATTCATAAACAAAGTTCATTTTCAACTGTATCCACAAATAAAAAGAGAAAATTAGTACTAAGGACACTTAAATCTTTAACATTAGTATGGAGAATTGAAATCACAATGAGAAAATAAAAATATACATCTTATATGAACATCTTTAAAACCTCATTTAATCCAAATCTTTAAACATATAACAAATTGTTTTACACCCTTTAGATCCCACTTGTTGTGTGTATAATTTTATCCATAAACCACATAGTGTAGGGGAAAGATTAAGATTTTTATGATGCACACATTTTATTTTGTGTATTTTTTTTTTTTTGAAAAAGTATGTTTAAGGGATTAAAAATAAGTACTTTTTAGTACAAAGAAAATTAATATTGGCCCTTGCTTGTGAATGAAATCACCTTTTGGGACAACTGATGTGTCACCTTTTTATTGGTTGATTTGTACATGTGACTTGATTTTACTCGTCTTATTGGCTACCTTTTTTCTAAATTCTTAGTATACAAGTTATAAATGTTGACTTCAATTTTTACAACTAGTGGTACTATACTACACATTACCACTCACAGTCATTGGCTTATGCACAGTCATTGGCTTCTTTCCCCTATGGCTTTCAATAGTTGTATAGCCTAGTGGCCGTTGTGACATAATTTTTTTTTTACACACTAAAATTCAAATATTGACTAGAATGGGAGGCCAAAAGTTGGTGATCACACTTCAATGTGCAAGCGAGCACAATTCCAAGTTTGAAAACTCACACTTGGACGTGACAGTGATAGCCGATCATAGAGCGAGAGAGTCATGGCCTCATACATCTACCAAGTTTGATTCCTCACACGAAGAAGTGCGAAGTGTGATCCTCACATGATCGAAGTGTGATCTCTCGCACATCTAAGTATGATCCCTCACACATCGAAGTGTGATCCCTCACATGACAAAGTATGTGTATTTTCAAGATGAAGTGTCAGATTCACACTTGGAATAACGATCACTTGCATATCGAAGGGCATATTTTCACTTGCCATTCTAGTCAAAAATTGTCTATAGCCTAGCAGCCTCTTGGACTTAAATTTAGGGCCATTAATATTGTGTCGAAGTAAATCGTTCATGTATTTAATTCTCTAATTGTATAGCTATGCTTATTTTATGGTATAGAGTTCAAGTTTTAGTCTTTATTTGATTAACGATGGTGGTATATGCTTTGATTCAATTATGTGTATTAATTGTTTCTAAGATTTTTATATCTTACGTAATCTTTTAACAATATAAGTTTATTTTTAATAATTTAGACTTTATATTAATATTGAGTAGAAGTAACACATGCTACATAGTTTTTTTTATTATATAATTTGAGTAAATATTAAAGACTTAGTTTTTTATTAATAATTCTCAATATAAAGACTTAATTTCAATTAAATTTAAGTCTCAAACAATGTCAAATTGTAGTTTTCATACATTAAAATTAGTTTATAAAAATGTTACCTTAATTTTAGATCATGTTGCCGTGTGTATAATTTTATCCATAAACCTCATAGTGTAGGGGAAAGATTAATAATTTTATAATACAATAACAATTACACTTTTTTGTAAGGTCAAATGTTACATAATTAATATTGTGCTTCCCTAAACATTAAATGGCCATTAAACCGTGTAATGTAAAATCCACCACTTGAGAGTATGTTTTTATTTTTTTGTACTGCATTTAATATTAAGTGGTACAATATTAAATTTTAATCCACACAAACTCTTGCTAACGTCTGTATTTAATGCAATAAAATGGAAAACTGTATACTCATTTCGAAGGTGACCACACCAAAACAAGGAGCACATACACAAATGGGGGAAGAACAAAGTTACAGAAAATTAAAAGAGGTAAAGCATTGTTATTTTATTTTGAAGAATTTCAGTTTATACACCCATTTCACAGTGATTATAAATATTGCATTTGTTAGTAGGTAATTAACCAATTTTCAATGGTTCTCCACATGTTTTGATTATGTGATTTTACAGAGCACAGGACCCCTTGTATATTTATTTTTAGAAAATGGAAAATGAAATTAAGTTTAGATAAAAGATGGAGTACGTAAATTGTTTCATTTGTGATTGTTTATAGTAACTAATAAATTTGCAGGACATGGAAATATCACCATTTTCCTTGTTTTCACATTTCGAATCCCAAGTTTTCAAATCAACTCCAAGAAACTATGTAGACAATATGGTTTTTTCAACACAACTAAGCAACTTTCATGTAAAGGACTTATGCATGCAAAACTTAGATGGAAATAGTGTCTCAAATTTGCAAGAGAATACAAGTGGTGCACATAAATTGGGTCCTTGCATTCCACATTCACAAATTGATCTAAATTCTCCATATATTGTTGATGATGTTGATGATTCAAAATTAGAAGAAACATTTTCAATAACCCATGCATATGAAAGAGATAGAAATAAAGAGGAGCTGATGAAAGAATACAAAGAAGAGTTGTGGTCAAAATCTGATGTGAAAACATTTATTTCAAAATATGAAGAGGTGTATGAACATTTAAACCATGGATATATTGGCAAGAAACATTGGGATAATATAGCAGATGCTTTGAATGAAGTTTGTGGAAAAACATTCACTGGGAAGCAATGCAAATACAAGATGAACAAGTTGAAGAAAACCCTCAAGAAGGAGAAACAATTGGAAAACACAACATTGGAAACACAGTCAACATGGAATTTGTATGAAGATATAGATCACATTACACAGAAAACACATAAGGTTATTGGTTTTAATGGAAAAGAGAGGGTTAATACAACCACTTCTACTTTTGAAAAAGACACGAGAGGGAAATCAGAAATCCCTTCTATCAACATTGAAAATTTGGAAGGAGAAAAGATAGAAACCCCTTTGAATAAAAATGGAATTAAGAGAAAAGATGTGAAGAGAAAAAGAAACTCTTATGGATATTTGAAAGAGGTAATAAAAAATAGCATGCATATATTCAGTCAGACATTGAAATAAATTGAGCAGGGAAGGCTTCAACTAGAGCGTGAAAGAATGGAACAAGAGAGAAAGCTAATGGAGAAAATATTGGATGTACAACTTCAAGTCACAAGTCTTTTTACCCAAGTAAATTACAATTTTTTAACCTAAGTAATATATTATTGCATCATTCATTCCATCTTAAAAGAAAAAAGATCATGCATTGGAGTTAGCTAATACTTCTCTATTTTGCATTCTTCCTTTTTATTTCAGAACAATGCCAACGATCAGCATCATGGGCACCACCAAGATCATTGACACACACATCCGAAGATACTATTTGTGTAACAAAATAATTTAAAAATGATGTTGGTAAACATGTATATTTTTGTTGAGGACAATATGATAATTCAATATGTGAGACATCAATTGAACCACATATCACTGGTAGTATAGTCAAAGTATGGAATACTTATATACTCTCTATGCAATTTATAGATGATAATATTGCCAATGAGCATGGTGTTATTTTTTGATAATTTTGATATTATTTGTGTGTGGCATATATGGTTAATATTTGTGAGTGTCATTAAACCGAACAATGTAAAGTTCATGCACATATTTGAAATATGATAATTCAATATGTGATACATCAATTGAACCACATATCATTTGTAATATAGTCAAAGTATGGAATACTTATATGCTCACTATGTAATTTAAAGATGATAAAATTGACATTGAACATGTTGTTCTTTTCATGATATTGTTGTTAATATTGATAATTTTTGGTGTGGCATATATGGTTAATATAGTGGTTCCCCTAAAATTAATTTTCCATTAACCGAACAAAGTAAAGTTCGTGTGATATTTAAAATATGTGCGCCATTTGATTGATCTATAAACTATCTACTTTAGAATTCATTCACAAAATCATAATTATATTGATGTTCTACTTTCAAATAGAAAATGACAGTTGAGCTAGTGATTGAATTGTTTATGCCTTAGAAATTAAATTTGTAAAGATAAATGAATTAACACACACACATACGCAAGGATTTTTATCTTGGAAACCTCCAAAGGAGGAAAACCAGTCGGGAAGGGAAAACAACTCTTTCTTCCCTTTTTATCTTATTGGCCAATTCAAATAAAGAGATACAAACTTTACAATAAGTGAGAAAGGAAATTGACAATGTCTCACACTTCCTCCCAACTACTTGACTGCTCTGTTCTCAAACTCTTTCTTCTACAAACTCAATTCCAGCACTTTAGAACTCTTGCACTTACTCCCATGAAGTCTCTTACTTCTGATGATCCATTCCTTTGTTTCCTACAAGTATTTATAGCCTTCCCCATGTCCTCCCATGCACTGGAGAATGGGAAAGGTCATGGAGGAGAAGAGACAAAGTCAACACTCCAAATTTGTCCATTCACTTCCATTTTATTTTCTGTCCAAAAGTGATAGGACTTCCGCCCAATGAAGACCGGTGATCACAGGACCCTGGCTGGGGAGCAGTTACAGGATGCCACCTAGGTTGGGTGGTGGTTCTGTAACCACTGCTCTGCACAGAGCGGCGGTTATGTTATAATGCAAACAAGAACCTCCATGTTTCTCATTTTCCTTCTTTGTTGTTGGCTGATTTGATGAAGTAGAGTTATTTTGGATCCCTATGGATCACACCTCCCCTGCTTAGGAGGATTTTGGTCCCAAAAAATCTTAGTGGGGGAGTAGATGAGGAAATAATTCCCTCACTTGCTCCTTTGAGTACCACTGGGCCTGCCTTGGTGTCTTTCCTTTCAGTCCAACCTGCCAAGACTCCTGCGGACCTCTCCTAGTCTCTCTTGACCTTCTGCTGCAGCACTACATCCTCCTCCAATTCACCTCATGAGTCCAAGACACAATCCTCAATGGAAGGTAGCAACTGTAATCCTTCATCTTCATCTAGCATGGATGGCTCATATAGGTGCAAGTTCTCACAGTTTACTACTGAGTACATCCTCATAAATGGTGGAAAATCAAGTTGAAAGGCATTTTCTCCAACCTGCTCCAATATGGTGAAGGGTCCATATCATAGTGGCTTGAGCTTCCATGCTTGACCTTGTAGTCTCTCCTTTCTCAAGTAAAGCCAAACTTTGTCTCGAACATGAAGCTTATGCTCTCTCTTGTATTGATCGTGTCTAGCCTTGTACTTGGCTTGAGATTTCTCTAATTGTTCTTTGACTTTGAGATGGATTTTCCTGATCCTCTCAATGATTTTTTTTCTCTAGTTACCTTTATATCTCATGTCTCCTCCTCATCCTGCTTCCCAACTACCATGTCCAGCAGATTTGTAGGTAGATATCCCAAGCATGCTTCAAATGGTGACTTCATAGTGGATGTGTGTACTGCCTAGTTGTAGGAATGATGAATGTAGGCTAAGGACTCATCCCAAGTCCTTGGGTATTTCTATTATACCCTCTAATCAAATGTACCAAAGTCCTGTTCACCACCTCTGTCTGTCCATCTATCTGTGGATGGAAATTCCATGCTCCTCTGTAACTTGGTATCCATCTTGTCCCACAAAGTAGTCCAAAACTTCCCCAAGAACCTGGAATCCCTGTCAGAAACAATAGACTTTGGCAAGCCAAAATGCACCCATACATTAGCAAAGAAAATATCTACTACCTCATGTGCTTTTACTATCTTTTTACATGCCATAAGAATACACATCTTACTGAATCTATCAACAACAACATAGAGATAGTCATGGCCATGTTTAGACATAGGTAATCCTCCTACAAAGTCCATAGAAATGTCCTCCCATGGATGAGTAGGTACTGACAAAGGCATATAAAAACCCTCCTTCCTAGTCTTAGGCTTGTTGGTACAACAAAGTTTACATCCACATATAAATTTTGATACTTCTTCTTGCATATTAGGCCAATACAGGTACCCTTGTAAATCGGCTAGGGTCTTACCAATACTGAAATGTCCCGCTACTTTTGAGGTATGTGCTTCCCTCATCAATAGAAGTCTTTCTTCTTTAGGCACACAAAGCTTCCCCCATCGGTAGAGCAACCCTTCCTTGAGATAAAAATCTTCAATCCCCATCCTTTCAGCCCCTTGGGACTGCAACTACTGAAATGTCACCCCAAAGTCTCTGTCCTGGGCATATGCCTCTCCATAAGCTTCCTTTGTGAAGGGATCGATCTGAGAGATAGTGGCCAAGAAGGATATTTTCTCCTATGTAGGCGGCCTAGACAACATGTCTGCCACCAAGTTTGTACTACCCTTCTTGTATTTGATCACCAGATGGAACTATTGAAGGAATCCCATCCATTTGTAGTGCCTTGCCTACTGTAATTTAGACTGTGCTTGCAAATACTGGAGAGGTTTGTGGTCAGTGTGCACAATAGTTTCTTTACCCAACAAATAATGCTTCCATTTTTTAATTTCCTGAACTAGTGCATACATTTCCTTATCATATACTGAATATCCTTTAACTACTGAAGTAAAAGTTTTAGAATGATAGCATATGGGTTTACCTCCCTGAAGCAACACTGTGCCCATAGCATAATCACTGGCATTTGTCTCTACTTCAAAGGGTTGCTGCAAAATAGGAAGAGAAAGTGTTGGTGCATGACTAATCTTGTATTTCAATAACTCAAAGGATTTATCTTGTTCCTTACCCCAGTCAAAACCCTTACTCTTTGTGGCCACTATGTGTAGAGGTGTTGTAATCACATAGAATCCCATAATGAACTTCCACATGTACTGTACTGCTCCCACAAAACTCCTAGTCTCGGTGGCTCCTGTTTGTGTTATCTAGTTGGTGATGACTTCCACCTTCTTCAGATCCACTCGTAGCTCTCCTCCTCCAACCACGTGCCCAAGATAGACAAGTGACTATTTGGAAAATTCACATTTCTTCATATTGCAAAGCAGTTGTTTCTCCTTGAGAACTTGCAAGACTTGCTGCAAATGAGTTAGATGTTCCTCCCATGTGGCACTAAAAATCAAGATATCATCCAGATAAACAATGACACATGAATCTATGAAATCCTATGCAATACATCATTCATCAATCTCATAAATGTAGTGGGTGCATTACATAAACCAAATGGAAGTACTAACCACTCATACAAACCCTGTTTTGTCTTGAAGGCAGTCTTCCATATATCCTCCTCCTTCATTCTGACTTGGTGATAACCTGACTTGAGATCCAACTTCGTGAAGAATTTGGCATGTTGAAGCTGGTCCAAGAGATCATCTATGTGGGGAAGTGGATATATGTTCTTTATGGTGATCTTGTTCAAAGCATGGTAGTCGGTGCACATTATCCAAGAACCATCCTTCTTCGGAACCATCACAATAGGAGAACCACATGGTGAGGTGCTCAGATGTATCACACCCTGGTCTAGTAGTTCATGGAGTTACTTCTTTACTTCAATACTCTCTAACAATGATTTCCTATACAACCCAATGTTCGGTAGAGGGGACTCTGGAAACAAAGTAATCTCATGTTCTACTTCCCATTTTGGTGGTAAACCACTGGGATTCTGAAAAACTTCTTGAAAAGACTGAATAATACTATCCAAATCCTATTTTCCCCTGGTTATAAATCTCTGAAACTTCTACCCCATCTTGTTTATCCTTTAACAAAAGTAAATAAAACTGATTGTGATTTTCCTGAATGAGTCATTTTTTCTTGGTTAGCACTTACCATAGTAACCTGTGTTTTACGTTGGTGTGGCTCGATGTTGTAATCGATCTCATCCTTGACCCATTTGTATTGGTTCTCCCTTCTCATGAATATAGCATCCCTAATATACAAGTAAGGACTCTCGAAAACAACATCAAATGCATCAAGTGGAATAACATCAGCCTCCAATACATCAATATACTAGGAATTTATCCCAAACTTGACCTTACATCTTTTTTTTACCTGAATTTCAACACCTTTCTTCACCCAACCCAAAGGATAAGGGTGTGGATGCTCGTAAGTCTCAAGACCAAGCTTCTTTACAACTTCTTCAGAAATCAAGTTAGACTGAGAACCAGTGTCAACCAAAGCATTTACCTTAGTTCTCTTGATCTGGATTTTGATCTGGAATAGTCTACTCATCTCCTCTTCCTAGCTATCCATGTTGGTGACCGTGCATCCAAGCCTCTCGTCTACATCATATTCATATTTGATCTCCACCTCCCCTTCTATCTTTACAACTGTCATGGACTTCTTTGAGTCGTTGGTTCAATTATTCAGATGTAACTCCAGATACAACTTCCAACATGTAGTGTCAATATGACCATTGATATCACATCTCTTGCAAAAATTCTTGGGATCTTTACAAGTATTTAAAGTAGTGGCATCTTGTTTACCTTTTCCTTTCCACTTACCTTTGTTACTTGTTTTCCCATGTTCTTTCTTCTGCTGATTTTTTGACTACTTTTCCCTTGGCTCTGCTTCTCCTTGCTTCTTTTCATCATCTATATAGTATGCCTACACACATGCCTCATTGAGATCTTTGGGCTTCGTGGAGATGAATTTTCTTTGAAGGTGAGTGTGAAGTCCTCCCAAGTACTTAGTCAAAATATCCTCATCCTCCAAGTCCATGTTCAATAACATGGCCTACCTCCGAAACTCTATAGTATAGTCCTGCACACTTTGACCACTGCCTTGTCTAAAATATTGCCATTTAATCATTTGGTCAGTCTTGTGGCCAATAGGATAGAAGTTAGCTCTAAGTAATTCTTTAAATTCTTTTCAAGATTTCACAATAGGACGTTTCTTCTTTTCACAAGTGGCTAGATGGGTTTCCCACAAACCAGAGCATGTCCCTCCATTTTGAGACATGTAAAGGTGATCCTTTGTGCCTCAGTGACATTATGGATGCTAAAGTAGACTTCCAATTGTTTTAACCATTTATCAAGAAATTCTGCATCTACTTGTCCTTCAAAGCTTTTAATTTCAACTTTCATTTCAACTTTAAAAGGATCATGGTCAGATTTTTCCTTCTCTCTTGCATTTGAAGTCTCTTATTCCCGCTCTTCCCCATATTCTTCCTCATCGTGGCTCCTCCCTATTCCATTTTTTCTAGCTAAGCCTCGAGTCACTGATTCCATGGAGTCTTGTTTAACATAATTCGTCTTATACAAATCTGCAAGTTCTTCTTGTCTTCTAAACATCCTATCCATCATGGTCTCTAGCATCTCGATTCTACGGACCAAGTTTTCTTCCTCCATTTGTCCCCTAATTCTCTATTTCCACTTCCTTGTAGAAATATGTGGATCACAAGGTAAAGCCTCTTTGCCTTTAGATCTCGTCACTGTCATACAAATCCAAGAATGAATACCACAGTCTTGGATACTTGTTAGCTCTGATACCAAAATGATCTGTAAACTATCTACTTTGGAATTCGTTCACAAAATCACAATTATACTGATGTTCTACTTTCAAATAGAAAATGACAGTTGAGCTAGTGATTGAATTGTTTATGCCTTAGAACTGAAATTTGCAAAGTGAAAGGAATTAACACACATGCATATGCCAAGGATTTTTATCCTGTAAACCTCCAAAGGAGGAAAACTAGTTGGGAAGGGAAAAAATATCTTTCTTCCCTTTTTATCTTATTGGCCAATTCAAATAAAGAGATACAAACTTTACAATAAGTGAGAAAGGAAATTGACAATGTCTCACACTTCCTCCCAACTACTTGACTGCCTTGTTCTTAAACTCTTTCTTCTACAAACTCAATTCCAGCACTTACTCCCATGAAGTCTCTTGCTTCCGATGATCCATTCCTTTGTTCTCCCCAAGTATTTATAGCCTTCCCCATGTCCTCCCACACTCTGGAGAATGGGAAAGGTCGTGGTAGGGAAGGGAAAAAGTCAGACACTCCAAATTCATGTCCATTCATGCTCCATTTTATTTTCTGTCCAAAAGTGATAGGACCACCGCCCAACACAGACCAACGGTCACAAAACTGCCGCCCTGGCTGGGCAGCAATTACAGGATCACCACCCAGGTTGGGTTGTGGTTATGTAACCGCCACTCTGCACAGAGAGAAAGTTCTTTAATAATGCAAAAAGAACCTCTATCTCTTCATTTTCCTTCTTTGTTGTTCGATGATATGATGAAGTAGAGTTATTTTATGTAGCCTTTTAAATGAAACCCTATTTTCTCTTCTTCCAGTAGTCAAATTTGTCTATTCTTTAACGCTCTTTGAAAAACACTTCTCAACTAATAGGGTTTGACATAATTTTGTCATTCTTTATGTCGATCCGTGAATGATTTGCTAAATATGTGTGTACCCTGCTTGCGAGAAATGTAAAACATGTTATGGGTATTTTTTTTGGAAAAATGACTGAGAAATGATTCATAAAATACCTAAGATGGACATCAATGATTACTGGAAGTGAAAAAAATGGGTGTTGCTAAAAAGGCTGAGGAAAATAGATTTTGCTCAGTTATGGTTGTTAACCATTTAAGGATTTTGGACCGTTAGAGGTCGGTTTTTATAGACATTTCATTTTAAATTAAATTATAGTAATGAAATAATGATAGTAACTTCTAGTAGATGAAAAAGTAATAGTAACTATAGACACCTGTAGTTTTATCAATGCAATATTATTCCTAATAATGCACTAACTATTCTCCTCCTTGCACATTGACGACGCACCGTCAAGTAGACCTATCTAACTCCCTTCTCACAACATCTTTTTGGTCGTATTTCCTCTTATAAACCACTTAAACAGGATTTCATAGCCTCGTTCTAACTACATTAACTTTTTATTCCTTTCTAGTTTGCTTCCTTTAGCTCCCTAGACTATCAATCCATTTCATTGGATTGATTAGACCTTCCAGAACCCTAATTACTCTCTAAGAGAGATTAATTAGTCTAACCTAGGTTAATTATCCTAAACATAGTCAAATCACACGTTGACTTGCTAAAAGTGCTTTTTGGACTTTAGTATTTGTCCCACATGCACCCAAATCTCCCATTTTCCATAATAGAAAACTATAAATAGGGTTATACCCCCTCCCTCATTTTCTAAGAATTCTCTCTTCTTCCTAGCACAGATTATAGTATTTTTTTTAGGCTTTAGATTGTATTTCATCTTCTTCCATTGAACTAGTAACATTTTCTTTTGTACTTTATAGCACCAATATGGAGTAAAAGGGAAGATCCATTAGCCTTGAAGCCATTAATGGGGAGATCTCTCTCTCTCTCTCTTAAAACACATAACTGAATGCTTAGGTCCTCTTAGGTTCATTATTTCAAGCTTTCAAAGAATAGAGGTTAACTTCATTTGTTTAGTTCACATGTTTACTTCAAATTAATGTATGCAACGAAGAAAACCTTGCTCATTTCTTATCAAATGGTCCCTTGATCAGTTTGTTAAAAGCCTTTGGGGTTTCTTTAGAAATTCTTACCCCAAATCCATGGCTTTTACAACTTTTCATTAAACACATTTGGCACGCCTGGTGGGACACTTATGTCCATCCTTCATTAATGGAGGTCTTTTAGGTTTTTCAAAGTTCATTTTTCAAGTTTTTGGGTCAAATAACTTGTTATTTCCTCATTTTTGTTTCTAACACTAGATAAATGACCTTCATTTACATGCATTTTGTGGGTTTGATATAGAAATAGGACACTTTGAATAACAACTAACCTGTCTGCTCTTGAAAATTTTAAAATCCATGAGTTTTATAGGTTTTTCATAGGGTGCGCATAGGTGTTTACAAGGGGCGCATACACATTGAAACCCTAGCGTCTCCATCAGAACAAATGCGTACCTATTTGATAGTCCTTATCATTTACAAATTTTACCTCTACAAGGACACGCACATCTCTGTCATCTGGTATGCGTATTCACCTCTCTGGCCACGTATGTGTCAAGCGCTCGACTGTGTGAAAAATATGTAAATTTCACCTCCATAGTGGCGTGCACGCGTCTCTGTCTTCTAGCACCCGTATCCACCTCTTTGGCCGCATATGCATCAATGGTTTGACTATGTAAAAATTTGAAAATTTTGTTTTATGCTAGGGCGCGTACTTGTCAACACCTAAGCATCCTCATTAATATGCTAGCATCTCCGTCTGATTGCAAGTGTTTGTGTTTTGATATACTGGCTTTCACTAATTTTCATCTGCAAATGTATACGTTGAGTTGGGTGCGTACCCATTGGTTTGAGAGCATTGGTGTTGGTTTGAGTGCGCAGGTGTCTGTGTAAATATTGGAAAATTTTCTATAATCTGCAAAATCTATTTTTCTGGTCTTTTCTACAAATTTGCTAAGACTAACAAGTTAAAAATAGAGTTCTTCTTTGATCTTTCTGTTTGCATCTAGTTAAGTGCTTTTTGGTTTTTAGCCTGAAACTAAGTTTGTAAAAGTGTGTACGCCCTCTCCTCGCGCCTTAAAAAGTGATCTTTGATATCAAAAACACTTATACCAAAATTATATCAAATACTCAAAAACATTTATTTTATAAAGGAAAAAGTAAACTTTCATACGATTTCAGTAGGACTTGTTCACATTAGGTACGCTCTTCCTTCGCACCTTTTGGTGATCTTAGGAATCAAAAGCAAAGTGAAAAGTTATCTTTCTTGACATCAATCTACGAACTGGGAAATTACTAAAACTTCTTGTTTGCAGGACCCAAAACGCTTGTCAAAGAAAGGTGTCGAAGACAAAAACACAAAACCTTCTAATACAAGTGTTCTCGTAGGTTGCTAAATGGTGTGCTAATACAAGTGTTCTCCTAGGTTTACAATTTTCCTTAAATCAAAATGCACACATCTATAAGAAGTGAAAAATGAATCCAGGAAACATTCCAGTTCAATCAAAAGATCTAAAGAGTAGAAACGACTTAACCATATCAAGCATAATTTCCCATAATCAAGAGAACATATCCTCATAGGAAAAATCACATATCAACACTTGAATGCAAGGAGGAAAATAACAATAGTCAAGGGTGTTACATTTAGAGCATCAAAAATCTCAAGGAGGTCTCAAAATATGTGTTTATAAGTTTTGAGAAGCTTATTCTTTGCATGGCACTTGTTGGTAACTTGATGGATAAGCAAATCACTATCTCTAAAGATCTACAGTACCTTAATCTTCTTCTTTTTAACAATAAGTAGACCATGCACCAATACCTCATACTCTGCCACATTGTTAGATCATGTGAGCTATAACCTATGAGCGAAGAATAATTTCTCTTCCTTAGGAGAAATGAGAACTAGTCTTGCTCCTGCATCATTTCTTCTTCTGGATCCATCAAAGTATAACTTCCATAGGATAGGGTTCTCTTCCCTTTGCTTGAGCATGCACGAAAACATATCTTCTTCTTTAAGAATGCAATAGGTACCAAGCCCAGTTTCATAAGCTTCCAGTTCTTCACCATATGGGTCAAATTTATGGTGCCTCTCTGCCGACTCATTAAGTACTAGATCAAGAACAAAAGGTGGAAGAGGCTTCTCTTCAGGAAGTAAAGCTTGTTCCTTTTGGATCAAACAATTGGCTTGGAGAGGAGATGGGACATATGACTCTACATGATAGGAAAATATATGCTCAGCTTGTATGGTAACCGAGTACTATACCTTCTCTTCAGAAATATATGGGTCCAATCATAAGACAAGCAACCACACACTTTAGTAGTAAAATCTCTTGACAAAGATAAGGAAAACAAAGGGGGTAGATCAATGATTGACACATCTTGAGTTATTTTTATATTTGGACATGCATGGAGGGTTAGCTCAAGATCATGGATGATTCCTAGGGTAGTGAAATTTGAACCATCGAGTTGTAGGTCTCCTTTTGTCAGGGGGATGTACTTGAGACCTAAGACATCCATAATCTTCTTAGGCATGATAGAAGTACTAGCACCCGAGTCAATAATACAACTATGGATAAGATGTTTGCCTATGATCAAAGACATATATAAGGGTGGGGTTTTAACAACTTTACTTACTTTCTTCTCCTCTTCTTGGCAAATGTTGATAGAAGCTCATGGCTTTTGCATAGTTGGATCAGTGTGCGAAATTTATGTCAGATCTTCGTGCAATAAGTTGCGTTAGGATGGAAAGGTCAGGGCATCCCACATTGTAACATTTATGTTTGTCTTTTTCAGTCGGTCCGTAATGTTGAATGGAAAACCCATTGAGTTACGCATTTGAGGAATAGCAACATCCTTTCTTGGTTGCTTGAGTACAGAGGCAAGAACCTTAGCTGGAGCAGAGGATTGACCTACCAAAGGAGGGGAATGTGGCACTTTGAGAGGAGTCTTGTGCGGAGCCTTAGGTGAGGACACTTGAGCACTTTTACTACTGGATGTATTAGTTGTTTCCCTTTTCTTTTGAGGGTCTACTTGTGTTGCTAGAATTGTCACCTACGTGCTAGACTCGAGCATTCTCTTCTTGTATCTTGTGTTGTCAGAAACTTGGGTGCGCAGCCAACTTGTATCCTCTGTAGCTTGGTTGATTACACAGAAGTCATCAGTGCCAAATAACATCAAATTTTCCTCTGGAGGAGCTTTTGGCCTTTCTTGGTTATCTGCTTCAGGTGAACTTGTTGAAGGCTCACATCTGGAGGTGATCTAAATCATGTAGGCTTACATGCATGTAGCATTAGCGCAGTAACATTAGCTATGAGGCATATTGCAAGGAAAGCACCATTCAGACTCCTGCACCATGTTGTTCTAGACTAGGACAAGAATCTGAGTCATGTTGGGTGTTGGGAGAGGTTGTGCAGGGGAAATAACTTGCAAAGGCAAGTGCGCATTAGCATGTCATTTATCATTCTATTGGTTTTATGTGTATCTTTGGTTTCCATATTGATTCTACCAAGGTTGTTTTCTTTGGCTATGTGCCTGATTAGAACTACCTTTATAGGCTTGCGCCTATTATTTCTCTTATGATATGACCTTATTTGACAAATTTCTAATCAGGGTCTTCAATTCTTCATCTTCTTTCTGTTGCATCGAAGAGTAGTATGTTGATGCAATAGGTTGTGTGCTTTGCTTAGGAAAAGGAATAGGGGCCATAGAAGGTTGGGGCACTTGTGACATTTATCGGAACAAGGGCATAGGTGGTCTAGGAGCTATCTTTCCCACCTGAATAAGACTATTTTCCACCCTTACTACAATATTATAAGCAGGTGGTAAAGTCCTACCTCCCATGGACTGAATGATGACTAAAATATCATTGTTCACCGCCCTTAGATAATACGGAAAAGCATGTTGGGCTATAGGTTTTACCACAAGAGTGATCTTGTTCCAAGTCTTCTGAAATCTAATATTGAAATCAGTCATCTGCTCGTTGGGTACCCTCCTTATTGTTTTCAATTGCTCCACCAAAGATAGGTGATCTAACTTATCTTTGAAATAATTAAAGAGATTTTTTCCTAGCTAGTCCCAAGTGGCAATGGATCCAAGTCTCAAGCCTTGGTACCATTGGAGCACTTTTCATTTAAAAGAGGCTACAAGTAGGCTAAATTCTACATTATTGTGTGTGAATAAATATAGTGAAGATACGTTTGCTACATCTTGGATATGCTCCTGAGGGTGACTTGATTCTCACTAGTAAAGTATAGAATACTTTTGATATTATTGTTTGGCATATCATGTTGCACAACTAGGACCAGGGGACTTCCTCCAGTGAATTTGGTAAAGTTTCTTAGTGGAGGAGGTGGATGATGTGCCATGTTAGAGAGTGCTTGTCTATTTTGGGGAGGAGTAGAGAGTGCACAATGTGCTAGAGATGGGGGTGTGCATGCAGAAGATCTATTGCATTTGTTTCTTGATGAAAGCTGGAGGTATTCAAAGGATCCTTCAGCTACAACACTCTGTCTGGTATGCACTCTTCACATAAAAGGCACGTAGGACTACAAAACAAGAGTTATGGAAATTTTGGGAGGTTTCAGATGTGTTGAAATAAGCCTCTAAAGGTTAGAAATATTGAGTTCACACACCATAACTTAGCACTATGAAATTTGAGCTTTCACTGTTGGTCCCACTGGGCGTGCTAGAAATTGTTGGTCATCAAACTTGCACCCACGTCTTGGATATGGAAGGATTGAGTCCTTTGAGACAAAAATGGAACCATCTCCAAGTTGTGGGACCTTACACACTTGATACAGATCTCTAGAGAAGGCTGGTTCCTCTATCTATTTCTAGTGTTACTGCTACTCCTAGTGCTGAAAGGCAAAACTAAGCTAACAATGCCAAGGGACCGGGGATAGAAGGATAACATGAAAGGAAACTACACTAAAAGGTGATAGCACTAGAAAAATAAGGATGAACATTATCTGTTCTGAGTAAAAATGAAGGGAAATGCGTGAAAGAAGCTTAGGCACGTGTAGCAAAACTAAAACGTATTTACCATATCAGTTTCATGGAACACAACTAAAAAAGGAATGCAAGGGATGTATAATGACACAACAAGTATGCAATGTAAAATAAAGTCAAGAAGAAAACATGCTTAAGATAGAGAATAGTCATAAAACGATGCTTCCATTACTTCCAGAAATGCATAGAATTGTTACAATGGCAAAAGAGGTTGATATCCACATGCATGAGCTAGATCTAGAGGTTTGTGACTAATAATATAGAAAATATGAAGTCCTTAGAAAAATGCGTAAGGATCCAAAAATTTCCAACCCAAACAAATGATCCCAGCTCTTATATTTATAGATGAATTCATGGAAGAAAAAAAGAAGAGGAGGGAAAATCTGAATTTGAAATGCAACCACTAACAAGAAGCATTCAATATCTACAAAATTCACCTGGAAATCTATCAAACATAATTCCTCAAGTCTTTTTGGTGTGTTAAAGAAGGAAGGAGAGTGAATCATATCAAATCGAGTGGTTAGATTAATTAGATCTGCTCATTAATGGCCAGAAAGATGTTTTCCCATTTCCCACCTACCAGGACCACCAAGAATTTAAATTTGAATATCTAGCACTGTAGCCTATGTCAGTAGTTATTGATTGTGACTAGGTGCACACCGATTAGAGCTTTGAAGTAAAAATATATGATTGTCAAAAAAAAATTAGAGGTTTCTACGCACACAAGACATGTGGCTCACGTGGATTGGCTGAAAGGATGACCAACTATGTAAATGTTCTTTTTCATTTCTACCGCGTGTCACTCATTGATTTATTGTAAGGATTCAGTGCCATGTTGACACGCTTGAACTGGTTGCGTGAGGCACAACCAAGCGTGTCATAGAATGATGTGGCATGGAAAGGCATAGAAGAGGGCACAAAGGTATGCACATGGAAGAATGAGGGGCACGATGAAGGCAGAAGGAAGAAGCACATAGTGCATGATGAGGAAATAAGGAAAACTAATGAGTAGAGAATGTATGGTCAAGGTGAAACTATTACAAGGTAATGTGTGGGGCACACGAGAGGGCCAGGGACTTAGCTAATTGAAGTAAGTATAAGGTGTGTACGCAGAACATCTGTCAGGAAGAAGGAAAATGCACAGAAGATGTGCACAAGGTAAGAGTGGAATAAAGAGGAAAGGGAAAATGGGAGAAGGGGAAGCATGTAAGGGCATCCCAAGGAAATAGTAACCAAGTGAATGTGCCAAGGAGATAATTTTAGGTGTACGCCACTGCAATGAATATCTCTAAGTCATAATATGTATGTAGGTTATCCAAATAACTAGGAGAGTTATTTGGATAACAAGTAGTTGAGCTTCCTCAGAAGTATGTTGATGACTTGAAGGAGGTTTGTAAGATGCTACACTAAGAAAATATCATTCCTTTATTAGGGGAATGGCTAAGGGGGAAGATATCGCATGCTAGAATTGAGCGCAAGAGAGAAAATTTACATGCTAATTTACCTCCTCACAGTCTTGATTATGACAAGGAAATCACTCTGAATTTTGTTGTTGATGGATGGTTCCTAAGTAAAATTTTGATTGATACAGGTGCAGAAGTGAATGTACTCACCTTAAACACATGGAATCAAATGGGGAGGCCACCATTACAACCATCTTCAAATGTGTTATTTATGGAAAACATGACTAAATCTGCACCCATTGGATTCTTGAAGGATGCTACTATTACTATACAAGGGACCAAGTTTACTAGGGACTTTGAGGTCTTTACACTTGTAGAGGTAGATAATTTTCTAGCATTTCTTGGTTGCCCTTGGTATTATGTGAAAAATGTTGATATGTGCTTGATAAAGGATATATTTGTTTTGAGAACAAGGAAGAGAGCATCATCACTCCTTTGATAGACAAAAAAGTTACACCTTATGTAGAACCTTTAAGTGAAGAGCATTTGAATAGAATTTATGTGTGCACCATTAGAGATCTTGAAGTGCTTGAGCCATTAAAGGAAGGAGTTATTCAATGGGATGATGCACAATCTATGAGTGATACTACCAGCGTTGCTTGTAACAACTAGGCTCATAGGACCTATGAAATGATTGGGCATGAGATGAAAATTTCAATCACATGTGTAATCAAGCAACACTTTGTTAGGCATTTAGGAATTAACCAGGTACCAAGGTACATTATAAAGGGAAATACATAGGTATTTCTACGCGCTCTAGAAGCCTAGTGGACAAACCAAGTGGAAAGAAGGAATATTATGGTGTGTAACCTATGTGGGAGAGTTGTGTGCTGGTGGATGGTACATAAAGATGGCCTTTTAGAGTGGTGAGAAGTGAGAATTTCCTTCTATACTATATTTCTTCAGAGAAATGTTCCTACCAAGACATGTGAACTTCATGGGAAGGATTCTGCTTCACATCGTGTTTAGCAATGTGAGAGACTCAGGAAAGAGTGGTAGTAAGCCTTATCACCTTCACTATGGGTGCACAAGTTCTAATTCACCTACGAGGTTGTGCACACACATGGTATGTATATGCAGAGTTGAATAGAGAAACAAGGAATTGGCAAGAACTGACTGCAAGTATAATTCAGACCTTTGACTATTTTTCTACTAAACTTCTAGTGAATGAGGCATTACAGGTTATGAAGCGCTTGAATATGGGAGATAGTTTAAAGGATGAGGAACTTATTCAATAATTATTATGGGATTTAGATTTGGAGGTGTTCTTTAAAGAAGAAGAGATAGATGCAGAACAGTTTGGGCGCACCTGCCTAGAAAAAGAAAAAGGTAATATGGTCTACATGATTGATGATGAAGAAGTGGAGAATCTAGATGTTGAGCATACTGAGGGTACATGTGAGGTCTTAGATAGTGTAGATGAGAAGGCATGTGCATATCATGAGCCTATGAAAATTAATAAGGTCAACATTGGGATAGATGTTGAACCTAAGGAGGCCATCATCGGAGATTACTAGTCTGACTCAGAGGTTTCTAAAATAATTCAGTTAATGCGTCACTTCCAAGACTTATTTCCTAGAGGTTATCATGAATTGAAATGGTTACATCACTCTTTGGGTGAGATGAGGATCAAACTAAAGTAAGGTGTGTGCCCGGTTAGGAAGAGGCCTACTGGATGAATCTTAATCTATGTGTCAAGGTAAAGGAAGAAATTGATAAGATGTTGAAATTTGGAATCATTTAGCCCATCGAGGAGCCAGATTTGTTTAGCCCTATGGTAATAAGTATAAAGAAATATGGAAGGATAAGAATTTGTGTGGATTATAGGGAGTTGAATGTTGTATGTGTAATAGATCCCTTTCCCACACCTTTTACTGAAGAGATTCTGGAAGGTGTTGAAGGGTGCGAGATCTACTCCTTCACTGATGGATTTTCTGGATATCATCAAGTGAGGATTGCTAAAGAGGATCAAGAGAAGACAACTTTCACCACTGAGTGGGGAAGTTTTACATACATAGTTATGCCTTTTGGATTGAAGAATGCACCTGCAGTCTTTTCGCGCATTATTGTACAAGCATTCTAGGACTTCATTCATAAGTTCTTACAGGTTTACTTGGATGATTGGACAGTTTATGGGCTAGTGAAATACCATTATGATAATTTAAGACTTATGTTTTAGAGGTTTTGGTAATTGAGCATCTCCTTAAACATTAAGAAGTGCATTTTTGCTATACCCTTTGGGACTTTGTTGGGACATATTATTTGTAAAGAAGGCTTGTTGGTAGATCTTGTTAATGTTGTTATTTTGGGCTTAGAGGAACCTATTAACCAAAGTGAGGTACATGGATTCTTGGGGCACACAGGTTATTATAGGAAGTTTATCAAAGGTTATGCTAAGGTCACTACACCCTTAGAAGAACTATTGAAGAGTAAGGGAAAGTTCCATTGGGGTGAAGCACAATAGTGCATGTTTGAGACATTGAAGGAAAGGCTTACTACAACACCTATTTCTTTCTTTCCTTCATGGACCAAACCTTTTCATGTGCATGTGGACACCTCTGGTATGGCCATTGGCACAATATTAATCCATCCTACAGAAGGTATTTTTTATCATCCCTTTTTTTTCAAGCAAGAAGTTGACCCTAGCTAAACAGAATTATACAACTACAGATCATGAGGGCTTGTCCATGATCCATGCACTACAAAATTTTAGAAAGTACTTGTTGGGTAACCCATTTATATTCTAAACAGATCACATGGCACTTAAGTACTTAGTGAACAAGATTTTTTTGCAAGAGCGCATATGTCGTTAGATTTTTTTGTTTCATGAATTTGACTTTATAGTGGTGGTTAAGCTAGACAAGAACAATTCTAGACCAAATCATTTATCAAGGATTAATTCACATGAGGACATACAGAGCATTGAGGATACAATGTCGGATGTACAATTATTTAGATTGAACCACGTGCCCTCTAACTTAGAGGATATTGTTTTTTTTTGTGAACTAGTGTGGCGCCTGAAGGGATGAAGAGTTTATAGAAGCAACTTGTCTTATGTGTTGCACCTTACATGTTGATTAGTGGAGAATTATACAAACTAGGTCATGACGAATTTTTGCACTAGTGTGTAATTGAGCATGAGCATGATTCTATTATGGAGGAAGCTTATGATGGGATTACAGGTGGACATTATGCAGGAGATGTTATCGTGCACAAGATTTTATTGGTTGGTTTGTGGTGGGAAACAAAATATAAGGATTGTAAATAATATTGTAAGGCATGTCACCATTGTTAGGGCCTTGGAAAGCCTAGGCATTGAGATGAAATGCCTTTGAGGCCTATTGCTAGTGAAAAACCTTTTGAAAAGTGGGAAATTGACTTTGTGGGCCCTATTTAACCACCCAAACTTAGGACTAGGTCATTCTACATTATAAATTTTACATATCTTACAAGGTGGGAAGAAGCGGAACCTATAAAGGATTGCATGGTAGATATGGAAACAATGTTTCTATGGGAAAACATTATCAGCAGGTATGGATGCCCATTGAGTTTGACGATTCATAGGGGTACTCATTTCCTTAATGAGACTATCTGGATATTATTAGAAGAATTTATGGTGGCACACCATAAAACCACACCCTATCACCCATGGGATAATGGAACTACTGAGGATTTCAACAAGATATTGGGACATACATTGACAAATATTTGTGATGTTGGAAGGAAAGACTGGGATGATAAAGTCTCTATTGTACTTTGGGCATACAAGACAACTTATAAAAGATTGAAAAAAGCCACACCCTTTCAGTTGGTGTTTGGCACGGAGGTTGTTTTACTAGTGGAATTCATGTTACCTTCTGTGTATTGTGTGCAGGAGGTTTGGCTAATGATAAATAACTTGAGGAGTGCATTAATAAATAGATGCAGTTGGATGAAAGGCATGTCATTTCTAGATGGATTCAGAAGACAGAAAAGGCCAGGCAGAAGGCATGGCATGATAGGCATATTAAGGATAAAAATCTTGAAGTTGGACATATGGTTCTTCTTTATGACTCCAAGTTCTTGTGCCACCCTGGAAAGCTCAAAGTGCATTGGTTGGGACCATATGTTGTGACTTATATACTTGATTTAGGTGCTTTCTAGTTACAGGCACTAGATGGGACATGATTTCCTAGTTACTTCAATGGGAGTAGGCTGAAGCCCTACTATAAATAAGTCTTCTTGGTGTTTGTAATAAGGTAGTATTATCATTAGATTAGATTCCCTTTAATGCATTTCTGATTATATGTGTTTCTTTTCATCATTGCTATGCTTTGTCAATTTAGTTCAATGTTTTATGTAATGAGTGTGTTTGCACGCCAATAATTGATTACATTATATGTGATTTCATGCATAGAGGACCGCGTATACAGTAAATTTTAGACTGGGGATGGCGTATAGGGTACAAGATCAAGAGAGAACTTATGGTTGGTGATATTGGTTACCATTGGGTATGCAGTAAATTAGTGATTTCATGCACAGAGGACCATGCATACCCTTAGTGTGGGGTGGAAATATAGAGTTAGAGTCTTCTGGAGAATGGCATGGAAGGGTAGAGATCAAGAGATCGCTTATGGTTGGTGATATTGGTTTCTAGAAGATGGTGGTCATAAGAATGTGGGAAAATAGGTTAAGGCCAGAGGAAAATCCACGTATAGGTAGCGTAGAGTATAATGTGAGGTATGTAGCAATAGGGATAACTACAAGGATTGAGGCACAGAAGGTGATATGCTTTGGCATTGGGAGCGCATGAAACGAGTTTTTTTGCCTTGGTAGTTTGTGCGCCAAAAGGTTGTAGGTTTAATTGCACGATGAGAGTGAATGTTGAGCGCATGGAATCTAGAGAAGTGAGAAAAATCCATTTATTGTGACAGTATGGTGGTAGGTGGAAGTGCATTTAATGCATGTAAAAATAAAAAAACCTGTAAATAAAGGTTTGTGGTAATTCATTTTTACCTTGCGATAATTTGTGAAAGATCTCTTGCAAACTAGGGAATCCTTACGAGAAATTACGAAGAATCATGTGTGAAGTTAATGATTTTCAAACCAAATTAGAACAAAGGACATGTTTGAGTGTAGAACAAGTTGGTAAAGGAGGTTTTATGGTTTGAGAGGTGGAGTGTGAATTTCATAAGAAGAAAAGGGTTTTTTTGTTAGGATTTCATAAAACTAGGGTATGTAGTATAGGGTTCATGCAAGAAGAGTGTGACAGAGAACTCAAAGGGGTAAAAATATTAAGGCAAAATGTAGAAGCTTGAATCTACGTAAGAGAAATGAAACCAATAAGGGTAGCAACCACACCAACCAAGAAAAAGGGAAAGGGCAAATAATAGCAAAGCACGACCATGAATTTTAGTGAGGAGTGGTATTCAGAGATACAATACTCATATGGGGTACTTTAGGAAAGGATTGGACATCCGATGTAAGGAGAATGGTTATAAGTGATTATAACAATCATATTGATCTAGATAAAATGGACATGACCTTGGAATCGGTTCAGCCTACAAAGGAGAGAACGGTCAAAGACAAGCTAGTGTTTGATGATTCAGTAAAGAAGGCGTTGGAGAAGGTTAGATTGTTGTAGATATACGAGCTTTTATTCTTTGGGAAGAATGAGTGCCAATACCAGTGACTGATGTATCGCATCCATGAGGACTAATTATATTTTACAGGAAGGAGAATGTGCATAACCCCACAACTGATCAATAAGTACACTGGACTCATCTACACCAATAACTCTTTTGACAAAAATCTAAGTGACAATGAAGCTGTGAAGGATACAACCAAGAAGTATGAATATAAGAAGAGCAATTGTACCTTTAACATTTCAAAGATCAATAATCTGGTGATGAATATGGTTATGTGTCTTCTTATAAAGCTAAGTGATCAGGAGAGGTGGACCCAAGTGAACAAAATATGGTTAAATGTATGCATAAGGGTAGTTGAAGGAGCCATCTATAACATCTCAGCTTTTATAGCAGAAGAAATTATCGATGTTGCGCAGGATGAGGATAAAATCATGTATGGAAATATCATTCTTTTGATTGTCTTTTCAGATATAGGGGTTTCTGGATGGCCCCAAGGATAGAATATGGGAGTACCCTAAAGAAGACTCATCCCCAGCTAAATTTTTTGTTTCCTATACTTATGAAACTATGACAACAACACATAAGGCATGCATTGATACGTGCTATAAATGCATGCATGATGCCTTCGGAGTAGAATGGAGGATTCTAGAAAAATTACCAGCTCTAGTGATGGATGAGGTTGAGTTTGTAATATACCAGATTTTGCATTGGTGAATTCACTTTGGTTGATGGCACTAAAAGGCCCATGGTGCAAGCTTACCATTTGCATTCAAGTACAATACTTCCAAAGCGCATGTCAACAAGTTTAAAGAGGCGAAGAAGTTAATATTTGATCTAAGTGAGGTAGACCAGGAGCATCGTGAGTTGTTTTGTACCTTTTTCTACCCAAAGAAGTGCACCTATATGGAAAGATATGTCTCACATGACATACATATGCTCAAGAATGTTTCAATACCAATTGCTGAGACATCTGCAACATTGTTATATCTTCATCTACGACCCAAGTTTGTTAAAGGTGCATATGTGGAAGATGATTTGAGTATCCCAGTATAGCCTTCAAAATGAAGGAAGGTAGAAAAAAATAAGATAAGTAGGGATGATACTCCTACAATGAGTAGGGTGCCTAGCACACATGAAGGTCGGTCTGTAGGGAAAAAGGATACAGGTACAAGTACGAGTACTTATACTCAAAATAATAAGTATCTACTGGTAAAGAAACAAAGGATAATTCATGATTCTAACTCTGAAAAAATGGAGAGTTTGAAGCATGAAGAATCAAAGGGGGAAGAGGAGGAATGAGAACCAAAGGATAACATCCCCATATACGATGTGCATGAGTGTAGTGAAGAGCAGAGTGCACCTTCGGAGGATAATCAAGAGTAAGAAATGGATGAAGAATAATTTGGCACAAATGTGCAAGAGACTACGCACATCTATGGCCAAGAAATAGAGACCTTGGTATAACATGAAGTCATTGGTATCATACAACATTTGGTGGATCAAGAGGTGGAACGCAACATGGGTGAGGAAGAAGGAAAAGAGAAAGTTGGAAATTTGGGAGGAGAAACAAGTTTGGTGGTAGGTATCCCAAAGGGAATGTACACGAGTGGTAGGCACGCGTACATTCCTCAAGGACCTATTATGGACTATGATGCAAATCCCAACAAGGTTTTATGTGCCCATTACTAGAGTACAGTACCGGCTGACCAAATTTTCTGTTGGTCATCTTTTGATAAGAAAGGTTCGTTTCCATGCACAAAAAAGATGTTGTATTAGGAATTTGAGTCCCACTGTGAGGAACCCGAGTTTAAAGTCAATATAGGGGCATTACTGGATATGCGCACTTCAAAAGGTTCCAAGGAGATGAATCCAATAGCAAAAATTAATTGATGAACAAGCATGTAATGCGTTGAATAAGGTATCGGTGGAAGTAGATGCCAGATTGTTCAGAAGGAATAATAGAATAAAAACATTGGAAAAGGAGATAGAAGAGAAGAATAAGGATATTATTTATAGAGATAGGGAGATCAAGGGAAAAGAACATATTATTGTATAGTTAAAGGTTGAGCTGCGGGATGAAAAGGGGAGATTGTGCGAGGCTTACATGAAGGCAGAGTTGATAGCCCATTCTATCATACTAGCGCACCTGGAGTTAACCCCCCTGCAACGACGTATGATATGTCCCTTCATTGTTTGGAGGATTTAACATGCATAATCACGATGTAAAAGTAACTCATTAACAAAAATAAAACCTAATAAGGACCTAAATGGGGTATTTATGGTATTAATACTAATCTAAATAGGAGGACTAACATTTTGTAATAAACAAGCTAAATAATAATGAATGATAACAAACTGATATGCTAAAGTAATGTAAAGTAATTGCACAACTTGATCTAATGGAAATAAAACCCTAAAATGCTATAGGGGAGTAGGGAAATGACTTAGTTATTTAATGGTGACAGTCACAAGTTATTGCAGGTCTAAAACTAGAATCCAACTGTGCAAAGGATCACTTAGTGACCCTATAAAGGGTAGATCTGGACTATCTGAAGTGACGCATGCACCTGGGAGTGAATTAGGACACCCCAGGGTGCCTTGGTCTAGATTTCTAGGCATTGTGAACTGTACAAGGACTTAGTAATTGTTCGGAAGTTTCGCAACTAAGTCTGAAACCTGGCCTGTCTATCACACTGGATTCACTGCATAATTTGTATGATGCCCTACACATGAAGAAGAAGGGGTCAGATTGACCTCAGCTGCCAAACCGGTGGACTTATTGTTGAGTGTTGCACTACATTATGGACCCTTATGTAGTTCTAGTGAGTATGTGTATGTCGTGCCCGAGGTGCTTTCGTTCCAGTTGCACTTTGTGAAATAGTGAGCTATGGTAGCTATAGAAGATGTAGATAGTAGAGTAGAATGAATAGAATCCCTCCTCCTCTAATAATGTGTGTGATGAAGAATTTCCTAGCTTAAATATATGGTGTTATGTGGATGCAAGATGGTGCAATGGATGCAGCACCAGATGGAGTGGTAAGAGTGATAGGATACAATGACCTAGGACCCTCATTATGGTCTTATAAGCTTTGTATTTATAGGGCTCTCAAGTTTAATTTCGTAATTAATCTTGAAAATGTTGATTGAGGAAAAGATAAAGATGACCAATGGCTAGAAGTGACCCAAAAAGGAGTGAAAAAGGCTAAGCATAGATCGGGGTGCCCAAAGTGGGATCGGGGCACCCCAGTACAGGGTGGGGTGCCTTGAATTAGGGCTAGAATCTTGGGGAATTTAGAAAAGGGGGTGATAAGTATCGGGAAATATGCGGGAAAGACAAAGTAAAACATAAAACAAAGATGGAAAAAAGGTGGGATTAATTAGTACTTTGTATACTTGAGAACCTTAAAAATAGTAGTATAAGACTAGGCTAAATATTGTCTAATGTGTAGTATTTGTGTCTACATTTGCCCCCACTTTATGTTGTTGAGAGAACAACTTGGTAACATAAAGTAGATAGAAAAGCATACTGATGTCTGTGTCAAGTGCAGAAGAAAGCACGCCGATGGAATACAAGCATGGAATGACAAAAATAAAGATGTGGAGGACTATGGATTTTAAAGATGAAACATGTGTAAAAATAAGTGATGAGAGTGAACCTAGGGGCGGAACGCATGTGTAGTTGTTGCATGTGTGTGATATACTTGCATGATTAGTATGACAAGTAATGTCATGGTATGTTTTTTGTTGTTGTTGTTGTTGTTGTTGTTGCCCCCAATTTGACTGTTTATTTCTCATACGATGGACCTGCAATGAGAAAATGATCAAGTAGTCAGATATGTATGTATGTAAAAATGTTGTGTAAAGTATGTAAATGTAAAGTATGCCAGAATAGAAACTATAAATGGTAAAATGGAACATGTGTACCTAATCCATGTCGATAAAAAGGGTGTAGAAGGATATCTTGTGATGTCGCAAGTTTTTTGGGTGATCTCATGCCACCCTGGCTGAAGAAGTGTAGGGAGGAAATTCTCGGTGTCCTCCAACTCTAACCACTTCTGCTGAAATTTGTTGAAGAGATCTTTGTATTGTGCTAGTTTTTTTGGTGATCCTATGCCACTGGATGGAGAAGGTTAGAGAGGCCACCCACTATAACCCCTGAGCCTATGACCGCTCCATAGAATTGCTAAAGGACACCATGTCCTATTAAGGCCACTGTGTATGGAGTTTGTATACTGGTCTAAACTCACTCATTGTGTATGATTCGGTTTAGATACGTTGTGCTAGTAGAAAACCTCAATGATGCCCCCCTATTTAGGGCCACATGTGATGACCCTGGAAAGAGAATGCAGCCCCAAAAGATGACCAACCACACTCTAACCTTGTAATCAACTTATCCCTACAAGGGGAAAGGGAAAGCGCTTGGTAGATACCAAGGCACACACAAAATGGGATGGATAGTCAATACAAGTGTTAGTTTGAACACATGCATGTGAATAAGTGTAAAATACATAGATAATGTAGAAACTATTAAGAAAAGTAGTGTAAACATGGAAGAAAACAAGGAGACCGTAAAAATCAAGTTTCAAACATAGGACATCACTCACGATGTTGTAAGACTTGCAAAGGCCATCATGGCCGCAAACAACAAAAATTTGTACACACAAGCAAAGGACAAAGCCCACATACAATAGCAAATAACACAGACAAGTAGAAATACAAGTAGTCATGGGAACATGTAGTCTTGCAAAACAAGTGTTACACATCTTTAGAGTGAAAACCAATATGTCAAAGCATGTATAACATGTTAAGTAAAAAATGAAACAATAACACCTATATGAGATGAATGTGGATGCCCCTAGTGACCAATATAGTAAGGGTAGAAGGAGAGAATCCATACCACGTGTAAATTTCCTGTATCTGCAATCACACTACACAAAGGCGTGAATGTGCATGTGTGTATGATAATGAAATATAGGAAAGCAAACTAACATGTGTAATAAAGTGAACATGCAAAACACTAGTAAGAAAAAGTAAATGCTACCAAGACAATGTAGTATGTTGTGGATGGATGGAATGGAATGCAAAATGGAATGATAGGAGCAACGTGCCCCCCAAGTGTATGGAAGTGTATGCAATGAGGTTCATTTTTTTCCCCCTCAGTAGTCAAGAATGAACCGCAAATGAGAGTGCTTCATCGGGAAATGGTCGAGTAGTGTTGGTTTGGTCTAGTGTGCTACAATGAGTGTGTATGTGTAGTGGTGATGAAATACGATATGGGGAGAAGATGTGCATGAACCCTATAGTCGAAGCGTATATCACAACTTTGTTGATCGAAGGAGTGATGATTTTTCCCTAAGCGTATATCACTAGATAATTATTGGTCAAGGATGAGATGTATGGAAAAATAGGTGTGGACCCTAAAGCCTAAGCGTATACCATGACTTATGTGAATAGAGGATGAGACGACATGCATAAAGAAGATGATAATTATCATGGAATAAAACAAGGTGGTGATTTACGACGAGAGGTGGTAATAGGTTTAGGAATAGGGTTATGCCAATCTATAAGAAAAAGGGAATGTAGTGGTCATGTGGGATCGAATTGAGGTGGTGAAGCAAGAATAGGATGCATAGGTGGTGAAAATAGAGGAGTTGTACGGATAAGAGGGGGAGAGGCATGAGTAGTAGAATGAGAAGGTGACGAGAGTGGAGGACTAGGAAGGACTCTGCTAATGGTGATAACTTGGTTTTTGTAAATAAATTTGAGATGCAAGTGGTTCATAGAGATGATAGCTTGGGATTTACAAATCCAGTTGAGTCCCAGAAGTAGGTCACATCTGTGGACTTCTTGACTAACAAGGCAAGGGATGAGAAGAGTAAGAGAGTCTACAGTGGTATGTAACTTAAAAACATCAAATAGTCTGTTGAACGGATAATCAATTTGTGAAGGCGGGTAACCGGTAGAGCACAAGAAGGACAAAGAATAGGTGATAATGGGGGAGGATGGATCAACGCTAGTACTGTTTATAGGGGTGGAGCCAATAAATGCTCATATGTGGAAATGGTTGGATGTGAACGTAGCATGGTAGTTGGTGGTAGAAAAGGAGATAATTTGTGTCACATCAGTAGTGTGATCAGTGAGAAAGTTGATAGGTCTAAGGGAAGAAGGTGTTGTATAGGAGACGTAGTTGGAAGAGGAATCAATGGGTTTGGTATCATGTTTAGGGAGCGGGTTGTTAAAAATTTAGATTTTATGGTTATCATTGGGAGAAATTGTCATGGGGGACTCGGGAATCTCAAGATGGCCATTGTCAAGTAGGTCTTGAATGAGATGTCTTAGTTTGAAACAACGATCAGTGGAATGCGCCGCACACTGGTGATAGTCACAGTAAGAATTTTCGTCAAAGTTATGCCCTTTAGGTTGGGAGGGGTCAAGCTTTAGAGGTATAGATAAGGTGATGAGGTTACTATAAATAATTTGCAGCAATAAGATGATGAATGACATCCTAATTTTAGCAAGAGGACACCGATATGGATGAGGGCGTGATTATCAAGTGGTAGAAGCCACATTAACTGAAGTTTGAGGAATGCTAGGTTTATGGGGAGGTACTTTAAATAATGCTTTGTTAGGAGTGTGTGTAAAGGATGAAGGTGAGACCTGATATTTGAGCTTGCCAACATAGAAAAGTTTAGTCTCACAGAGCTTAAGAGTGTGACAAAGTTTATCAAATGAAGAAAAAGTCTCAAAGAGGACATTATCTTACAAAGGTGGTAAGAGGTTATGGATGAATAAATCTTGAATATGTAAATCGACCAAAATATTGGTCATCTTTGTGACGTTATTTTTGTATTGTAGGACATAATCAAGGAATCGTTCATCGGAGCATTGTTTAAGTTGGGAGATTTGGGCATAAGACAGGGAGCAACCAATATTGATGGAAAAATATGTGATAAAAGCATCACCTAAACGGGTGAAAGAGCTTAACGAATTGACTGGCAAGTCATAGAACCAACACATTGCATAGTCTTGTAGACTACACAAAAATAACTTAGCGAGGAAAGTATGATCATCGGAGTAGTCAAGACATGCGACAAGAAAAGCAAAGAGGTGTTCTTTTGGGTCATCATGACCTTTAAAAATGGGAAATTTTGGAACAGTGAAGTTATGTGGGAATGGGTAGGAAGCGATATTGGTGCAAAGGGGGAATGTAGCAAGGATGTGGAATCAAGCGATAGAGGTCCTCGAGTGGTAGTAAATTACAAATGCCAGATTTTATTTTGGATATCATGGTATAATGAGGTTAGATCAAGGGTACGAGACGAGGAGCCAAGGGGTATATTAGAAGCACCATGAGGAGCTGGAGGGACAGTAGTCGTAATAGGGGGATTGGAGGCAGGAAGTGTAGAGACCATAGGGGTAGAAGAGACAGGTAGGGATGCCTCATGGGCTCATTGAGCACTGTGCAAAGCATGCAAAACATGAGGGAGATGAGTGGGAATTTTGTATAAATCTTGGTGAAAATTAGTAATAACATCAAGCTACTCTTGGTCAACATTAGTGTCCTCATCATAAGATTTCTCACTAACAACAATTTCAATTTTGTGCAAAGGAACTTGGGTAGATGCATCTAAGGGGTTTTTCAGCCAAGGATGCGGGTATATCCATCATGGATCTAAGGGGACGGTGGAGAGGAGAAAGAATTTCACAATAGTGAAGAGGTCCAAAGCAAACACTACGAGTAATGGGCTTAAAAGAAAGAGATATGAAGGAGACCCTAGCTGAATGAGAAAGGGGCGAGCAAGAAAAAGACACATCAGGTTCACCAAAATGATTAACAAAAATAAAACCTAATATGGACCTAAATGGGGTATTTAGGGTATTACTGCTAATCTAAATAAGAAGAATAAAACGATATAATAAAGAAGCTAAACAATAATGAATGACAACAAACTGATATGTTAAAGTAATGTAAAGTAATTGTACAACTTGATCTAATGGAAATAAAACCCTAAAATACTAGGAGGGGAGTAGGGAAATGACTTAGTTGTTTGATGGTGATTGTTGCAGGTTATCGCATGTCTGAAACTGGAATCCAAAAGTGCAGATGATCACTCAGGGACCCTATGAAGGGTAGATATGGACTATTTAAAGTGACACAAGCACCTAGGAGTGAATTGGGGCACCTTGGGGTGCCCTAGTCTAGATTCTAGGTGTTGTGAACTATGAAGGGACTTGGGAACTGTGTTTGGCAATGTTGTAACTAGGTCTAAAACACTGCCTGTTTGTCACACTAGATTCGCTGCATAATTTGTATGACGCCCTGCTCATGAAGAAGAAGAAAGGGTCAGACTAACCTCAGCTTCCAAACCAGTGGACTTATCGCTGAGTGTTGCACTACATTATGGAATCTGAGTGTGGTGTGTATGTAGTTAGGTGCTCTTGTGAATTGCACTTTGTGTAGCTACAGCTATGTCTATAGAAGATGCCCTAGGAATAAATGAATAGAATCCCTCTCCTCTAATAATGTGTGTGATGCAGAATTTCCTAGCTTGAATGTATGGTGTTATGTGGATGCAATATGGTGCAATGGATGTAGCCCTAGATGGAGTGATAGTAGTGATAGGATGTAATGACCTAGGACCCTCATTATGGTCTTATAAGCTTTATATTTATAGGGCTCTCAAGTTTAATTTTGTAATTAATCCCAAAAATTCTGACTGAGGAAAAGATAAAGATGACCAACGGCTAGAAGTTACCTAAAAAGGAGAAAAAAAGGCTAATCATAGATTAGGGCGCACGAAATCAAGGCTAGAATCTTGGGGAAGTTATAAAATGGGGTGATAAGTATCAGGAAATATGCGGGAAAGACGAAGTAAAACATAAAACAAAGATCACAAAAGGGTGGGATTAATTGGTTCTTTGTACACTTGAGAACCTTATAAATAGTAGTATAAGACTGGGCTAAATATTGTCTAATGTGTAATATTTGTGTCTCCAGTAACCCTTGGCACTAGAACCTATGGAAGAAGTTATGGCGCAAAAAAAGTAACATGAGAAGGAACAAATCTAGGCAATCATAACTCAGTACAATGAGCTTCTCATGTCAATTAAAACCACGGCTCATATGGTGGAGGTTTTTTATGGTAATTGTGAAGACCGGGATTGGTAACTACAAAGATCGGGATTGTGTGGCAAGTTTGCTAGTAGCCACACATGAGGCGGACTTAAAGGAGTTCCAAACTAAGAAAAAGGGAAATTGAGTGGAACGTGAAAAGATCTTGGCAGAGGTGGAAAAGAAGACTGAGGCAATAAAAATCTTGAGGGACTCTATTAAGAATAAGTTGAAAGAATTATATCCCTAGGTTGTGCACAAAATGGACGTGCTGACAGACCTTGGCAAGCAGCTGGAAAATATGGTTGAAACCTTCAAGGCCAAGGGATAAGAGTTGACATTCGATGAATTCAATACCATGATTGGGGATTTGTTTAAACAAGTGTAGAGTTAAATAGAGGGATAGAATGCCATGAAGGCATCATTAAATAATGATTTCCCCATCCTCCTTACACAGTAGTAAAATTATTTCATTCTTTGGCACAAGCCAGGTACATGTTTTTTTCTTTATTCTTTAATTATTTCTTGGAGAATCTGAATGTTTTTTAGGATGGACAACATCATTAGTGTGGGGTAATGTTGAGCATAGAAAAATTATTAAAGTACCCAGGAAGAGGTTAATGCACATGGAGGCTTTGGAGAAGAGACGTGCGTAAGGAAGCGTGCACGAGGAGGACAGGGTTTGCGTGTGGAAGACAAGAAAGAATTGTGAGCGAGAGATCGACACTTAGCCAGTTTTGGGATGTGGATCTAAATATGGGCTTGGAGTGGTGGCCAAGCAAGGTTTTGAAGATAATATTAAAACAAGAAGACTTAGAGTTCAAGAAAAGTCTATTTTGGGATAGATCTCATGTGAATGAAGACCAAGTGACATGCATAGTTCTAGAGATAATAATAGGATCTGAACTAGAAGATAACTAAATAAAATCTATTATTAGGAATGCGTGCATGCTTTTGTGATTATATTGTAGTGGTGCATGACTATTATTATCATGCAACCTATTTTGAGGATACATAGGCGGTGAAGGGCAAGTGCCCACCCCTATATATCTCTTTGTGTGGGTGTGGGTGTGGGTGTGGGTGTGGGTGTGTGTGTGTGTGTGTGTGTGTGTGTGTGTGTGTGTGTGTGTGTGTGTGTGTGTGTGTGTGTGTGTGTGTGTGTGTGTGTGTTGATTTTCACAATTTAGGGATCATGATCCATGTTTTTTTGAGAGTTATGATGTTGGTTTAAGTGCGTGCATGATTTTTGGTGACACTATTATGTATGTATGAAGCTTATGTGTTTTACAACAATTAATACAATGGATCTTTGTGGTTGGATATTTATTGTTGACATAACTGTGACTGGTTCTTGTATGGTAAATATGATTATGGTTCTTGTTTAATTACTCATGCATAATAGTTTAGATCTAGATCTAGTTCATGTTATGCTTTATTCCTAAATGAATATTATGGATCTGAAATATTCATATGATCATGATAACTCCTTGAACAATCTGCCATAAAAGAGGGACTTGGTGCTCATGCACACTTTGGGTGAATAATCAGTTTTGGCTGAGTGATGTGTCAGTGTGCCTTGGGTAATTTTTTAAAATGAAAGACTACAACGAGGTATATGAGCATGATGTAAGATACGCAAGACTTTACATGATTTTATATGTTGGAATTTCCCTTCACCCGATGGCCTTACTAATTTTGTGGCATCTCTAACACTATTAGGTGATCTTGTTCTATTTATTATAGAACTCTCTCCATTTCTAATTTAAATATCCTAAGTGTGTTTATATTATATATTTTGATATATGATATTATTTGGATTTTTAGGACTAGCATGTGTGGATTGTACACGAATAATATATCTTGTTATATTTGCATATTATCTACTATATATTTCTTCTTTACACAATGGATTTTTTTTATTATTTGTTGTCCAAAATTACACCCCCACGCAATTTTGAACTCATCAAATTTGGGACTTGGAAAAAATTTCCTTCGAAAATTTATGGAACACAGAGTTAGTCTTCCACAAAATGTGTGAATGTAGTGTTTTGCAGTTTCTAATAACCCATGAAACAAAGGAATTGGAGCTTAAGAATTAGGAATATTTTTTATAGAGTTAGTGCTTCTTGGAGGTTGAAGTTAGATGTTGAACCTTCACAACATTGGTAAAGGAATTAGTCTTCCATGGAATGAATAAATCGAGAAGGATGTGTCTCTCGGTAAGGTAAAAGTATTTAGTGTTTCACATCTATGAAGTTACAATGTTAAGTGAACATGAAAAAATGGAGTTGCAAGGAGTTGGTCGATTCTACAAAATAAAGGTTAGAAGTCGCGATGCAAGGAAAAGTGTTGTGGGGTACCATGTAAAAGAGGAAAAGGTATTTGAATTTTAAATGTGACTAAGGTTGGAATCCTTGTAACAAAGGGACATTGTCACAAGGATAAAATCCATGAGGTGAAGAAATGGAACAACATCATATGTACAGAAGGAATGTAAAGTGCGGAGTAATCCCCACACAAGTTCAAAGGCTATAATATAGTTCGCAGAGCATAGTGAATGCTACAGGACATGAAAGAGGTTACAGAACATGAAAATATGATAAACAAATAAGAAAGTTGTGGACCAAATTAGAATAGTCTAAAATCTATGAGGGATGAAAGATCCATGTCTATTTTGAACCAGATGCTCAACCACCTCAATGAAAAAAAATTAATGAAGTATGGGAATCGTCCTCCTGCACTAGAATTATGATGGTGTGTAGTTGGAGTAATTTCATGTGCTTCTTCTCTCCTCTCTTCTTCTTCTCTCTCCTCTATTCTATAAAGGGGAAACTCATTCATTTGATTCTAACAGAAACATGTCAAAATTGTGGCCTACTTCCCATGAATTTCAGACCTCGTATTTGAGAGTTTATGATGCATCCAACACCTTGTGAGTGTTTGTAATGATCTGTGCATATTCATAAATGAAGATTATAGCTCGTTTTTAGCCTTCAGCTTGTATCAGTGTCTTCTTACCTCTCCTTTCATGTGGTTTATGTTATGTATGGACGTTACCCGTGGCTTCTTCATTTCTATGAGTTATTAACATGTAAAAGGGAATGGCTATACATTTTTTGGTCTGCGGAACATGTCCTCCCTCCCATTATGTGTTTCCTTCTTGTTCTTTCCCTTATGGAGAGTGATCACTCATGTTATGGCAATTAGATATTTGTAGATTAGTTTGTTTATGATTTTCTCTCTCCCCTTCTCTCTCAACCCTAGTGACTTGGGTGTGTTAAAATAGGCTTAGGAAAGATGTAGTTTAGTGTTGATTTAGTTAGGAAGAATGAATTATCCTTCTCTAGAGGTCTATCTCAAAGAGAAATGTCTCACACCTTAAAGACATTCTCATGTTATCTAAAAGTATTTGCCACGATTAAATCCTAGGGTAATACTTTTTCCCATTAATAGGTTTGACGTGCCCAATGGGATAAGCCTTATGATATTTACATAATTTCACTAGGTTTGATGTGTGTTTGGCTATATTCCAGCCTTTGGAGGCTTTAATCATCACATCTAGTAACTCCACTGATCAAAAATCCCATTTTCTCAGTTTTAAACCATTTCCTCCATCTTTTTAATCATTTTAATATTTCCATTATTTCATGGCTCTCCAAAGATCTTCCCCTTTCCCTCATTTCGGTTTTATTCCTCTCCATTTGTAATAGTGGGGTGATATCCCCAAGATATCCCTTTAAAATATACCCTTGTTTCATCAAAATGGATATCTCATCCCTATTGATCATATCCAAGATGTAGCCAACCATTATGTCATCCACAACATCAGAGAAGAAAATGTTTGTCTCAGACTTTTTATCTTCTCCTTCAGAGGAAAAGCGTAAGATTGGTGCATGATTTTAGCTCCACAATCCATCTCCACATGGGATTAGTTGGGAGAACAGTTAGACAATCGGTTCAAGGAGGATGTAGATATCATATATCTCATGGAAAATTTTATCACAATACAACGAGATTTAATGGAGTATATCTTAGGCTTCAACATTAGATTCTAAAATAATTGGCATAGAATTCCTCAAGAATTCACACTTCAGCCATGTATGGTATTCTTGTACTATTTAAGGGAATTTTTCTCTAATTTGGTTGTATTAATCCAAATAATGGGAGACAACATAATTCCTCATAATTTTGGCACTGTTATGCAAGCTTAGAAGTCTCTCACTTAGGATGGATAGAGTAAACCATCTCATTGTTCCCATGCTTCCCTCACCTTTTAAATTTCTCCAAGATCATCATGCAATAAAAGAAAATCCTATTGGTCTACTTCAGATCTAGGAAACCCATGTGTTTCTTAATCCTTCATTTGTTTCTCAAAAATATTATCATGTCAGAAACATCCCTTATGTTTTGTAAAAGTCCCTCCCACCTCCACCTAATGGATTACACAACCCTCCAAATTTGTTTCATCAAGCTATGAGGAATTATGGTATTTCACATGTTGTCCCAATCCTCTATCCAATATTCAATCAACCAAGTTATCCTACGATGTTTGTGGAATGATATTTTTGCTTCTTTCATAGATAAGAAGAATTGTATGGATCATAACATGTTTTAGAGGATCATTTGGGTGTTCCAAATAGTCAGGTCAAAATTCTTGATCCCAAATCATCTTGATCACAAGTCACGTCTTCCACCGCCATGACTATGGCCTCTGTATCCTCCATAGTAATCTCTACCTCTACCACCTCCATCAAAGAACCCTTCATGATGTTTTCCTTCCTACTCCTTTGAATTATTTGTGACACTATTTTGACACGTAATATTTTTAATAGCATCATGGATCTGATAAATTATTCTACAATTCTCTGTATCATGAGTGTGAGACTTAAAAATCTTACAATAATAGGACACATTCTTCCATATTGTGTCTTGCAATAGTAAGCATCTACTTGAATCATGATCCAAGTGATAGATCTCATAATCCATCAACATAGTGTGCACTGACTTACGAGGGCAGTTATCCTTAGTATGTCCTTCAACCTCGCAATTTCTACACCATATCCCATTGTGTATTTCATGTGTCGAATTGGTTGATAATTTCTCCAACTATTTCTCCATATATGTAATATGTGCCTCCAAATCCTCACATGGATCTATAAATGTCTTATGAGGGAGCACCCTTCTAAAAGGTGTGATCAAACTGTCACCAAACCACTGTGCATGATGGCTAGGGTGAATATCATAAGAAAACTTTTATAGTAAGGTTTTAAAGTGTGCATCATACTCCCTTACGCTCTCATCCATTCCTTGTTTCATCTCCTTCAGCGCTCTGATGATTTTCTATTCAAACTCAAGTATATGAAACTCAACCAAGAAAGCATCATGCAGCGCATTATAATCTGCAATAGTCTAGTTCGGGGCATACTTCCTATACCAACTATGCATGTGCCCTTGCAAAGTATTACCAAAATAACTTGCCTTACATTCAGGAGTTGTGATACCCTTAGCATGCCATCATATCTCACACATGATCTGTTGCATCCCCAATGCCTCTATACTTTGGTAGGCCAAGAAATAGCTCGTAATAGACTTTTTGTGGCTGGTACAGACCATGCCCACCAAATCCAGAACCTGTATTACCTCCAGTATTCCCTCCACCTCTAGAACCACCAAATCCACTAGGTCATGAACCTCTTAATCCTCTCGATCCACCTCATGTAGCAGGTTTCAACCCATAAGATGATTTATTATGTGTTCCAATTATTGTACTAAATTGAACTCCCATAGTCTACAAAGTTTTGTTACTTCCAAACATATTGCCAACATTTTGTGCTCATACATTCTCTGTCCTGATGACGTGCCAGAAAATATGCCACCAATCAGACCACCAAACAAAGAAGATGTTTTTGTAGCCATAGATGAATTTTTTGTCTGAATAACTTTTTTATTCAATGGAAAATGAAAGCTACCTATCGCTACTTTATCACCAACACTATCTTGTTTCTCAATAACTGCTTCAAGAATTGGAACACCAAGTACAAGGGAAAGGTCACCAGGTAGGATCAAATGTGTGTCTATGGTCCTTATTATTTCTTCTTCTGATGCACTCTCATTTGAAGCTAAAGGGGATTCTCTTCCATGCTTTCCTAAATGGGGGAGTACCGGTTGCTCAAGTTCCATGTCCTCCATGTAAACCTCAAATCCTTCCCAAATCACCTCCACAACTCCATAGACTCCTCAATGATGTGTTTGTTTGCTAATTCTCTCTCCCACACTTCATTATACTTAAGCCCTATTTCCTCTCTTTCCTTTTTCTACCGTAAGGTCTTCCATCTTTCACCATACATGTTCTTTCCCACACGTGGTGGAGGTTTAGCTAGCCATAGGTTGTTCTTCTAAATCCAGAGTCACCAATAAGATCTTAATTGCTAAAAGGATAACACATGAATAAGATCCTCTAGGTTTGCACAAGGACTAAAACTCAGCAACCTTTCGACAAGAATAAGTAGAAACATCATACTCCAACATGTAACTGTGAAAAACACCACTCCAGTAATGATCTATAGTGCATTTCCAAGTTACATCAAAATCATACAGAGTTTGGTAATTTTTGATGTCCATAAAAATTGCTTTATACCTCCAATTTCTAATTTAATGCATATACTCAGATGCACTCGTACAACTCTATAGGAAAACAAAAAAAGAATGTCTCATATATTTCATGATACAAATGTTTTTCAACCCACGTGCGAGCATTGAAATCAGGTCTAGTATTATATCTGTGAGAAAACTGGTCTTCTAAGTCCATAACCCAACTCTCAATGTTGTCCAAAGTCAACCGATACATCTTCATCATGCAACATTCTTGCAATAGCTTGAAAAGAGGTCCCAACAATGAAACCAAAATGTAGTCTCTATTTCTTACTCAAACCCTAGACGTGTTGGCACATCACTTAGATAGATATGAGTGCTCACGTGAAGCACAAAAAGGTACCAGGTCCCTCTTTTAATACCATCTCTGTCAAGATGTTAGCATGATCATTCATATATTCTATAACCATAAGTAATTAAAGGCAAAGCATAACAAGATTTAGCTCGCAACCATAGTGCATAATAAATCAAACAAGGATCAAGATCATATTCACCACACAATAGTCATGAGAAGTAATATCAACAATCAATATCCATCCACAAAGATCTATTATATTACTTCATCACAAACCATAAGTTGAATACGTACAAATAACATTGTCATAAGCTATGCACACTCATAAACTAGCAACATAACTCTAACACATACATTCTGATGATTGTGATGCCAAAACCATGAAAATAAATACATACATACATATATAGATATATATATATATATATATATATATATATATATATATATATATATGGGTTGGGGACCTTCCCTTCACCGCCCCCTGCATTCTCTAAAATAGGATGCATGCTCAAAATAGCCATGCGCCGCTACAAAAAACAACTAAAGAAGCATACAAGATTTGCCTAATAATAGACCATCTATTAATAACACTAAATTTTCATCCTATTATTAGCTCAGCTCTGCATGACGCTTCAAATTCCTTTTGTTCCCAAAATAGATTGGCGTATCCTTCAAGTCTTCTTATTCCTATCAAATGCATGTTCTACACTCAATCCTATTCTTAGACCATAACATGTAAAATGGCTTAAGTCTTGAACTCTGAATTTCCCAAGGCACGCCCTTCTTCCACTGAACTTCCATGCCCACCTACACACCCCTTTTCTATGTGCCCCATCCTTATGCACCGCTAATACTTAGGCACAAATTTGTCCAGTCAAAAATAGTCGTACAAAAAATATGTAGAAACCATAGTATGTGCTAGAGGAGACCTAAGATGGAAAGACTCTTGATAAATAGAATACGTAGATATAGATCTAGGAAAAGGCCTAGGAGGGAGTGACCCACTAGAATTATAATGTACATGAGAATACTGAGAAAGATCACTAAGGTAGGATGACCCACTAGAAGTAACATGTGCACTAGAATACCTAGAAGGAAGCCTATGATAGAGTGACCCACTAGAAGTAACATGTGAACTAGAAGACCTATGCAAAGGTGTACTAGGAGTAGAAGTAATAAGTTTATCTTTTTAGTCATACTGCTTAGGTATAATATCCTCAAATGGTACACCCCTAATGGTAACCACTTTTTGATTATGAATAAAATTACCATATTGATGTAACATAAATGGGATAGTTGTAAAACCATGTAGCTGAGGGAAACCTAGACACCTGTCACATAAGATAATAGAAGATGCAACAAAAAATGGAATATTCATAGTAGTAGAGCCAACTTTGATAGGGAGAAAAAAAGTCCCAATTTTGTATTATTAGTACACCCAAGAGAATGAAGTAACTTGAAAGTGCGTAGATTATTTTTAGCATTATTATCAAGAACAACATTGTATAAGATGTTGGTCAACAAAAGCATGAATGTAAAGTGTATCTAAAACAATATCATATCCATATCAGTATCCTCAAAAGTAATAACTAAATAACAAGTGTTGTATTAGTAATAAATTCAATCATAACATCTAATGGGTGATCATAAGACCATGGAGGTGACAAAACATGATGAGAATGGTGCACTTCTGAAGTAGATTTAGCATTGTTATGATAAAAAAGTGGGTCATTAAATATTTTAAGATTTTCATTATCATGAGTAGGCTTATTTTTAATGAGGGCATATCATTCAATGACATTAGAATTGATAAGGTCTTGTATAACTTAGCGGGGCTTAATACAATGATTAGTAGTATGATCTACACCTTCAACCATGAAAAATCTAACATGTTTTGTATTTTTTAATCCTTGTTATCCAATTCATCTATAACATCTACTTTTGATAGTACCACTAAATTATTACACCTCCAACTTTAAAGGTTAGATTGATCAAGTTAGAATCTAGTTAAGAAAGCATTGTAATATTACTTGTATGAAATTTTGGGTGATTGGGTCATAGAGTTGTTTACATGCCAATAAAATAATTTTGCATTAGATATATAATGGGAACCCAAAATTTCTAAATAACTCGTTATGATTAGGATTGATCTAGCAACATAATTGAGTATGGTCATGTTCTCAACCATTCTTAGCTTGGAGGTTATTTTAATGTGTGATAATAGTTGACATCACGATCTTAAATATTAGGTAGGTCAATGACTAAAATGGAGATATGATAATAAATATAATATTTTAAATTCATTACTTTAGAGAGGTGAATACAAGTAGTGGGAAAGTGATCTGGAAGGTCTGTGAAGAAATGGAAGTGTCTTAGAAGAAATTTTAGGTAGTTTTATGAGAAAAAATATTTGAATGTCAAGAAAATAAAATATTAAAATTCACCAACAAATATTATATTCAAAAAGTAAGGTTCAAGTGATCAGAGGATAGAAATGGGTTGAAATATTTCATGAATGTTAAATCCTAGATATGTAATCAAAATACACTTATAAGAATGTTACTTCTTCCTGGGGGCTATGGGAGGTGTCCTTGACTCAAATCCCTATGGTAGTTTCACCCTTGATAATAACTACTTATTGTAATTATTCTTCTTCTCTAAGAGAAACATTCTTATCTTATTCCCACTCAATATATATTTTCATCTCTTTCGTAACTTTCTTATTACTTCACATTGATGTGTTGATAGATTCTTAAGATAATTCCATAAAATCAATGATTAAAATCTTACCATAATTGTTTAACTTTTAGATTTAAGTTACATTGTCCTTGTCAAAAGATATACACTTCACTCAAGTTTTATATCTAGTCCTAGACAAAATATATGGTCTTGTACAGACACATTTTTAAAATATTATTTTAATTTCATATCTTTTTTTGGATCTTTTTATCTTTCTAAGTTATCCTTATCATAATAATTCATGCTTAAGCTAGTGAACCATATATCCAAAAAAGTTAAAGCAATCAAGGGGTTGAAATGAAGGGTTGAATGTTAGCTTATAATTTTCGGGGGGCACTCTCAAGATATCTAAAAAACATGGGTACAAATACTAGCATAGAAGGGTGAGATGATAAGGCTCCCTAAATATTCCTAAATATGATGCACATCCATTAGGGAAGCCATTACTATAGTTATGAAGAACTCAACCAAGTTGAGGATTCTATCTTCCCTCATATCTAAGCACACCAAGTTCCTATTTCTAATTATTAGCAAGATCTTGACACAATCAAGAATGATCAAAGGGGTTTATGTTGTGAACTAATTGTATCCATATATACATCACATGATAGGTGGATAAATATGTGTATTTTAAGGACTATTCAGATTAGTACTGACATAGGAAATGGATAGGGTATGATACAACTTAAACACTAACCATATTGTAGGTTCTTATACCCATGGTTAAGGTTTTAGGAATGATTAACCTAGTTACTGATGATATTGATACTTTCTAAAAACAAGGATTTGAAATTCAAGATCATTTCTATGTATGACACCGATGATCAGAACCCAATGAAACTTTTCAAATATAATCAATTCTTGCAAGGGGCGAAGAATTTTTGTAAAGAGATCTCGAAGCTCACTATTGGACAAAATGTTGGTCATCTTGGTAAGCATAGTATTGTAACATAGAACACTAGTCTTAATATATGTGCATTCCTATTATATTGTTGTGACATTCTAGACGTTATCACCGAATCACAGCAAAATTTCCCCTATGCATATACTTGAACTCACAGAATTGTGTATTGGATAACATGGGTACTATCTCCAAGGATTGTGGGACCATGCTAAATGCATGATGGAGACCTCCAGAGAAAGTTGGTTACTTGCTCCTAAACTACCTGCCACAGATCTACTCTAATGCAAGAGCTTGGTAAGCTAACTGTTCTAATTGTAAACATAATTCCAAGGGACCAGGGAGAGAGACATAGCATAAAAATGAAAGTTCTACACTAAAGTGGTGATATGTTCCAGAAAAGATAGGGAGCTTAGGAATAATGAAACTGAGAGGTAAAGGATAAGAGGCCAATTCTAGTGCAAGTGGGTTATGAAGCAATTGAGTAGAATCAATAACATGAGAAAAAATAGATGCACATTATTGTAACTATAATATTTGAGATTGAAAAGTATGAGCAAGGGTTTGAAAATCCTATGTACTAGAAGAAGAATGCAAGAAACTATGTGTATAGATATGAAATGTAGGAATAATAGTGGTCTTAGGAACAAACATAATGACATTGTGAAGAGGAATATTAGGTGTATCTGATAGAATAGGAACAAAAAATTGTAAGGATAGTGGATGTATGCATAATATATGATGTGGGATGTGGAAACCCAAAAAATAGACTTCACATTAGATGGTTGATCACAAGTGAGTTTGGTAGTAATGAGAATCTTCATAATAGGCCCAATATGATGGGGATTTTCACGAAGTTTTGCAAAAAATTTAGATAAGATCTCAAATTATTTTTTGTCCACATTTTTATCCTCATTAAAATCATAATCATAAGAATGATCACTATTTATTTCCATTTCATATAAAGACACCTCATTATCATTGTGATCAAGTATAGAGGGAACACCAAAGACATGAAGTGGATAAGAGGTCATGCATACTTGATGCTTGTGAGTGGAAGGAGTAGTCTCGGTATGCTTAGTGAGTTGATGATTAAGTTAACTATTATATTGAAAGGGAATAGAAAATAAAGCATATACAAATAGGTTGATACACTAATAAAAAGAAGGTGATATATCACCTTAAAAATGTTTCTCTGAGTCAAAATTTCATTTTGAGCATGTTTGGGGCATAAATTTAGACTATTTGATGTGAATTGAGGTCATGAAAAGGATTCAAAATTTAAATTATAGCTTATATGAGTTTTCCCTCCAAAAACTCAAATTTAAATTTCCTTAGGAAGGTATTTTTCACTTTTTGTCAATTTTGGCTTTGTTGGTGTTTAGGTAGAGTATCTAGGTGTATGGAGAATAACATACACAATATCTGTAGAGTTCCTTCTTGAGTCATGAAAACCATTTCTCAGGTGTTTTTTATGTAAACCCTGTTTTTAGTAAGTTAACTCAAGTTTATGACTCGAGTTGGGAGTCTAGTTAAGTCAATAACTAATAAGAAGTAGTTATATGAATAAGGTTTTTTAGGTAGAGTAATTTAATGGGAGGAGTTTAGATTTTAAAAGGAGGATAGGTACATGAATGAAGCAACTGAGGAGGAAAAAGAAGAGAAGAAACTTTGTTACATGAAGGGAAGACTTATGTGTGAAAACTATAGTCAAGAAGAAAATTTTGATTATGAAGGAAAAATGTTCCTTGATATCCTTGTAATCTCTTACAAGATTGATGCTTGATGTAAGGGTATAAAAGAAGAAAGGGGATCCTTTTTCAATGTTTTGAAGACCATATATGGTGATTATATGAAATTAAAACCGTGCAAACTCAAAAATCACAAAATTGTGATTGAGTAAGGTGTTTATTTAAACACTAATTACCTATGAAAAAGTTCAATTGTCATGATATTTTTATGATATTTCAGGGATAGATGTACTTACTGTAGAACGTGTAAAATGGATGTATAGTACCTCTACATGAAAAATTTTATGGATTGAAACTTTATAAAATGTTTTAAAAACTATTTTCTCTCTTATCGGCTTGGCTCATAAACCCTAGCTTAGGGTTTTAGGAAGAAATTTATTGGTTGAAGGAATTTTACAAAGATTCGAGGTCTAAGCTTTACTAGTAATCATCTGAGATATGTATACTTATATAATATTAAAGTTTTAAGACTTAATATGGCCCCAGGTGCATGGATTTCTTGACAGTTTGTTGTTAGAGATGGATTGTCCTTAAGGAGACCTAATTGAAAGAGACAAGTTAACATAATAATGTTCTAAACTAGGAATTAGGAGATGAAAATTTGTTGGAATTAGCTTAAACGGGATAATGGGTACTCTGAAAATACCCTTATTATATTTTAGAACCCTCTGAAACAAAAAGTAGGCTTTGAAAACCCTTTTGACAGGGCTATAATTAAGGAAGTAATTGTGTAATGAGTCAAGAAGTGAAAGGAGGAAACACCTTGTGAATTGAGAGATAAATTTTGGTATGAAGCTTAGGAGCCAAAAATGGTATTCAAATCAGTTTTTAATTTTTCTAGGGTCTTTGTATATTTATCCAAACTATAACCTCGAGGAGATAGTGGAGTGCAAAAGAAATCGGGACAGTCAAGGAAGAGTTAATGAAACTTGAAGTTTTCCTTTATTTTAAATCATTTTCTATATTGGTATAAAATCTGAAGATACAGGTGAACAAAGTTCTTAAAGTTCAAAACCCATTCAAGATCCAAAAATCAAAATTTTTTCATAGTTGAGTGACCATTTAGGCATGAAGAGTAAAAAAAATACTTTCAAGGTGAAAGGATAGTTTTAGATTTAAACTATACTTGGTGACTTGAGTTAAGAGAATACAAGTTGTGAAATAAAAGTTTGCAAGGAGAAGAGAAGAAAATCAAAATTCCTCCAAGAAGAGTACCTAGAGGAGGTCAGAGAGGACAACCTAGAGAGAATAAGTGGGTTTCCATATTGAGAAACATACAAGAAATATTGGGAGCTTTAGAAATTTCTCAAAGAAGAAGTATGGTCTTAGGAGAAGAAAGTGAAAAAGTGAAAAGAAGATAAGAAGAAGTAGAAAAAGAATAGGTAAAAGAGGAAGGACCTGATATGAGACTCTTGAAAGAAGCCATGGTAGTAGGTTCTAAGCCAAAAATTAAGGTTCCAAAGTATGGAGGAATCCTACATAAAGAAGACTTGATAGATTGGATTAATAAAATGGATAAGTACTGTGATTTTGAGGGAATAGTTCCTGAAGACAAAAAGGTAAAAATTTTCTTGTACCAAATTGACAAGGGCATGCAACTATTTGGTGGGACTTTATGCAAGAAGAAAGGAGCAGAGGAAATGATGAAATCAAGTCATGGGACATAATGGTTGCTAAGTTAAGAGGTAAGTTCATTCCATCTGATTATCAAACTAGTTTTTTAAGAAATTGTAAAATTTAAAGGCAAAGAGAAATGAGTGTGTCTAATTACACTGAAGGAATTTTATAAGTTAGACTATGAGATCAGGTCATATAGAGGGAGATGGTTAAGAAGTAGCTAGTTATTTGAATGGATTAAGGCTTGATATTAATGATGAAATTAGTTTTTTTACTTTGAGAATAATGGAATAAGCATACCAAGAAGCCTTGAAAGCATAAGAGAATTTGTCTAGAAGGAAAACACAATATTCTAGAGGTAGAGGTAGAGGAATCAAAGGTAGAGGACAATAGACAAATAGAGGAAACAACAATTAAGAAGAGGAAGCAAGAAGACAAACAAGGTGGTTCAAGAGGTGGTTATTCAAGAGGTAGTTATTCCTCTAGAGGAAGAGGTAATTTTGGAAGAGGAAGAGGAGATTTTCAAGGTAAGTGTTTTAAATGTAATAAGTTTGTTGGTCATAGATCTTATGAGTGTCCAGAGAACCCTCAGGAAAGTGGTAGCAGGGTAAGTGAAGCTAGAAATCAGATTGTGCATGTTGATGAAGAAGAAAGTGTGGGATCACCATCACACATAGAAGAACCTGAAACATGAGAGGCATTGATGATGAGAAGAGTGTTGATGAAATCAAGCCCAAAAGATGAAGAACCAGACCAAATAAGACCTTATTCAAGACAATGTGCAAGTCTAAAGGTAAGTGTTGTAAACTTATTGTTGATAATGGTAGCACAGATAATTTGGTGTCTTCTGAAATGGTAGAAAATATAAAATTGCAAAGGTTGGTGCATCCTAAACCATACAAAGTGTATTGGGTTCAAATAAATCATCAAGTGTTGGTTAGTGAGTAGTGTCTTGTTAGTTTTCAGATTGGTAGTTATAAGGATGATGTTCTTTGTGATGTGATGCCCATGGATGCTTGTCATGTCTTACTAGGAAGACCTTGGCAGTTTGATAGGAGAGATATTCATGATGGTTGGGAAAATACATACACTCTCATGAATAATGGTGTTAAGCATACATTAAACCCTCTTAAGGACAACCATGCATGGAATGAGAGATACTCAAGAGTCATGTTAATGAGTATGAAAGTTTACTTACACCAGGAAGAGAGATTTGGTCTTGAATAAACAAGAACATAGTTGAAAGGAAGTGTGGTAAGATGGAAAACAAATCCTAGTACAATCAAGAAACTTGGGAAATGGTTAAGTGGAGAAGAAGAGTACCAAGGAAACCTTAAAAGGAGAAAGAGCAAAGAAGATTAGAATAATGGATCTGTAGATCTCATGAGAGAAAGAGACAAATAAGAGCTCTTAGGAGCACAAGAACTAAACAAGAAGAAATATTCAAAGCATGAAAATACTATGGAGCAATCAATCTTTCAGAAAGAAGATAACAATAAGGTAAGGTGGATCAAAACAATCCAAGAGTATAAGGAACCACAAGTTCAAGAAAGAGACCAAGAGAAGTTAGTTGAATAAAATAAGGATGAGATGGAAGAGATGGTCAAGAGGGCTAATAAGGCTCAGGTTTATCAATCTAATACTTCTTTGAGTGATGTTTGTGCAGGTATAATAGTTGAGGTGGAGATGATGCAATTAATGGAGAGTGATATATCCAAGTAAAAGACATTTTTTGCATACCTTAAGGTTATAATGAATCAAGAAGGTCAAAAATAGAGTGGAAAAGATAGTTTAATATTCATAAACAATGAATATTCTTCTCACATTGAGTTGGAGAAGGTATATATTCCAAAACAAAATGTGAAGAAGATGACAATCAGACGTAGAGAAACACTCTTGTACAAAAAGAAGACATTTCATAACAAGGGCCAAAGGATGACAAACATAAGATATGGTACAATCTGATGAGTCATGGTATTTCATGGTATGGAATAAAGAACAAGCTCAAGGAGGTCAACTAAAATTGGAAAATCAAAAAGAAGAAGAAAATATTTGACAATAGAGAAACTCATGAGTAAAACTTCTTGTTCCCAGGGAGAATGATGCAGAAGAATCACCTTAAAATGCTTCTTAGATTCAAATTTTCATTTTGAGTGTGTTTGGGGGGTCAAGGTAGACTAGGTCATGAGAAGGCTTCGAAATTCAAATTATGGCTTATACGAGTTTTCCCTTCAAAAACTCAATTTGAATTTCCTTAGGAAGGATTGCCACATTTTATCAATTTTTGGTTTTGTTAGTGTTTTTTGGGAGACTAGTTAGGTGTAGGGGTCCAAAATAAATCTTGGAGTATTCCTTCTTGGTCATTAAACCATCTCTCATGAGCATTTTGTATGGGGCTCTGTTTTTGTAACTTAGCTCAAGTTTGTGACTTGAGTTAGGAGTCTAGTTAAGTCAATAACTAATAATAATTGGTTATGAATAAGAAAATACTCAAATGGGGGAAGTTTAGATTGAAAAATGAGGATATGAACTTAGAGAGTTTGGGATGTTTTGGGTTAGAGAGAGTGAAAAGTGTTGTAATGGAAGTTTTGGAAAAATGTGACAGGAAGAACAATCTCATTAAAAAGGAAAAGCTCATTTTTATTTAATTATTGTACATCGATTCTTTATGCAAGGGTACAAATGAAGAAAGGAGATCATTTTTCAATGTTTTAAGACCATCTATAGTGATTCCATGCAAGTAAAACCATGCAAGCTCAAAACTCACAAAACTGTGACTGAGTAAGGTGTTTATTTAAACCTTTCCTAACTATAAAATTTTCATTTTGTTTGATTTTGATGATGTTTCAAGGAAAGATATTTTTCCTCTAGAAGAAACACGATTTTATAGTCCTCCATACAAAATTTTATGGCTTGAAACTTTTTTAATGTTTTAGAAACTATTTTCTCTCTTACCAGGTTTCTCTTAGATGAAATTTCTTGGTTGAAGAACTTCTAAAAAGATTCAAGGTATAATATTTGTAAGTAATCATTTGAGGTATGTATAATTAGAGAATAGTAAAGTTTTAAACCCAAAAATGTAGGTACTGTACTACCAAAGAGAGGTTACAGAAACCCCAATGATGATTTAGATCTCTTCACAAGGTGTTCAGAATCCAGAAAAGCTCACCAAGTATACATTTGCATCCTAAAATGCCTTGTCCAGCCTTTTGCATATTTTGTTCTAATCTCTACCCCTTATTTCCTTGCATTTTGGTCTTTAAGTTACAGGACCGCCACCCTGCATGGGTGGCGGTCCCATGACCACCACCCAGGATAGGGTGGCGGTCCTGTAACTGCCACCCTGTGCAGGGCGGCGGTCCTGTGCACATTTTCCAGAACTTTCCGACGCTTTCGTCAATGTAAAAAATCAAGTTGCACTCACATTTCTCAACCACTCTTGCTTGCATTTATGTTTTAGCCACCTGGTAAATAGTGATTTCTCTTTGTTTATATAAAAGAGTTCAATTCAAACTTACCCTCTGGTAAATCCAAATGTTATAAATACTAAGCTTGTTTACAAGCAAATGGCCCTTCTCCCTCTATGAATTATTATTCAGTGTTTTTTAAAGTTCCTCCATAAGTTTCAATAGGTTTAGATTTTGCATGAATTCTCAGCCTCTTCAAGGCTCCTTTCTTCTTTTCTGATTTAGAGATCATTTTATTTTCACACTTTCATTTTTCTCCATTGCTATCCTACACAGTCAGCTTAGCATAAGATAGTTTCAGTTCTAGATTAGAGTTCATTTGATAATCTTAGAGTTGTAGGTTGTTGTTTTGTCACAAGAAATAGATCCCAGAATTCTCGGTATATTTGCGTTGTATCCCTGTAATAAATCCTGCTAGGAATCACATAGTCAAGCTCTGTTCACTTGCACTATCCCTCTCTTACTTGCATTTTATTCAGTTTATATCCAAAGCTGCCATTGTTCGAGTATCTTCTTCTGCTGACGCTATCACATTCACACTTTTCTGGATTCACGAGAACACGAAGGAACAAAGAGATCACACTGAGGGGACAAGTCACGACACAACTGGATTTACCACTATTCTGTAAAACTCCAGGTTTGAACTATCAAAGTTGTAGTTACAATATATCAAATAGAGTAGCAAATCATTTTATTTCAGTTAAAGCTTGCTTTCAGTATTACCAGGGAAGCTGTGGGGAATGATAGCTTCTGAGAAGCTTTGATTTATTCCTCACTTCTGAGGTAAGATTGAAGGTCTTTCGATTAAATTAGTTAGTTATTTAAATATTTAGGATAAATTCACAAGTGCACAGGCAAATAGCTATATCAGGCTAACTTGCTTGTTTTAATTCTGTTATTAGATTAATTGTTCATTATCTGAATATATTAGAATAGCTGCTCTTTAAATTTCATTCAAATATACATCATTGAAAATACAAAAATAAAAGGAATATAAGCATAGTGTAGATATACCTTTCATAGTTAATTTACTCATTTCAGTTAAAGTTTGATTATCTCTTGCATGACAATTACGGGACCCAGAGAGCCCAGGGATTACGTATTCGAACCGGTAGTACCTCAGCCAAATCTCTTCACAACATTAACAGATATAGATCAAGGGCTTAGGATTCAGGTCTTTCAAATGACAATAAACCCACAAGCAGTTAGTGAACAATTGAGACAATTGAATATTGAAGACGACAAAGCATACACATTCTGGTCAAGTCAACCCAACTATAGATTGCCTTGATAGGATATCCACATGACCATACAAGAACCCAAAAGAGAACAAATATTTGGTTGTGATCCATTAGTTCCATAGCCAAATGCAGGAGACCTTCTCATCGACATAGACACAGGCTTACGTATACAAGTTGCCAGAACACCCGTAAGGTATTCTGAGAAGATCACACAACTCCTGATATTAAACATAGAAGCTGAAAAGGCTTATGACTATTGGATAGTCAGAAGAAGAGATTGATTCTTCACATGACCATAACAGGTCCACAACAACCACAAACTCATGGTTGTGATCCCCAGGTCCCACAACCCAATGGGCCTGCTAAGTCAGTTAAATATTGACACCAGTTTACGTACGCTGGTATTTAGATCCTCACCACTCCCACCAGATATCATAACACAATTTTCTGCATTAAACATAGAAGCCAATCAAGCTAATATTTTCTGGGCTAGACCAGAAAACCACCCATAGTTTCCTACAAATCCACTACACCTCTCACTACCATTTTCCATGACCTTGTCTGGAAATATACACGAAGCACCTACAGGTCATTTTCCACGTATCCAACAGCCAATAGATAGGATCTCGGTAGAGCTCGACATTGATTGGAGCCTCCGAGCAGCTATTATATCTGAACGATCCATTACACCAATTCAGGTTAGGAGAGATTTCTTTGCCTTAGACTCGCAGATCCCATTATTGCGTGTTGAGGATATAAGATTTCCCAACTAGTTTGTCTATATCCACATATATTTCATTTCCACCGGCTGTCTCGGCACGACCTCGGGAGGTCGGGTATGAAGAAGGGCTACTTGTAGATTCTCATGCTCGCATGTCACTTTTCTATCGTACAAAATTGGTGAACCCGACGTGAAAAAACAACTGTTCCCCTTTTATTTTCATTTCTTTCATCCATCTTCGCTCTTTCCCATTATTCTGTGGGTATTTATATACCCCCTGAATATGTCAGGATACGACGCATATGGCAGACCTCTCTCAGGTCTCGAAGCACATTACGGTCAAACAAATAGACAACCGTCACCCTCACTTTCTGCATGGGCTGACAACTATTCAAGTAACTACTTGTCATCACAAACTCCTCCTCAAAGAACTAGCTCTAGTTCTTCATTCCAAATTGAGGAGTTGGATCAGCTCACACAAACACAACAACCAGAGCCCTCAGGCTCTAACAATATGACATTTACTGGAGAATCCATTTCATCTCCTCAGGTTTTGTTCAGACCACAAATCAGTAGACAGTCAGATCCACTCCCATTTTTGGATGAGGAGTATTTAGCACGCTACGCTAGAAGTGAACAATGCTTCCAAAACATGTACCCACCTATAGGAAGTTTGCAAACACAACCCGATACCCTGCTCCAAGAAAACACCCCCATTCCTCCACCTATGGGAAATACTCTCGGTGAAGCTTGGCAGGGTAATGATCAATTCATAGCAGGGTACCATACACCTCTACAACCTCAAGGTATACAACAACCACCATTAAGGAAAAATACTGTGTCTTCACCAATCGAGGTCATCTCAGCCTTAGTTGAGAAGGTTAGAGGACTAGAACTTGCTCAAGCAAATCAAAATTCATATTTTGGGCAAGCAGGAACTTCCCAACCCTCCACATCATCCCAGCCAAGTTGACCTCCTCACAGGAACAGGCACGTTAGGCATGCCTCCTCAACATTCGTATAACTATCCACAACAAACACCAACTAGAACCACATTTTCAAACGCTGCTCCAGTTGAAAGTATGATACCTCCCGGCTTAGCACCAAACAACCCATACCAGAGCAATGCTCCTCCCTACTTAAACATTTATTCAAAATCACCATAGGGAGACATGTTCTCCTCTCCCAGGATGTTCACTCAACCACAGGGATTTCCTTATGTCCCTGCAAATACATATGCTATGCCATATCAACAACCCATTCCACCTCCACCCCCTCAGCAGGCACCATCGATGGTCGAAACCTATGCGGTAGGGACTTACTCAGAATATTTAAAAGAGCCTCTAGATTTCACCATACGAAGTGTCATGCTTCCAAGACCTCTTCCCGATTTTCCTAAATACAAAGGGGAGGGAGATCCAAATGCACATATCAAGGCCTATGCCATGGCCATTCGAGAATTGCTCCCTTGGGATGCAGTTGTTGCTAAGATATTCCCTAAAACCTTAGAGGGTATTGCCCTTGATTGGTATTACAGAATACCTGAAGCCTCGATACACTCATTCAAACAACTTGTGTCAGAATTTATCAAAGCTTTTGATATGAACAAATTGTTAAGAACAGGATAAGGGAATTCTTACATATTAAACAAGAGCACAATGAATCCGCTGCTCATTTTATTCAAAGATGGCGTACAGTCCTCTACTCATCAGCAAGTGCTCCAAACATGGATCAAATGGAACTATGTGACTTATTCCTTCATTCTCTCAATAGAGAGATAAAGGAAGAAGTCCAGAAGTTCCCACTAAGGACTTATGATGAAGTACTCGAGAGTGCCCTCCGAATAGATCAAGCGCAATAGATAGTGGTCGTAAGACATATGGAACAAACGGGAAATTAATCACTCCCAATCAAAACACTACGACCTATCCTAATGCCGGGAATACCAATCAAGGACCCAAGATCCTTAACAAAAACCATGGGGTTACAACAGATGGAGTAACAGACCAGGTTAAAAGGGAAAACATCGTAAACATTTCACCACCCGTTAACAATCAGCGAAATAACAACTTTACTCCAACAATCAACGCGGTGGATTTTAATCATCCATCACGACAACAACAACAAAAATGGAAAATCCAGACACAAGGTCCAAATCGAAACCCAACTGGATATCAAAATCAAAACCAAAGGCAACAACCTCAAAATTTTAACTCTAACAACCAACAACCTAATCAGAGTTTTGGACCACAACAGGTTTCAAATCAACAACCTCGAAACTATAATCCCAACTTGTATTGTGGTTTCCACAAGATTCAAGGCCATGATACTAGGACTTGTCGTGACTACAATAAATTCATGCAACATTTTCCAGAAGACCAAAGACAACTCTTTATAGATATGTTTTTAGCAAATTCTGTAGTACCCACGCCAAACACTTACACAGGGGCAGTTTCCCCTCAAAATGCACCCCTCAAGATTTTTAACGATCCACTCCCAAATCACTCTAACAATAACAGGTTAGATCCAAATGGGATGAACAAGGGTGTTATGATAGGAAATAATGATCATGAAGCCTCAACTTCATTAAATCCACCGGTCGCACCCCAATTAGGAACTCGACCACAAACCAAGATAGTTGGTCTGGTAGAGTTAGATACCGAGCTACACGTAGAAACCATAACAAGAACATGAGATTATTCTTCTCAACCAGTTCCAAACTATCCATTAGAACCAGACAACATTCAACAAACATTGGTAAAACCCATAGGTGCTTACGATCTAATTAATGACCTAACAAAGACCTTCTCTCACATTTCCTTCTTGGATTTGTTGAAGAACTCTCCCACCCATAGGGCTGCTCTCTTAGAAGCATTAGGTCTTGGTCATCTGATTAACATCACTCCTCCTCCTGAAATGCAAGTAAACCATGTAGACTTTGATGTCTACCCTCCAGGGCAGCCAGATAGGGATACTGAGTTTATATTTGATATAAGCAAAATGCCAACAGACGCTGAAATTACACGTAGAGGTGACCCAACCTTGCATTTACAGGTATGGGTTTATAATAATTATGTTAAGCATGCAATGATTGATGATGGGGCAGCAGTTAACATAGTCCCCTTCACTTTTCTTCAAAAGCTAGGATATGGAGAAACAAATTGTTCCACAACACGAAATACGCTAAGAGGTTATGATAGCCTCAAGGCCACTTCAATTGGGACCATAGTTTTACCAGTCACCTTAGGACCCAAGACAGTCCTCACCAAATTTTATATTATAGATCAGGAAACCAACTATAATATGATCCTCGGTCAACCATGGATACACCGCATGAAGGCAATCCCTTCCACGTTATTCCAGGAAATAAGATTTTTACACCTAGGGAAAATATTTGTGGCACAAGGTGACCCAAAACCATTCGATATACACCTAGCAGATTTGAAGAAGAGACCAGGCATTCACTCTGAGTTTGAACTCCCAACGAATCAACTTAACAAACCAATCAATTCAAAACCAGAAGAAAAATTGATACCTACAACAGAATTAGAAATTACGAATCTAGTCGAAGGCATTCCAGCACTCAAAAATGAGACTAACGTCATAGAAATGGTATCATTAGGGACTACCACAAAAATTAGTTACTAGAGAAAGATCTACCCATTCTCCTACCATTTGATTCCATGGGTATGGGATACACCCTAGGAATTGGTTCCCTTCCAGCAGACGAAGTTTGTATGGTAGAAGTAACCGAGGCAGAAGAAACAGACACGAAGAATGTCCCAACATCCATTTTTCCAAGAAAATATTGGACTCTCCACTTCGATGGAGCTAGATGTCATTTTGGAGCTGGGGCAGGTGTGATCTTTACTTCTCCCGAGGGAAAGATCCTACCTTTTTCCTTTAAGTTAAACTTTGAATGTACAAACAACGGGGCTGAGTATGAAGCCCTCCTCCTTGGCCTCATCATAGCCAAAAGGATGGGTGTTGATAACATTAGAGTGCTAGGAGACTCGCAACTAGTTGCAAACCAAGTCTCTGAGGTATATGAGACTAGAGCTGAACACTTACAACTCTATAAAATGGCGGTATTAGATCTAACCAAAGGATTCAACTTCATATCAATCGAAGCAATCCCATGAGAACAAAACCTTCTCACTGATTCAATAGCAACCTCAGCTTCCCATTTCACTCCAAGCAGTGAGTTGGAAAATACAAGTTTCATGGTATCACTTCGTACTGAACCATTGGTGCGTAAAATACCAACAAACCCGCTCCTGACACGTATAGAAGCTGAGAATGAGTTTTCTATCCTAGATCACTTTGACAGTGATAGAGTCACTCTTGGATATCTAAACACCTATGCGGAGCTACATCTCACTCATCACATAGTAGATTTTTCCCTAATCCCACATTCCTCTTCCTATTTTGGAAATCCCATGATAGAATCTCCCCCGCAAAAGAATCTCGATATCTACGAGGTAGAGAATGGAGAAAGTTTGGAACTACCTCCGGCCCCACCTGAATTTGAAGAAGGAAACACTTCCTTAATCGAAGAAACAATTGACATAAATATTGGAACGGAGGAAGAACCAAATATTTTGAAGTTGGGATCCTCGTTAACTCCAGAGGAGATAGAAATACATACTCAGATCCTCAAGGAACATCAAAAGGCTTTCACATTTAATTACAAAGAAATGACAGGAATTGCACCACATATCGCGGTACATAATCTTGTCACCAAACCAGATGCAAAGCCAATTAAACAAAAGTCAAGACCAATGAAACCAAAAGTGGCTCTCATGGTGAAAGAAGAAGTAATGAAACTTCTCCAGGTGGGATTCATCAAACCAGTCGACTATTCACAATGGGTATCTAATATCATCCCTGTTCTAAAAAAGAATGGGAAGATACACATTTGCATAGACTTTCGGGACATTAACAAAGCTTGTCCCAAAGATGACTTCCCATTACCATCCATCGACGTTATTGTTGATGCAACAACTAGATTTGAGATTTTGGCTCTCATGGATGGATTCTCAGGGTATAATCACATCAAAATATCTGAACAAGATCAAGCCAAGACCACGTTTATAACTCCTTGGGGAACTTATTGTTACGTTGTCATGCCATTCGGTCTTAAGAACACTGGCGCTACATACCAACGGGAAATGACATACATATTCCACGACCTTATTCATAAGATTGTGGAATCCTACGTAGATGACTTGTTGGCCAAGGCCAAGAAGCGCTGTGATCACCCAGAAGTACTCTGTATCATTCTCTCATGATTGATCGAATATGGCATCACATTGAACCCAGAGAAATGCATATTTGGTGTGACAGGAGGCAAGCTTCTGGGTTACATTATATCCTCACGAGGGATTGATGTTGATCCAGCCAAAATCTGGGCTGTTCTTGAAATGATTCCACCATCAGACGAGTCTGGTATTAGATCATTTCTTGGGAAACTCGGTGCAATTCGAAGGTTCATTCCAGACTTAAGTTTTGTTGTTCATCCAATCAACAATTTATTAAAGAAATATTATAGCATTGATTGGACAGAAGAATGCAACGAGGCCTTCGAAGCAGTTAAATGCTTCTTGTTGTCTCCTCCCACGCTAATGCCTCCTAGACCAGATCATCCTTTGATCCTGTATTCATGGGCTACTGATGTCTCGCTAGCCTGCATGTTGGCTCAAGAAGACAATGATAAATGAGAACGTGCAGTCTATTTCATTAGCCAGACGTTGCTTGATTATGAAACACGTTATACACAGGCAGAAAGAGAATGCCTTGCCATAGTCTTCACAACAAAACTTTAAGACATTACATGTTAAATCAAGAAACAAGGGTCATTGTAAAGACAGATCATTTACGGACATTCCTCACGCAAGGGTCTTTATCTAAAAAGGCTTGGACGTTTCATAACCTTAATGGGTGAGTTTGAATTAACATTTGTAAACCAGAAATCCATTAAGGGACAAATCATTGCAGACTGGTTAGCTGACAATCCATTAGATGGAGGCAATCTGGTAGATCTAGACTTTCCCGATGAATGCATATATTTTGTCGAAACCAGACCCCCCATCTCTATATGTCCTTGGTACACTGACATCGTCAATTTTATCATGGACCATACATACCCAGAAGGTGCCACATCACAACAAAGAAGGCGGTTACACATTATCACTGCTAAATATGTTATTTTAGAACAAGTGCTCTATCGTAAAGCCTTTGATGGAATGATTTTAAGATGTGTTGACACAGAAGAATCCAAAAATATTCTTTACGAATCCCACAGTGGGATATGTGGAGGCCACTTTGGTGGCCACACCACTACTCACAAAATACATTGGATGGGCTATTTCTGGCCCACTCTGGAACATGACGCAGTAGAATTTGTGCGCAAGTGTCATAAATGCCAAGAATTCTCCCACGAGATTCACATGCCAGCACAAGCTCTGCAACCAATCGCAACCCCATGGCCCTTTTCCACGTGGGGCCTAGATTTGATAGGGAAATTCTCTCCCTCATCAACAGATGGCCATAACTTTATAATCACAGCCACAAAATATTTTACCAAATGGGTAGAGGCCATGCCTCTCACCACCGTACTAGGTTCTGTAATCGCTAAGTTCATTTTGAATCAAATCATTTGTAGGTACGGTGTCCCACAAGTCATTATCTCAGATAATGGCACATCCTTTAAGAATGATGAGGTCCATGAGTTATGCAGTAAATTCAAGATAAACCATCATACGGCCTCTCTTTATTACCCTCAAGCCAATGGACAAGCTGAAGCCACAAACAAAACATTAAAATCTATTCTCCTCAAAACAGTTAAGGAGAACAAACGGGATTGGCATTTAAAATTATACCCGGCCTTGTGGGCCCATCGAACCTCAATAAGAACACCAACAGGGGCAACCCCTTTCTCATTAGTATTCGGGGCAGAAGCAGTTCTCCCACTTGAGGTCGAAATACCCAGTCTCTGCATCTCATTACAAGGGATTTTGGGAGAAGAAGCCTATAGAGAGGCACACCTCTCTCAACTAGAAAGCCTTGATGAGGCCAGGCTAAACACCGAACAATGGCACAGAGCCTATGCTGACCGGATGTGCCAGCAATATAACAAAAAGGTCTACGAATGAGAAATATACGAGGGAGATCTAGTTCTAAGACTAGACAGCCGGATTGATAAGAAAACCGGTGAAGGAAGGAAATTCCAGCCCAAGTGGTTGGGCCCATACCGAGTCATGAAAGACTACAGAAATGGTGCGTATCTCTTGTGTACACTAGAAGGTGAGGAATTCAATGAAACTGTCAATTCCTTGCATCTTAAACGGTTTTACGCATAGGTCATCAACATCACCATTTGTATATTATATCTACCTACATTGCATTAGTCACTTAGTTGTTTCATTTTGTTCACTCATTTCATAAATTTTGTGGTCAAGGAACTTATTCTTAAGCAATTTATTATAGGCTTCTGAAAATATTGGCAAAAGCATTCAAATCATATCTCTTCAATTTTCATAATATCATCAAATGGTTCCAAAATCATTTCATCAATTCGACAGACAAAGTCTTGACAAAAACCATACCAAGGCCTGCATACTTGGTCATACTCATTCTTTTCTACTAGGTTAAGTTGTTCTTACCTACGGTCTATTCTAGAAGCTTCTTGGTGTCACATCTATCCTTCTTACATCTCTTTGAAACAAGGATACTCCAAAATCACAAATCAGAAATGTCAAATTAAATAAAAAATACTAAACAAAATAGAATATTTTATTTTTACACACTTCTTTGCCCCACCAACCTTCGGTGATGAGCCCGCATCTCTTACTAGTGATGCAAGGTTGAGAAAGGAAAGAAGTGCCCTTACTCACCTATGTCCTACCTTCGGTGATGAGCCCATGCTTCTTACTAGTAGCATGGGGCAGGGCATAGGGGGTCCATTCACACAAATTAGTGAATATTAATATTTTAAAGCAAAGTATATTAAGTGAAATTAAGTATCCAAATTCCAAAGAGATCAAATCCTCAAAACCAGATTTTGTCAACCAAGTTGCCATCCATGGATCTAAGTCTAGATAAACTGGAAAGTAAGTTGCATTCTGAACTATGTAGTAGTTTCGAGTAAGAGTAAGTACGGAGGTCTAAATTTGATTTCTGTCAAAACCTTGTCTTTCTCTCATCATTTTCATTCATTCAAACTCATATAATTTGTGCCCTTCCCAACTCTTGGTGTTGAGCCCTCGCATCTTACTAGTTGCGTGGAGTTAGGAGTGGGGCAAGTTCATCTCATTATCACTATATATTCATCACGTTTTTCCAAAACAAGAAGAAGCAACAAACATTGCCCAAAGAAGCCAAAAGTTCAGTACTACAATATGTTTGCATCATCACGTATTAGCATTACAAAAACAAATAAAAGAGAAACATTCTGTTCATCATTTGTTATCACTTGTCATCCATTGCATACATTCCAAAAAGCATATAAAAACGAAGATTCTAAAAACATCTAGTGTACACATGGGAAACAAATCACAAAAACTCTAGATACAAAGAAGATCTAGATCCAAAAATATATATATATATATATATATATATCATGTTCTACAAATATCATGCACTAGGCATGGTCAAAATGCTCAATGAGCCCAAAAAATACAAAAACAACCCATATAAACATCTAGCAAAATCACTACAAAAAGACCAAATGGCCTCTCAATCCCTGTGGGATCCCTCAGAGGGTGCACGATCACACCTAGGACTCCTACTACGATGACACTCTGAATGAACTGAGTGCTCATGATCATGGCCACTAGCTGTGGTCTCACTACGAGAATGACTCCACCTCATCAGATGCTCAACAGTCCTATATCTAGCTACCTCAGCACGAAGGGAGGTCACTAACTTTTCCACCTTCCAGACAGGGGAAAACACATCAGTATGTCTACCAGCTGCTGAGGGCTCTCCAACGTCCTCAGTAAGCTCAGCCTGAGTACTCTCTGAGGGGAGCAACAGGGTGTCCACACACACTCAGTGAATCAAGTCTCGCCATCCCTCAGCAGTCGCTGCAAATAAAAAAAGAGAAATAACAAGTTAGAAAATCACCAAAAATAAAGTTAAAAACAAACGAAACAACAAAAAGGAAATATCAACTAAACATTTCTAGCTAACAAGGTCAAGAATTTAGTAGTAACTCACTCAGATCTCCAGGCATCCAGGTAGGGTCTCTAGGATCTGCGCCTGCTACTGACGCTGCTGCGGACTGTGGAACCTCCCCCAAATCTGGAAAGAAATGACGTCCTGCCACAGACTCATCATCTCCCCCAATGTCCTGAGAAGGAAACTCCTCTGAGATCAGGGTCACCTTCTCTACACTCTCCTCCTCCCTCTCAGCCCTCAAGATATCCTGAGTGTCATGCCACTCGGAATCACTCTCATCCTCCTCAGCCATCCCACCGGTCTCACCTCCATCATCATCCTCACATCTCCTCCTCTGTCTCCCCTCCTGTGAACTCCTCAGAGTCTGAGTCCACATCAATGGGCTCATCCTCCCCCCCACTATGAGCAGGAGTGGCTCCAATCTAAGTAAAGGTGCTCGAGGAGCACTGGCTGCCCCTCGGGCCCGAACCACCCACCTAACCATATAGGAACTCCAGGAGTAACCGTGGTCCAACCCCGATCTCCTCTAGGGCCTCCCTGGCCTCACGAATAGTCCTGTATACTGCCCCCACTGGAGGAAGCATATCAACGTAGGGGAGACCAAACTACTGAGGGACTCATCAAATGGGTGGACCTCCACCCTCTCTATCCTGTCTACTAACTGACCTGTAGTAGAGCAGGTGATCAATGTAAGTGTCTCCTCTCCCCATACTCCTGCCATGGCCTGATAAGGAGTGGCCTCCATATCTGTGGTAGTCAATGAAGCCACTGGCTGATGTGGCATCCTGAGTACTGTCATCCCCATCCACCTCGCTGCTCTAACAGCCCCCAGATCCTCTACTAGTACACCCCTTCCATAGGGGATGATGCGCTCATACACCCAACTCATAACTAGAGTGGGGTGACTCAAGGACTGCCCCTGTAACCTGACCACCCTGTATAAGTCATGGTATGTGGTCCCAAGAATATCTACTCCCCAAGCATAAGTATGGCCATGGGCCTCAATCTGTGTAATAATGGGAGCCCAACAGTATAAGAGAGTATCCCCTCCCTTATCCCCAATCAACCGTGAGGCCAAGATACCCATAATAGCCTTGCGGATCACAGGGATAGGAGAAGCAGCAATGGATCAGACCTTCACCCCCTTCTTCGAGCCAATGGAGACAACAACATCTCCCATATAGGTAGCCCACTGAACCATCTGAGATCCTGGATCATGTTGTCTTAAGAGACAGCCACCTCCCAAGAATCAGAACCCCCAGTATGCGATAGACATCCTCCAGGATGATAGTCCACTCACCCCTAACACCTGGAAATCAGAAAGTGTTCTGATCCGCATCCCAATATGAGAATAAGTCACACAATATGTGACTAGCAGGAGCAATATGAGGGACCTGTGAGATCCTCAAAATACCAGCTCTCTGCAAAGTGTCTCTCTCTGTCTGGGTCAACGTGCCCAACACTGTCTGGGAGCCAATCACACTCCCTCTCTCTACTCCATCTAATATACTCCTCCTTCTGCATCCACCCAAAACATAGAAAAAGAGCAAGTTAGCAACATAATCCAATAGATAAACTCATCAAAAACATAGGAAAATATCAAAAATGCAAAAACATTTAACTAAGGCATCTATTTTCACCTTCTGTCCAGAACCGCCACCCTGTGCAGAGCGGCGGTTCTGTGACCACCACCATCTAAGGGCGGTGGTCCTGTAACCACCACCCTGCTTGGGTGGCTGTCCCATGACCGCCACTTTGTGCAGGGTGGCGGTCCTGTGCCGATTCGGTGTGCCCCATTAATCCCTAAAAATGACTAAAAACAAGAAAAATACACCATTTTAACTGAAATAAAAACCTACCCTATGGGCGCCCCCCCTAGAGACTCATTTAACACTAAGATTTTTGAAAATAATCCCCCCAAGACAAAGATTTCAACATTTCTATATTTTAGGTTTAAAAACAATGAATTGAGAAAAACTAACCTGAGACTTCGCAGGTCGATGTCCTGCTCTCGGAGGCATGATCACGATCTCACAACGAACGTTTTGACTGTACTCTCGTCGAAAATGGTTACCGTGGGTCCCAGAGCTCAAAAATTGCCAAATCAACACGCGCAAATGAATAGGAAAATGAGCTCATTATATATATATATATATATATAAATCTTGTTTTGAATGTTCTTTCGCAGAGTTGAAGCACCGACGAGGTAAGTTCTTATCCCTGCACAAATGGTAAGTCCTTATTTCATTTTAATTTAGTATTTATTTCTTTATTTCTTTATCTATCTGCACTTGAGTCCTCTTTTCATTTTGTAGATAGCGGGAATCTGGATGGTGACATTGCGACACACGGGTATGTCAGGTATAGCTTCTAACTCCCCATTTCGGGACCACCATACTCAGACCCACCGTTTTATGCCCCTTCATGGCTAAAACACTTCTCCGAGGGGGAAATATGTACGTACCCAAAAATGTAGGTACTGTACTGTCGGAAAGAGGTTACAGAAACCCCAATGATGATTCAGATCTCTTCGCAAGGTGTTCAGAATCCAGAAAAGCTCACCAAGTATACATTTGCATCCCAAAATGCCTTATCCAGCCTTTGCATGCTTTGTTCTGACCCCATTCCGCTCTTTTTTTGCATTTTGGTTTTTAGTTTCAGGACCGCCACCCTGCTTGGGCGGCGGTCCTGTGACCACCACCCAGGATAGGGTGGCGGTCCTGTAACCACCACCCTGCATAGGGTGGTGGTCCTGTGCACATTTTCCAAAACTTTCCGACGCTTTCGTCAACGTGAAAAATTCAAGTGGCACTCACATTCTTCAACCACTCTTGCTTGCATGTATGTTTTAGCCACTGGTAAATAGTAATTTCTCTTTGTTTATAATAAAAGAGTTCAATTCAAACTTACCCTCTGGTAAATCCAAATGCTATAAATACCAAGCTTGTTTACAAGAAAATGGCCCCTCTCCCTCTATGAATTATTATTCAGTGTGTTTTGAAGTTCTTCCATAAGTTTCAATAGGTTTAGATTTTGCATGAATTCTCAGCCTCTCAGTTCAAGGCTCCTTTCTTCTTTTCTGATTTAGAGATCATTTGATCTTCACACTTTCATTTTGCTCCATTGCTATCCTACACAGTCAGCTTAGCATAAGATAGTTTCAGTTCTAGATTAGAGTTCATTTGATAATCTTAGAGTTGTAGGTTGTTGTTTTGTCACAAGAAATAGATCCTAGAATTCTCGGTATATTTGTGTTGTATCCCCACAATAAATCCTGCTAGGAATCACATAGTCAAGCTCTGTTCACTTGCACTATCCCTCTCTTACTTGCATTTTATTCAGTTTATATCCAAGCTGCCATTGTTCGAGTATCTTCTTCTGCTGACGCTATCACATTCACACTTTTCTGGATTCACGAGAACACGAAGGAACAAAGAGATCACACTGAGGGGACAAGTCACGACACAACTAGATTTACCACTATTTCTGTAAAACTCCAGGTTTGAACTATCAAAGTTGTAGTTACAATATATCAAATAGAGTAGCAAATCATTTTATTTCAGTTAAGCTTGCTTTCAGTATTACCAGGGAAGCTGTGGGGAATGATAGCTTCTGAGAAGCTGTGATTTATTCCTCACTTCTGAGGTAAGATTGAAGGTCTTTCAATTAAATTAGTTAGTTATTTAAATATTTAGGATAAATTCACAAGTGCACAGGCAAATAGCTATATCAGGCTAACTTGCTTGTTTTAATTCTGTTATTAGATTAATTGTTCATTATCTGAATATATTAGAATAGCTGCTCTTTAAATTTCGTTCAAATACACATCATTGAAAATACAAAAATAAAAGGAATATAAGCATAGTGTAGATATATCTTTCATAGTTAGTTTACTTATTTCAGTTAAAGTTTGATTATCTCTTGCATGACAATTACGGGACCCAGAGAGCCCAGGGATTACGTATTCGAACCGGTAGTACCTCAGCCAAATCTCTTCACAACATTAACAGATATAGATCAAGGGCTTAGGATTCAGGTCTTTCAAATGACAATAAACCCACAAGCAGTTAGTGAACAATTGAGACAATTGAATATTGAAGACGACAAAGCATACACATTCTGGTCAAGTCAACCCAACTATAGATTGCCTTGATAGGATATCCGCATGACCATACAAGAACCCGAAAGAGAACAAATATTTGGTTGTGATCCATTAGTTCCACAGCCAAACGTAGGAGACCTTCTCATCGACATAGACACAGGCTTACGTATACAAGTTGCCAGAACACCCGTAAGGTATTCTGAGAAGATCACACAACTCCTGATATTAAACATAGAAGCTGAAAAGGCTTATGACTATTGGATAGTCAGAAGAAGAGATTGATTCTTCACATGACCATAACAGGTCCACAACAACCACAAAACTCATGGTTGTGATCCCCAGGTCCCACAACCCAACGGGCCTGCTAAGTCAGTTAAGTATTGACACCAGTTTACGTACGCTGGTATTTAGATCCTCACCACTCCCACCAGATATCATAACACAATTTTCCACATTAAACATAGAAGCCAATCAAGCTAATATTTTCTGGGCTAGACCAGAAAACCACCCATAGTTTCCTACAAATCCACTACACCTCTCACTACCATTTTCCATGACCTTGTCTGGAAATATACACGAAGCACCTACAGGTCACTTTCCACGTATCCAACAGCCAATAGATAGGATCTCGGTAGAGCTCGACATTGATTGGAGCCTCTGAGCAGCTATTATATCTGAACGATCCATTACACCAATTCAGGTTAGGAGAGCTTTCTTTGCCTTAGACTCACAGATCCCATTATTGCGTGTTGAGGATATAAGATTTCCCAACTAGTTTGTCTATATCCACATATATTTCATTTCCACCAGGCTATCTCGGCACGACCTTAGGAGGTCGGGTACGAAGAAGGGCTACTTGTAGATTCTCATGCTCGCATGTCACTTAATTAAACTTTTTTTGTAACTTAACAAGGAAAAAGGGTACTAAAAAATCCTTCTATTTTGTAAAGAAACCTTCTATAAAAAATAGGCTTTAAAAACCCTTGTGACAGGACTACAAGGAAGGAGAATTAGTGGTATGAGACAAGGAGTGAAAGGTGGAGACACCTTGTGAATTGAGAGATAAATTTTGGTTTGAAGCTTAGGAGCCCAAAAGGGTATTCAAATAATTTTTTTACTTTGTCTAGGGTCTTTGTAGATTGATCCAAACTATAACCTCAGGGAGATAATGAAGTGATGAAGAGATCATGACATTCAAGGAAGAGTTAATGAAACTTGAAGTTTTCCTTTATTTGAAATCATTTTAGATGTTGGTATTGTATGTGAAGAATAGGTGAATTGGGAAATTAAGGATCAAATCCCAGAAAAGGATCCAATAAATCAAAATTGCAAGTTGAGATACCATTATAGGTTCATGAAGAGGTATGTTTTGCAAGGTTAAAGGATAGTTTTAGCAAGTTGTCTTCACTATCTTTTTTACTTGAAAGGTGTTCTTGATAGTTCTTGCATCATTTTTACACCTTAAAAATACATATAATAGATGTGATATTACAATATATAGGATGTAAAAATTTGTTACAGGGTTATTATGTATTAATTAATTTAAAATTAACCATTATCAATAAAAATAATACATTAATACTTGCAACAATGATAAACGATATAATGATAGCTCAAAAACACAAGAGGAGATGGATTTAGTTGTACATAGTGAAAAAAAGGAGATCTACTTGTGTAGAGTGGGTGAACATGTTGATCTGAACATGAATATACTCCATTTCTAATATTGTAGCTGGAAACTATCTTTGTCTAGGACCATGCAACTTTGGTTAGACTGTGGTACGATTCTGCCCTCTTTTATACAATTTTGGACCTACTTACAATTAGGTTCTATAACTTTATATGTCTTTCACTTTTCTATAAATCTTCATCATTGCATATTACTCTAGCTTGCACAACCTTAGCCTGTAATGACCTATGATAAGTGGAAACCCTAAATACCTACAATAACCTTCATCAAAGCATTAGATAATAAAAGAGAAATTCATGTATGGGTGATGATGGATTACCCTTAGCAGTAAACCCTTGTTGAATCAATCCAATTGTTGTACTACATCCCCTCAAGTAGGAGGAAGCCTCATGTAGTTCTCGTAGTGTTTTTCATAAGTGTGAATGTAATTTAAGTCAACCCCCTATATGTGCACTAGTGTATCTTGACCTAAAGATAACATGTTAACTATAGAGTAGAGAATGTACCCAACATGAGAGTAGTGTGCTTCATTTTCCAGACTAAATCCTTTTATCTCTTGAAGACCTTTAAAAATGTTTAGAGTGACTTTATCTTACTAATGAATGGCTTTAGGACCTTTGAATGTTTGGAAATGGAGGAAGCTAGACTCTTTGACCTAGTTGATTGATTCAAACCTATAGTAGTGATTGTTATAACTTATAAATGATGTGCAACTAGTTTAGAGTGATTTTTGTGAATCTTGGGTGTTTTAGTGTTGATATTTGCAAGAAGAGCTCATAAAAGTGCTAGACGAGTTCTGAAGTGACATTAAATTTCTTATATAGGCTTCCATGGGTGAAATTTCATGCTAAGGTTGGCCCTAAGAATATGAAACACCACATTTAAGATATTCATATTGGAAAAAGAGTCATTAAATGAGGGGGTCTAAGACAATAGTCCACTATGGACCCAATTTATATGATTTTGGATAGGAAAATAGTGATGTAGAATTAAAATTTTGGGAGAGATTCCTGAAGATAAATGACTAGTTTGGTTCATTAATATTTATTAGATGAATGACATATAAGAATGTAGAGATGAGAAATTCAAGAGATGGATAAAAAGATGTGTTGATTGGACTTCGAATGTGAGTATTTTTCTTAGCAAGGGATCAAATCCAAACTTGTTATCGTTAAATGATAAGTTATCGAATTAAATGTCTACAAAAGGTAGGAGAGAACTTCATGTAGTTATCTTAGTGTATGTACAATAGTGTATGCAATTCTCAGCCAACCCCCTATCTTTCCCTTATGTTTCTTGACATAAAGACATCAGATGTACCTATAGATAAAGTAGAATGTACCCTTCACAAAAATGATATATTGTGTTGTGCTTGAAAATTCTATATTGATTCCCTTTGTACCTTGAAAAATTTCGCAATGCAGATATTTTTTCTTTTCCTTGATTGACTTGGCTTGGCTTGGCTTAACTTGGGAGGCCTATAAAATGAGAGAGATGGCTTGTGAATATAGTTTAACTTGCTTCAAACTTGTGTATAGGCTGTTCCTAGGTTATGTATATGTTTTTTAAGCTTTTAGGATATAGCATAGAGTGATTTAGAAATGTATTTTGCAATGAGTGCTCTCTTGCAAGTGCCAAATTTTTTTAAATGAGTGGAATAGACTTGCTTATATAGATGTTTGTAGGTTAATTTATGCATTAAATTCAACTCATAGGATAATAAATGATCCATATAATGACATAAATTATAAAAGGAGTCATTGGAGGATGGAAATAGGCCCTTATAGGTTTTTCTAAGATCATAGTATGGCCTGGTCCCAATCCATGTGGTTCAAGATAGGTAGTTCATGAGGATTGTGTAAAATTTTAGGTGAGATGCATACACGTAGTACATTAATTTGGTTAAATATAATTTAGTATATGAACAATTGAACAATGTGTGCATAAAAAAAAGTCATGTAAGAGAGAGAGAGAGAGGTAGGTTCTTTCAGCTTAGGATCTATGTGCAAGTCATAATGTCAAAAAAAAACTTGTCATTGTCAAATTTAGATTTCTACACTAATTGTTTATACCTTAGGAATACTAATCATTATCACCATGTTATTTGATCCACTAGATATGTTTTATATCATTAATGTTGTTTCGTATACACTTTTACATGCTTAATAATTTCTCTTTTGAGATAAGTGATCCTTTGAAACATCGATCATCTCAAAAGGGAGGAATATTATGGGATTATTCTAAAACAATCAAGTAAATTAAACATAAAGATCTTTATATGACACCCAATGGCATTCACACAATTATTTTGACATGTTACAAAGCTTTTACACATACCAAATAATGATATCTACACAACAATATGGCTTATATCATGATCACATATAGATTTCCCCCATGGAAGGATCACAAATATATAGAAAATCATGGAGGAGAGAACACACACATTCCAATATTATGAATACCTTTTCCTTTTAGGAGGTTTGCATTTATAGTTTAGTTATTTATCAAGTAATTCTCAATTATTATATTAAAATGAGGGTAAAATGTAGTAACCCAAATTTGGACCAATGACATCTAGAAATTATCCTTGGCATTTATCTCATCACATATCCTTTTGTGTACGTAATTGAATTATTTCTACATGCATCTCACTTAGTTTAGCACTCTTTGGCCACTAGGTCACACATTACTTAACTTTTGACCCATCAAAAACCTATTTATTATATACAAATCACATCTTCGGACTTATGACCACCTTTTCTAATTTACATAACAAAGTTAGCATGTTTCTAGTACGCAATCACCTATCAAGGACAAAACCGGGTGATCTTTTTATCCAAGGCTAACATTTTCATCCTCCACTCATGCAATGGTCACTTTTTCAAATTTGAAAGTTAGGTGAGTCAACCTAGTGTTAATTAAGTTAGAAAACCTTTCACAATAGTCAAATAGAAAAGCACAAATTAATCTCACCCATTCAAAGGGCCTCATCTCTTACGTTTTTGAGCTATCTAGGATATCATAACAAAACACCCAATTGCCAAATAAAACTTTGAAGTACATCAACTAGATATCAAGATTGAGTACATCTTGCACAATTGTCTTAGGTCATTATCACATGCTAGATTATACCTATCAAGTGTTGGAGGCCATTTTAGGATCTCACCAATACATTGTTTATTACATAATTGCTCACAATCATCAAGAGGGAGAACTATATGATGTTTTATGCCTCTTCAGAGTATTAAAACAAAGTGTAGCAATCATCACACCATGGGGGTGATTGAGTTTAGTCTATCCCGATTGGGAAATCCCCCTTTTAGGTTTATAAGAGAGAGCTAGGGTTTTAAGAAGTCTTAATCTGCTATGAAGACATGATCACCATAATTTAAACAAAAAAATTCACAGTGTCAAAGCTTGATCCAAGTGAAAACTTGTACATGAAAAAATTCCCAGATGAGACAAATATGCCTAGGTGACTTTTGTATGCGATCCAAAGATGTGTCTTGATATCTTGCACTCCTAAATCATCCATTCTACAAGGGTATCGAGGAAACAAGTGGGAAAAACACATGTACCAGCATACAAAGAAATAAACTTAAAGGGGATACAATGAGCGCTAGGTTTTAGCAATGTAATGTTCTATAAACCCTTCATTCATAAAATAAATGAAGAAGATGCAATGTTTATAGACATTGGAAAACAATAACAACATCCACAAGAAGTGGATCACATAAGCTAACTATGGAAAATATACGGAAATAGCATATTGCCCCTAACTAATCACATCTGGGAACATTCACGAACAATAAACTAATAATAGGATAACCCCCACTAATATAGGGATGTGACAACTAAGTAATAGCTAAGTAATAGCTAACGAAGATAAAGTAATTAAATTTATTACTTTAACTTTACAAATTTACTAATGATGAATTAACCTAAGTTCATTCCTAACATTCCCCCCTTAATTCATCATGGTCTCAAGTGAATAGGAGAGGAAAAACATTGAAACAAAATATGTTCACATGAGGTAAAAATTTATCATCACAAACATACTAAAATAAACCTATTCTAAGGTGAATGATAAATTTATCACTCCCCCCTTAATTCAACATGGTCTCTCTGGATCTCATCTAAACATGAGTAGCTAGATGAAGGGGCTTCCTCTAAACAATGTGTAAGAGATGGAATAGGCTTATAAACTATCTCTGGATGTCTAAAACCTATTTTGGGTTGGCACGTGTTCTCGGAAAATAAACGATTAGTTATGAACGTTTTAAAAACCTCTATTAGGTTGGCTCGTAGCTCGAAATTGACATTGGTATGAAAAACTACCCTCTATTCACTTTGCTCTGATCCATAAGGAATACCACTGTTGAGCGATCAATGAAGAATTTCAAGTCTTTCATCTTTTCCCCTAAATTTTGGGTGAAAAGAGAATATAACTAGCTCCATGGGAATGAAAATTTTTTTTGGCACTTTATAATTATTGTGCATTTAAAAAAAAAGCTCTTCTGTGGAAAAATTCCCTTTTAGGATACATTGTGAGTACAAATTACAATTTTTTATAGCTTTTTTTACACCATATTTCATCCTTAATTTTTTTTACAAAAATATATCCACCATAATCTCCCTAAACGAGCTCTATCAGTTCCGTATCAGAATGTAGAATTTTACAAAAAAAGTTTAGTAATTTTTTGTTTTGCAGAAAGAAAGTGATGGCAGTTTGAGTGAAGGCTTCTTTTTGTGCAAAAAAGGTCTTTTGTGAGGCAATTTTATTTGTTTTTAGGATCTTTAGCCTCTTTTCCTTTACAAAAGTTTCTCAAAATGAGTTTTTGAATCAATCGAGAGAAAGAATGTTTTTTTTTTACCCAATTAGGTTTTTTTTTGCTAAATTTAGTGTGTGCTTTTATCTATGCCTATGCCACTTAGCGGACCTTTTTGTTGTTTTATTTAGTAGGTTTCTCCAAAATTACATCCAAGTGTTTTAAAAACAAAATGAAGTGGCTTGGGAGGGTCAACCTCCTACCCCTAAGCCTTTCTTCTAACAATTAAGCACACTATGTACATATGAATGGAAATGGAGCAAATTTTATTTAAACACCAAATAAAATTCCCTTACCCTTATATTGGAGATGTGTCTGCTTGTGGAGATGTTATATCGCATACACTGGTGTAGGGGAAATTTATGGCTTGAGAAAATTGGATTTGGGTGATGTTTTCTACTTTAGCCGCAATTTTTTATTATTTTGGATGCCTTTTTTATTCTCCTTGTTGTTTTCATTTACCTTTGCAACGTTTTTGTGTTTTTCGGTCATTTGGATGGATCGACACCTCTATGGAGCATGTGTTGGTTTCATAAATTGAATTTTTATGAAAGGTCGTTTGGATCACCCTTAGCTAGGTCACTTTCACGTTTGTGAAGGTTGCATGGAGTGCTTTTGACACCTAGATCACAGTTGTATTGGCTTTGATTTTTTAGTGTTACTTCAGATGTAGAAATTGCTCCAACTTTTCCACATAGGGGTCTGTGGAAGGTCTTTCCTACTCCTTGATGGTCATTTGTGTATTACAAATCCTTAAATGGATGCAAAGTTGAAGGAATGGCTCAGAATTTGGTGTAATCACTTTTGGGATTCATATATCCTCAGGATATATAGAGCAGGATGAAAGGCTCCAACTTGTGGAGCAGAGCATGCATGTAGGGGAGAGCTCATGGGGTCTGTCAATGTCCTAACCACTATAATTTTATTTCATCTCAACTCTTTGTACTCTCACCCAACTTGTGGTGTTAAATTTTTTCCCCTAATACAACACAACTAAGTCACCCAATGCACCAATCAACTCATATGGTCTTGAAAGGATGACTCGCCCTTCAACTCAGATCAAACACTTCGTGAAATGCATGTAATGAAACACTATCCAACTTGATCAGGGGCTATGCCCAACTCATTTTCAACTCTATCACAACCCTCTAAATTTGGCACAAATACCTCCACATCTATCAGAAATGTTAAATGTAGTTATGACTAGACATACCTCTAAATTTAGAGGAAAATCCCTAGTTGGGAAGATTTTATTGTTTTAGTAATCTGTAGATTATTAAATCTACAAATGTATATATAACATTTTAGGCAGATCTTTTGGGGGATTGTAGATGCTTAGAATGGGCTGAGAATGGGTTGACAGGCTCTATGACTCTCCAATGCAACTCCAACTTCCTTTAGTGCTCTAAAACCTTCTGAAAACTATTTTTCTTTCCTCCTTAGAAATTTAGGGATCCTCACAAAGGATAGAAGTTGGGATTAACTAGCTCTAATACCTAATGGTAACAATGCAATATTTTGAAAACCCTTCATTCATAAAAAAAATGAATAAGCTACAATGTTTATAGACATTAAATTACAATATAACATTCATGAGAACTCGATCAAATAAACTAACTATGGAAAATATGTAGAAATAACATATTTCCCCTAATTATTCACATATGGGAACATCCAGAAACAATAAACTAACAATATAATAGCCCCCACTAATCTAGAGTTGTGACAACTAAGTAATAGTTAACTACCATCTAACTAAGTTAAAGTAATTAAATTTTATTACTTTAACTTTATAACTTTACTAATGATGAATTAACCTAAGTTTATTCCTAACACTAAGGTCATATATCTAGAGGAAGGAACCCTACTGAGATATCAGTAGTTGGGTGTGGAAAGGTATAGATAAACAATAATCATGCATGATATAACTAAAATGAAAGTGGTGATAGCTAAGGAGTTGATAATGGATAAGAGTACTATGCTAACTAACATCCAAGCATGTGTAATACTAAGCTAACATAATATAATGAAGAAAGGAAATGAACTTATCTATGAAAAATGACAAGAATTGGTTAGAGCACTCACCTTGTACCTTTAGGGTGGTCATTGATGCATCTATCTCTCTAGAGAAGCAACACACTGAGAGAGAATCACTATTAGGTGGAGAAGGGGAACACCATTCCTATCCTAGACTCACTATAGGTGACCTAATAGTGCAAGCAACCATCCAAGAAGAAGAGTATCCAATCCAATCCAAGTAAGATGTAAGATGAACCAAGAGCTAGGTGAGTAGATGCGAAGATGGCACAAAAGAGCAGAGAAAATGGTAGTTCGAATGATCTGGCTTCCTTTTCTTATGAATGTCAAATGAGTGGCAAGTATATATAGGACACCATTACCCATGGGTGATGGTGTCAACCATGAGAAAATATAACACCGAAAAGCAGGAAATGTGTCGACAAGGATAGTGAAAAGAGGTAAGTATGTTGTGAAAAGTGAGAATAGTGTGTCATAGATCATGGATGTGGATAAAAAAGGTGCAAAGTGGTGGAATGCAAGCAAGAAGTTGTGAATGTGATGTGCATGAGACCTAGGAGGACAAGGATAACTAGTGCAAGGAAAACTAAGGCCAAGACCAAATAACGACACTCTCTCTGTGTACTGTCTCTAACCCATAATGGTTACATGAATAACCATTCCCCATTCCCGACAAGCCCCTTAAGGCACCCTCTCTAGAAATAGATGCATCAGTGACCCTTATCTGCACAAAGGAAATTGTTAGTAACAAGTATGAAAGATGAAAAGTGAAAAATTAGGTGTATACATATGCCCTAGTCATTGATCACCACATGTCACAATAGTGAAACATGGGGTGGTCAACAGAAAAAGAAAGTCTGTAACACCGATATTGAAAGTAACTACATAGAGGAATGCTAATAGGACTAGCTAAAATGAAATATACCCACCAATGTGTACCTGATAGTGTCGCAAAACACTTCATCATTGACCACATGTGGGAAGTAATCCATGTTGCAAGAACCTGAAGAAGTAAAAATTGAAAGGAAACACTAGAGGATCATCAATAAAATAAGACATAAATCACCTAGCTAGGGGCCCATGGGACGGATGTCTTGTCGAGATGTCGAGATGATAATATGATGTCAAAAATAGGTGAAAATCAAAGATCGTTGAAATTAGTCATGTAATAGGTCGAAATAAATGGCATGAGATTATGGTCAAGATGCAACAAATGACATGTATTTTGGAGTTCGGGAGTGAAAATGATGGTCGATTAAAGATTGAGGTTGATCACGACCGATTTTGAAGAGAAAATTGAGTTTTATATAGTGCTTTTGATTTTGATTTGGTTATTACTATTTTTGGAACTTATAGAATTGATCTCTGTAATTCCAAATTTAAGGTTTATTTCAATGTCATGGCATGAGTACAAGGTGGTTATAGAGGATGAAGAGGCGGAGCATGCGGCGGGGTGTGGACCACGGGTAAGTCATTACATTTAATTTTGTTGAGTATATTAGGTGTTATTTGATTATTTTTCTTTTTCAAAGTTCGTTAGTACATCATTTTTGTTAAAACTTACGTCATCAAGTAGGTTAGGACAAAATGCAAGTGGGTTTCGGAGGGTCTTAATTTGTACTTTGTCATTTTGTTGATTTTGAAAGTCAAATTTGAAAGTTACAGACCATGATTTGGCCAGACACCATCCCCCTTTGCAACATGAGGGCCAATGGCATTAGGATGGGGAAAGAGAGAGCCAAAGGGTCGATGGTGTCTACCATAGTGTTAATGGCATCTAATGGCATAGGGGAAGGTTTATTAGGGGTTGATGGTGACTACCAGGGGGCCAATGGCATAGGGATTTGGTAAAAATAGGTTGTATGTTTTGTTTTTTCACTCCAAAATTGATTTTTCAGAGTTCTGATGTTTTTTGTTCATCATTTTGTGGATACAGGTAGAGCATAGGATCCACCTATGACAAAGAGTAGATGTGGCATGGCTTAGTGGGATGGTTATTGGAATGTCACAGGTAGAGGTTACCCAGTTACAAGGTTGTGGATTCGGGGGCATCATGCAGATGCCTAAGATGTCATTGGATATGTACTTATTACAGATGTTCTTGACCACATGGGAGATCGGGTCCAACGCCTTTCAGTGGTGGACATGACATGATATGATGGAGATGGCCTTGACATTGGAGGATGTCCATGGTATTTTTGGGTTACCAATTGGTGGCATCCGTATGTATTTTGATTTGACATCTAATGCTACAGAGCGAAGAGCATTAGTCAGATGGGATATGTAGAGTAGTACATATGACGAGAGCATGTTGTGTTTGACTCAACGTAGTGCAGATAATAGGGATTCTAGATATATGGAAGGTGGTTATGGGGATCGTGGTGGTAAGTATAGTGTGCCACAAGGTAGATGAAGACATCCCATTGTTCTTGATTGCAATATGTAGAGATTTAGTTAATCATGGGCTCTTATTCAGTTGAGGCACCACCATATGAGTGGAGTTAGTGCACGTTTTATATAGGGTGAAGCACATATTTCATAGGGTCGTGGGACCTATGATTTTACTGACAACGTGGATATATGAGCAGTTCCTTATGTATAGGCCTGTAAGGACACCACAATGATAGTGACATCGATGCCCTGGTAGGAGTGCTTTATGGGCACATGGGTCAGTAATGAGGTCAATGTAGAGCATACCAACTGATAGCACAGGTGGGTTCATGTGATGTTACATGACAACCTATTGGCATGTGTTTTTGCATGGGCAAAATTCACCTAAAAATAGGACAACTATACCCTAGTGTCAAAATTTTCATGTCATACCTTTCAAGACACCCCTAGATCAACCCATCCCTTAGTGTCAAGTTTATTATTTCCCCCCTAGTGATCCATCTATGTAAAAAAGTCATCCCCCCCTAGGTGATTTAGGAAAATCAAAATCATTCAAGTATGTTGGAGCAATGGTTTTCAAGGCAGGTTTTCAAGCAAACTTAGAAAGGGCTTTCATCACCCTTTCTAAGCCAAGTGCACCATCACTGGAGTAGTACAAGAGTCTAATTTTCATCATGGAGGTGTATCTAGGATCCAAGAACATCAAGGAACTGATTTAGGGAAAATATGGGAAGTTTCAGAGGTTTAGGAGCCAATTCACTGAAAGTGGGTTTTTAGGCCTAAAGGAGCTTGCATCGTAAAAAGTACTTGATCTTCAAGGAGTGATTCTAGGAGCTCCAAACTGAGTCATGATCATGAGAAATAATTTTTAATCCCCTACACGGTGGAGAAAATAGATCATCTTCAAGAACCATGCATTTTTCAGGCCAACTCATTCTTTCCATGCACAACAGGTGATCCCAAAAAAAGGAGATTTTTTGAGGGAATTTAAAGTCAGAATCAAGTCATGGGACCCATCCATTCTTCTCAAAATGTAATTTTAATGTGAAATCATATAAATTAAATCCCAAAAACTCATCCGGGAGCTCAAGTTATGACCTTTTCAAGTTGACCCTCAAGGTACACTCTTTGGTACTTAGCCAATTTTCACATCAGGACACGTGTCAAGCTAGGCTAAAGGCACAATTTTTTGTCCCCATTACAACAAACTAAGGTGAAAATTGTGAAAAAATTGTGCCCTCCCCGCATTCTTCCTTTTGGTCACTCATATGACCCGACAACTTACCATCTAAGCCCCTTTGACCAGTTTGACCATGCTCATCCACCAACCCCCGCATGTGAAAATGCCACTTGTCCCTGTTAGGATGAAAGGCACATTTTTATTGCACCCATTTTACCTTTAAGGTGAAAAGGGAAAAATTGGCCCAACCCATTCTTTACAAAAAAAATGTGTGCCCTCATAAGGCTAAGACCCCCACAAAAATTAAGGTTTTCCCTTCACATTCCAAGGCTATAAATAAAAACACTTAGCCATTTTTGCATTCGAACCCCCCACAACCTCCAAATGCTACTAGAATGCTGCCAAATTGTTTTCTAGATATTCCTCCAATTTTTTTTTTTCATCCTCCAAAAATATTATTCATGCTGCCATGATCTAAAGGAAAAAAATGCAAGAAGAAAAAAAGATTTACTAAATGAAAAAAACAAAATTTTTACTAGAAAACCTAGAAGTCCGTGAAGAAGATTCATTCATATCTCACAAACTAGCAAATAGATCAAAGTGCCATTTTTTGTAATAATCTAGTTTCCTAGGCACCTTGAGGATCCAAAAGGAATTTCTCACATGCATGGTACATATTTTTTTATAGTGAAGAAAACCCCCAGGTTTCCCCGAATAAAATTTGAAAATTTAAAATCTCTTGATCTAGAAATTGATTGAGTTGAAATTTTGGAAGTGCAATGTACAAGAAAAAACCCATATTAGAAAATTTTGTTTCATCAAAAACCAAGGCCCAAAAACCTACTTTCCAAAAATAGTAAGCCTTCTTACATGAACACTTGCTATTTTTGGTAAGGTCATCTTTGAAGGTAGTTATGACAAAGACATTGTGCACTAAGGACACCCAGAAGAACAGAATGATTGGTCAGTGCCGGAAATGGAAAAAATTTCCACTTACTAAAAATAACAAGTTTCCTATATGGACACTTTCCATTATTAGTAAGTCATCACAAAGAGTGGTCCAGGCAGGGCGTAGGTGTGCACAGGGATGATCTAAAAAGAAAATCTCACTTGGTGAGTCCAAAAAGGGGTGGAAATCTCCACTTACTAAAAATAGTAACCCCTCATTCCAATATAGCAAGTGCTCTAGGAAACATGAAGTTCAAGTTCACAAGGGTGAAACTAGTCAAGCCCTCTCATCAGAGTATGTTGAAGTGGGTGACAGTGATGTCACCTACATGGATCTTGATAACCTCAAAGCATGTATGCTCGCTGACCTGAGAGGGAAAATTGAAGACAAAGTGTTCGACAAGAGGACTGTTTGCAGTAGGTGGGCATCTAGTTTCTGTACAAAGTATCGAGTTTGGTCTTGGCTTGCTCACATCATTATGAACCTAGAAATGAGGACCATTCAAGTTAGATGATGGGCATACCATGGTGGTAATTCTCCTAAGGACTATTTCTCTTTCTATGTAAATTCCCACATGGACCAACATGGTAATCATATCAAAGGAAAGGGAAGTGAATGAATGGAATAACATGGATTCATATCTGCAAGGTCTTGCACTGGGCTCATAGATGAAGTCAGGAAGAAAACCTTCTAGAATGCCCAAAAATATCTTAAGGTGTGAATTTCCATGAAGGGTTTTTTGATGCAATCACCCTTCTCAGTAGGGTGATGGGACAAACAAAACAAAAAGGATTTATAAGAATGGATGGCACTCTTCATACTGACCATAGTTGAAGGGAAACAAAATATTGACTGGGGCCAAATCATAAGTGACAACTTGCATTTTCAATTGCTCTAAGTTCCTGTATCAAAGAAGTTTTCCATGAATTCTTACTTGGTGTATATCCTTGCCAGTTCATGACAATTCAAGGGGCTAGCCCTCACTCAAATATCTCTTCAAAAATCTCATGTATTTGAGAAGGTTTCCTCAATTGGTGTTGAAAGAAAGCCATTGGAACTTCTCCCACAGTGAATGATGTCTTCACGATGTCTGTCATCAGGACTCTAGATGGTAACCTATATTCAAGGATGTCACCGTAAGAGGATTCTTTGATAAAAAATATGGTCATTTTCTTCATCTAGTTCCCCACTTTTTCCTACATCCGAGTTTTTAGGTTTTGATCATCCTCCACTAAGGTTACCTTCGGTACCTTAGTGATCAAATAGCCTTGTTTGAACTTGTGCAGGCAACTGGTACACATGTGAACAGTAAACTCAAGAACCAAAAGAAAAAACTTGTCTCTTTCCCCATCTCATTGGGAGTCTTCACATGTAAAAATAATGTCAATGATGCATCACATTTGGAGGAAACCTTCACCGTACCTAACTTTCATACATACACCATAAGGACCAATTTTTGACATTCGTGTTGATCAAGATACATTCCATCTCCTGAGTTGCATCATGTTCCAAAAATAGAAGACTATTGGGCCAATTATGTAGATGAATTCAATGTGTAAGAAAGAGATCATATGAGAATGGAAATTAGATAAATGAAGAAATACAAGTTCCCGTGTTATGAAGAAGGTGTGCAAGATTATGGAATTGAGATATATGACCCAGAGTATGGGTAGTGAAGACTTCCCCCTTGTCGCAAGTGAATTGGAGTGTTCACAAGTTTGGTGACACCATGGAGTGAACAAAGAAGGATAGAAAGAGAAAAAAAGAGTGGTTTCAAAAGAAGAAGGTTTCCACTCTTACATCAGGAAGTTTCCCCACATCTCAGAGACAAGCCTCATATCATTCATCACAGAAATTTGTGGAGGTCACTTCCAGTTTGGGCCATTCAGAAGGAAGTTCAAAAAGAAATATCATAGAGTTGGGAGTCCCCTACTATGAGAGGCCACACAAGAAGACCCAAGTAGTAGAAGAATCCGTAGTAGAGGCACAAGTTGAAGAAGTTGAACTAGTCCAAATTCCAGTCCCTGAACCACCATAGGAGGTTCCACCCCATGTTGTCACTCCATCTCCTTCTTTGCAAGAGATAACCCTTCCACCTGAGAAAGAAATGACAAGTATGATAGTTGTAGAGCCAAAATAAGGTGAGATGTTCTTGTGGATGAAGGAGATGATTTCAAAGGAAACCCATACCATCCAACAAGTCACAATCCTTGATCTATCAATGATAACATCATTGGCTAGAGGAAAGAAAAGGAAATTTTCTCATGCAGCCTCACATTTTTCAGTGGCGAGACAGGTGAACAATACATTGAAGTGGTCCAACCCAAGGTAATCAAGCCAGTGGAAGAAATGACACCAACTGATTATGAAATGATGAGTACCATTCCATTGGGCCTAGCCACTCATAAAGGAGACGATCATATGTTTCAAAAATATTCCACTCGTCTCTTGGTGAGAAATCAAGAATACAAGAAAAGGATTGAATATTTGGAATTACAAGTACAAAACTTTCTCCTCCTACATCCAACATCTAGTGGATCTGATTACTTCATCAATCATGATTGAGGAAGTAGCCCCAGTAAGTAACATTGATCCAAAATCCATCAAGAAGATTCAAGAGTTCACAATACAGGGATGATAAAATAGTAAGTGGATGGGTACAATCTTGGAGAAAGGTAAAAACATTTGATCCTAGAGGTAATCTCACTTTTCAAATACATGTGTGCAACTGCGGAGAAATCTCAAATTCTCAAAGAGGAGTTGGAAAAGGAAAAGGAACATTGGGACCCAATTTTCCCATTGGTGGATAGAGATGGGGGACACTCATTCCAAGGAATTGATAAGCAAAAAGATTTTCAGTGCCCCATCCGAAGATTTGTCACGTGTGTGGGCAAGGACTCTCATCACCAAGATATGAAATGATTAATTGGGCCATCAACGAGTTGGAATCGAATGAGGAATACGGCCTATAAGTTACAAGATTGCATCAACCAAAGAATTCAGAAACTTGAAGTGCCTGTGATAGAGGAATGTACCACTATAGATGAGTTGTTGGCCCATTGGAGGAACATGTTAAGAAAGTAACTGGAGACCACTATCTTTCAATGAAGACACCTTGGAGTCACTTATCTGGGATTCAGCCACCATTGCATTCATTGCAGAGAAACATCAATCATGGTTTGAGAAATGCAAAGATATCAATGATGCTACTGATGGTTGGATAAAATCTTTGAGTTGCATGCATTCCTCACAAGAAAAGGTAGCATCTGCAATGGCAAGATTCAACAAAGAGTTCAAAGGAGTTGATATTTCCCAACTTGAGCTGGTCAGAGAATGGTCAGGTAGTGAGGCAGGATCGATGGGAGCGGCTTCTTCATCAACCTAGTCTTCTCTCTCTTCTTTATTTCTCTCTCTTCTCACTTCCCCCTTTTTTCTCTCTCTTTTGTTCTAATTCTTCGTTGGGGTTGCACTTTTTCATAATGCCTTATTTTTGTAATTTAAAAGTAACTTTAGGATTATAATGTAATAAGTCACCTTTGTTTTATAAAAAGGGACTTAATATTTCCTAAGAATATGAAAAGTCTTAAGTTGTGTAAAGGCATATGAAAATTCATTGGGGGTAGGCGAAGAGTCACTTCTCTTTCTATAAATTGTAAAGGCACCCATTTTCCAAAGGGTTGTCATTTTTGTGAGTTCATGAGAGAGTGATCCTTGTGAAGAAACAAAGAGATAGTAATTTTCTTCCACTTCTCATTTTATACATTCTTCCCACTCTTGCATGTATAATTTTACTCAAGCTTCAATAAAAGAGGAGTGTCTAACTTTTTTACTAGGAGGTTTATTGATCCTTTGTGCTCATTAAATCTTAACTGGTCTTGTTTTTATATGCTTAATTGTTTCTTCTAGAATTTATGTGTGTTGAAATTTCTTATTAATGGGTGTAGGACTCTAATTTTCTACCTACAACATTAATCCCTCTCCCCTTTTTCTCGCTCCCTTTCCCAATCTCTTACAAAGTCCTCTCTAGTAAGAAATTTCTAGCTTTATCGTAGGGTCTTTGGATTGCCCTTGTTGGATCCCTGACCACAACACCACCATAGAAAACCACTTTTAACAGGCGCATGTAAAAACAAAGTTGCATCATTTAAGTACAGGGACTTAGATTCAAGAGATGATGGTACCAACACTTTGACCCTGTAGGATACAGGTGGTGGGCACACCATGTTGAAGGCAACGTTAATGTGGTGCGGATGTTTAGGGCCCACCACAGGTCATAGAAGTTAGTAGTTTGGAGGAGGGATCTGATAGAGGATCTATAGATACATGGCCAGAGTAGGTCCCAGTACCATAAGAGGGGGATGCGATGACCCAAAGAGAGATATTTGACATCAATTAGGGTACAAATGGTCATCTATCTAAGGTAGAGGCCCAAACCATAGTGTAGAGGGGACATTATATTAGTGCCCAGGGACATGTGGACACAATATGTTAGATCCAGACCTCGTCATGATAATAAGGAGGAGGAGGTATTGGTTGATTGAGGAGATGGCGAGACCATCGTGGAGAGACCCGGGCAACTAGGTGTGAGTGATATTATGTTATTTAGATGATTTTTGCATTTTCTATTATTAGTGATATGTGTTGGTTTTTGGTTTTGCATAGCGGATGACGGAGGAGTGAAACTCCTTAATCAAGAGAGCTTACCATGAGATCCTAGACCCCATGTTAAATGTCCAAGATACTACAATGATGGTGGATCTAGCAGCACTGTATGCCGAAGATTTAGTGAGGTCATTTTGTCTGGTGGGTGAGGCATCTAGAACATTACAAAGATATTGGGATGCGCATGTACTGATAGCTACCAACAACATAGATGTGATGTTTCAGAGTCTATTACAGGTATAGGAAACCCTAGTTCAGGAGCGGGTAGCTCACCAAATAGATGCTTAAAGAGTTGTGACACATATCACTTCATTAGAGACCCAGCTAGCAAGAGCACAGGGAGAGGCCTCTGGAGCCCGATTTAGGGCAACATCCCTAGCTCACACATCGAGAGCATCCAACATGGCCTCATCAGCCCAAAACATCTAGATATTCCACACGTGGGCTGAGGGTGATTGAGTCATATTATAGATGGGCCAAAGCTATTTTGTCGATGTATAAAAATTGGTTCGTATATATATATATATATATATATATATATATATGATGCTTTTTTATGGTATTTGGGTACTTGGATGTTTGTTGTATGTTTGTTGTTTTACTTATCATTTTCCTGATTTTTGCATGTATATATGTGATGATACCATGATATTTAAGAATAATGATAATACAATATATAGGTAAATCTGGTGAGAAGGGGATTGGTAAGATATCCCAACCCACGTGATGTGAAGAAGCCAAGAGGCAGAACAAGGCCAAGACATCCAATGGTAGGATGTCAGGGCATGATTGGATATATAAATCCAAGCAAGGCCATAGGCTTAAGAAAGGATGCACATAATATATGGCCTATCCAATAGGAAATATCGGGGCTAATCAGATCAAAAATAGGAAAATTTGGGACCAAGGTAGTCCAATGATAGGAGAAATCAAGGCGTACATGGTGATAAATCTAGGCGGAGCAAACAACCCAAGCAAGGGTGTAACGAGATATTTGAGATAGTGTGATAAACCCAAGGGGGTTGAGAGCCCAAGAAAAGGTAAGAGGTGTGTGTAAAATCCAAGTGAGTTTTGAGATTCCAAGTGAATGTGAGGGATCTGGAAAAGGGAGAAAATTAAGATGTGATTGTTGTCTATTTTTGCACCCCTTGCAAAAATACAGCAACTTACACAAGTATGGATTTGGCAGATGTTCAAGGATAGAATTGGTTAAGCCGTGAAGAAGTTAAGCATACCACAGAAGTCTAGGAAGAGCCATAGGCTTTTGAGGATATCCACTAAAGGTTATGGAATTGCTGCAAAATGAAGCAAATGGTTTCAGAAGCCGCGGAACAAGGAGGAGTACATGTTGACACCGTAGACCAAAAGGGCAAGCTGCGCCATCAACAAAGTACCGTGAAATATTATACATAGTCTCTGCATGTGTGAGAGAGCTCTGTGGAGGTCAAGAGCCTCGTGAAACTAAAATTTCAAAATTCACGGATAACCACAATTCCCGTGCAAGGTAAGATCATCATAATTCTCAAATTCTTGGCCTGATTCTTGTGAATTTCATATCAATGGAAAGATGTTGGCCTCATTTATGCATAAGAGTCTAAATTTCAAATTAAAAAGGTAGTTGGTGGATGCAACCTTGAGAATATGTCTTCTGCATGCACAGGTGTAATGTCAGTTGGCAGAACCACCCACATTTAATGCATTATGGGTGTTCATTCCCTCTCTTGCAGGGTGTGGCATGTGGAATTAGATTTGTAGAGGAATTCAGCCCCTTTTTCAAAGCATACAGAGAAATTAAATAAAGTTGGTTAGCTGGTGGAAAGAGAATTCAAATTTTCCCTCTTTTTCTTCTCTCCTCCTTTCATTTTTCTATATATTGTAAAGTGATGCCTAGTTTTAATGTTGGATACCTTGGGAATGCAAAGACATCATTCTATGTTGTGCAAGTGTTCTAAGGGTCACATACCTTGGATTCAAGTTCTGTAAGTATTCTGCATCTTCCTCTTATATCGTGATGATCTGTGCATGACCTCTTAGCAATAAAATATTAGTCTTATGGCTCATTTCTGCCTTAACTATCATTTTATTTCACTCTCTTGCCTCTCATTATTTTGTAGGTGTGTTGTATGTGTTATTTTAGAACTTGGTGTCTATTGTGTGTCACGAAAGTTGAACTCAAGACGTGATTTTAATCTATGGTTTTCATTTCAACCCTCTTCATCATCATTTACCTCCATTTTCTCTCTCTTGCTGAAGTGTTCATCCCCTTATTTTTCTGGTGCTATCACCTCTGTAGATTAGGATTTTTGTTTTATGTATCTCCTTCTCACCCTTGTCTCTTGGAAACTTAGAGTAGAGATAGAGAGTTGCATTTTAATTCCTAGGAGTAGTATAGCATTAGGCGTAAGTTGAGGAAGTTTTACTTTTCCGGAGGTCTGTCTCAGTTTGATTCCCACAAACTTGGAGACAGTCCCATGTTGTCTCAAATCTCGAATTATCTATGATTCGGGCACGGGTAAACATTTGAGTTCCAAAATGGCATGTTGTGTAATAACGACTTACCGATGAACTTAGGATTGTGTAGCAAATAAGGTGTCATCTATCCAATCCTCCAGCCAAGTGAGGATGTCACGTCAAATGTCATTCATGGAGGGATGAGGATCAATAGGGGGTGGTGGTCCATAAGTAGGTTATGGTCTAGTTGATCATGGGGAAGGTGGTAAGTTTTGAGATGAATCAGCTCCACACTTCTGATTGCGAGAAGAAGTGTCGAGAATGAGACACTTACCACGTAGAACCTGATAGTCAGTGTCGGTGTGTGTACAATACCCATGATGAGAGCAAAAGAAATGATTTGAAGTGGAAGGTTGTGTAGCCTTTTTAGTTTAGTCACATTTGACCTCAACTTCAAGCTTCTTCATGTGGCATCGATAGGATCTACAGTCAGAAACATCATGCCTCAGAGCCTCATGCCATGTGTAATATGGCTCGGTCATATAGAATATTGGAGATCCATAAGGGAAAGAGGTAGGGGGAGAGGTCTCGTAGGCTATAGAGGGCTAGTGTGAGTGTTTGAGGATGGTACCAATGTAATGGGTGAGGATGGAATGATGGAGTAGTGTGTCACCTAGTCATCAAGGCACAATAAATAGGATCATCACCCATGAGATCATCGGATTCATAGTCAAAATTGGAAACTTGTTCATCCAATTTGGTAAGGTAAAATGGGTCAGCTAAGTCAATCGTAGTATGTGGAGAGTGTAGCCAGTGGAGCAATCTGAGGCTTAGGAACCGGTGGGGAAGAATCAACTATGCTCAGAGATTCCTCTTATACTAGGATGACATTTACATCATGAGTAATTTTGGTGCGTAGGGTTTCTTGGTAGGGTATCACTTCCTAATCACAAATCTGGGAATATCTAGCCAAGTGAGGGTTTTCTAAAGCATAACCATCATCATAATATGATATGGAAGCATCCACCACACAAGAGTCAACTATGGTCTCTAGTTGGACCACATGCTCTTGTGGGGGCTGTGGTGGTGTTTGTGAGATAATTATGGGAATTGAAGGCTCCTTCTTGTGAGGCCACAAGGAAGGAGGTAACTGAGATATGATGAGTTCAGGAAGATCAGAGGTATTGATTCTAAGTGTGACTTCATCAGGCTCATCGTCATTTGATTCTAAGAGATTGGGAGGCGTGCACCTGACCAACTCAGGATGACCGACATTGCCACAAAGAGTATCTATAGGGTAGTTAAAATGTTGATATTCTCAAAAGGGGATAGGTGATAGTTCATCAAGTGTGGGGAGCTTATATGTCCCCTTTTGCTGAAGTGTATCATAGTTCCAAGGGTTAGTGTCCCCTTGAATCTTATAAATAGCTCCCTTGGTGAGATAACTTCACACACTGACATGCAGAAGAAGCAATGGCACATACGATGAGTCCAAGGCCACCCTAGGAGAATATTATAAGATAGGGGAAAATTGAATACCATAAATTTGACATAGATAGTCCTAGGGGGAATGGTGATGGGTAACCAAATACACCCCATAGGAGGCATCTGTTGGCGATCGTATCCTTGACAAGTGGTTCATGTAGATTTTAGGTTATCGATAGAATAACCAAGAGCCTTGATGAAATCTAATGAGGCCACACACATGCCTCTTCTCCCTCATCAATGAGAGCACACTTAATTATGGTGTGACCGATCTGAACTGAATGAAGAGGGGGATCATCTGCATGAAGCAAGAGCTCATCCAAGATCATAGAAGCTACAGGGAAAATAATGCAAGAGTGAGCATCTGTGGTGAGATCAGTATGAATGGAGAGTTCCTCACATTGTCAATGGATACTTTCTTCCAAGCCATGCAATGTAGGACTCTACCCAAAGAGGGAGGAAAAGGGATGTTCATGTCAAAAAACACAGTCATGAGATGCTCATGATGGTGAGGTGACATACACATAAGTTCCAAGAAGGGAACTGGGCCAGGAATTTGGGAAAGTGCTTTGTAAGGATCCCACTCATCATGACTGGACTGTGTAGTAGGATGAGAGTGTTGGGAGTCTTGAGAAACAAAGACAGAAGGAGAAGGGGTAATTAAGGAGACCTCTGAAACCAATTTTTTCTCAGTTCCTATGCCATCATCGGCCCTGCAAGTTTGATTTGCACAGGGGTCGATGGTGTCTGTAGATAGGGATTCAAATCCAGACACAATTGGCCCTGTAGGAGAATTTCCACAGGGGCCAATGGCATCTGGAGGAGGCAGGTTTTTCTTTGAGGAGCTTGATTCTGAGGTACAAAAGGATATATGACCCTGTGAGTCTGAGGTTGGAATGCTACATGATATTTTGGTTCTACATAAGCTATGACATGTTTTACATCATTAATTACAACCATATTTTTAGGAGGGTAATCCATGTCAACTACATTGGTTGTAGCATTTTCTTGCTTCTTAGAAATTTCAACGACATCATGATTAGGCATAGGATTAGAGAATATTTTTAGCTTCTCATTAGCCTCGTTGATGGCTTCATGATGATCCTTTTTTGAGCCACATCACGAGCTTTGACCACTTCAGTCAAACACTCACGAGTGATGGTGTCATAGTCAAAGTTGGGTCCTAAGAAGAAGTTGATGGAAGCCATTCAGAGTGCACAACAGTTCTCATGTGAGTGACCCCAATTAGCATGCCACCAAAAAAACTTACTCTCATCATGCCAATGAGGAACATGTCAAGAAGGATCTAAGATCATGTTAAATGGCTTAGGCAATCGATGCTTCAACTCTTCCTTACTCAATGGTTGATGATAGTTAGGTTGGTTTTTGTTGTTATTAGGTTGTTGGTCAATATTGAAAATAGTCCTATTTGAAGAAGTGACAAGAGGAAGAGTATCTGAGACTCCATCATCTATCACATTCTTGTTCTTAGAATGTTGAAGGATTTGGACTTGTTTGTTAGCTTGTGTCTTGGGAGGAGCTTTCTCAAATTCCCTCATGAGATAGTCTTTCCTTTTGGCTTGTTCAAAGGCCTCTTCTAGGGAAGTAGGAGAAAAGGACCTCACCTTGTATTGAAGGCGAGGTTCAAGAGCTCATAAGAAAAGTTGGAAGAGGCTATCATTGGGCATATTATGTTACACCCATGTGGATAGGGTCTTCCAATGCTTGATGAAATCTTGTGCTGATTCATTACCTGATTGTTGACAATTGATGAAAGCATTGATGTTATTTTCAGGTAGATCATGATATTGGAATTCATTTACTAGGGTTGTCACTAGGGACTCTAGCTCAACTATAGAATTAGGAGGCAAAGTATGGTACCAATCTAAAACATCTCCAGTAAGTGTCTTTGCTAGGAGTTTGGTGGCAGCGTATGAATTGGTCTTGATCCATTCCTTGTAAAGATTACCAAAGGCCTTGATATGAAGGGTGGGATCAGTAGACCCATCGTAAGAGATAGAAGGAGCAATGCCACCAATATCCATACTAGCAATATAAGGTGCTAAAGGCTCTTGTTGGACTGCTCACAAGACTTTGTTTTGGATAGGGGTTGTGTGATGGGCACCCCATTAGGCCCATTTGGTAAAGGAGGGGGCATGGTGCCCCAAGAGCTCGTTGAAGGGCGGTTGACTAATTGAGCCATGTTGGCTTGCATTTGGAGAAATTGAGCCGTAGTAGCAGATTGTTGTTGGCTCATTTTGTCAATGAGTTGAAGAATGAGGTTGGTAGGGTCAGAATTGGAGGCATTTTTAGATGAACCTATTTCAGTAGCTTTCCCCTTTTCTGCCTTATGGTCAAGTTGTTTGGAAATGAAATCAAGAAGACGTTTGCTAAGAATTTCTTTTGATTCTCCCTTGTATTGAGGAAACTGAGATAGAAATTTCTAAATCTCAGGAGGATGGTCAAAAGTATCATCATTTTGGATTTTCTTCTTCCTCATCCTCAGGTGGGCCATTGCGGTGGGTAGAAGGATTCTTTCTAGGTGCTCCTATGATGCAACAGTCCATACAAAAGGGAAACTCAACTTCAGGATGATATGATTATAGAAATGTCTGCACAACAAAGTCAAAGGACCCCAGACCTAGATACTCCATGATGGAGTGTTGACCTGGCTAAGACCAAGTCCGAAGGTTAAGGTTACAGACACAATCAATCCAAAAAGTGTACACATAGGGGCCAAAGGCGTATGAAGGTAGATATGGGAAAATAGATAGGATCAACCATGTAAACATGTCTGCACAGGGGCCTAAGGTATTCAGATATGAGAAAACAGAAACATACAGCATCACCCAGGGGTGATGGTGTCTGTGCAGATAGGTTTTTGAGGTTTTGTGGATTTTTTGGTATTTAGATGAAGTCAAATTTGGAAAATGGGTGCTTTTAACGAGTTGTGCTCAATCAAAAGGTCTGTAGGATTCACGTTGGGTTCACTAGAGAATGTATGTGGGCCAAAATGTGTCTCAATAACTTGCACTCCTAAATCATTGTTCTACAAGGGTATCAAGGCAAATGAGTAGGAAACACACATGTACTGACATACAAGGGGATAGACTTAAAGGGGCTACAATGAGCAAGGGTCACATATCTAGAGGGAAGTAATGCTTACACTAGGTCAACCTAGGGTTTCCAAGGCCCATGGTCAAGATAGAGGAGAGAACCCTACTAAGATATCAGTGGTTGGATGAGGAGAAGTATGGATCAATCAATAAATAAACATGCATGATATAACTGAAATGAAAGTGGTGATAGCTAAGGAGATGATAATGGATAAGAGTATTATGCTAACTAGCATCCAAACATGTGTAATACTAAGCTAACATAGCACAATGAGGAAAGGAAATGAACTTATCTATGCAAAATGACAAGAAATGGTTAGAGCACTCACCTTGTACCTGTAGGGTGGTCACTGATGCATCTATCTCTCCAGAGAAGTAACACACCAAGAGAGAATCACTATTAGGTGGAGAAGGGGAACATTGTTCCTATCCTAGACTCACTATAGGTGACCTAATAGTGCAAGCAACCATCCAAGAAGAAGAGTATCCAATCCAATCCAAGCAAGATGCAAGATGAACCAAGAGCTAGGTATGCGAAGATGGCGCAAAATATTAGAGAAAATGGTAGTCTAAATGATTTGGCTTCCTTTTTCTTATGAATGTAAAATGAGGTGAAGTATATATAGAATGCCATCACCTTTGGGTGATGGCATCAGCCATGGGAAAATATAACACTGACACCATCACCCATGGGTGATGGTGTCAGCCAAGGGTAGTGAAAAGAGGTAATGTGTCATGAAAAGTAAAAATAGTGTGTCATAGATCATGGATGTGGATAAACAAGGTGCAAAGTGGTGAGATGCAAGCAAGAAGTTGTGAATGTGATGTGCATGAGACCTAGGAGGACAAGGATAACTAGTGCAAGGAAAACTAAGGCCAAGACCAAATAGTGACACTCTCTCCATGTACTGTCTCTAACCCATAATGGTTACGTGAATAACCATTCCCCATTCTTGGTAGGCCCCTTAAGGAACCCACTCTAGAAATAGATGCATTAGTGACCCTTATCTACACAAAGGAAATTGTTAGTAACAAGGTATGAAAGATGAAAAGTGAAAAATTAGGACGACCCATCAAAATTGACTTACTTGGGTACCATTTTTCATCATAAGTGACAATAACTATGGGAATTTCTTTTAACTCATTTGCTAAAGTACTTAGACCGTACAATCCTTAGCGATTTTCTTATGTTTTGGGAGCATTTCTTTACATTCTGCAAGTCCCCAGGGATGGTGTCTTACTAATAATTAAACATTTGCAAATAGTGTACTTATTATTGGTTTTGGTACTGTAAGAGCATTCCTTGACACAGTAATTATGTACAAGAAAGGGGGTTTGATAAACTTCTATGGTATGTTTTAGACAAGTTTGCTCATACAGAGCCTTTGACCATTTTGTTATGTTGACCCAACTTCTCTTGTGCCTTATAGTCTCTTGTGATTGAATATTATGTCAAAATTTGTTGACGATCTAATGAATACTTGACATGTTGAAGCTATCCACTCATTATTATTGTGTATTATTATTCATAACCCAACATGATTAAAATAAAGTGTAGGTCTGTCAAGAATTGCTTCATTAACTACAATAATTTTGATAAAATACCCTTCTTCTTAAACATTTGCACTTGAAATCTATAATGAGTTTAAAATCAAGTGGTGAAGAATAGTATCACTGGGTCATAAAGAAAACATGAAGGGAAATGATTCAGACCCATGAGCTCGAGTTCCAGAACCAGGCAAAGTGAAAACAGAGGCCCGAGAAAGTCAAATTCGACCCTGCACAAGAAGAAATAGAAGAAACAGTTCTTCTGGGCATTTCCATGTCTTAAATCTATTTAAAGGGTCGAGGGAGGACTCAACAATGGAATTAGGGTCAGAGAAGAAGGGGTAGTGCCGCAAGAGAGGCCAGGAGCAAGAAAGGAAAAACGGAAAGGATCCAAGGTCTTCGGCTCAAAACCATTTAGGAAAGAATCCAGAATCGACTAAGTATGGAAGAGCCAGTAGAGGGAACCACGTGTCCTAACGGTGCTCCTCCAAAGGTGAATCCAAAAAGAGAAGCTCAAACAAGCGCCACATCTCCATGTGTCTCAGGATGAAATGGAGGCAGGGGAAAATGGTCAAGCAGAGTCAAAAGGTGGAGCTTTGGGGCCGCAGGGGTTTTCTGAGTTTTGCGTTTTGTAAAAAGGGGAAAAGGTAAATTACGGACCCGCAAACTTGATTTTTTCTCTAATCTGGCTGCCACGTGTCCCATCTCAAAAGGGGGCCCATTTTCAAATTGTTTTCCCCGTCCATTCATACGGATCCGATACAAACTTCGAAGGGGCATATCTTTCGACTCAGGGCTCGAAATATTGCAAATCTGACACCATTGGAAAGATCTCGGCCTCACCTACACCATGGAGGTCTGAGACTTTAATTTTGAGGAGGTTAGGTAAAGGAAAATGGAGGAAACATCTTCGGGCCTTCAATGCAGGATCCATCTGTCTCAACAACCAGATCAGATTCGATCTGTTTCCACCATTTCCTCTTCTTTCAAGGCACCGAATCAAGGAATCATGCAGTAAAGATGGATTTGGGGGAATATTTTATCAGAAGCATTAACAACAGTGGTTGAGTTTCAACCCACTTTTCCCACTTCCCTCTCTCTTTCTTCTCTCTGATCAAATCTATAAATACAGGGGCAGGATTCATTGTAAAGGGTTGTTCATTCTTCTTCCCTGCCCCCCTCTCTCTTTCTTCTCCAGGGTCGAATGTGGAGTTTAAGCCTCCTCCCTTGGCTTTGTAATGGCATTTTCTTGCCTCTTTCCCATTAATGGTGTACTGTGTGAACTCCTGGAGCAATAAAATTTGTTTTGTGATGCGTTTTGTCCATCCTTTGCTCATTTTGTTGTCTCTTCTCGCCTCTCACCATTGCAGGGTATACTGTGCATATCTCTGATGTCCATTGTAGGTTTTGGGAGATGTGTTTAAGGGGGTTTGAAATGGTGTTCTGTGTGAACTTTATCCTTGGTCTGTGATGCATCTGTCCATCCTCTCCATTGCTCACCTCTCTCCATTTCAGGCAGTTGGGTTTGTGATCAGCAGTTCCCTTTTCTCGGTGCTATCACCTCTGTAGTGTAGGATTTCTTTATTTTCATGCTCTCTCTCTCCTTGGTCCCTTGGAATTGTTAGATTAGGAGTAGATAGTCACATTTCCTTCCTTAGAAGTAGTTTAGTGCTAGGATTAGGAAGAGGAACCAACCTTCTCTGGAGGTTCATTCCCATTCGCAAGTCCCATAGCTTGGGGAATGATCCAATGTTATGTAAATCACACCAAATGACCATGCCTTAGAAAATCAGATCCATAACTCATTTGGGGGTGCTGTGATTTCACACTAACAGTTTTGGCACACCCGGTGGGACAGGTCTGAAGCACCTTACCACTTCACTTCATCAGGTTCGATGTGCTCTTGGTGAAGATTTCAGCCTTTGGAGGCACTTTCAAGCACATCTGGCGACTCCATCTGGTCAAAAACCCATTCTCTGAGTTGCAGACCTTTTCCATCCATTTCCACTCATTTCATCCATTTTCTTCTTCCATCTCTTTCATTTTCTCCCATTCCATGAGGTTGTGCAATCATGACTTCATTCCCTTCATGGAACTCACACTTAGCAGCAATACAATCCACCTCCAATGTATTTCCCAACTCCTCCAGATCAACATTATAATCAGATCCAGGACCATTATGCTTACCCATATGAGCAGTGTCAAAACCAGTTTGACTATGAAGCTTATCAAGGACAAGGGGATGCATATGATGGTGATAGTTATGCAGAGGATGTTGGTCTACTGGAGAAGATTCAAAAAATGGAGGCTGACATGGTTCAGTCAAGGGGCATAGCACAAATGAAGGCATTTCAAGATTGGTTATAGGGCACCTTGTCCATGGGAAGGCCCTTTTCCAAGACATTACAGCCCTCAAGAGAAGCTTGACTTCATGGTTGAAGTGTTGCCTCAACTTACACAGTGGATTGAGGACATTGGGGCTTATGAGCAAAGTGCAGGACAACCTTGTCAATGGGTAAGTCAATCACCAGCTCCCTGCCTTTCATTTTCTCTCCCTCAATCTTTATCATTTCAGCAGAGGCAAGAGTCAAGCCCCTCACTTGCTGCCCCAAGTGTTGATTTCATTTCTCCATCTCCTAGTCTTCCACCTCATCTAAGTTCTTCTGTCCTTTTCCCTTCCAAACAGTCATCCCCTCCAAAAAAAACAAGAAGTTCCACCTCCCTTCCCACCACAAACAATTGCAAAGATGGTTGAACCCCAACTTGCCACTCCTCTTGCTTTCCCAAGTCCCATGTTGGGAAGAGACTCAAGAATCCAGTCAAGGAGAACATCAAGAAGAGGAGCCCAACAGAAAAGAAATGATAGAAAATCTGAAGAGTTGGGCTGCCAAATTTGGGTTTACAAAGATCCCCTTGATGGTCAAGCCTTGGAGGTTAGAGTTGAAGAAAAAATGGTAGAGGAGGTCAAGATTGAAGAACAAGGTGGCAAGGCTGAGTTTGGAGAAGAAGAGCAAGAACAAGAGGAGGAACAATCAGTCCCAAGCCCCATTGAAGAGGAGCAGAAGAGATCTATCAGTCCTGAATCTCAATGAAGAAGGCATCATTGAAGATTTTTTGTTTCATTTCAAGGGCCTGATTTGATTGATGAACCCATGATGGACCATACAGTTTCAGAGGCTCCAAGTGTGGAGCAGGCTACAGAAGAACCTTCAGTTCTTCCTCCCACTTCATCCCCTTCAAGCTCTGATGTTGAAGAAGAGTTTGATCTTTCAAACTTCATGTTTGAGGATGAAGGGAACCATGGTGAGTCAAGTTGTAGATCAAGAGGACACCATGAAGGAGGTTGAGCACATGCAACAGGACAACAAGGAGGTAGATTACCTGTCTGACTTGGAGGATTGCCTTGATGGAGGGGAACCCATGGAGATCACATCATTTTTTCCTCCATCCATCTTCCAAGCACATGAACCTACTGCCATGAGGAGAATATTCAAGTGCAAAAGCCTGCACTCCATAATGGCCCTCTGGAACCAAGGTTGGAAGATCTTGATCTTCCATGTTCTTCAAAGGAGGAGGAAGAGAAAAGGCAGGAGGATGTCATCATCTCTCTCACACCATCCACCCAAGAAGGTCCACAAGAAGACTCCATTTTTGGAGTTGAATTTCAGAGAAATGGGCACATCCAAAGGATCAGACCATGCCCAATCAGGTACTTGGCTTCATTAGAGCCAAGGGAGAAGCCAAAACCAGTCATGCCTACTCCAGGGCATGAGGATGAGCATCAAAGTACCAAGGGTCATCATCAACACCTCCAGAAGTCTGATGCAAGTCAGCTTGAGGAGGTATTTTCCATTAATGTTGATACCTTGATGATTTGGGTGGAGGACCAGCTTATTGTCAGTTTTTCACTCATACAACCAGCTATATTTAGTGTCAAATCATTTGCATGGCTGCCCCTCTTGAGAAAGGGAAGCTACTTCTCCCTGCCAGTTGCAGGATTTGTTTAGCATTCCTTTCTCTTGGTTAGTGTAGGGTAGGCGTAGGTTTTTTTCCAGTAGAACAAGTGCTCTTGCACACTCTGCATGTCTCATTTGGGCATGTATAATTTTCAGTTTGTATATAAGTTTTTTCGCATTGCTCTAGAGGTGCACAAGGCCAGGCTCTTCACTATTTATGGCTCATAGTTTCAACAGTTGCAAATTCCAAAAAAGAAAACAAATGCAGAGTTGGTCCATTTTAGGTGAAAGTCCCAAGTTAAAATAATTTTCTACTCTCAGAAATTCCATTTCCAAGTTTCCTTATGAAAATTGGAGTTTCCAAGAAAAGGCATACAGTCAGGTCACAGTGGCTCAGGGATCAAACCTTCAAAGGTTCAAATCAGTTTCATGTTTATCAAGTAGACTCCATGCCCAATGGATGCTTCAAGGCCACTGGTCTCTTCATCTAGCAGGCAGATGTCCCCGTGAGTCACCAAATTGTTATCCCAAATTTCCCCCCAGAAAATTTGGTCAAGACAAGCCTTACACATAAAGAAAACATGAAGGGAAATGATTCAGACCCACGAGCTCGAGTTCCAGAACCAGGAAAGTGAAAACAGAGGCCCGAGAAAGTCAAATTCGACCCTGCACAAGAAGAAATAGAAGAAACGGTTCTTCTGGGTGTTTCCATGTCTTAAATCTATTTAAAGGGTCAGGGAGGACTCAACAATGGAATTGCAGGGTCAGAGAAGAAGGGGCAGTGCCACAAGAGAGGCCAGGAGCAAGAAAGGAAAAATGGCAAGGATCCAAGGTCTTCGGGCTCAAAACCATTCAGGAAAGAATCCAGAATCGACTAAGTATGGAAGAGCCAGCAGAGGGAACCACGTGTCCTAACGGCGCTCCTCCAAAGGTGAATCCAAAAAGAGAAGCTCAAACAAGTGCCACATCTCCACGTGTCTCAGGATGAAATGGAGGCAGGGGCAAATGGTCAAGTAGAGTCAAAAGGCAGAGCTTCGGGGCCGCGGGGGTTTTCTGAGTTTTGTGTTTCACGAAAAAGGGGAAAAGGTAAATTACGGACCCGCAAACCTGATTTTTTCTCTAATCTGGCTGCCACGTGTCCCATCTCAAAAGGGGGACCCATTTTTCAAACTGTTTTCCCCATCCATTCGTACGGATCCGATACAAACTTCGAAGGGGCATATCTTTCGACTCAGGGCTCGAAATATTGCAAATCTGACACCATTGGAAAGATCTCGGCCTCACCTACGCCATGGAGGTCTGAGACTTTAATTTTGAGGAGGTTAGGTAAAGGAAAATGGAGGAAACATCTTCAAGCCTTCAATGCAGGATCCATCTGTCTCAACAACCAGATCAGATTTGATCTGTTTCCTCGTTTCCTCTTCTTTCAAGGCACCGAATCAAGGAATCATGCAGTAAAGATGGATTTGGGGCATATTTTATCAGAAGCATTAACAGCAGTGGTTGAGTTCAACCCACTTTTCCCACTTCCCTCTCTCTTTCTTCTCTCCGATCAAATCTATAAATACAGGGGCAAGATTCATTGTAAAGGGTTGTTCATTCTTCTTCCCTGCCCCCCTCTCTCTTTCTTCTCCAGGGTCGAATGTGGAGTTTAAGCCTCCTCCCTTGGCTTTGTAATGGCATTTTCTTGCCTCTTTCCCATTAATGGTGTACTGTGTGAACTCCTGGAGCAATAAAATCTGTTTCGTGATGCGTTTTGTCCATCCTTTGCTCATTTTGTTGTCTCTTCTCACCTCTCACCATTGCAGGGTATACTGTGCATATCTCTGATGTCCATTGCAGGTTTTGGGAGCTGTGTTTAAGGGGTTTGAAATGGTGTTCTGTGTGAACTTTATCCTTGGTCTGTGATGCATCTGTCCATCCTCTCCATTGCTCACCTCTCTCCATTTCAGGCAGTTGGGTTTGTGATCAGCAGTTCCCTTTTCTCGGTGCTATCACCTCTGTAGTGTAGGATTTCTTTATTTTCATGCTCTCTCTCTCTCCTTGGTCCCTTGGAATTGTTAGATTAGGAGTAGATAGTCACATTTCCTTCCTTAGAAGTAGTTTAGTGCTAGGATTAGGAAGAGGAACCAGCCTTCTCTGGAGGATCATTCCCATTTGCAAGTCCCACAGCTTGGGGAATGATCCAATGTTATGCAAATCACACCAAATGACCCTGCCTTAGAAAAGCAGATCCATAACTCATTTGGGGGTTTAAAATTAATGAACGAAGATGATGGCTCACAGGAACCCTAGCTTCATCACTGTTACGCCACCACCGTTGCCAAACCAGCTTGAGTAATGGGGAAATGCACCGATAGAGGGGAATACGGGCCGCGGGTATGCTTGGAACACTAGGGCGAGGATCAGAGAGGAAGTGCCTCCTCGCCTTCAACCTAACCTGTCGTTGGCAGGGCCGAAGGAAGATGGGAGCCGAAAAACTAACAATGCCAGTCCAGACGACAACAGGGAAGGTAACGGGTCCTCTTCTAGGTACAATAATGGTTATACCCTCCCTCGCGGCCCTCCAATGGCTCCTCTAAAATCTTTCATGACGGCTACTACTGGAACACGACCCAAGGTTTTTTCGAGGGTAACTGATGCACCGTTCATTGTGGAAAAAACAATAGACACCCCTGTTGTTACCCTTTCACTCCCAAAGGTAACCGATTCAATTTGTGTCCTTAAAAACTTTGCCATTATCTGTAGGTTTAACAGATTTTGGCCTCGGAATGAAAAGCTGCATCAATGGATTTACTCTACTTGGTCCCGTGATTGTGAGATCCAGTTATGTGCCAAGGGTTTTTTTATTGTTCAGTTCTCTTCTCCTACAAATTATCAACGGGTTTTTAGTGAGGGTCCCTGGTTTTGGGGTAGGGCTAGCCTTTTTTTTACACCATGGTTTTTGGATTTTGATCCCTCTTCTATGATGGTCTCAAAAATGCCGGTTTGGGTTCGTCTTCCCAATCTTCCTCTTCCCTTTTGGCATCCTCAGGGTTGTGCGGCTATTGGTGATTCTCTTGGTTGATTCATTAAGTTGGATGATGATTGATCTAGACAAGGGCTCTTTACCGATGCTCGTATCTGCATTGAGGTGGATTTCAACAAAGGTCTTCCGGACAAATTGGAATTAATCCATGATGGCTTCAAGTGGATTCAACTTCTCGACTACGAAACACGACCTTTCGATGCGGGTTGTGCCATCAAACTAGGCACCTTCATGAGGCTTGCCCGCTCTCACCCACTCAAAATAAACAAAAGAAGAACAAAGGGGCTTCTCAACGGCCTAAGGGTTGGCAACCATTCTCTATGCTAGAAGTCAAAGACCGGTCAGAAGTCAAAGATCAACCAAACGACATGACGGTCGAGCTTCCCCATGCTGGGGGTGGTGCCAAGCGGACACATGTATCTCACTCTTCTGATTTTGACCTCGCTTAGGATGACTCATGCCTCGATCCTCTGCTTGACCTGGCACCCCAGCAGGCGCCATGGACCATTGTCACACGTTTGAAGGAGAAGAAGGGGCGTTTTGAGCCTCATGTTTCTCGTTCTCCATTGGACTTGAGTAACTTTGTTTTTGGTGCTCCTCAGGCACCCCTGTAGATGTTTTTTCTTGTTGTTTTGCTAGACTTGGCCTAGTTTTTTTGTGGCTTTGGGGCATGCTCTCATACCACCCGTTTTTTTGTTGTGAGACTCTTGTATCATGTTGCATTTAATATAATATAAGATCCCCTTTCATTAAAAAAAAATAAAAAAAAATAATAATAATTTAAAAGAAATATCAAATCAAGAACCGTTAACCATGGAATTCAAAATGGTCTTTTTGGTTCCACTAAATTTCGACAGTTTGGGATGATTTTGGAACGACACTCTGCTTATCATTCCAAAGTACTAGCGATTTTACGTTTTACCAATTCAAGTAGAAGTCAATTTCCAAGGCTAATTTTGATTAGCAGAAAAATTAATTAATTTCTTAAATGTTGACTTGGCCGTTATCCCGCTCATTACCAATTCAAAGTTTTGAAAACCTGTATTGGGTGTGCACAAATAAAACGACTCTTAGATTTTTCACACCTAAGAGTCACACAGTCAGGATTGGGGTTTCAGGAGGACATATGGACATGTGGGTGTCGGTTTTCGTGGATTTTCATGAAATGGGTATCAGTCCTTTCGATTTGATTCGTGAATTGTCGATTTGGGTTGTCATTCAATCTAATTCATCAGTTCTTGATGTGGGTAGGTATTAAAGAAGAAATTTGTGGGGTTTAGGGAAGGTTTTGTGTCATTTTTGCGGCTGTATTGGGCTTCCGCTATACTCAGGTTCAAGGTTGTGGGTGAATCAGGAGATGCGGATAAAAGAGGAGAACATTGAGTAAGATTTCTGAGGTTTTGAGTAAGGTGGTTGAGATCATCTTTCTAAGGCTTTCTTAGTTTTAACTTTCTGCTATAATGCACACGTTAAAAACTGCCAAAATTTTGTTTTATCAGATTGATTTTGTGCCCTGCTTGGTTTGGATGGTTCCGTGTAGCCCTGTAAACATAGCGTGCCCTGCCTGGTGAAACCTGAGGATAAGAAGTTCTGCATCCTTAATAGTACTCGCCTGTGTGTGTTTTTTTCAGTCCTTCAGAAACTCTGCATTCTTTATGCCCAAGTGATTATTCATTTTGTGCAGTTTACTCTACACGATTTACCTTTTCAAGTAGTTTATAATTCCCTTGTTCTTTTTGGATTGCATTCGACCAATTCTTTATGATTCACCTTTTCAAAAATATTATTAGTTCTGCATTCTTAATAGGTATCAGTCTGTGATTTATGTGATTCTCAAATTTCAAAACTCGGAGGCTCAAGAGTTCAGTTCTGATTTTATGATGAATCGAGGAGTTAAATTCACATTGTAGTAGATTAGCATCTTGAGGTGGGAGAGCTTCATATTTTCGGTTTAAGGCTGTCTTGTAAAAAAAATTGACCTAAGAATTCGTTTGCGGTGATTTGATGGTAGGATATATTAATTTTCAGATAGTTTTCTGATCTCAAGGTGTTATATCAACAATGTGGCAGAACAGCATTGTGAGGGAGGAAATTTATAATCATGCCAGAAGAGAGTCATATTTCGCGTGCCAGGCAAGGTACATTGGCGAACTCAAGCCTTTGGGGTACAACTGGAGCTACACACCGTCCAAGAGGTCCAGAAACAAGGAACCCGGAGATGTTGGCAAGGGCTCTGATGAGGGCAAGGGACAGCATCCAGAACAAAGAAAATATTGTTCCAGAGAAGCCAGGAAGCCGAAGGCGAAGGCGAAGGAGGGTGTCTACATCAAGGAGCCCTTTACCTGCCGATTATCCTCGTGCTCCTCTTCAGGATATCACACTGTACATGCATGTAAGGATTCATTTTCTTTGTAAATTCAGGTTTGTAGGTATAACTCATCTATTATCTTAAACTGTTTAGTTTCATCTAGGACTAATCTTAAATGAAATATGAACTGTATGCCTTCTTAGAAAAATACTTAAAAAGACCCATTAGCCAAAGACGCATCACCAGGTAGCAACTTATAACTGAATTATGAATTGTATGCTTCCTCAGAGAAATACTTAAAAAACCCAATGGCCAAAGATGCATCACCAGGTAGCAAATTGTAACTCCTGCGCACACATAATACAATCATTTGTTTCACACTTAGTGATATCTAAAATGAATTATGCAACTGGGCCACAATTTCTATCTCACAGTTGTCCCTGCATTTGTGAGAGGAAGGACAACCATTTGAATAAATTTCTATTTATTTTTCCCCCGTGTCTAAGAATTGAATTGCATGCTGCTGTGAACATTTACATAAGTTAATTCATTTTATGTGCTAGGTCCTGCTCTAAGGCATATTGTGTTTGGCTGATGTCTCTAGTTGAACTTCACCCCACATATGTTACAAACCAATTTGATGTCCTTATTTGTAACGTGATCATTAGGGGGCACTCACAAGCATTTGTTTTTGTGTTTTTTAAGTATGTGTTTTTTGTTGGTCGTTGTGACAATTACTGTGCAATTGTAATATATCATCATTTGTTCAGTGCCTGGTGTTATTCATCGTTCATGCCCTTCAGTTTCCTATAGCACTTGTGCATATATTCCTAAAATTGAGTTGAATTGAGTTGTGCACATATGCATTAATTTCAATTTCAATTTAGATATTAATGTCCACAGAAGGCCAAGAATGGCCTATGGGACAGAAAAATACAAACCAAGCACCAAAACAAAAAGGGAGTGCCAAAACATCTCCAGAAAAGAAAGTGCATTGTCTAACACATCTGGACCAGGTTGTCTGCATATGAGATCTCTTAAGATTCCTGAAATCAGTAATTTGGAAGTAAGAACTGATATTTCTGTACTCATTTGTATTTGAGGACTGCAATTTGAGTGTTCTTTCCCAAATTTGAAGTATCTCACAAATAAATAAAGCTAAGCATTTCTGGTCTTCATATCGAATTATATGGTTAAAGCCCAAGATAAGTACATAACATCCAATGCCATTGCCCTTGTGCCAGGTATGATAGGATTCACACAATGAAATGCAAGAACAGTATCTATTTTCAGATAAAACCAGGAAGCATTTACTTGTGTATCTCTTATCCCTGTATACTTTTGGGATGCAACATCGGATTGGTGACTTGTCCGATTTTGGCAAATGCTTGCTTGATCTCTCACATTTTTGTTAAGAAAGGATGTATGCAATTGCAGTCTCTGGTTAAAACATCTATATTATTTGATTAATGAAACGCATTGCCTTTTCAAGGATTCCTTTCCTATTCTCTCTAATTACTGAAATCTGCTTTTTTAAATTCAAGATCTCATCAAGGATTCTTTCTCCCATTTTTTTGCTTAGAGGCTTGTACTCTTCCAGGGCCTTGGAGGAGACTTTCCCATTTGGACGGTTTCAGTTTGTCACGCCATCTCCATTTCCTTCTGAGCAAACACCTTTAGTATTTTTGGAAAGCTTTCCACAACCTGGACTGGTTGACTCTCATGGTAACTGCTACTACTAGCTTGAATGTTATGGTTGTCTTACACCCTTCTCTCAATTGTGAGTCTGTGCAGTGGTCATTTCATAGGATTGCACCTGTCTTGGAGATACATTGGCGGCGGTATTTCTTTTTAGCACAATCTGCAGGGGTATTCATTAGAAAACCAGTGGATACTCAATTGAAGAACTTTGCTATAATTTTCATTGTTGAGACTGCATAATACCTGGGACAGTGATAATGAAGGTAGACCAACAGAAACTTTAAACAATGTAGACAACAATGTTAATTGCAAAGCCACATCACTGCACCGACTGTGTTTGTTTGTGGTTTTGAGTTTTACTTTTACATACTTGCCCATTATAGTATTTTTCAGTGAATTCAATTTCAGACATCTTAATCACATGTTTACCAGGTATTTATTAATTTGTCTTTTGCCATATCTATTGAGACTATTAGTGTTTCTTATGTATAATATATTTGCAAGGCAATGGTATTTCTCTGAAATCTTTTTTAAGTCACTATGAATTTGTTATGGTTTAGTCTGAAAATTTTCCTTTACAGGCTATTAACTTATGTGCTAATGTGTTAATTATCTGCTATCTGCTTGCAGATTCTAGAGAGGAGCAGAACTAGGGCCAGGGCTAGGATGCATGGTATATCTCCTCCTAGACAGCCTATGATTCATATGAGCGCTGCCCAGGAAACACCTGCCGAAGAACAACCTCCGCAAGAAACAGAGGTAACCATGACGAATCCAACACTGATTCTGGAAGGTCCTTTGCAAGAAACAGAGACCACCATGGAAAATCCAATACTGGTTCTGGAAGGCCCCCTGCAACACACACAGACCACCATGACAAATCCTACACTGGTCCCAGAAGGTCACTTCCTGGAAACACATAGCACAATAATCAATTCAGTACAACTTCACGAGCAGGAAACCCAAGGACAATTAAGTGATCATGAAACTGAAGAACAGAACCACGGTCCAGAGTGGGCTTTGAGTCATCCTGCAAATATTACTACAGACAACTCTTTAACAGCAGATGCAGTATCGGGATTTCATGGTGATAACCTGATACAAGAAGTTGGTTCAAGGAATGTTTCCATGTCGGCAAATCAAGAGCATGCTAGAGCATTTGGAACTGTTTTGCAGTCTTGTCCTCGGAATGAAAACAGTGGAAGTGGCAGAGGAAGCAGTCGTCCCCAACAAAAGAAGGCATCATCTTTAAAGCCACTGATGAAAATGAGGTGAAACATTTCGCTTTGCAGAAATTTTCAGCAATTGGTTCTGGGGTAATTTTTTTTGGCCCCAGATCTGATCAATACATATCTATTTCAACACTCGTTGTGCAGTCGTCCCCAACCAAAGAAGGCATCATCTTTAAAGCCACCGATGAAAATGAGGTGAAACATTTCGCTTTGCAGAAATTTTCAGCGATTGGTTCTGGGGTGATTTTTTTACCCCAGATCTGATCAATACATATCTGTTTCAACACTCGTTGTGCAGCAGTAACTACTTTTCAAAACCTACAGATCTGAACAAGAATTTACTTTTTGTAAGTTTATTTTGTTCAGTGGATTGTAATGCACGGTCAGAGTTCTAATTAGTTTCACATCTTTGGTGAAATCCCCAATGGCTTCTAACTCAGGGCTGTTACCAAAACTATCTTTTACTTGCCTTCTCTCTCTTTCTAATTTCAGTCGCTAACATTGAACTCAGGTATTTAACGAACGAACTTGTAATAATCTCCTGTACATTATAAACATCTTGTATAAACATCCACTAATTTTTTCTCGTTTGAATACAATATCGGCACATCGTATTCATGTCTTAGTTTTGCTTGTAACTGTCAATAAGGCAAATCTTGAATCTGGGTATCTTTTCTCCCAATTGTTTATAGCATTTGTATTTTCTTTGATCAACAATTGCTTTGAATTTGGAGGATTATATTCAATAGCTCTGGTTTATAGACCTCGGTAGTTTAGCTGGTTGGTTGTATTTTTGTTGATACATTTAGCTTTTTATACTGGTTTATTTGTAGAAGCTACGCTGACATGTCTTTCAGTTAGTTTTTGTGCTTGGATTACATTCCTGATAGCTACTTCTTCTAGGTCACAATTAAATTTTTGAAGTCTTGTTTGTTCAAGGAGATCTCTTTTAAAATAATCCTTCATGCTTGCATTTCACTATTTTGTGAGGAATTTTCTTCAATGGTAGTCTATAAATGTCGGTGTGCATTGGCTTTGCTAGTGATTTGTTCATTTTCTATTAATTTAAATCGTTCACCTCCTTAAAGCGTAGTGATTAGTAAGCAATCCAGTCTATTGGTTTACTTGATTATTTTACAATGCAGTAGGCTGCCGTCTCAAATCTATCTTATTATTTTCAAATATTGAAAGAGGTGCTTTGAATATATGTGTCAAGTTTGAATGGTCTGTAGGACCAAACAGAGCGTGTAAACTTTTTCCATGTAAATGTTATGTTTCCACAATACATTATCTTTTTGGCCCTGCATCAAATGCCATTTAGCTATCTGACAAATTTGCCATGATTTTATAATGCATGTTGCAGAAAGAACAACTTCCAATTTGACAGTATTATAATATCTCATATTCTTTGGGACTAAATCAGTTAGTGTGGCACTGATTGTTAGATGGTTTTGTGAATGTCCGGTAGTTTGAAGATTTCTAATCATTTCTCTGAACTTGCAGTTCAAGCAGAGATATAAAAGGAAAGCTGTCTTGGTTGAATCCTATTCAATATTATGATTGTTGCCTATCATCACTAACATGTATACCATTTTGATAATAATGATGATAATTTCCATATAAAGAGGGTGTACTAGATTGGCTTATAATTTCCATGGCTTTTTCCCACCGTGCTCTGTTGTAAACTTTGGATGTTCTGCTGCATTAATTTGTGCAGTTCAAGTGGATTATGTTCTCCGTATAGCACAAATCTTGATCTATTTTTCATTTTTTAAGTTTTTAATGATTTAGGTTGCCTGTCGATGGGATAGAATATCTGCTGTTGACGAAAAGACCTCATCCCACCATCTTTCAACTGGGACACAGTAGTTACTGCTGCACAATGACTGTTGAAAAATGATGGTCTATGTAGGCCAGTCAACAACTCAGCAATGAGAGGCAGTTGCTCAAGAAACTGACCTGGAGACGAAACAATAAAAGATTGTTCCATAAGATTCGATCAAATCTTATATCAAGCCTTGTTGCTGTGCTTTCAATCCCATTCTGTTAGTCCAAATGTAGGATGGAGGCCTATCCTTTTGTGGTTCTGTTAGCCCAAACATTGTCTTAGGCTGCGGTGCCATGGTGTAACCAACATCTCCCATTTATCCTCTGCAGGTGGCCCCATCAAAAATATGAAAATCTGACACAGGATTAAACATTTTTTTTGTATGAAATGCGGAGTGGCCATGTTCCTGGGAGGAAATGTTTTGTGGGTGCTCAAGAAGTATGGCTAGAAATTTGTAGCATCCATTGAAATTTTTTAAAGAGCTTTGTTGCTAAATAGCAACTAACATGCAGTGGACTTTTTTTTTAGATTAGGCTTCAAACCAGAATCCTACGATATGGGTCCAGGATTAAAAACTTGTTTTTCGTGGCACTATTCGGTTGCAAATGGGTCCACAAAGTTTTCAGCAGCACCTGCTTTAAAATAGGATTCCTGGCCAAACCCAATTAACAACTCGTGCTGACTGTCCTAAGGACACTCAATCAAATTGAACATACTGGATACCAATAACAGTTAATCCTCTTAAGCTCCAAAGATTTTTGACTAGGGCATTCTTCAAAATCTGTAGTATTCCGTACCAAAACTGTATGAATTCTCATTTCATACAACCAAAACATCACTATTGCAAAGTCTTGGCCCTTATATAACTAGGGACACTCAATTTTTATGATCAGGGAGGACTGCTTGCATTCTGACCCCAACTGAACACTGGAGATGTATTCCCTGCTGGTCAATTTTATCTTTCTCCACTTTGACCACTTTTTTTTTTGGATGAAATAGAGCTATATTACTTTCAAAGAAATATTATAGGTTAGCCAAAAAACAATCAGAAATGTTTTAAACGGCGACAATTTAAATTGGTCAAAACATCATACCCAAAAAAAAATCATTGTTTTTTTGAAGAGTGGGTAGTACACCTTTTTTTCCCTTTGCCCTCTACTTGAACTGTTGGTTTGCAAAGGAGGGAATCATCAAAGTCCCAAACTGTGAAGCAGATGGGATTACACAGATTAGCCAGCAACACGAAAGGGCTTTTAACGGAAGCCTTAATTGAACTATCCTGATTAATTTTAGTCACTGGCACAATTTCTTCCGGGGTTTCTAGTCATTCAAAATCTTATTTTTCTGAAGGTCATCTTCTTGTAAGCCTAAACCTGCAAAAGAGTTTGAACTTAGATCAACATATGATATGGTGGCCTTCATGGATTTTGTCTCTTTAAAGACAATCTTAGGATTTTGCTTGTCTATTCTGCCAACAAATTGGAATTCTAATTATCACTCTTTTTCAGCTGTAACATCCCTCCCCAAGTCATTCTAAAAAGAAGCTACTTTAACTATTCTTCATTGACAACCTGCAAGTCATGTTTTCCTAGTTTAGAGTTTCTTTCCTTTGTAACTGACATTGGAGGGATCACTCCAACCATCACCTATGACAGGTCAATTGCCCCTCTTCATCTTCAGACTTTTGGTAATGTCTACAAGGATTGGATCAAAATAAATTCCTATGCAGCCACCAAGCTCTTAGTCAAACTCCTCGTGGGCAATTCTTTAGATTAGTACCACACCCTTCCATCTAGCTCTATTATTGAACTTAAAGATTGGTCATTGCTTTAGTTGAAGAATTTCACTATCATGACCTACTTTAAAACAACATTAACACTTTTAACAATTGTAAACAATCTGAACATGAAATGGCTGAAGCCTTTATAAAATGATTGAAGACGTTAGGTAATAAATTCGAGCATAACATTTCCAAAGGAAATATTTTTCAACCATTTCTCATACCTTTAGAACCTCTCCTTCAATACAAGATTATCCTTGGAGGAAGCCCTAAAATAAGCTAAAAGATAAGATTATCTCATAGAAAGTTCGAGAAGTCTCAACCTAACATCAACCAAAAAAACTCTTCAACTCCTTGTGTGAATTCAGAACTGCGACACCTCTGATAACAAAGTCATGGACACTCCCAATCATGAAAATTCTTACAATTGATCCATTCATAACGTTGATACCTCTCAAGGTTCAACCTGTCCTCAAACTAAAGGAGGCTCTTTCCTTGATCCATCCCACCAAAGGGACTTTAATCAACCACTCACTAGAGAAGAATAATGAAAAAATCCACCTAAGTTGTTCTCATAGCCTAGGGGCACCTCTTGACCTCTTCCTTAGGTGGTACACCAACAATAAGTTCTTGTTGGTAACATACCAATTGGAGGCATTATCATGAAAAATGTCGAGCACTTAGATCGCTTGCCTACGTTTTCCTTCGTGGATGTTTATGCCTTGATAAGAAAAATACATAATGAGACCATCGTAGCACAAGATAAAGCTTAGAAGTATGGTCACCATGATGTTGTGCATAAGACTAGATGATCCCTTTTTGTTGATATATGTCCAAGATAAGAATTCAAAAATTATATGATACCAATAATCATTGCAACTTACTTTTGACTGTAGTGATTATGACAAGTGGCGACCCTAAATCAATGTCTTTCCTAGAATCCCTGCCACCAATATTTGACTTTAGTAATTTTGATAAGTGGGGACTCTTCAGTAGTGCGAATCCACCAGAATCATTGCAATCCAAATTTAACTGCAACATCAATACCATCCATGTTGAACTTCACTCTAACTGTATGACCATGGCTTTGAGCACAAAGAGATTGGAAATGATGAACATCACTTCCATACACACATAAGATCCTATACTAAGAATCACTTTGGTTCCTCTTATTAGATCTTCCATCCTTGATCTCCCTCTCCAACTAGATCCTAAGACACGAATCACATTAATTCTTTTAGTTAGATTTCTCATCCTTGATTTTCATTACATCATAGAGCTTGGAATTTAAGCCAAGTTGGTCCTTTTGCTTACCTTTCTTGTAATAGAACCGATTATCCCTCCTCCCTCCTCCCATGACATCTTTGCTCCCACCTAATTTCGTTACTACTACGGACTCCTATGATGAGCCTATACTATTTTGTACATGGTATGAGGCATGTTAAGTATTGGTAATCAGGAAGCATATGCAACAAACAAATAATCTTCTCTTTATATCTGATACAAAATGGTGGATACATTTTATAGTTTAAGCTTCTCCTATAAATAAGGAGGTAGCTCTAACTATATTTCTATACACGAAAGATGTTAAAACAACTCATAACAATATTATTTTCTACCCCTAATAAAACTTAATGGAGCACTAATATATAATTCCTAACATTCCCCCCTTAGTGCGAACATGGGGAAAACCTATCTTTGTACTTGCACCTGCTTTCATGATTAGGTGATTTTCATAGGACAATCACAAACTCGACGGATGGTTTTACAATGGTTGACCACAAACTGATACTGGTGGTTTTCAAGTGGTTTACCACAAACCACATCATGATGCTACCAAGTACTATATTTATCCCTCATCAATATCTCACTGCAGGGAATAACAAAGGAAACACAACTCACCAAACTGAACAATAGAACACATACTGGAAAAAAATTCACATTTCATTGTATAAGAATCATAATGTTCTTAATTATAGCCATTGTCGTCGATCGCTGCCACTCGATCTCGAACAACAAAGGAATCTGCCATTGCCACTAGAAGTAGAAGTTGCCCTTGACTTTAGTCGTTTTAGGCTCAAAATAGAAATGGAACAGATCTAAGCATACATGCAATAAAAGTGGATATTCTACCAGAAGAAATATACAAAACAAGAGATATAAATCAACACCAGATTTAACGTGGTTCACCCAGTGTGGGCTACATCCACCAAGAAACAAGCCAATCTATTATCTAAAGATTTCAGAAGATATACAATGAAGATTTACAATCTTCCACACCTCTCAGATGTATAGTACTTTCTTTATCTCAAGTTTCTCCTTCTTCTCCAAGAATTATCTCTCTCACAATTATTCTCACAATAATCATCAACTCTTACAATCCTCTACTTCTAAACCCTAGCTTTCATGCTTATATAGGCATATACAAACTTAGGGCACTTAGCCATGCAATTACAATCAATAGATCTGCTTTAATACTAAAATTAGATCTAATTCCCGTGAGTTAAATAAAACACTCACACACAGGTAACCGACGTCGGTTAGCCCTAACCGATGTTGGTTCCTCCTTGCCTGACCGATGTCGGTCATAGGTGACCGATGTCGGTCCCTCCATAACCGATGTCAGTTACTGTGTTTTCCTGCAAGTTTAATATAACATGCTAATCTGAAGTAATTGAGCTCCACAACTCAACAATCTCCCACTTGGAGATAAATTACTGCACTATACCTGTACAACGTCATTCTTGGATCCTTTCCTTAGCTTTGTTTCTTCCTCTTCAAGTCTCAAACTCGAAGACCAACAGAAGTGGAGTGTAGCTCCAACTTCTCTTTTGCTAATGGCTTCGTTAGCATATCCGCAGGGTTTTCACTCATATGAATCTTCTCCAGTTTCAGCTGCCCATCCTCCAATACCTGTCCATATGAAGTGATACCTCAACTGAATGTGTTTCATTCTAGAATGAAACACTGAGTTCTTTTCCAAATGAATTACACTCTGACTGTCACTGAACAATTTGCAATCATCTTGCTCCTTTCCCAACTCTTCCATGAACCTGCTCATCCATATCATCTCTTTGCTAGCCTCTGTAGCTACAACATACTCTGCCTCTGAAGTAGACAACCACCACCTTCTGCAATCTTGAAATCCAGCTAACTGTCATCCCACCTACTGTGAAAATATATCCAGTAGTGCTCCTTCTACCATCCAGATCTCCAGCCATATCCTAATCAACATAGCCACATAAAGTAATATCTGAACCTCCATAGCATAAGTGCATGCTAGATGTCCCTCTCAAATACCTGAGTATCCATTGGACTGCTTTCCAATGCTCTTTACCTGGATTGGCCATAAATCTACTCACAACTCCCACTGCCTGTGCAATGTCTGGTCTGGTACAAACCATAACATACATGAGACTCCCAACTGCTGAAGCATATGGTACTCGTGTCATGTATTTGACCTCCTCATGTGATGAAGGACACTGATCTTTGCTCAATTTGAAGTGTCCAGCCATAGGTGTACTTACAGGTTTTGAATCTTGCATGTTAAACCTTTCCAACACCTTATTGATATAAGCCTCCTGAGACAAATACAATTTCTTGTTCTTCCTGTCTCTGTGTATTTGCATGCCAAGGATTCTTTTTGCAGCTCCTAAATCCTTCATAGCAAATGTGTGAGCTAGCTTTCCCTTAAGCTCACCAATGTCCTGCATACTAGATCCTGCAATAAGCATATCATCCACATACAGTAACAAAATAATATAGCTCCCATTTTCAAGCTTCTTGAAATAAACACAATGGTCAGATTCACATCTCAAGTAACCATTCTCATGCATGAAACTATCAAACCTCATGTACCATTGCCTTGAAGCTTGCTTGAGCCCATATAGACTCTTTTTCAACCTGCACACTAATTTCTCCTTACCCTTGACTTCATACCCAAGCGGCTGCTGCATATAAATCTCTTCATCCAAATCACCATAAAGGAAAATCATCTTCACATCTAGTTGCTCTAAATGCAAATCATGTACTGCAACTATACTCAATACAGTACGTATGGAAGTCATTTTAACAACAGGAGAAAATATTTCACCAAAGTCAATACCTTTTTTTGTGTAAATCCCTTTACTACAAGCCTTGCCTTGTACCTTTTCTGTCCACCCTCTTCTTCCTTGATCCTGTAAACCCACTTGTTCTGCAATGTCCTCTTACCTGCTGACAACTTAACCAAATCCCAAGTCTGGTTTTGTTCCAAGGAGTCCATCTCCTCATCCATGCCATGCTCCCACTGCACGTGGGTCTTATCCTGCATTGCTTCTTCAAAAATTTCTGGTTCACCATTATCAGTCAATAATAAATAAGATAGAGAAGGTGTAAATATTTCTGGAGGTTTACTTACCCTTTGTGACCTTCTCACAGAAGTTTGGGGTACCAGAGGCTCATTCTGGACCTCCTGGACATTTGTTTCCAATTCTGACAGTGACCGACGCCGGTCACCTGTAACCGACATCAGTTCTGCTAACCGATGTCAGTTTGGCTCTTCTGTAACCGATACCAATTTCAGCTGACCGATGTCTGTCAGGGGTCAACCGACACCGGTTACTGTGTAACCCTGTAGGTATGATTTTTAAATCCGAGAGCTCATTTTCATTCACAAAATTCTCAACCGATTCATCATTGGGTACCAAAATTTGATCAATGTACATTCTCTTTTCATTCCATTTAATGTCACGACTCCTAATAATTTTAGAATTCTCTAAATCCCAAAAATGGAATCCGAAATCACCAGATCCATAACCAATGAAAGTGCATCTCTTGGATTTTGCATCCAACTTTTTTCTATTTTCCTTATCAATATGCACAAAAGCTTCTGAAACCAAAACTTTAAGAAAAGAAAGATCTACCTCTTTTCCAGTCCAAGCTTCCTCTGGTATTCCTCCATCTAGTGAACTTGAAGGCCCACGGTTAATCAAATAAACCATTGTATCAACTGCTTCTGCCCAAAACTGCAAGGGCAATCCAACATGTATCCTCATACTTCTAGCACGTTCCATGATTGTCTTGTTCATTCTTTCTGCAACACCATTCTCTTGTGGTGTTCTTGGAACCATCCTTTCTCTACGTATTCCATTCACTGAACAATAATCATTGAAAGCCTTGCTACAATATTCACCACCATTGTCAGATCTAAGGCACTTTAACTTTGAATTTGATTCATTCTCAACAAGGGCTTTCCATCTTTTAAAAGTCTCAAAAACATCATATTTATGTTTAATACAATAAACTCATACCTTTCTTGTAGCATCATCAATGAAAGTAACATAATACTGGGATCCTCCATGAGAAGCTACCTGGGCTGGTCCCCACACATCTGAGTGTACAAGCTCCAATTTCTGCTCCTTCTTAGTTGCCCCAACTTTGAGAAATCTCACTCTCTTTTGCTTTCCAAAGATACAATGCTCACAGAAATCAAGATCTAAATCTTTCAAATCTGATAACTTACCCTTAGCCTTTAAGATCTGCATTCCTTTTTGACTCATATGGCCCAACCGATTATGCCACATGCATGCATCTGAATCTGAAGTAGATAACACAGAAAAGGAATCAATAACACAGGTAGATAAATATAACGTTCCTACCTTCTTACCTCTTGCCACAACAAAAGCACCCTTGGTGACTTTCCAAGAGTCTGTTGTGAATGTAACCATGCAACCAGCTTCACCTAGTTGCCCTGCAGAAATAAGATTCCTCTTGAGGCTTGGCACATGCCTCACATCTTTCAATACCCATGTATTTCCATTCTGTAATTTTAGATGAACTTCCCCTTTACCAGTAATACTGCAAGGTTCATCATCACCCAAATAAACATGCCCAAAATTTCCTGGACATAATTTCCCCTTATTAGGGGTTGCATGGAAAGAAGCTCCTGAATCAAAAACCTATGATTCTATTCTATTGTCCAAAGAAAGAATAAGAGCATCTTGCATTACCTCTGCTGCAATATTTTATTCTTTATTTGACTCTTTACCTTTGTCTGGGTGTTGGTTCTCTTTATCCTTTGACCAACAATATTTATTTGCATGTCCTTTCTTTCCACATTTCCAACAGGTAATTCCCTTACCTCTGGATTTAGATCTGTCCATCCCTTGACTTTGATTTCCCATTATTCTTACTCTTGGATCTCTCCTTCTTCCTGCCTCTGCTTTCTACATTCAAAGCATTCCCAGATGATGATTCCTCTGTACTTTTCCTGTGAATTTCTTCATTCAAGATTATACTAACCACATCATCAAACTTCAAAATATTATTAGCAGATGTTGTATTACTAACAACCATTACCAAGTTATCCCAACTATCAGGCAAAGAACATAAGAATAAAAAGTATTTTCACTTCATCATCAAACAAAATATCAACCGATTTTAACTGATTTACAATAGATCAAAATCATTCAAATGACTAGATGCAGATCCACCTTCATGCATCTTAGAACTAAATAGTTTCTTCATCAAATAAACTTTATTTGAAGCACTAGGTTTTTCATATAAATTAGCAAGAGATTTCATTAACTCTACCGTAGAAGTCACTTCTGTAATATTGGAAGCCACAGATGCTGCAGGCTCAATCTTATAGATCCCAAAGCCTTTCTGTCAAGAATCTTCCATTCTTCATCAATCATCTTCATAGGTCTAGAATTTTCATCCAACAATAAGTACAAATATATTTGATACATATAATCCTCAATCTGCATCTTCCATAATTGATAATTTCGGTCGTCAAACTTCTCTACCTTGTATTTGTTTTCTTCTTCCATTGTTGTAGATCCCACTCAATCAGAAAACCCTCTGTGAGTAAATCTGTCAACACATAAAACCCTCAAACAAAGCTCTGATACCAGTTGTTGGGGTTAGCACAAGGTTGTACAGATAATATATCAGATCTAAGCATACATGCAATAAAAGTGGATATTCTACCAGAAGAAATATACAAAACAAGAGATATAAATCAACACCAGATTTAACGTGGTTCACCCAGTGTGGGCTACATCCACCAAGAAACAAGCCAATCTATTATCCAAAGCTTTCAGAAGATATACAATGAAGATTTACAATCTTCCACACCTCTCAGATGTACAATACTTTCTTTCTCTCAAGCTTCTCCTTCTTCTCCAAGAATTCTCTCTCTCACAATTATTCTCACAATAATCATCAATTCTTACAATCCTTACTTCTAAACCCTAGCTTTCATGCTTATATAGGCATATACAAACTTAGGGCACTTAGCCATGCAATTACAATCAATAGATCTTCTTTAATACTAAAATTAGATCTAATTCACGTGAGTTAAATAAAACACTCACACACACAGGTAACCGACGTCGGTTAGCCCTAACCGATGTCGGTCCTTTCCTGACCGATGTTGGTCATAGGTGACCGATGTCGGTCCCTCCATAACCGATGTCGGTTACTGTGTTTTCCTACAAGTTTAATATAACATGCTAATTTGAAGTAATTGAGCTTAACCAATTTTAGACATAAAAGGACTATTGAGTTAACAATGTTCTCACTTTGAAAATTTAGAACACTTAATAATGTATACATACACTAGAATAAATTTTGGAGACAACGATGATAAACACACTACTTTTTACTTTTGTGAGGAACCAAATAAATGGTATTTCACGGGTAAGCTATTCTAATTTATACAATATTTTATACTAAATCATATAAAACAATTTTAGACTAAATCATATAAAACAAAACTTAACTCATTAAATAAAGGACTCTAAATTTAAAATACTTACATTAGTAGACCGAATTACCACAACTTGACCATACTATCAATGTTGACCTTAAGACTTAATAGACTTGCATGATGAATGGTGTCCAACTGGAGATGATGTAGTGGTTTAGAAAAATAGATGCAGTAAGACACCATTGCTGGCGCCGCTTCGATTAGAATGAGCCACGTTGATCACAAACTATTAATTGTATACTCGTCCATACAAAAAAACACATAGCCTATTTGAAGAAGGGTGCATAAGGAGAAAGTGCGCAGTATAGGGATCCAGGAGGGTTTAGTAGAACAAGTGGCACACGTGCAAGGCAGAGAAAAGGTTTTGTGACTTAGCCATATTTGGCATATCAGATAGAACATGAGAAAAGTGTGACCCGACTGCACATGCGGAGTGGATAAGGTGCCAGCCTGGCAACAGGGTGGCCTAGGAAGGAATATACCTTGCGATGGAAGATTCTAGAAGGCCATCATTGCAAAGAGTGGAGAGCTCAAGCCTGAAGAAGCATGCTCCCATGGAGGACCACCTTGGACACTTAGCAATGGATATGTAACTCCCATGAAGGCTTGAAGGTGTTGATAAAGGCTATAAATACAAGCACCGGTAAAGGAAAAGGGAGAGATTAGAGAGAGAGAGAGCAGATGAGAGGTGAAGCTCTGCAGAAATACATGGAGAGCTTTATGGGTTGGGCTAGGAGATCTGTAGGAAGAATGATGTATCAAGGGATGGGTACATGTTTTTCTTTTGCATTGTAAGGGACGTAAGTCCAGTCTTGCTACATGGTTCTAATCTGCACTATCATTTTGGTCTGTAATGACCCTAATAGATGTAATGTGATTACTGGACATGTTCAAATATGAATATATGTGGTTCGTGGCTCATACATATCTCTTTTTGTTATGTTCATTGTGTTTCATATGAATGAGTATAATCATTATGCATCCTCTTTCCCTCATGGTTCAGATCTATCTTTTGTCAATGTGCTTCTTGTCTGAATGAATACATTAGTGTAGCATTTAATCAAGTTCTCAGTTGAATAAGGAGTTTCTCCTATCTTTCTATTATGCATCTATGCTACATTCTTGCACAACTCACATAAAAGAGGGGCTCGACACCCATGCGTGCCTCGGGTGAGTGCCCAATGCGCATGGGATTGTCCTTATTTGTTAAGGGGTATAAAAATTGACTACATCTTGGTTCCATTGCCGAGACCTCTTTTTGAAGTTGTTGTAAGAAATGGCATGCATCTTTGTATCTGTACTGTGTGATGACAGAGCGTTTAACCTTGGAAAGTGTTGAAACATGGTTCAAGAGCACGGAGGATGAATTTTCTCAGAGATTCAACACTGGACCTGAGTTTGATGCACGTAGATGGGTAGAAGAGAACCTCTACCATGAGTTGTATGAAACTTTCTTCTGTTGCTTCCCAGTAGAGCTGTATGAATGGCTCTCAGCATATGCATCTAGATCAAGCTGGTACTATAGAGCATGCATATGGACCCAAGATGATTACCAGAGGCTGCAAGATGTAGATCTGACATGGACTCATGTTGTGGATCATTGGTGGAAGGGAGTGCAAGCTAGCTACACTCTGGAATATGCCATTTCTACGTACTCTTGTCTGGAAGTTGTTGAGTTTGAGTTTCTGAGGGAGCCCAGAGGATCATTTCTACATGTTATTCCTTTGGCGATGAAGATCTTGATCATTACCTTGAGTTTAGAGGCATTTCCAATGGCCGGCTAAACCCTTCTGAGCACTGGGTGAGGAAGCTAGGGTGGAGGAGGATGGAAGACATTGCAACTGAGAAAGAAAGGGAGGAGAGGTGACTCAAGTATAGTGAAGCACATGAAAGGGAGATTGCTAGACAATGTGAGGTTGCAAGTGTGATGGATCTATGGAGGTAGACATTGCAGGAAGGAGTTGAGGTTCACGCAGAGGACATGTGGAACCTGAGCAGTCTGTGCTACCCCATCTTGGAAAGTGTGGGAGAGAGACCCCTTCAGCTTCTGATGAGAGTTCATCACATGGAGAAAGAAGAGTCATTGGCATGCATCTGAACCCACCTAGTGACCAGACCTTGGCACTTGGTTTTCCAGATCAAGGGAGAAGTATTGTTAACCCAGTTTGTATCAGTGGAAGTGACCAATCTGTGCCCAGGAGATATAATTTCTCATTTGGGACTTCTATGGCTGCACATACCATTCCAGTGTTTGGAGGAATTTTTGGGCAAGGGGCAAATACACAAGGTTTGGGCAACGCATCGGGGAGTGGCACGGGACACACATCTGGCAGTGGAACAATCTCATAGACCATTGGCACACATTTTATTGGAACATTGGGGACACTAGGCATGACCACTTTAGGCCCATTACTGGCCACAGGAGGATCTGGAGGTGGAACTAGTGGATCGGGAGGCACAAGGCCTGGTGGATCCAGTGGATCTGGTGGAGGAAACACCAGGAGGAAACCAAGGATCTGGATCAGGAGGATAGGGGCCTCAACCACCTCCTCAGGTAATCTTTTAAATGTCTTTACACTTTCCAGATTACCAGGGTATAGAGGATGTTGCGGAGCATGTGCATAAGTGTGAGATGCTATGGTACGCGAAGGGGATCACAACCCCAGAACGGAAGGCCAGTCAATTTGCAACAACATTGCAAGGGCACGCACATAGCTGGTATAGGAAGTATGACCCCCATCAGATGGTGGTAGATTACACCACATTGAAAAATGCCTTCCTAGTAGAATTCCACATCCCTGAGTTTGAGCAGAAGAGCATCAACACTCTAAAGGAGATTCAACAGGGAATGGAAGAGAGTGTGTGGGAGTATGATGCATGGTTTAAAACTCTCCTGTCAAATTTTTCATATGACATTCACCCTTCACAACATGCTCAATGGTTTTTTGGAGGGTTGATAACACCATTTAGAAGGGCATTATCACATAAGACTTTCACAGACCCACGTGAGGCGTTGGAAGCTGCTCTACACGCTGAAGTAGTTGGGAGCATTGATACTGGTGTTAGTCCATTTCTGGAAGCTCAAATCACTGCCATGGCTAAGCAGTTAGAAAATTTATCTGTAAACTCATCCCATGAGACTCATTGTGGAATGTGGTGTATAGATTGTGGAGTAGAGGGGCATGCCAAAGATAGTTTCCCCCAAAAATAGTACGCACCATAGCGGTAGATTGTGAAATTTGTCATGGGGACCATGATGCAAGTAGATGCCCCTCTTGTACAATGTGCAAATTCCGGAAGAATGTATCTTGCTATTGTAAGATCTGTACCTCTACATCACCATGATACTAAGGATTGTAGGCTTATTGACCAGATCCATGAGGCCATTGATCATGGTGTGCACCAGACTAGCCTTGCCAGTGGTTCAAAGGAAGATGATCCACTATGAAGGATGCATGGATGGAGGGGCACATGGGAGAGGTTCTCATGGAGGATTTCATGGTCATGGTAACCAGAGGAGGAAGAAGTGAGTTCCCATGAGGAACCTGTTTCAATTGTGGATCTACAGAACACTACAAGCGTGAGTGCCCAGAGTTATTGCAGTGCTCGTGGTGTGGAAAGAAGCACAAGTATGAGGAGTGCCCTGAGTTGTTTGAGCACATGAGCCAACAACACCGGAAAGACAAGGGCACCATGATGGTGAGTATAAAGAAGGCTGACACATAGTGGATGCCACGAGTGACACGTGAGTCAGGATTGGAACCTGTTTTGGTGACAACACGAGTAGAAGTAGCACATGCCAAGGAAATACCAAGGAAAAGGACCCTAGTTTCAAGGGAAGAAGTGGTACATGGGAAATACCCAGACCCTGCTCATCAGAAGGAGGTGTATCAAGAGACTATGGATGTCATTCAGAGTTTACAGGGAGAAATCTAGTGTCTAAAGGAGCAGTCCAGGTAGCAGGAGCAAAGAAGGAATGTTGAGGCTCCACAGAAGGACCTGGATGAGGTCAAGGAAGTATGCAAAATGTTAAGGCAAGAGAATATTATTCCCTTGCTAGGAGAATGGCTATGAGAAAATATGCCATGCACCAGAGCGGAGTGTGAAAGGTAGGTGTTGCATGCAAACCTCCCTCCCCATAGCCTTGATTATGACAAAGAAATCACACTGAACGTAGTTGTGGATGGTTGGCTTCTAAGCAACATATTAATTGACATGGGAGTAGAAGTCAATGTTCTTACATTGGATGCCTGACATCAAATGGGAAGGCCCACATTGCAGCCATCTTCAAATGTGTTGTATATGGAAAAAAAACTAAGGCAATGCCCATTGGAGTATTAAAGGATGCAGTGATTACCATTCAGGGGGCCAAGTTTACTGGAGACTTCAAAGTCTTGGCACTCACCGAGGTAGACAATTTTCCAGCATTGCTTGGGCACCCATGGTGCTATAAGAACAATGTTGACCTGAGGTTCAACAAAGGATATATCAGTTTTGAAAACAAGGAAGAATGGGTCATCATCCCTCTGACGGATGGGAAGTTCGACACCTTACACTGAACCTTTGGGAGAAGAGGTCCTTGATAGAATTTATGTGCACTCCATCAGAGACCCAGAGATAATTCACCCTACAGAAGGAGTTATCCAATTTGAGGATGCCCAGTCTGTGAGTGATACCACAAGCATGGCATGTGACAATTGGGTGCATGGGACCTATGAGTTAATTGGGTGACAACTGAGGGGGTATGTAACAAAAGTGACCAAGGCACTCACTCAAGCATCTAGGAGGAAAGAAGTTACCAAGTTACTCTGGAGGGGCATACCCTTAAATTTTCTTATGGGACATGGAAGCTCAATGGAAAAATGAGGATGAAAGAAGAGGGATGCTCAGTTACAGCCTACTCAGGACTGCAACACGCTGGTGGGCTACACATCAGGAGAGCCTCCTGGAGTGGCATGAGGTAAGAATCACATTCTCTGTAAGGTTTTCCAGAAGCAACGCACCCACGGTCATTCAAGACTACCATGGTAAAGAGACCACTTCATTCCATATCCAAGCATGTGAGAAGGCCTGGATAGGAGGTGCAGAAGCCTTACCACCATCATTATGGGTACATAAGTTGTATTCCACACTACAAGGTTGTGCGTGTGCATGGTATATCCATTCAGAAACACGCCACCAGACTGGTAATTGGAAAGAATTGATGGCTGATCTCATTCAAGCATTTGAGTATCAGAGTACAAAGCCATCAGTGGATAAGGCATTACAGGTTGTCAAGTGCCTTACAATAGGGGATAGTGCTATGGTGGAGGATAGAATACAAGAGTTTCTAGGTGAACCTGGCTTGGAGGCGTGCTTTGAGGAAGAGGAATCAGAAGAGATACAACTTGAGCAAGCATGCATGGAAAAAGAAAAAGGGAATATGGTGTATGTAATTGATGGGGAGGAAGTGGAAATCTTGGATGTTAACCATTCTGTAGGGACACGTGAAGTGATAGATAGTGTTGATGAATGGGTGCGCACCTACCATGAACCATTAAAGACAAAAAAGGTTAACATTGGTACAGAAGAGGAACCTAAGGAGGCCATCATCGGGGATTATTGGTCAGAGAAGGAGGTCTCTAAGATCATTGATCTGTTACGTGAGTTCCAGGATTTATTCCCTCATGGGTATCATGAACTCAAAGGCATTCACCATTCCTTGGGGGAAATGAGGATCAAGTTGAAGGAGGGTGCACACCCAGTTCAGAAGAGACCATACCAAATGAATCCTAACCTGCGTGTGAAGGTCAAGGAAGAAATAGATAAGATGATAGCATCAGGCATCATTGAAGTTGTTGAAGAGTCAGAGTGGGTAAGTCCAATGGTCATTAGTATAAAAAAGGATGGAAGGATAAGGATCTGTGTAGACTATAGGGAGTTGAATGTAGTTTGTGTCATCGATCCTTTTCCAACCCCCTTCACTGAAGAAATTTTGGAAGGAGTGGCCGGACGTGAAGTCTATTCCTTTACGGATGGATTTTCAGGGTACCACCAGGTTCAGATCGCAAAGGAGGACCAGGAGAAGACAACTTTCACCACTGAGTGGGGAAGTTTTTCCTATACGGTCATGCCCTTTGGGTTGAAGAATGCACCTGCTGTGTTCTCATGCATTGTGGTGCAAGCCTTTCAGGACTTCATCCATAAATTTCTTCAAGTCTATCTCGATGATTGGAAATTGTATGGGCTAGTGAAGGACCACTGTGATAACTTACGATTAATGTTTGAGAGATGTCGGTAGTTGAGGATATCCCTCAACATTAAGAAATGTGTCTTTGCTACCCCATTTGGAACATTATTGGGGCACATCATATGTAGGGAGGGCTTACTAGTAGATCCCACCAAAGTTGTTGTCATTGTGGGGTTGGGGGAGCCTACTAGCCAAAGCACAGTGCATGGATTCCTTGGGCATACAGGGTATTATAGGAAGTTCATCAAGGGATATGCCAGGATAGCCACGCCCTTAGAAGAGTTGCTTAAACACAAGAGTGCCTTCCTTTGGGGAGAGGCACAACAGAAGGCATTTAATACTTTAAAGGATAAGCTTGTCACCACACCCATACTACAATTCCCTTCTTGGGATAAGCCTTTCCATGTTCATGTTGATGCCTCAGGCACAACCATTGGAGTATTACTGACACAACCAGGTGAAGGGATTGTTGATCATCCCTTGTGTTTTGCCAGTAGAAAGTTAACACCAACAGAGAAAAATTACACAACTACTGAGCATGAAGCATTATCCATGATCTACGTGCTGCATAAGTTTAGGTAGTATCTGTTGGCAACACCCTTTATATTCTACACGGACCACATGGCATTAAAATACTTAGTCAATAAGCCTGTTCTTCAAGGGCGCATATGTCGGTGGGTCCTGCTATTTCAAGAATTTGAGTTCACCATGGTTGTGAAGCCAGGAAAGAGTAATTCTGGACCCGATCATCTATCTAGGATTGACTCAGGGGAGGACACACAGAGCATTGAGGAGACTATGCCAGATGCACAACTGTTTAGGTTGTGGCACACACCCTCAGATTTGGAGGACATTGCAGTATTTCTTAAGACAGGTGTGGCACCAGAAGGAATGAAGGCCTTGGAGAGGAAACAATTGGCCATACGCACCATGCCTTACATGCTGATTAGTGGAGATCTATACAAATTGGGTCGTGATGAGGTTCTGCACCGATGCATGCTAGAACATGAGCACATTGCAATTATGGAAGAAGCACATGGTGGGATCGCAGGAGGACACTATGTGGGAAATGCAACCACGTGGAAGATTTTGCTCATAGGGATTTGGTGGGAAACCATTTACCAAGATTGTATTGAGTTTTGCAAGGCCTGTGACCATTGCCAGTGCCTTGGAAAACCTGGAAAGAGGGATGAAATGCCCTTACGACCAATAGCCAGTGCGGAACCATTTGAGAAATGGGCTATCAACTTTGTAGGACCAATCTCACCAGTGGCACGAAGGACTGGTTCATGGTATATCATCACTTGCACTGATTATTTGACATGGTGGGTAGAGGCAACACCTACAAAGGATTGTACAATGGCTACAACTGCTAGATTTTTATGGGAAAATATAATCAGCAGGTATGGATGCCCATTGAGTTTGACAAGTGATAGAGGTACACACTTTCTCAATGAGACGGTCAGGATTCTGTTATCAGAATTTATGGTGGCCCATCACAAGACTACCCCCTATCACCCTTAATAAAATAAAAATGTTGAGGAATTTAACAAAATACTTAGTCACACATTGACTAAGATCTGTGATGTTGGTAGACAAGATTGGGATGACAAAGTATCAGCCGTTCTTTGGGCATACAGGACAACCTACAAGAGGTTAAATAAGGCCACACTATTTCAATTGGTGTTTGGCATAGAGGCTATCCTACCAGTTGAATTCATGTTACCTTCACTGCGTATAGCACACACATGAGGATTAGCTGATGAGAAAGCACTGGAAGAAAGGATTGACAAATTAATGCAGTTAGACGAAAGATGGTCACTCGCCAGGTGGAGCCAGAAGACTGAAAAAGAAAACAAAAGGCATGGCATGATCATCACATCAAGAACAAGAAGTTTGAGGTTGGGCAGATGGTTTTTCTATATGATTCCAAGTTTCTGCGCCATCCTGGGAAGCTAAAAGTCCATTGGTTGGGCCCTTACATCATCTCGTACATCCTTGATTCAGGTGCATGCCAGTTGCAAGCGCTGGATGGGACGAGATTACCAGGACACTTCAATGGGAGTAGGCTGAAGCCCTACTATAAATAAGTCTTCTTGGTGTTTGTAAATAAGGTAGTATTGCCAGTTAGAATAGACTTTCCTTTAATGCATTTTCTTTTCTTGTGTTTCCCTTTCTCATTGTTCATTCCTTTCTGTTGTTTTGTTTTGCACCATGTGCACCAGTAACCACATTACTTTTTGAAGGTTGTGTATGCGCAGAGGACCACACATCTGTTTTAGTGTGGGGTGGAGTGATGCAAAGTATAGGCCTGTAATACAAGTGTGCGTTGGCAGTAGAAGTTGTGGTGAATGGCCTGGTTAAAGGACTAAAGGCACATAAGGTTAATAGGCACATAGAGAAGAGATGGACGTAAATGGTTGGTGTCAAGAAAGCCTTGAAGAAACCACATACAGGAAAAAGGAAGAGCGCAGGAACAACATGAGGTAGGCAAGGGAAAAAATAGGGAAAAGGATGGAAGAAGTGCCTTCGGCGCTATGAACGCGCGCGTAAGAGTCTTCAGTCGGGTTGGATTTTTGCACGCCAGAAGGTTGTAAAGGGGTTTTCACACAAGATGTGGCACATGGGAAAAGGTGCTTAAGACCGGCTTAGTGGAAAAATCCACATTTAAGGTCAAAGTATGGTGGTAGGTGAGAGAGCATTTAATGCTAGGAAAAGAGAAAAACTATAAATAAAAGGTCGAGCACTTCATTATTTGCATTGTAATTACGAAGGGAAGAAAGCTCTTGTGAACTAGGGCATCCAAAGCAAGATCTTTGTGATGAAGGAAGCATTTGAGAGATCTGAAGTGCATAGCTAGGGTAAATTCACAAACCAGTAGGAAAGGAGTACACAGGCATGGAGAAGTTAAGTAAGCAAGCACCGTCTTGTGAAAGGGTTTTTCCAGTTAGGGTTTGGCGACTAGGGCACAAAGTTAGAAGGATTTTTTCCATGAAGATTGAGCTTGGGGCTGGATAGAGTGGTAAAGAAGAGCAAGAGGGAGAAGTTCTAAGTACTAAAACTAGTCAGAAAGATGGCACCCAGAAAACCAACCATCTCACCAAAGAAGCAAAAACAAAAGGGCAAGGGAAAACAAACAACATCCATCGAGAGCACAAATGAAGAATGGTACGCAGAGATGCAGTACCCAGATGGGGTGTTGCTGGGAAAAGAATGGGAATCACACCTAAGGAAGATGATGGTGAGTGATTATAACCATCACACAACTACAACAGAGAAGGAGATGGCCTTGGAATTGGTGTGCCCAACCAACAAGAGAATGCCAGAAGGCATGCCCATTTACAACAACGAGGTAAAGGTTAAGTTGGAGAAGGTAGGGTTGCTGTAACTTTATGAATTGCCATACTTCAGAAAACATGAGAGCCTCTACCAATGGATAATGGAACACATTCATGAATACCACTTTTTATTTCACGGGGTGCAAGATGCGCATAACTCCCCAGTTAATTTCCAAGTTCACAGGCCTTATCTGTGAGGGGATAGTCTGATGATGACCTAAGTGACAAGGAGGCCATCAAGGAAATAGTTGTTGCATATGACTATAAGAAAGGATCATGATACTTTGAGATCACTGAGATCCCAGACCCCATGATGAGGATGAGCACATGCTTGGTAACCAAGCTCAATGACCAAGAGAGATGAAATCAAGTGAACAAGGCATGGCTGAATGTGTGCCAGAAAATATCTGAGGGGACCATCTACAACTTATCCACTTTCATCGTGGATGAAATCATCAGCAGCACACAAGAAGGTGAGAAGATACTATTTGGTAATGTCCTCCTCACAATTGTCTTCTCAGAAATCAGAGTGCCCGATGGGCTGGAAAGGTTTGTTTGGGAGTACCCAGAAGAGGATCCCTCACCCACGAAGCGTTCACAAAATATACTTGTGAGACAATGACAGCTACACACAAGGCACATTTAGAGAAATGGTACAAGTGCATGAGGGACATGTGTTCAGGGTGGAATGGAGAATTCCAGAGCAGTTACCCATGCTCGTGCAAGGAGAAGTAAATTCATGGTATATCAACACTTCTGCATTGGCAGATTTAGGTTGACAGATGAAACAATGAGCCCATGGTGCAAGCTTCCCTTCTCCTTCACCATAAAATACTTCCAAGTGGGGGTGAACAGATTTAAAGAGGCCAAGAGACTAAGGTTTGACCTTTGTGAAGTAGATCAAGACCATAGAGAGCTATGGAGGAAGTTGGTTTACCCCAAGAAATGCACATACACCAAGAGATATGTCTCCCACGAGATACAGATGATGAAACCAGTGACTTTTCCAATCATTGGAAGGGATGTAGCAAGGATATACCTTCACATCCAGGCCAAAATTTGAAAAGGGTGCATACTTGGAAAATGATGTATCCATCCCTGAGGACCCCATAGGTAGAAAGAATCCCACACCAAAGAAGAGGGAAAGGGAAGAGGTGCAGAAAGCACCAAGTGTTCAGGCTACACAAGCGGTAAGCACGCCAGAGACAAGCGCTAAGCCCAGTACTTATACATGGAGAAAGAAGTCCCCAGTGAAAGAAAAGACTCCAGAGGAAGAAGCACCAAAGCACGAGGAACCCATCACCCAGGAGAGGTCACCAGAGGAGGAGGAGAAGGAAGCAGAATCTCCTGCCAGGAAGAAGCAAAAGGTGATGGAAGAAAATGATTCAGAGGATACATAGAGCTTGGAGGCTTATAGAGGTGACAAGGATGATGATGATGAAGATGAACCAGGAGGTGAGGACCATCCTATCTATGAGGTTCATGACTCAGAGGAGGAAGGAGAGGAAGAAGAAAATGAATACATCTTTTCCAAGAGGAAGAATAACAAGGAAGAAGAAGATACTCAAGACAAAGGGGGTAAGTGAGGAATTCACCAAAGAATCAAGGACCCCAAGCCTCACTAAGGAACAGATAGACAGGCCACAGAGAAGGAAGTGGCCAAGATCATTGAAGACCTAGTAGAGCAAGAGATGGAGTGCAACGGTGCGGACCTAGTGATGAAGGAAGCAGAGGTGGGAAGCATAGAAAAGGAATATGGCAGCATGGGAGGGGATCCCAGTTTGGCTGTGAGCTTTCCTAAGGCCATGCACACAGGGAGAAAAAGTGCAGAGGCATCACAGGTTCAGAGGATGGGCTATATTGATGACCCAAACAAGGTGTTGCACACATGCTTTCAAAGCACCATACCAATGGAGAAACTCTTGGCTATGACATCATTTGATGAGGAAGGTGCATACCCTCAGACAAGGAAAATGCTTTCTTGGGCATTTGAGTCCCACATCGATGAACCAGAATTCAAAGTGAGCCAAGGGGAAATAATGAAGGTACCAGAGTCAAAAGGTGACAACCCCTTGGTAAACACTCAGCGGCTATCAGATGAACAAATTTGCAACACGCTGAATAAAGTTTCGGTGGAAGTAGAGGCCAGACTCTTTGGGAGGAATGACAGAGTGAAGTTTCTAGAGGCAGAGCTGGAGAAGAAGGAAGAGGAGCTGGAGAAAAGAACTAAGGAGTTAAAACATGAGGAACTAGTCAGTGCTCAGCTAAGGCATGAATTAAAGGAAGAGAAGGAAAGGGTACGTGAAGTCTCCAAGAAGGTGGAGATGATCACAAGCACCATTATCTTGAAGCATCTAGACTTGACACCACCCACGCAGAAATATGAATCAAGCCTGTAATGCCTAGAAGACTTAACTCACATTCTCACAATGGAAAGATGACCACTGGCCTTGGAGTCTGTAGAGGAGGCATCGACACGCAAAGAAAAAGAGGACAAGATGAAGGTTGTGGCCATTGTGGCCCAGTACAAGAAATCCTTGTGGATGTAAAGGCCACCACGCTGATAGCAGAGGCTGCCTATGACAACTGCACTGATAGAGATAGAGTGGCGAGCATTCTGGTCACCACCCATGAAGCAGAGCTCAAGGAATTCTAGGAGAAGAACAAGGGGAATAGGGTGGAACATGACAAAATTCTAGCCGAGGTTGAGAAGAAATCAGAGGCTATTGAGACCTTGCGGGGCTCAATTAAGAACCAACTTAAAGAATTATATCCCCAGATCACTCATAGGATGGACACACTTGAGGATATGGGAAAGCAATTGGAAGAGGTTGTGGAAACCATGAGTGCCAAGGGAGAAGGGCTAAGCTTTGAAGAGGTGAGCACCCTAGTCGGTGACCTTTGTCAGCAAGCACAGAGTGAAGTCGATACCTGGAATAAGTTGGAGGTAGACTTGATGAAATATTTCCCTCTCCTCTTGCAGAAATAATCATAGTTCCCCATTCTTTCATTCTTCCCCAAAATTCTTCATTCCTTTATTCTTTCTCCAAACTATTCAAGGACGGTCATTCTTTATTCTTTGAGAAAATGTTCCCATGGGTGGAGAACAGGCATAGTGTGGGGTGATGTTGGGCCCCTAATTTATTGGCTAAGTACAGAGAAGCACGTGGGCATGGACCTATTTGGAGAAGGGCACGCAAGGAGAAAGCACGCAGGACAGGGTTCTAGGAGGGTTTAGTAGAACAAGTGGCACACGTGCAAGGTAGAGAAAAGGTTTTGGGACTTAGCCATATTTGGCGTATCAGACAGAACATGAGAAAAGCATGACCCGACTGCGCATGCGGAGTGGATAAGGTGCCAGCCTGACAACAGGGTGGCCTAGGAAGGAATATACCTTGCGATGGAAGATTCTAGAAGGCCATCATTGTAAAGAGTGGAGAGCTCGAGCCTGAAGAAGCATGCTCCCATGGAGGACCACCTTGGACACTTGGAAATGGATCTGCAACTCCCATGAAGGCTTGAAGGTGTTGAGAAAGGCTATAAATACAAGCACCCAGTAGAGGAAAAGGGAGAGATTAGAGAGAGAGAGAGAGATGAGAGGTGAAGCTCTACAGAAATAATTTGAGAGCTTTATGGGTTGGGCTAGGAGATATGTAGGAAGAATGATGTATCAAGGTATGGGTACATGTTTTTCTTTTGCATTGTAAGGGACGTAAGTCCAGTCTTGCTACATGGTTCTAATCTGCACTATCATTTTGGTCTGTAATGACCCTGATAGATGTAATGTGATTACTGGACATGTTCAAATATGAATATATGTGGTTCACGGCTCATACATATCTCTTTTTGTTATGTTCAGTGTGTTTCATATGAATGAGTATAATCATTATGCATCCTCTTTCCCTCATGGTTCAGATCTATCTTTTGTCAATGTGCTTCTTGTCTGAATGAATACATTAGTGTATCATTTACTCTAAGTTCTTAGTTGAATAAGGAGTTTCTTCTATCTTTCTATTATGCATCTATGCTACATTCTTGCACAACTCACATAAAAGAGGGGCTCGACACCCACACGTGCCTCGGGTGAGTGCCCAGCGCCCACTGGGTGATAGGCCGATGCGCATGGGATTGTCCTTATTTGTTAAGGGGTACAACAAACTTAGTGCATCAAAATGTATTCTATGCATTTTCTCACAATGAGCATATATGCAAGAGTTGATGATACAATGAAATGCTATTATGATCAAGAAAAAACTGCACACATGAAAATATAATCATAAATGTGTTAAACAATTCCATACGAACAATATTATTAGACTCTCATTTTCAACCGGCCTTGTTCTAATAATCTTGCGCACTCTTCGTACTAACCAAATCTATACCAAATCTTGGTAATTAGGAATCATAAGCAAAAAACAAATAATCTTCTCTCTATATCTCATAGAGAATGGTGGATACATTTTATAGTTTAAACTTATCCTATAAACAAGGAGGCAACTCTAACTATATTTCTATACATGAAAGCTGTTAAAACAACTCATACAAATATTATTTTCTACCCCTAATAAAAATTAATGGAGCACTAATATAGAATTCCTAACATTAATCATATAGAAAACACATGAGGCACCTTGAGGAAGAAAAGTGTTAATGACATGCCAATCCTCCCTCTTCTCCCAATTTTTTTAATTCACACCTATGTATTTTGTCCCATTCTGATGTTTTCTATTGGGTATTATGAAAAAATCATCAAATTTGGTTACCTTCACCTATACCATGAGTTAAGGATTTGGTTTTTATACACATACCATTTTGCATAGTGTTGTATTTAAAATACCCAATGATGATTACGAGGATCTCCAAAAACATGACAAGATGGTTTAAAATGCTCAGACTAGTTGCACAATCTAACCCTATCCCATTTTCCTTAATTTACTCTTCTCAAACCCTTTCTAGACCATTTTGGAGGACTTCACATGATTTCTAACCCTTCTTCCCATCCCATTTCCAACCTTTTATGCTATTTCCATGGTGGTCTTATCCCATGCCATGAAAATTATGTCTACCACCGTGGCTATTTTGTCCCACAACACAACATTTTTAGTTTCATTTGCGGTGGTTGTGTATTACCGATTGACGGGTTCATCTCCTAATGTGGTGGTTACTGTTGATTGGAGTTTCTTGCTACCTGTCTAGATTAGTGTACAAGAAATCAATAAACACAAAACAATGTCGAATATGCAAGGGCTTAGTACCTTGGAGATAGTGATGACTGATACAGGCGCAAAATAGATGATAAGCTCCTCGTAGTGATCTCAAAAAACGTGTAGCTCAAAGACACTAGAGGAAACTAATTAGATATTTTATGAAGGGGCTACCTGACAAAACAGATCCGAGAAGCATTAAATTCCTCGGTGGCTGTCAACCCCCGTGTGATAAAGAATAATGATTAAATACAAGACACATAGATAACATGCAAGCTGATGATCAAAGGAACCTGACGATGCTAGTATGTAGAAGGTGCTACTGATATGATTAAAACACAACGTGAAACATGAACCACACTACATGGACCAAAAAATCATGAGTAGAGTATTGTGGGGATTATAGTGTCATTACAAGGACACCATGAGGATATTATGATAAACAAGAAGCTTAAAATTCAAAACAAAATTTTCCAAAATTTTCCAACCTATCCTTCCGAAGGGGGAAGGCCCATATTTATAGCCTAAAGGTGAGGTTAGGCTGTGGGTTATTAGATAATCAGGTTTGGGTAAAGTAACCCTGATTAAAAGAGGTGATGTGATTCAATGGGGCTCACAATTTGACTTATGAGGTTAAAAAGATAAGGATGTGATATGGAGTGGGGAGTATGAATGACATAGTTAGGTGAAATAATAGATTCCATTTTTGGAAATAAGAGTGGGATATCAAATGGGTGTATTATTGCCCATGGATTGAATAATTTTGAGATATGTGAGATAATACCAAATTTTAATTATTAGATGGGTGTATATGGAGCCTATTAATTAATTAAAAATTGGGTGAGTAAAATGGATGGAATTCATTCAAATTTGGGAAAAAGAAAAGCGAGAGGGAAAGTTGAATGAAGGAGAAGAGTTACACCAGAAATTGGTGTCTACAATTACATCACCTCCTCCTTTTAGAACTAAGAGTTATGTCTAGGAAAATTCTACCTTTTCCCTCTTAATTTCATGCATGGTTTTTGGTTCTAATTTTAGGTCACACATACATTTTTTTTCTCATTTATAACCCCCATTTCACCTCTACTTCCCAATTAAACTTGATTTTAACACATAATGATCTAGTCAACCTGTAATGCCTCTCATTTTATTGTCCTTAATGACTTTGATAAAATAAAATAGAAATACTGTGTGTGTGTGTGTGTGTGTGTGTGTGTGTGTGTGTGTGTGTGTGGGTATATTTAAAATAAGGTAAAATAAATGTAGATGTGTATAGATACACATATATTAGTTGTTTAAATAATAATTAAAATAAAATAAAAAATATGGAAAATACCGTAAGGGCAAGTTGGGGGTAATAAGTATTTTGTTTTAGGGTTTTCTCTATATTTAGGGGCGCACGAAACGACCATGGAATTTTTAAAGAAAATATTGTGGTGGTGCACAACCAAAATCCATAATCTTTGCTGGTATACTCCTCACAGGCATAGAATTTGAAGACCACCCTTGCATGTCAAAAGGAAAATATATGACCGTCTGACCATATATACGTCTTTCGATTTACGTTTTGAATAATATTTAAGATTTTAAAAAAAATTATAGCTTAGATAATATTATTTTCTGCTGTTACATTTTGTGCAAAATCAAGATTGGAAAAAGAAAAAGAAATACAAGGTTAATTGGAATAAGTATGTTATTATACATGGTTGCACATTGGGTTTAAGCATGGGGAGAAAGCTAAAACCATTCATTTTAATTAAAATTATTTTTTGATATAAATTTATTAGTACTCTCTGAATCATCTCAGGCTATTTATTGTGTGCATTTAAGATAGAACAAGCCTTCAAATAACAAAAAATTACCAAATTTATGACATGTAAAACAAACAAACAAATAATAATGCAATAATTAAACACCATATATGGAGTTGCATTGATATTCTTATCCTCTTTTTACTTGAAGTTGAAATAAAATCTGCATTGAATATAAATATAAATTACTTTGCATTTAAAGATTACATAGAGATAATCATTCTAAATTTAAATAAACTGGAACTAGAATAGTAAATTACTAAATGGTTTGAAAAACCACTATAGAATATCTTGTAGATTTAGAAATTGTAATTGAAGATAAATTAATTTTTTCTAAATTTATTTTTGAACAAAAAATAATATTTAAAATCATATATCATTATATATTATATTTTTTAGGGTTTGTAAAAAAGGTACGCCTTCAAATTTACAACTTAGATAAAAACTAACAGGTCTAAATTTACGGTTAATTTTTTAATTTAATTGTAAATTACTATCAAAATATAGAAAAATGGTCATGAACCATCAAATTCTAGGCTCCTCACATGCACTAAGATAAACACGTTTTGAATAGGGTATATGCATCCATCAAATTACGGGAGCACAAAGTTTAGTATGATATTGCAACGTATAAAAGACATTGGAATCTATGCACAAATCCTAGCCTCCAAAGCATTTAGACATGGGTATCCTCACAAGGCATCAAAACATTGTTCAATATGTAAGGAAATGTGGTCCAAGTCCAACCAATTCATATTTACCAACATATTCTTTACCTACACATTTAGATACCTTTCAAAGCATTGTGGACAAAGTAACTTTGTTAGATCTATTAGTTGTAAGTGCTCTATAAGACGTGTGAAAAATGTGGAAATATACACAAGGAACATGATTTGTTGGAGATAATGCCTCAACAAAAAATGTTCAAGGACAATGATGATTGCAAAATATGCACAAAATGGGATAGTTGAGAGGTCTTTGGAAACTTTTATATAAAATGAAAGGGGTAGATGTGAATTTGGATTCCATTAAATGTATTAAAGAGTCACGGTCTTCATGGATTGCAATGGTTGTGGGAGATGTAAAAATTAGGTGTGACGAAAAGGCCTTGGGAATCCCACAAGTAAATGTAATTTACGTGTGTATTGATAACTCCATAACAATTTCTCACCAGATTCTTCCAGTCATGTATACACTACTCTTTTTCTACTCACTTTTGAAATCTCTTTCGTTTATATTGGTTTAAATGTTAAATCCTAAATCAAGTTGTTATAAAAGTTTTGTTTTAAATCACATTGTAAACCACATTAAATAGTTTCCTAACATCATGGTAAGCCAAAATCGTTAAGTGGTTTTGTTGGACGACATGTCTAGCACTAGGTCATGAATTGAACCAAAACAAAACTCTAACCCATTCAACATTGTATACACTTCGTAAAAAATAAAACTGGAAATGAAAAGGGATTCCAAAATGAAAACTTATAATGTTAAAATAGTCTCAAATTGTGATGAAATCCTGTCAAAACATACACATAAAAAGTGTCTATATACCTCTTTTCTGCTGTTAAAATTTTTAGGTTGTGGAGCCTATTTTCATGTGTGAAAGTTTTGTAGACTGTACACTAAGAGTACTATACACTTTCCATAGTTGTCTCACCAGGGTTTGGGGGTGTAGCCCCCAGAAAAAAAAATTGGCCTTAAAACATGCCCGATATATCAGGAAACATGCTTTTCTCATATGTGTGGGATTTTTGACCCATAGGTTTATGGGACGGTTTTAGCCCATGGTTTTAATACCCACGGTTTTGTAAAACTACTTAAGCAGTTGTCTACTTATGTGGTTTTATGCATATGGTAGTTATATAATGTAACATTGCAGATGTGTTTGAATTTGGGTGTGAATTTAGTAGAGTTTGTTGAGCATAGCTCCAAACAGATCTGGGTGTTGTATTGAGAGAGCGGTGGCTTGTAATAAAATATGAGCAAGTAATTCTTAGTGGACGTATCCCAAATTGGGTGAACCACATTAAATACTGTCTCTTTGTGTTGTCTTATTTTATTCTGCATTTTTATTTGAGATCTGTAATATTTGTCTGCATATTAGTTTCTATTGTTGCGATTCTGAGAGGGATTATTCTACATATTTTATCCCTTATTTCCCAAAAAAAATATTACAACCTTTTCTTTTTCATATGAAGACCTCATCCCAACATGAAAATATCATTGAAACATTTGGTAATCCTGTTAGCCAAGTGGGCATCAGTCCCTTCAAAAAACTGGTTGCTGGGAACAACCGTTTGACTATGAACGAACCCTCCAGAAACCACTTCATATTTTATGCCTATGGATCCTAGAAGAAAAATTTGACCCTATATACCTCTTCATTGTTATAAGGGGAATAACATAGTGTATTTCATTTTAACTGCTACCCCCAGAAAGTGCCTTTTGAGAATCCGTTTCCAAACCCACTTGGCTTAGTTTGGTGGAGGGAAAACGACTGCTTTCAAACTGATTGGCTCCGAAAGGTTATTACAGTTTGAGCCTCGGTGATTAGTTTTAGATTTCATCTATTTCTAGTGATTCTCTATATAGTAGAGAATAGGGTAGAGTATTTAATCATTCTATTTGAGGGTCGTGCTTCATTTTTGTAGGCCCATTCCATGGCCACTTGGGCTAGTTTGCGCAATAGTGCAAAAAAGGCCACGAACCCATGTTGACTCTCCAAGGTTTGTTTGATGCTCAAAATTGATGTGATGCCTAGAAATACATATGAGGAGTATGCATACATTGTTTGGTATAATAAATCAAGATAGTTAATGTAAGGTGATAATTGCATGATTTGACACCTATACCTAGGCTCTTGTAGTGACAATGAGAGAAAAAAAGTATGTTAGTAGTCGTAGAACTTGATGTTACTTTGAAAAGCATTTGAAAACTTGAATATTATGAATCAAAATTGTATGTACTATCTCTCACCCTCTTTGGTTATGGAAATGGTTTGGTTTACTCGGGTAAAATAAATGAGTGTTTTTCTCTTTCTAATCACTCTCCTAATCTTGAAAAGTTGTCTTAATTTAAATAAGTATGGAAAATGAATATTTTGTTCTCTCTAACTCTGAATTGACTTGGGAATTTTTTAGTAGGTATAGTCACTAAAATATGAAATTATTTCTATTACATTACGCCTCTAGTATGTTGTTATATACATGATTTCTAATTTTGGAAAATAGGCATTGGTGACACCTAAATATGCACTTATTACTATTACATTATGCCTCTAGTATGTTGTTATATACATGATTTCTAAGTTTGGAAAATAGGCATTAGTGACACCTCTTTGGTCCTTTTCTTAATTTGTTTAACTCTACTTACGTATCTTATCTGACATTTGCATTTTTTTGTTTGAGTCACAGGGATCCATGTTCTTGTCTTTTACTCTATTTTGGTTTGCTTATTGCAGGATAGTACCGTCCAGACATGATAGTAGTGCCCAGGCGCTAATGTCCTTCTAGGTGCTTCTGTCCTATTTGCTTGTTTTTATCCTTTGTTTGTTTTCTTTGGCTTTGTGTCTTTTCTTATCTTCTTTTCATGACCTAGGTCGTATTTTGGTGTCACTATGTGCCGAAGTTCAAACAAAAAATTCATATATAAACACAACCTACTAACTATTCTAAGGGGCAATTGGGATATCATTTTATATATCTGCCACATACAAAGAGAAACATAAGGGACTACATTATTCATTGCATAAGGGGAGGTTATTCTAAATTCCATATCACACATTCTTTCATTGGGATAAAGTAGTTGTAGAGCACTATTCTTTGTGTGACTAAAACTAGGGAATCCTAACTCAAGGGACACAATTTTAATCACACACCACAAGAATTACATATATTCTGAAATGTAGTGCAACTATCAACAATAAAATCACATTGGGGTGACTGCCGGGGTCAGTCTGACTCTCTCATTTACATTTTTCATTCAGTCTAATGTGTGCTTGAGTCTTGTGCATGTAGCTAGGGTTTTTTTTGTAGGTACATGTGTAACAAAGTAGGAGTACGATAAACCCGATGTGACCTATAATAAGATAAAAATAATAAGAAGAAACACAAAAAAACTAGATCCAGTTCTATCCCTAAGACACTATCACCCGGAACATACATCAACGTTCAGGAAACTGTGTCCTTTCTTATAATCTTATTTGTTACCACCACTTAGTCAGACACACTGGCACATCACTCAAACTTATGTCCAAGTTCTCACTTGAAGCATGTGCAACCTATGAGGTTCCTCTTTGTTAGATCATGTAAGATTTAAAATAACCTAACATATTACACAACATATACTAGAAATCATGACAAAAACAACAACAATACAGAGCTTTGATCATTCATTCCATAACATATACAATTAATAACAATATTTGAATGCCAATGAAACCTTTTTCATCTCTCCTATCCTTGGAAATCTATAACAGATCATCCATTACATTCACAAGATCTCACATTACAAAAATATAAGCTGTTCTAATAGAGCAATTCATTCTTGTACTAAAAAACTATGCACATACTTATATTACACGCACCACACATAATAATCTCTCTCAATATTATACACCACACCCTTTACATGGACATGACCACTATATATATATATATTTTACAATTCTTTAATATATTAATAGAATCTTCTATACTTAGCTTACATGTACCTCTTATCTACATTCTAATCTTCAACTGACCATTCTATTTCCATGCATGCTATTAATAGATTACTTCACCTCCACACCATGCTATATTTATCTACATCTTCCCATGTGTACTTACCCTTTATCCAATGCCTTGCATGTTCTTTAACACTGATTTTATCCATGATTTTATAGCTTTTCCTTTCTTTTCACACCATTTATACTTTTCCTTTTTTAAGAATTATGGCTGAATCATATACTGACTATTTCTTATCTTGTGCATGAACATTTTGCACATCCCTTTCTTCTACACTTTCATGTAGAACTTTGCACATTTTTCTATACTTGCATCATTTCATCTTATTATCACTTCTTATGGTTTACGTGTGTCATCCCACACATGGTCTTCATCCTCTACACCTGGTTCATACTTAGCCACTTTCTCAACCCAACATTACCCTACACTAGGAATATTTCCCGTCCTCAGAAATATAATGAATCAAAGAATAAAATAATAATTGATGAATGTATAAATGAAAAAATGTGGAAATACCCTAATAAGATCAAAGAATAAAGAATTTTCCCTGGACACGTAAAAAATTAGGCTATGACGATGGTATAAGTTCTAGGAACTTTAGGATGATCCCCTTCTCTGACCGCTTCCACTCCTCAAGCTCGTTAGATACCTTGTCCGAAGCTATATCAAAAATATCTAGAATATTTTCTAGAGTCAAATAATTAGCCTTCTCCTACAACTCTTTTATTACAACACCCCATTCTATGGCGATGCCCTCTAAACCACCTACCCTATGCATTACCATTATTTATAGTTCACCAAGCCTGTCTTCGATCCTGTCACACTTAGCCTTCATTGATTCCTTCTTCTCACTAATTTCATGAAAAACCTTTTCGTACTTAGCTCTATTTGTTAATAGTGATGACTAAAGTTTCTTCAATTACGCCTCATCCTTAGCAATGCATGCATTTAAGATCATCGATATATCCTAAAAATTTGTAAAAATATTTTCAGCCTTTCATGCAAATTTCTTCAATTTGGTGCCAAGAGTTGTATATTATCTAGTTTTTCTCCACCTTGGCCTTATTTACACTTGCCCACTCTTCTAATGTAGGCCCTTGCCCATTATTTACCTTTACCAGTAGTAGTTGTACTAGTTCTTCTAAGTACTCCATCTCTGTGTTATGGTCTGGTCTAGTTTGCGCTGCAAAATTTGGGCACACGCACACAATATTATTGATAAGGCTGGATTATTCATTATATACATCTGTCACCTCCTTCTTTGTTTCACTTAACTCCTCCACTAACCACTGATTCTTCATATATTTTCTCTCCATGTCCTTTTGCATTCTTTTTATTGCAACACCTTTATCAATATTTCTCAATCCTACCTCGACGACCATTTTATTTAAGGCCTTACATGCCTTCTCATCTGATAATTGAGTCGATTCCATCACTTTATAGACCTTATTTGGGTCCTTTTTTCCATGTAAGTAAAATACTAACTCCTTATTTACTTCAAACTCAGTCTCATTCATATGTGTTTGTAATGCCTAGGAGATGATATTTCATATGTGTGGGTGGGCCTCAACCTTATTGAACATCTCCCAACAAAATAGTTGGTTGGTGGGAATTGAGCTATGGAATATTTCCCTGAGGAGCTTAGTTGTGTCATCTATATATGACATCTCTGGGGGTATCTATGGAGGTTTCCTTGGCCTTCTTCCTCCTGTGCACTTCCTATAGGGTATCTCTTAGACAATATCTTAATGGACGTAACTTGTCTCCTTGCATGTGTCTTGGTCCTCTCCAAGTCCCTGATCTTGTGGATCCTATTCATCGCGCAATTCTTCATGTTCATCTTCACACTCTTCTTCATTCTCCTCCTTGCACTCCTCCTCATGTGTTTGTTCTTCATCTTAGAATTCCTCTTTGTGTTCTTGCTCTAGCTCTTCTTGATGTTCTTCTTCATTCAGGGTTATTCTAAATTTTCTTCCTCATCCACATCATGGATAATGTAAGTTTGTTCCTCCTCTTTAGGGTGGGCCTGCGCACTTCTTTATTTGGAGATATTTGAGGTGTCCATGAAGTTTGTTATGATTTTTCTTCTTTGCATTGCCTTTTCATCCTTCTTACGTGTGCTATGGTCCAACATAAATTTCTATCTCGTCATCATCATCATCTTCTTACACTTTAGAGGAGTGGACTCACACCTGTGCTTTGGAATTATGATAATTATCTTCTTCGATAGAGGTTGTAGGAGATTGGTGTCACACACTTTGACCACCTTTCCATCCTTGAGCTTGGATTTCAGGTAAATATACACCTGACACACCTCTTTTCCCACTTGCTAGTGTCATGATGGGATTTAAATCCACCATGTCAGATTCCATCATTTCTACATAGGGTGCCCTTATTTTTTACCTATATGTATTGTGCAATGTGTGGTAATAGGCATATACTTTGTCTGTGTTGAAGTTCAAAGGTTTTACATATTTAATCCTATTTAGCATGTTCTTGAAATATCTTGCAATGAATGCAAACAGTAGTTTGTACCAGGGCCCCATTTCTCCATTGAACAATAAAAATATTCCAAGGAAAAAGTGTTGCATGACTACAAACTTTGCCTACCCATTCAATACTGATGGTAGCTCTCTAGGCATGTGTCACTCATTTTCAAAGGCATCACACAACCTTTTGTACCATTTGTCCAAGTGCAACTTATATACATTGGTAACCCCACTAGAATAGGTATATATTATTCAAAATTTTTTGACATCGATTGAATCTCCACGGGGTGCTCCCATTCATTGTCATTTGGTCCATCCAAAATGCCTATCTCCCAAAACACTATAAGGATAAATATCAATCCCCAAGTTATATTATTCTCACCTTTCTCTGTGCTATGGATCCTTACTATCCTCAACAATGACCTTCAATGATGTATAAAACTATGTTATACTTTGTCCCTTGTGCCATATTCTGCATGATTTGAAGAAAATTCTTATTAACCTCTGACTACCTCTTGAGAGGCACCTAATTTATAGCTCACACAGGCTTGTAGAACTACTCTTATACCCGTGTCAGTAATATTAGCTATGATGAACATGCTGCCTCCCCTCTGGTAGTGCAACTCATGTAGTGTATCTTCTCTATTACATTCTTTTCAGGCATATCCAGAGCAATCTTTGTGCCGCTATCATGCATAACATTGTTACTCTGCTAATTAGTTTCATGGTGATGCAAATCCTTCTGCCAGGGAAGTATAAATAGTCCTCATGAACCCTAGACACAATCCCTTGGTATAGGCACGTGGGTTTACCAAAGAATTATAACTCATATTGCTGCAATAATATGACATCCACCAAGGTCTTGCAATTTTTTTATCAAATACTATATTCCATTCCATTTTTCACTACCTCATTTCTTTCAAAACATCATTCTGAATGTATGTTTCATGGCCTTGCACGTAATGGTTATACTCACTAATTTTACACTTCTATAACTGCGATGCCTATGGTTTTCCCATAATTACCTCTTGTGGATATTGCATCTCTGAGAACCAGTCATCTGATCCTTCCTCTAATACCTTTTTAACCTTTGTTTCCTTCCTTAATGTCATTGTTTAATTTGTTTGAATCTTCTGCAACTCTAATATTTGCCCTAAGTGCTTGGAAAATCAAATCCTACTTGTTCATGCCATTTTTCAACCTTGTCGATCACAATCATTCGTTTAAAACACTTCGTGCCCTATCTCAATCATGGAAATAAAATTTTGATATGGATAGAGAGAAATCAAAAGGAGCTTTCTTTCCATACAAATAACTCCCAAGAACATTCTTTCTTACTGCCACCATAAGGAGGATACAAAGAGTTTTAGACTAGTTCTTCTAGGCTATTTTGACTAGCCATTATTTTCTACCATCCAACCTTTGACATACATACATTCCATTATATACTCCCCTTATTTAATTACCACTATTTTTTGGTTTATTTATTATCATTAGGAATAGTTCTTTCTAGGGTATAGGCATCAATTTCATCCTAGCTGTTTCCACCATAAAAAAGAGGTTGGTCTCCATGCTTTAATTTTATTTTTCTTATTAATTTTTTTATATCTTTCTTGAATCATCTATTGATATTTTTATTTTGGAAAAAAACACTGAAAATTTAAAAATAGATTTGTTACATCTCATTTGCATCTTAATTGTTCATATCTTCATATTTAAGTCTCCTTGCTCTAGGAAAATCCCATACCTAGGATTAAGCTCTAGATTTTAACTCATCTTGCATAAATAATTACATATAGGGTTAAAATCATTATAATTGCATTCATTTTAACTGATTTGTGAAACAAGAAAGAATAGTTTTAATTTTTCTTTAAAAGGGCCATTAGTCTAGATAATCTTTGCTTATGAGATTTGTCTCACAATATAGACTTATTTTCAAGTCTACATGCTTTAGAGTTAGTTCATTTCATATGAAAAGAGATCTTATATTATATTAATTCAATAAGATACAAGATAACTTTCAACAAAAAAGCGGGTGGTATGAGAGCACGCCCCAAAACCACAAACAAGCTAGGTCGAGCCTAGGAGAACGAGAAACAAACTAGGTAGCCTAGGAGAAAACAAAAACTAGGCAGGGATTACAAAAAACCAAATCAAGCAGCAACAACAAACATGCCCGAAGCGGGCGGATCATGATCATCCGGCCAGCCCGAGCCAGGTAAGTCTTTGCTAGCATCCGAGATATCCCAGCCAGTGGGATTTTCTTCTTCCTGGTCTGCCTCTCCTCGAGTGGGGATGGCGAGGCTGAGGTGAGGAAATTTTTTAGAAGACGGTGGCAGCGGGGGAAAATTACACCCATCAATGTGTGTGCGTGGAGGCTGTAGGAGAGCCCCACCCGTGCTGGCGAGCCAGTGACCCCCAACCCTATTGGCAAGCTGGCGAAGGACTCCTTTGTTGGTGAGGGCGCGGCGATCCTCGACCACTTCGGCAAGCTGGTGAATAACTTCTTTGGTGAAGAGGGCCCGGGGAGCGTCGAGCCCAGCTAAAAGCACACCGTTGTGAATGGCTACGTCGACCACCACGGCCAGGTGGCGAGGAGCGCCGAGTTGGAGAAGGTGGCACACGGTCAACATTACATGGGGCTTCCCCCCAGTGTCGCAGTAGGGTCCCGAGGTGGTCTACCTCCAGCGTGACTTTGTTCGCCTCGACTTGTATCTGCAGCAACACATTCAAGATCACCATATATTTGTTATAAATGGAAAAATGTTGATCAACTGCAGAATTAGCAAAGAAAAAAGTATTTCTTTCTTTCCATATCCAAAAAAGAATTTCCCCTCTGAAAACATGCCAAATCTGGGTGAACATAGGCAGAAGCTTGGGATTATCCCCCAAAAGGATATGTTGCTAGGTAAAGCAATGTGGTCTAAGCGGAAAGAAGAATGAATGAATCCAGTTCCAGGCAAGCTGAGCTTTCAGACAAAACCAGAAAAGATGCAGAATAGTTTCCAAATGGCCGCAAAATGGGCATTTGGGATCCGGGACCCCAATTTGAACAAGGCGAGCCCTGATAGGGAGACCTTGGTGCAAAATACACCAGAGGAAGTGGGCAATCTTGGGCTCCACACAGATAGACCAAACAATGTCAAATCACCTACTCCAGGAGGACGGAGTGGACTGAATTCCCCATCGCGTGTTGAGTTTATCCACCATGGGCAGATGAGGCGAAAGCCAATGGTAGCCTTTACTGGCTGAGTAGTTGCGAAATGGAGTATCCACATACCATTTCCAGTCCATCCACCAAGGGCGAGAAGAATGCACAACTATTTTGTGCAGCATGTGGTCAGGGACCGAGTTGATCACTTCATTATAACTAGCCTGGTCCTGGTTGGAAAGCCAAAAATGAGTTTTAATTTCAGGCCAAGAGAACCAGGATTGCGAGTGTTTGCAGAATAAATCTTGAATGGTGTGAATTCCACGTTTGAAAAATTTGAGCGCGGAGATTCCCGGAACTTCTGCAAGACACTTATCCTGCGCTTGGAATATCGGTGACCACCAGAGGGATTGATGGTTAATGGAAAGCCCATTACGAAAACCGTCACCTTTCCATTGAAGCCAGGGTTTGATGCATTCCCATGCTTTCCAAATGCTCTTGAGCACAAAAGTGCCAATCACTTTGACAGGCACTGGGGCTATGAGCAGATTGATAAACCCCAATCCTTTCCACGCAGGGCAGCCATAAGGTGAGCCTTCTTCAATGTCATGTCGTAGGAGCACTTTCCAAGCTTCTTGGCCAGTGATGCTTCTAACAATCCATTTCACGCATAGTGCCCCCCTTGGCGTTGAATGTCAATAAGGCCAAGCCCCCCAGAGTTGCGGGGAAGGCAACATATCTCCCAAGCCACACGATGAAAACCTCTGCCTGTAGAGGCATTAGCCCATAGAAAGGCTTTGAGTAACTTTTCCAGCTTCTGAATAGAGGCTTTGGAAGGAACCCAACACGAAGAGTAATAAACGTGTGTGGCGCAAGAACTTTGGAACAGATTTGGAATTTCCCAGCCAATGATAAAGGTCTGGTAAGCCAATATTCCAGTTTTTTGGCCACTCTTTGAATAACATACTGCCAGAGCTCGGTCGGAGAGGCTTGAAAAGCAAAAGGAATACCAAGGAATTTAAATATTTCACCATGAGCCAGAACCTTCCATTCAAAAGTGGCGAGCCAATCAGGCACAAGAAGGAAAGATTACCGATAGCACTGGGTTTTTTGCCATTGAATTGAGGAACCAAATGCTAAACAAAAAATATCCAAGCATTGCATGACATTGCGAATGTTGGCTTCATCTTCAATGAGTGTAAGAAAGGAATCATCTACAAAATGACCATTTAGCAATTGAGAATTGGGCACAGAAGGTAGCATGATTCCCCTAACAAGCCCCTGAGATTTGGCGTGGGCCAATAAATACCCAAATCCTTCGGCAGCCAACACATAGAGTGCAGGAGCCAAAGGGCAGCCTTGGCGAATGGAGTGAAAAATCCCAAAGGGTTCCGAGCTGATGCCATTGATAGTGATCTGAGCAGAGGCATCTGCAAAAAGCATGCTGACAGATTGAATAAAAATGGGGCCAAAGCCAAGGGCTTGGAGCATGGCAAGAATAAACGGCCATTCAATCCGATCATATGCTTTCTCAAAATCAATTTTTATGAACATGGCAGATTGATTGGATCTGTGAGCCCATTCCATGCCCTCCCAAACAACAATGATGTTATCCAGGATATATCATCCCTGAATGAATCCTGTTTGTTCTGGCTGAATAACATCTGGGAGGATATTGCGAAGCCGCATAGCCAAAGCTTTGGAGCAATGATTTTGTAGGAGACATTCAACAGGGTGATAGGCCGCCAACAAGTAATTTGCTCTGGGTCTCCTTGTTTAGGAATGAATTTAATGTTCCCCTTGTTGATTCGTGGCCCTAAGGACTGGTTCTGAAATCCCTCGAGATAAACTTGAAAAAGGTCTTGACCGACCGAATCCCAAAGGGCTTTGTAGAACTCGCAGGGGAACCCATCGCAACCTAGAGCTTTATCATTGGCCATCTGCATGGTAGCATCATGAAGGTCTTCAATGGTAAGCATTCGGTCACATATCACCTTCTCAGCCTTAGACAGTGTGCACGACACAACACCCAGACATTGATCAAGAGCAACTTGTCAAGTTGCAGAGGGTTGTTGAGCTTGAAACACAAGCTTGTAGTGGCGCACAAAGGCTTGCAACATAAGTTGGGGATCGGTAACCCAAGCTCCACCTTCCATGATGGCCCGAATTTGCTGAGATGGTTTCTTGGCTCTGAGGGAAAGAAAGAATTCTTTCGAGACTCGATCACCAATTTTGAGCCAGTGCAACCGGGCTCGGATCTGTGCTCCCCTGGCATTGTAATTGTCAGCAATTTGAATTTGTTGGCGAAGCTTTGCAACATGAAGTTGCAGAGTTTCAGAGAAGGGATCACCTTGAAGCACCACCACCACTCGACTAAGAGCCGAGGTGTTAGTGGAGTATGAGCGGTGCCTGATTTTGGCCAGTTGTCTGCCATAGATTCTAAGGAATCTAGTTGTCTGAGTCATCGCGTCCTCCCACCATTGAATCCAGCTGGTATGCATAGGTGGATGATAACGTTGGCAATGACTAGGCCGGGGAGTTAAGTTCCACACACACTTGATATGATTGAGTGTGGGCCCATGTTGCATCAAGGCAGTATTAAGGAAGAATTGGCCTTTATGACAAAAAGTGCGTGTATCATGCCAAGTGATACGAAATCGTATTGGAGAGTGATCCGAAAGGACAAAGTCAGGCATGACCTCCACTGGCATGGAATAAATGCTATCAAACTCAAAATAATCTTGAGCTGACAGCATAGCTCTGTCGAGCCGTTTAAGTACTCGATTTGTTCCTCCTCAGAGATTGGACCAAGTAAACCATGCTTCTGATGTGGGAAAGTGAGAGGCGTTAGGGTCATAAAACCCAAACTTATTACGCATAAAAAACCACGCCTCCCTTTCGCCAGCTGTCCACCTCATCGGCAAGTGGCCACATTTATCAGTGGGTGACTCAACCATATTAAAATCTCCACTTATGACCCAATACACATCGGGAATTGTGTTGGTGATCCACCTCCACAGATCGGCCCTTTTGGCCACATCGTTAGAGGCGTAAATATTAATGAGGCCAAAAGGCGGCCGTCAACATTAAATAGGACCCATATGGCACGGTTGGTGGGGTCGATGCCATGGTCAATTAACAAGGGCCACCATTTGGGGGCAAAAGGGAAATTAAACCCCCACGCCCTGCTTCATGATTACTACAGAAAGCCAAGTTGTCAGGCCAGATGGATTTACAAACCATATGGAACTGAAAACCTGTAATTTTCACCTCCTGCAAAAACAAAACATCCAAATTTACAAATCTTTGCCGAGTTTCACGAACAACATATTTGCAACAAGAGTCTGTAAGACCCCAAACATTCCAAGATGAACAATTCATGGGAGACGGTGGTCAAGAGCCATGTCACCATCCTCCAAGCCATCAAGGGCGTCATATTGGTTTTGCAGGAATTGAGCAGTATTATGCTGCAAAAAATCTTGTAATTCAATTTTTTTCCATCCGGCGTATTCGATGTTGTACTCCTCTTCGGTTGAGTCCACGCTGCGAGCCGGGCTATGATCTCGAGAGATGCGAGAAGGACTTCGGGGCCTTTTGGAGGGCCCTTATGAGTTGCTTGGCAAGAGTAGCGGCAATGATTGTGGCATGGTGACATTGTAAACAGAATTTGTCTGGTCCATGAGAACCGAGGCCGCTTGGGGCGTGCTAGAATATTTTGGCAACTAGATAGTTGAGTTGGCAGCGACAGTTGGTTCTTTAGCAGTAACAGTTGGCTCTTTAGCTTGTATGCTATGGGGTTGTTCCTTAACAGGTGGCTCCCATTGGCCATTGGAGCCAAAGGCCTTAGGTTGGGTTTTGTTCTTGTTTTTCTGGCCCCCAACAACTTGCCAACCTTCCTCCTGCTGGGGTTTGACTGGTTCGGGAGCTGCTTTGGCCACAGGGCAGTTGCGAGGGACATAAAGAGGACAGTCTTTGATCTTATGATCAGAGGCCTAACAATGGAAGCAAGTGTTAGGAAAATTGATATACATGACCCGCTGAGAATAGCGTTTGTCTCCCATCTGAATGTCCACAAATTCTTTCAAATCCTGAGAGAGATCAACTTCAATGCAGACACGCTTCTGCGGGCGAGCATGGTAAAACCTATCTGCTTCGAGGCAGACTACCCGACCAATAGAAGCGGCAATCTGTGACAGAAAAGGCACACATGGCAAGGGTAGGCCAGGGAATTCAACCCAGACGGGCACTTTAAGGGTGGTATATTCAGATACCACGAAATCCTTGTGCCATGGGGACAAAACAAGCAAAGAGTTGCGAACATACCAAGTGGCTTGCCGAGCCAGAATACTGGGGGCATTAGCAGGATCAGAAAAGTGAAAAAGAAAAAAACCTTTGGTCATGTTTTGGACGCTTTCCAGTCTGACCCCATGGGGAGTCCAGACTGTATTGACCCAGGATTTGAGCATGCTTTCAGAGGGGATGCGACCCACAAAATACCCAATGAGACAAAATTTCTCTAACCATTTACAGGGAACATTAAATTCAGGAATGGGCAATACCACATCAGGAGGAGAAACATTACCTCGTGGAACACTTTCGGAACGAACTTCCTGGGTCGTTTCGCCAGTGGTGCCATTGCTCAAAGCTCCACTATCTCCAGCCACGGTTGTAACAACTGGGTTTGAAGATGGTGAGGTCATTTTAAAGGGAACACCCAAAGGGCGAGAAACCCTAGGAGAAACTATAGCAATAAATTCCCGCAATATGACTCCATTTTTCACCAGAGCGCATAGTGTTTTTTCACCAAAGGAATATTAGAAGGAAAAATATTCCAATAAAAATAATTACATACAACATTTACATACATATAGTGTAAATATTAAATTATAAAATTACATCTAATGAATTGTAGACTCATTTTATTTCCATTGTCCTACCTAATAGATCTTTAAATGCCATTTTTAGTTACAACATTATGTTAGATATACTTTTTTCCCTTATCATTTTAAATCTTTGAAAACCAAGAAAAAGAGAGCATTGCATTAGTGTTTAGTTTCATATATCTAGTAATTTATTTTGTGTTGTTTCATTTTTAATTTTTTCATTTAATAGAATGGAATTAATTAGCAAACAACCTTTCATTTGAAATAATTTATTAGTTTATTCTTGAATTTTTGAACACAACACAATAAATGTAAACAAACACATCATTCATTTCAATAAAATAACAACACATTCCTACTATATAAACTACACCTTCACAAATAAAACATATCCATTAATACATTCCAAAAAATTCCAAACCAAAATGCATTTACATGGCTCCAATTCAAGCCACATCCTCCAAAAATCCTCAATATAGGCTACACCTGAACCACACTTAAGATATAGCTAGTGCCACATAGTAGACAATCCCTCACACCCTAGGATTACTTTGGAAACCAATTATTTTATGGTAGGGTAGGATGATTCCCAAACGTTCCCACTTCTTTGGAGCTAATAAAATCCATGATGGCATCCTCAATGAGTTGAGATGAAAATTATTTCACTCCAATATACTTTCACCCGCCTTGATAGTTACGTAATTATATTTTTTAGTTGACCAAGTACCGACACCACCACTAGTAATTCCACCCTATTTCCCTCTCATTAGACCTCATCAACCCTTTCGGAGGTGGTTCATCTTTATCCTCAAGTCTAGCCTCATTTTTTTCATTATCATGTCTCCAACATAACCCTTTTACGATACAAATATTTTAAAAGGAACAAACACTTTCCAATGTTTCTCTAACCTAATAATAGCCCATTTAATCTTATCGATATAGGATTAAAAATGTGCTATGAAATTATCCTTAATTTTGATATTCCCAAGGAAGAAGTAGTTATAAAGTTCATTGTCCTTGATGATAAAGTTACACTCTCACAATTCATAAACATAGAATGATCTATCGACCACACCCAAATAAATAGCCATCCATAAAAATCATATCACCTTCCATTGAAATCATCATTATCCTTGATTTTCCCATCATTACATCATCCATATGTAAATTTCCTTAACCTAACCCATGAGGATTTGAGTGTGCAAAAAAACCAACCTATGCTTTATGGTATGTACAAGTACTAGTTTAAGGAGCATGATAATTGTGTGAATGGAAAATTTTAGAGAATATTTATTGAGCATTTTAATAAGTGGCTAGAAAATAAATAAGAATACAATGTGTGTAAGCATCCTATTTATGGAGATCAAGATCCAAGAAAATGGGAAGAATAAGAACTTGATGATCCCTTCTATTTAGTGTTATTTATGAGTTCCTTTGGCACCTACATGAAAGTATCATGGTACTTCCTACTAGATAGATCGAGAAACTTGGGTAGAAGGTACCCTTGGATAAAATATATTATCAAGTTGTCAAAAAACATTCATGATGTATGGAATAAAAATTCTGATGTGTGGTGTGAAGTCACTATAGGTAGATATCTCTAATAATAAGAAAATAGGGTCCCCTCAACCCTCTTTTACCTATAATAAAAAAATATAGGTAGATACCTCTTGGAGTTCTTAATCTCAATATAATATTGTATAAAGGAGGAAGAGTACTTATTATTTCATGAACCTAGGGATGCATGAATCCATTTGATCTTGCTCAGGATCATAATGTTATTTGTTGACCCGGGTATTAAAACTTTACCCATTATCAACTAAACACCTTTTGTACTACTAATAGATCTGGTGCATGAAGAAATTGGGCCTTGAAAGTTCCCAAAAGAATTTAAGGATGGCAGAATTGGATGAAAGAGAGCTTAAAAGGAACAAATATGATTAAGAAAGGGGCCTAAGGATGGTAGAATTGGATGAAAGAGAGCTTAAAAGGAACAAATATGATTAAGAAAGGGGCCTATTACTAGCTGTTATAATGATCTAAAAATTAAGTGAGGATGTCAAGATGACCTTAGTTGATGGAAAAAGGAAAACAACTACTAATTATGGAAAATGATATTGTACTCCACATAAGTAAATGACTTGGACCCCCTGAACATTTATGAATATAGAGGGATAGGAAGGTAACTACTCCCGCCACCATAGGATGTTAATGACCCCATGATATTGAATCAAATAGTAGGGGCACATACACATATAAGACCATCATAAATGTCACATGTCATTACTTTAGGACTAAGCATCAACTTTGTGTTGTAGATGATTTTCCCATATGCATAATATTTTAGGGATTGGAGGAAAAAATAATCCTTGAAGAATGATACTATCAATATCCAGAAATGCGGGTAGAATCACCCCCACCCTTTATTATGAACCAACCACCCCCATTTGAGAACCAACCATCCCTATTGTGAACCAACCACCACATGTAGTAAACTAACCATATTAACTCATGAACTAACCCCTAATAGTTCAAAATGTACCTATTACACTAACCAACCTTAGTACTACAACCAATAAACAAATCCCCCAAAGTATATTGGAGCTGAGAATGAAATATACCATGTGCATTCCTATGAAATCATATGGAGAGTCAAAGGAATCATGAGACCTAATAGGAAGGAAATTCACTTTACTAAAACAATTATAGATCTTGTGCACAAATGGAAAAAAAATTATGACCTCATATAGAAAGTGTTCGATTATGACTTATTAAATAAAAACTTATTGGAGGAATTCAACATCCCAGGGTTTAAATAAAAAAGTTTGGAATGGTTGAAGAAGATCAAATACGGTGGCATTTAGAGAGTGCACACATGCAATGGTTCATTTTTGGGTTGCTTATGCATTTCAAGTGTGTGCTACCAATGAAAACATTTGTGGATCCATGCAAATATTTAGAGGAACATTAAAAATAGAAGCGATATGAAGTGTTGCAACAAAAGTAAGTACATCCTTGGAGGGACAATCTCCAATATGGTTGAATAATTGTAATTACTTAGTATGAATGGTGAATAATTGTAATTACTTAGTATGAATTGTACTATGGTGCCAAAAACACTAGGTTGAAGGGCACACAAGGAATAATAGTTTAAGGAAGAGCACATGCCTTTCTACTAAGGTCTTTACTATTTTTCATAAGGACTATGATGTATTCTAAAGGGAAAAACATGAAAAGTGCATAGTCTAAAAAACTATTACACACAACACAAAAATCTTTTATGTTATTGAGTACGTGAAGGAAGTGCACTTGAAGGGTGTAATCCAAGCTAATATGTGGACATCATAACCAAATAAGGGATATGCCTATAGACTGATATCTAGAAGAATAGGAGAAATAAGGGGATAAGAGAAATTTATTCAAGGATTTTCTATAAATTTTGTGACACCAACCACTATTAGAGGAATTTCCACACTAGGGATGTGCACAAGATAAAGAATTTCCTAAAGTTGTAAAAGACAATGACCTAAGACCAACATACCCTAATAAAGGACATATAATGAGTAAGATTAGAAATTGGGTGCCCAAAAATGCCCAATATTATAATGTTAAGGAAATAATATGAATCATGACATATATCTATTCTACCCCTAAATATACATAGTAGAAGTATAGGAATTTTCCCAAGAGACACTCACCAAGGTTGTGGACTATCCTAACATGGCTAGGTAGAATATACTTCTATAAAAGGCCCAAGAGATGATAAGGTGACTTTAAGGACAAATATAGATGGTGTGAGAGGTATAAGCATGTATGAAGGAGGAAGTGCACAAAGAAAAAATATAAAAGTAAGTAAAGGAGGTGATTGATATCCTCAATATGCTGAAAACTAGCTGTGTATTATCAGTCCTTGAGGAATGGTTGATTAATTCTCTTGATATGGAACTAAATCTAGAAGATTAGGTGGTAGGTCATGAGTTAAAAGTGGATAAACAAAGGTGAGACCAAGAATTATTGTAGAATACACCTCTAAATTAACTTGACATGCATAACATCCTCATTGACATGAGCACTGAGGTAAACATCCTTACTAAGGATGCTTAAATATACATGGGAAGGATTTAAATGGAAGCCACCCAAAAAAATTATTCATGTCCAAAAAAAATGAGGTTTTTCCTACTTGGCATGCCAAAAGGAGTGGCTTTGGGGATTGTGTGTGTAAGTTAAATAAAAAACTTTCAGGTCATTAAGCTTATTGAGGATGAAAACTACTCTACCTAATTAGGGAGGCCATGGTGTTTTGAAAACATTAGAGATATGGAATTTAATAAGTGTTATATGAGTTTTATGAATGGAAATATTTGAGTGGTGATCCCACTGAATAGATCACAAGGGTACCTATTTCTAGAGATTGTATATATAAAAGAGGACACCTACAATATTATGGCATAAAGAGAAGATTACATTCAACAAAATTAGGAAGGCTGCATTGAGTGGAGAAGAATTGGATCAACCAAAAATACCATGATTAAAACATGTAAACGATGGGTTAAAAATCTTACAAGACTACTAGAATAAGGTGTGTTCCGGTTAATATGTTTTTGTAGGCCGACTAATGAGAAAAGTACTAAAGTTTGAAATCCAAGATCTCTTTTATGAGATTGAAGAACCATTAATGGATCTAAAAAATTCAGATTCAATACACAGGAAATACAAAGATTTACTAAACTCAAACTCCACACTGAAATATTATTATTATTGCAATCATACAACTCTCTCTGATTACAAAGAACTCCATTAAATATGAGTGAAACAATAACAATATTCATAACAAATTCTGTTCCATACTCCCGAATGGATTAATAAACAGAAAAAATTAATAATAATAAAACAATACTATTATTTTATTATTATAAAAACCATCTAAATTTATCTTTTTAACTTTACCACTAACTATTACATTTTACTATCTATAAATATAAAACATATGAGAAGCACTAAACCATAGAATTCCTAACAAAGTTAATCATTCAGGCCCTAAATAAAGGACTTGCACTAACATAAGCATGGAAACCCAAGAGGTTTCCTAATAGGTAGGGTGCACATATTAGGATGAGAATGTGTGTGTTGAACAGAAAAAAAAGGTTTAAGTATTGGGTGCACGAATATAGGGCATTGAAAGAATGCGCTACGCTATGATAGGATTGAAGCGCCCAGGATCAGGATTTAACCATTTTTGTGGATAAGGGATATTTTTGGAGATAACGTGTGGAGCACACATGGGGCTAAAGACTTGCACTCCATGCAATGGTATTTTGGGAATAAGCAGAAATAAGCGCCATGCATAGTTTAAACTAATAATAGGATTTCTACTTGGAGTTAACTATAAGAAATCTATTGTTTGAGCACTTGCATGTTGTGCATTCGTTTATAAAGGCACATGGCTATTATTAACATGTGACCTATTTTGAGAAGTGCATGGGTGGTGAAGGGCAAGTCCCCACCCCTATATATATGTATGGATTAACATAGTAGTAGTGTGTGTATGTGTGATTATTGTAGAGTTATGTTGCTGGTTTTTACGCGCACATGACTCATGGAGATATCTTACTAGTGTATGAAGCTTTTGTGTTTTACATTATTTATGAAATGGATAATATTGGCTGGATAATGGTGTTGAGACATGACTGAATCTGGTTATTGTATGATTAATCTTGTTAGTAGTCATTGTTTAGTTCATTCTTTCATATAATCTAAGATCTAGATCTGGTTTATGCATTGTGGGTTGTTTATTAATGGTTATGAATATGAATATGTTTAAACATCATCATGCTAACATTCTATATAAGAAAATATAAAGAGGGACCTGGTACCTTTGTGTGCTTCTAGGTGAGTGCTCAGCTCAGGCTGAGTGATGTGCCAACATGCCTGGGTTATTCACAATAAATTCTAGGTTGCATCATTGGTTCCATTTGCCAGACCTCTTTTTCAATTGTTTTTCAGGATGTTTCATGATGAAGATGTACTAGTTGACCTTATCAAGTGTTGAAGGAGTGGATAGTAGATTTGGAAGAAGAATATGCTCAGACGATTTCAGCACTGGATCTGAGTTTGACTGCATACGTGGGTGGAGCAGAACTTGTATGAATATTTATATGAGATTTTCTTTGTTATCTTTCCAATAGAGCTATACAAGTGGCTGGTTGCTTATGCATCTAAAAGGAATTAGAGGTTTCACACACTTGTTTGGATGCAAGGAATAATTTTAGGCCCTCTATGATGCTGATCTGATTTGGACGCACATTGTGGACACTTGGTATTATGAATATCTATATTTTGGATTACTAAATTTCCACTTATTCTTTCCTAGAGGTAGCTGAGTTTCAGTTTTTATGTTATCCCAAGGGAACCTATCTACAAGGCATTCCACTGGTGATTAAATCTTGATGGTAACCCTTAATTTGGAAGAGAAATCGATGGCTAGCTAAACCCCACCATGCGTGGGGTAGGAGCAGGTTTGGTGAAAGATGGTAGACCTGGTGATAGAGAGACAAAGAGAAGAAAGGCAGCTCAAGTTCAATGAGGCATGCGAGAGGGATTTAGCAAAGTAGCGTGAGGTTGTAGAGTGGATGGTGTTGCAGAGAGAGATGGCTCATGAAGGATTTGGAGCTCACATAGAGGATGTGGAGCTAGAGCATTTGGAACTCCCCCATTTGGGAAAGCATGATAGGGAACCCTCCTCATCCTCATCCTCTCGTGAGAGTGCACCAGCAGAGATGACATGGGCTGCGGGTGTGCATATGAATCTACCTGGCGACCTAGCCCTTGCACTTGGTTTTCTAGTTTCTAGTACAACCAGTAGTCAACAAGCTAGTTTGGGCAGTAGAATAGAAAGAGGTGGAGTTAACTTATCAACAAGTACAAGAGTGAATCAAATATCAAGTAAATTTATGGTTGGGAAAACATCTTCCTTTTTATTTGGAGGACTTGTTGGAGGTACTTTTTCAGGCATGTCATCAGCACAGAACACAGGCATGTAGAACTTTGGACTCACATCTGGGAGTAGCACAACTTCACAGACTGTAGGAGTTCAGTTTAGTACCACTATTGGGACATAGGGTAGTGCATCCTCTAGTTCAATCCTTGCTACAGGTGGAGGATTAGAGGGCATAGGTGGCTCTAGATCTGGTGGATCTAGAGGTAGAGGTAACACATGAGGTTCTAGATCTGGTGGGCATGGTCCTCACCAACCCTAGAATATTTACATGGAGATGTCACTTCATCTTCCAGAAGTATAGGGGAATAGAAGATGTTGTTGAGCATGTGCATATGTGTGAGATACTGTGGCACACAAAAGGGATCACAAATTCTAAGCACAAGGCAAGTCAGTTTACAACTACGTTGCAGGGACATGCACACAGTTGGTAAAGGAAGTTTGACCCTAATCAAACTTGTGTAGATTATACACCATTACGAGATGCTTTCCTTAAGGAATTTTATATCCCTAAGTTTGAGCAAAAAAGTATAAGTGCACTCAAGGATATTAAGTAGGGCACTACTGAGAGTGTTCAAGAATATGATGCCCATTTCAAAACACTTTTGTCTAAACTTTCTTATGATATCCATGCAAGCCAACATGCACAGTGGTTTGTTCAGAGGCTTGATCACACCTTTTATGAGGGCAGTATCACATAAGACATATACGGATCCACGTGAAGCACTTGAAGCAACGTTGCACACTAAGGCAGTCAGAAGTATAGACACTGGAGTGAGCCCATTCTTGGAAGCTCAGATTGCAGCAATGGCAAAGCAGTTGGAGAAACTATCGGCCAATTCAGTGCATGAGACACGCATGGGAGTTTGGTGTATAGATTGTGAAGTGGAGGGGCACACTAAGGATAGTTGTCCCCACAGATCAATGCACTCATTGTTGTTGGACTACAAGATATGTCATTTAGACCATGATGCAAGTCACTACCCATTGTTGTAACGTGCGATAAGGAAGAATGTATCTTGTTATTGTAATATTTTCTGGTCCACGACTCACAATACTGAAGATTTTAGATTGATTGATCATATCCATAATGTCATTGATATTGGTGTACAATAGACAAGAGTTTCAAATAACTCTAAGGATAAAAGTGAGCACCATGATCATGATCATAATCAAGGGCACTATGATCAAAATGAAGGGTGCTTTGAGGGAGGTTATGGTAGAGGTCGAGGATACCATGGTGGATTCAGAGGCCAAGGCCATGGTGGTGGATGAAGTGAGTTTCCTCATGGAACATGTTATATGTGTGGATCTCCTGACCACTACAGGCATGAATGTCCTCAGAACATTACTTTTTCTTTTTGTGGAAAGAATCATAACTATGAAGAGTGCCTTGACTTATATGAACACCTAAGCAAGAAGCATATATAAGAGAACAAGGGTGCAGGGATGGTTAGGATACGATGCGCCATGGAAAACCAATGGATGCTGAAGTTAGCACTAGATCCCGAGGTAGTACTTGTGAAGATTACTACTCATTGAAGCTGCACACACTAGAGAAATGTTGCAACAGAAGCCTACCATTACTAAGGAGGAGGTTTTACATGAAAGATACCCAGATCCTACACATCAGAAGGAGGTTTATCAGGAAACCATGGAAGTGCTCAAAAATCTTTAGGGTGAAATACAATGTTTAAAGGAGCAGTCACTGAAGTTTAAGTAGAATAAGGAAGTGGAGGTGTCCCAGTAAGATGTTGATGATCTGAAAGAGGTATGTAAGATGTTGCAACCAGGAGAATATTATTCAATTACTAGGGAATTGGTTAAAGGGAAATACTCTACGCGCTAAGTATTGAGAATGGACAACAAATCCTGCATGCTAATCTTCCTCCTCATAGCTTGGATTATGACAAGGAGATCACCTTGAATGTTGTTGTGGATGGGTGGCTTTTTGAGAAATATCTTGATTGACACAGGCAGGAAGTTAATGTGCTTACTTTAGATGCATGGGTGTAGATGGGAAGACCTCCATTACAACCAGCCTCTAATGTATTATTTATGGAAAATCAAACTAAGGCCACTCTAATTGGAGTATTGAAGGATGCATCCATTACTATACAAGGGGCCAAGTTCACTGGGAACTTTGAGGTATTAGCACTTGCAGAGGCAGACAACTTTCCAGCTCTACTTGGGTGCCCTTGGTGTTATACAAATAATGTTGATCTATGGTTCAACAAGGGATATATCAGTTTTGAGAACAAGGAGGAATGAGTTATTATCCCTTTGACAGATGGTAAATAGACACCTTATGTTGAACCTTTAAGTGAGGAAGACCTGAACAAAATTTATGTGTGCTCCATTCGAGATCCGAAAGTACTTGAGCCATCTAAGGAAGGAATCCTCCAGTGGGAAGATGCAGTCCATTAGTGATACTACAAGTATTTCTTGTGATAATTGGGCACATGACACCTACGAGATGGTTGGGCGTGAAGTAAGAAGCACATCTATGCATGGAGGAAGACCTCGTTGTGTTAGGAGGATAAGTAACAACCTTGTACCCCGGTACACTAGGCGAAGGAGACCCTGAGGTATTCCTTTGCATGCCATGGAAGAATAGTGGAAGGATCAAGTGGAAAGAAGGAATATGTTAGTATATACCCTTGCGTGGGATAGCAAGTGCGCTTGTGGATGGTTCACCGGGATAATCTCATAGAATGGAGAGAAGTGAGAATTAACAACCCAGTTTCTCAGGAGTAATGCGCCTACTCAAATCTACACATATCATGGTAATAATCATGTTCAGCACCACGTTTAGCAGTGTGAGAGACTCTAGAAAGAGGGGTAGGAAGCTTTACCACCTTCATTGTGGGTGCACAAACTTTATTTCACCTTGTGAGGTTGTGTGCGCACTTGGTATGTTTATGTGGAGCTGCATAGGGAGACTGGAAATTGGCAAGACTTGACTACAAAAATGATCCAGACTTTTGACTACTTCTCCACTAAACCTCCAGTGAAAGAGGCATTACAAGTTATGGAGCGATTGACTATGGGAGATAGTGCAAAGGCTGAAGAACTCATTCAGGAATTATTGGGTAAAGTAGACCCAGGAGTGTGTTTTGATGAAGTAGATGAGACAGATGCAGAACTACTTGAGCACGCTTTCCTTGAGAAGGAGAAAGGAAAGATGGTCTACATAGTGGATGATGAAGAAGTAGAAAATTTGGACATAAATCATTCAGAGGGTACGCGTGAGGTCTTAGACAGTGTGGATAAGAAGGCACACACCTATCATGAACCTATGAAGACCAAGAAAGTGAACATTGGAACGGATGTTGAACCTAAGGAGGCCATAATTGGAGATTATTGGTCTGATTCTAAAGTGGCTAAGATAATTGAGTTACTACATGATTTCTAGGACTTATTTCCTAGGGGCTACCATGAGTTAAAGGGAGTGCATGAATCTTTGGGTGAGATGAAGATTAAGTTAAAGGAAGGTGCATGCCCAGTTAGGAAGAGACCTTACAGGATGAACCCTAACCTGCACGTAAAAGTTAAAGAAGAAATTGACAAGATGTTGAAATCTGGCTTCATTAAGCCCCTAGAAGAATCAGAGTGGGTTAGCCCTATGGTAATTAGCATAAAGAAATATGGAAGAATTAGGATTTGTGTGGACTATAGGGAGTTGAATGTTGCATGTGTGATTGATCCTTTTCCTACACCTTTCACCGAGGAAATATTAGAAGGCATTGCAGGGCATGAAATTTACTCTTTTACAGATGGATTCTCTAGGTATCATCAGGTAAGAATTGCTAAGGAGGATCAAGAGAAGACAACTTTCACCACTGAATGGGGAAGTTTTGCATACACAGTGATGCCCTTTGGATTGAAGAATGCACCTGCAGTATTTTCACGCATTGTGGTTCAAGCATTCTAGGATTTTATTCACAAATTCTTGCAGGTTTACTTGGATGATTGGACCATGTATGGGCTTGTCAAGGATCATTGTGACAACTTGTGATTAATGTTTGAGAGGTGCAGACAGTTAAGCATCTCCTTAAACATCAAGAAGTGTGTATTTTCTACACCTTTTGGAACTCTGCTAGGGCATATCATCTGCAAGGAGGGTTTGTTAGTAGATCCAGCTAAGATTGCAGTCATTTTAGGATTGGAGGAACCCACTAGTTAGAGTGAGGTGCGCAGATTCTTGGGCCACACAGGGTATTACAGAAAATTTATCAAAGGATATGCTAAGATTTTCATGCCCTTGGAGGAGTTATTAAAAGGTAAAGGGAAGTTCTATTGGGGAGAATCTCAGCAGTGCGCTTTCAAAACATTGAAGGAGAGGCTTACTACGATGCCTATTTTACGTTTTCCTTCATGGAATCTACCCTTTCACATACATGTGGATGCCTCTGGCATGGCCATTGGCATAGTGCTAGCTCATCCTGGAGAAGGTATTATAGATCATCCTATTTGTTTTGCTAGTAGAAAGTTGACTCCTGCAGAACAAAATTATACAACTACAGAGCACAGGTCTTTGTGCGCTGCATAAGTTTAGACAGTACTTGCTAGCAACACCTTTTGTGTTCTATACAGATCACATGGCATTAAAATACTTGGTGAACAAGCCCATTTTACAGGGGCGCATATGTCGATGGGTTCTATTATTCTAGGAGTTTGACTTCACAATTGCAGTAAAGCTAGGTAAAAGTAATTTTGGCCCAGATCATTTATCAAGGATTCAATCAGGAGAGGATGCACAAAATATTGAAGATACAATGCCAGATGCACATTATACAGGTTAAACCATGTGCCCTCGGAATTGGAGGATATTGCTATTTTTTCACACATAGGTATGGTGCTAGAAGCAATGAAAGCCTTGGAAAAGAAAAAAATTGCAATTCATGCTGCACCTTTTATGTTGATCAATGGTGACTTATACAAACTAGGCTGAGATGAATTGTTACATCGGTGTGTACTAGAGCATGAGCACACAACAATCATAGAGGAGGCTCATGGCGGTATTGCAGGTGGACACTATGTCGGTGACACCACCCCACACAAGATTCTACTAGTTGGTTTATGGTGGGAGACCTTATACAAGGATTGCAAATAGTATTGTAAGGCGTGTGATCACTGTCAACGCCTTGAAAAACCTGGGCAAAGAGATGAAATGCCTTTGAGGCCTATTACTAGTGCAGATCCATTTGAAAAATGGGCAATAGACTTTGTGGGTCCTATTTCCCTAGCCACGTGTAGAACTAGATCACGCTACATCATCACTTGTACAGATTATCTTACAAGATGGGTAAAAGCAACACCTACAAAGGATTGTACATCGGCTACAGCAGTAAGGCTCTTGTGGGAAAATATCCTTACCAGGTATGGATGTCCGTTGAGTTTGACAAGTGATAGGGGCACACATTTCTTGAATGAGACAATCAAGATATTATTGGATGAATTTATGGTCACGCACCACAAGACCACACCCTATCACCCTCAAGAAAATGGGACTGTTGAAGCCTTCAACAAGATATTGAGCCAGACCTTGACTAAAATTTGTGATGTTGGAAGGAAAGATTGGGATGATAAAGTTTTTGTTGTACTTTGGGCATATAGAACAACCTAAAAAAGGTTGAATAAGGCCACACCCTTTAAGTTGGTGTATGGCGCAAAAGTAGTTCTTCCCATGGAATTCATGTTACCTTCTTTATGTATTATGCATGCGGGAGGTCTAGCTGATGAGCAAGCATTGGAAGAAATAATTGACAAGTTGGTATAGTTGGATGAGAGGCATGCCATAACACGTTGGAGTCAGAAGCAGGAAAAGGCTAGGCAGAAAACATGACATGACAGACACATCAAGGAAAATAAGCTTGAGGTTTGGCAGATGGTACTTCTTTATGATTCAAATTTTCTGCACCACCCAGGCAAGCTTAAGGTGCATTGGTTGGGACCGTATGTTATCACTCACATACTTGAATCAGGCACTTTCCAGTTAGAGGCACTTGATGGAACACGGTTACCCGGTTACTTCAACGGGAGTAGGCTGAAGCCCTACTATAAATAAGCCTTCTTGGTGTTTGTAATAAGGTAGTATTTCCATTTAGAATAGATTTCCCTTACTGTATTTCATTTAATGTGTTTCCTTCTTCATCGCTATGCTTTGTCAATTTAGTTCAGTGTTTTGTGTAATAAGCGCATTTGTGTGCTAGAAGCTGATCACAATCTGAAGTGTTTATATGCATAGAGGAATACACATACCTTTAGTGTGGGGTGGATAAAGGAGGTATGGAAAAGAAATAAAATCACGGGTGACCATAAAAGGAACAAGATTTCAAAATTAATGAGAACTTCCAAAGAATTTCTCAAAAATTAAGACCACACGTAAGGCATTGGGTGCTCAGTATAAATCAAGGAGGCTGCAACATTGGAGACTATGTATGTTGGGTCACATTGGATAAACTACTTCGGCTTAAGGAAGCGTGGGTAGAGGATATCTGTGACAGATAAGTAGTGGCGCGCTAGGAAATTATGACTGAGGTGCAAAAGTTTGAGGCACGAAAAATTATAGCGTGGGATAAGGAGGCATGAAACATGCTCAATAGGAATTAATGTCATGTATGGTGGTAGGTGGAGTAATTAATGAAGGTATTTTTTTTGAAACTTGGTTTAAAGTCGGCATTTTCAACATCATTTGTTACCTTGCGAGTTTGAATAAAAAATTGTGAAGTGCGAAGAAGAGCTGGAGACAAAGAGCACTCTACAGATCGAGTAAACCTGTCACATTTTGAAGCACAGATGTTGAGTGTCCAGGCACGAAAGCAGGATTCAAGTAGTGGTGTGTGTGCATGACAAAAGGGTGACTTAGGTTTTGATTGCACTGCAGCTAGGGTTTTCATTTCACATTTACAGAATCAAAAGGAGCGATGGCACCATGAAGGGCTTCAGCAGTGGAGAAGGAGGTTGACGATCCAACAGAGGAGTGGATGGTGGAGATGTTATATCCAGAACGAGTTATTAAGGGGTGGCCATGGAAAATAAAAATTACACAGTGTAGGGTTTCAAAGATTAACCACCACACTGAAAAATGTATGAAGGACGTCACGACAAAAGTTTACGGAAAGACTAACCGGTGACTGGTAGACGACGCTAGGGTCTTGGATGCCTTAGTGAAGAAACTGCTTGAGAGTGTGAGTGTGATGTAGATTTTAGAGTTGTCTTACTTTGGAACGCCTGAGTAGTTGTACCAGTGGCTGATGTCACAGTCCATGAATATTTTTTCTACTTCGCAGGTAGGAGAATGAGGATTACTGCCAAGTTGATTGGGAAGGTGACATGGTTGTGCGAAATAGGCTCAAAGCTTGCTGGAGACCTATCAGATGACAAGGGAATTGATGCCACAATAGCCCTATATCAGTATAAAAAGGGGGCTAAGATTTCAAAGTCACCAATATTGTAGACATGGCCACCAGAGTTACAGTGTGGTTAGTAGGGAGTAAGCTAGGTGCCACTGAGTGATGAAACAAGGTGAATATGTGTTGGTTGCATATAGCACACAAAATGGTCAACAAGACATACTACAACATCACCAAATATGTTACAAAAATCTTGGTAAACGAGGCATGCATCAAAGTAGATAAAGGTGAGAAGATTACCTGGGGCACGATTCTATTATTGATTGTGTTCAGTGAGATTGGAGTACCCGACGGACCTAGGGAGAACATCTGGGAGTTTCTGTTGGAGAATAAGTCCCCAGCAAAGAGATATGCTAAGTACACGTTGCGCGGAACTATTTCCAATACATACAAGGAGTGCTTAGACAAGTGGTTCTGGAGACTGCGCAGGGCATTTGAAGGAGAATGGCACATTCCACAAGTTACCTAAGGTATTGGACGGAGAGGTTGAATTTGTAGTCTACTAGCATTTCAGCTTGGGGCGCTTCCATATGAAGTCTGGAGAGAAGAGCCCATGGTGTAAGTTTCCCTTTGTATTTATTGCAAGGTACTTTAAAGACTCTGTAAACAGATTCCATGATGCGTGCTAGCTCTTGTTTGACGTAGAAAAGGTAGACACAGACATTCACATTCTGCGCAAAACATATGTATGGCCAGGTAAGGAGGCCTATGTAGAAACTATGGAGTCTGATAATGTGGACATCACGTCAAAGAGTTTGGCCATGGGGAAGATTGAACCAGCACATGTACATATACCTGAGGCCAAGGTTCAAGGATGGAAAAGTGGTGAAGGGCATATATGGCTCTTCCATGGACCTCCTAAGAAGGGGAAAATAATGGGGACTTCAAGGCATGTTGCATCTGTGTTCCCTACTCAAGAGGACCTAGTACATATAGGACTAGAAAACATCCTAGAATAGGAGGAACCTGAAGATAGCATCGGACTTGTACATACCAAGAGGGTTCTACGGAAGAGGCACGCTTCAAGAGACACTAGTGTAAGAACTTCACATCCAGTAAGGAGATCACCACGCGTGACTCCTGTGAAGGACGAAGAGGAAGAAAGGAGAAAGCGTAGGAAATATGTTCCTATACAAGATAGTGAGGAGGATTCCCCACACCTAACCACACAGGAAGAGGAGGAAGCTCCAAGTATGGGTGGAAATAGAGAAGAGGCCACCCCCAGTGTGGAAATGCAGGATGATGAGGATATTGGCGAGCACATAGTCTATGAGACTATAGACTCCAAATTAAGTATTCATGAAGATATCTTTGGTGAAGGGGAGAGCAGTGTTGGTGGGGATACAAAAGTCCTCATGCGCCTTACACAGAAGGAAGGAAAAGATGAAGAGGAAGTGAACCAGTTATTGGAGGCATTGTACCATAGGATGCAGGCATAGCAGTTCAGTAAAAAGAAGAGGGTGCATTAGCTCATGAGGATGTTGGTGAGCATGTAAATGCACATGATGAGGAAGAAGTGGTAGGTACTCAAAACTTAGGTTATATGGACGACCCTTCAAAAATTATTCACGCTTGTTTCTAGAGTACACTACCAAACAAACATTATATGGATGGAATTGGATGGACCTTGAAATGGCCAATACATGCACTCACAAGCAAGCTATCTTGGATTATGTAGACTCACATGGATGAGCCTGATTTTGATGTTTGTGAGGAGGTGCACTTCAAAGAAGATGAGAAAGGTGCCTCATACATGCCATATGACAACTAAGCAAACCTAGTTTTCAGATGAAGAGGTAAGTAACGCCTTGATTAAAGTGTCCATAGAAGTAGCGCACTGAAATATGGATAAGGTGGAAACAATACATGCGCTATTAGAAGATAAGAAGGACAAGGACATAGAAATCAAGCACCTCACTCAAGAGCATGATAATGCAGTCGCTGAGGCCCATAATGTCAAGAAGATGGTGGAGAGGTTGGATGAAATTTTACAAAAGAGGCTTGAGTTTCAGGAAAAGGTGCCTCGGGACTTTAAGTCTGAATTACACTATATGCACACAAAAGTTTGCCTACTTCCAGAGGAAGGACCAGTATGCCTCTCCAAGAAAAAGGATGTGGGGGAAGAAGCAGCAAGAGCAAGGGCCACTATTGTTAGAAAATTTCAACTTACAAGGTTTTTCTCCAAACCTTGAAGGATGAGCTGAAGAAAGCAGACCAAGCTCTCAATTTATGCGTGGCACCAGACGCCATAATAAGGATCATAAATATAGTAGAGGACAATGAAGTTTTGAAGGCAATGAAAGATGAAACACTTGGGCGTGCAGAAAGGTTAGCATTGGTAAAACAAATGCGCGAGGCCCTCACAATAACCCATGAACCCCACAAGGATATAGATTGATGAGATTGGAAAACTCATAGCGCAAAAGATGGATCTCATGGAAGGAATGATATCAGGTATGACCAATATTGTCCAGGTGCTACAAAATGAGAAAGAAAAGATCACTCAGGACAAATTGGGTGTCATAGCCACATATATTCCAGAGAAAACAAGGAACTTTCTAAGTGATTGGTAGACCTTGGAGGCTGAACTCAAAACTAAATATCCAGAGTTAATCTTTCTAGTCAAAGAAGAGGATGTAGCAGAGTAAACTTCATTTTTTTAGTACATATTTTAATTCATTCTTTCATTACTTATTATTTATTTTTGGAGACATAAGAAAGAATTCCCATTGCCGATATGACAATGTACTCTAGTGTGGGGTAATGTTGAAAAAACAAAAATGGTTTAAGTATTGGGCGTGTGAATATAGGGCACTGAAAGAGCACTGTGCGACGTTATGATAGGATTGAAGTTCCCAGGATCAGGACTTAGATTTTTTATGGATAAGGGCTATTTTTGGAGATAGCATGTGGAGCACACATGAGGTTGAAGACTTGCGATCCATGCAATGGTATTTTGGGAATAAGCGGCAGATAAGCGCCATGCATAGTTTAAGCTAATAATAGGATTTCTACTTGGAGTTAACTATAGGAAATCTATTGTTAGAGCACTTGCATGTTGTGCATTCCTTTGTAAAGGCACATGGCTATTATTAGCATGTGACCTATTTTGAGAAGTGCATGGGTGGTGAAGGGCAAGTCCCCACCCCTATATATATGTATGGATTTGCATAGTAGTGAGAGAGTGTGTATGTGCGGATCATTGTAAAGTTATGCTGTTGGTTTTACACGTGCATGACTTATGGAGATATCTTACAGTGTATGAAGCTTCTGTGTTTTACAATATTTATGAAATGGATAATATTGACTAGATAATGGTGTTGAACATGACTGAATCTGGTTATTGTATGATTAATCTTGTTATAGTCATTGTTTAGTTCATCTTTCATATAATCTAAGATCTAGATCTGGTTTATTCATTGTGGGTTTTTTAATTATTGGTCATGAATCTGAATATGGTTAAACATCATCATGCTAACATTCTATACAAGAAACTCTGAAGAGGGACCTGGTGCCTCTGTACGCTTTGGGTGACCACTCAACTTAGGATGAGTGATGTGCCAACGCACCTCAATTATTCACAATACATTCTAGGCTACATCACTGTGCCATTAAGAGTGTCTTGTAGATCAGAAAGGTCATCCTTATGAAATTTCCCCAGCATGCTGAGAATAGATGTGCTCATCCATATATGGTGGATATAGAGGCCATGTATGTTTTCAAAAAGAAGAGGAAAGAGTAATTTATTTTGTATACACTCTTAATAGAACATCTATGATGTGGTAGGAAACATACCAACTATATTTACTAATGTTAAGTAGTTAAAGAAGGCCTTTACAACCCACTTTGAGAGAAGTAATATAAAAAGGGAATTACCAATCTATGATGGAATCAATTACCCATTTATTTGATCCATAAGGATCTATAAAGACACCACTTCATCAGGGAAACCATAATCAAAAGGAAAAATAAGTACAAGAAGGAGAAAAAGGTTTATTTACAGAACCATCACTTTCTACAGAGTGGCAGTTACGTAACCACCCCTCTACAGACACTAGTGGTTACATAACCACCGCAACAATTACGTAACCACCGGTATGTGTTCATTGATGGTCCTGTCACTATATAAAACAAAAAATAAACCCACAAATAGTTACAAATTTTAAACATCTGGGATGTGTATCTTCCTTGGAGGACTCTTCCTATTCTCCAGTGTATAAGAGGACATGGGAAGCAAGCTATAAATGCAAGAAGAGGATGTGGAATTGAGCAATAATTCATGGGATAAGTGAGAAAGAAACCATTGGTGCTAGAATTGATTTGTAGAAGTAAGGTGTAAGAGTAGAGAAAGCAAGTAGAGAGGGTGGATGTAACATTGTTGTCTTCCTTCAACTTCTTGTAATATGTATTCTTTTAAATTTTCCAATATAATGCTAGAAAGAAAGAGCAATTTCCCTTCCCGACTGGTTTTCCTTCAATATGGGGGGTTCCAAGTTAAAAATATTGTATTGTATTTTGAATTGTTCATCTTTCATTATTGCAAAGTAGTTCTAAGCACTAGATTCCAGTAACTAACATTAAATATATGTTATTTTCAAGTAAATTGGATGTAGGAACAATAGTTGTGTGGTTTTTAATTTTCCAAAGTAGAATTTTATAGATAATTTTGGTATCAAAGCTAAAAATAATATCCAAGGGACTGCGGTATTAATTCTTGTGTGATTTGTATAACATTGAAAAGGTATAAAGGAGAAAAAGCAATACCTTGCAATTTGAAGATATATACAAAAAGGTGGAAACAACGGATTAGAGATCAAATGGAAGAAGAGAAATTGGCTCAAAGAATTGAGATGTTGGAAAAATATATGGATATGGTGTTTCAACACTAAAGAGAATTCTCATATCAACAAAAGACAATGACGACAAAACAATATTCCATAGACTCAGTGGTTTGAGATTTGGATGATAATTTTGGCATAGGAAAGAGCCACAATAAGGAAGAATATGTGGAAGAGAGTGAAGAGGAAACTCCAATTGAAAAGGGAAAGGTAAAATATGATCATGATCCTTTTAAAGTAAAAAATAAAGTTGAGATTAACAAATTTGAAGGATAAGTAGATGCAAAGTTACTAGATAAATGGTTAAAGAAATTAGAGGTTTATTTTAGTGTGCATAATGTCACCAAGGCACACATGATTACCTTTGCACATCTCAAAATGGAAGGACATGCTCTGGTTTGGTGAGAAACCCGTCTAGCCACTTGTGAAAATAAAAAACGTCCTATTGTAAGTTCTTAAGAGGGTTTTAAAGAATTGCTAAGGGTAAATTTTAATCTTATTGGCCATATGACTAACCAGATGATTAAATGGCAGTATTTTAGGCAAACTAGTGGTAAAAGTGTGCAATATTGCACTATAGAGTTTCAAAGGCAAGCTATGTTTCTCAATATGGACTTTGAGGATGAGGATATTATTACCAAGTATTTAGGAGGACTTCACACTCACCTTTGAAGGGAAATTATCTCCACAAAGCCTAAGGATCTAAATGACACATGTGTGCAAGCATAATACATAGATGATGAGAAGAAGCAAAGGGAAACAAAGTCAAGGAAAAAATAGTTAACAAATCAACCAAAGAAAGATCAGGGACAAACAAGGAACAAAGATAAATGGAAAGGTAAAAATACCACTACTAATTTGAATACTTGTAAAGATCCTAAAAAAATTTGCAAGAATTTTGGTATCAATGGTCATACTAACACTACATGTTGGAAGTTACATCCAAAGAACCAAGTAATGAAAGAAGTGTTTGACAGCTATAAAGATAGATGAGGAGTAGAGATAGAGGATGATTATGATGTATATAGGTGGCTGGGATGCACGACCACCAATATGGACAACCATGAACAAGAATAAGAAATGAGTAAGCTATTTCAAATCAAAATAAAAATCAAGGGGACTAAGGTAAATGATTTGGTTGATACTGGTTCTAAATCTAATTTGATATTTATGATGTGGTTGTAAAGAAGCTTGGTCTTGAAACTTATGATCATCTACATCTTTATCCTTTGGGATGGGTGAAGATGGGTGTAGAAATTTAGGTCACATGAATATGTAAGTTCAAGTTTGGGATCAATTCTCAATATATTGATGTATTAAAAGATGATTTAATTCCATTTGATGCCTTTGATGTTGTTTTGTGAGTCCTTACTTTATGTAGAGTAACCTAAAAATTTAATCCATTGATTAAAGAAAAATAAAAACTCTCATTTCTTCATCCTTTAGTTATCATGTTTATAAGGGTTTGTCTAATTGTTAATTTGAATCTAGAAAGAAAAATTGGCTCTTTCATGCACTATATGACCTTCCTCTTATGCATAACCCTGGCTCTCTCTTTCTTTGTATTCTTTTATAGTATTCCTTTTCTCTAAATCAAGGAATTTGATTAAATCTCTTCCTCTTTTCCTAGAAGTCAACCTCTTTCCTTACAAATACACTTAAGAAAATCTAGACCCACTTGGTTTAGAAATTAACTTAGCCCTTGTTCCACAATCTACTATTAGTCTCCAAATCCTTACAATGCTATTTCCCTTATTCAAATTATTGTTTAGTGTTCAAAACCTTTCTTTTCATCAAACTGCCCCTACAAGCTTTTAAGACATGACTATTTTCTTCACTATTGCATCTAGAGTTCCAAGAGTTTGTAAAGGATTTTATAAGATTCAATAGTTCAATCTTTCCAATTTAAATATGCTCACTCAGTTTAGTGAATCAATTTCTTGTTCAACTCATTCTACTTTACTTCCTCACCTTTGGCTTATTGTTGCTCTCAAAACCACATTTCTTCCTTCCACCTAGATTATTCTCCCATATAGATACCCTCACTAAACCAACACCTCAAATTATTTAATTTATATACTCTTGATATGCATGTAAATTTTTGGGTCTTAATTCTTCACACAATTCTTTCTTTCTCCCTTTTTACAATTTTAGCTCTAGAAGGCTCAACTAGCCCAAGACAATTTTCTGTCAGCGATAACTCCCATTCTATAAGACACCCAACATATATATAATTTTTATGACACCTATTAAAGGGTTATTGAAGTGTGTAAAAATACAAGTCTCAATGCGAAATACAACATGTACTTCCTTTGAAAATTAGCCCTCCTCTTTCGGTCTATAGACTGTGCACTAGCATAGTGCATAGACTGTCATAAAAATATGTAATTCTAACCCTTGGTCCATCTAAATTCCTTTAAAATATTATTATAGGTATTTATAAAAAGGTATCTTGAGATTTTTATATCAAAATAAGTTGATTTAAGCTTTAAAAAACAAAACCCTAGCTCTGGTAGATGAACTCTCCTAGTGAGCCTGAGAAGAAATAAAGGCTTATGTCTTTATTATTTATGGGATTCAAGACCTCAAAGTTTGCATGAAGGATTATTGTATGCTTATCTTCATTCCTTTTCTATCATATCAATGTATTTGTTCAAGAATCAACAAGTTTCACATGCAATGGGCTTACACAAGCTTAAGAAGGTAGGGGTATGTGTCAAGAAACAATATACTTAACTTGGATCTTTATTTACCTTCCTTCCAAACTTATAATCCTAATGTTGAACTACCTACAATGTTTTGTTAGAGATATTATCACACCTTCCTTGCTAATAATCATGCATTCTTCCTCCAAATTGAGAGGCATTATTTCAGGCTTAGTTATTCAACAAGGGTTCATATATGCAAGAACAAAGAAAATAAAATTTCTATCCTCTGATACAACACCTTACCATACTATTCCATGTATTTCAATCATCCTCTTCATCATAAAGCTTTACAAAAGGTTAATAAAGGTTCATCTTTCAATTGTGATAATCAAGATCCCTCATACTACTAAAACAAAGTATTTCTTATGAAAAGGAAAATTTCCTTCAGTATTCATAACCCTCTTCTCTTCCAGAGATCAAAGTTAATCCAAATAATAGTCTCCACATCACTATTTCAAAAAAGACAACAAAAAGAAGGATTATTAACACTATATCTTCTCATTCTTTCCCTTATCCATTTATACAGTCACTTATAACCCTTGAGGTTTTCTTAAGCATATAAGGAGAATGTCTGATGATTAAAACTTCTACCCATAAAATTATCACCCTATAACATTTAATCATGAAATTATCAATGAATAGAGTCAACAATACTACTTTCCAAACTGTTACGGTCAATCTCATAAATGTGACAATCAAGGATTCCTAAAATGTACAAGAATGAATAGTTGATTATTCATGACTAACAATCGAAACATATACATCTAACTATTGAATTCACCCTAATACCTCTTCACATGAATAAATCACAATAAATAAAGGCTTTTCATATGCACACAGGTTTTATAACACATTTTACAACATGAATAATAGAGAATCCATCCTTTTCTCAAAGTCTACAATTTCACACACTCAACCCAAGAGAAATTCATGTCATGCAAACCTTAATAGTTGTTTCATAATCCTTGAAAGGTACATATAACCACAAAATACAATCAAATATGTAAGGATACTGGATTCCTCCAAGCAAAACAGAGCTTCTCCTTATTTTGTCTATATTTTCGTATACAAATGTTGCTCTTCATACAATCCTATGCTTTAATTCATTTCTTCTCCTCAGACCTAGAGGAGTGTTCACTTCTTCCCTTTCCTAGCCGAATTTCCATGAGCAATCTCTCTCCTTTTCATAATTCTTATGAACCGTAACTAACTTCTTTAGCACATGTCATGAATAAAACTATATACAAAACATTTTTAACCTCTAATTACATTATTTTCTCCCTTTATACCCATTAGGAGTCTTATTAGCATGGCCTGACCTTTAACAACACCTTCCCCTTATTATAAGAGCATTAACATTCATCTTATAAGCCAAAAATGGTTAAGACCCACTAAGAATGTCAAAATAAACTTTTGGAGGGAAACACCTCATTTTGAAAATTTTAAAGCTTGCCTTCATTATAACCTCTTATTGTGACTTTAATGACCCCCTAGTATACTCAAGACCACCAATCCAAACCAAAATTGATCAAAGACACCATGCTCCTACATCATACTCCCTTAGTAGGAAAAAAATTTAAACCCCCATGGAGGTTTTAAGTCTTCTTTATTTTCTTCCAATCTCTTTCTTGTTTGACATATTCTTCTTCCTTTCTTTTCTTATCTTCATCGTCAGCTCCTTTAATCTTCTCTTTAGTTAATTTTCCTTTTCTTACTTTGAAATTTCTCTTCATGCCTTATTTTTGCTTCAAATCTTCTTCATGGCATCTATTATCTTGTTCCTCATAACTTGGCTATGCATTTCCTTCATTTTCTTATCTTTCTCCTTCTTCTTTGCTCATTCTTTGATTCTTTCCTGCACACACACAACTAAGGGAAATATTAGTTGTAAAAATATAAGACAAACTTGTCTCACTTTGGCCTTCTTTCTTCCTTTTCTTGAACTCTTCTTGCTATTTTTGATCATCTTCTTTCAAACATAATCTTCTTGATTGACTTCCTTCATGTTCCTTCTCTCGTGTTTGCTCTTGTATATGTATTCCATCTTTATCTTCTTTAAAATTTTCCTTGTTTAAGTTTGGTAATGTCCTTTCTTGCATTTCTTCTTCATTTTCTTTCTTGCTAGTATATTCCCTTGGCTGATTTGAACCTGTACCTGATATGAATAGATCTTCAAGCCTTTGTATTTCCTCATATAACATGATTTCATTCTCCTCTTCACTTGTCTCATCATATTTAGGATTTATTTGATCTTATTCTTATTTGAAATCATATGCTGACTCACTAAACTCAGCTTTCACTTATTTTTCCTTCACTTCATTTTCATATTTCCTTATTTTTATATCTTCTTCTTCTTGAATATTATTAATAAGTCCTTCATCATGCATGTTAGTGTTTGAAAATAATTCTTTTTCACCTTCAAATGACTTATTTTCTTGGTTAGCTAAAACATTCAAATCATTATATTTACCTTACTTTTCAATCACTTGTTTCTCTTGCCAAGCTCCTATGAGGCTTATTTGTTCTTATTTTCTCTCTTTGAATCTCCATGCTTTCTTTCTTGTATCTTGAATGCTATATGTCTTCATAATTTTCCTCGTAAATTTCTATAACCTGCTATTTTCTTCTTTCATGTTCATTTGACTCAAAATAGTCTCTTCTTGCCTCCTTCACAATTTTAAGGTCTTCTCCTTTATTGTATTCAAAAAGTCTTTCAAACATGTATACAAACATGAGAACACAATATTAGAATAAAAAATCAGAGACCAAACTATCTCAAAGAGTGCCTTCTTCTTGGGCACTATCTTCCTTATCCACCATTCTTCACCAAATGCTTCATTTTGCACTTCCTTTCTTCTCTTTTCTTCTTCTTTCACTATGTTATCCTCTATGAGAACTCTCTTCTCTCATTTTGGCCTTCTTTCTTCCTTTCCTTGAACTCTTCTTGCCATTTTTTATCATATTCTTTCAAATATGTTCTTGTTGACTGACTTCCTTCATGTTCCTTCTCTCGTGTTTTCTCTTGTACCTATATTCCATCTTTATCTTCTTTTAACTTCTCCTTGTTTAATTTTTCTAATGTTCTTTCTTGCATTTATTCTTCATTTTCTTGCTTGCTAGTATATTACCTGGACTTATTTGAACCTGTACATGATATGAATAGATCTTCAAGCCTTTATATTTCCTCATACAACATGATTTCATTCCCCTCTTCACTTGCCTCATCATATTTAGGATTTATTTGATATTATTCTTCTTTGAAATCATATGCTGACTGACTAAACTCAAATTTCACTTATTTTTCCTTCCCTTCATTTTCATCTTTCCTTATTCTTCTATCTTCTTCTTCTTGAATATTATTCACAAGTCCTTCATCATGCATGTTAGTGTTTAAAAATAATTCTTTTTCACCTTTAAATGAATTATTTTCTTGGTTAGCTAAAACATTCAACTCATTATACTTACCTTACTTTTCACTCCCTTGTTTCTCTTGCCAAGATCATATGAGGCTTATTTGTTCTTCTTTTCTCACTTTGACTCTCCATGCTTTCTTTATTGTCTCTTTATGTTGAGACACCCTTGTAGTTTCAGTTCTTCCTCTTGGTGCATAGACTGTTTTGTGCCTAGATACATCTTATTCACTCTTCATTCCTTTTTCACATTCTTTGCATGCTTTCCTCAAACTTAAATCTGACCTTTTCTCATCATTTTCCTCTTGTTTTCCTTTGCATACTGCTACCTCATTAGTCTCTTTCTTGAATTTTTCTTCTTGTTTACAATCAACTGATTTATTAAGCCATTTGGGTATGACATATCCATGTTGAAACTAATATTTTGAAGCACTAACATATTATTTTATTTTTATATCTTGCATACCAAAGAATTGGCTAACATATGCATGAATAAATTCATAATTTCCATCTTGCCATACTTACTCATGAACCATTTTTGAGACCATGTTTTTCTCTTTTACCTTTTTGTATTCTATATTTTTTTTACTTCTTTCTTTCTATTATCTCTCTTGAATACTTTCCAAAGCATCATAAAAATCTATATGTTATTATCTTTCTTCATTAGAATTCTGTAGGTCTTCATACTTTTCCTCATAAACTTCTATAACCTGCTAGTTTCTTCTTTCATGCTCATTTGACTCAAAAGATTCTCTTCTTGCCTAATTTCTTGCAATTTTCAAGGTCTTCTCCTTTATTGTATTCACAAAGTGTTTCAAACATGTATAAAAACACAAAAACACAAAATTAGAATAAAAAATCAAAGACCAAAATGTCTCAAAGAATGCCTTCTTCTTGGGCACTATCTCCTTATCCACCATTCTTCACCAAATGCTTAATTTTGCACTTCCTTTATTATATATTCTTCTTATTCTTTCACTATGTTATCCTATATGAGAACTCTCTTCTCTTCCTCAAATGTTCTCACATGGACCAGCCCTCTTTCTCTTATGCCTCCATAATCCCTCATTATTTTTTTCCTTCACTTCTTCTAGCATGCTTCACAAGTGATCTGATTGGCCACTTCACTCTCCTTTTTAAAATCTATCCTCCTAGCTCACTTCTTGCTTGACCTCTTATCTGATTGCTTAGTTTAAGCCACATATTTTCTAGTGCTTTCAACCTTTGCAAATCATTCCTCAACTCTGATATTTCATTCTCCATTTCTAAACCTTGCTTCACATTCTTTGTCTTCATTATTTTTAGGCCTTCCTCTTATAGTTAACCTTTAAAACCAAACAATGTATTCCTTGTAAAAAACCTTGTCAAATGTTTATTTTATTTCTTATCATTTCTCTAATACCAAAATGATGTAGAGTAACCTAGCAATTTTATTTATTGATCAAAGCAAAATAAAAAATCTCATTGCTTCATCCTTTAGTAGTATCATGTTTATAAGGGTTTGTTTCTAATTAGGTAATTTGACTCTAAAAAGAAAATTTAAATCTTTCATGCACTATATGACCTTCCTCTCATGCATAACCCCTGCTCTCTCTTTCTTTGTATTCTTTTATAGTCTTCCTTTTCTCTAAATTAAGGAATTAGATTAAATATCTTCCTCTTTGCCTTAAAGTCAACCTCTTGCCTTACAAATAGAATTAAGAACATCTAGATCTAATTGGCTTAGAACTTAACTTAGCCCTAGTTACACAATATACTATTAGTCTCCAAATCCTTACAATGATATTTCCAAAATTCAAATTCTTGCTTAATGTTCAAAACCTTTCTTTTCCTCAAACTACCCCTACAAGCTTTTACAACATGACTATTTGCTTCACTTATTGCATCTAGAGTTCCAGGAGTTTCTAAAGGATTTTATAAGCTTAAATATTTCATTATTTACAATTAAAATATGTTCACTCAGTTTAGTGGATCAATTTATTGTTCAACTCATTCTACTTTACTCCCTCACCTCTGGCTTATTACTGCTCTCAAAACCACATTTCTTTCTTCCATCTGAATTATGATCCATTATAGATACCCTCACTAAAAAAAATCATTCTCAAATTATTTCATTTATATACTCTTGATATGCATGTAAATTTTTGGGTCTTAATTCTTCACATAATTCTTTCTTTCTCTCCAAGTTTACAATTTTAGCTCCTTAGAAGGCTCAACTAGCCCAAGACAATTTTCTGTCAGCTATAGCTCAATTATATAAGACACCAAACCTCTATATATAATTTTAGGTCATTATCACCTTATTAATTGGTTCTTGAAGTGTGTAAAATTACAAGTCTTAATGCAAAATATAACTTTTGTACGTCCTTTGAAAATTAGCCCTCCTTTTTAGGTCTTAGATTGTGCACTAGCATACTGCATAGACTGTCATAAAAATATGTAATTATAACCCTTGGATCCTCTAAATTACTTTAAAATATTCTTATAGGGATTGATAAAAAGGTATCTTGAGAGTGTTAGATCAAAATAAGTTGATTTAAGGGATTAAAAAACAAAACTATAGCTCTAGTAGATGAATTCTCTAGTGAGCCCGAGAAGAAATAAAGGCTTATGTATTTCTTATTTATGGGATTAAAGACCTAAAATTTTGCATGAAGGATTATTGTATGATCATCCTCATTCATGTTTTAGCATAGCAGTGTCTTTGTTAAGGAATTAACATGTTTCAATTACAATGGGCTTTTATAGGCTTAAGAAGGTAAGGGTATGTGTCAAAAATTATTCCAATTGAAACCTAACTTGGCTCTTTATTTAACTTCCTTCCAAAGCTTATAATCCTAATGTAGAACTAACTAAAATGTTCTATTCAAGATATTATCACACCTTCCTTACTAAAATCATGCATTCTTCCTCTAAACTAAGAGGTACTGTTTCAGGCTTAGTTATTCAACAAAGGTTCATATATGCAAGAACAAAGAAAATGTTTATTTCTATCCTTTGATACAAAAATTCCATATTATTCTATGTATGTCAATCATTATCTTCAACACAAAGCTTTATGAAAGGTTAATAAAGGTTCATCTTTCCACTGTGATAATCAAGAGCCATTATACTACTAAAACAAAGTATTTCTTATGCAAAGGAGATTTTCCTTCAGTCTTCATAACCCTCTTCTCTCCCAGAGATCAAAGTTACTCCAAATAATAGTCTCCACATCACTATTTAAAAAATGATGACAAAAAGAAGGATTCTTAACACCATATCTTCACAGTCTTTCCATTATCCATTTATACAATCAGGGTTATAACCATTGAGGTTTTCTTAAGCCAATATAAGGATAATATCTAATGATTCAAGACTTCCACCCATATAATTAGTCACCCTAAAGACTTGAAAACTTGTTTTACAATCATGAAATGATAAATGAATATCATCAACAATACATAGGATTTCCAAACTATTACACATCAGATCTCATAAATACACAGTCAAGCATAGTCAATGAAAATACAACAATCAATACTTAATTATTCATGACTAATAATTGAAAACATTTACATCTAACATATTGAATCACCCTAATTTTTAATATTCACATGAATAAATTGCAATTAAAGGCTTTTCATATGCACACAAGTTTTATAACACATTTTACAAACACGTGAAGAACTTCATGAGACATCTCAAATCCTTTTCTCAAATTCATAATTTAACACATCAACCTCAATGAGACCAATTCATGTCATCAAACCTTAATAGTTATTTCATAATCCTTAAAAGGTACATTCAATCACAAAATACAATAAAAATGCAAGGATACTGGATTCTCTACTGTAAAAATAGATCTCTCCTTATTTTTTTCTATATTTTCATATAAAAATATTGCTCTTCATACAATCCTATGCTTCAATTTATTTCTTCTCCTCAGACCTCAAGGAGTGTTCACTTATTCCCTTTCCTAGCTGAATTTCCATGAGAAATATCTCTCCTTTTCATAATTCTTATGAAACCTAACTAACTTCTTTGGACATAAATCACTCAAACTTAAAACACATTTGTAACCTCTAATTACATCATTTTCTCCCTTTACACACACATTAGGAGTCTTATTAGCATGGCTAGACTTTAACCAACTAACCTTCCTAGCACTATAAGACCACTAACATAGACCAAAAATGGCTTTAATCCTTTTACAAATTCAAAATACAAAATTTGGAGGGAAAGTACATTATTTAGAAAATTTGAAAACTTGTCCTTCGTTATAACCTCTTATTATGACTTTAATGACCTCCTAGAACACTTAATACCATCATCCCAAACCAAAATTGATCAAAGACACCAAAAATTACACTTTGGAGAGATGCACGTACATCATTACTTGTTTGTCAAGGATGATATATTCACAAGAAGGGAGAACCGATACTGATGGGTCAAGGATGGAGTCATTCACAACATCTAGGAAAACTAGCATAAGCAAAAACTTGCTATGGTAAGTTATAACCAAGAAAAGAGACTAATTCACACAAATCATAATTATATTTGTTTAATTTTATTGAAAGATAAGCAAGATGGATTAAAAATTTTAGATGTTTCTAAAAAAGGAATGAAGGATTTGGATAAAATAATTCAATATTTTAAGTAAGTATTCCAAAATCCTGGTGGGTTACCACCAAAATGAGAAGTAGATCATGAGATTTAGCTATTTTCTGAATCCCCTACCAAACATCAGTTTGTATCAGAAATCCTTGTTGGAGAGTACAAAGGTAAAGAATAAACTCCACGAGCTATTATACCAAGGGGTAATACACTTAAGCACCTTTCCATGTGGTTCGTCTATTGTGATGGTAACAAAGAAGTATGGTTCTTGGAGAACGTGTATAGAATATGGTGTACCATTAAGAAAAAAATCCACTCCCACACATAGATGATCTCTTGGACCAACTTCAACATGCAAATTTATTCACAAAGTTAGATCTCAAGTCTAGTTATCATCAAGTAAGAATGAAGGAGGAGGACATATGGAAGACTGCCTTCAAAACAAAACATGGTTTGTATGAGTGGTTAGTAGTTACATTTGGTTTATGTAATGCACCTACTAAATTTATGAGATTTATGAATGATGTATTATGGGAATTCATAGATTCATGCATCGTTGTATATTTGGATGATATTATAATATTTTAGTGCCACATGGGAAGAACATTTAACACACTTGCAGAAATTCATACAAGATCTAAAGGAGAAACATCTACTATACAACATGAAGAAGTGTGAATTTTCTAAATAGTCACTATTCTATCTTGGGCACATGGTTGGAGGAGGAGAGATATGAGTGGATCCAAAGAAGGTGGAATCCATCACCAGCTGACCAACACCAATGGGAGCCATAAATACTAGGAGTTTTGTGGGCGTAGGATAATACATGAGGAATTTTATTCCAGGCTTATTCGTTATTACAACACCTCTACACATAATGGCCTTAAAGAGTAAGTGTTTTGACTAGGGTAAGGAACAAGACAAATATTTTGAGTTATTAAAATAATAAATTAGTCATGATCTAGTACTTTCTCTTCCTAATTTGTAGCAACCCTTTGAAGTAGAGATAGAAGCCAACAATTATGCTATGGTAGAAGTGTTACTACAGGGAGGTGAGCCAATATGCTATCACTATGAAACTTTCCATTCAACAATTAAGGGATATTAAATATATTACAAAGAAATGTATGCACTAGTTCAGACAATAAAGAAATAGAAACACTATTTATTGGGTAAAGAAACTATTGTGCACATTGACCACAAACCTCTCTAGTATTTGTAAGCACATTCTAAATTGCAACAAGAACGACACTACAAATGGATGGGGTTCCTTTAACAATTCCATTTGGTAATCAATTATAAGGAAGGTAGCATAAATTTTGTGGCAGACATGTTGTTTAGGCCACCCAAACTGGAGAAAATCTGTATTTTGGCCACTATCTCTCATGTTGATCCCTTCATGAAGGAATATTACCGAGAGGTATATGCTAGAGACAAATATTTTGGGGTGACATATATAGATTTGCAATCCAAAGGGGATGAAAATACATGTATTACTCATTTTTTATCTCAAAGATGGGCTTCTCTACCGATGGGGGAAGCTTTGTGTGCCAAAAGAAGAAAGAATTTTATTGATGAGAGAAGCACATACCTCGAAATTAGAATAACATTTTGGTGTTGGAAAGACTATGGGACACTTACAAAGGTATGCATATTGGCCCAAAATTCAAGAATAAGTATCTAAATTCATAAGAGGATGTAAAATTTGTTATACTAGTAAGCCTAAAATCAAGAAGGAAGGTTTGTATATGAATTTACCGGTCCCTACTCGACCTTGGTAGGACATCTCTATGGATTTTTTAGGAGGAATACCCATGTCTAATCATGGCCATGGTTATCTATATTTTGTTGTTGATAGATTTAGAAAAATGTGTGTTTATATGGAATGTAAAAAGACAATAAAAAGGTCATAATGTAGCAGAATGTTTCTTTACTAATATATGGGTTCATTTTGGTTTTCCAAAGTCTATTGATTCTAAAAAATATTCTATGTTATCGGGGAAGTTTCAGAATAATTTGTTGGACAATATGGAAACCATATTATAGAGAAGCATAACCTTCCATCCCCAAACATATGGGTAAAAAGAGGTGGTGAATAGGACTTTGGTACAACTGATTAGAGGGTATAATAGTAAATATCCACGGACTTGGGATGAGTCCTTAGATTACATCGAGGATTGGACTACAACATGATGGTACACACATCAACTATGTAGTCACATTTTAAAGCGTGCTTGGGATATTTACCTATCAATCCACTGGATATTGTTGTTGGACAACATGAATAAGGAGAGATACACGATTCAAAAGTGACTAGAGCATCGAAGTTTATTGAGAGGATCTGAAAAATCCATCTTAAGGTGAAAGAACAATTGGATAAGTCTCAAGCCAAGTAAAAGGATAGACATGAGTGACATCATAGATAACAAAAAATTCATGTTGGATACAGGGTTTGGCTATACTTGAGCAAGGAAAAACTCAGAGGATAAGCAAGGAAACTCAAGCCACTACGATATGGACCCTTTGTAAAGACCTAAAATCAGCACCGCTAATTCCAATGTCAGTGTCCACTATGCCCCCTCATTATCACATTACACAACTCATATTCATATCAACATCAACATCATCACCATACTCACATAAATCCACATCCATCATTAATTAACATATTAACATATTCTTCATCTTAGGTTAATGCTTATAAACTTGTACACCCCTTAAATTAATTAACTAATCCCTCACCACACATTTCCTAGGTCATATTACCCTTCCCTTGGCTAATTAATTAATTAATTAATTAATTTAAACCCTACACCTCACTCATCCTAACTCACTAGTTATGAATAGTTTAACTAAACCTTCTAAATATTAATCCTAACCATCTCTAACTTATCCCTATGATGACTCATCCTAACTCACCAGTTATAACTAATTTTGATAAGAAACCTTTTATAAATATTACCCTAACTACCTCTAACTTATCCCTATTACCACTTCTTACCATTTCACTAGTTAGGATTAATTTAAATTAGGCAACCTTCTAATTTATCCCCACTCTATCCTAACCATTCCTAACCACTCTAAATACTCACATCCAACTTTTCCAAGTTATCTAGTTATGATTCCCCTAAATCCCTAACCATCTAAGTTCAAAATATAAATTTTATCCTCCCAAACTCAAACTTCCTGCAATCGCCAGCGATTCCCCCAATCATCGGCAATTCTCTCCTATTAACTCTATAAATATGAGTCCCATGCCTTCATCTCAGGAGGAAGGATGAGGATTCTTGAGCTTGGCCTAAGACAAGAGGTATTCAAAACACTATTCCTGCACTATATCAATCTTCAATTAATTCATCTCTTCTTCTCTTGAAGGCCATTGACATATCCAGGAACTCAACTCAATGCATTATCTGTATCTTTCTTCTAATGCACCTGCAGAATCCTCTCATACGTTCATAGTCACCCAAATTTAGCCTTCAATAAGACGTTGTTCAAAGCATCCTCAAGGTAATATTATTGCATCCATACTCTTCTAGATACCTACTTTGTCTTTGGAGATTATCCTTGTTTAGGAGTTTAACTCTAGGAATCTTCTATCAACACCTTCAAGCTTTACCTTTCCGGTAATCTCATCCCTTTTTAGCATTGATTATCTACTACAATCATGTAAACATCTTTATTTGAATATCATTTTCTATCTCTTTTATTAATTTATCATTTCTATCAAGCTATCTTGTCTGTTTATCATTTTGTACACATCTACAAAAATTGCTAGCGATTCCTTGAATCTCCAGTGATTCACCAAATCATTGGCAATTCTTGTATGTCAGACCTTCTTTCAAATCTGATTGTCTTTTTGACATCCAGAGCTCAATCTTGATCACTATTCTACCTTTTCAAGTGTCCATTAAGTCCCATCAAGCTCCTCTGAGCCATCTGCATCATTCTATTGTTAATCTATAACAAATATATCATCCCGCTTTCCTTTGTGAGTGCATATATGTCCACACCTTTGCTCCTTTGAGCCATATTGTGAGTCCTTGAATCCCTTTGGATCAGGAACCACCACCATACATACATATATCCATGGACCAATCCCTTTGCCTTTGCATTGTTGGTTATATTATATGTTATCATTTTGTCATTTGTTATGAATTCACTTTCACATTATCAAATTAATTTCTTGAAGGCGGATTGACATCCTTGCAAGGAAGTCCATTGATTTTCGGGGGCTGGATTTTTCCAAGAAATCTGCCTTAAATTTATTTAATCCCATCTTGTGTAGTGTTTGTGATCACAATTTCATTCGTAGGACAAGAGCTTGACCCAATCTTCCATAGAGCACAAAACAATGTACACCAACCACATCTTGTGGTAATCCTAGAAACCCTACCATACTGAGGTTGAGAAAAGTTTTACCCCTTTGAAATATCAAACAAAACCCTGAGGTAAAATTGTGTTCAACATTCTAGCACGCTCGGTGGGATAATGCCCCTTCTTCTTCTACTTCATTTTATCAATAGAATATTCACTATTTTTACTGTCTGGTAATTACTTGTGTTAAACATTTGGTCTTTGTAATCACCTATTTTTCTATGTGATTTTCTTATAATCTATATTATTTGTCTTCCTTTTTTTTTTCTAATATGGTTACATGACATTATTGCTGAGAGGCTTGTTTTCTATATTTTTTAACCATGTGCTTTGGAAAATTGTTAAAATTTAAAATAAAAAATAAAATAGGAGCGCTCTCATGGTAAGTCTTAAAAACCATCTTTTTGCTTTCCATTTTTCATTCTTGTTTATTTTTCCTCATTGAAATCAACATTTCATTTTGGGTTTTAAAATAAATCATTTCATACTTCTTGGTCATCTAGATTTAAATAGGAAAGTAAATTTGTTGCATTCACCTATATTTCCCTCACACACAACCAAATCACTTCAAATTAAAACACACATTCAAAAAATTCCCACCTAGGTGAAACTGATTGGGATTTCATCACCTGATAGGGAAACCAAATCAGTGTTTTGGCCGAGTATAAACACCTATCTGTTGGTATATATTGGCTCATCACTTAAATCCCTTATCGCAGTGGGACCGTGAAGTGAGGGGGTAGGCCCCAATATACACGCTCATATCGGAAACATTACAGAGTTGTTCCTCATGTACCTTCGGGTATATCGAGAACTCCGCCCATGAACATACCTGAAACCAACCATAGCTTTCTATTTCCTAGGACCCATCACCCATTTTTCACATTTCACTTATCTCAATTAAATCAAGAAAATTTAAAATTTATTTAACTTGCTTATCTACTATTTGTAAATCCACCCATTTCATTACTTTTGATTGATTAGGAAATTGTGTGTTTTTTGCTAGCAATTTCATGATTTAAACCTATGAAAATATGTATGCATCATTATCTACACCGGTACTAAATTATAACCCATTTTATCAACCTATCACATCCCAGTCAACTTTATCATCTAGACATATTCCAATCATATACCATACATCTATTTTCCCCTATGGAACTTCTACCTCTTTATCCAATTTAAAAATCCTAAAATAATCCCATCCAACAAACCTATAACTATTATTCACAACCAAACTATTTCTAAACTTTAATTCTTAGCCTACGTCCAATGTATCTCATCAAGAGGTATTTCCAACATCTCCTTCTTCATCACAATATCATCAAAATCTTAATATCCCCCATCCTTCATCTAATCAACCCACCTCTACTTTAATCCCATTTTCAATACCTCAGACATCCCAAATCCATACACATATCCCTACTCAGGCCTAATCAAATCCTCTCATCCAACAACAACAACATACTCAACATTTTACCACATCTCCCTTTTATCACAACCTTTTACTTCATCAATATCCTTCTACGTCAAGCCCCCTCATCCACATCCACAAAATCATCCTACTTCAATTTTAATCAGTCAAATCAATCGCATCCTCTTGTTGATTCCTTCACATTTAATCTTACAAATGATTCCATACAAGATCTTTCAAACAAACTAGATAATTTAGAAACCTCTACCAAAGGATCTAAACAAGTCCTCACTTATGATCAGTTTTGTAATGAACCCATCCATCCGTGAGTACCATATAAGCCTTATCATCCGCATTGGGAATTTCCCAAATTTACCATTTTCCATGGCTAAGAGGATTTTCAGCAACACATACTATCCTTTAGACATTCATGTTATCCCATCATCCACAATCAAGGTCTCCTTCTTAGAACCTTCCCTATATCACTAATAGGACTTGCTTTGGATTGGGACAATTCCCTCCCTTGACATTCTTTGGTCTTTTTCACATAGTTAGCTATGTTGTTTCTCAATCAATTCGCTATAAATGTCACTCGTAAAATCACCATCTTTGACCTTGCTACCATCAAAAAATCTAAAAATGAATCCCTTGGAGACTTTGTCACTAGATGGAAGAGCACTATCAAATAGTTGTCTTTTTCACTTCCGCAGTCAGAATTAATCGAGTTGTTTACCCAATCATGTTCCCATCACATATCATCCACCCTTCAAATCCATACATTCTACACCTTTGATGAAGCCTTCACCATGGTTTGAAAATTAGAAATCTAAGCCCTCAAAGAAGGCCATCTTTATCCTCAATCTCCACATGTCTCATCTTATTCCCCTAGATCTTCCTACGATTCAGATGAGACTACACACATTTTATCTGATTCCCCTAGGTATTTCTATGATTCAGATGAAACTACCACACATGATGACATTACTTATCTTCCTAACCCAACACCCTCGATAGATTCATTCCCTATAAATGTTGCACATCCCTCGAGCTATGTTATCAACAATATTACATGTGATCTTCCCTATAAGAAGACCCATTCATCACCGATGCTTTCTCCTGAAAACTTAGAATCATTGGATCCTCTTTTCAATGATTCTCACACATCGATATCACCCATTTCCACTATCTAATCATCCATTACCTCTACAAAAATTTAGAATCCACTTCGGAAGTCATTACTAAAGAAGCCTTTGTAATTGAATATATCGATATCTAATCCCTTATTGAATTAATCAACGAACTAGAAAACGCGCGTAATCCACCTAAATTATGTCTAGAAATAACACCTCACTCATATGAGTCAGACCCAATCATAACCCCAAATACTCACTAACCTTCCAGCGTGGAAAATTTCATTGAATCAAACACAACACAGTCAAATACCATCACACTCATGGCCTTGCCCTTGTCATTTGACACGAGTCCTTCTCTATCTAATGTAAACATTATGAAATTGAATCCGATCACCCTTTCTACCTCATCCTCATCATCCATCGTAAAACATCATCCTTTGCCTAAAATGAATACTATAAAATATAAGCACATGCCATCTAAGGTCTCAACGTCACCATCAATTTTAGGACCTCACCCTTTATCATGATCTAAGTCTATAAAATATATGGGTCCACCCTTACCATAAATTTTGGGGATGCCAACATGCATCTAAAAAATTTGATAATATTTCACTGGGAACCCCTCGTGCTATGATTATTTCAGTAATTCAAAGCTTTTGGTTTAGTGGTAGTAATCTAGAAACACAATATTAGACATAACACAAGAATACCATAGACTATGACATAAAAGAATGATGAAAAATCTGAAATACAACTGTAAAATATATTATTAACATGAAATTGTTACAATCTCACCCATGAATTACTCCAAGTGTTACCAACTCCACTTGTTTTCCAACAATAGTTATGGGAGAAACTTCACAATTACTCATCTTGATGGCTTCCTTAACACACCTTCACAATGAATCCTTTATTCATAAAATAATTATTACAACTTTATTCTATGATAAATGAGAGGGGGTGGCCTCTCTATTTATAGAAATTCAAGCTTATCCACCCTATCTCTAAGATAGGATAGGAAATCTCTTCCGGCCAATCATATCCCATGCTTCAACTCTTGTATTTACATGTAGGCTTATCTTCTAAGATAAGATATACCTTATCATCTCACATGGGTTCCACCTTTATAGATATTACACAAATTTAATATACAAAATATTTATGACATCACTCCTTGTCATTATTACAAATATAATATTTCTAATTCTAAATCATGTAGACCCTACTTATCCATTTACCCTAACTTTAACATTTTGATATTACCGGGACCACTTACGACAAATATTTACTTTTTACCACAACATTCCTATTATACTTTGATTGTTACCATACTATGCTTTATTGGTGGCACCGTACTGACAGCACCATTATCTTCTATCAGACGCCACTACTAATTATACTTAACAACATCCTATTCCTAATACATACATTAATGAAATAGAAATTACAGAGGAAAATTTTAGTGTCGACATCTTCCCCCTCCCTAGCTTCTACTCCATCCTCAGAGTAGACTATTATGGACATTCTGAAGCTGGTGCCTAGAAAATATTTAACTTGTCGTGGTTGACCCATTTCATAATGGGAGTACCATCCAATTCCTCCAGTCGATATGTACCATTTTCATGCACAACTACTATTTTGTAGGGCCCCATCCATTTGGGAAGAAGTTTTCTATGCCTCCTCTTTTTGTATCAGGAATCATATACTAGGACCAAGTCATTCACCTGAAATGGAGACTAGAGGATCTTTTGATCAAAGTACTCCTTCTGCTTCATTTTCTTCTTATAACTTGTATCCTTCGATATTTCCCTCATTTCCTCTAGCAAATGAAGATGTACCAACCTTTCCTTTACCGAATCACTTTCATCCATCCTTTCATTTTTCATAACTCTCACAGTGGGAATATCAAACTCAATAGGAAGAACTGGATCAATTCCATAAGCCAACTGAAATGGGGAGTATCATGTTGCTGACTTTGATGTTTCCCTATATGCCCACAATGCTGCATGAATCCTTTTATCCCACTTATGTACCTGTAAAGCTGCATCTTTTGCTAGGATTTGACACAATACATAATTTGTTCACTCCACCTATCCATTTGTGCTTGGCTTGTAAGTTGTTTCCTTCCTGTGCTTAATAGAAAACTTGTTTACCAGGGCTTCTACCACCTCATTAATGAAGTGGCTTCCTTGATCTGTTACAATTTCTAATGGACAACCAAATCTAGTGACAATGCGTTCATACATGAACCTTGCCACTTCATCCATGGAAGTTGTTTTCAAGGGCCTAGCTTCAACCCACTTGGTTAAATAATTTGTGGCAACTACAATATACTTATTTTTGCATGGGGTAGTTGGAAGTGGACCTACAATATCTATTCCCCACTTTTCAAAGGGACCAAGTGGAAGAATAGGGCATAATGGAGCTGATGAAGTCTTACGGTTCCCATGTGTTTGACAAATATCACATGTCTTACAATAATTATAACAATCTCTAAAAAGAGTGGGCCAGTGATAACCTATATCCAAGATCCTTCTTGTTGTAAGTTGTCCAGAGAAGTGTCCTCCACATGTACCATTGTGGAATTATTCTATTAGCTCCTTCCCTTGATCACATCCAACTTCCCTCTTGTACTGTCCATCAGGTCCTATCTGAAATAATACTCCATGTAGAATAGAATATGGATGACTGGATTGAGTAATCTTCCTCTTAGTCTTTACATTTGCACCATCAGAAAACTAGAAATCATTCAAATAATTCCAAATATCTATGTATTCATTAGGGATTGTGTAAAGGGATAACAATGCTGCATCTGGAAATCATCATCATCACAAGATGAACCTAAACCATCATAGGCTCGAGAGAGTGCATCTGCATTGACATGCTTCTTTCCTGGCCTATCTATAATATCAAATTCAAATTCTTGTAGAAAAATTATCCATCTTGCTATCCTTCCTGATGGGTTAGGCTTATTTACAATATATTTTAGAGCCTGATGATCTGTTACAACTGTAAATTTCTGCCCTAGCAAGTAATTTCTAAACTTCTTTACAACAAAAATGATAGCTAGAGCCTCTTTTTCAGTTACAATATAATTTACCTCAGCACTGCTCATTTGTCTGCTCCCAAAGTAAACTGGATGATCATTCCCATTTTCATCCTTTTGGCTCAGAGTACTTCCTAGTGCATCTGAAGCATCAATATACACAATGAATGGTTTTCTCCAGTTTGGATTCTTTAAAACAGGTGAAGACACCAAATCTTCCTTTAGTTGTTCAAAAGCTTCATGTGCCTTCTTTCCTGGTTCATAAGTAACATCCTTCTTCAAGAACTGGGTTAGTGGTTGTGCAATCTTTGAGAAATTCTTGATGAACCTTCTATAGTAACCCACATGGCCTAAAAATGATCTCAACTTACTTCTATTCATAGGAAATGGTAACTCTTTGATTTTTGAAACTTTATCAGGATCGGTACCAATACCATCTCTAGATACAACATGCCCTAACAAAACACCTTTAGAACATCCAAAGACACACTTTGTAGGGTTTAGTGAGGCTTGTACTTCATCTAACCTTTGAAATGTTGTCTCCATCTGGTGCAGGTGGTCCATTTTTCTCCCATAGATGTAAAAATCATCCATGAATACTCTGATGAAGCTTCCAATGTAGGGTTCAAATACCCTATTCATCAAGCATGGAATGTTGCTGGAGCATTACACAACCCAAATGGAATAACTTTATAAGAAAATGTTCCCTAAGGAGTGGCGAACATAGTCTTCAGCTGATATTTCTCCATTATACAAACTTGGTTGTATCTGCTATAGCCATCTGTAAAACTATAACACTCCTAGCCAACTACTTCATCTAAGATCTGATTTGAGAATGGAAGAGGGTAATGATCCTTCTTTTTTGCCTTGTTGAGCTTCTTTTAATCAACACAAATGCGTAGCTTCCCATTTTTTTATTGAGATCACAATGGGAGAAACCCATTCTGAATTCTCCACAACAAATATGAATCCTGCATCAAGCAACTTATCTATTTCTTCTTTTACAGTCTTGGAAAATTAGGATTCATTCTATATGGCATTTATTTATGGGCTTAGCACCATCTACCAGCTCAATAGAATGTTCTACCCAACTTACTTGACGAAGTTCCTTGTAATCAAAAGTGAATAAGTGCATGTACCTTCAAAAGAGCTGGAGGTAGGATTCCTTCTCACTCTCCATCACAACATCACCAATATTTATTTGTTGGAGACGATCATCAATTTCTTCTTCAGATAATTTTATGGGTTCATGAGTCGGTGTGACTGGAAGGATATCCATGACTGAAACATCAACCTCACTTTCTTCATCTTCTGTGTCCACTTCACTGGTACTAGAGTAATCAGAGGATGTCCAATCATCAGTTTCATCACTTGAATCCACAGGTTCTTCCTTATGATGCCAAGGGATCACATTTATCTTCACCCTCTCTCTGCCACGTCCAAGTGTCATGAAGCCTTCATTCTAGTAGTTTCTTGCATGAACTCTCCTTAGCCATGGCCTTCCCAACAACATTGGGTACGCAACAATACCATTCTTCATCACCTGGAAGTCTACCACACATACAACACCCATGACAGATATTGCCACATTTGAAACAACACCTTCTGGTTTAGTTTTTCCCTTATTTAATGACCTTAACATAAGTGTTGAGGGGCGATCAATTTTTAAACCCAACATATTCATTACAGACTCAGTCATTACATTAACTGCAACACCTCCATCTACTAAGACATCATGAATTGAAATACCATTACATAATACCTCATCTTGTGGAGCATAGGGATCTACCTCTGCTTCCAAAACAGGGACCTCAACCTCCTTCCTTCGTCGAGCATTGAGTCCACTTTGCAGCTCCCGCCTCTTCTCAGAAGACATAGCAAGAAGTTGACCATATGTAATATTTGCAGGCCTTTTGGACAGATCTTCTAAGATGGAGTATGGTCCTTGCCCTGTGAAATCAAAAAATCTTGCACACCCAACTTTCTTCTCCTATGTTTCTTACTAGTCTCTCCTTTCATCTTCTTAGGATCATTTCCATCTTGGTTATCTTTTTCTTTCTTTCTTTTTGTTACAAACACATCTGCTTCATTATTTATGCTCCTATCTACTACATCAAAAGAATTCACATGTGTTTTTCCTTTATCATTATCTCTTGTACCAGATGTAGAAGCTCTATCTGGACAATTATACTTATAATGACCCTTTTTATAACAACCATAACATACAACTTCAGATATATTTCTTTTTGGACCTCTATCTCCTCCCTGGAACTAAATTCCTTTCCTTGAAGAAGATTAATAGTTAACTGGCCCATCTTCCTGAGGAGATCTTCATACTCAGTAGATGTACTAGGGGGAATATTTGTGCTCACCGAGAGTGGTTGTGGCTTCTGGACCAAAGGTGTTGGTGTAGGCTCCACCTTAGCAACAATTTCTTTGGGCTCCTCTTCCATGCTTTCTTCTTGCCTTCTTGCAATCTCCTTTTCTTGTTCGAGGGTCGCTGGGTGGTCATACTTCACTCATTGTTTCTGATCTCTGGCTTCATCCCAAGAATGAAGTGCTTATAGAGGAGATTATCCACACCATTCATCAACCCATCCGCTAATCCTTCCTTCCGGATCTGGGCATCGAGCTTCCTCCTTAGCTCTAGAACATGAGCATGATAATCCCTTATCTTCTCCTTCTCTCCTTGGGCTAGCTTTGTGATCTCGATCATGAGATCTACATATTTTTGTTGTTCACCAAATTCTTCAAGAAAACTTTCAGTTAATAAATCCCATGAGTTTTTAACATTATCACCTAGTGTTTCAAACCACCTAAGGGATGAACCATCCAAAAAGGTAGGAAAAGATTCAGTCCATTGTCCCCTTCTTATGAAACCATTACAAATACAAGATCGTTTAAATTCTTGAATGAAATAAGGAGCATCTTCATTAGATTGGGCTGAAAAAACATAGGAATCTTTCCCATTTCAAAAGTAACCACAGTGAAATACCAACCCACAAGTACAATCAACAAGACTTATGTGCACAAATAATTGGAATCACTATAATAGAAAGTGACTTTACACCTTTCTACAGTAAAATAGGAATGACCACGGTAAACTTACATTTACTATGGTAAAACTTGACTTACTGCGGTAAAAACTGACTTTACTTGTGGTAAACACTATTCACGTAAAAAGTGAAGTTACTATGGTAAATACTATTCACGGTAAAAAGTGAAGTGGTAAATTATTCACTGTGGTAAATACTATTCATGGTAAAAAGTGACTTTACCATGGTAACTACTATGCACAGTAAAAACAAGGTTACCCTCCAAATGATTTTTGACTAAGTGGGAATATCTCTCTAGAAAATCCACCAACGAGGAATGGTCCCAGAAATGGAACCAAAATGTCAACACCAATCCGACACTCTGATAATATTTCACCGGGAACTCCTCGTGCTATGATTATTTCAGTAATGCACAACTTTTGGTTTGGTGGTAGTAATCTGGAAACACAATAACAGACATAACACAAGAATACCATAGACTATGACATAAAAGAATGATGAAAAATCTGAAATACAACTGTAAAATATATTATTAACATGAAATTGTTACAATCTCACCCATGAATTACTCCAAGTGTTACCAACTCCACTTGTTTTCCAACAATAGTTATGGGAGAAACTTCACAATTACTCATCTTGATGGCTTCCTTAACACACCTTCACAATGAATCCTTTATTCATAAAATAATTATTACAACTTTATTCTATGATAAATGAGAGGGGGTGGCCTCTCTATTTATAGAAATTCAGGCTTATCCACCCTATCTCTAAGATAGGATATGAAATCTCTTCTGGCTAATCATATTCCATGCCTAAACTCTTATCTTTACATGTAGGCTTATCTTTTAAGATAAGATAAACCTTATCATCTCACATGGGTTCCACCTTTATAGATATTACAAAAATTTAATATACAAAATATTTATGACATCACTCCTTGTCATTATTACAAATATAATATTTCTAATTCTAAATCATGTAGACCCTACTTATCCATTTACCCTAACTTTGACATTTTAACATTACCAAGACCACTTACGACAAATATTTACTTTTTACCACAACATTCCTATTGTACTTTGACTGTTACCATACTCTACTTTATTGGCGGCACCATACTGACAACACCGTTATCTTCTATCAGATGCCACTACTAATTATACTTAACAACATCCTATTCCTAATACATACATTAAGGAAATGGAAATTACAGAGGAAAATTTTAGTGTTGACTTGATAGAATCATGAAAGCCTATCTTTTATAAATGTACACACTGGTCAAAATATTGTTTGAATGTACTCGAAATCCATCGCACCTAGTACGTATCAAGAAATAAGATGTGTCTTACTAAGTATTCAGGGAATCAAGTATGAAGTATTTGATGGAAATTTAAAGTAATCCAATTTATCTTTGTAAAGGGACTTTATGGTAACCAGATCCTCAAAATGGTTATTTTGTGATTATCTTATCACATCACCAACTATCATAACACCCAATTTTGGGTAGTCCTCAAAGACCTGATGGTATGATAAAATGGGAAATACACTCATTCCTATATGGGTCATTGATAGCAAGTATTTATCACGACATCATGTTGCAATGTGTTGTAAATCACTTCAAGGTCATTAGTTGACACCTGTTCAACTGAATCTTCCCCATTGATGGGCAACATCATCTCCCATTAATACAAGAAGCTTGATAGCTTTAGTAAGGGAAATCCCTCATGATATCATCAACACCTTCCCTGGTATGAAGAGACAATTCTTCAACAAACATCAATAGTCTTCAATGTTGGAAGCTTACAGAACCACATCAATCATTATATTATAAAATTTATAATATATCAGATCAATGTCCATTAGATTCCATTGAAGGTCTACTGATCAATCTCATCAACATTATATGCCCATAGTCATAGATATTTTCCTCACCGAATATTTTAGGACAAGGGGTCATAGGCTAAATAAGACCAAAAATTACTTCATATGTCTTCACTATCACCTTATTGAATGTACCTCAAGCATCAACATGGATGCCCTAAGCAATTCATTCCTTTTGGCATACACAAAGGAAAGGTAAACCAAAGCTTCATTTTCTACCCCTCTTTATCAATTAATTCTCATGTATTTAATTTCCAACAGCTACTTTTTGGGGCCTTACATTATTTACCATATATTGGATAATGACAAGATTAAAACTTGTTATCATTCCTAATGAAATACATCATTCCTTTTAAAAGGACATGTGGATGTCTAGCCATAGAGGATATTATGCTAGGAATAAGGTCTCTATTAGACTTGTTGAGAATTAGAATAGCCTTACAATTACACACATCCCCTTAGGGCATCTTTCACTAATTTTATCCTATCAATCCAATATGTGTTGTCATAAGCTCTAGATAGTATATTTGTGAGTGATGACTTTTCCCCTAGCTGGATTGGAAAAAACTTTCCTCACTCATAAGTATGAGTTAACTCTTTTCCAATTCCTTGCGCTTTTGAATATTTCCTAATGTTAAAAGATATGACAAATACATGAAGTATTCACATACTTTGATATTTTATTACTACCACAACCATCCTTTTAATCATTGATAATATTGATTTGTTTGAGGTTGTGGTTATTCTTTATCCCTCAACATGTTCTTCAAGATGAATTCACCACATTCTCTGATGATCTTATTCACATATTCGGTGACCCTAGGAAAGATTCACTCCTTAGTATGGAATTTGGACTTCAAGTGGGACATCTACAATAGTTTCATATGTTTGTAGACTAGAGAGAAAGTGGTATGTGTTTAAGGGCACACATGTGGTAGGTATGATAAGCCTATAGTGAACATGTGGAATCTCTTCCCCTGGTGAAACATTCTAAGAGTCTTTCCATCTTAGCGATCAAGAGTTTCAAGTGTGATAAATATCTATGGATGCATCATATCAAAAATAGATAGATGATCCCTCAAATGACAACTATGAAAAATCAGATTATCAAGAAATAATAGATGTGGTAGTATGGTATAAATATATCTATTAAAAATCATAGACTTCCCTTGAAGGACGATATTTGTAAGAGAAAAATTAAACAATTCAACAGTAAAAATTGTAAACCATGACTTCTATATAAAAAGGATTCAATATTATTTTAGCCTTTATTTTAGTCAGATATCAAATAATTATTATAAATCGAGATGTTTCTAGTTTCAAAGAAAACTGTCCCGCATGGATAAATTTGTAGCAAAAATAAAATGTACAAAAGGGCATCTTCATATAATAATTTCAAAAGGAGAATCTACTCTAGATAAGAACCCTTTCCTTGTCTTAGGGAGGTATACATTTCACCCATATATATTATGAAATATATAGGTCAATGGTTGTATTATTGATAGAATATGCATTTTTAGTCATGTGTTAAGGGTTAATGATAAGGCCAACAAGGATGCATAGAATCTCTTCATTCTGCTGAATCCCCATCTTTTATCTATGAGCCTGGTCAGTAATAATTAAATCAAGGTCCACGTATTTAATTCTTGGTTATGTTAAGAAACATTTTGACAAACATTAAAGATCACTTTAAAATCAATATCAAATGACACTTCATCTACTTCTGGCGTAATTTTCTATTGAACTTGGCAACCCAGGCCACATCAGACATTGGTATCAATATATGGTCCTAAATATGGTGGGACCCATATCCAAATTTATTCCATCATGATCACATCTCAATATGATCATCAGTTACCGTTGGTAAAAATCAACATCATGAACTCATAAATCAAAAATCAAAATCATTTCATTGTAGCAAGGCATCATCTAAACCCTCTTTTGTACTAATGATTCTACATCACAACTAGGCTCACAAAGATCTAGGATACACATTGTAATGTCATAGGACACTCTTTAGTGGTAATATCAGATATTTTATCCACCCAGGGTTTGACCTGCCACTTCAATGGCCTATGGGCTCCAAGACACCTATCCACTCATTTTATTTGAACTAAAGTCATATGTTTATAGGATACACAAACCCTTTGGTTCCCCTATCACTTGACTTCTTGGTTTATTAAGATCCACCTTTGTGCTCTATATGAATTTATGGTCCTTTGACCTCGTCAAAGAGTTTAGGAATTCATCATCGTACATCACCTTAATGATATGAATATAGTGACATGAACCCTTTGGTTCCCCTATCACTTGAATTCTTGATCTTGTAAGCCCACCTTTGTGGAAACATCTCCCACTGCATTTTTCGGAGATCAAATTTGACTGTGTAGGCAACACCATTGGGTATATTTTATCATTAGAGTCATATTCTATAAGACATGAACCCTTTGTTTCCTTTATCACTTGATTGGTGACAAATCGTAGGATATTTCATTGTTGATCTTAACTGCTTCTATTACCTCATTTTGCATAGAATTTGGTCAGGTCATCCTTCTTGACTATTTTCATCTTTCTCTTCTAAACTCATGTTCAATTCCATAGGGATTATACAGTCATCAATGTCTAAAGTTTGAAGGAACTTAAAGGAAAAACTCTTTGTGGACATGATTCTGCATCCCTCATCACTTATTTGGGGATTAATTTTTTAAGCCCACCTGGCTTATCTACATTAAGACAAAAGGGGGAAGATTTAGATGAGACAAGTGTAGACAAAAATTAAGATTGTGGATAGATTCCCATATCTGCATCCACTAAGGAGGTCTTCGTTATCAACATCTAGGATGATCTATCCTATGAGCCCTGGTCAAACTTATGAGTTATCGACCCCTCTTGATTTTTTGATGAAGTAACATTCAACATCAACACTCTATCACATGACTTATGATCCATCGTACAAGTCCATCTAGATCCCTCATTATTAATATGGCTTAGACTGTATGGATCCTTAGATCATCTTTCCATCTATCATAATTTCAATAAGCACATGACATGATATCTTAGGTTATTACTTATGAAACCGATATCCCTCCAGTTCATTAAGGGGGGAAACCCCCCATCAATCCTAAGTCACTACATACATTCACCCGATCACTTAAACTCTTCTTTTCTCGATGGCTAAGTCTCAGGAAACCATCTAAAAAATGGCAAATGTAGACACCTAAAACAAATAGGCACTATCCTAAAGTCGGGGATCTTACACATGTCTACTACACCCCTACTACCACACACTAGCTCAATTATCTATTAAACCCTAATCCAAACCGATGAATTTACTCATTGAGAGATCATTTGAACCCTATAAATATCATTCTTGGGAGAATTTAGGAATTGTAAATAGGCACATCTAGATTTCTCACAAAGTTATTGAACCAGGATCAAACCACTTCTCAATTCAGACAGAAAACAACGGTGATTATAAAATGACAATACACAATAAACGACTTGGATCAACCATTTCAAAATTAATCCTAGTTTTATGATAACCTCACAGTCATCCTACTCTTGTTTAAGACAGATTCCTCAACGTGTCTAAGCATCACATTTCTGGATGTAGATAGATAGACAATCACTTTCTTCAAAATAATGGAAATTGTTATCTTTAATGATCTTCGAAGTCCTAGTACATCTAGTTCTGATCTCTCCCGGGTACTTGTCAACTGTTAGTGATCCTCCAACATATACGACATTTATAGAGATCCTCCATTTGAGGTTGCTTGCCAGCATAGATATTTTCAAAACTTCATATTACATGCAATTTTATTATAGTCCTCTGAATGTCAAATTGAGTCATTATTTGCTTCTACCATTAGAAGACATTTAGTAATTTATTCAACTATAGGTCTACATTTGTAATCAAACTAATCTAGGTGACACTATTATCTCACCTCAACAAAATTGTACATAGGTATTTCCTTTATTTCTCGATGTAATTAGATCATGTTCTAGTAATTCATTTAAGGAACAATAAGAGGTCAAGTATCTTTATCCACGCATTCTATAAGTCTATTGTTAATTATGACAGTAATATCTTAGATTCCCTCAATAGTTGACACCATCGGCTTGATAAGTTGAATCATCCAATTTTCCCAATCACCGGTTACAAAAATCCATTATGCAACATAGACCCCTTTATCACATCAATCATCGATATTTCGTGAGAATTTACGAGATTCATTTCTAATCAACAACGATCCATACACCGATGTCACTAATTTACATTGATATCATTTGATCCATCTTGCAAGTTACAATTAAATTTGCTAGAATGATCCAAAATAGGAAAGGTCTTGCTTTCCATAAGCTGTGAGCATCTGCACCTAAATCGTAGATCTTACTAGCCTTTATCATCATAAGGCCCTTGCAAGTTTTTGTCTAGAACATATCAAGATCTCCTTTGAACCATCTTTCAGCGCTCTATCAGTTATCCAAATCAAATACTATCATCACACTCACCTTTGCGGGTATACAGACATGTCTATATCCTTGCTCCTTCAAGCAATTTTGTGTTTTCCCTAGACTCCCATTCGATCAGGTATCACCATCAAACTATAGCTTATATCCGTGGACTACATGATTCCATTTTCCTTTTCATTGTTGGTTATATCATCTGTTATCATTTTATGATCTCTTATCAATTCACTTTGTCATTACTCGATTAATTTCTCAAACGTGGATTGACATCCTTACAAGGAAGTCCTTAGACTTTCGAGGACTGGACTTTGTTAGGCAATCCACCATAAATATTTTTAATCTTGTCTTGTGTAGTGTTTGTGATTGTAGGTTCATTTGTAGGACAAGAGCTTGAACCAATCTTCCATGGAGCTTGCAGGTATCCTGGAAACCCTGCCATACTGAGGTTGAGAAATTTTTTACCCCCTTGAAATATCAAGAAAAACCCTGAGGTAAAATTGTTTTCAACACCCTTCACTATAATGGAGCAGGTTGGAGAAAATGATTTCAAACTTGATTTTCTATACTTCATGTGGATGAAATCAATAGTAAATTATGAGAACTTGCACCTATATGAGCCATCTATTCTTGACGAAGAAGAATAATATCAGTTACTACCTTCCATAAAATATTATGCCTTAGATTCACAAGGTGAGTTGGAGGAGGATGTAGTGCTGTAGTAGAATCTAAGGGAAACAAGGAGAGGTCTACATGAATCTTGGTAAGTTGGACTCAAGGGAAAGAAACCAAGGTAGTATCAGTGGTACTCAAAGGAGAAAGTGAGGGAATTATTTCCTCATATACTCCCCCACTTAGATTTTGTTGTACAAAAAACCTCATGAGTAGGGGAGGTACGATCCATAGGGATCTAGATAAAAACCACTTCATTAGGGAAACCGGATTTAGAAGGAAAAATAAGTAGAAGAAGGAGAAAAAGGTTTAGTTATAGAACCAAAAATTTATGTGGAACAATGGTTACGTAACCGCCCCTCTATAGACATCAGTAGTTGCGTAACCACCGTTTGATGCTCATAAACAGTCCTGTCACTATATAAACCAAAAGAATAAATCCATGAACATTCATGGATTTTGAACGTCTGATATTTATCTCTTCCTTAGATGACTCTAATTATTCTTAAGTGCACTGGAGGACATGGGAAGTAAGATATAATTAAAAAAAGAGGATTTTGAATTGAACATGAATTTATGGGATAAGTGAGCAAAAAACCATTGGTGTTGGAATTGATTTTTAGAAACGAGGTGTAAGAGCAGAGAAATCAAGAAGAGAGGGAGGAAATAACATTGTTTTATTACTTTAGCTTCTTGTAATTTATATTATTTTTAATTTACCAATATAATACTAGGAAGAAAGAGTAATTTCCCTTCCTGACTAGTTTTCCCTCAATCTGGGGGTTTTGAGGATATAAATATTGTGTTGTATTTTGAATTGTTCAACTTTCATTGCTGAAAAGTAGTTTTAAGCACTAGATTTTACTCACTAACATTAAAGATATGTCATTTTCAAGTATATTGGAAGTAGGAACAATAGTTGTGTGGTTTTATATGTTTCCAAAGTAGAAGTTTATAGATCATTATTTGTGTATTATAGTGTAAGGTAGTTTGGGTTATACCCCTAAGGATTCTTCTCTCTAATTTTTGGTGCATGCATATTAGATCACCTTGACCACATGGGTATAAGTATTATATTATAGGTGAAACTAGAAAGGAGACATTAGACTAGGAGACAGTGAAATAAAATCTAGTGCACACCTTCTTTATTTAATTTGTAATGGAAAAATGGGATGGGACCTTAACAATAATGAATGAATATATATTTTAGAAAGATGTGATCATGGAGGAGAGGGTTGAAAATATCTATGGAAGGAAGTATTATGTGTAAAGGATCTATTTGGTGAGGTGGATGAACCCTTGGTAAGATGTGTAATTAGTAAGAATGAGGCCATATTGAATGAACCCCAACATGAAGAAACATGTGAAAGAGGAGATCAAAAATCTTTAGAAGTAGGGATCATATATCTAGTAGAGGAAACTAATTAGATAATCACAATGATTATTAGCATAAATAATTATGGGATTATATGGATTTATGTAGAATTTCATCCATTAAAAGAAACATATGTCTCAAATTCCTTCCCCACCTTATTTACTAAAGAAAGTATAAATGGGATGATGGGATACAAGATCTTCTCCTTCACTAATGGATTCTCTAGGTTCCACTAAGTCTATATTGTAAAGGAGGATAAGGTGAAGACCATGTTTCCAATAGAGTGGTGCTTGTTTGCATACAATGTTTTACCGTTTGGGTTGAAAAATATGTCAATGACCTTATCATGTACACTAATCAAGGATTTTAAGGATTTCATTCACAAGTTCTTATATGTTTACCTACATGATTGGAAAATTTATGGTATATTGATGGATTGAGATTCCAACCCAAGGTTAATATTCAAGAGATGCACACAACTGTAAATTTACTTGAACCCTAAAAAGTGTGTGTTTGTGATGCCATTCAAGATCTTGTTAGGACACATGATTTGCAAAGAATTAATTTTAGATGAAATGGAAATAATGTTGTAATTTTGTAGTTTGAAGAACCTAACATCCAACGTGATGTGTATTTTTTCCTTGGTCACATGAGTTATTATAAAAATTTAAAAGGGAACACACAAAGGTTGTGGGTCATTTAGAGTAACTACTAAGAAAGGATGGGCCATTCACATGGATAGAACACCAATAGGAAGCCTTGAACACCCTAAAGAATAAGTTTTCTAGTATAACTATTCTACATTTTCTAGACTAGAATAATACATTCCACATTCATGTAGATGCCTCGAGAATATAAATAGAGGTGGTTCTATCCCAAATAATAGAGGTAAATTTGGATCACGTGATCTACTTTACAAGTTAAAAACAATCATTTATAGAGTGAAATTGCATGAAAACGAAGCGCGAGGCTTTGGCTATGGTTTATGTTCTTAAAAAGTTTCGATAAAACTTAGTGGCCACAACATTTTTAAATGAAACCATGAGGCATTTAATTATTTGGTGAATATACTAGTTCTACAAGGGGTAATATGTATTTAGATAATCTTATTTCAATAATTCCCCTTCTCAGTCATAGTGAAGTTAGGAAATCTCAACTTTGGTCCTACCCACCTCTGAAGAATCAACAACAAAGAAGCTATATACAAAATAGAGGATGATATATGATATGTAAAACTATATAGGTTTAAAATGATTTCCTAGGACTTGGATGATATAATGGAATTCCTTATATTAGGGTTGGCATAAAAGGGATGGATAAAATGTTAGAAAAATATACTAGCAACATACATAGCCCCTACTAACTCATTAGTGGATAATTATAAAAGTTAGGACTAGATGAAACACTTAGGTACTACATTTTATAACATGAGAGTGCATATTTTGTATGTGAGGTAGATGAAGGCATATCAAGAGGCCATTATGCTATAGATGCCAGGTACAATTGTTTTTATTCTATTGGATTTTTTGGCCTACACTCTTCAAGGACACCAAGGATTGTGCCACCATATGTGATGTGTTATAAAGGGTTGTAAAACCCAACATAAAAGATGAAATTCCCCTAATAATCAAGTGTGCAAGATATCCCTTTGAAAAATGGGCTATTGACATTTTGGGACCAATCACATGTATTGCAGATAGGACTAGAACATGGTATATCGTTGTCAAAACTGATTATTTAATCATGTGGGTATAGAAAACACTTATGAAGGATTACACATCTAAAAAAATGGAATTTTTTTTTATGGGAGAACATAATAAGTAGATATAGATTCCAACTTAGTATCACTAGTAACTAGGTTAGCCACTTTCTTACTAAAATAATGTATACTTGCATGATTCATGGCGGTTCCACAAAACAATTATGTATCATCCTCAAGAAAATATGATAGTGGAAGCATTCAATAAAATCCTAGGAACCACACTAACTAATGTTTTTGATGTATCACATAAGTATTAGGAAGATCAAGTATTTTTTATACTATGGGCGTATAAAACCTCATATAAGTGCCTTAAAAATTTCACACCATTTAAATTGCTGTTTGGAAAGGAGATAGTGCTCCCAAAGAAATTTATTGTCACTTATGTTCACATAATACATGCAAGTAACTTGTAATAAAAAATAACCATTATTAAAATGTTGGAAGCATTAATGGAATTAAACAAGAAGAGACTACTGAAAAAGGTGGAGGAGATAGGGAGTGAAAAAGGCCAAATAGAAGACCTAACACAACAAAAAAATCAAAGAAAAACGTTTTAAGGGAGTTCATGTGTATCCTCATATATTAATTTGTCAATGAAAAACATGTAGGTAAGATACACATCAAGATAATGCTTTTTTGCATTAGACATAACCTACTAGAGAGTGGCACATGAAAGATACATATACTAGATAGATAAATTCTTCTAAGTAACTTCAGTGTTAGTTAGTTAAAACCCTACCATTCATAACAACATCATGGATGATTTAAAATTTTTATACAACTCTTTGAGCCACCCCAAAAATATTTCCTTAGTCATTTTCCTTTATACAATTTCATTTTCTACAAGTATTGAAGTTATTTTCATACGAGGCATGATCTATGCAAAAAAAGGCTAAAAATACTAGTAGTATTATTCTTCTGAATTCATTAATCTATTTGGATGTTTTTTTTGAAAGATTCTTCCAAAAGTGCACATGTCAATCAAAGTATGATTGCACGTGTTCTGTATGCATAGAGGTGACTAATTTTTGAATTCAAATGAGAAGAGGATATGCATAAAGCCATGCATATATATAAAGAAAAGAAAAATTAACACAAGGAAGGAGAAAGGGATGAGAATGATCCATGAACATAGAACAAAAATATCCCCACATAGAAATTAGTCATGTAGTGGAGGACCACATGCATAATTAGGGGAGGAAAGGAAAACAAATAAAATAGGGATGACATCAAAATAGATTATCTAGATATAATGTAGGATTTAAAGAAGGGAAGTGCACAAGGAATGACACACATGAACCATGTATGCTATATATGTGAAATTATTTTCTAGATGTTGACATCACCTAGGGAGAATAAAGAGGTGGGAAAATGGAAAATCACCTCTAATGTTATAAGGGTTGTTCATGAATCACAAGTCTATTTCTTCTATGTGAAATGTTACCATCATTGTGACATGTGCCTAGAAAAACAATAAATGCCATTCCTATTAAGTAGATGGAATTAATTTTCATGTCAAGGTCTAGAAATTGAAGATGAGGAGAGAAGGTACTAGGGTTTTGTGTAGTTAAGATTACTATGAGAATTGAACTAACGATTGATGTGGAAAGATAGAACAAGTTAGGTGAAGTAAAACATGCATAATTGTAAAGAATTTAGAGTGGGAAAATATGGATAAATTGTATTTTTTTTTGTTATATGAGTAGGAATCCAACATTAATGAACATGGAAACTCAAATTTGAGGAATAAAACTCCTCCAACCTCCACTATTACAACATTATCCCTAAAAATGGTGAAGAGAAAATGGAGATAGTGGATAAGAGAATCCAACTAGATAAATTCCCACACAAATATATATATCTATTCTAGAATAAGAATAGATTCCCCCAAAGAATGAGATGGAGGAAGTGGGAATTGTAGATATGTAGTTTCCTAAGGAATTCCAAACTAGGTAAAAGTGGGAGAGGAAGATAGAGACCAAAGGCATAGAATACAAAAAAATGAGGATCCACAAGATCACTACCTCATTAAGGGCACAACGAGTGAACATGGAAAAAATGAGGTTGCCATCAAACAATGTATGGAGTTGGAGGATCTCAAGTTGTTAAAATATTTGAACTCCTATACTTCCAACATACAAATAAGTTTTTTGTGGTTTCTAATATTACACATTTAGGGTAACTAGTTATATTTTTTCAGATGTCAAAATAATATATCTACCAACATGATCCATCGGCTAATAAGTATTAATAAGGAGGGTGTAAGCATACATAAGGCACTAGATGAAAATGTGGGAATAGATAACTTGGTGTAAATGATGAATTACCAAAAGGTTAATTATGTTATCCACATAATAGAAATCTAAAATATAAAAATAAGGATCATGGAAAGTTTAGTGCACTCAATACTGTGTCACCAGGGAAGAATGGGGATCATAAACTAGAAATTGGTCTATTTAGTGCAAAGGATAGACACCCTTAAATTCCAATAAAATTTAGTATAATGTATTACCAATGAGATCATGGATGGTGTGAGGCAAATAAATGTGAAGGGAGACTCATTTAGGGATTTGCACGATCTTGATAATGGTTTTTTTATGAAATTAGGGTACTTGATGGATGCAACCCCATATTTGAGTACTTACAGTGGAGTACAGAATGAATCCTTAAACAATTAATTCAAGAAGCATGTATGCCCACTCAATTATAAAAAGGAAAATGAGATATGGACTAATAAATGGTGTAACACCTACATAAATACCTTTCATAATGAATGGAACATCCCAAGGAATTTACTAGTGGTCTAGGAGGGTCATGTCTAGTTCAGTGTGATGTAATGTTGTAGCTACACATAACATAAAATGGATGAGTATCCTAGTGTGTGTGGTGTTATTTACTAGAACTTATCAAGGGAATATTTTAATTCCCACCATACTAAAATTTATGATGAATATAATTGTAGGATGTGACCAATAAAAATTATGAAATCCCAACACTAAATATGGAAACAAGCTATTAAGAGGAGGTGGAGTATGATAGTGTTATAGATAAAAAATCACATGTAATTCCTGAGCATTACACCTTTTGATAGAAAATAAGTGTGGTATAACTAATTATACAAGTGGCCACATATAAGACAAAGCCATATAAGAAGAGTGGGAAGTGAGTCCCAATCGTACATATACCAAAGATAACTCTTGAGTTCCTAGATGACCACAGTTAACTATGTGACACTCCTTTGGTCATATCCATGTGCTCCATCACCATATTCTCAAAGTGGCTTATCTAGAGCTCTAGTTTATCCCTTATGACCTTAATCAACTCTTTTTGTTTTTTCACCTTAGCCACTACCTTGGAGTGCTCTATCTTGTTAGTTAGTGTCTTTTCCTATATGACCTTGAGTTCTGCTTCTTCATTACTTACCCTTGTTTTGAGGATAAGGTCACTCTTTTGGCACCTGTTAAAATCTAATTTGGCCTTACTACTCACCTCCTTGGGATGTGTGAACAAATCCTCAAGTTAAATGATCCTAGCCTCAATAGCTACTTTATTTGCTTCCCTTTATAGCTTTTCTTTATAGCTTTTCCGTGCTTTAAAACTCCACCGTCTTACTTTATCTGCTTTAACATGATTTTTATTTCTTTAAAGATTTTAAGTTATTTTATCATTAAAACATATTTTCCACTTTTTACCTTATCACTCAAATTCCTTTTGTACGATGCACTCATAACCTTCTGGGGTGCCTTACTACTTTATGAGCCATAGACCTCCTTATGCGCACCTTCTTGCATTATAGTACATAATCCTTTTTTCTATATAACAAGTAGTTCATCATGATGATGCGTACCTTATGTTACACTACATGATCATTCTTCCTACGTGGTCTTCAGTTTGAGTAATTTTCTCAAGAACAGCTTCATCCTTAATACCTGTAACACCTTCTTCTTTCACGTCGATCTTATCAGAGAACACCATGAAACACACCAACCTGTATCTAAATATCAACACCGATGGATTATTGATTCACACACCTACCACCTGATTCAACCCACATTAGAAGTATTTGCGGTCCTCTACGCATGAACTTAATAGATAATAACCAACTTCCTGTGTGCAAGCGTGCTTATAACAATAAATAAGGAAATAAAATGACAAGAATAATGATAACTAGAAAGAAACACATGAAAGGGAAATATAATCTAAATGGAAATAATGCCTTATTAAAAACACCAAGAAGAATTATTTATAGTAGGGCTTCAACCTAATCCTATTATGACTGGACAACATAGTGCCATCTAGCGCCTAAAACTGATATGCGCCTGATTCAAGTATCTTGCTTACTACAAAAGGTACCAACCAATGCACCTTTAATTTCCTTGGATGACACGAAAAATTGGAGTCATAGAGAAGGACCATATTTCCAACTAAAAAATTCTTATTCTTAATGTGCCTATCATTGCATGCTTTATATCTCGCCTTCTCAATCTTCTAGATCCGCCGCACAATAATGAACCACTCATCTAGCTATATTAGTTTATCAATGCACTCTTCAACAACCTACTCATCATTAAGTCCACCCGTGTGCACAATACATAGGGATGGTAATATGAATTCAACTGGTAGTACTACTTACGTACCAAACACTAATTGAAAAGGTGTGGCCTTATTCAACCTTTTATAAGTGGTCATGTATGCCCAAAGTACAACTAACACTTTATCATCCCAAACTTTCCTTCCAAAATCACAGATTATTGTCAATGTCTATCCCAAGATCTTATTGAAAGCATCTACAGTACCATTATCTTGTGGGTGATAAGGAGTAGTTTTATGGCGTGCCACCATAAAATCTGTCAATAGGATTGTTATTGTCTCATTTAAGAAATGAGTTCCTCTATCACTTGTCAAGATTAAAGGACAACCCTACATGCTAATAATGTTTTCCCATAAAAATATTACTGTTGTGGCTGCTATAAAATCTTTTGTAGGTGTTTCCTCTTCCCATCTTTTAAGATATTATATGCAAGTAATAATGTAAGGCACTCCAGTCCTACGTGTGGCTGGTGAAATAAGATCTAAAAATTCAATAGACCACTTCTCAAAAGGCTATGCACGTTCTATAGGTCACAATGACATCTCGTCTCTATGTACAGGCTTCCCAAGGTGTTGGAAATGATCACATGCCTTCATGACATCCTTAACATCCTTATACAAGGTTTCCTAATAAAGTCCAGCCACAATAATATTACACACAGTAACATCACATGTGTAATGACCTCATGTTGTTCCACCATGAGCCTCCTCCATAATTACATCATGCTCATGTTCAAGTACACAATAAAGCAATACTTCATCATGACCCAAATTCTATAAGTCTCCACCAATCAATTGATAAGGCGCTATGCATATAGCAATATACTTTTTCCCCAATTTCTTCATTCCTTGAGGCCCATGTATAGTGTGCATGAATACAACAATATCCTCCAAATCCATGGGCACATAGTTCAATCTGATTTTTTTTTCATCTGACATAGTATATTCAACACTCTGCACACTAATAAGTACTGTATGAAATTATGTAACACATAGATCATAGAAAATGGTTCATGCTCAATAGTTGTGTAATTCTTCTCCATGGGTGTCAACTTCCTACTTGTAAAGCAAATAGGATGATCCATAATTCCTTCCCTTGGTTGCACCAACACTACGCTAATCTCCATGCCAAAGGAATCAACATGTACATGAAATGGTTTTTTCCATGAAAGAAAGTAAAAAATAGGTGCAGTAGTAAGCCTATCCTTTGATGTTTCACACACTTGTTGTTGTGCATCACCCCAATAGAATATTCCCTTAGCCTTAAACGATTATTCCAAGGGTGCTGAAATCTTTGCATAGCATTTTATAAATTTTCTATAATAATTAATGTGCCCCAGAAATCCACACATCTCACTTTTATTTGTAGGCTCTTCCAAAATGAAGATCATATCTATCTTGACTGGGCCTACAAATCCTTCCTTGCAAATGATATGTCCAAGAAATTTTCCAAAGGTTATAGAAAAGATGAACTTCTTAATGTTGAGAGAGATGCTCAACTACTTGCACCTCTCAAACATAACCCTCATATTATCACAATGATCCTTGACTAAGCCATATACGATCCAATCATCCAAATAAAATTGTAAGAATTTATGAATTAAATCTTAAAAGACCTGCACAATAATGAGTGAGAACACTGCTGACACTTTTTTCAATCAAAAGTTAATAACTATATATGAAAAACTTCCCCATTTAGTGGTGAAATTTATCTTCTCCATGTCTTCTTTTGCGATGCACACCTAGTGATAAACTAAAAAACCCATCTATGAAAGAATATATCTCATGGTTAGCCACTCGTTCAAGGATTTTTTCTATGAATGGACATGGAAAAGGGTCTAAAACATAAGAAATATTAAGTTCTCTATATTCCTCACAAAACCTTATCCACCCATCCTTATTAATACATTTAACCATGGGGCTAACCCATTCAAATTCTTCAATAGGATTAATTATAGCATACTTGATCATTTTATCAATTTTCTCCTTTACCTTTATGCATAGATTAGGATTCATCCTATAAGGCCTCTTTCCAACTTGGAGCGCTCCTTATTTAATATTGATCTTCATTTCACCTAAAGAAGGATGTATCCCCGTTAAATCAAAATAGCCCTATGGGAATAAGTCCTGGAAGTTGACTCAAGTTTTCAATAATATTTTCCAATTCCTGCTTTGACTAATAATTACCTACTTAGGCTTGGCCTCTGTACCAATGTTAACCTTATTTGTCTTCATAGGATCATGGTAAATGCACGCCTTCTCATCCTGCAACATCCATCACCTGCATGTGCACCTTAAGTATGGCTAACATCTAGGCTATAAAATTCATCATCATCTATCATTTATACAAATTTTCCCTTCTATTTTTACTTCGGGGCACAATTCATCTGTACTTCCTTTGTCTCCTCAAGATTAGGTTCCTCAAAAAACTCAAACATTAGTTCTTCATCCTTCACGCTATCTCCCAGAGTGATGGGATTCATGATATGCAATTCCTCATGGATTAGGGGCTTAGTAGAACAATAATCAAAATTTTTGATCATACATATCAGTCATCTCTTGCTAATTTGTTGTTTCTATTTTCAACTCAGCATGGACATACCATGTACGATGTGATAGACATTTAATGTGGGTGAGTTGAACTTATGTACCCAAAGTGATGATGTTAAATGCTCCTTGTCATGTGCCCAATATCTCTCACACTCATGGATTTGATGAGAGGATATGAGACTTCCCATGAAATTTACATGTTTGTGTAGGTAAATTTTTTATAGTAAACCTAGTGGAAAAGGTGATTCTCACTTATCGCCATTTCAAGAGGCCATATTTATGTGTTACCCACTAATGCACTATTTTTCTATACCAAGTATAGAACAACATGTTTCTTCTATCCCCTTTATTATACCACTATTTATCTATGGCACACAACAATGTATCGGGGTTCCCTTCACCAATATACTTACGTACTTGAGTAGATCCTAACCAGCTCACTATGTATGGCCTAATCATCATGCTGACCCCTCCTTTGACTTTGTACCTGAGCCATTTTGTATGTTCCCTGGGCTCAATTGTCACAAGAAACATTAGTAGTTTCACTTACAGACTGCGCTTCTTCCCACTGAAGAATGCCTCCCTTTAACGGTACTATATTCTCTGGATCACAACCTATATGGGAATAGATTAAATTAAGTTCTTATTCACTCAAGGGATCAATATAAGGTTTCACCTTCTTATCATATAAGGGTATGATCACATTCTTTTCATTGTTCTCAAAATTGATGTACCTTTTGTTAAATCATGGATCAATATTGTTCGTATAGCACCAAGGCCATCAAAGTAATGTTGGGAATTTTTCTACTTTAGAAAGTTCCAATACCTCAAAGTATTTAGTGAAATTGGCTCCCTAAATGGTAATAGATGCATCCTTTAGTACCTCAAGAGGCATCTCCTCATTCTTGTTTTCCATATACAACATATTTGAAGATGGATGAAATGTTGGTCTACCCATTTGATTCCATGCATCCAGAGTCAATACATTCACCTCCAAACTTGTGTTGATTAGAAGGTTGTGTAATAACCACTTGTCAATTACTACATCGAATGTAATCACCTTGTCAAATTCATGATTATGAGGTGGTAAAGTTGCAAGAAGTATCTTCCTCTCGGGCTCAACTCTAGTTCATAGTAGCTTTTCTCGTAGCTATTCCCCTAGTAAAGGAATGATGTTATCATGGCATAACATCATACACACATCCTTCAAGTCATCCGCATACTTTTATGGGAGTTCAAAATTATTTTCATATTCTCACTCATGTGCATATTCTTTTAAGCACTGTATTTCTCCCTCTTTTTTTGTGATGAGTCCCATTATTTCTGGGTAGACTTCCTTCTGGTGCACAACATCTAGATACTTGGCATGTATCACTTCCTCCCTCGCGACAAGTGGTTTAGTTTTCAACAACTCACGGGTGCATGCCACCTCAACATGTGTGATGACCAGTACTATATTAACTCAAGATAGGTGTATTTTTAGGCATTCACTGATCACCAACGATGCTTTGTACCTTGACCATTCCCATTCCCTTGTCCTTCTTCTTGTTCATACTCATTTGTTAATACAAATTAAGACACTTCTCTAGCTTATGCTACTTACCACACTATGAGAAATTTGTACTCTGAGGGCAATAATGTTGATAATGACCAACAGATCAAAAATTATAGCAAGTCCCTCATGTGAATCTTCCTTTAACACCATCGTGACCTTGACCTTGATATCCTTCTCATAATCCTCCATTCTTATTATCCCCATTGTTGTTCCCTTCATTATTTTTTCCCTCTTACTCCTTTGATCCACTCACCACACTAGTGCTGCACTCATGTCTCAATAGTCATTGGCTTCATGAATGTGATCAATCAATCTGCATTTAGTGGTGTCGTGATTATGTAGATGTAAAAATCTTAAAATACATAGACACCTTCTTCTGAATACCGTGCTACAGTAGAGGACAATCTCAAACATCATGGTTTAGGTGATAGCCATCACAATCTAGTAAGTTTGGTAAATTGGGAAACTATCCTTAGTATTTCCTTCAACCTCATAATCTATCCACCATATGCCATTGCATGCATCATGTACTGAGATAGAATTGGTATAATATTCTCCATCTTCTTCACCATAGCAGCTATCTGTTCCTCTAAGAATGGGCTCACTCTAGTATCAACACTCCCAACTACTTCGAGTGTGTAGAAGTTGCTTCCAAGGCCTTACATACGGATCAATAAATTTATTATGAGATAGAGCTCTATCAGAAAAAAGCCATACAATCTTCCAAAAAACCACTATGCACGCTAACATTTATGGATGTCATTAGACAATATGGACAATAGAGTCCTTGAAACACATGTCATACTCCTTCATACTTTAAGACAAACATTGTTTGATATTCTTAAGCAGTGTTGATACTTCTTCTACTGCAAACTCCATGGAATATGAAACTCAACTATATAACATTCAAAGTGCAAAGCATCATAATACACCATAGTTTGACATGGGTTATAATTCCTATACCATCTATGCATGTGACCTTGAAGAGTAGTGGAAAACCAACTGGATTTCCTATCTGAAGTTGTAATTACTTTATATTACCATAGTAGTTCACATTTGTGCACAAGATCTGTTGCATCTTCAATGCCTATGTATTCTGGAAAGTGGAGAGACATATCAAAGTAAAATCAAGGTGTCTTTTATGGTTGTTGTGGTGGTTGTTTTGGGTGTGGACTTCTTTCCCAAGAGATCCAGAACTAGAACCTCCATTATTATTTCCTCCTCTCAATCCACCTAATCCTCTCACACCTCATGTAGTAGGTTGTAGACCAGTTGACATACTCCCTTGTGTTCCAGTTATAGTGTTGAACTAACCACCCATGGTTTGAGTGGTAGTAGCACCCATGAAATCACTCCTAACTGTCTGCGTGACCACACTCTGTTCCATCAATGTGCCTAAAAAAATCTTGTAATTGAACTTCCAAACAACATTACCTACTGTGCTTCCATATGTATGGTTGTTATTTGATGTAATTATGAATTGACCATAAAATGATATCTACCCATCTCTAATTGTTTACCTACCCTAGCCAACTTATCAATAAATACCTCTGAATTTAGAAAACCAAGTGCAAGGGCTAGGTGGATAGGTAGGATCAGATGTATTCATGTAATCCTTATGCTCTCCTTTGACATGCTCTCATACAAACCTGAAGGGGATTCTCTGCTGTGCTTACCCAACATTGGGAGGATATGATACTGTGGCTCCTCATCTTCTACAAGATCTTCAAAACCTTCATGATCCATCACTTCTCTTGATTCCAGTGTGACTGCAATCTCCCTAGCATGCACCATGCCCCTCTCTCATGCTTCATTAAACTTAATCCATATTTACTCTCTCTGTCTTTAACCACACTTGATCCGTCCCCTACGTGTGGTGGGGATTTAGCTAAATTTAGGGAAGCTTTCTAAATCTAGATTTATGATCAAGATCTTAATCGCTAAGAACATAGCACAAAAATACAATCCTATGGGTTTGCGTAAAAAATATGAATTCGAATTCTTTCGGGAACATAGAAGTAGAAATAATGTATTCTAAAATATAACTGTGTAACACTCTATCCCACCAAAGATCTATAACTATAGTCCACTCCACATCAACAAACATAGTCTGGTAATCTTCCTACATTTAAAGCTTCAACCTAGGTCCTATCAACATGAATTTGACACTCTGATAATATTTCACCGGGAACTCCTCGTGTTATGATTATTTCAGTAATACACAACTTTTGGTTTGGTGGTAGTAATTTAGAAACACAACAATAGACATAACACAAGAATACCACAGACTATGACATAAAAGAATGATGAAAAATCTGAAATACAACTGTAAAATATATTATTAACATGAAATTTTTACAATCTCACCCATGAATTACTCCAAGTGTTACCAAATTCACTTATTTTCCAACCATAGTTATGGGAGAAATTTCACAATTACTCATCTTTATGACTTCCTTAACACACCTTCATAATGAATCCTTTATTCATAAAATAATTATTACAACTTTATTCTATGATAAATGAGAGGAAGTGGCCTATCTATTTATAGAAATTCAGGCTTATCCACCCTATCTATAAGATAGGATAGGGAATCTCTTCCGGACAATCATATTCCATGCCTCAACTCTTGTCTTTACATGTAGGCTTATCTTCTAAGATAAGATAAACCTTATCATCTCACATGGGTTCCACCTTTATAGATATTACTCAAATTTAATATACAAAATATTTATAACATCACTCCTTGTCATTATTACAAATATAATATTTCTAATTCTAAATCATGTAGACCCTTTTTATCCATTTACCCTAACTATGAAATTTTAACATTACCAAGACCACTTACGAAAAATATTTATTTTTTACCACAACACTCCTATTGTACTTTGACTATTACCATACTCTACTTTATTGGCGGTGCTGTATCGGTAGTGCCATACTGACATTGCCGTTATCTTCTATCAGATGACACTACTAATTATACTTAACAACATCTTATTCCTCATACATACATTAATGAAATAGAAATTACGGAGGAAAATTTTAGTGTCGACAGGACCCCATCCCTTAGCTCAATATCATTACGCATAATAAAACCCTATCTCATCCATCAACCATCCCTCCTCTATTTTTGGACCTCATCCATCATCCAAGTTATCAATCACACATGTTATCCCTTTCTTGGGTCATATTCTCCCTCTTATTAGTCTCAAGACGTCCCTATGATGTTCCAACACCATACAACATCCATGAATATACCCTCATCCAAAAATAATACTTGTACTCCTAAACGCTCTCATAAGTCAAGGTCAAAATTCATTAATCCAAATCCCCCAAAAGGGAATTACGTTGATAACATATTGCATACATTCAATTGGAAACACACATAATAAGGAACATAACGGATTAGATAACAATTAATTCCAATTACACCATGAATTCACCATATTCAAACACATCAATAGTCATAATCCATCCAAAAATATCCATTATAATAAAAGGTATTACATAACAAAAGCTAAATACAATAATATACCAGGGTGCTAGAACATGTGCAAATATCAAACCCTATTCCATAGTAATACTCTCAACACTCAGACATAAATAGTCATACGTGGTCATAGTGATCTCTAAATAATGAAATACACACACACACACATATATATGTATATAGGGGTAGGGACTTTCCCTTCACCACCCATGCACTCCTAAAATAAAATACATGCTTAGAATAACCATGTTTACATTACATGCATTGCATCCTAAAATAACCATGCATAAAAGCTTGTCACTAATAATAGACTGTCTATAACTATGACTTGCTTTAAACATTTTAATATCTCGACCCATGAATTTCCTTTCATCCTTGATCCACATGTGCTTTTCCCCAAAATAGAATTTCCTTTACTGCAAAGCTTCCTTGCTTTTCTTTGGTCCTGAAACATTGCTTGATCGACACTCTAACTATACCTTTCTACTTTTAGCTCATGGTAAACAAAATCAGCTAAGTCCCAAAAGTTTTCTACTCAGGAGTGAACCTATGTGCGCTATCCCACTCTACCTATGCATGCCCCTTAGTTCCTACCTTGTGTACTCCCTAGATCCTTATGTATGACATGTACTTAATAAAAAAATTCATGCAACAATATTCAATTCCGTAAAGTATAGAGATAATATAATCTCTGCATTCTTTTTCATGACTTGAACAAAATTTTCCACCCAAGAAGAATTCTTGATTTAGAAAATGATACTTTCCTCTATGAGATTAGTCAATTATTTTCTTATCAAGGGCTCCACTCTTGGATTTATAAGCCTCTATTTTTGCCTGATATGTTTTGTGTTGATCCAATTAAATATTATGTTGTGCAAGGCTTGGATCAAAACCTTTAAGATCCTCATAGCTCCAAGAAAACACGTCATCATATTCTTTACAAAGGTGAAAAAGAGATTTTTTTTAGATTCTTTTTAGAACTACTACATACCTTTATAAACCTTAAACATTTATCTCTTGAAATGGACACCTACTCATAACTTTCCTCCTTGAAATTTATGTTCATTTTCTCTCATTTGAACTGATCATCATGATTAAAGACTCTTTCTAAGGTAATTAATCCCTTAGGTAGCTTGTTGGTCTTGAGTTGGATGATCTGATCCTTATATTGCTTTTGTAATATTGAATAATTTCTTGTGGATAAATCTGCCTCATTATATAAAAAATTTATAATTTTCCTATCATTGTCAAAAACTTGCCAAGTTGTATTATTTGATATGGCAGGTCTAACCATGAGCTTGACATGTTAGTCAAAAATTTTCTTGATGTCTTGATGATTGTGATATTGTGATCCAACTATTGTAAGTCTATCAACATCTTCATTTTGCATTCTTGGTATCACTTGGATGTAGAATGAATTAAACCATTCAATCATGTCCCATGCTCTATGCTTATACACTTTCAATATGCTATTTTTAGATACACAATGGGCTCTAACCTAATTAATGACCAGTTCACTATATGTAAATACCTATAACAACTTGATTCCTTTCTTTTGTGCCAATTGGATACCTTATATGAATGCATCATATTCCACCACCTTATTAGTATAACTAAAATAAAGCCTAAATACAAGGAAATATTTACTCTCACTAGGAGTAATTAACATAACCCCAACACTAGTGCCATTCCTACTTCTTGATCCGTCAAAATACAATTGCCAAACCCCATCTTGATCTTCCTATAACTTTATAAGGTTAGGTACAAGGGAATTGCCCTCCTCTATATAATAATTCCCTAACCATGTATCTTCCATGTGATCATAAGGATCAAACTCAAAAAGTTCATTTTCCCTATTGTTAAGTAGGATATTAGGAAGCTCCTCTAAGGATGTGGAAACCTCATGAAGATCATCACTCTCCTCTTGATCATGAATAAATTAATTCTAGTTCATATGACCAAGTATATAAGGCTCAATGCGATTATTAAAAATAGGCTTAACTTTTATAGTCACTCTAGTTCCATATATTGTTCTAAGAAGAATGCATGACCAATCTGTAGACAAGTATCCCCCTACTTTCTTAATAAAATCTCTAGACATGCATATGGAAAAGAAGGGAGAGAGGTCAATGAATGAAATGTCCCGCAAGATTGAAATACTTGGACATGCAGGAAAATTAAGATTCAAATATTTTATGATCCCAAGTTTGTTAAAAAAAGTGTCATCCAGTTGGATGATTCCCTTGGTGATTGGTGTATATTTTATGCCAAATAAATCAACAATATTCTTGGGCATAAAAAATGCTAGCTCCATAGTCTATTATACAATTGTGTACATGGTACTTACTAATGATTAAGGAGATGTAGAAGGGAGATGGTTTGATGACCTTGTTTGTTTCCACTTATTTTGGATGAGAAGAAATTGTAGAAGCACCTGATGTACCCTTTTCTAGTTCACTTATGTCACCAAGATGCCTCAAATATTCTTATAACTATTTTTTTATGCTAAAATAGAGAATGTTTCCCACATAGTCATGTTCATGATGTTTTTTATTCATTTTTTCCACCACATTTAGAGGAATATGGATAACCTTTGTTTGGAACTTTGTTATAGCAACATCCTATTTTAATTGCTGATTGGTTTGAGTTTGATTTATAGGAGGATTATCCCTTTTCACACTATGATTTTCTTACAATTCATAGGGTTAAGCAACTACACCTTCTTTGGTTCTTGGGGATGTAGATGTTTGACCACCCATGGGAGACGTTTCTACTTCCATATCTATTTTCTTAGACCTTGTGTTGAGTGCAACTATATTGCCCCTATGGATCATAAAATTTTTCCCTTGCCCCTTCCTTGGCGGTTTGCACGGACCATTGAAAAATGCTTGTGTTAAGTCACTGTTTTGGTGCCATTCAGAGTGATAGTAAATTAAAAAATAGTAATTCAAAAGAAATTAAAAATTTGATATAATAAAATGATAAAGATAAGTTTGAAGTTGTCCTTATGTAGACTAAACCTTTTGGAAACCTAGGAGTGTCATCATGTATTCTATTTGTGTGGTGAAGTCATTCTTCTTGCGATTCACCCAAATTGGGATCATTTTCAAACCTTGATTTTGAAACATATATAAATTTCTTTATAACGTTAAATGTCAATCTAACTGAATTACATTTTGATATCGATAAAATGATTCCGCATAATTGTTAAATGAGAAAAATTATGTGATAGGTGAGTTATTTCACATGAGCGGGTGAGGTTTTGGTTAAAGTGAATTCTAAAATAATAAAATAATAATGATAATAAGTTATTTTGAATGTTTGAGAAAATTGAATGATTTAAATCATTTGAAATTTAAAAAGTTAACAACAAAGCAAAAAATTAAAATAATTAAAATATCAAATATTCTTAAATCCCTCAAATTTTTGTTGGAGCCTATGCCAGCCTCACACCAAGAAAGAATTAATAAATTTTTGGTTAATGTGAGATTTCATCCGTGAGATAATTTTTGGTCTGTGTGTTGATGAATGAAGAAGGATTATTAGCAGAGGATGGTTTTGGAAAACTCCTTGGTTTTGTTTTAAGCTTTCATGGTGAGAAGAAAAAGTGGATTAGTAGACTTGGATGCAAATTTGGCTTTCCTAATTTTCTCCAACAAATTAAGCACAAACCTTATGAAGGAAGATGCACTTGGATGTCTCATATAGGCTATATCTCTTTCATACTCTTTGGGGTTGTTAAATTTTGTTTTGATTTTATCTTCACCATTTTGGGTTTGGTCTGATTGTTTTAAACACCTGGATTTAATTCTTGTCCTATGTGTCAATAGTGATGTATGTTGTTTTTCAACAAATACATAGTATAGCCTTCAACTAGAATGTTAAAGATCTCTTTGACCATGGACCACTATTCTGCAATATTATGAATTTCTATTTTTGGTTTGTTTATTTGTTTATGTTATTTTTTTCTTAAGCACCTGATAGTATTAAAAAAGGGTGAAATATGGGATTGTTTGTTAAATATGACTTGAAATAAGGAAACCTATCAAGCCAACATAGTTTGCTGCATATTATGCCCAATTACTTTGGCTAAAATAGATTTGGGAACTTAAAGCACAATATTAACATGTGTAAATGCCATAAACTCCATGTCCTCTTTTGGTGTCAAAATTGGGATCTTGGGAAGTAGGTTTGGACACCTCATCAAAGTGCTTTGGAGCGAGTAAGGTCATATATTTTGGTTGTGTGTGTTTTGGAAACACATTATGAAAGTATACGCCTAACACTTGAATTGTTTGACAAAATTTCCCAAGGGAAATGTGCTAAAGACATGTGTGTATAGGATGGATGGGAAGATTAGAATGATGTAGAGAATATTAGTTGGTCCTTCCGTAAGGACTGAGAGGTATTTGCTAAAATGCCAGAAAGAATGTGGTTTTCATGGTCATTTTTGTTAGAAGCACACAAAATGAATTGTTGATAATTCCTTGGAAACTTTCAACAAATGTAAAATTGACATGCATAAAGCTAGACACCACAACATGTCCCAATGTACCCTTATATGTGCAAATAGGAACTATGGAGTAGAGTTTGGAATTTTTGCTTAGCATGGAGGATCAAGATAATTTTGTCAGAAGTTGTGGTTGTTGGTTTCTGATAGTTATGTAACAAAAAAGTGGGAAGCATACTCTGTTTTTGGCAGCACAAGTCATGTGAATTGTTTGATAAAACTCCTTAGAGAGGGAGGTATTTCTCTTAGATTGTATTGGTTATTATATTACATAGATTTTGTTTTTTTAAATGCCTTGGTTACTCATGAAATTCTATTGACAAGTTTAAGCAAAAACATCACAACCTTTCTAACATTCTCCCAACCCATGTCAAGTATAGAGTCTAGAGCCAAACTTAGACAACTGTCAAAGCATAATGGGCAGTGGATTTTGTTGAAAATTTACAAGTGACTAGGAAGATTAGTCTGAAGTCATGGAGGTTAGCACAAGGCTCTTGATCTGTTTGATGACAATCCTCTTCAATGATTGTGGCCACGTAGATCCTGAATGTAGACCAATTGGGGTTCCTCATGCTGCTTCGATTCACAAATAGGCATGGTCAGCTCACTTTAGCCTTACATAATTTAAAAGTTCTAGTTTTATTAATTTGAAGGGATATTTAAATTAAACTAAAGAAGATTAAATTTTGGGTAAACTAAATAAAACATGTTTCCTATAGAAAATTATACCTCTTTATGTCATGCAATTAATGAGTATCCATGAATGTAAACAATACTCTCTCCTTTACCTTGTAAGATGGATGGATAAACTATGATACTAGTTTTAGATTTGGAAACCTTGCAGTTAGTGGGATAAACTGGAAGCTTAGTAAAACTACTTCTTGACGACTTTGTTGTTAATTAGACCTATTTTCATGGAGGAGAAAAACATCCTTATAAACCCCAAAATGAGAAAAGTAAACTTTAGCCGTGTACTTTATCACGTGGAGTGTTCGACGAAACCCTAGGTTGTCCCTTGGATGTTTGTTTGACCTCATTTTGTAATGTTTTTGGGAGCCCAAGTGAGCTAGTTCGTATCTTTAAACAACTGAAAGTTAAAAATGCAGTTTGGTTTTGACCCTGGGTGTAGGTGTAGAAAAATTTTGGCTTCAGCATACCTCTAATATTTTTACGAGACAATCACTTAAAACCCTCATTTTGGAGAAAAACATAAAACAAGCTAGTTTTCTTGATAGGTTTTATAGACCTCCGGTCGTTGGGTGACAAGGCCGTTTGGGTGCATTTACAACTGGTAGCTCTAGAAAGATGAGCACCTCTTTAATATTATTTTCTATTTTGGAGTTCCATCAGCTTTGAGATCTTCCTTGTATATAAGGGAATAGGTAGGAATTTTTCCCTAATGTGTTTGAGTCCCGAAGATGGTTTTTGAATGTTGATATTTGAGCAACTTGTCTTAATTTGACGTTTTTGGAAACTTGTGAATAATTGGAGAAAAGTGTCATATGACCTTATCCAAGTAAAATGATCATTTGGAAACCTTGTAAACATAAATACATGATTTAGGAAACCTATCCTTGATGCTTGTTTGAAAATATATTGAATTTTAAAATAAATGGTGTTTTCACTATCCTCTCTTTATCCCTATTTTTTTGATTTGAAAATGAAATGAAATGGAAATTGTATTCTTACTCGAGCCTTAAAAGTGTGTTCGGTATTATTTCATTATTATTGGAAAAATTTGATAACGTAAATCATGCTTAATAACAGTTAGATGCCATGCCAACGACTGTGCTGACCATGTGGTGGTTGCAGGTATGTGGGACATGAAGAAATTTACAGCTTCCTATATGCTTTTGTAATAACGGGTATCCTTGAATTACATGTAATATTAAATGGATGTATATCAACACTACGATTATAAACATGAATGTTATTTATGGATTATTTTATGATACGTAAGAAATGGTAGTATATTGGTATTCTTGGAAAATGGGCATTCATTTCTAGATGTGATTTTGATTATAGGTATATATCTTGCTAATGTTATAGATGTACTTTTTAACTGGAAATGAAGTGATCTTGCATAGCGTTCTTTTTATGGGTTATTAATGAATGAACTCTTTTGTGTGTTTCTAATTACGTTGGACTTCGTAGAAGAACTAAAGCAAAAAAACGAGATGACCTTAGAGTGAGACCCTTGTTTGACACCCTCTTGTGCGGGAGCACATTAGCTTAAGAAAATTAAAGGATAGCTTTTTCTTATCTTTCTTTAGCATGCCCCCTAGCTTGAGGTAATATGAGCACAAAACTAGGATTATGTAGAATCTTGTTTGTTGGTCGAATTTTCTCGAAACCACCTATAGGAATGGTAATGGTTAAACATTATTTAGAGTATAAGGGGTTCCTTCTAGGAATTATTTTATGCATGTTGAAGTTGTGTGGAATGCTTTAGTTCTAGGCTTAGAGTCACTTTGTGACATTTGGGACGTAGGTCCTAAGAAATGTAATTGTATAGTTGTCTTGAGGTTAAATATAGATGGCTATGTAATGAACATACACTTGAATTCATAGGGGAGGTTAGGAAATGTAATTACACAACTTTGAAATGTGATGTTGCATTCCTTGGCAAACCATAAAGTGAGGAGGTACCTCACTTAGTACCTCTAATATAATCTCGACTCTTTTATAATTTGAGTGATATAAGACTAATACATAAGTGAAACTTAGAGTTATCTTATATCATAGTTAGGCCCTCTTTTGTTATTGAAAATACTTTTAAAATACTCCACGTGGGTTCAAGCATCTAATAAACTTAATCTCTTATCTAGAAAACAAAATTATGGCATATAACTATTACAATTGATTCTAACCTATTTTGAATCATAACAACAATATGGGTCAAATGTGAATGTATTTTTTAATAACCTTTGGAGTTTGATTTGGATTCTTGAGTTGTTGTCTTTCTAAAAGAAAGTAAAACTTGGAGGGTTGTGAGATAAAGGCTGTGAAACGACTCCAAAACTGTTTCTTTAGTTGGACGTAGAATCCTTGAGTACAAAAAGAAGTGAATTAAAACCTAGGATATTTTTATAAGATGGGTGCTCGAAACCTGTTTTTAAATTTCTCTTCCAAAAATGCTTCCCTAAGATGTTGAACTTTAAGTAATAAAAATATGGAATCCATTCCCTTTAAACCAATGTTCACTCTTTTCACATGATTAAGTGTACTTATATAATTTGAATATGAATTGAAATAAATAATGTGTAACATTATGAATAAGAATGTTTTCTTACGTGAAAAAATAATTTGAGACCTATAAGGTTAAATAAGGGAGTTGAATAGCAGTTAAGATGGGACCATCTTAAGTTTTTGTTAAATGAAATAAAAGGAAATGAAATCTTGAGAAAGAGGAAAAAGTATGTTTCATGTCAAGTGCTCTTTGAACCTTAAAGGCTAATAATGAAATATGAGTATAATAAAGAGTTAAACATGAAAATGTGATAGTGTGGAATATATATATATATATATATATATATATATATATATATATATATATATATATTCATGAAGTTCATGTTTTGGTTGGGTTTTGGTTTCATACTTGTCCCTTTACCTTAAGTGTGACATTGGATGCATATTTTGTCAGCATGATATTGTGTGTTCTTCATGTTGGTGTAAGCATTACATGTGGTGTTGTGCAATCTCTTGTGAGTCCTTTTGGTGTCACACAATTATATAAAGAAAAGTGAAAGTTTAAAAAAAATCCCTATTATATTTGGTCTTGTGTTTGGGTCCCACATGGGTGGGCATGACATCAATAGGACTGGTGCCTCTACTTGCAACTTACTAATTTACTCCACAAAAATTACCATATTTATAATTAAGAAGGGTGAATTCATTTGGTACATGTCCTTGAGCTTCTTCTCCTTTTGTAGTTGACTCTTCATGTTTCTCTCTTGGAGTATAGATGCACCTTAAACCAAGATCTTGGTTAAGAACTCTAATATTGTAAGAATTTTTATCATGAGGTTGATGATATGGGTAACACAACTCATAATCCTGTGCTAGGTTGTTCTGAATTAGGGAAACAACATTAGAAGAGCTTTCGGTAGTATGGTATTGTGTGTTCAAGGGCCTATGGTAACATATTTGGCCTTGTACTTGGGCATTACCTTTATATGTTTGTTTATTGGGTTGATATGCTTGATTGATAGGATGGTAAGGTATGATTTGTTGGGCCACTTTCCTAATATTGGTTATCTCTTCATTTCCAATATTTCACAACACAGTTATAAACTCCATACAAATCATTACGGGGTAAGGTAAGAGGATTTGATTGACCAATTACTCCAGGAATGGGTACCAAAATAAGCTACATTGGGAGGGGTTCTAGAAATACAGGAATTGATGGCCTAGGTGGTATCTTCCCAACTTGGACTAAATAATTTTCAGCTTTGATAGATATGTCATACAAATTTGGTAAGATGGTCCCTCTCATGGTTTAAATCATAATAGCCACATCATTATTTAAGGATTTCAAGAAATATAGAAATGCAGTACTTGGAGAGGGCTTAAATAGAGGGGGAATTCTATCCTAGTTATTTTGAAACATGATATTAAAATCTATCATAAATTTATGAGGGGATCTCTTGCTAGTAGTAAGATGCTCAATGAGGGATAGATGGTCAATTTTATCTTTAAAATACTTTAAGAGTTTCTTCCCAAGATCATCCCATGGACGAATAGAAGCTATTTGTAGACTTTTATACCATTGCAATGGCCTCCCCTTAAAATATGAAGATGATAACCTAAGTGCTAAATCATCTTCATTAATAAGACAGAAAAAACAAATGTTTGCAATGTATAAAATGTGTTCAATGAGAGTGGTTGAATTTTATCATGTAAATAATGGGACTATTTTAATAGAAACTATTGGAATATCATGATGTGCATTTAGAACTAGGGGCCGCCACCATTAAAGTAACAAAGAGCTAATTCCTTTGAAGGACCATATGAGAGGTGGGTTTTAGATTTCTATGAGTAGGAGAGGAAGGAATAGTACAAGGGGGAGTTGAATGGACTTTGGGTGATGGAAATAGAGACATTTTAACTAGTTTTACTCTTTCCTTAGTGAAATTTGTAGATATTCAAAAGGATCACCTTGTTTTGTGTTTTACATTGTTTGTACTCTTCTCATGAAACTGAGGCACTTGAATGCTGAAACTAGTATATATGTTTTTGGGAGTCACTAGATGTGATGTTGTGAATCCTATAAAGGCTATATATCACCAAGACACACTAATCCTAGTGCAATGATATAAATTTCATAACTCTTTTTCCCATCGGGTGTGCCAAAAATTGTTGTAGCTCAAAATTACACCCTTGTCTGAATCATGGAAGATTTAGAATTTTAGAACAACATGGGATGATATCTATATAATGTGGTACTTACATGAATGATATCAACCTTAAGATAATTTTAACTTCCTCTTGTTTCTTTGATAATATCACTTCTACTCCTAAACTAATGCTAAAAATCAAACTACATATGAAAAGGGGGGAGGAAATACATAAAAGGAAACTAAGATGAAAGAAAAGGGAAAGGTGATATGCAAGAAGAAGGTGATCACTCTCTCTTTAAGTATCATATAAGCAAGGAGATCTAATGCAAGGTTAGAGGGGTATATTCTTACCACTTTCCTACTCTGCAAATAAATCAACTCACAAGTTGTATAGTTGACATAAATGACATGAAAATCTATAAAAAATAGTTGATACACATCACAAATGAATGAAAAAAAGGAAAGAAAACAATAATGTGACACAAGGGGAAAATTCAAGCCATAATTTACATCATATTACTGTTGTAAGTATGCACATAATGCTACGATCAATAGAGTATAAGGTTCATTACAAAGGAAATCATGTCAAGTCTGCAATTCTTTTGGTGTTAATATTTTGACATAATAACATTACCAAAACAAGAGATGATGGTTTATATGAAGAAACATGTTACATTTTATAGAAGTGAGGAGAGGAGAGGGAATCAAAAAATTCTATAGAGATGCTTGACCAGTTAAACCTTGTTCAAACCTTCTAAATAGCCTCCAGTAGGTAACCTCGATGTCTCATGATGGTCCATGACTTGGTTCTACCTTTTCTTACAAGTAACCTCTAGATATTTTTTTTTGTAAATGAGCATCAACTTGTAAATCAATGGATGCCCACAAAATTAGGAGGATGGATGAGGTTATCTTCGCCAAATGTCAAAATTTGTTACACAGATCACCATTCCTCATCATTTCAGTTAGGCATGGGGAGAATATGATATTTTAGAATTATTCAGAAGTATCTCATGGCGAGGGAGTAAAAAACAAACATCTTATAAGAAAAAACGATATCTTCTGACTTCTGAAAGTGATGTAAAATGTTCCCCAAATCCTCAACTTCAATTTCTCAAAAATACTTTACAATTTCCTTCTTTTGAAAGGCCTCTCCAAGACTCTTCTGAAAAATCAAAGTTGAGGAAAAGTGGAGCTCCACAACAAAATATATCATCAAAAAACCTAACACAATCACATGTTAAAAAATCCTTTGTTCTGTGGACCCCATGGTGATCCACCTCTGTTTCGTGGTTTTTTTATTGTTTATGCGGCCTTCTAAGGATTCCACGGACTATGGGAAAATCGCAAATAGTGAATTAGTGTTTCGTGGCTTCTAACCTTAAGTTAAGTGTAATTTACTTTCCTTTCTTTGTGGTAGTATATTCTTCATGTTGTGTGAAATTTCCTACCCATGACCATGTTCCTTGTTTTGTGGATTTTTAATCCCACATAACACTATTTTTCAAAAACCTGCAAAACACTATGATAGTGTTCTACACCTTCTAAACTTATTCACATCATAACTTCATTTTCTTTTTTGTGTGGATCTCAGCAGCATGGCCTTCATTTATTGTAACTTTTTTCGAGTAGACCAGTTTCGATTCGGTATAGCTCCGAGAGCCCGGGAATCAAACCAAAAGTGGATAGAGATGCATACCTGATGTCCATGAAGAGTGTAGTAGAAACACGTTGAAAAACTAGAAAAAGCATGGAATGATAAAAAGATAGAGGAAAGTGGACACTCAAGATGAAAAATTCACAAAGAAAAGTGATGAGAGTGAAACTAGGGTAGAATGCATGTGTAGCTGCTGCTGTGTGTGATGTACTTGCATGGTTAGTAAAGTATGTGTTGTCATGAAGTGTTGTTGCTGACAATGTTGTTGTTGTTGTTGCCCCCATTTGACTATTTGTTTCTCATATGACGAGACATGCAAGGATAAAATGATCAAGTAATCAAATATGTATGTATGTATGTGTAAAAATGCAATGTAAAAGACACATGTATATGAAAGCATGTAAATGTAAATATAACATGTGTAATTGATCCATGTCGAGAAAGAGAGTGTAGAAGAATATAATGTACTACAATTTTTTTGGTGATCTCATGCCATAGGACAAATAAGTGTAGGGAGGAAATGCTCTGTGTCCTCCAAGATATAACTGCTTCCTTGACTGTGTGTAGAGATATTTGTATGTCTTGGTTTTTTTGGGTGATCTGACACCACTAGCCTAAGTAGTGTAGAGAGGCACACCCACTATAACCTCTAAGCCTGTAAATGCTTCCCTAAATGCTAAGGACACTATGTCATGTAAAAGCCATAGTGTATGGGGTTCGTAGACTGGTCCGAACCCACTCGATATATATAATTGAATTGAACTTTTGTAGAATCTCTGTGTTAGTATGTGAAAACCCCCAAATGACACCCCCATCTTTGGGGGCGCATGCAACATCCCTGATAAGAGATATGTGGCCCCAAGATTGGACCAATTACATGTACACTATAACCCTAAAAATTTCTTGGTAAAAACTAAGGCACGTATAAACAAGAAGGCTAGCCAAAGATAAGTGTAAACATGAATGTGTAAGCTACACAAAATATGTAAAATCTACCAAGAAAAGAAGTAATGTAAACATGCAAGAAGACAAAGTAAGTTGCACAAAGTGGGCTGAAAACATGGGAAATCACTCATGATGTTGCAAGACATGCAAGTCCATCATGAACACAATTAACAATCAAGTGTGCACACCAAACAAAGGACAAGGCCCACAAACAATATCAAAAAATGTAAGAAACAAGTATGGAAACAAATATCCCTGCATAACATTTATTACACATGAAGCACACGTTATAATGTTGGAAAGATAAATAACATGTAGAAAGTGTGTATAAACAAGAAATGTAAAGTTATAAGTAAAAAATGAAATAATAGCACCTGTGCGAGAGGAATGTGGATGCCCCTAGCAACTGGTGTAGGAAGGGTAGAAGGCGAGCATCCATACTGCATGTAAGAGACCTATATCTGTTATCAAAACTAGAAAAAGGCATGAACATGCATTTGTGGATGATATATATAAATGACATTCAAGTAATTGAACTATCATGTGCAATAAAGTGATCATGAACAAGCAAAAGTAAGCAAGAATAAAAGCAGCCATAATATGCAGTATCCTGTGGATGGAATGCAAAATGGAGTGATAAGAGCTGTGTGCCCCCAAGTGAATGGAAATGCATGCAGTGAGGTTCATTTGGTTTTTCCCCCTCAACAGTCAAGAATTAACCATAAATGAGAGTGCGTCATAGGGAATTGGTCAAGTAGTGTGTATTGCTTGTCTAGCGCACTGTGATGAGTGTGTAGTGTAGGGATGAGATGTGACATATAGAAAATATGTGTGTGGACCTTATAGCCTAAGCGTATACCATGATGAAATAAATATACGAGTGATGATTTATCCTGAGAGTTTATCACTATAATATGAATGGAGGAGTGATAATTTATCCCTAAGCGTATATCACTATAAAATGCAAAGAGAGACTGGTGATGTAACCTAATGTGTATACCACTACAAAATAGTAGAACAGGTGATGATTTAGTGGAAAGCATATGTCACTAGCCTAGGATTTTTGCATGATGAAAGGTCATAGGATAAACACGTGATGAATATAAGGTCCATTTGATTTGTTAACCCTTAACAATTGAGTATGGATCGATGAACTAAAGCATGTCATTGGGTGGTGAGTGTAGCACATAGAAAACAATGTAGTATGTGTAAGGATGAAAGATGACCATGTGACGAGTGAAATGTGTAAAGACACAATGTTTAGAATGTAATGCAATATGTGTAGAATGTGCTATGTATGTAGTGTATGTAAATAGACTAGTAATGTAATGTTATACTTCATATATGATGTAGAATAGGATGATAAATGATGTGTAAATGCATGAATGTCAAAATGTTGTAGACAAAATGTAGAATGTATGGTGTATGACACATGATGTGTAATGAAATGCAATGTGTAATACCTATAGTGTAGTGTTTGGGGTTCATGTGTGGTAAGCCCTCAATAGTCAAGTGTGAACTGAAGCACAAGAGTGTGTCATCGGGTAGTGATGATGCTAAAACATGAATTGATGTATGAGAATGCTAAGGTGATAGATGTTGCTATGAGTGTGAGGGGGGAGTGTGTTAGATGTTATGCCCCCAAGTATGTATGTGATGGAGGTCTAGTCAAAATACACTAAGTGGATCAATCTATGGAGTATTTTCCTTAACAAAAGTGATAAGATGTGATAGAGAAGTGTGGCCATCAAATGGTTCATCATCATAGTAAGTGTCATCCAGGTCCCAATCGTTAACATATGTAGGGTCAATAACGGATGTTGGAATTAAAATTTTAAATTTTGGTGGTGATTGTTGTATATGACTTGGTAATGAGGTAGATACCTTTAATGAAGGAGTATTGAGATCATCCTTAAGAGGAGTGCTTAGTTTGACTTGGTAATACAACAAATGACTTAGTAAGAGGACTTGATTTATAGAAAAACTTAAGACGTGATGACTTGTTTTGATTTGGTAATGCTGTAGAGGATAGGATAGGAGGAGGTGGTGAACTAATTTTGAGAGGTTGACTTGGTGATGTTGTAGGTGGTTTCTTAGGTGACTCTTGACTAACTAAAGAAGGTGCATGAGAAGTGGTATGGTGATGCTCATTAGATGTAAATGGAGTAGACTTAAGATCCCATTGATATGTAACATGATGTTTGGTAGTGAATGAGATAAATTCTTGACACTAAATATGTTTGAATCTACGTTGTAAAACATAGCAATCATTGTTATTATGTCCATTGATTCAATGATGATTGAAATATGGATGACCTTAATACTTTTTTATTTGATAAGGAGGATAGTAATGAGTATACAATAAAGTGATCAATTGACAAATAAGGAGCATTGTAAGAATGCCATGTGGCTTAGTATTGCGATCAAGTATGAGAGGTTTTTTCAATGGCATGACTTGAGGCTCAACTATTTGACATGTAGTAGACACATATTGAAGAAGAGATGTAGAGGGAGAACAAAAACAAGCTTGAGAAGCATCCTTAAGCTATTAGACTTCAAATTTGAGAGATGTGATTGTGGATTCCATATTTGCAAAAAATTCTTGAAGAAAAGAATATAAAGCTTGAATTGAGTCCAATAGGGTTTGATTAGATGGAGGATCACTATGGTCATTAAATAGAAAAGTGATCATAGGAATTATATCATGTGGTAGCATATTGACATCAAAATACTTGGTGTCTAGGGATTTTTGTAAAACAGCTTGGTAATTGGGACATCTTTTAAGTAAATCAGATAAAGAAAATTGATCCATGATAGAGGAAAAATGAGGATCCTAAGCGTGAAAGAAGTCGGGTTCACCAAAATGATTAACTAAAATAAAGTAATAGGTAGGATGTAGAGATAGTTAATCTAAGCTATGAACAACTGTAAATAAATTAAATAAATGTAGTAAAGAAGTATGCTAATGATCTAAGTAACTATGTAAAATGAATGCTAACCCTAATGTGCAAGAGATAAGAGGAAAGAACTCATCTGAATAATGGATGCTCATAGGAAAGTATCGTAGTGGTGACTAAAAAATATGAAAGTAGGAACGCTTGTGTAGGAATCCTGAAAAGGATGGATCTGCAGGATCTGGCTAGACTGAAGTGCCTAGAGGAGGACTAGGGCGCTTATATGCGCTCTGGTCTACAATATGGGTGCCTTGATCTATGAAAAATCTCCAAAACTAATATCTACAAGGATGGAAGGTGGTTTTGATCCTTCACTCTATGTTAAGTTAGATTCACTATGCTACTTCATATGTCATCAATAATCAAAGATGAAGGAAAGACCTGCAAGACCCCAAACAAGCATCAAACCCTAAAAAGGAAAAATGCATATGAAGGGTTCAAACTGACCTCAGCTTCCACAGTGGAGGACTTAATAAATGAGTGCTACACTAAATCTAAAAATAAATGTAGTTCCATGTGTAAGTGTGTGTGAACATGCCCTAGGTTGTTCTTGTGTCAGTCGCACTTTGTGAAGTGGCGAGTAATAACTACGTGCATAAAATGTAATAGAATGTGTACACAAAATAAGATAGAATCCCTGCATATGAAGTGTGATGTAGATGTCCTATCCTTGTGCCTTGATGATGGAGCTATGTGGATGCAAATGATCTCCAATGCAATAGATGGATGTAACTCTAGGTGAGTGATAGTAGTGAATGATGCTAGGTCCCTCATTATGGTCTCATAACTTTATATTTATAGGGTTATTTTGATCTAATTTCATAATTAACCATGAAATGGATGACCAAAATAAAGATAAAGATCTTAAATGGATAGAAAGAGCCCAAAAATTGGCGATAAAGTGAAAAAATGACCGAGGAGCCCCTGGTGGGACTAGAGTGACCACAAGCTCCCTATTACTAATCTGGGTGCCCCAGTCGAGGATAAAATAATGTGGGATGATAGAAGTTGACTGGGCATATGGGTGCAAGGGGTTGGTAATGGAAAAGTAAAACAAATCAAGATAGCCAATGGATGGGGGTTAATTATTACTTTCTTCACTCAAAAACCTTCTAAATAGTAGTATGAGACCCAAACTAAATAATGTCTAAAGTGCATAATTTTGTGTATACAACTTGATGTTTTCAAGTGAACTTGTTGGCATGTTTTTTAATAGGTGTTATCATTTATGAAAAACTCATTAATACTTTTTTTTTATGATGGAGTAGGGTCATAGGAAGATGATGATATGATGATTCAGAGGTGATATCAGTTGATTCAGTGAGGATGGATTGTTTTTGCAAGCCTATCCAGGTGACATAGCTAGCCTAGGTGATGGTGCATGGTGGCATGAGATTATTGGTAGATTTATAAGAATTTTGACATGATGTGGATCATGTTATGAAATTTCTTTGGAACTCATATAAGCTTCAAAGTGCATATAATTTTTTGTGACCATGATTCAGGTGCTCATCTGGACTAGGTATGGCTGTTAGATTACATGAGGATGAGTTATAAAGCTATATGATCCCATGGATGCATGAATTTAGTTTAATAATGATGTATCAATTATTTTAGGGCCATCTGGAGTGTTTTCATGATGATTTATAGTGTTATTTCAGTTGAACCTAGCCTTTACCGTGTAAAACCCTAAGCGCTAGCATTATAAATGAGATAAGATGGAAAATTTTAGAGATATTTGAGACATTATGATTATTGGAGATTTTAGTAGGGGGTGTCATGATGTTATGAAAAAATTTCAGGTTGCTATGATTATTACTTTGCATGTTATGTCAATTTTGGTGAAACATGGTCAAGAACAAGGCTATTTCTAGCTCAAATTGGGTCTTTTGATGCTCACCTTGAATTGTGTGCATTGCATGGGAAATTTTAAATTTACGGGATGTTTTTAAATTGAGTTTAAAAGGTTTTAAAAAAATAACGAGGCCATTTCATCATCAAGTTTATTATTAATGAATGATAAGAAGGTAAATAACTCATTATGTGTTTGAAACCCTGTCTTGAAAGCAGTTTGAGAGAATTTCTTCCTAACTGGCCAATTTTTATTGATAGTTTTTAGATGATGATTGTAAAATGTATAATACTCATTTATATTTCTAGAAAGGTAAGGTAGAGCTTATGGTGATGAGTGGAGCTCACTCAAACATGTTAGTTTCTGAAGAAGTTCAGTTTGGGACAAGGTTTTCCAAAGGAGTTGCAAACTAAATGATCAATGTGTCATGTATTCTAAGTGACTCTAAAAGACTCGTAACCCATCTAACAAGTTTCAACATTGTCATGACATAGGTCAAAATTTGGACCTAAGAGAGATGCTTCATCTACATTTCACTAGTCAACTGGAGACTCTTCCTAGGTCGGGACTATACAAGCATTCTTTAGTCAGAACTGTACTTTATAGGAGATACATGAGGACCTTTTGTATGGTCTTATACATTCTCTAAGATAGATTATGTAAATTTCTAAGAGTTCTATCGACTTCTTGGAAACATCCTTCTTCTTAGAATATTAACATGGAATCCTAGTTTTGAATCACATAGCAACTTGAAGCTTTAGTGATGTAAAAACTGATTATCATCTCAATCCCTAGCCATGGATGACAGAGTCCCGAAAAAAAACATTAGTATGGTATGAATAAGTACTTGTGCAAGATAGAGGACATTAGCACTGACTATTAAGAGGCCTTCAAATAACTCAGTTTTTTGTTCACGTTACATGTGGATATCTATCATAGATACAATCATATCTTGGGAACTTTTCTTTGACCATGCCTTATTTGACTTGGATCTTGTTCACAAGACATTGTGAAATAGGATGTTTGGACTTCGTTGTAGATGAGAAAGATTGACTTCCTTGATATCCACTCACTCAAAGTCCAGATTGGTATCATTTACCTGATGTTTGTGCTGCCCTCAAGTTACTGTCAGATGTGTAATATCTAATATTAAGTGGAGTTTTCCAGATGAACTCTTATTCCTAGTGTACTGATGTGAGATTTCTTGTAAATTACCTTTGGAATAAGTTGGTCAAGTTAGAACACACTCCCAGGTAGTGTTTACAGCTCTTCATTTAGGATTTTGGATAGACTTTATTTATATGATAAAGTCCTATTGAAAGAAATTTCCCTAAGATCTTCCTAAATGAGAGATTTGAGATTAGAAGTACACTTGGAAGACAGGTTGGTGTGAGATTCATACATAGAGGCAATGACCGTATGATACAATCTTGACTCATGAACCTGCTTCAGTCCTAGATAGTGAACATGAAACAAGTTAAGTGAGGTTAGGAACTAGTTAACTGATATTTTCAACCATAGGATTTTTTGCATTGACATCCAGTCATAGTTTGATGAGATCCATTAGTGTACAAGGATTAACAAGCTAAATAATAGACATCAAAAGAGTGCTAAGTAGGAATGGTTAAAATGTGTACTTAACGTAGCAAGAGTGCATAGTCAAAGTCAAGGGATCACCACTAAGTATAAGGATTTTCAGATTCTGATTGCATCCTACAACATCACAATGCATAGATGGAAAATCCAAGATATGAGATAGAATCATCTTAATCATCACTGATGAGTAATCTTTTTGGTTGTGAACGAAATCGAGAGGTGGAATTTAGGTTGTAAATATCATTCTTTATGTATTAATAGATGGAGTTGTTTTTATACATCCTCACTCTATGTTGTCCATGGAGTATCTATTGCCCAAGATTCACTCTCTTGCAAACATGGACATAAATGACTCATCAAACCTTCTGATAAGGAGAAGAGGTCCACAGTTGTTTCTTTGAAGTGGAACTCATTTCTATCTCAAAAACCATAAGGTATCGGAAATCTTAGTAGGAAGCTGAGAACATACTTTTAGACTAGCATTGTGGGAATGAATTTTCAGCATACATGTTAAGAATCATTTTATTAGTGCTTGTATCCTCCTTAAGTTAATGGACAATTAGATAAATTATATTCACTGTGAGTTATAATTCTGCTATGTTAGGACAGACCCATATGTTATAATATTACTTGTTCATGTTACTCAGTTGTTTAAAATTAAGTGGGCCTCTTGAATTAGATGAATTGTTATAAGAGACAAACGAGGAAGGGCATATTATAGAGATGGCTCTCACTATATATTTGTATAACATTTCGAATGATCAAAATTTCATATTTTGCTCTGAATAATTGGTATCATAGTAAGGAAAACTGTGAAGGACCATATTTAAATTCATCCTCTAGTGTCTAGGATGAAATGCATGATCTCTCTATGCATCAATATTTTTAGATAGAAATTCCATCATTAAGAGCATCAAGCATTAACTGTAAATTTTGTGCATATGATATTCTATGGTCAAATCAAAATGAGTCATTTGTAACAGTTAGTGCATCTTTCAAGTTGCTCATGAATGTGTTGAGCGAGGATTTATTTATTATGTACGCAGACTCTACCAAGGTAGATCATGGGGATCATCATCCCAACTCGATTCGAATGCTCATTATTTTCTATAGTCACATAGACTCACAAACTTCAAGGATGCCAATTTGATGGACCCTTCTATGACACAATTAAAATCATCCCAAGGGACTGTTGCACTGATCGGCACCTGGTTACCATGCCTTTCATATAGTTCATTTAAGATTTAAAGTATTAATTTAGACTAATAAGATCATTCATCGGTCCGTGGAATGAATCCTAACGGTCCGTTGTACCATAGCGTGCATATATTGTTCATCAGTGCTCTATGGAGTCTTGATCATCAACATCTAAGAAATTCACGAGTTTCTATCCTATGAGAAAGTTAGTATCCTCAATTATAGCCACCAATATTTGATGAAATGTTCTTTGCAAGTGGATTTTTTTCTTATTCTACCCCATCTTTCCTTTATTTTTAGAGCCATCTAACTGCTTGAAGAAAGAGAACCTTTTGTCATTCTTGAATTTTTATTTTTGCAAGGTCCGGTTTGGAACCATGACTGATCAACAATTTTCATTTCTTGGCAACCATGTTCTTCTTTTTATTCAGTGTCACTCATTGGTACTTCACTCCAATATATAAATTTCTTCATGGTGTGTGGGAAACGAATGTGACATGGATTCATTCCTTGATGGAGTCTCCTTAAAATATGATTTTATTTTGAAATCTGAATTTATTTTTTACTCTTTTGAATATATATTTTTTTGTATTTTTTTGGGTAGAGATCCTTTTAGGGTGCACTTGGAAAAATATCTCCCCAATATAGTCACCAAAAAATGTTGGTGAAAAAATTTGTGAAGTGGAAAAATCAAGTGTCTCCACCAACATTCATGAGGCTACACCCCTTTGCATTGAATGGTGCATCTCCCATTATTGAAAGTAAATTAATCCTAATCCTATCTAGATGTTGTGGGTGGCCAAAATGGTCGGGGATCACACAGGGACACTCCAATGAACTTGTGGTAAAGTTGTTGTATGGGGTAAAAGGGAGGAAATTACAACAATGAAGGGAAAGGAGGGAAATTAGGCAAGGAAGATTACTACCATGAGTAGATTACAGAGCTCACACCCAGTAAACAGAGTAGTTCAACATTCAATATAGAGGAAATCACAATGAAGCTATCTAGTGAGATGGACAACCAGAGACACAAAGTTCTCAGATTCATCTATCAAAGATGCAAAGCTCTTGCATCACTATAATTTTAAAGTTCATGAAATGGGGAAGTGAAAGAAACACACAATTCTTATAACAACTATGTTTATTTTTTCAATGATGAGAGGAAACCATGTATACAAAGCTGCACACATTCATACATCTTGGAAAGAAGAAAATATATTCCTTTATTGACATTTACACAAGTTGTACAAAGATAAGGGAAAAGAAGAAATACATGTAGAAGAAATGTAGCTTTATTTAATTTATATGGGTGACCAAAGTCCAACAACATATTACAATCCACTATGGCTATAAAGTACATAATTTTTAGAATGCAATTTTTGGGATATAATTTTCAGGATCCTTTGGAATGGATAGAAGCCATCCCAATTTATAACAATTGTGGATTGATCTTTCATCTCCCTCATATGAATCTTCATTTCCATATTCCACTTGTGACCTTTCATTTTCCATTAAATTATATATTTCTCTTATAATTTTTAGAAAATGATTTTACAATTTACAAAAAGTAGGTCACTTAAGTGAATAGGACAAAATACAATGATGAAGTCAAACAAAGAATTTAGAAAGGAGAGAGAAGAAAGAGGGAGAAGGAGAGGAGGAGGGAGGGGATGAAGGAAATCCACTCCTTACCAGATTGGATTGAATGCCTTGATGCAATCATGAAATTTGAAATAAGTACTCTGATATTGATGATCCTCCACACTGATGAAGATTACTCCTCTGAACACCTTTGAACATTTTCCCCTTGCCGATGATGATTTATGATTTTTTCTTCGTACAATACATGGAAACCATAAATTGAGTGTTTAGAAACACTTTTGAAAGATACTTCATATGAACGTAGATGTTATCCATGAAGATACATTCCGGAGAAGGCAAAGATGGAAACCAACCTTTGTGATGACTCTTTGCAATGTTGCCACGCTGATTTGAAAATCCCTATGAAGCATGCTATGGAAAATCTGATGATGATGATAAAAAAATCCTCCTCACACATGATTCACATATAACCTGGACCATAAAATGAGTGTTGAAAGACACTGTTGAGATCTCCTGAGGTGAGTTCCAGATGAACCATGGGCAATTATTGTGCCGAGGAAGATACTACTGCAGATTACCTCTTCTTGTCATGAGAAGCTCGATCTAACAAAATATCCTTGGCTTACTTAACCAAAAGACCTAAAATTCACAGTAAAAAAAAGCAATAATATATGTTACTATAGAGATGGTGGCAACCTTTTTTTCTCTAGACCAAAAAATGCTATTTTTGGAAATTAGGTCCCAGGAGCTGTAATTTTTGGCAATCTTGATTTTTTGCCTTGTTGCTTGCAATGAGGTGTTTCCTTCAGGTTCTAAGATTATCACAGATGTTTCCTTCAGGGGAGAGGAATCTGAAAATATGAGAGATATTTTTGTTCATAGCAATGTGTTTAACAAAAACCTCATTCATCTTTTTTGACATTTTTTACCCATAAATATAAATCTAACTTTTCGGTTTGCTGTAGTTTAAGGAAAAAAGTTCTTTCTTTTCGAGCACCAAAAGTTCCATTTTTGGAAATTTCTAAAAACTGGAAATGGAAAATCCAATGAGATTTATATTTGGTCAATGTAATATTTTGAGGAAATCACCTCTGTCCAATAAAATTAGAAGAATAAAATCTTTGTGATTGTTATTATTTGGAAATAAGGTACAAGATTTTCAAGTCAAATCTTCCTAAAATAAGCAAGATAAGACTTTGACTCCAATAATATATCTCTCTCCATATTTTGTGGAGATGGAGATCTTAGTTAGGATTGGAATAAAGATAAGATTATATTCTATTTCCCAAAATAATAAGTTGGTTAGATGCATAAATTATAAATGCATCCTTCCACACTCATATATGTAATTTTTCCCTACCAAGAATAATATATCCGTTCTTCCTCAAGAATAATATATCCGTTCTTCCTCTTCAATATTTTGAGTGAAATTGTTCTACAGATTTTGAATTAAAAGTATGAATTAAGTCCTCTTCCAAGAAATGAGCTGGCCACTCATTTAAAGGAAGATGGATCAATGTGTTATTTTCATTTCTTTATTTCTATTGTTTTCCTTTTGTTGTGATTTCTGATTTTATGCTATGTAATCACCTCATTTTCTGAGAGGAATCTGAATATGAAATCATATTTGAGTTTAGATATACTATTCATGATCAATTCTATTTGCCCCAAAAATAGCATTATCTTTCCTTTATGGCCTACATACACAAGACTTTGCATATTTCCTAAATAATCAATAGGATTAGTCAACACAATAGATAAGAAAAGACTTATAAATAATAATCAAGATATATATCCAATATTATATCTTAAGCAAACTATAAGTTCCAATATTACATTTAAATCCACTTTCAAAGGTAACTTCTAAGGACAAAATAATGGTAATTTATGGCCAATTTATGGTCTCATCAATCACGCCTTGATTATTCCTGAAACTTCATGAAATTTCCCCATTTTGATCATGATCGTGAGCTATCCTTGTGAAGAATGAGATCCCCTAAAAAGTACCAAGGGTTTGTGAAATATATTATGATTCCAAATTGTAGAGGATTCTATTATATTTTTAATTAGTATTTTTTTTCCTCCTAAGTCCTCACAGAGCTCTCAGAATCGTCCGCTGAAGATCAGGTACCTGTTTTGACTGCCTTCTCCTTGGGGCCGAGATTGGGTCACATGGGTGACTGAGGGCTTAAGAGGGAGGGGGAAAATTTTCTTGAACCATCTACACCAAGTATTGGTGCACTTGTTACACAAAATTTCTCCCCATCTTGATTGGGCCACTTGGTGGATTCTGGTTGGATGGAACGGGGGCTAGGTTTTTAGTGCACATGGGCTTATCTTGATAGAAGGAGCTCAAACTTGGTCACATTGGGGTCCATAGGATTAATTAAGAGGGGGTATGATTTTATTCCACCATATGCACCAAATATTTGGTGAAATTTGTGCACAAAAGTGTGCCAATCTCCCATTGGTTGGAATTTCCAACTCAAAAATTGACTAACTCCTGAAGCTTTACCTTGGAGAGCTGCATGACGGGATGATATCTTGATCTTTTGGAGGAGTTTTTTTGATGAAATTTTATATGATTTTTCCTAAAAATAACCTTATGAATCCAATTGTGCAGGTATTAGATCTTTATTCTACCATTTTATCCCTGAAAAATAGGATTTTATTTCTAGCTCCAAGGCTATGCATGCAAGAAATGGTTGTGGACATGATGTGCCTAGGTGTTGTGAAGAATATGATAGTACCATATTTTAGGGATCTAAATAATCTTTATGATGATATTTTTTGGCTCCTAAATCCTTATAGAACTTCTGGAATTTCTTCCCAAAGCTTTGGAGATATTTTGGCACTGTGCACTGCTTAGGCCTCTAAGACCCACTTTTGCTGAAACTGCTCCAAAAATTGTGAAACATCCCAAAAACTTAAAAAAGTGATTGAAAAATGTTATTGGACCTCTTGTACACCTCTATGATGATTTTAGGAATTTCATTCTATTCCACAGGGTGTGCACCAGCCTCGAGAAGATTAGGAAATAAACTTTCCTAAAGCTTGCTAAAATGCCTATCTTGATGGATCTTGTCTTAAAAGAATTTGAAATGAATGGATACCCCTAAATAACATATATTCATACTGAAAAAATGCATTTTACTACTCATATATATATGGGATAGGACTAACTCATGGATTAGGGTGATACGAAGGAGGACTCAGAATGACCTTTGGGCTGAAATTTTTTGGGTAGGGTATGGTTGTCATGCTTGAAAATTGAGAATTTTCTTGCAGCACATTTTCATGAAAACAAAATGATAATGAATATATTACTACAGATCTTCTTAGAGTTGAAAAAGTGGTCGATAACATGAAAGGATTAGGTGAAGATGTGAAAGAAGCTATTGTTCAAAAGGTTTTAAGGTCACTAACTCCTATGTTTGATTCTAAAGTATATGCTAATAAAAAGGAAAAGGTTTTAAGGTCACTACCTTGAAAATGGATTAGTTACATGGTACTATGACTTCTTATGAGATGAGAATAAGTGATTCTAAACTAGCTAAGAAATATATTTCTTTCAAGTATGAAATGAAGGCTAAATGTGAGAAGGTGAAAGATGATGATGTTACTCCTGAAATTGAAGATGAAGAGCTCTTTTCTATGATGGATGGAAGATTGAAGCTTGGATCTAGTAAGTATAGAGGTTAAATTCCTTTCAAGTGTTTCAACTATGGTGAAGTAGGATATTTCTCTTCTAAGTGTCCTCATAGGCATGAAAAGGAAGATGATGATGAATATCATGAGGCTGGACCTAAAAAAAGAAGAATCACAAGTTTGGTAAACATAAGAAGAACATTTAAAAACTTTAACTGATAACAGGAATGAACAAAAGAAGATTTTTATACAAATTAAGATGGTGAATTATCTTGATTCTAGTAGTGGATGTTTTAGATTATGAATCTAAATTAGATCATGAGGACATAGGAAATGAGGCCTTTGTTCATGACTAATGATGTAAAAAATGTCTTCTAATGATGACTCTTCTTTATTCTGGAGAATTTATATCAGGTTATTGTCAGTTATTCTGATGAATATGATGAGGAATGAAAAATATGATATTGAAGTGATTCAAAAGGAGTTGAAGCATGCTAAGAGAGAGATTATAAGAAGCTACATGTTTACAGGTCAAAGGAATATGAAAATTAGATTCAGAAGTTAGAAGAGAAGGTACAAATACTGAATGAAGCAAGTAAAATGAGTCAATCAGATTATTAGAAGAAAAGGTAATGTATCGTGTCTCAATTTTACAAGATAAATAAAGTATGTGTTCAAAATTTGAAGAAGATATAGAGTTCCTAAGGGCTGAGTTACTTGAAGTTAGCAAGAAGACTATGTCCTTTCAAAAGTTTGAGAAAAGTGCCAAAATCATAGATGATCTACTTAGTAAACAAAGAGGATCATGTGATAGAGTTGGTTTGGGTTTAAAATAATAATCTAAAGGTAAGTAGTTTAATAAAGAATACATTATTCCAAGCAAGGAGAAAGGCAAGCCTATCATCAAGGAAGAGAAGAATGTGAATCTCATAAAATACAATGTGAAATCAAGGCCAATTAGGCAACCTAATGCCTTAAGGCATGAAATAACTTTCAATGGATATTTATATAATTATAATGAATTTATCATAGGGATAAAGATTCTAGGAGATATTATAGAGATATTCATCCTTGGAGAGACAATAAAAGTGAATATGTAAAGAATTTTGTTTGCTGAAAAGTGCAATGGGGTAGGCCATGTTGCTAAATTTTTCCTATATAATCAACCTAGTCATGATGAAGGCTATAAGAGGAAGAACTTAGTGGTATGTTAAAATTGTGATAAGATTAGTCATGTGTCAATGGTTTACTTTCGTGATTATTCAAGTAAAAATAGTAGGGATCGAGGTTCTAGAGTGTTAGGAGGTAGTTTTAAAAGGCATTAAATGCATAACAACAGCCAAGGAAGAGTGTGAGATCCTATAAGAGATCATGGTGTTCCACCAAGAGTAGTTGTTGGAAAAAAATAAGTCATAAATCATTATTCTAATAAGAAAATAAGGAGATGGATTTCCTCAAGTGTCTAAGAGGGATTGGTACCTCTTCAAGACCTTTTTTTATGTCTTCATGGTGTTCATATACCTCTATTATTCTTCTTAGGGGTGTATTAGCTCAAATGAAGCATTGGAGTGAGGGGGAGTTGTCTAAGTCAAATTCTACCTCCTCTATGATGATCAAGGTATGTCCTCTCAGTGTTATTTAGCATAGTTCATTGTGAATTTAAGTATGTTTTTCATGTTGTGTGAGTCAAGTTTTAAGTTTTGGTGTCTTTATGGGTACATGAATGTGTTCACAAGTCAGGTTTTACATTACCATGGTGTATTGTCAGTCTGAGATGATTCAATATGTTAAAGAGTCTTGTTGATATCTCATATGAAGAATGTAGTGTTATAAAATTCATGAAGTGAGTCTTCTTGTTCTTTGTGTTTGAGTTTATTAATGTTGTCTTGCATAATAGTCTGTGGTATCTCTAAGTCCCAATTTTGAGTCAAAAATTAAGTATTCGAGATTGTTATGAGTTGTAAAGTCATGTGTAAAGTATGTATAAGATTTTATGATGTGTAAGTAGCTGTGTTTATATCTCAGAAGGTTATTAAAGATGATCATGAGTAATAAAGGATAATTTATCCTTGAGAAATTTGGTGTAGTCAGAAAATCACAAAATTTAGTCATTATTTAGTCCCGATCTCATACTACTAGTTGGTATATAAAATTTCCAGAGTTCTTCTATACCTTCATGGTGCCTTTCCATGGATCTTCAGAGCACATAAGAATAAGGAACTTCAAACATAGCTCAGTTGAGCCTAAATCAACATATAAGTGCATTAATACAAATTAAAATCATTTTATTAAGCTTATGTTTGAATTAGTCTCTCAAGCTCGAAGTTGGAACATGGTGTTTGAAAAGGTTGGGGAGCTAGCTCGGGCCCTCATAGAGAGCTCATCATGTTCAACTCTGTGCATAGCTCCAGGAATAACTCAATCGAGCTAAGCCTTAAGGACGAGCTCGGTGAATCTCAGCCACAATGACAATTGAACTCGATGTCATCCTGGTTGTGAAATTGTTGGTAGCTCAGATCAGAAGCTCGCTCTAGGGAACATGTCAAATTATAAGTGGAGCTCAGGTGGTCGAGCAAAGAGCTTGCAGCTCATTGAAAGAATAAATGGCCTGGAATAACCATCCATGGCTTGGCATAAAATAAAGGAGCTCAGGAACGAGGTAGGCCGAGTTGAGTTGAGATTTCAGAGTTTTGTTTTGAAAAATATTTTCAGACAATTCCATTTCAGAATTTCAGAGATTTTGGGGTTAGAAACATTGAATGAGTCAAATATTTCTGAAGCCCAAAACTATGAATTTTAGAGTTTTGGGTTTTTGGGATTCAGAGATTGTGGTGTTTGGAGTTCGGGGATAGTGGTTTCTGAGATCCAAGTTGGATGGCGAGTCATGAGGAGTCTGAGTTGGTTTCTGATTCATCAGGTGAGTCATCAGGAGTGTCAAAGCACGTATGGATGATTGTTGGTGACACTGAGAAAACCAGAGGGGATCAAAAGCTCATTAGGAAAAAAAATGGAGAAAGACAGTGTTCACTCGAAGCCTGAATTGGCTAAGTATAAAGGGGTCAGCAGAAGCCTCCACATGCCTCATCGGCACAATTTCAAAGGTGCGACCCAAAGTGGAGACTCAAACAAGCGCTGGCCCTCCACGTGGTTAGAGCCCAAAAAGGTGGAACTGGTTGAAAAGTCAAGGCAAAGCAAAGACTCACAGAAGGCACCACGTGTCAGCTCGGCGCATTTCCAAGAGTGAGAGGAATAGTGAAACTCAAAACCCCATGGGACTTCCACATGGAGTCAACAATGAGGGACCCGCCAAGGAAGCACATATAATTTGTTCTCTCGAGGCCCAAATCAGTTAAGTATAAAAGGAACAGTAAGAAGCCTCCACGTGTCTCAATGATGCAACTTCAGAGTTAAAATCCTAAGTGAGTCCCCAAATGTGCACCAGCCCTCCATATGTCCAAGGTCTAGAAAAGGTCTCATTGGTAGTTGAAAATTTACAAATCCATGGGAGCCTCCATGTACCTCATCGGTGGAATTCCAAGGGAAGAATCCAAAGCAAAGACCTCAAATGAGCACAGGCTCACCACGTGGTAGAAGTAAAAAAGGGGACAGAGCTGGCCATTGAATCGACTAAGTATAGAAAGTCTAGGGGATGGAACCATGCATTAGATCGACATATCTCCAAAGGTCAAGCCCAAAAGGTGGTCCCCAACAAGCGCCAGCCCGTCACGTAGTCATGGTCTAAAAGGGGGTCTCATCAGGCCATTGAAAAGTCACAGACCCATGGAGGGTGCCACGTGTCACCTCGGTGTAGCTTCAGAAGTGAAACACAAGGGATAATCCCTAAATGAGCAAAGTCCACATGTGGTCAGAGCCCCAAAGGTAGGCAGTTGAAAAGTAAAAAAAAGTTAGAGCCAGTGAAAGCAACGTGTCCCTCGGTGCAAATTCAAAGATCAACTCCAGAGGTAGGTCCCAAAAAATTGCAATCCCTCCATGTCTCAAGTTAGAAAGGAACATCTCTGCCAACAAGAGGGGATAACTCAGGTGGAGTCAAGTTTAGGTTAAGCTATTCAATGAACATGCATTTTCAAAATGGAGATGTCCCAGATGATTCTGCACGTGGTTGTGGCGAGTCTATAAGTGTTTGGAAGAGAGCTCAGCATCATGAACAAAAGGAAAATGGCTTGATGGAGGAACTCGGTCAATGCAATGAACGATGGAGCTCAGACCCAACTCGGTGAGTTGGCTCGGCGAGCCAACCAAAGAAACTGAGTTGGACTTATTTTTAGTCCAAGTTCTTCATGGACCCCTCCCTCCTCACCACAAACCAGTCAACATGGGGCCCACCAGTAATTTAATTAAATTAATATTTTTTATTTAAATATTTTAAATAATAATATTTATTATTATTATTTAAATATTATTTTAATTTTAATTAATGAAGAAGACTATGTCAACAGGCATTAATGATGCATGATGGAACCTTTTCAAGTGGTTCAACCAAATGTAATAAGTGATACATCATGTGCCTTCCATTTAGGGAGGGAATTTATGACTCCTCTCCTCTCTCTCAATTTCTTCTATAAATGTAAGTTGGAGACTCATTCCAAAGGGTTCCAACCAGTAAGTTCTGACAGGTCATACAAGTTGGACAAGTTAGACACTTTCCAAGCTTCCCCTCTCTTCACAAGCTGAGATGTTGTGATTTGTAGGCTTTCAAGCCTTTCTTCTCAAATTGTAATGGCATCCTATGCCTTTTCACTGATGTAATGGCACTATGCAAGTGTTTGAAGTAACGAGAATTATGATTTGTGATCATTTGTATGTCCTTTTCATGATTTTTATTGCTTCTATTTTTCCTCTCTATCATGTTTTTTCCAGGTGAACTGTGCAACCAGGGTTTCTCTTGCAAGTTTTGGAGGTCATTGTGCTTATCAAAGAGTGAAGTACTGTATGTAAAAGTGGGTTTGTAATGCATGTCATTCTTTCTCATGATCATCTCTCTTCATTGGAAAGCCAATAAAGTTGTCTAGCAACACCCTTTCTTGGTGCATCACCACTTCTAGTTTAGGTTTTATTTCCTTGCAAATCTCTCTTCTTAATCCCATGAAATGTTAGCATAGGACTAGATAGCCTTTTTATCTTGCATTAGAAGTAGTGTTGTGTTTAGTTTAGGAAGAGGAAGCTGGCCTTCTCCAGAGGTTCACCTCGAGCCCAAGTCCCACAGCTTGAGAGGTGATCCCATGTGTCCCAATCACACCGAATGTCATGATTCATTTTCAGGCCATTCGGGGGGTGCAGTGATTTGGTGACAACAATTTTTGGCATGCCCGGTGGGACAAATAGGTGAAATTTCACATTTCACAGTTATCATTGTAGGGTGTGTGTATTGTGTTCATTTCATTTCATTAAGTTGTTGTGCTCTTAGTGAAATTTCAGCCTTAGGAGGTATACCCAAGCACAACTGGTGACTCCATTGGTCTAAGTACCCTACTCTCTGTGTTGCAGACTTTCATTTTACCCATTTTCCATCTAGTTTTCTTCCATATCTTTCCATTTTCTCTCATTCATGAAGTTTTGCAATCATGGCTTCATTTCCACAGTGGGACTCCCACTTGCAGCAGAGGTGGTTCTTTCCATCTTCAGGCTATTACAATTCACCTCCAAACCAATTTCATGATGAATATCAGTTTGAGCATGCATGTTCACATAAGCAAGATGCAGGTCAATTTGGTTATCCACCAAACATGGGGGTTACTGAAGAACAATGGCATGCATATTTTGGAATCTATTCCACACCTGAAGAGGATCACTTATAGAAGAAGGTTTGAGAGTTGGAGCATAACATGGTATGAATAAGGATCAATGAAATGAAGAAGGCAGCCCAGATTGGCTTCAGAATTCCATACCCATGGACTGGCCATATACCATGTGAGCTTAGCCCTCAACAAAAGCTTCAATTCATAATCAAGATGATGACTCAAGTTGGAGAATGGATCAAGAAAAGGGACATTTATGAATGTAGTGTTAGTCAATCCTATCAATGGGAGGCCCCTGCATTACCACCTTACAACCCTCTTCCCATGTTTCCATCTATGCAGTTTCAACTTGAACCCCATAGTCCTAATCTTCCAGTTTCTACCCCTGCTGAGAATTCCTTTCCTTCACTTCCTATTCCTCCATTTCATCATGAATCTTCCATGCTCATCCTTCTAAAGTTCCCTCTTTTCTACAAGGGCCATCAAGACAAGATAATGAATCTCTTCCTCAAACAGTGAGGGAATCAGTTGAATCCCAACCCACCCCTCCTCTTATAGTCCCAAATCCATTTTGGGAAGAGCATTGTCAAGAAATGAGAAAACGGGAGGAGTATATGGTCGAAGAGAATAGAAAAGGAGAGCATGCAGATAATCTGAAGAAATGGGCTGCAAAACTTAACATCAAGAAAACTTCATTCCTGACTAAACCTTCTGCAGAAGTTGAGACTCAAGAACAAGTGGAACAAACTAGTTTTGTACCAGAAACAAATCTAGAGTTGAATGAGGAGGACCAACAGTCTACTTATTCAGAATGCAGTATTCATATTGGCTCAATTCCATCAGAGGAGTTTGAATCACCAAAGGTGGTAGAGTCTGTTGGAGAAGAGAATGTGCAAGCTGAAGAAGAAAGACTCTCAAGTGTACAAGCTGATTCTTATGAGTGTAATGATCCTACCCATCAAGCATGTCAAGAAATTGCATCACTTTTGGAGCATTGTAGTGACTTTCCAACATCATCATCAAATACAACAACTGATCATAGTGGGATTCTTTCCATGATGGACTCAGAAGTTTCAAGTATAGATTATACCATGCAGGAAGTTTCAGATTCTTCCCCTTCTTCATCTTTTCAAAACTCTGTTTTCTTAGATGAATTTGATCTTGCAAATTTTATGTTTGAAGATGAGGAAGGTCATGGGGAATCAGTTGCTAATTCAGGAAACACCATAAGGGAGGTTGAACCCTTTGCACATTCAGAGAACAAAGAAGCAGATTTTCTGTCAGATTCAGAGGAGTATTTGGATGCAGAAGAGCCTATAGAAATACCCACTTCTGGAACACATGTAGTTTCAAGTTATCTCCTTGAATGGGAAGACTTGGATCATCTACAAAATTCATTGAATGAAGAAAGAGAGGAGCATGCGGGAGAAACTAAGTCAACTTTGAAGGTTTTGGGTGAAGATGATATTATTGAGAGTTTCTTACTTTCAATTGTGAAGTCAAACTTGTTTGATGAACAAGTAATGGTGGAAGGAAACCAAGGAGGTCTTGCTTCCCTTAATTGTCCTAGAAAAAAACAGGTGAAAGGATTTGATCTTGTAGGTTTCATGTGGGATGAAGAGGTTAGAGATGCTGAACAACTTTTCCTTCAGATGAAAGCAAAGCTCCTATATGAGCAATACTCTTCAAACACTTGCAGATATTTTCAAGTGTTTCCATTGGAGCCTGTAAGCGGTCCAAAGTAGCTGCATGTCATGGAGGAACTTCTTGTTGTCAAAGAAGGAAAAATAAATGGAGAGGACATCAATTCAGTACCATTCATTCATATAGGAGAAGAGTTGTTTGTAAATGGGAAACAAGAGGGAAATCATCTCATGGATTATCATTCTTTTCAAGGATGTCTTCAGCAAGGCTTTCTTGTTAAAATTGAAGTTCAGACAAGCAGGGATATTCAATGGTTTAGACCATGTCCTATCAGGTACCTGGCTTCATTGAAGCCAGAAGAGAAGCCAGAACCAGTCACATTCACTTCAGAGTGTGAGGATGAGTTTCAAAATTATGAGGATCAGTTGCAATGCTTCTACAGGACAAATGCAGAGCAACTAAAAGAGGAATTATTTCTCTTTCCAGTTGATGTCTCAGTAGACCAAGTGGAGAATTGGGCCTGTTTCAGTTTTTTACTCACATTCTCAGCTATGTCCATTGTCACATCATTTGCATGGCAATCCATTGTGAGGAAAGGGAGCTATTTTGCACAACCAGTTGCAGGGTTTGTTTAGCTCACCTGTGCTCCTGGTTAGTGTAGGGTAGTATAGGTTTTCTTTCAGCAGAATAAGTGCAATGCACACCCTGCAGGTTCCACTTGGGGCATGTATGGTTTTCAGTTGTTTCATGTGTTTTTGTTTTCCGTTGTGCATTTTTTTTACTCTTGCACATTGTAGCATCATTGGAAGGTGTCAAGGAGAAGGAAGGTTCAAGGATTCCATAAGAGTTTCATGATCTACTTCATTCAAATTCTGCAGTGTTCCATAGATGCCAAGTCTTAATCAGATTCAGTATACTTCATGCTTAGCATTCCAGGGAGATCCAAGATCAGAAATTCTCAAGGAGACTTTGGGATGTATCACAAAAGATCAAATTGCTTTCAGATTCCAATATAGACTCCATGCCCAATGGATGACTTAAGGCTACTGGAACCATGCTTAGCAGGAAATCATCCCCGAGAGGTCACCAAAAATGTTGTCCATTTTTGCCCCCTGGGTAAAAATGGAACAACGAGGGTCTACAGGCTAAAATTTTCAAAGTTGGTATATAAAATTTCTAGAGTTCTTCTATACCTTCATGGTGCCTTTCCATGGATCTTCAGAGACATAAGAATAAGGAACTTCAAACATAGCTCAGTTGAGCCTAAATCAACATATAAGTGCATTAATACAAATTAAAATCATTTTATTAAGCTTATGTTTGAATTAGTCTCTCGAGCTCGAAGTTGGAACATGGTGTTTGACAAGGTTGGGGAGCTAGCTTGGGCCCTCATAGAGAGCTCAGTCATCAACTATGTGCATAACTCTAGGAATAACTCGGTTGAGATAAGCCTTAAGGACGAGCTTGGTGAAATCTCAGCCATTTTGAAAATTGAACTCAATGTCATCCTGGATGTGAAATTGTTGGTAGCTCAGATCAGAAGCTCACTTCAGGGAACATGTCAAATTATAAGTGGAGCTCAGGTGGTCGAGAAAAGAGCTCATAGCTCATTGAAAGAATAAATGACCTGGGATAACCATCCAGTGCTTGAATAAAATAAAGGAGCTCAGGAATGAGGTAGGCCGAGTTGAGTTGAGATTTCAAAGTTTTGTTTTGGAAAATATTTTTAGACAATTCCATTTCAGAATTTCAGAGATTTTGGGGTCAGAAACATTGAACGAGTCAAATATTTCCAAAATCCAAAACTCCAAATTTTGGAGTTTCAGGTTTTTAGGATTTAGAGATTATGTCTTTTGGGGTTCAGAGATTGTGGTGTTTGGAGTTCAGGGATAGTGGTTTCTGAGATCCAAGTTGGATGGCAAGTCATGAGGAGTCTGAGTTGGTTTCCGATTCACCAGGTGAGTCATTAGGAGCGTCAAAGCATGTATGGAGGATTGTTGGTGACACTGAGAAAACTAGAGGGGATCAGAAGCTCATCAGGAAAAATAAATGGAGAAAGATAATGTTCACTCGAAGCCCGAATCAGCTAAGTATAAAGGGGTCAGTGGAAGCCTCCACGTGCCTCATCGGTGCAATTTCAAAGGTGCGACCCAAAGTGGAGACTCAAATGAGCGCAAAGCCTTCACATGGTTAGAGCCCAAAAAGGTGGAACCAGACGTTGAAAAGTTGAAGCAAAGCAATGACTCGCAGAAGGCACCATGTGTCATCTCGGCAGTTTCCAAGAGTGAGAGGGAACAGTGAAACTCAAAACCCCATGGGACTTCCATGTGGAGTCAACAATGAGGGACCCATCAGTGCCAAGGAAGTGCACATATAATTTGTTCTCTCGAGGCCCAAATCAGTTAAGTATAAAAGGAACAGTCAGGAAGAATCCATGTGTCTCAACAATGCAACTTCAGAGTTAAAATATGGAGTGAGTCCCTAAATGTGTGCCAACCCTCCACGTGTCCAGGGTCTAGAAAAGGTCTCATCGATAGTTGAAAAGTCACAAACCTACAGAAGCCTCCACGTGCCTCATCAGCGCAATTAAGGGATCAAAGGTGGGGACCCCAAATGAGCGTTAGCAGCCCTCACATGGTCAGAGTCAAAAAGGGGACAGAGCTGCCATGTGAATCAGCTAAGTATAGAAGGGCCAGTGTGAAGCCTGATGTGCATCAAATCAAGCAGAAAAAAGGTCCCTAACAAGCACCAGCCCAGTGGCATCATGGTCTAGAAAAGGGTCCTATCGGATTGAAAATTCAAACCCATAGAGGAAGCCATGTGTCATCGGTAGCTTCAAAAGGAGACAAAAGGGGGACAGTCCCAAATGAGCATGAAGCCTCCACATGGTCTGAGCCCCAAAGGCAGAACCGACCGTTGAAAAGTCTGAATAGGGTAGACCCAGTGGAAGGTGCCACACATCAGCTTGGTGCAACTTCAAAGATCAACTCCAGAGGCAGGTCCCAAAAAAGTGTAAGCCCTCCACGTGTCTCGGGTCAGGCAGAACATCTCCACCAACAAGAGGGGATAACTCAGGTGGAGTCAGTTTAGGTTAAGCTATTCAATGAACATGCATTTTTGAATCAGAGATGTCATAATGATTCCAAGGTTGTGGTGAGTCTATCAGTGTTTGGAAGAGAGCTCGACATCATGAACAAAAGGAAAATGACTTGATGGAGGAACTCGGTCAATGCAATGAACGATGGAGCTCAGACCCAACTCGGTGAGTTGGCTCGGCAAGCCAACCACCGAGTTGGACTTATTTTTAGTCTTTTCTTCATGGACCCCTCCCTCCTCACCACAAACCGGTCAACATGGGGCCCACCAATAATTTAATTAAATTAATATTTTTCTTTAAATATTTTAAATAATAATATTTATTATTATTATTTAAATATTTTATTTAAATATTATTTTAATTAATTGAGAAGACTATGTCAACAGGCATTAATGATGCATGATGGAACCTTTTCAAGTGGTTCAACCGACTGTAATAAGTGATACATCATGTGCCTTCCATTTAGGGAGGGAATTTATGACTCCTTCTCTCCTCTCTCTCAATTTCTTCTATAAATGTAAGTTGGAGACTCATTCCAGGGGGTTCCAACAAGTGAGTTCCAACAGGTCATACAAGTTGGACAAGTTAGACACTTTCCAAGCTTCCCCTCTCTTCATAAGCTGAGATGCTGTGATTTGTAGGCTTTCAAGCCTTTCTTCTAAAATTGTAATGGCAGCCTATGCCTTTTCACTGATGTAATGGTGCACTGTGCAAAGTGCTTGAAGTAATGAGAATTATGTTTTGTGATCATTTATATGTCCTTTCATGATTTTTATTGCTTCTATCTGCCTCTCTCATGTTTTCAGGTGAACTATGCAACCAGGGTTTCTTTGCAAGTTTTGGAGGTCATTGTGCTTATCAAGGAGTGAAGTACTATATGTAAAAGTGGGTTTGTAATGCATGTCATTCTTTCTCATGATCATCTCTCTTCATCGAAAGCCAAAATTTTGTCTAGCAACACCCTTTCTTGGTGCATCACCACTTCTAGTTTAGGTTTTATTTCCTTGCAAATATCTTTCCCTAATCCCATGAAATGTTAGCATAGGACTAGATAGCCTTTTTATCTTGCATTAGAAGTAGTGTTGTGTTTAGTTTAGGAAGAGGAAGCCAGCCTTCTCTGGAGGTTCACCTCAAGCCCAAGTCCCACAGCTTGAGAGGTGATCCCATGTGGACACTATTCACTACTATCATCACTTAAGGTTTCATCCATCAAAGGATCCATTTGCATCCATCTAGCCCCATCACAAGGCATAAGGCTAGTTCATCTGCATCACACATACATAGGAGGGAAGTTTATTTTATTCCATCCATGATTCTATTATATTTCTAAACATAGCTATTGCTCACTAATTTCACAAAGTGCGACTGACATAAGAGCACCTAGGGAATGATTACACATACTTGCACATAGAACTACATTAGGTTTGAGATGTAATGCAATGCTCAATTAGTAAGTCCACTATTGTGGTAGCTGAGGTCAATCTGACCCCTTCATATGCATCTTTCTTTTTTTAGGGTTTGATGTTTATCTTGGGATTTTACAGGTCTTTTCTTCATCATTGATTATCGACGACATATAGCATAGTGTAGAGAAGTTATTGCAACAGGTGGTGAAGGATTTAGATCATATAGTGACCATGTAAATCTAGTTCTTGTACCTCCTTCATGGACCAGGGCACCTAAAACACAGACTAGGGAACCCACTATAACCTTGATCATCTCCCAGGTTCCCCAATCCACACAAATTTCTTGTATATGCAAGTTTATGGACCTCAGCATAGTCGTTTCCTCCTCCTATTCCTCCAGTCAGCTCTGCAAGACAATCTAACAAGTTTTCTGAATCAAATAAGCTCCTTTCATCCCTTCCTTTTCAATCAGGGTTTTACATTTTCATTGGTTTAGTTGCTTGGGTCACTTTCTATATTTATTCATTGCATTTATTTATTGTTATTTAATATTGTTCCTAGTTAGATTAACTACTATTTTATCAACATTTTATTTAATCATTTTGGTGAACCCAAAAACTTTCATGCTTAGGATCCTCATTTTTATTCTATCATGGATCCTAAAATTCCTAAAATTTCTTTTTCTGATTTACTTAAGATGCATCCTAATTGCCAAGTTGTTCTATAAAAATTCCTAGACACTATGTAACTCCCTAACAATACTCCACCACATGAAATAAGTCCTATCTTCTATCTTTTATCTGACAACCCTAGTCTTTTTGATCCTCCATCCAATCAACCCATGTTGGAATAAATTCAAGCTTTATATTCTTTATTTAAATACAAATTTAAGGCCATGGAATCCATGATTACATCTCTCAAATCTGAAATTCAACAGCTTAAGGATGTTTCTTAGGTGCATGTTTGTTCTACCTCTACATCTTATCTTCAATATATGTCTACTACATGTAATATAGTTGAACCTAACATCATGCCATTTCCTGAGCCTCTCATATTTTAGTATAATGCTAAGAAACATGACATTCTTACTAGGCTCCTCAGTCATCAATTGATCACTCTACCGCCTACTCATTAGTATCCTCCTTATCAATTAAAAAAATATCATGGTCATCCATATTGTAGTTATCATCGAATCAATGGACATAATGACAATGACTATTATGTTATACAACATAGAATAAACATCTTGAGAATCAGGGCTTTATCGCATTTTTTGCAAAACATTCCATTACATTCCCATCTACAAATGCTACATCTAAATGAGCTCCAGAAACTATTCCTTCTACATCTACTGAGCATCATTCCACTATTTCTACTGTCCCTTATTCGGTTAGTCAAGAGCTGCCTAAGAAACCACCTCTCAAAATTATTTCTCCACCTCCTCCTACTCAGTCACCTACAACATTACCAAATCAAAAGAAGTTGTCACTTCTTAAAGTTTTCTCTAAATCACGTCCTCCTACTAAGTGTTCTATTGTAGTACCAATTCAAACTAATTAATCTCCTCCTAAGGACGATCTCACTCTTCCTCCATCAAAGTTATCTTTCACATCACCAAGTCATTCAAATCAATCACCTCCTATGATTAAAATGGTAATTCCGCCATTTGCTATAGACCATACCTATATTGACGAATGGGACCCGAATGAAGTTTACTATGATGATGAACCATCCGATGGTCACACTCCTTTATCATGTCCCATCACTTTTGTTAAGGAAACTACTCCTTACGTAGATCCACTTAATTTCCCTTGATTAAATCTACATTGTGTACATGCTTGGGGGCATAACATCCAACACATTCCCCCTCTCTTAACATCAATAAATATCACATTCACACATTATCATACATTCATCTCATAGCATAGGCATATCCATATACAAAATGTGCACCCATTACTCAATGACACGCTCTTGTGCTTCACACTTGATATTGAGGGCATACTACACATGAACCCTACACACTGCACAATAGGTACTATACATCGTAATTCTTCACACATCTCATATTATACATCTTATATCATACATCCTACATTTATACTACATCATTTCAACCATTACAAATTTACATATTATAAAAAATTTATACATCATATTAATGTTCATTATATACATGTCATACTCTTATTGTCTACAATCTAGCACTACATACTACTCATATTACATACTACATAGCACACATTTCACACTACTAGTCTATCTACACATATTGAATTACAAACTATACATTATATATCTGCAAATTTTACATATCACATGCTCATATATTATCATCACACATATTATATTGTCTTCTACAAGCTGCACTCACTACCCTATGACATACTTTAGTTCCTCAATCCATACTCGACTGCCAAGGGTTTACCAATCAAATGGACCTTCTCATACTTAAACATTAATCATTCGACCTTCTATGATGTGACATTACTAGGTTAGTGACATACACTATAGACTAAATGGTCACCTATTCCTTCATCTTGTAGTGGTATACGATTTAGGCTACATCACCCCTCCCTCTATTCATCTCATTGTGATATATACGCTTTAGGCTACATCACCATTCCCTCTATTCATCTAGTAGTGATATATGCTTTAGGATACATCATCACTCTTTTGATCATCTTGTTGTCATAGATGCTTTAGATATAGGGTTGATGCAAACATCATTTCTAGGTTGCATATCATCACACATACACATTCATCCCAACGTGTTAGACACAACACACAATTTTTTATCATTTCATAATGATGCACTGTCGTTTACGGTTCATTCTTAACTACCAAGGGGGGAAATCAAATGAACCTCACTACATAAATTTTCATTCACTCAAGGGGCACACGGATCCTATCATTCCATCTTGAATTCCATTCCATCCATCCACAACATATTGCATATCTTAGTTTCTTTTACTCTTGCTTACATTTTCTTATATATGGTCTTTTTATTACACATGCTAGTTATATCTCTTGTATGTCATTTATCTATACCATACACACATGCACATTCACACTTTTTCTAGTTGTGATCACAGATACATGTCTCTTGCACATAACACAAATTCTCACCTTCTACCCTTCCTATATTGGTCACTAGGGGCATCCACATTCGACTCTCACAGGTGCTATTATTTCATTTTGTACTTAGCACTTTTCATTACTTGCTTATACACACTTTTGACATATTAGGTTATCTTTCTAGCATGCTAATGGGTGCTTCATGTGCAACATTTTTTATGTAGGGATTATTTTTTTCCATGGCTTTGTTTTGTTACACTTGTTTTATTGTTTTTTATTGTTTGCGGGCCTTGCCCTATGTTTGGTGTGCACACTTGTTTGTTTATTTTTGGTCATGATGGCCTTGCGTGTCTTGTGACATCATGAGTGATGTCCCATGTTTGTATCCCACTTTGTGTGGCTTACTTTGTCTTCTTATGTGTTTACATTACTATTTTTTGATAGCTTATACATTGTTTGCCTAGCTTACACATTTTTTCTACATGCATGTTTGTTTGTACTAACACTTGTTTTTGGCTAGCCACTTGTTTGTGTGTGCCTTGGTTTCTACCAAGCACATTCCTTTCCCCTTTGCATAGGGTAGAGTTACAGAGTTTACAGTTGGTCCTCTTTTGGGGCCACATTCTTCTATCAATGATGTCGCATATGCCCCCAAAGAGGGGGGCATAATTTGGGGTTTTACATACTATACATAACATGTTCTACATCGGTTCAGTTTAGTGCACTTTCCTCCCTTGACATTGTGGGTTATATACAATGAGTGGGTTCAGACCAGTCTACGAACCCCATACACAACATATTTTACAGGACATGGTTTCCTTAGCATTCTGGGAAGTAGTTACAGGTTTGGAGGTTACAATGGGTTCCTCCCTACACTACTTCATCCAGTGGCGTCAGATCACCAAAAAAAACATGTCGTATAGAGATCTCTTCACACCCTTTCAGGGAAGAAGTTAAAGGTTGGAATAACATGAGCATTATCCCTATACTTCTTCGGCCTATGGCATCGGATCACCCAAAAAACTTGGACAAGTACAAGATATCCTTCTACACCCTTTTCTCACATGGATCAGGTGCACATGTTCCATTTACATTTTCATTTACTTTCATTATTTTACATTTTTACACATACATCTTTTACATAGCATTTTTACACACATACATACATATTTGACTACTTTATCGTTTTCTCCTTATAGGTCCGGTCGTATGAGAAACAAGTAGTCAAATGGGGGTAAAAACAAACCACAAGTGACGACAACAACAACAACAACATTTTGTTCAAACACACACCATACTACCATGCAACTACATGTAGGTACACATCACACATACTAGCAACTACACATCTTTTCCTACCCTAGGTTCACTCTCATCACTTTTTTTTTCACTTTTTCATCTTTAGTTTCCACGCTCCATCATATTTTTGTCATTCCACTCTTTGTCTATTCCTTCACGTTTTTACATCACTCTACATGGTATTAGGTACGCATATCTATCTACTTTATGTTACCGAGATTTCTCACTCACCAACATAAAGTGGGGGAAAATGTAGTCACAAAATCATGCACTTTAGACATTATTTAGTCCCAGTCTCATACTACTATTTAGAAGGTTCTTGAGTGAAGAAAGTACTAATTAACCCTCGTCTTTTTGGCCATTTTTTTTATTTCTTTCATTACTTCCTGCCTCACATGCATGCCTTATTCTATTTTCAGATTCTATCATCCTGCATTATTTTAGCCTTGAAAATGGGGTGCACCCAGATTAATACTGGGGTGCCCATGGGTGCCTGGTCCCACCAGGGCACCCTGATCCTTTTCCCACTTTCCCCACCACTTTTTGGGCACTTTCTAGCCATTTTACATCTTTGTCTTTCTTGTGGTCGGCCTTTTCAGGGTTAATTATGAAATTAGATCAAGAGAACCATATAAATATAAAGTTATGAGACCATAATGAGGGACCAAGCACTAGTCACTACTATCATCCACCTAAGAGTTGCATCCATCAAAGGCATCCATTTCATCCATTTACATAGCTCCATCACAAGGGACAAGGTTAGTTCATCTACATCACACTTCATAGGAGGGATTTATTCTATTCCATGCACACATATTCTATTACATTTTCTACACATAGTTATTGCTTGCTACTTCACAAAGTGTGACTGACACAAGAGCACCTAGGGCATGATTACACACACTTGCACATAGAACTACATTGGGTATGAGATGTAGTTCAACTCTCAGTTAGTAAGTCCACCATTGTGGCAACTGAGGTCAGTTTGACCCCTTCATATGCATCTTTCTTTTTTAGGGTTTGATGTTTGTCTTGGGTTTTTGTAGTTTGTTCTTCATCTTCAGATTAGAATGACATCCAAGTTCAATGTACAAAATTGATGTGAAACACAACGAAGTGGTGAATTACCTTTCAAACCTAGAGAGACTAGTTTAGAGCTCTTACACAGACCAAGGCACCCATACTGCAGACCAGGGCACCCATAGGCACCTGGACCTCTCTAGGTGCACCATATCCAGAAAGATCCTTCTAGATCCATCATTTTTCCATGGCTTCTGCATAGTCATTCCTCCTTCTTGTTCATTTAGTCTCCTCTACGACACAGTCTAGCAACTACTTTAGAATCAAATTTTTCTGAGTTCTTTGCACATTAGAGTTTCATATCTTAGTTGCAATATTATTTCAGTATTCTTTTATAGTCATGTTATTTGATTATTTAGCATTATTATACATACTTTAGATAATACATATAATTAAGTATATTGTTATAACTGACCATAATTTTATTTAACTATGTAATAGAATAATTTGAGGTGTGTAATGTCAAGATTTTAGATTAACTATCTTTGTACTATGTCCTACAATGTTAATCCATTAATTATAATTATATTAATTTTGTGTAAGCATTATACCTACATTATAGAACATAGTCATGTGTATAAAATTTTTCAACATAAAAATCTATTGAAATCCTTCACAACTCAATTTTGTGCAAATCAATACTTATTTATAAAGTGTGGTATATTCCCTTTTACTCCCATGTAATCACCTTCAAAAATATTTACTCCAAAAATGTCAAGAATAACCATGATCTGTTCATAATGATACAAAAATTGTTGTTGCAAAGATTTCCAAGATAATATATTTCTAAGTTTCTTAGTAAGATCCTTTGTTAGCTTAAAAACAACACATTCATGTCGATTAATTGTAAAAATTCTTTCAAAAGTCTCATTGAACCTTTGATGTGCTCTTCAAGTATCCCTACAAAATGTTCCCGCATATCCAATGTAAACTATATTTCCTTCATTCCAAATGGTGGCTAAGTCAAGGTATATTGAATCATTATTCCGACTATACGTTGAACCCAGTTCTTCTCGCGCGTGCAAAGGTCATGCACCTTTCAAGGTCCCTACAGTGCCTCTTATGCATAATAACCTTGCTTCTTGGGGACTACATTGATTTTCCAAGCCCAACCTTATAAAACACTAAAGGTGTTGACATCCTTGGTATTAGGTTCAAGATTCTAGTAATAAAGAGTCTCAAATAGAACCAATAAGTACCTCGTAGCCAACTTATATGTCAAAAAAGGAAAGAACTCCACTTTGTTAACGAGGAATGATCACCTTATTTAATTGACACTTAAATTTACATTCATTTGCTTCTACATCACATTTGTTTATTGTGTACAAATCCCCTATGTCATTTAAGACTTCTTCAAATGTGAGCTCTTAATGTCCCCATGGTGAAGAATAAGGGTGCTCCATAACATTTTCCATTGTTTTCCAATGTTTGTCATGACTTCCATCCTATGCATTATGCCAAGGGATTTGATATCATGGTCACTTGATCTTAAGAGATTCATCAAAGGAGGCCCTTGACAAAATTCAATTGCTTGAGTCTTCTTTTCAACATCTATATTAAGGTTGGGATAGTTCCATCATTGCATCAAATTTGTATGATTTGGAAGATTTGGATCTAATTAGATCCATGTTTTGTGATTATGTTCTAGCACACTTTCCAATTCTATCTTAATGATAGAAAATGCGAAACAACTTTTCATTGAGTCATAATGGAATCAGTCACCCAAATTCAGTTATGTTCAACCTCGATTACACCCTTGAATTTCTATGGAAATGACAAGTTGCAGCTCCATAACTTCACCATATGACTCTAAGTGCAAGGGCTGATTTTGCATGATGCTAACTGCACTTCAAATACTCTAAATAGTGGAAAGATGATTCATAATTCTATGCAGGGGGCCAATTATGGGTGCACTATTATGATTGAGTCTGATATCAAGAAAAACTCTTCCCTTTTAGGTAATGAAATTACTTGTATAATTCAGATCATGAGCATAAATATAACACCAAATAACAAAATATTCTACAATAATGATCTCAATATGCAATTAGAATATCTTAGCCACTTCGAGGGGGCAACCTCCAAACCATACAATAAGACTCAAATGCTCCAATATGATGATGAACTACTACCTAAAATCCCCTATATATACTATTCATATGTTATGGCCATCACCAAGGCCGACCTACTAAGCATGAGAAAGTATAAATGATATAATACAAATGATATGGTTAATAGCCACAAGTCGGCTACTCATATCCTAATACAAGATAATAGGTTAAGGGTGTAGCATGCCCTTCCCCTTCAAAGAAATATTGTCCCCGATGTTGAGAATCTTTGGATGGTGTTACAAGAATGTTGCATCCTCCCATGTGACATCTTTAATGTCTATATTCTTGATCAGGTACCCAATAATGACCCTTGTACTCAATCTTTTAGTGTGTGTTTGAAGGATGCATTCAGTTCCAAGATGATGTCTCCCCTCCTCATCGAGCTCAGGTAACACTTTTTAGGGATGATACTCTCTATCCAATTACTTCTTCAGGCAAGAAACATGGAAGACTTGATGTATTTTGGTTGATAATGTAGAAGTTCTAATTTGTATGCTACAGTACCAATCTTCTGTAATACTTGATAAGGGCCATAATACTTAGGTGAAAGTTTGTTATCCTTTTTTTTTGTTTCAAATACATTTTCTTATATGGTTGTAAATGCACATAAAACCCAATCACCGACTTCAAAATGCCTTTCTACTGCGATGTTGATCAGCCTGTTGCTTCATGCGGTTTTGTGCCATGGCCAAGTTCTCCTTGAGACTAGAGAAGACCTCTTGTTGATGTTGAATGTGTTCTTCTAACTACTCTAACCCACGGTTGTCCTCTCAATGATGATGTGATGGATGGTGGATGGTACCCATAGAGTGCCAAAAAAGGAGACATTTTAGATGAAGTATGGAAGGAAGTGTTATACCACCATTCTGCAAGTGGCAACCATTGGACCCATCTTGCTTGTTTATCTGAAGGAAAAGCAATGAAGATATCCCTCCAAATAGTTATTTACAACTTCCATTTTCCCATCAGACTGGGGATGATAAGAAGAGCTACGAGCTAACTGAGTACCCAAACATGAGAATAAATTAGTCCAAAAATTACTAGTAAATATAGGGTCTTGATCACTTACTATAATCTTTAGTGTCCCATGTAACTTTTGAATTGTATCCATGATGTTGTTACTGTACTTACAACAAATGGGTGTGACAAGGCACAAAAATGAGCATGTTTGGTGAGTCTATCCACCACAACCATGATGACATTTTTTCCTTCATGATTTAGGCAATCCTGTGTTGAAATCCATGGAAACCTCCTCCCAATGCTGAATAGGAATAGATAGAGGTTGTAGAAGACCCGGGGATCAAACTGTTTCACCCTTATTTTGTTGACAAACCATGCATTCTGCCACAAATTTTTGGACATCCCCTTTGAGCTCTTGCCAAAATAAATATTGTTTGAATCGATGATAAGTCTATAAGAATCCAGAGTGCCCCCTACTAGAGAAGAGTGAAGCTTAGATAGAATCCTTTTTTTAAGAGTGGAGTTCTTACATAGGTATAATCTATCTTTATACCATAAAGCATCCCCTTTCAATACAAATTTTTCAAACATGCTTGGATCATTCTGGAGATTCTGAATGAGGTTTTGTGTGGTTGGGTCATTTCTCCATTCAGACCTTGCCTCATCTATCCAATCTTCCTATAATATGGATATGGCACATAACAATGCCTGCAGTTGATTCATCTTTCCGAGATAGAGCATCAAACTATATTCTCCTTCCCTTTCTTATATATAATCTCAAAATCATATCCTAACATATTTTAGACCCATTTTTGTTGTTCTTCAGATGATAAACGTTGCTCTAAGAAGTATTTCAAACTATCATGATCTATCTTCACTTTAAAGTGTCTTCCTATGAGATATGGTCTCCATTGCTTTACTGCATGAAGTATGGCTAGCATTTCCTTCTCATAAGTTGGATTTGAAAAATTATTAACTTTGAATTGACTCTCAAAAAGGCAATAGGATAACCTTCTTGCATGAGAACTACCCCCATACCATACCCTTGATGCATCACATTCAAAAATGAATGTTTTGGAAAAATCTTGGGTAGCCAAGACTGGAGTGGTGCACATGGCCTCCTTTAACTTCTCAAATGATTTGGTTGCATTCCTCATTCCAATGGAAGGAATCCTTCTTTAATAAATTTGTGAGAGGTGTAGATATGCTTCCATAATGCCTTACAAATCTTCGGTAATAACCTGTAAGCCCCAAAAATCCTTGTAGATTCTTTAGGGTTTTTGGAACCTTCCACTCCATCATGGCTTTGATCTTATTAGGATCCACTTTAACCCCTTCATGAGAGACAATGTGACCCAAATATTCAACCTCCTTGACTCCAAAATAACACTTAGAGGGCTTTGCATAAATTTGATGTTGCTCAAGGGTTTCCAAAACCTTATTTACAAGTTGCAAGTATTCCTCCCATGTTTTGTTATAAATTAATATATCATCAAAGAACACTAAAACAAACTTCCGCATGAGGAATGGCTTAAAAATATAATTCATCAAAATTTGAAATGTAGAAGGTGTATTTGTGAGTCCAAAAGGCATTACCAAGAATTCATAATGGCCTTCATGTGTCTAAAAGATAGTTTTATGAACATCCTCATCCTTGATTCTGATTTGGTGGTATCCAAAACAAAGATCAAGCTTTGTAAATAAACAACACCATGTAACTCATCAAGAAAATCATCAATTACAGGAATAGGAAACTTATCTTTGATTGTGTACTTATTAAGTTCCCTATAATACCTAGAGACACATGTGCCACATGATCATGATCTTCTATTTTATACACATCACTAACAGGAGAAGAATAATCACTCTTGACTATGACGGATAATTCTTAGAATCTTAATGAAAATAGTTGTACCAAAATCCCTTTGTAACCTCATCTCTGATGAGAGCTCACTAAGACTTTGCTCTTAATCCTTTAGCAAACTGAAATCGCATGAACAATTCTTGGAAGTTCATCTCAATGGTTCCCAAAGTGGTAAGCCATTGAAATCCTAACACAATGTCTACTCCTCCCATAGAAATGGCATACATGGGGCTATTTAGTATGTAATCTCCCATGGAAAGCTTAATGCTATGGCATTTTCCAGAACAAGTAATAGTACCTCCATCAGCAATCATTACTTGACATTCAGGAGCTGGATAAATGAAACAGTTTAGGCGCACTGCTAACTTATGATTGATAAAGTTGTGAGTACTTCCTAAGTCAATCAACATTGTGACCCTCTATTTTTTAAGAATCTAACCACCTTGAGGGTTTGGGGGTGTTAATACCTAAAATTTCATGGCATGAGATTGTTGGCTGGGGATCTCCTGATTCCTCCTCTGGCTCGACCAAGACCTCTGACTCTGCATCTTCATCCTTCTCTTCATCTTCACTAGGCCCATCAATGTAGAACAACTTATTTTCAGCACATTTATGTCCTGGTCCACATTTACTGTCACAATTAAAACATAACCCTTTTTCTCTTTTTTCTTCAATTTGTTGAGGTGTCAATCTAACTGGCCGAGGGAATGTTGGGGGCAAGGTGTTGTGATCTCTATTATTAGTGAAATTTTGTCTCCTACTTGAAACAAATTTATCCTCTTCCCTTCGTGCCATAATCATATAATCATAAACCTTATGAGGATTAAACATACGTACCTCATGCTCAATGTGATCCTTAATACCCCCAAGAAATAGGTCATTCAGATTCTCTTCAGTAATATTTTCCACCCGTAGAGAAAGGTTTTGGAATTGATGAATGTAAGCCTTAAAAGATCCTATCTATGTCTCAACTTTTCTAATTGGCTGAAGTAATTCTCTGACACACTAGAACTATAGTGTAATTGCAACTCTTCAGTGAAGACTGTCCATGTAACATTGAGACCACTCTTCTACCTTTGAGCACATAACCATCGATACCAGACGAATTGGTCAGGTTTGAGATACAAAGCTGCCATGGTCACCTTTTGTCCTGATGGAATCTGATGTAGTTCAAAGAAATTATCCATTTGGTTGATCCAATTGAGTGGATCATTTCCATCAAACTTATGCATCTCCACTTTTGGAAACATAGTACGGGCCTGCAGAATGCTCGTATTTGGATTGTGCATGCTCGAAGATCCACCCTGGCTCATGTGTCTATTATGTTGACATGAAGATCCACCTTGGTTGATATAAGTATGATTACCCATCATATGTGTACTGAATTTTTGCATGAGACTCCTCCAATATTTGTCCAATCCTGTCCACATCTTCTTTGCTGGCCACCCGAGATTCGAGGTCTCTCAGGTTAAACTCAAGTTGGCTTACCTTATGGTCCATCGAAGTAAACCCTAACCCTAAGGAATCTGTAGTTACCTCTTCTGTCTCCAACTCCTCAACTACTATCTCATCCTTTTATGGTGTTTTACCTAGAGTGATGGGATTCTTTTTTCCTCTTGTGGAAGGCCCCGCCATGATGCCCCAAAATAGTAGGATTTAGGGATCAAGGTCAAATTTTAGGGTTTCATATTTCAATACGAATTCAAAAATATAAAAAACATTAAAGAACAAACTCCAACTAATTTTTATTTCTTTCTGAAAATGTAATGAACTTGAAAAAATTCCACAATTTGCACCCTAGGGAACGATTTTATGAAAAACCCTAAATTTGTAATAACTTTTGCAAAATAAATCAAAAAAGTTTTAAATTTTTAGGGAACCTTACTTGAAATTTTTTTCAACTCTGGTAAAAATGTATCCCACCAATTCGCTTTGGTTCGCAATATATGGTAGAAACAAAAAATTAGGGTTTTTGCCCTAATTTTGGCCCAGATCGCAACTCTGATACCACTTGTAATGAAATTACTTGTATAATTCAGATCATGAGCAGAAATATAAAACCAAATAACACAATATTCTAGAATAATTATCTCAATATGGAATTAGAATAGCTTCGCCACTTCGAGGGGGCAACCTCCAAACCATACAATAGGACTCAAATGCTTCAAATGATGATGAACTACTACCTAAAATCCCCTATATAAACTATTCATATGTTATGGCCAACACTTGAAGGCCCACCTACTGAGCATGATAAAGTATAAATGATATAATAAAGGAGTATGGTAAGCCACAAGTCAGCTACTCATATCCTAATACAAGCAATTATTAAGGGCGTAACATTGATACATTCGGGCAATCTCTGACTTTTTCCTCCCATATCTCATGTGTTGTGTATATTATGCAAATTATTCATTTATTCCTATGCAAATATTATTATCAAGTGGTATTAGAGCGTCAATTATTGACAAAATTATTGGGTCTTCTGATTCCTTTCTTAGAGATTCATCTGATATTTTGAAAATAGGTTGTGAATCTATTTCTACCGAATGTTTAACCACAGTTACAAAAGGGTATTCAAATGCTAAGTATATAATTTCATAAATTGGATTCATCTCCTTGGACCTCGAAAAAACATATGTATCTAGAAATGCTCTTGTATTGACTTCAAACTTAGGTTCATATACATGGGACTCAAACTTCTAGGAGAATATTTTCCTTGTGTGCGGGTACGCACTTTCTCTATAAAAAGTTGACCAACAGAAAAGTTTGTCTGTTGGTACTGTAATATAGTATTGAGCATGCAATACTTTTTTGGGATTTGCATCATATGACATAATATGTCTCTATTGGGTGGATGCACGTCTGCCATCTGAACATGCACCCTTATGGAATCGTACTGCCAAAATTATCTCTTCTCTGACACTTCCAGATTTTTCCTCTCCCTCATCTTCCAGTTCCCCCATGCTGCGCTCTACCTCCTTGTCAACCAAGTTCTAAATGATACCCAAAACTTCACGTTCTACTAAGGTCTCGGTATTTGGCCCAAGATTGTGTGCAGTATCCTAGACATTCACTTCAACTTCTTCTTCTCCATCTACTTATACATCTCTCTCTTCCTTAGAATATGCACTCTGCTCCTCACCCGACTCATGCATCTTGAACACATGGGGGTTCTGTTCTGGATCTCATTCTTCCTAAACCCTAGCAACTATAACTTCATCCTTCAAACTAGCTCCAATTACATGTGCAAATAGAGTTTCAGGCGGCTCAAGTGATATACCCTTTATTTCTTCTTGACCAAAGACTTTTCCTTCAGAGGAGAATTCTTCCTATGAGTATAAGTACTCATACTTACAGTTGTCTCCTATGTCCTTCTGGCATGTCCCATATGTGCGCTCAACACCCTACTTATAGAAGGAGTTTCTATGTGATCCCTCTTTTTTTTCCACCACATTTTTTCCTAGAAGGGTCCTTAGGTATGCTGACATCATCTTCTAAATATGCACCTTGTTCAAACTTTGGCTGCAAAAATATATACACCGTGGTCGCAATGGCCTAAATAATTGGTAGTGTAATGAGCTTAATCATGTGTATGTCATGGGATACATACCTTTCCACATATGCACTGTTGATAAGATAACACTTGACAGAACTCACACAAGAAGTCTGTGTGAGAAAAAAGGCTAGGTTCAAGGGCGTGAAGGGACATGAAGAACCCACACGCACAGGAAAAGTCAACATTCAGAACTTAACTGTTTTTGGGCATGAAGATATTTTTTAGAAGATAGCATGTAGAACACACCAATGATACAGAGATGTGTGCACTATGCATTGTCTATTTCTATAGGATTAGATTCAAAGTGCTTTTACATGGAGACAATTTAAGAATAAGATTATCACCTCAGTTAACTATCAGTAGTCTATAGATATCACACTTGCATGTGTGGCTATGCATGAAAATGGTGCATGGCTATTAATAGCATGCGACCTATTTTTGGGATAGATAAGCGGTGAAGGGAAAGTCCCCACCCTATATATGTAGTGAATTACATGGTAGGATGACGATGGATATATAGAGATAGAAAACATAGTATCACCCATGAATGTTTGCAACTCGATGGGTTGAGACTCTCAGTGTGATTGCATAACATGGAGCTTTTCCCAAGTGTGGGACCTTGCGAAATCGGAAAAGCTCTCCGGATGAAGGCCGGTTCCTATTCCTCTGTTCAGATGCACACATAAAAATGCAGAGGGTTTACTCAAAACCTAAACTAACTTGCCAAGGAGACAGGGTAAGAAGATGCATAAAATAAAACCTAAACTACAAAGGTGATGCACCGAGGAATGAAGAACACCTGTCTTGCCAATAAACACAAACCATAAAAATGCAATGCAAGATCATGCACAGATAACCAGATTTGTAGTGAAAGATCAAGAGGATGCAAATGAACATAGAGAGGGTTGAGAATCATCCACAGACATGCATTATTTTCTCCAAAGATTGATACAACACACTACAAAATGCCAAGAGGCAAAGTTGCATTACAGTTTTTTAATGGGAGGTTTGAACTCCACAAATTCACCTGCCAAAGAGAAGAAGGGAGGGGAAAACAAGAATGTCCAACCTTTAGAAAGAAGCCCCTCCTTACAATTTATAGGAAGAATGAGAGAGGGAAGAGAGAGGAAATCCAAATCTACCCCAACCACCTCCAGGTTGCATTTAATTTATCTCATTATGGTGGTAGGTGAGAACCCTAGCAAACTTAAAAAGTGGCGAACTGTATTTTGCATTTTTAAGAACTTTTTCCCACCCAATTAAAGATATCTAGTTGTAGTTGGATAGAGGACCTCGTAAGATTTCCAAAAAGTCCAACCTTGCGTGAATCTGAGCTCCCTGTGAAAAGTTATGGCCGTCTGAATATCTGGGTCAGGGTCTACTTCCTGTCAGCGCTCAGAATGTTGCGCCTCCTGAAGGTGCGCCATAGGCACATCCATATTCATTTCAACATACCCTTACATGTGCCATATGGAATCATGTCGACATATGTCGACCCTTTACGTGCGCCAAGGTGTTGACACCTTCTCTGCGCCCCTGTCATGTTGACATCCATTTTCGTGTCGACACCTTCTGTCGTGCGCCTCTTACCTGCCCAAGGGCGCATCCATTTTCATGTCGACACCTTCTTCACTGCCCTCTTACCTGCGCCAAGGTGCATTCATTTTCATGTTGACACCTTCTGTCACTCTTACCTGCGCCAAGGGCGCATCCATTTTCGTGTCGACACCTTCTGTCGTGCGCCTCTTACCTGCACCAAGGGCGCATCCATTTTCATGTCGACACCTTCTGTCATGCACCTCTTACCTGCGCCTTGGTGCATCCATTTTCATGTCGACACCTTCTGTCGTGTGCCTCTTACCTGTGCCAAGGGCGCATCCATTTTCATGTCGACACCTTCTGTCGTGCGCCTCTTACCTGCGCCTTGGGCTGTTGGTGACGCAATAAAAATTGGGCTCTGAGTTTCTTTGATTTCCATATTCTTCTGTTTGTCTATATCTACCCGGGGGGAGATATTTACAACAATTTGGTGACTCAACGGGATCACCTGCCTGCTAGGTAGAAGATCAGTGGCCTTTTAGCAATCCATTGGGCATGGAGTCATAAGTAATAACCTGAAACCAACTTGATCTCTGATCCCGAGCCTGGTATCGCAACTCCTTCTTTGAGAGCATGCTGAACTGTAGAAATTAACCTGAGAGCAACAAAACCTGTGCCGGAGCACTTAGGGAAATTGAAACCTAACTACAACAAGACAATGTGCATACGCCCTTAGAGGAATTTTAAATCTAGGCTAATATTTACAAGGGTAAACCTTTTCCTTTTAGTAGCAATGTTTAAGATAGATTCCGTTAACCGGAATCGGGAGTTCTTCTCCATCCAATGTAGACAATTGGAAGGCATTACTACTTTTGCATTCCGTGACCATATAGGGGCCACTCCAAATGGCATCAAACTTGGAATGCTTTCCTGGTTTTGCCCGATCTGCATCCCATTTCAGGACTAGGTCCCCTTCCTGGAAGGTCCTTGCTCTTGCCTTCTTATCAAACCATCTTTTTACTAAGGCCTGATCCTTCTCAATCATCTGAACTGCATGCTCTCTAATTTCCTCCAATTCCATCAACTCTGCATACCTGGCCTCCATTGGTTTGAACTCAGACAACTCCAACTGCTTCATGAGCTCCAATGCTGGCAATTCTAATGATATAGGCAATACTGCCTCTTTCCCATAGACCAACTTGTAGGGAGAATTACCAGTAGACCTCTTTGGCGTTATTCTGTCAGCCCACAATGCTGATCTTAGCTTGGTATGCCATGTCCTTTGGTTTTCATCCAGAGTCCTTCTGATGATCCTTAGCAAATTCTTGTTCGTGGACTCTGCCTGTCCATTACCCTGCGGGTAATAATTTGAAGAGGTGCTCAAATAGATTCCATTCTTGACAGCCCATTCTGTAATCTTGGAACCTATGAATGCTAATGCATTGTCTGATATGATAGTGGCCGGCACACCGAACCTGGTCACTATTCCTTCATAAAAGTCTAGTATGTTAGACTCATTTGCTTCTTTGAGCGCTACTGCTTCGGTCCACTTGGTGAAATAGTCCGTTGCCGTGAGAATCCACTTGTGGCCTTGGCTTGAGTTAGGATTTATGACCCCAATGAAGTCCAATCCCCATTGCATAAATGGTTGGTCAACCAAAATTGGGTGCAATGGAAGTGCTGCTAGTCTTTCTTTTCCTGTGAAGAGTGCACATTTCTTGCACTTTCTTATCCATGTATAGCAGTCACTGAACACTGTCGGCCAATAATATCCTGCCTTCATTATCTTGAGAGCTGTTACTCGTGGGGCGAAATGTCCTCCAGAATCTCCATCATGAAAATCTTGTAACACCCTCTCAATTTGACCCGTCCCAATGCACCTCAATAAAACTCCATTGATGTCCTTTTTAAACAAAACACCATCAACAAGCACATATTGAATGGCTTGTAATCTAAAGTATCTCCTCTTTGCTTTGCTCATTTCTGGAGGGCATAGGCCTGTCTGTAGGAAGTTTATCATACTCTGAGTCCAACAAGGAGTAGGCACATCATCATTTTCCTGTTCTTGACCACCCTGTAATACCAAGACAGTCTCTTTTTCATCACCTGCTTCAACTTGTTGACTCAAGGCTAGTTGTTCACATAGTCCCTTCCCACGTACTAGTTTGGTGACCTTGATCTCGATGTCATATTCCATGACACGAGTTATCCATCCTGCACGTTTCTCATTCAGATCCTTGTTTAGAAGGAAGTCCTTGACTCCCGCATGAGAGACCAATAATTGGATCTTGTTGTTTGAGACTAGGTGCTTGAATTTCTTTAAACTCCTGATCACTGCAAGGACATGCTTTTCAATGAAAGAGTACCTAGTTTCGTATTCCTCCAAGCCTTGACTGAAGAAAGCAACTGGTTGTTCTAATCCTTCTTTGTTTTGTTGTGCCAGGATTGCAGAAATTGTGTCTCCACCACCAAAGGCATATAACATGAAATCCTTGGAGAAGTCTGGATTGACGAGAGTTGGAGCTTGAGATATAGCCTCTTTTATTGCCTCAAAACTTGCCTTGCCTTCAGATGTCCACTTAAATGCCATGCTCTTCTTCAACATCAGTGTTATTGGCTTTACGAGAGCTGCAAAGTTTGGAACAAACCTGCGGACAAAATTGATCCTTCCTAAGAAGCTTTGAAGAGCCTTCTTATGACTTGGCAATGGCAACGCTCGAATTGCTTCAACTCTTTCTGGGTCAATCATCAATCCCTCCTTTGAAACAATATGGCCTAGAAGTTTTCCTTCGTGAGCCAGGAATATGCATTTTTTGGGATTCAATGATACCCCAAATCTTCTACACCTCTGAAATACCTGCCTCAGATGAAAGAGGTGATCCACTGCATTTTTGGAGAATACAGTGATGTCATCAAGATATATCAGAACTATTTTATTGATCAACCCCTTGAATGCCATATCCATTGCCCTTTGGAAAGTGGCTCCAGCATTTGATAGGCCAAATGGCATCTTCTTGTAGGCATATGTGCCCCATTTGGTGGTGAAAGCCATCTTGAACTGGTCATCTTCCTTCACCATTACCTGATTATACCCTGAGTAGCCATCTAAGAGAGAGAATCTCTCTGAACCGGATACCACTTGCAATATTTGTTCCATTGAAGGAAGTGGGTAATGGTCTTTAAGAGATGCCCTGTTGAGGTCTCGGAAGTCTACACACAGCCTGATTTCTCCGCTCTTCTTCCTGACCGGAACCAAGTTTGCAACCCAGCTTGAGTGCTTGATCGGGAATATAATGCTTGCCTCTATTAACTTGTTTAGCTCTTTCTTCATTAGAGGCTCAATGTGAGGGTTGACTGGTCTCTGCTTCTGCCTGATGGGTTTAGCATCTGGATCCAATTCTATGGTATGTTGTGCCAACTTCGGATTGAAACCTCTCAAGTCTTCATAGCTCCAAGCGAAGGCATCTGGAAATTCTTGGCAAAGTTGTATGAAATCTGATTTCTCCTGCTCAGTGGCCACTTTGCCAATTTGAAGTGTTTTGCCTTCCCCAACCGGAATTGGCTCTGAATCTTCTCTCTTGACCTGTATGTTAGCCTTTTCCTTACGGAACTGGTCGTTAGGGTTGAAGATAGACTCCAATGTTACTAAACCCTTGGGAAGCTTGTTTGTCCGCAACTGCACTACTTGATCCCCATACTGCTGCTCTAATCTGTCCTGATTCCTAGCTGAGAATTCAGCCTCTTCTTGTAAGAAATTGACGATCTGTTGATCGTTCTCAAACACCTGCCAGCTTGTGTTATTATCTGGAACTGCTGGCCTCACAATCACATGGATATGTGGCTGTGTTTTTTCCCTTTTGATGTTGTCAACCACATCAAACATTGCTCCAACAGCTGCGAGCCTATCCGCGGCTTCATTTTTCTTCCTAGGTATGGACACGATGTTGAAAGCTTCGAAATCCTCAATGAGGTCCCATACCCTGTTCTTGTAGTTCTTTAGCAGTTCATTCTTTGTAGCATGTTGTCCCCTGACTTGATTGACGATCAGCTCGCTATCCCCGAACACCTGCAAGTTCTTTATGCCCTTTTTCCTAGCCCAATGAAGTCCATGAATCAAGGCCTCATATTCAGCTGTGTTGTTTGAACAAGAAAACTGGAAACGAAAAGCTGAATAATATTTGATGCCTTGAGGTGAAACAAGCATAGCTCCTCCTCCTGCACCTTGCCTACTCCTTGATCCATCGAAAAATAATTTCCATACCTCATTGTCATCCTTATGGTTTTGTTTGGTGATGCTAGGAATAGGCTGGTTTTCTTCATGTATGCAATAGACTCCTAGCTCAGATTCTTCTACTTCTTGGTAGGGATCAAAAGCATGTACCTTGCTTGCCCATTCATCAAGAGTTAAATCTGGGATGCTTCCAACTTTGGTGTCAGCTTCATCTGTGCTTTGATAATCTTCTTGATCAAATGCTGAACAGTTGGCATTGATTTGGCTTGGAGTATGAGGCTCAATATGAAAGTTTGCAATTGGTTCAGATCTGATTGTGACCTTAGTACCATATCTTGTTCTGAACAACATGTGTGACCAATCAGCAGATAAGTAGCCTCCAATTCTAGCTGTGAAATCCCTTGATAAGCATAGGGCAAATAGTGGTGGCAAATCTATCACTGACACATCTTGCAAAACGGTAACATTGGGGCATGCATGCAAGGTAAGATTCAAACTTTTAATCACTCCCACCATTGCTACTGCTGTCCCATCCAATTGCACTACCCCCTTTGATATTACTTCATATTGGAGACCCAGCTGATCAGCTATTTGCTTAGGCATGACAGAACTACTTGCCCCGGAATCAATCATGCAATTGTGTACTAGTTTATCCTCAATGATTAATGAAACATAGAATGGAGGGGGCTTCAAAAATTTACCTTGTTGTCCTCCATGATTCCCTTCAGGATGAGCAGCATTTGTGAGGACATTCTCTCGCATATGGACCTGCTGGTTCGAAGTTGACCAATTCTTCATGGCAGCTTGTAGAAGATCTCTTTGGCCTGGGATGGATAAAGATTCCCACATTGATATATTCACATTTGTCTTCTTCATTTGATTAATGATGCTAAATGGGGATGAAACATCTCTTTTTTGTCCTTTAGTCTGTGCATGGGCGGCAACAGCTGGCATGTGAATTGGTTTAGAAGGTGGTTTGGGTTGTCCTTGCATGTTTGGAGCTGCATTTTGCTTACCAACAACTTGTGGAGTGATGGAAGGTTGTAGATCACTTGGAGCCAATGACTGCCCTTCACCAATATTCCTCTTCTTTGATCTTGTGTTAGCTGCTACACTCTGAGAAATTGTTTGATTCATGCCACAAAAATCCTCAGCTTGCCAATTCGCAAGTGCGGTATCATTTGTAGCTGTGTTTTGCTGAGATGTCCCTTGTTGCTGATTTGTTTCTTGACTCACTTCACCCTCAACGCCAGTATTTGTCACCATCAAGGCTTGGTTCAAAGCACCATTAAAGCACATAGATTGGTTGTGAGGTTCATTGCATGGGAAACACCAATCATACTCTTGAGCTATGTTGTTTTGGACTGGCACTAATGCTTTAGAAGCAGATGCAACATTGGGGTTATAGGGCTGAAATGGTCTATTAGCGGGAGGCCTTACTTGGCTTTGATTTTGATTTGCAGCCTGAGCTGGTGACCTATTTTGTTGGTATGGGGGCCTAGCCTGGTACTGCGCTTGAGGCTGATACGGTCTAGCACTTTGAGCTTGCTGTCTTTTGATAGTCACCAGCTCATTTCCAAGGTTCTGCAATTGTTTCATAACCTCCTGGAGTTCATTTGAAGCACTAGAGGATGAAGTAGAAGTTTCATTTGAACTTTGATTTCTAGGAGTGGGAATAGGAGCCAAAGTGGGTGCTTGACTAGTGCTTGGATTTTCTAAGTTTGGATACAAGGGCATGGGAGGCCTAGGAGCCAGCTTACCAGCTTGAATAAGACAGTTTTCAGCCCTAATGGCAATGCTATAAGCAGCAGGTAAGGTTGTGCCTCCCATAGATTGAATTAACATAGAAATATCAGAATTCAAAGCCTTAAGATAGTATAGAAAAGCACCTTCAGCTGTTGGCCTAACGGCCACTGGAATCCTATCCCAAGACCTTTGAAATCTGAAGTTGAAGTCAGTCAGCTGCTCATTGGGAGCTCTCTTGATAGTTGTCAATTGTTCTAGTAGAGACAAATTGTCTCCCTTTTCTCCAAACTGCTCATGGAGAACTATGCATAACTGATTCCAATTTTGGATAGTACCAGCTCCAAGGCTCCTAAACCATTGCAATGCCCTCCCTTTGAATGAAGATGCCAGCAATTTGACAGCAACATCCATTTCATTTATCTCATGGATTGCACAAACGTTAGCAATGTCTTTGACATGATCACCAGGAGTGGTATGATTTTCTCCAGTGAAAAATGGAATGTTCTTCAATGCTGCAATTGGAACTGGATTCTGTGCATTGAGGGCAAGTGGACTGCTGCCAGTGAAATTGACAAAGGGATTCGGTGGTTGCCCATTCTGATTGGCCTGAGAACCCTTGTTGATGCGAGAAAAGGTCTACCAGGTGGAGGTGTAGACAAAGTCCGGTTAGGTGGAGATGGTGATCTTCGTGGTCTTCTTCCTCTCCTTCCTCCTCCTGGTGATAGTTGCAAGTGGACAAATAGCCCCTCTTCTCGAGTATCAGACCTGGTTCGAATTCTTCTCATATGCCTGGGAAACTTTTGCTGCTATACCACTGAATTCTACCCCTTCGGAGTCGCCAGATGTGTTAGATAATGAGCCTCAAAAGGCTAGCTTATGCCAAGTTACACACCAAACCTGACAATATTAAAAATAGAATTTAAAACTTGAAGGACCCAGAAGATACAACTCTTCAATTTGGTTATGGGGGTATTGTTTTGCAGCTACTAATCTCCGAAAGGTACAGGTGAAAACTCAGGTCATGCAAGGCAACTGGGAAAACCCGAAATACCAAAAACCATGAAATTTTGAAAGTCAAAATCTCAAAAATCTAAGAATACCCTTTTGAAGATTATCCCCCGATCTATCAACTGGTGAAATTTTTACTTGTTTTGAGCAAGTTAAGCCCTTGAAAATCGATTTCAAAGTTCAGCCTGGAAGGTAAAAAATCTGAAATTGTAAAACCTGCAATTTTTAGTCCAAATTTCTTGAAAATTCCTTCAAATCTTGTGGAATGACCTCTTGGTCCCACCGGGCATGCAAAAACTATTGATGGTGAATCACAGCACCCCTGAATGTCTGCAACTCGATGGGTTGAGACTCTCAGTGCGATTGCATAACATGGAGCTTTTCCCAAGTGTGGGACCTTGCGAAAACGGAAAAGCTCTCCGGATGAAGGCCGGTTCCTATTCCTCTGTTCAGATGCACACGTAAAAATGCAGAGGGTTTACTCAAAACCTAAACTAACTTGCCAAGGAGACAGGGTAAGAAGATGCATAAAATAAAACCTAAACTACAAAGGTGATGCACCGAGGAATGAAGAACACCTGTCTTGCCAATAAACACAAACCATAAAAATGCAATGCAAGATCATGCACAGATAACCAGATTTGCAGTGAAAGATCAAGAGGATGCAAATGAACACAGAGAGGGTTGAGAATCATCCACAGACATGCATTATTTGCTCAAAAGATTGATACAACACACTACAAAATGCCAAGAGGCAAAGTTGCATTACAGTTTTTAATGGGAGGTTTGAACTCCACAAATTCACCTGCCAAAGAGAAGAAGGGAGGGGAAAACAAGAATGTCCAACCTTTAGAAAGAAGCCCCTCCTTACAATTTATAGGAAGAATGAGAGAGGGAAGAGAGAGGAAATCCAAATCTACCCCAACCACCTCCAGGTTGCATTTAATTTATCTCATTATGGTGGTAGGTGAGAACCCTAGCAAACTTAAAAAGTGGCGAACTATATTTTGCATTTTTAAGAACTTTTCCCACCCAATTAAAGATATCCAGTCGTAGTTGGATAGAGGACCTCGTAAGCTTTCCAAAAAGTCCAACCTTGCGTGAATCTGAGCTCCCTGTGAAAAGTTATGGCCGTCTGAATATCTGGGTCAGGGTCTGCTTCCTGTCAGCGCTCAGAATGTTGCGCCTCCTGAAGGTGCGCCATAGGCGCATCCATATTCATGTCGACATACCCTTACATGTGCCAAGGCACAAATTCTATCATGTCGACATTCTGTGTCATGCACCCTTTACGTGCGCCAAGGCGCGACTTCTGCCATGTCGACACTCTCCTACCTGCGCCAAGGGCGCATCCATTTTCGTGTCGACACCTTCTGTCGTGCGCCTCTTACCTGCGCCAAGGGCGCATCCATTTTTGTGTCGACACCTTCTGTCGTGCACACCAAGGGCGCATCCATTTTCGTGTCGACACCTTCTGTCGTGCGCCTCTTACCTGCGCCAAGGGCGCATCCATTTTTGTGTCGACACCTTCTGTCGTGCGCCTCTTACCTGCGCCAAGGGCGCATCCATTTTCGTGTCGACACCTTCTGTCGTGCGCCTCTTACCTGCGCCAAGGGCGCATCCATTTTCATTCTGTCATGCGCCTCTTATCTGCGCCAAGGACACATCCATTTTCGTGTCGACACCTTCTGTTGTGCGCCTTTTACCTGTGCCTTCGGCTGTTGGTGACGCAATAAAAATCAGGCTCTGAGTTTCTTTTATTTCCATATTCTTCTGTTTGTCTGTGCCAGGAGGGTATTATCTAGGGTTCCGTTTATGTTTTTTCGGGATGGTTCGCAATGAAGACGTACCAGTTAACTTTGGTGAGTATTGAAGAGTGGATACATGATCTGGAGCAAGAATACACATGGTTCAGCACTGGATCTAGTTTAACACACTCACTTGGGTGAGCAAAATTTGTATGATAGTTTATATGAGAGATTTTTTATTATCTTTCTAGTAGAACTATATGAGTGGCTGATTTTATGCATCTAAATGGAATTGGAGGTATCACACACTTGTCTGGACATAGGAAGAATTTCAGGCCCTATATGATGCTGATCTGATTTGGACTCGCGCGGTGGATACCTGGTTTCATGGTGTTCTAAACAACTATATTTTGGAGTATTCAATTTCAACTTATTCTTGCCCAGAGGTAGCTAAATTCCAGTTTTTATGGTATCCAAGAGGAACATATCTGCAAGGTATTCCGCTGGCAATCAAGATCTTGATGGTAAATTTTAACCTAGAGAGTAAACTGATGGCTAACTAAACCTCACCACATGTGAGGGAAAGAACAGGTTTGGTGAAAGATGGTAGACCTAGCGGTAGCAGAAATAGAGAGAGGAAAGGTGGCTTAAGTATAATGAGGCATGCATAAGAGGGAGATAGATAAGCAATGTTCCATTGTAGAATAGTATGGCGTTGAGGAGAGAGATGGCTCATGAAGGATTTATAGCTCATGTAGAAGATGTGGAGCTAGAGCATCTGGATCTCCCCCATTTGGGAAAGCATGATAGAGATCCCTTCTTTGGCCTCACATAGAAAGTGCGCCAGCAGAGACTACCTGGGCCATGGGTGCATCTTAATCCACCTAGTGACCTAGCCCTTGTGCTTGGTTTTCCAGTATCTAGTACGAAAGTAACCAACAAACTAACTTGGGAAGTAGGAAAGCATAAAGTAAGTCAGAGAATCAAGTACATCAATGGTAGGACAATTTTTTTCAATTTATTTGGAGGAACATTTTCAGGTGCATCATCCACATAGAATGTAAGCATGCCAAATGTTGGATTCACCTCTGGAAGTGGAACTACCTCACAGATAGTAGGGGTTCAGTATAGTACTACTTTTGGAGCACAGGGGAGTACATCTACAGGTCCTATTCCATCTATAGGTGGAGGATCGGGAGGTATAGGTGGTTCTAGTTCTAGTGGATCTGGTGGTTCTGGAGGTAGAGGAAACATAGGAGGTTCTAGATCATGTGGTCAAGGTCCACAGTAACCACATAATATATATATGGAGATGTCTCTTCGTCTCCCAGAGTATAAAGGATGCTTCCAAACATGTGCATATGTGTGAAATATTGTGGCATGCACGTAAAGGGATCATAGCTATTGAGTGAAAGGCAAGTCAATTTTCCACTACATTACAGGGGCACGCGCACAGCTGGTATAGGAAGTTTGACCCTGACCAAACTTGTGTGGATTATGTAGCATTGAAGATGATTTTTCTTGAAAGAGTTCCATATCCCTGAGTTTGAGTAGAAGAGTATAAGTGCACTCAAAGATATCAAGCAAGGCACTATTGAGAGTGTACGTGAGTATGATGCTCATTTTAAAACACTCCTATCTAAGATTTCTTATGATATTCATGCAAGCCAGCATGCACAATGGTTCATTGGAGGATTGATTACACCATTTAGAAGGGCGTTGTCACATAAGACATATCATGATCTACGTGAAGCACTGGAAGCAACTTTACATGCTAAGGTCAGTTGGGAGCATTGACACTGGCATTAGTCCATTCTTAGAGGCATAGATTACAGCTATGGCAAATCAGTTAGAGAAGCTATCAACAAATTCAGCCCATGAAACGCGCTCAAGAATTTGGTGTACAGATTGTGAAGTGGAAGGTCACACCAAGGATAGTTTCCCTCATAGATCTATACCCTCATTACTGTTAGACTGTGAAATCTATCATTTGAATCATGATGCTAGTCACTGTCCTTATTATAATGCACAATAAGGAAGAATGTATCTTGCTTTTGTAAAATTTACAGGTCCACAACCCATGATACTGAATATTGTCAATTGATTGGTCAGATCCAGGATGCTATAGACATTGGGGTATGACAGACAAGTATAACAGATAATTCTAAGGGTAAGAATGAGCACCAGGATCAAGATCATAATCAAACATGCTATGACAGGAATGAGGGGCATTTTGAAGGAGGTCATGGAAGAGGACGTGGATATCATGGTGGATATGGAGGATGAGGCCAAGGTGGAGGAAGAGGTGAGTTCCCTCGTGGAACATGTTATACATGTGGATCTCCTGACCACTATAGGTGCAAATGTCCTCAGAATATTACATGTTCTTTTTGTGGAAAGAACCATAGCTATGAAGAGTGCCCAGACTTATATGATCATCTTAGTAAGCAACATAAGCAAGAAAAAAAAGGCACCGGGATGGTTAGAGTCCAACACACAGTAGAAGATCAATGGATGAACAAGATAGCAGAAGGACCTGAGTCATTGAAAGTGAATATTACTACACATGCTGAAGCAGCACACACAAGAGAGGCATTGCACCAGAAGCCTATAATCACCAAGGAGGAGGTTTTGCATGCAAGATACCTAGATCCTGCTCATCAGAAGGAATTCTACCAAGAGATCATGGAGGTCCTCAAGAATCTTCAAGGTGAGATATAATGTTTAATGGAGCAGTCAAGAAGATGGAGCATAAGAAAGAAGTAGAAAAACCCTAACTGATATTGATGACATCAGAGAGGTTTGTAAATGTTGTGCCAGGAGAATATTATTCCACTATTAGGAAATTGGTTGAAAGGGAATACCCATGTGCAAGTGCACTGAGAATGAATGGACAAATCCTACATGCAAATATTCCCTCTGATAGCATTGACTATGACAAGGAAATTAATCTGAATGTTGTTGTGGATGGATGGCTGTTGAGCAACATATTGATTGATACAGGTGCAAAAGTGAATGTGCTTACATTAGATGCATGGGTACAAATGGGGAGGCCTCCATTGCAGCCATCATCTAATGTGTTGTTTATGGAAAACCAGACTAAGGCCACTCCCATAGGAGTTTTGAAGGATGCATCTATAACCATACAAGGGGCCAAGTTCACTGGGGATTTTGAGGTATTAGCACTTGCAGAAGCAGACAGTTTTCCAGCCTTGCTTGGATGCCCTTGGTGTTATGCAAATAATGCTGACTTGAGATTCAATAAGGGGTATATCAGCTTTGAGAACAAGGAGGAAAGGGTTGTAATACCTTTGACAGATGGGAAGTCTACACCATATGTTGAGCCTCTAAGTGAGGAGGACTTAAACAGAATCTATGTACGCGTTATTCAGGACCCAGAGGTCAATGAGCCATCAAAGGAAGGCATCCTACAGTGGGAAGATTCTCATTCTATTAGTGATACTATGAGTATTGTTTGTGACAATTGGGCTCATGGTACATATGAATTAGTAGGTGTGAGGTAAAAAGCGTGGTTGCATGCAAGAATGGACTTTCGTTCTGTTTGATGGATAGGTAGCACAGTACCTTGGTATACTGGGGACAGAAGATCTTCCTATATTTTTGAAAGCCATGGAAGCACAGTGGACAGATCAAATCAAGAGAAGAGATATGTTAATATAGACCTTGTGTGGGATAGTAGCACACTGGTGGGTAGTCCATAGAGATAATCTTATAGAATGGGAGTAGATTGGAGTCGCCCTATCTACTAGGTTTTTGAGGAGCAATGCACCTATGCAGATATGTATTTATAATGGTTATCAACCTATTCAACATCACATTCAGTAGTGTGAGAGACTCTAGACAATAGGACATGAAGCATTACCACCTTCACTCTGGGTGCATAGATTTTATTCTACTCTACAAGGATGCACACGTGCCTTGGTATGTATATGCAGAACTACATAGAGAGACTGGGAATTGGTAGAATTTGACTGTAGGAATGATCCAGACCTTTGACTACTTCTCGACTAAACCTCCAGTAGAAGAAGCATTAAAATTTGTCAAGTGCTTAACTATGGGAGATAGTGTAAAAGGCAGAAGAGCATATTCAGGAATTATTTGGTGAGACAGAGTTCGAGCATGTTTTGAAAAGGAAGAAGAAATGGACTCCATACTACTTGAACGCACTTGCCTTGAGAAAGAGAAAGGAAAGATGGTTTACATAGTGGATGATGAGGAAGTTGAGAACCTTGGATATTGAACATTCACAAGGGGTGCATGAGGTATTGGATAGTGTAGACAAGGATACACGTGCCTATCACATGAACCCATGAAGATAAAGAAGGTGAATATAGGTTCGGAGGTTGAGCCTAAGGAGGTCATAATTGGAGACTATTGGTCAGAATCGAAGTGGTAAAAATCATTGAGTTACTCAGGGATTATTAGAACTTATTCCCTTGAGGGTATCATGAACTTAAAGGCATGCATGAATCACTTGGGGAAATGAAGATAAAGCTTAAGGATGGTGCACCCAGTTAGAAAGTGACCTTACAGAATGAATCCCAATTTACGTGAAAAGGTGAAGGAAGAGATTGATAAAATGTTGAAATCTGGAATTATCAAGCCCTTGATGAGTCAGAATGGGTTAGTCCAATGGTGATAAGTATTAAGAAGGATGGTAGGATTAGGAATGTGTGGACTACAGGGAGTTGAATGATGCATGTGTCACAGACCCTTTCCCTACACCATTCACTGAGGAAATACTAGAACGAGTTGCAGGGTGAAAAAAATATTCTTTCACAGATGGATTTTTTGGGTATCATCAGGTTAGGATTGCTCAGGAGGATCAAGAAAAGACAACATTTACTACTGAATGGGGCAGTTTTTCCTATACTGTGATGCCTTTTGGACTGAAAAACATGTGCCTACTGTATTCTTGTGATAGTTGTTCAGGCATTCAAAGGTTTTATTCACAACTTCTTATAGGTTTATCTAGATGATTGGACAGTATATGGGCTTGTGAAAGATCATTGTGACAATCTGTGCTTAATGTTTGAACGATGTAGACAATTGAGTATCTCTTTGAACATCAAGAAGTGCATATTTGCTACACCTTTTGGAATATTGTTAGGACATATAATCTGCAAGGAAGGTTTGTTAGTTGATCCAGCTAAGGTTGTAGTCATTCTAGGCCTGGAAACACCTACCAGTCAAAGTGAGGTCCACAGATTTTTGGGTCACACAGGATATTATCAAAAGTTCATAAAAGGGTATGCCAAATTTGCTGCACCCTTGGAAGAATTACTAAAAGGAAAAGGTACATTTTATTGGGGAGAACCACAACAGTGCATTTGAGATATTAAAGGAGAAACTTACTACCACACCCATTATGTGCTTTCCCTCATGGGATAAACCATTTCATGTGCATGTGGATGCCTCTACCATGGCCATTGGCACTGTGTTAGCTCAACCTAGTGAAGGTATTGTAGATCATCCAATTTATTTTGCTAGTAGGAAGCTGACTCCTGTTGAACATAATTATACAACTACAGAGCGCGAAGCTTTGTCAATGATCTATGCATTGCACAAGTTTCGACAGTACTTGTTAGCAACACCATTTGTGTTTTATACAGATCACATGGCATTGAAGTATTTGGTGAACAAACCCATCTTACAAGGGCACATATGTAGATGGGTACTCCTATTTCAAGAGTTTGACTTCACAGTTATGGTGAAGCCAGGGAAAAGTAACTCTGGACCAGACCACTTGTCTAGAATTCACTCAGGAGAAGAAGCACAGAAAATTGAAGAAACCATGCCAGATGCACAATTATATAGGTTACAACGCATGCCCATCAGAATTAGAAGACATTGTTTTCTTTCTATGGACTGGTGTGGCACCAGAAGGAATGAAGGCATTAGAAAAGAAACAACTTGTTATACACGTGACACCATTTATGTTAATCAGTGGTGACCTCTACAAGTTAGGCAGAGATGAAGTATTACGCCATTGTGTATTAGAGCATGAGCACAAGGATATAATGGAGGAGGCACATGGTGGTATTGCAGGAGGCCACTATGCAGGTGATGCAACTGCCTGAAAGATCCTACTTGTTGGATTATGGTGGGAGACACTGTATAAATATTGTAAAGCATATTGCAAAGCATGTGACCATTGTCAGCATCTAGGTAAACTAGGGTAAAGAGATGAGATGCCTTTGAGACCTATTACTAGTGCCGAACCATTTGAGAAATGGGCCATTGATTTTTTAGGACCTATTTCACTAGCTGCGCGTAGGAATGGGTTGCGCTATATCATTACTTATATAGATTATCTCACAAGGTGGGAAGAAGTAGCACCTACAAAGGACTGTACAATGGCTACAACAACTAGGTTTCTATGGGAGAATGTTCTTACAAGATATGGATGTCCTTTAAGCTTGACAAGTGATAGGGGTACACACTTTTTGAATGAGACAATCAGGATCCTATTAGATGAGTTTATGGTTGCACACCATAAGACTACACCCTATCATCCTCAGGAAAATGGAACTGCTGAGGCTTTCAACAAGATTTTGAGCCAGACATTGACAAAAATTTGTGATGTTGGAAGAAAGGATTGGGATGATAAAGTGTCAACTGTTCTTTGGGCATATAGAACAACTTATAAGAGATTGAACAAAGCCACACTGTTTCAGTTGGTGTTTGGCTGCAGAAGCCATTCTCCCTATAGAATTTATGTTACCTTCTTTGCGCATTGTGTGCACTGGAGGTCTAGCTGATGAGAAGGCTTTAGAAGAGCGTATTGAGAAGATGATTCAACTGGATGAGTGACGAGCCATAACATGATGGAGTCAGAAGTAGGAAAAGGCCAGGTAGAAAGCATGGCATGATAGAAACATAAGGGATAAGAAGTTTGAGATTGGAAAAATGGTACTTCTCTATGACTCTAAGTTCTTGCACCATCCAGGAAAACTTAAGGTACATTGGTTAGGGTCGTATGTTATTACTTACATCCTTGAAACAGGTGCTTGCCAGTTAGAAGCACTTGATGGAACACAACTACCCGGTTACTTTAATGGGAGTAGGCTGAAGCCCTACTATAAATAAGTCTTCTTGGAATTTGTAATAAGGTAATATTTCCAATTAGATTAGGTTTCCATTATGTATTTCCTTAATGTATTTCCTTCATTGTCACTATGCTTTGTCACTTTAGTTTTTGTTCTTGTGTAATAAGCGTGCTTGTGCGCATGAAGCTAACTATAATATGGAGCATGTTGATGTGCAGAGGACTACACATACTTTTAGTGTGGGGTGGTTGTTGATATCCAGGTACAATATGGTGGAATTAAAAGATGAAAGGAATAAGCTACTACGGGTGTTTGTCAAAGTAAAAATATTGCTTCTCAAAAGTGACCAAGGATGGAGATGAATGAAGGAACAGTATAATGCGAGGTAAGTAGAGGCCATGATAACTACCAGGATAAGGTACAGTGATGAGGTACTCGGGCACATGGGCACACGCTGAAGAGAAGTCTGTGACCAGAGGGTAGGAAGGCACTAGAAGGTTATAGTTGGGGCGTGAATATGTACCACGTGGAAAGAAAAATTTGGTCAATGAATGAGAGGATATTTGGTAGGTGGAGAAGCAATAAATGCATCAAAATTTGAAAATCTATATAAGGATGGGATGCGAGTTCATTTTTACCATTGCAATTAAGAGTATTTGAAAAAGAGATAAGTGTGAAGAGCTGAGTAATCATTTGAAGGTGTGAAGGGTGTGAAACCAGACGTGACAAGCAGAGATCTATGCATAGAAGAAGCTTGTGTCCCCGGTGGTGAAGGGTTTGAGCAAAGTGAGGATGACAGAGAGGAGCTAGGGCACCTGTGCATTTCACCTAGGGCATGCTAACTTGAGCTAGGGTTTGAGTCGGGCATTGCAGAGTTAAAAAGGCAAGTGTCTATAGAAGGATTGCAAGGTAAAAATGGCACCCAAGAAAGTAGCTACAGCGGGAACAAAGGGGAAATTTTGAAGAAGATGAACTTGAATCATTGTGGATGGATTTACTAGAAAGGAGAGAAGGCTCTCAAGAAGAGTGGCAGTTGGAGCATTATGTTGGTCTTGAAATAAAAGGTGAAGTAATGCGAGTAATCCATCAGTTGTGGATTCCTAGAACAAGAAGGCTCTCAGAGTGGTAGACCTTGAGGCTGAAATAAAATAGGAATATCTTTTGATTCATGAAATAGAGGAGGCTACAATAAAACATTCTTTATTCATTCTTTCCATTCTTTCTATTCATTTTTTTTTTTTTGGAGATACCCATTGTCGGGGTGACAATGAGATTAGTGTGGGGTAATGTTGATCAGAGAACACTTGATAGAACTCACACAAGAAGTTTGCATGGGAAAACAGGCCAGGTTCAAGGGCACGAAGGGACAAGAAGAACCTGTGTGCAAAGGACAAGTCAACATTTAGGACTTAGCCATTTTTGGGCATGAAGATCTATTTTTAGAAGATGGCATGCAGAACACACCAACGATGCAGAGATGTGCGCACCACACATTGTCTATTTCTAGAGGATCAGATTCAGAGCACTTTTGCATGGAGACAGTCTAAGAATAGGATTTTCACCTCAGTTAACTATCAGTAGTCTATAGATATCACACTTGCATGTGTGGCTATGCATGAAAATGGTGCATGGCTATTAATAGCATGCGACCTATTTTTGGAATAGATAAGCGGTGAAGGGAAAGTCCCCACCCTATATATATGTAGTGAATTACCTGGTAGGGAGATGATGGATATAGAGAGATAGATAAAATATAGATAACATAAGTATATGAGACATGTACATGTTTCTGGATTACCGTATCAGATCTAGGCACACATCAACATAGATTGCCAGTATTGTTAAAGCTTCTGTGTTATTGTGATAATTAAGAGATGGAAGATATTGACTGAACCTAAGTGTCATTCCTGTGTGTAATTGGGTAGTGCATGTTCTTATTTCTATCATGATTATTGTTTAAACCTATTCTTTCCTAGATCTAGATCTGTCATGCACTATATAATGATGTATTAGTTATGGATCTATATGCTTTAAGTCTTCATCATGTTAACATTCTACTACAACAACCCTAAAGAGGGACCTGGTACCTTTGTGTGCTTCAGGTGAGCACTCAGTCTAGGCTGAGTGATGTGCTAGTGCATCTAGGGTATTATATAGTGAATTCTAGGATGCATCATGCACACTTCTTAGGATAGACTAGTGTTCTACGTAACTCACGATGCTCCTGATCTACAGTACTTAGATCAAATCTCATCTTCTTTTCCTATTTAAATTGGTTAACCACACTTTGAAAGTACTGCACTTTAAAGGAAAATGGTAACTTGTACGCCACGGGACTCTACTTGTGACATCAACAAGAGTGAACTCGCCAATGCAAAGCTGCTGATAAAATGCAAAATCAGCTTCATCTTTGACCAAAGCTAGCAGTTGCTATGGGATCCTCCACTCCGCACTGAAGGCACCATGCATCTTCTTGTATCATTTATCCAAGCACATTTTGTAGGTCAATGGAACTATTGTACATGTTTAGGTTAGAAAATATTTTAGCGCAAAGAGTGATTTATCTTTCCATGGTGTACTCCCAAAAAAAATCCTGTTCGGCCTCATTGGGCACACCGATTTCACTAAATACAATCAAAATTAAAATAACACCCATACATTTATTTTATCACCTTTGTCATCCTAGATGTGCACCTTTGTTACTAGGTTCTTTGCAATGTAAGGCTGATAATGTTATAGATAGGTCTTGCTTAATGATCTTCTGTGCGCTATATGCAGCCATCGCTAATTGACCTTTGTCCATCTCTTCCTGAAGCACCCAATTTAGTAACTTGATGCAAAACCATGTCGCAACCCTTGATTAGCCAGATCCTCTATGTATGTATTATTCAATGGCGGCGTCCATAGCCATATTCCTTATACTATTTACATGGTGGTCCCTCATTATCCTGCAACCCCCTCATCATCTAATAAATCACCTGCGATCTCTAAACCCAAGTCTACGCAAACCCGTGAATCTGACCGATCAAACTATGTTGTGATCCTCATCCTCCTTGCTAGCATGAAGTAGAAGAAATCCTTCATGCACATGGGACATTAAGCTATTGGTACAATCTAGTCGGGCTTTCCAAAATATAGTAACTCATAAAGTTGCATAATTCCAGACATTTTCTAATAACTTTCTACACTGATGTCATCATAGAACCCTACTCCCATCTTTTGTCCGTCTTGTTCATCTCCTAGGTCAAAGTCAGTTGCAATGTCATATCCTTGTGGGGTTTCTTCAATTCTATGGTTATATTAAATCACTAACCATTGCACTGTGTTATCTTTGATGTCCACTGGCCTACCCATCAATCACTCTCTTCATGGGTATTACATCTCAATGAAGTACGAATGCTTTTTATGCTTCTAAAGTCTCCTTTTTAACTCACCTGGAGCTTTTCCTTTGTGCCATTCTCTATTCTTGATTTTCATAGGTGAAACAGTTGTTGCAACTTCAAAGTTGTCACGTCCTTACCTTGCATGCCTTGACTGCCTCAAACCGTAACTCTACAAACCGTGCCCTAGTTTTCAAACCCTAACCAGAAAACCTTTTCTTCTTCACACTGTACCTATCCAAACCCGTAGAACTTCTTTCCCAACTTGTTTTGTGCACATCCATGTTATTTTACGCAATATGGTGTGAAAATATTCCCTTTCACAATAGATGCTTCACTAATACTCTCAAGGATTCCCTAGTTCACACAAGATCATTCATAAGTTTTCATTAGGTAAAAATGATTTACCACGATCGTGCATTTATGGGTTTTCACTTTTAACCATATTAATTACCATGCCACCTACCACCATACTGTGTGTTTCCTCCATGCACCCAACCACACGTAACCCTTGCAACCTTCTGACACACAAATCTACACTAACCACATACCTTCTTATGCATGCTCCCAGTGCCAAAGTACCTCAACCACTACTTCCTATTCCAAGTAATTCTCCCTGTCGCTACATACCTCACATTTCCCTAAGTGTTCATTCTTGTACGTGGATTTTTCCTTGGAATCATTAACCTTATCACCGATAACCATCATCACCACCACTATGCACGCCCCTCCGATACTTAGGATTCCTGACACACACTCTTGTTTTTACTAGGCCATTATAAATATCAACTCATACACTTACCTCTTCTTGTACTCCCACCCACACTAATGGCATGCATAGTCCTCTGCACATGAAATTACTAAATAGTAATCATCTTCTAGCAAGGAAGTGCACTTATTATACAAAACATTAAAATAAATTGACAAAGCATAGCCACGATGAGAGAAAACACATATAAAGGAAATTCATTAAATAAATCTAATCTAAATGGAAATACTTCCTTATTATAAACACCAAGAATACTTATTTATAGTAGGGCTTCAACCTACTCCTGTTAAAGTAAGTGGGCAACCGTGTTCCATCCAGCACTTGTAATGAGAAAACACTTGAATTAAGTATATAAGTTATAATGTATGGTCCTAACCAATGCACTTTGAGCTTTCTAGGGTGGCATAAAAACTTTGAATCATAAAGAAGAACCATCTGTCCAGCCTTAAGATTCTTATCCTTAATATGTCTATCATGCCATGCCTTCTACCTAGCCTTTTCTGTCTTTTGACTCCATCTAGAAACGAAGCACCTTTTATTCAACTGCATTAGTTTATCAATGTGCTCTTCAAGTTCTTGTTCATCATCTGAACCTCCTACACGCACAATATGAAGAGAAGATAACATGAATTATATTGTTAGAAAATCCTCTGCACCAAACACCCATTTAAATGGTGTGGGCTAATTCAACCTCTTGTAGGTTGTCCTATATTACCAAAGTACAATAGAAAATTTATCATCCCAGTCCTTCCAACATCACAATTTTTAGTCAAGGTATGGCTCAATATCTTGTTAAAAGCCTCAACAGTTCCATTAGCCTGAGGGTGATAAGGTGTTGTTTTATGGTGTGCAACCATAAATTATGCCAAGAGTATCCTGATGGTCTCATTAAGAAAATGAGTACCCCTATCACTTGTAAAAATCAATGGGAATCCATACCTAATGATAATATTCTCCCACATAAACCTTGCTATCGTAGCTGACATGCAATCCTTTGTATGCACCGCTTCTGCCCACCTTGTAAAATAATTTGTACAAGTTATAATGTAGTGTGACCAAATCCTACGCACGGGTTGGGAAATAGGACCCATAAAGTCAATTTCCCATTTTTTGAAAGGTTCTGGACTAGCAATAGGCCTCAAAGGAATTTCATATCTATGCCTAGGCTTTCCAAGGTGTTGACAGTAATCACAGGCCTTGTAATATTCTTTACATTTCTTATACAATGTTTCCTACCATAGGCCAACCAATAGAATCTTGCGCTCAACGAATTCTCCTGCATAATGTCCACCTGCAATCCCACCATGAGATTCTTCCATAATAGCTTCACGCTCATTCTCAAGAACACACCAATACAAAAATTCAGTCTGACCTATTTTGTATAATTCTCCACTAATCAACATGTAATGCATGACGTAGATAACAAGTTGTTTCTTTTCTAAACCCTTCATTCCATAGGCGTCACACCAGTTCACAAAAACACAACAATATCCTCTAAGTCAGAGGGTGGTTCAATCTGAATAGTTGTGCATCTGACATTGTGTCCTCAATGCTCTATGTATCCTCACCTGAATTAGTACTTGATAAATGGTCTGGTCCAGAATTACTCTTGCCTGGCTTCACCACAACTGTGAATTCAAATTACTGAAATAATATAATCCAATGGTATATGCTCCCTTTCAAAATGAGATTATTTACTAAATAATTTAATGCCATATGGTTTGTATAGAAAATAAAATGTGTTGCCAACAAGTACTATTAAAACTTATACAACGTGTTGATAATCAACAAGGCCTCGCGCTCCGTAGAGGATGATCAATAATCCCTTCCCTAGGCCAGAATAATACCATGCCAATGGCCATGCTAGAGGTATCTACATGCACATTAGAAGGTTTTGTCCATGAAGAAAAGTGCATAATAGGCACTGTAGTATGCCTTTCCTTAAATGTCTCATACGCATGCTGTTGCACTTCACCCTCGTGGAAATTTCCTTTACTCTTTAATAATTCCTCTTAGGGTGCACAAATATTAGCATAACCTTTGATAAAATTCATGTAATATCCTGTGTGCCCAAATAATTTGCACACCTCACTCTAGTTAGTAGGTTCCTCTAAACCCAAAATGACAACAACCTTAGTAGGATCCACTAAGAAGCCTTCCTTATAGATGATGTGTCCTAACAAAGTCCTAAAAGGTGTAGTAAACACACACTTTTTAATGTTTAAGGAGATGCACAACTACCGATACCTATCAAACATAAGTCTTAGATTATCACAATGGTATTTCATGAGTCCATACACTCTATAATCATCCAAGTAAACCTGTAAAAACTTATGAATGAATTCCTGAAATACTTGAACAATGCACAAAAATACTACAGGTGCATTCTTCAATCCAAAGGGCATAACCGTGTATTCAAAATTTCCCGATTCAATAGTGAAAGTGGTCTTCTCTTGATCCTCAGAAATCCTTACTTGATGATATCTAGAGAATCTATCAGTAAATGAGTAGATCTCATGCCTTTCAACGCCTTCCAAAATTTATTTATTAAAAGGGGTAGGAAAAGGATCAATTACACATGCAACATTCACCTCCATATAATCCACACAAATTATTATTCTTCCATCTTTCTTGATACTGTTCACCATAGGGCTAACCCATTCTGACTCCTCGATGGGTTCAATGATTCCAGAATTCAGCATCTTGTCAATTTCTTCCTTCACATTGGCACACACGTTAGGGTTCATCCTATAAGGCATCTTCCAAACCAAGCGCACACCTTCCTTTAGATTGATTCTCATCTCACCCAAAGATTCATGCTCTCCTTTCAATTCATGATAGCCTCTAGGGAACAAGTCCTGGAAGTCATGCAACAGCTCAATTATTTTAGCAACCTTTGAGTGAGACCAATAATCTCTGGTGATGGCCTCCTTAGGTTCAACATCTATCCCAATGTTGACCTTAGTTTTCCTAGGCTCATGGTAGGCGCACACCTTTTCATCTTCACTTTCTAAAACCTCACACATACCCTCAATATGCTCAACATATAGATTCTCCACTTCTTCATCATCAATTACATAGAGCATCTTACCCTTTTCTCTTTCTAAGAAGGCATGCCCAAGATCTTATGCATCTGTCTCTTCTTCTTCAAAACGCGGCTCCAAATCTGACTCACCTAGTAACTCCTAAATAATTTTCTCAGCATTTACACTATCTCCCATAGTCAAGCACTTCATAACCAGTAATGCTTCATTCACTGGGGGTTTAGTGGAAAAATAGTCAAAGGTCTTAACCATACTTGCAGTCAGTTCTTGCCAATTTCTTGTTTCTTTATTCAACTCTGCACAGACATACTATGCGTGCGCATAGCCTTACATGGTGAAGTAGAGCTTGTGAACCCACAATGAAGGTGGTAACGCTTCCTACTCCTTTTTCCAGAGTCTCTGACACTACTAAACGTGGTGCTAAAAAAGATATTTACAATGAAATTCAAATATCTAAGTAGGCACATTGCTATGGAGAAATATAATAAAGAAGGTGATCCTCACTTCTCGCCACTCCAAAATATTATCCTTATGAACCATCCACCAATGCCTTGTTGTCCCACATAGAGTATAAACTATCATATTCCTTATTTTTACTTGAACTGTCCACTAGAATTCCATAACGTGCAAGAACACTTTAGGATTTTCTTCACCAATGTACCTTGGTACCTTGTTATTACCTAAAAACCTCACACTCCATGGCCTTCTTATGCACGTAACTACACTTTTGATCTCTTTTCCTACCATCTCATAAGTCCTATGTGCCCAGTTATCACAAGAAATGTTGGTAGTATCAATCATTGACTATGCATCATCCCATTAAATCACTCCTTCCTTTGGTGGATCAAATACTTCTGGATCTCTAATGGTGTGCGCATAATTTTTTTTGAAGTCCTCTTCACTAAAAGGGATTCTACATACGGTGCAAATTTTCCATCTATCAAAGGAATAATAACATGCTCCTCCTTGTTCTCAAAACTGATGTAACCTTTATTGAAGCACAAATCAACTCTGTTTGCATAACACCAAGGTCACCCAAGTAATGCTATAAAACGACCTGCTTCTGCAAGCACCAAGACCTCAAAGTACCCAGTAAACTTGGACCTCTGTATAGTTATAGACGCATCCTTTAAAACTCAAATTGGCATGGATTTAGTCATGTTTTCCATAAATAACACATTTGAAGATGGCTGTAATGGTGGTCTCCCCATCTGAATCCACACATCCAAAGTGAGTACATTCACTTCTGCACATGTATCAATCAAAATGTTACTCAAAAGACATCTGTCAACAACAACATTTAGAGTGATCTCCTTGTCATAATCTAGGCTATGAGGAGGAAGGTTAGCATGCAAAATCTATCTTTCGTGCTCAACTCCATCATGTGGGGTTTTTCCCCTCAACCATTCCCCAATAAAGGATTGATGTTTTCTTGTAGAAACATCTTGCAAACCTCCTTTAAATCATCAACATCCTTCTAAGGTAGTTCAAATTATTTCTTTTTTTCTAACTTTCATGACTATTATTTCAAAAATTCTATCTCACCCTAAAAATTCCTAATCACCTCCATGGTTTCTTGATAAATTCCCTTCTGATGCATATGGTCTGGATACTTTGTATGTAGTACATCCTCCTTTTTAATAATAGCCTTCTACTTTGGAACCTCCATAGCGCGCATAGCCTCAACATGCATAATGATCATCACAGTAACCAAATTAGGATCTGATGTTAACTTCAACATCCATTGATCTTTCATGACGTGTTGTACTCTAACCATTCCCATGCCCTTATCCTACTTGTGTTTCTTACTCAAGTATTCATATAAGTCTGGACATTCTTCATAGTTATGGTTCTTTCCATAGAAAGAAAAAATAATTATTCTAAGGGCACTCATTCCTATAGTGATTAGGGGATCCACATGTATAACATGTTCCACATGTGGAAATTCACTCCTTCCACCACTGCGACCTTGACCTCAAAATCCTCCACGGTAACCTCAACCTCTACCCTGACCTCCATTAGAGCGCGTTCATTGTGATTATGCTCATGATGCTCACCTTGTTCCTTAGAATTACTTGCAACATTTGTCTGATGTACACCAGTATCAATGACATCATGAATTATCAATCCTACAATTCTTATTATCATGAGTGGTAGACCTGTAAATCTTGTAGTAACAGAACACATTCTTCCTTATCACGCGTTGTAACAAAGGGAACCTACTTGAATCAGGATCCAAGTGATAGATCTCATAGTCCAACAATATGGCACACATCGATTTACGAGGAAAACTATCCTTAGTATGTCCTTCTACTTCACAATATGTGCACCAAATTCCACTGTGCATCTCATGCGCTGAATTAGCTGACAATTTTTCTAAATGTTTAGACATATCTAAAATCTGAGGCTCTAAAAATGGGTTGACTCCTATGTCTACACTCCCAATTACCTTGGTGTGTAGAGATGCCTCAAGTGCCTCGTGTGGATCTATATAAGTCTTGTGTGAAAGCACTCTTCTAAAAGATGCGACCAGTCCTCCAATGAACCATTGTGCATGTTGGCTCAGGTGAATTTCATAAGATAGCTTTGATAGAAGGGTCTTGAATCATGACTTTCTTGATGTCCTTTAATGCGCTGATGCTCTTCTACTTAAACTCAAGCATATGAAAAATATGCTAAGAAGGCATCACACATCATGGTATAGTCTACACACGTCTAGTTTGGATAAAATTTCTCGTACCAACTATGTGCGTGCCCTTACAATGTAGTTGCAAACTAACTCACCTTACACTCTGAAGATGTAATCCCCTTTGTGCACCATAGTATTTAAAACATATGTACATGCTCGATTGAATCTTCTATCCCTCTATATTCTAGGAGATGAAGTGACATCTCCATATAAATTTGTTGGGGTTGGTACAGACTGAGCCCACCTGATCTAGAACCTGTATTTCCTCCTGTGTTTTCTTTACCTCCAAAACCACCAGATCTGCTAGATCTTGAGCAACCTAATCCTCCTTACCCCCCTCCTTTAGAAGGAAATGGACCAAAGGATACACTACCTTGTGTCCTAATAGTTGTGCTAAACTAAACTCCCACAATCTGTGAAGTTGTGTTACTTACAAATATGATGACAATGTTCTATACACCCACATTATGTGTTGAGGATGTGCCAAAAAGGATACCTCCAACCAGACCTCCAAATAACATAGATGAAAATTGTGCCACTTTAGATGAATAAGATACCTGATTAACTCCTGAACTTGACAACAAACTAACTCTATTTGTTGATACTCTACTACCCACACTATCTTACTTATTGTTAATTACCATAGAAACTAGAAAACCAAGCACAAGGGATAGGTTGTTAGGTAGGATCAAATTCATGCCTGCGGTTCTTAATGTTTCTTCAGATGTGCCTTCATCCAAAACCAAAGAGGGTTCTTTGTCATGCTTTTCCAAATAGGGGAGTTCCAGATGCTCTAGCTCCACATCTTCTATGTTAGCTCAAATCCTTCATGAGCACATCTCTCTACAACACCATTCTTTCCACAATCTCTTGCCGATTCACAAATTCCCTCTCGTACGCTTCATTAAAATTAAGCCACCTTTCTTCCCTTTTCCCCTCTTCCACTAGGTCTTCCATCCTTCACCACACCTGATCCTGTCCCTGCAAGTGGTGGGGTTTATCTAGCCATAGGACACTCTTCCAAATCTAGGGTCATGATCAATATTTTAATTGCTCACAAAATACTACACAAATATGATCCTTTGGGATCGTGCAACAAATGGAAGTTAATAACCTCTGGATAATAATAAGTATAAACTTCATACTCCAGAATATAACTATTCAGAACACGACTCCACCAATGATATACCGTACTCATCCAAGTCAGATCAACATCATACAAAGCCTGAAATTTTTCCTATGTCTAAACAAGTGTTCAAAACCTCCAATTTATCTTTGATGCATAAGTAACTAGCCACTCATACAAATCTATAGGGAAAATGCAAAGAACAGTCTCATATAGCTCATGATACAGATTTTGTCAATCCACACACGTTGCATTAAATTCAGGTCCAGTGTTAAATATGTGAGCATACTCTTCCTCTAAATTATCTAACGACTCTTCAATACTGGCTAAGGTCAACCAGTACGTCTTAATCATGTAATACCCTAGAAAAAAACTAGAAAAGAGGTCCCGACAACAAAACCAAAACGTAGCCTAGATTTTACCAACAAAATCCCAAGTCACGTTAGCACATCACTCAACCTGAACTGAGCACTTACTAGAAGCATGCAAGTGTACCAGGTCCCTCTTTAATGTCAGCTTGATCAAGGAGTTAGCATGATTATACAAAATTTCTAGATCCATACAAAATAATTAAGTATATTACAGTGTATAAACCAGATCTAGATCTTAACCATATGAAAGAATAATTAAACATAGACTATAATCTGATTTAATATACAAGATCCATGCTTATTTATTTCAAACACCAATAACCAGCCACAAAGATCCATTATATTAATTGTTGTAAAAACAAAATATTCATACATACATAGTATAGTCACCATAGTCCTGCGCACCCATAAAATCGTAGCATAAATCTATTACAAAAGTGGTACTACTAAACCATACAAATCAATACATATTTATAGGGGTGGGGACTTTCCCTTCACTTCCCATACACCCTAAAAAATAGACTGCATGCTAAGAATAGCCATGCGCCTCCATAAGCAATGTTCAAAAATCATGCAAGATTTCCCAATAATAGATCTACTATAATTAACTCTTAGTTCATATCCTATTATTAGCTTAGAAATATGCATGTCGATTGATATTCTACTTTCCCAAAATAACCTTTGTGTTCTCTTCAATTCTTCTACAAAATGTGCTATGCACTCCATGTCTATATTTATCTCTTCATTCCAAAACTGGATAAGTATTTAGTTTGTCTTCTACATGCATTCCCTTCTGACTTCAATGCACAAACCCATTTCCTCTTGCGCACATGTCCTCATGTGCCTTTCTTTTGCAGTGCCTCTTGCACATACTAACCTTGGTTCTTAGGGACTTAGTCATTTTCCATGCTTAACATCCATCAAGTTCTCTAAATCAGATAAGCTCTTTCTAACCCTTCTTTGTTAATTAGGGTTTCACATTTTCATTAGTTTAGTTGCTTGGGAAACTTTCTATAATTTTCATTGTATTTATTTATTGTTATTTACTATTGTTCCTTGTTAGATTAACTACTATTTTATCCACATTTTAGTTAATCATCTATTTTTTATCATCACAAGTTGTCTAGGTATGCACATTGGATTATATGTTATTGGGTCATTTTTCATGTGTATTAAGGAGTGTTGGTGTATTTCAATAAAATTTTGAACATCTGTTGATCCATCAAAGATGAAAACTTGGTTATATCATCATCATTATGTGGTCTCTACAAGTGTTCTTAAAGGTTAACAAGTGAAAACCAAGGAGATTCCAAGTATGCAAATTATCTTCATGATTCCAAATCAAGATAAATGGTGCTCAGGGTGATAGAAGGTGTTTCTACAATGGTATTTACCAAGTTTTAGCTCTTAAAAACTAAATTTGGGAATTTTATAAGTATCTCTTCCTTGACTGTGTTTTGACAATGCTTATTGAGCGGTATTGAAGGAATGTTAAATTTGAAGGTGAAAATGGTGGATTCCATCGGTAAATTGTTGTGAAAATCTTCTAAACTAGGTGTACTTCAAGATGTAGGTGGTCTCAAATCCTAAATTTACTTAGATTCTTGGGAATATCTGAACATACTTTAGTTTAATAGTGAATGTGTTGTAAAGACCTAATTGAGGAGATGTAACTTGCAAACTGGATGTGTTTTTCCTTGGGAAGTGTCTTCAAGGTCCTTGGAGGAGTTTAAATGGCCAAACATGTGTCCATATCAGGTATTTTTCTCTTGTGAAAGTGTATGCACAAAAGGATAGATGTGATCTTTATCATTTCAAGGGCTAGTAGGCTGAAGATATGCACTGAAGTAGTAAAAAGGTGGTGTATTGATCTTGTAACGATTCTCATAGATTTCATGTCATGAATGAAGTGTATGAAACCTCTGAATGGGTTCTAATAGATGGTCGAGGAAAAAGTGTGTAATGGTTTGCTCATTATGCACTCTTGGAGAATGAAGACTATTCTTGAGCATGTATGTACTAACTTGGACCTATAGGTGCGTCCCTATTTGCTTTCAGTCTTCCCAATTGGTGTGTGTGAGTGTAAATGAGATTAAAATTATGTTCATAATTAGAGAAGCATGGTCTACATGGTTATCTTCCTCAACTGTGGGTTCATAGTGAAAGTTGGTATGAGATACTCCATAAATGTGCTGATGATGTTGTGATAAAAGTTATAGGTATGATTAACAATTTTGTCTCATTCTTGATGAATTTGAAGTCTTATTGTACATGGTTATGTAGTGGTGTACATGTCATTAGGATTTTTGAGTTGAAAAATATGGTCTCAGGTACATCCACATGGTTTTTTCTTGACAAATGTTGACCAACTATGGTAAAAATCATGTCATAGTGAAATCAAGGGTTAATATTATGCAACTACATGCATGAGAGGTAATTTACATGATTAATGTGGGTATGAGCTTTACAAAGTTGATATATGCATGTGAAAAGGTGTTATGAGCTCTGGTGTTGTGTAAGAAGGTTGATCTTAGACTTGGTAAGTCTAGCATGATTCATTTATTGATCCTTATACAAAATGGTCTACTACAGGTGTAAGGTAGGTGTGGAAGGTAGAGTATGGTGATTTCGCAGGTGAGGAAATTCTAACAAGTTCATCCATGGTATGTTAAGGTGCCTTACACTTATCTACATGATCTAGAAAGTGTTTAATGCATGTACATGTCTAATGAACTATGTTATGCCTGGGAATAGTCATTCTTGCTCCTAATATGTAACCTACAATCTTGTAGGTGACGGTTGAGAATGGTGAATGTCTACTTTGAAGGTTTAATGATGTTTTATTTCCCTCTAATAGTTGATTAAGATGAGTGTAACAGTGAGGAAACACTTAACTTGGTATTTTTGTCTAGCTTGGGCTAATATAATATGCCTCAGTCCTTAGGAGGTCTATTATGTTGCCATAGTGCTATGTGAAGAACCAAATGTTTCTCAAGTATGCAAATTCCTAATCTTTATAGGGGGAAGTACATATATTTTCTTTTTGAAAGTACTCTAGGTAAACTCATGTGCTAGAAAGGGATTTTATTGACTAGTTGAAGCTAGTTTTGGAGGTAATGATGATGATTTGATGGTTGTCATGATACAAAAGATGTAAAAATATGCTTATACAAGTATACACATTGTGTATGAATGAGATCATTCAGGGAGAGCATGCATGTATGCCTCTTGAAGGTGGTTTGATGATTTCAAGGCATACAAGGTATGATGTGGGTGTTTGCTTCATGGTTCAATTGGTTTTTGTTTATGAATGCATTATCTCATCTAATATGACTATCAAGAACTAAGTATGTACTTTAGAAATGGGCTTAAATGTTTAAAGTAATCTAAAGCCAAATGAACAAGGTAAGAAGCTTGAATCTAGTATTTACTAGTAGAGTATAATTGTATTAGCTCAGGGGGGTAATGGAAAGTTGAGCCATAGCTTGAATGTTGTTTGTGATCTTGTCAAATTTAGTCTCAAAATTACTGAAAAGTATTTTCAGGGAGCTAGGTACTCCAGGTAAGATAAATACTACAATCATGAGACTAATCAAACTTTTGTGCCTAGACAAGTTGAGTTGGCCTAAGAATGAAGTTTTTGGAGGTAAAATGACCAGTTTTTACATAACTTGAAGGTGGATGATGGTGTAATTGATCCTAGAAAGAGGTAATATGTTCCTTTATTCATGTTTAGTGGCATGTTCAAGGGTCATATGTTTTTTTCCAAGGGGAAGCATAGTGATTTTATGCTTGAAAAGAGGCTAAAAGTCATAATTGAGTGAAATTTCAAATTTGTGAGCTAGTTTGAGATATTTGTTTGATGTTTATAAAAAAAATATGATCCTATGAAGCTAAAAAATATTAAGAACATGTTGGTACAATTATGCCTTTGTCATTAATGTAAAAGGGGAAGAAGTACAAGTGGTTTTCCATTAATAAAAAAGGGGGAGATTGTTGGCACGTTATTACATATGTATTTTCATTGATGAAAAAAATAATTAATGACAAAGTGGATGATGGATTAGGGTCAGAGAATGATGATGAAATGATGATTTTGAGGTGATCTTAGTTGATTTAGCGAGGATGGCTTGTTCTTGAAAGCCTATTCATGTGACCTAGCTAGCTTAGGTGATGGTGCATGGTGGCATGGGCTTCTTGGTAGCTTAAGAAGCATGTTGAAATGATGAAGAGAATGTTTTGAGACTACTTGGCAATTGATGCAGCCTATAATTCACTGATAAAATCCTAGGCACGCTGGCACATCACTCAGCCTAGACTGATCACTCAACCAAAGCGTGTCAAGGTACCAAACCCCTCTTTAGGGTTACTATTATAGGATGTTAGTGTGATGAAGACTTAAATCATTCAGATCTATGAGTAATATATCATTTTATAGTACATATTCAGATCTAGGTCTTAAAGTATCATGAATCAAACAATAATCATAGCAAGAACATTCATGCAGTAGTAAACTATAACCATGATTAACACCTTGATTTAGTCAATGAACTCCATTATATTAAATGTAGTAATACACAAAATCTTCTTACTATAGATAATACCATGGATTATGCACATATCATGTTTGGTAGCATAACCTCACAATAACTTAGTTGTCACATGCCACACTATACCTATGCTACACAGTTCACTACATATTTATAAGGGTGGGGACTTTCCCTTCACCACTTATCTAATCCCAAAATAGGTCACATGCTATTATTAGCCACATGCCGTTACAAAATAGCCACACATGCAAGTGTGCTAACAATAGACTTCTTCTAGTTAACTGTCAGTAGTAAATCTATTCTCAGCCTGTATCCATGCAAAGCGCTTCGTAGCCGATCCTCCAAAAATAGCCAATGCATTTTATGTAAGTGTTTAACCGGTTTCTGTGCTCCACCCGCCATCTTCCAAAAATGGATCCTCATCGTGAAAACGGCTAAGTCCTGAATCTTTCTCTTTCCTCAACACGTGATTCCTTTCCGATCCTCCCGCACTTTTGAATTTTCTCTGCCCTCCCATGTGAGCCTTCTGTATGTTCTTTTCTAAGTGTCATACTTTAACTGATCAACATTACCCCACACTAATTTCATTTCTGCCCTGTAAATGGTTGTCTCCAAAATGAATCAAAGAATATGAATAGAAAAATAGAAACAATTTTGATGAATAAAAGAATGTCTTTACCCTGATATATCTTCTACTTCAATTTGAAGAATAAATTTTGGGTATTCTTATTTTATTTCCACCTCTAAAGTCTGCCAATCATTGAGCTCAACCTCTGCCTTTTTTGGGATATCCACTGCAATTGAATCTAACTCATCTTTTACAATCTCTCCTTTCTCATTCTATAAGACCAACACAATGTTGGACATGGAAGTCATTCTTCCTTATAATAGGTCCATATTTTGTGTGATGAGTTTCCTAAGCTCATCTAGCCTTTCCTTATATGGTTCTTGAGCTATTGTAAGGGCCTTGTGCTTCTAATTAATAAGTGCTAATCATTATGTGTGGCCCAAGGTCTCATATTTCATGGCATTCAAGACTTCACTATCTTCCAAAATGGTCTTGGTTCTTATAACTGCTTCTGGGGATGTACAAATATTAAGTGCTTGATCTACTTTCTTCATCTCCTCCTGCAAGATCTAAAGCAACCCCTTATATGATGTAATCTTTCTCATCACTGAAGCCTTTTCCCACTCTACCTCATGTACTGGATCCTTTGGTTCTAGCATGTGCAGAGGTTCATCTTCAAGCACCAACTCCACCAAGGTTGTACATAATGAATTATCGAAGGAATTTTTTTGGGTACCTTTGGCTTTAAGTGTGACTTTGCTTTCATGATATTGTTCCCAACTTCCTCTGCCATGTTGATGAAAACAAATTTATTCTTCTGTGCTAAGTATTTTTCTTGCTTTGGGCATGCTATTTCTGCATCCTTACTTTTGATTTCCTCCCTTAGCACCCTAATTGTTGCAGCCTTATCCATATTTCTCCATGCCACCTTTATCGATACCTTCACTAAAGCGTTTCTTACTTATTCATCTAACATAATAGTAGGCTTTAGCATTATGTGTCTAGCCTGAGGTGTCTTCTTCAACCTCCTTGATACACATGAATCTTCACATACATCAAATTCTGGTTCATCCATGTGTGTGTGCATTGACCATGATAGTTTCTTCCTTGTGCGCATGGTTGCCATATCTTCATCCATCAGCTCCTAGCCATAAAAATCCTTTTATGTCACTGTGCTTTGAAAATGGGCATAGATAATTTTTCCTGTGTTCTCGGCATATCCCATGACTGGTGGAACATACTCTCCACTTGTTCTCTTTGATCTTGGCCCCTTAGGAACTTGGGATTCAAAATTTGGAGCTTGTTTTGATATACCCTGAGTAGTCTCGGTTATTGTCTCATCTACCTAATTTTATCCCTCTTCTCCATCCTTCATTTCTTCATCCTTTGGTTCTTCCATGTTCTCTAGAAGTGTAGGGGATTTGGGCACATTTTCCTCAGACTCTTCTGCCTCCTCGTTTAACTTTAATTTGCTTCTTCTTTTCTCAGTTGTATCCTTCTATGGAGAGAGTTGAGGTGATCTATGTATTGATTATGGAGTAACACCTTTGGTCCTTATTCTCATGAATACTCTTTTGAAATGATGATCTCCTTGTACCGCATCCAGGTCCTCATCATCACCTTCTTGTGGCTAGGGTGGAGTAGTCACGTGCTCAACTTATTCCATATTTGGAGGCTTCCTTCTATCTCTGTGCTCCACACCACCATTATATTCATGCTCATATTCATCATCTACTTGTATGGTCTCTGTGGGCTTAGGCACTAGAACATTTTCCATTGTATGCTTAACTTTTGGCGGCCCTGGGAGCGCAAAATCATTCTCCACATACTTAGTGTTCTCCAGCTTTGGCTTGAGTTAAAGGTACATAAGCACTGCTCCAGTGTCCCCAACTACCAAGCTTACATGATTCATTCTTATAATATCTGAGATAAACCTATCAATGTAGGCATTCCACCCTAGATATACATATTTCTTTCTCAGAGTGTGGTAGTCAGAATCTACCTTGTCTGCATTGAAGGTTAGGTGGCATGCATCTAAAAATAGGTGAACTGATGCTTGGAAATATCTTGCTATGAAGGCATACAACATTTTTCACCATGGGCTCCAATCCCCGTCCTTCATCACAAATCTCATGATGCAAAAATGATGGTAGACTGTAAACTGTACTGCCTTACCCACCACCAAAGGTAACTCTTGGGTATGCGCCACTCTTCTTCGAATGCTGTGTGGAGTCTATCATACCACTTCTCCACCCTCTACTTGAATGGTCCACCCATTGATCCTTCACACAAGTATTTTTGAATTATTTCCACTAGAGACTTGTGTTCCGTGGGGTACTCCAAAATATTCTCCTTTGGCCCATCAGGCACTCCAATTTCCATAAACACCAAAGAAAATAAACTAGTGCCAAAAATAATTCTATCACCTGTCTACGCTTCTTCAATGATTGTCTTCATTATGTGATCCACGATATTATAGACCACTCCTTGAGACATCTTCTTTGCAATGCGAATCCACATTGTGTTTACCTGCAACCACCTTTCTTTGTCATTAAGCTTTGTTATAAGATGTTCAGCTTCTTGCACTACTGGGTACTTCTTCAATTTGTCAATGTCCATGCCACACAAACCTTTGGATATTACTTGTATAAATCAGAACATATACAACAGAATAATATGACAGAACACCAAAATATAGATAAATGATGAAAATATGCTCATATAATATCTTTGCCACTTCGAGGGGGTAACCTCCAAACCATACAAGAACACTCCAATACTCAATATGATCCTTAACTATAACCTTCTAACCCCTATATATACCATTCTAACCTATGGACAATACTGAAGCTGACCTCCTAAGCATAATACATCATAAATGAATGATATAATAAGATAAGGGGATGTGTGCCACATGTCGGCATCTCCATCAATACATATACATCATAACATTCTTTCCCTAGGTACATAGCATTCCTTCCCTCCTTGACATATTTCATCTGAAAACATGCCAGAAGAAACCATGTAATGAGTGATGTTGGTAATTTTTTACACATTTGCACCATGATCGATCATCCATCCATATGTGATCCTAGTTTTAGATGATACATATCTGAACTAATATCCATATTCTGTTGCAGCTACTCTGATTCCATTCATGACCATAGTTTATCATCCTTGGATTCCATGCATAACCAACATAAGGATTCAATGCATAACCATAATAAGTGATTCCATGTATCCATAATAAGGATAACCATAATAAGGATTCCATGCTTCATAATTGTTGCTCCATTGATCCCTTGTATAAATAAAGTGATTATTCCTCCAATTACCTGTATATCTATATTGGTTGGAAATATGATGTGCCCTGGGATATCTCCATGATTTTTTTCTCTCATGTTGATGTGGATTTCCATATGTTGCAGTTGTAGTATCCTCAACCTTATCAACCTATTGCTGAACTTTCTTTTGAGTCTTCCACCTTTGCATTTGATATTTTCTTTTTCTCTTGAGTAGATGAATCATCATTTCCTTCTTTTTCAACATGTTCCTATTTAGAATCATCCTTATTCCCTTCTTCTCCATATTCTAAATCATCCTCATGGTCTATATTGACTATTCTTTGATTTCTGACATTAAGCTACTGATATCCTAGATAAAGTGACCTTCTTCTTTTTGTACCAAATCTTCATAAACTTATTTTTCATATTAATATTAATTGTCCCCAATGTCTCTAACCAAGGATACCTAAGAAAAATATCCAAAAAATCCATATATAAGGAAAAAAAATTCTGAATGTAAAGTATATTTGTCCATAGTAAGTTTTAAATCTTCAAAAATTTGAATTTTCTTACCATTCACTTGAGCTTCTTTCTGATATTACTTTCTTGAATATGTAGATGTTGAGCCATATCCTTGTTGATTTTTTATAACGAATTAGGTTTTATGGAAACAATTATCTTATTCCTTTGAATGCATCCATGAAACTGAAATATGGTTCTTCCTTCTTGGGAGCTATAATATCTTCTTCTGCATCAATATCTTGTTTTTCTTCCTCTTCTTCATAGTTTCTTCAACTTCTTCTACGTTTGATTCTTCAATATATGCTGGCCATCATATTCCCTTGAATCTTATTCACCTTCCTCTTCATATTCTAGGTCTCTCTTGATTCTTCAATATATTCTTCCCCATCATCTTCCTTTGACTCTTCTTCCTCTTTGTGGTCCCATCTATCCATAAAAAGTTGTTCCATTTCTTCCCAAGACCAATCCTTCCAATCATTTTTTAACTCAGAAAACCAAATCCATGTAGGACCACAAAGATAATGTGAAAACCTATTCCTTGTCATGAAATATAAAAAATATATATTCAAATTTTATCCAGTTCTTTAGCATCCATCTCACCATTTCCATAAAAATTTGTTATCCTCGTGATCATGATTAGGGTTTAGGAATTCTGAAAAATATTTAGGTAGATGGATAAAAACACAAAGCACAAACCCTAACTAAAATTTCAAGAGATTTCTGAAAATATAAATTTTGATAAAAAATACCACAATTTGCGTCCTAAAAAGTGAATTTATGAAAAAAACTAAAACACCAATAAAATATGCAAAATAGATCCAATGGAGCTGAAATTTTCAGATATTTTTAATTATATTGTTTATAAATTATGATGAAAATTGTGGGAAAAAATTAGACACCCTCTTCAAGATATATTCGAAACAAAAAATTAGGGTTTTTTCCCTAATTTTGGCCAAAATCGTTGCTCTGATACCACTTGTAAGGATATTACTTGTATAAATCAGAACATTTGTAGGGTGAGTAGAATAATATGAGATTGAACACCAAAATATAGATAAAGATGACAATATGCTCATATAATAGATTTTTCACTTCGAGGGGGCAACTTCAATACCACTTCGAGGGGGTAACCTCCGAACCATGTTGTAACACTCCCTAATACTCATATGATCCTTCTACAACCTTCTAGCCCCTATATATACCATTTAACCTTGGACCATACTGAGGCTGACCATCCTAACTTAATAAATCATAAACTGAATGATATAATAAGATAAGGATGTGTGCCACATGTTGGCATCTCCATCAATACATATACCATAACATCCTTTCCCTAGGTGCATAGCAAATCCTTCTTTGTCTCCAGGATTATGGCCATATCAGTTAAATCACCATCCAGATCTACTCCTAAGGCCCTTAACCCTGTTACTATTAAGATCAACAAATGTGATCCTAACCCTACGTCCTGCGAAAGTAGAAGAAATCTTCATGGAATTTTCTCATTAACCATCAATACAATGGTTCATATTTCCCAAAGTATGGAAGATCATATAACTGGTAGACTCCAATTACTTCAGTTAACTTCTCCCTAACATCGTCATAAACTATGCATGTCTTTTGTTATGCGCTTATTTTAATTTGTGTTTAATAACACATCCAGCTCCTTATTTTTTTGATGTTCGATGGTTGTACAAAAAACACTGATCTTTACTCTTCACATATGTGGGAATCCCATTCTTGACCCACGATCACACCCTCCAAATATTACATTTTTGATAAATTACTCTCAGGGAGTCATTTCTTCCTCCACTTCCTACCTTCTTCTTCCCTTTTACTCCTACTGGTAGGTGCTTTCTTTGGTGCTATCTATAACCTGTCAATCTTCTCTTTTCAAACACTCACCTTTTATCTCCTGCAACATAAAAACCCAGACTTTAGATTGATTCAGTGTGCCCTAGTTGAAATCACATGCTCTAGCTCTTTGTATAATGCATCTTGCTTCAGTCAAACCCTTCACCTATGGGAACGCAAGCTTCCTTCCTGCACAAATCTTCTCATCATGTCTAGATTCACACTCTTTGCACCTGAACACTCTTGCTCAGCTCGTTCACACTTATCTCTTTCAAATTATCTTGATTGCAATGGTAAGAATGAACTTGCATCCTAGTCCTTATATAGATTTTCAAAAATTTAGTGCATTTATTTCTCCTTTCACCTACCAACTTGTGCAATCCTCTCATTAATCAACCATTTTCATTCCTTCCACGCTGTATATCTTAGCACCAAAGATATAACCTTCTAGCGCGCCTTCCTACCTTCTATCTACGGACTTCTCTTCAGCGCGCCTTCCTACCTTTTATCTACCTCGTCACTATGCCTTCCACTGGTAGTCTTCATGGCCTTTGCTTACCTCATGTTATACTTGTTTCTTCATTTATCTCCACCTATGGTCCTCATTTCCAGAAGTAACTTTTTTTTAATTCTCCAACTTGAATAACACCCGTAGCAGTTTGTTCCTTTCATGTTATACTTATTTTCAATAGTCCTATACCTGGATATCAATAACCACCCCACACTAAGGGTATGTGTAGTCCTCCGTGCATAAAAATCTTCCAAATAGTAATTAGCTTTTGGCATGTAAATGCACTTATTACACAAACACACCAACTAAATTGACAAAGCATAACGACAAAGAAGGAAACAAATTAAGGAAATGCAAAATTGAAAACCTAATCTAAATGGCAACACTACCTTATTACAAACACCAAGAGGACTTATTTATAGTAGGGCTTCAACCTACTCTCGTTGAAGTATCTAGGTAACCATATTCCATCAAGTACCTCTAATTGAAAAGCATATGTTTCAAGTATGTGAGTGATAACATATGGCCCCAGCCAATGTACTTTGAGTTTACCTAGATGGCGCAAAAAATTAGAATCATAAAGGAGCACCATTTGTCATATCTCAAGATTTTTATCCTTGATGTGCTTGTCATGCCATGCTTTCTACCTAGACTTATCTTGTTTTTGACTCCAACATGCTATGGCTCATCACTCATCCATCTTGATTAACTTTTCAATCTGTTCTTCTAATGCTTTCTCATCAGCTAGACCTCCAGCACGTGCATAATACACAAAGAAGGTAACATGAATTCCATAGGAAGAACTGATTCTGTGCCAAACACTAACTGAAATGGTGTGTCTTTGTTCAACCTTTTATATGTTGTTTGATATGCCCAAAGTACTGTAGATACTTTATCATCCCAATCCTGTCTTCCAACATCATAGTTTTTTATCAATGTTTGGCTCAAAATTTTGTTGAAAGCCTTAGTAGTCCCATTTTCTTGAGGATGGTATGGTTTAGTTTTATGGTGTGCAATCATGAATTCATCTAATAAAATTCTGATTGTCTCATTCAGAAAGTGTGTGCCCCTATCATTGGTCAAACTTAAAGGAAATCCATACCATGTAATAGCATTTTCCCATAGAAACCTAGTTAGTCCAGGCCTTGGTCATACCCAAGGGGCTATGGACGCTGGGAGCTATTGGGTATGAATATCTAGTCCATTTTATTATTATTCTTCATTGACATGTGCATAAGTGGTTTTGGAGGGGCTAGATGTTATGTTTTGTCGTTAGGGAGGGGCCACATGGTACTTATGTTCTAATTTTGCGTTGGGGGTCACTTTTGGACCATGGCGACTTAAAAGGTGAAAAGTAACTTAAGTTACTTTATGTTATTGGCCCATCCTAAGGAAAAATGCGACTAGGACCTTTTAGGGTTCTTTTGCCTTGGAAAAGGTTATATAAGGAGTTGAGGGGAGAAAGGAGAGGATACTTTATGCATACTCAACTATTTCTTTTCATGTGCAACTGTTGTTTGCAAATCTTCAGCTTGTGGAGTGAGATCCCACAGGAACCCTAGCTTCGGTGGTGAGAGATCCATCCCTAGCTAGCAGGGCATTCTTCGGTAGTGAGAGATCTACCCTAGCTTGTCATTTTGGAGCTGTTTTCAGGGCTGATTCATAGAGATATTTTCAGGGGTTTTAGAGATAGGGTTTTGAGGGTTTTTGAGAGGTTTGGTGAAGATAATCAGTGAATTTTCAGATCAGACTTATGGCAGCAATAAAGGAAGGGTTTGGCATCATTTTTAGAGGTTTTCAAGGGTTTTTGACCATCTACCAAAAAAGGCGACTTGTTTTGGAGATTGCAGCCCTTATTTGGAGGGTTTCCAGTTGGCCATTTTCAAATCTGAGGGTTGGAATATCATCTTCTATATTTGTAAATGTTATTTCCAAAGTTTCATAATTTTTGCACTTGTATTCAAGAAGATATGAATTTTAGAAGTTTTCCAATTGTTTAGGGCACGCTGTAATTTTCTGGCAGTATTCTATTATCTGAAAAATTTCAAAAATAATTTCCTAGTGTTAGTTTTATTTGTATCAAGCTCTCTATAAATTTTCAAGTGATTCGGGCAAGTATTTTGTGAGTTATAGATTTATTTCTATTCGCTGCCCTAGTTTTATTTTCTGCAAAAATCAGAATTCTGTTTGGCTGCAAATTGTCAGTATTTTGTGCTTTTCTAAGTGGTATCCCACAAGGGATATTTCAGTGGTATCAGAGCAGTTGTTTCTCCAGCCTGTTGGGGTTGAAAGATGGGAGACAAAGACAGTGATGAGATGGGTGTGGATCTGATGAAACAATTGTTCACCAATATGGTGAAGCAGCAGGAGACTACCAATCTCTATTTAAGCCAGCTCACTGAGAGATTAGCACAGGGCAGGATTGATGCTCATACGGAGAGAGGAGAAAATAGCAATATGGGACAACATGGTCAAAGAGGTGAGGATGGACATTCAGGGCAACGGTCTCCCCATTCTTCTACCAGGCCTTTGGGGATTCACGAACCTTCTTTCGTGAAGGATCCAGAAGTTTCACAGGTACGGCAGCCAGTGGATATTTTAGATGAGGAGTCTTGTTGGGAAAGGTACCAGACCTTGAGTGATGGCTTTCGTGAGCACATGCCATTCCAGGAATATTGCAAAATGAAGATTGGCAGCAGGCCCAAGAGAGATTACCAGACACAGGCACCAGAGTTTCAGAGGAGATTGGGACAGATTTCCATTCCACACTTCGATGGTTCTAAGAAGTGTACTGCACAATCTTGGGTTCAGAAGTTGAAGACATACTTTGACTTGAATCCTATGCGAGAGGAAGATGCAATTAAGTTTGCAATCTTACATCTGGAGGGAGACGCTCATGATTGGTGGCATCATGGATTGATTACACAGGGACACATACACATTACTACTTATGCAGAGTTCACACAGAGGCTAGTGAGCAGATTTGATAGGAGGGACCCTGACAGGCATTTCAGGGAGTTGACTCATCTGAGACAGACCGGTTCCCTGGATCAGTATATCGCAGATTTTCAGAGGTTATCAGTCATGGTACCTGATGTTACGGAGATGAGGCTGATTTCACTATTCACGGCAGGGTTGACAGATGCTCTTGCTGGGTTTGTGAAGGCATTTGAGCCCTCTTCTTTACATGAGGCTATTAGGAGAGCTCATGATTTGGAGTTATCTACTCCTAAGTCGAGGTTTCCCCCTCGAGTACAGTCTAAGGTTTTTCCTTCTAGATCCGATGGTTCACAGCCAAAGGTACCTCCACCTAGGCAAGATGCAGCCAGGAAACCATTCATATCTAGGGAGGATAGAGATGAGTTGAGGCGAAAGAAACTATGTTTCGATTGCCGCACACCTTGGACTCCAGGACATGATTGCAGGGGTAGAGGGAAGGCCCAGTTCATAGAGGTCTTTGAGGAGAGTGATGGTGACGAGGAGTTGGACACACAGGGATTGGAGGAGGATGATGACGAGGCATTGGATAGTGCAGGAGTTGAGTAGGATAGCGAGACCTTTCCTCAGGAGACTATCGCCACTTTGTCTAGTACCCCGAGGTACAAGGCATTCAGAGTTAGGGGAGTTTTACAGGGGCAGCGAGTAGTGGTACTCATTGATAGTGGGGCCACCCACAACTTTATTGATGCCTCATTGGTTGAGAGGCGAGGATTACAGACAAAGGACTTTGAGGGCTTCAACGTGGTTGTAGCTAATGGAGAGTCTATGAGGTGTACACGGCGGGTACCCCAATTGAGCATCACGATGGGTAACTATACAGTTACCGATGACTTCTATATTGTTGGTATTGGAGAGACCAACATAGTGCTAGGAGTACAGTGGCTCCATTCCCTTGGCGAGTTTCGGACTAACTTTCAGACTATGGAGTTGAAGTTCAAGTCTGAAGGGAGGAATGTGATTTTGAGGGGCTTATCTTCAGAGGCACCTCGGGTTGTTACAGCTAAGAGAATCGAGAGGATTTACAGGCACAATGGGGTGGATTGGGCAGTACATTGCTTGGTTTCGACCAAGAAGTCAGAGGATGGGCAACATGAGTATCATGTGGACATACAGGGCCTATTGGACAGGCATAGTACAGTTTTTAGTGACATACCTCCAGGCATACCTCCAGATAGGGGATTTGAGCATGTGATTGAGCTCGAGGATGCTAGACCAGTGGTTACTTCTCCTTACCGTCACCCCAAACGGTTTAAGGATGAGATCGAGAAGACTATCCATGAGCTCATTGATATGGGGCATATTAGACCGAGTTCCAGTCCTTTTGCTTCTTCGGTGGTATTGGTGAAGAAGAAGGATGGGACCATGCAGATGTGTATAGACTACCATGCCTTGAATAAGAAGACAATAAAGAACAAGTATCCAGTACCACGTATTGATGAGTTGCTTGATGAGCTACATGGTGCTATCTATTTTTCAAAAATAGATTTGCGATCTGGATATCATCAGATCAAGGTCAGGGAGCAGGATGTGCATAAGACAGCTTTCAGATGCCATTACGGTCACTTTGAGTTCTTGGTGATGCCCTTCGGACTGTCTAATGCTCCAGCTACTTTCCAGTCTTGCATGAACCATGTGTTCAACCGCCACCTGCGGAAGTTTGTATTGGTTTTCTTTGATGATATTTTGGTCTACAGCAGGACTTGGGAGGACCATATCAGGCACCTTGGTGAGATATTGGGGATATTAGAAGCTAATTCGCTATATGCGAAAGCTTCTAAGTGTGAGTTTGGCATGACCGAACTTCTATATTTGGGATATGTGATTGGTGGGGGTGTAGTGAAGGTGGATAGAGAGAAGATACGGGCAATTCTGGATTGGCCGCCACCTAGGACATTGACACATTTGAGAGGATTTGTGGGTTTGTGCACATACTATAGGAGGTTCGTGAAGAATTTCTCTCGGTTGACTGCTCCATTGACCGATTTGACCAAGAAGGGGGCATTTGCTTGGTCAGAGGTAGCACAACAGGTTTTTGATCACCTCAAGGAGGTGATGAGTTCGTGTCCCGTTCTCGCATTACCAGATTTCTCTCGCCCATTCATTCTAGAGTGTGATGCATCAGGAGAGGGTGTTGGGGCAGTTCTCATGCAGGATAGGCATCCCATTGCCTATGAGAGTCGGAAATTGAAACCCGTGGAGAGAGGGTATTCAATTTACGATAAGGAGATGTTGGCCATTATGCATGCTTTGGCCAAATTCAGACAGTACCTTGTGGGCAGCAAATTCGTGGTTCGTACGGATCACAACAGTTTGAGGTTCTTCTTGGGGCAGAAGGAGCTCAACGATCGCCAGCAGAGATGGGTGAACAAGGTACAAACCTATGACTTCGACATAGAGTACACTAGAGGTAAGAATAATATTGTTGTTGATGCTTTATCTAGGAGGCCTTACCTCACTTCTATGCTTAGTTCTATGTCTGAGATTTCAGCGGATTGGAAGGCTCATATACTTGTTGAGTATTCCAAAAATCAGTTTGCATGTGAGATCATGGATGGTATTATACAGGATGACCGATACAGAGTAGTGGATGATCTCATTTTCTACAAGGATAGGATTTTCCTTGTACCAGGGTCCAAGATGAAGGAGAAGATCCTTCGAGCAGTACATGATACACCACTAGCTGGGCATCCTGGGTATTTCAAAACATACAGGTTTATCAGGGAGAGATTTGCATGGAAGGGGATGAAGGACGATGTCCTTAACCATGTCAGAGAGTGTATGGTTTGCCAGCAAACCAAATCCGAGCATTCTTTTCCAGCAGGATTACTCCAGCCTCTTCCCATTCCCGAACAGAAATGGGAAAGCATATCGATGGACTTTATCATAGGACTTCCCTTGGTGCATGGGCATAACTGCATTTATGTTGTAGTTGATCGATTAACTAAGTATGCTCATTTCTTTTCCCTACCCAAGGGGCATGAGGCAGTGGATGTGGCCCGGATCTTCTATACAGGTATTTTTAGGCTACATGGGTTGCCTAAAAATATTGTCAGTGACAGGGACAAGATCTTCATGAGCACCTTTTGGCAGGAGATCTTCAGACTAGCAGGTACGGAGTTGACTCCTAGCACTAGCTACCACCCACAGACAGATGGGCAGACGGAGATAGTCAATAAGTGGATAGAGGGCTACTTGCGGAGTTATGTGTCGGGACATCAGCGGGCCTGGATTAGATGGTTACACATGGGTGAGTATTGCTACAATACCACCTATCAGATGAGCATAGGTATGACTCCTTTCCGAGCCTTGTATGGGTACGACGCCATGACATTTGTGGATTTGGTATTACCAGATAGCCGAGCTCCCAAAGCTCGAGATTGGTTACAGGAGAACCAAGATGTTCTGAAGGCCCTCAGGGAGAACCTTCAGAAGGCACAGAATCAACAGAAGGTATATGCAGATCGGCACAGGATAGAGAGGTCTTTTGAGGTTGGGGATCTAGTATTCCTACGTTTGCAGCCATATAGGCAGTCCTCACTGAAGCAGAAGGGTGCAGAGAAATTGAAACCACGGTTTTATGGTCCGTACCGGGTAGTTCGACGAGTTGGGGCAGTTGCATATGAGCTAGAGCTACCGGAGCACAGTAAAATACATAATGTCTTCCATGTGTCGTGCCTTAAGAAGGCACTTGGACAACATATTGTACCATCTACAGAGTTGCCGCCACTGGATGAGGAGGGGAAGCTGGTGTTAGAACCAGAATCCATTATTGAGGAGAGACAGAGAGGCCTTAGGAGCAGAGTGATCACAGAGTATTTGGTGAGGTGGAAGGGATTGCCACTTGAGGATGCGACTTGGGAGGGAGAGCAGATTTTGCAGCATCCAAATTTGCATTTGCTTGAGGACAAGCAAAATTTGGGAAGGGAGGACTGTAATGTCCCCTTTCCTACGCCATAGGCCTAGGGGCCAACTCGAGTCCAGGCCTTGGTCATACCCAAGGGGCTATGGACGCTGGGAGCTATTGGGTATGAATATCTAGTCCATTTTATTATTATTCTTCATTGACATGTGCATAAGTGGTTTTGGAGGGGCTAGATGTTATGTTTTGTCGTTAGGGAGGGGCCACATGGTACTTATGTTCTAATTTTGCGTTGGGGGTCACTTTTGGACCATGGCGACTTAAAAGGTGAAAAGTAACTTAAGTTACTTTATGTTATTGGCCCATCCTAAGGAAAAATGCGACTAGGACCTTTTAGGGTTCTTTTGCCTTGGAAAAGGTTATATAAGGAGTTGAGGGGAGAAAGGAGAGGATACTTTATGCATACTCAACTATTTCTTTTCATGTGCAACTGCTGTTTGCAAATCTTCAGCTTGTGGAGTGAGATCCCACAGGAACCCTAGCTTCGGTGGTGAGAGATCCATCCCTAGCTAGCAGGGCATTCTTCGGTAGTGAGAGATCTACCCTAGCTTGTCATTTTGGAGCTGTTTTCAGGGCTGATTCACAGAGATATTTTCAGGGGTTTCAGAGATAGGGTTTTGAGGGTTTTTGAGAGGTTTGGTGAAGATAATCAGTGAGTTTTCAGATCAGACTTACGGCAGCAATAAAGGAAGGGTTTGGCATCATTTTCAGAGGATTTCAAAGGGGTTTTGACCATCTACCAAAAAGGGCGACTTGTTTTGGAGATTGCAGCCTTTATTTGGAGGGTTTCCAGTTGGCCATTTTCAGATCTGAAGGTTGGAATATCATCTTCTATATTTGTAAATGTTATTTCCAAAGTTTCATAGTTTTTGCACTTGTATTCGGGAATATATGAATTTTAGAAGTTTTCCAGCTGTTTAGGGCACGCTGTAATTTTCTGGCAGTGTTCTATTATCTGAAAAATTCCAAAAATAATTTCCTAGTGTTAGTTTTATTGTTATCAAGCTCTCTATAAATTTTCAAGTGATTCGGGCAAGTATTTTGTGAGTTATAGATTTATTTCTATTCGCTGCCCTAGTTTTATTTTCTGCAAAAATCAGAATTCTGTTTGGCTGCAAATTGTCAGTATTTTGTGCTTTTCTAAGTGGTATCCCACAAGGGATATTTCATGGCACTCATTATAACCTATATAATTATACATCTGGCATGGTATATTCAATTTCCTATACTTCTTCTCCTAACCATATTCTTGGATAAATGGTATCTGGTCCAGAATTACTTTTCCCTGGTTTTACCACAACTGTGAAATCAAATTCTTAAAATAAGAGCACCCATCTGCATATGTGCCCCTTGTAAAATAGGTCTTGTTTACCAAATACTTCAATGTCATATGATCTATATAAAATACAAATGGTGTAGCTAGCAGGTATTGTCAGAATTTATGTAGCGCATAGATCACTGACAAATCTTCGTGCTCTGTAGTTATGTAATTTTGTTTTGTAGGAGTCATCTTTCTACTAGAAAATAGATAGGATGATATATAATACCTTCTTTAGGCTAAGCCAATACCATGCCAATGGCCATACCAGAGGCATCCACATGTACATGAAATGGTTGGTCCCATGAAGGAAAATGTAGAATAGGCACGGTAGTAAGTTTCTCCTTCAATGTCTCGAATGCACATTGTTGCGGTTCTCCCTAGTAGAACGTACCTTTCCCTTTCAGTAACTCCTCCAATGGTGTGGAAAATTTGGCATATCCTTTAATAAAATTCCTGTAATATCCTGTATGAACCAAAAATCCATGCACCTCACTCTGACTGGTAGGCTCTTTTAGGCCTATAATGACTACAACCTTAGCTAGATCAACCAACAAACCTTCCTTGTAGATGATGTGTCCTAACAATATTCCAAACGATGTAGTAAATAGGAACTTCTTGATATTCAAAGAGATACTCAACTGTCTACATATTTCAAACATTAAGCATAGATTGTCACAATGATCTTTAAGTAATCCATACACCATCCAATCATTCAAATAGACCTGTAAGAAGTTGTGAATAAAATCCTTGAATGCTTGAACAACTATGTGCAAAAATATAGCCGCACATTTTTCAGACCAAAAGGCATTATAGTATAGGCGAAGCTACCCCATTCAGTAGTAAAAGTAGTCTTTTCCTGATCCTCTTGGGAAATCCTAACTTGATGATACCTAGAGAACCCATCTGTAAATGAATAGATTTCACACCCTGCAACATCTTCTAGTATTTCCTCAATGAATGGCGTAGGAAAGGGATCAGTCACACATGTAACATTCAACTCCCTGTAGTCCACATAGATCCTAATCTATCCATCCTTCTTGATATTGATCACCATTGGACTAACCCATTCTGACTCATCAAGGGGCTTGATAATCCCAGACTTCAACATTTTGTCAATCTCTTCTTTGACCTTTTCGCACAAGTTGGGGTTCATCTTGTAGGGTCTCTTTCTAACTGGGGTGTGCACCCTCTTTAAGATTTATCTTCATCTCCCCTAATGATTCATGCATGCCTTTAAGTTCATGGTACCCTCGAGGGAATAAGTCTTGATAATCCCATAGTAACTCTATGATTTTTTCCACTTCAGAGTCTGACCAATAGTCTCCAATTATGGCTTCCTTAGGCTCAACATCTGATCCAATATTCACCTTCTTTGTCTTCATAGGTTCATGATAGGCATGCATGGTCTTATCTGCACTATCTAACACCTCACGCCTACCTGTTGAATGGTTTATATCCAGATCTTCTACTTCTTCATCATCCACTAAGTAGACCATTTTTCCTTTTTCTTTCTCAAGGCAAGTGTGCTGAAGTAGTGTGGCATCGGCCTCTATCTCTTCAACAAGATGCACTCCTGAGTTTCCTTCATCCAATAACTCCTGAAGGATTCTTCAGCCTTGGCACTATCTCCCATAGTTAAGTGCTTTATGAATTTTAATGCTTCTTCCACCAGAGGCTTGGTAGAGAAGAAGTCAAATGTCTGGGCCATTCCTGTAATTAAATCCTGCCAATTTCCAGTCTCTCTATGGAGTTCTATAGACATACCAAGTACGCACACATACTTGTAAAGTGGAATAAAACTTGTGCACCCATAGCGAAGGTGGTAAAGCTTCCTACCCCTCTGTCCAGAGTCTCTCACACTTCTGATGTGGTGTTGAACAGGTTGATTACCATGATAAGTACATATTTGAGTAGGTGCATTGCTCCTGTAGAACCTAGTGGCAAGAGCAATCCTAATTTCATTCCATCCTACAAGATTATCCTTGTGGACCACCCACCAGTGCGTTGCTGTCCCACGTAGTGTATATGCTAGCATATTTATTCTTTCTAGTGGGTCTATCCACTATTCCTCCATGGCACACAGGAACACCATATGATCTCCTTCTCCAGTGTAACAAGGTACCAAGTTGTTACCTATTCTCTTGACATAACGTGGTTTTTGCCCTTAGGAAATATGCTCTTTACTTCATGCCCTACCAACTCATAAGTGCTATGAGCCCAATTATCACAAGAAACACTTGTAGTATCACTAATAGACTGTGCATCCTCCCACTGAAGGATTCCTTCTTTACATGGCTCAAGCACCTCTGGATCCTGGATGGCATGTACATAAATCCTATTCAGGTCTTCTTCACTCAAGGGCTCAACATAGGGCACATATTTTCCATCTGTTAAAGGGATAATAACTCTTTCCTCCTTGTTTTCAAAACTGATATAACCCTTGTTGAACTGAAGATCAACATTATTTGCATAGCACCAAGGATGCCCCAATAGAGATGGGAAGCTATCTGACTCTACCAGCGCTAAAACCTCAAAGTCTCTAGTGAACTTGGCTCCTTGTATGGTAATGGATGCATCTTTTAAAACTCTGATGGGAGTGGCCTTAGTCCGATTAGCCATGAACAATACATTAGAGGATGGCTGCAATGGGGGTCTCCCCATTTGTACCCATGCATCTAAGGTAAGAACATTGACTTCCACACCTAGTATCAATCAATATATTACTCAATAGCCACCCATCCATAACAACATTCAGATTTATTTCTTTGTCATAATCTAGGCTATGAGGGGGAAGATTTGCATGTAGGGTCTGTCATCCAATCCCAAAAATTACACGCATAGTATTTCCTTTTAACCAATTCCCCAATAGTGGAATGATATTCTCCTGGCACAATAATTTGAACACTTCTCTTAAGTCCTTTATATCAGTTTGGACCATCTCTGATGCTTTCTTTTGCTCCATCTTCCATGATTGCTCTTTTAAATATTGTATCTCACCTTGAAGATTCCTGAGTACCTCCATGGTTTCCTGATAAACCTCCTTTTGATGGGTAGGATCTAGGTACCGTGCATGTAGAACCTCCTCCTTAGTGATGGTAGGCTTATACTGTAATGCTTCTCTGGCATGCACTGCTTTAGCGTGGGTCGTGATCTTTACTTGCAATGCCTCAGATTCTTGTTCCAACTTAGGCATCCACTGATTTTCCACAACATGTTGTATCCTAACCATCCCTGCACCTTTGTTTTCCTATTTATGTTGCTTGCTAAGATGCTCATATAGGTCAGGGAATTCCTCATAGCTATGATTCTTTCCACATAAAGAACATGTAATATTCTGAGGACATTCACGCCTGTAGTGGTTAGGAGATCCGCATGTATAACATGTTCTGTGAGGGAACTCACTTCTTCCACCACCACAGCCTCATCCTCCAAATCCACCATGGTATCCTCAACCTCAGCCACGACTGCCTTCAAAATTCCCTTCATTCCAATCATAGCACCTGATTGTGATCCCAATCCTGATGCTCATTCTTGCCTTTAGAGTTATCTAAAACTCTTGTCTGTTGTACACCAATATCTATAGCATCATGGATCTGACCAATCAGCCAAAAGTCTTCCATGTCATGAGTCATGGACCTACATATTTTGCAGTAGCATGAAACATTCTTCCTTATCACACATTGTAGTAATGGGAAGCGGCTAGCATCATGGTTTAAATGGCATATCTCATAGTCTAACACCAGTGAGCACACTGATCTATGGGGAAAACTATCCTTTGTGTGACCTTCCACTTCATAATATGTGCACCAAATCCCTATGCGCATCTCATGTGCTGAATTTTCCGATAGTTTCTCCAACTTCTTTACCATAGCTGCAATCTGTGCTTCTAAAAATGGGCTCACCCTAGTGTCTATACTTCCAACTACCTCAGTACACAAAGCTACTTCAAGTGCTTCACATGGATCAGTGTATGTTTTATGTGATAATGTCCTCATAAAAGGTGTAATCAAGCCTCCAACGAACCATTGTGCATGTTGGCTTGTGTGAATATCATAAGAAATCTTAGATAACAACATTTTAAAATGGGCACCATACTCTCTGACACTTTCAGTAGTGCCTTGCTTAATATCCTTGAGTGCACTTATACTCTTCTACTCAAACTCAGGGATGTGAAACTCTTTAAGGAATGCATATTTTAAAGTTGTATAGTCTACGCAAGTCTGATCAGGGTCAAACTTTCTGTACCAGCTTGTGTGCACGCCCTTGTAACATAGTAGAAAATTAGCTTTCCCTACACTCAAAAGACATGATTCCTTTTGCACACCACAATATTTCACACATATGTACGTGTTCAGCAGCATCTTCTATGCCCCTATACTCTGGAAGATGAAGAGACATCTCCATGTAAATATTCTGGGGTTGGTGCGGACCTTGCCCACCTGATCCAGAACCTCATGTGTTTCCTCTACCTCTAGAACCACCAGATCCACCAGAGCTAGAGCCACCTATACCTCCTGATCCCAAACCTATAGCTGGGGTCAGACCAGAAGATGTACTTCCCTATGTCCAAATTGTAGTACTGAACTATACCCCAATAGTCTGCGAAGTGTTACTACTCCCAGAAGATAGTCCAAAAATCTGCATGCCTAAATTCTGTGCAGATGATACACCTGAAAAGGTACTCCCATATAACAATGAAGTTGTTTACACTGCCATCACTATGCCTCTTATAAGACTCGATCCTTCTCTCTCAATACTTGAATTAACTTGCTAATTGTTTGTTGTACTAGATGCTGGAAAACCAAGCGCAAGGGCAAGGTTTCCAAGTGGATTCAGATGCATGCCCACGGCCCAGGTCATCTCTGCTGGCAGTGCTTCTACATGAGGCCAAGGAGGGTTCCCTGTCATGCTTTCCCAAATGGGGGAGTTCTTGATACTCAGGTTCCACATCTTCTATGTGAACTTCAAATCCTTCCCAAACTATCTTTCTCCACAACACCATTTTCTCTAGAACCTCACACTACTTCTCTACCTCCCTCTCGTGTGCCTCATTATACTTAAGTTTCCTTTCCTCTCTCTACCTCTATTCCTCTAGGTATTCCATATTTCACCAAACCTGCTCCTACCCCCATGCCTGGTGGGGTTTAGTTAGCCATCAGTTTTCTCTCCAAATTCAAAGTTACCATCAGGATCTTGATCGCCAGTGGAATGCCTTGTAGGTAAGTTCCCCTTGGATATCATAAAAACTAGAATTCAGCTACCTCTGGGCATGAATAAGTGGAAATTGAGTACTCCAAGATATAACTGTTCAAAACACCATGGAGCCATGTATCCACCACGTGAATCCAAATTAGATCAGCATCATAAAGGGTCTGAAATTATTCCTGCATCCAGACAAGTTTGTGATACCTCCAATTCTATTTTGATGCATAAACAATCAGCCACTCATATAATTCTACTTGAAATATAGTGAAGAAGCTCTCATATAAACTATCATATAGATTTTGTTCCACCCATATGCATGCATTAAACTCAGATCCAGTGCTGAACCTCCATGTGTATTCTTCTTCTAGATCATGTATCCACTCCTCAACACTTGCTAGGGTCAACTAGTATGTCTTCATCATGAACCATCCTGAAAACAACTGAAAAAGAGGTCCCGGAAATGGAACCAATGATGTAGCCTAGAATTCACCAGTAAAATCCCAGGCACACTGGCACATCACTCAGCCTAGACTGAGCGCTCACCCAAAGTGCGCAAAGGTACCAGGCCCCTCTTTAGGGTTGTTGTTGCAGGATGTTAGCATGATGAAGACTTAAAGCATTCAGATCTATGACTAATATATCATTCTATAGTACATATTCAGATCTAGATCTTAAAGTATCATGAATCAAACAATAATCATAGTGAAATCATTCATGCAGTAATAAACTATAACCATGATTAACACCTTGATTTAGTCAATAACTCCATTATATTAAATGTAGTAATACACAAAAGCTTCTTACAATAGATAATACCATGGATTATGTGCATATCAGATTTGGCAGCATAACCTCACAATAACTCAGTTCTCACATGCTCCTCTATGCTACACAGTTCACTACATATTTATAAGGGTGGGGAATTTCCCTTCACCACTTATCTAATCCCAAAATAGGTCACATGCTATTATTAGCCATGCGCCATTATAATAATAGCCACACATGCAAGTGCGCTAACAATAGACTTATTCTAGTTAACTATCATTAGTAAATCTATTCTCAACCTATATCCATGTAAATCACTTCGTAGGTGATCCTCCAAAAATATCCAATGTGTGTCGTGTAAGTTTTTAACCGGTTTGTGTGCTCCGCACACCATCTTCCAAAAATAGATCCTCATCATGAAAAGGGCTAAGTCCCAAATCTATCTATGTCCTTTGCATGTGATTCCTTTCCAATCCTATCATGCTTTTGAATGTGCTCTAGTGTGTTATGATGCTTTAGGAAAAAATTCAGGTTTCCATGATGAGTACTTTGTTTTTTATGTCACATTTGGTGAAACATAGTCAAGAACAAGGATATTTCCATCTCGAATTGGGTCTTCTGATGCTCACCCTAAATTATGTGCTTTTCATGGGACATTATGGCTTTAAAATATGTTTATACATTGATTCTATAAGGTTTCAAAAGATAATGTTGTCATTTCATCGTCATATTCTTATGAATGAATGTTAAGAAGGTAAATAACTCATTATGTGGTTGAAACCCTATCTTCAAAGTGGTTTGAGAGATTTTATTCTTAAGTGGATAGTTTTTCTTGATAGTGCTTGGATGATTATTATAACATGTAGAGGACTACTTAATATTTCTAGAAATGTATGGTAGAGCTTATGGTGATGAGTGGACCCCACTCAAACAGGCCATTTTATGAAGAATTTCAGTTTGGGAGAAGGTTGTCCAAATGAGTTACAAACTAAATTATCATTATGTGATTTATGTGAGTTTTAATTGATGTCAAAATAAGTTTTAGGTCACATTGATGCATATGAATTGTCAATTATAATCCATTTATGTTGATTAATCAAAGGGTAGTTTTGGGTAGTAAGAAGCAATCTTTAGTAAAATTGACATTACATGAGATACATGAGTAGTTAGGAGGTTATTCATATTGTGTTGGAAAGAGAATTATGATATATTTATAGTTATATAATTTTTTTCTCATGGTGATGAGTTTTGTTATGGTTTCCATGTCATTTTATGGACAAGAATATTTTTGGATTTGTAGGACATGACATCTTTTTTTGAAAGAATGAGTTGGTTAGTGCATAAAATGGATTAGGTGATGCTTGATATCACCTATAATATGAATATGGATTAATTTTGCATCAAATTAATTTATTTTTAGGTCTTGAATGTATTAGTAAGGGTGTTAAATAGTTTTAATTTGAAAATTACTTTTTAGGAGGCTTGATTTGGTGAAGGAAAAATTTGCTTTGGTTTGAACCAAGGAATGTTTCATGAGTTCTAGCTTAAATAGATGTGTTCTACAGGTTCTCAAATTTTCATTTAATGGTCACATGCCATATTTGAGGTGTTCTTGGGTGATCTTGAGGCCAAAAGGTGAAGACATAATGTTGGAAACAAGTGTTTTGTGAAGTTAATGAGCCATTAGGCCCATTAAACAAAATAATTTGATATTTTTATGATAATTGTGACCATGGATGATGTTTTAATTTCATTTTAAACATGTGTGGTTATTTTTAGATCTTTAATAAAAAAATTATTGTTAGGAGATTTTTCTCATTCCAATGATGGGGATTTGAGGATTTTTGTGCATGGAAGAAGGGTTTTGGATAGGTCGATCTACTTGGCTCAATTTTGACTATTGTGATAAAGTTTATTGAATTTTTTGAATATAAGGGGGTCTAGTTAAAGGAGGGAAACTAACATCATTTTAATTTTAATCAAGAAGAAGCTATAAAAGTATAGTTTTGGGTGCTTTTGTGAGGTAGTTGTGTGTGTGTGTAAGAAGTGCAACCTATGTGTGATTGTTTTGTAGGTTTATGAGCATGATTTTAGATATGATAAATTGAGTGACATGTTGAGGAATTTTAGAAAGAATGTGTGTAATGCTTTTAAGTTTTGAGTAGTGAAGAAAGTGTTATTTTATGAGAGATTGAAGACCTAGGGTTTGAACAAGAGGTTGTGAGCTGAATTTGTGATATCTATTAGTTGTGGTAGAAAAAACACATCAGATTTATCCTTCATTAGGTTGTTGAGTGGGTGATTGATCATATTGGGGGGGGTTGTAGCCTCCTTTTGGAGTTGATTCTTCACAAAGCTAGGGGTTTTGCTCCTTGTAGGGTTATAACTCTACTAAACTAGGGTTTGGTGCTCATTATGAGGTTGTTTCCTCACTAATTTTGAAACATATCATTATAAAGATTGTTTTTCAGTGGTTTTTCTTCCCCTTGAGGTTTTCCCACTTATATCTTGTGTCATGTGTTGATTATCTTGTTCATGGTTCATTGCATATATGATATTTGATAGTGTGCACACATTAATGGATGGTTAAGTGGTTTTTTGCTTTCAATAAGCAATCCAAAATATGATTTAATTTTTAAAGGGTTGATTCAACCCCCCTCTCATTCCATTGTGCTTTTAACATAACTTATTGTAAATATTATTCCTAAAGCACTCCAAGCTCTCCTATATTCCTCTAAAGTAGTAACACACTCTAGGAGTAGATCCCATATAGGTATGAAGAAAACTCAACTAGGTTATAGAGTCACACTTTTCAATATAAACACTATCTAAGCCAAGTCAAGATAACAACACCAAAACATGCTAAATTTATCAAGTGATAAATTTTCCAAATCTAGTTGCATACATATATATTTCACATGCCCTGTGGACAACTATGTGAGGTTTTAAGCCTCTTAAGATTATTTCCAATGAAGGGCTATGCAGGTTTCACTTCATCCAAACTAACATTTTTGTAAGGTTTCCCACTGATGGTTAGATTTTGAAGTTATTTCACATCATACTAAGGGTTTCAAATATATGCGACACCTAGGGTTTAATAGTGAAGCATATTTTTTTATGTTTTCATAACCATAAATTTACAAAGTACTAACACATAGTCATATGAAGATTAAAAATAGGTATGGAACTACCATAGCTCCATACACATTTGAAGGCTCCATGCTTTCCCAAAATTTCACTTCAGATTTAGAGACAAATTATTTATGGATCATTTCTAGATTGCATAATCAAATAACATTACCAAATCAAATTCTCAAGTCTATATTCAACTAAGTATGCCCTCCTTCTTGTGTTCTCAACTTCTTTGCAATCATTTATAATGTTCTATTTTGTAAATTTCTAATAATTATATATTAAAATCTATGCACTAATGTTTATTAATATGAATATATTTCCTATTGGTAACCCTTAATTTTATTAGTAAATATGGAATACATTAACCCCTATAGCTTATTTCTTTATTTATTTAGGGTAAAATCAAATATATACACATAAAATATGTTTTCATTAGTATTGAATCTATCATTGGATTTTGTGAAATCCGCTACCAAACCACCATTCATCAATCTCCACACCACTATACAATAAAATAATTTTTTTATTAAATACCTCTTTTTCAACATTCTAAGTGAACTACATGAATATAAATACTTAAGAAAGAGACCGTGTCCATAGATCAGATGTAGAAAATAAAAATTAAACACATTATTGACTAATTACTACCTTTTATGAAGATGTAAGTGGTCACAAGAGGGGGGTAGTCAAAATATCAAGATCCCTAATACGACCATCTTAGGGAAATCTACACTCGTGTAATGAATAGTTAAGGTCTTGTTTACACAAATTGTCAACACATACAACCAAATCCCTATATATAAAATATTATCTAGAGATAATATTTTTTTTGCACAAACTATAAAAATTAAAATTGTCTCCAAATTTCAAAATATTTCAATTAACTTAAGTTTTTTTTGTTATTATGAAGAGAAATACAAAATAATATTCACTGAAGAAAATCCAAATGGTTAAATCACCCCCAATTTCACAACCTTTTGAAATTGATTAAAACTAGCTACATAGTCTCGAATTACATCCCTATTTTGTGATATTTCATCATACTTGTGTGCTTCAGAAGGCCATACCTAGCTATAAGTTCAAGGCACAAGGGTGAGGCAAGTTTTCCTTGGTAAGGTGGTATATAACACTTGTGATCATATAGGGTGTATTTTTAATTTACATTATCATGCCAATATATTAGTATAAATAGGGGTAGTAGTGTAAAAGAGGTCTCAATAAGGGGTAATGTTTAGAATTTCATGATCTTGCTTATTCTAGACATTTTTATATTTATAATTTCATGGGAAAACATGACCTTGAATGTTATAGGCTAATTTTTCTATGTAGAAACCACTTCGGCTCTTCAAAAAATGGGTTTTGTGGTACCTATAATAAAATATATCTTATGGGTTTCTCACTCCCATTTCACTTTACATAACACTATTTAAAAAAAACTTTGATATTCTATTTTTTTATTTTAAATGAAATTGATGATGTTATTACTCTTTTTTGTTGTGTTTTAATCTGATCTATATGCTCATGGAGGAGCTCGGATGTGATAGTCATTATATTTGTCTCTTTTTGAATGTTATGTAATGTCTTATCTGCTCTTTTTGGAGCTCTAAATTGTAAGGGGTAGGACCCCCTCAACCCTATTTTACCTATAATAATAAAAAAATTGATGATATTTTTTATTTCTACTCATTTTTTGGGAATACAATTGTAAATATAATTATAAATTATAAAAGTATGGAATAAACACTTCGTTTTTGGGAGAAGTGAGTTTGACAGAACCATATATTATTTTTTGACAACAATAATTATAATATTGAAAGATTGAGCATGTGATGAATAATGGTTGTATTTCCTATACCTTTTGTTTATAAGGTTAATTTAAAAAATTATTCAAAAATTCATACACACACACACACACACACACACTTTGTGTTAGGGAGAAGTGAGTTTGACACAACCATATAGATTTTTTGATAACAATAATTATAATATTGAAATATTGAGCACGTGACAAAAATGGTTGTATTTCCTATACCTTTGTTTATAAAGTTAATTAAAAAAAACTATTCTAATATATATATATATATATATATATAATTTTTATTTTATTTTTAAATATGATAATATTCTACATTCACAATCCTACATGTCATATATTGATACCATTGTAAAATTGTAAATTCATATATCTTTTATCATCATTGGAACTTACCTAAACTCTCATTTTGAAGTAAAAAGTTGTCACTTCTCTATATAACATCGAGCCACATTTTTTTCACTCACTCTTCTATCAAGAATTTTGTTTTCCACATGAGTGTAAGTAACATTTAGTAATCAATGTATATAATAACTGAAAAATCCTCCCTGTACATTTCTAGGTCCTAATAACATACTACTATTCATATGATTCCTAAGTGAGAAAACTAGTAATTGACATCTATCTTTGGCCTCTTTTGTGTCTTTCTTATTTCCTCTTTGGTCTTACACACCCCACAACCCAGTCTGATCTTCATTGCTTTATCTTTCTTGACTCTGGACACCAACGCCCAGCTAAGACGTCAGCGCCCAGGTGCCCTCATCCCCTCTGGGCACCCCCGACCTCTTTGTATCTTACTCACCTCTTTTGGGCCTCTTTTATCTTTTGGGCATCTTGTTTTCTTATGGGTCAGCCTTTTAGTTGTCAATTACAAAATTCAAACAAGGGAATCATATAAATACAAAGCTATGTGACCATAATAAAGGACCAAGCTCTAAGCATCTATTATCACCACCTAAGGTTGCATCCAAAGGCATTCTAAGAGCATCAAAGGCATCCATCTAGCTTCATTCAAGGGACAAGGGACTACATTTTTGCATACACGCATAGGAGGGGAAGTTCATTTTGACATCCACACATCTATTTACATTGCTACATCTAGCTATTGCTCCTTATCAAGTGCATATTGCATAAGAGCTTCCTAGGGCACATTTCTACACACATGCACAAGAACTACATGGAGTCTGAGATGTAGTGCAACACTCAATCGTAAGTTCACTCTGTCGGGTGACCATCGGGGTCAGTATGACTCCCCATTTGCATATTTTTTAGATTTGATGTGTTTTGGGGTTTTGTAGGATATCATTTGTTTTGTAGGTTATAGGTGAATTCTGTGATCATAGTGTGACATACAGGTGACAAAACAACGAAGGTTAGCGACCACCTTGCGACACAAGAAAAATTAGTTTCTGAGGTCTTTCATAGTCACAGGCACCCAACAGAGGTCTCTAGTGCCTAGGCACCCTGACCCTATCTAGGCACCCCTAGTCCAGGAATTTATTCAGAAGTTATTTTTATGAGTGTGGTTGTGACAATATTCCTCCTCCTGTTCATCAGTTTTCCAGTCCAGACATACTTCAGATTTATTGTGAAAATCAACTAAGTATTTTATTCCCTGTCTTGCACTTGGGGTTTTTAATTTGTTTATCTTATTACTTGGATCAAATATGTATTTTAGCATTTTTATTTATCATATGTGACTCTGAAATATCTAGGGTTTTACAAATTTCAATATTTGTTAAATCATTTGGTGAACCCATCGCTCGAACCCAACCTTGCTTTTAGGTATTTTTCCATATTTTTATCATGGCTCAATCTTATGGACCATTTACTGAAGCCCACCTTCAAGAGCTCAATGATCATCTTGTTCTCAACATCCCCAAGATCTAGATCTTCTTATTCATGATGAGGGCTCATGAGGAGGCCACCAATCTTGTTGAGCTTAATGTTCCTACATCCATTCCCACTTCTATGCCTATTGCTACTCAACCCCCTACTTCCACCCTTCCACCTACTTCTACTATTCCCATATCTATTCCTACTCCCACCAACCACTTCACTCCACCTCTTATTTCTCACATGCAGCAAGTCTCTTCATGGCACTCAAGACCTAGCCTCTTCTATCAGGATCTCCAAGTTCAAATCCATCAACTACAATAGGCTACTTCTCATGCATCTCCATCTCTTGATTCCACTTTACTCCTTCATACTCCTTTCACACCCACCATTTCCACTTATGCACTTCCTCCAAAATTTTTCACTCCTAAGCTTCCCACCTTCAATGGCCATGGTGACCCTCAAGAGCATCTCTGAGCATTTCATGTGGCATGTCTAGATTATGCAGATGATCATACTTTACTAGCAAATCTCTTTCCTAGAAGCCTCCAAGATTATGCAATGTGTTGGTTCTACGATCTACCTGTCCATTCGGTAACATCATTTACACATTTAGCCAATGCTTTTCTCACTCATTTTTCAATCAATATCAGTTCTAAGATATCCTATGCTCAACTTGCACAAATCAAACAAGGATCTAATGAGCATCTAGTGGACTATGTTTTACGATATAAGAACAACTTAGCTAAGATGACTAATGTACTCGTTGACTCTGAATTCAAGATCTATTTGTCCAAAGTCTCTTACCACCTCTACAAGAGAGTGTCATCTTTGAGACATCTCCATCATTTGATCAATTATGTCATACTCTTAAGTTACATGAAAGAAAACTATTATCTATGGGAAAGCTTAAATATCATGATCAAGCTTCATCTTCTACTCGGTTTCAAAGAAAATCAACTTTCAAGCCATCTACTAAGCCCACTGAAGCAAACCCTACTGTTAACATTGTCTCTACTCCTGAAAAGCTTCAATGGAACCTCCAAAGCGTACATTCACAAAATTTCCTTGTGCTCCACATATTCTATTGCCACAACTTATTGAGAGAAATCTTATTACGCTTCCTCCTCCACTTAATCTGGATCCATCTCACCCTAAAGGCCATAATTATAATGAAAATTTTAGATGTGACTATCATCAATGCATTGGGCATTCTACCGATCGATGTTTCAAACTCAAGACATCTTATTCAAGATCTTATTGAAAACAATGCAATTGAGCTCCCTGAGCCTTCGACATCTACACCAGGTCAATGAAAATAAAAATCTCAAAATATTTAATGATCCTCTCCCTAAGCATGACAAGCAAGTTGTTGACTCTTCTAATAATCATACATATCATGCAGTGCCTCCTCCTTCATCGGGGGCTCTTGATTTTCTAGTTGCTCAATGCTGATGCATCTCCACCATTCATTACATTCTCTGATCATGATTATCATGCTACATTCTCTTCTGATACATTACATATCAATGCTTCTATTAGACCTCATGCTATCAATAATACAATGATCAATCCATCGATTCATATGGGTGTGTGCTCTATTGCACTTCTTGTCGCTATCAACTATCCACTCTCTCATATTTCATATCCAGTTCCCAAATCTTATGGTTATGTCAAGCTTCCAGTTACAGTTGGGCCTCTTACCATGCTTGTGTCATTCATTGTGGCACCTTCAATCAAAGGGTGTGACATGCTCTTAGGTCTTCCTTGGCTCCATGTCACTCAAGCTATCATTTCCATGAATCACTTGTGTCTAAATTCATTCACAACAAGAAGTTATCACCATCAAAGGTGTTCCACCATGCACACCATGGCCACAACCTCCTCTTGAGGTTTCCATTGCACTCACTAGAGCATCTAGGTCCCCTAGGACCTCTCAAATCTAACGCACAATCTATCCTAGCTCTCCTATTCACACACGACCTACTCAGTCTCATCGGTCCACTAGTCCATCTCATCAGCCTAGGTCCACCACTCAGATGAATCCTTCACATAGGTGTACATCACCTCCTTGGTCTCCTTCACATAGGTGCACATCACCTCCTCAGTCTCCTTCACATAGGTGCACATCACCTCCTTGGTCTCCTTCACATAGGTGTTCACATCACCTCCTCGGTCTCCTTCACATAGGTGTTCATCACCTCCTAGGTCTCATTCACATAGGTATTCACCTCCTACATCATCATACATCACCACACCATCTCAGAGCATGGTCACACACTTTTATCTCCACAAGCATCGGGTGGAGGACCCTTTCCCTTCACTTTTTTTGGATAGCTTACTCATCATCATACACTTGGGGGCATCATGCTTACTTCCCCCCTCTTAGCATTATCAGGTGTCTCACATTTCTACTTACTCGCATTGTGCTTCACATCTAGTCTTTCTCATTCATCTTACACAACTTGATACACACAACTTGTATCATCATTACCCTATGACACACTCTTGTGCTAAGGTTCACACTTGACTGTTGAGGGCATACTACATCCATGAACCTCACACACACACATTTCACACTCTTTGCTTCATGATACATCTTTCTAGCATCTCACATCTCACACATCACACTACCCTATGACACACTAGTTCCAAGGTTCATACTCGACTATTGAGGGTCTAAATATGAAATGAACCTCACCATATTCATACTCTTTACACTCTATATGCTTCATTGATCAATCTTTCTAGCACACATTTCAAACCATTTCCTGATGACACACTCTTGTTCTATGGTTCATTCTTGACTGTCGAGGGGTATTTTATAAATGAACCTCATCTCATACTCATCCACATTCACTCAGGGGGGCATGCTTCTCCTATCACATTCACATTTGCATATCCATTCCATTCACACTCATTCACAACATACTGCATATCTTGGTTGCACATACTCTTGCTTTCTTATACTAGTTACATGTACACTTTGTTTTCATGCTAGATGGATACTTTGTATGTCATTATCTTTTCTATATACACATGCACATTCACTTGTTCTCTAGTTGTGAATGCAGACTTTCTACAGATCTTTACACACAACATGGATGCTTGGCACTGTACCTCTTACCAGTCCCACTGAGGCTCCTGGGGGCATCTACTTTCTTACACACTACATGTGTTATTGTTTCATTTTATACTACTTCCTATTCTTACTAGCACACTACTCTATCGATATATACATGTCTTTACATACTTTTTATCTTTCTAACATGCTAACAGGTGCTTCATGTGCAACATTTTCTTTGCAGGAACTATTTTCCACCATGGTTGTCTGATATTGTTTTCCATTGTATGCCATTGTTTGTGGGATTTTCCCTATGTCTTGCTTGTTCATTTCTTGTATGCTTTTGGCCACTTCATCCCTGATTGTCTTGCGACATTGTGAGTGATGTCCCATGTTTGAAACCCACTTTTCATCTCTACATTGTCTTCTTTCTTGTTAGATTACACATTGTCTTCTATATGCATATTTGTCTTTTTTGCACTAACACATGTTTCTAGCCACTTTGTTTGCATGTGCCTTGGTTTCTACCATGCACATTCCCTCCCCCTATAGGGTATCAGTTTCAGATCAACATCCAGTCCTCTCCTTTGGGCCACATCCTCCTAGCGATGTCACATGCACCCCAAATGAGGGGGGGCATACATTGGGTGAATCAGTCACCCCATACAACAGATCAGAGCTTCAGTACAGGCCTGCACAATATAGGAACAAAACAGAGTTACAGTTACATAAATGACCCAATTCTGACTTGGGTCCTCAGTTCAGCACAAACACCAATGCCCAGATACAGACATGAGCACCTGGTGCTCCTGACCTTTCCTGGGTGCCTATGACCAGGGGGAGTTACAGTTACTTTCTCAGATCAACACAGTTTTCAGCAGTTTACAGAGTAGTTTTCACAGTACAAGCATAATCCTCTAGCAATCAAAATGCATTCTATCTCTTTTTTTTCTAATTCCTTGGATCGAACTGGAACAACATGAAATAAAGAAGAATCACACCATCTGCATTTGTGTATAAATTCAGGAAGCAATTAGGAATGGAGAATAACACTGGACCTTTCTCCCCAACACTCTTCTGTGTGGCATGAGATCACCCAAAAAACTCACTTGGCATGAGATCACCCAAAAAACTCATTCTTGGCATGAGATCACCCAAAAAACTCACTCTTGGCTGAGATCACCCAAAAAACTCATTTCTAGGACACACTTTCTATCCTTTTCACTCATCATGGATCAGGTGCACACATTCCTTTTACTACTTTTTCACATTTTTACATACTTTTACATACTTTTATAGAGTTTTCATAACACATGACTTTGACTACTCTTTCACTCTTCTTTTACAGGTCCATCCTTAATACACAACAAGATGTAACCCCACATCAGCAAAGCAAAACAACGATAATAGGTACAAACATGACACAACACATACACTTCACCCCTAGGGTCACTTCCTCTTCCTTAGCTTCCACACTTCATTTTTATCACTCCACACTTTTTCTTGTCTCTTCGGCATGCTTTCACCATCAATCTACATGGTTATCAGGTACACATCTCTTATCTACTTTATGTTATCAAGTATTCACTCAACAACATAAAGTGGGGGAAAATGTAGACACAAAATCACACACTTGGGTACATTTCTAGGTCCTAATCACATACTACTATTCATATGATTCCTAAGTGAGAAAACTAGTAATTGACATCTATCTTTGGCCTCTTTTCTGTCTTTCTTGTTTCCTCTTTGGTCTTGCACACCCCACATCCCAAGTTGATCTTCATTGCTTTATCTTTATTGACTCTAGACACCAATGCCCAGCCAGGACACCAGCGCCCAGGTGCCCTCATCCCCTCTGGGTGCCCCCGACCTCTTTGTATCTTACTCACCTCTTTTGGGCCTCTTTTATCTTTTGGGCATCTTGTTTTCTTATGGGTCAGCCTTTTAGTTGTCAATTACAAAATTCAAACAAGGGAATCATATAAATACAAAGCTATGTGACCATAATAAAGGACCAAGCTCTAAGCATCTATTATCATCACCTAAGGTTGCATCCAAAGGCATTCTAAGAGCATCAAGGCATCCATCTAGCTCATTCAAGGGACAAGGGACTACATTTTCTACATACACACATAGGAGGGGAAGTTCATTTTTCCATCCACACATCTATTTACATTGCTACATCTAGCTATTGCTCGCTATCAAGTGCATCTTGCACAAGAGCTTCCTAGGGCATGATTTCTACACACACACACAAGAACTACATGGAGTCTGAGATGTAGTGCAACACTCAGTCATAAGTTCACTCTTTTGGGTGACCAGGGTCAGTCTGACTCCCCATTTGCATATTTTTTTTTTAGGATTTGATGTGTTTTGGAGTTTTGTAGGAGATCATTTGTTTTGTAGGTTACAGGTGAATTGTGCGATCATCCAGTGACATACAGGTGACCAATAACAAAGGTTAGTGACCACTTTGCGACACAAGAAAAATCAATTTTGAGCTTTTGCGCAGTCACATAGGTGCCTACAATAAGAGGTCTCTGTGCCTAAGTGCACCCTTGCCCCAATCCAGGATGCACCCTAGTCCAGGCTATTCATGGCAATTATACAATTTTTTGGAGTGCGGTTGCGATAGTTTCTCCTCCTGTTCATCAGTTTTCCAGTCTACATACTTCAAGATTTATTGCAAATCAACTAAGTCTTCTATTCCCTCTCTTGCACTTAGGGTTTTATCATATGTGACTCTAAACACATTATACACTATAATAAATAAGGAAATAAGTTTTTATTAGTATTTTTAGATTTTTTTCCCAAATAGCCTTTTTCATTTTCTAGACAAAAGTTGAATTTCTTCACCATTTTGGAGTGTCCTAGACTAACTCTCTTTGCTTCATAAAAAAAATAGTTAAGGATATGGTAGAGTGGCCACAATCATCACTACTTACTATAAAAATACAAAATAAATGCAATATCAATGTTGTGGCTCTCCTATAATTTTATTTATGGCTATTTTTCACCATTTGCACTCCACATCTAGTTCCCATCTTTAAAAGTTTGAAAAAATTTATGGTTTGTGCAACATTGATAATTTGTCTATTCTAGAGTGTGGTTTTTGTCATCGGTGTGTAGTGTATAAGGGGTGGTGGGACAACAACATTAGATTTGGAAGTGTTGGCCATTGTGTATATAGAGTTTTCATTGATGTCAAAGTTCATTGATGGAAAAGGGTGTCACAATATGTTAAGAGTATCCATGAGGTGATAATCAAGGTCAAGCATGAACGTTGATTAGTAGTGTCTAGTTTTGGTGAAGTTTTCATGATGTCTAGGAATTGTAGACACAAAATCAAGCACTTTAGAAATTATTTAGTCTCGATATCATACTACTATTTAGAATGTTCTTGAGTGAATAAATTACTAATTAACCCTTGTCCTTTGGCCATCTTGTTTCATTTTACTTCATCATTATTGACCTCTTACACCCATATGCCTTGTCACCTTCTGTCATCCTGCATTATTTTAGCCTCAAATGGGGTGCCCATATTTAGTACTGGGGTGCCCTTGGGTGTCATGGTCCCACAAGGGGATCCTCGTCCTTTTTCCACTTTCTTTCCACTTTTTGAGATCTTTATATATGTTTGACATCTTTATATTTCTTGTGGTCATCCTTTTTCGGGGTTAATTACGAAATTAGATCAAGAGAATCCTATAAATATAAATTTATGAGACCATAATGAGGTACCTAGCATCATTCACTATTATCACTCACATAGAGTTGGATCTACCTAATTTATTGGAGATCATTTACATCCACATAGCTCCATCACAAGGCATAAGGCTAGGACATCTGCATCACATTTCATAGGGGGAGGTATTTTATACTATTTCATGCACACATTCTATTACATTTTCTACACATAGTTATTGCTTACTACTTCACAAAGTGCAACTAGCACAAAAGCAACCTAGGGCATGTTCACACACACTTGCACATAGAACTACATTGAGTTTGAGATGTAGTGCAAAACTCAATTAGTAAGTCCACCATTTTGGAAGCTAAGGTCAGTACGACCCCTTCATTTGCATTTTTATTTTTTTAGGGATTTGATTCTTGTTTTAGGGTATTACAGGTCTTTCTTTCATCTTGTATTATTGGTGACATCTGGCACGGGAAAAAAAATCTAATACTACAAACAATGAAGGTTTTTAGATGCTCATATCCCAACCATGAAGATCTATTTCATTGATTTTGATCAAATAGGACCAAGAAAGTATAGTACCTTGAGCACTTGTAGGTGCCCCAGTCCTCCTCCAAGTGCTCTAGTCTAACTAGATCCTCCATATCAATCCTTTTTGAAATTCTTGCACAGTTGTTCGTTCTTTCATATTTTTAAAGGGGACCACTAGCAACAAAAACTTGAAAAATGGAGTCATCCGTTATTCGTCTAAGTTATTTCCTCTTCTCTCTTGGTAGCATTACAAAGAGGGATAGCATTTCCATTTTCCATAGTTACTTAGATCATTGATGCAAAAGGGATCTTTACTGCATTTATATACTTTATTTACAAGGTGTTATCACAAGCTTAGATTAACTACCCCCACTTATCTATTTTTAGTTAATCAGGAATGGTGTCTACGCATGGTCTGAGTTGGTGCAAACATTCTGGTCATGGTATGAGTCATAAAGGTATTCACAAGGCCTATCATGGTTAATTATGATGTGGTAAAGGTGTCTAAGTTTCTGCAAGTACTCTTTATAGTCATTTCATGTGAAGACATGGTTAAGTCACACAATTCTAGGCATATCAATAGACCTAGTGCAGGTGCTAGGTATGAAAGGATGATATGTGGAGTAGGGATGTATTATCCAAGCATGGAATGAGGATTTTCAAGACACTACATATGATGTGTGGAAGGATTCATTCAAGTTAGTACTCATTTATTTCAGTGCATGTTTCAAGGTCCTTGAGGAAGTAAGATAGTGGAGACTAGCTAAGAACACATAGGTAAGTCTTAGTGTCTGAAGTGATTCAAGATGTATTTGAGAAATGATGGAATTGGGAAATTAGAGGAGGTTTTCACGATGATTTATGCCAAGTTTCAGTTTAAGGTTGTGAATATTTTTCATTTTATGTGATTTTTTGGCAAAACCAAGTTCTAAAGAAGGAAAAATCCAGCTCAATAGGTAACTTCAAATGCTCACCCACTCACACAAACTTTGAATGGGACATTTTGGATTTTGGGTACGATTTTAAATTTATTTAAGAGTATTTTAAAAAAATAATGGATTGATTTTATCATCATACTTTTATGAATAATCGTTAATAAGTTAAGTTGCTCTTAAACCCTAGTCAAATCCTCATAACAGAGTGTTATGGAATATATGCATGGTACGGTCTCTAAATGAAGTTGGAAAGAAAATTTTATGCATCATGGTTATAGAGGATTCTCCACAACTCATTTTTTTGGTGGTATGATGTTTCAGCTATTTTAGGAAGTGAGAGTAAAACCCTTATTTTTGTTGAGATTTGTAGTTTTAGGGATGAGATAGAAGCTTCATGATGAAAAGTGAACTGTTTAGAATCCTTGGAGATGTTATAAATGTACCATGAAAAATTTTAAGTAGGTATATTGAATAAATTTTAAGTTACATGTCCTCAAAGTTTCCCTACCATTTTGGCCTTAAGGGCTAAAACCTAGTCATGGAGGTTTGAGAGTTGAGTTTGTTGATTTGCATGGTGTAGCTACATGTTTTTGGTTCATGGATAGTTTATTATACACCTAATACAATGTGTTTGAGATCTTGGAATTATATTATGAATGGTTTTAGTTGAATCCCTAATGGCCTAATTAGTCCTATTAGGCTTGTCCAAGAAGGTGTGATGGAAACAAATGTGTTTGGTTGATTTTCTCCAAGGACATATGCTTGTGATGATTGAAGATGTTGGTAGAAGTTTCCATTATGTGTTCCAAGTTTTTTTGAGTTCTTGGAATTTGGTTTTGAGGTGTTTGGAGTCTATGTTTCTTTCAAGACTAGTTCTTGAGTCCATTTTGGCAGTTTGGACATGTTTCAGAGATTGGCCTCGTTGGATGCTTGTGGTATGATTTGGTGGATGAAATGAGTTGTTATAGAAAGTAAACTCAGATACCTTTCCAATGGTATAATACTTGAGTCATGATGAATATTTTTTATGTGAAGTTTTTTGTTTTATGGGACTGAATTCTGGGTGCTTGAAGACCTTTTTGGATGCTTGCTTCTTGGTGTGTTTCATGGAGAAGTTGAATGTTTCAGATGTTCTTGTAGCTTTTGGTGGTGATGTTGAGAGGTTATTCCTAACTTTGTGTGGATATTTTTGATTCTTGAAAAAAATTGTTATATGCCCTTGAAGTTCATGATGCATTCATTGGTGCTTGAAGATCTTGTTTTGGTCTTGTTGAGTGTCTTGGTGCTTATTCTTGTTGGTGTGACCCTTTTCTAACCTACTTGGGTCTCTTGAAGATGTTTTATATGATTGTTTAAATTTGTTTTTTTTTGGATGACCAACCTATATGGTCATGGCCAACCTAGAGGTATTATGAGCTAGTGTCATGTATATAAGTGATAGTGTAAATTTCTCATTTGTGACTAGTTGTGACTATGGGGATGTGAGTGAGCTATAGAGAAGAAAAAAAAGAGAAATGGGGTCAAAGAAAAGAGCTGAGGAGAGGTATGAAGGACCTAAGAAAGTTTTAAGATCAGATGTGTTCAAGGTCAATAGACCTAATCAACCCATGAAGGACCAATTTGAGTGAGTTAGGAGAGACGCTTATTTTGAGAAGGGTTTGAGAGAGAGGAGTTGAATTTGAGATCACAATCAGTTGTGGAAGAAAAATATCTTCAATAATAATCCATTTTAGGTGGATTTATTGGTGCTTGGTCATCTTTTGGGGTTGTAGCCTCCTTATAGGATTGGTGTCCTACTAAACTAGGGGTTGGTGCTCCTTGTGGGGTTGGTGACTCACTAAACAAATCTTGCTTGATGTGTAATATTCTTGCAAGTACTTTATTATAAGTAATATTAGTAGATTTTCAGTGATTTTTATTCCCTATTGAGCAGTTTCCCACTTACATCTGGTGTTCATGTGTTCTCTCTCTTGTTTTCATGTTCTTATGAATGGATGTATACACACTTAATAAGCTCACATTGTTGTATATGTTGAATGGATGGTTTTGTATGAATGATAAATGTATGTAATGGTAAATGAAGTTGAAATTTTTGTATGATTGATTCATCCCCCTCTCAATCATTTTTCTTATAACCATTGGTATCAGAGATAGGTCCTTCTGAAGCAAGTTTAATAGCTTGGAAGATATCCTAGAAGACAATGGGAAAACATCTAATGGAGTTGAGACTTCACTAATGACCTTGAAGAAGAAGTATGATATGTTTGAGTCCCTAATTCATGGATTTCAAGAGAAAATTAGTTTCATGGAGGTTGAGCATGGTCAAGCCATCAAGATATGGAATCTCAAGTTGATAGTGTGACAAAATCCCTAAAGGACAAAGAAGAAGCTTTCCTCAGATATGTAGATGAGTTGAGTTCTTTGAAATTTGAGTTAGAAGAAGCATCCAATAGGTTGAAGATGTATGGAAGGTTAGATAAGAGCTCTAAATCTCTAGATCGGATCTTGGAGAGTCAAAGAACTAGTAACAAGATAAGCTTAGGCTTCAAAGGAGAGCATATGGAAAATGATGAAATAGTTGGACCAATTACTCAAGTTGACAAGAAGGAGAAAAATAATAATAATTCGATAATGTATAACCCTATTAGACACCCAAATTCAATGAGGTATGGTTCTTCTTTCAAATTTTATTGCTATACTTGTAATGGTTTTGGTCATAGAGCTAGAGATTGCAAGAAGAAGCTCTCAAAGAATGAGTTTTCATGGAGTTATGAAGGTATTTTCAATGGTCAATGTTATTCATGTTGTGAATATGGTCATAAGGCAACTGATTGTGGTTGGAATCTCAGTTCATATCAATCTAAAAGTAGGAATGTTGTTGTGTGCTACAATTTTCACAGACCTGGTCATAGTACAATATATTGCCATTAAAGTTAATCATCAAGTCATAGAAGGTAGGTTTCAAGCTTCACAGGAAAATAATATGTTCTCAAAATAATCATAAATCCTAAGAAGGAAATAAGTATGGATGCTTATTCATTGGATAAGATGGAAGCCATAGAAAAAGATAAATTTAAAGGTAGATTTGTCAAGTCAATGAACATTCAGTCAAGGATGTTGATCAAGCAAATGGAAGCTCAATAATCTACTTTATGGGATAAAATAATTTAAGATTTACTATGAATAACCCAGGTGCGCTGGCACATCACTCAGCCTGAGATGAGCACTCACCTGAAGCACACAAAGGTACCAGGTCCCTCTTTAGAGTTGCTTGTACAAGATGTTAGTGTGATGATGTTTAAACATATTCAGATTCATAATTAGACATAAACATTCCACAATGCAAAATCTAGATCTAGATCTTAGAGAATCATGATAAATGAACTAAACAATAACTATGATAAGATTAACCATACAAGAACCAGATTCAGTCATGTCTAACACCATTATCCAACCAATATATTCCATTTCATTAAACACCATAAAACACAGAAGCTTCTTACACTATAAAGTATCTCCATGAGTCATGTGCGCATCAAAACCAACAACACAACTCTACAATAATTCACCACACTACTAAACTACACAAGTCAATACATATTTATAGGGGTGGGGACTTTCCCTTCACCACCCATGCACTTCTCAAAATAGGTCACATGCTGATAATAGCCATTCACCTTTATAATAGTATGCACAACATGCAAGTGTTCTAACAATAGATGTCCTATAGTTAACTCCAAGTAGAAATCCTATTATTAGCTTAAACTATGCATGGCACTTATCTGCCGATTGTTACCAAAATACCATTGCATGTAGCACAAGTCTTCATCTCTATGTGTGCTCCACACGCTATCTCCAAAAATAGCCCTTATCCACAAAAATAACTAAGTCCTGAGCTGGGGCGCTTCAATACTATTATAGCTCCACACGCTTCCAGCGCCCTATATTCACACACCCAATACTTAGAATATTTTTGGTTGTTCAACATTACCCCACACTAGAGTACATTGTCATCCCGATGATGTGAATTCCTTCATATGTCTTCAATAATAAAGAATAGGTAATGAAATAATGAAAAGAATGAACCAAACTCTGTACAAAAGAATGAAATTTATTCTACAACACCCTCTTCTTCAACTGGAAGGATTAATTCTGGATATTCATTTTTTAGCTCAGCCTCCAAGGTCTACCAGTCACCTAGCACATTCCTCATTTTCTCTGGAATATCAGTGGCTATGTCATCTAATTCATCCTTAGAGATTTTTTCTTTCTCATTCTGTAGTACCTAGACAACATTGGCCATACTTGACAACATTCCCTCCATGAGGTCCATCTTCTGCACTATGAGTTTTCCAATCTCATTAATCCTTTCCTTGTGTGGATCATGGGCTGTTGCAAGGGCCTTGCACTTTTTTTTTACCAGTGCAAACCTTTCTACGCACCCAAGTGTTTCATCCTTCATCACCTTCAGAACTTCATTATCCTCTACTAAAGTTTTGGTCCTTATTATGGCATCTGGCACCACACATAAATTAAGAGCTTGATCAACTCTCTTCAGCTCATCCTTCAATGTTTGGAGCAACACCTCATATATTGAAACTTTTCTATCAATAGTGGCCCTTGCTCTTGCTGCTTCTTCCCCTACATCCTTTTTCTTTGGGAGGCACATTGGTCCTTCATCCAAAGTAGGTGACCTATTGTGTGTAGATAGTGCAACTCAAACTTGAAGTCCTAAGGCACCTTCTCCTGAAACTCAGGCCTCTGTAGTAGAATCTCATCTACAATCTGCTCTGCCATCATCTTTACATTTTCGGCCTCCACGACTGCATTATCACGCTCTTGAGTAAGGTGCTTGATTTCTGTGTCCTTGTCCTTTTTATCCTCCAGTAGCACCTAGATTGTTGCCGCCTTATCCATATTTTGGCGTGCTACTTCTGTGGACACCTTAATCAAAGTGTTGCTTACCTGCTCATCTGAAAACTGGGTTGGCTTAATGTTCATATGGCGCATATGAGGTGCCTTCCTCATCTTCTTTTGAAGTGCACGCCTCCTCACAGACATCAAAATCAGGCTCATCCATGTGAGTCTGCATGCCCCAAGATAGCTTCTTGTGAGTGCATGTATTGGCCATTTCAGGGTCCATCCAATCCCAGCCATATAACTATTTGTTCGGTAGTGTACTCTAGAAATGGGTTTGAATAGTTTTTGAAGGGTCATTCATATAACCCAAGTCTTGAGTACCTACTACTTCTTCTTCCTCATGCACACCTGCATGCTCGCCAACATCCTCATGCACTAATGTGTCCTCTTCTTTCTGTTCAGCTATAATTGCATCCCATGGGACAACACCTTCAACCACTGGTTGAATTCCTCCTCATCTTTCCCTTCTTCCTATGTGGGGCACATGAGGAATTTTGTATCTCCACCAGCATTGCTTTCTCCTTCACCAGAGATATCTTTGTGAATACTCACACTGGGGTCTATAGTCTCATAGACTACGCACTCACCCATATCTTCATCATCCTGTATTTCCACACTGGGGGTGGCCTCAGCTCTATCTCCACTCATTCTTGGAGTTTCCTCTACTTCCTACGTGCTTGGTTGTGGAGATTCCCCCTCACTATCTTGTATAGGAATATATTTCTCGTGATTTCTCCTCTCCTTCTCTTCATCCTTTACAGGAGTCACACATGGTGATTTCCTTACTAGCTTTAAAGTTCCAGCACCATTGTCACTTGAAGTGTGCCTCTTCCTCATAATCCTTCTAGTGTGCACAAGTCTAGCACTGTCTTTAGGTTTCCTCTTGTTTTAGGACATTTTATAGTCTTGTATGTACTGGGTCTTCTAGAGAGGGGGCACAGATGCAACATTCCTTGAAGTCCCCATTGTTTGCTTCTTCTTAGGAGGTCCTGGAAGAGCCATATCCATGTGCCCTTCACCACTTTTCCATCCTTGAACCTTGGTCTGAGGTAAATGTAGATGCACACTGGTTCAATCTGCCCTACAACCAAACTCTCTGGCATGATGTCAACATTATCAGACTCCATGGTTTCTACATAGGCCTCCTTACCTAGCCATATATATGTTTTGTGTAGAATGTGAATGTCTGCATCCACTTTTTCTACGTCAAACTAGAGCTGACACGCATCATGAAATCTATTTACAGAGTCCTTAAAATATCTCGTGGTAAATGCAAAGGGAAACTTACACCATGGGATCTTCTCCCCAAACTTCATGTGGAAGCGCCCCAAGCTGAAATGTTGGTAAACTACAAATTCAAATTCTCCATCCAAAACCTTTGGCAGCTCACACAGAATGTGCCATTCTCCCTCAAATGCCCTGCGCAGTCTCCAGAACCACTTTTCCAAGTGCTCTTTGTATGTGTTGGAAACAGACCCACGCAACATGTACTTGGCATATCTTTTGGCTGGGGACTTGTTCTCCAATGGAAACTCCCATATGTTTTCCCTAGGACCATCTGGTACCCCAACTTCACTGAACACAATTAATAACAAAATTGTGCCCCAGGTTATCTTCTCACCTTTTTCTTCTTGGATGCACACCTCATTCACCAAGCTCTCTGCAATGTAACCAGTGATATTGTAGTAGGTCTTGTTGGCCATTTTGTGTGTTATATGCAACCAACACATGTTTACCTCATTCCATCACTCAGTGGCCCCTATTTTACTCCCTGTTAACCACGTTGCTACTCTGGTGGCCATGTCTGAATATTAGTGACCTTGAAAGCTCAGCCCCCCTTCTTATACTGATATAGGGTTTTTGTGGCATCAATGCCCTCATCATCTATCAAGTCTCCAACAATTTCTAAACCTGTGTCGTGCAACCCGGTAACTTTTCCAATCAATTTGGCAAGTTATCCTCATTCTCCTACCCATGAAATAGAAATAATCTTCATGGACCTGTGACATTAGCCACTGGTACAATTTCTCAGGATTTCCAAAGTAGGGAAACTCTAGGATCTGCATTACACCCATGCTCTCAAGTAGTTTCTTCACCAAGGCATCCAAAACCCTAGTGTCATCCGCCAGTCACCAGTTAGTCTTTCTATAGACTTCTTCTGCGATGTCCTTCATACATTTTACAGTGTGGTGGTTAATCTCTGCAACCCTACACTGAGTAATATTTTTTTCCATGACCACCCTTCAATGACTCCTTCTAGATACAACATTTCCACCAGCCACTCCTCTGTTGGATCATCAACCTCCTTCTCTACTACTGGAGCTTTCCATGGTGCCATTGCCCCTTTTGATTTTGTAAATGTGTAAAAAACCCTAGCTATGAAATGAAAACCCTAGTCACCCTTCCATCGCACACATGCACCACTCCTTAAATCCTACTTCCATGCCTGGGTACTCAACACCATGCTTCACAACATGACAAGTTTACTCAATCTATAGAATGCTCTTTGTCTCCAGCTCTTCTTCGCACTTTGCAATTTTTTTCAAGTTCGTAAGGTAGAAAATGACGTTGAGAATGCCAAATTTAAACCAAGTTTCAAAATTCCCTTCATTAATTTCTCCACCTACCACCATACATGATATTAATTTCTCTTGAGCACGTTGCACACCTCATTATCCCACACTTCAATGTCTCGTGCCTCAAACTTTTGTGCCTCAATCATATTTTCCTGGTGCACCACTACTTATCTATCACAAATCTCCTCTACCCACACTTCCTTAAGCTGAAAGTAGTTTATCCAATGTGACCCAACATACGTAGTCTCTAATGTTGCAACCTCCCTTGAATTATACTGAGTGCCCAATGCTTTACGCATGGTCTTAATTTTTTTAGCAATTCTTCGGAAGTTCTCATGAATTTTGAAACCTTGCTCCTTCTGTTCCTCTTGTGGTTACCCATGAGTTTATTTCTTTTCCATACCTCCTTTATCCACCCCACACTAAGGGTATGTGTAGTCCTCTATGCATATAAACACTTTAGATTGTGATCAGCTTCTGGTGCAAACACGCTTATTACACAAAACACTGAACTAAATTGACAAAGCATAGTGACGAAGAAGGAAATACATTAAATGAAATACAATAAAGGAAATCTAATCTAAATGGAATTACTACCTTATTAAAAACACTAAGAAGGATTATTTATAGTAGGGCTTCAGCCTACTCCCATTGAAGTAACTGGGTAACCGTGTTCCATCAAGCACCTCTAACTGGAAAGTGCACTGATTCAAGTATGTGAGTGATAACATACGGTCCCAACCAATGCACCTTAAGCTTTCCTGGGTGGCACAAAAACTTTGAATCATAAAGAAGTACCATCTACCTGACCTCAAGCTTCTTTTCCTTGATGTGTCTATCATGCCATGCCTTCTGTCTGGCCTTTTCCTACTTCTGACTCCAACGTGTTATGGCACCTCTCATCCAGCTGTATTAATTTTTCAATTCTTTCTTCCAATGCTTTCTCATCAGCTAGACCTCCCACACGTGTGCAATACACAAAGAAGGTAACATGAATTCCATGGGAAGAACTACTTCTGTGCCAAACACCAACTGAAAGGGTGTGGCCTTATTCAACCTTTTGTAGGTTGTTCTATATGCCCAAAGTACAACAGAAACTTTATCATCCCAATCTTTTCCTTCCAACATCACAATTTTTTGTCAAGGTCTGGCTCAATATCTTGTTGAAGGCCTCAACAGTCCCATTTTCTTGAGGGTGATAAGGTGTAGTCTTGTGGTGCATGACCATAAATTCATCCAATAATATCCTGATTGTCTCATTCAAGAAGTGTGTGCCCCTATCACTTGTCAGACTCAACAGACATCCATACCTAGTAAGAATATTTTCCCATAAGAACCTTACTGTTGTAGCCATTGTACAATCCTTTGTAGGTGTTGCTTCTACCCACCTTGTAAGATAATCTGTACAAGTGATGATGTAGCGTGATCCAGTTCTACGCGCGGCTGGGGAAATAGGACCCACAAAGTCTATTGCCCATTTTTCAAATGGTTCTGCACTAGTAATAGGCCTCAAAGGCATTTCATCTCTTTTCCCAGGTTTTCCAAGGCACTGACAGTGATCACACACCTTACAATACTCTTTACAATCCTTGTACAGGGTCTCCCACCATAAACCAATGAGTAGAATCTTGTGCGTGGTGGCATCACCTGCATAGTGCCCACCTACAATACCACCATGAGCCTCTTCCATGATATCTATGTGCTCATGTTCCAGTACACACTGTAATACCTCATCTCAACCTAGTTTGTATAAGTCACCACTGATCAACATGAAAGGTGTGGTGTGAATTGCAAGTTGTTTCTTCTCCAAGGCTTTCATTCCTTCTGGCACCATACCTGTGCATAAAAAGACAACAATATCCTCCAATTCTGAAGGTGTGGTTTAACCTGTACACTTGTGCATCTGGCATTGTATCTTCAATTGTCTGCATGTCCTCTCCTGATTGAATTCTTGATAAGTGGTCTGGGCCAGAATTACTTTTACCTAGTTTTACCATGACTGTAAAGTCAAACTCCTGGAATAATAGAACCCATCGACATATGCACCCCTATAAAATGGGCTTATTTACCAAGTATTTCAATTCCATGTGATCTGTATAAAACACAAAAGGTGTTGCTAGCAAGTACTGTCTAAACTTATGCAACAGTAGATCATCGACAAGGCCTCACACTCTGTAGTTGTATAGTTCTGTTCTGCAGGAGTCAACTTTCTACTAGAAAAACAAATAGGATGATCTATAATACCTTCTCTAGGATGAGCTAATACTACACCAATGGCCATGCCAGAGGCATCCACATGTACGTGAAAAGGTTGGTTCCATGAGGGAAAGCACAGAATAGGAACCGTAGTAAGCCTCTCCTTCAACACTTCAAATGTGCGTTGTTGCGGTTCTCCCCAATAGAATGTCCCTTTTCCTTTTAGTAACTCCTCCAAGGGCACATAAATCTTAGCATATCCTTTGATAAATTTTTTGTAATACCCTATGTGGCCCAAGAATATGTACACCTCACTCTAACTGGTAGGCTCCTCTAGGCCTACAATAACTGCAACCTTAGTTGGATCTACTAACAAACCTTCCTTGCAGATGATATGCCCTAACAGAGTTCCAAAAGGTGTAGCAAATACACACTTCTTGATGTTTAAGGAGATGCTTAACTATCTGTACCTCTCAAACATTAAGCGCAAGTTTTCACAATGATCCTTGACAAGCCCATATACTGTCCAATCATCTAAGTAAACCTGTAAGAATTTGTGAATAAAATCCTGGAATGCTTGAACAACTATGCATGAAAATACTGCAGGCATGTTCTTCAGACCAAATGGCATCACCGTATATGCAAAGCTTCCCCATTCAGTGGTGAATGTTGTTTTCTCTCGATCTTCCTTTAGCAATTCTTACCTGATGATACCCAGAGAATCCATCTGTAAAAGAGTAAATTTCATGCCCTGTAACACCTTCTAATATTTCCTCAGTGAAAGGTGTAGGAAAAGGATCAATCACACATGCAACATTCAACTCCCTGTAGTCCACACAAATCCTAATCTGACCATCTTTCTTTATATTGATTACCATGGGGCTAACCCACTCTGATTCTTCTAGGGGCTTAATGATGCCAGATTTCAACATCTTGTCAATTTCTTCTTTAACTTTTACACGCAGGTTAGGGTTCATCCTGTAAGGTCTCTTCCTGACCAGGCACACACCTTCCTTTAGCTTAATCTTCATCTCACCCAAAGATTCATGCACTCCTTTTAACTCATGGTAGCCTCTAGGAAATAAGTCCTTGGAAATCACGTAGTAACTCAATTATCTTAGCCACTTCAGAATCAGACCAATAATCTCCAATAATGCCTCCTTAGGTTCAACATCTGTGTCAATGTTCACTTTCTTGGTCTTCATAGGTTCATGATAGGCACGTGCCTTCTTATCCACACTATCTAAAACCTCACACATACCTTCTGAATGATCAATGTCCAAATTTTCTACTTCTTCATCATCCACTATGTAGACCATCTTTCCTTTCTCCTTCTCAAGACAAGCATGCTTAAGTAGTTTGGCATCGGTCTCATCTACTTCATCAAAATGTGCTCCTAGGTCTGCCTCACCAAATAACTCCTGAATGAGTTCTTCATCCTTTGCACTGTCTCCCATAGTCAAGTGCTCCATAACCCATAATGCCTCTTTCACCGGAGGTTTAGTGGAGAAGTAGTCAAAAGTCTGGATCATTCCTATGCAGTCAAGTCTTGCCAATTTCCAGTCTCCCTATGCAGCTCTGCATAAACATACCAAGTGCGTGTGCGCAGCCTCGCAAAGTGAAATAAAGTTTGTGCACCCACAGTGAAGGTGGTAAAGCTTCTTATCCCTCTGTCCAGAGTCTCTCACACTACTGAACATGGTGCTGAACAGGATGATTACCATGATATGTGTAGATTTGAGTAGGTGCATTGCTCCTGAGAAACCGGGTTGTTAGAGAAATTCTCACTTCATTCCATTCTATGAGATTATCCCTATGAACCATCCACCAGTGCATTGTTGTCCCATGCAGGGTATACACTAACATATTTCTTCTATCCACTTGATCCTTCCATTGTTCCTCCATGGCACGCAGGAATACCGTAGGGTCTCCTTCTCTAGTGTACTGGGGTACAAGTTGTTACCTATCCTCCTAATACAACGAGGTTTGCCTCCTCACATAGATGTGCTTCTTACTTCACACCCAACCATCTCGTAGGTGTCATGTGCCCAATTATCACAAGAAATACTTGTAGTATCACTAATAGACTGTGCATCTTCCCACTAGAGGATTCCTTCCTTAGATGGCTCAAGTACTTCTGGATCTCGAATGGCACACACATAAATTTTGTTCAGGTCTTCCTCACTCAAAGGTTCAACATAAGGTGCAGATTTCCCATCTGTCAAAGGGATAATAACTCATTCTTCCTTGTTCTCAAAATTTATATACCCCTTGTTGAACCATAGATCAACATTATTTGCATAACACCAAGGGTTCCCAAGTAGAGTTGGGAAGTTGTCTACTTCCGCAAGCGCTAAAACCTCAAAGTCCCCAGTGAACTTGGCCCCTTGTATAGTAATGGATGCATCCTTTAAAACTCCTATTGGAGTGGCCTTAGTTTGATTTTCCATAAACAATACATTAGAGGATGGCTGTAATGGAGGTCTTCCCATCTGCACCCATGCATCTAAAGTAAGCACATTAACTTCCATGCCTGTGTCAATCAATATATTTCTCAAAATCCACCCATCCACAACAACATTCAGAGTGATCTCCTTGTCATAATCCAAGCTATGAGGGGGGAGATTAGCATGCAGGATCTTCCATCCATTCTCAATACCTACGTGTGGAGTGTTTCCCTTTAACCAATTCCCTAGTAATGGAATAATATTCTCCTGGCACAACATCTTGCATACCTCTTTCAAATCATCAACATCTGACTGGACCATCTCTGTTTGCCTTCTTTTGTTCCAACTTTCGTGACTGTTCCTTTAAACATTGTATTTCACCCTAAATATTTCTGAGCACCTCCATGGTCTCCTGATAAACCTCCTTCTGATGTGTAGGATCTGGGTATCTTGCATGTAAAACCTCCTCCTTAGTAATGGTAGGATTTTGTTGCAACATTTCTCTGGCGCATATAGCTTCAGCACATGTAGTAATCTTCACAGGTACTACCTCAGGTTCCGGTGCCAACTTTGGCATCCATTGATTTTCCATTGCGTGTTGTATTCTAACCATCCTTGCACCCTTGTTCTCCTATTTATGTTTCTTGCTAAGATGCTCATATAAGTCTAGGCACTCCTCATAGTTATGATTCTTTCCACAAAAAGAACAAGTAATATTCTGAGGGCATTCATGCCTGTAGTGGTCAGGAGATCCACACATATAACATGTTCCATGAGGAAACTCACCTCATCCACCACCATGGCCTCAACCCCTAAATCCACCATGGTATCCTCAACCTCTACCATGACCTCCTTCAAAGTGCCCTTCGTTATGATCATAGCACCCTTGAGTGTGATCACAATCATGGTGCTCACTCTTACCTTTAGAGTTATCTGATACTCCTGTCTGTCATACACCAATATCAATGGCATCATGGATCTGATCAATCAACCTGTAATCTTCGGTATTGTGAGTCATGGACCAAAAAATATTACAGTAGCAAGATACGTTCTTCCTTATCACATGTTGTAACAATGGGAAGTGGCTTACATCATGGTCTAAATGACATATCTCGCAGTCTAGCAACAATGAATGCACTGACCTGTGGGGAAACTATCCTTAGTGTGCCCCTCAACTTCACAATTTGTACACCAAATCCCAGTGCATGTCTCATGTGCTGAATTGGATGATAGTTTCTCCAACTACTTTTCCATAGCTAGAATTTGAGCTTCCAGGAATGGGCTCACTCCAGTGTCTATACTTCCAACTACCTCAGCATGCAATGCTGCTTCAAGTGCTTCACACAGGATCCGTATATGTCTTATGTGACAGTGCCCTCCTAAAAGGTGTGATCAAGCCTCCAAAAAACCACTGTGCATGTTGGCTTGCATGGATATCATACGAAAGTTTAGACAAAAGTGTTTTGAAATGGGCATCATATTCCCAAACACTCTCAGTAGTGCCCTGCTTAATATCCTTGAGCGCACTTATACTCTTCTACTCGAACTCAGGGATATAAAATTCCTTAAGGAAAATGTTGTATAATCTACGCAAGTCTGATCAGGGTCAAACTTCTTGTACCAATTGTGTGTGCATCCCTGCAACGTAGTTACGAATTGACTTACCTTGCACTCAGAAGCATGATCCCTTTTGCGTGCCACAATATCTCACACATGTGCACATGCTCAGCAACATCTTCTATTCCCCTATACTCTGGAAGATGAAGTGACATCTCCATGTAAATATTCTGGGGTTGGTGAGGACCATGCCCACCAGATCTAGAACCCCCTGTGTTACCTCTACCTCTAGACCCACCAGATCCACCAGAACCAGAGCCACCTATGCCCCCTGATCCTCCACCTGTAGCAGGAAGTGAACCAGAGGATGTACTTCCTTGTGTCCCAATAGTGGTACTAAACTAACTCCTACAGTTTGTGAGGTGGTACTACTCCCAGAGGTGAGTCTAAAATTTTTCATGCCTGAGTTTTGTGCCGACGACGCACCTGAAAAGGTACCTCCAAATAACAAGGAAGATGTCTTCCTAGCCATAGATGTACTTGCTATTTGATTCACTCCTGTTATTCTACTTCCCAAACTAGCTTGCTGACTACTGGTTGTACTAGAAACTGGAAAACCAAGCACAAGGGCTAGGTTTCCAGGTAGATTCAGATGTGCACCCATGGCCCATGTCATCTCATCTAGCATGCTCTCATAAGAGGCTGATGAGGGTTCCCTGTCATGCTTTCCCAAATGGGGGAGTTCTAGATGCTCTGGCTCCATGCCCTCTGTGTGAGTTCCAAATCCTTCATGAGCCATCTCTCTCCTCAATGCCATCCATTCTGTAATCTCACATTGCTTCCCTAACTCCCTCTCACATGCCTCATTGTACTTAATCCACCTTTCTTCTCTTTTCCTTTCTACCGCTAGGTCCACCATCCTTCACCAAACCTACTCCTACCCCCACGCATGGTGGGGTTTAGCTAGCCATCAGCTTCTCTTCCAAATTCAGGGTTACCAATAAGATCTTAATCACCAGTGGAATGCCTTGCAGATAGGTTCCCCTGGGATAACGTAAAAAATGGAACTCAGCTACCTCTGGAAAGAATAAGTGGAAATTGAGTACTCCAAAATATAGCTATTCAGAACACCATGAAACCAAGTGTCCACAACGCACATCCAAATCAGATCAGCATCATAGAGGGCCTAAAATTCTTCCTACATCTAGACAAGTGTGTGAAACCTCCAATTCCTTTTAGATGCATAAGCAACCAGCCACTCGTACAACTCTATCAGAAAGATAACAAAGAAACTCTCATATAAATAGTCATACAAGTTCTACTCCACCCATGTGCACATGTCAAACTCAGATCCAGTGTTGAATCTCTGAGTGTATTCTTCTTCCAGATCTACTATCCACTCCTCAACACTTGATAGGGTCAACCAATACGTCTTCATCATGAAACATCCTGAAAATAGCTGAAAATGAGGTCCTGGCAACAGGAACCAATGATGCAGCCTAGAATTTACTGTGAATAACCCAGGTGCACTGGCACATCACTCAGCCTGAGCTGAGCACTCACCCAAAGCATGCAAAGGTACCAGGTCCCTCTTTAGAGTTTCTTGTACAGGATGTTAGTGTGATGATGTTTAAACATGTTCAGATTCATAAGTAGACATAAACATTCCACAGTGCAAAATCCAGATCTAGATCTTAGAGAATCATGATAAATGAACTAAACAATAACTATGATAAGATTAACCATACAAGAACCAGATTCAGTCATGTCTAACACCATTATCCAACCAATATACTCCATTTCATAATTACTGTAAAACACATAAGCTTCTTACACTATAAAGTATCTCCATGAGTCATGTGCGTCAAAACCAACAACACAACTCTACAATAATTCACCACCTACTAAACTACACAAGTCAATACATATTTATAGGGGTGGGGACTTTCCCTTCACCACCCATGCACTTCTCAAAATAGGTCACATGCTGATAATAGCCATGTGCCTTTACAATAGTATGCACAACATGCAAGTGTTCTAACAATAGATGTCCTATAGTTAACTCCAAGTAGAAATCCTATTATTAGCTTAAACTATGCATGGCGCTTATCTTCCACTTGTTCCCAAAATACCATTGCATGTAGCACAAGTCTTCATCTCTATGTGTGCTCCACACACTATCTCCAAAAATAGCCCTTATCCACAAAACAACTAAGTCCTGAGCTTGGGTGCTTCAATACTATTATAGTGCCACGCACTTCCAGCGCCCTATATTCATGCACCCAATACTTGGAATATTGAGCAAGAAAAATAGATATTCAACCCTGGACTCTAGTTCACAAATGAACTTAGTTAGTCCTGATTATCATGAGGTATGTGCTTATGGTTGAAGTCAAAGGAGGTTTGAATGATAGTTCAACCCAGTCTATGAAATTTTCATCATGGTATTTATATAATATCTAACTTTTGTTGTGGAGTTTGGTCTAGATCTGAAGGGATGTAATGAATCATTTGCTCATGTCTTTAGCCTTAGTATAAGTCTATAATTATCAATTTATCACCATTCCTAAATATTTAAAAGTGTCATTCTGTTTCTCTAACTATCAAAATCATGTGTGATGATGTCTTGGTTAAGAATTAAGAGTATGATCTTGGTCTATAACGCTGATGTTGTTGTGAAATAATACATAAAAATATACACAATGTATGAAGGTATTCAAGTGTGTTGAAAAATATTAGAGGGTGAAAGTGTTTCTAAATGGAGTTGGATGTATCACAATGCATAAATACGAGTAGTTTCTAATCCGAATATATAATTACATGGTATAATCTTTCATTCTAGGTGTGTATATGTGTTTACTAATCCTAAATGTTATGTCTCAACCCTTGATCCATGTTGTGAGGTGTATCATGTATATTCATACATCATGGAAGTACTATGAATAATGTGAAAAAAGAAAAGTCTTTGAAATCTAAGAGGTGAATATTTTTAGTTTTGTGCTTTATTATAAGTTTGTGAATGGATGCTTAGATCTGTAGAGATTTCTCAAATAGGAGTATAGAACATTAAGATAGTTTACAAGGTTATAAAAGTGTAGAGTGAAGATACACATCTTGATAAAGTTATAAATAAGTTATTCTAATACATCATGAACTAAGTTGGCTAGTCATGATTCCATCTTACATCACGAGTCCGTGGTTGAAGTTTTCTTAGAAGAAAAATCTAGGGGAAGTATGAAAATTCATTGAGGTATCATGTATAAAGAATATTGTATTGTGTTATCTTAAGCCATTGAAATATTATCCCAGGGGGGAAAATTTTCATGTATGAAGACATATATCAATGGTCATGAGTTGCCTAGGATTATACATATATCAATGGTATTATGCTTGAGAAGGCTGATATATGCTCTTTTTGGAGATTGAAGTTATGTCATCAGAGCACAAATGAAATAAGTTTATTTCCAGTGCAAGCTATGTCTAAGAAAGTGATAAATTTAATAAGTGGGTTATAGGTGTGGTTTGTAGAAGTCCTAAAATGACTTAGAGGTCTCAAGCAGAGAAAATTTTAACCATGAACAATGTATGATTCTCTGTATCCATTTCATATTGTTGTGTATATGCATTAAAAAATAAATTTTCTCAAATGTTCTATTATCTAATCTGAGTCTAGCAGCTAAGTATATGGTGACCATAAGTGGTTTTTATGCAAATATTATTAGTTGAAGCTTTATGTTTATGCTATAAAATATTGTTTATGTTTTTGATGCCATGAGAAGGTATGGTTGTATAAAATTAAAGGTTTGATTTTGATTTAAGGAGTTTTTTCAAGGTTGAGAAAGTAGTGTAGAGGTCTGCAAAAGGTCCAAGTATTGCTTCTAGCTAAGAAAAGGTAAAGTATACATGAATAATGTTATAGGTGTGAATTTTACTTCATGATCATGAAACAAAGGGTCCAAGAAGGATTGTTTGACATGGTTGTTGAATGAATGCATGTACATTAATAAGTAAAACTTATAAAATCTATAGCCATTACGATTTCATGCAAATAAGGTAGGGGATTTTTTCTTGTGCTCCAACAAGATGTGATTTGATGAAACAAGAGCATACTACACTAAAAAAGTACCCTAGGGCTGTGATACCTATTGTGACATATCTTCATAACATTTGGTCAAGGTATGAACTCTCAATTTTACATAGAAAATTATTGTATGATAGTATGATGTTAGAGGGAACTATAAGATGGTGTTTCATGTGTTTTGATTTTTATTTTTTCACTGATAAGTTTTGTTAAATTGGTCTGAAGATGTGATTTAGGGCTCATAGTCCTAAGTGGTGATATGCTAGTGCTGGAGGAAGATCTTGTGGTTTTGGCATAAGGTACAAGTCGAAAATGATTAAACAACAGGTATGGAGGTCAAATTTGGAGAGGATAATCTAAGGGGGAGCTATATGGATGATCATTTCAAGTACATGGATCTCATCAGTTGTTGTTTGAAGTTGAGAAGAGAAAGTACAATCCAATGATTCATGTGAGCAAGTAACTTGAATGCATTGTTGTCATAATGTCTTATGTTGTCATTTTTCATGTGTAGGTTTTCATGTATCCTTTTTCACATATGTAAAAGGGGGGAGAGTATCATCAAAAACATGAAAAAGGAGTCATGTAGGTGTTTTTTCTTAAGGTTATCATCAATGTTTTTTAAGGTGGTTGTCATCAATGACAAAGAGGGATATTTGTTTCCATTGTGTCTATATTGTTGTCATTGGTTTCAAAGGTAATTTATGCAAAGGGTGTCAAGGTATGTTAGGAGTATCCATGAGGTGTCAATCAAGGTTAAACATGAAGGTTGATTAGTAGTGTCTGGTTTTGGTGAATTTTTCATGATGTCTTCGTATGGTTTCAGGCATGGTAAAGCTAGTATGATCTCTCTCAAGGTTTTATGACATATGTATGAGGTCAAGAAAGGTCATTATGACATGGAAAAGGTGTTGAAGTGTCTATAAGTTGTCTTCATGGCCCATTCATGTGAAGTCATGGCTAATTCAAGTCATTCTAGGAATATCCCTAGACCTAGTGCATGGTGCATGGTATGGAATAATAATATGTGGAGTAGGAAATTCCTATCCAAGCACGGGAGGAGTGTTTTGAAATTTAATATGATGTTTTGAAGTATTTTCAATTCAATTCTTAGAGGTTTTAAGATGTTTCAAGGTCTTTAAAATGTAAGATAATGGATACTAGTTAACAACACATAAGTAACTCTTAGTTTCTAGAGTGGTTCAAGTGTATTTGAGAAAAGAGGAGACTTGGGATAGAGGATGTTTTCATGATTCTTTATGCCAGTTTTTAGGAAAAGGTTGTGATTATTTTTCATGTTATGTTATTTTTGGAAAAACTGAGTTCTAAAGAAGGAAAAATCCATCTCGATATGTAACTTCAATTTCTCACCCACTCACCCACTCTTTGTATAAGAAATTGTGGCTTTAAGATAAGTTTTTACATTAAGCTAGTAGTTTTTTTTTAAAATGATGGACTAATTTGATCATCATACTTTCATGAAAAATAGTTAAGAAGTCAAGTTGCTCTTAAACCCTATTCAAACCCTCATAGCAGAGTGATATAGAAGATATGTTGATCAAAGAATACTTGTTAGAGAACACACAAGAAGTACGTGTGGGAGATAAGGCCAAGATCAAGGGTGTGAAGGGACCGAAAGGACCCACGTGTGGAGGGAAAGTTTAGCTTCTGGGACTTAGCTGATTTTGAGCATGAAGACCTATTTTTAGAAGATGGCATGCAGAACACACCAACGATGTAGAGATGTGCATGCCACACATTTTCTATCTTTGGAGGATCAGATCGAAGTGTTTTGCATGGAGACGAGCTAAGAATAGGATTGTCACTTCAGTTAACTGTAAGAGGTCTATAGATAGCACACTTGCATGTGTGGCTATGCCTGTAAATGACGTGTGGATATTAATAGCATGCAACCTATTTTTGGAATAGATAAGTGGTGAAGGGAAAGTCCCCACCCTATATATATGATGTTAGGTACATAGTAGTAGAGAGTGTGGAGATGGATGTATGAAGGTATAGATTAAGATATATGCATATGATTGAATTACTATATCAAATCCATGCATGCATCGGTATAGATTGACATTATTATAAGGAGATTATGTGTTTATTAATAGATGGAAGATATTGGCTTAATCTAAGTGTCATTCCTGTGTGTAATTGAGTAGTGCATGTTATTGATTCAATCATGATTACTATTTAAATTTTATTCTTTCATAGATCTGAATGTAGCATGCATGGTAGAATGATGGATTAGTTATGGATCTATATGTTTCTTCCTTCATCATGCTAACATCCTGCTACAACAACCCTAAAGAGGGACCTGGTACCTTTGCACACTTCGGGTGAGTGCTCAGTCTAGGCTGAGTGATGTGCCAACGTGACTAGGGTGTTATCTGGTAAATTCTAGGATGCATCATTGGTTCCGTTGCTAGGACCTCTTTTTTAGTTGTTTTCAGGATGGTTCACAATGAAGACGTACCGGTTAACTCTAGCAAGTATTGAGGAATGGATACATGATCTGGAGGAAGAATATGCATGACGGTTCAGTAGTGGATCTGAGTTTAATGCACACACTTGGGTAGAATAGAATCTGTATGATAGCCTATATGAGATATTTTTCACTATCTTTCCAGTAGAACTATACAAGTGGCTTACTGCTTATGCATCTCAGTGGAATTGGAGGTATCACGCACTTGTCTGGACACAGGAAGAATTTTAGGCCCTTTATGATGTTGATCTGATCTAGACTCACGCTGTGGATACGTGGTTTCATGGTGTTCTAAATAGTTATATTCTGGAATATTCAATTTCGATGTACTCTTTCCCACAGGTAGCTGAATTCTAGTTTTTGCGGTATCCAAGAGGAGCATATTTGTAAGGTATTCCACTGGCGATCAAGATCTTGATGGTAACTTTGAACCTGGAGAGTAAACCGATGGCTAACTAAACTTCACCACACGCGAGGGTAGGAATAGGTTTGGTGAAAGATGGCAGACCTAGCGGTAGAGAGGTAGAGAGAGGAGAGGTGGCTTAAGTATAATGAGGCACGTGAGAGGGAGATAGAGAAGCAACGTTTCATTGCAGAAAGTATGGCATTGAGGAGAGAGATGGCTCATGAAGGATTTATAGCTCACATAGAAGACGTGGAGCCAGAGCATCAGGAACTCCCCCATCTTGGAAAACATGACAGAGATCCCCCCTTGGCCTCACATAGAAGTGTGCCAATAGAGACTACCTTGGCTGCGGGTGCGCATCTTAATCCACCTGGTGACCTAGCCCTTGCGCTTGGTTTTCTAGTATCTAGTATGACAAGTAACCAACAAGCTAACTTGGGAAGTAGGAGAGCAGGAGTAAGTCAGGGAGCAAGTACATCAATGGTAGGATAGATGGCTTTGATGATATTTGGAGGAACATTCTTAGGCACATCATCCACACAGAATGTGAGCACGTAGAATGTTGGATTCACCTCTGGAAGTGGAACTACCTCACAGACTATAGGGGTTCAGTATAGTACTACTATCAGAGCACAAGGGAGTACATCTACAGGTCCTATTCCAGCTACAAGTGGAGGATCAGGAGGTATAGGTGGTTCTAGTTCTGGTGGATCTGGTGGTTCTGGAGGTAGAGGGAACACATGAGGTTCTGGATCAGGTGGTCAAGGCCCGCAGCAACCACATAATATTTATATGGAGATGTCTCTTCGTCTTCCGGAGTATATAGTATAGAGGATGCTAGAACATGTGCATATGTGTGAAATCTTGTGGTGTGCTAAAGGGATCATGGCTGAGAGCAGGAAAGTCAATTTTATACTACATTACAAGGACGTGCACACAGCTGGTATAAGAAGTTTGACCCTGATCAAACTTTTGTGGATTATGTAGCATTGAAGGATGATTTCTTGAAAGAGTTCCATATCCCTGAGTTTGAGAAGAAGAGTATAGTGCACTCAAGGATATCAAGCAAGGCACTACTGAGAGTGTACGTGAGTATGATGCCCATTTTAAGACACTTCCATCTAAGCTATCTTATGATATTCATGCAAGCCAACATGCACAATGGTTCCTTGGAGGATTGATTACACCATTTAGAAGGGCACTGTCACATAAGACATACACTGATCCATGTGAAGCACTGGAAGCAGCTTTGCATGTTGAGGCAGTTGGGAGCATTGACACTGGCATTAGTCCATTCTTAGAGGCACAGATTGCAGCTATGGAAAAGAAGTTAGAGAAGCTATCAACAAATTCAGCCCATGAAACATGCTCAGGAATTTGGTGTACAGATTGTGAAGTGGAAGGTCACACCAAGGATAGTTGCCCTCACAGATCTGTATGCTCATTACTGTTGGATTGTGAGATCTGTCATTTGAATCATGATGTTAGTCACTGTCCTTTGTTACAGTGCATGATAAGGAATAATGTATCCTACTTTTGCAAAATTTACCAGGTCCACGACCCATGATACTGAGGATTGTCGGTTGATTGGTTAGATCTAGGATGCTATAGACATTGGGGTATGACAGACAAGTATAACAGATAATTCTAAGGGTAAGAATGAGCACCAGGATTGGGATCATAATCAAACGTGCTATGACAGGAATGAGGGGCATTTTGAAGGAGGTCGTGGAAGGGGACGTGGATATCATGGTGGATATGGAGGATGAGGCCATGGTGGAGGAAGAGGTGAGTTCCCTCATGGAACATGTTATACATGTGGGTCTCTTGCCCACTATAGGTGTGAATGTCCTTAGAATATTACATGTTCTTTATGTGGAAAGAACCATAGTTATGAAGAATTCCCAAAATTATATGAGCATTTGAGTAAGTAGCATAAGCAAGAAAATAAAGGTGCAGGGATGGTTAGAATCCAACATGCGGTAGAAGATCAGTGGATGCCCAAGATAGCACCAGGACCTGAGGCATTAACTGTGAAGATTACTACACGAGTTGAAGTGGCACGCACAAGAGAGGCATTACACCAGAAGCCTACGATCACCAAGGAGGAGGTTTTGCATGTAAGGTACCCAGATCTTGCTCATCAGAAGGAAGTTTACCAGGATACCATGGAAGTGCTAAGGAATCTTCAAGGTGAGATACAATACTTAAAGGAGTAGAAGAAAGCATCAGAGATAGTCCAAACTGATATCGATGATCTGAGAGAAGTGTGCAAAATGTTGCGCCAGGAGAACATCATTCCACTATTAGGAAGTTGGTTAAAAGGGAACACTCCACGTGCAAATATTGAGACCAGATGATAGATTCTACATGTAAATCTTCCCCTGATAGCATTGACTATGATAAGGAAATTACTCTGAATGTTGTTGTGGATGGATGGCTATTGAGCAACATATTGATTGATACAGGTGTGGAAGTAAATGTTCTTACATTAGATGCATGGGTATAAATGGGGAGGCCTCCATTGCAACCATCATCTAATGTGTTGTTTATGGAAAACCAGACTAAGGCCACTCCCATAGGAGTTTTGAAGGATGCATCTATAACCATACAAGGGGCCAAGTTCACTAGGGATTTTGAGGTATTAGCACTTGCAGAAGTAGACAATTTTCCATCCTTACTTGGACGCCCTTGGTGTTATGTGAATAATGCTGACTTGAGATTCAATAAGGGGTATATCAGCTTTGAGAACAAGGAGGAAAGAGTTGTGATACCTCTAACAGATGGGAAGTCTACACCATATGTTGAGCCTCTAAGTGAGGAGGACTTAAACAGAATTTATGTACGCACTATTCAGGACCCAGAGGTCAATGAGCCATCAAAAGAAGGCATCCTACAGTGGGAGGATTCTCATTCTATTAGTGATACTATGAGTATTGCTTGTGAAAATTGGGCTCATGGTACATATGAACTAGTAGGGCACGAGGTAAAAAACACGGTTACACACAAGAATGGAATTCATTTAGTTCGATGGATAGGTAGCACAGTACCTTGGTATACATGGGTAGAAGATCTTCCTATATTTTTGAAAGCCATGGAAACATAGTGGACAGATCAAATTAAGAGAAGAGATATGTTAGTATATACCTTACACAGGACAACAACGCACTGGTGGGTAGTCCACAGAGATAATCTTATAGAATGGGAAGAGATTGGAGTCACCTTATCTATTAGGTTTGTAAGGAACAATGCACCTACACAGATATGCACTTATCATGGTGATCAACCTGTTCAACATCACATTCAGTAGTGTGAGAGACTCTGGAAAGTAGGACAGGAAGCATTACCACCTTCACTCTGGGTGCATAGATTGTACTCTACGCTACAAGGATGCACATGTGCCTGGTATGTATACACAGAACTACATCGAGAGACTAGGAACTGGAAAAATTTGACTGCAGGAATGATCCAGACCTTTGACTACTTTTCTTCCCAACCTCCAATAGAAGAGGCATTAAAATTTATCAAGCACTTAACTATGGGAGATAGTGCAAAATCTGAAGAGCATATTCAGGAATTATTTGGTGAGGCAGAGTTTGGAGCACATTTTGAAAAGGAAGAAGAAATGGACTCCATACTACTTGAACACACTTTCCTTGAGAAAGAGAAAGGAAAGATGGTTTACATCGTGGATGATGAGGAAGTTGAGAACCTAGATATTGAACATTCACAAGGGGTGCGCGAGGTCTTGGACAGTGTAGATAAGGATACACGTGCCTATCATGAACCCATGAAGACAAAGAAGGTGAATATAGGTTCAGAGGCTGAGCCTAAGGAGGCCATCATTGGAGACTACTGGTCAGACTTGGAGGTAGCAAAGATCATTGAGTTACTCAGGGATTATCAGGACTTATTCCCTCGAGGGTATCATGAACTTAAAGGCATGCATAAATCACTTGGGGAAATGAAGATAAAACTTAAGGAAGGTGCACGACCAGTTAGGAAGTGACCTTATAGAATGAACCCCAATTTGCGTGAAAAGGTAAAAGAAGAAATTGATAAAATGTTGAAATCTGGAATTATCAAGCCCCTTGATGAGTCAGAATGGGTTAGTCCAATGGTGATCAGTATCAAGAAGGATGGATGAATTAGAATATGTGTGGACTATAGGGAGCTGAATGCTGCATGTGTAACAAATCCATTCCCTATGCCATTTACTGAGGAAATACTAGAAGGAGTGGCAGGGCATGAAATATATTCTTTCACAGATGGGTTTTCTGGGTATCATCAGGTTAGGATTTCTCAGGAGGATCAAGAAAAGACAACATTTACTACTAAATGGGGTAGTTTTGCCTATACTGTGATGCCTTTTGGATTGAAAAATGTACCTGATGTATTCTCGCGAATAGTTGTCCAGGAATTTAAATATTTTATGCACAACTTCTTACAGGTCTACCTAGATTATTGGACAGTATATGGGCTTGTGAAAGATCATTGTGACAATCTATGCTTAATGTTTGAACGGTGCAACAATTGAGTATCTCTTTGAACATCAAGAAGTGCATATTTGCTACACCATTTGGAATACTGTTAGGACATATAATCTGCAAGGAAGGTTTGTTGGTTGATCCAGCTAAGGTTGCAGTCATTCTAGGCCTAGAAGCACCTACCAGTCAAAGTGAGGTGTGTGGATTTTTAGGTCATATAGGATATTATAGGAAATTCATCAAAGGGTATGCCAAAGTTACTACACCCTTGGAAGAGTTACTAAAGGGGAAAGGTACATTTTATTGGGGAGAACCGCAACAATGCACGTTTGAGATATTAAAGGAGAAACTTACTACCACACCCATTCTGTGTTTTCCCTCATGGGATAAACCATTTCATGTGCATGTGGATGCTTCTGGCATGGCCATTGGTATTGTGTTAGCTCAACCTAGTGAAGGTATTATAGATCATCCAATTTGTTTTGCTAGTAGGAAGTTGACTCCTGCTGAAAGGAATTATACAACTACAGAGCGCGAAGCTTTGTCAATGATCTATGCATTGCACAAGTTTCGATAGTACTTGTTAGCAACACCATTTTTGTTTTATACAGATCACATGGCATTGAAGTACTTGGTAAAAAAGCCCATCTTACAGGGGTGCATATGCAGATGGGTACTCCTATTTCAAGAGTTTGATTTCATAGTTGTGGTGAAGCCAGGGAAAAGTAATTCTGGACCAGACCATTTATCTAGAATCAACTCAGGAGAAGAAGCACAAACAATTGAAGAAACCATGCCAGATGCACAGTTATATAGGTTACAATGCATGTCCCATGGAATTAGAATACATTGATGTCTTTCTACAGACTGGTTTGGCACCAGAAGGAATGAAGGCATTAGAAAAGAAACAACTTGCTATACGCATGACACCATTTATGTTAATCAGTGGTGACCTCTACAAGTTAGGTAGAGATGAAGTATTACACTGTTGTGTATTAGAGCATGAGTGCAAGGATATTATGGAAGAATCCCATGGTGGTATTGCAGGAGGCCATTATGCAGGTGATGCAACTACCTAGAAGATCCTACTTGTTGGATTATGGTGGGAGACATTATATAAAGACTGTAAAGAATATTGTAAGGCGTGTGATCATTGTCAGTGCCTAGGAAAACCAGGGCAAAGAGATGAGATGTCCTTTGAGACCAATTACTAGTGCAGAACCATTTGAGAAATGGGCCATTGACTTTGTAGGACCTATTTCACTAGCTGCGCATAGGACTGGATCACACTATATCATTACTTGCACATATTATCTCACACGGTGGGTAGAAGCAACACCTACGAAGGACTGTACAACAACTACAACAACTAGGTTTCTATGGGAGAATTTTCTTACAAGATATGGATGTCCTTTAAGCTTGACAAGTGATAGGGGTACACACTTTTTGAATGAGACAATCAAGATCCTATTAGATGAGTTTATGGTTGCACACCATAAAACTACACCCTACCATCCTCAGGAAAATGGAACTACTGAGGATTTCAACAAGATTTTGAGCCAGACTTTGACAAAAATTTGTGATGTTGGAAGAAAGGATTGGGATGACAAAGTGTCATCTATTCTTTGGGCATATAGAACAACTTATAAGAGATTGAACAAAGCCACACCATTTCAGTTGGTGTTTGGTGCAGAAGTCATTCTCCCTATAGAATTTATGTTACCTTCTTTGCACATTACATGCACTGGAGGTCTAGCTGATGAGAAGGCTTTAGAAGAGTGTATTGAGAAGATGATTCAACTGGATGAGCGATGAGCCATAGCACGATGGAGTCAGAAGTAGGAAAAATCCAGGCAGAAGGCATGGCATGACAGAAACATAAGGGATAAGAAGTTTGAGATTGGACAAATGGTACTTCTTTATGACTCTAAGTTCTTGTGCCATCCAGGAAAGCTCAAAGTACATTGGTTGGGGTTGTATGTCATCACTTACATACTTGAATTAGGTGCTTTCCAGTTAGAAGCACTTGATGGAACATGGCTACCCGGTTACTTTAACGGGAGTAGGCTGAAGCCCTACTATAAATAAGTCTTCTTGGTGTTTGTAATAAGGCAGTATTTCCATTTAGATTAGGTTTCCAATTATTTATTTCCTTAATGTATTTCCTTCATTGTCGATATGCTTTGTCAATTTAGTTGTTTTTTTGTGTAATAAGCACACTTGCACGCATGAAGCTAATTACTATATGAAGAATGTTTATGCCCAAAGGACTACACATACCTTTAGTGTGGGGTGGTTGTAGTTATCCAAGTAAAATATTGTGGGAATTGAAAGGTGAAAGGAATAAGCTGCTACGGGTGTGCTTTAAGTCAAAAGAAGATTGCTTCTCAAAAGTGACCAAGGATGGAGATGAATGAAAGGATAGTATAACACGAGGTAAGCAGAGGCCATGATAACTACTAGGAGAAGGTACAGTGATGAGGTACTCAGGTGCAAGGGCACGTGTTGAAGAGAATAATGTGACAAAAGGGTAGGAAGGTGTGCTAGAAGGTTATAGCTAGGGTGCGAAGATGTACCACGCAGAATGAATGAATTTGGTCAATGAATGAGAGGATATTTGGTAGGTGAAGGAGCAATAAATGCATCAAAATTTGAAAAATTATATAAGGATGGGATGTAGATTCATTTTTACCATTGTGACTAAGAGAATTTGAGAAAAGAGCTAAGTGTGAAGAGCCGAGTGATCGGGTTAAGGTGAAAAGGGTGTGAAACCAAGTGTGAAAAACATATGTGCAAAAAGAAGCTTGCATGTCCCCAGTGGTGAAGGGTTTGAGTGAAAGCAGTGGGATACAGAGGAGTTAGGGCACATGAATTTCCACCTAGGGCATGATTGAATCAAGCTAGGGTTTGATTCACAAATTGCATAAGTTAAAAAGGATCTATAAGGGATTGCAAGGTAAAAATGGCACCCAAGAAGGCAACTACAACATGAGAGAAAGGAAAGAAGAAGTTGGTCATCGAGGAAGAAGAGATGGCACCCAAAAGCAATTTTTCAAAAATGTAATATCCAAAAGGATTCATCATTAGCCAGGAATGGGATTCACCTATTAGAAAGAGAAAAGTGAGTGAATACAATCATAAGACCACAGAGAACAAGAAGGATCTCAATTCCTTGCTCACTGCTAGGACAAAAAAATGTACGGTAGATGACATGCCAGTTTATGATGATGCAGGTGAGAAGCTTCTGAAGAGAATTGGGGTCTACCAATTATATGAGCTTCCATATTTCAGGAAGTATGAGCCCTTGTATCAGTGGCTCATGAGCAGAGTGCATGAGGAATTCTTCTACTTTGTAGGACGTAGAGTTAGAATCTCATCTACATTTATCTCATTAGTTACAGGTTTGAAGGCCACAAGAGAGGATATAAAGAATGATCTCACAGATAAAGCCGTGATCTTAAAAACCAAATAGGAGTTGGGGTACCTGAAGGGTCCACGTGATATGGATATAGAAAAATTGAAGAACCATCTGATTGTGTACGAAATAACACACCTTGTTACAAAGTTGAATGATCAGGAGTGGTGGTCACAGGTAAATACTATGTGGTTACACGTTGCGCGTAAGATGTCAGAAGGGGAAATCTACAATATTACAGGCTACATTACAGAACAAATAGTCGAGGAAGCACGCACAGGAGGGAAGATCAACTTTGGGGTTGTTCTACTATCACTAGTATTCATGGAAATTGGAGTACCAGATGGGCCAAAGGAAAAGGTATGGGAATACCCCATGGAGAATAAGTCACTAGCTGAAAGGTTTAGCAAGTACCTATGTAAAGGGGCCATGACAGATGACGTCAAGCAAAGGGTAGAGAAATGGTACAATAGGCTCCGCTTGGCATTTGGAGAAGAGTGGCACATCCCAAAGGACCTACCATTAGTAGTAGGGAAACAAGTCTAGTTTTCTGTATATCAACATTTCTGCATCACGTGCTTCCCAATGAGAGATGGAGTCTGGAGCCCTTGGTGTAAATTTCCTTACGCATTCACTGCAAGGTATTTCCAAGCATATGTTCATAGATTTATAGACACATGTAGATTGGTATTCAATGCAGATAAGGTAGACTACGACTACCATATGTTGAAGAAGAAGCATGTATATCCTAGAAGAAGTTCCTACACTGAGAGGATCATTTTGGAGGTGTTGAATATTAAGCCAATAAGTTTGGCTGTAGCAGATGTAGGGGCAGCATTGGTGTATCTTCAGCTGAAGCCCAAGATGGAGAACAATAAGTATGTAGAGAATGAATTCATGCTCCCAGGGCCACCGAAGGGTAAGCACACAATAGAAAACATACCGGTGCAAAGGCCCACAGAAGTTGTTGAAGTAGAGGGTGAAGAGGAGGAGCGTGAAGATAGTGGAGGCTTGGAGTGCAAAAGAAAGCAACCATATGATAGAGAAGAGTCACAGTGCATGACCACTCCACCTCAAGGACATGATGAAGAGGAAGATACAAAGGTTGAGCAGGGGGAGCATAGATTTAAGAAAGTGTTTAGATGCACAAGGACTCAAAGTGGAACCCCACAAATGGTATAGAAATCACCTCGTCTCTCTCCACACAAGGAGACCGTTGAACTAAAGAAGAGAAGAAAGTTGAAGTTGGATAAAGAAGTGGAGGAATTAGAAGAGAGTGAGCATGCATCTCCTACCCCACTCGAGCAAGAAGACAAGCCACAAAATGAGGAAGAGAAAAAAGATGAAGAGATGAAGGATGAAGAAGAAAAAGAAAAGGAAACCTCTGGATCCGCGCATGCAACTGTTCAGGATGTAACAAGATAGGCTCCTAACCTTGAATATATAATTCCCAAGGGTCGTAGATCAAAAAGGATGAGTGGAGAGCACATCCCACTAGCCATGGGGTATGTCGAGGATGCAGGTAAAATTTTATGTGCCCGCTTCTAGAGCACGATAGCATAGAAGGATTTATTTGGCTTAGAGCTAATGGATGAGGATATGGTGACTGTGCGCACTCGAAAGCAACTATCATGGTCAATGCACACCCACATGGATGAGCCTAACTTTGATGTATGTGAAGAGTCATGCATTTTGAGATAGCTGAAGAAGGCACCCCAAGCTAGACACATGATAGTAAAGCCTACTGTCATGTCAGATGAGTAGGTCAGCAATGCATTGGTGAAGGTTTCTACTGAAGTTGCTAGAAGGAACATGGACAAAGTTGCAACAATCAGAGCACTGTGTGAGGAGCTAAAGACAAAGGATGTGGAGATAGTGCACATAACACAAGAGAGGGACTTCATGTAGAAGAAGAACGAAGTATTTATCAACATTGTAGAGGAGATTGGGGACAATGTCATCAGAGCTAGGCCACACTTAGAGACCAAGGTACCACAAACATTTCCCTCAGCAATACATTATTTAGAAAAGTTGGTGGGCATGGTACTTGAAGATGAACCTCTATGCATGATAGTGCAAAGGAATTCAAAGAAAGAGGAAGAACGAGAGAAATCCTCAGTGATACGAAAGATTGCATCCAATGAAGGGTTGCTGCAAGTGTTACGAGAAGTATTGAAGAAAGTATACCAGGCTTTAAACATCTTCACAACTCCAGAGGTGCTTATCAACATGAAGACCCTGGAAGAAAGTAATGAGGTCCAGAAATCAATGAAGGACAAGACATTGGGCCATGTAGAAATATTGTCAATGGTTAAGCAGAAGTGCGAGGCCCTGGCAGTAGCACAAGAGCTGCATAAGACTCGGCTGGAAGAGCTTGGGAAGCTCATTGCACAGAAGATGGATCTTCTAGAAGGAAGAATGACCTCAATGTCTAGTGTTGTGTTGGTTCTGCAAAATGAAAAAGGAGAGATTGCGAGGGATGAGTTGGAATCCATTTCTGTGGACATTCCAGAGAAAGCAGAACAAGCACTCGCTGAATGGTAGGCCTTGGAGGCCGAAATAAAGGAGTATCCAGAGTTGATACTTCAAACTGATACAGAGGAGGCTACCTCATAGCCTCATAAAAATTCTTTATTTATCTACATTATTTCATTCTTATTCTTTCCATTCTTCTATTCTTTACTTCAATTTTTGGAGATACCCATTGTCAGGATGACAATGAGATTAGTGTGGGGTAATGTTGATAAGAGAATACTTGTTAGAGATCACACAAGAAGTTTTTGCGGGAGAGAAGGCCAGGATCAAGGGTGCAGAGGGACAGGAAGGACCCACATGTGGAGGGAAAGTTCATCTTTTGGGACTTAGCCGATTTTGAGCATGAAGACCTATTTTTAGAAGATGGCATGTGGAACACACCAACGATGTAGAGATGTGCGTGCCACACATTATCTATCTTTAGAGGATCAGATCGAAGTGTTTTGCATGGAGACGAGCTAAGAATAGGATTTTCACTTCAGTTAACTGTAAGAGGTCTATAGATAACACACTTTCATGTGTGGCTATGCCTGTAAATGACACGTGGCTATTAATAACATATGACCTAATTTTGGAATAGATAAGTGGTGAAGGGAAAGTCCCCACCCTATATATATGATGTGTGTGTACATGTGTGTGTGTGACATGTGTGTGTGTGAGATATACATATGAGAGATGGATATATATGGAGATATATGCATATGACTGAATTACTATATCAGATCCATGCGCATTGGTATAGATTGACATTATTATAAGAAGCTTCTATGTTTATTAATAGATGGAAGATATTGGCTGAATCTAAGTGTCATTCTTGTGTGTAATTGAGTAGTGCATGTTATTGATTCAATCATGATTACTATTTAAAGCTTGTTCTTTCATAGATCTGAATGTAGCATGCATGGTAGAATTGTGGATTAGTTATGGATATATATGTTTCTTCCTTCATCATGCTAACATCCTACTATAGCAACCCTAAAGAGGGACCTGGTACCTTTGCGTGCTTTGGGTGAGTGCTCAGTCTAGGCTGAGTGATGTACTAGTGCAACTAGGGTGTTATTTGGTAAATTCTAGGCTACATCAAGATATGTATGGTATGGTCTCCAAATGAATTTATAAATATAAATTTATGCATCAAGGTTGTAGAGGATTCTCCAGAGCTCATTTTGGTGGTGGTATCATATTCCAGCTATTTAAGGAAGTGAGAGAAAAACCTTTATTTTGTGGAGATTTATAGTTTTAGGGATAAGATGGAAGCTTCAGGATGAAAAGTGAACTGTTTCAGAATCATTGGGAGATGTGTTAAATGGAAATGGAAATTTTTAGATAGCTATAGGGAGGAAATTTAAAGATATAAGTCCTCAAATAAGCCCTACTGATTTTGGGCTTAAGGGCTAAAACCTAGTCATTGTTAGACTAGAAAAAAATGAAAAAGTATCAAAAGTGCGTAGAGTAATGTGGTGTGAAAGTGGGGCACATAAGTGTGTGCGAGGACCAACAAAGTGGCACACAAAATTCTCATGCATAGGAAGACAGAACCTAGGTTTTTAGCTGAATTTTTCAGTTACGGGCTAAAAATAGAAAAATCAAGTTGGAGTGCGGCTCAAGAAAAAGATAAAATCAAGGAGACTTGGTATCCAAGAAATGGATATTTTTGGGTAAAATAACATATAGAGTGAATATGAAATGTCATACATAGATCAAGCTATTCATAGGATTAAAGCAAGTATTATTTATAGGAAAATATATTATTAGCTGATGTAAAAAAGCATGAATGTTGTCTATTTTGAGCATGCCTATTATTTAGAGAGTGTGTGGATGGTGAAGGGAAAGTACCCAACCCTATAGTGGTATATTGCTCTGATGTACTAGCACACATGACTCTATGTTTACTGGTATTGTTTATTATGCACTCAGCTTCAGGCATGTAATAATCTTGTTATGAATGGATCAATTTGGTTGGATCATGATCGTTGATTTGTCTAAGCATGGTGAATACATGGTGCAATTGGTATTAATTGTTATCTAATTTTCTATGTTTTCTTACTATCTGTGTTTCTAATTGAATGTACACAATGATTTAGTATGATTGAATGAGTACTTGGTTAGTTATTATTTTGGTCATGCATGCTAAAATCTTGATAAAAAAGCACAAAGGAGGGACCTGGTAGCTTTGTGGGCTTTGGGTGAGCATTCAAATCTACCTGAATGAGGTGCCAATCTGCATAGCAACTAAGTGGAAAAAAGAGACTACATTTTGGTTACGTTGCCAATACCTCTTTCCAAACTATCTATCAGGATGTTGCATATAGATGGCATATTGATTGACTCTTGAGAGCATTGAAATTTAGGTAGAAGATGGAAAAGATAATTTTACATAGAGATATAACATTGGACCAGATTTCAATGAGTGATGGTGGGTGGAAGAAAATATTTATCATGAGCTCTATGATATGTTCTTCAACTTCTTTCTAGTAGAATTGTATGAGTGGATGGCCACATATGCATAAAGAAAGTTTTGGGGATATAGGTTGAAGCTTTGGACACATGAAGATTACCAGACTCTCTTTAATGCTAATGTGGAGTGGACTAGAGCTATAGATTGTTAGTGTGATAAATTGTTGCAAAACTATACTTTGGAGTACATTATTTCTACTTATATGTTCCTAGAGGAAGTTGAATTTAGATTCTTGCATGATCCCAGAGGATCATATTTTCATGTTATTCCCTTGGCGATTAAGATATTGATCATAGAAATAGATTTAGAGAGCCTCCCTATGGCTAGCTAAATCCCCACCGCGTACTGGGGCAAGAGTAGGTGTGGTGAAAGATGGTGTACCTGGTAGTAAAAAGATAGAGAGAGGAAAGACGAGTTAATTTTAATGAAACATGAAAGAGGGACATGGCGCACATAAGGGAGATGAGGAGAATGATGGATTGTAAAGGTTTTGAAGCTCATGTGGAAGATGAGGATCCACCGCATCAAGTACTCCAAACATTGGGTAAGCACAACAAAGAATCCCCTTTTGAATCGGATGAGAGCATGTTAGAGGAGAGCATAAGGACTACAAGAGCGCATCTAATCGCACCTAGTCATGTAGCCCTTGCACTTGGTGTTCCAAATCATGAGGTAGTAATTAAAAAGTAGGCTAATATAAGTAAGCAAGTAGATATGGGTAGATATCATTTTGTGGTGAATTCAAAAGTTCATTAGATAGTAAACACAACTATCAAAACGGGCAGGTGCTGGTATTTGGAGGTTCAATTGAACGGTTATTTTCAGGCATATCATCAGGGAAGAACATTGGGAGAAAATCCATGAGTGTTGTGACCACGCAAACCATGGGTGTTCAATTCAGTACCATAACTAGGACATAAAGGAGTACATAAACTAGTCTGCATCCTACTGCAGAGGGTGCAATAGGATCATGCGGATCATGAGGATGAAATACTGGTGGATTTTCTAGTTCTAGATCTCATGGGCAAGGTCTGCACCCACAAAAACCACCTCAACAACCTCTAAAACCACATCAAGCACCTAAAGTTTACTTCAAGATGTCTCTCCACTTACCAGAGTATAGAGGTATTGAAGATGCATCAGAGCATGTGCAAAACTATGAACTACTAAGGCATGCTAAAGGAATTACACCTTCAGATAGGAAATCAAGTCAATTTTCTACTACTCTTAAAGGACACATACATAGTTGGTATCAACAGTATGAACCACATCAGACCTTGGTGGATTACGATGTTTTGTTCTCTATGTTTCTAGCTAAGTTTCATATTCCAATGTTTTAAGAAAAAGGTATTAGTGTGCTCAAGGATATAAAACAAGGTTTATCTGAAAGCATGAGGTAGTATGATGCACATTTCAATACTCTTTTGTCTAACTTGTCTTATGAAATTCACTAAAGTTACCATGCACAGTAGTTCATTGGAGGATTGTTAACTCCATTCCATAGAGCTTTATCTCATAATATATATACTGATCCGCATGAGGCTTTGGAATAAAATTTGTGCTCTAAAGCATTTGGAAGTGTTGATAATGGAGTGAACCCATTTTTTGAGGTGCAACTAGTGGATATGGAGAAACAATTGGAAAATATTTTTGCTAATTCAACACATGAGACATGAAGCGGTATATAGTGCATAAATTATGAGGTTAAAGGACAAATTAAGGATAGTTTCCCATGCAAGAAATTAAACACTTTATTACTAGATTGTGAATTCTATCACCTAAAACATGATGTTTGATATCATCCTCTTTTACATCATATGATCCAAAATAATTTTTCTATGTATTGTAAGATTTACAAGTCTCATACGCATGACAATGCTGACTATAGATTGTTTAATCACGTCCATCAATCCATTGAGACATGAATGTGCTAGACTAGTGTAGCAATTGGATCAAAGGAAAAAGAAGGACAAAATAATAAAGGATGCAAAAATGGGGATAATAGGAATGGAGGTTTCTGAAGAAGGTATAGAGGTCGATGTCACGATGTTGGTGAAGACAAGTTCACCCAGGAAACTTTTTATACTTGTGGATCCCCTTATCATTATCAACGTGATTGCCCTTAAAATACATCTTTCTTGTGGTGTGGGAAGAAGCATGAGTTAGAGATATTCCCATATTTATGTGAACACATGAGTAATAATGAGAATAATGACAAGGGCGTGGGAATGATCAAGGTATAATGTGTCATTTATGATCATTGGATGCCTAAGAAGACACCTGATTATGAGTTATAGACAATGATGGTTGCCACATTCACTGAATTTGTGCACACACACAAGCCATTGAAATCCAATCCACTCATTATGAGGGAGGAAGTTATACATGCTAAGTATCTAGATGTTGCACAATAGAAGGAATTCTAATAGGAAACCATAGGAGTCATCAGAGAACTACAAGGAGAAATATAGTGCTTGAAAGAGTAGGCATGTGAATGATAATGTGGAAAGAACGTTAAGCTTCCGAACAAGGATTTGGATGACCTTAAGGAGGTTTGTAGGATGTTATGCTAGGAGAACATCATTCCTTTACTTGGGAATGAATACAAGAAAAGGTACCTCGCATTGGAGATGAGCACAAGAGGTAGATACTACACGTAAATCTACCACCTCATAATCATGAATTTGATAAGGATATTACACTTGATTTAGTAATTGATGGGTGGTTATTATGCAACATTATTATCGACATAGACACGAAGGTGAATGTGTTAACTCTGGATGCATGGAAGCAGATGTGCATACCAACATTGCAGCTGTCTTCGAATGTGTTGTATATGGAAAACAAAACTAGAGTCATGCCTAAGGGGGTCTTAAAGGATGAATTTATTGTCATTTAGGGAGCTAAGTTTAATGGAGGCTTTGAGTTATTGGAGCTTGTGAAATAAGACAACTTTCTTGCATTACCCTAGTGTTATGCAAACCATGTAGATATGTGATTTAATAAAAGTTATATCAGCTTTGAGAATGATGAGGAGTGCATGATTATACCTCTGCTTAATAAGAAGGAAGAGCCTTACGTTTGTAATACCCCGCCTGGGACACTGGAAACCACACCAAAATTTGACTAGAAAATTTTGGGAATTTTTTAAAAAGAGATTAATTAATATTAGTCCTTTTGAAAATTTTCCTGTTAATAATTTTAATTTATACAAATTTAGTTTACCCAAAACTAATTAATTATTTATTTCTAATTATCTTACTAAGGTCCCCAAAATAAATCCACACAAATTGTTAAATTAATTAGTTTCCCCCTCCCCCCTTGCTTAATAGTCTACACACTCACCCCCTATAATTTCCTATGACCCTTAAAGTATGACTTAAAGGGTTGATTTTGGGCCCTTGGATCAAATCTAATCTTGACCATTGATTTTGAATTTTACCCTAAAGTTTCCCTAAACATCCTTATGTTATTTTCTTTTCTATTTTCCTCTTCTCTTTATGCTTGATTTGAAATTTGTAGGTGCACAGGTTGAGGAGAGAGACCATGAATGGCCATGGAGAAATTTTGGAGTCTTTCTTGTATTTTCTTCTTGTTCTCACTTGTTCTAAGTTTATTTTTAATGGAAGGAATCTTCTCAAGGGTTGTTTCATCCATGCCTTGGTGTTGGGTGGGTCTAGTTCTCTCTCTCTCTTATCCTGGTTTTATTTATATGAGGCTATATTATTATTATTTTGTAATTTCTCTTATATATTTAGTCTAGGTTGGGTGTATTTTATACCCCCTTTTTTATATGGTAGGGAACACTGCCTAAGCATACACCCAATAACAGGGAAAAAATGTATTTAATGGAGAACAACAAATTTAAATGGGGAAGTTTTTTTTTTTTTTAAAAAGGAGACGCAACTTTCTTTTGGGGGAATGGGTGGGTGGCATCCTACATGAGGGGAAGGATGTGAGGATTTGGGTGTGGGCTAGGTGAGGGGGGTGAGGGCAGAGGCATGTAAGCCCATGGGGATGGTGTGATGGTGAGGGGGCCTGCGTGGCTGTGGGTATGTTGGGGGTTGAGTAGGAAGGAGGAGGGGATAGTGTGGAAGGGGAGGAAGGCTGCATAGGTGGAGGATGCATGGGGGAGTGTGGGGTCGTGTGGGTGAAGGGTTAGGCGCAGGTTTAGGAGGGAGGGCTCGGCCCCTCCCATTTTACTTTACTTTTATTTTATTTTGTTTATATATATATAATCTCCTTAAATTAATATTATAAAATATAGATATATTATATATATTATTATAAAATATATATCTAATATATATATTATTATATACTTTTTAGACCATTTAGTAAATATTCTATCAATATTTGGACTTTTAATTTTGCATCTCTTAATTTGTAAAATATGTAATTTCTACATTTAGTTTTATCTCTGTTATGGAAATTCTTTATAACTATGTACACTAATATAAATTGTAAAAAATGTTTCATTTTACAGATAAAAGGAAGGACTTGCAGTGAACAAGTGAACTATATTTCAAAAATGATTTTACAAATGCTTTCATTCTAAAAAAATAGAAAAGAACTAAAGCCTTGTTATACTTAACTATTCCATCTCAAAATAACTCTTTATTTTAAAATTTGAGAACAAAACCAGATTTTTAAATTTATAAATAAAAAAAACATTGAATCAAGAAATAAAGTGTAAAGAAATAACAGTTTCTTTTATTTGAATGCAACAACTTCTAATAGCAACCAAATTTCCATTTCAATACAATAGTTAATATTTTAATCTTTTAATCCAATGTTAACAAGAAGGAGATACCCTTTTTATTAAAGAACCTCAAAATTTCATCTTACACTATTATTGGAGAAAACATGCCCACAAAGTAATTAGCTTTGGATTCAAGGAGAAAATCTCTACATTACAAATAAGCTCTTTTAAGGAAAAAAAAACTACTTCATGAAAGCATGCTTCCATTTCAACAAAGAATACTAATTTCTCCATTCCAATTTTAAGTTGAAATCTGATATGTATTCTTCTTTTATTTTTTATTTTTTGTTAAATACAACAATGAAGAGCATAACTTTAAAAACACACATGCTTCCACGCAGGTTACATACATCCCAAACTCAAGGCTTACAAGTAATCCCAAATACTTTAATATTATTTTACAAAGAACAATGCTTATCCCCATAGGCTATCCAAGTTTTCCAAAACAATGAGAGAGCCATAAAAGACCATGCCACCAAAGATACTCCAGATCTTCAAGCTTAAGGCTCCAACTATCTCCATATGAACTCCAACTTTTAAAGGTTAACAAAGATCTAACTTCAAGAGAAAAAGGATTTTTTAACCACCCAACCTTTAGGCATCATTACATGTCTTTCCAAGGTTGGAAGACATGCTAGCCTCCCCCAAGCCCATGGGAGAGAGGACTAGCTTCCACAAACTTTGCACAAGATTAAGGGAGACAAACCTACATTATTTTCACATATAAGACAAGCCAAATACTAAGAAAAAAATCAAATTTTGCGCAAGGAAAGGAGGAGAAACCATATTCTACCTCCAAAATGGGGAAGAGAAGAAAGAGATCTCCAAGTGCCAAAAGTGTAGCCAACATTGGTTGCACATAAAAAATAATCTCCACAACCTCCTTATTCCTCCAAAGTCATCAAACCACTCCTTATTTCTCCACCCATTCACCAAAATCCTTCTTGGGAGGATTTTCAAACCCAAAGGGTTTCCTCTCCAAGAATGGGGAAGGGGGTTCAAACCATATGAACCACCTTCCCCACCTCAAACCATTTGAGGGGAGTAAAAAAATCCTACATGGCTTGCCCATCAGGCCATGAGGTTTGAGAGGGAAAAATCCCTCTCTCTTCCCCCACAAACTCCAAAATCCATCATGTCATATGATGGATGGAGAAAAATAAAACAACAAGCATAATCAACAAATAGCCACACACAAGAAGAAACATACATTTTAAACAAAACAAGACTAAGATATAACATAATATAAACCATAAAATGTGCTCAAGGAGCCTACCTCCAAAATCTCTCCAACACTCTAAATTTTCCACTTCTTTATCCAAGCAAGCTCTAACTCCAAAATCTACAAGGCTCCACGTAAAAGCTCCCGAAAAAAAAGTTCTCTTCTTTCCCCTTGAGGGAGAATTTGAAGAGAAACCAATAAAAATCCTCACAAATGAGGGGGTGACATGTGTCACCCCTCTCTTCCCTCAAGGTCAAATATTCTCAAAATAAAAGAGAGAAAAGATAAAATAGCTTTTAACCCTCTTCTCCCAAATTACCCAAAATGAAGAACAAAACAAACTTGTGCAACTTTTAACAAAACACACATACCCATCCACCTTACATGGATGTGACCAAAGGGAGGAAAATGGGAGGGAAACTCCCTCTATGCCTTGGAATTAAGCCCCCTACCTATTAGGTAGGGTCCAAGGGCCCATTTTCATGCTAAGTGAACTCCCAAACTAAAAAGGGGTCACTTAAAATGCCTAAAATAGCCAAATTTCGGGTTTGGCACATTTGGGCACAAGTGTAGAGGATGTGGGGCCCACCCAAGGGTTCACATGTGACCCTAATCCCCTCTAATTAAATACATCATTATCCAAACTCAAAACTTAATGCAAGTGGGGACCATTAAGTCCCCAAATCAAGTTTACAAAGCAAACTAAACATCCTAAACAAGATTAATATTACAAGACATACTACATTACAAATGAGGGTCACTCATGGTGCCCAAAATAATGAAATCTAATACTAAGGCCTCATACAATAAACATGGTTAGGACTTAGCCCCGTGGGTTGCTTGTGCAAAATTGTGTAGCTGCCCTGAATCCCACATTCTCCTGTGACCTGTCACCTGCACACTCATTGCACACATTAAACGCACATGTTCAATAAAATGTAAATCAACTACTCAATAGCGATCAATGAATTCTATGCTAGCATATCATCATTCTAGAATAAAAAATGTGACAACATGCATAATTATACATAATTCACCATGAGTTAGCCATAATGATAAAGTGACATACATCCATAAAATCTAAACATGCAACTAAATTGAGTATCCATCATATATAAATAAGGTCCAAACAACATCATATCAGTTAGTATTTGTAACATCATAAGATAAGGTGTCAACATAGTAATCAAGTCAAATTGGTGCTATACGCCCAAATCTCCATACATGTCTAAGGAGGTCAAATATCCTAACATAATGTCCAAAATATATCAAATCCCTGTCAAAACATGTCTATGAGTAAAGAGAACAACAAATAACTAAGGCTATAAAAATGTGGGCACTACATCCCCCTCTCCTAAAATTAGACTTCCTCCTGGAAGTCACTGAAAGAGATAGGGATATCTGGCCCTCAATGGTGTAGCATCCTCCCAGGTAGCTGTTGTCTCATCATATCTGTCCCACTGCACTCTAACCTGGTCCAAGTCTCGACCCCGAAGGGCCAACCTCTGGTGCTCTAGTATGCGTATGGGCTCCAGTCTCCACTACCCTCCATCCTCTACCTGTAATGCCGACCAATCCAAAACATGAGAAACATCTGGTACATATCTACGTAGTATAGAAACATGAAATACATCGTGGGCCCATGTAAGGCATGGTGGCAAAGCTAGGTGATAGGTAACTAGACCGATGACCTCTAAAATATCAAAAGGCCCCACAAAATGAGGTGATAGCTTAGAACCCTTTCCATAAAGGATTGGGCTCTTATGAGGAAAAACTCTCAAGAAAACTTTGTCACCCACTGAGAAGTGATGATCAATCCTCTTGGTGTCTGCATACACCTTTTGGCATGCTCTAGCCTACTCAAGAAGTTGTCTAATCAGAACAACCTGGTGCTCTAAATCCTGAAGGTAAGTTGGTCCAAGAATAATCCTGTCATCTAGTCTATCCCAACTCAGAGGTGTCCTGCAAGGTCATCCATACAAATCCTGGTAAGGAGCCATACCAATGGAACTATGATAGTTTTTGTATGCAAACTCAACTAAATGAAGATAATCTTCCCACTTCTTCTACTAGTCCATCACATACATCCTCAACATGTCCTCCAGTACCTAATTAACCCTCTCTGTCTGTCCATCTATCTCTGGATGATATGTTGAGCTAAAATTAATCTGAGTACCCAGAGCAGTCTGAATGGAAGTCCAGAAAACTGAAGTGTAAATGGTATTCATGTCATTGATGATGGTATTTGGAATCCCATGCAATCTAACAATGTCTTCCATAAATACTTCTATAATGGCCTATGCATTATAGCTGACCTTGGTTAGCGATAAATGCACAACCTTGGTCAACTTATCCATAGTGACCATAATGGCATCATGATGATAAGAAGACATAGGGAGTCCTACTATGAAGTCCATGGAGATCACATCCCATTTCCACTCTAGAATATCATGAGGATGTAAGAGTCTTGTGGGATGAGAATGCTTTACCTTGACCCTCTGACACTCAAAGCATTATGCAACAAAATCTGCTATGTCTCATCAAAGACCTGGCCAATAATATAACTCCCTCAGATCGGCATGCATTTTCTTCACTCCTGGATGTGCCATGCATATGGAGCTCGATGAGCCTCTGTGAGGATGAAGCTACACAGATCACCTGACTTAGGCACATATATGCACTATGAAACCAAAGTAAACCATCTGTCTCTAAAATGCACCCTGAATATCTTCCCTCTAATGAACCCTGTGACTCCAACATCTATCTAGCTCCCTCATAAAACCTATCCTCTGGAAGATGCTCAAGAATCTACCTCTCAAATCTGACTGTAAGTGTCAATGATGCAAGCACATGTCGTCACCTACTAAGTGCATCTACAACAACATTTTCCTTTCCTTTGATATACTGTACCTCCATGTCATACTCACATAGGAACTCCATCCAACGTCGTTGTTGATCATTGAGGTTTGGCTATGAGAAGATATGTTGTAAACTACGGTGGTTAGTCCTCAAAATGAAAGGTCTACCCAAAAGGAAATGATGCCAACACACAAGCGCATGAACGACTGCTGCAAGCTCTAAATCATGGGTAGGATAGTTAAGCTCATAGTCTTTGAGCTTACGTGACTCAAAGGCAATCACCCGACGCTCCTGCATAAGAACGGATCCCAAACCCTCTAGTGATGCATCAGTGCAAACAAAAAAATCCTCTGTCAGGTCTGGAACTGCTAAGATGGGCACCGTGGTTAACCTTTCCTTAAGCAACTGAAAGGCCTGCTCACACTTTTCTGACCAATCAAACTTCTTCCCTTTTCTCTGAAGAGAAGTAATAGGGTGAGAAATCCTGGAAAAATCCTAAACAAACCTGCGGTAGTAACCTGCTAAACCCATAAAACTCCTCACCTCAGTGACTGATGTGGGTGCTGGCCAATCCATGATAGCCTGTATCTTAGAGGGATCTACTGAGATACCCTCTCTTGATATGATGTGACCCAAGTACTGAATCTCTTTCTGAAAGAAGCTACATTTTTCCAAGTTCCCATATAACTTCTGCTCTCTCAAAACCTGTAGTACCTGTCTCAAATGCTCCTCGTGTTCCTCCTCGGAATGATAATATATCATCAAGGAACACTAAGACAAAGGATCCAGAAAGGTCCTAAAAACTCCATTCATGAGGCTCATGAAGACAGTTGGGGCATTAGTCAAACCAAATGGAACAACAGTGAACTCATAATACCCATAACATGTGCGAAAAGCTTCCTTATGAATGTGTGCATTAGAAATGTGCAACTGATGATACCCTGACTTGAGATCAATTTTGGAGAACACTCTAGCTCCCCGCATCTGATCAAACAAGTCATCAATCCTAGGGAGTGGATAACGGTTCTTTATTGTGACTTTGTTGAGCTTCCTGAAGTCTACACAAAGTCTGAGAGAACCATCCTTCTTCTTCACAAATATGACTGGTGCTCCCTAAGGAGATACACTAGGATGAATGAGACCCTTCTCCAACAACTCCTCTAACTGAATCTTGAGCTCATGAAGCTCTGGAGTCATCATCCGATAGGGTGCCCTAGAAACTGGTGTGGATCCTGGCACTAAATCAATGGTGAAATCCACCTCTCTGTGGGGTGGTAACCCTAGAAGCTTTCCTGGAAACACATCTGCATACTCCCTCAAAACTGCATGATCATCTAAGGGTGAATGCTCTGGAGTGCTCTCTGATCGATCACTGATGGTGATAGCAAACAACTGATAACCTTTACGCATGCTCCGCTTGAGTTGCTTAGCCGAGATCATACGTAAAGAGATAGGCCTCTACATCCCTGATATCACAACTACACTCCCAAGATCATCCTGACACTCAATGACCTTATTTCTACAATCTACCTTAGCCCGATGAGCCTCGAGCCAATCCATACCCAAAACTACCTGATAGGATCCTAGAGGAATAACTCGAAGGTCAAGTGTAGTGGAGAAGACTCCCAAATCAAGTACGCAACTCTCCACATATGAGTCCATGATGAGTTTGGCCCCAGAGGCCAACTCAACCTGCCAACTATCTGGTTGCCTAGCCACCACTAGCCCACACTGGTCCACTACAGAAGGAGATATAAAAGAATCTGAAGCACCTGAATCAAAAAGTACTGAGACAGAAATACCCCTGATAGTACCTATCATCTCAATAACAGTGGCCTGATGCTCGGCCTGGCAATTATCAACCGCTGCATACACATGATGGGTGCATCCCACATCACCCACCATCTGCTCAGATCTAGGATCTCTCTGCATATCCATGGTAGTGGGTTTGTGTGGACACATACACACATAGTGATCAGGAGACCCACAAATAAAACATCCTCCTGTACCCCTCTGAGATGGGGTCCCTCCTGTACTCTGGTGAACTGATCCTACTGGCCCAACCCTAGTAGACTGCTGTGTACGGACTGGCTTGTACCTACTGAGTACCCTGTCTCCTATCCCTGGCTCCACCAAAACCTCCTCTAGTACCACCTCTCTGAAAGCTCTGAGTCTATCTAGCCCTCTTGTTGTTGGTGGCCATGATGTTGTGTCTGCTGTTGTGGATGTGGTGGAGCCCTCGTAGCTGTTGGTGGAGGCCATAATCCTCCTCTAGGGGGTGGTGTTGTACCCCATGACCTCTGACTCTGAAAGGCCTACATCCTATCCTGAAACTTGCTCTTGTTTCTATCTCGGTGCTCCTGTGCCCTGGTCCTGTTCTCCTCAGCTAAGTAGGCCTTCTCAAGTGGGAGGAGATAACATCCTAACTACTCCTGCTATGTCTGCATTCAAACCCCAAATAAACCTATTTACCTGTAATTTTTCATCTTGCAGGTAGTCCACATACTGTAGAAGATCCAGGAACCTACTCTCATACTGTGCTACTGTGTCAGAGCCCTGTCGTAAGTCATGAAACTCATCAATCCTCTTCTGCATGAAATGCTCTGACATATAACGAGCCCTAAAATGCTCCTCGAACAACTCCCAGGTCACTGTCTCTCGAGTCAAATGGAGCTTCCGCTCCTCATTCCTCCACCAAATGCCTACTGCATCTCGGAGGAGGTGTATGGCGAACCTGGCTTTGACATTGCTCTCATAAGAGTGCAAGCCAAAGCAGCTATCTAGGCTAAGGAGCCATGACTCAGCCCCAAATCCATCTGTAGAGCCAGTGTAAGTAGGTGGCTGTAAGTGAAGAAGATCTCTAATCACACTTCCTGTATCACGATCCTAGCATGTGGTCCAATCGGTGAAAGGGGTCGTCTATCTACAAATGGTCCCTTGAAGCTATGTGAGCGGCTACGATGGTATGAGGCCACCCTCTCATGGTGAACAAAAGGGCTACGTGACCTCTCCCGCCTAGGGGTATCATGCTCTGGTGGCTCTGAGTGTGTGTCCTCACCTATCGGCTCCTCATCTCCTAATGGGATGTCCTCCTCTCTCGCCTCCTATGGTGGTGGAAGGCATTGCTACACAACACCGATCAACTACTGAAGAGCCTCTAAGATTTGAGGCCCTAACTTGGGTGCCTGTGGTTCGGGCGTAGGTGAACTACGTCCCAAACCCCTAACCGATCAATCGCCTCATGGGTGTCATCCTGTGCATGAGGTAAGAAAAAAGATTATTAAATTATAATGATTGAATTTTTAATTTTTTATCCATTATTATTTATTATATTTATTTTAATGTTATTAAAATATTGTCGACTAGTTAATTAATTACCCAGAGTGTTCTCGCATGTGTGAACCTCATGCTCTGATACCAAATGTAATGCCCCGCCTTGGGACACTGGAAACCACACCAAAATTTGACTACAAATTTTGGGTAATTTTTTTAAAAAAATAAAATTAATTAATATTAGTCCTTTTGAACCATTTCCCGTTAATAATTTAATTTATACAACTTTAGTTTACCCAAAACAAATTAATTATTTATTTCTAATTAGCTTACTAAAGTCCCTAAATTAAATCCACACACCTTTTTAATAATTAGTTTTTCCCCCTTTTATTTATTAGTTTGCCCACACCCATCCCCTTTAATTTATTTCTCATCCCCTAAAAATGCCCACGACTTAAAGTATGTAGGGTTGATTTTGGGCCCTTGGATCAAATCTAATCTTGACCATTGATTTCGAATTTTACCCTAAAGTTTCCCTAAACATCTCTTATGTTTTTATTTTTTTATTCCTCTTCTCATTTTTTTGTTTCTTTTGTGCAGGTTGAAGGAGCTATGGAAGATGGTTCATGGAGTTTTTTTTAATGGAAGGATTGATTCCTTATTTGTTTGTCCATTTTGTTTTTTTTTGTATTCGTTTTTACCATGTTAATATCTGTTGTTGGGTATGGTTACCATATTTTTATGTTTTTAGGGGAATAAACAAATCTGCCTGAAGCACACTAGTGGGTACATAATCAATACACTATGTGGAATAGGAGGGGACAAATGTAATTGAAGTCCCCTAAGGATAGTGCACAAGAGGAGGAAAAAATGGAGAGTGAAATAAGGGCCTGCGAGATGTGGGGGATGTGAAGTGTGTGGGATTGAAGAAGGTTGGGGAGGGGAGTTGGCATAAGGTTGGAGATTGGGGAGGGCTGCGGAATGGGGGAGCCATGGGGGACGAGCCACGAGGTTGGGGAGGGGTTTAACCCTATTTCACTATTTAATTAGGATATATATGGATATAAAATTTGAATGTGAGATTTATATTATGGGATCCTTAAATAGGGGGAGGGGGTTTGCGATTATTATATACTTTGTTAATTTTTATTGAAATGTTAGTATGCAAATATATGGCTAATGTTATTTATATAATATATTAATATTATAAAATATTAATACCATTTATTTTATCTATTATATATAAAATATAATTGAATAACATTAATACATTTAATTATTGTATAAAACATTTTGTTTATTATTGATATATAATATATAGTATAAATCTTGTAAATATTTGAACTATATTAAACATAAATTAAAATGACAATTTTGTAAAACATTAACATAGTTAAGAATAAAGACAAATTAATTCTAAAATTAACTAAATGACATTTTTATTTTATATGATACTATAAAAGAACAATTAACCAAGTTGTATAGATAAATAATGCTTGAATTTGTGAAGTATGAAGATTTCCCATTCAATTTCTTATCTTTGAACAAATATCTATACTAGAATGAAATTTCTTTCTAATGTGAAAAGGAATGTAGTTATATTTCAATCACTAAGATAAACAAGAAGGAGAACTTTCAAGAACTAATCTAACATGTAGCAAATAAATGAGAGAAGGGATTTGGTAAAAATTTTATCTTGAAGAGAACATCTTATTGGCTAAATTTCAATGTTAACAAAATTTTTCCACATTGGTTTCAAGGAAACAATCTTCATATTTATAAAAACCAAATTTTGTAAGAAAACAATAATTCAATGAATCTAACTTTCATTTCAAAAATAAATTTTTTCAATCAACATAATAAGCTACAAATTTCTATATTAAAGGAAATCATTTTTACAAGATATTTCATTTCCAAGAGCTTAAACTCAATATGAAACATATTTCCAAAATACATGAAATACTCAAAGAAACCCATTACAAAAGCTTCTTTGCAAGGTTGAAGAAGAGATTACAAAGCAATGCATGACTCAAGTTTACAAGTAATACCAAATACAAAAAAGGAGAATTTTACAAGAAATGAAAACTTCCACATAGCCATACTTCTTAAGGATACATGAGAGATGATGTCCAAAAATGAAGAAGGAGACAATGAGAAGCCCAAGATGACAAGAGACTCCAAATATCCTCCACTTGACTTCCAACTTTCAATGCTTTTCAAAGAACCAACACAAGGAGAAAAGATCTTGTTTAACCACCCAACCTTTAGGCATCATTACATGTCTTTCCAAGGTTGGAAGACATGCTAGCCTCCCCCAAGCCCATGGGAGAGAGAGCTAGCTTCCACAAACTTTGCACAAGATTAAGGGAGACATAACAACATTATTTTCACATATCAAGACAATCCAAACACTAAGAAAAACACCAAATTTTGCAAAGAAGGAAAGGAGGAGAAACCATATTCTACCTCCAAAATGGGGAAGAGAAGAAAGAGATCTCCAAGTGCCAAAAGTGTGGTCCAACATTGGAGCACATAAACAATAATCTTCACAACCTCCTTATTCCTCCAAAGTCATCAAACCCTCCTTATTTCTCCACCCATTCACCAAAATCCTTCTTGGGAGGATTTTCAAACCCATTGGGTTTCCTCTCCAAGAATGGGGAAGGGGGTTCAAACCATATGAACCACCTTCCCCACCTCAAACCATTTGAGGGGAGTAAAAAAAATCCTACATGGCTTGCCCATCAAGCCATGAGGTTTGAGAGGGAAAAATCCCTCTCTCTTCCCCCACAAACTCTAAAATCCATCATGCCATATGATGGATGGAGAAAAATAAAACAACAAAAAATACTCAACAAATAGCCACACACAAGAAACAACACACACATTTTAAACAAAACAAGACTAAGATCTAACATAATATAAAACATAAAATGAGCTCAAGGAGCCTACCTCCAAAATCTCTCCAACACTCTAACTTTTCCACTTCCTTATCCAAGCAAGCTCTAGCTCCAAAATCCACAAGCCTCCAAGCAAAAGCTCCCAAAAAAAAGTTCTCTTCTTTCCCCATGAGGGAGAATTTGAAGAGAAGCCAAAAAAATCCTCACAAATGAGGGGGTGACATGTGTCACCCCTCTCTTCCCTCCAAGGTCAAAGATTCTCAAAATAAAAGAGAAAAAAGATAAAATAGCTTTTAACCCTCTTCTCCCAAATTACCCAAAATGAAAAACAAAACAAACTTGTGCAACTTTTAACAAAACACACATACCAATCCATCTTACATGGATGGTGACCAAAGAGAGGAAAAATGGGAGGGAAACTCCCTCTATGCCTTGGAAATTAAGCCCCCCTACCTATTAGGTAGGGTCCAAGGGCCCATTTTCATGCTAAGTGAACTCCCAAACTAAAAAGGGGTCACTTAAAATGCCTAAAATAACCCAATTTCGGGTTTGGCACATTTGGGCACAAGTGTAGAGGATGTGGGGCCCACCCAAGGGTTCACATGTGACCCTAATCCCTCTAATTAAATACACCATTACCCAAACACAAAACTTAATGCAAGTGGGGACCATTAAGTCCCCAAATCAAGTTTACAAAGCAAACTAAACATCCTAAACAAGATTAATATTACATGACATACTACATTACAAATGAGGGTCACTCATGGTGCCCAAAATAATGAAATCTAATACTAAGGCCTCATATAATAAACATGGTTAGGACTTAGCCCCATGGGCTGCTTGTGCAAAATTTGTGTAGCTTCCCTGAATCCCACATTCTCCTGTGACCTGTGACCTGCACACTCATTGCACACATTACACGCACCTGTCTGATACAATGTAAATCAACTACTCAATAAGCAATCAATGAAATCTATGCTAGCATATCATCATCCTGGAATCGAAAATGTGACAACATGCATAATTATACCCAATTCACCATGAGTTAGCCATAACGATAAAATGACATACATCCATAAAGTCCAAACATGCAACTAAACTGAGTACCCATCAAATATAATAAGTTCCAAAGAAACATCATATTAGTTAGTATCCATGACATCATAAGATAAGGTGTCAACATAGTAATCAAGCAAATTGGCGCTATACGCCCAAATCTCCATACATGTCTAAGAAGGTCAAATATCCTAATATAATGTCCAAAATATATCAAATCCCTGCCAAAACATGTCTATGAGTAAAGAGAACAATTGATCTGAGGAGGAGCTCAATAGGATATATGCACAGTCATTACATGATCCAAAGAATTTAGAACCATCAAAGAGGGATGTGCTTCATTGAGAAGACACACAGTCTGTAAGTGACACTACTAGTGTTGCTTGTGATAAGTGGCATCATGGAATATACAAGATGGTTGAGCACGAGGTTAAAGGAAGAGTCTCCAGCATGATTAGGCCATGTATGGTGAGGCGGTTAGGATCAACTCAAGTACCAAGGTATACTGGTGAATGGAATCCTAATATATTCTTGCGTGTCATGGAGACTTAGTGGAAGAATGAGGGAGATAGAAGAAACATGATGGTTTATACCTTACGCTGGACAGTAACGCGTTGGTGGGTGACACATAGAGATAACCTCTTGGAATGGTAGGAAGTGAGAATCACCTTTTCTACCAAGTTTACTCAGAGTAATGTACCTACTCAAATATGTGAATTTCATGGGAAGTTTCCTATCTCTTTTCACATCCATAATTATGAGAGATTATGGACGCAGGGCCAGGAGGCCTTACCTCATTCACTTTGGGTACATAAGTTCTATTTCCACTATTGCATATTGTGCACATGCACATGGTATGTCCATGTAGAACTGACAAGGGAGACCATGCAATTGGCATGAGATGATTACAGGTATGATTCAAACTTTTGATTATTTTTCTACTAAGCCTCCAGTCTATGAAGCATTACAGATCATGAAGTGCATCACTTTGGGAGATAGTGTGAAGGCTAAAGAGCTCATGTTGGAACTATTTTAGGAGAACCTGATCTTGAGGTGCACCCTTGATCTTGAGGAGACAAAAGAAGTATAAAATGGGTCGTACCTGAAAGAAAAAGAAAAGGTTAAATTATTATACATGATTGATGATGAGGAGGTTGAAAATTTAGATGTTAGCCACACTAAAGGTGCACACAAGGTAATGAACACTGCGGATGAGAAGGCACATGCATACCATGCTCCTATGAAGACAAATAAGGTTAACATTGGTACTAAGGATGAGCCCAAGGAGGCCATTATTGGTGATTACTGGTCAGAGCCATAAGTAGAAAATATTATTGAACTCTTGCGTGACTTCCAGGATTATTTTTTGGGGATATCATGAGTTAAAAGGTGTACATCCTTCTTTAGGTGAGATGAAGATCAAATTAAAAGAAGGTGCACACCTGGTTAGGAAGAGGCCTTATAGGATGAATCCTAATCTGTGCATGAAGGTGAAGGAGGAAATTGATAAGATTCTCAAGTCTAGAATTATTGAGCCTATTGAAGAATCTGAATGGGTTAGCCCCATGGTTATAAGCATTAAGAAGGATGGGAAGGATAAGGATTTGTGTGGACTTATAGAGAACTCAATGCTTCATGTGTTATAGATCCTTTTCCCACCCCTTTCATAGAGGAAATCCTTTGGAAGGAGTTGCTAGGTGCGAGATATATTCTTTTATAGAATGGATTTTCAAGGTTATCACCACGTGCACATCGTGAAAGAAGATCAGGAGAAGATAACTTTTACCATTGAATGGGGAAGTTTTTGCATATACATGTATGCCCTTTGGGTTGAAAAATGTGCCAGTAGTATTCTCGTGCATTATTGTGCATGCCTTTCAAGATTTTATTCATAAATTCTTGTAGGTATATTTGGATGATTGGATAGTATATGGCTTAGTCAAGGATCATTGTGATAATCTAAGGCTTATGTTTGAGAGGCACAGGTAGTTGAGCATCTCTCTCAACATTAAGAAGTGTATCTTTGCTACACCCTTTGGAACTTTACTTGGGCACATCATTTGCAAGGAAGGATTTTTGGTAGACCCAACCAAGATAGTTGTGATCTTGGGCCTAGAAGAACCTACCAATCAAAGTGAGGTGCATCGATTTTTGGGACATACATGGTACTACAAGAATTTTATCAAAGGATATGCAAATATTTCCGCACCCGTGAATATTTACTTAAAACTAAAGGGAAATTTTATTGGGGTGACACGCAACAAAAGGCATTTGAAATATTGAAGGAGAAGCTTACTACTTGCACCTATTTTATCTGCTTTCCTTTATAGGATAAACCCTTTCATGTCCATGTTGATGCCTTTGGTATGGTGATTGGTGCAGTATTGGCATAAACCAGGAAGGAATTATGGATCATTCTATTTGTTTTTCAAGCAGGAATTGTACACCCACGGAGTAGAATTACACAACTACTGAGCGTGAGGCTTTGTCTATGATCTATGCACTACATAAGTTCAGATAGTACTTGTTGGCTACTCCATTTATTTTCTATATATAGATCATATGGCGCTCAAGTATTTGGTCAACAAGCCTATTTTGCAAGGGTGCATTTGTAGATGGATACTTCTATTTCAAGAGTTTGATTTCACAGTTGTTGTGAAACTAGGTAAGAGTAAATTCAGGGCTTGATCATTTATCAAGGATTAATTTTGGTGAGGATGCACAGAGCATTGAAGATACTATGTCGGATGCACAATTTTTAAGATTGAACCATGCACCCATAGATTTGGAAGATATTGCATTATATTTTTACGCACTGGATAGACACCTGAAGGAATGAAGACATTGGAGAAAAGCATATTGTTATACACACAGCACCTTATCAGTTGATTGGTGGAGATTTGTACAAAATGGGTCGTGATGAAGTCTTGTGTCATTGTGTTATGGAACATGAGCATGATGCCATTATGGAGGAATCTCATGGTGGAATAATAGGAGGACATTATGCAAGTGATGTTACCAACATGCAAGATTCTTATGGTTGGAATTTGGTGGGAAACCTTTGTACACAGATACTAAGGAATATGTGAAGGCATGTGATCATTGTCAATGCATTGAAAATCCTTAAAATAGAGATGAGATTCCACTTAGACCTATTTCAAGTGCAGGAGCCTTTTGAAAAGTGGGATATTGAATTTTGTAGGACCTATTGCACCACCCACATGTAAGAAAAGTGCATGCTACATTATTACTTGTACAAATTATCTGATGAGGTGGGTAGAGGCAAACACCTACAAAGGATTGTACTATAGCTACAACAAAAAGATTCTTATGGGAAAACATTATTAGTAGGTATGGCTGCCCATTAAGCTTGACAAGTGATAGAGGAACTCATTTCTTGAATGAGACAATAAGAATCCTATTAGAAGAGTTTATGGTGGCACACCATAAAACTACTCCTTATCACCCTCAAGATAATGGTACTACAGAAGATTTCAACAAGATCTTGGGATAGACATTGACAAAAATTTGTGATGTTGGAAGGAAATATTGGGATGATAAAGTTTTAGTTGGACTTTGGTCATACAGGACCACTTATAAAAGGTTGAATAAGGCCACACCTTTTCAGTTAGTGTTTGGTGCAGAAACAGTACTACCAATTGAATTCATGTTACCATCCCTATGTATTACACACACAGGTGGACTTGATGATGAACAAGTTGTTGAAGAGTGCATTGAAAAACTAATGTAGTTAGATGAGAGGTGCACCATTGCATTGGAGCCAGAAGACTGAGAAGGCAAGATAGAAGGCATGACATGATAGGCACATTAAGAACAAGACATTTGCAGTTGGAAAGATGGTCCTTCTCTATGACTCCAAGTTTACGTGCCACCCAGGAAAGTTGAAGGTGCATTGGTTGGGACCTTTTATAGTAACCAAGATACTTGAATCAGGTGCATGTCAGTTACAGGCATTGGATGACACCATGTTTCCCGGTTACTTCAATGGGAGTAGGTTGAAGCCCTACTATAAATAAAGCTTCTTGGTGTTTGTAATAAGGTAATATTTCCATTTAGATTAGATTTCCCTTTCATGTGTTTCTTTCCAGTTGTTTTTATGCTTTGTTATTTTATTTCCTTGTTTTGTTGTAATAAGCACGCTTGCACGTAGGAAGCTGATTACTATCTATTGAGTTCATGCACAGAGGACCACACATACTTTTAGTGTGGGGTGAACCAGGTGCAAGTGCATGAAAAAGAAATCCATTGGTGTTGAAAGAGCTATATACAGGTTGGCGCATTGAGAAGGATGTGGTATGAAGTGTGGATGCATGTTAAAAAAAGGTGTTACAGGTGCTAAGGATGATGGTGTGATATAAGGAAATTTCTCAGGATGAAGACCACATGAGAAAAGGATTTGCACATAGTGTAATGCAAGGTAGGTAGTGGCATGGTAAACTACTTGTATGAGGCACAAAGGATTATGTACTATGACATATAAGGCACGTAAGGAGGTTTGTGGCTTGTGAAGTAGTGGGGCGCTAGAAGGTTATGACTGAAGCAAAAGGAGGCAGTGAAAAAGTGTGGAAAAAGCAAAAAATTGTAATTAAAGCTGAGTATGGTGGTAGGTGAGGAGAAATTAATGCAGGAAGAATTTTGAAAATCTATAAAAGGAGTGCAAGTGACTTCATTCTTACCTTGCATGTTTGAGTGTTTGAGCCTTGAAGAGTGAATTAAAATGTGAACGAGTGTAAAGTGTTATTTTTGATGAGATTCCATCAAACCTATGGAATTTGGTCATGGCCAAAGTGGAGCTCCTTCAAGAGAAGTGTGAGAGTGAGTAAAATGCATGAAGAGTAGAGTAGGGTTCAAAGAGCTAGGGTTTGGAAAGAAGAAATAATAGCTAGGGCACGTGAGTTCTAGGAGAATGAGGTATTAGGGAGGTAGAAAAATGCAAGGGTAATTTGTGTGAAAATTGGACATGGCACCAAAAAGAGCACCTGTAGTGGCCACAAGGAGAAAAAAGTAGAAGGAACCTAAAAGTGGAAGTAGAAGAAGCACCTCGAAGAGAGATTTTCATGAAATGCAGTATCCCAAGGGCATAATTATGGGGCATGTTTAGGAATCCCACATGTGAAGAAGAAAAGTGAGTGATTACAATCATCACACCAGTTCAAACAAGGATCAGATAGAGAAAGAGTTGATAAAGAAGACCAATCTGTGGACTGAAGATGATAAACCTATCTATGATGATGAAGGATATAAGACCTTGGAGAAAGTGGGAGTTTTGAAAATCTATGAGTTGTCATATTTTGGAAAACTAGAGTGAATTTACCAATGGCTCATGTCAAGAGTCCATGAGGACTTCTTTTACTTCATAGGAAGACGAGTGTGAATCACCATGCACCACTGATTGGGAGACTTACAGGGTTACAGAGCTTGGGTACAGAGATTGCCACTGATATAGATGATGAAGTAGGTGTGGAGGCCACTGTGGTTGAAATGACATATCAGAAAGGAGGGCATGTGATGGATATCTCAAAGGTAATTGATCATGTTGTTAAAATTTCCACGCATCTTTTGACCAAGTTCAATAACCATGAGAGATGGAGCCAGGTGAACAAGAAATGGCTCCACATCACAAAGAAAATGGAGGGAATGGTGTATAATCTTGTTGCATTCATCGTAGAGGGAATTATTGAGGAAGCATGCATGGGTGACAATATTACATGGGGTGTGATCCTCTTATCTATTGTGTTTGTAGAGATTGGGGTATCTAGATGGCCCTAAGGATAAGATGTGGAATTACCCACCAGAGAAGATGTCATTAGCAGATAGGTTTGAAGACTACACATGTGATGGAATATGGGAACCTATAAGCTCATATTAGAGATGTGGTATAGGAGAATGAGTGAGGCATTCGAGCATGAGTGGCACATACCAAGAAACTTGCCTGCGATGTTGGATGGGAAGGCGGAATTTTCAGTTTACCAACATTACTGCATTGGGAGATTTTTCATGAAGGATGGTAAGAAGAGCCCTTGGTGTAAGTTTCCATATGCATTTACAATGCGATACTTCCAAGCTTCAGTGAATATATTTTTAGATGCACTGAAGCTGAGGTTTGATGTAGACAAGGTAGACTATGACTACCACATGCTTTAGAAGACTTACGTGTATCTTGTTAAGTCATCTTATATTGAGACTATGATATCAGATGATATCATCATAAACTCTATGAATTTTTCAATCGGGAAGTTAGATGCGGATAAGGTATATGTCTACCTTAAGCCTAGATTAGTTAATGGAAAGTACATTGAGGATGACTTTAAACTCCCAGAGCTACCCAAAGGAAAACAAACATTCGAGACAAGACCAATGCACGATGTCACCCCTTCAAGGATAGAGGAGGAAGAAAAGCCTAAGGATGAAGAGGAAGAGAGGAGGATAGCGGTGTACTTGATCATGGCACTAGAAGACAACTGAACTAGGCACCAAAAGGAAGTGTGAGGATAATCCTTTGAGATAGGAAGAAGAAGAGGTAAGAATTGACCTTGAGGCCAAGGAGACAAAAAAAGAAATAGAGTGGCACAATTGACCAGGGTTATAGGAGAAAGATGAGGAGAAAATCCAAAACACAGGAGTAGTGTGTGGCATGGACCCTCTGAGGCAGTGAGGAGGTCACTGAGAACTAATCAGGTCAAGCCAAGCCCAGAGAAGAAGACAAAGAGAAGGTGCAAGCTCATGACACATAATGATAGTGAGGAAGAGGGGTTGTTAGATGAAGGTTATGCATAACATAGGGTCATCACATGTTATCAATGTGGAAGGTGAAGAGGAGCACAAATAGAAGAAGAGACCCATTGACATGAATAAGTTCTCAGTGAGTGCGAAGGAAGAAGGCCCCACTAGAGGAGATGAAGAAAAGGAGAGGAGTGAGGTGAGAGCCATCTGGGGAGCATGGGGAAGCTTCTGGTGAGAAAGGAGAAGGTATGTTCTTAGGTGGGAAATCATATACCCAAAGGTAGGAAGAACTGAGTAGCTAAAGGGGAGAAGAAGTCATGTGCACACAACAGACCTTGGGTATGTTAATGACCCCACTAAGATCATTTGTGTGAGATTCCATAGTACACTCGTTGCTGAACAATTATATGGGTGGGAGATGATGGACCCCAAGGGCATAAACATGCATACAAGGAAGATGTTGAGATGGACGATGTAGATGAACATAGATGAACTTGAATTTGATGTTAGCGAGGAAGCAAGTATAAGGTGCATAATGAAGAAGGTGCCTCAAGTGACCCATATAACAATAAAGCCCACCGAGTTCATGATGAACATGGCTAGTAATGCCTTGACAAAAATGGCAGTGAAGAAGTGGCTCGAAGAAATTTGGATAAGGGGGCCACACTCATAACATTGTTAGAAGACAATAAGAATAAGGTACATGAAATCAAGCAATTGACTGAGGCACGTGATAAAGCTAAGAGGCGTAAAAAGGCTATTTTGGATTTTATTGACATTGGAAATGAGGTTTTGGAGGCACGTCTAGAATTTGATGAGTGAACATAGAAGACATACCCATCGGCCTTTTATTTTCTAAAATATTTAGTGCACCTACTACTATAGGAGAAGTTGAACATGCAAGGGGTAGCTCAATAAGACACTGTGGCAGAAAAAGAGAAGAATAAGAAGATTATAGCATGCAAGATTATGGAGTATGACGCCATGCTATAAACATTGAAGGATGAACTGAAGAAGGCAGGTTGGGAAATTAACAACTAATAAGATCCAGAACATGTCCTTAAGGCATACACAATTCAGGAAGAAAATGAAGTTCTCATGGCTAAGAAGGATGAGGCACTTGGAAGAGAAGAGAAAATATCCATGATTGCAAAGAAGTGCATGACATGCTTAAGGCAGTGAGGGAGCCACATGACGAAATAATAAAGGATTTTGGGTCATTGGTGGCATGAAAAGATGGACTTTATGGAGGGAATGATTTCAGGCTTGGTTGGAGTGACAAGGGAGCTCAGGAAAAAAGGGGAAGATATGACTCCAGAAGAGATGGAAGGGATAGTTAGGACAATCCCAGATACAGTGAAAAAGGAGTTGGTGGAATGGAATGAGATGGAGCGAAAAATTAACAAAGAGTACCATGAGATTTTGTTGCTAATTAAGGAGTAGGGAAACAATACATGTTGATAATTCTTCCATTATTTCATTCTTTGTAACATATTTTTCCAAATTCTTTATTCTTTAAAGTTGTAGAGATAGTTCGAAAACCCCATTGCTGAGGATGAAAATGTAATTAGTGTGGGGTAATGTTGGACTGGAAAAAATGGCTAAGTATGAAGAAGAGCATGCGGGAAATGAGGCACACAAGTGGGGCATGAGTAATGTGTGCACGTAAGGGTTAGAATAAAGTGGCATGAAGGCTCACACCCCAGGAAGGATAGAACCCAGGACTTAGCCTATTTTGTTGTTATGGGCTAAAAATAGAAAATCAATGTTGGAGTGCGGACCAAGAAAAGGATAAAAGTAGGATGACTTGGTGGCCAAGGAAAGTCTATTTTTTAGATAAAGCACATGCAAAGAAGAGATGAAAGGTCATGCATGGATCGAGCTATTAATAGGATTAAAACAAGTCTTATTTATACCTAATAGTCTATTATTAGCTAATGTACAAAAGCATGCATGTACACATGGCTATTTTGAGCATGCAGTCTATTTTGAGAATGCATGGGTGGTGAAGGGAAAGTCCCCGCCCCTATATATATATCTGGGGTTTTATGTCATTGTTTTGGAGTACCATGACTATGAGATACTCATGATGTATTAGTCATCATGTTATGTCTGATGTACTTTGATGCATGACTCTGTTCTATTGCCCTATTGTTATGGTGATGTATTCAACTTCTGTTATGAAATAATTTGCTATTCATGGATTATGGAGGATAAATTATGGTTATTGATGTGTCTGAATATGATGAATACATGGTGCAATTGATATTAATTGTTATTTGATATGTATGTTTCCTTATTACATGTGTTTCCAATTGAATGCATGCAATGGTTTAGTATGATTGAATTGAATGTATGCTTATATTGATTATTATGGATATGCATGCTAACATCTTGAAAATATGGAGCAAAGGAGGGACCTGGTAGCTTCACGTGCTTCTAGTGAGCATTCAGATCTGTCTGAATGAGGTGTCAGCACGCATAAACAATTAAGTGGAAATAAAAGACTCTTGAAATGATATTATGAGGTGGTTTTCAGTTGAAGCAATGTTGTTTTAATAAGCCCTATTAGGCATCTCAAGAAGGTGTATGGAAACATGTGTGCTTCATTAGTTTTATTCAAATGGAATATTATTTTTAGTGTTTGATAATGTTTTTATAATTTTATTTGATGTGTTTCATGCTTTGGTTGAGCTTGGAAGAATCCTTATAGGTGTTTGCAATAAGATTCCTCAAGATTGGTTCTTGAGTTCATTTTGGTAGTTTGGAGCTAGTTCATAGATTGGCCTAGTTAGATGCCTTTTGCTATGATTTGGTGGATGAAATTAGCTACTCCAAAATGCATAATTATATAACTTTCTAATGGTATACTACTTGAGCCATGATGAATATGTTTTCTATGTGAAGTTGTTTATTTTTTGGGACTAAATTCTAGGTGCTTGAAGACCTTGTTGGAATTTTCCTGTCTCTTAGAGTGTGTCGTGGAGAATTTGGATGTTTCATATGTTCTTGAGCTACTTGGTGGTGCTCAGAGGTTTTCCCTAAGTTGTTTGGGGCTGATGGTGCCTTGAAAAATATATTTTATGCTCCTGAATATCATAGTCCATTTGTTGGCACTTGAAGAGCTTGTTTTGGCTTGTTAAGTGTCTTGGTGCTTGTCATTGTTTGTGTGACCATTTCCGACATACTTGGGATTTTGATATGTTTTATATTATTTTCTTGATTTATTTTATGATTTGTTATGATTGAGTTATATGGTCATGGTTGACCTAGAGGTATAATGAGCTAGTGTCATGTATATAAAGGCTAATGTGTTTGTTCATTGTGACTAGTTGTGTTATAGGGGATATGAGTAATCTATATGAGTGAGAAGAAGAGTGAAGAGGAGTCAAGGATGGATCTTAAAAGAGTGATGAAGAGCTCAAAAATATTTAGGAGAAGATGTTCAATTTTAATTGACCTAATCAACAAGTAAAAGGGTAAATTTGAGTGAGTAGCAGAAGAGAGAAGTTTGAGAAAGTTTTGAGATAGAAGAGCTGAATTTATGATCAGCATCAGTTGTTGTAGCAACATTTATTCAATGATCATCCGTTTTAGGTGGCTGAGTTAATGCTTGGTCATCATATGGAGTGGTATCCTCCTTGCAGGATTGGTGTACTATTAAATTAGGGGTTGGTGCTCCTTATGGGGTAGGTGCCTCACTAAACAAATCTTGCTTGATGGGTAATATTATTGCAAATCCTTTGTTATGAGTAATATTAGCAGAGGTTTTAGTGGGTTTTCTTCCTATTGAGTTTTTCCCACTTCATATATGGTGTTATTGTGTTTCCTCTTGTTTCTTACACTTGTGGATGGTTATAACACATTCAATAATCACACAATTGTTTATGTATGATGAATGGTTGATATGAATGATGAATGTGTGCAATGATAAATGAAGTTAAAAAAATTATATAAATGATTCAACTCCCCTATCAGTCATTGTGCTTATAATAGGAAGAAGTGTTAGGATCCAAACATACATAAGCTTCCCTATCTACAGACGGTGGATGAGACCTAATAATTTAACCATGTGGTCCTAGCTATCCACCTAGGACACTAATGTGGCTTATGGAATGTTTTGTTTTCATGTGGCCAACACCACCATGGTAAACACATGTCAATTTTAATTAAATTAACAAGTTTTTCATGCTAAAAATATCTCTTGCTAATTAACCCCTTTAGAATTAGTTAAGGGAATTGAAATGCTAAAAGGAAGGAACGGATTATTTTGTAGATGGTGGACATGAAGCCAAGCCATAACTAACCAAATATATTTCTCTTTGGAGATGTTAGAGATAACCATTAGACACCCATGACAAGAAAATAAAATTTAATTAGTAAACTTTTATAGATAATTATACTTCATTGATTTTAATCATAGGAATGATTACATATTTACAGGGTTTGAGAACTCCTCAAATCAAGGAGTCTAGTTTAGTTCCCAAACTAATGTTAGTGATTTGAATTAAAAACTCACATAATCATACTAAAAATATATATAATTTTAAATAAAAAATCAAATACATTATTCACTTCACATTTACCCAAAAATAGATTTTATCATTAATTAATGTGAGCACTAACACTTTATTTTCCTAGTATTCCCGCCTTAGTGTAAACATAGAAGAAATTTTTCACACTTTTAACTGCAATATTCCCATCTTTGATGGCACACTCGATTCTTGTGGCTCGTGATATTGATCCAAATGAAAGGAATATCTCATCATCCTTCATGATTTTTTGTATTTTTATCACAAACTCAGACATGAACTGAAACCCATCAACTATTCACCTCATATGGTTTTCTAGATTACCATGAACTGTTTCAAGATCCATGATCTGCATTACACTTATGTTTTCAATTTTCGAGATCTTTACATCAAGGGATTATTACATCATAATTGCTTACACACATGAACAAAAATATAATTTTGTTTCAATCATACCATAAAAAACATTAAAAAAACATGAACACACTACAAAATAGGTACTCTAAACATATTAGTGCAACACAATGTAAAAATAAACTCTAAAAAATCACTAAAATACACATACTACACAATAGTATTAGCATCCCTATTTTTGGTGACTGATGAGAGGACGTTTAGTGTACTCCATCCTTTATTTCCTCCATCCTCCACTATGACATTTCTAACTCAACGAAATGTGAGCATGAGGCTCAATTTTGTGTTAAAGGACGTTAGATTCCACCAATAGTGCATCTAGTTGAAATGAAAGCAATTTTTTATTTTTTATACTTTGTAACAACTTTTGACAACATATATCTTGACAAATGACATAAATATTGTCAAATATATGTTTATAATGACTTTCTTGGTGACATTGTTTGATGATGCTTTTAACAACTCTAATGCAATTATACTTTTTTAAAAACCCACTAGATACTTTATAAAAATAAAACTTTCCCAAATGCCTAATAACCTATCATATGGGAATCCCATTATTTTAAATCATACTGAAACATTAATTAAAAAGTCTATTAAAATATATTGAACAAATATGTTTAGGTAATAATGATAATATATACTAGATGTTATTCTACATAAGAGACTTGTCTAAACACACTTAAGAATGACACTAGACACTCTATTTTTAAACAAATGAAATGATAGGCCTATAAAATAAATTTTCAAATCTAATACTACCTAATAAAACTTATAGACTCGAAATTTAAGAATTTATCAAAGTAAACATTTATTTATAAACAATAATATTAACTATAATAGCTAAATACCTAAAACTTCTTTGCATATCAAAACCGTGGGCATTATTGTAAAGCGGTTTTGAGGTGGATTGAAACCATGGATATTATTTAATAAAAAAAACAATACCTTTTCAATGTAAATGCCATGGGATGGCTATTGAAGGGTAGATTTGAGAAATGATTTATTCATAGATTCAACTAATGCAATGGTTGAATGCATCTCTCATTTGAGAATTTGGAATCCATGTCACATTGAAATCTATGCAAAGAAAAATAGTGTATGATGCCAAGATCAATGAGATATATTGAACTATGAAAACTACATGTTAATTTCAATACAAGTGTAATGTAGGGTTGCATGTCGATAGTCAATTCAATAGTGACACAATTGATGCATAGAAAAAGTTCCTGACAAAATTTCAATGTCGTTGATGTAATTTTGATTACCCGTGCCATATACAAGATCAAAATGTGTATTGAATAGGAAATGGAGTTCTAATAAAAAAACCTTTGGTTGAGTCAATATAATTAATGCAACATGTGTAATGCAAGGTCCAACATATATGTAGAGATGAAGTTACAATGAAACCAATTCCAATACGCTTTAGATGGTTAGTAATAGTGAACAGATGATTCTCATAGATGTGTTTTGAAATTACTTTTTATTTTGATACCAAATGAAATCAGAGGATACCACTCAAAGGATGTAGATTACCACTTAATTTGATACCAAATGAAATCACAATGGTGAATTTACATAGATAATTATATTTTCTTGATTTTAATCATAATAATGATTACATATTTATAGGATTTGAGAACTCTTAAAATCAAGGAGTCTAGTTTAGTTTGTAAATTAATGTTAGTGAGTTGAATAAACAACTCAAGTAACCATAATAACAATACATTTAATTCTAACTACGAGTTATTACTAAAAAATCAAATACATTATTCATTTCACATTTACCTAAAAATAGATTATATCATTAATTAAAGTGAGTAATAGCACTTTAGTTTCCTAACATAGAATACTATACTCTATAAACAATGCATTGAGCCTCATCCTAATTACATTAGAAAAAAATTCATACCCCTCCAATAACATGGAATTTTGGTAGTTAGAAAATAATTCTGACATGAGTTTGATAATGGAAGGGATAATTTGGATGGTTGAATTTAATTAAAGTAAGATTTGTTTTATTCACTATCTTTTCTCCCCAATGCTGATGGTACAAATTGATATGGTAGTTAATATGATAAATTCCTCAAGTGCAATTGTAACATCAAAAGAAAGAAAAATGAAAATGGTTTCATGGGTGAAAAATGAATTGAAAAAATAGAGAATTGTATTTTTTTCACATCAAAAATTTTATTGAAGAAACTATGGATTAAAAACACAACAGATAAAAATGTAGTGTTATTTAGAAAATACATTATTGACGTTTTTATTGATAGAACTAGTAGATAATAATAGTGTTATGTGGAAAATATAATGTTTATAAGATGAATAGATGATCACTAGAAAAGTGAACAGGATATTAAAAAACAAAAGTTTGAAACAAAATGTTTATAAGAGAAATATTGGATAGAAAATAGAGTTTTATTCTCTTAAATTACATACAAAAATACTTTCTTGATCAATGTAAGAGATTAAACACAATTATTTTTAGAAAATACAATGTGTTTATGAAAGGAAGGGAAGATGATATTGAAAAGCAAAACATGTTTGATTCATACAGTTTGTTGGAGAAATCCTAGATAGAAAACAAAGTTTCATTCTCTCGAATTATGTATGTAGTATCTTTCTTGATCAATTGAGGAGATTAAACACATTGATTTTTAGAAAAGATAGTATTTATGAAGATAAAGAGATTCTAGGGAAGTGAAGAGGATTTTTGAAAAAACACAAGTTTGAAACAGAATGTTCAAGGGATAAATCATAGATAGAAAATAGAGTTGTATTCCATCCAATTTGATACATAGCATAAATGTAGGGGATTAAAGACAATGCTTGTTGGAAAATACCATGTGTTTATGAAGCTAAAAAAATATTATGCAAGTGAAAAGGATATTGAAAAGCACAACAAGTATGAAATAAAAATTTTACTAGAGAAATCTTGGATAAAAAACAAAGTTGCATTCTCTCCAATTATATATGTAGTATCATTTTTAATCGATCTAGGATACTAAGCACATTGATTTTTGGAAAAGACATTTTTTATTCAAAGCTGAAAAGATGCTAAGTGAAGAGGATATTGAAAAACACAAAAATTTAGAAACAAAATGTTTACTGGAGAAAGCCTTTATAGAAATAGAGTTACATTCACTCCAATTACACATGTAGAAACTTTCTTGATCCATCAGGAGATTAAACATGGTAATATTTGGAAAACACTTCGGTAGAATTGGTTTTCAATTTTTTTTGGTAAATAGAGTGTTAAAAAAAATAGATAATTTTATTTCCTAAATTAAAGAACATTTACTAAAGAAATATTGGATAGGAAAAACACAAGTACTTAATTCAATTACATTAGTGGAAGGTTTCTTGATTGACCCAAGAGATTAATCATAGTGCTACTTAGAAAATACAAAGTATTTTCAAAGTTGAGCATACAACCACCTGGAAAGTGAATAGTAAATTGAAAACCATTATCACACCCCACAAAATTTAGTAACGATTTCAAAGAGGTTGGTCATAAATTGAGGATTTCAGTGCTTGTCCGTACTTGTGAAATTAATGATCAAGATATTATTGCATTTTCATTTTGAAATATATATATATATATATATATATATATATATATATATATATATATATATATATATATATATATATATATATATAATTAATTTTATATCACATTATGATTTATTATTGTGAGGTCTAACTATAAATATGTTATATTTCTAAGGTTACAGACAATATGTTGAAAATATCTGATACTAACCTCATGGCATGTCATCGAATGGTATACTTGATGACTTATTATCCTACTTTGGAATCATTTCTCTATGATGCAAATGTCTTTATGATGTAACTATGTTAATAAACCAGGTTGGAAACTATGAATTTATATCCCACATCAGTATAACACCATATAATCTAATGGTTCAAGTAACTTCAATTGGATACCTACACCAGTACGGGAGCGAACTAAAATCAGAAATGTAGGAGGATCAAACTAATATTACTTTAGGTATGAATTATATGCCTGGAGAATAAAATTCCAATTGTGGGAACATTAGTAATATGTACATTTCTATCAATAACGAAGGTGTTTAAGTTATGAATAAAGCTTTATTGAAGGACTTAACATCATAGCGTATGGGGCTTAAACATTAATCCATATTAGGAAAGATTTGGTAGTTGGGAATCGAACCTATAAAGGGTTGAATATTATCTAATGGGCATCACCACCCCTAATGTATAAGGTAGACCAAATTTTTTGGCATTGATGGTAAATGGTTGATGAATAGTGGGTTGTTTTCTAACATATGCAAACTATACAATTAGACTAACCTATCATAGATATTATTATTACAATTTAAAATTAAACCTTTACTTGAGCCATGAATGGCAGGAATGGAGGAGAATGGTGGTGGAGATGTGAGTAAATACAACCGACATGAAATTAAATGCATTAATTGCATTAAAGTAAATTACAGATTTTAGGGGAATGCATGAGAATTTGGTTTTGGATTTGAGTTCCATTTTTACCAGAATTCATTGATAGATATTTCTTCATTGTACATGTAATTTTGGGGTTCTGTAAATCTTGGCTTGGAGCCATGCAAGAAAGATAAACTATGAGTGTTGTTTAACTCATTATTTTTGGATCTAGTTACTTTATAACATTATTTGTCTTCGTGGATGCTATAAAGAGATGAACAAATGGAAAGTAAGGGTTTGATTCCATTGAATTGTTGGTTTGTGTTAGAACTTACTAGAAGGAAGGAAAAGAAGAAGGAAATCAAGCTCCATCATAGGCATGATATGAGTTATCTCTCCCTTAGCCACTTATTCTATTTATTGTTTTACATGAAAAAAAATATTATTGTAGTAGATTTGTGTTTGACCTTTAGGTTTTGAGGTTGCAAAGTTAATCTTGTGATGGGTAGTCATCGTTTTGATTCATTTGACCTTTGAGTTGTATGAAATTTTTGTAAGGGATTATAATGTCTTCTAATGTTGTTTCTTGTGCTATTTTTATTGGGTGTGTGCATGAATAACCCAGAAATGTTGGGTATCAGTTGTTATAAGAAAATAAATATGTTAAATTGAATCCTTAGATTCGAGCGCCAAACTATGGGTATTTTTGTACGCCTCTGTGTTGAATATAGTATGAATATAAATCCCTCTGAAGGTTATTATACTAACTGCAACTATGAAAGTAGTTAATATTTTTTTGGTCTATTTGCATAATAAACCTCTCTACAAAATATGTCGATTATACCTTATTATAAACCCTTTAAATGGGAGAGGTGGCCTTTAATTTAATCTCATTTGTAGATGTATATATCGATTCAAAGGAATTGGATATGGAACTTCTTTAACCCATTGCTGGAGTTTGAATGGTTTCTGGTACTCACTTACCTTGATGTCATTTGATGTATTAGGTGAGGGAATGAGCCTATGCAAGGATAATGGGATCTTAGTGGGTTGCATTTTTGTTATGTCTATACTATAATGGCATTTTGACATTTTAGACTATTAATAATGGGCTTGACACTTATTAGCTGGAATCAATTAAGGGATACGTGGAGGTATTAATTTTCCAATTCTCAAGTTTATCTCATAAGGTTGAATCGACCAAGAAATGATAATGATATGTCTGCATGGTCAATATTGTGCATGATATAAATATTTGTTTTACCAGTTTGAGAGGTTTCATTCTTGGGGTGTTAGACCTTAGTGGTTGTACATCCTTTTTGAGGAATACATTTGAGTGTTATGGGTGGTGTGATTTTTCGACCTGTTCCTTATCTTCGGACTTTGGGCATTCGACAGAAATAAGGTAACTGTTAGTTACCTTGAAGTTGTGGTGAAGTCCTTTCAATTAGATAGACATGGGAGTTCGTTATGAAAGCATTATTTGCGGTATGGGTTTTGGCTGTATATGAACTAAGGTAATTGATAAATTACATTAAGTTGTAGGAACCTAACATGTGTGTGTGACTTAAGTAAATACTTTCTAAAAGATTCAAAATGATAGTTAGCATGTATCATAGATGAATTGGATTCAATATGAAAGCACTCAATATGTTGGATAAGTATGATTGTCCTAATGTGACCAGGGTAAGTAATGAATCATGTTGATAATAATATTATATTTTGAGGACTGGTACCTGAACTTAGTTAGGGAAAATAAGGATTCCCTTAGTAAAATATATTAACAATATCAACATGAAGTATCCTAAGGATAATACTGTAACATTATTGTCAGGTGAAAGGTACATTGTGAATGGATAGTAATATTGGATTTGCTACTGCCTATGCTAGTAAAGGTTGACTGTTGCAAGTGATACCTATATGCTTCTATTGTACTATCTTTTTTTCTATCTTTATGATACTTCCCTTAAGGCATTGAATGAATTGTTGTGATTAGATGTTTTGATTTGTATAATTTATTTGTTTGATGGTTTTCATAAGTTCCAATTACTTCCATAATTTATCTAATTCAAATATTAAATGAAATAAGTTTTTAATTGGGAAATATTTCATATCATCCCATTCAAATTGGACTGACCATGGACGATGTTGTTGTACTTTACCATTTCCAGTTGTAGGTGCTGTGATATACCGTAAAAGAGGCTAAATATCAAGATAACATTATATCTTGTTGATTGGTTCTTGTTTGATTGTAAATGAATTCAAGTTGTTGTATTATAAATATAGCCTATGGTAAGTGTGGTCATTTTTATGGGTTTGTTGTGGCTTGGTTGCATTAAGCACCAATCCTTGATATGAAAAATACGATGAAGCTAGATTATAAAAAAATTGTATTCAAGACAAGAAATTTACTGTTGTTTTAGCCAAAGGAATTAATACTATTTAATGCTTAAGATATATATCCTTATTGTTATACTCCCTTTATGAATATAGATCCCATACATAAATATGTGATCCATACTAAGTTACTTTGTTACTATCGTAAAGACTTTGAGTCTAATGAGTTCCTATGGTTAACTTCTAAAGACTCTACTTGAATGTTATTCATTATTATAAAGGGGATCAATTAATGATTTTTCAATTATGGTAGGTGTCATATGAATATTTGCCATGAGATAGTTCAGTCTGTTGTAAGGAGAAAACAATAGTTAAAGCAAATATTTTTGTTTCTTAGACTTGCATGGAAAAAATTGAATTTCTTTGTGAAATATTGTTCTCTGTGAATCAAGTCTTAAGTTGTTACCACCTATAAAGGATAAAACATAAAATTATTTCCCATGTGGATCCATGGGTCTGCTATTATGAATCAATGAATCTATAAAGAATTGAGGTCGATACGTTATATGATATGCCTCTATGAATAAATGTGTAAAATGGTTTAAAAGGGCACTAAGTGTATAATTTGGGAATATATATATATATATATATATAATCCTAAAAAAAAAAGAACGGATTAAATTAATTTGGAATGGTGTTGATGGGATATGTTACCTAGTAGAAAGATGAACTTGTGTTGACTAATTATATATATATTTTGGTTTGGTCAAAAACTCTTAAGGTTGCAACTTGAACATAAGTATATAGCCATATACATATCCCTGTACTAAATAGAGAAGTATTATTCTTAAATTGCATTAATGGAAAAATTCTCATGGGTGCATGATGAGTATATTAAATTTCTTATTATAAGATCTCTTTTCATCTAAATAAGAAGAAACTATCTACTTTCATTGGACCCTCTTTAGGGGAATGGACACTTCATTATATTGAGGTATTATAAAGGGAACTGGGATTGAGTATTTGCAATGTTATTATCAAATTTAAGGATTAACATATAATCCTACTATAATTGAACGTACATGAGCTAAGTGCATGATGGATTATAGTTACTCATTTAGGGGTTAGAACTATTAAGTGAGATATTTGACCTAATACTTACTTATGAACTATAATAGGAATTGTGGATTTATTAAAGTAAAGGGATATAAATCTGCAATTAGTATTTATGATGATTATGTTGAATGACTATAAGCATGTAATAAATATGCTTGAGTATTTCTTCGTCATAGATCCTTAGGTAATGGAATGTTACCGAATAGGAAGTAACACTGAAACATTTTGTTTTACATGTTGTAACTTAATTAAATAACCATAAGATATGATGTTCCCATGTAGCAGAACTTGGCAAGCCAACTCGATATGGCCACTGCTACACAATGCACCCCCTTAATGATGAAGGTCATTATAAGGACTACAACAGAGCAATTGCTATGTGAAGTTATCTCATCTAGCTCCTCTAAATGAGAAGGTCATAATATGATGTAAGTAATGTCATTGGGTACGAGGGAAGATTTAACCACATGGATAAATACCCAATGTCATCTTATGATGAATACAGGATAGGAGATCCACTCATGATGATGCAAATCATTATTTGGAGATGCTTACCCTCCCTTTACTCATCCTAATATGAAATTGTGGCACTTACCCATGCAGGATGATCTGAATTGGTACCTTGTACATAACTTGTAACTGATTTGATTTTTTTTCATGTCCTAATCCAAGATAAATAACAATTTTCAATAAGGTGATGGACAAGTTCCTAATGACGAGTGTGCCATTACAGAACCGAGCATGTCATACATGTCATCTAAAACTTTGGCCAAAGTAGTGTAAGCTACTAATTACATTGTCCTGGAGTATAGCAAGGATCTAAGTGTAGGATTTGCCTAGATGGGATTTAATGAAGGATACCCATGTAGATACTTAGAATTCAATATTTGAATATCCTTGATAGATGAATGAAACCATTAGTATACTTTGTATACAAAAAACCAAATGATAAACTTGGTGTAATCATCTCGCAAAGAGTAAACACACTGATAAGAGTGTTAAGGGGGATCAAGAAGGATTTGTATACTCTCATGTAGCTGCACATGGTTTATGACTGTTATATGATGGATTGACTAAGATGATGTTAGTTCTAAATAAATAAAAATTAGAACAAGGAAAATGAGATATGAACTTAAGATTTATGTTGGGTTTAAATATATGGGTATTTAGACCAATGAAGAATAAAGAAAATTTAACAAAAAAAAATATTCCCATGTTATTGAAGTCTTTAAATGAGGATGTTACACTAAGGTACCTTGAACACATGTATTTTGGAGATATTTAATTTTCTTTAGTACTAATTCATTAACTTGAAAAGGAAAGAAAAAAATTAGATCAACAAAATGTTTTAAAAATATCCAAGTGTCAAAATATTTTCTTTGCATTTCATATGTTAGGTTTGGGAAATAATTTCTAATTTACATGAAATTTGTTCATTAAACTCCAAAACTAGAAATACAAAGGATTTTACTGTATTTCGGGTTTTAGGTTTCAAATTGTAGTTTGCATGAAAATTGTAACATGAAACCCAATTCTAGAAACTTGGCCTTCTAAGTTTATTTTGGATTTTGAGTTATGATTTACAAATAAAAAATCAATCCTTGATTCCCACAAATTAAAAAATGCATTTCGGGTTTTAGGTTTTCAATTGCAAATTACATGTAAATTATAATTTAATCCTCGAAACCCGAAACCCTTCCAAGTTGCAAAAAAATGGTTCAAATTATGTCAAATATCATTTTAGGTATTGAAGTTTTCTTTACAAGTCCTGAGTTCTACCCTTTGTATTTTGGAGGTTAACATGTGCAAATCAAGGTCAAACTTCTGACAATCTCCTTAATTTCAAGTTATGGAATTCTCTTACAAAGTTTTTCATATGAAAACCCAAATGCATGCTATTTCTTGCATGTATTACACTTCTAAAACCTAATGGTCCATGTGTTGAGTTCCAAGTGTGTTTTGTATAGTCACAAACCCAAAAAAGGATTGATTTAACAACTTAACCACTTGCATTTATTGAATTATGGAACCCTAAATTTCAAATGGCCATAACTTTCACCCTATAATTCCAAATTTCACAAAATTGGTCTTTTTAGAAAGGTCTCATCATTTACTATAGTACCAACATTATAAAATATTTATAGATAGCTCAACAAACAAATTTTATGAGTTATGGTGCCCATTACTTATCCTATAAGGAAGTATCATGGGGGAATGGCCTTGGTAGGGTACCCCTACCTATTTTCAAGAATTCAATGCATATTATTAGTGGTTGAAGGTGGAAATCCAATTTCCCTCTCTTTACCTCTTTTATTTCTCCCATTATTATTTATAATGTAAAATCTATCATTTGTAAGGGGGGATGTTCTAAGAATTAGAGGAACTATGTAAGACATTATTCTTGAGTAGTTGTGAGTTGCATACCTTCATTTGAGCTTGGAAATGTGTTCTTGTGCCTTCTTCTTCATATGTAATGGTCTATGCATACTTTACAAGTAATACGATATCCATTTTTTGTGTTTTTTAAACCCTGACTTATGTTCTGTGTTATGTTTGTGGAGCCTATTTTCATGTTAGAGTGTGGTACACCTTCTGTGTGTTACACTCGGGTATTTTTACGGTGGTCCTGCTCGCTGGTGAGCGGGTCAAGGGGGTGAAGCCCCACCGATCGAAGGGGCTCAGGGGTGAAGCCCCCGAAGCAAATTTTCATGGGTGGTTTATTAACCCATGGGTATTGGGTAACCGTTATGGGCTGTTTTTGGGCCCATGGTTTTTCAGTTTTTTCCCATTGTTTTGATACCCACGGTTTTCACCCATTGTTTTGATACCCACGGTTTTGTATCAAATTTCTTAAGTAATTGTATATATATATGGTCTTATGCATTTGATAGATAGACAAGAAAATGTATTACAAATGTGTTTTGAATTCGGGTGTGAATTCTGTAGAGTTTGTTTAGCATAGCTCCAAACGGATTTGGGTATTATATTGAGAGAGTGGAGGCTTGTAATAAAATCTGAGCAAGTGATTCTTGGTGGACGTAGCCCAAATTGGGTGAACCACGTTAAATCTTGTCTCTCTGTGTTGTGTTATTTATTCTGCACTTTTATTTGAGATCTGTAATATTTTCTGCATATTAGTTTCTACTGTTGTGATTCTGTAAGGGATTATTCCGCATATTTTATCTCTTATTTCCTAACATTCTATTGCATTGTATTTCCTCTCCATTCTTGATGTTGTATTTTATGCATGTATTTCTCTTTTGCAAGTTCATTCAGTTGTGTCTTATGGAGAATATAAAGTAAAATGTTGTTTTGGATATTTTTCACTCATTTTTACGTCTACCTTCTCCATTTTCCTTCTCCTTTTTCCCTCATTATAGTGTCTTCACCGTTTTTCTAGTGTTATCACCACCTACTAGCTTAGGATTTCCCCTTACATGCATTTATCTCTTCCCCTAGTCCCTTGTATTGTTAAAATAGGATTAGATAGCAACATTTCCAGAAGTAAAAGTAATTTATAATTAGGATTAGGTAAAGGAACTATCATTCTCAGGATATTAATCTCAATTTGCAAGTCCCACACTTGTGATAATGTCACATGTTAGTAAAAATTAGGGATCTGTAATAGAAAAAATCCTAGTGTGCTACTTTTTTGTGACGAAAACACTTTGGTGATCCTCGATTTGACTATTCATTACATATGTGATAACTAGGGTTTGATAGCAACAAAAAAATCTAAGAATTTGAGAAAGCCAAAAATTTACAAAAGTTGTCTCAGAGAAGGTACAAGACTATACATAAGGTCTTATATCATATGGTATGGTCCTAAATATGGTGTACATCCTTGAACTCAACATCATTACACTTTCAGTCTAGTTTGTAAGGATTTCCCAAGTTCATTTCTCCTAGTATCTTTGGTGCACAGTCCTAAATATTATGTGAAATAAGTTGTTAAAAGTTAAGTTCCAATATTCCTCCATTTTTTACTTTTAATTACATGTTTTTTTTATTATTGGCAAATAGTTTTTTGAAAGGGACTATACCCTTGAATACAAAAGAAGGCCTGAGAGCTGGAATAAGAGTGAGAAACAAAGAGAATGGATCAAGATCCAAGTGTTACAATGAAGCTCTAAGTAGCTCAGAAACAGCTACTCAAATGAGACAAAACAACAAAACAACAGCAAAAAAACAACTAAAAGCAGCAGAAGCATCCAGAACTACTTCTTGGCAGCTTTATCGATACTGATCTTGACTCTCTTCTAGGCATGAAACATACTCAAAGTAGTCATATGGGCATAATTAGTCTCATCAAGCTCCTCAATGGTTCTTTTGCTTTATTTTTTGTTGCCCCAAAGTGTAGCCAGGACACCGCTGAGGTTGGAAACACTTTTGGCATGACCCTCGATGAACTCCTCAATCACCCTAAAGGCAGAAATGTTGTAATCATGTCTAGTCTTGGCCTTCCCTAAGCGGGAGTCTAAGGAGGTCAGCTTCTTATATATGTCATCAATCTAACTGCTATCAATGTTCCCCTCCCCCTCCATGCTTTTCTTGCCTTTCTGTTTAGCTAGGTTATTGACCTCATCCTTCTGCAATTTCATCTCAGCCTCTATGGCCTCCAAGCTCTTAGAAGAGCTATCCATCTGCACTTCCCGGGGACTGGCACTATTGATATTCAGCAGGTCATGTGCAATCTCAAGTTCAAAAGGCTCCTTCTCCACAGCAAGAGTCTCAAGGTTGAGCCTCCTATAAGCCCTGGTGACTGGTCTTTTAGAGGTAGAGGTGAGGTGGGTGAATGGAGTAGCAGCAGGGGGAATGGAAGGAGAAGTTTTTGCATCTGGTATGGGGGTGGCAGCAACGGTGGTGGGGGCAGTAGCAGGGGCAGCAGTAGAAACAGGGCTGGCAGCAGCAAAGCCCATCAAAGGGGGAGCCGGGCTGGGAGAGGAAGTAAGACCAAGGTACTTAAGAAGGCAGCATGTATGAATCAACAAAATAAGTCCTTGATGTAAGGGAACCACCCGGGTGTGCTTCTGAAACTCCAAAATGGAGCGTTCAAGGGAGTTCAGCAGATAATGGGGGAAGCAAACCAATCGATTCCTACAGAAGTGGTTTAAAAAGATAAGATGTTTAGCAGGGACAGTGACAAACCTACCTTCTAGGGAGATGAATCGAATCATCACGCGAGTGACCTCATCATAGGGTGGTGGAACTGAGCTGACAAGTAGGCCCGCTATGCCAAATGTAAGCTTCTCAGTTCCCTCCACAAATCTTCTTTCTTCAGCATCTCTGTCAACCCTTTTGTTGAAGAAGCGGTATCCCTTGAAACTAAGGCCGATCACTTCAGCAATAAGATCTTCATTGAGTAATATCTTCTGTCCCCCATAGTCGACAGTCTACTCTTTCCACTCCTTAGTAAAGCATACAGAAATGCTTTGGTCATGCCCCTGCACCTTATCAATGAAGTTGGTGAAGCCTCCTTTGCTGAGAGTGTTCCAAAGCTCTATATTTTCCTTCCAGTCAGGGTCCGCACATGGCTCAATTTGGCATGGAGGTCCTCCCATCTTCTCTATGATATCCTGGTTACAACAATTTCTCAAATGTCTGTGAGCGTAGAGACCTGTCCGCTTCTTGTTGTTGAAGGCCGCACAAAACTGGGAACTATAGCCATTGCTCTTCTCACGAACGGCTGCGTAACTGCTGAACTGAGCCTGCAGGGAGTCGCTCGTGAGAGTAACCCTTTCCCTGTCAACAATCACATTACATCTATCATTAGTTTCTGAGGAGCTATGAATCCAGATATCAACAGCTGTAGTACATCCCGCATGCGTGATTTTCAAATCTAGATAACTCCACTTGAAGTTCCCCAAATAATTCTTACTATCATGTATATTTGATATTATTTGCCTCATCATATTCATTAAAGTAACACGTGTGAGAGTGTTATTGATGCTGATCTTCCTCCAAAGATTAAGACTCATCTCTAGGGATTGCTTGCATATGAAGGTCCACATGAATGCTATTGTGTAACTGATTAGGGATAGTGTTATTATCCCAGACGGTGAAATTTATATTAATGCCATAATTGGCCAGTGCATCCGCCAATTTATTGCCCTCCCTATAAGTATGCATGATTCTGATGCAATTGAAGGTTTGACTGATGCTTATGGATTCAGAGATAAAATCCTTAATACTCCAACTAGGAGATCAGGACTGATTAAGAAGTTTAATGATATTTAGGGAGTCCCCTTCAACAACAAGGTTCTGAATATTTTGAGCCCGTGTAACTCTCAAGCCCCAAAGAGTAGATAATGCTTCAGCAAAATGATTGGTTTGAATTCCCATTTTTCTAGCATATGCAGCAATCAAATTACCTTTGTGGTCCCGTATTGCTCCTCCTCCTGCTGCTGTCCCAGGGTTTCCCTTAGAGGCCCCATCAAAGTTCAGCTTGTACCAATTAGAATTAGGAGGATGCCATTTGATCGAAGATCTATCTATACTATTCCCAGGATTGCTCCAATTTCCAATCTACCAATTGGATAAGATGTACTCTTCATTCTTAGGATAACTCTTGTTCTTGGGAGGTTTAAATCTGGCAATATCCTCTTTGATACCTTTAGAAATTTTGCCAATACTGAGTTTATAATTTTGTTTCTTATTTCTAAAAATGGTATCATTTCTATCCTTCCAAATCCTCCAGATTAAATGTGGGATAGCCAATTTCCAGATCCTTTTGATAACACAATGCCTGAAGGGTGGGTTCCATTGATTCCATAGCTGATTAAGATCCTTCGGCAACACCCAGAGAGCTTCGAATTTAGAAAGGAAAAAGTTCCAAATTCTATTGGCATAATCACAATGTATGAACAGGTGACTGATATCTTCATAGTCATTCCTACAAAGATGGCACCAATTAGGAATTATAAATCCTCTTCTCATCAAATTGTCAGTGGTGAGAATTCTACCTCTGATGGCCAGCCAAAGAAAAAAATGTAATGTTAATCATGTGTTGGGTTACATCATTTTTATTCATTTGACCTCTGAGTTGTATGAAATCTTTTTAAGGGATTACAATGTCTTCTAATGCTATTGTTTGTGCTATTTTTATTAGGTGTGTGCATGAATAACACCAGAAATGTTGGGTATCAGTTACAAGAAAATAAATATGTTAAATTGAATTCTTAGATTATCCCAACCTGGGTATTGTCATATGCCTCTATGTTGAATATAATATGACTATAAATCCCTAGAAAGGTTATTATACTAACTACAAATGTGAAAGTAGTTAATTATTTTTGGTCTATTTACATAATAAACCTTCTGTAAAAAAAATTGATTATAATTTATTATGAACCCTTTAAATGGGAGAGGTGGCCTTTAATTTAATCTCATTTGTAGATGTATATATCGATTCAAAGGAATTGGATATGGAACTTCTTTAACCCATTGCTGGAGTTTGAATGGTTTCTGGTACTCACTTACCTTGATGTCATTTGATGTATTAGGTGAGGGAACGAGCCTTTGCAAGGATAATTGGATCTTCGTGGGTTGCATTTTGGTTATGTCTATACTATAATGACATTTTAACGTTTTAGACTATTAATAACGGGCTTGGCACTTATTAGCTAGAATCGATTAAGGGATATGTAGAGGCCTTAAGTTGTCCAATTCACAAGTTTATCTCATAAGGTCAAATCGACCAAGAAATGATAATGATATGTCGCATGGTCAATACTTTGTGTGATATAAAAAAAAAATTTACGAGTTTGAGATGTTTCAGTCTTAGGGGGGTTAGACCTTAGAGGTTGTACCTCATTTTTGAGGCATACATTTGAGTGTTATGGGTGGTGTGCATTATCGACATGTTGCTTATCTTGAATTTTGGAATTCAATATAAATAAGGTAGCTATTAGTTACCTTGAAGTTGTGGTGCAGTCATTTTAATTAGATAGTCGAGAGTTCATTGTGAAGTCATTATACGGTATGGGTTTTGGCTGTATATGAGCTAAGGTAATTGATAAATTACATTAAGTTGTAGGAACCTAACCTGTGTGTGTGAATTAAGTAAATACTTTCTAAAAGATTCAAAATGATAGTTAGCATGTATCATAGATGAATTGGATTCAATATGAAAGCACTCAATATGTTTAATAAGTACGCCTGTAGTAATGTGACGACTGTAGTAATGTGACTAAGGAAAGTAATGAATCATATTGATAATAATATTATATTTTCTGGACTAGTACCTCACTGAGTTAGGGAAAATAAGGATTCCCTTAGTAAAATATATTAACAATATCAACATGAAGTACCTAAGGATAATACTGTAACATTATTGTCAAGTGAAAGGTACATTGTGAATGGATATTAATATTGGACTCGCTATTGTCTATGCTAGTAAAGGTTGACTGTTGCAAGTGATACCTATATGGTTCTATTTTACTATCATTGTTTATGTCTTTATGATACTACCATTAAGTCATTGAATTAATTTTTGTGATAGGACTGTTTTGACTTTGTATAATTTATTTGTTTGATGGTTTTCATAAGTTTCAATTACTACCGTAATTTATCTAATTCAAATATTAAATGAAATAAGTTGTTAGTTGGGAAATAGTTCATATCATGTCAGTTCAAAGTGGACTAACCATGTATGATGTTGTTGTAATTTACCATTTCCAGTTATAGGTTTTGTGATATACCGCGAAAGAGGTTAAAGATAAGGATAACATTATATCTATTTGATTGGTTCTTGTTTGATTGTAAATGAATTCAAGTTGTGGTATTGGGAATATTTAACTTGTGATAAATGTGGTCAGTTTTATGGGTTCTATTGTAGCTTGGTTGCATTAAGCACCAATACTTGATATGAAAAACATGATGAAGCTATATTATATAAAAAAATTGATACTCAAGACAAGAAATATATTGACTGTTGTAGCCAAAGTAATTAATATGATCTTAATGCTTAATCTATATTATTATTTTTAAATTCCCTTTATAAATATATATCCCACAAAGAAATATGTGATCCATAATATGATCCTTTGACTATTGTAAATACTACGAGTCTAATGAGTTCCTATGGTTAACTTCTAAAGACTCTACTTGACTGTTATTCATTATTATAAAGGGGATCAGTTAATGATTTTTCAATTATGGTAAGTGTCATATGACTATTGGCCATGAGATAGTTCAATCTATTGTAAGGGGGAAACAATAGTTAAAGAAAATATTTGTGTTTGGTAGACTTGCATGGAAAACATTGACTTTCTTTGTGAACTCTTGTTGTCTATGAATCAAGTCTTAAGTTATTACCACCTCAAATGGATAGAACATAAAATTATTGCCTAGATGGATCCATGGATCTGTTGTTATGAATTAATGAATCTATAAAGAATTGAGGTCAATACGTGATATGATATTGTGTAAAATGGTTTATAAAGGTACTAAGTGTATAATTTGGGAATAGAATATATATATATATATATATATATATATATATATATATATATATTCCTAAAACAAAAGCATGGATGAAATTAATTTAGAATGGTGTTGATGGGATATGTTACCTAGTAGCAAGATGAACTTTTGTTGACTAATATATATATATATATATATAGGTTTTTCAAAACTCTTAAGGTTGCTACTTGAACATAGGTATATAGCCATATACATATCTCTGTACTAAACAAAGAAGTATTATTATTAAATTGCATTAAATGGAAAAGTATCATGAGTGCATGATGAGCTATTAACTTTCTTATTATAAGATCTCTTTTCATCTAAAAAGGAAGAAATTGTGTACTTTCATTGGAACCTCTTTAAGGGAATGGTCACTTCATTGTATTGAGGTATTATAAAGGGAATTGGGATTGAGTAATTGGAATGTTGTATCAAATATAAGGATTACCATATAATCCTGTTGTAATTGAACATACATGAGCTAAGTGCATGGTGGACTAAAGTTACTCATTTAGGTGTTAGAACTATTAAGTGAGATATTTTACATAATAATTACTTATGAACTATAATAGGAATTGCGGATATTTTACTATAGTAAAGGGATCTAAATATGTAATTAATATTTATTATGATTATGTTTGAATGAATATAAGCATGCAATCATTATTCACAAATTCCTTCATATAGATCTTTATGTAAGAATTCTACCGATTTGTGAGTGTTGCTGAAACCGGAGTAATGTCATAACTTATTTGAATAACCATAAGATATGATGTTCCTATTTATTGGAACTTGGTGAGCCAACTCTCTATGGCCGTGGTTACGAAGTAATCATGTAATGAATATGGTCATCATTTGAATACTACAGAGTAGTTGTTATGTCGAGTTATCTCATCAAGCTCCTCTAAACGAGAAGGTAATAATAAGATGCAAAAAGTGTCCTTGGCACGAGTTTGGGTCTAATCACATGGTTAAGTACTCAATGTCATCTTATGATGACTACAAGATAGGGAGAAACCTGTAATGGTGTAAATCATTGTGGTGATGCTTACACTCCCTTAGTCATAAGATAACATTGTGGCACTTACCTGTGCAGGCTGATCTAAATTGGTGCCTTAAAAGAAACTTGTAAATGATTGACACTTCACGATCTAGTCCTAATCTAGATAATATTTTTCAAGAGTTAGGGTGAAAGACAAATTCCAAATGACAATCATGTTGTCATGGAATTAAGCAGGGAAAACATGACTTAAAACCTTGGCTAAGGTAATGCAAGTTGTTGATTGCATTGTCAAGATTTTACCTAGATCTAAAGCTATAGGATTTCATATGGTATTCTGTAATAGATGCCCGAATATGCACTCTAGACCGTAACACTTGAATGTCTTTGAAGGACTCAGGGAGCCATGGTATACTTAGTATACACATTTAATGAAATGGATATGAGAGGATCAGTTTTAGTCTGACTCATACATCTGCATAAGGTTCACTATTATGGGATGGATTCACTAAGATGATGTTGGTTCTAATTTATTTAATTTATAACAATGAAACATGAGATAGGAATTTAAGATTATGTTGGATTTAAATATATGGGTATTTAAATCAATGAAGCATAAAGTTTTTTTTAAAAATTCCCTAGAATTGAAGTAACAAAAGTGATTGTTACAAACATGGTAATTTTTAAACCATACCTTATGATTTAACTTGTTACAGTGTTTTAGATGTGATTATTTTTTAACTCCGTCATTGTAGAATTTTAATTCAATTAAAGAAGATAGCTATTCTTTATAATTTTAATTTGTTTACATTTCTCATGTACAATAGACTTATGTTATGGTGTGATGTACCACTATTTTTCCATTCAAATAATTATATTGGGTTGAATAATAAGGGAATTTTTATAACAATATTTCAGTACAAACTTTTTTATGCAATTTCAATACGTGGAACCACATGTATTTATGTGCAATATTAGATATATTTTCCTCCTTGTCTAGAATGTGTATTTTTTATCAATGTTAGAACTTTCATAACTACTACAACAAATATAGGTTGAAAAACACATTGTATTTTTCAACATGTATGTTTTCTCAAGTTCTTGCATATTCCAATTGTGTTTGATAGCATCAATTGAAAAAAAAAATTGTTGTAAAACATGTTTATGTTATATATTTCAACCCATATTTTGTTGTGAAATATTGAATGTTTAAAATATCATTCATTTACGATAGTAAGTAGTTGTAGTTTCCACTTTTCAAAAATGAAATATTTAAACACAACTAGAACATACACAATTTTGAAAGGAATGATAACCAGATCGTACCAAGCCACGAAGAACTCAGATGCTAATTAAACACCACACTTAATAAGATGAAATTAATTCACCAGAATAACTTGACATAAACCTTTGCAAATGAATGAGTGACAATATCATATATTATTATGGAACTCAATGAATTACAATGAGAATGGGCCTTGCTTATATAGGTAAGTAATATCAATCTAAGAACCAGTTAAGGTCGTAGATCAAGCCATAAATCAAGAAAATAACTACTCATCAAAGAACTAGTCAAGACCATAGAATTAGGAAAGAACTAGTCATTGCAGATCTAGTTAATACCATAGATCAAGGAAAGAACTATACCTAACAACTAGATAATATCTCCCTAATATTTAAATAAAATAAAATAAATATCTACACACATAAGTGGGTGAGGATAATATAGTAAAGGTAAATAAATTACCTAGGTGAACATGACCTAAGCTAAATAAATACCTACTCTAACACTTGAGAACCTATAAAAGTTAAAAAAAAAATGTATTTCAACCTATCCGTGTTTCCAAATTTTTTATGGATAATGTCATATAAAAACAAACCATATTATGTTGTCTAATCTAACGAGAAGGTTTTAGTTCTATATTTAAACCCCTTCAATATCATTTACCCATTTTATGTTAATAGTGATTCAATGATGAATGCAACTACACATTATGAATATAATTTATTTGCATTAATAGGGCACATTACAGTTATGTAAAGGTGTAAAGAAACACCATTTTTTAGAGATAAAATTTGTTTGGAATGATTATTAATGGATTGTTTTCAATTGTATTTCAGCGTGTATCTTGTATGCAACTTCAATCATTGGAATAATATTTATTCATGATGGAAAGTAGCTACATTTTCTTATTATCAAAAATGAAGTTTTTGAACACCGTTGGAGCATGTATGATTAATACATGTATATTTTTGAAATCACATTATTTTTTCAACATGTACATGTTTTCAAATGCTTGCATGTTCCATCCATGATAATTAATATTTTACATCATTCACAATTCTCATATCATGTTATTTTTTCTAGGATGGTAAAAAAAGTAAAAGGGAGACCATGTACAGTCCCCTTATCCATGAAATAGGTGATGGAAAAATACCTTTCAATAAAAAAATGGAATGGATCCTGATTAGAGAAGGAAATAGGGTATACCTTTGTGCATAAATCCCATTTGGTAGAGTTGAGGCCTTTGTAAAAGGTGAAGGCACTCTCAAAATTCAAAAGACTGAATTCAACTGTACTAATCGCAAGTTTAATGAACCATTCGATTACACTGGACATATTAAAACACTAAGTCATGTTTCTAGTATGTTGTGAGTACCCCAATTTATTTAATAATTTTTTTTTACATTTGATGTGAATTTGATGGGTTTCATTTTAAATAACATCTTTTGTTTGTGTTTTTTCATGATGACAATATAAAAAACCTATGACTAAAGATAGAGTGTAGAGGTTCCCAAAAAGGGGTCTTTTTTATCATCAAGATGATGTATGGAAAACCCAAGGTAGCTATTATTATATAAAATATTTTCTTTCAGTGTGACTCCAATGGAGATATATGCCATGGTGTGAATGAAATGATCAATAAGTCATGGGATTTATTTTATACAAATTTGTCAATTGAATGGAAAACTATATTGAGTCTCTTTCTTGTGGGTGTTTCAATTCACACAATCTATGAGAAACATTTCAAGGACCCTATATTGGAAGACATTATTAACAAGAGGGATGAATGTATAACAAGAAAATATGTGGTAAATGTTTGTAAACGAGTCTATTCGAAGAGGTTTTAGAAACATGTGGATGACGTGATGGGCATGAACTTGTGGCATACAAAGGATAGTGAATCATTTTTCTTCTATCAGATGCCTGATATAATTAATTTCACATTCATCACGGGGATTAAAACTTCATGTGTGAGATGATGGTACAACATTCACATAATTCCATTATCTCCTTGGATTCAAAAATTTCCACAAAACAAATATTGTGTAAATGACTTAAAATAATAATTTGTGATACATATTTTTTGAAATAATGTACATGAATTCGTGTATAATAGTTTCTAACCTTTGTATTTGTTTTTTCATTACCAACTATACTCTTTTATAGTATTTGATGAATAAGAGGAAAGGGTTCCCTTTACACGGGAAATTTCATCTTGTAATAAGACTGAAGGCATATATGGTTGGTTGGTGGAGGTACAAACAATAGAAAAAAAAACTTTGTACCGATTGGGAAGTCAATGCATTAATAATTGATGATGTGAAAAATGAAATATAAGATATTAGGTATTTTTTTATTGTTTACTTAAGTTTGAAATACAAAATGTTTCAATTCATTTGTCTATTATAATGATTTTTTAACTCATGGTTATTTTTGGATGTTGCTTACTAATTTTCCTTTATCATGTTTGTAAGACATGGTTAAAGAATGTATGCGAGTAACTGTTTCAATTAAACACTCTTCAATATATATTGTAAACTTGTTTGAATTGTGTGATAACAATATTTGAGTAATAGGTATACAAGTAAGGAAATTGGGATGAATATTTTTGAGAGGTTGAGTGTCATCATGTATGTTATGGATGTTAGAGAAGATATCTTCTTCACTTGTTGAATTCATGGAAGAACTTAAGGATCAAACATGGTTCACGGACTATTTTAACAACATGTGTGCAATAACAATAGACATGTTGGTCATCTAAACTAGTCAAATCTTAATTTATATTAACAAGTCATTGTTGATATGAGATAATTTAATGTAATTGAATTCACTTTTTTTATTTATAGATATGTGGGAAAATAATTTTAGAAATTTCACACATACAAATTAGGAAAATGCAGCCATAGATTCATACCTTTCATTTCTTAAGTCTAGATATTTGTGTGAGTGATAGATGAAACATACTCAAAGAATGAACCATTTTTATTATACTCTTGTTTATAGGCTAGATGTGTTTTAAAAACACAAGAGGAGGTTACAACAATCAAAATTCCTTACCAAATACAAGAAAGAGAGACAAGACTTGAATACCAAATAAAGGGTTAAGGTGATTCCAATTACAAATGTTGTTGCACATCAATTTGGCATTGGTTCTTTTATGGTGAGAAGTCATACATCAAGGGACATCTAGTATCTAGTTATATGGTGTGGTCCATACTTCCATGTTTGTGAATGTCCATGGGCTATGAGAGGGAACACTTGTAAACATGTTTTGAAGTTTTTATATCTTTATAAGAGAAATGTCCTGGATCCATTTCATCAACCACACATGACTGAAAGTAACACACAAGTTGTGTAATTTTAAATCTATGTTAAGATTTTTTTAACTATATTTTAGATTACCAACAAATGTTTTTTTGTGTAGTTGATGTTACATATTTGGAGGCACACACCACGATTGACCCAATTACATGAGATGGTTTGGGTACATCACACAATGCATTGACGATTGACGGTAAGGGTATGTTGTCTTAAATCATATAAATAATTTGAATAAATTTATGTTTTTCCAAATGGGTTTTCTATTACTTTAATTAGTTATCATTGTTGTTGACAATTCATATGCATTCAATGTTATATACTTGGGGAAAATTGTCACAAATGAATTAAGTAGGAAAACTTGTTCAAGCTCACCTCACCGGATGTACATTCTTGATGGTAAGAGTACGATATCTCTAAATATGAAAATCAGTTGCATAATGTAGTGTGTTTTTCAAACTATTTTGTTACTTTTTATTGTGAACGTTATTATTGATCATACATGTATAGTCTATGTTGCATGCTTTAGGAAAATAATGTGGCTTTCTTGAGAAAGGGAGATGGTTTGGGTTCACCTCACATGAAATACGCACTCAACAATAAGAATACTCTGTCTTTAAGCATGAAAATTGGTTATTTGTTGCATGGTTAATAAAAATTTGTCTATAAGAGTATGAGTTATATATTTCATGTGTAGTTGAAGTTGCGTGTTTAATAGTAGATTGTCTCTAAGAATAAAAACTAATTGAAAAACACTACGTGTTTTTAATATTGTGCTATTGTTAATATTTTTCACATGCGCAATTCAGGTTCCAAGTTTTGAGATGAATTAGTTGAACATGAAATATGCTTATGATTTTCTTAATAGATGTTGATGGTAGAAGGTAAGACATTTTTTGGTTTCTTAAAGGATTTTTTTGTAAACAACATTGTATCATTGAAACTAATTGAAAACATATTGAGTTTTTCAAATTATACTAATGCTAATCCTTTCACATGTGTAATTCATGTTCCAAGTTATGAGATGATTGAGTTAAAAATGATAGATTCTTAGGATTCATATCAGTAGCCATTAATGATATTAGGTAAGACATTTTTTTGGTTACTTAAAGGAAAAAACTTTTCTTAACTACATTGCATCATGGAAATTGGCAAAAAAACACAATGTATTTTTCAAATTGTAATGATTTTAATCCTTTTCACATGTGCATTTCATGTTCCAAGTTTTGATGACTAAGTTGAGAAGGATAGATTCTTATGATTCACCTTAAAAACTATTGATAGTAGAAGGTACGATAGTTTTTGGTTATTTGAAGAAAAAAAAATTCTTAACTGCATAGTGTCAATATGGTTTTCAACCTACATAGTTATTATAATTTTTTTCCATATAATGTCACATGTAAACCTTCATGTTTAATTTCATGGTGCGTTTCCGAATGGGGGTTCTCCAAACATGTTTTGTGAGGTCACACCTCAAAGGCATCATCCACACAGTTATGAAAGAAATGAACTTTCTAGGCCCATTTAAATGCTTAAAAGATTAAATTCATTTTGAGGTCCTTGCTGGACATTCCCCTACAAAAAAAGGAGAAGATTTACACATACATTATGTATGACATGACAATAATTTGTCTCAATAACATGCATTCCTAAATCATTTATTTTATAAGGGTGTTGAGGAAATGAGTAAGGAACACACATGAACCAACATATAATGGGTAGATTTAAATGGGTTATAACGAGTGCTAGGGTTATATATCTAGAGGCAAGTAAGACCTACACTAGGACAAATTCAATTTTTAATGACCCACAGTCAAGATAGAGGAGAGAACCCTACTAAGATATCATTGTTTGGGTGAGGAGAGGTATGGATCAACAATAGATAAGATAAGCATACATAATGTAACTGAAATGAAAGTAATGCAGAGCTAAGGAGATGATCATGAATAAGAGTAATATGCTAACTAGCATCCAAAAATATGTAATACTAAGCTAACATAACACAATGAGGGAAGGGAAGTGAACTAATCTATGTAAAATGATAAAATATGGTTCGAGCACTCACCTTATACCTGTAGGGTGGTCACTGATGCATCTATCTCTCAAGAGAAGCAACACATCAAAAGAATCACTATTAGATGGAGAAGGGTAACATCGTTCCTATTATAGAATCGTTATAGATGACCCAAGAGTGCAAGAAAACCATCCGAGAGGAAGATTTTATGATCCAATCTAAGCCAAGTGTGAGATGAACCAAAATATAGGCGATAATATACAAAGATGGCACAAAAGAGTAGTGAAAATAATAGTTCTTAAGGTCCAAGATTCCTTCCTTATGAATTTAAAATTGAGGTGAGTATATATAGTATGCCATCACTTATGGGTGATGGTGTTGGCCAAGAGAAACATAATAATGACACCATCTCCCATGGGTGATGGCATTAATTAAAGGTGGTAAAATGATATGTTGTGTTATGGAAAGTGAAAGAAATGTGTCATAGATCAAAAAAATGGATGAACAAGGTGTCAAATGGTGAGATACAAGTAGAATGATGGGAGTGCAATGTGTGTGAGACCTAAGAAGACAAGGATAACTAGTGCAAGGAAAACTAAGGCTAAGACCAAATAATGACACTCTTTGTGTATTGTCTCTAACCCATAATGGTTACGTGAATAACCATTCCCCATTCTTGGTAGGCCCCTTAAGGCACCTGCTCAAGAAATAGATGCATCAGTGACCCTTATCTGCACAAAGGAAATTGTTAGTAATAGGTATGAAAGATGAAAAGTGAAAAATTAGGTGTATACATATGCCCCAATCGTTGATCACTGCATGTTGTAATAATGAAACATGGGGTGGTCAATGGAAAAAGACAGTCATAACACCAATATTGAAAGTAAGTACATTAAGGAATGATGAAAGCACTGGTTGAAATGAAATATGCCCACCAATGTGTACTTGATAGTGTCACTCATCCTACCATGTGCGGGTGCAATCAATGCTAGAAGAACCCTGAAGAAGAAAAACTAAAAGGAAACACTAGAGGATCATCAGTAAAATAAGACATAAATCACCTAGCTAGGGGCCCATGGGATGGATGTTGTGTCATAGTGTGGAGATGTGTTATGGTGTCAAAAATAGGTGAAAAATTGAAAGATCATCAAAAATATGTGTGTAATAGGTCCAAAATAAATGGCATGAGCTCATGATCAAGATATAACAAACAGTGCGTGTTACAGAGTTAGGGAGAGAAAAATGATGGTCATTTTAAGATTTAGGTTGATTGCATAGATTTGAATAGAAATTTGAGTTTTATATAGTGATTTTGATTTTTATTTGGTTATTGCTATTTTTGGAATTGAGAGAACTGAGCTCTAAAATTCCAAATTTGAAGTGTATTTTGATGTCATGACATGATTATGAGGTGGTGATGGAGGATGACGAGGTGGAGCACACAGCGGGGCATAACCATGGGTAAGTCGTTGCATTTAATTTTGTTGAGTAGATTAGGTGTTATTTATACATTTTTTTTTTTTGGAGTCATTAGCACATTATTTTTATTCAAACTTGTGTCATCATGTAGGTTAGAAAAAAAAATTAAGTGGGTTTAGGAGGTTTTAATTTGTATTTTTTCATTTTGTTGGATTTTGAAAGTCAATTCTTAGAATCCATAGCCACTTTTTGGCCAAATACCATTAGGTCCTTTGCAACATAAGGGTCAATGGCATTGGGATGGGGAAATTTGGAGCTAGGAATCGATGACATCTGGCATAAGGCTAATGGTGTAGGTGAATGTTTTCCAGGGGCCGATGGAATTTAGACAGGGGGTCAATGGCATAGGAAATTTGTAGGTATAGGTTGTATGCTTTGATTTTTCACTCTAAATTGATATTTCTACATTCTAATGTTTGCATGTTGTCATTTTTTGGATGCAGGTAGAGCGCAAGATCCACCTATGACGAAGTGTAGATGTATCATGGTTGAGTGTGATGATTTCTTGATTGACATAGGTAGAGGTTTCCTAGTTGCAGGGTTGGGGTTTTGGGGGCATCATGTAGATGCCCAGGATACCATTAGACCTGGATTTATTACAGATGTTTTTGGTTGCATGGGAGACCAGGTCCAACACCTTTCAGTGGTGGAAAAAATAGGATACCATGGAGATGGTGCTAACCTTAGAGGATGTACATGGTATTTTGTGGTTACCAATCAGAGGAACCCATATACATTGTGATCTTAGTTCATATGTTGTAGATCGGAGAGAATTATCCATATGAGATATTGAGAGTAGCACATATGACAAAAGCATGTTGTGTGTCTGACTCAGTAGTGTAGGCTTGTAGGGATTCTAGATATCTGGAAGGTAGTTATGGGGATTTTGGTGGCACATATAGTGTGCCACAAGGAAGATGGATACATCCCATTGTTTCTAATTGGATTCTATAGAGATGTAGTGGATCATGGGGTATTGTTTTAGTTAGGGAACCACCATATGGGTGTAGCTAGTTCATGATTTATACAGGGTTTGGCACATAGAACAAAGGGTTATAGGACCCGTGATTTTATTGACAACATGGATATATGAGAGGTTCCCTATGTATAGGCCGATAGGGACACCACAAGTAGTAGTGTAAGATGCCCCGAGAGTGCTTCAGTGGGCACAGGGGCCAGCAGTGAGGTCACTTTGAGCATTCTGTCCACTGGCACAGGTGGGTCCAGGTGATGTTATATGGAAGCCCTACATAGGGAATGTGGATCAGTGGCCCAGTTGGCCCAGAGAATATTTATTAGAAACCATCACAAAGGTGATGAGACATTATGTTTATTGGGTGGAGACCCATGCATTGAGCAAGGTATCAAGGTAGTTTGGGCTATTGGTGCTCATGGTGATACCACCATTTCCACCCTACCAATGTCATCATGCTAGAGAGGCTGTATGAGTAGAGGTTAGGGTACCAATACTTTGACCCCATAGGATATAGGTAGCAGGGGTACACATGGTCAGAGATAATGTTGGCATGGTAGGGATGCTCAGGGACCACCACATATTATAGAAGTTAGTGGTTTAGAGGAGGCATCTGATATAGGATCCATAGGATAGACTACATAAGGTACAGAGGTAGAGTAATAGGAGTGAGATGGTCCTAGTACTAGGAGGAGGATGATGAATAACCAACACCATGGCTCAGAGAACAAATAAGATGCGATGGCCAAGTGAGGATATTTGACACCATTCAGGGTTTAGATGGTCATGCATATGAGATAGAGGCCCATACCACAATAGAGAGGAGATATGATTTTGGTGCCCAGATTCAGGTGGGCATAGTATGTAGGAGCCATACCTCATCATGATGATGAAGGGAGGAGGAGGTGGGTGGGTATACCATGGAGAGATGGTGAGACCATCATAGAGAGACAGGGAATATTGGTATGTGTGACATTATGTTATTTAGATGATTTTCGATAAATGGGTTTTGTACATATTGATATTGTGAGTAACATGTGTCATTTTTGGTTTTGTAGAGTAGACGGTGGAGGAGTGACACTCCTTGATTGAGAGTGCCCACCATGATATCCTGGATCTAGTGCTTGGATGTCTAGGATACTACAGTGATGGTGGATCCAGAAACACCATCATTCAGAGATTTAGTGAGCACATTTCATCTTGTGGGAGAGGCATCTAGAGCATTATGGAGATATCAGGATGCACAAGTGTTTGGTAGCCACCAACATCATAGATGTGATGTTGCAGAGCTTATTACATAGGCAAAAGCGCACTGGTACAGGAGTAGGTATCTCACCTCTCAGATTCCCAGAGAGCCATAGAGTGGATTACGTCATTGGAGACCTAGCTAGTAAGAGCACAAGGAGAGGCCTTCAGATCCTAATCTAGGGTGGAGTCCCTAGCCCAGATAGCCAAAGCCACTAACATAACCCCATCGGCCCAAAGCATCCAAAGACCCCCCATGGGGGTGAGGGTGCTTGAGCCATATTATAGATGGGCTAGAGCCATTTTGTATGATTTTTTCAATGTATAAAACTAATACAATATATATATATATATATGATGATGATGATGATTTTTTCTGTTTTTTGTATTGTGTTTGATGCTTGTTGATTTTCTTATCATTTTCCTATTTTCCACATGTATGTATGTGATAACACCATGGTACTTAGGAATAATGATAATGTGATTAGATAGGTAAATCTAATGGTGAGAGGGGGATCAGTAAGATATCCCAACCCATGCAATGTGAAGAATCCAAGAGGAAGAACAAGGCCAAGACATCCAATGGTAGGATGTCAAGGAGTGGTTGGGTATATAAATCCAAGCAAGGCCATAGGCCTAAATAAGGATGCACAGAATACCATGATGATCCAATAGGAAAGACTAGGGTGAATCAGAACCAAATAGGCAAATTCGGGACCAAGGCACTCCAATGGTAGGAGAAACCAAGGCATACATGGTGATAAATCCAAGCAGAGTGAATAACCCAAGAAAGGATGTAATGAGATATTTTGAGATAATGTGATAACCCAAGGTGGATCAAGATCCAAAGCAAAGGCAGAGGGTTTTTTGTAAAACCAAAGTGGGGCCAAGAGCCCAAGTGAACTGAGGGATCATGAAAAAGAATTAAAATAATATGTGATTAATGTACTATAGATAACTAGCCACGAGGGGGAAAAGATTACAATGTATCAGTGATGATATCATCAACTTGATTCAAGATGTGACTTCTAGCATGAGTCATGAGGTCCTCAATGGCATGTTGTGTAATAATGACTTTCCAATTTACTTCAGGACACATGGAAAATAAGGTGTCATCTATCTAATCCTCTAGTTGGGTGAGAATGTCACACCAAACAACATCCATAGTGGGATGAGGATCAATGCATGGTGGTCCATAAGTAGGTTTTGGTCTAGTTGGTCTAGGGGAAGGTGGTTGGTTCCAAGAGGAATCAACTCTATGCTTCCTATTATGGGAAGAAGTTTCAGGAATGGGACACTTGCTACACAGAACCTGATAGTTAACAGTCATTGTGTACATGCAATACCCATGATGAGAGAAAAAGAAGGGAGATGAAGCAGAAGGTTGTGTAGCCTTTTTAGTTTGGTCATGTTTGACCTCAGCTTCAAGCTTCTTCATGTGGCATCGATAGGCTCTACAGTCAGAAACATCATGCCCTGGAGCCTCATGCCATGTGCAATATGGCTCGGTCATAGAGGACTGAGGAGCCATAAGGGAAAGAGGTAGGGAGAGAGGTCTCGTAGGTGCAAGGGATAGTGAGAGTATGTGATGAGGGAAGTGATGAGATGGGTGAAGATGGAAATGATGGATCGTTATGTGTCTCATTCATCGAGGTACAGTAGATAGGATCATCACCCATGAGATCATTAGCTTCATAGTCAAAACTAATGACCCTTCCATCCACTTTTATAAGGGAAAATGGGTTGGCTTAGACAATGGTAATATGTGGAGGTGTAGTTGGTGGAGAAATCTGAGGCTCAGGAACCATTTGGGAAGAAGTGTCAACTACAATCGAAGGTTCCTCTTGTATGAGGATGATGTTTACATCATGAGTGAATTTGGTGTGAAGGGTTTCTTGGTAATGCAAGACTTCCCAATCATGAATCTGGGCATAGCTAGCTAGGTGAGGGTCATCTAAAGCATAACCATCATCATAATCTGATGTGGAAGCATCCACCACACAAGAATCAACTATGGTCTCTAGTTAGACCACATGCTCTAGTGGGGGTGTGGTGTACATGAGATGACTGTGGGAATCAAAGGATCCTTCTTGTGAGGCCACAAGGAAGAGGTTTAGGATATGATGAGTTTATAGAAGATCAAAAGTATTGATTCTAAGTGTGACTCATCAGGATTTCATCATCTGACTCTAAGAGATTGGGAGGATGTGCACCCACCAACTCAAGATGACCGACATTTCCATCAAGAGTATCTATAGGGTAGTTAAAATGTTGATATTTCTGAAAGGGGATAGGAGATAGTTCATCAAGTGTGGGGAGCTTGTATGTTCCCTTTTTCTGAAGTGTATCATATTTCCAAGGGTTAGTGTCCCCTTGAATCTTATAAATAGCTCCTTGGTGAGAAAACTTCACACACTAACATGTGGAAGAAGCAATGGTGTGCATATGATGAGTCCAAGGCCACCCTAGGAGAATATTATAAGATAGAGGAAAATTGAAGACCATGAATTTGACATGGACAGTCCTAGGGTATGGTGATGGGTAACCAAATACACCCCATAGGAGGCATCTACCAGTGATCATATCCTTGACAAGTGGTTCATGTAGATTTTAGGTTATCTATAGAATAACCAAGATCCTTAATGAAGTCTAATGAGGCCACACACGTGCCTGTTCCTTCATCAATGAGAGCATGCTTGACCATAGTGTGACTGATCTAAATTTAAATGAAGAGAGGTGGATCATCTGCATGAAGAAAGAGCTCATCTGGGATCATAGAGGCTATAGGAAAATGAATGCAAGAGTGAGCATCCATGTGGTAAGATCAGTATGAATGGAGAGATCCTCACATTATCGAAAGATGATTTCCTCCAAGCCATGAAATGTAGGAATCTACCCAAAGAGGGAGGAAAAGGAATGTTCATATCAAACAACACAGTCATGAGACGTTCACGATGGTGAGGTGACATACACATGAGCTCTAAGAAGGGAACTTGGATAGGAATTTGAGCTAGTTCTTCAAGAGGATCCCACTCATCATGAATGGACTATTTAGTAGGTTGAGAGTGTTGGGAGTCCTCAAAAATAGATCCAAAAGGAGTAGGGGTGATTAAGGATATTTCTGAAACTATTTTTTTCTCATTTCCTATGCCATCATCCCTACAAGTTTGATTTACATAGGGGACGATGATGTCTGTGGCAAAAGATATAGATCCAGACACCATCAAACCTATAGGAGAATTTCCACAGGGGCCGATGACATCTGGAGGAGGAAAATTTTTACTTTAGAAGCTTGGTTTTGAGGTAAAAAGGGATATATGACCATGTGAGTTTGAGGCTTGAATGCTACAGGGTATTTAGGTTATACATAAGTTATGACACACTTTACATCATTAATTGTAATTATTTTTAGGAGGATATTCCATGTCAATTACAATGGTCATATCATTTTCTTGCTTCTTAGAAATTTCAATGACATCATGATTAGGCATAGGATTAGAGAATATATTTAGCTTTCATTATCCTGGTTGATAGCTTCATGGATGATCCTTTTGTTGAGCTGCATCACGAGCTTTGACCACTTTGGTCAAATGCTCATGAGTGATGACATCATAGTCAAATTGGGGACCTAGGAAAAAGCTGATGGTAGCCATTTGAAGTGCATGACAATTTTCATGGGAGTGACCCCAATTAGCATGCCACCAACAAAACTTACTCTCATCATGCCAATGAGGAATAGGTCGAGAAGGATCCAAGATCATGGTAAATGACTTAGGTAAGTGACATTTCAAATCTTCCTTACTCAGTGGTTGATGATAGTTAGGTTGACTCTTGTTTTTATTAGGTTGGTCAATGTTAAAAACAATCCTATTTGAAGAAATGATAAGAGGAAGAGTATCAGAGACTCCACTGTCTGTCGTTCTTGCTTTTAGAATGTTGAAGGATTTGGAATTGTTTGTTAGTTTGTTTCTTGAGAGGATTTTTCTCAAATTCCCTCATGATATAGTATTTCCTCTTGGATTGTTCAAAGGCTTCTTCTAGGGAAGTAGGAGAAAAGGACCTCACCTTGTATTGAAGGTGAAGGTTCAAAGAGCTCGTAAGAAAAATTGGAAGAGATTATCATTAGGCATATTATGTTCCATTTGTGTGAATAGGGTCTTCCAACGTTTGATGAAAGCTTGTGATGATTCATTTTCAGATTGTTATAAATTGATGAAAGCATTTATATTATTCTAAGGTAGATTGTGATATTGGAATTCGTTCAGTAAGGTTGTCACTAGGGACTCTAGCTCAACTATGGAATTAGGAGGTAAAGTATGGTACCAATCCAAAGAATCTCTAGTGAGAGTTTTAGATAGGATTTTGGTGGCAGCGTATGAATTGGTTTTGATCCACTCCTTGTAAATATTACCAAAGGATTTGATATGAAGGGTGGGATCATTAGACCCATCGTAAGAGATAGAAGGAGCAATGCCACCAATATCCATGCTAGAAATATAAGGTGCTAAAGGATCTTATTGGACTGTTCTCAATACTTTGATTTTGATAGGGGATTGGGTGATGGGAACCCCATTAGGCCCATTTGGAAAAGGAGGGGGTGTGGTGCCCTAAGATCCCGTTATAGGGTGGTTGACTAATTGAGCCATGTTGGCTTGCATTTGGAGTAACTAAGCCATAGTAGGTATATTGTTGTTGGCTCATCCTATCAATAAGTTGGAGAATGAGATTGGTAGGGTCAGAATTAGAGGCATTTTAGATGAACCTACTTTGGTATATTTCCCCTTTTCTGCCCTATGATCAAGTTGTTTGGGAATTAAGTCAAGAAGACACTTGCTAAGAATTTATTATGATTCATTTTTGTATTGAGGAAACTAAGATAGAAACTTCTTGAATCTCAGGAGGATGATAAAAAGTGACATCATTATAGTTTTCTTCTTCTTCATCCTTAGGTGGGCCATTACATCAGGTAGAAGGATTCTTTCTAGGTGCTATGATACAACAGTCCATTCAAAATGGAAACTCATCTTTAGGATGATATGATTCGGGAAATGTCTACACAACATATTCAGAGGACCCTAGGCCCAAATACTCCATGATGGAGTGATGATCTGGATGAGAAAAGGTCTGAAAATGAAGGCTACCAACACAATCAGACTGTACAGAAAAGTGTACATAAGGGCCGAAAGGCATCTGGAAGAAATATGGGAAGATAATTAGGATCATCATGTAAACAGGTCTACATAGGGGCCGAAGGTGTTCAGAAGTGAGTAAATAGGAACAAACATGATCACCCCTAGGGATGGTGTCTGTGATGATAGGTTTTTTTGATGGATTTTGTGGGTTTTTGGATGCTTAGATGAGGTGTAAAATTGAATATGGATGTAAAAGGTTTTAAGATGAAACAATCAGAAGAATGAGTTTGGAGTTGATCAATAAGGTCTATAGGATTCACTGTCAGGGTTCACCATAAATTTATGGTAGGCCGATAATGTGTCTCAATAAATTACACTCCTAAATCATCCGTTCTAAAAATATATCAAGGAAATGAGTAAGGAAAAAACATGAACCAACATACAATGGATAGATTTAAATGGGCTACATCAAGCACTAGGGTCACATATCTAGAGGGAAATAATCCCTACACTAGGTCAACCTAGGGTTTCTAAGGCCTGTAGTCAATATAGAGGAGAGAACCCTACTATGATATCAATGGTTGGGTGAGGAGAGGTATAGATCAATAATAGATAAGACAAGCATGACAATATAACTGAAATGAAAATAATTTAGAGCTAAGGAGATGACCATGAATAAGAACACTATTCTAACTAGCATATAAACATATGTAATACTAAGCTAACATAACACAATGAGGGAAGGAGATGAACTAATCTATGTAAAATGACAAAAGATGGTTAGAGAACTCACCTTGTACCTATAGGGTGGTCACTGATGCATCTATCTCTCCAGAGAAGTAACACACCAAGAGAGAATCACTATTAGGTGAAGGGGAAAACTATTCCTATCCTGGACTCACTATAGATGACCTAATAGTGCAAACAAACCAACCAAGAAGAAGATTGTCCAATCCAATCCAAGCAAAGTGCAAGATGAAACAAGATTCGAGTGAGCATATGTGAAGATGGACAAAAGAGAGTAAGAAAATGGTAGTTCCTAATGATTTGGCTTCCTTTCTTCATGAATTTAAAGATGTGGTGTAGGTATATAGGATGCCATCACCCATGGGTGATGGCGTCAGAATAGGGAGAGAAATCCTAACACCGACACCATTACCCACGGGTGATGGCATGTCGAGGCCAAGGATGATAAAATGTCATATAAGTGTCATGCAAATGAAAAATAAGGTGTCATAGATCATGGACATGGATGAACAAGGTGCCAAATGGTGAGATACAAGAAATTTTCATGAATGCAATGTGTATGAGACATAAAGGGACAAGGATCAACTAATGCAAGGACAACTAAGGCCAAGACCAAATAGCAATAATAATCTCTCTCATGTAATGTCTCTAACCCATAATGATTACGTGAATAACCATTCCCCATTCCTAGAAGGACCCCTTAAGGCACCTGCTCAATAAATATATGCATCAATGACCCTGAATACACAGTAACCAGCCTCCTTTGACGAACTTCCGTCGATCACCCATGGACTAGTATTGGTCAGGAAAGGAGGAACCAACATTAGTTAGGGATAAACGGCATCGGTTAAGGCTAACCGACATCATTTACATGTGCGTAACTATTATAATTAATTTGTGGGAATTAGATCTATCTTTAGTAGTAAAGTGAATCTAATGGTTGTAATTGCATAGCTAAAGTGCCCTAAGATTGTAGATGCATATATAAGCATAAATATAGGGTTTAGAAGGTGAATTTAATTGATTGAGTGGGAATAAAGAATAGCCCATAATGGGTGAACCACGTAAATCTTTTGTATTTTTCTTCTTGTTTATTTATGTATTGATTTTTTTATTTGGAATAAGAAGTCAAACTCAAAGTAGATAAATTTTATGGTCTGATTGAGTGGGAGCTGGCAGAAGAAAGATAAATCTATAGGGAAGTTTGATGAACAAAATATCAATTATGTAAGATGTGGAGGATTATCTGCATCAGGAAGATTTATACTTACCATTGGATGAGAAGGAAAGACCTGTAAAGATGATTGATGAAGAATGTAAAATTCTTGATAGAAAGGCTCTGGGATCTATAAGATTGAGCATGGTAACATTTGTGGCTTCAATATTACCAGAAGAAGGATCTACTGTAGAGTTGATGAAATCTTTAGAAAATCTATATGAAAAACCTAGTCTTCAAATAAAGTTTATTTAATGGAGAAACTATTTAGTTATAAGATGCATGAAGGTGGATCTGTATTTAGTCATTTGAATGATTTCCGGTCTATTGTAAATCAGTTAAAATTAGTTAATATTCCATTTGATGATGAAGTGAAAGAAATTTTATTCTTATGTTCTTTTCCTAATAGTTGGGATAACTTGGTAATGGTTGTTAGTAATACAACATCTGCTACTAATATTTTAAAGTTTGATGATGTGGTTAGTATAATCTTGAATGAAGAAATTCATAGGAAAAGTACAAGAGGAATCATCATCTGGGAATGCTTTGAATGTAGAAAGTAGGGGAAGGCAGAAGGAGAGATCTAAGAGTAAGAATAATGGGAAATCAAAGTCAAGGATATGGCATATCTAAATCTAGAGGTAAGGTAATTATCTGTTGGAATTGTGGAAAGAAAGGTCATGCAAAGAAAGATTGTTGGTTCAAAGGATAACAAAGAGAATGTACTAGACAAAGGTAAAGAGGAAAATATTGCAAAAAAGGTAATGCAATATGTTCTTATTACTTCTTTGGATGATATAATAGAATCATGGGTTTTAGATTCAGGAGCTTCTTTCCATGCAACCCTTAATAAGGGTTATTTTAGAAATTATGTCCAGGGTAATTTTGGGCATGTTTATTTGGGTGATGATGAACCTTGCAGTATTACTGGTAAAGGGGAAGTTCATCTAAAATTGTAGAATGGAAATACATGGGTATTGAAAGATGTGATGCATGTGCCAAGCTTCAAAGGAATCTGTATTTCTGCAGGACAATAGGTGAAGTTGGTTGCATGGTTACATTCACAGCCAGACTCTTGGAAAGTCACCAAGGGTGATCTTTGTTGTAGCAAGAGGTAAGAAGGTAGGAATGTTAAATTTATCTACCTGTATTACTGATTCATTTTCTGTATTATCTACTTCAGATTCAGATGCATCCATGTAACATAATCGGTTGGGCCATATGAGTCAAAAAGGAATGCAAATCTAAAAGGAAAAGGGTAAGTTATCAAATTTGAAAGATTTAGATCTTGATTTTTGTGAGAATTGTATCTTTGGAAAGAAAAAGAGAGTGATATTTCTCAAAGTTGGGGCAACTTAAGAAGGAGCATAAATTGGATCTTGTACACTCAGATGTGTGGGGACCAGCCCAAGTAGCTTCTCATGGAGGATCCCAATATTATGTTACTTTCATTGATGATGCTACAAGAAAGGTATGGGTTTATTGTATTAAACATAAATATGATGTTTTTGAAACTTTTAAAAGATGGAAATCCCTTATTGAAAATGAATCAAATTCAAAGTTAAAGTTCCTTAGATCTGACAATGGTGGTGAATACTATGTAGCAAGGCTTTCAATGATTATTGTTTAGTAAATGGAATATGTAGAGAAAGGGATGGTTCCAAGAACACCACAAGAGAATGGTTTTGTAGAAATAATGAACAGGACAATCATGGAACATGCTAGAAGTATGAGGATACATGCTGGATTTTCCTTACAGTTTTGGGCAGAAGCAATTGATACATCAATTTATTTGATTAACTATGGGCCTTCAAGTTCACTAGATGGAGGAATACCAGAAGGAAGCTTGGATTGGAAAAGAGGTAGATCTTTATTTTCTTAAGTTTTTTGGTTCAAAAGATTTTGTGCATATTGATAAGGAAAATAGAAAAAAGTTGGATGCAAAATCCAAGAGATGTACTTTCATTGGTTATGGATCTGGTGATTTCGGATTCTGTTTTGGGATTTAGAAGAATTCTAAAATTATTAGGAGTTGTGACATTGATCATGGAATGAAAAGAGAATGTACAGGGATCAAATTTTGGTACCCAAGGTGAACCGGTTGAGAAATTTGGAATGAAAATGAACTTTCAGATTTAAAACCCACACCTTCATGGTTACACAGTAACTAGTGTCAGATTGACCCCTGACCGACATCGGTCCCCTGAACTCGGTATTGGTTACAAAAGAGACCAAACCAACATTGGTTAGCAGAACCAGTGTCAGTTACAGGTGACCAGCGTCGGTCACTGTCAAAATTGGATACAAATGTCCAGGAGGTCCAGAATGAGCCTCTGGTACCCCAAACTCCTATGAGAAGGTCACAAAGGGTAAGTAAACCTCCAAAAATATTTACACCTTCTTTATCTTATTTATTATCGACTGATAATGGTGAACCATAAAATTTTGAAGAATAATGCAGGATAAGACCCACAATAGTGGGAGCATGGCATGGATGAGGAGATGGACTCCTTGGAACAAACAATCAGATTTGGGATTTGGTTAAGTTTCCAGCAGGTAAGAGAACATTGTAGAACAAGTGGGTTTACAGGATCAAGGAAGAAGATGGTGGACAGAAAAGATACAAGGAAAGGCTTGTAGTAAAGGGATTTGCATAGAAAGTAGGTATTGACTTTGGTGAAATATTTTCTCTTGTTATTAAAATGAACTTCTATTCATATTGTATTGAGTTTAGTTGCAGTAGAGGATTTACATTTAGAGAAACTAGATGTGAAGATGGAATTTCCTTCATGGTGATTTAGATGAAGAGATTTATATGAAGTCAGGCCACTTGGGTATGAAGTCAAGAGTAAGGAGAAATTAGTGTGTAGGTTTAAAAAGAGTCTATATGGGTTCAAGCAAGCTCCAAGGAAATGGTACATGAGGTTTTATAGTTTCATGCATGAGCATGGTTATTTGAGATGTGAATCTAACCATTGTGTTTATTTCAAGAAGCTTGAAAATGGGAGCTATATTATTTTGTTATTGTATGTGGATGATATGCTTATTGCAGGATCTAGTATGCATGACATTGGTGAGCTTAAGGGAAAGCTAGCTCACACATTTGCTATGAAGGATTTAGGAGCTGCAAAAATAATCCTTGGCATGCAAATACATAGAGATAGGAAGAACAAGAAATTGTATTTGTCTCAGGAGGATTATATCTACAAGGTGTTAGAAAGGTTTAAAATGTATAAAATTCAAAACTTGTAAGTACACCTATGGTTGGACACTTCAAATTGAGAAAGATCAGTGTCCTTCATCACATGAGGAGGTTAAAATACATGACACGAGTACCATATGCTTCAGCAGTTGGGAGTCTCATGTATGTTATGGTTTGTACCAGACCAGACATTGCACAGGAAGTGGGAGTTGTGAGTAGATTTATGGCCAATCCAGGTAAAGAGCATTGGAAAGAAGTCCAATGGATACTCAGGTATTTGAGAGGGACATCCAGCATGCAGTTATGCTATGGAGGTTCATATATTTATTTATGTGGCTATGTTGATTCAGATATGGATGGAGATCTGGATGGTAGAAGGAACACTATTGGATATATTTTCATAGTAGGTGGGACGATGGTTAGCTGGATTTCGAGATTGCAGAAGGTTGTGGCTTTGTCTACTATAGAGGCTCAAATATGTTGCAGCTACAAAGGCTAGCAAAGAGATGATATGGATGAGCAGGTTCATGGAAGAGTTGGGAAAGGAGCAAGATGATTGCAAATTATTCAATGACAGTCAGAGTGTAATTCATTTGAAAAGAACTTAGTGTTTCATTCAAGAAAGAAACACATTCAGTTGAGATATCACTTCATATGGCAGGTATTGGAGGATGGGCAGTTGAAACTGGAGAAAATCCATACAAGTAAAAACCATGAAGATATGCTAACAAAGCCATTAACAAAAAGAGAAGTTAGAGCTACACTCCACTTATGTTGGTCTTCGAGTTTGAGACTTAAAGAGGAAGAAACAAATCTAAGAAAAGGATCCAAGAATGATGTTGTACATGTATAAAGTGCAATAATTTATCTCCAAGTGGGAGATTGTTGAGTTGTGGAGCTCAATTACTTCAATTTAGCATGTTATATCAACTTGCTGGAAAACAGTAGTAACCGACATTGGTTATGGAGGGACCGGCATTAGTCACCTATGACTGACATCAGTTAGGCAAGGAGGAACCGACATCAGTTAGGGCTAACCGACGTTGATTACATGTGTGTGAGTGTTTTAATTAACTCACGGGAATTAGATCTATTTTAGTATTAAAGCAGATCTATTGGTTGTAATTGCATGGCTAAGTGCCCTAAGTTTGTATATGCTATATATAAGCATAAAACTAGGGTTTAGAAGAGAGAAAGAATTGATTATTATTGTGAAAATAATTGTGAGAGAGAGAATTTTTGAGAGAAGAAGGAGAATCTTGAGAGAAGGAAATACCTGTACATCGTGAGAGGTGTGGAAGATTGTAAATATTTTAAAAGATTTGGATAATAGATTGTCTTGTTTCTTGGTGGATGTAGCCCACACTGGGTGAACCACGTTAAATCTGGTGTTGATTTATATCTCTTGTTTTGTATATTTCTTCTGGTAGAATATCTTATTTTATTGCATGTATGCTTAGATCTGATATATTATTTGTACAACCTGTGTGCTAACCCCAACAAGATATACAAGAAGCCCTGAATTTGTTAGTTTAACTTGTATGAAAGATAAGTATAGTTTTTCAGTAATTAGGTGTACCACAATGACATTTTCACTCCACTTCAAAAACACAACTTCTAGCAATAAAACACATGTAATACCATTCTATTTCATTATAGATCAAACTAGACCAAATATGGATATGTTTTTAAATCAAAGTGATTTCATAATTTTTTGGTTAATACCATTTTATCCTTATTCCATCAGGATGAAATAATTGTACTAGACCTTTACATAACCCAACATTGATTTTGTACAATACATGATATTCCCCAACAAAAAACATTTATAAAGGAGGAGACATGTAGCATTTCCAAGCTTATGAATCCCTTCTACATAGTCTAGAGTGTAAAACTATTATGAAGACATGGATTCAAGTTGAATTTCACTGATAAGGTGTACACATGTTCTTTTATAGTTTTTCACTTTAAATATATAACATCTTTGGATAAATTTAATATACACATGGGTGCTGTATTGACTCTTGATGTTATGCAGGAATAACATCCTTATGGGAGTGAATAGATCGCATTTAGTGAGCAATTTCATGTGACAATGAGACATGTTTTGTTGTCTAATGGAATGCTTCTCAAGTTTTTAAGCTCATTAAATGTACTATTCACATGTCTTACTAATCACTCATGTTATTTGCCTCCATCACATTAACTCGCATGTATTTAGAAATCATTGTATTACATTGCGAATATGTATGATCTCTTATCTAGGAATATTAACATATTTGAAGGATATCAATAAAATTGTTTACAAAACTGTGGGAAAATGACAAGACATAAATGGGCATAATGATGAACTATTTCACCCTATATTAATCAATATTGGAGACTATGTATATGATTCACCATCCTATAAATGAAAACTTTAAAATTGAATATTTGTTTCAAATTGGCCTCAATTTAGCATATTAATGAATAACATCGTAAAATGGTCTTGCACACATCAATGATGGTCTTATGTTGTTTATCTTTCTTGAAATTTGTGTGAAAGCACATTGGTATGTGTCAAAAACTTCATAACATAATCACTATCTGCAATACGTGAAATATACATACATATATTAGTATATCTTACTAAATTTTATATTAGTATCATTTATAGGAATCTTAAATTTTCTTATTTTCAGCCTTTTAAGTATAAATTACATTCTAAACACTTGATGTCCAGAATAAGAAAAATTTATTATATAATTAAGTACACAAGATTCTAACGTATTATTAACTATTTCACCTAAGGTTGCAAGACAAAAATTGTCTACAGCCATTATAAAATCCATCTAGCTTCATTCATCAAACATGAATTTCTACCTAAAATTATTTTATAGATGCATTTATAGAAAATGGATTCATTTAGCTGACATGGTTAAACATCTATTTACAACCCATCAAGAAGTAAGAACACCTTCTCAAATATCTAATGCATCTTGTAAAATTTTGAGGGCACGTAAATTCTAAAACCCAACATTTTTATGGAGTATTAGGTGTATCAACCTACTTCTAAAAAATATGTCATAAGTTCACTTCTATGACCCTAGTTTTTGACATTTTTGCATACTTTTCCATTACATGGGATTTGATGTAAAGTGAAGGGTTTTGCAGATAGGTATTTTATGTTCTTTCAGGCTATATGAAAACTTCCAAGATTGAATGCCAAACACAACCTACTACTGTGATCAATAAAAAACATTGTGAACATGTGACACTATCCTATTAGGCTTCCAACTGTGTTCAGTAAGCTTTCCCTAGACTATTCATAAATAGATTTGGATGCATCCAATGAAATTACAAACTTCCTTTTAAATATCTTCAACATTATTTATACCATGTTTAGGCTAATGATTTTTGATTTGTGCCTTCAACTCTTGTGAACACTAGCTAGGGTCTCCTAGAAACATGTGTAGGAAAGAATTTCTCATAAAATCTTCCAAATACAACTTCAAATAATTTTCTACAAATCAGCTAAGGGTTTGTTTTCATCTATTTACATGAATATTATACCATGTAAGGCTTAAAGATCATGTATAATTGTAGACACAAAATCACGCACTTTGGGTATCTATCTAGTCCTGATCACATACTACTATTCATATGATTCCTAAGTAAGAAAAGTATTAATTAACCCATGTCTTTGGCCTCTTTTCTTTATTTCATGTTTCTTATGTTGATCTTACAATCCTTACTATCCCAGTTGTCTTTTCACACTTTGGAACATTTCTTATTCTAGACACCAGTGCCCTAGCCAAGATGTCAGTGCCAGGTGCCTCTGTCCCCTCTGGGAACCCCTACCTCTTTATAATTTTCTCACATCTTTTGGGTCCTTTCTAGCCGTTTTGGCATCTTATCTTTTTGGTGGTTGACATTTTCAAGGTTAATTATGAAATTTGAGCAAGGGAATTATATAAATATAAAGTTATGTGACCATAATGAAGGACCAAGCACTAAGCATTAGCTATCACCACCTAAGGTTGCATCCAAAGGAATTATCAAGAAGCATTCAATAATTCCATCTAGCATCCACACAAGGGCAAGGGACTGGTCATTTTTCTGCATACACTTCATAGGAGGGGAAGTTCATTTTTCCATGCACACATTTATTTACATCTTTTACATCTAGTTACTTGCTCGCTATCAAGTGTGACATGCACAAGAGCCACCTAGGGCACAATCTCTTCACACACTCACATAGAACTACATTGGGTTTGAGATGTAGTGCAATACTCAGTCGTAAGATCACTCTCATTTGACAACTAAGGACAGTTTGACTCCTCATTTTATTATTTTCTTTTTATTATTTGATGTGATTTTGAGGGTTTTGTAGGTCATTCTTTATTTCAGGTTATCAATGACATCGATGATCATTGTGTGACATACTAGCGATAAGAAGTGAAGAACAATAAATACCTCGCAACCATCCAAAATTGGTTTTATGAGGTTCTGAGAAGTCATAGGTGCCCAAAATAGGTTTACAAGTCTATAGTTGCCCCAACCCATCCAGGTGCTCTGGTCCAAGAAAATCTTGTAGTTTCTCATTTTTATGAAGGATTTTTGACACTTATCCCTCTCTTCTCATCATTTTGTTCCTTCAGGATAGTCTAATGATTAATTACGAAATCAGCTAAGTCATTTTATCTCCTTCATTTGTAACTTAGGGTTTTACTCTTAATTTCTTATTTGTTTGGGTAAAATTTTGTAATTCACTGTTATATTCATTTACTATATACATTACTAATCAAATTTAGGCATTCAATTATTACAATATTATCTTAATCACTTTGTCTATTTAGATTTTATCTCCATCTCAACTTGTACTCCATAGTATTGTATTACCTCTAATATGTTTCTAAACTTGGATTAGTTTCTTGTGGATTTTTCCTCTTTCCAACTGTTTTCTTCTAACTGTATTCAAGGGAAATATTCTAAACAGTTAACAATGAAATCAAGCTATGTTATTTATTTATTAAAAACCCCCTCTTGTTTCCCATAAATCTCCCTCAAAGTAATTTTCCTCCTTGACTAGTGATTCCATACAAGAAATTCCCATAGGTTTAGGGAAGTTATTCCTTGTGATCCCAGGTCTTTGGGCCATATAAATTATTTTAAATTGTATATTGCATTGCTTTCATAAATGGAGCTCCCCCATTCAAAAGAGGGATGCTAGTCCAAGAGCATTTGAATTCTCACAATTTTCCTTGTTGGAGCTCAAAATATGCACCCTTCCCTGACTCATAGACAACTAAGGATTTGGACGCCTCATGTAAAATATTAAGTTGTATCAAACTTAAAAGACAAACCTCTAGAGAAGGTTGGTTCCATCTAAAATAGTTCACTAATTTTAAACTACTCCTACAAAAATAAAAGGCAACTATCTAACTCTACTCTATTATTCTCAAGGGATAGGAACAAGGAGATGCATTAAATTGAAATCCTCATTCTAAAGAGAGGTATAGAACCAAGAAGAAGGGAAAGTCACTCTCAAAATGATTACTAATGGGAGGAAAATGAAGAAGGAAAGGGCAGATTATGAGAGCCACATACAAAACAACATTCAAACCACTATTTTTATGAAGCATAATTTACCTGCAAATGAAATTAAAGGCAAGAAAATGCAATAAAACACAAACCATGGTAGGAGATAGCCACAAAACATGAATCTTTATTGCCTCAAAATAGATTTTACTAACTCCATTTGAATGAAGGAAGAAGGTAATAATTACCCCACTAAAATGTCAAATTCAAATGCCTGCAACTCATGAATACATGGCAATTTCAGGAGGATGCATAGTATTACAAGATCCTAAAATAAGAATGTCCAACCCTACAAATGAGCTAAGGACTGTTCATTTTAGGAGATAAAAGAGAGAAAAGAGGTAAACATACTTTAAACAGGTTTTAATTTACCCTTCTAACCACTTTTTCAATATGCATTAAATTATTTAAAATAGGTATGGGCACCTTTAAAATACCATGAATCATGATCCATTACTTGTAGAAGAAGGAATGAGCACCATATTTAAAATGTGGTGGTTGAACAACCTTTAACTATGCTCTTAAAATGTTACAATTACTCCCTGAAGTTTTCTAATTTTCACCCAACAACCCTCACCAAAATGAAAATTTCTAGTTTTCATGATGTAGAAGATGATGAGAGTAACAATTCTTACGGTAAAAATCAAATTTCAAACTTGGAGCATCTTGAAATGTCCTTATTCCCATGGTTGCAGATCCAAGGATTCCAAATAGGAACATGGATTCCAAATGCATAGCTACAATCCACATTTAAACCCATTTTTTGCCTTTTTTCAGGTGAATTGAGTTACATGGAAGTACTCGGGGATACTAGGAAAAAAAAGTGTCTCAAACTTTTAGTTCCATCTTGGTCTGTTTTATCTATTATGTAGTTTGTACCTACGTTGTACAAAAAATTACAATAGAAAAAATATACTTTTAACCCAACACATCCCATGACTGCATTGTTTGGTTCCCTCTCATCATCCCATTTTTTCCGCAACTCATTCTTCTTCTAATTGTTTTCCACTATTTTTTGTTTTTTGGCCCAATTAGTAATGCGGGGAAATGCCTATACAAGAACCATTCCATTTACTTTTTCATTCTTTGCACGAAGACAATTAATCCTATCTCCCATAACACTACTTCACCTTCACTTTTCCATTACACCTAATCAATCTATGTAATATCAACTTCTCAACCCAGTTTTACTAGGAACTTGTTTGGTTATTTCATTCACCTGTATCCTGCACAACTTCTGTTTCATATTGATTTGCAAATGCTCGAAAGGTTCATTCAGGGAACCAATGAGCCTAATAATGTGGGATGTTCCATTTTTCCCTCATCAAAACATCCACATTTTTGTCAATACTATCTTTTCCTGAATGTGAGTTATGTGGCTCTAAATCTTCAATGCAAAGAACTATATTTCCTAGGGAGCAAGGCGAGAGTCCCTTTTTCCAACAGAACCCACAAAACATGCAAAACACTAAACATAACTGATTAAGCTAAATATTGAAATATATGCCTAATATGATTGTTATTATAGCAGTAAATGAATAATCAATTAAATATAGAAATAGAACCCATGAAAAATAAGCCAATAAATATGAAACCCTAAGTGAAAAGAAGATGTAAGAAGACTTAGTTGTTTCACAATTAATCCTGGAATTGTGCTAAAGTTGACCAGATGAACATAAAGGGAGAAACATCACACATAGCCTCACAAAAATGTGTGAGTTGAAGATCTACCTAGACTGGGGCGCTTAGAGAGGGATCAAGGTGTTGCGGGTGCCCTAGACCTGTTTATAGGGCATATGTCTTGCTAAAATGCTCATAAACCTCCTCTGAATGGTCACGAGGTGTTCTTTATTTTTCACCTTTGGTCACTATGAGGTCACACAATGATTCACGTCGAAGTCTCTGGAAACCTTGAATGAAATATGACTGCAAAAACCTCAAAGAGACATCAAATCCTAAAAAATAAAGATGTAAACTGAGGGGTCAAACTTATCCTCAGTTGTCACAATGGTGAACTTATGACTATGTGTTGCACTAAATTTCAGACCCAATGTAGTTCTATGTGTGTGTGTGTGTGCGTAATTTTTTCCTAGGTGGCTCTCGTGTGTGTCACACTTGATAAGGAGTGAAGTAGCTAGATGTAAATAAATGTAATTGATGTGTGCATAAATAGAATGAACTTCCCTCCTATGAAGTGTATGTAGAATAACCAGTCCATTTGTCCATTGGATGGCGCTAGATGGATGTAATGGAGCTCTTAGATGCCTTGATGGATGCAACCTTAGGTGGTGATAGCTAATGCTTAGTGCTTGGTCCTTTATTATGATCACATAACTTTATATTTATATGATTCCCTTGCTTGAATTTTGTAATTAACCCCAAAAATGCCGACTACCAAAAAGATAAGATGCTCAAATGGCTAGAAAGGACCCAAAAGATGTGAACAAAGTACAAAGAGGTTAGGGGCGCCTAGAGGGGACGAGAGCTCCTGGCGCTGGCATCCTGGTTGGGTGTTTGTGTTTAGGACTGATAAATATCAAGGTATAAAGGACAGACTAAGCAAGAAGGGTGTAACACCAAAAGTGAAAATAAAAGAAAGAAAGGTGGCCAAAGACATGGTTTGATTAGTACTTTTCTTACTTAGGAATCATATGAATAGTAGTATGCAATCAAGACTAGATAATTACCCAAAGTGCATGATTCCTTCTTCATGAATTTGTTCATTACCCTTTAAGCTTCTTGGTTGCCAAACTTGGTATGATTCTTTCATCCTATCTTGTTCTTAAAAACTAGAATTTCCCTCTTTCTTCATGCATTCTTGGGGTATATTCATATGTTTCTTTTTCTTGACTATCTATTTCTTGATTACCATATGCTTTAGCTGAGTTTTTGTCTTCATATCAGCTACTTGGTTGCATTTGTAGCCTGAAATTTGTTCTTTATTAGCTCCTTCCCTCTCATTAGTTTGTATACTTGACTTAAAGTCTTGATACACCTGCCCTTTTCTTGCATATTCCACTTTCATCATATTCCTATTCATAGTTTTTCTCCCAAACAACTTATGAATAATATATCATGGTTTATGCTCTCTTTTGAATGAGAAACTTGGTGCTTGTTCTTATTACATCCCATTTTTCTCTTTTCTTCACTAGGAATAATTTTCACACCTCTATCATCTTCTTCTCCAACTTGTACAATATGTTTCATCTTCAATGTTCCATTATTAGTAGTCTTTCTTTTCTCACTAGATGTTTTTTCTTCTTCTAATAAACTTTCCCATACCTTATAGAATGGAATTTGATCTTCATATTCCTCTTGATTAGGCTCAAATTCTTCCACTTTATCCTTGCTTTCTATACCAATTGTACTTGTTCTCTTTTAGCTTCATCTTCATTCAAGGTTGCTTCATTTGAATCTTTTCTCATCCACCTTGAAGTATTTTCTTTTACCTTCATCACGGTTGTCTTTATACTTGCAAGCACACAATGAAACATTAAGTTAGATAACAAAACAAGAGCCCATAAGGCCCCCATGAGAATATTCTTCATAGACATTTCCTTCTTCTCTTCCGTGTTCTCTTCAATGAGAACTATCTTCTAAAAATCTTCTTCACATGGTATTTCATTTTCCGTCATCATTCCGTGAGCATCTTTCACCATTTATTTTTCCAAAGCAATCATCTTTTTCCTCTTCTTCTTCTCCATAAGTAGCTTAATAGGCCACTTTCTCTTCTTTTTCAACTTCCATCCAAAATCTTGGACCTTCTTTTCTATCATGGTATTTATCATGGATTCCAACTTCTTAATCCTTTCTTTTTCCTCCTTTAACTCTTTTCCTGAGAGTAACTATTTCCTTCATATGCTTTCCTTCACTTTTCTATGATATTTTCCTTCTTCTAAGTCCTTGAATTTGTTTCCCATGTCTTTTCTCAACCTCTCTTTAATATCTTCTCCCAGGTATCTTTCACCTTGGTCTATTGATATTTGTAATCCCTTTCTTATGTCTCTTACACCCTAATCTCTTGGTATTTTCTAATAGCTTCAATACTATAGGTCTTCTCCTTTCCTTAGATGATTTACTAAGATTACCAACACTTCAGCTTGTCTCTTTTGAACAAGTTACTCTCTTAGCTTCTCAACATATAAACCATTTATCATTTCACCACTTGTTAGGTACACACATGCATAAGATCACATCAAAACTAATTCATTCAATGATAAACTAGAAGATTCAAGAATCAAATCTCCCAAATTATGAAGAAGATTCAAACATATAGGATTTGTATTACTTATACTTACAAAGACTAAGAAAGATTCATTCTTCAAAACTTAACTTTCTTCAATGAAATTCAAAGAAAGATGCAATATTCAAGGCTCAAAAATCACATTCATTCATCATAAGAGGCTTCACACTTAGATACTAGATGATGCATAGGGATAATACATTCCAAAATAAATTCAAACTCAATTAGAGATCAAAAACTTCACTCAACATGTTCTGCAAAAAGGATCACTCTAGGTATCCTAAAATGGCTTAAATATGTAATTTTTTCTCTTTACCTGCTTGAGTGGCTTATTCATTTGTATTTACTTGTTTCACATAGTCTTTGTACCCTCAAGAATATCAAATTATCTCTATAATGGATCTCTTATTATGAAAAAAGAAACTTTGTCAATTCTTACTTTCCTTCAACTTTCAACATCTTAACCATGTTTCAACATCTTAATCCATGCTAAATATACCTTTGTAAATGATTCATAATCAAGGTAACAACCATCTTACCCATATTCTCAAAATTGTCCTTCTCTCTTCATTAGCTCTAAGTCCAAATGGAGAAAAATTAGTTTCTTTAGAATTCAAAGACTACTTCTAATTATTTTCATTGTTTAATACACACCACACAATGTTAGATCCATTATAAAATTGCCTCAAAAGGCATCAAATCATCAAACTTGACCTTTCTACCCTAAATTAGCTTCTAGGTGCCCTTAAGACAATGCATCATGTTAGCTTCATGGTTAAAATCATCTAGAACTACCCATCAAGACGTAATAAAAAATTTAAATACCCATTATGGAAAACATGGTGAGGTGTCCTATTCTTCCTATCACCTTTCCTCTCTCTTGGCTCACAACCTTCCTTCTAGCCCTAGTTTTAGATATTTTTAAACATAATTTACATTGCATATGGTTTCGTGATAAAGTGAAGGTGTTTCAAGATACCCATTGACATGTTCTTTCTGGGTTCAAAGTTCCAAGATTGAATGAAAAACATAACCACTATTTTCTTTGTAAATGGACCCTTCATATTAGGTTTCTAACTGTGTGCCTTGAGATTTCCCTAGACTGTGACAAATCACTTTGGATGCATCCAATGAAATTACAAAATTCCTTTTAAATATCTTAAGGGACTTCCTGAACATCATTTATACCAAGTTCCATGATAAGATTAATTGATTTTCACCTTCAACTCTCAAACCCTAGCTAAGGTCTCCTAGTAACCCAATAAGAAAGAATTGATCATAAAATTTTCCAAATAGAACTTCACAGCCTAATATTCACCATCTCCAACCTCCATAAACTACTTAATGGGCTCCGAACAATCTTTACATATCCCTGAAGAATGATTAATACATATCAAGTACATAAATGCCATCATAAAATTCATTATAAATATAATAACATACAAACTCATACAAAATTGAGTTTTCACGCTTTTATTCATTATTTAAAATACATGGCTCTTCTCCTATCTCTATCAGATCCTCTCCTCCTACATCCTCCTTCCTTTCCTTGGGGAATTTGTTTCCAACTAGGTCCCATTAAAATTTCTCTTCTTTTTCTCCACTTCACAACCCTAACCAACTTCTTAAGACTTACATTTCTCATTACATGGCCATTATAGGAATAATATCATCATTTTCAACATTTTAAGACATTTTTGACATAAACTACATCCTGGGACCTATTTCATCCTCATATATTTTAAACATCCTTTAAACTCCTTTCCATTATTTGAAAACCTTTATCAAGTCACATTTTCATTATTTAGGTACTTTATAAATTAGAATCCCATTTTGGAGGGAAAATGTAATCATGGAGAAATTAAATTTTTCAAACCTTCTTACTTGCTTGAAATGATTCTCAATTCCTCCTTAAGACCTCTAAGTATTTTCAACAACACAAAATCCTGACAAGAAGGATGATCATCACTTTGAGTTTCTTCATTCTCTTATTCTTCTACATCACTCAAATATGAAATCTTCTTCTCCAAGTCAATTTTCTCTAACATCAAACTTATATAATGTTTCTTGTAGGAACGTGCCTTTTTTGACAAAATTTATACATGAATAAGGGAAAAAAACAGTGAGGAAATATATCTTTATCTTTATTTTACATTCCCCTCTTTTTTTTTCCACAACCATACATATTTTCTACATCCAAATGTGTCACTATTAAAAATTTTCATGATTCACACAAGGGTCTTCCACTTATGTAGTTTTTTGTTTTCCTATAAATTTTGATGACACCAAACTTGTGATCGTATGTGTATCTACATAAATTGAATAAATGCACATCATATAACATAACACAAGTAGAGACAAGATTTATATTATTTATTGTACAAAATACCTATTCTCTATATGTTTGTATAGAAGTGACAGTTGTCCAAAATTACACCCCAAGTAATTTTGAATGACTTATAAGAAGTGGACTTAGCCACATCTTTTCTCAATAAATATATGAAAAACTAATTTAGTGTTCCACGAAATGTAGGAGATGTAGTGTCCCATGGGTTCTCCTAACCCATGGAATCAAATAAATAAGCACTCAGGACTTAGGTAGGTTATGACAGAGTTAGTGTTTTATGGAGTCTTTTAGACCTTTGTGGCATTAAGGAAATAATTAATATTGGGTCAAAGGTAAATTATATCACCACATGATCATTTAGTCTTGTAGAAATGAGAAATCAGCTAAGTACAGAATCCATGGAGTGAAAGAAGTGAAAAATAAATTAACACTATGTGAAATGGAAACACAGTCTCACATGGACTTGGAAGAGATAAAATTCCATGGATTTTTATAATTATGTGGAATCAAATATAAATCCACTAAGTTAGAAGTTATGGTGTACAAATTTTGAAGACCCATGCAGTAAGAAAAAGAAAATTTGAAATGGCTAAGATCGAAAACCGTAAAACACTATACTAGTGTTCTGTGAGTTTCACAAATCATAATGTGTCATGGATTTTTAATTCCATGAAAAAAAGAAACATATCTATTAGTATGGTGCCACATGGAAATGAAGAGAGAAATACCTCCACGAAATTAAAAGAACATCAGATGGTGAAGTTTATAAACACTCAAAAACCACCAAGTAAAGGATTCTCTTCTCATCATTCAAGAAACATGGAAAGTCAAAGTAAATCTATGATAAATCATCAAAACATAAAACTTCCACATAAGATATCAAAGTTGTGTTTTTTCCTAAACAAAATGACCAACTATTCTACCCACAAAAATTTAATGAAGTGTGGTGTCTTTTTACATGGTATGATGGTGTGTGATATAATCAAGGTACCATGTTATGGTTATTAGCTCTCCTCTAATAGAACCCATATCTATACTATAAGTTAACTCTGTAAAGAATCATGGCACCCATGTTTGTCAAGCATTGTTTAAAAATTTTAGTTCTCCAACATGGCCATCATTTCTTCTTTCTTATCTTTCTCTTCTCCCTTCTATGAATGGTATAAATGTAAGTATTTGCGCACATTGTAAGGGTTATTCTCCTATTTTTCCTGCCTTATCATTTTCTGTGCCTTCCTTTAGAGATCTCAAAATATTATACTTTATGTGTCTATAACTTGCAAATGGATATTTTCTTGCCTTGTATCTGCATGTAAATTTTAAATAATCAATTAATGTAAATGTGGTTTGTCTCTTTCCTTCAATTACTTTTTGTTTGGTTTGAATACCTTTGCTCTCTTGCATAGTTTATATTCTTTCACTTAAGTTAGAATTATGTGCATCTTCATGGTCTATTTTTTGTGAACTTTCATTTATGTCATTTAGAATTGAGGAAGTTCAACATTTCTTCTTGTGCTATCACCACACTTTTAGCTTAAGATTCATTATCTTCATATCTCTCTCCCTATCTCCCTCTCCCTAGTTCCTTGGATGTTTTAGAGTAAACTAGCTTAAGAATAGTGTTGGAATTAGATTAGGTTGTATTCCACATATTCTCCTTATCCACAAAATAAAGGAAGTCAACATTCTCTAGATGTCTATCTCAAGTCACAAGTCCCACACTTGGAGGCATTCCCACGTTGACCAAAAATATATAATTTTCATGAATGATTATTCGAAGGGTGTAATTTTTGGTGAAAATAGTTTTACACTTGTTAGGATAGTTTAATGAGATTTAGATCATTGCTACTAAGTTTTGGTGTGTACCTTAGTAGTTTCAGCCTAAAGAGGCATTATTTTAACACATATCATGAGTCCTAGATGTCAAATCTCCCAATTTCAAGCAGTTCATGCATTTATATTTCATGTGAAGAGTGTAAACAAGGTTGAGCATATCTAGAGGTGATACATTAGAGATATATGTGTAATGTGTTGTTTGCACATAAGAGAAGGATTTTTTTAATGTGTTACTTGTGTAGCATGTTGTGAATTTTTTGAGTTTGTTGTATGTTGTAAATGTTTTGATAGTGTAGTATGTTGTTGAATGTTATTGAGTGTGTAATTTAACTTGTTGGATGTTCACTAGAAATAACGTGGTGTAGTCATGTTGATTATATAGTTATGAATATGTATTTAAGTGTGTAGTGCAGCATGTAATGTTTCATGAGTATGTTGAAATATTTGTTGAATGTATAAAGCGGTGTGTTGAATGTTCATGGAATAGAGGGATTTCATGTTGGTTGTGTTGTGTTGAGTGTGTAGTTTCATGTGTTGTGAATCATGTAGATTGAGTAAGAGGTGTTTATTTTATGCAAGAGAGAGGTATGCTGTGAAAGTGTTGAGTGGATCGTATGTTGTAGAGATGTCGAATGTGTCATATGTTGTGCTAAAAATGAACAAAGAGTATGTGTTGTTATTGTGTTGAGTTTGTATTGATAGATATGCATGAGAAAAGTGTATTATAAGTATGTTGAGTAAGAATGTGTCACAAGTGTGTTGGTTATATTGTGATAAATATGTATGAGAAGTATGTATTGTGAAGTTTTTCATGTGTAATATGAGGTGTAGTATAATGTGTAATGAAATGTGTAGTGTGTGAGGTTCATGTGTATAGCATGCCCTCAACAGTCAAGTGTGAACCAAAGCATGAAAGTGTGTTATCAGGTAATGACGATACAAATGTATCAAGACATGTATGATGAATGTAAAAGACTAGATGAAGTATGTGTAATATGTATGAAAGCTAATAATGTTTGGAGGTGTGAGGGGGAAGAAATAATGTGATACCCCCCAAGTGTGTAATAAGAGTGATCAAGTAACTTCATCTAAAATGTCGTCATTGTCATGGTCAAATCCGAATGGTGAAACATCTAAGACTTGATAAGCAATAATGTTGGGTTGTTCGAGTAAAGAGCCATTTAGGCATAACTTATACATTTCCATAGCACATTCTTCATTAATGAAAGGAGGAAAAGAAAAATCATGTGCATACCAATAAGTAATATTTTGTGAATTGCCAAGAAATGAGTCATTACAAATGAAAACATGATAAAATGACATAGGAAATGATATATCAATACGATCAGGACCTAACATCCCCAAAATTAATCAAACCAAGATTGTCTGAGTGTAAGTGGAGTGTAAGGAGCACGTGTAAGAAATACTGTGAGATAAAATACTCGAAGACCATAAGAAGCAGTAATGTGAACAAATTCATGGTAGAGATGATGATCATGAGGTGGAGAAAAAATTTCATCTATTGTAAAGCCCAACCAATTCAACCCATCATGTGTGCATAAATTAGCAGCACAATTAGGATCAAAGGGAATGTGCTCCCAATAAGAGTCATTCCTAAAAATTATACATGTAAATGGAGGCCGTGTGAATGGAGGTTTCTCATGAGAAGGTTAAGGAGAGGGAATGGCACCCAATGTCTGAATAGGCCCCTAATAAAGAATCATGGAAGTAATAGAAGTATGAGGAGGTTTCAATGCAGGTGGGATAGTATATATCATGAAAATAACACCTTTTAAGTGGTGGAAAATGGGATAGAGTGTCCATGGGTTATGGTTCATCGATGGTAGCAAATGTTGGAATAGGAAGTGTAGTGTTGGGATCATGGTTGCAACATTTAAATGTGTGAATATCATTGGGTATTTTGTATTATACGCCCTCATGTAATAATTTGACACATTGATGTACCGTAGAAGGAACTGCTAGCATGACATGAAGCCATGTTCTACCAAGTAAACAATTATATGAAACTGGGAAGTCAATAACAAAGAAAACCATATTAATATTTTTTTACACAACTGTGATAGGAAAATTAATGTGACCTATGCATGGATGAATAGAGCCATCATAAGCATGAAGATAAAGAGATGACAGACTAACATTAGTAGAAAAAATTCCAAGATTTTCAAGGAATGAAATAGGACAAATATTGAGTTCATATCCATTATCGATTAGAGTATGTTTAACACCGACATTATAAATGTGAATCATGATGTGTAGAGGTGTAGTATTGTTGAAAATAATAAGATCAAAATTAAAATTTTATAAAAAAGTAATATGCTGAGAAAATGCATTTGCAAATGTGTTATATACTAAGTACAGATGAATATCAATAGGAATGTGAGTAGTAACTAGGAGAGTTATGATTTTATATCTTAATTCAGGATGAATGAGAATGAAATAATTAATAGAGATACTCATGATTAAAGGATCCTACGAAGATATAAGAAATAGAAATATGAGGACCCTAAGAGTGTTTAGATCAAATTCAGGTTCATCAAAATGATTAAGTGAAATATGGAAATATATGCTTGATCTGATTATTATTACAAAAGTAAATAAATAATGAATTAAGTGCAATATAGATCCAAGCAAACTACGTAATTAAGTATTGAAACCCTAGTTACAAAGAAGGGATAAGAAGACTTAGATGATTCATAACCTAATATGAAATATGCTGAAGTGGTGACCAAGTGAATAGAGAGGGAGAAATTTCACATATGGCCTTAGAAAAATGTGCGAACTAATGATCTTCCTAGAGCGGGTACCATAGACCTATTTCTAGGTGCCTATGTCATCTAAAATTATTAGAAAACTTCCTCTGGATGGTCGCAAGGTGTTCGTTATCCTTATTTTATCACTATTATGTCGCACAATGTTCATCAAGGTCACAAATAACCTGTATAAAGCTTCCACTTGTAAAACTCTCAAAGCAACATCAAATCCTAACAAGAAGGATGCAAAATGAGGGGTCATATTGTCCTTAGCTATCAAAAGAGTGAACTTACGACTTATTTTTACACTAAATTTTAGATCCAATGTAGTTCTAGGTGTGTGTGCGCGTGGAATCATTACCTTGGTGGCTCTTGTGTATGTCGCACTTGATAGCGAGCAAATATCTATATGTAAGAAAATTTCGTTCTCCTCCTATGAAATGTGTGCAGAAGAATGCAATCCCTTTACCTTGAATGTATGCTATAATGGATGTTTAAATTCTCTTAAATAACCTTTGGATGTAGCCTTAGGTGGTGATAGTTAATGCTTAGTCTTTGATTCTTTATTATGATCGCATAACTTTATATTTATATGATTCATTTTCTTGAATTTTGTAATTAAATCCAAAAAGGCCAACTACAAAAAATAGAATATACTCAAACGGATAGAAAGGACCCAAAATAAGTGAATAAAATACAAAGAGGTTAAGAGCGATCAAAGGGGACGGGGGTGCCTTGCGCTGGCGTCCTGGCTAGGTGTTGGTGTCCAAACTCAAATAAACTGAAGGGTCAGAGGTTAGAATAAGCAAGAAGGTGTGCAATACGAAAAGTGGTAATAGAAAGAAATAAAATATCACCAAGGACATGGGTTGATTAGTACTTTTCTTAGTTAGGAATCATATGAATATTAGTATGCAATCAAGACTAGATAATTACCCAAAGTTTGTGATTTTGTGTCTATAATTTGCATAATATTAACCCTCTCTCCATGTTGTTTCTTTATTTATGTAGGAGCATTCACCAATCTTCCATTTAGTTTCTTTATACGTCTCTTTGAAATATTCGTGTTCCCATTTAATGCTCTCTATAGACATCTAAAGTCTGTCCATGCCTATCTTATCCTCTGATTCAATTAATTAACAACACTTTGTTAATTAGCTATTATTTGCTCCATTCTCGGATGCCCATTTATGACACATTCTTGGTCATATTCCTCATATAAATGATTAAGTAGGATAATATACCCTCCTATTAGCTAAACCATCTTCTTATCTCCTTCTAAACTACTTCTACTAGCTTCCTAAGCTATCTATCAATCACATTTGGTTAATCAAACTCCCCTCAACTCTCAATGAGTCTCTAATCACTTGATAATCAAGTTTAACTAACCTAAACATATCTTAACTAGTCCAAGCATGTTTATCACTCCTAATCATAAAGTACTTTTGGCTTAGCTATAGTCCCACATGTACCAAAGTTCAAAATATTCCATTTGGAAAAATATAAATAGAAGGCTAATCCTACCCATTCAACCTTACACCTTCACTCCTAGGATATCTTATTAACACTAAGAACACTTGGCTTTGGGATCCTATTTGTATTAGCTTTAAGCTAATTAGACATTTTATCTTAAGCTTACCTCCTCCTTTAATCTTAAGCTTACCTCCTTCATTGATCTTGAGCTAATACCTCCATTTACATCCATAATCCAGGTTTAAGTAACATGGAGAGAACCATATGGCCTTGTAGCCATTAATGGTGAGACTCCATTCTTGAAATCTTGGGAACCATAAACAACTAATCACCCATTTGATTGTTAATTTGATCTTCTTAGGTTCAATGTTTAATTTGTAATCTAAAGAGTAGAGAGTATCGTATATCATGTTAGTTTATATTTAATCTAAGTTTATGCAATGATAGAAGTAGCTCTTGTTTAGCTCTTATCATGATGGTTTGGTGTAGATTAGGTTCATGCTTTGAGGTTCTCTGTTTTAGCTTCATTTCCATAGCATATCTAATTTATTCATGAACACCATTTGGCATGCCCAGTGGGACTTACTCCATAGTCCTTTATAAGTCATTTTTGAGCTTTTCATTTCCATATCTAACCATTTTCATGATTTTTAGGGTTAAATAGCTTATTTTTTGATAGCTTTCTAACTTTAGATGGGCTAAATATCTATTTTGTATGAGTATTTAATGGGTTCAAGATAGAAATAGGTTTCAATAGTGGAAACTGACTTGTTTGCTTTTTTAAATTTTTCATTTCCATGATTTTCTTTGGTTTTGTAGGGGCACGCATAGGAATCATGAACTAGCATGTATCTGTCATCCTAGGCACACACCCGTCATTCTAGTCACACACCCGTCTACTTACATTTTGGCTATCATCCCATTTTACAAAGGGGCACATACTCATCCTTATCTACATGCACTCACCAACTTGCATGCGCACTTGCCCCTTGGGACATGCAGGTGTTATTTCAAAACTATGTTGACCTCATATTTTACCATGCACGTGTACCTGCCTTTTTGGGCACGTATCCGATAAAACCTATGTACACAAGCCATTCTTCCTGTGCAGGTGTAAAACCATCTTTCTATTTCTATAGTGACATACATCTTCCATTCTAGGTGGGAATCCATTAACAGGAACACGTACTTGTCATTCAGGAAACGTAGGTGTCACTGTCAAAAATAAAAAAATTATTTCCGGCTATAGAGTCAAATTTCTGGATTTTTCTAATAATTTTTCAAGTTTCTAATAGTGGTTTGAAAGTTCTTTTGATATTATTTTTATCATAACTTAGTTAAGTGTTTGCATTTTTAGTTTATAGAGGTCTCTTGAAGTGTGTATGCTCTTCCCTCACACCTTCTAGGTGATCTTAGGAACCAAACACATTTCAAAAACCTTCTCTTTGCTTTCCAAACACTCTAATTTAAGTTTTATAAGGGATTAACTTTCAAAATTGGTTTAAAAGAGTTTCTTTTTCACAATATACTTAAATATTTTCCATTTCTTACCATGTTTTGAGTAGGATAGCTTGTTCTGTATGATCTTTCCTTACGTCTTAGGATGATATGGGAAATTAAAAGAAACATCTTATCCTCTTTATATGATGTTATTGGAAAATTACTAATTGTGGTGTAGGACCTAATTCATTTGTCAAAGAAATGAGGTTCAAAATGCTAAAACTATTAATACGTGTGTGATCTAGGTTGCCAAAAGGTGTGCTACATAAAACCAAACTAAGTCTATAAAGATTAAAAAAAAACACATTCATCACATTATATATGTAGGTTTCAGAAAAGGGTACATCCCTATCTACTTAACTAGAACGTAGCTCAAGAGATAATAGCCTTGTTTCTTGAGGATGGACGGAACGAGCGATGGAGGGGGTGAGTGATGGAGGAATAGTTAGCACTGTTTCTGTAGTACTAGCTACAAAATGTCTTCTTTCTCATCCAAACCTGACTATGAAGGGGCTAAACACTGACTTGAATGAATAAGATTCTTTAACAAAACCCTCCAATCAAGAATGTGGGTCTGTAATCTCCAGCAGAGGTGTAGTTCACATGGGAGAGGGATAAAGAGGGTGTAACCTGCCTTACTATGCCAAATGGTTATCTACATTGGGATTTGGACAAAGTGAATCTTTCCCTTGTTGTTAAGTTTCTTGAATCTAGACCTAATATTGATGTCATTAGAAAATGGGCCTTTAGAAAGTGGCAACCAAAAGGGGATCTGAGCATCACCACTATGTCAAGGGGTTTTTTCTGGCCAAATTTAATCAGCAGATTGATTTGGAATCAGTGCTTCTGGGAGGCCCATGGTGTTTGGGCAATATGGGTCTTTTTCTGAAATGGTGGTATCCTAGGTTTGATCCTAATACTAAGAATATACACACCATTCCAGTCTGGTGTAGGCTCCCAGGACTACTCGTGTAATTTTGGGATGATGAGATTTTGTTAAATGTTGCTAAATCTCTTGGATCTCCGATTGGGCTTGATGGACCTATGAGGAACAAATCCAGACTAGCTTTTGTTAGATTCTGTATTTCTTCTGAAATGGAGTAGGAGTTACCAGAACATATCATTCTATAATCTAATTATGGCATTTTGCATCAAAAGATTGAATATGAAACCTTTCATTTGAGATGTAAGAAATGTCATAGAATAGGACATTTTACCAGTAGGTTTCCTATCAAAGAGATCTCTCAAGAGGAAAAAAAAGGAAAAACTGATAAGCCTAATGAAGACTCAATAAGATACAGGAAGCTAGGTTGGAAAATAAGGATACTGGAAAAAATAAAGATCAAGGAAAAGGGAAGGGATATCCCTTAACCAACCAGAGCTGAAATATAAGAAAGGAAAAAAGGGGGTTTAGAACTCCAATCAGGAAACCACTGATTTTGTAGGAAGCTCTGACATCCTAAAACCCTAGCGACGGGAGCATATGAAGTTCACCTAACCTCCAAAGAATATTTAGATATACAGACTCCAGTAAAGGTGATTTTAGAGGTTGATGAGAAAACTGGAGACAGTTAAAGTGAATCTTCTTTCTAAAGAGTTAGCTTAGACTGGACTTTTGGATAAGAATAAGGACACTAGTGTTAAGCTAGGGAAAAAAGCAACTGAGAAAGTTCATCCTGATCCATTGTTCATCATTGAGGAAGATCTAAATGAGGAAAAATAAAATGCAGAATCAGAAGCCTCATTGAAGAAAAATTCTTCATTGATTAAAAAAATTTCACCTAAAAGTGGGAACCCCCTACCCAGTAACAAATCAGCAACTTTACAACTCATTGACAATAAGCAGGGAGAGAAAGAGGAGGGGGAAGTAACGCCACTCAAAGAAAATATGCTTTTTGATGGAGATTCAGAATTGACCAATGGTTTTTTAGAGGTTAACTCTAAAAAAAGAAAAGATTGAAGGGATTTGAGAAGATCCCAGATTCACTTTATAATGAAAAAAAATTGATAATTGGGGAGCTTCAACATCTAGAACTACTAGATCATCTGCTAGAATAATAGTTGATTTTGGAAGCATCTCTAAAAGAGGAAGACCCTCAAAGAAGACACTCAGAACCAAAAGAACAGAGGAAGATATTGCAGATGGAACTCAAAGCCAATTGAGCCATCAGGAAATTTCAACACCTATATCATTTAGATGAATATCATCTCCTAGAATATCAGAGGTCTGAATGGGAACTCTAAACAAATAATAATCAAAGAGTTAAGAGTCTCTAGTAGACCTAGCATTCTACTTCTGCAGGAAACCAAGATGAACTCTAAGGTACTTGAAAATTGTAAAAATAATTTCTGGGAAAATTCAGACATGGCTGTTGTGGATTCTCAGGGAGCTTCAGGTGGCCTGGCTACTTTTTGGGATAAAAATCATTATACTGGTATGATTCTCTCTGAAACTAGTAACCATCTTGTTGTTAAATTCCATGCTATTGAAAATAATTGTACTTGGATCCTTTCTAATATCTATGCACCTAATATGGTTATTGGGAGAAGGAAACTCTGGAATGATCTAAATATTTTTAGAAATCAGCATAGTACTGAAAATTGGCTTATTATGGGTGACTTCAACTCTCCTTTAAATCTAGGGGAAAAACAAGGGGGAAACTCTAGTTTTTCCACTGGCATGGATGAATTTGTTGATTTCGTTGCTGATTTAAATCTCATGGATGTGGATCTTCATGGCAATCAGTTTACCTGGACAAAGAGAAGGTTGGGTAGGGATATGATTCAAGTCAGACTAGATAGAGCTCTTATCTCTACTAGTTGGATTCTACACCAAGACTTTCATCTCACTTCTCTACCCAGAATCGATCTGATCACAATCCAATAGCTTTAAATTTTTTCAATTGGGCTAAGCCCACCAGGAGCTCCTTCAAATTCGAAAAGATGTGGATGGAGCATGATGACATATTTGATAAGATTAAGGAATGGTGGAATTGGGATGGTGAGGGAACTGCTCAATTTAGACTTATTCAGAAGCTTAAAAATGTCAAAAAGCAGGTTAAAATCTGGAATAAAGAAATCTTTGGGAATGTTTTTGTGAGAAAAAAGGAATTAAAACAGAAACTCCAGGATTTGGAAATCAAAATAAATTCAAAGGGGAGGTCTTTGGAGGATCAATCAGTGGAAAAAAAATATTCTCTCAGAGCTACACATGGTTTGTAGCAGGGAAGAATCCTTATGGAGACTTAAATCTAGGGCAATCTGGCTGAAAGAGGGTGACAGAAATACAAAATTCTTCCATATGACCACTTTGAAGCATAGAGCATGTAATAGTATTGTAGAAGTTTCTAAATGAAATGGCATCATCATAAAAGATCCACATATCATCAAGGATGAAGCTCTCAAATTCTATGAAAATATTCTTAATGAGAAGAGTGCTACTAATGATGAGGCTGCCTCTTTTCTGTTAGAGGCTATTCCACAAGAAAAACTTGAGGAACAAATATTTAAAGACATTACTAAATTTTCACTTTGGAGGAGCTTCAAAAAGTTGTTTTTACTCTTGAAGGGGATAAGGCTCCGGGACCTGATGGCTTCTCTGTCAATTTTTTTCAGAAGTTTTGGGAAATTTGTTCAGATGATCTCCTTAGGGTAGTAAATGAATTCTTTAGAACTGGTGATTTATTGAAAGAGCTAAATAATACCCACATTGTGCTTGCTCCAAAAAAAATGGACGCTAAAGATTTCAAGGATTTCCGACCCATTAGCCTGGTTAATGTTGTCTATAGAATTTTTACTAAGATTATTGCTACCAGACTTCAGTTCATTTTGAATGATTTAATCTCAAAACAACAGAGTGGGTTCATCAGAGGAAGGATAATTCAAGATGGTGTGATCATGGTGCATGAGATTATACATTCTATGGATAATAATAAAAAATCAAGCATGGTCCTTAAACTTGATATGAATAAAGCCTTTGATAAAGTCTCCTGGTCTTTTCTTGACAAGGTTCTGGCCAAATTTGGTTTTCTCAACAAATTTAGAAGAATTATCAAGGCTTGCATCTCTACAGCTAGATTCTCTGTGGTGGTTAATGGTGAGCCAATGGGATTCTTTACCAGCAGTAGGGGTTTAAGACAGGGGGATCCTATATCCCCTTTTCTCTTCATTATTATGGTGGATAGCCTCAGCAGAACAATTGACAAAGCAGTTAAAGATGGTCTTCTTAAAGGCACTAAGCCTACTTCTACAAATCAAACAGCTTCTCATCAGCAATTTGCAGATGATACAATCCTGCTTTTAATGGCCTCTATCCTCGAAGCTAAGGTGATCAAGTCCATTCTAAAATTTTATGAGTCTGCTTCTGGGAAAGAGATCAACTTTGATAAAAGCTCAATTTTCTTTTTCAACACTCCTATGGAAAGACAACTTAGAATTGCTAAAATAATGGGGTGTAAAATCAATTCACTTCCCACTACTTATTTGGGACTCCCCCTTGGTACTAAAAAAGTCTCAACCAAAGTCTGGAATGATCTACTGGAAAGATTCCAAAAGAAAATGGCTGGTTGGAAAGGGGCCATTCTTTCCAGTGCTGGTAAATGTCTGCTTATCAAAAGCACTCTTCAAAATCTACCTATCTACATTATGTCTCTTTATAATATTCCTTCTACCTTCAGAGAAAAAATTGAAAGGATTCAGAAGCACTTTTTATGGCAGGGGCTGGAGGAAAAATTCAAATATCACCTGGTAGCTTGGGATCAAGTGTGCACTCCTAAAAGAATTGGGGGACTGGGCATAAAAGATATCAGAAAAATGAATGTGGCCTTAATTGCAAAAATGGGTTGGAGAATGCTCTCAGAGGAACAACCCTGGATTGATCTAATTAAGGCCAAGTATCTTGATCAACAAACAACTATCTCTTTCCTTCATGATGAAAAACTTCCCCAAGGTTCCATTTTCTGGAATAACTTGATTCAAGTCAGGAATTTCATCAAGCAAGGATGTAGATGGAAAGTGGGAAATGGCAGAGACATCAATTTTTGGGGGGATAATTGGTCTAATTTCAGCCTCAATGACAGATTTGGTGCAGTCAAAGATAGCCTTGAACATAAGTATGGTACTAAGGTCATTGATTACATGGAAATAGATGGTAACAAGAAGAGATGGAAACAACTCTCGGTGGATAGGAATGAACTGAACTTCATGATGTCCTCTCTTACAGGAACAATTGGACCTCATTCCCTTGAATCAATTGGAAGTTAAGGATGAAATTGTCTGGCACAATTCTAGAGATGGAGATTACACGGTCAAATCTGGTTATAACTCTTACTTTGAAAATATCCAGAGTGAGTTTAATTGGAGCAAGATTTGGATGACTGAACTAACCCCTAAAATTAATTTTTTCTTTTGGCTTGTTCTCAGAGGTAGAATTCTTACTAATGACAACCTGATGAAGAAAGGATTCATAATGCCAAATAGATGTCACCTTTGCAAAAAAGAGTCTGAGGATATTAAGCATCTTTTTGTCCACTGTGAGTATGCTTCAATGATCTGGAGTTATGCCTTTTCTAAATTCAATGTTTTCTGGACTGTGCCAAAGGATTTCATCCAGTTTTGGACCCAATGGAATCCTCCTTTTAAGCACTGTGTTGTGAGAAGACTTTGGAAACTAGTCATGCCCCATATTATCTGGAGGATCTGGAAAGATAGAAATGACATCATTTTCAGAAACAATAAACAACATTGCAAGATTAGCTTTGTTAAGATTGCTCATGATATTAAAGAAAATATTGAGAGATTCAAACCTCCCAAGAATAAGAAATATCCTGAGAATGAAGAATATATTCTTTCCAACTAGAAGATTGGAGTTGCAAATCTGAAAAATAGGAATACTTCAAACATTGATAGGTCTTCGATTCATTGGAACCCTCCTGATATTAACTGGCACAAACTAAACTTTGATGGTGCCTCCAAGGGTAATCCTGGGATTGCTGCAGGGGGAGGTGTAATTCACAATCATAAAGGTTGCTTAGTTGTTGCCTATGCTGGAAAAATGGGGATTCAGACAAACCATTATGCAGAAGCCCTAGCTGCTCTATGGGGGCTAAGGGTTGCTAAGGATTATAACATACAGAACATCATTCTGGAAGGAGATTCACTAAACATTATCAATCACCTTAATCAGTTTTCTCCTCCTAGCTGGACTATTAAGGACTTCATTATGGAATCCATAAATATTTGTCAAAATTTCAAGAATATCAACATTAGGCATACTTATAGGGAGGGGAATAAGGTAGCGGATACCTTGGCCAATTTTGGCATCAATAATAATCTAACCATTTGGGATAATGAAAATTACATCCCTAAGGAGGTACATAATAGCATTAATATGGATAAATATGGGCAATCATGCATGGAGTAGGAATTATAATGAGATGGCATGGGCTTTAACGGGTGTGAAAGATCACACATGTGAGAAATATCATCCTAACTATGGCCATAATAACTCCCATGATTCTCGAACAGGTGGCTGGGTTCTTAAAAACTGGGACAGACATAAGGAAAGTAACAATTCAAATGAGGGTTTTGAGCAGAAAAATTGCAGGAGTAGCAGGGAGAAGGAGATGGGAGGTGCCCCATGCCAACTGGAGCCTTGCAGTGATCCAACTTGGAAGAACAATGAGGAGCTATGGAACCTCCTTCAAAAGGGAGGCATTTCCAACTTCATAGAGTGCATTCAGGGGCACGACCAAAATATTTCAGTTCATTTTGCAATGGACTAGAAGGACATAAAGGTGGAGTATGGTGGTCACCGAGTAATTATAAATGAAGAATTGATAGCTGAGGCAACAGGCCTCGAGTTGGAGGGATATCATTTTTTCAACAAAAGGATTGATAGGACTGCCGAGGCAAAGAAATTCTCTGACGACGGTGAGGAGCTCAAATTTGTAACTGTGGGTGTTAGGGTAAGCTCTATCCCCAAGCCTTTTGATGAGGTTACAAAAATGATGGTTAGGTACATTTCTTTAGAAGGGCGCTACATAACATTCCCTGTCAAGCACCTGGTCTTTCTTAACCACTTTAGAAGACAATTTGCAGTTTACTTCCCACATTACTTGCTAAATTCCCTTGAGTGCTCCATTTTAGAATTCCAGAAGCACTCTCATGCCATTCCTCTTCACCAAGGCCTTATTTTCTGCTTCATAAGCTCTGTGTCTCTAAGTTCCCCAGCTTCCCACCCTCTCCCAGCGATCCACACATCCCTACCATCACTGCTCCCACTTCCATCCTGAACACCTCTTCCAAACCCAAGACTAAGAACCCAAAACTTCCCAAAATTGACATCCCTCACTCTACCTGGGTTCTTAGAAGCACTAAAGAGCTGGAAGTTGTGCATAATCTACTGCATATTAGTAATGTTGGCCAGGATACAGCCTTGTAACAGGAGGGGAATAATATTCCTCACAGGTTGGATTCTTTGGAAAATGAGATGATGAAGTTAAAGAAGGACCTGCAACACATTGCCAAACAGAAGGGAAAAAGAAAGGTTGATGATGAAACTGATAATGGGAATGATCAGATTGCAGACATCTACAAGAAATTGAACTCTTTGGACAACAGATTGGGGAGAGCCAAAGACAGGCATGACCATAACATGGCTATCTTCAATGCCATTAGTGACTTTTTGGAACAACATGTTCACAACATTTCCATGCTTAGCGGGGTCCCTGAAACTATCTGGGGGACTGACAAGGAGAGAAGTCAGACCATATTGAAATTGAATGCAAGTGACCCCACACACATCACCACTTTGGCATTGTTCACTTCACTACAAACAATCAAATCCAGGATCGACAGAGCTTCCAAGAAATAATCTCCCTCGGGCTGGAGGGCTTCATTCTAGACACTGCTATATTTCAGTCTTTTCACTATTTTTTTGCTGTTGTTTTGTTGTCTTGTTGCAGTTTCTGTTTTGTTTCACTTTCTACTAGTAACTATCTTTTGGTTACTGCTGGGCATAATGCTTTATCTAGATTTTGATCCTCTTTTGTTGTCCCTCTATAGCTCTATTTGGTTGTTGAGCCCTTATTGTAACAGGGTATAGTCCCTTCAAAACTATTTACCAATTATCGTGTCTCCTCAAAAAGTAGTCACGAAGTGACGACTTACTTGAACTCAAAACCTTGTTTTTTGAACAAGGCAAAGAGTCCACTTAAGTTGAAACTAAGTGTCACTCATCACGAGATTTATGACAAAAATATTACTTAACTTAGTTTCTTTCTCATCCTTAGGACAAGGTGAAACTCTACCCAAGTAATGTCTTAGTTCCTTTCCACCTCATTTGATCTATACCTTTTGAGAGATTCTTGTTTCCCATTTGGGACAAGGGAAGGCATGTTTTTACGAATAGTGTTATCAATAGATTTTGTTCACCACTTTTATAAGTTCCATTTTACACTCATCCATGTTTTCGTAAGTTGTTAAACATTAAAGTGTGTGGGTACATTTTTACATCTTAATAAGAACTTGATCTTGATTTCAAGATCATCTTCATAAGTTAGGTTTGACCCATCATTGTTCTCCCCCTTTGATTGTTACCTTGTTCCCATTTGGAATAAAAGAAAACAACACAATTACGATACTTACATCATGTTTTCATTTTGAGTATAGTGATATAAGTTTCCATATTGTATTGTTACATGGTGCTCACATTTTAGTAAATCCTTAGTTATACTTTGACTTATCATTTTTATTAGTCAAACATTGTTCCTTAAAATTTTGAAGAGTGTTGATTTACATTGTTTGCATCTTTTTTTCCTCGATAACATCATTTTAAGTACTAATAAGTTCACTTATTATAATGCTAAGCTTGGTAACGTGTCAATTGGTAGTGTTGTTACGTATTACATTTGTAATCCTCAACATTTGTCATTTAGGTTTTGAAGATTGTTGTTAATTCGTTGAAGTGGTATCCTTTGATACTGGTCAATCTTTCCTTAGTTAATACTTAGGTCTTGTTTATTTCGAACTTGACCTAAGCATTAACTATCGCACTGTTGGCTATCTATTTTAAACTATCTTTGAACTATATTTTAGGGTAGTAGTCTTCCTTAAAATTTGGTTTTATTATTTATTGATTTATTCTAAATTTGACTATAGATGCATGATTGTTTGTTACATGTTAGACAAACTCATAGACTTATTGTAGGAAAAATTGATTGGATTATCAAAATAGTGTCATTATTGTGATTGTTTTGTCCTTAGATTTCTTTGGAAAATCACACAAGCATCATTCTTTATATTCAGTTGTCCTTGGTTCAATGTCTAGTTGGATGTCATTATGCTTCCCTGAATCGACATGTCACTTCCTTCCCTTTGAAGGAGTTCCATCACACTATTTAGGTATAGGAAGTTTTACCTAAATCGTGTGGTTCCTAACACTTACAACAATATGGAACCTAGGTTTAGGTATTCACATCAAAATATGCCCATTATGAACTAAGCCTCGTTTGGTTCTTCATGCTAGAGGTCATGTTCGGGTACCCCATTCCACACTTTCATCTCATAGTCAGTGGTATGGTTTGGACATTTTTGATCCAAATTATTATTCAGATTCCCCATACCCTGGTTCTGATTCAGATCCAAACTATTCTTAGAAATTCTCCATCTTCCGATGAGTCTGATCTAAACTACTATTCGGCTTCCTCTAAATCAAAACCTAATTACCTGTATTCCTCCCTTCCTTCACAGGACCTCATTTATCAGTCACCTCAACAATGTCTTCCTCTTTTGAAGATCCTCTGTGAATCCTAATTCTTCAAATCAATAAATTCCTCTAATACGAATCCTAAGTCATGGTCCTCCCTTTCTTCGTAGGACCTCTTTCATTAGTCACCTCAATGAATTCTTCCTTCTTCAAGGATTCATGTGATTCAAAGTCCTTCTAGTCAGTAATCCAAGTCAACTCCTACATCACAATCTACAGATTTAGACTGCAATCCTACTAGTTTACCGGCACTATATCATCTATAGGTAAATCCATTTCATCTTCTTCTACTCATGAGACATCTCAGCTTGAATTATAGTTTGTCTCTTCAAGTCATCTTCTTCTATCAATCAAAATCCAATCCCTCTTTTTCCCTTAAGCCCTTTCAACCATATCGCCTACCATATATCTCACCCATCTTCTAAAGATTGATGTTTACATCCACGTCAAACCCTTCACAAGAAATGATGGGCTATGATATCTTTACGATACACTATCCAATTCCTTTTTGGACATGATAAGGTCAAGCCTTCCCCTCATCTACATCATCACACATCTTCTAAAACTTCCATGCTTGTTGGACCCATTTCTTCTAGTCAACCTCCTATGGTCGAAGAACAACAACCTCTACTGATTGATTTCTCTCAGAATGAAGGAACAATTAGACTACATGAAGATATCCCTCTAGAGGATTGCCATGACAAGGATTCTTTCTAGAACTTGATACGCTCACGTATTGGGGAGGAAGAAGGTTGATTCCTTTTGTCAAAATAGAGGAAGAGCCTAAGGTCATGGAACTTGATTCTTCTTCTTATTCCATCTTCACCTTCCTCTGAGCATGATGAGATGTCATAGGTCTAGCATTGATCCATGGCCCTTCTTCTCATTACCCAATCATTCTTTATCTATCATGATTCCTCAATCACAATCACACCACTTGGTCACCATCTGGTAGCCCTAGTCACCATCTTCTTCTTCTATGTGTGGGACACCTCCAAGTATCCTAGTAGCCCATCCTCATCTTCTCTTGGGCCACATCCTAGTAGGCCTTCATCATCTATTAGTGGGTCTTCTCCATGTAGCCCTTTATCTTCTATTCTTGGGCCATGTCCTAGTAGCCCATCATCTTCTTTATAGCCCTCCTTGGTAGCTCATTTTCTACTTATGGGTCACCCCCTAGTAGTCCCTCATTATCTTCTTTTTATTCTGGGGCCACGTCCTAGTAGCCCTCCATTATCTTTCATTTATGAGTCACCTTGGGGTAACCCATTACCTTCTATTCTTGGGCCACATCTAGTAGCCCTTCATCCTCTTCTATCTATTCTGGTAGCCCATCATTTTCTATTCTTGGGCCATATCCTAGTAGCCCAATCATCTTCTATCTTACGGGCCACCTCCTAGTATTCCATCCTCTTCTATCTTTGTCTTAGTATCCCTTCATCTTTAGTCTATCACCTCCTGGTAGCCTATCCTCTTCAATTCTTGGACCATATCCTTTCATATATCACATTATCCTTCTATCAATGATTGGGGTAAGCCCACCACCATCTCTCATCATCAATCATAAACATTCACTTTCTTCTCCCACTTCTCGGGATCAGACAAGTCACATATTATCTTATAAGAAATCCAAATATCTTCTTCATCAAGCTCAGATCAAAACTTCCAAGAGCTCCAAATCTCCCAACAACCAAAGACTCATAAGGTTCAAATCAAATGCAATTCAAGAATTCACATCAATGCACACCATCAAGTATGGCACAAAGTGCATAAACCTCTGGATAGGGAACTCAAGCTCCCACATACAAAATCCATTTTTCAATATAAATCATAGTCATTTGTTGAGTATGAGCTCACCACGATCATCAGATCAGGGATAATATGACTCTTGATAAGAAAACATTCCTAATCTCCCTTATCAAGGAAATCATGAACATTGTTGTTGGATCTTATCACACAAAGTGACATTGTTGGTCCCACCTTTCTAAAAAACAAAAAATACAAATAAATAGAGAAAATATAAAAAAATTAAAAAAAATCGAAGGTACAAAGATCAATCATTGCAATCAGGTATTGCATGCACATGGATGTTATTTCTTCCCTTTATTTTCATTCCTCTGTAAGGAATCCACCATTTTCATCCCTTCGATGATATTTTGGTTAATTCTATTCACATGCATTTTGACATTTTATCTCTATGGTATTCATTTTTGACCTTGGTCTTTCATCACCTTGGTAAATTAAAGAACGACTGACCTCGTAGAGATCCTATCACTATTTACATCTAATAAACTTGTTGTGAAGGAAATTTTGGACATATTTGTTGACACTAGCCAATGTCATCATCACAATCACTTCCACATCCTTCCATCAAGCCATCAGTGGTTCTTAACCCCTTGTCAAAATCAAGAGAGCTGAAATAATTTTTAAAAAGAATCAAAATCAATCAAAAATCAATCAAAAGCTACAAGAAAAAGGAAATTGATATATAACTCTCTCTTGGGGTATTTCCAATAATCTCTACCAGGGCTATGGACGCCTGACTAGAAGTAGAGAAATGTTGTGATTAGAATCAAATACATCTCCCTTGGGGCTATGGATGCCTGGCTAGCAGTGGAGCAATGTAAGGCTCTCCTTCCACCCTCCATTCACAAATCAACTTTGAAAATAAATCATTCCTACACATTGGCTAGTTTGTCTTCACTTGTTGCCTATTAAATCTTCCCTTCAAGAGGTAATTAATTTCCACATGCACACACTAGATCTCGATGAGAAAACAGGATTAGTATGTTACCAAGTGTCTTTTTTTGGACCTTGTTCAGACTCTTACTTTAGTCTGTATCTTGTCTCACGATTTGTGCCTTTGGCTAATCACTTTTTTGTCGTGAGGCTTCTAAGCTACATTCATAACATTCGCATTATTCTTCTACTTCAATCAGAACATCCATGTGTATAGTATTGTTTTTTGCCATGTTTGCGGACACCTTTGTCCCTTTCACAAAAAACAATCTTTTACTTCCTTTCTATCATATGTTTCTTAGCAAGCTTACGTTGGGGTTATCCTTATTCCTTCCTAACACATCATTGTTTTACGTTCATCATCATAATTGAACCTATTCATACTAGCCTTGATCCAATACTCTGCGTGTTAATACTTTTCCTTTGAATGCTCCTACATAACATTAGGGGCATTTTTCACATCTTCACTTTATCGTGTATGCACGTGGCATTTTTCCCTTCTACATCCCATCTATCACTGGGGGCATCCATGTTTCTTTTTCTTCTTGTACATAGCTTCAGAAAACTTTCAAAATCAAAAAAACATTCAAATATGTTTCAAAAAAAAACATTCAAATATGTTTAAAAAAGTCCTAGAAAAAAAAATCATCCTACAAAACACAGCTCTTTGTTCTTATTCATATGCGCGACTTGCGGATCATTTGGATCTACCTCCGTTAATGAAGCTAGTTTACTTACTATGTTTGTACTATGGGCCACAACGAGTTGCCTGGTACTGTGTCGTAGTGCACAATTTATTTTTCATCGGACCCAAGTGTCCTCCATTTTCCCCTTGCATGTATCCTTGCTTGGGGCACCATCATCAACCCTTGTCGTTAATTCACAACATAGGTCAGAACTGAACCTTGATAACAAAAACATTACATTATTGTTTCTGTGTAGGTTAGCTTGTTTACTTTCTCGTATTGCATTACATTATGTATGTTGCATGGAGTTAGGCATATTTTTACTTTCTCGTATTGCATTGCATTTTGTTTGTTGCATGGAGTTGGTATTTTTAGCAATGGACAATTGTTCATATATGGCTTTTCATGTCATACTACACTTTTGTTCATTCTATTTTCAATAAGGACTAATGATGAAGATTTTGGCAATATGATGAAAACATAAGTTGTTTATGCATGGCACTGGATGGATGTTAGCTCAATTCTCCCTTCCTCATACTATTTTCTTCTATATCTACTTTATTCTCTTCACACTATCTACTCTTTTTCTAGGGGCATATTACCAACCCTTCTCAGCAATCTATCTATCTCATATCTTCTTTTCAATTTTCTATCGACCTCTTTCATTTCCCTATCGACACTCAAGCTAGAATCCTCCACCCTACTCAATTTTTAATCCACCCCTTCAAATTTTTATGTCATTTGTGTTTGTCTACTATCTTTTAGAGTGACGTTGCTTATGCCACCCCAAAGAGGGGCAAATGTAGACACCTAAATTCACACAATCTTTGAGACCTCAACATAAAAGCTTGAGTTAAAGGACTCAATTAAACATCAAAATTTCTTATCAAATCACACCTAAGGTACCCCCAAAGTCTTACAAGCAATCTCTGTCAACAAATGAAGGTGAATTTATTTTAAACTGCTTATTTTTAATGCCAGATGAAATCTCTTCTAACAAATGAAATTGAAAATGACAGTAAACTATCAATAAGGATGAGATCTGTGTGATTCCTACAGATTTCAATGCAAGATTGCAACAAGAACAAGGAAAACTGTTTGTAGACATTTAAACATGATAACAGACATCATATTGCTCAAAAAAACATAGATTAATTCAAAATCTTGTTAGATTCATCAGCAAGGGAGAGTTTCTTGAAACAATCTCATACCTCTGTGATGGGCTATGCACTTGTAACCAACTCAACATGAATGAAGATCTCACACATAAAACATTATCTAGGTTTTTTGGAGGGTTTCTCAGGAGATGAGCTTCTCTCAATTTTTTTTTCTAATTTTCGATTTCCTGACCTTTTGCATGTCTCCAAACATGTATTACATATATCTTTCTATTACATTTGATCCTTCTTTCCCAATAAAATAATATCCTAAGGTATTTTACTTTGTTACAGGATTCACTCATGACTTTCTGAAAGTGACACTTAACCAATTTTGCGAGGAGGAGATGCTAGGCATTCAAAAAAGAAAATTATTACAAATCTTCCATCATTCCTTGTCATGGGAGCATGTATTCTTCAACTTTTGCGCCTACAACATCTGGCATCTTCCATCATTTCTACCTTACACTTTACGAATTTGCCTCTGCAACTTTTGGATCTCAAATTTCACGTTTCTGCTCAAGCCCAAACAAAATTTCATTTCAAAAGTACCTCAGATCTACAAATTAAATTTTCAAATTGATTCCATTGAGCCTTGAAGGCAAAAATGACATGAATTCACCAAAAAATTGGTGAAAATTGATGCAAAAATCGCATCAATCTCCAAGCTTCCTAGGAGCTTAAATGGCGGCCAAACTGAAAAATAAATAGTTACCGTTGGTCTTCCTTTATCACTTTAATCTGATCCCTCCACATGTCACAATGTGATTGGAAATGCGTTTGGGATCATTTTTTGACATTTTAACACTTTTTGAAAAAATGTAAAAAATTTGACATTTTTCTCTGCACCCCTCCGCCCTTTGAAAATGAGCTTGACATGTGTCCCAATGTGGGACACATCAGAATCATGACTTCGATTCTACACAATTTCCACCTTTTTTTGAAAAAGGAATTTTTTTCAAGTTTCCTCTGTGGCTCTGCCCTTCCGCAAGACACGTGTCCTCATATGATTGGCTGAGGGGCAACACTTCTCATTTCATAGTTTAATCATATTCTGCGAAGGAAAATTTTTAACAGTTTTCTCCGCCATTCCTTGTCCATTGCTTCTGACACGTGTCTCCCACTGATTCGTTATAGAACCATGCTTCGAAATTACCACTTCAACTCATTTTTCCAAAAGGGAAACATTTCCCTTTTTTAATCCAGGCAGCCTGCTGACCCGTGCAAGCCTTTAATTTTCTTCTTTGTCAGGGCCGCACCTTCTTCTAAGAATTTAACCCTTTTTAGAAAAAAGGTTGAAAATCTTCAAACTCTCCTCGGACATCCACCACTCTGCCTTTCCTTTCAAAACTAAAAATAATAAGGCATTAATTTATTCTAGTGGGATTATGGCCTTGTTTTGCATTTTAGTACTTTTTGCCAAAAAATGCAAAACTTTTCTAGGTTCTCCGCCAGCCTTCCATCCCTATTTCGATGAAAACATGACACATGTCCACCTCTTATTCACCTAAGGGCTCTGTGCTCCAATTTTTTACCTTAACTCCTTTTCACCAAAGGAAAATTTTCCACCATGCCTCCACAGCTCCACCCTTCCCATTTTTTGACTTTTCTAACTGCCACGTGTCACCCTCTGATTGGCTGAGGGCCTGCGGACTTACAGGGGACAATTTAGACTTTTTGCCAAAATCACAAAAATGCTAAGTTGCTTGAGCAGACCCACCAAATCTTGTCCAACCACAAACGCCCACGTATGAGAAGATGTTTGAGCTAAAATTTGACAGGAAAAGCACACCCGTATGACCATCAAAAAATTCAGAAATTGCTAGTGATGCCCTAGAATTCCAAAGATGAATTTGATAGGAAAATGATGCTCGTTTGACTGTCAAAACACACAAAATGCCGAGGGATGACCAAAAATCAATTTTTCCTTCGTGGGTGAAGAAATTTTCGACCAAAGGACAAACGGAATGTGATTCAAAGCTATTTACAACCATGGCAAGGGATTTTTGAGGGCAAATAAGTATAAAACGAACATGATTTCAAGCTCCAAACGCCAAGAAAACATGAGAAAAATGGTAGAGGTGTTTGAATGGGCAAAATTAGGGGAAGGTAATGAGTTTGAAAACAATCCATTACACAAGAATGGAGATACAACTTCACATCATCGATTTCATGAGGAAAAAATGTTTCAGAGCACAAAGAGAAAAGGGGGAAACATGGGAAAATGGCAGAGGATCAAATTGGGCAGCAACAATTACCACCCAAAAGAAATCTTTTGCATGAAATTATTTTTGAACTCCATGCATCTTTGTCTTAGGTTCATTCAAGATTCATGAAAACCTATAAGAGGGATCGTAGAAATGTTTTTGGCAGCTAATGAAGGTAGATATAAAATAGTATATAGATAAATGTGATACATGTCAATGAAATAAGGGTGAGATTGCAGTAACCTCGAAGTTTGTTGTCACCATTGATAATTCCAACCAGGATTTGGACCAATATTTCTATAGACTTCATTAATGTCCTCCCTAAATATGGTGGAATTCAGTGATCTTAGTAGTGGTGGACAACATCTCTATGTACAATTACTTATAATCCTTAGCCTACCCATATACTACCTCAACTATCACCCATGTTCCAATGACAAAATCTATAGCCTCTATGGTACCCCAATTTCTATTGTATCTTGACGTGATGTTGCGTTCATAAGTTATTTCTAGATATAACTATTCCATAGGATAGGTACCTAATTTAGAATGAGATCTTCATCTCACATGCAAACAATTGGCTAAACTAATTTATTAGTAAAAAATGAAGTCGTCAAGATGTGAAACCATCTCATGCCCTAACCCTAGTGCGTAAGGGATTAATGAAGGCGGCCAGGTGGGAGCTCTATCTTCTTGTAAATTCGATAGGGGTAGGGCTACTAGTACAAATGGAGGATCGAGTCCCAAAGGAAATTTTCATATTGGTAAGGTAAAGATCCTTTTGAACAATAGACTTAGTAATGGCAGCACAAGTGAGAGGTGTCTCCTCTACCTTGAATTCACGGTAGTGACGAATTTTATGATGGTTGTGGGGACCATTTAGTAAGGGAAAGAAACAAACAACAACTTCTCCTTCCTTTGTTACTGCTGTATCAAATGAAAAAAGGGCAAGGAAGCTGGTTCCTGCCCTTGAAATTCTTATGCTTAGGCTTGAAGTGGATGTTTTACAATAGGAGACAGTCGTACAAAAAACTTCAGAAGGCTCTCATTTGTCATTTTATAGATCTATGGCCAAAGATTTTTGAGTTATCTAAATGGATCAAAAAGAAATGGGGACCTGAAATCAAGGGTAAGGTTGAGATTTACCCATGTTCAAAAGCTTATTTTATTCCTATTTTTTATTCCTATGAAGAGTCGATATGTTGTTCATGAATGGTTCTAGTTTTTGGGGAGAACATAAACTCATGAAAAAATTATGGTACCCATTGTTTGATCCTTTAACAGATTCTTTTGATTCGATCTTAATCTAGGTCAGATTACCTGGTCTACCTTTACAACTCTAGTTTGACCCTTATTTTAAAGCCATTGGAAATACTTTTGGGAACTTTTTTAGTTGTTGATGCTTCCACAAAAAGTCTCTACATATCGCTTATTCTTCAGATTTTGGTGGATTTGGATGTTTCTCATGATCTTCTTGAGAAGATTAATTTACAGATTGGTGAGAGGGTTTTGATTCATTGATTGGACTATGAAGACCTTGATTTTCTTTATCATAGGTGTTATGAAACAGGTCATTTAATCAAGGATTGTGTGTGATCCAAGATCAGAAATGTTGTTCAAAGAAGGGATAGTGGAAGTGGTCTCTTCCTTGGTACTGCGTTGTGGAAGCTCCTATAGTTCTCGTGAAGGTTGAATCCACCCCTGCTTTGTGTATAAATCCTCTCCAACATCCTCATCTAGATTTTGTTGCTCAGGAAGATTCACCATCTAAGAAGAGTATTTCAAGGGTCGAGTCTACTCTGGTAGTTGAGAAATCTTGTCAAGAGTTTAAATAGGCTCTCTGAAGGAAAATGTGTAATTTTTATAATGTGTGGTTAAGAAGCGGGATCTTTCTTCCCTTTCTTAATTTTCGTATCAGCCTATTTCTTCAATTGGCGTTATCCTCCTATGTGGATTGATGACGAAGATTCAAATAAAGGATATCTAGACTTTGTTCCACAGAATAAGAAAATAATTCCCTCAAAACAGAGTTCAGCGCCAACACATATGACATTAAAATTTCACTCCTCTTCTTTGGGCTGAGTTTTGTTCGTGTTTGGAGGTTTGCTATCCTCTTTCTGTTTGTTGGTTGAGCCATGTTTTTTTGGCACTTTATTGGTTGTTGTTATGATTTTTGTGAGCTTCATTGTAAAATATGTATTTTAATGGCCCTTGGAGCCTTTCCAAGTATTACCAATATAAAAACAAATTTTTGGAAACATTCCTTTGATTTTTTACCACTAGGCACGAAAATAGTAGGCCATGTAGCTACCTTTTGTGGAATGGTGTTACAACACATCAATATCAAAATGCCACCAAAAGACTTCGTATGAAGCAATCTATTGCCAACCTCAACCACCTCTTCTCCATTACACTCTTGGGAGTTATTCAATTCAGGTCATCAACACCTCCCTCAACTAATGGGACCAAATTTCCCCACACTTCTTTTGAAAAATATCCATATGTTGCAAAACTGTATGAAACAACAGAGATGTAAACACCTCTTAGAGTACAAATTCCATGTGGTCCTAGATGTGGCTTTTCTATAGTTACAGCCATATAAACAATCTTCCTTGAAACTCAAATGGTGTCAAAAGCTTCCACTAAAGATTTATGGACATTATAAATCTATCTAAAGTAGTTACTTAAAAGTTGAGATTCCACCTGGATCATGATTTCATCATGTATTTTATCTCCCTTATTTGCATAAAGTTCTTGGATAACACGTCCCTACATAGATATTACTCACTAAGCTTGACAACAAAGGATCCATGCTTTTTTATCTTACTGCAATTCATGATAAGCACTTCCATAAACTTTGCAAGCAATATATCACAAAAGTATTGATCTAGGGGCATGAAATATAACCAGAAAATGCAACTTGTGAACCCTTCTCCGTTTCCAACAATAATCCCCACAATTTCAATTCTCAAAATAAATCTTTTTAAAGGAGAACAATATGTTAATACCCTTATCCTACCCTTATTTTTACATTAAATTAGTGTAATATATTCTACATACATATATGATTAGTAGTTCATCCCTTTATATATTAAGAATAATCCCACATGCATGGGTAGTAATAGATTTGAAGAATAAAACTAGTAATTTAGGGAGTGCTTAACCCGGCAATGGAATCAACAAATACTATTCTTTTGAGATTTCTCAAAGGAGGTTTCCCCATCTAAGTGACCTGCAATAAGATAATGTGAAATTCACTCTTTCCATTTAATAAACTCATCTTCACCACATTTTTTTTATTTGACTTATTCTCTCACATAAGGTTCATTATATGTCAGACTAGTGTTGTGACTTACCCAAAAAATGTGGAAATTTTAAAACAAATTGAAATTTTTGGGGTCAAGTGTTTTAATTTTCAAATTGTTTTCCCTTGAGAAATCTTCAAAGTGAAAATTTTCCAACAAGTAGTCATTTTTGGTGTTTTTTCAGTTCTAAATCCTTTGTGATTGTGGTTATTTTGGGTTTTTATGGAATAAGCAGTACATACTCTCTCAAGCCTTTTGTTCTCTGCATTGTTATTTTTCCCACAATACTCTATTTATTTTTGTGTGAGAGTATTAATGTTTCGGTTAACTTCTTTTAAGTCTTAATGTATTGCGGGGTCTTAGTGTTCCTCGGGGAGATGTTCTATCCAAATCATTGTTCCTCACACTTTCTTATTCCCTACATCCACTTTCCATTTGAAATATTTTCATGCCTCCTTTGTATTGTGGAAATCTCAGGTGTTTCGATAACTCATGACCCTTGATCCTCCTGGGTTTGTGTTCCCAATGTCTTCTTTTTGTCCGCAGTCATCATTAACCCACAAAGTCTTTGTCATAAGTTTTCTAAGCATTAATTTATATTATGGAGATGCAAATACTTGGAGAGCTCGCAACCCTTTATTCTCTATGGGACTTATGTTCCCCATAGGCCCAATTTTCCTACACTTCATTGGGTTTCTTTGTAATTAAGATTGTTTGGGGTATTCTAAGAACTTGCGACCTATGTTCATTTAGGGCACCCTGTTCCCCACAGTCCCACATTTTCCAAAACTATGGAAGCTTTTGCAAACAATACGGATATTTCATAAGTCTAATCCCTTCATGACCCTTATTCCCTTGGGCCCTTATTTCTCCAGCAATTCATCATATCCGCAATAAAAACAAAAAATAAGTAAATTGTTCCATAAATCTTTTCGTTCCCCATTAATATGTTGTGAACTCCTAATTGATCATTTATCCAAGTCTTTTTCAAACAGAAAAGTATAAAAAGGGGTAAATTAATTCATGTTTACCATTCAAAGCTAGATCTTTGAACTGAGCATTGTTCTCCTTCCATTTCCATGCCCTCAATTTCATTTCTAGCTGTAACTTGATCATTTTCCAGCCATTTTACAAAATTTGAATTATGTTGGGATCCCAAGAGCAATGCCATTCTTTGTGTAGCTAAGGTGAGTAATTATGAAACCTCCTATGTGTCTTTAGTGGAAAATAGGTTTTCATACCCTACCGTTTTGTTCTTCCCGAGAACCATTGTTGAACACCCATTCTTTTGAGATGTCTATTTCCTTGCATCTCATCACCTTGAAGTTTCATTATGGGCATTATGAACACATATCCTCTCTACAAATATCAGTACCCAATATTAGGGATGTTGATGCCTGACAGGTAGACCTCGATGACTTGTGGGCCCACATTTACAGAAATAACCCTACTCCAATGGCTTAATGCCACCGGTTTTCACTCTCTTTGTACAATGTGTAGATATTATTCTAGTGTGTGCCTCTTGTTTTGATCTAGAAAAAGAACAAATTAGAGACCCTCGAGGCCAAGTAATTATTAAATTAGATGTCAATTTTATAAATTATTCCTTTAGGATCCCCATCACTGAAGATTCCAATACTCCAACTAGGGTGGAGGATCAAATCCTTTTTAAGCAAGAAAAAGACAAGTACAAGGCAATTATAGCTATGTCTTTCCTTACAACTTAGAAATAAGGAGCTTTAAAGTTTCCTAAAGTTATGTACAGATCAAATTTCAAAGAAGAATTGTCTGATATAATCACTTTGTTGTCTATATTAATGGGCCTCCCCTCTACCAATGAATTTCAGTTTTTGATGTGTTCTTACATAAACATCTTTTTTGAAGGGAAACAAAGCTTGAACTAGGGAAAGATTATTTTGTGAGAACCTCAGTGAACAATTAGCAAATTTATAACAGAGAAAGATAATTTACATGACTTCATACCTCATGTACACAATTGCAACATACAAGGTCTAGTTGGGTATATCTCCAATGGATGATAAGAAGAATGAACCAGTGTATGAATTCTACCCATAGCTAACCTTTGATAACAACAAACAACAATCTAGAAGAATCAATGATGCCTTCACAATCTATATTGTTATACTCTTAGAGGGAAATACAAGTGAAAGGGTGTATGTTGAGGCCAAATAGGTAATTTCAACATATGGTAGTTTGTTCATTTAGTTTAGGAGATTTTGTTATATTAGGTTAGCTGGGTTTGAAGATGCACAATACAACCTCCCCATGTATTGTAATGACAAGATAGTTCTAGTAGAGGTTTGCAGGCAATTGGAAATGTTGCATAGAATATGTAGAGACAAAAAGATCACAGGTATCCAATTCCCAATCTCTTTGGGGAATTATACTTGTAGATGAAGCTTTGGATGCTCAAAATGTACAAAGAAAAATTGTTGCATTCAATTTTTACACCATCCATATGAGATCTTGTTTTAATAACAAAGGTTTTATCTCCAATCAACTTAGAATGAGTTATTACCATTTTCATGTTCTTGAAGACTGTTGAGAGGATTGTTATGATGAATATGAGGTGAGGAGAAGGTATTTTGGATGAATAGATAGTTAAAAAAGAAGTTGAATAGCCACTCTCTCAAAAACACAACATAAAAGATTAAGAAATTTTAATAGATAATTCATCTTCCATAAGAATAAGAAAAAGGAATAAAGGAACATGAAGAAAGTAACTACGAAGGTGGGAGTAAACTATGAGAAGAATGAGAAGAAGATGAGGAAGATAAGGTGGAAATTGTGGAACCATTTTCTACAAAGATGAGCATTCCCAAGATCAACTCATCAGCCAAGGAAGTGTCTTCTTCAAGCATTGAAACATCCACTCTAGAAGTATCTTCTACTCAAACTCTTGATTCCCCTAACACACTTGCATTCGGCCCACATTTTGCTCCACCTTCCAGTGATTCCTTCACATGGATTAAACCCTTGATTGATATTTGGAAGAGAAAGACACTTCTAAATCCATTGCTCCAAGTTTTGAGATCCTCACACTACTAGTCTAGGCATTTGTACCTAAATGATGCCAACAATGACTATCACGCGGTTCCTCACACTTACAACAATATGGGACATAGATTTAGGCATTCACATCAAAATATGCCCATTACAACTAAGCCTCATTTGGTTCTTCATGCTAAAGGGCCCGTTCGGGTACCCCATTCCCCACCTTCATCTCATAGTCGGTGGTATAGTTTGGACACTTTTGATCCAAATTTTTATTCAGATTCCCCTCACTCTTCTTCTAATTTAGATCCAAACTACTCTTCAGACTCCTCTCCATCTTCCGATGAGTCTGATCCAAACTGTTATTCGTATTCCTCTAAATTGAATCCTAAGTTATGTTCCTCCCTTCCTTCACAGGACCTCATTTATCAGTCACCTCAACAACGTCTTCCTCTTTTGAAGATCCATGCAACTCCTAATTCTTCCAATGAATCATCTAATACGACTCCTAAGTCACGGTCCTCCCTTTCTTCACAAGACCTCTTTCATCAGTCACCTCAACAAATTCTTCCTCCTTTAACAATTCATGTGACTCAAATTTCTTCTCTACAATCTTCCAAGTTGACTCCTATGTCACAATCTATGAAATTTAGACTCAATCCTACTAGTTTACCGACACTATATCATCGTATAGGTAAATTCATTTCATCTTCTTCTACTCATGAGACATATAGCTTTATGTCTGCTTCATCTTCTAAGTCATATTCTTCTATCAATTAGAATCCAATCCCTCTTTTTCCCTTAAGCCCTTTCAAGCATATCATACCATCTTCTCACCCATCTTATAAAGATTAATGCCTACATCGATAGAGAAAAATTTGCAAGAAACGATGGGCTAAGATATATTTTTGATGCATTATCAAATTCCTTTGTGGACACAATAAGGTCAAGTCTTCCCCTCATCATCACACATATTCTAAAACTTCCATGCTTGTTGAACTTATTTCTTCTAGTCAACCTCCTATGGTTGAAGAACAACAACCTCTACTGATTGATTTCTCTCAGAATGAAGGAACCATCAGACTACATGAATATATCCCTCTAGAGGATTACAAACAAGGATTCTTTCTAGAACTCGATATGCTCGTGTATGGGGACGAAGAAGTAAATTCCTTTTGTCAAAATGTAGAGGAAGAGCCTAAGGTCATGGAACTTGATTATTATTCTATTATATTATCTTCACCTTCCTTTGAGCATGATGGGATACCATGGTATAGCATTGATCCATGGCCCTTCTTCTCATTACCCAATCATTCTTTATATATCATGATTCATCAACCATAATCACACCGTGGGTCACTGTCTAGTAGCCCTTCACCATCTTCCATGTGTGGGTTGCATCCTAGTACCCCATCCTCATCTCCTCTTGGGCCACATCCTACAAGACTTTTTTCATCTATTAGTGGGTCTACTCTATGTAGCCCTTTATCTTCTATCCTTGGGCCACCATCTAATAGCCCTCTATTTTCTACTTTTGGCTCACCCCCTAGTAGTCCTTCATTATCTTCTTCCATTATAGGACCACATCCTAGTAGCCCTCCATTATCTTTCATTTATGAGTCACCTTGGGGTAACCCATTATCTTCTATTCTTGGGCTGCATAGTAGTAGCCCTTCATCCTCTTCTATTTTTTGGTCATGTTCTTATAGCCTAATAACTTCCATCTTATGGCCATATCCTAAAATCCCTTCATCATCTTATATCAGTAACTCACCTCCTGGTAGCCCATCCTCTTCAATTCTAGGACCATATCCTTTTATTCCATCACATCATCCTTCTACTGATGATTGGGGAAATCCCACCACCATCTCTACCATTCCTATCATCAATCATAAACGTCCACTTTCTTCTCCCACTTCTCAAGATCATATAGGTCATGTAGTCACTTATAAGAAACCCAAATGACTTCTTCATCAAGCAAAAATCATACATTCCATGAGATCCAAACCTCCCAATATGACCACCAACCATGAGGTTTAGAATCCACCATGATTCAAAAATGCACACCAATGCAACCATCAAGTATGGCGCAAAGTGCATAAACCTCTGGATAGGGAACTCAAGCTCCCGTATACAAAATCCATGTTTCAATATAAATCACAGTCATTTGTTGAGTACGAGCTCACCATGGTCATTGAGATCAGAGATAATATCACTCTTGATAAACAAATACACCTAATATCCCTTAGCAAGGAAGTCAAAAACATTGTTGTTGGATCTTATTGCACTGAGTGACATTGTTGGTCCTACTTCTAGAAAACAAAAAATACAAAAAAATGAGAAATCATAAAAAAAAATAAAAGGTACAAATATCAAACATTGCAATTAGGTATTGCATACACATGGATGTTCTTTCTTCCCCTTCTTTTTATTCCTCTATAAGGAATTAAACCATTTTCATCCATTTGGTGATATTTTGGTTAGCCTATTAGCACACGCATTTTATGACATTTATCTCTATGGTATTTATTTGACCTTGGTCTTTTATCACCTTTGGTAAATTAAAGAATGACTGACCTCTTAGAGATCTTATCACAATCATAGATCTAATAAACTTGTTGCGAAGAAATTTTGGACATATTTTTGCTAACACTAGCCAATGTCATCATCATCAATCACTTCCACATCCTTCCATCAGGATTTTTTTGGTTCTTAACCCCTTGTAAATATGAAGAGAGATGAAATAAGTTTTCAAAAATCAAAAGAATCAAAATCAATTAATCAAAAGGAAAAAGATCAAAAATCCAAAAGTTAAAGCAAAAGAAAATTGATATATAACTCTCTCTTGGGATATTTCCAATAATCTTTATCAAGGTTATGGACACCTAACTGGAAGTAGAGAAATGTTGTGATTAGAATCAAATACATATTTTTCAAGGCTATGGACGCATGGCAGGTAGTGGAGAAATGTATGGCTCTCCTTCCACCTTTCATTCACAAATCAACTTTGAAAATCAATCATTCCTACACATTGGCTAGTTTTTCCTCACTTGTTGTCTATCAAGCCTTTCCTTCAAGAGGTAATTAATTTCCACGTGCACAAATTGGATCTCTATGAGAAAACATAGGATTAGTATGTTACCAAGTGTCTTTTCTTGGACCTTTTTCAAACTCTTACTCTAGTCCATATCTTGTCTCACAATTTGTGCCTTTGGCTAATTGCTTCTTCATCGCTAGGCCATAAGCTATATTCATATGATTCACATCATTCTTATACTTCATTTAGAACATCCATGTGTATAAGGTTTCCTTTTTTCCATGTTTGTGGACACCTTTGTCCCTTTCACAAAAACAATATCCCATTTCCTTTATATCATGTATTTCTTGGCCAACGTACATTGGGGGAATCCTTACTCCTTCCTAACACATCATTAGTTTGCTTTCATCATCATGATTGAACCTATCCATATTGACCTTGATCCAGCCTCTGAGTGTGAATATTTTTCCTTTGAATACTCCCACCTAACACTGGGAAATTTTTACATCTTCACTTTCTTACACATGCGCATGGCATTCTGACCTTGTGCATCCCATCTATTGCTAGGGGCATCCACATTTCCTCGTCTTCCTATACATAAATTTAGAAAACTTTCAAAATCATAGCATTCAAATATGTTTTAAAAAAATTATAAAAATAGAAAATCATACTACCAAAATTTCATTCTTTTTTTCTTGCATGTTCTTTTCATAAATGACTTGTGGATCATTTTTAATCTACCATCATTTACAAAAGATAAGTTTCTTACATCATCTATATTCTAGGGCATAACAAGTTGCATGGTACTATTTCGTAGTGAAAAATGATTTATCATTGGACCCAAGTGTCATTTTTTATTCCCCTTGCATGTATCCTTTATTAGGGCACCGCTTTTAGCCCTTGTCATTTCACAGGAATAGGTCAGAACTGAAGCTTGATAACAAAAAAATTGGTACAACTATCTTAGACTTTGTTAGTTTAGCTGTGTGTACTTGTACTCGTATTACACTGCATTATGTGTGTTGCATGGAATTATGCATCATATTACATTGCATCTTTTATGTTACATGGGGTTGGTGTTTTTAGAAATGGACATTTGTTCGTATATGGATTTTCATGTCATACTACATTTTTTTCATTATTTTCAATAAGGATCGATGATGAATATCACTAGCAATATGATGAAAAATAAAGTTGTTTAAAAGGAACTAGATGGATGTTAGCTGATTCCCCCTTCCTCATGCTCCTTTTCTTCTATATCCCCTTTCTTTTCTTTTTCTTCACACTATTCTTTCTTTTGTTCTCTTTCTGTCATCTTTTCGATCATTGATCGAGTTCTCCATCACCCCATCGACAACTGAGGGGGCATCCTTCATTCTACTCATTTTCTTTTACCCTTACAAAAGCATTACTTATTTATACATGTCTACTTTCTTTTAAGTGGGGTTACTTACGCCACCCCAAAGAGGGATAAATGTAGACACCTAAAGTCTTCTCATGCCTATAATCTCCTTTGATTCAATTGATTGATGACACTTCGTTAATTAGCTACTCTTCGCTCCATTCTTGGATGCCCATTTACAACACCTTCTTGGTTTTATTCCTCCCATAAATGATTAATTAGGATAATACACCTAGTAGCTAAATCATCTTCTTATCTCCTTCTCAACTGCTTCTATATAGGTCAAAATAGGGGTAGTATGGGGTAGGATTAGTTGTTTAGAATGATTTTTGGTGGGATATTGACAAGGAAAACTTGACTATGCCAAATCTTTGACAACCCCTACAACATTTGAACAACTATCAGATTAAATGCTTCAAAACAGTCATGATGTTCTTTCAACCAAAAGAGATACACAAATGGAGGCCCAGGTTTTCACTCTTCACACAATCTTTGAGACCTCAACACAAAATCTTGAGTTAAAGGACTCAATTAAACATCAAAATCTCTAATCAAATCATGCCTAAGGTACCCCCAAAGGCTTACAAGAAATCTCTGTCAACAAATGAAGGTGAAGTGATTTTAAACTGCTTATTTTCAATGCCAGATGAAAGATCTTCTGATAAATGAAATTTCAAATGCCACTAAACTATCAATAAGGATGAGATCTATGTGATTCCTAAAGATTTCAATGCAAGATTGCAACAAGAACAAGGAAAACTGTTTGCAGACATTTAAACATGATAAAAAACATCATATTGCCCAAAATAACATAGATTAATTCAAAATATTGTTAGATTCATCAGCAGGGGAGAGTTTTAGGAACAATCTCAGAGCTGTGTGATGGCTATACACTTGTAACCAACTCAACATGAATGAAGATCTAACATAGAAGACATTAACCAGGTTTTTTGGAGGGTTTCTCAGAAGATGAGCTTCTCTCAAAATTTTCTCGTGATTTTCAATTTCTTGACCTTTTTCATGTCTCGAACATGTATTATATATCTCTCTATTACATTTGATCCTTCCTTCCCAAGAAAGGAATATCCGATGGCATCTTAGTTTGTTACAAATTCATCATGATTCACAAACATGGACGTTTAACATATTTGCAACAAAAGTTGCAAGTGTTTCAAAAAAGATGAATCATTACAAAATTCACATCATTATCCATTGTGGAGGCACGTTTTTCATCTTCAAAGCATGTAGACCCCCTTCCTTTCATTATTTCATCCTTATCCCTCCAAAATTTGACTCTGTAACTTTTGGATTTGATATTTCACGTTTTTGGATGGGTTAGGGAAAAAATTTATTCCAAAAACATCTTTGATCTTCAAATTGATCCTCAAAACCAATTGCATTGGTCCTTGCAGGCACAAATGACATGAATTTGCCAAAAAATTGATCAAAATTGATGCAAAAAATGCATTTCCACACTTCCTAGAGCAAAAATGGTAGCCAAACTAAAAAATGCACAGTTACCATTGATTTTCCTTTCTCCCTTCAATCTGAGCCCTCCATGTGTCACAATGTGATTAGAAATGGGCTTGGGATCATTTTTTGACATTTTAACACTTTTGGAAAAAAGTAAAAATTTGACATTTTTCTCCGCCCCCTCTGCCCTTGAGATTTGGTGCTGACACGTGGCACAAAGTGGGCCCCATTGGAATCACGGCTCGATTCTACACATTTCCACCTTTTTTGGAAAAAAGGAAAAATTTCAAAATTATCCCCATGGACCCGCACCTCCTCTTTTGTCCCTGACATGTGGTGATCCCTGCTTCGCTGTGGGGCCATAACTCCCTTTTTTGCTTCGTACTTCCTCCACAAAATTTCAAAGTTTTCAAAATTCATCGGCGGCCCGCACTCCCCTCTACCATTTTATTTTGACACGTGTCTCACTCTGATTCATTGTGGAGCCATGCTTCAAATTATCACTTTAACTCATTTTTCCAAAAAGGCAACATTTCCCTTTTTCCTCCAGTGGCCCGCTCTGCCCGAATCCTGTCACGTATCGTCTCTTGATTGGCCCGACAGACCCGCGGCCCTTTTCACAACTTTTGTTCCCATTCGCCAAAAAGTAAAATTTTCTAATTCCTTCACCAGCCTTCCATCCCACTTTTGATGAAAAAAATGACACATGTCCACCTCTTATTCACTTAGGGCCTGCGCTCTGAAGCCGCCACATGTTCCGTTCTATTTTGTTGCAAGTCTGCACTCTAAAGCCGCCACGTTTTCCATTCTGATTCATTATGGGCCATAAGAATTTTCTTTGTACTTTAACTCTTTTTTCCAAAATTCCTTAAGGCACAAAAAGACCCACCCATCCACCTTCACTCTACTTGTGACACGTGTACCTCCTCTGGGACCTGCGGAGCTGCGGAGGCAACTTGCACTTTTTTCCAAAACACAAAAAATGTTAAGTTTTTCGAGCAGAACCACAAAATCTTGTCTAATCACAAACGGACATGTAGGAGAAGATTTTGAGCTAAAATTTGATGGGAAAAGGATGCCCGTATGACCATCAAACAACACAGAAATTTCCAGTGATGCCCTAGAATGCTGAAGATGAATTTGACGGGAAAATGATGCCCGTCTGACCGTCAAAACACAGAAAATGCTAGGGATGCCCTAGAATTTTATTTTTTCTTCATGGGTGAGGAAATTTTTGATCAAAAGACAAATGGAAAGTGATTCAAAGCAATTTATGACCATGGCAAGGGATTTTTGAGGGAAAATAAGTATAAAATGAACAATTTCAAGCTCCAAAGGCCGGGAAAACACGGGAAAAATGGTAGAGGTGCTTTAACGGGAAAAATTAGGGCAAAACACATTTCTCCTTAGAAAATTAGGGCAAGGTAATGAGTTTGCAAACAATCCAATGCACAAGAATGGAGCTACAACTTCACATCATCAATTTCATGAGGAAAAAATGTTTCAGAGCACAAAGAGCAAAGGGGAAACATGGAAAAATGGTAGAGGATCAAAATGGGCACCAACATCGGCTCCTGCTCGAGGATGGGCACTCCCAGTGAGTGCCACAAGAACAAAAGTAGACCAAGTGCCAAAATAATCCATTGGGAAAATGGAGTCATGAGCCAAAGCCACCAAAAAACTAGCTGAGAAACCAACAAAAATGGCTGCCACACACCAAGGAAAACCACGAACTGAAAAAACACCAAAAACAGAGCAAAAAACAAACACTATACACTGTACAAGTGGTGCATACCTCAAATTTGGGGATTAATCCAAGAAATGCTTCAGATGCCTACCATTAACAGGTAGTTCAAGCAATTCCCCATCTAATTCCTTGAGAAAAAAGGTATTTTCACCAATTTTGATATCAATGGAGTAAGGGCCCATCCACAATGCATCAAATTTACCATGTTTTCTCTTATCGTCATGCCTGTTATCCCATAACAATACGAGATCTCCAACATTTAAATCACTAGGAGTGACCTTCTTGTCAAACAACCTCTTCAACTTCTCTCTGAATCTGACATACCTTTGGTGGGATGCTCTTCTTTCTTCATCCAGCTCAACAATCTGATTAATCCTTGCTTCATATGGACTGACCTCTTGATCTTCAAGTTGTTGAACAAACTGAAATGAAGATAATTGTAGATGTAAGGGTAGAAGAGCTTGAGTTCCATACACCAACTCAAATGGGCTCTTACCAGTAGCTCTTTTGGCAGTGATTCTATCAGCCCAAACTACAAATTTCAGTTGTTCACCCCATTTTCTCTTGTTCAACTCCAAGGTTCTCCTAATGATCTTCAACAAGTTCTTATTGTTGGACTCAGCTTGTCCATTTCCTTGAGGGTTATAATTTGAAGCATAAGTCAGATTGGTTCCATACTCCTTGCACATTGCCATCAAGGGTTTAGCTCTGAAACACATGGCATTATCAGCAACAATCTTTACTGGCACACCAAATCTGCATATGATATGATTCAATAAGAAGTCCATAACAACTTGGTGTGTTGTTTTCTTGGTGGGGATTGCTTCTACCCACTTTGTGAAGTAATCTGTGGCTACAAGGATCCACTTATGTCCAGCACTAGAAGGGTCTGAAATCTCACCAATGAAGTCCATTCCCCATTGTTTGAAAGGAGCTTCAATTGATACAGGTTGCAAAGGAAGGGAGCCTGAAGCTTTCATTCTTCCAGAGAAACGCTGGCAACTTTCACATTTTCTAACCAGCAGGGTTGCATCTTTGAAGAGAGTAGGCCACCAATAACCAACTCTCAAAATTTTGTGTGTTGTAACCCTTCCAGCAAAGTGTCCTCCACAAACTCCCCCATGGAAATCAACAACTATTTTGGGAGCTTCATCTTCAGTTATACATTTCAAGAGGACACCTTCAGGGTTCTTCCAAGCCAGCCCAAAGTCAGTGATGATGTATTTTTGAGAAGCCAACTTGAGGGCTCTTTTCTAATTTTTATTTAAATGATCAGGGCAGCATAGGTGTCTGAGGTAAAAGATTACATCCTTGTACCACTCAGAACTTACCAACTTCTCAAGAACATCTGCCCTTTCTTCCTCTACTTCATTCACTTCCATAGTCTGCAAGTTTCTCTCAGCCATGAGCTTAGCAAGACCCAAACCTCTTACCAACTTTTTGGTTTGGATGTCCATGTCATACTCCTACAGTTTGTTCACCCATCTACATATTTTTCTTGAGATCTCCATCTCTGATAAGATGTCTTTTACCATGGTGTGGGGAACATAAGCAACAACTTTTGAACTTAAGATATAAGGCCTGAAAACCTTTGTTGCTTTCACCAAGGAAAATGCTTGTTTTTCCATGATTGTGTACTTTAACTCAGCAGCTTGTAAAGCCTTGCTAAAGAAGGCAATAGGCCTCTCAGCCCCATCTTCATCCTTTTGCAGCAAAATAGATGCAATGGTATTTTCAAAAGCAAAGGAGAAGATTTGGAAAGGCTTCTTGTAATTCGGAGCTGCCAAGACAGGTGCATGTTTCAATGCTTCTTTGATTCCTTCAAAATCCTGAATAGTAGCCTCCTCCCATTTGATAACTTGGTCTTTCTTTAACATGCATGTAATAGGAAGAGTCAATTCAGAAAAATTAGACACAAACCTTCTAATGAAATTGATCTACCCAAAGAAGGATTGGATGCCCTTCTTTGTTCTTGGAATTGGAACCTTGTTGATTGCTTCTACCCTCTCAGGGTCAATCATGACACCAGCCTTTGAAACAATATGACCAAGAAACTTGGCCTTTTGCACCCCAAAATGATACTTCTTTGGATTGAGAGAAATTCCATATTCTCTACATCTGATCAACATTCTTTCCAAGTGCTGCAAGTGATCTTTTCTGCTCCTTGAAAACACAGTCACATCATCCTGATAAACTGCAATGAAGTCATTTATGTAACCAGAAAAAGCAACATCCATTTCTCTTTGGAAGGTAGCTCCAACATTCATAAGACCAAAAGGCATTCTTACATAAACATATGTTCCCCAAGGAGTGGTAAAGGTAGTTTTAAATCTTTCTGACTCCTTGACAACAACTTGATTGTAGCCAGAGAAACCATCCAAGGTGGACAACAATTCAGATCCAGTCACTAACTGCAGCATGTTTTCCATGTTTGGAAAAGGATAATTTTCCTTCAATGAAGCTCTATTCAGATTTCTGAAGTCTACACAAAGTCTGATATCTCCATTTTTCTTTCTGACTGGCACAAGGTTTGCAACCCAAGATGAATACCTTGTGGGCTGAATGATCCCTCCCTCCTTCAGTTTCTTCAATTCATCTTGCATTTTCATGGAGAGGAGTGGATTAATTGGCCTCTACTTTTTTCTGAAGGGCTTGGCATTTGTTTCAAGAGGAATCTCATGCTGAAACAAGTCCTCTCTGTATGCTTTCAGCTCTGAATAAGACCAAGCAAGACAGTCCTGATATTTCTTCAATAGTTGAACATAGGACTATTTTTCCTCTTTGTTTAGATTGCTACCCAACCAAACTTTTCTTGGTTTATCATTAGTGCCCAAGTTATGCTCTTCCACATCCCTTGAGGTAGACATGTTTCTATTGATGATGTAATCAACATTGTTAAAATTTGACTCAAGTGCAACAAGACCTCTAGGAATGGTGTTAGTTTTCAATTGGATAATATCCTTTCCAAACAAAGTCTCTCTTCCTCAGTCACACATACCATTGGTTCCCAATCAATATTCTGATCTACAAACTCACCTTGATTTTGTAAGAACCTTTGCACTTGAGCATCATCATTAAACACTTGCCAATGCTTGATGTTGTTAGGGACAGCTGGCCTAGTTAACACTTCAATATTGTACTCACAATAAGGTGAAATGGTGTAATTTCCAAATCTTGACCCCAACACTGCCAACTTGTCAGCAGCAGCATTGAAACTTCTGTCATGATGCACAATGTTGAAGGAATCAAACATCTCAATTAGATCCCAAACTGCATGTTTGTACTGTTTCATCCGCTGATTTTTTGTAGCATACAGTTTTCTTATTTTCTTGACAACTAACTCTGAATCTCCTTTTGCAATGATGTCCTTGACACCATACTTCCATGCAATTCTCAGACCCAACAACAAGGCTTCATACTCAGCAATGTTGTTAGTACATTCAAAATTAAGCTTGAAGGAAAAAACAAACTCTTCCAAGCTAGGAGAAATCAGAATTATACCAGCACCATTTCCAAATTTGGAGCAAGCTCCATCAAATAGCAAGGTCCAAGGAGAACCTACCTATTCAAGGCACTTTGACTGATCCATCTTGTTGCTCCTTACCATCAGCAAAACCAATGAAATTATCAACATCAACATCAACAAATAATACTTCATAAGAATCATTGTTTGGATCCTCAATTAGATGCAACATCTTCTTTTCTCCATATAATTTGACAAGGCTTCCTTCAATGGGAATGGTGGAAAAATACATATCCATTTGGACACTCCCTCCAACACTTGTAGCCCACTTTCTTGACAATAACATACCCCATTTAGCAGGGCAATCAACAATCACAACATCCAATTTTAAATTCCTCCCAGGATAAGATGCAAGTTGCACCACCAAACCCTTCACACAACCAACTACCAACACTTCTCTTGAGTCCATGGTAGTACACTTTCCATAGGCTGTTGTCACTTTGATATCCAACTCATTCATGACTTCTAGAGGCATGACATTACATGATGCACCAGAATCAAACATACAATTGTGAAGTAGTCTATCCTTTATGATCAAAGTTGTAAAGAATGGATCAACATTCAATTGGGAATCAACCAAGGATGTCCCCAAGTATACCTCAGGTGTTTCTCCAAGATCCTCTAATGTTGGTGGTGTTTCAAGGTCTGCAATGATTTGAGGAGGAGTTTCAACAACGTTTACATTTCTGCTTGGGGTACTCTTCTCCTCTTTCAATCCTAGGTACTCAAATGCTCTCTTCTTGTGCTCAGGAATCCTAAGCAACTCAATGATTGGAACACTCACTTTGATTTGGCTCAATACCTGGGCTATGTCATATGTAACACTCTTTGGCAAGGCAGCATTGGAATGGAGACAAGCAAATTCATTAAATGGCGTGGGATTCTTAGCAGCTTGGGCATGAGGAGGATTGTAATTTTTTCTTAGGAAAACAGAGATCTTGGTAGGTGCTTCTCTTCTAGAAGCTTCTTTTGGAATACTTGTAAGCAAGGGTGTTTTAGGTTTGGCTTGAGGCCCAACTCCCTTAACAACCTTGCTCCTAGTGTTATACTCTTTCTCTTGAGCCACAACAACATTCATTAACAATTGTCTATCTTCCTCCGAAGGGATACCACCATCATACTTCTTAATCATCAAAGCTCTTAAGTATTCAAAGTCATTGTTAGGAATTTCAAAAGCTTGCACTACATCAACTTCAAGAGTATGAGGGGGAAGAAATACTTGTACCCATTTGATGCAATCCCAAAAGGTTGCAGCTGTCCTTGCACTTATTACCTCAGTTGATGTTGCTCCTTCTTGTGAGCTTGAAGAACAACCCACCATGCAAATATCATCATCAGTACCATCATCATTATTAGCTTCACCATCTTGCTGGTCCACTTCACATGGAGGATGGGGTAGAAAACACCTATCACACCAATCAATATCAGCAACTTCCTCAACAGCAACAACCCTAGCAGTTAGGGGATCAGGTAACACTCTTCCTTCACGTGCTTGAGGATGTCTATTTGCAGACCCCATGGGTCCTTTCCCTCTATCATCAGATCTCTGATCACCCCTAGGATGATTGGAAAATATGTCATGGTTTTGTGCTTTTTGCTGACCTTGTGAAGTCTACCCAATTCCCTTCTCATCTCTTGCCAACTTGTAGGAAATCTCTTTGACAGCCCCTGCCAAAGTTTTCACCACTTCCTCCAAGTCTACACTCTTGCTTGCTTGAGGTTTTTCAGGGTTTATCAACTTTACACCATCTCTCTTAAGAGGTTTCCCAATGGAATTAATGTTATTTTCAATCTGCAGTGCCATGGTAAAGGCCTGCCTTAAATTGGTAGGGTTCTTGTCTCTTAGGTAATAGGCTGCCTTCTTATCAAATGCATCTGCATATTTGATCAAGCATGACTGATCACATGGCCTCAAATTAACTGGCAGCCTTCTCAAAGTTTTGTTAAACCTTGTGTTGAAGTCATGAACTGATTCATTGGGGTTCTTCTTGATATTTTCAAATTCAGACAAGAGAAATCTAGGATCAGTCTTGTCACCATATTGCAATCTAAATGCATTGTTCATTTCAGTCCATGAATCAATAGAATTATCAGGCAGAGCCTTGTACCAATCCCTTGCATCCTCTTCTAGTGTATGAATGAACAATTTAATATACACATCTTCATGCTCAATCTCAAAGTCCTCCATCATGTTAACAAAAAGTTTGAGATGTTGATCACCAGTTATAGCATTGTTACCTTGGAACTTTGGCAATCTATTCTAACATCTTGAGGGACAGCATTAGGATAACCAGCCATTCCTCTAAAATTTATTGGGTCAAAGGTGTTAACAACAAATGGAGGTCTAGGCTGAGCCATATTGTTTTGAGGTGGTGATCTTGGAGGAGAAACAAAATGATGAGGAGTGAGAGGTCTTTGGGGCTCAAGAATTTGGTTCACAAAATTGGTATTCTCTAGGTGCTGATTTTCTTGGAAAGTTTTACTAGAATTGAAACACACAGGTGCAGATTGAAAAAGGAACTCACCAGGTACAGTAGAAGGACCTTCACTAGTTGAGACAAAAAAATTTATGAGAGGATTGATTGAATCAGAATCACTTGAAGAAGAGTGATAATCCTCTACCAAAATCTGATCTCTCTCACCAATGGATATACCTTTGCTTGATGTCTGACCTTCAACAACCTTCCAAACTTTTCTTTCCTCTAAAACTATCTTTCCCAATTCTTGAAATAACTTTCTACTTGGGTCCCTCCTGAAGAGAGATCTTCTTCCTTCCAGTTTTGCAGAGATTAGCAACACAAAAATAAATGACAGAAAGCTAAGACACTGGTATTTATCAAGATCAAATCAACATGGAGTCGCCACTAAGGAATTTCACCCTAGTTGTGCAAATGCACTAAAATACTCTGTCAAATACCTATCAGCACTGAAAATCTTGCCAAACTTTATAGATCAGACCTTCCTTTTCTTGAATCTATCAACCAAAAATGCAAATGAAGTGCAACCACTGCTGGAAACTGATAAAATTGTAGGCAAGAACTTATATCTTCACTTAATCCTTACAAATCTGATTATAAAATGATGCTTCAACAATGTACTTGCATGCAACATTTGTAAGAAACATTACCAGGGTTTGACATGTATCCAAATATCTCAAATATTTTCAACAACTCCCCGGCAATGGTGCCACTGGTGTTGGTACCCAAATTTGTTCTCCTTTTCAGTCTGAGCAGCATCAGAGATATGGCATGAAGCTTGAAGACAGATAGATCATGATGTATGTCATTTTGTAGCTGGGGATGTGATCTAACTGGCACTCAGATTTGTGGAGAGATGGATAGCACTCAAATAGGACTTGATCTTGTCCTAACTGTTTTAGGTTGTGCCTTTCAACCAAGGTAAGAGGACCTATTTTGTAACCCTCAAATGGTGAAGGAGATGAAGATATCCCTCAATTTGTACAAATATTATGAAGGGGACTTGGGAAAATATGATCAACACTCAAAATCTGACTTTCACAAGTTGTCACTTCCAGATTATGGAGATACTTTCAATGCAAGGCAAGGGTTACTGAAGACATTTTGAAATCCTGATCTGTTCTACATACTTTAGCAAATGGATTTTGATCTTCTGTGGGTATACAGGTCAAAAAAAGGGGTAGTATGGGGTAGGATTAGTTGTTTAGAATGATTTTTGGTGGGATATTGACAAGACAAACTTGACTATGCCAGATCTTTGACAACCTCTACAACATTTGAACAACTATCAGATAAAATGCTTCAAAATAGTCAGGATGTTCTTTCAACCAGAAGAGATACACAAATGGAGGCCCATGTTTGCACTCTTCACACAATATTTGAGACCTCAACACAAAATATTGAGTTAAAGGACTCAATTAAACATCAAAATCTTTGATCAAATCACGCCTAAGGTACCCCCAAAGGCTTACAAGAAATCTCTGTCAACAAATGAAGGTGAAGTGATTTTAAACTACTTATTTTCAATGCCAGATGAAAGCTCTTCTGAAAAATGAAATTGCAAATGCCACTAAACTATCAATAAGGATGAGATCTGTGTGATTCCTAAAGATTTCAATGCAAGATTGCAACAAGAACAAGGAAAACTATTTGCATACATTTAAACATGATAACAGACATCATATTGCCCAAAATAACATAGATTAATTCAAAATCTTGTTAGATTCATCAGCAGGGGAGAGTTTCAGGAACAATCTCAGAGCTGTGTGATGGCTATACACTTGTAACCAACTCAACATGAATGAAGATCTAACACAGAAGACATTAACCAAGGTTTTTGGAGGGTTTCTCAGAAGATGAGCTTCTCTCAAAATTTGCTCATGATTTTCAATTTCTCCACCTTTTGCATGTCTCAAAACATGCATTATATATCTCTCTATTACATTTGATCCTTCTTTCCCAAGAAAATAATATCCTATGATATCTTATTTCTTTACGAATTCATCATGATTCGCAGACAGGGACATTTAACATATTTGCAACAAAAGTTGCCAGGTGTTTCAAAAAAGGTGAATCATTGCAAAATTCACATCATTATCCATTGTGGAGGCACATTTTTCATCTTCAAAGCATGCAAACCCCCTTCCTTTCATTATTTCATCCTTATCCCTCCAAAATTTGACTCTGCAACTTTTGGATTTGATATTTCACATTTTTGACGGGTTAGGGAAAAAATTTATTTCAAAAACATCTTGATCTTCAAATTGATCCTCAAAACCAATTGCATTGGTCCTTGCAGGCACAAACGACATGAATTTGCCAAAAAATTGATCAAAATTGATGCAAAAAATGCATTTCCACACTTCCTGGAGCAAAAATGGCGGCCAAACTAAAAAATGCACAGTTACCATTGATTTTCCTTTCTCCCTTCAATCTGAGCCCTCCACGTGTCACAATGTGATTGGAAATGGGTTTGGGATCACTTTTTGACATTTTAACACTTTTGGAAAAAATGTAAAAAATTTGACATTTTTCTCCACCCCTCCGCCCTTGAGATTTGGCGCTGACACGTGGCACAAAGTGGGCCCCATTGGAATCGCGGCTCGATTCTTCACATTTCCACCTTTTTTGGAAAAAAGGAAAATTTTTCAATTATCCCCACGGACCCACACCTCCGCTTCTGTCCCTAACACATGGTCGATCATATGATTGGCTGAGGGGAAGCCATAACTCCCTTTTTTAATTCCTTTTCCTTCAAAGGAATTTTTTCAAAAGTTTTCAAAACTCATCACGGCCCGCACTCCCTCTGCCATTTTCTTTTGACACATGTCTCCCTCTGATTCATTACAGAGCCACACTTCAAATTACCACTTTAACTCATTTTTCCAAAAAGGAAACATTTCCCTTTTTCCTCCGGTGGCCCGCACTCCCTTCTACCCCTGATCCTGCCATGTGTCCATTCTTGATTGGCCTTGTGGACCCACAACCTTTTTCACAACTTTTGCTCCCTTTTTCCAAAAAAGTAAAAAAAATTTTAAGTGCTCTGCCAGCCTTCCATCCTACTTTTGATGAAAACATGACACGTGTCCACCTCTGATTCATTGAGGGCCTGCGCTTTTTCACAACTTTTTCTCCTATTTCGTTCTGAAGCAAAAAAATTCTAAGTCCTTTTCCAGCCTTCCACTTTTGATCTGAAGCTGCCACATGTTCCATTCTGATTTGTTGCGGGCCCTAGGCATTTTCTTTGTACTTTAACTCTTTTTTCCAAAATTCCTTAAGGCACAAAAAGACCCACCCATCTGCCTTCACTCTGCTTGCGACACGTGTACCTCCTCTAGGGCCTGCGGAGCTGTGGGGGCAACTTGCACTTTTTTCCAAAACACAAAAAATGTTAAGTTTTTCGAGCAGACCCGCCGAACCTTGTCTAATCACAAACAGCCACATAGGAGAAGATTTTGAGCTAAAATTTGATGGGAAAAGGACACCCGTATGACCGTAAAAGAACACAGAAATTGCCAGCGATGCCCTAGAATGCTGAAGATGAATTTGACGGGGAAAATGATGCCCGTCTGACCGTCAAAACACATGAAAATGCTTTAGGGATGCCCATAAATCAATTTTTTCTTCATCCAAAGAAGAAAAAGATCAATAGACAAATGGAAAGTGTTTTTAAGAAATTTATGACCACGAAATGGATTTTTGAGGGAAAATAAGTATAAAATGAACAATTTCAAGCTCCAAAGGCCCGGAAAACAAGGATGGGAAAAATGGAAGAGGCATTTGAACTAGAAAAATTACGGAAAAAACACACTTCTCCTTAGCAAATTAGGGCAAGGTAATGAGTTTGCAAACAATCCAATCCACAAGAATGGAGCTAGAACTTCACATCATCGATTTCATGAGGAAAAAAAGTTTCACAGCACAAAGAGCACAGGGGAAACATGGTAAAATTGTAGAGGATCAAAACAAGCACCAACACATCCTATCTTGTTCTTCAAAACTGGAATTTCCTTATTTCCTGATGCATTCTTGGATTATATCAATTTGGTTCTTGCTCTTGACTATCCATTTTGTACTTACCATATGCTTGGGCTAAGTTCTTGTCTTCATATCAAGTTCTTGGTTGCATTTGTATCCCAAACTTTGTTCTTTATCATCTCCTTCCCTCTCATTAGTTTGTAGACTTGATTTAAATTCTTGGTAGACCTATCATTTTCTTACATATTCCATTTTCATTGCATTCCTATTCGTAGTTTTTCTACCAAGAAAATTAGGAATAATGTATCCATGGTTTATCCTCTCTTTTGAATGAGAAACTTGGTATTTTTTCTTATTACATTCCATTTTTCTCTTTTCTTCACTAGGAATAACTTTCAAACATATATCCTCTTCTTCTCTAACATGTATAATATGTTTCATCTTCAATGCTCCATTGCTAGTAGTCTTTCTTTTCTCACTAGCTCTTTTCTATTCTTCCAAGAAAATTTCCCATGCCTCATAGAAAGGAATTTAATCTTCATATTCCTCTTGATCAAGTTCAAAGTCTTAAACTCTATCCTTACTTTCTTGTACCAGTTGTACTTGCTATCTTTTAGCTTCATCTTCATTCAAGCGTGTTTAATTTGATCCTTTTCTCATCCACCTTCAATTATTTTATTTTACCTTCATCATAGTTGTCTTTATACCTGTAAGCACACACTCATATATTAAGTTAGATAACAAAACAAGATCCCATAAGGCCCTAATGAGAGTATTCTTCATAGACATTTCCTTCTTCTCTTTTCTTTCCATATTATTCTCTTCCTTGTTCTCTTCAACTAGAACTCTCTTCTAAATATCTTTTTCACATGGTATTTCATTTTCATTCATCATTCCATGAGTATATTTCACAATTTCATTTTCCAAAGAAATCATATTTTGCCTCTTCTTCTCCTCCATAAGTAGCTTAATAGGCCACTTTATCTTCTTTCTCAACTTCCATACAAACTCTTGGACCTTTTCTTCCATCATGGTTTTTATCATGGATTCCAACTTCTCAATCCTTTAGATAACTTTTGAGAGTAACTCTTTCCTTCTTATGCTTTTATTCACTTTGTTATGATCTTTTTCTTCTTCTAAGTCTTTGAATTTGTTTCCCATGTATTCTTTCAACTTCTCCTTAAGATATTCACCCAAGTATCTTTCACCTTGGTCTATTGATATTAATAAGTCCTCACCTAGGTCTCTTGCACCCTATTCTCTTGCTCTTATCAAATAGCTTCAATATTATAGGCCTTCTACTTTCCTTAGATGCTTTACTATGATTACCAACACCTCAGCTTGTCTCTTTTGAACAAGTTTCTCTCTTAGCTTCTCAACAAATCAACCATTTATCACTTCACCACTTTTTAGGTACACACATGCCTAAGAGATCATCAAAACTAATCCATTTAATGATAAAATAGAATATTCAAGCATCAAAGCTCCTAAATTATGAAGAAGATTCAAACATCTAGGATCTGTGGTACTACATGCAAAGACTAGGAAAGATCCATTATTCAAAGCTTAACTTTATTCAATGAAATTTGAAGAAAGATGCAATGTTCAAGGTTCATAATTTACATTCATTCATAAATAATAGGTTTCATGCTTTGATACAAAATGATGCAGAGGGATAAGACATTCCAACATACATTAAAATTCAATTAAAGATCAACAACTTCACTCAACATGTTCTGCAAAGAGGATCACACCAGGTAGCCTAAATTGGATTAAATATGTAAATTTTCCTCTTTACCTCCTTGAATAGCTTATTCATTCTCAATTAGTTGTTTCACACAGTCCTTGTACCATGAACAATATCACCTTATCTCTATAATGGATCTCTTGTTATGAAATAAAAAACTTCATCAATTCTTACTTTCCTTAAACTTGCCTTCCCTGGATCTTAGGACACAACAAGTAGCTTTTTTATGTTTATCCTTCTCTAATTATTCCAACACCTTTACCATATTTCAACACCTTAATCCATGCTAAATACACCTATGTAAATTATTCATAATCAAGGGAATAACCATCTTACCCATATTATGAAAATTGTCCTTCTCTCTTCATTAGCTCTTAGTCAAAATAGAGAAAAATTAGATTCTTTATCATTCAAAGACTTCTTCCAACTATTTTCCCTTTTTAATACTCATAACACAATGTTAGATCCATTATAAACTTGCCTTAAAAGACATCAAATCATCAAACTTGACCTTTCTACCATAAATTATCTTCTAGGTGCCCTTATGACAATGCATCATGCTAGCTTCATGGTTAAAATCATCTAGAACTACCCATCAAGAAGTAAGAACACCTTCAAATACCCATTAGAGAAAACATAGCTATGTGTCCTCTTATTCCTATCACCTTTCCTCTCTCTTGGCTCACAGCATTCCTTCGAGCCCTGGTTTTAGGTATTTTTTGCATAATTTCCATCACAAAGTATTTCATGATAAAGTGAAGGTGTTTCAGGATACCCATGTTATTTCTAGGTGCAAAGTTACAAGATTGAATGCCAAACATAACCACTATTTCTTTGTAAATGAACCCTTCCTATTAGGCTTCCAACTGTGTGCCCTAAGCTTTCCATAGACTGTCATGAATCACTTTGGATGCATCCAATGAAATTACAAAATTCCTTTTAAATATCTTAAAGGACTTCCTCAACATAATTTCTACCAAGTTCCATGATAAGATTCATTGATTTGTGCCTACAACTCTCAAACCCTAGCTAGGGTCTCCTAGAAACCCAATAAGAAATAATTGATCATAAAATCTTCCAAATATAACTTCAAAGCCTAATATTCTACGTGAGGGTTTTTTTCATCTATTTCACATGAATATTTTACTAGTAAGGCTTGAATATCATGTACAACTTCTTTTCTACTTATTTTCATATTGTCCCCATCTATAGCTACATAGTTTCTCTTCCCTCCAATGGATGTATTCAACCAAAAAAGGATTATTTAAACAAGGATTTCAATAAACAACTATTTTACTCATATTTTCATGATAGAATCAATAAAATATCATGCTAATAGGGCCTTTCCCAATATTCTTTAATCACACATTGTTTCTTAGTCACAAACTTCCTCAACCAAAGTAGGGTAGCCTGAGTTAAGCTCCTTGACTACATGATTTATGCTTGGTAGACTTCTTAGACACCTTATCATAGATTGCACAAACTCTAACATATCCAATCCAAACTCTATTACATTTTCATTATTATAAGATCTCATCCAATTAAACAAATATACTTCACACAAGCTTTGTAATCATAGTCATGTTTGCATGCTTCATCAAGACAACATGCTCACAAAGGAGAATAGAGTAAGTAGATTCTAAGGTTTAGTAAACTCATCAATATCTCTTCTAAACCGATACTACCACTAGATAAATCCATCAAAAATCACACAAACAAACACAGTCATAAAGCCACACATAACCACTCTCTTAATTCTCAAGATAGGAACAGGGATCACCATCTCCAACCTCCATAAACTACTTGATGGGATCACAACAATCTTTACATGTACCTGAAGAATGATTAATACATATAAAATACATAAATGCCATCATAAAATTCATTATAAATATAATAACATACAAACTCATGCAAATTTGAATTTTCACTCTTTTATTCATTATTTACAATGCATTGCTCTTCTCCTATATCTATTAGAGCCTCTCCTCTTGTATACTAATTCCTTTCCTTGAGAAATGTATTTCCAAATATCTCCTATTTGAATCTATCTCTTCTTTTTCTACACTTCACAACCCTAGCCAAATTTTTAAGAATTACATTGCTCATTATACGGCCATTATAGGAATAATATCATCATTTTCAACATTTTTTGACATTTTTTGACTTAAATTATTTTTATTAGTGGTAAAAAGAGGGTTAAGGGGACCCTACCCCGTACATCAAGAAAGCTCCATGAGAGCAGATTAAGCCAAATTATAATAACATCAAAACACCATAGTATAAAAGTTCATAGTAATAAGGGCACTTAGGAGCCCATATAGTGAAACTAACAGCAACAAAAAACCATAGTGAAACTAACAACATCGAAGGAACTAACAGCCAAAGATAGAGATAGTGAAAAATAGAACACCCTGCACCAAATTCATTTGTAGGATTTTTCAAGCCCCTCCAGTACCTTAGCCCATTCTTTAGCAATATCATCAATATTAACAGCTAAAGAGCCTAGGTCTAAACCATCCGGGGTCACCTTTTGTTTCCTTCCTTGACTATTCACAACAAAATAAGAATTGGCAAGCTGCCCCATAGTTTGAAGGTGTAGCAGGGTCGACTTAATAGTCACGATACTCCATTCCATATAGCTATGGAGGATAGCTTTAACCTTGATCCATATCCCTGTAATGGCCCCCAAGTTGGCCTTTAGGATCTCGATCTCACCATCCTACCCATTGTTAACAACTTCTTGCACCTGCTCCCTCATATTGTGCCAATCATTAAAAAGAAACTAGACTGAGATCTTAGTGAGCCGCATGTCCCCCTTGAGCTCATCAATATCAGCAACCATCTTGGATAAGTGATTGTCCCCTTTGATCGAGTCGACCTGACCCATAGTTTCATAGTGTTGTTCCAATTAAGTGTTTATAGGATTCGGGGCACCTTGTTTGCTAGACTCGCCCTTAGTGTTTGGCTCAGTGCTCGGGGTTTGCTTAGATTTCAGGTCCTGAAGGTTTTGGACCACGACCACCTCCACCTCATCCTCTTCCATGTTTCCATCCAGATAATCCTTATCATCACTTGAATCCTCCTCCTCCGAAACAGACTCCGAACCATCTGCATAAGCTTCCAAAGCTAGCTTGAGAGCACCGGTTTTACAAATGTCTAGGGCTGCCCTTTTGACAAGGGAAAGAATAAAGCCCTGGTGGAGAGGGACATAGGCCCTATGAGATTTAAACTGCAAAACAGAGGCACACAGAGAATGATACAAGAAATAGGGGAAACTAAAATCATTCCCCCGTCTAAAATGGTTTAACATTGGGAGGTGGTAAGCATAGATACATTTATGGCAGCCTTCCAGGGTTAAGAATTGAATTAAGGTGAGAGCCACCTCATCAAATGGTTTAGGTAAAGACATTCTAAGGTAGCTAGCAAAATGGGAGGTGAGATTCTCATTACCTTTAAGAAATAAATTCAGTTCTTCAGAGGATTCCTTCTTCAGTTTTTAGACCTCCCTCCCAACCACCAAAATGCCCATAACTTTAGCCACAGAATCTATAGTGATCTCTACACTGATCCCTTTCATCTCAACAACATCACCTTTTTTGGTCACTTTCCATGCACTAGCAAATTCTTTTCTGAGATTCTCATAGTGCCCTTTAAATATTTTCAGAAAAGGGGTAAAACCCTTTCTATCAAACAGGGACATAGAATCAGAAGTGACCCCAGCAAGGTCAGCAAGTTCAGTCCTAACAAGATCCCCACCCATACCGCTAAATAACAAAGGCCTCTTCACAAAATGACTCAGAAACCAGAGAGCTGAGAGCTTACTCGCACACCACAAAATGATTCTACAGTAGCTATTGCCAGATAAAGTTCTCCAAAAATACATGCAAATCACAACCCTGATCTTCTCATAATTAAGAAATAAATGCAAATTCATCATACAACAAAAAATCATGACAAGATAGCCCCCCCATGAAGAGACCTTATACGTGGGCATTAGTGTCTTTTAATAAGTGTGCCCGCACCTTGGGATCGAGAATTTCCATCTCCCTCAAAAGTGTCAAATCATGCCCATTAACCCCCATATTAGCAAAGAAATCCACCACAACATTAGCTTCCCTATACACATGTTTGAAGGAGATAAAATTAAAAGAATGGGCCATTTTCTTAATACTCTTAATAGATTTATAATTGGCAATAGAGATGGGACCTTCCTTATTTATGTTGTTAATTATGTTTGGGAAGTCACCTTCCACTTCCAGATTAACAAAGTTGTGTTGAAGAGCTATAGATAGACCCCAAAAGACCCCAGTAGCTTCAGCAACATTATTTTTTTGAGTGCCCAAATTGTAGAAGTATCCAAGAATAAAACTTCCTTCAGAATCACGAAAGACCCCACCACAGCCAGCATGCCCAGGATTACCTTTGGAGGTGCCATCAAAGTTTAATTTTAAACAGTCCTTGCTAGGTTTGACCCATCCATTTAGTCTAGGGTTTAGACCCAGGGGCCTAAGGGTAGAAGGTCCCAGACCCCACTTCAAGGAGAAACAAGATTCCTGCTGAGAGAAAGACTTCTTTTGGGAGTTCAAGATAGAAAAGTTATCCAAGATGGATCTCACACAATGGGCTCTAATTTTAACATGGGACTCTTTTTTACCCTTTAAAGATTCTTCTATTTCTTTCCTTCCATATTTCCCAAGCCAAATGAATTATAGAGAAAATCCATAAGAACTTAAGACCTTGGCTCTTAAAAGGACTAGTCCATTGGATCCACAACAATTTTATGGAGTCTAGGAAGACCCAGTTAACATCAAAGATGTTAAGGATGGTTTCCCTAACTGAAAAAAGGAAAGGGCAGTTAAGGAACAGGTGTGAGGCATCTTCACAATCTGATTCACACAAAACACATCTATTAACCATGTGGAAATTTCTCTTGTTCAGATTGCCAACAGTAAGAATCTTATCATGGATTACCAACCACCAAAACATATTAATCTTGGGGATTAATTCTTTGATCCATATGCTTCCCCAATTAAAATTATCACCTATCTCCTCCTCATGAAAGAAGGAGCAGTAGGCACTTTTGACCGAGAAAATACCATTTTCTTCCTTAGACCAGTATAAGCTATCTTCAACAGGAATCTCTCTATTAATAATAACTCCTCTTAATTTGTTGTTAATAGAAGAGATCTCTAAGCTGTTAGAATGATCCAAAGATATGGTTTTCCACTGACCCAAAGGATCATCCAAATTGAAATAATCTCTCACCTTAGTCCCATATTTGGACACAGAGTCTCTGTAGATAGTAGGGAAGATAGTCTTTAGAGGGACATTCTCTAGCTAGTTGTCCTCCCAGAAGTTAATGGTGTGACCATTTCCAACAAGCCATTTGCATCCTTCAGATAACACATGTTTAGCCCAATTTAAGGACTTCCAAAAGCAAGAAGAAGCATTAGAGTTCTGGGTACAAAAGCACCATTCATTAGCAGTCAGGTTGGGCCAGTATTTACATCTTATGATACTAGTCCAGACACTATCTTCCTTTAACAGTCTCCAGCTCATTTTGGCTAGCATAGATTTGTTCATTTTAGTCCAATCTATGATACCCAGGCCACCAATTTTTTTGGGGAAACAAACCTTATCCCAGGAAATTAGAGGAATTTTTTCTTTTGATTTAGTTCCACTCCATAGAAATATTTTTTGTATGCTCTCCAGCTTGCATGAAATCTCATAGGGTAATCTATAGATAGACATCGTATAAACCAATAAATTTTGTATAAAGCATTTAAGAAGGATAGATTTTCCTGCTTGAGATAGAAGCAAACCTTTCCACCCTTCAAGTTTCTTCAGAAATCTATCAATTAAAAAATTCCATTCAGCATTCTTTGTTTTTTCCATCCCAATAAGCATACCAAGGTATCTGGTTGGGAGGGTTTTTGATGAGCAACCAAGAATACCAACAATTTTGATGCTTCTTCTTTCAGGGGTATTGATAAAGAAGATAGAGCTTTTCCCATAGTTTATCAATTGATCCGAAGCTTCCTCATAATCCATCATTAGCTTCTTGAATTCTCTGGCCTCGGGGATAGAATCAACACCAATTAACATGGTATCATCCACAAAATGTTGATGGGAAACCCTCTGACAGTTTATAGCAGGGGAGATACCTCTGATTCTTCCCTCCATGGTAGCCTTATTAAGAGTTCTACTTAGGGTTTCAGCCAAAATAATGAAGAGAAAGGGTGATATAGGATCACCTTCTCTTAAACCATGCGTGATGTTAAAATAACCACAAGGAGTCCCATTAACCAAGACCGAGAACTTGGTAGTGGAAATACAAGATAGAATCATCTCCTTAAAATCCTCACCAAAGCCAAATCTTGAGAGAATCTTCATAAGGAAATACGAAGAGACTATGTCATAGGATTTTTCCATATCCAGCTTAATGAACATAGCTTCTTTCTTGTTCTATTTCACAGAGTGGAGGGTCTCCTATATGGTGATAATGCCATCTTGAATCTGTCTACCCATAAAAAAAACCTCCCTGTTGATCAGAGATAATTAAAGGTAGCACAACCTTGATTCTTAAGGCCAAAATTTTTTAGCACATTTTATAAACACAGTTGCAAAGACTTATGGGCTTGAAATTTTTTAACTCCATAGGATCATGATTCTTAGGAACCAAAGTCAGAAAAGTGTTATTTAGCTCCTGTAGCATCTTTTTATTCTTGAAAAATTTCTGGATAGCACTGCAAATATCATCTCTCACAATATCCCAAAAATTTTGAAAGAAGAAAGTCGGGAAACCATCAGGTCCCAGGGCTTTATCAGGGTTTAGAGATTTGACCATGAATTCAATTTATTCCATCAAAGATATTTTAGTGAGCATGAGATTGCCTTCATCATTTATCAGATAGGGAATCACGTCAAGAAATTGATCTTCTATTCTTTGACAACCTTTAACAAGTCACATTTTCACAATTTAGGTACTGTATAAATTTGAATCCAATTTTGGAGGAAAAATGCAATCATGGAGAAATTTAAATTTTCAAACCTTCTAAATTTCTTGAAATGATTCTAGATTCCTCCCTAAGACCTATAAGTCTTTCCAACAACCCAAAATCATGACAAGAAGGATGATCATGACTTTGAGGTTCTTCATTCTCTTATTCTCCTACATCACTCAAATATGAAACCTTCTTCTCCAAGTCAATTTTGTCGAACATCAACCTTATGTAATTTTTCTTGTAGAAATGTGCTTTTTTTGACAACATTTCTACATGAATAAGGGAAAAAACATTGGGGAAGTATTTTTATCTTTATTTTACAGTCCCCTCTTTTTCTGCTCACCACCACACATATTTTCTACATCCAAATGTTTCACTATTAAAATTTTCCTAATTTACACAAGGGTCTTCTGCTTATGTACTTTTTTGTTTGCATGTAAATTTTTATCACACCACACTCACCATCATATGTGTATCTATATAAATTGAATAAATACAAATCATATAACATAACACAAATAGATACAAGAGCTATATTCTTTATTCTACAAAATACCTATTCTCTATATGTTTGTATAGAAGTGGCAGTTGTCCAAAATTACACCCCAAGTAATTTTGAATGACTTATAAGAAGTGGACTTAGCCAAAAAAATTCTCAATAAATATATGAAAAACTAATTTAGTGTTCCACGAAATGTAGGAGATGTAGTGTCCCATGGGTTCTCATAACCCATGGAACAAAGAAATAAACACTCAGGACTTGGGCAAGTTATGACAGAGTTAGTGTTTCGTAGAGTCTTTTAGACCTTTATGGCACTAAGGAAATTGGTAATCTCATGTCAAAGGTAGATAGAACACCATGGGATCATTTACTCCTGTGGACATGTCACGTAGTGCTAACTACTTTTTCACTTATTTCATCTCTCACAATATCCATGGAGTGAAAGAAGTGAAAAATAAGTTAGCACTACGCGACATGGAAACACAGTGTCACATGGACTTGGAAGACTTATAATTCCATGGAGTTTTATAATTACTTGGAATCAAATATAAATCTAAAATTTTAGAAGATGCGGTGTAAAAAATTTGAATACCCATGTAGTAAGAAAAAGAAAATTTGAAATGGCTAAGATCGAAAATCGTAAAACACTATATTAGTGTTCTATGAGTTTCACAAATCATAATATGTCATGGATTTTTAATTCCATGAAAAAAATAAAAATATCTGTTAGTATTGTGCCACATGGAAATGAAGAGAGAAATACCTCCACGACATTAAAGGAACATTTGATGGTGAAGTGTAGAAACACTCAAAACCACCAAGCAAAGGAGACTCTTCTCATCATTCAAGAAACATGGAAATCTAAAGTAAATCCATTATAAATCATCAAAACATCATACTTACACATAAGATATCAAAGCCACGTTTGTTCCTGAACAAAATGACCAACCACTCCAGCCACAAAAAATTAATGAAGTGTGGTGTCTTTTTACATGGTATGATGGTGTGTGATATAATCAAGGTACCATGTTGTGGTTATTGGCTCTCCTCTAACGGCACTCATGTCTATAATATAAGTTGACTCTATAAAGAATCATGATGCCCATGCTTATCAAGCATGATTTCAAAAGTTCAATGCTCCAACATGGACATCCTTTCTTCTTTCTCTTTATCTTCTTCCTTGTACGAATGGTATAAATGTAAGTGTTTGCACACACTGTAAGGGTTCTTCTTCCATTTTTCCTTCCTTATCATTTTATAGGCCTTCCTATGAAGAACTAAGAATTTTATAATTCTGACCTCTATAACTTTAAAATGGATATTTTCTTACATCATCTTTGCATGTAAATTGTAAAGAATCAATTAATGTAAGTGTGGTTTGTCTCTCTCCTTCAAGTACTTTATGTTTGGTTTGAATACCTATACTCTCTTGCATAGTTTGTATTCTTTCACTTATGTTAGAACAATGTGCATCTTCATGGCCTATTTCTGTGAACTTGCATCTATGTCAATTAGAATTGGGGAAGTTCCACATTTCTTCTAGTGATATCACTATACTTTTAGCTTAAGATCCACTTTCTTCATCTCTCTCTTCCTATCTCCCTCTCCCTGGTCCCTTAGATGTTTTAGAGTAAACTAGCTTAAAAATAGTGTTAGCATTAGATTAGGTTGTGTTCCATAGATTCTCCTTATCCACAAAATAGAATATTTTGACATTCTCTAGATTTCTATCGCAAGTCACAAGTCCCACACTTGGAGGCAGTCTCATGTTGCAAAAAAAATATGATTTTCATGCTTTATTATTTGAAGGGTGCAATTTTTAGCGAAAACAATTTTGTCACACCTGATAGGATAGTTTAATGAGATTTAGATCATTAGTACTAAGTTTTGGTGTGTACCTTAGTAGTTTCAGCCTGAAGATACATCCTTTCAACACATCTCATGACTCATAAACATCAAATCTCCCAGTTTCAAGAAGTTCAGGCCTTTATGTTTCATGACAAGAGTGTAAACAAGGTTGAGCATATCCAGAGGTGAGCCATTTGACTATCTGAAATTCTCCCCGTGAAGAAGAAGAAAAGAAATATCTCTACAAAGATCCATGTCATCTACAAGTAGAAATGTTTCTACTCCACCTCCAGGTAGACCATTTTCTCTTCCTATTAGAGGTCTCACACCCATCCTATTTATGGCACATCATAGGAATTTACCATTTGTAAAATTCAGTGGTAGTATCCCATTTCTCTTAGCCACATAACATGATATCCCAGGAGTCTCCTTGAAGAGTATTCCCTTCTTCACATGTGAAAATTCTACCACACCAACAAAACACATTCAATACAATTCAAGCATATGTTCAATACATGTAGTCATAGAAGATGATGTTGCGATACAAATATTGGCATAATCCCTCAAAGGAAAGGCCTTGTAATGGTATAGAAGTTTTCCTACTACTTCAATATGCACTTAGGATGAACTTGGGACTACTCTCTATCAGCAATATGATGAAAATGTAGACAAAATTTCACTTCTTTAAGTAGTTAACCACAATCAAGTAGGATCCAAATGAGTTCATGGCAGAGTTCAATTTCAGATTCTAGAATACTTGGGAGAGAATTCTAGTCCTTCAAATACTATCCCCTCAAGGTGCATTGTTATACTTTCTTAGAGCTTTCATTTTAATATAATAGTAATGATTCAATCTATGGGTGATATTCAACTACTAAAAGCTTATGCAATATCCATTAGGGTTGATAACTGTTCAATCTAAGAAGGATAACAAGCCCCTAGATTACCAATGCCTATTTTTCTTGAATTTCCACATAATACCCAACCCATCATTGCTCCCATTCCTCAAACATGCCCATAGTTTCTCTTGACGGAGTAACAGCACATGAGGCATGGTCAAATAGGAAGCACTCTTTTTAACAAATATATTGCATTCTTCACTATTTCAGCCCATAATTTATTTGACAATCCAGAATCATCGATCATACAAAGCACCATATCCATCAAAGTAGGGTTCCTTCTCTCAACAACACCATTTTTTTTTATGTTTTTGGAGGAGGAGTTTTTCGAAAAATACTGTGAGCTTCTAAATAGACTTTGAACTCATTACTGGTGAATTCCCTCCTCAATCTAATCAGAGATATGTGATTTTGTGACCAGTCTCATTCTCAACATCCACTTTGAACCTCTTTAATTTCTTGAAAGCGTCACTTTTATCACGAAGACAAAAAATTCATATTTTTCTTGAATAATCATTAACACAAAGCATGAAATACTGAAATCCATAATGACTAGGTTGCATCAAATAGCAAATATTGGTGTGCACCAAATCAAGCTTACATGGAGCTTGATATGTACTCTTCTAGAATGAGGCTCTATGTTATTTTTCTATGAGAAAGTTAGGAAACTTGTATGTATATTTTTTAGATATGGTACAAACCTCTCACCATATTGTATCGCCGAAGTGTGTCGAGATATCCAAAATTGATGTGACCAAGTCTTTGATGCCACGACTATATGGAAGAACTATTCTTAGCTGATAATTCTTGATCATCTCTGTGGAGATCCATCCCACATTTGAATCTCTTTCAAAAAATTGATCTTCTATATTTATCTCAAATCAAAAAAACATTCTTACTATAATGGATATCAAAATAAATCTTCATATTGTGATCTATAAGTTGAATAACTAATATTAAGTTCTTCATCAAACTAGGGACATACAAGACATCTAATAACCTACAATCTCATGAACCAAGAGGTATATTAATTGTCCCAATACCTTGGACTATGTAGGAAGAGTCATCCCCCTATGAAACATGATTTTTGGAGGGTGTGTCTCATATTGTGGAGAATCAGACTCTAGGTATGGCCATGTGTTGAGTGGATTCCAAATCAATGTACCATATTGCACTAGATGACATGGTTATTTTACTTGAATGAGAAGTGTACAAGAATTTCTCATCATCTGAATGGTCCTTTCTCAGCTACATTACCTTATTAATGGGATTTATTTATCCAATTTTCCTTCTTCCGCCCTTTCTTGTATTTTGATTTTCCCTGTTGTGATTGTGGATTTTGAGGTATGGAATTGCTTGATGAACCTTTCTTTTACATGTTGTGCTAGAAATATTTTAATGCATGTACTCTTTTATAGATAGGACATTTCTTATTTTTCTTACCCCCTTGTTGATGTTATTTTTGGGAGGATTGTTATTTGTTCTTCCCTTTTTATGAGAATATAGTGCCTAATATTCTTCTTCATCATTTTATATAATGACTCTTCTTTCTACATGAAATTCACGAACCTCCTAATCTGACAAGTTAATTGTCATCACAAAAAAATTGTATGAGGGAGGAGTTCTCTCAACATAATGGGCAAGAGAACAATATCTGATATCTCCTCTCATGGCTAGAATTTAATCCCTCAATGTTGTAAATATACACAATAAATATTCTACTTTCTCATTTGGATTGAATTTCAATGCATGTAATTGAATTTACAAATTTAGTATCATGTTCTTATTCTTTTTCGCATACACTGTGCTCAGCTTGTCCCACACTGCTTTGGCTATTTTGGCATCTCAAATGTGGGGTTACATATCATCAGACATTGCAAATATGATAATAAAATTGGCCTGAAAGGAATGATAAGAAGATTGTTCTAAGCCATAAAGATCTTAGATGGTAATAGAACATCACAACCTAAAAGTAATTCATCACAATAACCTTACAAAAGGATTTACAAACAAAGAGTTGCAATATCATATATGGAAATCCATCTTAATGTCATAAATTAACTCAATAATCAATATTTACATCTAGGTGGAGGGAAGGGCAACTACTATCTAGATCAGTGGTGAATAACTCCCACTAAGTGATACTGGCAGTTAAGCTAACTCCACAAAACTAGTACACCTAAGCAAGTTAACTCAACAAGTGTAAGGATAACCTAAATGAAAGAATTATCATAATAAAAAATAAAAGGATAAATAATAACCTACACTAACATGGCCTTCTAATTATCTCTATCAAATAGACGCTACTAGGTTTCCTCATTTGTCGATCTAGTTACGGAACCATTTACAACTGGCCAAATTTCTTCAAACTCGAGTTGAGTTTGAATTTGTGTCTTCCATGTGGAATAATTGTCTTTCCATGAAGTAGTTATGAGTCAGGTAGAAAGAACTTAGGAGCATTGTTTTCCATAGTGGGTTGTTAAAATTTTCCTAAGTAGAGGCCATGTTAGCACAATAATTGCAATAATACGCTGAATTTTTTTTATTATAGCCATTTATGTGGAAAAATTGAATGGTAAGCAAAAATTTAAAAAAATTACGGGGCCTTGATGGCCTCTGGAGCTCAAAATGCAAAAAACTACAAAAAAACGTTGAAAAGCCCTTTTAAGCACCCCCCCTTTTACAAAAGATGTTCAAAATTAATTTTTAAGAAGTAGAAGAAAAAATTGGTCAAGATTGGTGTTTTTCCCATTAAATTTAGCATGGAATTTAGTGACAGCTAAGGGATTATCTAACATTAGATTTGGTGGTTTTGATAAATCTGGTTGAATGTTTAAAAAAATTACCGAAGTTTAAATTAAAAAGCACCTTACCACTTTGGTGAGATTGTGAATTGTGGAGGAGACCACATGGCATAGTGATAGACTGGGTTGTTTTAGGTTTTTCTCAAAAATCACTTACTCATTTTGAGCTCACCTTATTTCTTTGCAAGGATTTTTTTTTTGTCCACCTTAGTTTTTTATTACCCAGGGTTTCTCTGCCACTTTATAATGTAGGGTTTCTCTATTGGATTCGGAGCTCTTTGTGGATGGCTTAGTGACATGGCTTGATAGTTTGGCTACAAGCTTATGTGTACCATGAGCTCAATACTTGGACTAATACCTCAAATTGATGTAAGAGGTGAATCTCCCTTTATCTTGCTCGCTCATCTAAGTGTTGAGGATTTTTCTACTTGACACGATATCTAGGTTCAAAAATTTGGTAGGTCTAGATCAGTGGATGCACATGTTCCAACTTGGCTAATGGACTAGCCCTTTTATGGCATGATCTTCTTACACATATCACCTTGGGGAATAACATGGTAGATCAGTATTGATATTGATGTGACTCGATCAATAGAAAATAACCCGCTCACCTTAAGAGGTCAACTTGGTCTAGTTTCATTGCACGGATCCCTAGTTTGATGGTTATGTGTGATAAATAATGGTATACATAATTAACTCAAGGCATAGGTGGAGAGCTCGCAAAGTTTTGGTGAATTCTTAGCTCAATTTGAACTTTTCATATCAGTTTATGAGCTTTATATCATTGCATGGCTTAGCCTACTACATAACCCACCTAACTTGATACAACCATATGACTCACCTTGAGTGCTCAATGTAACTTTATTCGGAATGCACATATCGCTAAATGTAGTTGTACAACTAAAATTAGTTGTAGATAAAGGTTCTTATAAAGTTAGAGGTAAAACCCCTATTGGGGGAATTACTTTTTGATCCCAAATTTACCACAGCGCAACTTGGTGTAGGAAGTAGTGTTTGTGGACTCCTTTCCTAGTGCAAAAAAATTGCAATACTTTTGATGGAAATGGATTGTGAAGAAAGTGGGGATGTAGGGGTGGGATTAGGAAGTTGCATGAGGTTGCACAGGCTCTCTAAATGGGTAGTTTTCTTATCTAAACCTTATCACACTCTTCTTCTATCTCTCCTAGACAACTTTTTTTGTGTGTAGAGGCTCCTTACCTGCACTGATACCAAATGTGATGAGAAAACAGGGAGGATTCCTAACAATCTATTAATATTGAAAATAATCAAGTTACAGAGCTATGAAATGTTGCAATACTTATAGGTATTGGACAACAATTGCAAATAACCAATCTATTTTAGAAGCACAAAAACATTGTACGTGAATGAATAAAAGGAAAAATATATGGTTTGAACTATATAACCCTATAAAAAATATTAAACAACTAATTACCCCAATAAATGACTAATTTACCTAAGGTAAACATTCTAAATATAATGCATAATTACCTACATAATATGTTTTACGTAACACTACTAACCCAATTACACTAAATGTTTTATAAAATGATGATTTAATGAATGATGATGATTAAATAAGTAATGAAAATGAAGTGAATAATAATGTTGAAATGTTTATTGATAATAAATTGAATAATTATGTTGTTATAAATATTTATAATGACCTTTTATCCATTTGTTAAATCTAAAAATTACATGAAACATTGAATGATGAAAGTAATCCTAATAATGAATATTTACACTAAAAAAACATTCTTATGCTTTGCATAGAACACCCACTCACTTAATTGAAATCAATGAAAAAAAATTGAAACCAAAGCCTAATAAAATGTCTAGCCAATTTTGAGAAGAAAATGTATGAAAATTTGGAATAATTACTTTAAGAAAATAAGTGATACTCAAATATGTCAATTTTTTGTTATGCTAATGAAATTAGTTAAGATGAGACTTATAATGAAGACCATGGGACTAAAAAACATATAATATTGATGGTTAAAATGCAGCAATTCTTTAAAATCTACATAAAGCATACTATAATATAGGTATGAATATATGCACCAAAAATAGTAATGTTACATGGCACGCACTTACTAATTATATGGTAAGTAATAAAACACTTTAAAAATGCTTGATTAGAAAAACAAAAAGATCATTGAAAGTAAACAATAAAATACTAATGAAAGTAATTGGGAGTCGTAAAAGTCTTTAATCGTCTAATAATGACTATTGTGAATTATATAGTAGACTACCATAGAAAGACATGGATACATATGATACTCTAAAATAATTACTCGTTAAATTTTGGAATGAGAACACAAGGGTTTCACCAAATAGAAGAGATACAGTAAATAGAAGAGTCAATTCTTGTAATCGTGTACCATACACAAAACATTTATTGGATATGACCTAAAAATAACTATTCTTTAAGTTTTAGATGGAAAATACATAAATTTATATTATTCAAATATTTCTTGAAATAAAGAAACCCTTCTATGTCAAAATCAACCACTCATATACCATTTGTTTTTGTAGTCATCGTGTTGAATTTTTGACACATTATGGTGTTTTTCATCCTATATTTTCGTACTAGCAATGTTTTTTAGGATTTTGGATCAAATGTCCCACAAAATTTGGCAAGGGAGTTTATTCTTACCATATTTTTGAAAGATCAACTTGAAAAAAAATTATAATAAAGCATGTTTGGATGGTACTTACAACATGTACGGTGGATTGCTAAAATTGAAAATTTGTATTAAAATATTTGTGTGTGTGGATCAAAATAATATGTGTGTACCCATGTACTATATGTTTGATAATATGTAGGAAGATGTAGAATGATGAAGTGGTGGCAACTAGTGGAAATTTATACCTATAAAGGGGGTTGTGCATAGTGGAAACCATGCCATGGAGAACAAACAACAAGTAAGAATACATGTTTAAAGAAACTAGTAACAACATATAATAATAGCGATCATGACCTACTCCATAGTAAAACAAGTGTGTAATCAACATAGAAATCATGTCATTGAAAAAATAGTAGTGTAAGCATCAGTATAAGATATAAAAAAGAGTAATAGAAATAATAATGTACAATTGAGTAAGAAAAAGTTATGTAAAATCATAGTCAGATATAGAAATGGATAAGCAAACATGGGACACCCACAATTTCATAAGATAATTGAAGTGAAATGCATGATGTGTCACAATCGTAGAAGCAAGTTCATATACACAAAACAAGCATGAAGCTACAAACATGGGACACCCACGGTGTCACAATACAAGAAAGAACCTTAGGTTGTATAAAGTAGTCATTCATAACATATGTATAAGAGAAACCCATGTATCAAGCACTCAAGTAATGAATCCACGTATACAATTAATGACAATAATATAGAAAGCATGTGTAATGAATTATAATAGTGACATTAGAGATAGTAATTACAAGTTAGCACAACACAAGACATGTGTTAGTTCCATTGATCCAATATATAGAAATAAACACTATATATATAAATAAGCATGATGAGGGAGGTGCAAAGTAACATGAAATGAAAAAAAACAGCTATAAAGTATGGATGGATGCTCCCAAGAGAGTATTGTAAGGAACCAAACTAACTCATATCATCGTGTAACAATCTATGAGTGTCTTGCATCAATCTCAAGATACCTCATGAACGCATGTGTGTAAATAATAGATATGTTATGCATTAAATCAATGTAACAAACATTATTTATAAATTAGCATGCTATCCAAAGAAACTAGAACAAGACCCAATTTCATTTTTTTTTCTCAAATTTGAATGTTTTTATATTATGTGATTATTTTAATGTTTTTGAAAAAAATTGAAGTTTTTTACAATAAGGGGGATAGAGCAAGAGCTATCCAATGCGTGCCTCATGAAGAGGAATTTCAAGTATAGTAGGTGGAGGGCATGCAATCCCCTTAAGTGGTAAAATAGATGAAGGATGCTCATGTATAAGTCATGCAGAGGATAATGTATGTGTTGAAGGTGAGTGAGGGTGGGAAGACCCCTGAACGGTAGTAGATGTAGAAGGTGATTATGTCACAGACCAATGAGAATGTTTCCATAAACTATTAATGTGTGGCCTCGGTGACTGAAAAGGATACCTATGACAAGATATAGTGTGAGGAGTACTAGATGTATCAGCCAAGGCTATAGATCTACTAGAGGGAGTGGCCATATGTGTTGGGCCAAATTGTTATGATGGAGTGATTAATGGAATCCCCCAAATGGTGATTACCTAATTATCATAAATGAACTTGAAACATTGTTATAATACCAAAGGGATAGTTGCAAAGGTGTGAAGATGAGAAAAACCTAGTCTTATATCATATGATGTGAGAGGTGAAGCCATTAAGAATGTAATAAATAGGGTGGTTTGTCCAACTATGAGGTGTAAGATAATATGTTTACCTTAGGATCAATGGTAACATCATGTTTAGTATACACAAAAGAGAATGAAATTGAAAAGTGCACATATTACGGGGGGTTGTGCTATCAACTAAAACATTGTGTATAGGGTGTTGACCAATTATAGCGGGGATGTGAAATATATCAGAGATAAATATATGTGTCATATCAATATGATCAAATGTGAAGATCGATGAGGAGGTCTTAGTGAAAATAGTTACAATCATTTCACCAAATATGTTATCATAATATGGGGAGGTGGGGCAACATAATAAGTATTGTGACTTCTAGGGTAGATTTAGTAGTCTAGTGTTTTGGAAGAGGATTGCTAAATATTTTCAGTTTTGGATTATTATGTGTAGGGTTAGGATGATAGTCTCGTATTTAATAACACCATCTTCAATTAAATTTTGGATAGTGTTATAGAACTTAAAGCAATTATTAGTAGAGTGACCAATACATTGGTGGTAGTCACATTGAGAAGTAGAGTTGAATTTCTTACCATGAGGTGTACTTATATCAACCTCAAATAGTGAAGGGAGAGATACAAGGATGCACTTAATAAATTTTTAAAGCACTTTCTAAGATGAGTAGGGAAAATGGGTGATTTTTTGTCAAGAAGGTACCAATTGTAGCTTTTGGTGTTGTGACATGATGTTGACTACAAGTCAAGCATTAGGTTTATCATCAATAACATTCTACTTAAGGGTAGTCTTAGATTGAAAATTTTGAGTAGAGGTATTAGGAATATGAGCAATATATTTGATCTTGTTCATGTTAAGAAGTTTAGCTTCACACTTCTTAAAAGTACAAAAAAAATGATCAAATGGATGAAAATTTTCAAACATCATTAATTCTTATAACAAAACTAGGAGACTTTGAGTAAAAATATCAAAAAATTTTGTATCGGCCAATAGATTATGCATTTTAGAAAGTGTATTCTTATATCATAAGAAATAATCTCTAATGGGCTCATTGAATCCTTGACACATCTTAACCATTTGGACGTATGATACTTTATCATGAATTTTGATAGAAAATTGTGCAAAGATTCAATAGCCATATGAGTGAATGTTCTCACATAATGCATGGATAAGTCATAAAACCATTGTAAGGAAAAATCTTTGAGACTTTGAGGGAATAAATTGGTAGCCAATGTATCATTAGAAGAATATTCCAAACAAGTGACCATAAACATATACAGGTGTTCATCAAGATCCCCTTTACCATCATAGATAGATAGTTGGGTGTAAAAATCCAATAGGAAAAGGATATGAAGCCACTTTGGATGTAAGTGGGTTATGAAAAAACTAAGTAGAATTCATGGTATGTGTAGACTCCTATAATTTGATCAAAGCAATGTTATTACTAACATTTCACTAACTATTCTATTCCCCTCAAATTGATGACACTCCATCAATTGGACTCATTTTCTCCTCAAACTCCTCTTAATTAACTACTATACATTGATTAAGATTCCTACTATGCATTTGACCAATAAACCTTCTTATTGGCTAACTCTCGATTCCAAAACATTAAAATTATATCAAAACCTCTTCCAAGTGCTCCCAAAAACTTCCTAAGCCTACTTGAGATTCTTAATTATTATTTTAAGATTAATTAGCCTCTAATCCTAGTCAAATCTTTCTTTGAATTTCTAAAAATGCTTTTTGGACTTACCTTTTGTCACGCGTGCACCAAAATCATACCGTTCTTGGAATGCAAACACCTATAAATAGAACCCTTCTTCTTACCATTTTTTAGAACACCTTCCTTCCTCTAGCATAAACTATAGGCATTTAGGATCTTAATTATTTCTCCATTTCTATTGAGTTAATATATTCATAGTGCATCCATTAACTCAAGCTTGAGTAATATGGAGAGAACCATGTGGCCTTGAAGACAATATTGGTGAGACTCCATTCGCAAACCTTGATATCATACCAACAATCATATTTAATTGCTAAGGATCTTCATAGGTTCATTTCAAAGTTAGCATTCAAAGAGTAGAGATAGATTTAGACATGTTGGTTTGATTTTTTTCCAAGTTATATGCAAGATAAAGAATTTACTATCCCTAAGATCTTATCTTGATGGTTATTATTAGATTATTTTAAAGATTTGGAACTCTTAGGTGTTTAGTTTCAAGTCTTATAGCTTTCCTAATTTACACATGAACACATTTGGCATGTCTGGTGGGACTTGAACCTAGGTTTCTTGCCTATTTTCAATATGTGTATGCCTCTACACTCATGCCATCTCTCTCACGTGTTAGAGAAAATATCACAATAAAAATAGAAAGGGTTCGGTAACAAATGAATTACTCAAGATGATTCACCCCCCAAGAGGGGTATATGTGGTCATTTTGACCCCTCCACGATGTATTTTAACCCGTGGTGATGGATGAGAGGCATGATTTGACCGTCATGATCATTGTAGCTTCCTCTATTTCCCATTTTGATCATTCTACCTTCTTATATCACCTGCCGCGATATTTATTTTTAATAAATGATCATTTTTCGCTTGTTTTCATCCCGTTGGGGCATATTTTTGTTACCTGGTGCCCATTTCTTCTCCCTAGGGAATGTTTCTTGCTTTCAGGTGATTCCATCATCTAATTTCTTCTAATCAATCAAAAATCACTAAACAATGAAAAAAAATCAATATTTTCCAAAAATTGTAAAAATCATTAAAAATCGTAAAAAATTCAAAAGTTTGCAAAATTTGGTAAAACACTAGTACACAGCTGAAATGTGTGTCAAATGCATTGTATTCAAATTATATCTTGCTTTCATTTTCTCTTGTTTCTGTAACAATGACTCACAGATCATTTGGATCTATCCCACTAACACAGTCGGTATGCTTGTTTCATTTGTACAATCTTGGCACAACGAGTTGCCCGGTATTGTTTCATAGTGCACGATTGCTTTTTCATTGGACCCCTATGTCCATCATGATTCCCCTCACATATATATTTTCTTGGGGTGCCAATTTTAACCCTTTTCATTTTACACAAACATTTGGGAACTGTAGCTCAATAACATAACATTTTTGTAACTATCTTAAACGTTGTTGGTTTAAGTATGTGTGTTTGTATTTGTTTCCCTGTTAGTTTCACTTGTTTACTTTCTCGTATTGAATTTTATTTTGTATGATGCATGGAGTTGGTATTTTATCAATGGACATTTTTTTTACTATAGCTTTTCATTTCATTCCACTCTTATGTCGTATGCTTACATTTTTAATAAGGACCGGTGATGAATATCACTAGAAACATGATGATAATAAAGTTATTTAAAAGGAACTAGATGGATGTTAGCTCAATCCCCCTTCATTCTACTAATGTTTCTTCTACATCCCCTTCCTCCATCCATAACACTCATCTTCTCCATTCTTCCTCTACATTCATGCACATTTCTCTCAATATAAATATAAAATATTTGGTGTATCACCATCAAGAGGGAATCTCCCTTATCAACTCAATTATTCAGTATGACGTGGAAGATGAGAAACACAAATGAAAGCTAGAGAATAAGATTTCATGGGTACTTAGTACTTCGTTTAAATGAGACTAATATAGCTTCCCTTCTTCTCTTCAAACTATTTTGACCCTTTACTAGAGGTGTATCCCCCCTTCATCTTCAATCTACTTTGTTCATCTTTTTTATCGTTGATCGACCTCTTTCATCACCCCATAGACACTTGAGGGGGCATCCTTCATTCTACTAATTTTTATTCTACCCCTTTCAAAAAATTTACTTGTTTACGCTTGTCTACTATCTTGGAAGTGTCGTAGCTTGTGACACCCCAAAGACGGGGAAATGTAGACACCAATAATTTGATCAAAGAAATGTTATTACTAACATTGCACTAACTATTCTATTCCCCACAAATTGATGACACTTCATCAATTAGACTCATTTTATCCTCAGAATCCTCTTAATTAACTACTATATGTTTATTATGCTTCCTACCATGAATTTTACCAATAAACATTCTTATTCACTAACTCCTACTTCCAAACTATTCAAAATCTATCAAAACCTCTTCCAGGTGCTCCCAGAAAGCTTCCTAATTGTACTTGGGATTCTTAATTAATCTAACCTCTAACAATAGTCAAATATTGCTTTGACTTGATAAAAGTGCTTTTTGGACTTACCTTTTGTCTTACATGCACCAAAATCATACCATTCTCGGAATGAGAAACCTATAAATAGAACCCTTCTCCTTACCATTTATTAGAACACTTTCCCTCCTCTAGTATAAACTATAGGCATTTAGGATCTTGAGAATTTCTCCATTTCTATTGAGCTAATATCTTCATAGTGCATCGATTAACTCAAGCTTGAGTAATATGGAGAGAACCATGTGGCCTTGAAGACAATATTGGTGAGACTATATTCTCAAACCTTGAGATCATACCAACAATCATATTTGATTGCTAAGGATCTTCATAGGTTCATTTTAAAGTTAGCAGTCAAAGAGTAGAGATTGATTTAGGCATGTTAGTTTGATTTTTTTCCAAGTTATATGCAAGATAAATAAGTTATTCTCCCTAATCTCTTATCTTGATGGTTCTTGTTGGATTAGTTTAAAGTTTTGGAACTCTTAGGTGTTTAATTTAAATTCTTATTGTAAACACCCAAATTTGGGTCACAACCCTCTAAACCCCCTTAGATTAATTAATTCAATATTATCCCCCACCATGGCCACTTGCACAAATTTTAATTAATTTAATTACCAAAATTAAGTTAATTATCCACCTCATCTAGCCACCTCACCTCTCTACCTCACCCTAGACCCATTCTAAGCCTATTAATTAACCTAGACTAAGTCCCCACTTATCCTAACTAACTAGGACTCATTCTAACCCTAACCTTAATGAACTATCATCCCTCTAACCAACTTCCAACTCCATTTACCGACATTCCACACTCAACTCCATTTAATAAGTATGACCTTTTCTCCCTAACTGGCGTCGGTTTATCCTCGGTCAGTTCCAGTCACCTAACCATCATCGGTTACCTTAAATAGCATTTCTAAACTCTTTTCTTGGGTTCTGAATATTGATATCTACTCTTGTGACCTTGAATTCTCACTCTTGAGATTTTTTAGTGCTCTTGCGATACACCAGAGGCCCTTATAGCATTCAAACACCCCAACATTCATCAACAAATCAATTCAAAGCTCTAGTGCACTCACACGAAATAATTGTGCCCTCTTATTTCTATTCCATTCATTTGTATCACTTTCACCTGCTCCCTCCCTCACCCTTACCTCTTATTTGTTTTATCTTTACATTTACGGTAAAAAAAATTGACATGCCCAGTGGGACCCATCTTTTAGGTTCTTTTAATTGTTCATATAGGGTACATTTGTGTGTTTGTTTGTTTCCTAAAAATTTCACACTACATTTGTCCCTAATTTAACTTCCTTTCTTTTTATTTCTCTAAAAGAAATTTGTCCTTTAGTGCTTAAAAAGAACATATCTTCTTTTCTTTTGAATTTCATTTAGTTAAAGAGAATCCATCTTCATATTATCCATTTGTTACATCGAATGTCATTTTTTATTTGGGCTTAAAATTTGTGCATTTCATTCTTTGATTATTGCATTAGATCACATAGATTTAATTAACAATCTCACATTGGAGGTGATGACCACTTGGTGATTAGATTTAGATTAAGCATAGTTCACATTTGTGCACACACTCCCTTGGAAAAACCACTTAAATAATTTACACGTTTATTGAACATTCCCTTTCCAGGAAGAAGTCATCAAGGATTTAACAACCAGTTGATGGTGGGCCCTGATCGGTGTTCTGGTCAGGTTTTCATACTAGAGCATGGACCACATATACTTAAAGGTACATCGGGCCTCTTTAACCAAAAAAACTTGAAACCAACCATAGCTTGCTTATGGGGCGCCTTCGTTATCCAAAAACTCTATTATATTCACAGTCAGTTTAAAAAGGCATAAGCCACTAAACATTGAAACCTGATACCTAGGAGAGAAGAAAAATGACTTAGAAATGCTAGTTATGATGGTGGAGCTAGTTTTTACTACTTTCTAAGTCATCCACAGTAACCACCACTAGTCCAGTGACCGGTGTCAGTTCTTTTTGCCTATTGACACTAGTTACACTATCGATGTCAGTTTCTATGTTTTGATTTTCCTATCAAAACAACAGCTTATCATCATCTTCTAGATTATTCTTGTCTCATGTTTTTTTGTTTTTGTAGAATTTTCAGAGCTCAGACCATATATTTTTCCATCATTCACATGGTTTGGACTTGCAAAAAAGCCAACGCCCTTTTGTTTCATGTCAGTGGTCAACCACTACCTCCTAGCCCTCCACCACCTTTGATTTATTCACCCATGGACCTCACTTCTTCTACTGCTATACCTATAGGTGACGATGAATTTATGAAATTCCTTTATCATAATACCATGGCATTGCAATATTACCTCACCCATTCTTCCACTCGGGACTCGTCAAATCATCCTTCATTCAGGATGCCTACCTCCATTTCTCCCACTCTCACTCCCACTTCTGTATCATCCACCACTAGTGTAGTGTTACTAGCTTCCACCTCACCGCAAGTTGTTTCTCATATCATCCTTACATATTTGATATTTGTCACACCAACGATATCTATCACACCATTGACGTTTTTTTCCCCTACGACATCCACTGCACCATCATCTACGGATCTTAGTGAAGGGATTCCCACATCATCAATCCCTATTACCTCGTAACCTCTAGTTGAGTCAACCCCTTTTCAGATTTTGGTCATTTCTATACCTGTTACTCTACCTCCTATCACTACGAGGTGACCTCCCACATATACCCTATCTTAACCACCACCTATCACCTCCACATCCAATTCATGGTATATGTCAGCATCATCTTCAATTGCCTATATCCCCCTTCTCAGTTTTCTTACTCGGTACCTCCATATACTGGTGTGCCTTCTACATCATACTAATCATATCCACCTCCTTATACCATGAGAGGTGTTCCTCAATATGATCAAAATGATCATGGACAATATGCATACCCTTGAAGCATCTATTTCTAGCTCTCATAATGCCTTGACTTACAATGAAATTTATAATGATTCTATTCATCCATCTGTACCCATTCATTTTTATCCCCCACATTGGGAGATGCCTAAGTTCAATCAATTTAATAATAAACAAGATCCACAACAACATTTGTGATCACTCAAACATGCCTGTTATCTGATCGCTTACGATGACTCCTTGCCCCTTAGGACTTTTCCCATGTCCTTGATAGGACATGCTTTAGATTGGTATGGTGCTTTACCTAGGAACTTAATATTTTCTTTCAATCAATTAGCCCATGCCTTCCTTGACCACTTCTTCATCAACATCACTAAGAAGTTCTCCATGACTGATTTGTATTCGATGTGAAATTACGAGGATGAATCTATTGCATATTTTGTCACACATTGGTGGAGCCTTATAAATCTTCTCACCTTTTAACTTCCATAAACCGAGTTGATAGAGTTGTTCACTAGGGCTTATTCCAGGCACATCTCACCAACTCTTCAAGTACAAAAATTCTGAACATTTGATGAGGCATTCACCATGGCTCAAAAGCTTGAAATCCATACCCTAGTAGAGAAGAAACTTCATCTGCACAACAAGAGTGCTCTGTTTAAATCAAATGAATCTACTTCTTCTTATAAACTGTAAAACAATTATTCTAAGGTAAAAGGATCTACTAACATGGTGGTTCTAAACTCTGGCCCTTCCCATCCATCAAACCAACCAAATCCTCCTTCTAATTTTTCCCCCATTCAGAATTTCCAGTATAAGTATGAACAAAAACATTATACTCCCATAGGATAACCTTACTCCTTTGTATTGAAAAAATTATTAAAAGTAGGCACTATCACCCCTTCAACCCATCAAACCACATACTGGTTTTTACCCTTCTTTTCCTATACCAGCATGGTATAAGGAGAATGACTACTATAACTATCACCGTGTTAGGGACCATAGCAATGGCAACTGCAAAAATTTTAAGAACATCGTCTAGGAAATGCTAGATAATGGAGATCTTTTCCTAGATAACCCTAACACACAAGAAAATCAAAACTTTCACATCTTTAAGAAACATTTTCCAAACCATACTCATTCATCAAACTAGGTGGGTGAGATCTTTGACACTAATGTTCATGAGGCTCACGCCATCTTCAATACCATACCTACCTCTTCTACTTAGTTGCCTCCCATCACATCTATTCATGAAATTCTTGCATGAGCTCCTCTACCCACAGAGGATCCTATTTCACCTACTCCTCTACCCATGGAGGATCTAGCCATACCCATTATTTTACCTACCCAATAGCCTACGTCACCTACTCCTTCATCTATAGTGGATATTACCCCACTTATCCCTCCACCTATCAAGGATCCAACACTATCCATGCTTCTACCCATGAAAGAGCCTATTTTTTATCTTCTCTACCTAAGGAAGAGTCTAGCCTGCATGTCTTGCTCCCTCCTCAACCCATAGAGGAGTCATTTTTATACTCTCTTCATGTCAGTGATGTATCTCCCAAGTTCTTCCAGGATCCTTTTAATCTCCTTGCATCACTTCTACCTATAGATTCAGAAGCCAAAAACTTCCATGTCTCATAGACCTCTGAATTTTTCACATGGATTACCACCAAGTCCTCGTCATCTTCCTCTACCTCTATGCCATTCTCTCATTTGGCTGATCGTTTAGAATATTTTAACCACACCACACTCTAAGGGCTCCTTTAGCTCTCAGTACCTACCCAAATGAATATACTGACCCCAAATACCTCTAACATTTATCCAAAGTTATTCCAAACAACTAAGACCATGACACTTGAACCAGTCATATTAGCATCTTCTTCATGAGACTAGCCTTCACCTCAATCTTCATCAACACCTAAACCTCCACCTGCATCTAAACTCACCACTACACTAGGGGTCCATCATATGCCTAGTCTAATACATTCTATAGCCAAACTAGACTTAACTACTAAACCACCACCCGTCACGAAGTCAACTCCCGTGCCTAATAATAAGACACAATATCCTAGGCCTTATTCTTCCTTACCCCTTCCATTGATATTAGGCCCACATCTATCGACATTGGTCAAGTTACTATTCACCAAGGCAAGTACATGGTATGGAAACCCACATCCGCACCTTCATCACCTCATTTTCCCACACCTTTACCTCTTCAAAAAAATAATTCCCAATCACAGTAGCCCACACCCATGCCTCTACTTTCATCACCTCATTTTCCCACACCATTACCTTCACCACTTCTTCAGCCCGTACCTACGCCTATATCTTCATCACCTCCCTTCCCTACATCTTCTTTGTTACCTACCACCACATCACTGTCAAAACTGTCACTTTCACCCTCACTTTTTATATTACCCTTATCCTTTGTGTCTCCCTCTACCTTACATACCCCACCTACACCTTTACCCAAGAAGGTGTAACCTAAATAAAAAAACAAAACCTTCAATACCTACTAAAAAGGTAGCCCCACCTATGCCAGCTCTAGCAGTACCCCTCCCACAGAAATCACACGCGCCTTCACCAAAACCCACTCTGACTTCACACTGTGATCCGTTGGCAGCTTTACAAAGTAAATTGCATGACTAAGGAAAGGCTAATACCATTGCCACCTCTAGTCAAGGTTCTAAGTCTAGGAATGTAACATTAAGATAGAAGCTTAAATGAATGCTTAACTAACATGAATACAATTCAAAATCTGATTAATCATGCCTACTAATATGCTTGAATTACCTAACATGGGCCTAAATAGACCTAAGAGGGCAATCAAATTGGTATGGTTGCTACTCCAAACAAGGTGAAATGGCCTCTCCAAATGACTACATGGTCATTTTGGATATCCATCTACTAACCCCATTGAAGGCTTTAGGCAAGGATTGAACTTGGCTATAAATCATATTTATTATATGAGATGCAAATCAAAGCATGGTGTAAAGTATTAAGGTAAGAGGTGCACTCTTTTTATAGTTTTCCTTTTGGGAGAAACTTGTATTTTGGTGCATGTGGGACTAAAAGCCCCAAATTAGATTAGAATTGCTAATCATGATTAGGCCTTGCTAATCACAATTAGTGAATTACCAAGTGATTAAGAGGTGTGGAGCCTTAATCAACCACTTAGGGTCAACTAGGAGGCTAGGATAAGCTTTTGAAGCTTGTTGAGATGTTGTGGAGGTGAATGGGGTGATTTTGAGTGGTTGGAAGAGGGGTTTAAGCCAATATTAGGGCATATTGACCAAATCAAGGGAAAATAGGCTTAATTAGCTCATAATCACTAATTGTCTGTTTTGAAGAGGATTTTGACTTACGATTCACCGTAAAGTGGCATCCTGAATGTGAAAGGGGTTACACAATCAACAAAGCATTGTTAATTGGCTAAAGTGGTAAGAAACATTAGTTAATTAGCAAAAATCACTAATTATAATGGAATTGGCAAGAATGAGAGTGATTTGTGTGTGTTTGGAAATAAGATTGCAAAAGTGGAATTTAGGTGTCTACATTTGCCCCTGTTTGAGGTGAAGTTAGTGACTTCACTTCAAATATAGTAGACAAGCATAAAAGTAAATTTTTGAAGAAAAATTAGGAATGAAGGATGCCCCCTCGAGTGTCGATGGGGTGATAGAAGAAGTCAATCGACGATCAAAATGGAGAGAAGAAAATATGATTGAAATGGATAGAAGAAAATAGGATAGAATGGGCACAAAACCCTTAGGTATTGAGAAGGAATAAGGATAGGGATAAACATGGTTGTTTATTGCCCTAGGTGATTTAGAAGAAAAATTAGTAGTGATAATAAATGATAATGATAAGAAATGATTAATGGAGAATATAGGACAAGCCCAATCTTTGCATCCAACCTTTCAATAAGCAACCTGTTTATATCATTTTTCCCCTAGGTCTACATCATCGGCCTTTATTGAAATGAACAAAAATGTAAGATAACATGAAAAGCTAAATTACTAACATTTGTCCATTGCTACGTAACTCCATGCAACATACATAATGCAATGCAATACGAGAAAGTAAAATGATATCTAACTCAAATGCAACATACACAATGCAATGCAATACGAGAAAGTAAACCAGCTAACCTAACAGAGAAACCAGTACAATCACACATACTCAAACAAACAATGTTTAAGACAGTTGCACCAATGTTTTTGTTATCAAGCTGCAGTTCCCAAATGTTCGTGTTGTAACGACAAGGGTTAAAAATGGTGCCCCAAGCAAGGATACATGCGAGGGGAATAACGGAGGACACAAGTAGTCCCATGGAAAATATTTCATGCACTATGACACAGTCTCTGGAAACTCACTGTTGCATGGGAGTACCGACATAGCATGCAACCGAGCTTTTGTTAATGGAGGTAGATCACAATGATCTGCAAGTCATTTGAGACTAGAACAAGCAAGAACCATAGAAAGATGCTTTTGTAAGACATATTTCGATGTTCGAGGATAATGCAATTGACACAGGCTTTAGCTGCGTATATGTTGTTTACCATTTTTTGTAAAATTTTAAATTTTTTACAATTTTTTGGATTTTTAATGATTTTATCAATTTTTTGAAAATTTTTATTGTTTAATATTTTTTTTTTTTACAAAAGAAAATATTATAGAAGAAATAACAAAGTCATGAGACAATGTTAAAAAAGTGACCTTAAGGCAAAAAATGCCCTGAGTAGTAGAAAATGCCCCGGGAAGCAAAAATATGCCCCAACGTAGCGAAAATGTGTCGAAAATAATTATTTATTAAAAATAACCATTGCGGCAAGTGTTAGAAGAATTGTAGAAGAAATACGGTGGTTTCAGGGCACTTTGGGGGAGAAACACATCGCAGGGAAAAGGAGCCTATGAGAAAAGGATCTCACGCGGGAGAAAAGGAGCTCACATGTTTTGAAATGGAGCTCACGCGCAACTGGTAGAAAAGGGTGCTGGGTGCCTGTGCATGGGTGCAAGGGTGGGGTGCCTTGAAACAGGAGCCTATACGCATCTTCTGGTTCAAGGCCATAACTTTTGCTCTCGACCTTGAAACGACTCTTTTTTTTTTGGAAAGGTATTGAAGGAACTATGCAATGGTAAGATAAATTTTGATTTTAGAGTTACCATAATTTAGGGAATTTAGTGATCTCATGCATAATTGGTAAGAGAAATGCAAGAGCACCTAGGTGCCTATGCCTATAGAAATGAAGAAATGCAAAGGTGATGAAAGGTGCATTTACACCTGAACTGCAAGGGCACCTGGGTGCCTAGGTGCCTAGGCACTGATAAAAGGGCACCTTGCCTATGTGCATGAATGCAAGGGTGCTAGGCACCTATGCACTTAGAATGTAAGGGCCTATGCACCATGCAACACTGAGTGCATAACCTATCTTCCGGAGGCCATAACTTTTGCTCCCGACCTCGAAACGACTCCATTTTTTTGTTGGAAAGGTATTGAAGAGAACTACGCAATGGTAAGATAAATTTGGGTTTTTGAATTTGTTTTACCAATTTTTTTGGGTTTTTAAATTTTTTTTACCAATTTGTTTGGGTTTTTTTATGTTTATTTGGATGTTTTAACTTTTCTGACAAATATATTTGAATGTTTTTTTTTTGAAACATATTTGAATGTTTTTTTATTTTTGAGAAGTTTTCTGAAGCTATGTATAGGAAATGAAGAAACATGGATGCCCCCAGTGACAGATGGGATGTACAAGGGCAGAATGCCACGCGTATGCACAAGAAAGTGAAGATGTGAAATTTCCCCCAACGTTAGATGGGAATATTCAAAGGAAAAATCTTCACGTGCAGAAGTTGGATCAGGCCAATATAGATAGGTTCAACATGATGATGAACGTAACCCAATGACGTGCTAGGAAGGAGCAAGGATGCCCCCAACGTAAGCTGGCCAAGAAGCACATGATAGAAAGAAGTGGAAGATTGTTTTTGTGAAGGGGACAAAGGTGCCCACAAACATGGAAAAAAGGAAATATTATACACATGGATGTTCTGAATGAAGTAGAAGAATGATGTGAATGTTGTGAATGTAGCTTAGAAGCCTCGCAATGAAGAAGTGATTAGCCAAAGGCACGAATCATGAGACAAGATACAGACTAGAGTAAGAGTCTGAACAAGGTCCAAAAAAAGACACTTGGTAACATACTAATCATGTTTTCTCATAGAGATCCAGTGTGTGCACGTGGAAATTTATTACCTCTTGGAGGGAAGATTTGATAAACAACAAGTGAAGACACCCTAGCCAATGTGTAGGAATGATTTATATTTCATAGTTGAATTTTTTTTTATGAATGGATTGTGGAAGGAGATCCATACATTGCTCCACTGCCAGCCAGGCATCCATAGCCCTGATGGAGATGCATTTGATTCTAATCACAACATTTCTCTACTTCCAGTCAGGCATCCATAGCCCTGGTAGAGATTATTGGAAATACCCCAAGAGAGAGTTATATATCAATTTGCTTTTTCTTTTAGCTTTTGCTTTCAGCTTTGTGCTTTTTGATTTGATTGATTCTTTTTCTTTCTGAAAACTTATTTCAGCTCTCTTGTTTGACAAGGGGTTAAGAACCACTGATGGCTTGATGGAAGGAGGTGGAAGTGATTGTGATGATGACATTGGCTAGTGTCAACAAATATATCCAAAATTTCTTCGCAACAAGTTTTTTAGATGTTGATTGTGATAGGATCTCTAAGAGGTCAGTCGTTCTTTAATTTACCAAGGTGATAAAAGACCAAGGCCAAACGGATACCATAGAGATAAATGTCACAAAATGTGTGTGAATAGGCTAACCAAAATATCACCGAAGGGATGAAAATGGTAGGAAGACTTGCAGAAGAAGAGCAAGAAAGGGAAGAAAGAACATCCATGTGTATGCAATACCTGATTGCAATGTGTGTTCGTTTACCTTTGATTTTTTTTCTTTTGAAATGTTTTCTCATTTTTTTGTATTTTTGTCTTTTTTTGAAAAGGTGGGACCGACAAGGTCACTTGACGTGATAAGATCCAACAACAATGTTAGCAATTTCCTTGATAAGGAAGACTAGGCATGTTTGCTTATCAAGAGTCATATTATCCCCAATCTCAATGATCATGGTGAGCTCATACTCAATAGATGACTGCATTTTATCATGAAACATGGATTTTGTGTGTGGGAGCTTGAGGTCCCTATCCAGAGGTTTCTGCACTTTACGCCATACTTGATGGGTGCGTTGATGTGCATTTTTGAATCGTGGTTGATTCTGAACTTTAAGATTGTTTAAATTGTTGTGAGCTTTGGAGCTCTTGGAATTATTTAATCTTAGTTGGATGAAGGAACCATTTTGGTTTCCTAAAAGCTACTACGTGACTTATCTGATCCTGATAAGTGGGAGAAGAAAGTGGACGAATATAATTGATGTGAGAAATGATGGTGGGTTTGCCACAATCATTGATAGAAGAACAATATGTGATGGATGCGAAGGATATGGTCCAAGAATTGAAGAGGATGGGCTACCAGGAGGTGTCCCATAGACTGAAGATAAAGGACTACAAGGATGTGGCCCTAAGATTGAAGATGAAGGACTACCTGGTGGTGTCCCATAGATAGAAGATGATGGACTATTAGGACTACATGGCCCAAGAATCAAGGATGAGGGACTTATAGGATGTGCCCCCAGTATAGACAAAGATGGGCTACTAGGAGGTGAGCCACATATAGAAGAAGTCAGACTACTAGGAGGTGTCCCATATATAGAAGGGCTACTAGAGGTGTCCCCACATATAGAAGATGATGAGCTACTAGGACGTGGACCCAAGAATAGATGAAGATGGGAGCCAGGTGGTGAGCCACATATAGATGATGTGGGGCTACTTGGAGGTGGCCCACATATAGAAGAAGATGATGGGCTACCAGGTGGTGACCCAAGGTAAGATTGCGATGGAGGAATCCTGATAGATAAAGAATGATTAGGTAATGAGAAGATAGGTCATGGATCAATGCTAGACCCAGGAATTTCATCACCCAATGAAGAATGTGAAGATGGAAGAATAAGAGGAGGATCATGTTCGATGATCTTAGGGTCTTCCTCTATTTTCTGACAAAAAGGCATCAATCTCTTCCTCCCAATATGTGAACGTATCGAGGTCTAAATAGGTTTCTTGCTCACAAAATTCTAGAGGAATGTCTTCATGTACCCTCATAAATTCTCTAATTGCTTCTTCATTCTGAAATGAATCAATCGGTGTGGGTAGTTTTTCTACCACAAGAGGTTGATTGGATGAATGCGACATGGGAGTCGACTTGGATGATTGATTAGAAGGACTTTGAGTCAGAGAGCTCTTCGATGGAAGAAGGGGTCATTGAGGTGACTGAGAAACGGGGTCCTGCAAAGACAAGGAGGACCGTGACTTAGGAGTCATATTAGAGGAATAATTTGGATTGGAATCTTCAGAAGAATCAGAAGACTTAGAATCATTGGGATTGGAATCTTCAGAAGAATCAGAATCATACCACTTACCATGAGTTGAAGATGGGGGAAGAGGTAAGTGAACGGGTTCTTTAGCGTGAAGAATCAAACGAGGTCTAGTTGTGATAGGCATCCTTTGATGGGAATGCTGAAACCTAGGTTCCTTACTGTCATAAGTATGTAGAACTATGTGATAATCAGTCTTTGTCGGCACATGCCTAGACATAGATAATCCTAGGGATATCACAGGGGTTATTGTGTTGACATGTTCAATAGGTGTATCTACACAACCAATGAGAGCATCAAAATGATTCTCCTCATTAGACACATAATTAGCATTCTTGTCCTGATTATGTTTAGGAAAATTCTTCATATTGGGGGATTTGTTAGGAGTGGATGAATCCATCTCCACATCACCACTTTTGATTAAGTCCTGGATGTAGTGTGCAAACTTCAAACACTTATCTGTTTTGTGACCTTTAACGCGGTGGAATTGGAAATATTCATTATCTCTAAACCATGATGGTTTAGGCACGTCATCCTCATAAGGCATAGTTTTAGGATATCTAACCATATTAACTGCCTCTAGCTATTTTAGTATTGATGACATTGAGTCAGATAGAGGAGTGAAAGTATGATGCTTATACTCCATAGGTGGAGCTCCCTTTGCAAGCTTCAAAGGAGTGTTGTTTTGAATGACTTGTACTCATTTAGAATCTACTATCCCATCACTAACAACATTTTTGTTCCTATTAGGGACAAACTTTGGTTTTTCATTAGATTTAGAATCATTATGATCACAGGAGAAAGGTTTTAGAGTCCCCTAGCTAACAATGCTTTTTCAATTTGACTCCCTTTTTCGATGACCTCTTCAAATGTGTTGCCACAATGCATTTGCAAGTGGAACGTAATGTCTGGATGGAGGTTGGGAACAAATATACTGATTAACTACTTTTTGGGTATGGAGCAAGGAAAGTGGCTAGCTAATCCTCTCCATCATTGTAAAAATGCAGCAAGGTTTTTGTTATTTCGTTGCTTGGCATTGCAGAGATCTAACATGGTGACATCATTCTCAATATTGAATGAGAAGTGTCATACAAAGTGTTCAGCTAATTCTGGCCATGTAGATATAGATCCCTTGGGGATGTGCACAAACCACTCTAACGCATGTCCTCCTAAACTCCATGGGAAGAGACAGATAAGATAGTTGTCGCTATATGCGACTTCTTGGCATGCCATATAAAAATATTTTATATGGTCACGAGGGTCACCTTTTCCCTTATACTTGTCAAATTTTGGAAAATCAAAGTGTCATGGGAAAGGTACCATGAGCATGGCCCTATCAAATGGATAAGGGCACAACTCATTGAACTGGTATTTCTTATTGTTACCAGTTTTACCTTCTTGCAATGCTAGAAGGGTGTTCTTCATAGTTGACCACTCTTGATTGAAAAGTGGATCTTGCGTGGGTGGTGTAGGTCTATACATAGGATTAAATCTAGGTGTATTCCCACCCCTATTTTTTGTGAGAATCTCTTCATAAGGATCTCTTTGTGCCTCCCATCGAGGAGTGTTTATTGGGAACTTGTGAAATGAAGCTTTAGGTTTTTCTTTCGGTATAGCTTGTTTCAAAACTTTGGGTTGTTCCTTTTGTATATGTGAAGCCAAACTTTCCAATTGGTGAGTAAGGGCTTGGACCTGTTGTTCTAACGTCACCTCTTGAATAGGTATTTCATGACGATTTTTGTTAGGGGGAGGTTGTGCATGATGAACATGTTCCTCATTGTCTTCACAACGTATTTTAACAACAGGTATTCGATAATCTCCATCATTTTCAAATGGTACCTCCTCATTATTCTGTCGTGCAGAAGTAGAGGCATGACCTGGATTTAAAATTTCATTGATAGTACGATGAGGTCGGTCTACTTCTTCTTCTCCATGAATCATTCCAACAATGAGAGAAGGGTCTACTATAGGAGGTAACTTAGCTCCTAATTCCATAACATGCATAAGAACCTCATGTTTTTTTAGAAAATGTAATCGTCAAAGTTTGCAGGACGATGCTCTAGATTCATAATGAGGAGAATCCTCCTTCTCCATCACTATGGTCAACCATGAGATTATCCTCTAAAAGAGGGCTGTCACCTCCAAATATATCAGCTTATAATCTTCTTGATCCCATTCTTGTAGTAGGCATACTCGAGATAGGAGATAAAACACGAAAAATTTCCACTAAGGTTTACTAAAAAGATACCTTAGTCAAATTTTGGCAGTGTAACGATGCTAAGTCATCAAAAAAAATGGTGACTATAAAATAGCCACAAATCACTAAGTCAATGTGATCCTAAGAACTAAAGAATAAAGAATAAGCTACCCTAGCAAGGTAATATATGACACAAGTTTTTCTAGAACAATACAATGATGTAAAATGCTCAAAATTTAGTCACAACAAATAGTTTACTCCCTAAGACTTATCTAGATAGGTTTTGACACCAAATAGTGACAACACAATATCACCAGTTAGGTCAAGTTTGCAACAAACAAGACCTAAATGATAAGAGAATGTTGACATGATCTTCTAACAAGATATACTAAAAACCAGTTTCTAAACACTAACAAAGTCTAAGTCTTGTAAAATGGATGATACAAATGTGAGCAGTGTAACAACACTATTTGGACACGTGAACCAAGATTTCAAAAAAGCAATATTTTTAGTGTCAAAATGATGTTATCGCGATGCTAACAATGTATCCTCAACACTCACAAAACTCAAGACAAAGCTAGGATGTAAAAACTATGTCTAAGTATAACAAGAATTTGTTAAGCGTGCGAGCAGCGTAACAATACAATATAGAGATTTAGGCCCAATTTCACAATGGAAACAAGACGTAAATATCTCAATTGTATGGCTATAATGTGGGCAGCGTAACAACTCAAAAGAAGACAAGGATGAAATCACCTAACTATGATGATAATAAGTCTCAAATATGGGTCTTTGAGACAAGGGGGCCTACTAGATCGTGAGTACGTACCATGCACACTTTCAACACTTGTGCTCCAGCATTGCAACCTAGTCACGCAAGTAGAATACAAAAGTGGTGGACACATGATATCTAGTGGTATCTATATATGTTGTTTCCTTTTGTCCAAAAATGGGAAACAAGAAAACAAGGGTGTAGACCAAGTGGTGTTGAAATAAACTTGGTGTTATTTTGGCAGAGTTTCACCTTGTCTTAGGACAAGTGAAAAACTAGGACAAAATGACACTAAGTAGATTTCGTGATGAAATATCACGTGGTTTCAACTTTAAGAGATTCTTTCCCTTGTTCAAAAAACAAGAGTTTGAATCTAACAAAGTTGTCACTTTGTGAGAGCTCTCAAGTATAACAACTAAGACAAAAACAATGGCTCCAATCCTGCAAGCTTCCTAGGTGGTTCTCTCTCTATGTGTCACAAGTTTACTTCTGCGAGCTCGATTTACCAAGGTTTCCCAAGGAGTATCTTTCCTTTACTTTACCCCCTTCAATATAATGAGCAATGAAGTGCATTCAGTTATACTTTCACTGGGGTCGCAATGGAAGTAAATTTGACTCTAATCTCACCAAGGCGTACTAGTCAAGTCGGTAGTGTGGAGCACTTTCCTTTTTCGTTCACAAGGTTCCCTCTTGTGTGAACTACTTTAGGGTTCCTAGGACCACCCCCATTGTTGTAGCTTAAGGCTTATGCCAAAGGGGTTATGTCCTAGTTAAGCGGATGAGCCGTAGCTCTTAACCGAAACCTGCAAATACAATGTGATGATTGTGGTGTATTTTTTATCTTTTAGATTTAAATGTGGTTTTTTCTTACTCCTTTTGGAAACCTATAATCACACGTGTAGTTAGAATTTTGTTTAGGTCCTCCTTTCTTTGACTAGCATTAGGTCCTTCACACAAATGGTTAGTAGTTCACAATAAAAAAGAGGATTATTCACAATATCATAGGTGCAAAGATAGCATACACATGAAAAATAGAAATGTCAAAGCTTGTAAATCAACTAACTACCATCAAAATTTGTAAAAAACAAGGTTTATTCCCAATTAATCCAAGTGCTTCTTAATGAAAGACTAAAATTGCTTTTGATTCCCAAGATCACACTAGGTGCAAGGGAAGAGCATACACAAATTTTAGCCTTGATTATTTATCAAGTGAAAAATCTCTTAAACTAAAAGATCAAGCACATGTCAAAACTGAAGGTTTATTCTCTTAAGCACAAAATGAATGATGATTGTTCCTACTTACTCCCAAGAAGCAAAAAGTGGTTTAGGGGTGTTTTTGGTTCTCAAGATCACACTAGGGGCAAGAGAAGAGCATACACAACCCTATTCCAAACTCAAAACAAAGTATGAAAACATAATCACTCATCAAACCCTAACCCAAACTCAAAAATCCCTTATCAAACCCTAAATTTTGTTAGGAATATTGCTCTAAAATCAATAAATTGACAAAAACAACAACTAAAAACCCTTAAGAAATGACAACAATCCTAAAAACATTGAAATTGAAATTTTGAAATTTGAGAAAATTTTACCTTGATGCATGGGCACCCCTCTAGATGCACAAGCACTCACAGTCATGCATAGGTGCTCACAGTGATGCACAAGCGCTCCTCGTTCACTTTTTACACAGTCAGTTATGCATGGGTGCTTCCAGTGAGGCACATGCACTTTTCTGCATGCACAGGCACATTTTTCACTCAGAACCAAAAATCTAGTGTTGCAAGGGTGCTCCTCTAGATGCACAGGCACTCCTAGTCATGCACAGCGCACTCACAGGATGCACAACCTATCTTGCACAGGAGGCTCACAAATTTTTCTCCACCTCGAAATGAATCCATTTTTTTTGCTGTAGGTGGTCAAAAATCTATGGTTTTTGAATTTGGAGATTTCTTGAAAAATTTAGGTATTCATTTTTAGGTCATTTTGGGTCAATTTTGACAGGGCTTCACCTCCTTATATCCTGCAAAGAACATGAAAACACAACTTCTACCACTAATCTAGTTGAAACAACTACCTAAAAATGAAAAATTAATCTACAAAACTTTGAAAATTACTCTAAAAACTTTGAAATTAATCTAAAAAGCTTGAGAAACTAATCTAAAAAAAGCTTGAAAATTAATCTAAAAAGCTTGACTCTAAAAAGCTTGAAAGTAATCTAGAAAGCTTGAAAGTAAACTTGAAATTAATCTAGGAAACTTGAAACTAATCTAAAAAACTTGAAATGAAAAACTTTGAAACTAAGTTAAAAAGCTTGAAAAATTGAATGCAATGGGGTATGGTCCCACCGGGCGTGCCAAATGAAAGCACCCTAAACTTTACAAAGAAAATTACATGACTAACTAAGGAAGGCTAACACCATTGCCACCTCTAGTCAAGGCTCTAAGTCTAGGAATGTAACATTAAGATAGAAGCTTAAAGGAATGCTTAACTAACATGAATACAATTCAAAATCTAACTAAACATGCCTACTAATATGTTCAATTACCTAACATGGGCCTAAATAGACCTAAGAGGGCAATCAAATTGGTATGGTTGCTACTCCAAACAAGGTGAAATGGCCTCTCCAAATGACTACATGGTCATTTTGGATATCCATCTACTAACCCCATTGAAGGCTTTAGGCAAGGATTGAGCTTGGCTATAAATCATATTTATTATATGAGATGCAAATCAAAGCATGGTGTAAAGTATAAAGGAATGAGGTGCACTCTTTTTATAGTTTTCCTTTTGGGAGAAACTTGTATTTTGGTGCATGTGGGACTAAAATCCCCAAATTAGATTAGAATTGTCTAATCATGATTAGGCCTTGCTAATCACAATTAGTGAATTACCAAGTGATTAAGAGGTGTGGAGCCTTAATCGACCGCTTAGGGTCAACTAGGAGGCTAGGATAAGCTTTTGAAGCTTGTTGAGACATTGTGGAGGTGAATGGGGTGATTTTGAGTGGTTGGAAGAGGGGTTTGAGTCAATACTAGGGTATATTGACCAAATCAAGGGAAAATAGGCTTAATTAGCTATAATCACTAATTGTCTGTTTTGAAGAGGATTTTGACTTACGATTCACCGTAAAGTGGCATCCTGAATGTGAAAGGGGTTACACAATCAACAAAGTGTTGTTAATTGGCTAAAGTGGTAAGAAACGTTAGTTAATTAGTGAAAATCACTAATTATAATGGAATTGGCAAGAATGAGAGTGATTTGCTCTCTGACTCGGAGATTGCTCCTCACCATTCAAAGGATCCTGATCCCACCCTTTTCATCAAAGTCTACATTGAAGATACTTGTGTTCAACATGTTATGATTGATGAAGGTGTAATCATTAATATTATTTCTTCCCGTGCATACAAACAAATGTTTATACCCGACAATTACACGCATAATAACCTAGTTATGTTGGGTTCTTTCAATGATTTTTTGACTTCTACTCTTGATATCATCATCCTCCACATTTTTGCTAGTCCCCGCACCATTTTGGAGTTGTTCTATATTTCTAAATGGGAGTTCCAATACAACATGTTACTTGGACGATCTTGGATTCATGTCATGGGGTGTGTACCTTTCACCCTTCACTGTTGCATCAAGTTCAAATATGAAGGACACCTTTATACTATTCAAGTAGATCCTTCACCTTTCAAAAACCGTAACATTTTTTACCAACCCAACGATGTCCTTATTCCAGTGAAGGAATCTACTACCATTTCCACCTCATCTACTACCGCTACCACCTCATCTACTACCACTTTTGCTTCATCTTCTTCCACTGCTTCATATGCCACTTCTGCTACTACATCTCCCTCAACCAACCCATCTATCCCCACTATTGTTGCAACTTCCAAAGTTAGCCCATCTACCAACCCTTCTTCTCAAACTTTGAATAGCTCATATATTTCCGCCACCCAAGTACCAACTTCTGACCCCTTTGAAGGTTTTTTTCAACACCTTACCCTGGGGGAGTATTTCACTTGTACAATATTGACACTTTCCAAACTCCTCAAGAGTACAGAAACCTTCATCAACACCCACATTAAAACTGTCATATAGTGAGTTTTTCCATACGGTCCTCCCCACCTTTGCACCAACTTGAACATTTGGGGGACTTGATAATTCTTCTTATTCTCCTGGAACCACCTCCTCAAACATGACCTTTTTCACTCTCGCTTTTTGTTACCTCACCAACTACCACTTCACCCATACCTCTCTTTATTGATGTGCTTGGAAGGGAATTAGGATTTTATTTATGAAAAATGTCTTCACACAGTTATTCCTTACACTACCCGTAAACATAAACGTCATAGTATTGGTTTATTGAACCTCCTAGTCCTAAGAGGTTAAAAATCGACCTTATAGAAGAAGATCAACCTTCTTAACCTTCTTCACCTATCACACCGCCTTCACCCATGGAGTCCATGGATCCAGAATCCATTCCTCCTAGAATTTTTTTCGTGAACACCATTTCTTTGGGACCTCTAACCTATCATCATGATGGTGAGGCACCCTCTTCCCTTCCTCTTATTATCTTAACATGTTGGAAGAAGACACACCTTCTATTAAGGTCATTCAATGTCAGGATGATGATTCTATTCTCACTTATTTAGGTGCAGAAGATTCTTACATTCATCGGTCGTTACCTTCTGGAGACATAAACCATGCTAAATGAATCAACCATAGAGATCAACATTCACACTCAAGATGACCCTCAAATTCTAAAGATAGGTCAATATTTAGATTCTGCTGAACAAGAATCCTTCACCTCTTTCCTCAAAGATCATAGCAATGATTTTTCTTGGTCTTATTACCAATATGCCCAGTATTGACCCTAATATCATGGTCCATAATATTGTGACTATTCATGATGCCAAACTCAAGAAACATAAGCTGTGAAAAATACATCCACGCATTTCCCTTCTTGTCAAAGAAGAACTCCAACGACTTCTTTTTGTTTCTTTCATTTTACCTATCAACTATCCACAATGGATTTCTAACATTGTTCCTATTACTAAAGTGACATGGGGACTCCACATCTGCATGGAATTTCATGACCTTAACCTCACCTTCCCTAAGGATGAATTTCCTTTTCCTAGCATCGACCAACTTTTTGATCTTACAGTCATCCATGAGATGTTATCTCTCATGGATGGATTCTTGGGTTATAATAAAATATTACTTATGCCAAAGTATCAACACAAAATTGCCTTCATCACCCCTTGAGGGACTTTCTGTTATCACGTCATGCCCTTTGGCTTGAAAAATGTTGGTGCCACTTATCACCACGCCATGACCTATATCTTCCATGACATCATGCATGACATATGGGAAGACTACGTCTATGACCTTCTCAATAAGTCCAAAAGTCGTGTTGAACACCTCCTAGTTCTCAAAATCATCTTTGATCGTCTCATCAAATATTGTGTTTTCCTTCAACCAAAGAAGTGTGTCTTTGCAGTTCTCTCTGGAAAACTCCTTGGTTTCATTGTTTCTTTTTGGGGCATCAAAGTTTTATCCCACCAAAATCAAGGCTATTCTTGAGATGCCTCCACCTACTAACCTTCGACAGCTTCATAGTTTGCAAGGTAAATTGTAATCCATTTGATTCTATATTTCCCAAATTTACGACCGATGTCACCCTTTTCATCATCTTCTTAAAAAGGATGTTTCCTTCAATTGGAATGATGAGTGCCACAAATCCTTTGAAGAATTGAAGAAATACCTTCTTCAGCCACCTGTGCTCATCCCACCTAAAGATGACAAACCTTTTTACCTCTACATTTCTGCCACTAACCATTCCTTGGGTGCCATGCTCACTCATCATGATGAGAAACACAGGGAGAAAGAATTTTATTACATAAGTCATACATTTTAGACTATGAGACTAGGTATACTACACACTGAAAAATATTTTCCTAGCCTTAGTCTTCATGGCTACAAAACTTTACCACTACCTACTTAACCATAAAAACTTCATCGTCACCAACATTGACCCTTTGCATTACATGTATGCTAAACCTTACCAACATCAATGCACCTTGTGTTGGCTTATGCTCCTTGTAGACCTAGACCTAGAATTCATTCATCAAAAGTCTATTAAGGGAAAAACCATTTCTGATTAAATCTTCCAAATGCTCCTCTTCTTAGACATCAATCTTCTAACTTCATTATTTTCCTGATGAATCTATCACTACCCTCTCCCTTGATGACACTATTTATCAGATGACCCATATTCTTCCATATTGTTCTAAATTTCAACATTGGGGTGGTGCAGGGTCATCCTCATTCCTATTTGATGGAGATTAACCCTGTCCTTTATCCTTCAGACTTGACTTCAAATACACACCGTAATATCGCTAAGTATTAAGCACTTGTTTGGGCCTTCAGAACTGTCATAGCCTTAGATGTTAAAACCGATTAATATATTTGGTGAATTCTCAATTGGTTTTGAACCAAGTCATTTTTTACTAGTTTCATAACGAGGTGTTCAAAATTATAAACATCATGTTGATATACTTTTAACGAAGTTTGACACCTATCTAATTCAAATCACTCCTATGATCCACTAACAAATTCACAGATACCATGGCCTTTCTCTTCACCATAATACCTGTCTCAAAAAAATATTTTTCAAGTTAATCAATGGTTCCAGTCACCCTCTTATCTTATTCTCATGAAATTTTATGGGAATATTGAAACTTGATCCACAGGACATTGGTATAAGCAGTTTCCCTACTACCTTTCCCTTTGGGATTCTTACCTCCAGTATCTCACTCGAAATGCATGCCACACTTCCTCTAAAAGGTTCTCATTATGTTATTATGGGGGGTCCTTTCTACAAATCCAAATTAATCTCTATCCTATTTCACTTAAATCACTATGTTCAATGAAATTTTTTACACCATTAAGAAATCCATGATGGCACAACTTGTGGTTATTAGATGAATGTTGTTTAAATCGTTTCAAATCTACCAAAAATGCATCAAATGTGAGAAAAATGTGTTCAAGACCTTCAAGATCCTGGTGATCTTGTCCTAAAAAATTAACACATAACTAATGTTTTAAAACATCTCCTAATTAACTTGGACCATTTATACCCATTGATTAGGTAATCTTTTATCTTCTCTTGAGGGTAAAACTGAACCTGAACCCCTTATGCCTTGTATCTTTGATCATTCTATTGTTGAATAAAGTAATATCACTTTATGTCACTTACATGCTCATCCCTTGAGTGAACCTCTCCTCCATCTACCTCTTTTAAGGACCAATGAATAAACTAGAATTGTGTGATTATCCATCACCATTCAGCCTTGTCTTCAATATGAGTACCATGGCTCTACTCATGGCATGATTCTCATGGATACTTTTCATCCTTTTCAGGATGGAATCCCATGGTCATTCATCACTTAAAACCCTCTTTCATAGCTAACCTTTTCATGCTATGGTTTTTCCTTCATAAAAGAGGCTTATACTCCTTTATGGTCTTGTCCATGACTTCAATCTCAAAAATAAAAAAATAAAATATATGGGATAACCAAAAAATACTCCTTGAGTCAAACTTATTGCAAATAGATGAATCCCTCAAAAGGACATATATGTCTCTCTCTTTTTTCTATAAGTAGACTACTCCCTTGAAGGATGGCTATAAAAATCTAGCCACTTATTGTAATTAGTCTATCCAAAAAGAAGACTAATTGTATCTCTCAAATAAAATAATTTTGAATCTTCCCGCATCAATCATCTTCAAGAAGACCTCAAGGAGAACCTATTTATCCCATTATAGACTTCCCACATCGATCAGTCTATATAAACAAAAAAAAAGAAAAATTCAAGAAAAATACAAAATTTTGGTCATGGACTTGCCTATTTTGGTTTTGGGTATCTTGCAGAAGGGGCATGTTGTCTCACAACAAGGTTACGCTTAACAAACTCTTCCACCTTACCTTCTATGTTATTATCTTATAACTCAAATCAAGGGATGTGGCGTGTATTTTACACATTGTGATCATGCAAATTCTTTCAACTCTAGACTTATTACTCATGCAATGTATCTAGGGACTTGTGTTCAATAAGTCTAGGGGTATGACATTTATGGTCTTTTCCAACTATGGGGCATTTTTCTTCTTTTCAGTTCACCTTTTTCCTACTTGTTGTTTTCTTCAACAAGACAAGATCATCAAAATTGATTTAACCTTGACACCTTCATCTATGCCTATGCCTAACTCACCTTTCCTATTACCTATTCAACATTTGACATTTCCTATTTTCAAACATGCCTTACCCAACCAACCTACCATCCAACCTACCTATTCATCTTACCTAACCTAATCTCATTCTTCCCTGGTTTATGGGAGAAATACATCAGCCTGAGGCCCCTTTCACAAGGGCTATGTAGGAAGCACTCTTAGGGCATGGGGCCCTCTGAGGTTAGCTCGGCCACTTGTTTTCCCCCATCATTTCCCCCTCATCAAACAAAAACTTAGTTAGTTAGTTTCCATAAGAGCAATAACTTGGAAGATAACTTAAACCAAAACCATACATCATTATTTATTTTCCATAATACCAATACCTTGAAAATTAAATTGAAACAAATCAAACACATCCATTCCTATCATCTAGTTTCCATAACATCAATACATTTTAAATCAAACCATTTGAACACAACATCATTTCATTTGAAAAATAACATCAAACCAAACCATGCCTAATCATCTAATTTCCATAACATCAATAGAATGGAAATGAAAATGCAATCATGACAACATATTAACTTAACCATGCCTAATCATCTAGTTTCCATGAACATCAAATCAAACATAACTTAAACCATTCATCCAATAACCATAAGAAAAAAACATGCCTACATCTAGTTTCCATAACATCAATAACTTGGAAATTAAACCCAATCCATGCCTAAACATCTAATTTCCATAACATATAATCATTGGAAATATCAAAATTCAACAAAACCATGCCTACATATCTAGTTTCCATGATAACAATACAATGGAAATAAAGTCAAAAACATCACATATATAAATATCATCATCTATCTATATAACATAAAATGTTCATGTATATCAATACACTGTATACACAGGTATAAATACAAGTATCTCAAAAACTCTCATATACATATCGCCTCTTCAGCATGGTATATATCATATGTATAAAGTTAAAAATCAAAAAATAATCAACATGTTTCTCCATATCATTGTCATGAGGGGCCGACACCTCTACTTCTCTCTCTAGTACCCTCACCTGTCCTCTGTCATGAGTTGGTCACCTCTCCTAATCACCCCACATATGAGACTGATGGCTCTCTAAGCTGTTGGTATTATGCATATGTGAGCTGTCCTCGCATTGGCTTCTAATTGTACTCTATGCTTGCCATAAGTCACATAAGGATACCACTCTCTATCAACCAGTCTTGATAATACCTAGACTCAGACACAACATCTCTATAACTAGCCATGGATATCACCTATGGGGAGGTGTCATCACTCTGACTCCAACATATGGACCCTGTCCTAGTAATAGTGGCCCTTGTCCCTATATAAGGTGCCCCTGTCATCCCTTGTAAAACAGGACCCTGTCCCGGTGCTTACACTGTACAATGGGACCCATGTCCTATACTTTATGCATATGCTATGTTAGTTGTGCCTGTAATGTGGCCACCTGTGCCTATAAGGAAGTTACTTGAGCCTATTCTTCTGTAACTTGCCCCCATCCCCTACATGTTCCTATGTCTGCACCTATGCCTGGGTTGCTTCTAGCAATTGGTTGTAAAGTGGACACATGTACCTGTAATTCGACATCTTTCCTTTAATCTCTGGTCACTACCTCTATCTCCACTAGTTGTCCCTATAAGGTGGCCAACTGCTTGCCTAAGCCTCTTGCTAGTTATCCCTGTAAGGTGGTACCACTTGTGCCTGTAATTGAGCTAATTGTAACTGTAAGGTTGTCACCTGCCCCTGTAATTGGTCCCTCTAGACTATCACAGTGGCCAAATCAGGTTGTCTTGGCCTCAGATGGTGCTACCTATAGCTAGGCTATCCACCACCACCTATACCCATGTTAGTGGTGCCCCATGTCATCAATATTCCTATAGCCAACCTACTCCTCCTACCCTTGTTGTATCTGCTAGATGTGGTGGAGATGAAGGTCTCTCCATGTCATCCTTGTGATACTGTGCAAATGATGGAGGCGCATCCTATTGAATCCCAAATTTGCATCTAACTCAGTCAACTAAAATCACCTCATGCTCCCTAGGTCTCTGTCCCTGTATCCACCTGACCATATGTAACCCTTACCAACTCCTCTTCATGCCCCCATATGAAGGAAAATCAACATACAGGCTCCATAAAATATCAACTACCTATATATGCCATCTAGTATCTTACCTGTAATATGTCACATCTCGTGACACCTCATCCACTCTTAGGATGTGCTCCTACTAGCACCCACCTCCTGAAACCTTTCTCTATACACACCTCTAAACCAATCCTATCATGGTAGGCCTATTAGATGCAAACACACTATGTGCTCATATGCCCAAAAATGAATTAGATAGGTGCAACACACACCAAACCATCTAATCCTCTAAAATTCCCATAGCTCCCTATATAACTATACTAGAAAAGTTAGTGCCCATGCAAAACATACTCTCTCCTCAATCATATCCTCTAAAACCCCCATCAATTCCCATGGAAATAGCCCACCCTTTACATCTGGGAGTGCATAACAACCAATTATCACCATCATCAACACTGTCAATCTGGTCTCCTCTGGATGTGCAGCATACATATCCCCATAACTAATGCTACACTATGATATGATAAATCCCATGGCCTCTCCAAATACTGTTCACCATAGGATCAAATGCAAATCATCGAAAGAAATTTGATATATCGACTCTCCAACAATCGGTAGCCTCAAAATCCTGTAGACATCCTCCAAAGTGATCATCATCTCACCTAGTCGGTAAGTGGAAGGTATTGGTCACATGAATCCCATCTGTTCGATGAGAGTGGCCATCATGTTGTGATCCCTAATAATACACCTATATCATCTAACAACATCCTAGTCCAACATCCCTCATATGCTCCCACTCATCCTCTATCACACTGGGTCTCATCTATACCAAAAGTGGTAGCATATCTCTCATGGTCAACTTTTGATGTGCCTGCATCATCACCATTTAAAACATGTTAATCAATTGGTCCTCTTTCAATCATTTATTTGATCTATACCTAACCCTGACCCAATACCTACCTATGCCTTTCCTAGCCTACCCACCTTTACCCAACCTACTTGACCTGATGTACATTCTATCTAGCCTAGCATCTTATCAATGTTTCCTCTACATTCTCTTACTTTCACTCCCTTCACCTATTTGACTTGACCTAACTCATTTAATTTAATCCTACCTGTCCATTCCCATTCATACCTTAACCTAACTTACCCTAACCTATACTTTCCTATTCACCCTAACTACCCAACCTTAATTAAACCTCATTCATTCTACCTAAATTACCCAACCTTACCCTTATCACCTAAATTTTCCTTTTTCCCAAACTCACTTTTTATAACACTTGGTCACTTTTACAGTGACCAACATCAGTCACCCTGACTGATACCAATCCCCTTTTAACCCCACCAATGCCAACTAGGTAGTTACTGATCAAACCTGGATCATACGTCAGTCACTGATTTGCCCTAGGGAAAAACCCCTACGTCCCCATTTTCAAAAAATTACTAAAATAACCTAAACTACCTACCCAAATTACCCCAACTTTTACTTCTTCTAATTCATTTACCACCTAATTAACTAGATTTCACCCTCCCCATACCCAATTTCACCCAATTTAAACAAAATTTTCAAATCCATTCAAAATCCAATTTATTCATTTTTCTACCTTAGTTTTTCCCAAAAACACAAATGGAGCTCAAATCCTACCTCTACGCAAATGTCTCCATGGGATGGGATCTCTCAGAATGGGAATGGTCCTCCACTAGCCTCTCTCCACCTCTTCCATGTCTCAATCAATCCCACTCTCACATCTCACCAATAGAATCACTTAGTATAGATCTCGTGGGCCCATAAACTCCACTCCTATCAACCAATAATAGCTCACTAACTCAGCCTTTTACCTCTCCTTGTCATTTTTCTCATCAAAATCTCTCTCTCCTATCATTTTCTAAATTTAAAAGGCTCAAATGAAACCCTTTTCACGCAATTTTTATCTTTTTAAACCCAAATTTCCCAACTTGACATCGTTCAGTCTTCATGCCCTAGTTTCAACCAGCATCGGTTACCCTTAGCAACTATTTGGTTCACCCTTCAACCGGTATCGGTCACCCTTCCTAACCCAATTATACAAATTTTCCCAAAAATTTTGATGCAAGGTTCCATTTTCTTTCTACCCTAGCTTCCTTACCATCAGACCTACAGGCCTACCTAATTGTCCTTGATTACCTAACCTCCCTCAATTTCATTCGGGGCATCATTTTTTCCTACAACTCGGCCTTACCCATGGCCTTACCTATACACCCAACCTAACCCACCCATTTGACACTCAAATTTGCTTACTTATTACCTTGCGATGATCATTACTTGTGTTTGTTTAGCCTACCATCCTTACCTTGTCTGATGTCGTGATGTTTATCTTGACCAGACTAAACCTTTTTGGTACTTTGGAACCCACCTGATGCTCATTCCTACACCTAGCCTCATTTTTTTTTTCAGGACTGTATCCTATACCTTGGATACCTAGACCACATCAACCTTGTTTGGATAAACTATCAACCTTTGATGATGTAGAGTTTATGAGCTCTTCAACCTAGTGCCTTATCACATTCTATACATGTGTGTGCATTTGAATGCCCCCACCTATTACCTACACCAAAAATCACCATTTCTCTATGCACCTACACCTTACATTATTTTTCATCACCTTCCACATTATCAACACATCACCGATTATGCCTATTACTTCATTCGTTCCTAGTTTAAGGGGGATCACTTCCACCCATACCTGGGGTAACTTAACCTCAACCCATACCTGGGGAAACCACTCTTTTTTTTGTCAACGTCCCTTATCAATACAAGCTACGTGATAAAAAGGGGAAAATGTAGACACCCAAAATTGGGTCACAACCCTCTAAACCCCCTTCGATTAATTAATTGAATATTATCCCCTACCATTCCCACTTTCACACATTTTAATTAATTTAATTACTAAAATTAAGTTAATTATCCACCTCACCTCTCTACCTCACCCTAGACCCATTCAAAGCCTATTAATTAGCCTAAGACTAAGTCCCCACTTATCCTTAACTAACTAGGACTTATTCTAACCCTAATCTTAATGACCTATTATTCCTCTAACCAATTCCCATTCCATTTAGCACCATTCCACACTTGTGACCCGACAAAGCCAAAATCTCAATCACAGCCAAATTTAGGAAGAATCAGGCTATTTTTAGAAAGTATGACATTTTCTCCCTAACCGGTGCTAGTTTATCCTCGGCTAACATCGGTCACCTAACTATCATCGGTTACCTTAAATAGCATTTCCAAACTCTTTTCTTAGGTTCTAAATCATTCTCTCTACTTTTGCGACCTTACATTAGCACTCTTGAGATTTCCAATGATCTTGCGACACACCAGAGACCCTTATAGTGTTTAAACGCCACACCATTCATTAACAAATCAATCCAAAGCTCCAGTGCACTCATAGGGAAGCATCATGCCCTCTATCTACTACTACATTCGTTCAGATTACTTTTACCTGCTCCTCCTTTCCCTTACCTCTTATATATATATTATCTCTACATTTGCAGTGAAACACTTATAGCTTTCCTAATTTACATATGAACATATTTGGTATGCCCGATGGGACTTGAACCTAGGTCGTCTATCTATTTTCAGTATGCGTACGCCTCTACACTTGCATCATCTCTCTCACAATTCAGAGAAAATCTCATAGTAAAAATAGCAAGGGCTCCATAACAAATGAATTACTCGCGATGATTTACCCCCCCCGGGAGGGGTATATGTGGTCATTTTGACCCCTCCGCGATGCATTCTTACCTGCCGTGATGGACTAGAGGCCTAATTTGACCATTGTGTCAATCTAGCTTCCTCTATTTCCCTTCATGGTCATTCTACCTTCTTCTACCACTGGTCGCGATATTTTTTTTAATGAATGATCATTTTTTTCCTGTTTTCATCCCGTTGGGCGTATTTTTACTACCTAGTTCCCATTGCTTCTCCCTGGGGAATTTTTCTTTATTTCAGGTGATTTCCTCATCTAATTTATTCTAATTAATCAAAAATCACTAAACAATGAAAAAAATTCAATATTTCCAAAAAATTGTAAAAATCATTAAAATCGTAAAAATTTCAAAAAAATTCAAAAATTGGTAAAACATTGGTACACAACTGACATCTGTGTCAAACACATTGTATTCAAATTATATATTTTTTGTATTTTTGCTTGTTTCTGTAACGACTCATGGATCATTTGGATCTGCCCCATTAACAAAGCTAGTCTATTTGCTTCGTCTGTATTATCTTAGCACAATGATTTGTTTGGTATTGTTTCGTAGTGCACAAAAAAAATTCATTAGACCGCTACGTCCATCGTTTTTCCCCTCACATATATAATTATTTGGGGCATGAATTTTAACCCTTTTCATTTTACACAAACATTTGGGAACTTTAGCTCGATAACATAACATTTGTGCAACTATCTTAGATGTTGTTGGTTTATGTGTATTTGACTTGTTTCCATGTTAGTTTGGCTTGTTTACTTTCTCGTATTGCATTGCATTCTTTATGTTTCCTGGAGTTGGTATTTTATCAATGGATATTTTTTTGTACTATGAATTTTCATGTCATTCTATACTTCTGTCATATGCTTACATTTGTAATAATGATCGATGATAAAGATCACTAATAATATGATGAAAATAAAGTTGTTTAAAATGAATTGGATGGATGTTAGCTTAATCCCCCTTCATTCTACTAATTTTTCTTCTACATACCTTTCCTCCCTCCATCACACTCAGCTTCATCATTCTTCTTCTACATTCATTCACACTTCTCTCAATATAAATAAAAAATATTTGGTGTATCGTCATCAAAGAGGGCATCTCCCCTGTTAACTCGGTTATTGAGTATGACATGGAAGATGAGCAATGTAAATGAAGCTGGAGAATTAGATTTCATGGGAATTTAGTACTATGTATCAACAAGACTAATATGGATTCCCTTCTTCTCTTCACACTATTCTTCTCCTTTACTAACAGCATCTCCCCCCTTTGACTTCTATCTACTTCATTCATCTTTTCAATCGTCGATCCACCTCTTTCATCACCCCATCGACACTCGAGGGGGCATCCTTCATTCTACTAATTTTTCTTCCACCCCTTTCAAAATTTTAATTGTTTACATTTGTCTACTATCCTTGAAGTGGTGTAGCTTACGCCACCCCAAAGAGGGGAAAATGTAGACACCTATAATTTGATCAAAGCAATGTTATTACTAACATTGCACTAATTATTTTATTCCTCACAAATTGACAACGCTACATCAATTAGACTCATTTTCTCCTCAAACTCCTCTTAATTAACTATTATACGTTTATTAAGCTTCCTACCATGAGTTTGATGAATAAACCTTCTTATTGGCTAACTCCCACTTCCAAAACATTAAAAATCTATTAAAACCTCTTCTAGGTGCTCCCAGAAAGCTTCCTAAGCCTACTTGGGATTCTCAATTAATATTTTAAGATTAATTAGCCTCTAATCATAATCAAATCTTGTTTTGACTTGTTAAAAGTGATTTTCATAATTACCTTTTTTCCCACATGCACCAAAATAATACCATTCTTGGAATGAGAAACCTATAAATATAACCCTTCTCCTTACCATTTCTTAGAACACTTTCCTTCCTCTAGCATAAACTATAGGCATTTAGGATATTGAGCATTTCTCCATTTATATTGAGATAATATCTTCATAGTGTATCCATTAACTCAAGCTTGAGTAATATGGAGAGAACCATGTGGCCTTGAAGCCAATATTGGCAAGACTCCATTCTCAAACCTTGAGAGCATACCAACAATCATATTTTATTGTTAAGGATCTTCATAGGTTCATTTCAAAGTTAGCATTCAAAGAGTAGAGATTGATGTAGGCATGTTAGTTTGATTTTTTTCCTAGTTATATGTATGTTAAAGAAGTTAGTCTCCCTAATCTCTTATATTAATGGTTCTTGTTATATTAGTTTAAAGATTTGGAACTCTTAGGTGTTTAGTTTCAAGTCTTATAGATTTCCTAATTTATAAATGAAAATAGTATGGGAGGAAGTGGATACACCTTGTTGTAATTGTATTATTTGAGATTGTAAAGTATTAATAAGGGATTTAAGATCATTTTTATTAGAATATGAATCGTGTGAATCATTAGAAGCATAGAGAGGTGATATGGGGATAGTGTGTGATTATAGGTATAGTCATATAAATACTACAAAGTAGAGGATTAGATTCCCCCAATGTCATAGGAACTATTGAAATGAGGATGGGCAATTCATACAGAGTAGATGAAAGTGGGATTATAATTGGATACATAATATGTAATAGTATGCTTGAGTTGATCATGGGAAATATAAAGTGAAATATCGATGTTTTTTAGATTCTCTTGGAAATAGTTTATAAAATTTTGTGTTATGTCATCTGAAAAATAAGATTATCACCCATGTCATGGGCCCACCTTAGGTGGTATTTTTTCAAATTGTGAAGATAAAATTATAAGATATATTAGTATGTACTTAGGCATGATGACCATGAAATGTGTCGACAAAAGGTGACAGTTGAGTAGCTTGGGTGATGTAGGGGTGAGAGCATTTGGGTAGTTTATATAGATACTAATAATTAGCCATGGGATTTGATATTATGAGCCAATAGAGTTATAGAAAGAAAATTTATTTAAGAGTTGGGTTCACCAAAATTTTACATCCTAATGAAAAAAATGTGAGAATTTATATCATGAAGATTAATCTAATCTAATTAACTTCCAACATTAATTATGTATCATCAAAATAGTGCATTCCAACTTGAAATAAACTAAGCAATTGATAAATGATAAGTAACTTGCTGAAAATAAAAAAGGATGAAGAAACTTGGATTTTTTAGGAAGGTTGTGGAATGATTTGGATGTGCCATGTAGTTGAACAAGATAATCTAAGACTCTAGACTTTGTACAGGAAATTATGCAACTAAAGAACTTACAAGTTTAATACTACAATATATGTATGGTCCATGCAAGGATTATATATTTGTTGCTACGGATTGTACGATCTTGGTGAAAAAATTTGGGTGCTTCGAATTTCTAGTAATGGTGTTTATTTTGTGTAACAAAGTAGAAACCATAACAATTTGTAGAACCTTTCATCGCATTATTAACAAACCAAAGGAGAAAATCATATAAGTGTGTGCTTGAGGATGGAATACATTGGGTGGTCAAACTCCTAGCTGCTGAACCAATCCTAACATTGCACTACATGTCATCAATGTGGAATCAAGCTTCGTCTAGTTCTCATAGGTTCTCGTGCAAGTGTGTAAATCTAACCATCCCCCTAGGGTCTCCCTTGTGTCTCTTAACACCAATATATAAGGCTAATTACATAGTATAGAATGTACCCAATGTGGTAGTAGTGTGATTTGGTGTGACTCAACTATGTGACCTAACCCGTATGTTGGTTCAAACCCTTGTGCAACACTTGGATTTACTTCACTCTTACATAGGACATGGCTCTATGATCTTCACATGCTTTTACATGGGTAAAGCTAGACTCCTTGACCTGGATGATGTGCAGTAGATTTGGGTAGATTTAGAAACTCTTTGATTGATTTTTTATTATTTTGGATAATAAATATAAACGCTTAAACTAAAATTTGTGCAATAAATATCATATGTTTAATGCCTCTTAGATTGAATAATATTTCCATATTTTTCAACATCATATGATGTCGAGATACAAAATTTATAGGATGGATAGAGATATGGTGAGTTTAAAATCCAAATGTGATCATTTATATTGACAATGATGCAAGGTCAAACTAGGCACTACACAAGGACAAGTACCAAATTTTAGTGTCTAAATTGTTCTAATTTCCTTAGCTAACTTGTTGTTTTATATAGTATGTTTGTTACATTGATTTAATATATAACATATCTATTATTTACACATATGCATTCATAATGTATCTTGAGCTTGATGTAGGACACTCACATATTATTGCACGGTGATAGGATCCAATTGGTTCCTTACACTACTCTCATGGTGGCATCCCCCCAAACTTTACAGGTAGTTTTGTTTCATAATATGTTAATTTACACCTTCCTCATCACACTTGTTTATTGATATTTATTCGATCATTGAAACTAACACATATGTCATGAGTAGTGCTAACTTCTCTTATCGATGTTATTAATATTACTATTTTCTACACATGGTTTCTATATTATTGTCACTACTTGTTTATGTATATACATTCCTTGATTGTTTACTACATGGATTTATTTGATTTTGATGTTATGATTGTTTGCTTTATATGACCTAAAGGCCTTTATTGTCTTGTGACACCATGGGTTTCCCATGTTTGTGGCTCTATGACTATATTCAATTATGTTTCTACATAATTTTTCTTACTTGATTATACATTGTTGTTTTTATTACTCTTTTATTTATGGATTACATTGATGCTTACATAATTGTCTTTATTATGGCTTCTAACATGATTACCATGTTTAATATGTAACTTATTTCACCATGGAGTAGTACGTGATCGCTACAATTTTTTGTTACTAGTTATTTTACACATATAATCTTACTTTTTTGTTTCATTTTATTTGTTCTCCATGCCATGGTTTCCACCATGTGCAACCCCATTTATAGGTGGTCACCACTTCAGTCTTCTATGTGATTCTATAGATTATCATACATATAAAACGTGGGTACATGTCTCTTCTTTTTAGTCACATGCTTAAATTATTTATTAAACATGCCTCAAAAGAGGGGGGATTCAATGGGATATTTTTACATATACAAACAAATTACAAGATACAATAATATAAAATTATAGGGCTCTGATCATTAGAGATGGTCACATACACTAAAATGTGGTATAATTCACATAAAGTCAAAATTCTATAGTGCAATCAAGACTATGGTACGATCTTGAACTTTCCATACATTCCTGGAAAAAAGGTAATTTCATTCAAATTTCCAGTTTCTACAAATTATATTAAAGGTTTATAGGATTATTACATAGGTACATATATAAATGAAACAGTTCATAGCAAGTTACATGGGGAATGAGTTCTTCATTTTGTATTCACAATATTATTTCAGATATAAGTACAAAATGGGTTTGGGGGAATGGGCCTCCTTATACCCTAAAAAAAATTTATAATTCTATACAATCAATTCAAGAAAAGTAACATCTTATATGGGGCATGAAAATGCTCATTCTTTTCAAGATAGAGAAAATTGGACCTAGACTTGTTTACAACAGTGTGGTCTGTGGGTTTAGAATAAAGCATTGAAACAATACTACAAGCTTCATAGACTGATCTTTTCTCTTCTCTCACCAGATACCCAAATAAGGAAAACATCAAAGTAAAATTGTGAGCTTCGTATATTGATATTTCCTCCTCTCTCTTCACATTCACAAAATGGGGAAGACATTAAAGCACATGGGTTCTTCATAATCTAATAATTTCTTGTCTCTACTATTTCCTCTAGCAAAACATTTGGGACAAATCATCCCCAATCCTTTGGCATCTCCAAAGAAAATTCCAACTCTTTAAGTCATAGAGACAATGAGAGCTTGTCCCTTTGGAAAAAAATAACTATAAATACTCAAATTCGACAATTTACCCTTTTGAAATTGCTAATTACAATTGTTATTTTAAGCTACAAATACCCACATCTTATTCCCATTTAATGCATTTTTCCATCTATTTCCTAAATTGATCCTTTTCATACACCTATTTTTTAATAAAATCTGAATATTAATATATAAGATCAATGCTCAAACTCTACTTTTTGAGATACAATTTTTAGTTTCACTTAGCTCCTTCATGTCTAAAAACTTACAGTTTAGTTAAGCTATATAAATTAGTCATAAACGACATGTTAAGTCCTATACCAACACATTTTCTAACTTTATTTCTAATACACTATCATTTTTTGGGTCTTTTCATTTTTTTAGGTTGTCCTTATCACGATAATTCACTTTGAAACCCTATATAAATAATTTAACATCACCTCATTTACTAACCTAGAAATCACATGGGCTTCTATTGATACACTCACTTGCAATACTCACAAAAGGCATTCAAGGCTCCCTAAATATTCCCAAATATAGTTCACATCCATTAGGAAAACCATCATTAAAATTATGAACAAATCAACTAGGTTAAAGAGACTATCTTCCCTCAAATTCAAGCACACTAAGTTCCCACTTCCAAGTCTTAGAAAGAGCACAATTTTATCAAGCATGATCAAAGGGGTTTATGTTTCTAACTAGTTCATACATATAGATATTACATGTTAGGTGGAGAACTATGTGTGGTATGAGGCCACTTTAGAGTAGTTTTAATTTAGGCAGTGCATGGGGTGATTCAAAACCCAAACACTAACCTTATTGCAAGGTATTATACCCATGGTTAGCATTTTGTAGTGATTTATCTAATTACAGATGATATCAAGACTATGTGATAATTAGGGTTTGATAGTGAAGTACATTTCTAGGGCATTGAAGGACCCAAAATAGTTACAAAACCTCATTTTGAAGGTGTCTAAAACCATACAAAAGGGGCAAGAGTGGAATATACATCCCAACCTTACTATAATGTCATGCACTTTCTAAGTCATAGTTTCAGTAGTGAAGTTTCTCTAAGATCTACATACCTTGATTCTCCAATCTATATTCCCAAATTCATATTGTAAAACTCTATATAGATAATTATATCCTCTTTTTGTTAACGTAAGTTTGTATACATTCATTGTAAGAACTAATACGTTATTTTGATGTTGTTAAATTGATGTTGGAAATTAATTTATCATAATATCTCGTAGATTCCTAACCTTACATTCATTTTTATTTGTTTTTTATTCCATAAAAAATCTAATTAATCTTTAAAAAGGTGTAAACATTTTGGTGAAGTTAACTTCTAGATCAAATATTTGTTTCTCAACCCCTAGCTTCCCTAAAGTTCAATTTTGTATGTTCTTCTCATTAAATCTTGGTATTATTTGTGTCATTCTATAATTTATCATCATGATTAATCCTTAGCTCTTCTATAATATTTTCCTTTCACTTATAGGTTATTGATATTTCACTATCATGAGATATTATTCTCCTTGTGTCAACGTACACTATGGAGTCCCTACCATTGGCTCTTATTATACCTTTGATATATTTCTTAATGATGTTTTGATTTTTATCACTAACTATGTAAAATTTTAAGGATCTGATGTTAACTTTAACAGTCTTTCACATGTCATATATAAAGATAAGGCACAACATATGGAACATTTCTTATAAGATAATCCCAACCATATTGATATAATTCTATATGTTTCTTGTTAAAAAATTAATCATACCTCTCAATCTACTAAAGATACATCTAATGTTCCTCCTTCCCCTGTGCCTATCTATGGGGAACCAAGTGCCCCAATCCACCATGTTTTTTATGTCTATTCTTACATCAGTCACTATTCCTAATGACAATCATAGTGTTTATCGCGTCTCTTCTTCTAGCAATCAGGCCCTTAAAACATTTTGTTCATACTTTATAACCTCAAATCTTACAATTACAACAAACTACTTCTCACACTATGGATTCCAATCAATTACTTCATGATCCACTTACCACGGGAGTGGCCTCTTATTAATTTCCTCTTGGTTTCATATCTCCCAAGTTACCTATTTATGATGGTAAGAGTGGTCTTGCAAAGCACCTTGAAGGAGGAATGTGGATTTTTTTACTATGTTTCTCATGATATCTTACTCACCAATATTTTCCCCAAGAGTCTTAAGAAACTTGTCTTACAATGGTTCTATGATCTACCAATGCATTCTGTGTGATCTTTCACCACTTTAGCAAATCAATTTCTGGCATAATTTTCTATCAATATTGGAAACATAGTTTCATTGTTGATCAGTCAGACCCTAGAATTTAGTAAAGAAAATACATAAGGTTCATCTGGGAGAGTAGAGTGCATTCAAAGGTGCAGAATTATCGAAAAGGATCACGCATGAAAAACAGAAACAGGTTTGAGACTTAGCCATTTTCACGACAAGGATCTATTTTTGGAGATGGCATGCGGAGCACTCAAACTGATTGGAGACTTGCATGCCATGCATTGGCTATTTTTGGAGGACTAGCTACAAAGCACTTTGCATGGACACAAGCCGGGAATAGATCTGCTACTGTCAGTTAACTAGCAGTAGTCTATTGTTAGTGTACTTGCATGTGAGGCTATTTTTGTAATAGCATGTGGCTAAGTAATAGCATGCGACCTATTTTGGGATTAGATAAGCGATGAATGAAAATTACCCACCCTTATAAGTATGTATTAAACTATATATTATAGATATATAGAGATAGGTGTGCATACATAGGGAGATTATGTTGTTAAATCTATTACGTGCATACTATTGTTATTGTAATGAAGCTTTTGTATACTTATTGCATTCAATATAATGGAGGAAATTGGCTGAATCTAAGTGTTAGTTTCTACGTGTATCTGAATCTAGTATGTTCTTGATCTCATCATGGTTAATACTTAATTTTGTTCTCCCTTAGGTATAGATCTGGTATGCTCTGTAGAATGATGTGTTAGTAATGGAACTGCATGTGTTAAGTCTTCATCATGCTAACATCCTACAACAGCAACCCTAAAGAGGGACCTGGTACCTTTGCGTGCTTTGGGTGAGCACTCAGTCTAGGCTGAGTGATGTGCCAGTGCGTCTAGGGTCTTATTGGGCTTGTATTACTGAATTCTAGGCTGCATCATTGGTTCCGTTGCTGGGACCTCTTTTTCAGTTGTTTTTAGGATGGTTCACAATGAAGACATACCGGTTGACCTTAGCAAGTGTTGAAGAATGGATACATGATCTGGAAGAAGAATATGCACAGTGATTCAGCACTGGATCTGAGTTTAACGGACCCTTGTGGGTGGAACAGAATTTGTATGACATTTTATATGAGATATTTTTTGTTATCTTTCCAGTAGAATTGTATGAGTGGCTGATTTCTTATGCATCTAAGTAGAATTGGAGGTATCGCGCACTTGTCTGGATGCAGGAAGAATTCCAGGCCCTTTATGATGCTGATCTGATTTGGACTCGAGATGTGGATACATGATTCCATGGTGTCTTGAACAGTTATATCTTGGAGTACTCAATTTCCACTTATTCGTGTCCAGAGGTAGCTGAATTCCAGTTTTACTATATCCAAGGGGAGCTTACCTGCAAGGCATTTCACTGGTGATCAAGATCCTGATGGTAACTTTTAACCTAGAGAGTAAACCGATGGCTAACTAAACCTCACCACATGCAGGGTCAGGGGAAGGTTTGGTGAAATATGGAAGACCTATCAGTATAAAGGTAGAGAGAGGAAAGGAGGCTTAAGTATAATGAGGTGCATGAGAGGGAAATAGAGAAGAAGTGTAACATTGCAGAAAGTATGGCGTTGAGGAGAGAGATGGCTCGTGAAGGATTTGAAGCTCACGTAGAAGACATGGAGCCAGAGCATCAGGAACTCCCCCATCTTGGAAAGCATGATAGGGATCCTTCCTTGGCCTCACATAGAAGTGTGCCAACAGAGACTACCTGGGCCGCGGGCGCGCATCTGAATCCACCTGGTAACCTTGCCCTTGTGTTTGGTTTTTCAGCATCTAGTACAACAAGCAATCAACAAGCTAGTTCAAGTAATGGGAGAGTAGGAGTGAGTCTTATAAGAAGCATAGGGATGGTAGTACAAATAGCTTCATTGTTATATGGGAGTAATTTTTTGAGTGGATCATCAGCATAGAATACAAGCGCACCAATTTTTGGATTAACTTCTGGGAGTAGTAACACTTTACAAACTGCTCAGGTACAGTTTAGTTCTACTATTGGGATACATGGAAGTACATCTTTTGGTTTGACCCCAACTACATGTTTGGGATCAAGAGGAATAGGTAGCTCTGGTTCAGGTTGATCTAGAGATAGGGGAAACATAGGAGGTTTTGGATCAGGTGGGCAAGGTCCGCACCAACCCCAAAATATTTACATGGAAATTTCTCTTCGTCTTCCAGAGTATATGGGCATAGAAGATGTTGTTGAACATGTGCATATGTGAGAAATATTTTGGAGAGTAAAAGGGATCAAGGCTTCTGAGTGTAGGGCAAGCCAATTTGTTACTACATTGCAAGGGTGCACACATAGCTGGTACAGAAATTTTGACCCTGATCATAATTGCGTAGATTATACATATTTAAAGAATGCATTCCTTAAAGAGTTTCATATCCCTGAGTTTGAGCAGAAGAGTATAAGTGTGCTCAAGGATATTAAGCAAGGCACTACTGAAAGTGTTAGAGAGTATGATGCACGGTTTAAAACATTGTTATCAAAGCTTTCTTATGACATACATGCAAGCCAACATGCACAATGGTTTGTTGGGGGCTTGATTACCCCTTTTAGGAGGGAATTATCACATAAGACATACACTAATCCATGTGAAGCAATTGAAGCAACCTTACGTGCTGAGGTAGTTGGAAGCATAGATACTAGGGTGAGCCCATTTTTAGAAGCACAAATAGCAGCTATGGAAAAATAGTTGGAGAAACTATCAGCAAATTCAACACATGAGACGTGTACAGGGATTTGGTGCACAAATTTTGAAGTAGAAGGTCACACAAAGGATAGTTGTCCTTGTAAAACAGTATGCTCGTTGTTGATGGATTGTTTAATATGCCATATAAACCATGATGCTAGCCACTACCCATTATTACAACGTGTAATAAGGAAGAACATTTCAAGCTACTGTAAAATTTGTAGGTCCATGACTCATGACATAGAAAACTGTCGGTTGATTGGATAGATCCATGATGTTATAGAAATTGGTGTATGATAGATAGGGTTTTTAGATAAATCTAAGGGCAAGAATGAGAATCAGGACCAGAATTACAATCAGGCACATTATGATTAGAATGAATGGCATTTTGAAGGCAGTTGTGGCAGATGTCGAGGATACCATTGTGGATTCAGAGGATGAGATCATGGTGGTGGAAGAAGTGAGTTACCTCATAGAACATGTTATACATGGAGATCTCCTCACCACTACAGGAATGAATGTCCTGAGAATATTACATGTTCTTTCTACGGAAAGAGCCTTAGCTATGAGGAGTTCCCAGACTTATATGAGCATCTGAGTAAGCAAAATAAACAAGAAAACAAAGGTGCAGGGATGGTGAGGATACGGCACGCTATGGAAAATCAATGGATGACCAAGTTGTCATCAAAGTCTGAAGAGTTACAAGTTAAGATCATGACCTGCGCTGAGGCGGCACATGCTAGGGAAACATTATAGCAAAAACCTACCATTAGTAAGGAATAATTTCTTCATGCACAGTACCCAGATCATGCCTATCAGAAGGAGGTTTAACAGGAAACCATGGAAGTTCTAAGGAATATTCAGGGTGAGATACATTACTTAAAAGAGCAATCGCAGAAGATGGAGCAAAAGAAAGCATCGGAGATGGTCCAAACTGATATAGATGACTTGAGGGAAGTGTGTAAAATGTTGCTCCAACAAAACATCATTCCACTATTAGGTAGTTGGTTAAAAGGAAACACTTCACACGTAAGTACTGATACTAGATGGAAAATCATGCATGCGAATCTTCCCCTTCATAGCCTAGATTATGACAAGGAAATCACTCTGAATAATGTTGTGGATGGGTGGTTATTGAGTAATATACTGATTGATACAGGAATGGAATTCAATGTTTTTACCTTGGATGCATGGGTACAAATGGGAAGACAACCATTATAGCCATCCTCTAATGTATTATTTATGGCTAATCAAACTAAGGCCACTCTTGTCAGAGTTTTGAAGGATGCATCCATTACCATACAAGGATCCAAGTTCACTAGAGACTTTGAATTTTTAGTGCTGGCAAAGTCAGATAGCTTCCTAGCTCTATTGGGGTATCCTTGGTGTTATGTAAATAATGATGATCTATGGTTTAATAAGGGCTATATGAGTTTTGAAAACAAAGAGGAGAGAGTTATTATCCCTTTAACAAATGGAAAATCTATGCTCTATGTTGAGCCCTTAAGTGAAGAATATCTTAATATGATTTATGTATGCGTCATCTAAGATCCAGAGATACTCGAGCCGACCAAAGAAGGACTAATTCAATGGGAGGATGTATGGTCTATAAGCAATACGACAAGTTTTTCTTGTGATAATTAGGCTCATAGCACTTATGAATTGGTAGGGCACGAAGTAAAGAGCATATTTCCTAGAGGCAGTAAACCATGTTATGTCAGGAGGATGGGTAATAACTTGGTACCTTGTTACATAGGAGAAGGTTATCCCATGGTATTCCTATGCGCCATGTAAGAATAGTGGATAGACCCACTGGAAAGAAGAAATATGCTATTATATACACTACATGGGATCACAGTACACTAGTGGGTGGTACACAGGGATAATCTTGTCGGATGGAATAAAATTAGGATTGCTCTTACTACTAGGTTCTTCAAGATCAATGCACCTACTCAGATAAGTATTTATCATCGTAATCATCCTATTCAACACCACGTTTACAAGTGTGAGAGACTCTGGACAGAAGGGCAGGAAGCTTAACCACCCTCACTATGGGTGCACAGGTTTTATTCCAGTTTACAAGGTTACGCATGTGCTTGGTATGTGTATGTAGAACTCCATAGAGAAACTGGAAATTGGCGGGATTTAATTATAGGAATGGCCCAGATGTTTGAATTCTTCTCTGCAAAGCCTTCAGTGGGAGAAGCATTAAAATTCATAAAGTGCTTAACTATGGGAGATAGCACCAAGGCTGAAGAACTTCTTCAGGATTTATTAGATAAGGAAGACTCAGGAGCACGTCTTGATTTCAGAACCAGCTAGGTCGATGCAATATTACTTCAACATTAGCTTGCCTTGAGAAAGAGAAAGGAAAAATGGTCTACTTAGTAAATGATGAAGAAGTATCCATAACCTAGAATGTAAACCATTCAACAGGAATGTGTGAGGTAGCTGGACAGTGTGGATAAGACCACGAATGCCTATCATGAACCTATGAACTACAAACTGCGAGTGAATATTGGAACAGATATTGAGCCTAAAGAATCACATAATTCTGAGGTGTATTCAGTCAACACTCTACTGAAGTGGCAAAAATCATCCAGAGTTATATAAGGGATTACTATGACCTATTTCCTAGGGTGGTACCATGAACTTAAAGGTGTCCATGAGTACAGTTAGGGGAGATGAAGATAAAGCTTAAAGAGGGTGCATAACCAGTTAGAAAGCAGGCCTTACAGAATGAACCCCAACTTGTGCGCAAAAAGGTCAAAAGAAGAGATTGATAACATGTTGAAATATGAAATTATCAATCCCCTTGATGCAGTCAGAATGGGTTAGTCTAATGGTGATCAATATCAAGAAGGATGGATGAATTATAATATGCGTGGACTACAAGGAGCTTCAAATGTTGCATGTGTAAAGTGATCTATCATTATCCTACATGCCATTTACTATAGGAAATACTAGAATGAGTTCCAAGGTGTGAAATATATTATTTTACAAATGGGCTCTTTGGGTATCATCAGGTTCAGAATTACACAGGAGGATCATGAAAAGACTACATTTACTATTGAATGGGGTAGCTTCACCTATACTGTCATGCCTTTTGGTCTGAAAAATATGCACCTGTTGTATTTTCATGTGAACATAGTTGTTCAAGCATTCAAGGAATTTATTCACAACTTCTTAATAGGTGCTATTTAGATGATTGGACGGTGTATGGATTAGTTAAGGACCACTGTGAATAATCTACACTTAATGTTTGAACGGTGTAGAAAGTAGAGTATATCTCATGAACATCAAGAAGTGCATATTTGCTACACTGTTCGGGATACTTTTAGGACACATAATCTGCAAGGAGGGTTTGTTGGTTGATCCAACAAAGGTTACAGTCAAGGCCTGGGAGCCTACAAGTCATAGTGATTGGATTTTTGGAATCATATAGGATATTACTGAAATTATTATCAAAGGATATGCCAAAGTTTTGCACACCTTTAGAAGAGTTACTGAAAGGGAAAGAAACATTCTACTGGGGCAAACAACAACAACACACATTCAAGACATTGAAGGAGAAACTTAATACTATTCTGCCCTTATTCTCCGTTTTCTTTCATGGGACCAACCATTCTTCATAATACATGTTGATGCCTCTTAGCACGGCTCATTGGCATGGTGTTTGGCTCAACCTAGAGAAGGTATTGTAGATCATTCTATATGTTTTGCTAGTAGAAAGCTGACTACTTTATAACGTAATTACATAACTATAGAGCATGAAGCTTTGTCAATGATCTATGTGCTAGCATGTATGTGTCCAGCTAATCCATAACAACCTACAACTCCTTCATCTTTTCATGCATAACCATGGCATTGAATGCCCTAGAAATAAACTTGTTTTACACGTGTGCTATGTTAATGGGTGCTCTTATTTTCCAAGAACTTGATTTCACAGTTATGTTAAAACCATTGTTGATCAAAGAATACTTATCAATGATCACACAAGGAGTCCATGCGGGATAGAAGGCCTGAAACCAAGGCATGGAAGGATAGGAAGGACCCGCACGTGGAAGGCAAGTTCATATTTCAGGACTTAGCTGATTTTGAGCATGAAGACCTATTTTTAGAAGATGGCATGCAGAACACACCAACGATGCAGAGACATGTGCACCATGTATTGTCTATCTTTGGAGAAGTGGATCAAGCATTTTTGCAAGGATACAAGCTAAGAATAGAATTGACACTTCAGTTAACTACAAGAGGACTATAGATAGCACACTTGCATGTGTGGCTATGCTTGTAAATGGCGTGTGGCTATCAATAGCATGCGGCCTATTTCTGGAATAGATAAGTGGTGAAGGGAAAGTCCCCACCCTATATATATGATGTTAGGTACATAGTAGAAGATAGATGTATGATGATGTGTGAGGTATGTATGTGTGAGATATATGTATGTGTAACAGTGAATATACACATATGACTGAATTACTGTATCAGTCCATACGTGCATTGGTATAGATTGACAATACTGTAAGGAGCTTCTATATATTTATTAATAGATGGAAGATATTGGCTGAATCTAAGTGTCATTCTGTGTGTAGTTGAGTAGTGCATGTTATTAATTCAATCATGATTACTGTTTAAGCTTGTTCTTTCATAGATCTGAGGGTAGAATGTATTGTAGAATGATGGATTAGTTATGAATCTCTATGTTACTTCCTTCATCATGTTAACATCCTGTTACAGCAACCCTAAAGAGGGACCTGGTACCTTTGCACACTTCGGGTGAGCACTCAGTCTAGGCTGAGTGATGTGCCAGCATGACTAGGGTGTTATCTGGTAAATTCTAGGCTGCATCATTGGTTCCATTGTTGGGACCTCTTTTTCAGTTGTTTTCAGGATGGTTCACGATGAAGACGTACCAGTTAACTCTAGCAAGTATTGAGGAATGGATACATGATCTGGAGGAAGAATATGCATGATGGTTCAGTAGTGGATCTAAGTTTAACACACGCACTTGGGTAGAACAGAACCTGTATGACAGCTTATATGAGAGATTTTTCACTATCTTTCCAGTAGAACTATACGAGTGGCTTACTGCTTATGCATCTCAGTGGAATTGGAGGTATCACGCACTTGTCTGGACACAGGAAGAATTTCAGGCCCTCTATGATGCTGATCTGATCTGGACTCGATGTGGTGGATACGTGGTTTCATGGTGTTCTAAATAGTTATATTCTAGAATATTCAATTTTGACGTACTCTTTCCCAGAGGTAGCTGAATTCCAGTTTTTGTGGTATCCAAGAGGAACATATTTGCAAGGTATTCCACTGGCGATCAAGATCTTAATGGTAACTTTGAACCTGGAGAGTAAACCGATGGCTAACTAAACTTCACCACGTGCGAGGGTAGGAACAGGTTTGGTTTAAGATGGCAGACCTAGCGGTAGAAAGGCAGAGAGAGGAAAGGTGGCTTAAGTATAATGAGGTGCATGAGAGGGAGATAGAGAAGCAAGTGTTCCATTGCAGAAAGTATGGCATGGAGGAGAGAGATGGCTCATGAAGGATTTACAGCTCACGTAGAAGACGTGGAGCTAGAGCATCAAGAAATCACCCATCTTGGAAAAAATGATAGAGATCCCTCCTCAGCCTCACATAAAGTACACCAGCAGAGACTACCTGGGCATTGGGCGCACATCTTAATCCACCTGGTGACCTAGCCCTTGCACTTGGTTTTTCAGTATCTAGTACGACAAGTAACCAACAAACTAACTTGGGAAGTAGGAGAGCAGGAGTAAGTCAGGGATCAAGTACATCAATGGCAGGATAGATGACTTCAATGTCATTTGGAGGAGCATTCTTAGGTGCATCATCCACACAGAATGTGAGCACGTAGAATGTTGGATTCACCTCTGGAAGTGGAACTACCTCACAGACTATAGGGGTTCAGTATAGTACTACTGTCGGAGCACAGGGGAGTACATCTACAGGTCCTATTCCAACTACAGGTGGTGGATCAGGAGGTATAGGTGGTTCTAGTTCTAGTGGATCTGGTGGTTCTGGAGGTAGAGGGAACATAAGAGGTTCTGGATCAGGTGGTCAAGGTCCGCAACAACCACAAAATATATATATGGAGATGTCTCTTCATCTCCCAGAGTATAGAGGTATAGAGGATGTTGCCAAACATGTGCATATGTGTGAAATCTTGTGGCATGCTAAAGGGATCATGGTTGCTGAGTGAAAGGCAAGTCAATTCACCACTACATTACAGGGGCGCACACACAGCTGGTATAGGAAGTTTGACCCTGATCAAACTTGCGTGGATTATGCAGCATTGAGAGATGCTTTCTTGAAAGAGTTCCATATCCCTGAGTTTGAGTAGAAGAGTATAAGTGCACTCAAGGATATCAAGCAAGGCACTACTGAGAGTGTACGTGAGTATGATGCTCATTTTAAGACACTTCTATCTAAGCTATCTTATGATATTCATGCTAGCCAGCATGCACAGTGGTTCGTTGGAGGATTACACCTTTTAGAAAGGCACTGTCACATAAGACATACACTGATACGTGTGAAGCACTGAAAACGACTTTACGTGCTGAGGTAGTTGGGAGCATTGACACTGGTGTTAGTCCATTCCTAGAGGCACAGATTGCAGCTATGGAAAAGTAGTTAGAGAAGCTATCAGCAAATTCAGCCCATGAAACGCGCTCAGGAATTTGGTGTACAGATTGTGAAGTGGAAGGTCACACCAAGGATAGTTTCCCTCACAGATCTGTATGCTCATTACTATTGGACTGTGAGATTTTCATTTGAATCATGATGCTAGTCACTGTCCTTTGTTACAGTGCATGATAAGGAAGAATGTATCTTGCTTTTGTAAAATTTACAGGTCCACGACCCATGATACTGAGGATTGTCAGCTGATTGGTCAGATCCAGGATGCTATAGACCTTGGGGTATGACAGACAAGTATAACAGATAATTCTAAGGGTAAGAATGAGCACCAGGATCGGGATCATAATCAAATGCGCTATGACAGGAATGAGGGGCATTTTGAAGGAGGTCATGGAAGGGGACGTGGATATCATGGTGGATATGGAGGATGAGGCCATGGTGGAGGAAGAGGAGAGTTCCCTCATGGAACATGTTATACGTGTGGATCTCCTAACCACTATAGGCATGAATGTCCTCAGAATATTGCATGTTCTTTCTGTGGAAAGAACCATAGCTATGAAGAGTGCCCAGACTTATATGAGCATCTGAGTAAGCAACATAAGCAAGAAAACAAAGGCATCAGGATGGTTAGAATCCAGCACATGGTAGAAGATCAGTGGATGCCCAAGATAGTAGAAGGACCTGAGGCATTGATAGTGAAGATTACTACACGCACTGAAGCAGCACACGTGAGAGAGGCATTGCACCAGAAGCCTACGATCACCAAGGAGGAGGTTTTGCATGCAAGGTACCCAGATCCTACTCATCAGAAGGAAGTTTACCAGGATACCATGGAAGTGCTAAGGAATCTTCAGGGTGAGATACAGTACCTAAAGGAGCAAAAGAAAGCATCAGAGACAGTCCAAACTGATATCGATGATCTGCGAGAGGTGTGCAAGATGTTGCGCCAGGAGAACATTATTCCACTATTAGGAAGTTGGTTAAAAGGGAACACTCCACGTGTAAGTCTTGAGACCAGGATGATAGATTCTACATGCAAATATTCCCCCTGATAGCATTGACTATGACAAAGAAATTACTCTGAATGTTGTTGTGGATGGGTGGCTGTTGAGCAACATATTGATCGATACAGGTGTGGAAGTAAATGTGCTTACATTAGATGCATGGGTACAAATGGGGAGGCCTCCATTGCAGCCATCATCTAATGTGTTATTTATGGAAAACCAGACTAAGGCCACTCCCATAGGAGTTTTGAAAGATGCATCTATAACTATACAAGGGGCCAAGTTCACTGGGGATTTTGAGGTATTAGCACTTGCAGAAGTAGACAATTTTCCAGCCCTGCTTGGACGCCCTTGGTGTTATGCAAATAATGCTGACTTGAGATTCAATAAGGGGTATATCAGCTTTGAAAACAAGGAGGAAAGGGTTGTGATACCTTTGACAGATGGGAATTCTACACCATATGTTGAGCCTCTAAGTGAGGAGGATTTAAACAGAGTCTATGTACGCGCTATTCAGGACCCAGAGGTCAATGAGCCATCAAAAGAAGGCATCCTACAGTGGGAGGATTATCATTCTATTAGTGATATTATGAGTATTGCTTGTGAAAATTGGGCTCATGGTACATATGAATTAGTAGGACGAGGTGAAAAGTGTGGTTGCGCACAAGAATGGAATTTTTTCAATTCGACGGATAGGTAGCACAGTACCTTGGTATACAGGGACAGAAGATCTTCCTGCCTTTTTGAAGGCCATGGAAACACAGTGGACAGATCAAGTTAAAAGGAGAGATATGTTAGTATATACACTGCATGGGAAAATAGCACATTAGTGGGTAGTCCACAGAGATAATATTATACACTGGGAAGAGATTGGAGTACTTTGTCTACTAGGTTTATAAGGAATAATGCACCTACACAAATCTACACTTATCATGGTGATCAACCTGTTCAGCATCACATTCAGTAGTGTGAGAGACTCTAGACAGTAGGACAGGAAGCATTACCACCTTCACTCTGGGTGCATAGATTGTATTCTATGCTACAAGGATGCACACGTGCTTGGTATGTATATGCAGAACTACATCGAGAAACTAGAAACTGGCAAGATTTGACTGCAGGAATGATCCAGACTTTTGACTACTTCTTGACTAAACCTCTTGTAGAAGAGGCATTAAAATTTGTCAAGCACTTAACTATGGGAGATAGTGCAAAAGTAGAAGAGCATATTCAGGAATTATTTGGTGAGGAAGAGTTCAGAGCATGTTTTGAAAAGGAAGAAGAAATGGACTCCATACTACTTGAACGTGCTAGCCTTGAGAAAGAGAAAGGAAAGATGGTTTACATCATGGATGACGAGGAAGTTGAGAACCTAGATATTGAACATTCACATGGGGTGCGCGAGGTCTTGGATAGTGCAGACAAGGATACGTGTGCCTACCATGAACCCATGAAGACAAAGAAGGTGAATATAGGTTCGGAGGCTGAGCCTAAGGAGGCCATAATTGGAGACTACTGGTCAGACTCGGAGGTAGCAAAGATCATCGAGTTACTCAGGGATTATCAGGACTTATTCCCTCAAGGATATCATGAACTTAAAGGCATGCATGAATCACTTGGGGAAATGAAGATCAAACTTAAGGATGGTGCACATGGCCAGTTAGAAAGAGACCTTACAGAATGAATCCTAATTTGCACGAAAAGGTAAAAGAAGAAATTGATAAAATGTTGAAATATGGAATTATCAAGCCCCTTGATGAGTCAGAATGGGTTAGCCCAATGGTGATCAGTATCAAGAAGGATGGATGGATTAGGATATGTGTGGACTACAGGGAGCTGAATGTTGCATGCATCACAGATCCATTCCCTACGCCATTCACTGAGGAAATACTAGGAGTTGCAGGGCACGAAATATATTCCTTCACAGATGGATTTTCTGGGTATCATCAGGTTAGGATTGCTCAGGAGGATCAAGAAAAGACAACATTTACTACTGAATGGGGTAGTTTTTCCTATACTGTGATGCCCTTTGGATTGAAAAATGTGCCTGTTGTATTCTCACACATAGTTGTTCAGGCATTCAAATATTTTATTCACAACTTCTTACAGGTCTACCTAGATGATTGGATAGTATATGGGCTTGTGAAAGATCATTGTGACAATATGCGCTTAATGTTTGAATGATGCAGAAAATTGAGTATCTCTTTGAACATCAAGAAGTGCATATTTGCTATGCCATTTGGGATACTGTTAGGACATACAATCTGCAAGGAAGGTTTGCTAGTTGATCCAGCCAAGGTTGCAGTCATTTTAGGCCTGGAAGCACCTACCAGTCAAAGTGAGGTGCACGGATTTTTAGGTCATACAGGATATTATAGAAAATTCATAAAAGGGTATGCCAAAATTGCTGCACCCTTGGAAGAATTACTGAAGGGGAAAGGTACATTTTATTGGGGAGAACCGCAACAACACACATTTGAGATATTAAAAGAGAAACTTACTACCACACCCATTCTGTGCTTTCCCTCATGGGATAAACCATTTCATGTGCATGTGGATGCTTCTGGCATGGCCATTGGCATTGTGTTAGCTCAACCTGGTGAAGGTATTATAGATCATCCAATCTATTTTGCTAGTAGGAAGCTGACTCCTGCTGAACATAATTATACAACTACAGAGTGTGAAGCTTTATCAATGATCTATGCATTGTACAAGTTTTGACAGTACTTGTTAGCAACACCATTTGTGTTTTATACAGATCACATGGCATTGAAGTACTTGGTAAACAAGCCCATCTTACAAGGGGCGCATATGTAGATGGGTGCTCCTATTTCAAAAGTTTGACTTCACAGTTGTGGTGAAGCCAGGGAAAAGCAATTCTGGACCAGACCATTTATCTAGAATCAATTCAGGAGAGGATGCACAGACAATTGAAGAAACAATGCCAGATGCACAGTTATATAGGTTACAATGCACACCCATGGAATTAGAAGACATTGTTGTCTTTCTACGAATAGGTATGGCACCAGAAGGAATGAAAGCATTAGAAAAGAAGCAGCTTGCTATACGCGTGGCACCATTTATGTTAATCAGTGGTGACCTCTACAAGCTAGGCAGAGATGAAGTATTACACCATTGTGTATTAGAGCATGAGCGTAAGGATATCATGGAAGAAGCTCATGGTGGTATTGCAGGAGGCCATTATGCAGGTGATGTGACTTCCCAGAAGATCCTACTTGTTGGATTATGGTGGGAGACATTGTATAAGGACTGTAAAGAATATTGTAAGGCATGTGATCATTGTCAGCACCTAGGAAAACTAGGGCAAAGAGATGAGATGCCTTTGAGACCGATTACTAGTGCCAAACCATTTGAGAAATGGGCCATTGATTTTGTAGGACCTATTTCACCAGCCACGCACAGGACTGGATCATGCTATATCATTACTTGCACAGATTATCTCACACGGTGGGTAGAAGCAGCACCTACCAAGGACTGTACGGCAACTACAACAGCTAGGTTTCTATGGGAGAATGTTCTTACAAGATATGGATGTCCCTTAAGCTTGACAAGTGATAGAGGTACACACTTTTTGAATGAGACAATCAGGATCCTATTAGATGAGTTTATGGTTGCACACCATAAAACTACACCTTATCATCCTCAGGAAAATGGAACTGCTGAGGCCTTCAACAAGATTTTGAGCCAGACTTTGACAAAAATTTGTGATGTTGGAAGAAAGGATTGGGATGACAAAGTGTCAGTTGTTCTTTGGGCATATAGAACAACTTACAAGAGATTGAACAAAGCCACACCATTTCAGTTGGTGTTTGGCATGGAAGTTGTTCTCCCTATAGAATTTATGTTACCTTCTTTGTGCATTGCATGCGCTGGAGGTCTAGCTGATGAACAGGATTTAGAAGAGCATATCAAAAAGATGATTCAACTAGATGAGCACCGAGCCATAGCACGATGGAGTCAGAAGTAGGAAAAGGCCAGGTAGAAGGCATGGCATGACAGAAACATAAGGGATAAGAAGTTTGAGATTGGACAAATGGTACTTCTTTATGACTCAAAGTTCTTGCGCCATCCAGGAAAGCTCAAAGTAAATTGGTTGGCGCCGTATGTTATCACTTCTATACTTGAATCAGGTGCTTTCCAGTTAGAAGCACTTGATGGAACATGGCTACCCAGTTACTTTAACGGGAGTAGGCTGAAGCCCTACTATAAATAAGTCTTCTTGGTTTTTGTAATAAGGTAGTATTATCATTTGGTTCAGGTTTTCAATTCTGTATTTCCTTCATTGTCACTATGCTTTGTCAATTTAGTTGTTGTTCTTGTGTAATAAGCGTGCTTGCACACATGAAGCTAATTACTGTATGAAGAATGTTTATGCGTAGAGGACTGCACATACTTTTAGTGTGGGGTGGTTGTAGTTATCCAAGAAAAATACTGTGGGAATTGAAAGGTGAAAGGAATAAGCTGCTACGGGTGTGCTTTAAGTCAAAAGAAGATTGCTTCTCAAAAGTGACCAAGGATGGAGATGAATGAAAGAATAGTATAACATGAGGTAAGTGGAGGCCATGATAGCTACCAGGAGAAGGTACAGTGATGAGGTACTCAGGTGCAGGAGCACGCACTGAAGAGAAGTCTATGACCAGAGGGTAGGAAGGCACGCTAGAAGGTTATAGCTGGGCACGAAGATGTACCATGTGGAATGAATGGATTTGGTCAATGAATGAGGGGATATTTGGTAGGTGAAGGAGCAATAAATGCATCAAAATTTGAAAAAATTATATAAGGATGGGATGTGGATTCATTTTTACCATTGCAACTAAGAGTATTTGAGAAAAGAGCCAAGTGTGAAGAGCCGAGTGATCGAGTTAAGGTGCGAAGGGTGTGAAACCAAGCATGACAACCAGATCTGTGTGACAAGAAGCTTGCATCCCCAGTGGTGAAGGGTTTGAGTGAAGTAGGGAGATAGAAAAGAGTTAGGTTATGAAGTTTCCACCTAGGGCATGATTGAATCGAGCTAGGGTTTGATTCACAAAGTTACAGAGTTGAAGAGGAGACATTTGCAAGGTAAAAATGGCACCAAAGAAGGCATCTACAGCAGTAGTAAAAGGAAAGAAGAAGGTGGTCATCGAGGAGGAAGAGATGGCACCTGAAATCCATTTTTCAGAGATGCAATATCCAGAAGGAGTCATCATTGGCCAAGAATGGGATTCACCCATCAGAAAGAGTAAAGTAAGTGAATACAATCACAGGACTTTGGAGAACAAGAAGGAGCTCGATTCCTTGCTCACTGCTAGAATGAACAAGTGCACGGCGGATGACATGCCAGTATATGATGATGTGGGTGAGAATATTTTGAAGAGAATTGGGGTCTACCAGTTATATGAGCTTCCATATTTTGGGAAGTATGAGCCCTTGTATCAGTGGCTCATGAGCAGGGTGCACGAAGACTTCTTCTACTTTGTAGGACGCAGAGTTAGAATCTCATCTGTGCTTGTCTCATCAGTTATAGGTCTGAAGGCCACAGGAGAAGACATAAAAGGTGACCTCACAGATAAAGCCGCGATTGTAAAGACCAAACAGGAGTTGGGGTACCTGAAGGGTCCGCGTGGAATGGACATAGACAAATTGAAGAACTGTCTAGTTGTACAAGCTGCAGCACACCTTGTTACCAAGTTGAATGATCAAGAGTGGTGGTCACAGGTAAATACTATGTGGTTACATGTGGCACGTAAGATGTCAGAAGGGACAATCTACAACATTGCAGGCTATATTGTAGAGAAAATAGTCAAAGAAGCATGCACAGGAGGGAAGATCAGCTTTGGGGCTGTTCTACTATCACTGGTATTCATGGAGATTGGAGTACCAGATGGACCAAAGGAGAAAGTATGGGAATACCCCATGGAGAACAAGTCCCCAGCTGAAAGATTCAGCAAGTACCTATGCAAGGGGGCCATGACAGATGACGTAAAGCAAAGGGTGGAGAAGTGGTATGACAGGCTCCATGCATGGCATTTGGGGAAGAGTGGCACATCCCAAAGGACCTACCAGTAGTGGTAGGGAAACAAGTTTAGTTTGTTGTATATCAACATTTCTACATCACACGCTTCCCAATGAAAGATGGAGTCTAGAGCCCTTGGTGTAAATTTCCTTACGCATTCACTGCAAGGTATTTCCAAGCATCTATTCATAGATTTATAGACACATGCCGACTGGTCTTCAATGCAGATAAGGTAGACTGTGACTACCATACATTGAGGAAGAAGTATGTGTATCCTGGTAGAAGTGCTTATACAGAGAGGATCATTTCAGAGGTACTGAATATCAAGCCAATAAGTTTGGTTGTAGCAGATGTGGGGGCAGCATTGGTGTATCTCTAGCTGAAGCCAAAGATGGAGAATAACAAATATGTGGAAGGTGAGTTCACACTTCCAGCACCACCAAAGGGAAAGCATACAATGGAGAACATCCCAGCACCTAAGCCCACAGAGCCAATTGAAGTGGAGGATGAGGAGGAGGAGCACGAAGATAGTGGTGGTTTGGAGCATAGGGGTAGGAGACATCCTACAAATAAGGGTGAAGCTGAGCATGCACCATTACACCACCTCAGCCATAAGAGGGGGATGATGAGGACTTGAATGCATTCCAAGGGGAGCACATGTTTAAAAGGGTATTTAGGAGAACAAGGACCCAAGGTGCTACTCCAACCACTGTGCATAAATCACCCAGACTCTCTCCACAAAAGGAGGCAACCATGTGCAGAGAAGGAGGAAACTGAAGTTGAATGAGGAGGTGGAAGAGTCAGAGGAAAGCATGCCTAATTCTCCTACACTTCCAGAGAACACAGAAGAATAGGGTGAGGCATCAAAGGAAAAAGAAGAGGATGAGAAAATACCAGAGGAGACAGCTGCAGAGGATGTTCAGGACATGGAGACACAAGTCCCAAATTTGGAAGCTAAAGTTCCTAAGTAGCAAAGGTCTAGAAGAACAAGTGGAGAGCACATTCCACCAGCCATGGGGTATGCAGAGGATGTAGGAAAAATTGTCTGCACCCACTTCTAGAGCATGATAGCACAGAAGGATTTATTCGGCTGGGAGTTAATGGATGAGGATATGGTGACTGTGTGCACACTAAAGAAACTATCATGGTCAATGCACACCCACATGGATGAGCCTGACTTTGATGTGTGTGAAGAGTCATGCATTTTGATACGACTGAAGAAGGCACCTCAAGCTAGACACATGACAGTAAAGCCTACTATCATGTCAGATGAGCAGGTCAGTAATGCATTGGTGAAAGTTTTCTGCTGAGGTGGCTAGAAGAAACATGGACAAAGCTGCCATGATCAGAGCACTGCATGAGGAGTTGAAGACAAAGGATGTAGAGATAGCACACATAACACAGGAAAGGGACTTCATGTAGAAGAAGAATGAGGTGTTTATCAGCATCGTAGAGGAGATTGGGGACAATGTCATCAGAGCAAGGCCACACTTGGAGGCCAAGGTACCACAGACATTTCCTTCAGTGATACACTATGTGGGAAAGTTGGTGGACTTGGTACTTGAAGATGAAACTCTGCGTATGCAAGTGCAAGGAAGCTCAGAACAAGATGCCAAAAGAGAGAAAGCATCAGTGATGAGAAAAATTACATCTTATGAAGGGTTGTTGCAAGCATTACAGGAAGTATTGAAGAAAGTAGACCAAGCTTTAAATGTATGCACAGCTCCAGAGGTGCTTATCAACATCAAGACCCTAGAAGAGAACAATGAGGTCTAGAAAGTGATGAAAGATGAGACATTGGGCCACGCAGAAAGATTGTCAATGGTTAAACAGAAGTGTGAGGCCCTGGAAGTAGCACAAGAGCCACACAAGACTCAGCTGGAAGAGCTTGGAAAGCTAATTGCATAGAAGATGGACCTTTTAGAAGGAAGAATGACATCAATGTCCAGTGTTGTGTTGGTTCTACAAAATGAGAAAGGAGAGATTGTGAGGGATGAGTTGGAATCCATTGCTGTGGACATCCCAGAAAAAGTAGAGCAAACACTCACTGAATGGCAGGTATTGGAGGCCGAAATAAAGGAGGAGTATCCAGAGTTGATACTGCAAACTGATACAGAGGAGGTTGCCTCATAACCTCATAGAAATTCTTTATTTATCTACATTCTTTCATTCTTATTCTTTCCATTCTTCTATTCTTTCCTTCAATTTTTGGAGATACCCATTGTCGGGATGACAATGAGATTAGTGTGGGGTAATGTTGATCAAAGAATACTTGTCAAAGATCACACAAGGAGTCCACGTGGGATAGAAGGCCCAGAACCAAGGGCACGGAAGGACAGGAAGGACCCACGTGTGGAAGGCAAGTTCAGATTTCAGGACTTAGCTGATTTTGAGCATGAAGACCTATTTTTAGAAGATGGCGTGCGGAACACACCAACGATGTAGGGATGCGTGTACCATGCATTGTCTATCTTTGGAGAAATGGATCAAATATTTTTGCATGAAGACAAGCTGAGAATAGAATTGACACTTCAGTTAACTGCAAGAGGACTATAGATAGCACACTTGCATGTGTGGCTATGCTTGTAAATGGCATGTGGCTATCAATAGCATGCGGCCTATTTCTGGAATAGATAAGCGGTGAAGGGAAAGTCCCCACCCTATATATATGATGTTAGGTACATAGTAGATGTATGTATGAATGTGTGAGGATGTATGTGTAACAGAGAATATACAGAAGAAGCATATACGCATATGACTGAATTATTGTATCAGATCCATACGCACATTGGTATAGATTGACAATACTATAAGGAGCTTCTATATTTATTAATAGATGGAAGATATTGGCTGAATCTAAGTGTCATTCTGTGTGTAGTTGAGTAGTGCATGTTATTAATTCAATCATGATTACTGTTTAAGCTTGTTCTTTCATAGATCTGAGGGTAGCATGCATTGTAGAATGATGGATTAGTTATGAATCTATATGTTTCTTCCTTCATCATGTTAACATCCTGTTACAGCAACCCTAAAGAGGGACCTGGTACCTTTGCACGCTTTGGGTGAGTGCTCAGTCTAGGCTGAGTGATGTGCCAGTGTGACTAGGGTGTTATCTATTATCACAAGGTATGGATGTCCTTTGAGTTTGACCAGTGATAGGGGCACACATTTTCTTAATGAGACAATCAGAATTTTATTGGATGAGTTCATGATTACACACCATAAGACTACACCCTATCATCCTCAGGAAAATGGAACTGCTGAGGCTTTCAACAAAATTTTGAGCCAGACATTGACAAAAATATGTGATGTTGGAAGAAAGGATTGGGATGATAAAGTATCTGTAGTACTTTGGGCATATCAGACAACATATAAAAGGTTGAACAAAGCCACACCATTTCAGTTAGTGTTTGGCACATAAGCCAGTTCTTCCTATGGAATTTATGTTACCTTCTTTGCGTATTGTGTGCACTGGAGGTCTAGCTGATGAGAAAGCTTTAGAAGAATGGATTGAAAATATAATTAAGTTGGATGAGTGATGAGCCATAGCATGTTGGAGTCAGAAGCAAGAAAAGGCCAGGAAGAAAGCATGGCATGATAGAAACATAAGGGACAAGAAGTTTGAGATTGGAAAAATGGTGCTTCTCTATGACTCTAAGTTCTTGCACCATCTAGGAAAACTTAAGGTACATTGGTTGGGGCTGTATGTTATCACTTACATCCTTGAAACAGGTGTTTTCCAGTTAGAAGCACTTGATGGAACACGGCTACCCGGTTACTTCAACGGGAGTAGGCTGAAGCCCTACTATAAATAAGTCTTCTTGGTGTTTGTAATAAGGTAGTATTACCATTTAGATTAGGTTTTCAATTCTGCATTCCCTTAATGTGTTTCCTTCTTTTTTGCTATGCTTTGTCAATTTAGTTGGTGTGTTGTGTAATAAGTGTTTACACACCAGAAGCTAATTACTATTTGAATAATTTTTATGTGCAGAGAGCTGCACATACTTTAAGTGTGGGGTGGATTGTTGGTATCTAGGTACAAGACTGTTGGAATTAAACAATGAAAGGAATAAGCTGCTATGGGTGCTATTCAAGTCAAAGGATTGCTTCTAAAAAGTGACCAAAGATGGAGATGAATGAAGGGACAATATAACACGAGGTAAGCAGAGGCCATAACAACTACCAGTGGAAGGTGTAGTGACAAGGTACTCAGGCACAAGGAAGTGCGCTGAAGAGAAGTCTGTGACCAAAGGGTAGGAAGGCACACTAGAAGGTTATAGCTGGGGCGCGAAGATGTACCGCACGGAAAGAACAAAGTTGGTCAATAAATGAGAGGACATTGGGTAGGTGAAGGAGCAATAAATGCATCAAAAATTTGAAAATCTATATAAGGATGGGATGCGAGTTCATTCTTACCATTGTGATTAAGAGAATTTGACAAGAGCCAAGTGCAAAGAGCTGAGAAATCATGTTGAGGTGTGAAGAGTGTGAAACCAGATGTGGAAAGGAGGTTTGTGTGAAGGAGAAGCTTGTGTTCCCATAGGAGGAGGGTTTGAGTGAAGCAAATGCATTACAACCAAGCTAGGGCACACAATTTCCACTAGGGCATGGAGATTTGAGCTAGGGTTTGAGTTGCACATTGTAGAAGTCAAAAGATGAGTATTTTCAGAGGATTGCAGGGTAGAAATGGCACCAAAGAAGGCAGTTGCAGTAGGAGTTAAGGGAAAGAAGAAGGTGGTCATGGAGGAAGAAGAAATGACCCCTGAGAGCAATTTTTTAGAGATGTAATATCTAGAGGAGGTTATAGTAGGCCAGGAGTGGGATTCCCACATTCAGAAAAGCAAGATAAGTGAGTACAACCATCATACCATAGAAAATAAGAAGGAGATGGATGCACTGTTGAACACAAAGACAAATAAGCACACGACAGAGGACATGCCAGTCTATGACGATGTTGGGGAGAAGTTATTGAAGAATATTGGAGTATATCAGTTATACGAGCTCCCCTACTTCAGAAAATATGAGCCCTTGTACCAATGGCTCATGAGCAGAGTACACGAAGACTTCTTCTACTTTGTAGGACGCAGAGTAAGGATTTCAGCCACGCTGATCTCCACAGTGACAGGGTTGAAGGCTACAGGTGAAGACCTCAAGGAGGACTTAACAGACAAGGCCACAATTCTGGAGACTAGGAGGGAACTGGGGTACACAAAGGGTCCATGTGGCATGGACATAGACAAGCTGAAAAAGTACCCGATTGTGCAGGCAGCCGCACACCTTGTGAAAAAGTTAAATGACCAAGAGAGGTGGTCACAAGTGAACACCATGTGGTTGCACATTGCTAAAAGGATGTCTGAAGGAGTGATCTATAACATTTTAGGTTACATTGTGGAAACTATCATCAAAGAAGTGCATTCAGGAGGAAAGATCAGTTTTGGGGCTGTTCTGTTGTCTCTGGTATTCATGGAGATTGGGGTGCCAGATGGACCAAAAGAGAAGGTCTGGGAGTATCCTATGGAGAACAAGTCACCTACAGAATGATTCAGAAAGTACTTGTGTGAAGGATCGATGACTAAACAAGTCAAGCAGAGGGTTGAGAAGTGGTATGATAGGCTCTGCATGGCATTCGAAGAAGAGTGGTGCATACCAAGGGATTTACCATTGGTGGTGGGTAAGGCAGTTCAGTTTTCCGTATACTAACATTTTTGCATCATGTGATTTGTGATGAAGGATGGGGCTTGGAGCCCATGGTGCAAACTACCATATGCCTTCATAGCAAGGTATTTTTAGGCATCGGTTCATAGGTTCTCAGATGCATACCAACTAACATTCAATGCAGACAAGGTAGACTGCGACTACCACACACTGAGGAAAAAGTATGTATATCCAGGACGTAATGCATATATTGAAAGGCTCATCTCAGATGTGTTGAGCATAAAGCAGTAAGTTTGGTTGTTGGAGACATTGGAGCAGCACTGGTGTACCTCTAACTGAAGCCCAAGCTTGGAAAACAACAAGTATGTGGAAGATGAGTTCACACTTCTAGAACCATGAAGGGTAAGCATACCATGGAGAACATTCTAGTGCCTAAGCCCACAGAGACAATCAAAGGATGAGAGGATGAGCATGAGGATGAGGTTTGGAACGATAGTGGTGGTTTGGAACATAGACATCCTATGAATAAGGATGAAACTAAGCATGCAACTACACCACCTCAGCCACAAGAGGGGGATGATGAGGACTTGGATGTAGTCCAAGGAGAGCACCGATTTAAGAGAGTGTTCAAGAGAACAAGGACCCAAGGTGCTACTCCAAAAATAGTGCACAGATCACCCCAACTCTCTCCACAGAAGGAGACAACTGAGAAAAGGAGAAGGAAACTAAAATTGAATGAGGAAGCAGAAGAGTCAGAGGAAAGCACACCTAATTCTCCTACACCTCTAGAGAATGTAGAAGGACAACAAGATGAAGAAATGAAGGAAGGAGAAGAGGAAGAAAAGGGAACAGATGAGATAGCTACCGAGATTGCTCGGGACATGGAAACACAAGTCCCAAATCTGGAAGCTCAAGTTCCTAAGCAGCCTAGGTCAAGAAGAACAAGTGGGGAGAACATTCCACCAGCCATGGGTTATGCTGAGGACATAGGTAAAATTGTCTGCACTTGTTTCCAGAGCACACTGACACAAAAGGAGTTATATGGCTGGGAATTAATGGATGAAGATATGGCAACAATGCACACAAGGAAGAAATTATCATGGTCGATGCACACACACATGGATGAACCATATTTTGATGTGTGTGAGGAGTCATACATGTTGAGGAGGTTGAAAAAGACACCTCAGACTAGACACATAATAGTAAAGCCTACTATTATGTCAGATGAACAGGTGAGCAATGCATTGGTAAAAGTCTCAACAGAGGTGGCAAGGTGGAATATGGACAAAGCTGCCACAATTAGGGTGCTAAGGGAAGAGATCAAAACTAAGGATGAGGAGATAGCATGCCTAATGTAGGAAAGAGACTTAGCACAGAAGAAGAACATTGTATTTATCAGCATCGCAGAGGAAATTGGTGATAATGTCATGAAGGCTAGGCCACACTTAGAGCCAAAGGTACCAAAGACATTTCCTTTGGCAATACACTATGTAAGTACATTGGTGGACTTAGTGCTTGAAGATGAACCTCTGTGCATGCCAGCACCAAAGGATCCAACACAAGATGCAGAGCGAGAAAAGGCTTCAGTGATGTGAAAGATTACATCATATGAAGGACTGCTGCAAGCATTGCGGGAAGAACTAAAGAAGGCAGACCAAGCCTTGAACATCTGTACAACTCCAGAGGTGCTCATCAAAATAAAAACCCTGGAGGAGAACAATGAGGTCTAGAAAGTGATGAGGGACAACACATTAGGCCACACAGAAAGATTAGTAATGGTTAAATAGAAGCGTGAGGCCCTAGACGCAGCCCAAGAACCACACAAGGATCAGCTAGAGGAGCTTGGGAAACTCATTGCGTAGAAGATGGATTTGCTAGAGGGAAGGATGACTGCAATGTCCAACATTGTGTTGGTCTTGCAGAATGAGAAAGGAGAGATTGTGAAGGATGAACTGGAGTCCATTGCTGTGGACATTCCAGAAAAAGTAGAGGAAGCACTCATTGAGTGGCAGACCTTGGAGGCCGAGATAAAGGAGGAATATCCTGAATTAATTTTTCAGGTTGCAGAAGAAGAAACTACATATTAAAAACATTCTTTCATTCATCCAAATTCTTTCTATTCTTCTATTCTTTGATTCATTTTGGAGACAACCATTTCCGGGGTGGAAATACAACTAGTGTGGGGTAATGTTGATCAGTCAGACCCTAGCACTTAGTAAAGAAAATACAGAAGGTTCACGTGGGAGAGCAGAGCACATTCAAAGGCATGGAATTATCGGAAAGGATCGCGCGTGAAGAACAGAAACAGGTTCAGGACTTAGCCATTTTCATGACAAGGATCTATTTTTGGAGATAGCATGTGGAGCACTCAAACTGATTAGAGACTTGTGCATCACGCATTGGCTATTTTTGGAGGATTAGCTACAAAGTGGTTTGCATGGACACAAGCTAGAAATAGATCTACTACTTCCAGTTAACTAACAGTAGTCTATTGTTAGCACACTTACATGTGTGGCTATTTTTGTAATGGCATGGCTAATAATAGCATGCGACCTATTTTGGGATTAGATAAGTGGTGAAGGGAAAGTCCCCACCCTTATAAGTATGTAGTAAACTGTGTAGTAGAGATATAGAGATAGGTGTGCATACATAGGGAGATTATGTTGCTAAATATGTTACGCGCATACTACTGTTATTGTAATGAAGCTTCTGTATACTTATTGCATTTAATATAATGGAGGATATTGGCTGAATCTAAGTGTTAGTTCTGTGTGTATCTGAATCTAGTATGTTCTTGATCTCATCATGGTTAATACTTAATTATGTTCTCCCTTAGGTATAGATCTGGTATGCTCTGTAGAATGATGTGTTAGTAATGGAACTGCATGTGTTAAGTCTTCATCATGCTAACATCCTGCAACAACAACCCTAAAGAGGGACCTGGTACCTTTGCACGCTTCGGGTGAGCTCTCAGTCTAGGCTGAGTGATGTGCCAGCACATCTAGGGTCTTATTGGGCTTGTATTACTGAATTCTAGATTCTCATATTTTTCGAAATTTCTTCCAAGGGTATAATGAATGAGTACATTAATATACTATGTTTTGTGTTATAATAATTTTCTCACTCCAAGGTCATAGATATCTTAGCTGATAGATAAATTCAAGATCTGCTTCAGTGGTAAATCTTACTTACTCCATGTGTAATAATTTGTTATATTATGATAAGCTCCCCTCATTTGACTATGTATTTTATACCCATACATATGTGTGTAGAAATGCAAGGCCACCATTTATTATATTAGTGGGATAATTTAAGCATGTTAAGATAGTCTACTTCTCTTGATCTATACCACTACTATCAAATTACCATCCTTGTCTACATTTAAAGGGAAAATTATCGATAATTCAGGATTACTAGTAAGGACAATGTTAATTTAATCTCCCAACATACCAAGCTACAATTACAACCATTACAAAGTAAATTCACGCGTCTACCCTATGCTCCCCGCATTATGCTAAAGAAATTACTTCAGTGTAACCTTGTGTCTCTCCCTCCACCAGTTGAGGTTGATAAAAACAAGACTCATGGTAATATTTTTGATTCTAAAGCTTATTATGCCTATCATAGATGTATTCGCCATATCCCTAATCATTGTATTGTGCTCAAAAATGTTATACAAGACCTTATTTTTGATAAATAAATTGAATGAGATGAACCTAGTGAATCATCTAAGACTACTAATCATAATGCAAAGCTGAAAATCTTCAATGACCCATTGCCTAGTCATGACTCTGAAAAAGTTATTTCTACAGTGCATAATACCTATCATGAGGTACCATCTTTTCAAGAATGGATTATGATCACATGTTATATGTAATGATTGGTACTGTTGTCTGCCACTTATACACTAGTTATTACTTTTGATTAATCTTATTTAGATGATACTCTTATTTTAGGTATTATATACATTCACAAGGCATTTATCAATCAAGGTATTTTCCATATTATTTTGGTTGTTACAAATAACAAGTAAAATATATGTACTTTAAAGATTCTTCACTCACTTGGTTAGTCTAAGAAGCACATTACATAGAATCCTAATTTTTCTTGTGGAAATCATTATTGGTTCAGTCACTACTCAAGTCTTGTTCCTCCTTACTTCTACTCTTAGCTCAGGTAACACACATTTAGGTATACCATGTTACTTTTTCTTTGTGTTGTCCTTTATATTTAACACCAATGTGTTAATATCATTCACTAACAATAATTTGTCACCATTTGAGGTATTACATTTGAGGCTCATTTTCCCATGTTATCTTGTCATGCTTCTACAGTTCCTCCTTCTAGGTAGCTTACTAGGCATTTTTTTAAACATGTCATATCTCATGGATCTATTCATCTTAAGTCTTCAGATAAACCCTCTAGCACATGTGTTATATACCATGAAAGGAAGGTTTAAAGACCTCCTAATTCTTCCAACAACTCTCCTGACACACATATTACACCTAGTGTCTATCACCCTCCCAAGATTCTTCATAATTCTTCTAGTGCACATATCATCTCTTATGGATCTCACTCTTTAAGTCCTCCTCACAAATTGGCCCCATTACACACTATCTCTCATGGATATTTTCCACCTTTCTCTCCTCCCTAGGTTTCTATGGCACATGATACTACTATGGCACCACTTACATATGACCATTATTCATTAACACCCCAAATTCTATACCTCTTGTTTCTCCTAGCTCAATTTTTCCTCCTTATAAGGCCCTCATCAAGTATCTCTTATTCTACCCCTCTCCCTATACATAGTCATATTGAATAATACAAAATCATTCATGTATTTATAAAAATACAAAACCATTACTTGTACACTTAGCTTACATTATTAGTACTTTACACTGCATATGTTGATAGTCACTTTGGTTTTATTGATAACCTATATTTTCCACTATTTATACATGTGTTCATGAGGTATATTAAACTTGATACAGGACTCGCAGGCTGTTACATGCTAATATGATCTACTTTGGTTCCTTACATTCTTCTCTTAGGTGCATCCATCCACACTATACAAGTGTTATTATTTCATTATAACTCCTTTCTACCTCCTCATTACACTTGATTACATTTATTGAATTAATAGGACTAACACATGTGTATTGTGCAATGTTAACATATCTTGTTTCATGTGCTCTCTTACTACTTATTTCTTTTATCATTGTTTGACATTATTGTTTAGTATACATGTATGCTAGTTATTTGTATTACCATTTGTTTGCTTCATTGTATGTGGCTTGAGTTCCTTGATTATTTTGTGACACTATGGGTGTCTCATTTTTTTGGTTCTATTACTTTCTTGTGTGACATTATTTCTTTTATATGTGGCCTAAGTTCCTTGATTGTGTTGTGACACCATGGGTATCCCACATTTACAACTCTATGCCTTGATGTGACTCTACTCAATATGATCTTATTTTTGCTTGGTCACTTGATCATTGTTTTGTCTCTATTCTAGTTTTATTACATATGTACAGTTTTTGTTGTTATTATTATTTTGATATCACTACTATTGTTTCTATTGTTTATATGGTTTTTTTTCTCTTTACACACCATGGTTGTCACCATGTGCAACCCCTTTTATAGGTATGGACTCTCTAAGGTGGCCACCTCTTTAACATTTTACATTCTACTACAGATGCTTAGACATACAGTGCATAGGCATATATATTTTCTTTTGAGACATGTGCTAAAATGGTTCTTTACATGTACCTCAAATGGGGAATTCATCAAGGCATACTATACACTTACAAGCAAAATCATAGGTTCAAACACAAATTTTCAAACGGGAAAAATTTTGTAGAAAAAACTCTAGAAATCTACTTTTGGTGGAAAATGCACAAGGTCAAAACCATACAAAAGTATCAAAGATTGTACGAACGATTCTGACCATACCATATCTTCTTACCTTGGGCAAAAACACTATATTTTTTTACAGTTTCATATTTTCCATCATGGATATAGGATTTTGGCACAATCTCATATTTAGTTTGGCATGATTTAAAGTAGTTTATATAGGATGTGAATATTTCACTCCTTCTTTACTTTAGTACTAACTTTTAGCTTCATAATTGATGTGTTTTGGGGGCATCATTCTCCTTTTCCATTGATATTTCAGCATATTTCATACTCTTACTCAATAGTACGACACATGAGAAAATTATGGGGCACTCATTATATTTATACCTTATGTTTATATACTCATATATTGGTTCTACATCCATCTGTAGTGTTGTGTTCCATGGGTTATGGAAAGTATTAAAGTAGCTATTTTTTTTGTACGCAATCTTTCCTCTCCTCATATTAAATGGGAAGATATTATAGTTACAAAGGTTTTTGATACACGGTCTTCTTCCTTCACATATGCATTTTATCTCTCTCTTCTTCTTTCTCTACCTTATATTCGGTGTTGGTAATGCATGCACCCAATACTCTAGTTTCTCCTTCAGCACAATTGGGGACTGATCAACACTAATCTTCAAAAAAATTCAGCAACAACAATCAAAATATCTAAATTTCCAAAAGCAAGTAAGTAATGTGAAGCTCTTTCCTTTATAAAAAAAAATAAGTGTATTCTTTCCATGTTTTACATCTCTTCATTTTTTATTTAATTGAAATCAAATCTTAATCATGTAATGATAAGTACAAGTAATAAGAGGATGAGAGTGACATAGTAGATAACTAGATATCTAGAGTGGATCTGGACTAGAAATATAGTGGGACAGACTCAATTTGGACTATATGTGCTTCATCTAGAAGACATTAATCTGCATATATACTAGATGGTAGTGTCCATAAGGGGACACAACTACCCCAGACTCTAGTGTTTATATTGGGCAGTAGTGTCCTAATAGTGAGTGTAGATCTGGTTCTTTTAGGGTCTGATAATGTCACTTTCACCTTGCTCTATGTCACATCCACTTTGTTGTAGGGATTTACTATCGTACTTATACTTATAAAACAAAACCTAACTTCTTGAACAAGGCTTGAGAACACATTAGACTTAATAGAATATACATATGCTTGAGTCAAAGTGACCTCAATATTCATGCCAATGTGATTGTCACTAATCATTGCACTACATTTCTTATTCAATGTAGTTATAGTGTGAGTGATAGAATCATGTCCATTGAAATTAGGTTTACCTTTTACCAATCATACCAAGATAGTGGGCTACAACTACTTTTCCCCCAAGATAATATGTGTGATGGAATTCAAAATTTTCCCTTCCTATGCAATGAATAATGTAACCCAAATGTAGTCTTCAAATGTTAATTTTTCCCAGGTAGTAGATAGACAATAACATCCCAATTTTCCAGTTGTCTCCTTATTTCCCCTTATTATAGTTAATCGACCATATATATATATATGATTCCTTTTCTTGAATTTTTTCATTAACAACCCTAAAATCCAACCCAAAGTGATAAATAGAAGTTTAGAAAAGATAGCAATTGATGTGGCATTTTAAACATAAAAAAATCTAGGGAAAATGACATAAGTGCCTAAAGGGGATAGTAGCACATATGCACTCTTATCCCTTACTGGGTGCTAATTTCCAAAGATCTCTAAAGATAAAACAAGAAGTACTGAGTTGGGTAACACATTGTGTGATGTCCAAAATTAAATGGATAATTCCAAAAAAGTAGAGGACAAAAGCATGGAAAGATAAAACAATGTCAATGTAAATTAAAAAAAGTGTTGTTAATGTCTAGTTTTCTTTCTTAGGAATCATGCATATAATGACATACTAGAGGCATGATGTAATAGTACTAAGTGCATAATTTTTTGTCTACATTTACCTCTACTTTATACTAGCGAACGAATATTCGATAGCATAAAGTAAATAGGAAGAGCGTACCTTATAGAGAGCTAAAAAATATTGTAACTGATAACATGCCAAATGGAAATTGTAAGATGTTTACCATGGAGTCTAAGAGGGGATGATAACCCTAGGTGTGACATGTGTATGTGGTGGAAATGATACATGTGTTTGTAATTGAATATTTCCTTTGCTTGAGAATTTTGTGCTTGAGATTTCTCCTTGTTCCATTTGTGTTTTCGGGATAAGGATGGACCTATAAAAGAATAAAATTGTAGTCAATTTCATTTATGAAATTAAATTTTAACTTAGAGAAATTATAATATAAATGTGTATGAAAAATAAGTGAATCAAAGGATAGAGTACACCTAAATGTTGAGATAAAAAGGATATAATTTTCATGTGTGTTTGTTTCCTTGGAGATGTTTGGAAGAGTCTAGAGTGATCAATTCCCAAATTGATGTGAATATATTGAGGATTTAGGCACCTTTTTCTAGAGGAAGAGTGTTGGGAGAGATTGTCATATTTTCTCTCCACCCATTGACACTTCCCATAGATAAGTTCCACTGCAGATGGTCACAAACCAATAGTAACTAGTCCATGGATGACACTTTGTTCTAGACATATCATTATCCCTACATATGCCCTACGTGTTCCACTCCTTATTTGATACTAGTAGAAAATATGCTAACCGAGAAAGAAGAGTAATTAGTTCCCTTGTTCAAAGTATGAAACATGTCACTGATTTTGTTTTTGTGTATTGGATAGTAAATTGGATTTGAGTATTTGTTGCTAGATTCTGAGAAAACAAGTCACTGAGAACGTATTCAATCTATGTAAAGTACCTATTTTTACCCCATGAAAAAACCATCTAGATGGGACACTAGCACCCATCGTTCCTATCTGATTTGGGTGACTTCTTTCCCTATTATTGTTTTGGCTCAAGTTTGATTCTGAACCATTTTCTTAGCTCTTGTTTTGATCAAATTTTTTTGTGTACCATTATGTATCTAGTTTTGGACTGTTGAGAGGGTGAAATAATCACCCAATGATTTTCCCCACTCATTTGGAGTGTGTGAGATGAATCTAGGTGAGTGTGGCCTAAACAAGGGAACTTGAAGCTGATGTGCACATATGAAGAAGAAATTTTGCAGGGGGAATATGGAATGTGCATGGTAACAACCATGACACATGCAAAATAATGGGAAGAAAGATAGAAAAAGTGTTAGTGACAAATAATCATGACATGATGTAATAGAAACTAGTCAAACACACAATAACATAACAAAAATACAATAACTAGCTATTGGAATACATGGGACACCACTCAATATGTCACAAGGAACTCAAGGCCTTCAAGTCCATACATGGAAACAAATAATCAAACATAGGGCATAACCCACAAACAATGGCAAACAAGTCACAAACATAAAAGACACAAGTAAAATAGATAACCATGGTTGGAAGTGAGCCTATAAGAAAAATGCTACACATGAAGCCCATTAGCATGTTAGAATAATTGATAGTATGTCACAATGTATAGAGCTAAAAATAGACATGAAAGTATAATATTATAATGTCCTTGATGGTAGGCCTAAATGAAATAAAAATAAAGTAGTAATATTTTCTAGCAATGATGGAACATCTCTAGATCTACAGGGTTACAGGCATTTTGTCTATAGTATCCACTAAGGAGAGCAGACCTGTAACTTGCCTATCTTTTATGAGCTTTAAGATGAGGAAGGAGAACAAGAGACTTACAATTGTTTGTCCCAAGTCCCTTCGTTCATGAATGTAGAAAGGTAAAGAAAGTAGATGCCCCTAGGATTCTGAGTGGGACTAGTAGAGATTAGTGTCAAGCATCATGAATCATGTGATAGCATGTAGATAGTCTGAATTCACCTCAAAGTACCATATCAACATGCATGTGTATATGTAAAAGGATAAAACATACTATGAATCAAGAGAACATGATAGGAAAAGTGCAACATGGAATAGTATAAGCAAGCAAAGAGAAATACAACCAATATATAAGATAATTTTATTATATTTTTACAAATATTTGAATTTTTTTATAATTAAATATGAAATACTTTGACTAGAAAAGGGAAACAAGGCTTCCCCCAGTGTATGTGTGAAAAATGAGGTTATTGTAGGTAAGTGTGCCCTCAACAATCATTTTTGAACCTATAAAAAAAGTGTGTCATTGGGTAGCAAGGGGGAAATGGCATGCCCCCAAGTATGAATGCCATAGTGATCTATCTAATGAGGATAGAGGGTGAGGGACCACTATCTACTAATGTGAAATAGGAACACATGTGAACATGATCCAAGGACCTAATGTCATGTGAAAGTGCATGTGGGATAATGTGCAGAGTAGGACTATGTCATGCATGTGGAGAATGAGATTGTGAAGTGGGCCTAGATGTACCATGTGTAACATGCACCTTGTGTGGGTACCTATTCCTATGAGGAGGGCTATAGGACTGATAAAGACGTCATGGTCTAGAGAAGTAGAACTCATATGTGACAGGATATATAGGTGAAGGTGTGGAAGAAGCACAAGGAGTGATAGGAGATATCTAGATACTAGTAGTATATGTAAAGCCATGGGACCATCATCAAAAGGTGTAGAAGTAGGTGCACTAGTGGTAGTAGCAACTGAAGATATGATGGGGATAGATGTGTCAAAGATAAAGGGGCATGGTGGGATGCCTCGAATAGTGAGAACATGATGCTCATGCACAAACTTAAGACATAAATGAACTAAGGATGGGACACCTTTGGTATCCTTAAGCCAAGGAAGTCCTAAGACCATGTCACAATGTGTAACCTTGGATCTAATAGAGAAAGGCATAGAGATAGTAAGAGGCCCAACAATGATTGGGATAACCACATGCCCATAAGAAGTAGGTGATCTAAGTGTCATATAGGATAATGGAAATCCAATATCTTGTAATAAAGATAATGAACATGCATTACATTTGAAATTAGGATGCAAAATAGAATTGTTAACAGTATGAGTACCAACAGAAGCATCAATGTGAAGTCTATGTGATGAAAAAGAAGCATGAAAATCTACATCAATGAAAGTAATAACAAATGGGGGAATATCAATAGTACCAACAAGAAACCCAAGAGGATGATCAGAAGATGATGGAGGTGGAAAACATGATAAGCATGATTAGAAGAAGATTCATGAATTGTTTTTTCATATTTGGGTAATGGATCATTGAAAATTTTAAGATTTCCATTATCATTAGTATATTTAGAAATAGTAGGCTCATGTAGTTCAATTTCATTCTTATCAATCAAGTCCTGGATAAAATTTCTATGCTTAAAGCATCTATCAGTGTAATTTCCATTACATCGATGACAATTAAAATGTGCATTTTCATCAAAACTCTTGCCACAAGGACGACTAGGATCGAGCTCAAAAGGGGGTAAAAGATAAATCAAATTTCTTTCAATGAGATGAGGTAACAATATGTGAGGTGGATATGGAAATCTAGTAAAAGTGCACCATGTAGGTTGGATTTTGGAGCTTTATTGGTTCAGATATAGCATTAACAATAATCCTAATCTCATTAGACTTTCTCTTAAAGGTATTTTTACTTTGAAACTTGATACTAGATATATTGGAAGTATTATCACCATAATCAATCTTACCTATAAAAATTAACTTATTTTCATGTGCTTAAGATTATGACATAAGCAATCAAATGAATGAAAAGAATCAAAGAGCACACATTATTGTAGAGGAAATAAAGTTTGTATGAATAGATCTTACCTTTCATATTCAACCAAGACATTATTCATTTTAGTAAGATTATTCTTATAACACAAAACATAGTCACTAAGATGCTCATTAGATCCTTGCTTCATTTTAGCCATTTGTGCATATGATATTTTAGTTCTAATGTTCATAGAAAATTGAGCCAAAAATAGATTCATTGGAGGAGTGAAAGATCTAACAAAGTGTAGAGGAAAATCATAGAACTATCACAAAGCATATTATTTTAAGCTCCTGGGAAACAACTTGGTCAATAATGTATCATCACAAGCATAGTTCAAACATGCAACATAAAATGATCTAATATGCTCTTGTGGATCTACATGGCCATGTGTAAGACAAAACTTAGGTGAATCAAAATTCGGAGGAAGTGGGTAAGAAGAAACTTCATGTGTAAGAGGACTATGTAGGATAAGTGAATAATCAAGAGATGGAGAAGAAGAATAAGAGACATGTTATAATTGATGAATTTGAGCTTCTAAATCACAATACAAGGAATCTAAGGCATGGGTGCCTAAAAAATTGCTAATTTCAATATGGGAAATGATGGGGGAATAAAAGTGAGGGTTAGGTGTGGGAAATAAGTATGTGGATGGTGGATGTCCTTTCATTAGTGGGGGGAGAGGAAAGTGGAATAGAAGGGGTGGTAACAAAAAATATCTCTAAGGTATGAACCATACTGACATGAGAAACATTTTCAAACTTGGCCACTAATAAAGCATCAAAAATATGTGGTACATGATTGGGATTATCACGTAATATGGAAAGGATATTGGTGAGAGCATCAAGTTGTTCTTAATCAACATTAATGTCTACATCATAAGAATGTTCACTATCAGAAGCTTCTATTTGCCTAAAGGGTATTCAATGGGAATCGAAGAGAGGATTATTGTGTGTAGATTTAACCATAATTTTGGAATGATTACGATTTTAGTGGGAGGATCCCATTATATTATGGAATACCAAAGTAACCACTATGGGTAATGGGTATGAAAGGGGGAGAATACAAAAACTATAGCCATTGGCGATTGGAAAAATAGATCTGATAAAGAACATTCAAGAATCAAATTCACCAAATGATTTAACAAAATTAAATCTTAATAAGAGGACTGAAGATAAATTAGATAATATCATAAACATACAAGATGTAACATGTAATGGCAAACAAGTACAAGTAACAAGAGGATGAGAGTGACTTAGTTGATAACTGGCTATTTGAATTGGAAATATGATGGAACATGCTAAATTTGGATTGTACATACTTCATATGGAGGACATTGATCTACAAATATTCTATACGGTATCACCCAAAAGGGAACAAAACTGCCCTAAGTGTTAATTTCTATAATGGGAGCTAGTGTCTTGGTAATGAGTGTAGATCTAGTTCTTTTGAGGGTCTAAAAATGTCCCATTCACCTCATTGTGTCACATATACTTCACTGAAGGGTTTTATTGTCCTACTTATATATGAAAAACAAACTCTATCTACCTACACAAGGCTCAAACACGCATTATAATAAATAAAATATGCATATGCTTGAGTTAGATTGACCTCAATGGTCACCCAATGTGATTATCATTAATCATTACACAAAATTTCATACTCAATGTAGTTCCAGTGTGTGTGTGTGTGTGTGTGTGTGTGTGTGTGTGTGAGAGAGAGAGAGAGAGAGAGAGAGAGAGAGAGTATCGTGTCCCTTGAATCTAGGTTTCCCTTGTGTAAGTTACACCAAGATAATGGGCTACAACTAATTTTCCCCCAAGATAATGTATGATGGAATTCAAAATTTTCCCTTCCCATGCAGCGAATAATGTATCCCAAATGTAGTATTTAAGTGTTTCTTTAGCCCAAGTAGTAGATATAAAGTAATATCCTAATTTTATAGTTGGCTCTTTATTTCCCCTTATTATAGTTAGTAGGTCATATATTATTATTTTGGGTGTTTGTTTGCATGTTTGTTAGTTTTGGTTACATATGACGTTTATAGGAGAATTTGTCCCAAATGAGAGGACCTAATGCTGATTTGAAGTGTATACATATAGGGGGTAGAGGATGTGCATGGTAAAAACTAACAAACATGCAAACAAAGTGGGGTAAAAATATGTGTTAGTGTAAGCAAAGCATGTAATAGAAAACAATGTAATAAGAAATTTTGCATGAAAGAAAGACCATGAAAAGTGAGTTTCAAACATGGAACATCACTTATAATGTCCAAATAAAATCAAGGTCGAAGCAGCCAAAAGCATACAATGATCATACAAGACATATGACATAGCCCACAAACAATAACATACAGTGGCAAAAAAGATCAAGTAAAAAGGTATCAGACAACCATGGTGGCATATAGTCCTGCAAGGAAAACAATACACATGAAGTACACATTGGCATGTTAGAAAGATAAAGAGTATGTCAAATCGTGTATAAATAAGTGAAAAATAAAATCATAGCAGTGAGAAGTAGTGAAGAATGTAACAATAGAACATTTGTATTATGTGATAGTAAAAAAAGTATATGCCCCCAGGAGCCTCGGTGGGATTGGTAAAAGGTACAGTGTCAAGCATCATTGCAAAGCATGTAAGAGATCTACATTCACCTCAAAATACCAAGGGAAAATGCATGTGTATATATAGAAATATGATGACATAGTAAGAATCCATATAGCATGGAATACAAAGTGTAACATGTAAATAGAATAAGCTAGAAAAAGTAAATGCAACCAAGATATGCAAATTTCATGGATGAGTGTGATGGTTTGGTATGAAAAATGTGAAGATGATAGGATTGGTGTGCCCCCTAATAGATGGGTATGAGATGAGGTTCATTTATAGGAACCTTCAATAGTCAAGAATGAATCATAGAACAAGAGTGTGTCATCAGGTAATGTGTTGTGAGAGATGCTAGAAAGATGTATCGTGAAGCAGAAAATGTAAAATTTAGGGTGGGTGTGAGGTTCATTTCAAAATTATACCCTCAACAGTCGATTATGAACCATGGAACTAGGGTAAGTCATAGGGTAATGATGATACAATGCCTGTATTAAAGGGTATGAAAGTGTGTAAAAGTTAGGATTCACGGAGCACAAAGTGTGGTAGTAACATTAGATAAAATTTATAGTGATAGGAGGGATGGGGAAGAAAATATGATGTCCCCCAACTGTCTAAATGAGATAAGGCTATCCAACGATAGTGATGGGAGAGGGCCCTCCACCTGAAATCCAAGGAGATAAAGGCATGTGACGATACTCTAAGATCATTGGTATAGGAAAGTAATTGTGCACATGTGAAGGAGACCTATGTGGTGAAGGAGGTGGTGGACACCTATGTGAAGGGGTTTCCAGAGTAGGGGACTTATACCGACGATGTGGACTAAGATATCAATGAGGACGACAAGGTTGTGAGGTAGGTCATGTGCGAGTAGGCGAGCTAGGTGTGGATTTAGATTTATATTTAGGAGGCATTAGAAGCCTAGATGCTATGATTAGTGTATCTACAAAATTGTGTTGAGGTAATGGTTTATATGGTGGAACACATTTGATAGTAACAAGTGGTTTATTGTGAATGAAATTGTAGCACAAATGATTCATGGAAGGGATGGCTTGGGTGGCATGGAGCCAAGAGAGACCTAAGATCATGTTATAACCTTTGATTGAAGATGCAACAGTGAATGGTACAAGCATAGTAAGAGGCCCAACTATGATTGGAATCCTGACATAGCCAAAAGACTTAAGAACTAGAAATATTACATTATATAGTGGATAATTGATAACTAGGAGAGAAAAAAAGCACGTGTTGGTAGGATCCGATGGATAGATCATAGTGTCATTGATAGTATATGAACCAATAGAAGCATTAATATGCAAGGAATCAAAATTAAATGTAGCATGATAATCATGATCTAAGAATGTAATGACTGGTGGTGATGTATCAGAAAAATAAATAAGGAAATTAAGGGGCTCTGATGAAGGTTGAGGCACATCGTGATATGTATGATTGGAAGAATAATCGGTAACTTGTTTTTCATGCTTGGGAAAAGGTTCATTAAATTTGTTTAGCTTTTTATTATCATTGATTGACTTCAAAGTGGATGGTTCAGGGAGCTCTAGTGCATTTTTATCAATGATATCCTGAATAATATGCTTGATTTTAAAATAACTATTAGTAGAGTTCCCAACACATTAGTGATAATCACATCATGCATTTTTTTCATAATTGTGTCCACATGGGTGATAAGAGTCGAGATTGAGTGGCAGTGGAAGAGTGATAAGATTACTTTCGATGAGTTGCAGAAATAGAAATTAAGGTGCATAGGGTAACCTAGTAAAAGTACATTTTGGATGTTGTATTTGAATTTTTTTGGGTGTAGAGACAACATTAATAGTTGCCTTTACTTTGGTGGGCTTAGGAGATGGATTGAAATTATATTTAGCGTGAAACTGATTAGAAGACGAAGATGAAGCATTTTTATGATATTTTTATTTTCCAATAGATAAGAGTTTGCTTTTGCGTAAGTTGAGTGTATGGAAAAATTGATCAAAGGATGGATAAGTCTCAAAAATAGCACTCTCTTTTAGTATAGGTAAGATAATTTTAATAAAAATATCTTGTAATTCTAAATTAGCAAGTACATTGGTAATCTTAGCTAGGTTGTTCTTGTAACGTAAAACATAGTCAGCTAGATTCTCATTATATCCTTGTTTGATTTGAAAAATTTGTGCATAGGATATATTGGTTCCGATATTGATAGAAAATTTAGCAAGTAAAGTATCAGCTAATTTTGTAAAAGAAGTTATTGAGTGAACATGTAGATCATAGAGCCAACACATGGTGTAATCTTACAAACTTATAGTAAATAGATTAGATAGTATTGTATGATCATCTATGTAATTAAGACATGCCACATATGGTGCAAGAACAATGGATAGAGGGTGAGTGAATCATTCATTACAAAATTAAATCAAATTTCATATTACTTATTTAATATACAAAACCACTTAACCATTCATTAACGTGTGCACACTATCAAATATCACATATATAATTAACCATGAACAAGATAATCAACACAAGACATAAGATATAAGTGGGAAACCATCAAGGGTAAGAAAACCCACTGAAACACAATCTTTATATTTATATGTTTCAAATTTAGTGAGGCACCAACCCCACAAGGAGCACCAACCCCTAGTTTAGTAGAGCTACAACCCTACAAGGAGCACCAACCCCTAATTTTGTGAAGCACCAACTCCACAAGGAGGCTACAACACAAAAATATGATAAATTACCCACTCAACCACCTTTTAATAATATATTTGATGTATTTTTTCTTCCACAACTGTTAGAGATCACAATGATTCAGCTCAACACCTTCAAACCCTTGTTCAAACCCTAGGTCTTCAATCTCACTCACAACTTCACTTTCTTCACTTCTCAAAGCTTCAAACCCTTACACACATGATTGTTGTCCTTCTTCAACCTGTCACACACTTTATCAGCTCTCAATTCATGCTCACACACCTATAAAAACCTCACACCTAGGTCACACTTCTTGCACACACACAACTAGCTCACAAAAGCACCCAAAACCATGCTTTTATAAGCTCTTCTTGATTCAAATTAAAATGAATTAGGTTTCCTTCATTTATCTCAACCCAAAAAACTTTAAAAAATCCCATAAAATTTATCACAATAGTCACAAGTGACCCAAGTAGGCCATCATAGTTAAAACCCTTCATCCATGCACCAAAAATCCTCAAATCCCCATAATTAGAATGAGAAAAATATCCTAACACAAAATCTATTTTTAGTCAATGCTCTAAAAATAACCAAAACATGTTAAAATATCAATTTAAACATCATACATGGTCGCAATTATCATGAAACCATCAAATCATTTCATTGAATGGGCCCACTGGCTCATTGCCTTCACAAAACACCTATTTCCAGCACCCTGTCTTCACCTTTGGGCCTCAAGACACCCAAAATGAACTCAAATATGGAATGTGACCACTAAATGGAAATTTAAATATTTTTATAACACTTCTAAACAAGTTAGATCTCATGAAACATCCATTGGTTCAAACCACATCAACTTTTGCCTTCACCAAATCAAGCTGCCTAAAAATAGTTTTACAAATGCAACTGGTTAACACCCTTCCTGATACATTAAATACCTCTAAATGGATTCATTAGATGAAAAATTCATCCCTAGTCACATTACATGTGATTAAAATCATCACCCAATCCATTTCATGCTCACTAACAACTCAAACTTTCAAAAAAAGCAATTCTATCGTAGAAAATCCAAAAATATTCTTATCCACAAACTGAACTGGAAACCATATCAAATAAACATCATGAGAAAAAACCTTATATCAATGGAAATATATCTGAATTATCTTTCCAACACAACTTGAATCACCTCCTAAATCCTCTTGTAGCTCCTGCAATGTCCATTTTATTGAAGATTGCTTCTAACTGCCCCAAAACTACCCTTTAACCAGTCAACCTAAATGAAACATACTTGACCATTTAAATGCATCACCGTGACCTGAAACATATTTATACATCAAGGAAAACTCACATACATCACATAATATCCATTTAGTTTGTAACTCCTTTGGACAACCTTGTCCCAAACTGAACTTCTTCAGAAACTGGCATGTTTGAGTGGGGTCCACTCATCACCGAAACCTCTACCATACCTTTATGGAAATATGAAGGAGTCATCCTCTACATTTATAATAATCATCCATGAACATTATAAAAAATTATCCACTTAGGAAGAAAATATCTCAAACCTCTTTCAAGCTAGGGTTTCAAACACATAATGAGTTGTTTACCTTCTTAACATTCGTTCATAAAAACCTGAAGATGAAATGACCTCATTATTTTTGTGAAACCTTATAAAATCAATTTAGAAACATACATGAAATCCAAAATGTCCCATGTAAAGCACACAATTCAGGGTGAGCATCAGAAGACCCAATTCGAGCTGGAAATGACCTTGTTCTTGACCCTGTTTCACCAAAAACACCAAATCTTGCAAAATTCTCATCATGGAAACCTAAAAGTTTTCCCACACCATCAAGTACACCCATATAAATCTAATCATCACCATGCCACAAATATCTCTCAATATCTCCATCATATCTCATTTTCATAGCTATCCCTTAGGGTTTTACATTGTATAGGCTAGGGTCAACTGAAAGAACACTATAACTCATCATGAAAACTCACAAAATGGTCCTAACATACCTGGTACATCATGATACAACTTAATACATACATCCATGAGCTCATATAGCTCCATAACTCATCCTCATGCAATCTAACAACCATACTTGGTCCAAATGAGCACCTGAAACATGGTCACCAACCTGTATCTACACCCTGAAGCTCATGTGAGTGCCCAAGAACTCTCCAAACATGCTCTACATCATGTCAACATGCTTCTCAAGTAACCAAGAAGCTCCAACCTCCATACAAGGTCACCTAGGCCTGGCTAGGTCACCTGAATAGGCTTGCAAGAACAAGAAATCCTCACTGAATCAACCTATGTAAACATGAACACCTCTGAATCATCATGTCATCATCATCCTCAACATTTTTTGACCATACTCCATCATCCACTTTGTCATTAATAAGGTTTTTCATCAATGACAACACTTATGCAACAACATGCCAACAATCTCCCCCTTTTTCATTGATGGAAAACCACCTGAACCACTCCCCCTTTTTACATTAATGACAAAGGAATACTTGTACCTTCATGTTATTTATCTTCCTCTACTTCATAGAATAATGCTTTTGTTATAAACATTAACCAAAGGTCTTAAACAAGCTCAAAAGACTTGAAATTCTTCACAAAACCTAATTTTTAGCCTCTTTTCAAGCATGTACACACAACACTCCCCATGGGAAAGTCACATACATCATCTAATATTGCCAATAAAAATGAATAAAACATCGTCTTTACCTTTACTTTGGGTTAAAACACAATTTTTCACCTTCTAGGCATGCAAAAGAAGTCATTTTTCACAAAAACTTTGTTTTCATCTTCATGAAACCACTATACCAAACTTGTACTTTAACCATAATCTTTATGTATCATGCCAACAATATTTATTTAGTACCAAAATACTATGCATACCTTCATTCTTTAGATTCCTTTACTTGTATAGGTAGAATGACTTGATTAGTCTTTTGTTTCGTGTTATCATTCTTTATTAAGAACACACATCCCTAAGAGGACCTTTCAGTAGTTTTGAGACCAACTTTGACATGCTACAACATACCATTCACCCTTTTATATAGCTTTCCATCACTCCTCCTAGACTTAGTACAATCATATATAGTAGGCAAACACATAATCATTCATCTTACCTTGTTATCTTGACAAGAAACCAACTTAGTAAATTTGTCCCTGCCCTAAACCATCTTCTTGGCGTATGACAGTCATATTGAAATGATACAATGTATTCATAGATACAACTTACTTTTTATTACAGAAAATATTTCATAACATACCTTAAATTCCTTGAGAACATTCATATCTCCTTCTAGAAGCATTCTCACTTGCTCCCCCTAACTTGTTTGAGCTCATACACCTCATCCACCTAAAGAAGCAACTATATGGACCACTATGGTACTACGTGAATCCTTATGAGATCTACAATTTTATATTTGGCTCAAGCATAGCTAATGAACATGGGAAAATCTAACTCCACAATCAACCAACTTTATCAACTATTAAGGATACTCACAAAACATCATGAAACCTCTTCAACTAACACCTACATGCCTGTAAGTAGCTCTTCACACATTCTTCAACCATGTAGTTGGATATTTGAATTAAGACACAAATAAACATGTTGAGAACAACCTTTACCTTTTATGACCAATTATTGATCATTCATCCACCTTCACCATGATAGAGAGTGACAACAACTTCATGAGCGTGCAAATCATATGTACTGAGTCTTGTAAAAACTCATACTCTACCTTTTGAGAATAATTTGCACTTGTAGCTCGACATTTTATATATGGATCATCAAATGAGTCAAGTTAGACTTACCAAGTCTAAGATCAACCTCCTTACACAGGTCTAGAGCACACAACACATTCACTCTTGACTATACCAGTGTCCTTTGATTTCTTAGACCAAATAAAAATGATGCAAGATAGTTCTTCACTCCTGTAGCTGCTCATTTTTAGTTTAATTTCACTGTGACCCCAATTTTTATATACTAGATCAATTCTTACAAGACCAAATCTTTTTTTTACACAAGTGGCACTATTTTGAGAGCATACACGCATTCTATATCATCAAATACTTGTCAACAACACTTTTATGAACTTATTAAAAGCATTTCATACCTATAGCTTTCATCATTTTATCATCTCAAACATGGAGTGGTTTATTCATGCTATCATAGTGATCTTTGTGACTAAGTGTAATGGCTCATGTGGATCATTTAAATATAACTCATAATTCCATCACAAGTTCAATATACTCATGTTCAACCCTATGAAATACTTAGAGCACACCAAATAGAAACACGCATGCCTGTGAAAGTTTGATCATTGTATTGAAGCTTCAAAAGTTTACATAAGATCTAAACATACCATTTTTGAAATTTTTCATCATCAAGAGTCTCTTAATATACTTCACAATATCATACATAGCACAAAAAATTCTGAGAATGATCAAAAATTTCACTATACCTTCCTATTAACACAAATTTTTGTACGTAGTCTACTATCCCTTGACACATGAAGAATCACACATAAATTATGGTACGCAAGAATTCATAAGGATATATTACCTGATATGGATACCCTTTTGGCCCTAGAATTACCTCTAGTGACCGTAAGAGCTAACACCAAGATAAACATGCCCAGATTGCAAGGTACACCTTTCAAATTAGGTGATTTTAGCACTAACACAGTCAACTGAACATTGTCATAGATTTCCAAGAATATAATAAATTTTATGGCCTAAAACCTTTTAAATCCTAAGGAAATCCTTGTTTAGATGATTTTCACAAGTTTTTAGCACTAGACTCTACCATTTGGTCCTTTAAACTTAGCATTCCTTCTATACCGCTCAATAGACACTGTCAAAACATAGTCAAGGTAGAGAAGCTTCTAAAATCCCATATTTTAGTTTTCAAGATCTCCAAATTGCTAAATATCATTGTAGAAACCTATCAAAAATTCATCCTTTAGTAACCATTTTCCTTGATTTGAAGTCATGAAAAGTACTTTCATACATGTAATCACTTAGTTTTTGCCTTATTGACCTCCAATAACACTACACAGACCTTTTCCATTATGATGTTTGATTAAACCATCATGCTTGATGGTCCATCACATATTCAACCCATCTCTAAGATGCACTTATACCCCTTGACACACTTGACACAAGACTCAATTATACTCAATCCATCCACCAACCCAAACCACTCATGATGACCAAAAACTGATTACTTAAAGTGAATGTACCCTCTAAGACTCTTGTTTCTTTCAATAACCTTCTAAGGCAGCTTACAACTTCACATAGTTCATAAATCCTTTGATATGTATGATTCAAGCATGTGAAACACATTAAAAACTCATAACATACCATTTTTGTCTCATATTAATCAACTTGGGTAGACACAAAATCACGCACTTTGGGTAATTATCTAGTCTTGATTACATACTACTATTCATATGATTCCTAAGTAAGAAAATTATTGATTAACCCATGTTTTTGGCCACATTTATTTTATTTTTGTTTCTATTTCAGTCTTGCACCCCTACTTGCTCAGTTTCCTTTTTACACCTTAGCATTTCTCATCATGGACACCAACGCCCAACCAGGATGCCAGCGTCAGGCGCCCTCATCCCCTCTAGGTGCCCCTGTCCCTTTTGTACTTTACTCACACTTTTTGGGTCCTTTCTATCCATTTGAGCATCTTATCTTTTTGGTAGTCAGCATTTTTGAGGTTAATTACGAAATTCAAGCAAAGGAATCATATAAATATAAAGTTATGTGATCATAATAAAGGACCAAGCACTAAGCATTAGTTATCACCACCTAAGGTTGCATCCATCAAAGCATCTAAGAGATCCATTACATCCATCTAGCACCATCACAAGGGACACAAGGGATGTTTATTTTGCATACACTTCATATGAGGGAAGTTCATTCTATTCCATGTACACATTTATACATTTCTTTACATCTAGCTACTTGCTCGCTATCAAGTGTGACATGCACAAGAGCCACCTAGGGCACAATTCCACACACACACATAGAACTACATTGGGTCTGAGATGTAGTGTAATGCTCAGTCATAAGTTCACCATTGTGACAACTGAGGATAGTCTAACCCCTCATTTTGCATCTTTCTTTTTTAGGATTTGATGTCTATTTGAGGGTTTTTGCAAGGTTCATTATTTCATTGCAGGTTTCCAGCAACCTCATAGAGATCATTGTGTGACCATCATAGTGACAAAAGGTGAACAACATATGAAACAATTGTGACCCTCAAAAATTTGGACCTTTTCTGAGCTTTTTCACAGACCCAGACACCCAGGAACAGGTCCTAGGGTGCATGGGTCAGGGTGCCCAATCCCTCTCCAGGCACCCCATGTCCATCATATTTAATCCTCATATCTACATTTTTCTAGGCTCTTTATGACAGATGCTCTTGCTTCATTTTCTACCTTTCTCACTTTTGTACACAACTCCATAATCTAATGTGAATCAGCTAAGTACTTCTTACCCTCTCTTTAAACTTAGGGTTTTATACTTTATTGCTTAGTTGTTTGGATTATTTTCTGTACTTAATTGTTATTATTCATTTACTACTAAAATAGCATTCAGATTAGGCTCATATAATTCACATTTAGCTTAAACATTTTGGTGAATCCCACACGTGCATCGAAACTATCCTCCTGGATCCTTTTATCTTCTTTTCTATCATGGGTCGTAAATGTTCCTCAAATTAATTTGTCCTGATTTACTTAATCATGTATCCTGACTTTTCAGGTTGTTCTATAAAAAATCCTTAGACACCATGTGTCTTCCTAAAGATATGTACCACATCAACATAAGTCCTATTTTCCATATCTATCTAATGATACCCTAGCCTTCATGATCCTCCATCCAAATAACCCATATTGGAGACAATTCATGCTTTACATTCTTTATTTCATGACAAATTTTAGGCTATGGAATCCATGATCACATCTCTTGATTTTAAAATCCAACATCTTAAGGATGCTTCTCAGGCTCACACTAGTTCTTCTTCTACATCCCATCCTCATTCTATGTCTTTTACATGTGCTCATATTAGTGCTACCTCAATATTACCATTACCTGAAGCCTCTCAATTTTGATCAAATGCTAAGTAACATGATATTCTTACTAAACTCATTAGTCATCAATTGATTAGTTTACCATCTACTCATTAAGTATCCTCCTTATCAGCTTGATCAAATATCAAGGTCTCCCTTTTTGTACTTATCATCAAATCAATGGACATAATGACAATGATTTACCTTTACAACTAAATAATAATCAAACATCTTGAGCATCAAGGTTTTATATGATTCACTGCACAACATTAATTGTTACATCATCCCTCTCTAATGTGTTACATCTCAATGGGTTCCTAAATCTGATTCGTCTATGTCTAATGAGTATCATGTAATTATCTTTAGGGTTCCTTCTACATAAATTCAAGAGTCGCCTAAGCAACCACCTCTCAAAATCAATATAAAACCTCCTCCTCTCAATTTATCTATAGAATTACCAAGTCAAATATTCAAACTACCTCTCAAAATCAGTCCACCTTCTTCTCCTATCAAGTCTTCTAATGTAGCATTGATCAATCCTACCTAAGTTATCACCATTTACGATTCCTCCCCATCCTACTCCACTTCCATTTCCCAATCATTTTGTCAAAGAAAATAGTCCTTCTACTGATGGCCAAGACACATTTCAGATTATGCCACCATCACAAGGTCTTATTGTTGCTTCAACCTACCATTTTGTTGTCCCTCACTCTTATCACAAGGTCAAAATAATACATTCTCTCCCACAATGGCAAGGTATCTGAAAATCATGTCATTGCATAAATCCTTTCATCATTGGCACACTTGGGGGCATCATGCTAATCTTACATTCTCCCCCCTTCTAGCACTATGAATTTTTTCTAGCATGTTGAGGACTATCACACTTATCCAGTTACGTTTATGCTTCATGATTCATCACCTTCTATTTCAAACCCTTGATTTATCACTTGTATTGTCATTTCTATACGATGACACTCTTGTGCTTTGGTTCACACTTTTTATTGAGGGATCCTATATCACATGAACCTCACACATCACCATAGCTAACATATTTATAAATCTACCACATCATTTATATCATATGTTAAGCTTCATCATGTAACAGGGGTCATCAGGTCAAATCAACATACTTGTGACTTTTCTTCCTATACAATTTTAGTCAACATCACAAACAATACATAATTCTCACGATGTACATCCATTAAACTAAACTCATCATTTAAACCAAAGTGACACATTTATAAATTTAATTCACAACTAATGTATTACATCACATACCTCCTTCATAATAACTATCCCCTTGAGATAGCATTACAATAGAGGGTATCATATGGTCCCTGGGTACATCATATCATAACTAAAGACACATTCGATGATCTTAGAGGAGGCCATTAGCACATCGTATAACTTGGGATGGTTTACATAGACTAAGGGTTGGTGGGAAAGGTATCAGTTACATCTAACCACTAGAGAAATCAACTATTGATAAAGTAAGTAACATCTACAAAAGTAGATCTTACCCCACTGGGTAAGTGATGAACCAATCTTTAGTACTTCACTATTGATGTCTCCATGCCTGTATCTTGGGAGTGACAGGAGGTTGATGGTGTCATATGATGTTGAAGTTGCTTGACACCTGGAACTCCAATATCTGCAAGATATGATATTCGTACTTTTCACATTTTTGAAAAGTTCATAACACTATGGGAAAGATGAACCAGATGCTTAGTATGCACTATGTATGGTTGCCTATGCAGCGTACTCTGTCATCTAGATGCCAATCCAGGGCATGGTGAAGGATTCTCCACGCTTAAGGTGTCAATCATGGCTCCAACTCCCTTGAATCACTATCATGGTGCACCATAGTACTCTTCGAGTTATCCGCCACCAATGTATGTCACTAGGTAATCGAGGGCAAGAAACTATGCCCCAAATTGAGTCTAAGATCTTGTGAAAGTCTCATATTACCAAAAAATCTGCTGAGGTAGATGGTCTTCCTACAATCATGATCATTCTGATACACTTTGATCTGTCATGCCTCTAGAAGATGGAGTTCATGTGAAGACTACACTGGAAGGTTGGAACAATTAGCATCCACCACAATCAGTTCTATGTACTTAGGTTAAGTGATACCCTCATCACCTCTAGGAGTGATGCCACTCATTGTGCTCAATTGTACACACTCAGTCATTGTGAAAGTATTTCCTCTTGAGAATGGTGTCTAGGGTGTATCTGATAGTAACTGCCAATGGAGGATGATTAATCTGTAATCTAAACTTCCATGATCCCTATATCAATTAATACTGTAGTCCCAGTTGCCAACATTGGTGACATGATCAAATACGTTAGGATACTTTGATTTGGGATTTGGGAGTGTTCTCTTGAACTCTACATTTATAAATATATCCTTAGGTGAGCATAGTAGTGCTTGAAGTACTTTGAAGTGATTGGCGCACATCTCTGTTCTATAGGGATATCTATGTCTTGGACTAATTTCAGAAGGGGTTGAAAATGAACCTCATCCCCATCAAACTATGAACATTCACACGGGACGGTTAAAAGTCCCAATAATTAGCAGGATAATAAAAAGGTATTAATGCCATCCCAACATAGGACTAGGGCATATCTTGGTGCATTTTGTCTTAATGGTATGCACCACTACATGTTAGAATGGAATGCATACACCGACTAGACATATATGTTATATGGAGTTGGAAAAACTTGACCATATAAGTTGACGTAAAATGACCAATTTTGATTTATCCACTTATGTTGAATTGATTTAGGCACTCAATGGTAGCCTATATTTGTAATATGGCCTCATAAGCCCATGAGGTCTGGTGAAGGAATGTCTAATAGACTATCCCATCCATGTGCACAACAGGTACATGGTCAGTGATAAATCACATTTAGGCACATAGGTCACAGGCTACTCTCTGGGTATGTGCAATTTCATACACAATGTGATAATCAACATCAAGCACTTACAAATCTCACAATGCTTACATCATGTAGCACTTATCTTCTATAATCATCTATCCTTTCAACAAAATTATTTGCAAATTCAACATCATCTCTTGATTAACATACACATTACACACTAGCCACATTTCATTGTACTCATCTTATTATGTATAGCATTGGTAATCTACACATTTGTTGATCAGGTATGATTTCTTGGGGCATCATGATCATGTACGCATGCTTCAAACTCACTTATCGATGCTACTCTATTTCACTTGCATGTTTACATTATCTTGAGGTTCTATAGCTCAAATGGACCTCATCACATGACACATGTTCAACTCATCTCACTCGATTTGAGGTTACACTATATGCTTTCCACTTTGACGATCACATCTTTTTACGTACAGCACATTCAGACCATTTCCCTGTAATGACACCCTATCATTTAAACACATCATTCGGACCTAATAACGGAATCAACTCCTCAACGATGGTATGTCATTTCATACCCAAACATACATCTAGGGGGCATCTCCCCTATTCGGGTGAATCAGATCAAGGATTTCGCGCTTGTTACCTGTCCAAGTTAATGCACCAAACTAAACACAAAAACCCTGAAAAACTCCAATGAAATCGATACCTGATGGACAAGATCCGAAGATGTAGACGGATAAGGAGGTCGATGTAGATAAGACGGGCGCACACGAGCAATTCGCACAATAGATCCGAGTAACCTGCAAGACACCAATGCTTGACAGAAAAAGATGGCGTTAAAAGATATTTGGGTGGACTGCCCGAGAAGCGGGTCCGGGAAGCGATAAGCTTCCTTGGCGGATGTCAGTCCACGTTTTCAATTAAGTAGAGAAGCATACATGATAAAAGATGTACATATAAGACTAGATTTTCTGATTATAGTAATGAAACCGAATTTAAACAACAGACAGAAAGCTACAGAAAACAGGAAACTATGAAATAAAGCTGGATTTGTGTTACCTGTGTCCTTTTACCTGTCTGCAGGATGATCGGCGTCGATTATGTATAATCGGCGTCGACTGATGTGATCGGCGTCGACTATGAAGATCGGCGTCGACTGTGTAAGATCGGCGTCGACTGAAAGTAGATCAGTTGATCAGAGACAGTGCAAGAAGATTCGGAAATTGGAAAGTGATGGACAGATAGTCGACGTCTGTTGGATGTGCGAAAGTCGGTAAGATACTGGAACAGAGTCACCAGAGGATCGATGGATACGTGCGATGTTGATGTGATAGGAGCAGAGTAACGGTGCTCCTCTCAGGGATTGATTCGGACAGGATCTGCCCTCATTTGATACACTTGATGCTAAAAGATTTCTCTTTCTTACAACCTGTGTCTCTTTCGCGATCTGTCTCTTTGTCTCACTCTGTTCGTGCGCGTCCTTTTTCGTCGTGTGTGTTTTTCGGTCCCTAGAACTGAGTTCTGGACTTGTATTTATAATCGGCGCCGCTCCTAGAAAATCGGCGCCGACCGTATAGGTCGGCGCCGATCGCGGGACAGACTCCCGAGATGGCCAAAATGAACGATTTCTAGAAAGATGAGAATTACCCCAAATACGGGAAATATCCCGCTTGGGGAAGAGGAAAAATAGGGGTGATACATAGATAGAATAAATTTGGGGTAGATAAGTGATTAGGATACATGGGAAGAGGTGTAATTAAATATTTAATATTTAATTACTCACTGGTAAGATACAATGGGGTGAATTAAACTTAGGATAGGTGTTTAAATCACAAATCGGATAATATCCCAAGGGGATAGTGGTGACGTAAACGTGCCCCAGGTTACCTAAGCAGGTAAACGAATGTGAGGGACACTAAATTGAGTAACCAATTTTAAGTGTCTACATTTTGCCCCTTTTTGTCAAGTAACTTGCGATAAGCAAGGTTATGAGACAAAAACAAAGAGATGGAAGAAGGGAAGAATGAGTGATGATGTGATCCCCCCTCAAACTAGGGATGGGATGGGTGATAGAACAGACGATCCCAAGTTTGAAAGAGGTAGATGAAAATGCAGGATGCCCCAGTCGGATGTCTGGAGTAGATCTGATCATTGATGACGCATAAAAATAAATAAAAAGGCAGCAACCTAAGGAACTCACATTGGTAGGAAAAACTAGACGGTCTCCTCATGAGACGACGTTAGTGCCTACAGACCCGCTTAACTCTAAGTTGCCAAAAAGTACGAGTGTCCCACGCAAAGGGAACAAAACCCGAAATAGACGGTGATATCGAAAAGATGCGCCGAAAGGCAATATTCAGCACAAAACAATGATCAGATGGATAAATAAGCCAAGCATCAACACTATGGCAAATAGACATGGAAAATCGACGGCGATCACAGTAATCGGCGACGACCAAGATAAACGGCGTCGATCAAAAAAATCGGCGCCGACCAAACGTAGCGCATATAAATATGCGAACGGAAAACGTAAACGATTTATTTTCATCGTGACGATTGATTCAGAGAGAGTCAGAATTTAGATTTGAGCACCATGGAAGCCTCTGGGAGCGGTCAGAAGCGCAGGAGGACACGACCTGGGGTAAGTGGTTCTTCTTGAACCCGTTGAAGTTAAATTTTTTTTTTTTGTTTGATTTTTTTTTGTTTGTGGGGGCAATGGTCCAATTTATGCCCGGACAGTCAGTCGGCGTCGATTGGTAAAATCGGCGTCGATTGGTGTTTGAGCGGCGTCGATTGGTATGAATCGGCGTCGACTAGAAATAAACGACGCCGATTTTATTAATCGACGCCGATTGGAATAGATAAAATTTTTTGTTGTTGTTTTGGATGTTCTGATTCGAGACTAATATTGCTCTTGCTGTCGTGGGTGCAGGCACGAGAGGCTCTACACATGAGGGATGCTATTCCCGAGTTACTGGAGACTATTCTCCCAGATGTGACCGATGCAGATTGGCGGCATCTAGAGTTAGCCGGGCTCGGGGGCTTCAGATACTACAGACGAGTGCCGCGGGATGTGGAGCTGATGCGGGCACTAGTGCGACGGTGGGACAGCCACACGTGCACTTTTTGGTTTAGGACGGGTGAGATGACCATCACCCATGAGGACATATACAGGATTCTGAGATTGCCGATCACTGGGGACCCTATCGAGATTACACCACGAGAGCAGCAGCAGAGGGCCCTAGGTCGATTATATAGAGACAGGGCAGATGACTCAGAGATAGTGTCCGGGGCAGTGAGGATAGCCTCACAGTACAGACAGGATAGTCCCCGGAGCAGACGGATAGTGCTGATTCAGATGGCTATATCCTACTTTGCTCTTCCAGATTCAGGAGGTGGGAGATTCCCACTGTTGTTATTAGACTGTGTTTGCGACATTCTGCAGTTCAGGCAGGTGTTTGCTTTTGCTGATGCCCTGATAGCTCAGATATACCATGAGCTATGGATGTACACCACAGGCCGGAGGACAGGTATAGATGTCAGTTTTGTGCTCCATTGCTGGGCCTATGAGCATATAGCGGTGATCAGGCCATCCGGGCTTCCTTGGATGCCAGCAGCAGTGGGAGGTGTTGATTATGGATTCCGGCGATGGCGGGCTGACATGGCCGTTGGGGATACAGGGAGATCGGCTGATTGGTACAGCGAGCGTTTCAGGACGCTGACACCGGATCAGGTCATTTGGAGGCCATATCGGGCATTTCCGACATGGGCTGGTCAGGATGCCCACTTGGTGGCACTGAGACGGAGCAGGGTGGTTAGGGGCCGCAGGCCTGATATGTGGGAGCGAGTCCCGTTTATGCGGGTATTGAGACAGTTCGGCCTAGTGCAGACAGTGCCGACCACCTACACGCCTTATAGGCGGGATAGCAGGGAGACTGATCTGCCGATTTTGATCCCGGCAGATCCACTGAGAGAGGCCCCACCCTCCACAGACAGCGATGATGACGCAGGGGTAGATGAGGGTTATGCAGCATGGTATGATACAGAGCTTCCACGACATCTCCCGGCATCTATAGATGCCGACGAGGATGACATAGCTGCGATGCTGGATAGACTGGAGGGAGAGCATGCCACCCTGATACAGACACATCAGGTAGCTCTTGAGGAGATCAGGGCTCTGACAGAGGAGAGGGATGCCCTAATTTTGGAGAGAGACACCGCTCGCCAGGAGCGAGATATAGCGATCCAGCAGAGGGATCGCTACCTTCGACATAGGGAGGCCCTCAGGGCCAAATATGGGGAGACAGGTGCCATGTCGGAGTCTGGTACGCAGGGTACGACCCTAGGAGGAGCACCACCAGCAGCGCCAGCAGCCCCAGCAGCACCAGCAGCACCATTACGAGCACCTGGTACTGTGAGCTTGAGCACATATCAGTCTCTCCTTGCTGAGGTGAGATACTATGAGGATGCCTTAGCGCAGCATGCCCCAGATGTGCCTCGGTACGGGGCGAGGAGGAGAGCAGCGACGGCTACAGCGAGCGGGGCCTCAGGCGGAGGGAGCACCGGGAGAGACCGAGGTGGGCCGAGACCTCCAGCAGCAGGTGCATCCAGCTCGATAGGCGGCGGTCAGGAGAGACAGCCTGGTCCAGAGGAGGGTGGAGGAGATAGTGTCCTCCATGCATCAGACTTTACCATATAGGGATTGATGTATTTTGTATCTGTATAGTGATGTAGCCTCGATTGGAAGGCATTGTATAGATGGCTTGATTGAAAGCCACCCATTTTTGTTGTACAGACACACATGTATATATAGATTCATCATTTTATTTGTCATATAATTGATCTCATGCGTTTGATTTTGATATACATGGATAGATGTAGCATAATTGTGATGGATCTAAATATAGACTGATAGATGATGAATAGATGTGATTGGATAGATATAGACTGATAGAGGATAGAAATAGATGTGATTTGATGGATATAGATATGTGGATATAATTTTGATGAAAATAGAGATAGATAGATGCAATGTAACTTGGATGTCGATATGTTGATGGATAGATAGATAGATGTGATTGATGTATGGATTTTATTTTGATGAAAAATGGATATAGATAGATGTAGTGTAACTTGGATGCACCAGTTTTTCGATATTTTGATGGATAGATAGATAGATGTGATTGATGTACTCGGCATGGTTGAGATGTTAATTTAATTTTGATGAAAATAGATAGCCAGAAATAGATGTGTTGATAATAGATGCTTTGATAGATAAGATGAAATTAGATAGAAGATAAATTTTGATTGAATTAACATGTGAAATGTCAATTTGACTAGATGAAAAACAAAGAATAATGGGGAATACTCTTTGCGAGAGCCAAGGAGGTAATGAAAACGACCTTGACTAGGAATAAAGAAAATATACCCGGATAAGAAAGAAAATGACAAGTTGGACTCCCAACCGACCATAGATAGAATCTGGATAGGAAATCACAATATCATGCATGTAAGGCCCTATATGAGGTTAAAATAAACCTGACACTAACTAGCCGCAAAACAGATCTAGGAGGGAAACGAAAGGAACAGTAAGTACGTATCTTGTCGGAATTTACAAGGGACAGAATACATGTCCATAGTGGGAAAATAGGATTCTCCATATGATCTACAAAAGGTCTTAAATCTCAGCTTCATGATTTTGGCAGAAAAGCAAACTGATCAATGCGGGAAGTTTGCTTGATATGGAAAGACTGATCAATACGGGAAGTCTTTCAGTGATGCTAAAAAGTGTATAAACTGACTGAAAGGCTGATTAATTGCAAGAAGCCTTGAATATATCTTTGAGAAACAGCCGTCCTTCAAGGGAGCGGTCTGTATTTTGAATTTCAATGATAGCCATCCTTCGAGGGTATGGTCTATATTTTTTTCTTTTTGATTCATTTGATAATGTAGGGATAGCTGTCCTTCAAGGGATCAGTCTATCTTTTTGGATAGCATCTCTTCTCTTTTTTTTTTTTTTTTTTTTTTTGAAAATCTTTTTGGAAGAAGCTGAGTTTAGACCTAGATAGATCAGATGGAGGGGAAGAGAACATAGAAGAACATGCACTCATGCCCCGAGTAGATCCGATTAAGATAAGCACTTGGGACAGATGAAGTGGTGATTAAGGTATTCCTACCATGAGGAGGAACATATCCAAAAGAAACATGCAATGAGTAGAGCCGCGATACTCATATTTTAAGGTAAAAGAGGCAATAGGCGGAGAACCACATAGTTTCGAATCACCATGAAAGTATATGACTGGTTGTTTAGATGGATGAAAGATCTGTGTTGCGACTAGACTTGTGTAAGATAGATTTTAACAATAGAAGGGCCGTAGATGCAAGGCATTAAGAGGTTCCGCTTCAGGTATACCATCCATGGAAGATAGACGATAAGCCCCAGACCCATATTTATGAGTGATAATGTATGGGCCCATCCAGTTGGGAGCAAACTTACCACGTTGACTTCTTTCGAGTGTAGTAACATTTTGATTTTCTTTAAGAACAAGATCCCCAATTTTGAAGTCACGGTGCTGCAAGTGCTTGTTATAAGCACGTTTGACACGCTCGAGATAGACTTGATGATGTTCAAGAGCGTTGAGACGCCGCTCATCTAATAATTCAAGTTGTGCTAGACGATTTTGACGATAGTCTTCATCGGAGACAAATTCTCTGAGAGAAACACGGAGAGATGGGATTTGGACTTCCAAAGGAAGAACAGCTTCAGACCCATAGACGAGAGAGAAGGGAGTAGCACCAGTAGGAGTACGAATGCTAGTCTGATAAGCCCAAAGAGCAAAAGGGATATGTAAATGCCAATCCCTACCAGCTCGACTAGTTACCTTTGCGAGGATATTACGCAAAGTTTTATTGGAAGCTTCGGCCTGACCATTAGCTTGAGGATAGTATGGAGAAGAAAAACTGAGTTTGATATTGAAAGCGTTGCAGAGGTTCTGCAAATCAACGTTCTTGAAAGACTTGCCATTATCTGTGATGAGTTTGTGTGGAACGCCAAAGCGACAAATGATGTGTTGATAGACGAAATCAACTATGGGTTTAGCCTTTGTTGAAGAAAGAGGGATAGCCTCCACCCACTTAGTAAAGTACTCAGTGGCAGTAATGATAGAATGATGGCGTTGTGAAGAACGGGGATTGATGAGACCAATAAGATCAAGACCCCATTGCGAAAAAGGCCACAAATCCGCCGTAGGTTGCAAAGCTTGACTAGGGATGTGTGTGAGATTGGAATGTTGTTGACACTTGACGCATTTCTTAGTGTATTCACAACAATCTTGATTAAGAGAAGGCCAATAATATCCCAAACGTAAGATGCGTTTAGCCACAGCCAAGCCACTAAAATGTCCACCACAGATACCGTCATGGACCTCCTGGATGGCTTTAGATGATTCATGGGTTTTGAGGCACCGAAGCAAAATACCATCAAAGCCGCGTTTGTAGAGAATCCCGCCTAGAATAGTATAGCGATTAGCGCGTTGGATAAAAGATCTTCTACCATTGGAAGTCAGATCTGGGGGAAGCACCGAATGAGATAGATAATCAACAATTTGTTGATACCACTCATCCTGAGTATGGGTTGTGACAGCATGGATTGAAGTTAGTTGCCTAAGATGAGATGGTTGATCTAATCGTTGTACAGCCACATAAAGTCGCGAGTCTTCGGTAAAAGGTGGGATAAGTGAGGCTAACGAAGCCATTGTGTCTGCGAATCGATTTGCAGTGCGAGGAATAGCTTGGATAGTGAATTTATCGAAAGATTGGAGTTGAGCAAGAACGATATCACGATATTTTTGAAGGATATCATTCTTGCATTGATAGACACCCGTGACTTGATTAACGATGAGTTCAGAATCACCAAAGATGTCAATATGACGAGCGCCGAGATTAATGGCATTTTGGAGACCTAAGACAAGAGCTTCGTATTCAGCCATATTATTGGTACACTCAAAGTTCAATTTGTGTGCGACTGGGATAGGCGTACCCCAAGGAGGAATCATCACGAAACCCGCACCTCCCCCTTGCTGGCATTTGGATCCATCAAAGAAGAGCTTTACTTTAAATGGAGATAGACCAAAATCAATTTGTTGGATATATTCATCGGGGAATTGAGCAAGGGGGTCTTGAGTGTCCGGAAGAGGAGCATCAGCTAATTGATCTGCAATAACCTGACCCTTGATAGACTTTTGCGGGATAAACTCGAGGTCAAATTCTGTCATAAGCATGAGCCAACGAGTGATACGATCATTGTGATAAGGCTTTGCATGAATTGTCTTGAGTGGATTGACACTTGTGACAATATAAGTTTTGTGATTAAGGAGGTAATGACGAAGCTTAGAAGTTGCGAAGAAGAGAGCACAACATAGCTTTTCAGCTTCGGAGTAACGTGTTTCATACTCATGGAGGGTGCGACTGATGTAATAGACAGCTTGTTCTTTACCGCAAGTGTCCCGATGCGAAATCATGGCTCCCAGAGCATGGTCAGTCACAGAGATATAAAGATAGAAAGGCTCCCCCTCGCGTGGAGGTGTAAGCACAGGTGGAGAAAGAAGATAAGCTTTGAGATCATCAAAGGCCTTTTGGCAATGTTCATCCCATTCAAAATGAACATTCTTACGGAGGAGATGGTGAAAAGGCTGACAACGGTCCGACAATTGTGAGATAAAACGACGCACTGATTGAAGACGTCCTTGGAGACTGCGGAGTTGCTTTAAGTTAGAAGGGGGAGGCATCTCAAGGATAGCTTTTATTTTTGCGGGGTCCACTTCAATACCCCTGATGGAAATGATAAAACCTAAAAGTTTACCAGTGAGAACGCCAAACACGCACTTAGCTGGATTTAGACGAAGACAAAAGCGGATAAGCCTCTCAAAGAGAGGTGCAAGGATGAAAAGATGATCCTGACGACGTTTGGACTTACCGAGGAGATCGTCAACGTAATCTTCCACAGTTTTGTGTAAGAGATCATGGAAGATGTAGGTCATTGCTCGCTGATAGGTTGCTCCTGCGTTCTTAAGACCGAAAGGCATGACGCGATAACAAAAGGTCCCCCAAGGAGTTATGAAAGAAGTCTTATGTTGATCTCCTGGTGCGATGAGAATTTGATTATATCCAGAGAAACCATCCATAAGAGAAAGCATCTCATGACCCGCAGTTAAATCCACGAGTTGGTCGATATTAGGTAGAGGAAAATCATCTTTTGGACAAGCCAGATTAAGATCCCGGAAGTCGGTACAAATTCAAATTTTCCCAGTAGCTTTAGTTACTGGTACTACATTGGAAACCCATTGTGGATAATCAATGGGTTGGATGAAGTTAGCCGAGAGCAAGCGCTGTAACTCTTCTTTAACAAGAAGGGCTACTCTAGGGTGCATTTTACGTAATTTTTGTTTAACTGGCTTGATGTTGGGAAGAGTAACGATATTGTGGACCACAATATCGGGATCGAGTCCGGGCATATCCTCATATGACCAAGCAAAGGCTTGACGATGGTTGGAAAGAAAAGTGGTAAAATCTCCTAACTCCTGTGGATTAAGGGATTGGCCGACCTTAATGATGCGAGGGTCTTCAGAAGTCCCTATATTAAGGTCGACAGTGGCTTCGTTGAGAAGCGTAGACGTGTCAGAAGGAATAGTCTTGGGAAGATATGAATCCTCTGCCCCCAGATAGGTGAGGACAGAATCATCATCCGCACAGTGGATAGTGTTGATAGTAGGAGAGTCATCTCCAACTATTTCAGGGAAGATTAACGGTATGGAAGCGGACCGGTTGCTAGTCTTATAGGCTAGCGGCCCTAAGGAAATGGTATTGATCAAAAAAAAAAGTTAGGTGGGATGGAAATGTCGTCGTCCACATCGAGTGATGCTTCTGACTTAGCGGGAGAAGATGGTTCCTCAATAGGAAGAGGCTCATCGAGAATAGTGACGGTGGCTTTTGAAAGAGGTTTAAATCCTAAACCAAATTTTTGATGTGGCATGAGAGTAGGAATGGATGTGAGGTCATGCACACCTTGCTCATATTTTCCTAGACCAAAACCCTTCCACGCGCATCGATATAGATAAGTTTTTGCAAACGTGGGATTTTGTAGATAATCGAACCCTGTTAAGTAAGGTTTGGTCCTAGGAGGAGAATCTGGGCGATAATGAGGCGTATCAAGACCACCATAGATGAAATTAGTCTGTTGATTGGGCAGACCAATGGTGACGATGCGACCGAGACCTGGTTGATACTCAGGTTGTTTGTCCGGTCTACCATACTCACTAGGATTGAGATGGGCGTCGAAAGAAAAGAGAGGAAGCTCTCCCAGTGAGAAACGCTGCAATGTCTCTTCTAGATTTTGTAAATCCGGTAGTTTGGTTGCAGGTATGGAAGAAGATGAGGCCCCGTCAGGAGAAGAAGTATTTTCCTTTAGAGGGGCAGACCTTGTGGTCATGTCGCATTGTGCGGAAGGAAAAGGATCTCCTGGATGAGTATATATTTTGCCCTCATATTGATATTTTAAGCATCGATGGAGGGTGGATGGGACACAATGCATTGCGCGAATCCAGGAGCGTCCGAGGATCATATTATAGTGGAATTTTCCTTCGACAATGTAGAAGAGTTCATGAAGCAGCTTCTTACCTACTCGAATGGGTAAGACCACAGTTCCTAAAGTAACTGCTAACTGATCGTTAAATGATCGAAGGGCGAAAGGCGGGGGTGACACTACGTTCTTTGGTAATTTAAGTTGCTCAAATGTGTGCGAGGAGATGACGTTGAGTGCAGCTCCACTGTCGATCATAACGCGTTTTAACGTGGTGTTGTCGATTTGGACTGTGATAAAGAGGGGAGCCTCCAAATCCTCTGAAGAAAGAGGAGGAACTTCCGAATCTTCAAAAGAAATGGCGGTTGATGGTCTATTCAATCCAACAACCAACTCGTAGGGCTGGGGCTCATCTGAATTTACTGCGATGCGACGCAGATTATCAATCAGAGCCTGGCGATGTTGTGGAGAGGATTGGATGAGGTCAAAAAGAGACATTTTGACCGGAGCCTGAGTGAGTTGTTTCATAACACTCTCCTCAACTGACACGGGAATTTGAGCCCGAGGTGCAGCACGAATAGAGACCCGAGGTCGTGGGGCCAATGAGGAAGGAGGAACTCCTTCAGGGGCTGCAGAAATGATAACCCGTGGTCGAGATGCTGTAGATGAAGATGGATTATCATAGTGTTGGGTTCTAGTGGCGATATGGATTGTGTCAATTTGAGAAGGTGGAAGGTCAATTGGAGTGGAATCACTAGAGGTCTGAGTGGATCGTTGGGGCTCAGATGGGGCTAAGATGACAGGAGATACTTGTTCCTCCTCCTCCAGCAAAAGATCACTTTCTTCCAAAAGGTTGTTGACAACAGCTTGAAGAGCTTTACATCCCTCAGTATCATGACCCGGGGTACGGTGGTAAGCACAAATTAGATCAGAGTTAAACCAGGTAGGTTTAACTCCTTTAGGGTTATAGGGTTTAATCGGAGGAAGGGATATGGATGAAGATTGGATAAGTTGGCGAAGGATTTCGGTGTAGAACCCGGTAGATGAAGATGAGGATAGAGGTGATGAAGGTGCCTCTTTTGCCTTAACAGACTGCCGAGGCAAAAGAACCTGCATGTTAGGTTTGACAGTCTTTTTAGGGATCATCTTATTCTTTTGGACACTTGGAGGTGCAGGCTTGGGCATTTGAGATGGAAGTAAGTGAGACATGATTGATTTTGGTGGAGGAGGAGCCCCTAAAATAGATTTTGAAGATGACGGAGATGTGACAAGTGTTGTGGTCTTCAAAGATAAAGGAGGTTGCTTGGTTGAATTTACTGATGATTTAGATAATGTCGATTTAGATGAGGAAGAAGCTCCCAAAGTAGGTGTAATCGGAGGGACATAGGGCGCCCTGGCTTTTGGTAATGAAGATGATGATCCTGATAGAAGAGGTGGCGTCTTGTTAGTAGGTAAATCCGCTTTTCGGGGTGTTGGTGAAGAATGTGTTGTAGAAGAAGATGATGGTTTTGATAAGTGTGTAGAAGAAGACGCCTTCTCAGCGGATAAATCCAATCTTTTATGGGGCGTAGAGAGAGATTTTTGTGGGAAAGCACCAAGGGTCTTGATGGTTCGAAATATGGGCTTTCCTTTTTCAGGGATGGTGACAACTTCAACGGCATAAGGTGATTGTAACCTTTTCGGAGGAAGCAAGTGGGGAGGTACTGATGGCGCAATGTTAGATTTTGGTTGTCTCGGTTTAAGTTCAGGAACCGAGCGTATAGGTGTTGGTGCTACTTCTTTTGATTTTCCTTTAATGGGCGAAGCAGCACTAGTGGTGGAAGAAGTGAGTGATGAAGAAGTAGTTCTTTGCGAAGGGACTACTTCTGGTGCAGTAATTATGGGTGGAACTACTGTTGGAAAAGAGACAGGAAGAGTCAAAATCGAAGACGCTTCCGTCGGAGTTGGCACAATTATAGGTACGTTCACCAGGGGCATAGTTGCAGCGAGAATGGGAGCAACAGAAGTAGATGTATCTGTAGTGGAAACTCGAAGGGATGTAATTGCCTCGAGCATTGAAAGAATGTTCGATGATGAGACAGATGAGGATGACACTGTCTCAGGTATGGATGGAAGGTGAGACAAAGGAGTGGAGAAAGATGAACCCGTATCTAGCAATGTAGGAATATTCAAAGACGGGCTATCTGAAGATGGTGGAATTTCAGTGATTAGCGAAGTGGAAGGAGGTTCTGATTCGGTTGATGTGTTCGCAGATGGCTTGGTTTCAAAAGAAGATTCTTCAGTAGAGATGAAGTTGATAGTATGAGTGTTTGGTTTTTGAGACTCTGAAGCATTATGGTTCGGGGAATGATTAGGAAAAGGTTGTTTAAAAACATCCATTGCCTGATTTGGGGGAGCATTTGGGTTATCCAGAATGAGCTCGCCTTTATCAATGAATTTCTGGACAAGATTTTTGAAAGTCTGACATCGTTCGATGTCATGACCTTTGGTTCTATGATAATGACAGAAATCATTTTCTCTATACCAGAATGGACGTTCTTGGCTTTCATCGATATTCCTAATAGGGGGAAGTTCGATCATGCGAACTTCCAACATTTTCTCTAAGATAGAGGCATATGATTCCCCCAATGGAGCGAAGGATCGAGATGATGAAGTCCCTTTTCGAGAAGATGAGGAGTCTCTTCGTGGTGTTTGATTAGAAGTAGTATCGGCTCGTGATGTTTTTAATACGATGGCATTGGTGGATCCCTGATTCTTGTCTTTAGAAGGGGAAGAATTTGGTTTGGTAAACCGAGAAAAATCGGGTTTAGATTTAGAGCGAAGTTTTAGCTTCCCTTGTTCAATGGCGCGAGATTCAAGTTTGCGTGCCATTGTAAAGGCTTCTTCAAAGGTATGAAAAGTTTGGATCCTTAAAGTGGAAGAAATGTGATTAGCACAAGATCGAGTAAACAACTCGATTTGTTGGGATTGAGGAAGGGAGAAAGACAATTGGTTGATTATCCCTCTCCAACGAGCGACAAAGTCTGCAATAGACTCATCATCGAATTGACGAATGTTATAAAGATCTGTAATCGAGATCTTATGCGCGATATTTATTGAAAAGTTTTCAACAAACATCTGGGCCAATTGAGAGAAAGAAAACAAGGAATGTTGAGGAATGTTATTGTACCAGTCTAAAGCAGGACCTGCTAGAGACATAGGAAAGGTACGGAGCATAAGCTCCTGATCCTGGACTATGAGGTAGCAAGCATGTTTGAATGCTCGCAAATGTTGTTGAGGGTCCTCCCGACTATGAAACTTTGAAAATTTAGGAAGTTCCCATTGGGGAGGATAAGGCTTAAAAGCCACTGAGGGGTGAATGGGTTCATTACACACTTCTTCAAAGGAGTATGAAGGACGAGCCCCTTTTGTGGAGGCTTCCAAGTCTGTGATTTTCTTGAAGAGAATTTGAACCACGTCAGATTGAGGAGGAGGCACACTGGCATGTCCTACATAAGAAGCAAATGGTGGATGTTGTTGAGGTGTCAACGGGGGATTCATCTGTTGATTGATAGGATGATAAGAGGAGTAACCAGGCGTTCTGGGTGACACCTGGTGGGGTATTTGCTGTGAAGTAGCTTGTGTATAGGCAGGCTGTGAGATAATAAGTGGTTGAGAAAATGAAGGTTGGATGACGGGTGGAGCCTGTGATTGGTGGACTCCTATGCTTGTTGACTGAATCGGGATAGATTGAGGAACATGAGTGCCAATTTGATTGGACATATTGGGGAACAAGACCTGAAAGGGGCCTTCTACTGCCGGATTAGGCATTAAGGGTGCTGATGCTAAAGGATGGGTGAAGGTCACTGTTGCTGGAATATTGGAAGAAAGACCCACTAGAGGACGGGAAGCAGGAACCAACTGACTATTCGGAGGGGGTTGGCTCATAAAGGGGTATTGACCTTGGGATACAATGGAGGGCATAGATGAATTAACAGCAATATGCGGGTGCGCAGACGCATTCATTATAGCCAGGGCAGAGGACCTCTCAGAAGTAGGTTGTGGAATATTCGAGGTAACTGCGGTGTTAGGAATAGGTAAGACTATTTGAGAACTAGTCGATATGGTTGGTGGAAGAGAAAAAGGAGGCACAGGGGCACCGCCCTTCTCCGTGACTCGAGGCAAGAGAGATGATGCAAACTGTTCTACAAAGGCCTGGGATGGTTCACGAGAATAATCGTACACTTGCTGGATTGGTGGTCCTTGATCAGATATTTGAATAGACTTGTGTACTAGGTAGTCCATAAGGGCTACCGGATTGCGATCGAGGAACGCCTGAAATTCAGGATCCCCGCGAGGAACATACTCTGAGTCAGAAGTAGATGATATTTCTGAAGGACTAGGGGAAGCTGGACGTGATGGGGTTGCTTTGGCTTGAAAGAAAGGATTATATGACCAGGATGGGGAACCAACTAGCAGCGGTCCCGAGGAAGATTTGGGGGGTGCCGAAACATCCACACTAGTGGTAATCTCGGAAGAAGAAGGAGCCAGTTGAGCCATTCTTCTAGATTGTAACCGAGTGATGACCGTCATAAACACGCAGAAAAGAAAATTGACCTAACTAATGCACAGACAATTCAAGCAGCGCAGATGATTATCTCCTTTAAGTTTTGATGCTTTTAAGAAAGAAAATATTAGGGAAGGCTTTTTAGAACAGGAACTACTCAGATAGCCAAACTAAGGATGGTTTGGGGAATGTTTGGTGAGGAGTCCCGAAGGCACTTCAGTAAAAGACCGGTACGTGGCTTGATATAGGGGCCTACCCCCGCACTTCACACACCGCTGCGATAAGGGAGTCGGGTGCTTTGCCAATATATACCAGAACTTCCGTGAATTTATAGCGCGGCCTGAGTACCGCGTAGGCTCTTCCTCTTGGATATCACTTCCAAGTAGGCGAGGCCAGGGAAGGAGTTTTGTTTAAATGCTTTATACCTAGTGATTTTGGCTTTGTGTGCAAGGGTGAAAAATAAAAATCAAATAGTGTCACTACCGATTTTGATCAATTTTCCAGCCTAATTAAAACTAGATGAGAAACATGCAGCAATGACAAAGAAAAGGTTCTTTTTAAGCACTTTAAAAACAAAGTGTTTGATTTCGATGAAGACAAGTCAAACAAATTCTTTCCCAAATGCGATTAAATTCTTTTTAAGCACCAAAAATTGAAATGTTCGAATGTGATAGACAATCAAACAAAGAAATCCTAAAAAGGAGAAAACACCGTAAAAGAGAAATACCTGTAGATTTAGCTCTCCAAGGTGTGTGGACTTCAAAAAGCGCGTTGTTGAGCTCTTCCCCTCGAACAATCCCACGATCAAGCAAAGTGCTCCACAAGAAGAGGTTAAGCAAACAGCAAACAAGATCCGGAAAGATATATCCAGATAATGATGAAACGAAAAATTTCTATTCTAAGGAAATAGAAAAATTTCAAGATAACGATCTCGCATAAAAAGCAAGAAAAGAAATGCTCAAGCAGAACTGATAGAAATCAGTAAAGAAAAAGAATCAAAGCTCAAAACTAGAAAAGAAATGAACTTACCAATAAGGGACTTTGGTTCAGGTCCCACCGGGCGTGCCAGAATGTAGATCAAGGATTTCGCGCTTGTTACCTGTCCAAGTTAATGCACCAAACTAAACACAAAAACCCTGAAAAACTCCAATGAAATCGATACCTGATGGACAAGATCCGAAGATGTAGACGGATAAGGAGGTCGATGTAGATAAGACGGGCGCACACGAGCAATTCGCACAATAGATCCGAGTAACCTACAAGACACCAATGCTTGACAGAAAAAGATGGCGTTAAAAGATATTTAGGTGGACTGCCCGAGAAGCGGGTCCAGGAAGCGATAAGCTTCCTCGGCGGATGTCAGTCCACATTTTCAATTAAGTAAAGAAGCATACATGATAAAAGATGTACATATAGGACTAGATTTTCTGATTATAGTAATGAAACCGAATTTAAACAGCAGACAGAAAGCTACAGAAAACAGGAAACTATGAAATAAAGCTGGATTTGTGTTACCTGTGTCCTTTTACCTGTCTGCAGGATGATCGGCGTCGATTATGTATAATCGGCGTCGACTGATTGATCGCCGTCGAGATGTGATCGGCGTCGACTGGTAACAGATCGGTGTCGACTGAAAGCAGATCAGTTGATCAGGGACAGTGCAAGAAGATTCGGGAATCAGAAAGTGATGGACAGATAGTCAACGTCTGTTGGATGTGTGAAAGTCGGTAAGATACTGGAACAGAGTCACCAGAGGATCGATGGATACGTGTGATGTTGATGTGATAGGAGCAGAGTAACGGTGCTCCTCTCAGGGATTGATTCGGACAGGATCTCACTCTCATTCGATACACTTGATGCTAAAATATCTCTCTTTCTTACAACCTGTGTCTCTTTCGCGATCTGTCTCTTTGTCTCTCTCTGTTCGTGCGCGTCTTTCTCCTCGTCGTGTGTGTTTTTCCGTCCTTAGAACTGAGTTCTGGACCTGTATTTAATCGGCACCGCTCCTGAAAAATCGGCGCCGACCGTATAGGTCGGCGCCGATCGCGGGACAGACTCCCGAGATGGCCAAAATGAATGATTTCTAGAAAGATGAGAATTACCCCAAAGACAGAAAATATCCCGCTTGGGGAAGAGGAGAAATAGGGGGATACATAGATAGGATAAATATGGGGTAGATAAGTGGTTAGGATACATGGAAGAGGTGTAATTAAATAGTTAATATTTAATTACTCACTGGTAAGATATAATGGGGTGAATTAAACTTAGGATAGGTGTTTAAATCACAAATCAGATAATATCCCAAGGGGATAGTGGTGACATAAACGTGCCCCAGGTTACCTAAGAGGTAAACGTGAATGTGAGGGACACTAAATTGAGTAACCAATTTTAGGTGTCTACAACTTATGATCATCTGAATGGGACAGACCTATACATGCACAATAGGGACTATTCCAACAGTTCCAATAATACTCGTCCTTCATGGAGGCTTAATTATTTTCCTGTTTACTACTTTCTTAGCATGACTAGGGAGCCAAGGGCACAATTGAACTATTTCAGTAGCGCCCCACCTTCCTTTATTGGTTATTGTAGCATGATTTGAGGATAATTCTCATCTTCTAACGTGGGAATAGTTCCTTCATGTGTCAATAAACCCTGTTATGCATGTTTGATCTCCTTGCCCTGGTTCTTTGTGCGGTTTTCTTGGTTGATCGGGGTACCAAGGGAACCTCGACTCTATTCCGCTAGTGCTAATGAAGGATGCTAACTTATCTGATTGCTTTCCCCTAATATTTGCTGTTCGGCCTATGTAAGCCTTGATTGTAGGTATGTGGAGAAGTAAGGAGAACTGTGGGAATGGTTGCAACCCAGGTTTTGTGGTCTACATAATGCTCAACTTACATGTAACACATTATGCTTCTTGCGGCTAAAATGGTAATGTGGGGAATAAGATGAACGTAGGATACATGTTCCTCTTGTTCCATCCATAAAATGTCTATTGTTTGAACTAAAGCTTATCCCCAATTGACCCAATTTGTTTATAAAATTTGGTTTCTACAAGTACTTTCCCTTCTCAAAAGGATTAAGAAGAGGGAAGAGTACCAAGACCTAAGGTTTTTTCCCAAATTTGGGCCAAAACTAACTAAATTCTTTAAAAGAAGTCGCTTGCACCCAAGATGAGGGGATGAATGACCAAAATGGGTCAAATAGTCACCCCATAACAGTCTAAAATTTTGGAATCCCATCGATCACAAGCACAACACCACGATATTGGTCAAGAACACCAAAAAATGGCACGGGGCTGGTTTTGGGCTAACAATTTGGCAGACCTCTAGGGAACATCTACCTACTAGATGTAGATACCAGTTGACTTGAAGGATCCTATTTGGCATGGGAAGTCATATCAAAATTCTTTGAAAGCTGCAACACTTTGCTGCAAACTCTTTGACACCATGTGAATTAAGAATACTTCCATGACTTGGCATGAGATCACCCCAAAAACTCGTGGCTGTCACAACTGGCATTAGAAAACCTGAAACACGCCAGTAAAGTCCATCTATAGGCATCACAAAGAAATGAAATAAGAAAAAAATTACACGAATCGCTTATCAGGAAAACATAAACCTTTTTCCTACTATGTGCATAGGGTTTTACACATTTCAATCATATACATGCATATTTTATGACTCTTTTTTATAGGTCTTTTTGTATGGGAAGTAGTATTTAACGTCATTCAACATCACTTCACAATGTCAACAAAAATTAACATCAACATCAATAACATGTACATTGCAACCGGTACATCATGCATATGGCCGACTCCAAAAGGAGTCATTTTCATCTCTAGTGTGTCTCCTCCTTAGCTTCCACGCTTCACACTTTCTATCACTCCACACTTTGTCTTGTCACTATGACATCACTTCCATCATGAATGTACATATTTATCAAGTACATATTTCTATCTACTTTATGTTATTGTGTATTCACTCAATAACATAAAGTGGGGGAAAATATAGACACATAATCTATGTACTTATGTACATTTCTAGGTGTTCAAGCATACTAATGTGGACATGATTCCTAAGTGTAAACACAATTCCTAAGAAAGAAAAATAGTAGTTGACAACTTATTTTGGGCTTTTTTCTTTATTGATTTATCTTTTATGGCCTCAGACACTAGTGCTAGGATAGGAAAAAAGTGCCCAGATGCTCCTATCCCTCTTGGGCACTTTTAACCTTCTATTTCTTCTTATTACTCTTTTGGGTCTCTTTTAGTTCTTAGTAAACTTTTAGAACTTTGGGTCAGCCTTTTAATTGTAAATTAAAAAATTCGAACAAGGGGCCAAACACTAAGCATTATCTATCATCACTTAATCTTGCATTCGAAGTAACAAGATCATTATAAGGCATCCATCTAGCATACTCATACAAGGGATAAGGGTTTCATCAATCTTCAAACACAAAATAGGAGGAGAAGTTCATTCTATTTCATCATACACATTTGCATACTTGGATAAATCTAGGTCTAGCCCACATTTATCTTGCAACTTACACAAGGGCATCTTAGAGCATCATTACACACATAAGCAAAAATAACTACATGGATTCTGAGATGTAGTGAAGCACTCGGTCATAAGATAACTCTTCAGGTGACTGACAGGGTTAGTCTAAATCCCCATTATGTATATTATTTATTAGGTTTGATGTAGTTTGTAATCATGTACAAATACTTATCTATTTTATAGGTTATAAGTATGACCGACGACATTAGAGTGAATCTATAGTGATAAAAGAACATCAACAACAAAGCTTCTCTAGCCAAAAAAAAGGCCATAACCTAAGCATCTGAGTAGACACTAGTACCAATTTCATTCATTAGTGCCCACACACCCTTTCCTCCCATGGGTGCTTCTATCTTGTATAGTTCTGAGTTTCATAACCCTTAATGAGCATTGTCGACACTTTTTCTAGTCTATTCTAGTAGTTTCTTTGTCTATATCTTCTACATGTTACACGAAATTAGCTAAGTCACCCTCTCTCTCTCTCTCTCTTGCTTAGAGTTTCATATCCTTACATGCTTATTACTTGTCCATTACTATATATTATCATTTTTATATCATTAGTTACAATAAAGTTACTCTGAAATAAAGGTTTAATTATTTTTAGATTAAATCAATAATTTGCAAACCCCATCTCTATTTTCCTAAAGAATTTTACTGTAGATTCCTCATGAAAGTGCCTTTAACAAGAATTTTTAATTTACCCCATTGATGCAATCAAATATTTTTGTACAACTATGTGAATTTTCCATCCATAAATCACCTTTTCTCATATCTACAAAAACCTGCCAATTGGAATCTTTCAAAAATTGGAGCGAAGCCTTCAAATTGATTTCATTTTGACCTGACACCTATAAGGCCAATACAAAATGGAAACTTCTACAATTGATTTCATTTTGACCTGACACCTATAAGGCCAATTTTTTATTTTCTATTAATTCTCTACCATGTAGCTTACTAAAACTAGTAAGTATGAGAAACAATTGGTTTTTAGCACCTCTGCTCACTCCTTCAAGGTCACAACACTAAAAGATGGTAAAATTGCTAAGAAATTGACACCCCTGTGTGCCTTACTAAAAATAGTAAATGTTCATATCGAGATAAAATGTTCACATATGTTCTTCCTCTTTATGAGTCATAGGTTCCAGCTTTCACGAAGGTCAATTTCTTAGTTTGCAAGAAAATTCTCACATTTCTGGATGTGGCAAACATAAGGTGTTTTAAAGTGAGCATGCCAAATTTGAAAGAATTTTCAAACCTCCTCCTATCAATAAGTGGCAACCTCTCTTTGGATATTTCCTCATAGGAATGACAAATACAAATTCATGCTTACAAAGGATTAGAAGTGGAATTTTTGACTTAGGCAGAAGGGATTCCCTCTCGGTTCCCAATTTTTGGGTCTTGCATATCATTGGTCATCAATGTTCTTAAAGTGGAAGGATTATCATGGTTGCATTGTGCGGTAAATTGTTTCAAGTTCTCATAATGTACATGATGGTTAAGAAAGGCATGATCGTGTTTCACGGATTGGGAGGATTAGTTCGATTGATGGAAGACTTCATTATTTTTAATGGTCCATTCACTAAGTGTTTATCACTTACTCTCTCATTGTACCTTACAAAGATAAGTGGTTGATCATTCAATAAGGGGATCCTCACAGTGCAGAGGGGTCATAGTTCTTAGTTAATAATATATCACTTGAGCATCACTATAGAGTTCACCAAGATCAAGAGTGGATTTTCTTCATGTTCGGGGCTTCTTCATCCTTTTTCATTCAGGATTAGAGATTATCTTCTCTCTCTCTCTCTCTCTCTCTCTCTCTCTCTCTCATGTCCTCTCTTATACTTCTTTCTCTCTCTATAATTCTATTTCTTTGTTGAGGATAAAGTAAAAAAGTGACTTAAGTCACTTAAAATTTCTATTTATTTGTTGAGGATTGTACTTTAAGTTGAAAAGTAACATGGGAATGTGAAGAGCCACTATATTTAGCCATATATTGTAATGTTCTCTCCATTCCTAGGGGTTAGATCATCTTTGTTGATAGATCTTTATTGTCTTACTACAAGCAACAAACTACAATTCTTCTATCTCCTTGTGTTATGTTTTCCTCTCCATCTCAACTTTACTACACGAGTAATGTAAATGTGTAATATCATGCAAAAAAACTTCGATTTACTTCTGTTTTGTTCCTATTGCCTTGTTTTGGTGTATTCTCATTGTTAACTTTGAAATACTCTGATGTTATTTCAATAAACTCAATGTGTTATTTATTGAGTAAAACCCCTTCTCACTTTCTCCCCACTCCATACACACACACACACATTTCCTCCACCTCCTTTTTGTACGCAGGTTTAGTGGATTATTTCTATGTGATCCCCGGTTGAAAGACCACCCACATTGGTTAGAGTAGTATATATATTTCCTTGTTTTCATAAAATGGAATTAGCCCATTTATAAGAAGAGGGACCTGGTCCTAAAACATTTGTGAAAGCCCCTAATTTTCCCTTATGACAAATTATTTCACCAACAATATCCACGTATGGTATGAAGTTTGGTTTATCTTAGATGGATTAGTGTCTCCATTTCCAATGGAGTTATTCTTCTCATTTTAAATCATTTATTTGGCTTGGTTAGAGAAACACGTTTATTTCTTTTTTTAACATGCAAGGTCTTGGTTTTTCAGATTGCACATTTGGGTTGATTTTTTTAGTCTCACCGACACTGAGCTTCATCATTTTTTTTGCATGTTGGTTTTTCTTCTCAATCTCTAGTGAGGGTCATTGTTATATATAGTTTTCGGCGTCCAATGTGGTTTCTCATTTAATTAATAATTTCATGCTTGATGTAACCATTTCCCCTATGTATAGAATGTTAAGAAAATACTATTTTTCATGATGAGAGGCATTTTACAATGGTAGTATGGAGTGGAAGAATCTAATGTCGTATGCATGAAATAAAATACAAGCCCAACATTATATAAAAAATTATTTAATTTGTAAAATTAATATATTTACAATAACTGATATAAAATTAAAAATAAGTATAAGAAGCACCTTTAAATATATGTATTTGTTTATTTGATTTAAATTTTTAATTTTTTTTTTGCAGTGATGTGAACTTAATTTTAATAGCATGCAAGTTGAGTTTTTGAAAGAGATTTAAAGCTTATAATATCTTTAGTTTATATTTCAATAGAGAAATTTATAATATGCATGTCCAAATAAGTATAATTTTATGAAAATATATGAACAATAAATATAATTCCACCCAATGATTTAGATATTTGTTGTTTTAATTTAATTTTACATATTTTATTTCATTCATATTTATGTTAGATAAATTTATATAACAGATAAATCTATTAAAAAATATTTAAGTGGAATAATTTACCTATAGTTGAGGCAATACATAAGCCACACAAGATGCCCATGGAACCCTTAAATATATTTATTTATTAGTTTAAGGGAACGACATGGACTTATTTTTATACATAAGATAAAAAGTTCAAATAAAGATATTATCAACTAGTATAATTATATTAAATAAATCTATATAAAATATGTTGACATGTATCATTCTCAAGGTTCTTATATTGAGTTTGTAACATAATTGGAATATGCATATCAAGAATGATAACTCTCGACATCTTTTACATAGTTTTGTTTAAGATAGGTATGCTAGTTATTTTGTATTATAGTGTAAAAAAATTCTATGTATAAATTTTAACATTGAAATTAAATAGATCTGAGATGAAATCATAGCAATTTATTTTTCTATGTCAAGAAATCCATAAGCATCCACTTTGATTAAGAAAATATTGAAAAATAAACACTAAATCCTAATTAAGTCACAACGCAATGATATAGCAATAAAGTACAAATTTGACACAAGCAAGTAAGGTAATAACTTTGAAACCCTAAGTGCAAGAGAAGGGGTAAGATACTCAGATGATTCGTAATAATCCTGAAGATGTACCAAGATGGAAGACTGATGAAATAGGAAAGCATAATGTCGTAACTAAGCCCAAACAATGAAAAACTATTAGGAATGTCAATACTAGGGCATATGGACTAGGTCAGGGGCGCCTAAGCATTAGAGACTGCTCATGGGTGCATGTGACCATGCAACTAGTTAGAATTTGAATTTTACCATCTCACTATATGTTTTCTAGATGTCACTATAAGATCAACGAGCTTGTATAAAACCTACAAAGAGAAAGAGCACATGCAAAACCCCAAAACACATCAAATCCTAAAAAATAAAAAAGATGCAAATAGGGAGTTAGACTGACCCCAATGGTTGCCTGACTAAGTGAATTTACAATCTGGGCATTGTACAACATTTAAAAATCCATATAGTTGTGTGTGTGTGTGTAGAATCATGCCCTACGTGGTTCTTGTGCAAGTTACACTTGATAGCAAGTAATAGCTAGATGTAGAATATGTAAGCAGATGTGTGCATGGAAAAATGAACTTCCACTCCTATTACATGTATGTATAAGAATGTGGTCCCTTTTCCCTTGAATGGATGCTAAATGGATGCTTTGATGCTCTTGAAATGACTTTAGATGCAACCTTAGGTGATAGGTAATAGATTCTTAGATATTGGTCATTTATTATGGTCACATAGCTTTGTATCTATATGATTCCCTTGTTTAAATTTTGTAATTAACCACTAAAACACCGACCACCAAGAAAATAATATGCCCAACAACTACAAAAAACCAAAAATATGTGAGGGAGATACAAAGAGGTTGGCAACGTCTAAAGGGGATGGGGGCACCTAAGAACTAGTGTCATGTCTAGGTGTTGGCGTTTAGACTTAGAAAAGTTGAAGTATCAAAATTCAAACTGGGAAATAGGGTGTGTAAGACCAAGAAGGAAACCAGAAAACAAGCAAAGAGGCCAAAGACAATGGTCAATTAGTAATTTTCTTACTTAGGAATCATATGAATAGTGGTATGTGGTTAGGACCTAGAAATATACCCAAAGTGTTCAATTTAGTGTCTACAATAAGCTCTATGTACTCAAGTGCTTTGAATTTCACCACTTGACTAGGGCATAATGAATGTCGATTGAATTCCTAGGGATGCATTGTCTTTTGCAGAGATGGGTTCACTCAATGATAGATTTGATTTAATTTAAATTGAATTAAATCTTAATTTCAGAGTAACTAAATGTACTAAATGATATATAAATGTAATATAGTAAATGACACAAGCAATTCTAAGCATGCAAGTAATAGTGAAAACCCTAAGCAAGAGAAGAGGAAGGAGATATGACTTAGCTAATTTTTGCACGTTGATCTGAAGTAATTTGACCATGGGAAAATGTTGAACAGGTTGTAGAAGCAGTTGTCATAAATGACTCATTGATAAATTCTGAGACTGCATAGAATAAGGCCAGACACAAGCGCCCATGGTAGGAAGGGGCGCCTGGGCGTTAATGACTAGATTTGGGTGTTGGTGACTGCACATGTGCTCAGGATCTAATCCTCGTACTGTGTCACAAGAGCCTTTGTCTGAGGGTTGTTTCCTATTGATCGCAACTAGATATTCACTCTTTGATCACCGAAGGTACATGTAACCTGTGAAAAATAATTCACCTACAAATATCCACAAACCACGTATCAAACCTAAAAATAAAAATGCAGATATGGGGATTCAGACTGACCTCGGCGGTCACCCGAAGATTGAACTTATGTACCAAGTGTTGCACTACATCTCAAACTCCATGTAGTTTTGGTGAGTGTGTGTAGAAATTGATGCCCTAGGATGCCCTTGTTGCAAGTTGCACAAATGATAGCTGGAGATTGTAGCTAGAATGTAGCAATGTAATAGAATGTGTGGATGGAAATAGAATAAACTTCCCCTTCCTATGCAATGTATGTAGAATATGCAGTCCCTTGTCCCCTTGAATGAATGTTATATGGATGCTTTGAAGTGCTTTAGGTGCCTTTTGGATGCAAGCTTAGGTGATAGTAGTAATGCTTAGTGCTTGGTCCTTCATTTTGAAAACATAACTATGTATTTATATGATTCCCTTGTTTGAATTTCATAATTGACAACTAGAAGGTTGACCCATAAGTGAAAAAGATGCCCAAAAGATAAAAGAGACCCAGAAAAAAGCGAGTAAGGTGAGAAAGGGTCAGGGCATCCAGGAGGGGACAGGAGTGCCTGGGCAGCTGTCTGTCATGGATGGGTGCTAGTATGTCTGGAGGCCATAAAAGATAAATAAGTAAAATACCGAATTGGGTTGTAGGGTGTGTAAGACCAAATAGAAAACAAGAAACATAGAAAAGAGGCCAAATGACAGTCGTCAATTACTATTTTTCTCGCTTAGAAATAATATGACATACTAGTTTGCTGTTTATGAACTAGAAATGTACCCAAGTGCGTGATTTTGTATCTAAAACTTATCTTTACATTATGATTTCTCATCAATTATAGAAATAGTATTCAATAAAATTAGTATAAAACATCTAATACTTGTGACACAAGTTTCAATTCATATCTTTCTCTCTCCTATCCAAAATCATATGGAAAGGTCAAGATGGTAGGTCCAGTCTTGGTTGACTTGTCTGGTCTTGTCCCTAATCAATCACCAATTCTAATTTTAATTCTAAATCATTATTTAGGTCATTTCATCTTCCTGGGGTCAACCTTATCACAATTACTTGCCTATAAAATACTATATAAGTAATTCATTATCACCTTATAATTCACATGGCATTCTTACATGCTCCTGTTACAAACACCATTACAAAAGCACTCAAAAAGTTCCTAATTTTTTCTCAAATCATTTGCACATCATCTATGTCAGCCCATACCTCAAGTCTGAATAAATTTACCAGGTCAAGGATTCAAGTTTCACCCATCTACAAGCATGCAAATATCATATAATCAATGTCTTAACAAGAGAAAAGTCACTCCAAGCATCACACAATGGTTTTAATCAACATAAGGGTTAGGTCATAGAACTGACACATGCCATATCTCACTATTATTATGTTGGTTACATTTTATACTATGTAGTTAGCTTGTTATCTTTATGTGAAAATGCATGAGGGAACCCCTAGGGGTTGGTTAGGTATACGCATTTGCACAAGAACTTAGGAGAACTTCATAAGGCTTAATTTATGCAATGATGTTATGTAGTGCAACACTTAGATTGGTTCACTAACTAAGAGCATAATTTTCAAGGGTGTTCCAACCTCAAATGCACACACGTGTATTCCTACTTTAGTTTGTTAATACTTTGATGAAGGGTTTTATAGGTTTTTGGGGTTTCCACTTTGTTGTAGGTCATCTCACAGGTTATGCGAACGATAATGACGTATAATGAAGCACAATTCTAAGCAAGCAAAAAGCACATTTCTAGGCAATTGAAGTGCACAAAAGTTATATAAGTTGATTGCAAAGGGGTCCAAGATTGTATAGTATCAATCAGGATCATTAAAAATCTAGGGACCATACAATTCCTACCTAGGTCATATTTTGTATTGTTCTACACCTACACATTTTCAGATCTAGGATCTTATGTGGAAAATCTACAGCATCTTGGATCACTTTGTTTCTCCTATATGCACATCGAGATATTTTTTGTTCCATTCTATATAGCTAAGTCCTTTTGTCTCCCAATTGTGTATCTTGAGCGTTTATCAATCATATCATTCATTACAAGTATTAAATGTGTTGTTTTGATTATGTATGATTAATTGTAAATTAATTAATTTATAATAACTCGTGTAATGAACCCTTACATCTTGTATATTGTTGTGCATAACACGTTTACATTCATACATTATATTTTTAGGAAGTAGACATTGCAAAATGGGTCCAAGATTGTATAGTATCAATCAGGATCATTAAAAATGTCTAGGGTAAGATTGTACACAATTATGGTCCCACGCCAGGTCATGATTCTAAATGTTGTTATTTATGTACTCAATACTTAACAAATGACATCTTGGATCACTAGATTGTCATTCTGAACCTATATGTCACATCGAGATAATTTTTGTCCCAAGACTATTGATAGGCGTAAGTCTTCGTCTCCCATTGTGTATTTGAGCTATCATTTATCGTTGTTACAAGTATTAATGTGAATGTTTTCGTATTCCATGTGTGATTAATTAGTAAATGGTAATGTCAGCATTGACATCCAATGGACTCGATGTAATGAACCCTGGGGAGGATACATCTTGTATATTGTTGAGCATAATAGATTTACATTCATATGTTATATTTTTAGGAAGTAGACATTTAATGGACCCAACTTTTAAATTGAATTTATTGTATAAACCACAGTGGCCTTAGGGTTTCTCGTTATTTTATAGGTACATTCTAACTCAAGGCTTTGTCTTTTTGTATATCATCGTGAATTCTTATCTCTTTCGCCATCTCTCTCTCAAACCTAAGGGTTCCCGCCCTTGCTCTAATATGGGCTACTATACCTCTCATCACGTCCATGTTCCTCCTTTATGCAAGGGCAAGAACCCATATGCTAATTCTACTTGTGTTAACATGTGATTTGACACCATGGTCCCCAACTCTTATAAGTGGACAGAGTATTCTACAAGGTAATGCCCAAGTAGTTGTTCTCATTATCATCTTCATTGTTTTCACTAACCATGTACACGATGAAGGTTCTCATAATATATATGATAATTATGCCCTACCCATAGATGAGGCCCAACTATTTGCATGTTACTTTTGCTTACAATAAAATCATAATAATATTGATGTTCAAACTCTATGTTATTTAGGACCAACTTAAGCATGATGTCATATCATCAACAATTGATTTAAATCCTTCATCTTTTAATGTGCATACATCTACTATTCCTACATCAATGGTGCCTATTTCGTCATGAGTGCCTAATTTTCCACTTCATAGTGTTGTTATGTCTATTCATATGACCATTAATATTCATGTTTATCTTGATTATACTCGTAGAGGTTCACATTCTTCTTCTTCTAGCACACAGGTTCTTGAAACCCTTGTTCGTAAACATTGATAAGTCTCATTATATTCTTTATTAACTTATAGACAATTTGAGATTTACTATACTTGTGTCACTGAATATCTGACTCAATCATTGGGCTATAACCCACTTGCACCAGAAAATGTAAAGGCCTTGACAACCCTTACCTATCGAGTTCATAGTTGCATCCTAAGGCATTCATATTTGATGACTTTGCACAAGGTGATCTTAGTAGAACACCTTATCGTTATAGTCCATGTTGTTTGCTTGGATTATGCTTATAATGATACATTGTTTTCCAAGCTCTCTCCTTAAAGGCTAAAGGATATTGCTTTACAATGGTTTTATGATTTTCCCATACATTTTGTAAAGAATGTTTAGACTACCTTGAATACTAATCAATTATGAATTACAGCTAGGAAATCTTTATCAATATTAGGGATTTCTTAGACATTTCCTATGTCTCAAATGGATAAACCCTATCAACAAGGTCTCTGATGGTCTACATGAGGGAACGTGTAATTGATGTTTTATGTTAAAATACCATGGATGTGTACATGAGGCAATGGATGAGACAATAGTTTGTAACTAGATAGTGAGCTTCAAGATCTCTTTACACCAAGGCTTATTGCTCCTTTGCAATAATTGGTTATCTTTGACAAGTTTCACTGGATGTCAGGATCATGATATGTCTTACATTGAAAAATTTCATGAGATACCTAAGATCGTTAACATGAAGTAGGCATCAAATATGTTATTATTATCTCCTAACTATGCACAGTAAAGAATCAACTAAACTTAGGATTGAGAGTAAGGAACTACTTTAAAAAACAAGCTCATAAGTGATGACCAAATTCATAAGGATTTAAAGTCATTGTCAACATTGAATCTTGATCCACGAAGCTATAGTTGCAAGCTCCTTAATGGCAGTTTGCATGTTTACCTTGCACACTTCTTCTTATATTTAACACAAAAGGACTTGAGTGCAACCACTTAATATGCATCTCCCTCCGCCACTATGAGGTCAAAATGATAAAAGATACAATCATATCATACAATAAGAGTTTTTATGTTAATGCCCATTATGATTATCATAGACACATTGGTCATATTCCTAATCATTACTCCTCATAAGATATCGTTGTAATTATACATAGACCTAGATTATTGATCATTGGTGTTAGTATAGGAAAATGAGATGTCCATGGGTATGAATCTACACCTATTAGGATTCGTGAAGTATCAAAGCTTAAAATGTTTAACGACCAGCTTCCTTATCATAATACTACTAAATTTACTTTAGAGGTGTACCATGCTCATCATGTTGTATCACCTCTACCTTCTTATGATCAAAAACCTATTGGATGTTACGATTGGTATTACTACTACCACGACACCTTCTCTTCCAATTAATAGATTAAACTTTTGTATACATATTTAATAAAGTTATGGCACTTTTAAATTACAGTTTTATTTCTGCAATGAGTTTTGATTCAATTCAATTTCACATTTTTATTATGATGCATTGTCATAACACATTGGCGACATCCACTTACATTAGTGTTTTGTTGTTTGATCAAATTAAAAATAATTTGAAATAAGTGGTATTAAGATGCGTGAAAATCTTAATTTTACTTCATCTATGATAACTAAAATGATGAGAAATATCAGTTGATCCCAGAGAAAAAATGATAGCAGGGCCCATTGTTTCAGATGCACATAGTTGGCTCTTCACTTTCTATCACCACTTTGAGCATGCAGTTTTATTCCTTTGAATACGACAACATCTTTAGGGAAGTCATTATGGGAACCAATACTTTTACAACTACCAATTCTGCATTCATACGCTACATAAGATGTATGTAAATTGTATTCAAATCAACAAGTTCCCATTACAGTTAAAGCCTATGCATCTGTGAAGGATCCCTCAAAACTAAGTGGTTAGTAATTTGCAAATGTAAGTTGTTACTCCATACCGATTTTAGTAGCACCACTTACACAGAGGCATTTTGTGAGGAAATTCACATAGACCTAGCCATCCTAGTGGGAATTTTAAGAGTTCTTAATGTAACAAGAAAAGTGTATGCAGATGCACAAACATGTCTCTAAAGTTAACATGATATGTTTTTAATTGTAGGATTTTACATTCTGATAATTCAACCATTGTCACTGGAATCATTTTGGTCATAAACTTCACAAAATGTATTGCTTTCCTAAGCATGTTAACAAAATGGCCTACTCCTAATGCCCACTCTTAGAATAAGGAAGTTTAGATAAACATTTCTTAGATTTGAAGATGAAGACCAAATAATGGTAGAGTTACCAATTAGTGATCAAGTGCATATATGAGTGTGTTTAAATTATATTTATACCAATTTTATGGGATATAATTTTGCACTAAGGCCGATCTAGGAAGGGGAATAGGAATAAACATAATAAATTTGACCATTTGTATATACAAGACAAAACTATAGGATAGGGGGAGAATTATATGAAAAAAACTTCCAACCTATATGGTACAGTATAGAAGGATATAATACTAAAAGTGGATACCTTGAAAACCTTGACAAAAATGATAAGATATTTATAAGCATTAAGATTAGTTCTATAGGTTTCTAAGCGACAGAATAAGAGAACATGAAGTAGTTACAAGCCTTATGAGATAGCAAGATGATGCATTAAGGCTTGTTTATGCGTGTGAGTCATGACTAAATGATATGAGCCAAATTATCAAATTTAAACATTAAATTACCATATTTGGGTGTTTTCAACTACATGCTTTGAATACTAATTGGCATTGGTTGATTTTAATGTTATGTGTACTTGTGTGTTACATGTTTTATTTTTTTTGTGATATTGATTGATTTGACTACTTCATGTTTTTGTGTGTTGTATTCCATTATTGGTAGATGATGTTCATAAAATTGACATCTTTGTATATTTGTGTGATTAATATGTGATATTATTATTGTTAGCGAAATAATTTTTTTCCAGGACAAACTAGTTGAGTTTCACCAATGCTCCATGATTATGTCCCTCCTCTTTGTGATGGGGAGGCTCCCATTTATTGAATGTAGATAAAACAAATATCATGGGTGGTCGTAAAGTTGGGGATCATACATGACTACTCCACTAGACCTATGGAAAATTTCTTGCACCTAGTGTAAGGGAGAAATTTTCTTGAGAAACAAGGTGAAGGGGAGTAAGAACTTGTGAGAAAGGGGGAACTAGTTGAGTTTCACAAGAATTAACCAAAATCAATCCACACTTAATTAGAAAAAAATAAATTTTCTAATAATGACAAGACATAATAAATCATGGACACATAATTCCATTAATCCATTCATCAAAGCCACTAACACCTTCCTTGGTTGTACAAGATTATCATGTGCACAAAGATGAAAATGTAGACAAAAAATCACGTACTTCCTACTATTATTATACCACCAATTATGTTGTTTTATATAGCACCCTAAACTTTACATAAGAAAAGTATTCATTGACTAACCCTAAAGGAAGGCTAACACCATTGCCAATCTCTAGCCAAGCTCTAATGTCTAGGAATGTAACATTAAGGATAAGAAGCTTAAAGGAATGCTTAAATCATGCCTACTAATATGCTTCAATTACCTAACATAGACCTAAATAGACCTAAGAGGGAAATCAAATGGGTATGGTTGCTACTCCAAACAAGGTGAAATGGCCTCTCCAAATGACTACATGGTCATTTTGGATATCCATCTACTAACCTTGTTGAAGGTTTTAGGCAAGGATTGAGCTTGGCTATAAATCATATTTATTATATGAGATGCAAATCAAAGCATGGTGTAAAGTATTAAGGTATGAGGTGAGTCCTTTTTATAGTTTTCCATTTGAGGAAAACTTGTATTTTGGTGCATGTGGGACTAAAATCACAAATTAGATTAGAATTGTTAATCATGATTAAGCTTTGTTAATCACAATTAGTGAATTAACAAGTGATTAAGATGTGTGGAGCCTTAATCAACCGCTTAGGGTCAACTAGGAGGCTAGGATAAGATTTTGAAGTTTGTTAAGACATTGTGGAGGAAAGTGGGGTGATTTTGAGTGGTTGGAAGAGGGATTTGATCCAATAGTAGGGTATATTGACCAAAACAAGGGCAAAATAGGCTTAATTAGCTAATAATCACTAATTGTCTATTTTGAAGAGGATTTTGACTTACGATTCATCGTAAAGTGGCATCCTGAATGCGAAAGGGGTTAGGCAATCAAAAATGTGTTGTTAATTGACCAAAGTGGTAAGAAACATTAGTTAATTAGCAAAAATCACTAATTATAACAGAATTGGTAAGAATGAGAGTGATTTGTGTGTGTTTGGCAATAAGATTACAAAAGTGGAATTTAGGTGTCTACATTTGCCCCTGTTTGAGGTGAAGTAAGTGACTTCACTTCAAATATAGTAGACAAGCATAAACAAGTAAATTTTTGAAGAAAAATTAGTAGGATGAAGGATGCCCCCTCGAGTGTCGATGGGGTGATAGAAGAAGTCAATCGACGATCGAAAATATGATTGAAATGGATAGAAGAAATAGGATAGAACAAATACGAAACCCTTGGTTATTTAGAAGAAAAAAGATAGGGATAAACATTGTTGTTTATTTCCCCAGGTGATTTGGAAGAAAAATTAGTAGTGATAATAAATGATAATAGAGAATATATGACAAGCCCAATCTTTACATCAAGCCTTTCAATAAGCAACTTTGTTGTATCATTTTGCCCCTAGATCTACATCATCGGCCTTTATTGAAATAAACAAAAGTGTAAGATAACATGAAAAGCTAAATTACTAACATTTGTTCATTGCTAAAAATATGTAACTCCATGCAACATACATAATGCAATGCAATACGAGAAAGTAAAACGATGCTTAACTCAATGCAACATACATAATGCAATGCAATACAGAAAGTAAACCAGCTAACCTAACATAGAAACTAGTACAATCACACATACTCAAACAAACAATGTTCAAGACAGTTGCACCAATGTTTTTGTTATCAAGCTTCAGTTCCCGAATGTTCATGTTGTAATGACAAGGGTTAAAAATGGTGCCCCAAGCAAGGATACATGCAAGGGGAATAACAAAGGACACAAGTAGTCCCATGGAAAAGCATTCGTGCACTATGACACAGTCTCTGACAACTCATTGTTGCATGGGAGTACCGACATAGTAAGCAACCTAGCTTTTGTTAATGGAGGTAGATCATGATGATCCACAAGTCATTTGAGACTAGAACAAGCAAGAACCTTAGAAATATGTTTTTGTAGGACAAATTTTGATGTTTGAGGACAATGCATTTGATACAGGGTTTAGTTATGTGCATGTTGTTTACCAATTTTTGAAAAAAAAAATGAATTTTTGCAATTTTTTGGATTTTTAATGATTTTACCAAAAAAATTAAAAAAATTTATATTTTTTAAATTTTTTGAATTTTTATAGAAGAAAATATTATAGTAGGAATAATGAAATCATGAGACCCCATTAAAATTCACTGTAAGGAAAAAATATGCCCCAGGTAGTAGAAAAGGTCGCTGGGAAGCAAAAATATGCCCCAGCATAGTAAAAACAGCGTGAAAATAATTATTTATTTAAAATAATCATCACGGCGAGTTGTAGAAGAATGTAGAAGAACCATGATGGTCCATGGCACTTCGGGGGTGAGAAACACATCGCAGAAGGTAAAAATAGGCATATAAGTCATCACAACAAGTTTATTTACCACATTCACTTACCATTTTACTGTTGATTCGAGCTCTGACCTACAGGAGGAAATGGCAAGGGTGTCGAACCAGAGACACCATGTGGACCACATGAGGGACTACATGAGGCTCCCAATAGATGGACCACAGGTACACAAAGATGCCCTTTTTACCCTCATTTGTTAAAGCATTTAATTTTTTGTTAAAAATGTATTTTTAGGGTTAAAATAGGGTAAAAATGGGGGAGGGTGCACCTATGCTAGCACATGCATGGGCACATATGCATTGGTGCAAAAATGGGTGTGCAACTATGTACTTCTATGCACACTATGCATTTAATTTGTTTGCGCATATGCACAATTTTTGCTATGCATGTTTTGATGGGTACATGTGTTGCCTAGTGCACAAGAGGGGTGCACATGCACCTATGCAGGGTTTTTAAGGCACTGTGTACAAAGGTGCAATATGCATGCCGTTTTTTGAAAATTTTTTGTTTTTTTTCCAATGGAGCATGGGCACGCATTTGCGTGCAGTGGTGCACAAATTTTCTTAGGGTGCGATGCACTATGAAATGTGCTAGCATGCCCAACCTACACAAGGGGTGGTTTTAGTGCACTAGGGGAATGTACACCTATACAATGAAAAGGTGCATTTTTATGAATGTTTAGAAGAAAATGAAGGTTTTGGTGCAAACCCTAGGTGGTACAAATAGGAACTTTAGAAAATAGAAATATGAATTTTTATAAAAATAGAAAATAAGAAGATAAATGATAGAATAGAAAATTAGATGATAGAATAGAAGAATAAGATCATAATAAATGACTTGATTGGTTCCACAGGTGGACTTGATGTGTTAGAGACACGGGAGTGACATGGGGTGACTTCAGGCCTATGAGGCAACATTTTAGCTGATGCGACCAAATTTTCTTGGAGGTCACCCTAGAGGTCACTAGTTTATCTTACATGGCTCACATGCCATAGATTACCTTAGACCATGGCCTACTCACAACCTTAGCTAAGAGATGGCAGAGCGAGAGTCAGACCTTTTGTCTTCCTACTGGTGAGATGAGCATTACATTGGAGGATGTATGGCAGATCTTACGAGTTCCTATCCAGGGTTGCTTGATCACCTATGATGATCGCCAGGACCGTATTCAGTGATGGATAACTGAGATGTTTGGAGTGACAGACATACCCCAATGGGTATGACAATTCTTATTAGGAGGTGCATGGTCGATCAGCGGCTAGGGATGTCCCTGTATTCTTGTTAGCTCTTGTCAGCGGCATATTGTTTCCTGACAAGACTGGTGCATGATTCCCTCTAGGCCTTATTGGAGTGATTCATGGCCTACTTCAGGGAGAGGTGTACTGATAAGGTCAGTGTATACTGGCTCATTTATACCTAATTTACACTTGATAGCTTATCATGGACAGAGGTCAGTGGGTCCTACCACTTTATTATAGATATGGGCCTGGGATCATATTGCGATAGGCCGCCCTACAGGAGCTTTGAGAGCTCAAGTTATTGGAGAGCCTTCCATCATGGGTTGGGTTCCAGATAGGATGATATTCACGGTCACATAGGGAGATACATATTATTATAGGTGATAGTTTGATGAGGTACAACCTCACATGATCACATGGCGCCATACAGGTTGTACCAGTGGCCTCAAGATGTGTTGAGTTGAGTACAACTGTACATGGATCATTTCATTATTGGGAGCAGGAGCTATGTCTTGGAGTGGTACAGAGTGGACAGGGTCTAGCGGTAGTTTGGTCTCATCCAGGGGATTCCTGGTGATGAGATGTGGTATGCACGTAGATATAGAGAGGTCTTCCACATGGGGCCTCAGATCAGGTTGGGCCAAGCTCACACGAGCTTTTTACAAGTAGTTCCATAGCCTTGGGTATATCAAGCATAGATGGTGGATCCAGGGACTACCCTAAATTATGCAAAGTGGTATGTGATAGTGCTACCACGTAGATTGAATATACCACATGAGGTTTTAGATGCAGCAGCACAGGGGGATAGGGCCCAGATCCTAGAGCACAGGCATAAGTAGGTCCACAAAGAGGACTACATATAGGGGTACCAGTGGAGCAGGTGCTAGTTTAGCATCAAGTTTTAGTACAACGGTAGGTAGTAGTGAAGCCATAGGTGTTGGCACCACAAATGCCCCTTCAAGTTCCATTATGGGCACCATTGTAGTCACCTCCATCACCCCCTCATGCGAGTCCACAACATAGTCCACCAAGAGGTGGAGGAGATGGTGGGGGTGGTGAGGATATGGAGGAGGATATTCATGATATATAGGCTTGTGGGTAGGTGGCTACCTTGTAGCAATAGTTACAATAGGTGATAGCTCTACAGCTCCAGATGGCAGCTGAGAGGGATCAGGGGATCATTGTTTCAGAGAGATGGGGATATTATAGAGAGACCAAGCTATCATAAAGGGGGATCAACTCATGATAGAGTGAGATCAGGCCAGATAGAGAGATTACAGGCCATGACATGAGTGAGATCAGGTGATAGACATATAGTAGTTACAGTTATTAGGTAGAGAGGCATCAGGCTATAGCAAAGAGGGATCAGGTTATAGCAGACAGAGCCTAGCTGCGGATAGAGCTAGCTAGTGATGAGAGTGGAGTGTGATACACTTCAGTAGGAAGACACTACTTCAGAGGTATAGTTATTGATTAGTCATAGTGCCCTTTAGCAGCTGAGGCTACATACTACAGGATGCATATACATGACGGTCGTTCTAGCCGAGTAGAGAGCTCTTGAGTATAGTCAGATAGCAGACATAGCATGTCACGATCTAGATCCCATAGGCCATCACGATCAACGTGATCTGTATAGGGTCCTTCAAGACAAATAGGCTTCAGAGTAGCACATGGGTCAGCTCAGTATGGCACCACTTCCACACATCTAGCACCTCAGATGCCCCCACCTAGCCCTGGACCTGGACCAGGCAGTCCTAGACAGGGTGAGAGTCATGGTTGACTCTCTTATTGATGTACTAGATGCATTTTTTTTGGTGTATCACCTCGATATGAAGGCATACTTTTGTACAAATGTATATGTATTATTTTTTATCATGCCTCGTGATGAAGGCACATTTTTGTATAGATGTACATTATATATGGTTTTTTATTATGCCTCATGGTGAAGGAAATTTTTTTTATAGATGCCCATGATGGCTTATTATATCGGATGTACTTTTGAGACATTGTTTTGTACATGGACATTTATATTTTTGATGATGTATGATGATTTGATGGATTACTGATGTATCACATGTTTTTTATGAGATATCATGTTTAATCTGTATGTTTATGTTTGTATCACATGTTAGATTATGAGATAGCCTTAGCTGATGTCATATTGCATGTTGATGAGATACTTTGAGTAAAACATGTTTTTATTTTTGATATTGGTGTGGGGGGATAGATTTGTGATCATGCGCAACCCCTCTTGCCCCATTGATGATACGGTACTTGATGATTAGCTTTAGCATACATGTGTGATGTAGACTTAGCATTTATTGATATATGATGTATAGATGTGATGGTTTATGTGATATGATGATGAAATGATAACAAAATGTACAAGTAAAAATAACAAGCACAAGTTAAACAAATCTAATCAAAGCAACACATTTATCTACAAGTATGCAAGATAAAATGAACTCAATGCAATGCACCACAGATTAAAGTAACATTCAATCTAAGTAAGCAAGTGAATCCAACTTAAAGCACACAATACAAAAAATTAATGCAACTAAAACCATACAAACCAACAACTAAAAGTAAGCAAACTACTACTTTGTTTTTGTGGGACAGTTTTGGGACATTTTTCGTTGTTTTTGGTTTTATCTCTAAGACAATTTTCTATTGTTTTGGAGTTTTCTACGAAATGTATTTGAATGTTTTGATTTTTCCAAGGAACATATCTACATGTTTTGGGGTTTTCAAAAGTTATACGAATGTTTTTGATGTTTTCTAAATAGTTTTCCGAAGCAAACGTGCAAGGAAATGAAGAAACATGGATGCCCCCAGTGTTAGATGGGATGTACAAGGGTAGAATGCCACGTGTTATATGCCAGAAGTGACACTGCAAAGTTTCCCCTAGCATGAGATGGGTTCATTCAAAGTTAAATTCTCCACATTCAAAAGGTAGGATCAGCCAGATCAGGGAAAAGAGGGATAGGCTCACAAGGGACTCAGACGAAGGAAAAGACCAGCTTAGGACAAAGCTATCATACTCCTAAACCTGAAATGCTTGTGAACAACGGACCCTCCCTTGGCACCGGAAACCGGTTTTCACCAAAGGACTTGTCCAAAGTGCCACCATTGTGTGGTTTTTCACTATTGGATGCACTTGTTTATTTCTCTTTTTATTTTTTTTATTTTTATATTTTTTTTTTTTTTCTGATATTCTAGAGACACCACTCTTAAGCATAGAAATTCTTAAGATGCATTGTGTTCATGGGTTCTCGAAGCTCTTGGCCATCTAAATAGGAAATCTTATAGGCACCTGAACCAAACTTGGTAACCACAACATATGGTCCTAGCCAATTGGGTTCAAATTTCCCTTTCTTTTCTCAATCCTTATTGGTGTTCTTTTGATTCTCTTTTAACACCAAGTCCCCTACCTCAAATTGATGAGGTATGAATCTTTTATGATAGCTTTGCCGCACTCAATCCTTATACACTTTAAGGTGATTGAGGGCATGAAGTATTTTCTCATCTAATAGCTCCAACTCTGTTAGTCGAGATATTGTATAGTCCTCCTCTTCATTTAGGCAATCCCTTATCTCGATACACAAAGAAGGGATCTCGATCTCTAACGGTAGTATGACCTTTGTGCCAAATACTAAGGAGTATGGAGTGGCACCTGTAGGGGTGCAGATAGAAGTTCTGAATGCCCAGAGGGCAGGGTGAATCTGTAGATGCCAGTTATGGCCTGTGGTATTCACCATCTTCTCCATAATGTGAATGAGGGTTTTATTGGAAGCTTCGGCTTTCCCATTACCTTGAGGGTAATAGGGGGTCAAAAACTTGAGGGATATTTGAAAGCATTTGCAGAGTGCTTTCACATTTTTATTTTTAAATGAACTTACCATTATCAGTGATAATAGAAGAAGGGATACCATATCGACAAATGATATGGTTCATTATAAATTTAGAGATTTGGGGACCTTCAACATAGGTAAGAGGAACAACCTCTACCCATTTTGTAAAGTATTCAGTAGTAGTTATAATGAACTTATGGCCATCTAAGGAGACAGGGTTAAGTTTTCCTATTAGATCAAGACCCCACTTTGAGAACAGGCCAAGGTGTTGTGATTGGTTACAAGGATTTCACTGGCACATGTATCAAGTTACATACTTTTGACAATCCATGCACTTCTTCACATGGTTACAACAATCATGCTCCATGGTAGGCCAATAGTAGCCTACTTTGAGTATTTTCTTTGTAAGGATGATCCCATTAGTATGAGCTCCATAGATGCCTTCATGTGCACCTCTTTGATTGCTTGGATAGATTCATCTGAATTTAAACATCGTAACATATTCCCATCATAGCCTTAGGTGGAAGAGGGTGCCCCCAAGTAGGGTATAGCAAGCTATACATTGGATGAGGTTGCACTTTTTAGCATGGGAAATGTTTGTAGGGAAGGTTCCATCATGGAGGTAATTAAATATTTCAACGTACCATGGGGAAAAGGGACCAACAACATCGCACACCAAACAAGACTCTGGTATGTCATATGTTGGTGTTCTTAAATGTTTAACAAAGAATGGCATATCATTGTTCCCTAGTGGAATACTCAACATGGATCCTATTGTAGCCATAGCATCATCCACTGCCCTATTTTAGAAGTGCTCTTGGTATCTACTCAAATGTTATATGCTCAAAGAAATCCTTCAAAGAATCAACCATCCTTTTATATGGAAGAAAATTTCTTGGTCTTTGACCTTGTATTCATTGGTGACCTGTTTTATAATGAGAATCTAATCACCAATGCAATCAACTCATCCAATATCCCATTTAATAGGTAGCTTCATCCCTATGATGATAGCTTCATACTCTATTATATTATTTGTGCATGGGAACCCAAATCGGAAGGCCTGGGGAATCAAGTCTCCCATAGGAGTGATTAACACAACTCTGAAAACCTGAACCATGAAAGGTAAAGGAGCCATCAAAGTATAGTTTCCAAATGATAGATTCCTCAAGGTACATGATGGATGCATCTGGTAGTTCCAGACTCAAAGGTTATGGTACCTGGTAGATGAAGCTTTGCTAGTTGATCTACTAAACCTTGAGCTTTCACTGACTTTTGATGACGTACTCAATGTCAAAATCACTTAATAAAATGATCAAATTAGCTATATTTCCTATTAGTGTGGGTTTTAGCAAGAAGTATTTTAATGGGTCGACCTTTGAAATAAGCTTGATTTTATTGTTGAGCATATAGTGGCATAGCTTCTGGAAATCAAAACCTACATCCAGGAAATCCTTCTCAATCTACTGATAGTTGAGCTCATAAGCTATCAATGTTCTTCTCAATTAGTACATAACTTTTTCCTTCTAGTTTCTTTATCATATTGGCCAACAGTCCCCAATTTAAAATGTGTAGCATAGAATGTAGAGTAACAAGGGTTCTCCTGTCGTGGGTGGCATGAAGAAAAGGTTTTAGCCAAGTATTCTTTTAACAAAGAAAAATGCTTGTTGTTGTTCTGGCCCCCAAGTTGAAATTAACATTTTCTTAAGAAGATGCGTGAATGTATGACACTTTTCTATGTAGTTGTGAAATGAACCTTCTAATGGCATAAATTTTCCCTTGTAAGTTATGCAGTTGTCTAATATTTTTAGGAGGAGGAATTTTCTGTGATAGTAGATGACCTTTATAGGGTCCATTTCTATTCCTCTCCTTGACACAATGAATCCTAGTAATTTCCTAGATAGCACAAAGACACATTTCTTCAGGTTAAGTCAGACTTTGTAGTCCCTTAATCATTGAAAGAAATTGCCTCAAGAATCTCCATGGTGCTCTTCTAGAGTTCTAGACTTTGCTAATATATAATCTACATAATCTTCCATGATATCACTAATCATGTCATGAAAGATAAAATCATGGCTTGTTGATATGTAGCACCTGCATTCTTGAGGTCGAAGGGCATGACTTGGTAGCAGAATTTCCCCCATGGGGTTATGAAATTTGTCTTGTGTTGATCTTCTTCCATAATATTTATTTAGTTATAACCTGAGAAGCCATCCATCAATGATAGCATCTCATAACCAGTAGTAGAATCAAAAATCATGTCGATATTAGGAAGAGGAAAGTCATCCTTGGGAAAATCTTTGCTAATATCTCTAAAATTGGTACACACTCTAATACCAATTGCCTTTTTCCAAACTGGTACCACATTAGAAATCTACTCTGAGTATTCGATAGGACTGATGAATCCTACTTCTAATGGTTGTTCCAACATTTCTATCTAGTTCTTAACTAACAAGGTGATGTGAGGATGTATCTTACGGAGCTTTTTGCTTTATTGTGATTTTCAGCATGGGTGTTAGTAGGGAAGATTGTCCACTAATGGAGATCAAGTCTAAATATTGTTATCAGGACTTGTACCATGAAAAGGGACAAAAAGACACCAAGATGAAGATATCTAGTATGATCAATGCTCTGCAAATGTTCAACAAAAGATTCACAATGCAAGTTCCTTGAGTGAAGAAACTCAACAGGATCCTATAGTATCCATGGTAATAACTACTGCTCTAGCTTTTTAGGCTCTTGGTACTTCGCAAATGTTATGGGTCTTAAAGAAATAGAAGGAATGAAATTATTTGATATGGAAGCAACTTCTCATCTTTTACCAAAAATTGGGAAAAATGACAGTATTCATGATGAACATTGAAATTCACCAATGCAATAGATTTGTTGGAATCCATTAATGAGCTAGTTGTGAAGAGTGCTATGGGAGAGCCCACAAGGACTCATAATGGAATTCATCCAAATGGAAAACATTAGATGGCCTTTGGAATCAAGTCTCCTGTACATTATGATTAAAATCCAACTCCGACTCTTGAACCATGAATAGGTCTGGAACATAGCCAGTATAGTTTGCCACATGATAGATTTTAGATTCATTATGGATACATCTGTAGTGGGATGAAGGGTTCATGACGTACCTAGTAGCAGAGCTTCTGCTAGTTGATCCCAAGAAAAGTGGGGCTTTGGGGGAAAAGTTTGATTTTTCACCCTTTACCTCAAAAGGGTAAAAGATTACAAAATAGCCCATCTTTCCTAAAAAAATTCAACACTTAGAACCCTGGTCAAAATAAGGTTTTAGGGATCCACCTTTGAAAAAAGTGAAATTTTGCCTTTCATTCATAGTGGCATAAAGGAAAAAACTAGAACGCAAGACCAATTTTTTATTTAATTGCCACATGTCCCATAATTGAGGGGCCCATTTTATCAATGTCCTTATCCCAATGTGTATGATTTCATACAAACTTTGAAGGGGCATATCTTTCGACTAGAGGGCTCAAAAGTATTGTACAATTGACACCATATTGGAAATATATAGTAAGGGTTCACCTACATGCTTGGAGGTCTGAGACTTTATTTTTGAGGAGGTTAGGTACCCAAGGAAATGGAGGAAAAATGTTTGGATGTTTCAATGCCCCGAGGATGTAAGTTCAACAACTAGATTGAGATTCGATGCTGATTTCATGACATTTCCTCTAGCTATGAAATAAACCTTCTGATGGCCTTTTTTCCCTTGTAAAGATATGATTTGGGGGGATATTTTCATCAGAAGGACAGAAATTTTTGGATGAGATGTGACCTTTTTCAGGGTCACTTCTCTTCCTCTCCTTCTCTCAATTGAATTCTATAAAGATGGAAGCTAGGCAACATTGAAAAGTGTTGATCATTTCTTCTCTTTAGGCTCCCCTTTCTTCTCTTAAGGGTTGAAATTTGATCCTTCCATAAAATTTGTAATGGATTTCATGCCTCTTTTTGCTACATAATGTCCATTGTATGTCGTAATCTCCAGAGTAATAACTAATCATGTTGTGATCAATTTTACATTCTTGCATGTCCTTCATTGATTCATCTAACACTATATCATTTCAGATTTCTTGTAAGGGGGAGCTGATTTGGGGTAGATGGTTCTATGTGACATGGGGTTTTGAAATTTGGTTTGTGCTCATCTCAGAAAATGTATTTTTGTATTCCCTAACCTTCAGTGCTAGGCACCTCATGAGTGAGAGCATCTCATAATTTTATAGAATCTAAATGTCAGTAAATGTTAGGAAGAGGATTAAATCAGTCCTTGGTGACAAGTTTTATGTAATATCTATTTGTAATCCCATTGGTATCATGTTTGTAAATACCGACTATCTTTTAGGAAGCATTACAATAATTCATGTAAATCCACCTTGAGGAATCCAGTTCGTTGTCGATAGGAATGATGAATCTTACTTCTAATAACAGTTTATATCTCTGCCTTTACCAACAAGGCAACACTGAGGATGCATCTTGTAGAGATTTTTCTTTATGGGCTTGGCTTCCGGGTGTACAACAAGATTATGTGCACCACTAATGTAAGATCAAGTCTACTGGCATGTCTACGTAAGACCAAGCGAAGATATCTACATATTCTCTCAAAATTCTTGTAAATGATTTTTTTCTCTGAGCTGAGAGTGAAGCTCCCAACTTAACCATTCTAGGAAGCTCCTCTATTTCAATGTTAACATCTATTGTCTCCTCCACTAGTAGCTTGGATTCATCTTCCATGTGCATAGGATCAGGAGGGAGATTGAGATCCTCCTCTACCAAAGGTGGTTCAGGGAGATCCTCATCTTTATGTGGGTACACTATCTTTTCCATAGGTTGTTCTGCTTGTTTTTCCACAAGTGCCTCAAAGAGGTTTTCACTATAGGACTTGGACTTTTTCTTTCTGCAAGGATTTTATATAGGAATCTTTCCCTTACTCACTTTTTTACTTAATTTTCCACACAACTCTACCTCCTCTCTGAAGTATGCACATGTGTTGAGCTGAATGGAGAATCCTTTCTTGTGATCATTTCTTGGAATGTTATCTCTGATGCCTAGGAACTCACCAATAGCCTCATCATTCTGAAACACATCAATAGGTACGTGTTGTTGTTGATCCCAATTCATGAGTAATGGGTAGATGAGGTTTAATGTCTAAGTTATAGGGGATACAGGTGGGTGTAATAGGGGTTATGGTAAGGATAGCCATGTTAGAGAATAGGTTCATAGAGGTGAGGTCTTCGTAAAGACTACACCAAGAATCTTTTTGCTTTCATTTTTGGACAAACTATTCTCACTCTCATAAGAGGCATACTCGTCATCTGAAGAGTGAAAATCATACAAATGGATGCCAATACCTGATTTACCCATTATACGATGAGGTATTAAAAGAGAAAGCTTCTAAGAAACCTTGTTCTTATCAGCCACAACCACATCCTTGATATCTCATAGTGAGCATTATTTGTTAGGAATAACATACCTAGGTGACTTGTAGCATAAAACCATTTCATCATCATCAGGATGAAATATAATATCTTTGAGGATCCTTTCATCTTCTAGTAAGCCACCTAAAGTGAAATTATCAAAAGGGAAAGTTCTCCCTTGATCTTTGGAATTTGTAGCATGGTCCTACCATGTGCTTTGGGCTGATAGCAAAATGTTTTGAACCATAAGGGCCTGCTGAAGATCATACTCTCCACAACCGCTTGGAATAACCTTCATCTCCCATGTAGCAAAAGGATTTCTAAGGTGGAAGCACCATTTTCATTGGTAGACAAGGTATTTAGATCCACTCGTGAAGCGAGGGCCTCCAACTGAACAGGAACAACAATCTCCATAGAGGGACACTCATAGATGGTAGGAAAATAGCCTGAAAATGCTCTGCAATGAGAAAATGGTTGGGGATCCCCTTGTATAGTAAGTGTTTTTCCTTCATGTTGCAACTTTAAACATTGATGATACATTGATGGCATGGCTTGCATGACATGAATCCATGGGTGGCCGAGTAAGATGTTGTAAGGGAGTTCCAACTCCAAGACATGGAACTTTGTATCATGTGTTATGGGACCAACTTCCAATGAGAAAGTGATCATTCCAGCTGATTGTTGTTCTTCATTTTCATATGCCTTTATGGTGATGACCTTTGTCTCCAAATCAGCTTCTTTGCAGCCTAGTTGATGAACTAGCTTAAGAGTACAAATATTTAGACCGATCCACCATCCACAAGCACTCTCTTGACCTTTTTACACTTGATTATTACTTCAATATATAAGGGCAGGTTATGGGAGGGATTTTCTACTAAATATTCTTTAGGGTTGAATGTTATGTGTTCTAAAGGAGTGATTTATGCTACCATGGCCTGTAAATGTGTTGGGTCAACATCAATAGATACTCCTGATCCCTGTAAGGTTTTGCAAAGTATATCCTTATGGACATTAGAAATATTTAGAAGGTCTAAGATTGAAATCTTAGTTGTAGTCTTCTCTAGTTGATCTAACACATCATAGTGACTCTCTTGAGGAGGAGGGGGAGTAGGTTCTGAGATAACAAGGTGAGCTTGTCACATTTGCCATGGTGCACTCTCTTGTTTTAATTCTAATCGTATTGATTTTCTCAATGAGTGGATCAACACAACCTATCAAGGCATCAAAATGGTCTTTGTTTGACACATAGTTAGCATTCTTATTTTGAGATGATTGTCCCTGATCTAGATTTTTCTTTCCTTCATGGTTGGGAAAAGGCTCTTTGAAGATCCCTAAGTTTGCATTTGGAGATTTGGCAGCAGCAACAAAGTCTACTTCTATATCACCACTGTCGACTAGGTCTTGAATGTAGTGTTTTAATCTTAAACACTTGTCAGTTTTGTGACCCTTTACATGGTGAAATCCACAAAATTCATTATCCCTAAACCATGATGGTTTAGGTGCATCATCCCCATAGGGTTGTGTTTCAGGGTACTTAACCATGTTTACGGCCTCTAACTACTTTAGTATGGATGATATGGATTCAGATAGAGGGGTGAAAGTACAAAATTTATACTCTGTAGGAGGATTTCCCTTTGTAAGCTTCAAAGGTGCATGGATCTGAATGGATTGTACTCACTTAGAGTCTACTATCCCATCACTAATGATGTTTTTTTTTCTTATTATGAACAAACTTTTGGTTTGTCATTAGATTTAGAATCATTATGATCATGGGAGAAAGGTTTTAGAGTCCCCCTAGCTAACAATTCTTTTTCAATTTGACTCCCTTTTTCAATTACCTCTTCAAATGTGTTTCCATAATGCATTTGCAAGTGGAACATAATGTCTGGATGGAGGTTGGGAAAAAATATACTTATCAACTATTTTTCAGGTATGGAGCAAGGAAAATGGCTAGCTAATCCTCTCCATCTTTGTAAAAACGCAATGAAGTTTTCATTGTTTCATTGTTTGGCATTGAAGAGATCTAACATGGTGAACATCACTCTCTATATTAAAAGAAAAGTGATCGTACAAATGTTCAGCTAATTTCAGCCATGTAGATATAGATCCCTTGGGGATGTGTAAAAACCACTCTAACGCTTGTCCTCCTAAACTTCGTGGGAAGAGGCGTATAAGATAGTTGTCGCTATATGCAACCTCTTGACATGCCATATAAAAATATTTGATATGGTCACGAGGGTCACCTTTTCCCTTATACTTGTCAAATTTTGGACAATCAAAGTGTCATGGGAAAGGTACTTGTAACATGGCTCTATCAAATGGATAAGGGCACAACTCATCAAACTGGTATTTCTTATTGTTACTAGTTTTTCCTTCTTGCAATGCTAGAAGGGCGTTCTTCATAGTGGACCACTCTTGATTGAAATGTAGATCTTTTATAGGTGGGGTAGGTCTATATGTAGGATTAAATCTAGGTGTATTCCCACCCCTATTCTCTATCCAAATTTCTTCATAAGGGTCACTTTGTGTCTCCCATCGAGGAGTGTTTATTGGGAACTCGTGAAACAAAGCTTTAGGTTTTTCCTTTGGTATAGCTTGTTTCAAAACTTTTGGTTGTTCCTTTTGTATATGTGAAGCCAAACTTTCCAATTGGCGAGTGAGGGCTTGGACTTGTTGTTCTAATGTCACCTCTTGAATAGGTACTTCATTATGATCTTCGTTAGGGGGAGGTTGTGCATGATGAACATGTTCCTCATTGTCTTCACAACGTACTCTAACAACAAGTACTCGATAATCTCCATCATTTTCAAAAGGTATCTCTTCATTATTCTGTCGTGCAGAAGTAGAGGCATGACCTGGATTTAAAATTTCATTAACAGTATGATGAGGTTGGTCTACTTCTTCTTCTCCATGAAACCATTGTGGAATGAGAGAAGGGTCTACTTGGAAGGTAACTTAGCTCCTAATTCCATAACACACATAAGAACCTCATGTTTTTTTGTGAAAAATGTAATCGTCAAAATGGGCAGGATGAAGCTCTACATCCATACGAGGAGAATCCTCCTCTCCACCACTATGGTCAACCATGAGATTATCCTCTAAAAGAGGGTTGTCACCTCCAAATATATCAGCTTCTAACTTTCAGGATCCCATTCTCGTAGTAGGCATACTCGAAATAGGAGGTTAACGTGAAATATTTCCACTAAGGTTTACTAAAAAGGGACCCTACGTAAATTTTTGCAGCGTAACGATGCTAAGTCGTCACAAAAAATGGTGACTATAAAATAGCCACAAATCCAATAGGTCAATGTGAACCTAAGAACCAAAGAATAAATAATAAGCTACCCTAGTAAGGTAATATATGACATGAAGTTTTTCTAGAACAATACAATGATGTACAATATTCAAAATTCAGTCACAACAAATAGTTTACTCCCTAAGATTTTTCTAGATAGGTTTGAAACCAAATAGTGACAACACAATATCACTAGTTAGGTCAAGTTTGAAACAAACAAGACCTAAATGATAAGATAATGTTGACATGATCTTCTAACAAGATATACTAAAACCAGTTTCTAAACACTAACAAAGTCTAAGTCTTGTAAAAGGAGGCTACAAATGTGAGCAACGTAACACACTATTTGGACACGTAATCAAGATTTGTGAGAAAGCAATATTTTAGTGTCAAAATGGCATTATAGTGATGCTAACAAAGAACCTCAACACTCAAAAAACTCAAGATAAGGCTAGGATTTAAAAACTATGTCTAGGTATATCATGAAATTGTTAGGCATGCGAGCAGCATAACAATACAATATAGAGATTTAGGTTAAGTTTCACAATGGAAACAAGACATAAATATCCCAATTGTATGGCTATAATGTGGGCAATGTAACAACTCAAAAGAAGTTAATGATAAGACCACCTAACTACAATGATAATAAGTCTCAAATATGGGTCTTTGAGACAAGAGGGGCTACTAGATCATGAGTACGTACCATGCACACTTTCAACACTTGCGCTTCTGGCATTGCAACCTAGTCATGCAAAGTAGAATACAAAAGTGGTGGACATGAATGATATCTAGTAGGTATCCATATATGTTGTTTCCTTTTGTCCAAAATGGGAAACAAGAAAACAAAGGTGTAGACCAAGTGGTGTTGAAAAAACTTGGTGTAACTTTGGCAGAGTTTCACCTTGTCTTAGGACAAGTGAAAAACTAGGACAAAATAACACTAAATAGATTTCGTGATGAAATATCATGGTTTCAACTTTAAGATATTTTTCCCTTGTTCAAAAACAAGAGTTTGAATCTAACAAAGTTTGTCACTTTGTGAGAGCTCTCAAGTATAACAACTAAGACAAAAATTGGCTCCAAGCTGACAAGCTTTCCTAGGGTTTCTCTCTCTATGTGTCACAAGTTTACTTCTGTGAGCTCGATTTACCAAGGTTTCCCAAGGAGTATCTCGAATTTACTTTACCCCCTTCTAATACAATGAGAAACTAGTGTGTTCAGTTGTATTATCACTGGGGTCGCAATGGAAATAACTTTGACTCTAATCTCACCAAGGCGTACTAGTCAATTCGGTAGTGTGGAGCACTTTCCTGTTTCATTCACAAGGTTCCCTCTTGCGTGAACTACTTTAGGGTTCCTAGGACCACCCCCATTGTTGTAGCTTAAGGATTATGCCAAAGGGGTTATGTCCTAGTTAAGTGGATGAGCCGTAGCTCTTAACCGAACCTGCAAATACAATGTGATGATTGTGGTGTATTTTTTATCTTTTGGATAAAGTAATGTGGTTTTTAGACACTCCTTTTGGCAACCTACAATCACACGTGAATGTTAGAATTTGGTTTGAAGAGAGCCCTTCTTTCTTTGACAAGTGTTTTAGGTCCTTCACACAAATGGTTAGTAGTTCAAAAAGATTCACAATATCATAGAAAGATAGCAATGAAAAAGGCTTGTAAATCAACTAGCTACCATCAAACTTTGCAAAAACAAGGTTTATTCCCAATTAATCCAAGTGCTTCTTAATGAAAGACTAAAATTGCTTTTGGTTCCCAAGATCACACTAGGTGCAAGGGAAGAGCATACACAAATTTTAGCCTTGATTATTTATCAAGTGAAAACGCTCTTAAACTAAAAGATCAAGTACATGTCAAAAATGAAAGTTTATTCCCTTAAGCACAAAATGAATGATGATTGTTCCTACTTACTCCCAAGAAGAAAAAAGTGGTTTAGAGGTGCTTTTGATTCTCAAGATCACACTAGGTGCAAGAGAAGAGCATACACAACCCTATTCCAAACTCAAACAAAGTATGAAAACATAATCACTCATCAAACCCTAAGCCAATTTAATCAAAAATCCCTTATCAAACCCTAAGGAAATTTTGTTAGGAATATTGCTCTAAAATCAATAAATTGACAGCAACAACAATTAAAAACCTTTTGAAAAATGACAGGAAACCCAAAAACCAAAAGTTGAAATTTTGAAGTTTGAGAAATTTTACTTTAGTGCACAGGTGCACTCTTTAGTGCATGGGCACACTTTGTAGAGCATGGGCACACACAATAGTGCACAGACACACACAATAGTGCATAGGCACATCCTCTGTCAATTTTAAACAGTCAATTATGCACATGGGCGCATCCAGTGAGGCGTAGGTGCACTTTCTGATGCATAGGCACAAGTTACACTCAAAGAGCCAAAAATCTAGTGTTACATGGTGCACTTTCAGTGGATGCACAAGCACCCTTTGATCCTCGCATAGGCACACTTTTTCATGTAGGTGCACTCAAAAATCTAACTTTTTTTTGAAAAGGATTTCTTGAAAAAGATCAAAAATTTGGCCTTTTGAGGAAATTTTGATAGGGCTTCACCTCCTTATATCCTACAAAGAACATCAAATCACAACTTCTACCACTAATCTAGTTGAAACAACTACCTAGCTTGAAACATTGATCTACAAAACTTTGAAATTAATCTTAAAATATTGAGAAACTAATCTAAAAAGCTTGAAAGTACTCTAGAAAGCTTGAAATTAAACTAGAAAACTTGAAATTAATCTAGGAAACTTGAAACTAAGCTAGAAAACTTGAAATGAAAAACTTTGAAACTAAGTTAAAAAGCTTTAAAAATTGAATGCAATGGGGTATTGTCCCACTGGGCGTGCCAAATGAAAGCACCCTAAACTTTACAAAGAAAATTACATGACTAACTAAGGAAGGCTAACACCATTGCCACCTAATAGCTAAGGCTCTAAGTCTAGGAATGTAACATTAAGATAGAAGCTTAAAGGAATGCTTAACTAACATGAATACAATTCAAAATCTAACTAAACATGCCTACTAATATGTTTAATTACCTAACATATACCTAAATAGACCTAAGAGGGAAATCAAATGGGTATGGTTGCTACTACAAACAAGGTGAAATGGCCTCTCCAAATGACTACATGGTCATTTTGGATATCCATCTACTAACCTTGTTGAAGGTTTTAGGAAAGGATTGAACTTGGCTATAAATCATATTTATTATATGAGATGCAAATCAAAGCATGGTGTAAAGTATAAAGGAATGAGGTGAGTTGTTTTTATAGTTTTCACTTTGGGGAAAACTTGTATTTTGGTGCATGTGGGACTAAAATCCCCAAATTAGATTAGAATTGTTAATCATGATTAAGCTTTGCTAATCACAATTAGTGAATTAACAAGTGATTAAGATGTGTGGAGCCTTAATCAACCACTTAGGGTCAACTAGGAGGCTAGGATAAGCTTTTGAAGCTTGTTGAGATGTTGTGGAGGTGAAGTGGGGTGATTTTGAGTGGTTGGAAGAGGGATTTGAGTCAATATTAGGGCATATTGACCAAAACAAGGGCAAAATAGGCTTAATTAGCTAATAATCACTAATTGTCTGTTTTGAAGAGGATTTTGACTTACGATTCGTCGTAAAGTGGCATCCTGAATGCAAAAGAGGTTTGGTGATCAACGAAGTGTTTGTTAATTGACCAAAGTGGTAAGAAACGTTAGTTAATTAGTGAAAATCACTAATTATAATGGAAATTGGTAAGAATGAGAGTGATTTGTGTGTTTTGGCAATAAGATTGCAAAAGTAATGTTAAGACTCTAGAAAATATTGTTAAAAATCAAAGTATGTTAGTTATTATTTAATACAAAAGCAAAAAATGTTACTAAAATAAAAGTGTTATTAGAAGATAAACACGTTCTTTTAGGGAACAAATGCATTGTTTTAGGTTAAAAGTGCCAAAAATTATCCAAATGTGTTAAACCTGCAAACACGGTGGTCAGTATACATAGAGGCACTATTACATGGACCAAACGCGCAGTTATGTGAACAAAAGCACCAAACCTACATAGACAACAGTCAATATACAAAAATGCTATTACATGAGACAAAAGTGTTGAAATAGTGCAAATGTACTGATATGTGAACATAAACGTTGATTCTGCACAGATAAAATATTAGAGGGATAAAAGCACTAATATGTAAATAAGCGTGCTACGTTGTCGATAGACGCGCCACAGGTTTCATATAAGCGTTGAAATTTGTCCCTGCAAGCACATAGTAAAAAAAATGCAAATAGAAGCATTGTTTTACGTTAAAGGCATTGTTTCAGGTCACGAAAGTGTTGTTTCATTTAAACGCGCTAAAACATAACAGAGTGACGAAAATTCAAAATTTTGAAGTCAGATCTCAACAAAAATTTGTCAAATTTTCACAGCTTGTTTTTAAGAGGTAATATTACTAAAAATAATAATAATTTCAGGGGGTAAGCCCCGCAGTGGGCGCCAAAATGTAAGCAAAATAATGGTTAGAAACCAAAAACTAGGCAATAAAGTGATTTAAATCCTAAATCTAACACTCTCTATTCAAACAAAATACCTCATATAGAGAAATAGATGGAAAGGAAGAAGAATATAATACCTGCACTTACCTACATGATTGCACAACTCCTCCTTTGATACTGGTTGGATGTTCTCTTCATGTTGGATTGTTAGTTGTTTGCTTGCTTCAGATTTTAGAGACACTTAGGCAACACCTCCCCTTGGATTGCTTAATGATTTCTTGATGAATATGATGATTGATGATGATAGATGCTAGATTGGATTGATGAAGATTGATGATGATTGAGTGATAAAAATGGCAGAGGTTTGTTATGAATTTTAAAGTTATTCTAAGCTAGCTCTCATGGAGGAGGAGAGCTCAATTTATAGTTTGTGGGTGGAGGATTCAATGGCTAAGATTAAACCAAGTTGGATTGAGATCAAGGGTGGAGGAATCATGAGAAGAATGGAGAATTCTAGAATGGATATTTCTAGAATTTGAGAGAGGTTTCCAAAATTAAAAATTCAATGGAGGGAGAAGAGATTATTTGAATTTCTAAATTAGAAGGGAAATTTAGAGAGGCTTCTAGAAATAGAAGCCTCTAGATTTAGAGGTGTGAGGATGTGGTTAGATTATAATAGATTAGGTTAATAAATGATGATTAATGGCGAGGTTACATGGAAAGGATATGTGTAGGGATGTATAGGGTAGGTGGTAGGTGAGATGTAAGAATATTGAAATTCCTATAAATGTTAATGAAGGATTAAAATAGGATAATATGATATAATAATGGATTAATGAGATTAATGATAAAATGAGATGTAATAATGGATTTAAAAGATTAATGATGAAATGATAAAATAAATGATAAAGGATAAAGGATAAATATGATAAAATGGATTAATAATAATAATCAATCTTGCGATTAATCATCATATGGGTGATGTTGGGAAATTTGTGGGACATAGGTTAATCATAATTAATCATGTCGACATTTTAGATGTCTACATTTTTCCCCTCTTTGAAGTGGTTATTGCATAGAAATGATTGTTCAAAGAAAAAGAAGAAAAGATGTTATGATGGTGATATGATTCCCCCTTGAGGGGTTAGGTGGGGAGGAACGAGTCGGGTAACCACTCGAAAAGAGGAGAGGCCCAAGTTAGTAGATGAGAGAGGATGAGAATATTTGAGGATGTAGAGGATTAGAATTATAGGATTAGAAGATAGAGAGGATTAAAGGAATGATTAGAGATTATAGGAAGAATAGGATTAGAGGATTAGAAGGATTATAGGATAGGAGATTAGGGATTAGAGGAATAGATAGGATATTAGAGATATAGTCAACAATGATGAGGGGTGAAGATTTTAGGAGATTTTAGATTTAGGATTAGAGAATGCCCCAGTCAAGGATGTATGACAAGGGTGAAGATTTAGGATGTTGGATTAGAGGATTCCCCAGTCAAGGGGTTAGATGATTTTAGATTTTGAGATGCCCCAGTCAAGGGGTGATAGGATTTTGGGATTTACATTTAGGATGTTGACATTTATAGAGGATTTAGATTGATTTGATTTCAAGGATTGATAAGATTGAGGATGTTGGTATGATGATAATAAGGATTGTTTTGGATCAAAGATTTGATTGATGGAGTGAGGATTTTGGATGTTGGATGTGAGATGATAAGATTTGGATGTGGGGATATTGATTGATTGATTGATTGGATAGGAGGATGAGGAGGTTAGATAGTTAGTTAGATGATGATGAGGATTAGGTGTTGATGGTTTATAAGGCTAAAATATGATGATAGAAGGGGGGTGTGCTACCATAAAGTGCCCACTGTTATCATCATTAGCAATTGTGATTGATGTGGCATAGAGCAAATATGCACCAAGGTATAAAGACCGTGATGACTGAATTGCCAAATGCCCTTGTCCTCATGTCATTGGACAAGTTAATATTATGATGGTCCTCATATCATTGGATTGACCAAAAAAGTGGTCTCGTATCATCTGGATCATGCAAAGTAGAAAAAAAGATGGTCCTCATATCATCAACCAAAATGTAAATGTGAAAAAAAGAAACACACACATTGCAAAAACACACATTGACATTTTTGTAATTTTGGACATTTTTGATTTTTTATATGTTTTATATTTTTAGATTTGAGATGTTTGGATGTGATGATTTTATATTGGATTTTTTATTTTTATGATTTTTGGATGTTTTGGTTTTTTAGATTGGGTTTTGGATGTTTGAGATTATGGATGTTTTGAGATTTTTTGATGTTGGATGTTGAGATTTTGGATTTGGGATGGGATTTAGGGATGGATTGATTAGATAAGTAAGATAAAATGATTTAGGATGGGATAGCTCATGGGGGGATGGGAAGGGATGTAAGGTTGAGGTATGTGACTTTCTCCTAAAAATCCAAAAGTGTTTTTATGTAGGATGAAAGGGAATTTGATTGAGGGAAATTGGATAGGTTGGATAGGATATGGATTGGTTGATATGGTTAAAGGATCTAGATAGGATGTGGGATGTTGGGAGTAGATAACCCTACCCTATCTTCCTACCCCAATACAAGATCTAAGATGGGGACCTATGGAAGATGATAAGATATGCCTTGGTTGAAGTATAGAACCCGGATGGATTATTTTCCAGGGATAGATGTTATGTGCCCCCAAGTGTAAAGTAGGGTGGCAAGTGTGTGGATGGATGGATGGGATGTCATCTTTTCCCTAGGTGTATGGTAGGATGGGAAGTGAGGGGTATCTAAAATGGATTTTTCCCCTATGATGGTAGTAAGGCTCCCCCATCCATGATGATGACATTTGAAAAGGGATTCATGAGGAGGATTTGGATGAACAAGGATAAACCATATTTAATGCACACTGTTTGATCCAAGGGAAAAAGGACTGGATGTGATGGATGGAAGGAAAATGTACCATAGTGATGAACAAAAGATGAGCCTAACAACACATTGTAAGGAAAGATTTTGAGGAATCCTAAAACATTTATGATCCAATGGCTAAACAATACCTGGCAACATGTTGAATACCCTCTGTCTCTATGAGATCAAAGTGTGTAGGATTGTGATGATTAATTCCTCTTTTGAAGTATAGACTTAATGGGTTTTATAGTGTAAAGAAAAACTATCTCAATGTTAGGGAGTGATTAAGTCAAATAGGTGGATGCAGGTGACCTAAAGGCTAAGCTTGTATTTTATGTTAGTGGATAGCCACCACTCTTGCGTAGCCCCCTTCTAGATACTATCCTAATTCTTCTAACTACAACATTTTATTCTACTCATCCAATCATCCATACTTTCTTATTCAACTTGTTTATATTGAGATCCCTGAAGAAAAATAGAGCTTTAACTTATGCACATGATACTCATTTTATTGTAGATAATAATAATGTCATGCATTTTTATAATGATTGTGTTTATTATTCTTTTTTTTCTAATAAAGATATTTAACTCTCTTATTTTAAATCTCAAGGGGTTAAGAATCACTAGGGGGGTTGACAAAGAAGGTGATGGAACAAGATGAGATGGTGGAAATGACACACTTTGATAGTTTGCATCAAATGCACCTAAGGGTCTTCACCATAATTTAACCTTCACAATTGAAGTAGTGAATGAAGTCACCTGAAGACTAATCTTAGGACACAAAGTAAGTATGAAAATGTTGGATGAGTTAATGATGACCAAGGTCACACTCATTGATGGTACATATTGTTAACATTGGCACACAAATTAATCTTAATTCCTTTCTCAAATGCATTAAATTCCTATAGTTATCCCTCACCAAATGTGATAGGATATAGAATGGAAGTAGATACATATAGAGATTTGAGATGTTTTGTATCCACTCTGTATGAGGTTAAGTGAATGATAATTCAAGGAAATTTTCTTAGACAAGAATGCATCCAATTATGGAATCCATTTATCTAGGTGATACCACTTGGCTCATTGTACCATAAGCTAGATTAATATAAGTGGTGCACTTCCCTCCAAAATAATGGTAGTAAATGGTTTGTGATGGATAAACTTGAAGATGAAGAGAATGTTCCTAATAAAACAAATCTCATAAGAAAAGCCTAAAGCTAAGGAGTATTGTGAAGGGAGATGGCGCACCATGAATGAATCTTTTTCATGGATCCTAATATTTCATGTCCTCATATGCCCTTCACATTAATATAGGTAAAGTAATTACATGGTTATAGTTGGGTCAATTTTGATGGAAACTATTTATCACCCTCCCATATACTTATTTTTCATCTCATTAGTCCTTAAGGATAGTAGGTCATGTATTTGTTAAGTGTGTATCACCCATCCATATGGGATATGAACATGAAGGCATGTTTACCAAGGTATGATTTTTTTTACTTTCATGTTAATGGATTTCCAAGTGACATCACATGGATCATAAGAGGTTGGTTAGCACATCACATTGGACGGAACTCCCACATGAAGAATAGGAAAACTAAATGATGACACCCAACACACAAGAATTCCTTGGTTACACTGAGCATTTGAAATAAGAACAAACCACTATGCAACCAAACCATTGACTGTCCATGAGTATGCAAATTCCACAATATCACATTTCCATACCAAAAACTTATTTGTGTTCAATTTGAATCATTTACATTTGATGCAATGGTTGATGCATTTTGGATAAAAATTTCAATTAGTTTATGGAAGTATGGTTTGTCAGATTCTCCTTATACACTTTTGAAGCTTTCCTTATTAAATTCTAGGCTAAATTTATTTTACTTTTTTTAACATTTAACTTGTGTTGGTTCCAACTAAGTTAGTACATTTATCTAATCGCAAAGGTATCATATAACTCGATGGTTACTTTGAAGTAACTTGAAATTTACACAACAAAGATTTATTAAACTACAATCAATTTCATTAGTACTTATAAATCATATCTCGACACCTTAAGGTATTATAACGCCCATGCTCGCAACCCAAACAAAACAAAAATAATTCAATTCACTTTAATCCCTTTTTTATTATTTGGTAATTTAACATTGTTTTATTAAACCTTGATTATGATCATGAAACATGGCTCATTCATTGAATATAACAAGTTTTCCCATTATTAAAATGTTGATCCCCTATGGTGCATTCTATTGGTCCCATTTTTTTAAGCCCATATTAAGCATACTATCCAACTTGGCATAATTCAAAGTGTAAGAGATATTCATCCCAATCATTCCAAAATTCATTTCATTTAGGAAAAACTGAGTGATAGGTTGGAAGAGATGGATAGGAAGGCACTAAAAGGAGTAATTTCAATTTGTGCATTAGTATTTCTAAGGATTAGCTAGAGGAAGACATAAATGTCAAGGGTGCTAATATCAAAGGCAGTAATGTTGGTAGCAGTGAAGGTTCTCCTGGTGAAAAACTAACTAGGTTTTCTAGACTGTTGGCAGACTTTTGGCAAACTATTGCAGTCCATGATGGTTTAGGGACAGTTTTCTTTTTCTTTGTTTTACTCTCTTTGGTTTAAATTCCTAGATATTCATTGTAAGAGTAAGGCATGTTTAACTGTTTTTCTTGAGGACCAATTTTCTGTTTAATTCTTGCTCGTTGGTTTTTGTTCGTCCTTTTGTAAGGCCCCTGGGAGTTGATCCATGTTTTTACCTTATCTAATAAAAAACAATTTCATTCCTTGCCTTTTATCTGAGGTTGGCATCATTTTAGAATAACTATGAATCATAAACCACTACCTCTTCCCTTAATGAAACAAGATTCCATGGGTGTTAACCCATAAAAATCAAATCATTTAATTACTTCATTAACTCAAGCATTTAAAATATACTTCACACGTGAGACATTCAATATAATATAAGGAGTTTCTAAAATCCTTCTATGGCCCTATCTCAATTATTGGATAAGTGTACACTAAGGTTGATTTACCAATTATCCTCGTAGGATTTACAATACTGAAAGACATCATTGACACCCAAGGGGTCTACCCCTTACTATGAGGAAAAAATTAGAGAAAACAATTCTCCTTTTCTCGCAACATTCACACAACCAAAGATACTTCGATATTACTTACCAAGGGCACATTTGTATTGTGAAGAGCTTAAGGTGTTCAAACTCAATAGTTTTATGCATAGGAAAATGGGTCATAGTTTATACTCATGTAAATTAAATCCCTTAATGAAATCATTTTGGTTTGAGTGTGAATACACACCAATAATATTCACCAAACTTAGGCTACGCACAAGAGTACAAGGACCATACACACAAAAAATTAAAAACATGTTCGTTAGGAGGCCAGAACTATAACCTCTAGGTATAACATTCGTTTTCACACCCATAGTGATAGGGTACATGTAGTATAGTCGTTTCCTCCAAAAAATAGTACCCAAGTTATGGAAACAATATAACGAGCCTTGTACCAAGAACAAAACAAGAAAACAACTTGTGATAGTTTTAAGCCTTCTTAGCACTATAGAGGTTTTCAAGCTTAGCAAGACTTGACTAAGAGTGAGTGTAAGATCAAAGGGTTATACACTCATTTCATTTATAAAACTAAGGCAAGGTAAGTTTCATCCAATAGTCTAAGTGTTTGATAACATGCATCAGAATTTCAAGTCCCAGGCAAATGGATTGATTCAGAGCTAAAAATCATGTTTCTAGGGTTCCCTTAGATATTTTTCTAACTCTCCTGTCCACGGAAGGAACAAGCTCTGAGAAAATGTGAAAAAAGGTTGCAGAAAATAAGTAGGTTGATCCAGAAACTAGGCAAGTGCATGGATATCAAATTGTGAAAATCACTAAGTCCTAGTCCTAGGAATAACTGGGACATTTGGGACAAAAGGCGCGAATCGGCCGATAAAGCCTCCAATTCCTTCAAATATCAACTGGGACATACTGGGACAAAGTACAACGGTGATTAGAGAAGCCGGGTCGAAAAAGAGAACTTTTGACTAACTGCTGGGACATACAAAATACCCGAACCAAGCCGGATTTACATTTCCGAAATGAACAAACAGTCCGAAACAAAGTGTTGGGACAAAATGTGCCCCTACTCAAAGGCAGTCTGAACATTTTGGAAAAGGCTAACCCGGCCGAAAAGGGCAGAATTTCGTCCTCTCTGGGACATCAGTCAAATGGATGCGAACCGGCCGGTTCAGCCGAAATCAAAACCTTCTGCAAATGACCAACTTCGGAGCTCTTTCTCAACTTTCCAGAAAGCCGTAAAGTTTTCCCCTAACTCATGACATTTCAAGGGAAAGGTCCAGAAAAGTCAAAGGAGAGAGTTTTCGAGCACTGATCCGAACCAATGAAATAGCGCCACGTGTCCAAGAAGGGGCCCACAAGTTTCAAAAGGAAAGCCCACGCGAGTGGTAGAGGAGAGAGAATTTTGTCCAATCAATTTTGCCACGTGTCATCCAGGTGGCAGAGCGCGGGAAAGATTTCAAAACCCGTTTTCGCCTGTTTTGTGCCCTAAATCTTCAGATCGCCATAACTTTCGATCCAGAGCTCGGATTTAGCACGTTCTTTATATCAACGGAAAGCTGGTGAAATTCTCTACATGATTCCAGGGTCAATCTTGCATTTTGGAGCAGTCTGGAGGGAGAAAATCAAGAAACGGCTCTGACACGTGTTCATGGCCAGAAATGACATTCCAACGACCAGATTTAATGCAGAATGGGTCGCATTCTCCTGTAATCTGGTCAAAGTGACAGGGTATGGGTTTGTAAGGTCCCCCATGTTGTTTTAATGCACCTGCAGTCAAGAAAGAATGGGCTCCCATGCCTTTGTACGTTTTCTGTCTCCTGGGTTCGACCCATGCAATGTAAAAGCCAGATTTGGCTCATTTTCAAAGGGGGAACATTTTTTGGGCATAGCAGACTTCTTCTTTCACCTTGGCAAGTGATTGATGAAGGATCAGACCTCTCCAAGGATTGTAACAGTTTTCTTTTACCTCTCTGAGGGTGTAATGCAAGTGTTTTGACATTGAAATGATAATGCAAGCTCTGTGAATGGGTTTCAATCCTCTGTTTGTATTATTTGCTTGATTTCAGATACTAAATTATACATTATCAGTCTGTGTATGTCTTATGTTGTGAACTTTGGTCTGTGTCTATTTGCATGAAAAATATGTTTCACCACTCCTTTTGGTGCATCACCATCTTTAGTTAGTTTCAATTTTTGCACTTCTACCCCTGTCTCCTTGCAAGTTAGAGTAGGATTAGGATCTAAACCTCTGTAGTTTTGCAAAATATAGATCTAAATCAGAGGAGTTTGAGGAACCAGCCTCTAATCTGGAGATTCCTCTCTCAGTTTCACAAGTCCCCACGCTTGGAGAGAGGTTTCCATGTTGTGCAATCACACTGGATGCTAGAGTGATCAACCTAGAAGCCTGATCTGCATCCAGGGGTGCTGTGAGTCTGCAACAACAGTTTTGGCATGCCCGGTGGGACCTAGAGGTCTCATTTTTATTGCAGCAAAGTTGATGTGCATCTGCTGCAATTTTCTTGCTTGAAAAGAGCTATTATTTGCATATCTGGCGACTCCAAGAGGAAGAATCAACTGGTTTCAGCAGTGCAGGCCTGAAAGCTTATGAGAAGAATCACAAGGTCAAGAGTTGGAGAAGAAGAGGTGCTGTTTGAATATCTGCAATTATCTCCAAGAAGAAGGCAAAGAGGAAGAAGGATTCAAAGGTCTCCATCTCCACCAAACAGAACTCTCTCAACTCCTCCACCTGATCGGCCTTTCATTCAGTATTCAAGAGTTCTTCGACCAATCAGAATGGCACAACCAGTGAACCCCTATGTCAACTTCACAGGCAGCAGCCCACTTGCTCTCAATGCACAAAATCCAATCCCAGTTGCAGCATTGAAGAACATTCCATACTTCACTGGAGAAAATCAGACCACTCCTGGTGATCATGTCAAGGACATTGCTAACATTTGTGCAATCCATGAGATTGATGAGATGCAAGTAGCTGTCAAATTGCTGGCGTCTTCATTCAAGGGGAAAGCATTGCAATGGTTTAGGAGCCTTGGAGCTGGCTCTATCACAAACTGGAATCAGCTGTGTATTGCACTTCATGATCAATTTGGAGAGAAGGGAGACAACTTGTCTCTTTTGGAGCAGCTGACAACCATCAAGAGAGCTTCCAATGAGCAGCTAACTGACTTCAACTTCAGATTTCAAAGATCTTGGGATAGAATTCCAGTGGCAGTCAGGCCAACAGCAGAAGGTGCTTTTCTATATTACCTTAAAGCTTTAAATTCTGATATTTCTATGTTGATTCAATCTATGGGAGGCACAACTATCCCTGCTGCTTATAGCATTGCCATTAGAGCTGAAAATTGTCTGATTCAAGCTGGCAAGCTAGCTCCTAGGCCTCCAATGCCATTATATCCAAGTTTAGAGAGCCCAAGTACTAGTCAAGCACCTGTCTTAGCTCCTTCTCCCACTCCTAGAAATCAGAGTTCAAATGAAGCTTCCACTTCATCTCCAAGTGCCCCAAATGAGCTTCAAGAAGTCATGAAGCAATTGCAAAATTTAGGTAATGAGCTGGTTACACTCAAGAGACAGCAAGCTCAAGGTTTTAGACCTTCATATCAGCCGCAAGCTCAACCTAATAGGCAGCCATATCAGCCTCAAAGACCACCCAATCCAGCTGCAAATTTGAATCAAACAAGGCCTCCTGCCAATAGACCATTCCAGCCCTATAATCCTAATGCCATATTTACCTCTAAGGCATTAGTACCAGCACAAAACAACATTGCCCAGGAGTATGATTGGTGTTTTCCATGTAATGAGCCTCATAATCAATCCATGTGCTTCAATGGTGCTTTGACTCAAGCTTTAATGGTAACAACTACTGGTGTGGAGGGTGAGAGCAGTCAAGAAAACAACCAACAACAAGAAACATTCCAACAGCAATCAGCCCCAAATGACACCACATTGGTAAATTGGCAAGCAGAGGATTTTTGTGGCATGAATCAGGCAGTTTCTCAAGGTGTTGCAGCCAACACAAGGTCAAAAAGGAGAAATTTGGGTGAAGAACAGCCATTAGCCCCAGCCAATCCACAACCTTCCACAGCTCCACAAATGATTGGCAAGCAAAACCCAGTTTCAAATGCACAAGGGCAGCCAAGAACAGCCCCTAGGCCAACTCAAATGCCAGCTGTTGCTGCCCACATCCAAGGAGTAAATGTGCAAACCAAGGGACAACAGAGAGATCCTTCATCACCATTCAGTATCATTGATCAGATGAAGAAGACAAATGTCAATATATCTATGTGGGAATCCCTATCTATCCCAGGCCAAAGAGATCTGCTGCAAGCTGCCATGAAGGACTGGCCAACTTCGAATCAGCAGGTCCAAATGCAAGAGAAGGTACTCACAAATGCTGCCCAGCCTGAAGGAAATCATGGAGCACAACAAGGTAAAATGTTGAAGCCCCCCCCTTTCTATGTTTCGTTAATCATTGGAAATCAGCTAGTGCATAATTGCATGATAGATTCCGGGGCAAGTAGCTCAGTAATGCCTAAACAGATAGCTGATCAGTTAGGGCTCCAGTATGAAATAACATCTAAGGGAGTAGTGCAGCTGGATGGGACAGCAATAGCAACAGTTGGAGTGATTAGAAATTTGAGTCTTACCTTGCATGCATGTCCAAATGTTGTTGTTTTACAAGATGTATCAGTCATAGACCTTCCACCACTCTTTGCCCTATGCTTGTCAAGGGACTTCACAGCCAAGATTGGGGGATATTTGTCCGCTGATTGGTCACACATGCTATTCAGAACAAGATATGGAACTAAGGCTACAATTAGGTCAGAACCTATTGCAAACTTCCACATTGAGCCCTATACTCCAAGTCAGATTAATGTCAATTGCTCAGCATTTGATCAAGAAGATCACCCAAGCACTGATGAAGCTGACACTAAGGTTGGAAACATCCCAGATCTAACTCTTGATGAATGGGCAAACAAGGTGCATGCTTTTGATCCTTATCAAGGAATAGAAGAATCTGAGCTAGGAGTCTATTGTATACACGAAGAAAGTCAACCTATTCCTAGCATCACCAAGCCAAACCACAAGGATGACAATGAGGTATGGCAGCTGTTTTTTGATGGATCAAGGAGTAGACAAGGTGCAGGAGGTGGAGCCGTGCTTATTTCACCTCAAGGAGTAAAGTATTATTCAGCTTTTAGATTTCAATTTGCATGCTCCAATAACACTGCTGAATATGAAGCCTTGGTGCAAGGGATGCATTGGGCAATCAAGAAAAAAATAAAGAACTTGCAAGTCTTTGGGGACAGTGAATTGATTGTAAATCAGGTCAAGGGACAGCATGCTACCAAAAATGATCTACTCAGGTGCTACAAGAACAGGGTGTGGGACCTCATGGAAGATTTTGAGGGTTTCGGCATCAAAGCCATTCCTAGGAAAGAGAATCAAGCTGCTGACAGGCTTGCAGCAGTAGGGGCAGCCTTTGACATTGTAGAAAACATTCAACAAGACAAGGTACAACCAAACATCCACGTGATTGTGAGGCCTTCAGTGCCGGATAACAATGTCAGTTGGCAAGTATTTGAGAATGACCAGCAAATCATCCATTTCTTGCAAGAAGAAGCTGAGTTCTCAGCTAAGAATCAAGAAAAGTTGGAACAGCAATATGGTGACCAAGTGATACAGCTGAGAACTGACAAGCTGCCCAAGGGACTTATCACTTTGGAGTCCATTTTCAACCCCAATGATCAGTTTAGAAAGGAGAAAGCAAACATTCAGGTCAAGAGAGAAGATTCGGTATCCATCTTGGTAGAAGAGAACAAGCCATTGCAAATTGGAAAGATGACAACTGAGCAAGAAAGGTGTGAGTTCATACAGCTATGTCAAGAATTCCCTGACGTGTTTGCTTGGAGCTATGAAGACTTGAAAGGTTTCAATCCCAACTTAGCTTAGCATACCATTGAATTAGATCCAAATACTAAGCCTGTCAGGCAGAAGCAGAGACCAGTCAATCCACACATGGAGCCTCTCATGAGAAAAGAATTGGACAAGCTGATTGAGTCAGCAATTATATTCCCAATCAAGCATTCTAGTTGGGTTGCCAACTTAGTTCCATTCAGAAAGAAGAGTGGAGAGATCATGCTATGTGTTGACTTCAGAGATTTGAATAGAGCCTCTCTTAAGGACCATTATCCACTCCCTTCCATGGAGCAAATATTACAAGTCGTAGCTGGTTCAGAAAGGTTTTCACTACTTGATGGTTACTCAGGCTTCAATCAGATTATGGTAAAGGAGGAAGACCAGTTCAAGACAGCCTTCACAACCAAATGGGGCACATATGCTTACAAGAAGATGCCATTTGGACTGTCGAACGCCGGAGCAACATTCCAGCGAGCTATGGATATGGCATTCAAAGGCTTGATCAACAAGATAGTGCTGGTATACCTAGATGATATCACTGTCTTCTCAAAGAATGCTGCAGACCATCTCTTTCACCTCAGGCAAGTGTTTCAGAGGTGTAGAAAGTTTGGAGTGTCTTTGAATCCTAAGAAGTGCATCTTTCTTGCACATGAAGGGAAGCTCCTTGGCCATATTGTCTCCAAGGAAGGATTAGCAATTGATCCAGAGAGGGTTGAAGCCATAAGAGCTCTACCATTGCCAAGCCACAAGAAAGCCCTTCAGAGTTTCCTGGGAAGGATAAACTTTGTTCAGAGGTTTGTCCCAGATTTTGCAGCCCTTGTCAAGCCCATCACCAAAATGTTAAAGAAAAGCATGGCTTTCAAATGGACGGCAGAAGGCAAGGAGAGTTTTGAAGCAATCAAAGAAGCCATCTCCCAGGCACCCACTCTCATCAACCCAGACTTTTCCAAGGATTTCATCCTCTATGCATTTGGAGGTGATGACACTATTTCTGCCATTCTGGTACAGCAGAACAAAGATAATGATGAACAGCCGATTGCCTTCTTCAGCCAGAGCCTAGATGACTGCGAAGTGAGGTACTCTTTTATTGAAAAACATGTGCTTGCAGTAATCAGGAGCTTGAAGAAATTCAAGCATTTAGTCTCAAACAACAAGGTCCAGTTGCTGGTCTCACATGCTGGGGTTAAGGACTTCCTCCTCAACAAGGATTTGAATGAGAAAAGGGCAGGTTGGATCACCCGTGTCATGGAGTATGACATTGAGATCAAGATCACCAAGCTGGTAAGAGGAAAAGGATTGTGTGAGCAGCTGGTTTTGGGGAAGCAAAAAGAAGTATGCAACGAAGAAGAGGCTGTTTTGACAGTTCAAGACAGCCATGAGCCGAGTGACAGGCAAGAAGAAGACAATGCTGCCCCGACTCCTTGCTGGACCCAAGGCATTATGCACTTCCTACAAACAGGCCTATGCCCTCCAGAAATGAGCAAGACCCAAAGAGGAGACACTTCAGGTTGCAGGCTGTCCCATATACCATTGTTGATGGAGTTTTGTTCAAGAAAGATGTGAATGGAGTGCTGCTGAGATGCATTAGCACAGGTCAGATTCAAAGGGTATTAGAAGAATTTCATAATGGACCAGCTGGTGGCCATTTTGCACCGAGAGTGACAGCTCTAAAAATCATGAAGGCTGGTTATTATTGGCCTAAAATCTTTAATGATTGCTATGCATGGGTCAAGAGGTGTAAGAATTGTGCATTCTTCACAGGAAAAGAGAGACTTGCTGCCCTCCCATTACATCCAATCTCAGTTGACCAGCCATTCATGCAATGGGGTTTGGACTTCATTGGAGTCGTCAATCCCAATTCGAGCCAAGGGCACAAATGGATTTTGACAGCCACAGACTACTTCACCAAATGGACAGAAGCAGTAGCACTCAAAGAGGCAAATGAGTCTAACATCTTAGACTTTTATGAGCAGATAACAACCAGATTTGGTGTACCTGCCACAATAATTTCTGATAATGCATTGGCATTCATTGGATCCAGGGTGACTGAGTGGGCTGTCAAGAATGGTATTTACCTAAGCACTTCATCAAACTATTACCCTCAAGGTAATGGCCAGGCCGAGTCTACAAACAAGAACTTGTTGAAGATCATTAGGAGGACTCTTGATGAGAATCAGAGGTCTTGGCATACCAAGCTGAAATCAGCCTTATGGGCTGATAGGATAACTCCCAAAAGATCCACAGGTAACTCTCCATTTAGGCTTGTCTATGGAAGAGAGGCAATCTTGCCCATGTCACTTGAGTTGCCAACGTTGGAACTCATGAAACAGCTGGAGTTGCTAGAGTTTGAGCCCATGGAGGTGAGGTATGCAGAATTGATGGAGCTGCAAGAGATCAGAGAATCAGGCATCCCAAGCAATGGAAAAGGATCAAGCTTTGATCAAGAAGACCTTTGATAGGAAGGCCAAAGATAGATCTTTTCAAGTAGGAGATCTAGTGTTGAAATGGGATGTGGACAGAGCAAAACCGGGAAGGCATTCAAAATTTGATGCCATTTGGAGTGGCCCATACATGGTCACAAAGTGCAAGAACAGCAATGCTTTCCAATTGGCCTCATTGGATGGTGAAGAACTGCAGATTCCAGTAAATGGAATCTATCTCAAGCGTTGCTTCTAGAGGGAGGTTCACTACATCTGTAAATATTAGATTAGATTTTCTTTCCTCCAAGTGCTTGTGCACATTGTTTTGCTGTAGGTTAGTTTTGTTTTCCCTAAGTGCCTTGGCACAACTTGTTGTCCATGGAGATGTTTAGCATGTCTTTGCTTTCATCAAGTAACATTCCATCTTCCTCCTTGCACATTCTGAGTCAGTTAGGGTTCTAAACAGAATATTTGATGACTCCATGCCCAATGGATTGCTTCAGGCAACTGGTCTTTTCATCTAGCAGGCAGATGACCCCGCTGAGTCGCCAAATTGTTATCTAAAATTCACCCCCCAGGGTAAATTTGATAACCTGCATCAGAATATTCAAGTCCCAGGCAAATTGATTGATTCAGAGAAAAAATCAGGTTTCTAGGGTCCCTTCAGGAAATTTTCTAACTCTCCTGTCCAGGCTGAAAAGAACAAGCTCTGAGAAAATGTGGAAAAAAGGTTGCAGAAGGCAAGTAGGTTGATCCAGAAAAAATTGTGAAAATTGGCTAAGTCCTAGTCCTAGGGGCAGTTGGGACATTTGGGACAAAAAGGCGCGGATCGGCCGAAAAGCCTCCAGGCGGCCCAAATAAGCATTTGGGACATCTGGGACAGAAAGTACGCGGCGGGCGCGAAAAGCCGATCCGGCCGAAAAAGAGAAACTTTCCGAAACTCTGAAACACAGTTTGGGACATCTGGGACAAAAGGACCCGAACCGGCCGGATCGGCCGAAATGGGAACAAACAGTCCCGCGAAGCAAGGTGGGACAAATGGGACAAAAAGCCGCGACGGCCGAAAAGAAATTTGTCGCGCGAGGCACTGGGACATTTGGGACAAATGGACGAACCGGCCGGTCCGGCCGAAATCAGCACTAGGAGACAAATGGGACAAATGGGACGCGAAGGGCGCGAAGAGAGCCGAAAGGGCCGAGAACCAACCAGATCATGACACGTGTCGCAAGGGAGGCAGTCCAAAAGTCAAAGGGTGAGAGTTTCGAGCACTGACCCGAACCAATGAAATAGCGCCACGTGTCCAAGTTTAAGGGGCCCACAAGAAATTTCAAAAGGAAAGCCCGTGAAAGGTAGAGGAGAGAGAATTTCTCGTCCAATCAGCACGTGCCACGTGTCATCCAGGTGGCAGAGCGCGGGAAAGATTTCAAAACACGTTTTCGCCTGTTTTGTGCCCTAAATCTTCAGATCGCCATAACTTTCGATCCAGAGCTCGGATTTGCACGTTCTTTATATCAACGGAAAGCTGGTGAAATTCTCTACACGATTCTGGGGTCAATCTTGCATTTTGGAGTAGTCTGGAGGGAGAAAATCAAGAAACAGCTCTGACGCGTGTTCATGGCCAGAAATGACATTCCAGCGACCAGATTTAATGCAGAATGGGTCGCATTCTCCTGTAATCCGGTCAAAGTGACAGGGTATGGGTTTGTAAGGTCCCCCATGCCGTTTTAATGCACCTGCAGTCAAGAAAGAATGGGCTCCCATGCCTTTGTACGTTTTCTGTCTCCTGGGTTCGACCCATGCAATGTAAAAAGCCAGATTTGGCTCATTTCGAAAGGGGGGAACATTTTTTGGGCATAGCAGACTTCTTCTTTCACCACCAGCAAGTGATTGATGAAGGATCAGACCTCTCCAAGGATTGTAACAGTTTTCTTTTACCTCTCTAAGGGTGTAATGCGTGTTTTGACATTGAAATGATAATGCAAGCTCTGTGAATGGGTTTCAATCCTCTGTTTGTATTATTTGCTTGATTTCAGATACTAAATTATACATTATCAGTCTGTGTATGTCTTATGTTATGAACTTTGGTCTGTGTCTATTTACATGACAAATATGTTTCACCACTCCTTTTGGTGCATCACCATCTTTAGTTAGTTTCAATTTTTGCACTTCTACCCCTGTCTGCTTGCAAGTTAGAGTAGGATTAGGATCTAAACCTCTGTAGTTTTTACAAAATATAGATCTAAATCAGAGGAGTTTGAGGAACCAGCCTCTAATCTAGAGATTCCTCTCTCAGTTTCACAAGTCCACACGCTTGGAGAGAGGTTTCCATGTTGTGCAATCACACTGGATGCTAGAGTGATCAACCTAGAACCCTGATTTGCATCCAGGGGTGCTGTGAGTCTGCAACAACAATTATCAAGGAGAAAGTCCATAGGATTGGATTGGGATGATGAAGATGACAAGGAAGGAATACTAAGATTAGATGTGGGTGATGATAGTTTTAGGTTAAGTTATTGAGATTAATATGGATACGTGAATGGAACTCAATGATAGGTTTGATGATGATTAGATTTAGGAGTTGAGGTTTTGGATGGTGGATTATTTGCATGATTTTTGATGGAAGGAAGGTGTGGGTAATGATGAATGATAGGGGATTTGGGGGTTGGGGTTTGGGATGGTTGTGTGGGTTTGGGATTGGTGGCTAGATTAGCAAGGACATAAAGGAGGTCTTCTTGGTATAGGTCATAGTTAGTGAGGTGGTGAAAGTTGACGTAATTAGATTTTGGGGATAGCGGTTTATGTTGTTCAGGTCGAAGTGTGGATTGAGATAATTTTGGTTCCTTAAGGAAGAGGTCAATGGGGTAAGGGGTAGGGATCTTAAGAAGGGGAAATTGTGGATGGGGTTGGTTAGGAGACGATGGTTTAGAAGGTGATTGGTTGATTGAAGATTGAAAATCAGATATTTGTTAGTTAAGGAGTTGGATGGTTTTTAGAAGGTTAGTTTCAACATAGGATGGTTAGTTTGGACGATGGGGAGAGGGTTGGTTAAGGTAGGATGTTAGGTTTGACATTTGTTTGTTAATGTGTTAGATGGTGTGTGGGACTTCGTTGTCAAAGTGAGGTGGTTGAATTTGATGGGTAGGGGATGGTGGGATAACTTGGTTAATGGATTTAGAAAATAGATAGGGGTTTGGATGTTTGTTTGGAGAGGATGGGGATTTAGGATCAAAGGCCATGGTTTAATAGGATGTGTGGGTGATTAGTTTTGGATTAAGATAATGGATTAAATATGGTGATAGTATTAGGATAAGTATCATGTGATTAGGGATAGTTAATTATGATTGTGTTTGATTAATTAAACATTTAAAATAATGGGATGGTTAAATACACTCACAAACAAGAAATAAACATGCCCCTAACTAGTCAAGTGGGATTGCAATCAAGTTATACCTCACTTTCAATACCACACACCGATGATGGTGGCATAATTGGCTCTCCACCTATATGTCAATGTGGGGTCATCTAGCACGTGATCTCAGGGAGTGTGGAATCCTTTCACTATAGCTCAATATGTGGCTAAGAGGTTTCCTAGTCTAGTATGCACGAGCTCACTAGGGGCGTCACCGATATACCTTGCAGTACATGGGGCCCAATTCCATGTTACAAGGATGATGTCTAAGGCTTGGTTATTGGGACGTGGAAGCCCCTCACTTCACATTGATTTTAAAGCAAGAAAATTCTTAGCCAATAACGACAGTTGACTAAGAATTTGTATACCCTTCCAGTTAATGGGGTGTTTCTACATGCGTGGAGATAAAGCCCAAAATCACAAGACCCGTAGGACTATAACAAGTGCATGGATATAACTTCCACGTCATGTTGACCCTACAAAATAAAAAAGGGAAGGCTAGCCACTTTTGATCCTCAAGATCATCCTAGGATGCGAGAGGAGAGCATACATGATTTCACCTTCAGGATGAACAAGAGGATGATAAATGCAATATTAAGGATGATAAATTCAAGATTATTAACTGTTAGATGATCAAATGAAATGATAAATATTATTATTTTGATGATTGGGTCTTCAAGAGGAGGCCCTAAGAAATAAATGTTAGTAGTTTGATATTTGAACCCAATTTCTTGGACTAAACAAGCTGCAAAACAAAAGGATTAGTAGTTTCATGTTGATTTTTATCTTTGGTAAGCATAGGAGGCTACACAAAAAGTGTTAGTAGTTTGGAATAAGAAAATGTAACTCAATTTCTACTTAAAATGAAACGATTAGGAAATTTAAAACCATGAAAAAACTAAACTATAAATTATAAATTAACATTGTCATCGCATAGAGCTTTTCTATAACTTTTCGCGAAAACAATACGAAGTCATTTTGAGTTTGGGATCAAAATTTATGGCTCTCAGAAGTTAGGGAAAAAATCAAACTAAAGGCACCAAAATAGAACAAAATCCCCTCTATATCCGCAAATGCACCACTTTACCTGCAAAAGCACCACTTTGTGTGCAAAAGTGTTACTTTGGCTACAAAAGCGCTACTTTATCAAAAAATGGAAATTTTGGGGTTTTAAAAGTTGAACAAAGCATTGAAGTATTTACAAAATCACCATGGGGTTTACAAAATTGTTGTTTCGGGTCAAAAGCGCTGAAACGTGAGACTTTTACAAAAAATTGAAATTTCAAGGGGTAAATCTCAACAAAAATTTCTCAAATTTGGAAATTTTGTTTATAATATGAAATGTTACCAAAAGAAATCAAAATTTTGGTGGGTAAGCCCCACAGTGGGTGCCAAAATGTGTATGTGGAAAAGATTAGATAAAATTTAGAAACCAAAAACAAAGCAATTGATTCCTAAATCTAATATATTCAACAATACCTCATATTGAGATGGAAGGGAGAAAGAAATTCAATACCTTCACTTTTCAAATGAAGAGCTCCCTGATACTTTGGATGTGCTCAAGATGTTAGATTGATCTTGGTTGCTTCAGATTTTAGAGTCATTTGGATAGCACATCCCCTTGATTTTACTTGGATCACTTGATGATTGATGAAGGATTAATTGAGTGATTGAAAGATAAAAATGAAAATTTTTGTTATGGATTTTCAAGTTGTTCCAAGCTAGCTCTCATGGAGGAAGAGAGTTCAATTTATATTTAATCGTTGGAGGATTCAATGGCGAGGATTAAGCCAAGTTGTATTGAGATCAAGGGTGGAGGATGCATGAGAAGAATGGAAATTTCTAGAATTTGAGAGAAGTCTCCATGGAGAGTGGAAGATTTATTTGAATTTTTAAATGGACAGAAGTTTAGAGAGGCTTCTAGAAATAGAGGCCTCTAGATTTAGAGGTGTGAGGATGTGATTAGGATTAGGATTAGATTAGGTTAATAAATCTTTAGGGTGAGGTTACATGGAAAGGATAGGTGTAGGGATGTGTAGGGTAGTGGGTAGGTAGATGTAGGAATATCAAATTCCTAGGAAATGTTAATGAAGAATTAAAATAAGATAATAGGATATAATAATGGATTAATGAGATCAATGATAAAATGGGATATAATAATGGATTTAAAGGATTAATAATGAAATGATAAAATAAATGATAAAGGGTAAATATGATAAAATGGATTAATAATAATTGTTTATTAGATTGGGTAATAAGCATGGATGGGCTCTCAGAAGCCTTACATTAAAAGATTACATCATGAGGGGATCCAGAGAGATACAAAATGATGAAAAAAACTAAAAAAGAGTTAAACAAGTTTAACTCACTTCAAACACCAAGTCCAAAAAATCAAATAGCCTAAACAAGCCAAAAACTAAACAGTCTATAGCCAAAGCAAACACTAGTTCACTAACAGTTGGAAAAAGGTCCTAGTAAAATAAACATAAACATTAATTATTATTATGGATTTTTGAATTACCACTCTAGGAACTAGAGGAGTCTTCCTATTGATTCTCCTACTTTTCTTCATTTTGCATCTCCATCCCTCCCTCTTCTTCATCCGAATAGATAATATGAAGTTGAAATTTCCTCTTTTTAAGGCCCCTTTCCACAATATCCAATCTTCCCTATAATTGTCTAACCACTTTTTCCAGCTCTTTCATCTCTCTCGATGGCTATCCTTAGCCAATCCAACATTCTGACCCTAAACCCCTTCCATGTAGTCATCAAGGGCATTTCCAAAACGCATTTTGGCCAAACACCACTAAAGTTATATCGTCCTTCGTTTTATCCCCAAAATCTGCACACCAATGGTTTTCCACTTTGATACAAAAGAAGAATAAGACCACCATGAATAGGTGATTCCACCTTACCTCTTTGAAAATACGAGATGGAAATAGACAATGACATGTATAGAAAGAAAGGAATACTCGTCATGACGCGATGCCTCAACATGTTCGACAAAGACAGGTGGTGCATATAGATTTTGTGAAACTTCCCTTCAAGAGTAATGTAACACATAATATAAAGGAAAACTTCATTCCATATGCTAGTAATGCAAGACCAAGAAATACCATTAGAGAGGAAAAAACCTTCTCCTTACCTCTAAAATAAGTATGGATTTCATTATGTCTATGATTATGGTCTTTAAATATTTTTTGGCCTGCCATCTCCATGCCTGTGACCTCGTCGATGAATTTATCTATGATAACAAGCTCCATTCCATGAACCGTGACCCTACCCGGTCCTCCTAAGCCCTACCAAAATCTATGGTAAGAGTGGGGTCATGGCTTTTAAATTTAGGGATAAATTTTTGAAAGCCCCCAATTTTGAAAATATGCCAGAGCGATTGATTATTGAGAAGAGCTCCATGGCTTGATGGTTCAACCCGAACTCTACCTCCCCCCATGATTCCACTATTAGCAACTAGAGGCCTAAACACAGAAAAAATTCACCACAAACATGACGTAAATGAAAATCCTCGTGAATATCTTGTCATACTTATCACCCCTTCCTTGGAACTTGAACATGACGGTCTCGCTCATGTGACCAATAATGTCGCAATAATTACTTGTCATGGTTAATTAAATATTAATGTGATGGGGTATTTCATCACCCTTCACCCAGATTGATAAATCATTACAAATCACCCCCACATTTGCTAAGTCGTCAGCACATTTATTTCCCTTTTTTAGTGTATGTGTGATGCAATAATTATCAAAGTACTTTAGGATTTCCTCAACATCATGTATAATGTTTCCAAGTTTCCAGTTTTTGATGGAATTCATTTTTTATGGCATTCAAAATGAGTAGGGAATCACCTTATATATGTAAGGTTTTAATTCCTTTCTCCCTAGCCAAATTCATCCCACAAAACAAGGCTCTAGCTTCATCAACATTGTTACTTTGTATCCCCAAAGGTCCCACAAAATCTCGTATTCATTCTCATTTGTGGTATCTAATTATCCCACCATTCACATCATGTCCCAGGTTACCCTTAGAAGCCCCCATCAAAATTTAGTTTTGAGACATTCTCCTCCGGTTTGGACCAATTTGAGGCAGGTTTATGGGGCCTTATCACAAGAGGACTAAAAGCAAATCGTTTGAGAACTGCAGTATCTATCTTAGGACAGGAACTCTTGATCTTTCATTTTAATAATCTAATATTTTCCTTGATACTAGCACACAAGTGGGCACTTGTCCTTTTGACATTGGATTTTTTATCCTTGAAGATGTGGTCATTCCTTTCCTTCCAGATTTTCTAGCAAGAGTGAGGAAGGGCCATCCTCCATACTGCAGTCAAAATTAGATACCTAAAAGGACAAGTCCATTGGAATCAGAAATCTTCCATGGATGTAGGTTGAACCCATTAGATATTGAAAAAATCCATCACCCTAGAGAAAAAAGCTTGAGAGAAGGGGCAGTGAACAAAAAGATGATGAACACTTTCCTCTTGCATACCACATAAGATGAATCTGCTAGAAATAATTATGCCCCTCTTCTTCATATTCTCCAACAAAAGAATTTTGTTCTGGGCAGTAAGCCAAAAATACATATTCACCTTAGGAATGAGGTCCTTCACCCAGAGCTGGCTCCAGTAGTCTTTTTGAACCAAAGCTTTGAAGTTTAATAAATAGGTTGATTCAACAGAGAAATGACCCAATAACTCTTCTTTCCAGATAACAGAGTCGTCATGAGAACAAAACTTGGGAATATAGATGTTCCTTAGTTTGGATTTGATATCAAGGAAAGGTTGCAAGGGCCCTTCATAATTAAGGGGAGGCACAATTTCCATCCACTTAGGTCCTTCCTCACTCCATTCCCAATAGTCTTGGATCCTAACTTTATCCCTCTCCTCATAGAAATGGAAAACAACTTTCTAGGGCTCTATCAAAGCTAGAGGAGAATCCTCTAACCAATAGTCTTGCCAAAAAAAAAATTATTTCCTTTCCCAATATTCCATTTGATACCCTTCCCCAAGATGTCCTTGGAGGCCACAAAATACTTCCAAAATAAGGAACCAACAGGAAAGTCTTTTTAAAGGAAAAAAGTTTCCATTATGCAAATATTCCTTAAATATTTATTTTTAATAATGTTAACCCATAATCCCTCCTCTTTGGTGATCCTCCAACTGGATTTTGCTATCAAGGCCTCATTCATTAATTTGATATCTTTTAGGCCTAATCACCCACAGTTTTTAGGTCTAGTAACTTTTTCCAGGCCACAAGGGGGTATTTGAATTTTTCCTCCACTCTAGCCCACAAGAACTATTTCTGTATCTTTTCCAAAGCATCAATAATTTTTGCAAGCAATTTAAAAAGAGACATAACATATATGGGAATACCTTGAAGAGAAATTTGCAGGATTTGGATTTTACCTGCTTGGGTGAGTGATCCTTTGCATGTGGTAAGCTTCTGGTTGACTCTTTCAATGAGGGAATTCCAAGTGGTTAGGTCTTTTTTCTTGTGAATGAGAGGCATTCCAAGGTATGAATCCAAGAAATTTTTGATTTTGTAGCCAAGGATGGGAGATAGTCTTAACTGACATTGTTCATCCACATTGATAAAGAAGATAGCACTCTTGTGGTAGTTAACAAGTTTCCCAGACACGTTCTCATAGTCATTCAGCACCTACCTATAACCATGGGCTTCTTGGATAGCATCCTTCCCTAACAAAAAATTATAATCCATAAAAATGGATTAATAATAATAATTAATCTTGCAATCAATTATTATATGGGTGATGTTGGGATATTTACAGGATGGGTTAATTGTAATTAACCATGTAAACATTTTAGATGTCTACAGCATGTTTACATGTACCTCGGTAATCCAAGTGTGACATACATGTGACAAAGGTGAACAAGTGTAAATCCCTAACAACCATATCGTAACTAAATCTTGACCTTTTGTGTAAACTCAGGTGCCTAGAATCATGACCAGGGTGCCCCCATCGCTCTCCAAGTTCCCCAGTTCAGCCAAATCCACCTTTGCTACATTTTTCTGTGGTTTTTTGCGATGGTCCTAGAATTCACTGCAAGTAGCCCAAAGTACACTAGTGCACATCACTCATCCTGAATTAATTGCTCACCCAAAGTGCATAAGGTTACCAAGTCCCTCTTTAGAGTTGTTTGCAAAGAATGTTAGCATGATTATGCATATATATATCTAGATTCATAACAGATAGTCAAATCAAACCATCATTGCATGAACCAGATCTAGATCTAAACCATAGGAAATATTGACTAAACAATGTATTATAATGATATTTACCATGCAAGAAACATATTCAGTCACATCTAACACCAATATCCAGCCAATATGATCCATTATATTAAATACTATACAAAACAAGAAGCTTCATACATTCATAATCCATGTATTACCATGAGTCATGCACGCTGAACAAAACCAACAGCATAACTTTATAATAATTAGGGCTCTCTAAACCATGAAAATCAATACATATATATAGGGGTGGGGACTTTCCCTTCACCACCCATGCACCTTCCAAAAATAGGCTACATGTTAATAATAGCCATGCACCTTTACAAGAGAATACAAAATCATGCAAGTGCTATAATAATAGATATTCTAAAGTTAACTCTAAGTATAGATCCTATTATTAGAATCCAAAACTCTATGCATGGCACTTGAACTGTTGCACATCCTAAAATAGCCTTGGCATGAACTAAAATTCTTCATATGAAATCACGTGCTCAGCACCCCATCTCCAAAAATATCCTTGACCCGCAAAAAGTGGCTAAGTCCTGAAATTCTGAAACAATTTCCTGTGCACATGCTCATATTCTTACTACTGATTTTACGCATACTTCTACGCGCGCCTGGTTCCTGCATGCCCAAACCTTCCATGATGCTTTCATCCTTGAGCTATATTCCATGCTTCTCAACATTACCCCACACTAAATGCATTTCCACCCCCAGGAAATGGGTAATCTGAACTTATCTCTCCAAGAATAAAGAAATAATGAATGAAAGAATGAATAATTACTTGTTCAAATAAATGGTCTAGAATGGTGCTATAAAGCAAGTGAAACTACTTGAGTACTCTTTTCCTTCTTCTAACAGAATTAACTATAGATACTCACTCTTAACTTCTGCTTCGAATTCATACCAATCATTTAGTGCCTCATTTATTTTGTCTAGATGTTTGCAAATATGGCATCCAACTCATCAAGATGTCATCTTACCACATTTCATTCTGCAAAATTCTAGAGTATATTGGCCATACTTGAGACCATCCCTTCCATCGTGTCCATCTTCTCCAGTGATGAATCTTTCCAATCTCCTTTATTCTCTCCTTATGTGGGATTCTTGGGAAATTGCCTCAAGTGCATTTGTGCTTAGTCTCCACTAGCGTAAGTATTTCCATGTGCCCAAGTGTTTCATTCTTCATGGATTTGAAGGACCTCATCTATCTTCTGCTAATTGTCCTTGTCCTAATGATTATATCTGGCGATACACACATGTTCAATACCAGATTATCACTTTCTTTAGCTCATCCTTCAAGGCTCTGCATAATAAAGACTCATAACTGGCAATTTTCTTGAAACTGGTGGCCTTGGCTCTAGTGCTGAATCCTCTATAACATCTTTTTTGGCAATATGCACTGACCCTTCTTCTATGACTAGTTTCAAAAGTGAACTGTGTATGCACAAATAATGAAGGAAAATTCCGGAAATATCTTGGGACCTTCTCATGAAAGTGTGGCCTATCCTTTTCTTCATAATTTCATCAATCTATCTTCTTGGCCATTTTACAGACATTGTTGTGATTCTGTGAGGCATACCTTTTACATCTTATCCTTCCTTGGTAAGTCACTTGACCTCAGTTTCTTGTCCTTCATCCCTCCTAGATGTGCCCTTATAAGTGTAATGGTTTATCAATATTATGGCGCAACTTCTGTAGATACCTTTAACAAGTGAATTGCTTACCTTGTTTGACATCTAACATAGATGTGTAGGCTTGACATGGTGATATGTGTCGGACATGTGTGGTGCTCTTTTCATCTTTTGTGATACACATCAATTCCTCGCAGATGTCAAAATTAGGCTCATTTATGTGAGTCTTACATTGACCATGACAAATTATTTTACCTCTTGTGCACATGTATCACCATTTCTAGGTCCATCAAATCCTAATCAATAGGTCATATACAGTAATTCCTTAGGGAAACTGTACTCTGAAAATTCAACCATGTCAATATCTTATCCTTATTGGTGTCATCAATGAACATAGCCCAGAATTTGGCCTTCAGTCTTTTTCTTCTATTTCCTTTCATTCATCCCTTCCTCATCATCCTTCTAACATTGCTCATCTCGGGGCTCCCTGTGCTTGGATACACTGGACCTACCTAGAATGCTGTTCTCCAGAACTCATCCTCACTCTCCATCTACTTAATCTTTTTTGTGCCCTTCACACTCTTAGGCTCCTAATTTCTATGGTGAATATTTAGGAGACCTCCATCAACATGGTTTCTGTGCAACCGAGTACCTGGATGCTGTACACTTTTCTTCATAAACACTCTTTCTCACCTATTGTCTTCATCTTCCTACCATCCTCTAGGAGGATTCATTTCCATTGCATGTTTGGTCTCAGGCACTTCATCCTATTATCCTTCGTGACACATACTCTAGAGGCATCATCAACTTCTTCACCGTAGTGTCTTGTGGTGATTTCCCTATCTGGTGGAATAACACTGATATATCTGGATGTAAGCTTTACATATCAATATTTGTGAATGGTCCCTTAGTCTAATGCTACTATGGCTCCTCTTCTGTTCTAGAACATTGAGTAAACTTGTTTGCTCATTGGCCTCTTCTTGAATGGGTGAAGCCGGTTGTTCATCTGGCCTTGAAATTACCAACTGTGTGCTTCCCTTTAGGTGGGCTCAGTCAAATTTGAACTCATCACTCGGACATACTTGGTCCATTCTCCTTGCATGTGGCTTACAATGAAGGTATAGACACAACTAGCTTGATCCCCACTGTACACCTATCTCATAAATATATCATCTTATAGCATTTCAATATATGAAGACTTAACTTGGATACATATGTAATTCTTCCGCAGAGTGTGGTAGTCACAGTCTACCTTATCAATTGTACATCCTGAATTTTAAGCATGTGCGTTGGTAAAGTCTGATGAACCAATTCCTAAAAGAAACATGTGGTGAAATGTGTAAGGTAGCTTTGCACCATGGACTCCATGTTCTCATCCTTCTTCATAAAACGTGCCAATGCAAAAATGCTGATAGCAGGACAAACTGCTGTCACCAATTTTCCTACCACTTTAGGGAACTCACTTAAGTATTATCCACTCTTCTTCAAATGCAGCCTCAAATACAGATAGTCGCTCCTATACCACATCAATCTTCCCTTGGCCTTAGTATGGGAACTGATGGTCCCCTCACAAAGATACTTTTCAAATCTCTCTGTGAGATATTTCTTTTCCAGTAGGGTACTCCCATATGTTTGTTCTTTGGCCCATCGGGCACTCTAATCTCTACAAATACATCAGATAGTAAAATAGACGCCAAAGCTTATCTTCTCACCTGTACATGCCTCTTCAATGATTATTTTGGAAATGTATCTTTCCAAGTTGTACATCTACCCTTGTGACATTTTCTTTGCAACATGTAGCCACAAAGTGTTCACCTGTGACCATCTCTCTTGGTCATTCAATTTTGTCAATAAGTGTGATGCCTCCTGTATGAATTCAATACTTCCTCAGTTTGTAAATATCCATGCCACACGGACCTTTTGCATAATCAAACTCCTTACTGGTGGCTATAATTGTTGCCTTATCAGTTAGGTCGCTACTTACCTTTATGCTTATACTTCTCAATCTCGTCAAAGTACCAATCAAGGGTGTTGTGATCCTCATCTATCGCCCAGCAAAATAGAAAAATTCCTCATGGACTCTACTCATTAGCCATTGGTATAACTTCTCTGGATTTCTGAAATAAGGAAGTTCGTAAAATTGTAAAACCCCTACCTTTCTGAGGAGATTCTCCCCAGCATCGTCGTATATGGGCATGTCATCCACTGTCTGTTTGTTTGTCTTTCTATTTAACAATGTGGCCAACTCATCCTTTATTATTTTCCCTATGGTTTTAGTCACTGAATTTTCTTCGACGGACATGAGAATCCCAATCACGACCCATAATCACTTCTTTTGGGTGTTGCATTTAAGAAAACCTACTTTTGGGGGCATCCTTGATCTCAATCTCAACATCATTTTGTTTCTTTCCCCTTGTACCTATCCCTAGTTCTCACCTTATTGGTGTCATAATAACTAAAAAATGTGTTCTTTTTACCTTTCTTGAAACTCTAAAACTTGTTTCCTCGTGCCATAGCATCAAACTGTCCCTCGATGCATTGATAAGCTCTATTCTCGCATACCTTCATCATTCTCAAACACTTCAACCAATGGATCACAAGTCAATTTCCAAATGGTGATCTAACAAATCTGATGTACAACCCAACTAGTTTCGTTGATCTCCAGATTTCACTAAGCCAAGGTATGCTAGCTTGCATTCAAAAATCATTCGCTCGAAAATCATAGTCACAAAGGTAACAATGATTTCAACATACATGATTATATAGATTTTTCAAAAATACTTCACATTTATTTCTCCTCCACCTATTGTCAACCCAACATTAATTCACCTTTTTCCAAATTTTCCTATTGTATACTTCCATGTGCCACAGTCATAACTTTCTAGCACGCCTCCTACTTTTTGGCCCCATAACTCCTCTCATGCACCCCCATGCACTAAAGTACTTCAGCATTGTGCCTTCTTCCAAGTAGTTTTAGCTACTACAGCCTACTTTATGTTACACTGAGCATTCCATTTTCCTACAGATGGTCTTTATTCAAGTGAGCAATTTTCCTAATTTCTAACCATACAACATTTTTCTGAAGAAATCACTAGTAAGTTTATCCTTATCATACCCATCTTCAAATGATTATCAAATATATTCATCTTGGTAATTAAATCCTGTCATAAACCACCCCACACTAAGGGTATGTGTGGTCCTATGCATGAAAACACTTAGATTATTAATCAACTTTTGTCCCGCAAGTGCACTTATTAAAAAAAACACCGAACTAAATTGATAAAGCATAGAGACTATGAAGGAAACACATATAAAGGAAATGCATTAAGGAAACCTAATCTAAGTGGAAATACTTCCTTATTACAAAACCCAGAAGACTTATTTATAGTAGGGCTTCAACCTACTCCCATTGAAGTAACCGAGAAACCGTGCTCCATCCAGCGCCTCTAACTAGATAAGCACTTAAATCAAGTATATAAGTATATAACATATGGTACCAACCAATGCACTTTAATCTTTCCTAGGGTGGCACAAAAACTTTGAATCATACAGAAGTACCATTTATCCCAACCTCAAGCTTCTTATCCTTTGATGTTCATATCATGTCATGCCTTCTATCTGGATTTTCTTACTTTGAATCCATCTTGTCATATGGCACATGCCTCTCATCCAGCTGTATCAACTTGTCAATCCATTCTTCCAGTGCTTTCTCATCAACTAGACCTCCTATGCATGCAATATGCAAAAAAGGTAACATAAATTCCATGGGGACAACTACTTCTGCACCAAACACCAATTGAAATGGTGTTGCTTTATTCAACCTCTTATAGGTTGTCATGTATGCCCAAAGTACAACCAAAAACCTTTATCATCCCAATCTCTCCTTCCAACATCACAAATTTTAGTCAAGGTATGGCTCAATATTTTGTTGAAGGCCTTTAGTAGTTCCATTTTCCTGAGGGTGATAAGGGGGTTTTCCTATGGTGTGCAACCATAAATTCATCCAATAATATCCTGATAGTCTCAGATAAGAAATGAGTACCCCTATCACTTGAAACTTAAAGGGCACTCCATACCTACTGATAATATTTTCCCACAGAAACCTATGTCTATCATGTTGTACAGTCTTTGTAGGCACCACTTCTTTCCCCCTAAGATAATATATACAAGTTATAATATAGCAAATGATCTTGTCTTGCGCGTACTGGGGAAATAGGATCCACAAAATCAATTTCCCACTTCTCAAAAGGTTCTTTGCACTAGTAATAGGCCTCAAAGGCATTTCATCTCTATGTCTAGGATTTCCAAGGCACTGACAATGGTCACATGCCTTACAATATGCTTTACAATCCTTGTATAATCATTTCCCACCATAATCCAGCTAATAAAATCTTGTGCAGCGCTGGCATCTCCTGCATAATGTCCACCTGCAATACCACCATGAGCCTTCTTCCATAATTGCTTCACACTCATGCTCAAGTACACACCGGCAAAAAATTCATCTCATGAACTAGTTTGTATAAGTCTCCACTGATCAACATGTAAGGTGCAATGTGAATAGCAAGTTGTTTCTTTCCTAAATATTCCTTCAGGTGCCACACCTGTGTGTAAAAATACAACAATATCCTTCTAAGTCTGAGGGGTGCATGGTTCAACTTGAATAGTTGTGCATTTGGCATTATATCCTCAATGCTCTACACATCCTCTCCTGATTCAATCCTTGATAAATGGTCTGGACCAAAATTGCTCTTCCTAGGCTTAACCACCACTGTAAAATCAAATCCTGAAACAACATACCCAACAACATATGTGCCCCTGTAAAATGGGCTTGTTCACCAAGTACTTCAATGTCCATGTGATCTGTATAAAATATAAAAGGTGTTTCTAGCAAATACTTTCGAAACTTATGGTAGCATAAGATCATAGACAAGGTCTCATACTCTGTAGTGGTGTAATTTTGTATTGTTGGATTTAACTTTCCTACTCGCAAAGTAAATAGGATGATCAATAATCCCTTCTCTAGGATGAGCTAATACCACACCAATGGCCATGCCAGAGGCATCTACATGCACATGAAAAGGTTTGTTCCATGAGGAAAGCGTAGAATAGGTACATTGTAGTAAGCCTTTCCTTCAGTGTCTCAAATGTGTTATTGTGCCTTCACCCCAATAAAACTTTCCTTTTCCCTTCAGTAATTCTCCAAGGTGCATGGAAATCTTGAGCATATCCTTTGATAAAATTCCTATAATAACCTTTGTGCCCCAAGAATCCATGCACCTCACTCTGGTTAGTAGGTTCCTCTAAGCCCAAAATTACAACAACCTTAGTAGGATCTACTAACAAGCCTTCCTTTACAGATAATGTGCCCCAACAAAATTCCAAAAGGTGTAGAAAAAACACACTTCTTAATGTTTAAGGAGATGCTTAACTACTACATATCTCTCAAACATAAGCCTTAAGTTATCACAATGATCTTTCACTAGCCCATAAACTATCCAATCATCTAAGTAAACCTGCAAGAACTTGTGAATAAAATCCTGGAATGTTTGCACAACTATGCACAAAAATAATGTAGGCACATTTTTTAATCCAAAGGGCATAACCATGTGTATGCAAAAGCTTCCCCACTTAGTGGTGAAAGTTATGTTTCTCTTGATCCTCTTTAGTTATCCTTACCTAGTGATATCCAGAAAATCCATCAGTGAAGGAGTAGATTTTGCGCCCTGCAATGCCTTCCAATATTTCCTCAGTAAAAGGTGTGGGAAAGGGATCTATGACACATGCAACATTCAACTCTCTGTAATCCACACAAATCCTAATTCTACCATCTTTCTTGATGCTGATTACCATAGGGCTAACCCATTCTGACTCCTTCAATGGGCTCAATGATTCTAGAAATTTCAGCATTTTGTCAATTTCTTCTTTACCTTGACACGCAGATTAGGATTCATCCTGTAAGGCCTCTTCCTAACTGGGCATCACACCTTCCTTTAGCTTGATTCTCATCTCACCCAAAGAGTCATGCACTCCCTTTAACTCATGATAGCCTCATAGGGAATAAATCCTGAAAAGTCACGCAGTAGCTCAATTATCTTTAGAAACCTCAGAGTCAGACCAATAATCTCCAATAATGGCCTCCTTAGGTTCAATATCTGTTCAAATGTAGACCTTCTTTGTCTTCATAGGCTCATGGTAAGCACGCCTTCTCATCCACACTTCTAAGACCTCATGTGTACCCTGTTGTGTGAGTCAACATCTAGATATCTCTACCTCTTCATCATCAATGCACATAAGACAATCTTACCCTTTTCTCTTTCTAAAGTAAGCACCCAAGTTTGTACCTTCAGCATATGTCTCTTCTTCTTCAAAGTGCACGTCTCCTAGGTCTGACTCACCTAATAACTCCTGAATAAGTTCTTAACCTTTGCACTATCTCCCATAGTTAAGCACTTCATAACCTATAATGCCTCATTCACCAAAGGTTTAGTAGAAAAGTAGTCAAAAATTTGAATCATACCTGTAAGTAAGTTCTTGCCAATTTCTAGTATCTCTATTCAAATTTTCATAAACATACCATGCACGTGTGCAACCTTGCAGAGTGGTGTAAAACTTATGCACCCACAAGTAAGGTGGTAAGGCCTCTTGCCCCTCTGTCCAGATTCTCTCACACTGCTGAATGTGGTGTTGAAGAAGGTTTATTACCATTATATATGCAGATCTGAGTAGGTACATTACTCCTTCAGAAACCTAGTGGTTAAGGCAATTCTCACTTCTCACATTCTAAGAGGTTATCCCAGTGTGAAGTCCACCAGTGTGCTTATACCCCGCGTAGGGTAACAATAAACAACTTGATTTTTCATTGCTCCTCCTACTACTACCATAGATCTCCTTCTAGTTACCAGGGTGCAAAGTTGTCCTATCCTATGAATACAATGTAGATTGAGAAACAGGGATGGAAGCCTGTATAATTTATTAATCTCAATCAACCAAAAAATTACAGAGAATGGGCTGCAATATTTATAGATATTGCACAGCCAAATACATCACAGGAGAATAAGTTGCACAGGTGCAACCAAATGCCAAAATAAACAAGCTTCCAATAACATCTGGGAAGCAATAATTAATAAAAACAAATATATTGTTTAAAACAATATAACAGTATGAAAATAAAAACAAATATGGTTGATTAACCATATAACCAAATAACAATTATTATTTAATTAATAAAATTAAATAATTTAAACTATGCATAATTAATATTAGGATAATAATATTTTATCCTAACATTCCCCCCCTTAATTGTGCATTGTCTGAAGAGATGAGGAGAGAAATGCTCTGAACAACTCGAACTTGTCACGTGCAAGTGACTTTGTGAAAATATCTGCTCGTTGTTCAGCTATTGGACAAAATTGAAGCTGGATGTTGTGCTTCAACACATGTTCACGTATGAAATGAACCTGAACCTCAATGTGCTTTGTTCTCTCATGAAAAACTGGATTGCGAACAAGTTTGAGAACACCTTCATTGTCAACATACATGGTGGTCGGTTTGTCCTGTGGTATTCCAAGTCCTTCCAGTATGCGACGTAGCCAAATCGCTTCACAGACAGCTTCTCCTGCAGAACGATACTCGGCTTCTATGGAAGAGCGAGAAACAAAGTGTTGTTTCTTACTTCCCCATGATATTGGTCCAGATCCCATAAAGAATACAAATCCTGAAGTGGATTTTCTATCATCAATGTTACCTGCATGATCTGAATCTGAATATCCAGTCAAGAAGAAGTTGATCATTCTTCTTGTATTCTAGACCAAGATCCACTGATCCTTTAAGATATCTCAAAATGCGCCTTGCTGCTTTCCAATGACAAACTTTGGGTTCCTGCATGAACCTGGATAGATAGCTCACTGCAAAGCTGATATCTGGTCTAGTGTAGGTCAGGTAAATGAGACTCCCAATCAACTACCGATAGAGAGTGGCACTTACCTCAGGAGATGGATCTGAACGAGATAACTGTAATCTGTTCTCCATAGGTGTAGCAATTGGTGTGCAATCCATCATCCTAAATTTCTCGAGCGTTGTCTTGGTATATTTCATCTGAGAAACAAAGATGTGATTCTCTTTCTGCCATACTTCTAGTCCAAGACAGTAGTGCATAAGCCCGAGATCTGTCATGTCGAATGATCGCTTAAGATCTTTCTTCGTTTCATCAATCATCTTCACTGAACTGCCAGTGATGACTAGATCATCGACATAAACTACAACAATCACCATCTCCCCCCCTTGCTTTTTGAGGTAGAGATTGGGATCGTATGGATTTCTGACGAATCCATGTTGTACGAGATGCTCATCAATCTTGATGTACCATGCCCGGGGTGCCTGTTTGAGGCCATACAGAGATTTCCTGAGTCTGCATACCTTTTCTTCTTGACCAGGTACAACATATCCCTCAGGTTGAGTCATGTAGACTTCTTCTTGTAAATCTCCATTCAGGAAGGCACTTTTTACGTCCATTTGGTGAACTTTCCATCCAAACTGTGCAGCTAGAGCAAAGATCATCCTGATCGTTTTGATCTTAGCTGTGGGAGAAAATGTCTCCTCATAGTCAATGCCTTCTTTTTGTGCGTACCCCTTTGCTACAAGTCTTGCTTTGTACTTGTCCACTGTCCCATCTGCTTTGTACTTAGTTTTGAATATCCATCTGCATCCAATGGGTTTCTTCCCTGGTGGAAGATCAACAAGCTGCCAAGTGTTATTCTTCATCACTGATTGATATTCAGAATCCATGGCATCTTTCCAAGCTTTTGACTGTAGGGCTTCCTGGACTGTAGAGGGCTCATCTGATTCAATAACTCTACTCATCAAAGCAAAGTTAACTTCTTCTCTTGCTTTACTGCGAGTCCGTGGTCCAGGGGTGGATGTATCCGGTGGAGCATCCAATCTTGCATCTCGTAATGTACTTGTACACCATTTAGGCATACGTTGAACTGTTCCCATGGGTTGTGGTTCTATCTGATCAACACCATCATCCCCATCATCACTTTCATCTTCTGAGGGAACATTAGCTTCAATTTTTACAACTAGGTGAAAAATCTACATCTTGCGAGTCTAGAGGAGGAGTCTCTGCTTCCTTCTTCTCAAAAAACTCAACATCTCTGCTTGTGTAGACTTTTCTGGTCTTAGGATCCATCAATCTATACCCAAGAGTCTCTTCACTGTATCCAATGAAGATGAGATTTTGTGACTTCATATCCAATTTCTTTCTGTTCTGTTTGGGTATGTGCATGCTGGCTTTGCACCTGAATACTCTGAGGTGTGCAATGGATGGTTTCCTTTTTGACCATGCTTCTTGTGGTGTAGTTCCATCAAGAGCAGTTGTGGGTGCTCTGTTCAACAAATACACTGTTGTTTTTGCTGCTTCTGCCCAAAATGTCTTTGCAAGTCCAGAATCATCGATCATGCATCGCACCATTTCCATGATAGTACGATTTCTTCTCTCAACAACACCATTTTGTTGCGGTGTGTGTGGAGGAGGCATTTGTCGACGAATCCCGTGAGTTTGTAGGTAGTCTTTGAACTCATCACTGGTGAATTCCCCCCCTCGATCTGAGCGGAGAGTTCTGATGTGACGACCAGTTTCTTTCTCAACTACTACTTTGAACTTTTTGAATGTTTCAAAGGCTTCACTTTTCTTGCGAAGACAAAAAATCCACATTTTTCATGAATAGTCATCAACACAAAGCATGAAGTACTGGAACCCAGAATGACTTGGCTGCATCGGACCGCAAAGATCGGTATGAACCAGGTCAAGTTTACCATGAGCTCGAAAAGTACTCTTTTGGAATGAAACTCTGTGTTGTTTTCCTGCTAAGCAGTGAGGACACTTGTCTGTATCCTTCTGAAGAGATGGTAGCCCATGTACCATATTACACCGGTGAAGTGTTTCGAGATATTTGAAACTTACATGACCAAATCTCCGATGCCACAACTGGGCTGAGGTGGAGTTTTTAGCCACAAGTGCTTGATCATTTTTGTGAATGAAATCAAGTTGAAACATACGTCCCACATTTGAGGCTTTTGCAATTATTTTCGAGCCTCTGGATTTATCTCGAATCAAACACATTTTCTTGCCGGATTGACTATCAAAGTCAATTTTTAGGTTGTGATCTAGGAGTTGACTGACTGAAAGAAGATTCTTTGTCAACCCAGGGACATATAGAACATCTGATAGTCTGCATTTGCGTGAACCAAGGGGTAGAGAAATGTTTCCAATCCCCTGAACTGTATATGAAGAATCATCTCCCAACGAAACATGATTTTTCGATGGCGTGTCCCTCATTGAAATAAACCAGTCTCTGTGGCCGGTCATGTGTCGAGTGGCTCCCGAATCAACATACCAGACATCACTAGATGACGTGGATGGTTCACTTGATCGAGCAGTGAACAAGAAGTCTTCATTGTCTGACTGTTCTTGTTGCTCAACAATATTACCTTGCTGGTGGGGTCTTCTTTTCCAGTTCCCCTTTTTCTGCCCGTGATAGTTGTTAGAATGTCCCTTGTAAGATTGTTGTTGTTGTGGTCCAGAGTTGCTTGATGAACCTTTCTTATAAGTGTTATACCAACAATCTTGTAAGTCATGTCCTCTTTTACAAATTGGACATTGCTTCTTCTGTTGATTGTCCCCATGATACTGATTCTGATGTGGGGACTTCTGATAGGATTTAGGTTTTCCTTTACCTTTTCCTTTCCATTTTTGATGTGAAGATAGTGCCTGCTCCTCTTCATCATCCTTATTGTGCATTGCTTCCTCTTGTTGCAGTAGGTTTACTAGCTTGTCAAAACTAATTGTCATATCTGACAAGTTTAGAGTTGTGACAAAAATGTGGTAAGAAGAAGGGAGAGCTCTCAGAACAATGGGAATGAGAGATTCATCTTTGACCTCTTCTCCTAGGGCTAGAAGTGAAGCCCTCAACTCTGCAACTCTTCTTAGGAAAGCTTCAATTTTCTCATTCTGCTTGAACTTCAATGTATGTAACTGACTCTGCAAATTGAGTATGACATTCTTGTTCTTGGCCTCATATATTGTGCTCAGCTTATCCCATGCTTCTTTTGTTGATGTGGCATCTCGAATGTGGGCTTGCACATCGTCGGACACTCCAAACAAGATGATGAGTTTTGCTTTCTGATCTGCTCTATCAAACTGTCGTTGTTGTGTTGCATCAGTTGGTGATCTGGTTAGAGTACCAGTCACAACAGGCCAGATTTCTTCAAACTCAAGCTGTGTCTTGATTTTTGTCTTCCATGCAGCATAGTTGCTTCCTCTGAGCAATTGTGAATCTGGAAGAAAAAATTTGGGGGCATTGGTGCCCATTTTGCAGAGATCACTGACAGGGTTTGGCTCTTATCACTCCAGGTATTAGGTCTCCCAATCTATATACCGTCAGTCTGATATACCGAACCTTTCTATATACGCGCCCTTCTGATATACCCGTCGGTACGTGGAAGAAGCTCGCCCTTTCTATATACCCGGCGGTACGTGAAAGAGGCGTTAACGTACGTGAAAGAATTCAATACGTGGTACCAAGACAGTACTGATGGGGTCTGTGTGATTATTGACACCGGCTCAAAGAAATATCCTCATACGCATGCGTAACTTCGCTATATACTCGGATAATTTCTCAGTCCTGGATTTATGTCTTGCAATCGTTCACAGACGGATGGGATGGTTCATAGTGTGTGCACTGTGACCTTATTACTCCCCGTCGATTTAAAGGGACGATGCCCAGACGACGTTGTTGCAGCTATATTAGGCGTTAAGTGCAGTAGTAGTCGCGACGGCTTTACCCGTAAGTGCTTCCCAGAGGCACCGTATATACCGAACGCTGCGAATGAGATCTAGGATCTCGTGAGTGTTACAGAACCAATTTTTTATTATTTTTTATTACAATTCTGCCACTTTTTGAGCAGTTACAAAGTTTGCAGTTGACTATGACAACCTGCAAATTAGTACAATATGCAGCAGTATATAATTTACATTCAAAAAACTAGACAATTTGAATGGCAGGCAAAAATTTTTGTTTCGCGGGTCCTGGTGGCCTCCTGAGCCCAATACGACCCAAAATGCTAAAAATTGCAAGAAAATAGCTGAAAATGCAATTTTTAGATGGGTCTCCTTTTGCAAAAAATGTCCAAAATGAAAAACCAGGCCGAATGGGAGAAAAAAAATTTACCCTAAATTAGGGATTTCTCCACTAAATTTAGTTAGTTATAACTAAATTCAAAAAATCTGCTAAATTTAGCAGTTCCGCCAAAATTTTTGCCAAATTTGGTAGTGGGTGAGGGAGGGGGATTTGACCCCTTGACCTCTCTTTATGGGAAGTGTCTTACAAAAGTTATGCTAGCCACTTGGGCGGCTAAGCTAAACAAGTATATATAAAGAGAAATTTATAATTAAACACTTCCAAACTGTAAAACCATACCTCTTCATAAAACCACGGTTTTGGAAATCCGGTTTTGAGTGAATTTTCCAGCAAAGAGAAAAGCGACCAGCGGTTTTTGAAGGTGGTTTTGCGTGAAAGAAGGTGGTTTTGACTGTGTATAACACTTCTATCAATTTTCTCCCCTCCTTTGAGCTTGCAATCTCTTCCTTGGTGGATTCTATCCTCCTCGTGCTTGAATTGCAAAGACTATACACGGTTTTACATAGATTTAATGGCGGTTTTGAAGAATTTGATTGTGGTATTGCAAGGGATGGGGCTGGGAAGTTGCAGGAGGCAACTCTGGCTCTCCTCTGCTTGCAAAAGCTTCTCCAATGCTCCTCAACCTCTTCTGCAATCCTCAAATCTCCTTCAACCTGCTCTGAAACCAAATGTAGATTGAGAAACAGGGACGGAAGCCTGTATAATTTTATTAATCTCAATCAACCAAAAAATTACAGAGAATGGGCTGCAATATTTATAGATATTGCACAGCCAAATACATCCGGGAGAATAAGTTGCACAGGTGCAACCAAATGCCAGAATAAACAAGCTTCCAATAACACCCGGGAAGCAACAATTAGAAAAAACAAATATATTGTTTAAAATAATATAGCAGTATGTAATAAAAGACAAATATGGTTGATTAACCATATAACAAAATAACAATGATTATTTAATTAATAAAATAAAATAATTTAAACTATGCAGAATTAACATTAGGATAATAATATTTAATCCTAACATAACATTCCCATTGAACCTCCATAACAAGCAGGAATACTTCTGGATTATCTTCTCCCATGTACTTTTGGTATCTGAATACTACCCAAATGTGTGATATTGAGTGGCTTGCTTACGTGCGTAGCTACACTTCGTACTTCATGTCTAACCATTTCATAAGTGTCATGTAACTAATTATCACATGAAACATTTGTATTATCGCTCATAGAATGTGCATCATCCCACTAGAGAACCCTTTCCTTTGATGGCTCAAGAACTTTTGGATCTCAAATGGTGCGCACACAAAAAAATTTCAAGTCTTCTTCACTTAAGGGCTCTATATAAGGTGCAAATTTCCCATCTATCAAAGGTATGATGACACAATCTTCCTTGTTCTCAAATCTGATATACCCCTTGTTGAAATACAAGTCAATGATGTTTATATAGCACCAAGGGAACCCAAGTAATGTGGGAAAATTGTATGCTTCTGCAAGCGCTAAGACCTCAAATTCCCCAATGAACTTGACTCCCTGTATAGTAATTGATACATCTTTTAAAACTCTAATGGGTATTGCCTTAGTTCGGTTTTCCATGAACAACACATTAGAAGATGGTTGTAATAGAGGTCTTCCCATCTGAACCAATGCATCCAAAGTAAACATATTTACTTCTGCACCTGTGTCAATCAAGATGTTATTCAAATCCAAACCATCAACAATAGCATTTAAAGTAATCTCCTTGTCATAATCCAAATTGTCTAGAGGAAGATTAGCATGCAAAATTTATCTCTCATGATCCGTCCCAGTGCACGGAGTTTTTCCCTTTAACCAGCTCCCCAACAAAGGAATAATTTTCTCTTGACGCAGCATCTTGCAAACTTCTTTCAAATCATCAACATTTGTCTGATGGAGATCAGTTGCTTTCTTTTGTTCCAACTTCCATGACTATTCCTTCAAACATTGTATCTCACCCTGTAAATTTCAAATTACCTCCATGGTTTCTTGGTAAACCTTCTTCTGGTGCATAGGGTCTGGGTATTTGGTATGCAAGACTTCCTCCTTAGTAATAGTAGGTTTCTACTACAGAGTTTCCCTAATGCACATTGCCTCAGTGCATGTAGTAATCTTCATAGGTATTAACTCAGGATCTGGAGATAACTTTGGCATCCATTGGTCTTCAACGGTGTGTTGTACTTTGACTATTCATACACCCTTATTTTTTTGTTTGTGTTTCTTTCCTAAGTGTTAATACAAGTTGGGGCACTCCTCATAACTATCATTCTTTCTGTAAAAATAACACAATATTCTGTGGAAATTTACACTTGTAGTGATCAAGAGATCCACACGTATAACAAGTCCTATGAGGGAAATCACTTCTTCCTCCCCTGCAACCTCGACCTCTAAATCCACCTCTGTAACCTCAACCTCTACCACGGCCACCATCAAAATGCCCCTCTTTTTGATCATAGTCTTGATGCTCACCTTTTTCCTTAGAATTATTTACAACACCAGTTTGTCATACGCCAATATCAATGGCATCATAGATTTGATTAATCAATCTATAATCTCTAGTATCATGAGTCAAGGACCTGTAAATCTTACAATAACTGGAAACATTATTTCTTATCACGGGCTGCAATAATGGGCACCGGCTTAAACTGTGGTCTAAGTGACATATCTCGCAATCCAACAACAAGGAGTTCATTGATTTATGAGGGAAACTATCCTTAGTATGCCCCTTCACTTCACAATATGTACACCAAATTCCATTGCGCATCTCATGTGCTGAATTAGCAGATAATTTCTCCAACTATTTTTCCATTTCTCTAATTTTTGCTTCCAAGAATGGGATCACTCCTATGTCCACACTTCCTATCACCTTAATGTGCAGAGCTACTTTAAGTGCCTCGCGTGGATCTGTATAAATCTTATGTGAAAGTGCCCTCCTAAAAGGTGTGATCAGTCCTCCAAAAAACCATTGTGCATGTTGGCTTGTGTGGATATCATAAGATAACTTAGACAGAAGAGTCTTCAACTGAGCATCATATTCTTGAACACTTTCAGTAATGCCCTGCTTAATGTCTTTGAGCACATTTATGCTCTTCTGTTCAAACTCATGGATATAAAATTCCTTCAAGAAAGTATCTCATAGTTTCGTATAGTCCACACAAGTATGATCAGGATCAAAATTTCTATACGGGCTTTACACACTTCCCTACAACATAGTTGTAAACTGGCTTAACTTGCACCCTGGAGCTATAATCCCCTTTGCGCGCCATATAATCTCACACATATGCACATGCTCAGTTGCATCTTCAATACCTCTATACTCTGGTAGACAAAGATACATATCCATGTAAATTTGATGAGGTTGGTGTGGACCTTTCCCACCAGATCTAGAGCCTCATGTGTTCCCTCCTATATTTCCACCACCTCCAGATCCACCAGATCCTCTAGTGCTCAAGCCACCTGATCCTCTAGAACCTCCTCTTGTAGCAAGCAATGGACCAGAGGATGCACTTCCCTATGTCTTGAAAGTTGTGTTAATCTTAACACCCATAGCCTACAAAGTTGCACTACTTCAAGATGTGATGTCAAGGCTCTATGCACCTATGTTTTGTTCTAACAACATGCCAGAAAATATACCTCCAACTGGTCCTCTAAATAAAGTAGATGACGATTTCACCATAGATGAATAAGATCCGTGATTGACTCCTTAACTTGACTGTAAATTAACTCTATCTATTGCAACTCTACTTCTCACACTAGCTTGTTGATTAATGATTGTTGTAGAAACTAGAAAACCAAGCACAAGGGATAGGTCACCAGGTATATTCATATGCACACCTGTGGCCCATGTCATCCCTACCGGCGCACTCTCATTTGAGGCTGAAAAGGGTTCCCTACCATGCTTTCCCAAATGGGGGAGATCTACATGCTCTCGTTCCATGTCTTCTACGTCAACTCCAAATCCTTCATGAGCCATCTCTCTCCATAATGCCATCCATTCTGCAACTTCACATTACTTCTCTAAATCCCTCTCGTGTGCCTCATTAAACTTAAGCCGCCTTTCTTCCCTATGTCTTTTTGCCGCTAGATCCGCCATCCTTACAAAACCTACTCTTACCTTTGCGTGTGGTGGGATTTAGTTATCCATCGCCTTCTTCTCCAAATCCAGGGTTATAATAAGGATCTTGATCACCAATGGAATACCAAAAAAATATGATCCTCTCGACTCACGCATAAACTAAAACTCAGCAACCTCTGGGAAAGAGTAATTTGAAACAGCGTACTTAAGAATATAGTTGTTCAAAACACCATGAAACCAAACATCCACAGAGCGTGACAAAATCATATCTACATCATACAAGGCCTGGAATTACTCCTGCATCCAAACAAGCGTGTGAAACCTCCAATTCCTAGTTAACTCATAAGCAACCTGTTACTCATATAATTCTATCTAAAAGATAGCAAAGAAGCTCTCATATAAGCAGTCATACATATTCTTCTCAACCCATGCACGTGCATTAAAATCAGGTCCGGTGTTGAATCTACGAGGATACTCCTCTTCCAGATCTACTAACCACTCCTCAATACTAGCCAAGGTCAATCGATATGTCTTCATCATGCAACATCCTGAAAAATAGCTGAGAAAGAGGTCCCACCAATGGAACCAATGATGTAGCCTAGAATTCACTGTAAATAACCCAAGGTGCATTGACACATCACTCATCCTACAATGAGTGCTCACCTGAAGCATGCAAAGGTACTAGGTCCCTCTTTAGAGTTGTTTTTCTAGAATGTTAGCATGATTGATCTTGTGTATATTAAGATCCATAATATATAATTAAGTAAAACACAGTGCATGAACCAGATCTAGATCTAAACCATATGAAAGATTGACTAAACAAGCATCATAATAAGATTTACCATGCAAGAACCATATTCAGTCACATCTAACAACATTATCTAGCCAATATGATACATTATATTAAACATTGCAAAACACAAAAGCTTCATACATTCAAGATCTAGTTTCCATGGTTATGCACGCTAGAAAATTTGTAGCATAACTCTACAATAATTAGGACTAACATGCTCTGAGAACCATGTAAATCAATACATATATATAGGGGTGGGGACTTTCCCTTCACCGCCTATGCACCTTCCAAAAATAGGCTACATGCTAATAACAGCCATGTGCCTTTACAAGGGAATACAAAACATGCAAGTGTTCTAATAATAGAATTCCTATAGTTAACTTTGAGTATAAATCCTATTATTAGATCAAAACTATGCATGGCACTCGAATTGTTGCACATCCCAAAATAGTCTTGTGTGATCTACAAGTCTCCTTGTCATTGTGTGCTCAACACTCAATCTCTAAAAATAGCCCAAATCTGCAAAATTGGATAAGTCATGTGTACACTCGTTCTAGGTGTGCGATGTTCTATTATACTTCTACTTCCGTCTATGTGCCCTATGTCTACATGCTCAATCCTTATGTGTTTTCATCCTTGAGATATCTTTCCCCTGCTCAACAAACCCCATCAATGATGAAGCAGCCATTGTTGAACTCACTACCCTATATCGTGATGCTTCTTTCCAGATGATACTCAACAATAACTCTTAGCTAACAAATGCAATGTGCGTACTACCTTTGATAATTCTACTATTAGCATCATCTAAGATTCAGTTAGCTTCACTCATTCCACAACCTATTATACAGTTAGCCACACCCCTCCTTTTGCAATTTCTAATGAAAACTTAGATGATGTTATTATTATTTTCATGTTTGGTCTTGATGATATTAAACATGTGCCTAATGATTCTCATACTAGTCACGATGATACTCTAGCTGCATATCATACTTCTCTTTCTGAAAATGCTTCTCATAATGTACCACATACTAGTTCTCCCACTCCTTCATCCTATGTCTATGATACATTTAATTATATCCTTCTATATGAATATTCTTTTGATTTCGATGAAACATTTGATAGTCATGATTCTACTTCTTCACATACTACTGAGTGTGAATCCCCCATTTCACTATCATCCTCTTCTGAGATTGTATCTAATAACATGCACGATTCATCTCCTTTTATTAGTTCATCTCCTCCTATCACTTCATCTTCGTTTATTAGTTCGTCTCCTTCTATTAGCTCATCTCCTCCTATCACTTCACCTCCATCAATGTCATCCCCATCAGTCACTTCTTCTCCTCCTATCATTGCATATCCTTCTATCACTTCATCTCCTAGGGATGTTTCCAATGCTAGTCCTACTATTTCTATGGATGTTCCATGTCCTTCACCACCTATTACTTCTTTGGAACCAACATCTAGTGTGCCCTTAGCATTGAAATCTCCTGTCTCCTCTTGATATTCCTATGATTACTCATAATGGTAAATTACAACCACTTAACACATTATTTTCAACCTCCACTATTCCTTCATAGGATCTCTTGTCCCTCATGCATGTTGTTGGTCACTTATAGTATCAGTTCCAATCTCTCACATTAGAAAGCAAGGCCTATTATGCTTCCATTGATAATAATTCATTGCATGACAATCCTATTCCCAAAAATATTCACAACTCTACATTTCCTAAGGATTTTGGTATGTATACATTTTCATGTTTTGATGGTATTGGAAATATGTATTTGCATCTCAAGCATTATCATATGGGTATGGCTTCATATTCTAATGATCAACTATTACGTAAAGCCTTTTTCCATAGTCTCATAGATGACGCTCTCCAATGGTACACACATCTACCATTTGGATCTATTAGTACTTATTGTGAGATGGAAGAATCTTTTCTTCATCGCTTCATAGTCAATAACAACCCTAGAGTCATATATGATCATTTACCTAGCTTACATCAGGGCAAAAAATAACCTATCAAGGATTATATTTTACAATTCAATGCTTACATACACCAGCTAGTCTTTTAGTCTATTGAATTAGAAAAACAATTTATCTTTAGTCATGGTTTGATTTTATCCTCCCTTAAAACAAGGATTGCAATATGACACATGTGAATCATTTACACCTTTATGTTATAGGGTCATTGATATAGAACAAGATCTCATTGTTACACATGATATAGATCCTCCTACTATTACTACTACTGCTACATCATCTAGTTCTTCTCTGCTCCCATCTGTTAAGCATCCTACACACTCTCCATCTCCTCCACCACACAAAAAAGTTCAGTCTACTCCATCGCATAATCATCCTTCATCTCCTACTCCATGTCAAGCTACACCTTAGACTTCTACACTTTTTTCATGAGGACCATTACACTTTTTGCATCACGCTAGACCTCTTGATGTGTTATGAGCCTGGATTGACAAGCGCTTAATTCACTTACCTTCTAATTAGCACCATCCACCACATCACTTGCAACACTAGCATGATAGACCTTACTTCAACTATCATTGTATCAATGGTCATAGGGACAATGACTATTACACCCTTCATGATCACTTGCAATGATTAGAAGATAAAGGCATCATTTCCTTTGGCTCTCCCTCAAATGAGTAGTCTATATCTCCACTCCCTCATAGGCATGTTGTTACTCTAGTTGAGTTATCTCCTTCATCTACTTCTAAGGTCATTATTCATCCACCGCCACAGGTTGTTATTCAAGAATGCTCTCCATCTCATCCATCCATCATTACACTATCCCATCTGTCACGCCATGTTACTCTTTTACATTGGCTTCCACATCCCTTGGCATTTTCACTCCCCACCGCTACTTGACACCGCTCCACATGACATTATATTCAGTTCATACACTCATGTTGCTTTCATTCCACATGCTTCCACCGCTTCATGCCAGCTTGGTCTTTGGTAGGTGATTTCTATCACCTTACCCCCCGATGACGCACTTGTGTTCTTATGGTTATTACATGACTGTTGAGGGATCCATTACAATAAGAACATTTCTTCACGTGTTTAATCGATTGATCTAGAGCACACTATTCAATCATTTTCCAATGACACACTCTTCCTTTATGGTTCATTTTTTACTGTTGAGGGATCTTATCTAAATGATACTCAGCATTTATACATTGTGGGGGCTTGTTAATTCTCACCCCCCCACTATCCTCATCCTAATAACATACGCTTCACTACACTATTACAATCACATCATACTTTTACACATCATAAATCATTCGTCACAATTTTATTTTTGTAATCATATTACATATAGCATATGTCATCATCATGTACATCATATTATCATCATATTACTTATTGCTCAACAGCTATGTGTTTCCATTCAATAAACACGAACAATATTTAACACATTACATATTACACATCACAACAAAAATCAATGAATCATACATCATCATCATAACAACACATCAATAAACATCAAATACAATGATCATACACCAATAAATATGTCTATATATATCATTCATAATCATAGTTACAAAACATCTCATCACTAGGGGGCATCTATCCTACATCAATATAAAAATACATATCATATCTCATCATCGGTATCACTATATGTAATTGCAATCTCTAAAACTTGAAGCCTTATCACTGACTCTACATGGTTGATCACAGCTTCTATATATCTTTATCTTTCTATGAAGTAGTGTCACCTCTGTCGATTGCTCTGTGAAGTGACTTTGTAACTTGAAAAAACATGCAAACACATCATGTGTTAGAGGACTGCCACCCACCACCTCTCTAACTTGTCGTGTCTCCTCATTCACCTCGGTACATGTCGTTGCTGCTATCGCAACTGGCTCGAACAAATGGGCATGCTCACCTGTAATATCATCTACACGCTTTAGCATGCCTCCACCCGCAAGTATGTCAGTGGGCACATTTTGTGTCAATGTGCGCATAGATTTGTCCACAATAAATGACCAATATATATCACCTACAACCATAAGAACACCACATAGACAATAATGATCAATACACAACTAAGTAATAAATCATGCAACATAACTATATAAATACTCACACTCTACTATCGCCACCACTATGCCACCAGGGGCAGGTTCTTGCCCCTCTACTCCTCCTCTTGGTGGTGTTCCCACCACTACCACAAATATTAGAAACAAATATACCCACCGATGTGAGGCCCACCATGCATGATATGCCTCAGTGCACATTGTGTCATCCACATCTATCGGCTCCATCGCCACGTTGATCGTCTCTGCCTCGGGAGGTACTAGCTACTCTCCTGTTGGCCCTAGTATTTCTCCAACCCTCCTTGGTGCCCTAATAGCTCTAACTTATACATATGGCTCTAGGAGCACGTCCTGGGCCATACCAAACGGTTGTGAAACCCACTCAACTTGAAATAACTCAGTCACCCCTGGAAAATAATCCTTTAACTACATCATCTATCGTATGCATCGTAGTTCTACTGCATCCTTGAGCCATCCTCCGTAGTCTTGGTATGGCCTCCATATCATGACCTCAGACCCCATTCGATCTATCATCACTTTATAGGTGTTTTTCTTTCTCCCACGCATACCTACCCATCTCCCAGCAAATATGTCTAGCCTCGCCCAATCCCCTCGAGGTCCTCCAACTAGCCTCAATACTGCAATATGTTCATAGGCTCGTAAATGCAATAATGTCGTCACTCCAATGCCACCACCGTGCTCCTCCTATGTAAATCTATATAGATACCTATACAGGTGGGCCAACACACATCGTGCCCAAGCATACCTAGTGCTCTCCTCCTCTATCCGGTGACAGATATCATGCATCTTATATAAGATTCCTACACCACCACCATCCACTACAATTGATGATGCTATCACCATGATAATAAAATTCCTCAATCGTGGAACCCCTGATCTCATAATAACATCTAGGCTAATATGGGCCTCAGTAGGAACTCGAGTCCCTCAAAAAATACCACCTAAACGGCCCTCATCTTGTCTTTTCATATCATCCACTGCCATAACATGTACCCTCTCACCAACAATAGGTAATCACAGTATGTGATACACATCCTCTAGTGTGACTATCATCTCCCCTGTAGGTAACCAAAAGGTGTAAGTATATGCACACCACCTCTTGCATAATACTATAAGCATAGGCATATTATGGGGCACATCCCCCATCCTCACTATGTTCTGCAGGTCAGAATGGTCTAAAACATCCCACTCATCATCTGAAAACCCCAATCCAAGCAATGTACTCAAATGGCAGCCACCACAAAACTCTCGAATGGATGCCCCTCTATACACCACAAAACAACAAAAAAACATAGTCATTAGAACATCATACATATACAAAACATACTCATTACAACATCAACACACATCAATTTGCACATTTACATCACTCTAGACTCAACTCATGCTCTTTCTAGACATGGGTGCCCAAAGATCAAGACTGGGGCGCCAAGGAGTAGGACACTAGTGCCCCATGTTATGGGTGCTCCTGTCTATCAAAGGTCATTAGTGCCTTCACTGCTCTTGTCTAGGTCCAAAACATTGAGAAATTCAAAAACAAAAATTCCACAAAATTCATCAAAAACAACTAATATCAACACATTTTTTGAAAAAAAAAACATGTTTATCAACTTTTTCATCGTACGCGACACCACAGCTATTGCCACCATCTCGAATCAACTATGTCACACTACTCTAACCCGTGGCATCCTCACATACTCAAATCTCACTATCACACTCACACAAAAGACAAATGAAGTACCTAATAAATTTATCCCACTACTAATTTATATTAGTTACTCTTCATTATGTCACTTTATTATGGTCATTCACTGCATTTATTATTCTTCAAACTAATATCACATCACACACTTTCCAGTCATATCTCCAGCATACCTACTCTCAATTTCAGTCTTGTTTGTGGAAATATCTCTTCATAATTCTACCTACTACTATATCCTATACATTTCACATACATTCTATTCCTCCTCATCATTTGCACCCACTATACACACACTTTTGCAAAAATTTCCATACATTATCCATTATATCATTACATGTTTACTTTAGGCTCAACGTTCATTCTCCTTCTCACTCCCCCTTTTTCTGAAAGGGGGGAATATAATTGGGGTCATCCTATAATTCCCCTTACACCACTATGTGATCAATCTACATTCATAATTCATCATTACCAGAGATTTTCTCATACACCATATGACATTTCACATTACTTTCTAGCAATTCCCCCAAATGGCCTAACCTAGGGGCAACAAGTGTAGAATATCTCCATAAGTAATCAACCAATTAATATGTTAAAATATCTACAACAATTGAAATCACATCAATCAATCAACAGTTATCCTCCCAGATGACTATAGATAACAAATTTTGGTGTCGTCCCACGTTTGCTTCCTTTCACCATGGCCACCTATCTGGACCCTTCATTTTAATTCATGTTTTATGAATATTCCCATCTTTCCCATCTATTATTCCCATCCATCCAAAATTATTGCTAATCCTCATTAATTATCCCTTAATCTTCATTTCATTATCTAATTGTCTCTAAATTAACCTTAATCAATCCCAATTTTCTTCTCTAGGTTATTTATCATCCCTAAACTACCTATTTGTTCATCCCTAGGCTCCCCTTAGCCTTTATTTACTCCATTTCATACCTCACTTGCCCATTTCACTTCCCTATGCAACCCTAACCCGTCAATGCCTTCTAAAATCCTAATCCCACTCCTAATGGTCTTGATGCCTCAAGTTAGGCATCCTCCCACTGCTCAAATGGATGGTTCCCCATGATTAGCAGTGCCCCACCCTGGTCTTCGTCGACCCTATAAATCCACCTTCACCCCCCTTCCAAAGGGATGCATCATCAAAGCTTTCATGTGACTTGTGATCTTATCTTCATGTTTGAGCTTCTCTGCATCTATTTTAATCTTCTTCGAGTCCCTTTAAGCTTGTTTGCATCATTTGTGGATGCCTTGGGGATATCATCTTTTCCTTGTGTTGGTTTGTTTCATTTTTGCATCATTGTTATTACTATTATCAGTTACCAATGTTTTGTAGGTTTAACTACCATCAGAGATTCAAATCTAGCCTTCTCTTTTATCCATCTTGTTTACAGGTTGTCAATCCAGCCCATCCATTTCTGGCCTTTTCTAGGTCAACCCATATTTTCATCTCCCCTACTAGGTCACCATCAACCCTGTTTTTGTTACATCACCTATTTTTGGCACCTAATCCCATAACAGTCTGTCACTCATTTTTTGTGACCACATACTTCCCACATCCATCATTGTGTCACTCTGTCAATCTAGATCCACTTTTTCAGTCCCCAGTTTTCACAACCTCAGTTCAATCACTGTCAACCCGAGCCATATTTCTATCCTACCCATTTAAATCCCTATTTTCTTACATCTTTTTTATTTCCCCTATTTCATATCTTCTCTACAAGCTATCATCAGTTTCTATAGGCCTTTATCATTCTCAGATCTGCACACCAAACTTTTCAAATCTACATTTTGGTTATTGTTTTGATCCATCCACCCCAGTTGCCATCGACTAGACCTCTGCATCTTGGGTTGCCATCAACCCAGCCAGATATATTTCATTTTGTGTCAATCTAGACAATATTTTCACTTTCCTTTAAATTCTGTAAATTTTAGTTTTTGTTTAGTTCAAATTCTACATGTTATTTAGTCCTTTATCATTTATCATATCCTATTTTATCGATACAGGGGTTGACATCTGTGAAAATAAGTTCATGCTTCTTGGAACAGACTTCGTCCGGTAACCCCCTCATCTACCATCTAATCCATTTTCTTTCTAGTTATCTTTGTAGTGCATATCCATCAAGATTACAGAAAGGAGTTCATTTTACACCCATCCATCATCACCATCTTGATCCTAAGGTACCTTAAACCCTTGCATGTTTTCAATTACTTGATTTTCTTTAGTATGTACTTCACTAATCTGAATATGAAAGAGGAAAAAAATTCCAACAATGATGTAACTTGGGAATTACATCACCGCTTTCCTAAATGACCTAACATGGGAAGTTATTCCATACTTCGCAAGTGCTTCTAGATGACCTAACATGGAAACCAATACATGCACATTTCATAACACCTGTGGAGTGGGAGCAATGAGACGTCATTTTCATTCCTATGTTGCTCCTATATATGGGTTATCACGTTTGATCAAAATTTGGATCAAAATTTTTTTTTTAAATGATTTGGGTCTATCTAAAGTGGCTATATCTTTTAATGATGTGGTTAAAGTTAGAGAGTAACACTAGAGCTCTCTCCTTACACTCTTCCTCTAGCGATGGGACACCCAAATCCTTAGTTTTTTATATACATGTAATCAGGTTGGGAATTGATCACTCCCTTCCCCATCACATTTCCATCAATGACAAAAATCAAAATCTCCAATCATTTAATATTGGAATCATCAATTTCGTTTAGTGCTCCTCATAATGGTCACACGTCCCTTGATACGCTGCATGGATCAACACGTTGATCCATGGTTCACCATGTAATATGTTCTCACTCGGCATGTACTTCTACTACACTCTTTGTGTACTTCAGTGACATGGGATTCTTTGGATGATGCAGGAGCATCCATTAAGAAACATTGAACTGCAAGAATTTAAGCCTTGGTGTCAATGTGATTGCAAAAGAGCTTCAAAGGTTCAAAAAACTTCATTTGAGACATTTCAAAATAGAGGAGAAGGTGGCAAATTCAAATTTCTCTTCTTATATGTTTTCCCTCCAAAAAGAGATGTTTGAAAATTTAAATAATTAAAATGTGTGAATGGTCCTAAGAGAGTGATAAAAGTAATTCTAAGTGTTGTAAAGTGTTTTCATAGTCCTCTAGGTGTGATAGTGCATCATTACAATGCTTGAAAAAATGTAAAAAGGGAAAAATCGGTCCTAAGGAGTCTTAAAAGAATAGTTATATAATAGTTAGTTAGGGTATGCAAGTATGGTAGTTTGAATATAATAGGAAGTTAGAGAAAATGGGATTCATTCCTCATGCTAGGAGGAAGGGAGAACAAGGACAGAGCATGATTTTGTATGAAGCTTGAGGAAGAGGAATATGAAGTTGATGTATAAACATATATCTCTGATTATGGAGCATCTTTCTGAGTTTTTGATATGGTGAATTAATTCTTCTTTCTTTCTTGTATGTTTGAGCCACCTGTACGAGTGTTTTGTGACCATTTGTTATGGATATGAGAACTTAAAATCTCCTATTCTGAATATGGGAATAAGGTAATTTGTATTTGTTATGATCGTGTTTAATTTTGCAATTATATCTTGAAGGGATTAACTTGTTACTCATGTGCAATAATTATGGAGAATCATTTTTCAAGCCCTAAATAGACATTTTGCATAGTGATTGACAACATGCTCAAACCTCTTTGTGACAGTGGCTAGGATTTTGATATTGTGCATGTACTTAAGACTACATAGACTGTGATTGTGTTGTGACAATGAATGAATGTAACATGAGAGAATAAGTCTAAATTTGTGTTCTTGCATGAATGATGAGTGCATAGTTTCCATTGATAAGAAAAGAGTGTTTGTCCTTTATTTGTTTCATGCTTGAAAATATCCTAGGCAATAAGTTTGTAAATGAGACTAGAAAAATGTAACACCCTCAACAATTGATATATTCCTCTTTGCATTCAAGTGTTTACATGTGATTTTTTGGATAAAGATGTGTTCTTTTGGCTATTGAAGATCATGCTTGATTGGGATAAATATTTTTTGTTCTTAAAAATTATTAGACTAAAATTATATGGTTGTCAAACATCCATTTTCACTTCAGAAAGATGAGCTGCAATCTAGTATTAAGAGGTGCAGACTTATTTCTTCTTCTGACTCATCCTTGGATCAATTTCAGTGATCCAAGAAATGTTTTAAGTCTTCTTCATAGACTGAATGGTAAAATTGACATTCAGTAGTTTAAGGAATATAGAAGACTGAATTTTGCATGAAACTAATTCTTGGCCTTGTTACAACGTGTTTTCGTTCAGTTGTATGTTTGTGCCTAGGTCTTTGGTGATTGATCTTGGCAGGACATTAAGGACTTGAGAAAAATTCAATTCTCTTTGGAGAAGTTCAGAGTCCTAAAAATCTAAGGACTATCCTAATGGTAACCTAAGCTAGGTGAGAACAGCTAAGTTCTAGCTATGTTTACTTATGTGAATATTGTTCTAACCTAAGTCTCTTATTCTATTATGGGGTTGGCATCCTAACCTAAGTGTTATGCTAAGAGAGTAAGGGAAGAGTTACTAAGGGGGATACTACGCTATTTTAGCTACTACCTATTACTAAAGGGTTATGATTTGAACCTAACCCAAGGTGGGAATTTTAATGACTAATGTTCTAAGACCTATGTTGGTAATTTTTAAATTAACCTAAGTTCTATTTGAATCTAACCTAAACTAAGGGGAACCTAAAGGGGTCGCATGACATATGGGCGATGGTTCTAATGGCTTTTAAATGATTTGAAAGGGGGTTTAAATGATAAGGTACTACCAGATTTGGCAGAGGGCCAGTGGACTTGGTGGAAGCCTACGTGGAAACTCCACTAACGGATGGAATTGTGTTGTTGTGTTGAAATGGCATTCACCAAATTTAAGTGGTGGTGGCAAGGAAAGGTAAGCAGGAATTTTGGTTTAAGTGGAATTTATGACATTTATGAGCCGTAGTCTTCACATGCAAACCATCTTGGAAACATAGGAGGCAGGTTTGTAGGAGGTCATTTGGTTTTTGTTGCATGGCAGATTTTGCTCTGCATGGAGCTAACTGGTTCTTTAAACCAGCAATTTGACCTTCAGTTCAAAGCTATTTTTGGTTTTTACGATCTATTTTCAATTGAAGGAAAGTATATGAAGCTTGGAAGGAAAAGATGTTTCATTGTTGATCTGTTTGTGGATGAGAAAAAGAGATGGAAGGTCGGCTGGAAGTATCCTCCGAGTTCATGGAAACGCTATCAGGCATGATAGGCTCTAAATATTAAAATTCTTTGCGTTATTCTAAATGATTCATTAGAACAAATCTGCTCTCATGAGATTCTTGTTGTTCTTGTCTATCTGGTTATTTTTGCTTGATGGGTTTTGTGGATCATTGTGTATTTGATTTAAATCCATGGACAAAATAGTATTGTTTGGAAATTGTCTCTCTTGGTGTGAGTTTTATGACTGCATGCAAGTGACATTGGTATGCGAGAATGTGTTCTGTATCTCTGCTTTGCAATATTTATCTTGTATTCGAGGTTATGGAGCTTGATCTGATTGTCGTGAAAATATATGGATTAGAATTCAAGGAAAACTTCAGTTCTATTTTATATTGCTTCTGGGTTGCGTTCTTTGGATGCAAACTCGATGTTGAAACTGTTATCCAAAATGTGCCCCTACTCATTTTTGTGGCTAACTCCTTGTGTTCTGAGCCTCTCTTGTGAATCAGAAGCCACTATTTTTGGTTTTTAGGCACTAAAATGCTTTATTGAACTGGCACCATTGCATGGAGCTCTCTCTCAGTTTATCACTGTAAGGTCACAGTTATCCTTCTAACTTGTGATAGTTTTGAACGTTGTGGCTCGGTGAAGTTCTGGTAGGAAAATTTTCGACATTGGAATCTCAGAGCCATTAGGAAGCTACCACGTGTCCCAGGAGGTGGCGGAGAAAAGAGCTTTTAAACTTATGATTGATATATTTCAATTCTATCTAGGACATTTTTTGTATTGGGTTATTCTTTTGTTAAAAAGTTTAGCTTATAGCCAATCATTTATTTTGTACACGTCACTCACCAGGAGACTGGCAAAGTGAAAACTTGTTGCTGAGTGTTTTGCTGTAGGAAAATCTTTTGAGTTTTGACCCGAGCCAAGAACGGTAGTGCCACGTGTCCAATGTTGCAAAAAATTGTCTTATTTTTGACCCGTATCGACTCCCTTGAAGGATGATACTGATGTGAGAATCAGATCATGCCACGTGGCATTTTATTTTCCCAGTATGGGGATTTTTGAAGAAAAAATTCCACATTTTGGTTAAAAGAGGTATATTTGGTACTGAGTCACCACTGTCTCTATTCGTGGTTGTGAAGTTTTTTTTTGCCCTAAATCTTCACTCTGTTCCTATTGTTTTGGAACTATGATCTGAAACATCTCCTGTATCTGGCATATCAATGGAAAGTTCTGGTGCAATCCTCTCTCAATTGTCTCTTTGGTCAATTTGAAATCTAGGTCTAGTTTGAAGGGAGATTGTGATATTACTCTTCTGGTACACTGCCCATGGATAGGAACTGACGTTTCAACTTCTCTATTTTAGTTGTATTATGGTTCGCATTCTTCTCCAGCATGGTCACGAATGTCGGGGGACCTTTTTGTCAGGTCATTTATTGTGAAGTCTTTGAGAGTCTTCAGTTTTGGGTTCAATGAGGCAATGGCTGAAACATTATCGTTTCACGTATTTGGAATGTCACTCTGGACTTGACTCAGTGCATTGTAAAACCCAGATCTTGGACTTATTTTTCAGAATGGGAACACGTTTTTTACACAGCAAGGCTTCTGTATTCACTTTGAACAAGTGATTTATGGCATAGTATCAGACCTTCCAGGGTTTGTAACAGGTATGTTGTCTATCCTGAATCGGTGTTGAAATTGGAACTTCTTCTTCAGATGTACAAATTGATCATAATGCATTGGTTTTTTGAATGCTTATTATGTTACTTATTTTTATGCCCTTGGATAGGCTTCAATGTTCAAACCCTTGTTTACAGCTTACTCGAATCCATTTCGAAATGAGTGATTTATCTTGACCTGTTGGTCTGACTTTATGTCGAATCATTAATGAGCAAGATAGTGTTGACCAGCTAGTAACTGGTAAGGTTTTGCTATTATCAGTTCATTGATACTTAATAGTTTGCATTGTCTGTATGACTAGTCTCCTTGCTAGTTTATATGGAAATGAACGGGTTTGTCACTTGTACTCCTTATGCTTTTAATAGATCTAATCAGAGGAGTTTGAGAATAACAGCCTCTAATCTAGAGCTGCCTCTCTCATCTTGTGAGTCCCACACTTGTTGAGAGGTTTGAATACTGTGCATTGAAACTGGATGCCCTAAACATGAATAGTTGGAACCTTGGAAGTGCATCCAGATGGCCTGCTGTCTGATGTTGCTATAACAGGAACTTCCTGTTTGGATTATGGAATTCGTGTTTTTTGCTATCATTCTGAATGGATTGACTATGTTAGCAAACTTATGTATTACTGGAAAGGTTTCTTGGACTTTGTAATTGTCATTGTATTCACATTAATTTATTTGTGAAGTTCGTGAACACTTGTGTGTAAAGCTTGGGTTTCGAATAATGTACTTCTATTTAAACACTTAGTGTTAAGAGCTTGCATTCAGGTTGATTCATCCTTGAATCTATCCTGGTATGCTTCATATTGGGTTATTCTTTTAGAAATGATTAAGTTATAGTGGTCATTACTAGAGTGAATACTCACTAGGGAATTGTGTGGGAACTTGTTGAGTCAGTTTAATTCTCTCTTTCAAGCTTTGGAAATGGAAACATCTTAAGGACTGTTGAACTTCTATTATGTTTTTGATATGTCTTCGACTTTTTTTCGAGATAGTATGAGCACGGGAATTGGAGGAATGTTCTTCCCACAGCTTTTAGAAGAAACCCACGCATTTTGGGTTGACTGTGATAAAGTCATGTACTAAGTGATTGCACTATCTGTAATTTCGTGGTTGTGAAGTTCTGTTTTGATATTCCATTGCTTATTGCTTGGAATTTAAGACCAAGTGCAGCTTCTGTATTGGACGTTTTGGGTTCTAGCTCTCCCAAACTCTTCTGTCTCTTTTAATTAAATCTAGGTCTTTTGAAAGAATTTTGATATTACCTTGGAACACTGAAATAATAGGAAGGATTCCTTCTCTATTCAGTTGTATTAAGTTGATTCTTTGAATCACGAATTGTTTACCTTTTTTGGTATTTATTGTGAAGTCTTTGTGAGTCTTCATGTTTTGGGTTCGTGGGTAATTCTAAAACTTATCATTTATTATTTTAGGAATGTCACTCTCGACTGACTCAGTGATTGAGTCTTTGGCTTCTTTCAAGAATGAAAATTTATATTCTTATTCTTTTGAGATCTTTATATATATCATTCAGGGTCTGCAGTATGTTGTCATCCTGAATCAGTTTGAAATTGGAACTTCTTGTTCAGTTGAACAAAATGATCTATCATTGGTTCTTTCCTTATTATGTTACTTCTTTTTCTACCCTTGGATAGGCTCAATGTTCGAACTTAGCTTTACTCAAATCCATTTTGAGATAGTGATTTCTCGTGACCTGTTGGTCTACCTTGTTCGAATCATTGATGGAAATAATGTTGAGAGCTAGTAGCCAATAAGGTTTTGCTATTAAGTTCATTGATACTTATAGTTTGACTATTGTTGACTAGTCTTGTCCTAGTTTATATGGAAAGGAGTGGGTTTGTCACTTGTACTCCTTATCTTTTGTGAAGAATATGAGTAGAGAATAACTCCTCTTTGGAGCTGCTTTGTTTTTGAACATTGTTGTTTGTTATTTGATTGAAAATTCTAACATGAAGAGTTGGAATTGGAAGTTATAGTTGGACTGTTCTGGTTTTCTGTACCTTCCTATTTGGTTATGGAGTTATGTTTGATGTATATTCTAATTGATTGAATGTGCAATATTGTTATCCCGGAAAGGAACAGGTAACTCATGTTATAATCTGGTTTGTTTTCTGATGTTATAGGTTTGGGGCAGGTATATAATGGTTCTTTTTATTCCTTTACTTATGATTTAGGTGAATCATCCTTGAAGGAACCATGTTGTATACATTTATTTTGTCTCTTAGAAAAGATAAATGTGGTATTCTATTAGGATAGAATTAAGAAATAATGGATGGCAGGATTATTGTTGTTTACAAGCCATTGATAGAATTAATAGAACTTAAGATCTTAGGTAGATATTGTTTATTATATTCTTCTCTTCTTTTTAAAGTTGATCTAAGTTTATTAATGTACTTCCTTTCTTTTATTATCATATATGTTGATTTTATGATGACTTAATTATCTCATTAAAGCAGTGTTGCTTTAATGAAACAATTAGTGGAATGCACTTCGTTTTAATGATTAGTGCTTATCATGCTCATTTCATTGAACTAACCCGTGCTAGCTATTTTTGCAGATGGATGACTTAAGTGGTAAAAGAAGGAAAAAACTTATATGATGCATTGGCTGATATATGTATAATTCTTAGTAAAGAATTCTAATTCATTCTTTTGTTGAATTGTAAAAGAAAGTTGTATACTTTATTGTATGAAGGTTGTTGTTATGCAGTATTCCTAAAGAGCATAGTCTTGTAAATTTTATAAGTTGTAATGATGAATTGCAAGTTGTGATTTATTTGCATTGGTTGTGAAAATTATCTCGTACTTTTGTAAAGAAGATGAAAGTTCCATCATGTTGATATTCTTTATATTATGTTATGCTTATCTTTTTATCTTTGATAAAATGGATAATGGGAATTAGTTCAATTTCCCTATAATGAAGTAACTTGTTGAGTTGCATAATATGATGTGTTTATCTAAAACAATTTAACATAATAAGGTGATGCATAATGAACATGCATTAAGAAATATGGACATTGGGAATGATATATCCTAATACTTAAACATGTAGAGAAAGATTATTTCTCTCTCTCAATTGAATATAAACCTAAAAGGTTTGGAGATATATTACATATTTATTAGACTTCATTTTTATGAAGTCTACTTTAATTGGTTATATTCGGATTGTTAAACCTTTCTAAAAGTTAAGGTACATTTTAAATGAAACTTATGATAAATGTTGTCCTGATTTGGTTAATTGTCGTTTAACTGAGAAAGGAACATTAAAAGCAACCATAAGTTTAACGAAGTTCTTCATGGACTAAATGAAGGACAAATTTAGGAATAGAACTTATTGAGTGTTGGATTAGGGTTTAGCAGGGTTGTTGTAATCAAGAAATAATCCAAACTAACAACGTATTAACAATCTCCTTGGGGTATGTACATCTCGATGAGGTTTGCAGTTTCTGTAGGATGTTGGCACACACATGAGTAGGGTTGTACTTTCAAGAAGACTTGGGTCTTCTCGAAAATACATCGTTGTAGTTGACATGTGGCATCACCCTTCCGCATTGATCATCTAGATCTACACACAATAGGAACTCAAACTTGAACTTAGTTTCTCTCTAGGTCAGGATAGGAGCATATTTAGGATAGGAATTAGCTTCTAATGGCTTAGGGTATGTTGGCACATCCGATCGACTTAGGTCAACCAAGTATGCCATTTACCCTAAGCCATTGTGAGCATCTTCCTATAATAAGTTATGTTTCTATCTAGGGCTAGGGTTAAACCTGGGACAAGTGGACTGACGGTAGTCAGTAAAGACCAATCTGTGATAATTGAGGAGTGAGGTGAAGGATATATTCCAATATGACGAGTATGCCATCTAGGAATAATGACATACACAGTATGTTGTAAATCTTTGGCCAAAGTATTGCAAGCTGTTGGTTGCATTGTCCTATGTCACCAAGTTTAAAACAACGTGATATCAGATGAATATTGGTAACAAATATTCAGATATGTTCTTTAAACAGATCACTCAATACCCGGTGTAGGGTAGGAAAACCAAGTATACAATATGTATTCAATACATAAGATAACATAAATAGATCGGTAGATTACCGAGTTATGGAATGAATATATCGGTGGATCACCGAGTCATTACAGCTGCATATGGTTAGCTATTTGAATTCAATTGGCATGGAATGTTTGTTCTAAATTATGCTTACATTTAGAACAGTGAACATTATATCTAAAAAAAAATTCCCTTGTTTCTAAAGTCTTAAAATGGGAATGTTACACTCTTGGACTGTGCCAACACTAATACATTATAAGATAACTATAAAGTGTCAAAGACAAAGTGTATGAGCACATTCGGACATGTTTTTCCTTGATAAGCATGCAATTTTGTAATTACATATTTAAATGTTAGAAATGTAAACACTCAAGAAGGATTTAGTAATTAGTTCTTTTGGGAATGACAACAGTTTGGATATGATTTCCTTGCCATAAGACAGTTCATCACAGTAGTAAGTCTAATTAATACATCTCTCTGAGATCTTTCTTGACTTTCTCATCTCTACACACTATTTTTCAACAACATTAAGGAATTATTAACTAATCCTAAGACAATAAATTCTAGTTGTGCATTAGTTCACTAGGCCAGACACTAAATTTTACATTCCACCATAAGTTTGGGCAAAACCATATAGGTTTGCGGATAGAGTGGACTATGATGTCCTATGTCCATTTGTATGGATAAGTTAATTATTATATTGGAGACATAGGTCTTATGAAGATTTGCATATAGGGAATATTTTCTAAGGGAACATACAATATACTTTGAATGGAAGAACAAAAGACCATTTATAATTCTAGATAGGTTTTCCTAAAACTACTTATGAAAGATTGAGTTGGCAGAGGGCATTGATATCAAGGATAACATATTGAATGTGGCACATCTTGTATAAAGCATGCCAAGATGGTTAAGAGTTTTTAGACACTAAATTTAGTAAGTTATCCTTTACCAATGTTCAACTTTGGCTGAATGTTTATATGCTAAGACAAATGATCACATTCTAAGCATAATCAATTACATCTTAAAAAAATCTCTCTGGATCAAGAATTTCTACACTCTGCCATGTTGTATCTATTTAGAAAATAGCTTGAATCGACTTCAATGAATTAATTGTTAAATCTAGGTATCATGGATAAATTTAGCTTTTTTACATCACTATCTTCCTAAGTAAAACCATAAGCAATATTGGAAAATCCATAGTAGTCCTAACCAATTTATCCACGGTAATACATTTCAAACTAAACTCTTTTTCCAATTTGAATAGTCTTATTATAGTGTTGTTGAATCTTCCTAGGTTGGTTTTAGGGATGTGGAGTCTAACCTGTTAAAGCCTATATAAGCAAGTTAATGAAACTCATAACTAACCTTGGTAGGATATCATAAGCTCATTACAAATATCAACAATGAAGTACTCAAGGCTTTCCAAGGAAATCTCCCTCAAGTAATTATAGTATCAATTATAACAATCAGTGCATCAGGTTTGAATGCATTCATACCAGTGTCTAAAGAGTTGTATTTCTCATGTTTTAAAGAACTGAAAGGTCTTAGAGCCATGTAATTAACAAGAACAAGTCTCTGAGAATCGAATCAGAAACGAGGCACCACGAAGTAGTTGCACTCCAACGGAATCGTGATAGCTCCAGCGATTGCAAGAAAGAATTGATCAGTAATGGAAGAACTTGCTCAACAGAAACAAAGCTTGCATAGAGGAAAGACAGCGGAGTGTCTTGGCATGCTCATAAATGAATAGTAAAGGGGTACATATAGGGTGCTGAGTAACCCTAGTGCATGACACACATGAAACCCTAAACCTAACCCGTGTGAGATGACCCTCCAATATGAGATGAAGACACATAGGATAACTCACACTAACACCCCCCCTTCATTGAAGCTGGGGTAGCGCTATGATGAGTCAGATGGAATAGGAAGACACTCCTAAACAACTAAGAAAGATGTGTCAATGGGGCCCGGCAACTAAAGGCCTGATAAGGTGCCCATATACAAACACAATCTTCCTAGAAGAAGAAGAAGAAAAGAAGGACTACATAGCCCGAAGAAGATGAGCAGCTGCAGAAGACCTCACCCCAAGAAGAGACTGTAAGTGAAGAAACTTTATCTCAGTGAAGGGCTTGGTGAATAAATCTGCAATCTGATCAGCTGTCTGAATGTACTGAATGTCGATGATACCATCATGAATAAGCTCCCGTATGAAGTGCATATGGATCTCAATGTGCTTCATCCACTGATGCTGAACTGGATTTCTACAAATAGAGATAGTGCTCATGTTATCACAGTAGATAATGGTAGGCCACCGAAAGTGGATGCCAAACTCTGTCAGAATACCCTGTAGCCAAATAGCTTCTGTGGCAGCGTTAACTGCTCCTCTGTATTCTGCCTCTGTAGATGATATCACAATTGCATTCTGCTTCTTGCTAGACCAACTAATAGGACCCGAACCAAGAGAGAAACTGTAGCCAGAAGTAGATTTCTGATGATCTAAGTCACCGGCCCAATCAGAATCTGTGAACCCAATCAAGTCAATATCTACCCCTCCATGATAGTGAATGCCATCAGCATAAGTGCCATGAACATAATGAAGGATCCATTTAGCTACTTTCCAATGCAGCTCATGTGGCTCCTGCATGAATCTGGACATGATCCCAACAACATACGATAAATCCGGTCGAGTGTGAGTCAAGTAAATCAAGCTCCCCACCAACTGTCGATAAAGAGTACCATCAACCAAGGGAGTAGAGCAATCTGAAACCAACTTAACCCCGGAAAGAAAAGGAGTAGGAGAAGACTTGCAATCAGACATCTGAAAATGAGCTAGCAAATCAAGAGCATACTTAGGTTGCGAAATCAAGATTCCTGAGTCAGATTGTGAAATCTGGATCCCAAGGAAGTAATGAAGCAGACCTAAGTCAGTCATGGAAAACTTGTTGGCTAAGGAGATCTTCACAGAATCAATAATAGAGGAAGAGCTGCCTGTGATCAACAAGTCATCAACATATAGAACAAGAATGAGTATGGAGTCATCTTGCCATAGAATATAAACATTTGGATCAGAGTGACACCTAGTAAACCCTGATGTAAGTAAAAAGGAGTCCATCTTGGCATACCAAGCCCGAGGGGCTTGTTTAAGGCCATAAAGAGACTTCTTTAACTTACAAACGAGGGAGGGATCTTGGACATAACCCGGAGGTTGTTCCATATAGATCTCTTCCTCTAGGTCACCATGAAGGAAGGCACTCTTAACGTCCATTTGATGGACTTTCCATCTGTTCGCTTGCGGCAATGGCTAGGGTCAGTCGAATAGAAGTCATCTTCGCAACCGGAGCAAAGGTTTCTGTATAATCAACCCCAGCTATCTGGGAGAAACCCTTAGCTACTAATCACACTTTAAACTTTTCGACGTCTCCATCTACTCCATACTTTGTTCGGAACACCCACTTACACCGAACGATTTTTCTTCCTTTCGGAAGAGTGGTGAGATCCCAAGTATCATTCTTCATGAGAGAGGAATACTCCTCATCCATGGCAGAATCCCACTCAGGAATACCAGAAGCCTCCCAGAAAGACTGTGGATCAGAAGCAGAGGTGAAGAAAGAGTGGGGTCCAACGAAATCTGAGCGAGTACGTCTCATATCCGAAGTATCTCCAACTAAATCTCCAGCACTTTGCAAAGTTTTCCTAGCCCAAAGGGGACCAGGAGGATCAGGCTCAGAGTCAGAAGATTCTTCACTTGAGTGAGAAGGGACATAGTCCTCATCATCACTACTGTCAGAATCAGAAGACTCAAAGGTCTGATGGTCAGAGGATCAGGAAGAGGAGCACGCTCAACAGTATCATCATCTGATGAGTCAGAATCTGAATCAGCGAGCTGAAGAACCTCAATAGGTGGAGAAGTAAAAGTCGAAGAAGACTCATCAAACTTAACACTTCTCTCAATATACAGCTCATGAGAAGTAGGATTCATCAATCGATATCCCTTCACGCCATCAGGATACCCTACAAAGATACAAGGTTTGGATTGTGGTTCCAAGGCCTTGCGTTTCTTCTTGGGAATCCAAGCCATAGCCTTGGATCCAAAGACTCGAAAGTGCTCAACATCAGGCTTGCATCCAAACCAGGCTTCAAAGGGTGTCATCCCTCTTACTGCCTTGTGTGGAACATGGTTCTGAATGTAATTTGCACAATTCACTGCTTCGGCCCAATACTGCGGAGGAAGAGACTTCGAGTGAATCATACAAGTGGCCATCTCCTTAAGAGTATGGTTCTTTCTTTCTGCGACTCCATTCTGCGAAGGGCTATAAGCAACTGTATGCTGCAAAGAGATCCCTTCAGAAGTACAGAAATCCATGAACCTATTGTTTACATATTCACCTCCATTGTCAGTTCGAAGAACCTTGATAGACCATTCCACCTGTTTCTCAGCAAGAGCCTTAAAGTCCTGAAAATGTTCAAAGACTTCAGACTTAAGCTTAAGAAAATATACCCAAGTATATCGCGAATAGTCATCAATGAAGGTTAGCACATAAAGAGCTCTAGTAAACGAAGGAGAAGGAAATGGACCAGAAACATCACTGTGAACAAGATCCAAAGGACGAGTGGCTCTCCAGGATTTTCCTTTGTCAAAGTTCTTTTCAGGATGCTTTCCAAGGGTACAACCCTCACAAAGACCCTTAGAAAACTTGACGCGAGGCAACCTATTGAATATTTCATTTTGGCTCAATTGTTCAAGGTAGCGATAATTTAGATGTCCAAAATGCTCATGCCATAGCTTACTAACCTCATTTGCATGAGTGAGCAAGGCAGTGGGCATAGAATCAGAAGTAAAGTGGGAGAAGGTGTACAACCGTGAATGGTGATCTGCCTTTCCCTCAGCCACTGTAGTGTCATTGTTAAGCTCACGAATAATCACCGAGTTAGGACCAAATTCCACTCGCATTCCTTCACCAAGGTGAGTAATTTGGTAAACCGATAGGAGATTGGTAGAGAGATCAGGAACACTCAACACTTGGTTAAATGTTCCCCCATCCATCTCTACCGATCCACTACCGGAAACTGACACTGTCGTGTCATTACCCATCGTGATTTGGGACATTCCACAAGGTTCGATGTTGGAAAACTCAACATGTGAAGAACCCATGTGGTGCGAGGCACCAGAATCTATAATCCATGTCGATGAAGGAGCAACTCTGGCTACAAGGGCCTTTCCTTTCTTCTTATCATTTTTAGCACCTTTTGCAGCAGAAGACTCGGCCTTCGGAGCACTTTGTTTTATGGATTCAGGAACACTTATTTTATTCTTCTCAAGTAAATGAAATAAGTGATCAATCTGTTTCGTAAAATAGTGTTTCTCGTCGTGACCATAATTCTTGCAATAGGAACACAAATACTTGCTTTTCTGTGCCTTAGGCTCAGAAGTCGAAGTGTTTGTGTCATTTTTAGGTTTGGTCTTGGTTTCTTTCTTAGGTTGATCCTTTGTTTCTTTCTTCTTTTCAGTCTTCTTTCCCTTGCTAGTACTTGCTACAAGGGCATGTGACTTGGACTTGAGAGACCCCATTTGAATGAGTTTGTCCTGTTCTCGAATGAGTTGGGATGAAAAATAGTCAAAGGAGGGCATAGTCCAAGTATCGCCCAAAGCAACTTTTGTAGCGTAGAAAGTTGACACGAAGACAGAATATTCGGGACCTAGCTTAGAGAGAATCGACAAGATCAGTTGAGAATCTTTCTTTTCTACTTGACATCCTTTTAACAATAATCTAATGTGGACAAATTTTGAGAAGAAAGCTTGTAGGTTTTCAAAGTCACTAGGATTTAACCCTAGTAGTTCATTTTCCAACTCATGCACTCTCATGTCATCTAGTTGTCCAAACATCGCATCCAACATTTTCCACGCAGATTTAGGTGTTTCAGATGCCTCAATGTGGAAGAGCAAGTCAGGAGAAACAGACATGCAAAGAAGACCTAAAGCTTCATCACTACGGTTTAACCACTTAGATTTTTCAGGTTCGTCATCTGGTTCAGTCTCAGTTCCCATGGTGATGTGGAATAACCCTTTACCCCTTAGTTTCATTATTATTTTTGATCTCCATTCGAAAAAGTTGAACGGCGTAAGCAAAGGAATTGAAAGTGCATCCATAGTGAGAGAGAGAGAGAGAAAGAAATGCAGAAAAGAAACACAACCACCCAGGACAATAACAACCCCCCTGCTTTCGGCACTTTATAGTTTAGTGCGTTGATTACAATCGGGTCCGTGCGTGTGGTTTGAAACACTTGGTAACTCATCTTGCAATTAGCGTAATAACGCGCAAGAGAGGAGACCACAACAGTGTTTCGTGGAGCGCAACAAAAAGGACACCGTAAACAAGCACAAGCAAAAAATAGAAAGGAGGCGAAAGCCAACCCTGGTGGTGAGAAAAAATGTCTCACGTCGTAAAAGGAAACCCCCTTGCTGCAGACTGTGGCGGACGCGCTCACTAGTCGCAAGCAATAATAAGGGTGAAATACAAGGTTTGGGAACTCAAGGAGTTCAGATAGTCTTCAGAACGCCAGAAAAGAGCTCAGAAGGCAAAGAGGTGCATGAAGTGTCACTGCACACTTGAGCGCACGATTAGAGAAAAAAAAAACGACAATAACGCCTAAATTTTACCATTTGGAAACGCCCAATTTACTATTTTTAGAGCTATTGGAGTTTTTAAAAAAATGATAAAAAAGTTATTTAAATGACGATTTTTAATTACTAATCGTAAATAGCAAAAATTAATTTGTAATTAATAAAAAATAGATTTAATTAAATTAAATCTAATTAATTACAAAAAAATTAATTAAGATCTAAAAATTAAATCCTAATTAAGATTAAATTTTTAAAAAAACTTTAAATATTTAAATAAGATCTAAAATTTTTAAACTTTAAAAAAAAATCTAATAAGTAAAAAAAAACCATAAGTTTTTTAAAAAAGATTTAAATTTTTAAAAAAAAAATTTTTTAAAAAAAAAAAATTTTTAAAAAAGTTTTTAAAAAATTAATTTAAAAATGTTAAAAAACTTTTTTTTTTAAAAAAGTACCATTTTTTTTTTAAAAATAGAAAGTTTTAAAAAAACATTAAAAACAAAAAAAAGAAAAACCAAAAAAACATTTTTTTAAAAAAACTTACCAAAAAAAAAAAGCAGTTTGAAAAATTTGAAGAACCAAAAAAAAAACTTAAAAAAAAAACTTACCAAAAAAACCAAAAAAAATTAAAAAAAGACAAAAGGAAAGCTTGCAGATGTAGGGTTTTGCAGGGCAGTAGGGAAACAAAAGTCCGTGGAAAGTTGGAAGGGTAGGGTTTGGTTTGGCGGAAACGCAGGTTTGGGGGGGCAAAGTTTTATCAGTGAGGAGGGGCAGTGTGGGGAGGAAGCAGGAGGCCATGGAAAAAAACAAAAAGCAAAAAAAAATGTAAACGCATGGCACAGCAAAGGGCACAAACACGTGCACGATAAAAAAAAAACTAGAGACAAACAGGTAAACGCCACTTCAAAAACAAGCCCACTGGGCAGGTAGAGAAACAGGTCCAAAAAAAAACAGTGGGTATGCACAAGCCAAGGAGCAAAAAAGAATGGAATAAAAACAAAAAATGTCCTCCTTAAAAAAAAAAAATGAAGACAACAACAGCTCAAAACACGAAACAAAACTACTCCAAAACAGAAAAAAAAACTGTATTCTAAAAACCAGAAAAAGAAAAAACACAAAAACCAAAATAGAGATCTAAAAAAATTTCACTTCTAATTTTAAAAAATTAAAAAACTAGAAATAATCTCTATTTTGGCTGAAAAGCCAGATTTAGCTGTAGCTAGCTAAATGTGGCTGTAAAACCCTGAAACCTCAAGGAATAAAACCTGCACATGCACAAAAAAGGCACCAAAAAACTGACACAACTTTCCGAGAAAGCTTGTTAGAGAGATTAGCAAAATAATTCCAGAAAATAGTGATCGAAAAACTTGCATGTAGAGTAAGAAAACGAAACCAAGAAAGAGTAATCGCAACTAAAAAATAACGAGTGCACGTTTACTCAATCTCAGCTCTGATACCATGAAAAGAGTTTGCGAGAATCGAATCAGAAACGAGGCACCACGAAGTAGTTGCACTCCAACGGAATCGTGATAGCTCCAGCGATTGCAAGAAAAATTGATCAGTAATGGAAGAACTTGCTCAACAGAAACAAAGCTTGCATATAGAGGAAAGACAGCGGAGTGTCTTGGCATGCTCATAAATGAATAGTAAAGGGGTACATATAGGGTGCTGAGTAACCCTAGTGCATGACACACATGAAACCCTAAACCTAACCTAACCTAACCCATGTGAGATGACCCTCCAATATGAGAGGAGGACACATAGGATAACTCACGAAGAAATAGAGGAAGCCATGAAATGAGAGCTTATGCAATCATAATAGGAAGAGAGTTACCATGTGAGAAACATGAAGAAGAGAATAGAGTTCTCATATTGGAGAACATAGTGAAAGAAGAAGAAAAGAAGTGTGAAATGAAGCATTCAATGAAGAAGGGTGGATAAGGGGGATAGTGCCCAAGAAAGAGGTACTCCTTGAGACATTTTGGTCTCTGATTTTTTATTCTAATTTTGTGTTTGCATGTGTGTATACAGGTTTGAAGGATTTTGTGAATAAAATCAAGAAGAATACAATGAAAATTTCAAATGAAAATCCAATAAGAGACTCTTTTGAGTCAAATAGACATGAAAGAAGAAAGGATCAGGTAATAAAAGCCTATGAGGAAAAGAATGAGGTACCTCAGCATGCTAATGAAGAGGGAGAAGAAACTACATATTTCTATGATGCTTTGGAAAGCATTCAAGAGAGAGAAGACAAAGAAAAGAGCAAAAACAAGAAGATAGAAGACAAGAAGGTAAAAGAGAAGGACATGGTCTCAAATATGATTCCAAATCAAGTATGGGAAGATAAAAATTATGATTTCCTTCATGCATGTATTAGTGAATTTTTTTATGTACAAGAGAACACAAAGAAAGGTGAAGATAAATCATCAAAATATGAGTTTAAGCATGGTTGTGTTATGCCTAAATGGATTAAAAATTATGTGGTTTGTGAACAAGAAATAAATTGTAAGGAAGAAACTAATGAGGTTGTGGTATGCAATGTAAAACAAGAGTAAAATGAAAGAAAAAGATCATATTTCAGTTTGAGAAAATCATACAGTGAAGGTGACCAAGAAATGAAGAGTGAAGAAAGAGCTTCTAAGCACAAACAAACCTATGAGATGAGAAAGAAGAGTGAAACTACAAGTGTATATTAGCCTAAAAAAGACAAGAAAACAAGTATGGAAAGTCAAATAGAAAACGGAAGAACCAAGAAGCCTAATGATTTGGCAAGTGAAGAAAATAAGCAAAGAATCAGGTAAGCATGATGAGTTGAATGTTTTGGTTAAGAAATTAAAGAATGGAGTATTTAAGGATGAGAATGAGCTCTTGTGAACACTAACATGCATGATAAGGAATATATGAATGAAATACAAGCAAAGGAAGATAGGGAAATGAATAAATATGAAGATGGAGTGAAGGTAAAGGAAGTGACAAATGATTCTTGTAAACTAACATGTGATTTCAAAGAAGAAGAGGACCAAATAAGTCCTAAATATGATGAAGCAGGTGAAGAGGAGAGAGTTATATTGTTAAATGAGGAAATTAAAATAATTTAAAGGCTACTTGGGATATGTACATGTTCAAATCAGCCAAGAGAATGCATTAACAAGTAAGAAAATGAAAAAGAAATGCAAGAGAAACTAGTGGCAAACTTGAATAATGAGAACTCTAAAGAGGGTGAAGATGAACTACAAGTTCAAAAGAAGGCACAAGAAGATAAATATGATGGAAATTAGTTAAAATAACAGGGATAAATAATAAATGGCATGAAGGATACAAAGAAATAAATAAATAAGATCAAAGTGAGACAAATTTGTCTCATCTTTTTGTAACTAATGTTGTTCCTAGTGGCATTTATAAAGGAAATATTTCAAGACTGGGCAAAGAAGATTAAAGAAATACAAGAAAATGAAGGGAATGCACAGTTGAGCTATGAGGGACAAGAGAATTAAGCTTATGAATAAGATTTAGAACACAATGAAGGTAAATAAAGCCAATTAAAAGCAACAAGAGACAATTCAAGAGAATAAAAGAGTGAACAAGAGCAGCATAAGAAAGAGAAATCATACTTCTTGAGTATACAAGCAAAGAAAATGGAAGAGAAGATGGTGAGGAAGAAGGAAGAGACAAGTAATGGACAGGAAAATAGAGAAACACTCAAGGCAAGCAATCAAATTCAAGAGATAAGCTTAGAAAAACAAGAATGTAAGGTGAGTGCATTTGATTCTTTGTTGGTTGACATTGAGAATGAATTGGATGAATTCCTTGAAATTGTAAAAAGTGATGTTGATTGTACAATTGAGGATAGTGAGCAAGAATGTAGTGACTTTTTTGTGAATGACATGGATGATATTTTGCAATATTAATTGGATGAATTGGATGGAAAGAAGAAAATTACAAGTACAACTGAGATTGAAGTGAATTCATGGGCATGTAGAGCTAGCAATAATAGTAAGGAACAAGAAATTACAGACTTAAGGCAGCTTGAGATAGTAAACAGGGAACAAGAACCAGTAAATGTGCAAGAAGATGAATATTTTGGTATAACAAAGGATGAATACAAGTTGAACATGGAGTACATAGTGATGAAAAACAACAAGGAACCTAAGGAAACAAATATTTTTGTTGTTATAATCCTTGTATGTGCAGGTATGAAGCATGAAAATTTGTGACTAGAGCAAAGATGAAAAACAAAGAGAAATGGAAGAAAGTAAAAAAAAATGGAAAACCAAAACCAACTATATGGGACCTGGTGGCCATGAGGACTACAAAGATAGTGAAAGAAAGATGAGGGGATTAAAGATAAGGTGTGAAAGTGAAGACAAGAACAAGAAAACAAAAAGTGTGATGCATGGTTTTTCTCCACCTTGGGAGTATGATGCAGGAGCATCCATAAAGAAACATTCAACTCCAAGAATTTAAGCGTTGGTGTCAATGTGAGTGCAAAACATCTCTAGAGGTTATAAAAATTCATGTGAGTCCTTTCAATATAGAGGAGAAGGTGGAAATTCAAATTTCTCTTCTTATATGTTTTCCCTCCAAAAAGAGATGTTTGACCATTTAAATTATTAAAAGGTGTGAGTGGTCCTAAAAGAGTTATACAAGTAATACTAAGTGTTATCATAGTCCTCTAGGTGTTATGTAGGACATGTGTGAGTGTTTGGGTGTGATGGTGCATCATTAAGATGCTTGAATTAATGTAAAAGGGGAAAAATCAGTCCTTAGGAGTCTTAAAATAGTAGTTATATGATAGTTAGTTAGGGTATGCTATTATAAGAGTTTGAATATAACAGAAAGTTAGAGAAAATGGGATTCATTCCTTGTGCTAGGAGGAAGGGAGAATAAGGAAAGAGCGTGATTTTGTATGAAGCTTAAGGAAGAGGAATATGAATTTGATGTATAAGCATATATCTCTGTTTATGGAGCATCATTCTCAGTTTTTGATATGTTGAATTAAGTCTTCTTTCCTTATTGTATGTTTGAGTCACCTGTAAGAGTGTTTTGTGATATTTTATTATGGATATGAAAACTTAAAATCCCCTGTTCTGAATATGGGAAGAAGTTAATTTGTTTTTGTTATGACAGTGTTTACATTTAGAATTGTATATTGAAAGGATTAACTTGTTACTCACATGAAATAAGTATGGAGAATCATTTTTCAAGCCCTAAATAGACATTTTGCATAGTGATTGACAACATGCTCGAACCTCCTTATGACAGTGGCTGGGATTTTGAGACTGTGTATGTACTTGAAGACTACATAGACTGTGACTATGTTGTGATAATGAATGAATGTAACCTAAGATAAGAATTCTAAATCCTTATCCTTTCATGAATGATGAGTGCATGTTTTCCATTTATAAGAAAAGAGTGTTTGTCCTCTATTTGTTTCGTGCTTGAAAATCTCCTAGGCAATAAGTTTGTGACTGAGACTAGACAAATGTGCACTGAGACTGTGCTTCCATATGACTTGAGAAAATAGTTTGAAGACATTATATTATTACCATGATAAGTATTCTAAAAGTTATTGTATTGTATGTTAGAGTGATACTAAGAAGGTTGTTTAAGAACCTAGTTCCTTTGTAGATAATTGTGCAACAACTAATAACCTCTATTTTCCATAAGACAGTCAAAAGTAGTAGTGTAAAACACTTGTTATGGGGCTAATTTTGGATTCTATCACTTATACATAGTTTCTTTAACCTTGATGAGGTCATACTTCCATAATAATCTAAATCCTTGTGTGATTTGGAGGAGAGACACTAAAAAAAATGACAAATTTTTTTATACCTATAGGTTGTGCAAAAGAACTAAGGATTTTTATGCCTCATTTGTGAAACCACAAGCTTATCTGGTAATTTTCTTACTAATATAGGTTTATGAAGACTCAACATATGCAAGATAGTGCCTTGAAATAGTTTACAACCAAAGTTATAATTGTCCTTGTCCTCTCCAGATTTTTAGAAGGCCAACTCAGAGTTCTATTAGGGTTTAAGGTTTTAAGTAGTAAATCAATGGATATTGAAGTGAAAATTTGTAGAAATCATGCCAAGAAGGTCTAAAAATATTTTCAAAAATAATTTTGATGTTCCACTGGTGAAGTTTGGAGAGAGAGATGACAGTTTTCCTCAAATCAATTGTACATTGTTAAAGTCCTTGTAGAGAAAGCCATAATACAAAGGAACCGGTATGTATTTGTGGATACCAAGGTTAACACTTCAAGAGAGTATTAATTAGCTTATCCAGTGTCTAAATTACCTTTTTTATTCATCTTTAAAGTACCATCATTAACATTTATGCATGACAGTCCTCTTTATAAGACCTAGTTAAGGGTTTAAAGACTAAATTGCAAAGAGGGAGCCAATAGGAGTTGAATGAAAAATTAGAACTTGAGATTGGAGAGCATGTTAGGTTGGATAAAAGTGAACTACTGAGACTCTTAAAACCTTCTAAGAACACTTACATCATTCTGACCAAGGTTGAAGTAGGGTATTGGGCCTTAAGGGCAACTTTGGAACAAGTTTTGACTAAGTGGTTACTGTGAATAATTAGATTGCTTGGAATGCATTTATATGGTGATTATGGTCATGTAGTAGGGAAATATTCTTCAAATTTTCCAAGGGTAACCCAAACCATTGTTGGCTTACTTAAGAAAAGAAGGTATAATGAAGCAACATGAATCAAGAAGGTAAGTGTGGGGAATTTGATTGAAGAATGAGTCTTGGGTAAGTATAGCAACATTTTAAGGCAAGGTATAGGCCAGATTAAATCATAATTTAAGCACTCCAAATAATAAAATTGACTCCATATGTAAGAATAAACCCTTATTGAGCTAATAATGATCTTCAGGAAAAGTAGAGCTAAGTATGGTGGATAATTGTCATCTTCTAACTTGTTGATATCTACATGAATGAGTTTATTTTCTCTACACCATTTGGTATCAAAGAGGACATACTAAAGGAAACAAGGATTTAATAAAGATTAGTGAAAGATATATTTTTTTGTTTTACAAGATTAGCTCTAGAAGAAGGACTCAAACCATGAAGGCAAAGAGTATGAAGAAAGGGTCATAAATGGAAAGAGAAATCTCATAGTTGAGAAGTGATTTACAGAGGTTGGAAGCTCTACAAAATATTTGGTTACAAGTAAGAAAACAGGTAAGAAGTCAAGACAAAATAGATCTAGGAGGATGGACATTGAAAAGGAGAATGAAGTGGCCAATCAAGTCACTTGTGAAGCAAGATAGAATAAATAGAGGAAGCCATGAAATGAGAGTGTATGCAGGCATAATAGGAAAAGAGTTGCCATGTGAGCAACATGAGGAAGATAAGAGAGTTCTCATAGTGGAGAACATAGTGAAAGAAGAAGAAAATAAGTGCAAAATGAAGCATTTAGTGAAGAAGGGTGAATAAGGAGGATAGTGCCCAAGAAAGAGGCACTCCTTGAGACATTTTTGTCTCTAATTTTTTATTCTAATGTTGTGTTTGCATGTGTGTATACAGGTTTGAAGGATTTTTTGAATAAAATCAAGAAGAAGACATTGAAAATTGCAAATGAAAAGCCAATAAGAGACTATTTTGAGTCAAATGGACATGAAATAAGAAAGGAGAACGTTATAAAATCTTATGAGGAAAAGAATGAGGTACTTCAGCATGTTAATGAAGAGGGAGAAGAAACTATAAAGTTTCATGATGCTTTAGAAAGCATTCATGAGAGAGAATACAAAGAAAATAGCAAAAACAAGAAGGTAAAAGAGAAGGACATGGTCTCAAAGATGGATCCAAATCAGGTATGTGAAGATAACAATTATGATTTCCTTCATGCATGTATTACTAAACTTTTTGATGTACAAGAGAACACAATGAAAGGTGAAGATAAATCATCAAAATATGAGTTTAAGCTTGGTTATATTGTGCCTAAATGGCTCAAAAACTTTGTGGTTTGTGAAAAATAAATAAAGTGTAAGGAAGATACTAATGAGGTTGTGGTATGCAATGGAAAACAAGAGGAAAATGAAGGGAAAATATCATATTTCAGTTTGAGAAAATCATATAGTGAAGGTGACCAAGAAATGAAGAGTGGAGAAAGAGCTTCTAAGCACAAACAAACCTATGAGATGAGAAAGAAGACTGAAACTACAAGTGTATATCAGCCTAAAAATACAAGAAATCAAGTATGGAGATTCAAATAGAAAATGGAAGAGCCAAGATGCCTAATGAGAGCTTGGCAAGTGAAGCAAACAAGTGAAAAACTAGGCAAGCATGATGAGTTGAATGTTTTGGTTAAGCAAGTAAAGAATGAAGTATTTAAGGATGAGAATGAGTTTCTTCTGAACACTAACATGCATGGTAAGGAATATATGAATGAAATACAAGCAGAGGAAGATATGAAAATGAATAAAAATGAAGATGAAGTGAAGGTAAAGGAAGTGACAATTGATTCTTGTAAACTAACATGTGATTACAAAGAAGAAGAGGACAAAATAAATCCTAAATATGATGAAGCAAGTGAAGAGGAGAGTGGTATCTTATTAAATGATGAAATAAAAAGTGTTCAAAGGCTACTTGGGATAGGAACATGTTCAAATAATCCAATAGAATGCATTAACAAGCAAGAAATGAAAAATAAATGCAAGAGAAACTAGTGGCAAACTTGGATAATGAGAACTCTAAAGAGGGTGAAGATGAACTACAGGTTCAAAAGAAAGCACGAGAAGAGAAATATAATGGAAATAAGTTTAAAATAATAGGGATAAATAAGAAATGGCATGAAGGATACAAAGAAATAAAGAAAGAAGATCAAATTTAGATAAATTTGTCCCATCTTTTTATAGCTAATATTGTTCCTGGTGGTGTTTATGTAGAAAAGATTCCAAGACTGAGAAAAAAAGATAAAAAATACAAGAAAATGAAGGGAATGCATGACTAAGCTATGATTAATAAGAGAATGAAGCTTATAAAGAAGATTTAGAACACATTGAAGGTAAAGAAATCCAATTCGAAGCAACAATAGACAAGTCAAGAGAATAAAAGAGTGAACAAGGGCAGCATAAGAAAGAGAAATCATACTTCTTGAGTATACAAGAAAATAAAATGGAAGAGAATATGGTGAGGAAGAAGGAAGAGACAAGTAATGGATAGGAAAATAGAACTTAAAATCCCTATGAGAACTTAAAATCCCCTGTTCTGAATATGGGAAGAAGGTAATTTATTTTTGTTATGATTGTTTAAACTTTTGTAATTGTATCTTGAAGGGATTAACTTGTTACTCACAAGAAAGAAGTATGGAGAATCATTTTTCAAACCCTAAATAGACATTTTGCATAGTGATTGACAACATGCTCGAACCTCCTTGTGAAAATGGTTGGGATTTTGATATTGTGCATGTACTTGAAGACTACATAGACTATGACTATGTTGTGACAATGAATGAATGTAACCTGGGAGAAGAATTCTAAATCCTTTTTCTTACATGAATGATGAGTGCATGGTTTCCATTGATAATAAAAGATTGTTTGTCCTCTATTTCTTTCATGCTTGAAAATCTCCTAGGCAATAAGTTTGTGACTAAGACTAGACAAATGTGAACTGAGATTGTGCTTTCATATGACTTGAACAATAGTTTGAAGAGATTATATTATGACTGTGAGAAGTATTCCAGAAGTGATTGTATTGTAGGTTGGAGTGATACTAAGAAGGTTGTTTAAGAACCTAGTTCCTTTGTAGACAATTGTGCAACAACTGATAACTTGTATTTTCCATAAGACAGTAAAGAGTAGTAGTGTAAAATGCTTGTTGTGGGGCTAATGCTATATTATATCACTTTTAGATATTTTTTTTAACCTAATGAGGTCATACTTCCATAATAATCTAAATCCTTGTGTTATTTGGAGGAGAGACACTGAAATTGATAAAAAAAAATTATACCTGCAAGTTGTGCAAAAGAACTAAGGATTTTTATGCCTCATTTGTGAAACCACAAGCTTATATGGTAAGGTTATTACTAATATAGGTTTATGAAGACTCCACATATGTATCTTTCTTTTTTAGAATTTGATGTCTAGTTGAGGGTTTTACAGGTTCTTTCTTCATTGCAAGTTTACAAGTACCTCTCCAATCCAAGTGTGGCATACACACAATAAAGGGTGAACAAGTGTGAAGCCCTAGCAACCATATCGGAACTAGATCCAAACATTTTTTGTAAACCCAGGCACATAAGATTAGGACCAAGGTGAGATAGAGGAAACACAGAGAAAATGAAGGGAAGAATGCTATATTTTGTTTGCTTCTTAGTAGTGCAATAACTATCTACTTAGAGACTTGTCATTAATAACCCTTTGGAATAAGGAAGTTGTACAATACATAGATTAACAAAAAGACTCTTCACTTACCCCCACATGAATTTTCACTTACCTTTACAACTTGTGACCTTTCATATCCCTAGGAAAGAAAAGTGAGTCCCTTTTTATTAATTAAAGGAAACTCATTACAATGTTTGACTATAGGTCACATTTAAATGAATAAGACAAAATAATGAAAAGTAAACCCCCTTAATGAATAATTAGAACATGAGAGAAGATAAGAGGGGGGGAGAAAGAATAAGTGAGATAGTTATGCCAAAGAATATGATGCATTTGTCATTAAAGATACACATGTTGAAGGAATCTAGGAGAATGCTCCTAGAGAAATATCTATTCCTTTGAACTCTTTATTGAAGCAAGCCACTGCAGGTGGTACTTTTTCTGCTTGAGAAACATGCACAAAGCTCAAAGCCTCAAGCCAATTCTCAAAATTATTGTTGATGTTTTTAAATTGCTTAAACCAAATTTGGTGCTCCTTAGTAGTGTTGGAAATATCACACTTGATCTATGTAAGGGATTCTAAGGTGTCCTCATTAAAGGAGAAGGGATCTCCTACCTCTTTCCTGACTAGTTCCTCAAATGGATTCAAAACACCATTCACCAAAGAATTCTCATTCACCAACGGTGCTCCAAGATTCTGCACTTCCTTGCTTATGTTTTCCTTCATCTGTGAAGTGAGCTCATCACAAGAATCCATCTCATCAAGATCATTATTCAACATCTCATATTGGGAAACCAACATTCGAGACCAAATTAAAGACATATTCTCAGTTATGGAGTTGAACACATTTTTTCCTACCAACACAAAAGAATCAATGCTCCCCATCTCTGTTACCGATGGAAGCACCGAGTCCCAATGAATGTTTTCCTTCTTAATTTTGTATTAATAATCCTTAATTTTGCAGTAGTGACAAGCATCAACTCAAAGAATGAAAGAATCTCTAGAAACAAATTTTTACCTTTCTTGAGGATCTTATCAACCCACATATCATTGGCTCTCCCTTGCAGCGAGTATCTCTGCACCAACTGGATTGACCCAAGATTGAAGCTACTAATTGGGGTAACATCTTAGGCAAGGAGAGCTAAGATGACTCTAGGATCCATAACTGACTAGACATATGAAGTGAGAGTTTTCACATGTTCTGCCAATTGTTTAATCCTTCTTTTGTACTCTTTATTTCTAACATGAAGATGAGTGGAAGACTCATTGAACAAATTAACATCTCCTTCATGAGTCACTAGTCCCAAGGGAATTGTTTTCATCTCATAGTCTGATGAATTCATCTCTTCAACAAGATTTATTACCTTTAACCAGGAAACTTCTTCATATTGATTTCTAGAGACACCATTAAAAAAGTGAGTAGTTGTATGGGATTTCATACCACTATTTACCTTCACAATCTTTGAAATGACTTGAAATTCTTGCACCGCTTCATGTTGCATTGTACGAGGCTCACTTCTAATTACGTCTTAGATCCATGGGAAGATCTCTGGTGTTGCGGGTTCGATACTAGGTATGATTGCAATCTCAAGTTCAGTGTGAGGGGGTACCTCTTGTATTTGGTGAGTTGACTCAACAATAGAAGAAGAGATGCTTAGAGACTGATGTGGAATTGGGGGATGAGAAGGATCTATCTCTCTTTGATCTAGATCATCTATCAGGTCTTGAGTAACCTTTGCTTTCTTATGTAATATCCTATTGTGCGAGCCCTCTCTATCAATTGTCTTCCTTTTTAGGGCTCTCCTGAGTGAGTGGAGCTCGCAGTTCTCTCAATTGCTTTCAAAGATGAGAGATGAGATTTTGTCTTAAGAGAGTTTGAATATCACTAGATTCTATAAAATTAGCCTTATTTCTCTTGAACCACTCATTAGACCTCTAGATCACCACTACAATTCTCTCGTTGATGCCTTTTGATTCACAAACACTCCATAAGACTAGTGGGAGAGGAAAAGCCTTCACTGCTTGGTATTCACGATCAAAATAATCAGTTCCATCATCATCCATACCTTCCATGAGCCAGTCAAAATTGAATCCCCTCATTTGGCCAACAATCATCCGCATGTGATCTCATTTTCCTTACCTCAAAATCATCTAGGAATTAGACCCAATAATCTCCAATCTGGGGAACATGGAATGACTCTGGGAAATTGAAGGTTTCAGGATTGTTTTCGATGTCAAAATTTTCCCTAGATGTGTATGATTAGAGACTCAAACAGGAAAATGAAGCTTCAATATTTGAGGCATCTGCAATACTTTTTCAAGAGTAAATACCAAGAGAAATAGGGAAATACACACCTTTCCTTTTGCGGTTCTTATACTTGTTATGGACCTAAGAAATGTGTCTACATAGTTTGAACATCACTATCTTCTCACTAAGGTATCTGGGAAGCTTTCATGGAGCAAGGTTAAATCTTGAAACTCTAATATAGGAGAAGGTGGAGAATTGAGTGAAGTAAGATCCATATTTTTGATCAATTTTTTAGTTTGGGAAGATAACCTCAGCTTTGGGTTACCTTCTAGGAATTAGATGACAAACATGGTGAATCCATCATTTACCCTAGAAATGAGGTGGTTGCTTTATTTGAGAGTGAGTTGAGGGTACCATACATAAGTTGGTGTTTTCTAAGAAACATTTTGGGTAAGAGTTAGGCCTTTGAATGGTCTTGTCCTTGCGAGAGCGTACACTATTTATGAGGTCATTGTGAATTTATTTGTAACTAACAACTGGAGAAACTAATGGTGAATGTTGTCAATTAAAAATTTGTCCCCAATATATCACTTAGTTTCCCTTGGTGACAATGAGGATGAATTGTGCCATCCAATCCTGAAAGTCCTTCGTTATTTCTTCACCCATTACCCTTCTCAACAGTATGATTGCGTCTAAGTAACCCTTATAGATCTCACTCCTTTGCAAGGTTTTTGGCATACGACAAGGTTTCTTTCCTTAGCTCAACCATGATCCCAGTGTAAGGCCCTAGAGATAGGATTCATTATTTGACCACTCACTAGATACAAACTCTTTCAAGATTATGACCATGTTATTTCCAGTTGGAATCTGCATACATTATGAAATGCCTTTCGAGGTGAGCACTGCAAATATGGAGTTTTCATCAGCCCTTACTATCTTGAATTATGGTTCACAATGTTGAGCACATGCTAGCACCAACTATGTACTTTGTATTAATAAAGGATGTCCTCCTACTACAAACAACCCGCTTTTGAAGATCTTTTCCTCAACAGGATCTCTACGTCCTCTGAGCATCCTACTTTTTAGGTCCTCTAGGTCCATTGGGTGACATCACTATCACCCACACATGAATATTTTGTGACCAATGTTGAAATAGGTTCTATAAATAATAAATCATGCACTTGGGTACATTTTTTAGGTCCTAATCACATACTACTATTCATATGATTCCTAAGCGAGAAAACTAGTAATTAAAAACTATCTTTGGCCTTTTATCTATGTTTCTTATTTTCTATTTGGCTTTCTACACCCCGCAACCTAGTCTAGACTTCACTACTTTATCTTTCTTGACTTTAGACACCAGTGCCCAGCCAGGACGTCAGTGCCTAGCCACCCTCATCCCCTCTAGGTTCCCCTAACCTATTTGTATCTTACTTGCCCCTTTTGGGCATCTTTTATCTTTTGGGAATCTTATTTTCTTATGGGTCGGCATTTTAACTCTCAATTACAAAATTAAAATAGGGGAATCATATAAATACAAAGTTATATGATCATAATAAAGGACCAAGCTCTAAGCATCTACTATAACCACCTAATGTTGCATCAAAAGACATTCTAAGAGCATCGAAGGCATCCATCTAGCACTCACTGAAGGGACAAGGCATTTTATTTTTTGCATACACGCACAGGAGGGGGAAGTTTATTTTTCCATCCACATATCTATTTACATTGCTACATCTAGTTATTACTCACTATCAAGTACATCTTGCACAAGAGCTTCATAGGGCACAATTATACACACACACACACAAAACTACATGGAGTCTATGATGTCATGCAACGCTCGATCGTAAGTTCACTATGTTGGGTGACTGTTGGGGTCAATCTAACTCCCCATTTACACCTTTTTATTTTTAGGATTTGATGTGTTTTAGGTTTTTGCATAGAATCATTCATTTTGTAGGTTACAGACGAATTATGCAAACATAGTGCGACATATAGGTGACCAAAAATGAAGGTTAGAGACCACCTTATGACACAAAAAAACTAGATTTTGAACATTTTTGCAGTCACAGGCACCTACCAAAGGTCTCTGACACTAGGCGCCCTATCTCCTTCTCAAGCACCCGGTCTGGCTTATTCCAACAATCACAAAATTTCCTGAGCATGGTGACGACAGTCTTCCCTCCCATTTCATCAATTTTCTAGCCCAACATACTTCAGGATCAAGTGCAAAATTAACTAAGTTTCATATTCCCTCTCTTGCATTTAGGGTTTCAGTTTCCATTTGCTTATTCCTTGTGTCATATATGTACTTTAGTGTTTTATTATCATATGTGACTCTACAATATCCTTAAGGGTTTAGCATAAAAACCAATTTTGTTAAATCATCTGATGAACCCATCACTCAAACCCAACCTTACTTTTAGGTATTTTATCATATTTTTATCATGGCTCAATATTATGGACCATTTACTAAAGCCCACCTTCAAGAGATCAATGATCATCTTGTTAAACATCCCCAAGATATAGATTCGCTTGTATTCGTTGGTCGTGAGGAGGCCACCAATCTTGCTAAGCTTAATGTTCTTACATCCATTCCCGCTTCTATGCCTATTACTACACAACCCCATACTTCCACCCTTCCACCTACTTATATTATTACTATACTTGTTCCTACCCCCACCAACCACTTCACTCCACCTCTTATTTCTCACACATGGCAAGTCTCTTTCGCTGACACTCAAGACCTAACCTCCCTTTATCAAGATCTCCAAGTTCAAATCTGTCAACTTCAGCAAACTACTTCTCATGCATCTCCATCTCTTGATTCCACTTTACTCCTTCATACTCCTTTCACACCCGTCATTTCCACTTATGCACTTCCTCCAAAAAATTTCACTCCTAAGCTTCCCACCTTTAATGGCCATGGTGATCCTCAAGAGCATCTCTGAGCATTTCATGTGGCATGTCTAAATTATGCGGATGATCATACTTTACTAGCAAAGTTTTTTCCTAGAAATCTCCAAGACTATGTTATGTGTTGGTTCTATGATCTACATGTTCATTTGGTAACATCATTTACACATTTAGTTTATGTTTTTCTTTCTCATTTTTCAATCAATATCAATTCTAAGATATCCTATATGTAACTTGCACAAATCAAACAAGGATCTAATGAGCATCTAGCGGATTACATCTTACAATATAAGAGAAACTTAGCTAAGATTTCTAATGTACTCATGGACTCTGAATTTCAAGATCTATTTGTCTAAAATATCTTACCACCTCTACATGAGAGTGCCATGTTCGAGACATCTCCTTCATTTAATCATTTATGTCATACTCTTAAACTACGCAAAAAAAACTTATCTTTATGGGAAAACTCAAATATCACAATCAAGCTTCATCATCTTTAAATTGATTTTAAAGCAAATCTCGTTTCAAGCCATCCACTAAACCTACCAAATATAAAGTTATTATCAACGTTGTCTCTACCCTTGAAAAGCTTCAATATCAACCTCCAAATTATACATTCATAAATTGCCTTGTGTTCCACATATTTTATTGCCGCAACTTGTTAAGAGATATCGTATTACACTTCCACCTCCACTTAATTTGGATCCATCTCTCCCTAAAGGCCACAATTATAACAAAAAATTTAGATGTGACTATCATCAATGTGTTGGGCATTTTACCGATCAATGCTTCAAATTTTGATATCTCATTCAAGATCTTATCGACAACAATGCAATCGAGCTTCCTGAGCCTTTGACATCTATATCGGTTAATGAAAACAAAAATCTTAAAATATTTAATGATCCTCTTCCCAAGCACAACAAGTAAGTTGAATCTTCGACCAATCATACATATCGTGCAGTGCCTCCTCCTTCATCGGGGGCTATTGATTTCTTAGTTTCTCACGTTGATGCATCTCCACCACTCATTACATTCTCTACTCATGATTATCATGTTACATTCTCTTCTGATGCATTACACATCGATGCTTCTATTGTATCTCATTCTATCAATAACACCATGATCACTCCATTGCTTCTTATGAATGTGTGCTCTATTACACTCCTAGTTGCTACCAAATACCCGCTCTCTCATATTTCATATCCAACTCCTAAATTTTATGGCTATGTCAAACTTACAGTTATTGTTGAGCCTCTCACCATACTTGCGCCATTTTTTTTGGAAACTAGTGTGAAAGGTTGTGACATGCTCTTAGGTATTCCCTGGCTCCGTGTTGATCAAGATAGCATTTCCATGAATCACTTGTGTCTAAAATTCATTCACAACAAGCAAGTCATCACCATCAAAGGTGTTTCACCATGCACACCATGGCCACATCCTCCTCTCAAGGTTTCCATTACTAACGCTAGAGAATCTAGGTCCCCTAGACCTCTGAAGTCTAAAGCCAAATTTTCTCTTAACTCTCCTATTCGCACATGACCTACTTGGTCTCACTCATCCACTAGTCCATCTCACTAGCCTAGATCCACCACTCGATTGACTCCTTCACATAGGTATACATCACCTCCTCAGTCTCCTTCACATAGATATACATCATATCCTTGATCTCCTTAACATGGGTACACATCACCTCCTTTGTCTCCTTCACATAGGTGTTCATCACATCATGGGTCTCATGCATTGATACATCATCTATCTCATACAACATTGATCTCAGAGCATGGTCACACACCTTTATCTCTACAAGCATCAGGTGGAGGACCCTTGCCCTTCACTTTTGTTGGATAGCGCACTCATCATCATATGCTTAGGGGGGATCTTGCTTACTTTACCCCCCTTCTAGCATTATCCGGTGTCTCACATTTCTTCTATTGCACTTTGTGCTCCATATTTGGTCCCTCTCATCCATTCTACACACATTTATACAGATAACTTGTATCATCACTACCCTATGACACACTCTTGTGTTACGGTTCACACTTAACTATTGAGGGCATACTACATACATGAACCTCACACACTGTACATTTCATGCTCCGTGCTTCACGATACATCTTTTGAGCATTCTTCTTCTCACACATCATACTAGCCTATTTTACTATCTACACTCTATGGTTCATTGATCTATCTCTCTAACGCATATTTTCAAACCATTACCCTATGACACACTCTAGTTCCATGGTTCATACTTGACTATTGAGAGTCTAAATCTAAAATGAAGCCACATTCACACTCTTCATGCTCTATGCCCCATTGATCTATCTATCTAGCCTAAATTTTCAAACCATTTCCCTATGATGCACTCTAGTTCCATAGTTCATACTTGATTGCTAAGGCCATAAATCTAAAATGAACCTTACCACATTCACACTCTTCATGCTCTATGCCTCATTGATCTATCTATCTAACAAAGATTTTAAAATCATTTCCCAATGACACACTCTTGTTTTATGGTTCATTCTTGACTGTCAAGGGGTATTTTATAAATGAACCTTGTCTCATACTCATACACATCCACTTGGGGGCATTTTTCTCCTATCACATTCACTTGGCATATCACTCCATTTCACCCATTCCCAACATACTACATATCTTGGTTTCACATACTCTTCCTTACCTATGCTTACATGTATACTTTGTTTCACATGCTAAACATATACTTAGTACATCATTATCTTTTCTATATACACATGTGCGTTCACTTGTTCTCTAGTTGAGAATGTAGAATTTTTACATATCTTTACATGCAACAATGATGTTGTACCATTGGCATGTGCATCCAACATTAGCCGCAAGTTTCATGATATGGACTAACCGCCTCTTGTAGATTATAACTCTAGTGATTGTAACAGAAATTATCACCTACAGGTTTCAGTCTAACGATAAACATGGTCCACCAAATGGTATCAGAGTAACAGGTCTCGAGTTCGAAATTCGCCTGGGTAACTCTAGGGGGATTGTTGACATACTGTTCCAATGCTCCCCATGAACGTACATGGACTAATCACCTCTCATAGATCCTTAATCTAGTGATTGTAAAAGAGATTAACACGTGTAGGTTTTAGTCTAATGGAAATTGTGGTTCAACATGTACCTCTTCCCAATCCCACCGAGGCTCCTTAGGGAATATACTTTTGAAAACACTACAGGTGTTATTGTTTCATTTTATACTACTTCATATTCTTATTAGCACACTAATCTATTGATATACACATGTCTTGACATACTTTTTATCTTTCTAACATGTTAACGGGTGCTTCATGTGCAACATTTACTTTGTAGGAACTATTTTCCCATGGTTATATGTTACTTTTACTTGCTACTATTTGATATCATATGTCATTGTTTGCGGGATTCGCCTTATGTATTGCTTGTACGCTTCTAGCCTCTTCGGCCATGATTGTCTTGTGACATTATGAGTGATGTCCCATGTTTAAAACCCACTTTTCATGGTCTAAATTGTCTTCTTGCTTATTAGATTACACATTGTCTTCTATATGCGTATATTTTCTTGTTTGTGTTAACACATGTATCCTAACCACTTTGTTTGCATGTGCCTTTGTTTTTTACCATGCACATTCCCTCTCCCCTAGAGGGTATCAATTTCAGAAAAATGCTCAGTTCTCTCCTTTAGGCCGCATCCTCCTAGTGACGTCACATGCACCCCAAATGAGGGGGGCATACATTCGGTGAAATAGTCACCCCATATAGCAGTGCATAGTCACAGTTCAGACCTGCACACTACAAGAATAGAGAATTCATGCAGTCACAGTTTGGCCCATATTTTGACTTGGGTTCTAGGTACAACACAGATGCCAACACCTAGATACAGACACTAACACCCAAGGGCTCTTGACATTTCTTGGGCACCTATGACTAGGGGGAGTTATAGTCACTTTCTTATATCAACACAATTTCCAAAATTTCACAGAATGGTTTTCTCAATACATGTAAAGTCCTACAGCAAGCAGAATGCATTCTATCTTCTTTTTCTACTTGGATCAAATTAGATCGGTAATAAAACATAGTAGGATCACACCATCTACAGTGGTCTGTAAATTTTAGGAAGTAGCGAGGGATGACGAATAACACTAGACCTTTCTCCCCAACACTCTTTTATCGTGACGTGGGATCTCCCAAAAAAAATCGTACTTGGTGTGAGATCGCCTAAAAAACTCATTCTTTTACAACATTTTCAGGACACTTTCTATCATTTTCACTCATCATGGATTAGGTGAACATGTTCCTTTTACTACTTTTTTGCATTTTTACATACTTTTACACATTTTTTGCAGAGTTTTCATAACTCATGACTTTGACTACTCTTTTACTCTTCTTTTTATAGGTTCATCCTTCTGAGAAGCAACAGCCACATTAGTGAACACATCAAGCATAACAAAAACAATAGGTACAACGCGACACAACACATACACTTTACACGTTTCATTTTTATCACTCCATGATTTTTCTTGTCTCTTCGGCATACTTTCACCATCGATTTACATGGTTATCAGGTACATCTCTTATCTACTTTATGTTATCGAGTATTCACTCAAAAACATAAAGTGGGGGAAAATGTAGACACTAAATCACACACTTGGGTACATTTCTAGGTCCTAATCACATACTACTATTCATATGATTCCTAAGCGAGAAAAATAGTAATTGACAACTATCTTTGGTCTTTTTTCTGTGTTTCTTATTTTCTATTTGGCCTTCTACACTCCGCAGCCTAGTCTGAACTTCACTACTTTATCTTTCTTAACTCTAGACACCAACACCCAACTGACCTCATCCCCTCTAGGTGCCCCCGACCTCTTTGTATCTTACTCACCCATTTTGGGTCTCTTTTATCTTTTGGGCATCTTGTTTTCTTATGGGTCATCCTTTTAGCTATCAATTACGAAATTCAAACAAGTGAATCATATAAATACAAAGTTATGTGATCATAATAAAGGACCAAGATTTAAAAATCTACTATCACCACTTAAGGTTGCATCAAAAGGCATTATAAGATCATCAAAGGCATCCATATAACACTCATTCAAGGGACAAGGGATTGTATTTTATGCATACACGTATAGGAAGGGGAAAATCATTTTCCCATCCACACATCTATTTACATTTATACATCTAGTTATTTCCCGTTATCAAGCACATCTTGCACAAGAGCTTTCTAGGGCATGATTCTACACACACACAGAACTACATGGAGACTGAGATGTAGTACAGTGCTCGATCGTAAGTTCACTCTGGCGGGTGACTGTTGGGGTTAGTCTAACTCCCCATTTTCATATTTTCCTTTTTAGGATCTGATGTGTTTTGGGGTTTTGCCATTCGTTTTAAAGGTTACAAGAGAATTATGTGGAGATAGTGCAACATACAGGTGATCAACAACAAAGGTCAATGACAACCTTGTGACACAAAAAGGATCAAATTCAGAGCATTTCATGTTCATAGGCACTTCCTAAAGGTCTCTGGTGCTTAGGAAACCTGGTTTGACTTATTTCAATAGTCACAAAATTTCTTGAGCATGGTTACGATAGTTTTCCATCTTGTTTCATCAGTTTTCTAGCCTAGCATACTTCGGGATCAAGAGTGAAATCAACAAAGTATTGTATTCCCTCTCTTGCACTTAGGTTTCAATTTCTATTTGCTTATTCCTTGTGTCATATATGTACTTTAGTGTTTCATTATCATGTGTGACTCTGCAATATCCTTGATGGTTTAGCATAAAAACCAATTTTTGTATTAGGTTCCTATAGACACAAAATCTATGCACTTGGGTACATTTCTAGGTCATAAAGTGTGTTAATGTATACATGATTCCTAAGCAAGAAAACTAGTGGTTATCAACTTCTTATGGGAATTTTCCTTTATCTTTTCCACTTTTATTGGCCTCGCATACTTTACAGCCCTACTGGACCTTTACTGATTTATCTTTTATGGCCTCTGACACCAACACCTTGTCAAGACAAAAACACCCAGTTGCTCCTATCCCTCTTGGGTGCTCATGAACTTCTTTATCTTCTTCATATTTTTTTGGGTGTCTTTTACCTTTGGTCACCTTTTAGAACTTCAGGTCAGCCTTTTAGTTGTCAATTACAAAATTCAAACAAGGGAATCATATATAGTTAGTTATTGCTCTCAAACAAGGGGCCAAGCACTAAGCATTATTTATCATCACCTAAGCTTACATCAAAGGCACGAGAGCATTTCAAAGCATACATCTAGCATATCTATATAAGGGATAAGGGTTGCATCACTCTGTATACACAACATAGGAGGGGAAGTTTATTCTATTTCATCTTGCATATTTGCATACTTGTAGCAATCTAGATCTAACCCGCTATCATTGTGCAACTTGCACAAGGGAAACCTAGGGCATAATTACACACACATACACACAAAACTACATGGAGACTTAGATGTAGTGCATTGCTTGGTTGTAAGATCACTCTTTGGGTGACCTTCGAGGCTAGTCTGATTCCCCATTTTTCATCTTATTAATTAGGTTTGATGTGGTTTGTAGGCATGTGCAACTAGTTATCTATCTTGTAGGTTACATATACGACCGACGACATTGGCGTGAAACTATAACGACAAAAGAGGATTAACAACAAAGCTCTTCCAGCCCAAAAAGGATTAGAACTTGAGCGTATGAGTGGAAACTAGCACCCAAATTAGTCACTAGCTCCCAAACGCTTTTGTCCTCCCGTGGGGGCTTTTTTCCTATGCAGTTTTGAGTCCCTGAACCCTTTGTGAGCCTTAACAAAACTCTTCCTTGTTTATTATAATAGTTTCTTAGTTCAAATCACTTACAGATCACTTGGAAATTAGTTAAGTCACCTTCTCTCTCTCTTGCTTACGGATTCACATTGTTACATGCTTATTGTTTGTGCCTTATTGTAGTTCATTATTTATATGACATCAGTTACAATAGCTACTCTGAAATAAAGATTTATTTTAATTTATATTAAATCAGTTCCACACCAGAGAATTTGAATTTCATGATTTCAAAAATCAACAAGATAAGTGAAAATGAAGCTAACAACAACTTTCTACACTAGAATATGAAACTTTCTATTTTTGACAAGTAGAGTTAGGAGTTGTTATTTTAAGAAATTTTGCTTTTTTACACAAGATTTGTTCTCCAAAGCTCTTAATACACTTAGAAAACCTTTATTGATGATGATTTTTTATTTTTAGAAAGTTTCTATTTTGGGATCGTTGTTTTTTTAAAATCTGTTATTTTTTGTAAGTTGTCCATTTTACCCTGTTTGGTGTTTCTCACTGATTCTGGATGTTCTAAGTGATGTGAGTTTACTGATTTAGGATACTTACTATTTTTTGCATATAAATGTAGAAAGCACTTTATATTTTTAGTGAGTGAGCTTACCAATGTTGAATTGCAACGAAAGACCCTTCACTGGATTCGGCTTTACACCAGGATCTCGTGCTCTAGTTTTCATTATGTTTCTTCTGCTAGAACACTTGGACATTGAAAAGGAAACTTCTTGAGGGTAAGGTTTCAGATTGATGCTGTAAATAAACTAAGGCATCATATAATATGTATTTTTTATCATCATAAAGGCACCTAAGAGTATAACAATATGTCAAAATCTCAATGGAAACTAGTTTTTGGTTGATGGGATATGAAGAAAATTATGATTTCAAGGCTATGGCTATTCTAGAAGAACTTTGGCAACATCTCTAGTATATTCTGATGTTTTTGGAAGTTTTATAGTAGCAACTATGGTGGGATGTTGACATGTGCAAAGAAAATGAATTAAAAACAAGTTAACTTTCACTTTTATGTTTCCCTACTAACTGTGGTTGATGGGATATGAAGAAAACTCATATTTCAAGGCTATGGCTATTATGGAAGAACTTTGGCAACATATTTGGTATATTTTGATGTTTTTGGAGGTTTTTTAGAAGAAACTATGGTGGGATTTTGACCTATGCAAATAAAATGAATTAAAAACAAGTTAACTTTCACTTTTATGTTTCCCTATTAATTGTGGTTTGACCCTGGGTTGAATGTAAGTTTGTATGGAGTTAATAATACATGTTTAATGGTGCAAAGGGATAAAGGGGAAATTAGGGACAACATAGGGTATCGTGGGGCAAGATGATGCCAAGTTTCGACATGTGAGAAAGTGTAAGGGAGATGAAAAAGCCAAATAAGCACCCTGTAGAGATGAGAGAGATCACATGTGGGACTAAAGAAGGGGGCTTGCTCATGATTGTTTTTTTTTTCCTCTATTCCCTTGGGAAAAAGGAACAAGAGGGGAATAAAGGGCACCTTAGATCAAGATGATGATAGGTGGTAGCATTTGGTCGAGTGTGAGGAGGATGTAGGAGCCATGCAAACACCCATCAAAACTGAGAGAGGTCATATGGAAAACCAACAAAGGGGGCTTGCTCATGAGAACTATTTCTTGTCCTCTCTATCCCCTTGGGAAAAAGGGATAAGAGGAAAAAAAATGGTTCCTTAGAGCAAGGTGTTAACATGTGGTAGTGAGAAAAAATGACTAAGTATGGAAGATTACACTCACATCTCTCTCAAACTAAGCTTTGACCTAAATCGGGTTGACTTGACTGCGCATGGGTATGGAGGTAGGTTAACATGATGCTCCTGGGAACTATTTCTTATCCCCTTTGTCCCCTTGGCACAAAGGGACAAGAAGGATAATAAAGGGTTCCTTGGAGCAAGGCGTTGACACGTGGTAGTGAGCAAAAATGAATAAGTATGGACGATTACACTCACACCTCTCTAAAAATTAGCTTTAACCCAACCTAGGTTGAATTGACTGCATATGGGTGTGAAATTAGGTTAACATGATGATCCTGCGTTATCTTTCTCTTCCTCTTTGTCCCCTTGAGGGACAAGAAAAAACACCTTACTTCATTTGGAAAGTCATTTTTTGCACTAGCTTTCCCAAAATGGCATGAAACAATAAAATCTTCACTCTTGGGGCTCGAGATGGTTTTTTGAGGCTAAATTTTATATGAATGTAACTTCAAAATCCATTATAAGACTGATGAAATGTGTTTTAGATATTGATTCAGCATGCAACACAAAAAAATACCCCTTTTTTATCAGGATAATTGAGGTACACATAAAAATTGAACTATGTCAAGAAATCATCAGGCTTTGGACCAAATTTGATTCTTTCACCATGTAGAGTATTACTCAAGATTTTCCATTCTATTTTTTACATTCTAACTCCTTATAAAACTCTCAGCATCATCTAGATAAGTACAGGTTCATAATTTGATTGTTCATTCCTTACACCTGAAAAATTCACTTTTGCATAAACTATCACTAAACCACCAAATATTTCTTAAATATTCATAAAATACTTCCAAAACATTTAAGGATCTCTAATACCACCTCTGAATGTTTTATGATATTTTCAGAACCTTATCAGAAGATGCAAACAAGCCTTGAAATGACCAAAATTGGGCTTTCTAAGCTTTTCAAAGAACTACTCTTCTACTGTACTTTACTAAATGGAAGAATTGACCTTATCATGTCATTTTGAAAAATTGCACATACTTATTCAGTGTATTAAGTGGACCTACAAGGTCAAGATTATCATGACACAGAAGATAGACTGACCAGGAAGGGGGTTTGTGCGGGTTTTGAAGCATGTTTTTACTTTGTGGCTTAGTTGTCATGGGTCAAATTTTGCATTTTTTGGGCTAGTAATTTCACGTGACAACAACTATATACTTGGATTGCTTTAGAAACTTGTTTGAGTTATGATATTTTCTGCTATGATTTATATATGCACTTGTATGCTATACAATTTGTTTTCTTCATGTTTTTATATAATATGTTGTGTTTTCTTCAAGTACACTCGTCTGCTTTATGGCGTGTTTACTTTATGCATGTGTATGCTCTATGCTCTATTTGCTCATATAATATGGATAACTATGTGTTCATTTTTTTTCTCTATGTTCATTCACATTGGGGCATAATGCCCCTCTCACTTCCTATGATACATTACTTGTTATATCCTTAGAATGAAACAAATATAAGACTATGACACATTATTTGTTATTTTTTTAACAAGAACCAACATCCTATGACATATTGCTTAACTTTCCTGCATTATTGAGGTTAGATACACATCATTATGACATACTTAGCTTATGATTATACATAACTTTAATACACATTGTGTCTTGTACACATTGATTAACAACATAGATTATTCATATACTTGTTTGGCATGCATTGCTTGATTATATTTCAAGATCTAGGCCCCACAATTAATTTACACTATGATTATTACTTTTGGACATTGTTTCTTACACATGGTATTTAACATCTTGACTAATAGATCATAGTTTCTTACACATTTCTATGGGTATACTTGTAGACACCAAATTTTGGTCAATTAATCAGATCTAAGCATAAAAGCAATCAATATGGAAATAAACAAGAAGAAACAATACACAAGATTTAACGTGGTTCACCCAGTGTGGGCTACGTCCACCAAGAAACAACCAATTTATTATCACAGAGGAAATACAATGAAGATTTGCAATCTTCCACACCTTCTTGGATGTCCTGTACTTTCTTCTCTACAAATTTCTCTTTTTCTCTCAAAAGGAAACTTCTCTTAATTCTCAATTGAATTCTACCTTCTAAACCCTAGCTTTATGCTTATATATGCATCTACAATCTTAGGGCACTTTAGCTATGCAATTACAACCATTAGATTCACTTTACAACTAAAGATAGATCTAATTCCCACAACTTAATTATAGTAGTCACGCACAGGAAACCGATGTCGGTTAGCCTTAACCGATGTCAGTTAGCCCTAACCTGAATGTCGGTTCCTCCTTGCCTGACCGATACCGGTCCATGGGTGACCGACGGTGGTTCGTCAACTGATGTCAGTTACTGTGTATTCCAGCAAGTCTGTAAAAGCATGTCAGTGAAGCAATTAAGCTCCACAACTCAACAATCTCCCACTTGGAGATAAATTTTTACATTGTACCATATAACTCCATCCTCTGATCCTTTCCTTTGGCCTGTTTTCTCCCTCCTCAAGTCTAAAACTTGAAGACCAACAGAAGTGCATTGTAGCTCCAACTTCTCCTTTTTCAATGACTTCGTTAGCATATCCACAGGATTCTCCTTTGTATGAATTTTCTCCAACTTCAGTTGCCCATCCTCCAATACCTACCATATGAAGTGATATCTCAACTGAATGTGTTTCATTCTAGAATGAAACATTGAGTTCTTTTCCAGATGAATCACACTTTGACTATCACTGTACAATCTGCAATCCTCTTGCTCCTTTCCCAACTCTTCCATGAACCTACTCATCCATATCATCTCCTTGCTAGCTTCTGTAGCTGCAACATACTCAGCCTCTGTAGTAGACAGGGCCACAACCTTCTGCAATCTAGAAATCTAGCTAACTGTCATGCCACCTACTGTGAAAACATATCCAGTGGTGCTCCTCCTGCCATCCAAATCACCAGCCATGTCTGAATCCACATAGCCACGTAAAGAAGTATCTGACCCTCCATAACATAACTGCATGTCAGATGTCCCTCTCAAATACCTGAGAATCCATTGGACTTCTTTCCAATGCTCTTTACCTGGATTAGCCATAAATCTACTCACAACTCCCACTGCCTGTGCAATGTCTGGTCTGGTACAAACCATAACATACATCAAGCTCCCAACTGCTGAAGCATACAAAACTCATGTCATGTACTCAACCTCCTCATGTGATGTAGGACACTGATCTTTTCTCAATTTGAAGTGTCCAGCCATAGGTGTACTTACAGGTTTTGAATTTTGTAAATTAAACCTTTCCAACACCTTATTGATATAATGCTCCTGAGACAAATACAACTTCTTGTTTTTCCTGTCTCTGTGAATTTGCATGCCAAGGATTCTCTTTGCAGCTCCCAAATCCTTCATTGCAAATGTGTGAGCTAGCTTTTCTTTAAGCTCACCAATGTCCTGCATACTAGATCCTGCAATAAGCATATCATCCACATACAGTAACAAAATAATATAGCTCCCATTTCCAAGCATCTTGAAATAAACACAATGGTCAGATTCACATCTCAAATAACCATGCTCATGCATGAAACTATCAAACCTCATATACCATTGCCTTGGAGCTTGCTTGAGCCCATATAGGCTCTTTTTCAATCTGCACACAAGTTTCTCCTTACCCTTGACTTCATACCCAAGTGGTTGATTCATATAAATCTCTTCCTCTAAATCACCATGAAGAAATGTCATCTTGACATCAAGTTTCTCTAAATGCAAATCCTCTACTGCAACTAAACTCAATACAGTATGAATAGAAGTCATCTTAACAACAGGAGAAAATATTTCACCAAAGTCAATACCTGTTTTCTGTGCAAATCCCTTTACTACAAGCCTTGCCTTGTATCTCTTTTGTCCACCCTCTTCTTCCTTGATCCTGTAAACCCACTTGTTCTGCAATGCTCTTTTACCTACTGGCAACTTAACCAAATTCCATGTCTGGTTCTGCTCTAAGGAGTCCATCTCCTCATTCATGTCATGCTCCCACTGCTTGTGGGATTTATCCTGCATTGCTTCTTCAAATATTTCTGGTTCACCACTATCAGTCAATAATAAATAAGACAAGGAAGGTGAAAATATTTCTGGAGGTCTACTTACCCTTTGTGACCTTCTCACTGAGATTTGGGGTGTCAGAGGCTCAATCTGCTCATCCTGTAGATTTGTATCTACTTCTGACAGTGACCGACGTCGGTCACCTTCTACCGACGTCAGTTTCAGCTAACCGACGTCCAGTCTGTCTCTTCTGTAGCCGACACTGCCGTACAGGGGACCGATGTCGGTCAGGGGTAAACTGATACCAGTTACTGTGTAAACCTGTAGGTGTTAATTTTAAATCTGAGAGTTCATTTTCATCCACAAAACTTCTCCACCGGTTCACCTTTGGGTACCAAAACTTGATCCCTGTACATTCTCTTTTCATTCCAATCAATGTCACGACTCCTAATTATCTTAGAACCTTCTAAATCCCAAAACCAGAATCTGAAATCACCAGAGCCATAACCAATGAAAGTACATCTTTTGGATTTAGCATCCAATTTCTTTCTATTTTCCTTATCAATATGCACAAAAGCTTCTGAGCCAAATACTCTAAGAAAAGAAAGATCTACCTCTTTTCCAGTCCAAGCTTCTTCTGGTATTCCACCATTCAGTGCACTTGAAGGTCCATGGTTAATCAAATAAACCATCATGTCTACTGCTTCCACCCAAAACTGTAAGGGAAATCCAACATGTATCCTCATGCTTCTAGCATGTTCCATGATTGTCCTGTTCATTCTCTCTGCAACACCATTCTCCTGTGGTGTTCTAGGAACCATCCTTTCTCTGCGTATTCCATTTACTGAACAATAATCATTGAAAGCCTTGTTGCAGTACTCACCACCATTGTCAGATCTAAGGCACTTTAACTTTGAATTTGATTCATTTTCCACAAGGGCTTTCCATCTTTTAAAAGTTTCAAAAACATCATATTTACGATTAATACAATAAACCCATACCTTTCTTGTGGCATCATCAATGAAAGTAACATAGTATTGGGATCCTCCATGAGAAGCTACCTGGGTTGGTCCCCACACATCTGAGTGTACAAGCTCCAATTTATGCTTCTTCTTTGTTGCCCCAAACTTTGAGAAATCTCACTCTCTTCTACTTTCCAAAAATACAATGCTCACAGAAATCAAGATCTACACATTTCAGATCTGATAACTTACCCTTTTCCTTTAAGATCTGCATTCCCTTTTCACTCATATGGCCTAGCCGATTGTGCCACATGCTTGTATCTGAATCTGAAGTAGATAGAACAGAAAAGGAATCAGTAATACAGGTAGATAAATACAATGATCCTACCTTCTTGCCTCTTGCTACAACAAGAGATCCCTTGGTAACTTTCCAAGATTCGGCTGTGAGTGTAACCATGCAACCAGTTTCACACAATTGTCCTGCAGAAATTAGATTTCTTTTGAGGCTTGGAACATGCCTCACATATTTCAATATCCATGTATTTCCATTCTGCAATTTAAGATGAACTTCACCTCTACCAGTAATATTGCATGGTTCATCATCTCCTAAATAAACATGCCCAAAATTACCCTGGACATAATTTCTGAAATAACCCTTATTAGGGGTTGCATGGAAAGAAGCTCCTGAATCTAAAACCCATGACTCAATTTTATTATCCAAGGAGAGAATTAGGGCATCTTGCATTACCTATTTTGCAGTAACATTTTCCTCTTTACCTTTCTTTGTTACATTCTTTTTTTTTCCTTGAACCAACAATCCTTCTTTGCATGACCTTTCTTTCCACAATTCCAGCAGATTATACCTCTACCTCTGGATTTAGATCTGCCATTCTTAGACTTTGATTTCCCATTATTCTTGCTCTTGGATCTCTCCTTCTACCTTCCCCTACTTTCTACATTCAAAGCATTCCCAGATGATGATTCTCCTGTACTTTTCCTGTGTATTTCTTCATTCAGGATTATACTAACCACATCATCAAACTTTAAAACATTAGTAGCAGACGTTGTATTACTAACAACCATTACCAAGTTATCCCAACTATCTGGAAAAGAGCATAATAATAAAATTGCTTTCACTTCATCCTCAAATGGAATACTAACTGATTTTAATTGATTTACAATAGACCAGAAATCATTCAAATGACTTGATGCAGATCCACCTTCTTGCATCTTTAAATTAAACAATTTTTTCATCAAATAAACTTTATTTGAAGCACTAGGTTTTTCATATAGATTTGCTAAAGATTTCATCAACTCTACCGTAGATCCTACTTCGGTAATATTCAAAGCCACAGATGCTGTCAGGCTCAATCTTATAGATCCCAGAGCCTTTCTATCAAGAATTTTCCATTCTTCATCAGTCATCTTTGCAGGTCTTGCCTTCTCATCCAACAGTATAAATATTTCTGATACAGATAATCCTCCACCTGCATCTTCCATAATAGATAGTCACGGCCATCAAATTTATCTACTCTGAATTTTCCTTCTTCTCCCATTGTTTTGCTCCCACTCAATCAGAAATCCCTCTGTGAGTAAATCTGTCAACACACACAACCCTCAAACAAAGATGCTCTGATACCAGTTGTTGGGGTTAGCACACCGGTTGTACAGATATATTAATCAGATCTAAGCATAAAATCAATCAATACGGAAATAAACAAGAAGAAACAATACACAAGATTTAACGTGGTTCACCCAGTGTGGGCTACGTCCACCAAGAAACAACCAATTTATTATCACAGAGGAAATACAATGAAGATTTGCAATCTTCCACACCTTCTTGGATGTCCTGTACTTTCTTCTCTACAAATTTCTCTTTTTCTCTCAAAAGGAAACTTCTCTTAATTCTCAATTGAATTCTACCTTCTAAACCCTAGCTTTATGCTTATATATGCATCTACAATCTTAGGGCACTTTAGCTATGCAATTACAACCATTAGATTCACTTTACAACTAAAGATAGATCTAATTCCCACAACTTAATTATAATAGTCATGCACAGGCAACCGATGCTAGTTAGCCCTAACCGATGTCGGTTCCTCCTTGCCTGACTGATACCGGTCCATGGGTGACCGATGTTGGTTCGTCAACCGACGTTGGTTACTGTGTATTCCAGCAAGTCTGTAAAAGCATGCCAGTGAAGCAATTAATCAAGGTCAATGGAGTGTTAAGAAACACTTGGATCAAAAAAATTGAGGTCTTCATACTCCCATGAGAAGATATCACTATATTTTTTATAGAGAGAGATGAAGGCATGTTTTTCACCTCGTGCACAAGTTTTACTGAGAAATAACTCCTTTCCGCACGTAATAGTAACTAGGGAGCAGTCTTCTTGCATGACATGCATATAATTTTCTTCACCCTTTAACTCATCATCAAGGATAAAAATTTTCTCTAAGGTGACCAGCCCTTTAGACATCTTATTTGACTTCCATTGAATCACTTGGTCACCATAGTTGTCATGCAAGTCAGCTTGCATGCTTGATGATAACTGAACTTCATTCTAGATGAACTGGACAATTTGTGCATTACTGTCAAACACTTGACAGCTAGTGTTGTTATCTGGAATGGATGGTCTGATCACCAGCTTAATGTGTTGATTGTTTCCTTTGATTGTTTCCCTTTGACAAGGTCCTTAGCAAGATATAACTACAAACCTAGCACGACCATCTGGTCAATTTCCTTATTTATTTTGCATGACACTAATCTAAAAACGTGTGTTGTATTTTTTTCACTTTTAAAAGTTTCCAAAGATTGTGATTTTCTTAATCAATTTTAAGTATTCTAAGCTCCAAAAATTGATTAAATTATGATTATTATGCATCCATAGAAGTGTGGAAAACTTGGGTAACAAATAAATAATCAGAACTGAAAACGCTCAAATAACAAACAAGATTGTTTACGGGGTTCAGAAATTCCTACGTCCCCAGGTTCAGATTGAACCGATCCATTAATAATATTGAAATTTAAGTACAATAACTCTTACAAACAACCAATAATGAATCACAACCTGCAAATGAGTTGATCAATATCCCAAGAACTCTGAAAAATAGTAGAAACTGTCCCAAGAATGATCCGTGGCTCCTACAGTGTTTTCACAATGTGATCTCCCTGCAACTGTGTTAGAAAAATACCTACAAATGGAGATTTAAAAAAATTCTATAAAAACAAATCATATATCTGAGATCATCTCTAAATTTTGAACACTTTTCATGTTTACACCAAGTCACATTTCAGACCAGAAGTACATTGAAATTCGTGTTTTCCAACTAGCTATCTTGTAGATCCCTGTTAAAAACTGCATTAAAAGCTTCCAAAAAGAGGTTAAAACTCAACAAAAATATCAAATATTATATCGTTGGAATTTTCTCAGTATTTCCTTCATTTCATATTTTTACTCCGAGTTCTCATTCTGAGTGCAAGGCCTTCAAAAATGGTGTTTTCATATTTTTACTCATTTATATCCCATCCAAGATTGGCGGCAAGTTGGTTGGCGGGATGTGTTTGGGAAGTGGAGGTCTTGGGTTCAAAACCAAGCAGCATCATTTTTGGCGGAGGCGGTTTGTGTGGACCATTTTGTGCATTGTAGGTTTGGTTGGCCAATGTTGTTTGACCGTATGTAATACCGAGGATAATGTTTGAATAAAATGCGTGGCACTTATCATATAAGGCGTGGCAAATACATGAAATGTGTGGGAGATATTGGTTTTTTTGGATATATATATTCATACCCTGAGTTGATAGGACATGAGATATCCTTGGTTGTTGATAAGGTAATCCCCGAACTTAGTGTTATATCTTCGAGCTCTCCAAGTTGGATAATAATAAGCCCGAACATAACAAATAATGTGGCTTGGTAAATAACATGGAAGTTAATATCAAAGAATTACAAAGGTAATAAAAATGGAATTCAACCCAAGTAGTATAATGACATTCCAAATGAAATATGGCAATAAATACCACTTGTCGACCTTCGATAGGCAAATCGAACTTGTGGTGGCAAGCCACGTGGGTGGTTTACGATCGTTGACGACCAAAGGTTGAAAACAACGCAAACAACCTTCATTTTGCCCTTTTTTATCATTTTGCCACGTGTCACCTTGTCATTGGTCAACTTGTTGACCTGTTGACCAAAGTTGACTTCCCTGTTAACTGAACTTTGACCGGACATAACTTGAGCTCAGAGTGTCCATTTTTTCACGTTCTTACAGTCATCGGAAAGCTCTCTGAAGGCTCTACTGCACTAGCATGGTTTAGGGAAGTTTAGGGAACTTATGACACTAAAAAAAATTTCCCTGATCAGGCACCACCTACATATTTAGAGTATCAAATCTCTCAAGGAGGTCCCAAACTCCGTGTTTATAAGCTTTGAGAAGCTTATTCTTTTCTTGTCATTTGTTAGTGACCTTGTGGATAACCAATTTTATGTCCCCAAAAAATGACAACGCCTTAATCTTCTTTTTTTTTAGAAATAAGCAGACCATACACTAACACCTCATACTCTGCCACATTATTAGAACATGTAAACTGTAACCTGTGCACGAAGAATAATTTCTCATCCTTAGGGGAAATGAGAACGACTCTTGCTCACACATCGTTTCTACTTCTGGATCCATCAGAGTATAACTTCCATAGACCATGGTTCTCTTCACTTTGCTTGAGCGCGTGCAGCACCATAGCTTCTTCTTCAATAATATAGTAAGTACCAAGCCTAGTTTCATAAGCTTCCAACTCTTCAGCATATGGGTCAAATTTATGGTGTTTCTCTGCCTACTCATCAAGTACTAGATTAGGAATAGAAGGTGGAAGAGGTTGTTCTTTAGAAACTGAAGCTTGTTCTTCTTGGATTAAATAATTGGCTTAGAGAGGGGATGGGACATATGACTCTACATGATAGGAAAATATTGGCTCAACTTGTATGGTAAATTAGGTATCATACCTTGTTTTGAGTAACAAAAAATTAGGGTTTTTACCCTAATTTTGGCTGAAATCGCTGCTCTGATACCACTTGTAAGGATATTACTTGTATAAATTAGAACATATACAGTAAAATAACATGAGAGAACACCAAAATATAGATAAATGATGACAATATGCTCATATAATAGCTTTGCCACTTCGAGGGGGCAACCTCCAATACCACTTCGAGGGGGTAACCTCCAAACCATACAATAACACTATAATACTCAATATGATCCTTAACTACAACCTTCTAAGCCCTATATATACCATTCTAACCTATGGCCAATACTGAGGCCGACCTCCTAAGCATAATAAATCATAAATGAATGACATAATAAGATAAGGGGATGTGTGCCACATGTCGACATCTCCATCAATACATATACATCATAACATCCTTTCCCTAGGTGCATAGCATTCCTTCCCTCCTTGACATGTTTCATCCCCGAAACATAAGAAGAAACCATGTAATGAGTGTGTTGTAAATTTTTACACACTTTGCGTCATGATCAATCATCTATCCATATGTGATCATGGTAGATGATACATATCTGAACTAATATCCATATTCTGTTGCGCTACTCTGATTCCATTCGTGACCATAGTTTATCATCCTTGGATTCCATGTATAACCAACATAAGGATTCAATGCATAACCATAATAAGGATTCCATGTATAACCATAATAAGGATAACCATAATAAGGATTCCATGCTTCATAATTGTTGCTCCATTGATCCCCTGTATAAATAAAGTGATTATTCCTCCAATTACCTATATATCTATATTGGTTGAAAAAATGATGTGCCCTGGGATATCTCCATGATTTTTTTCTCTCATGTTGACATGGATTTCTATATGCTGCAATTGTAGTGTCCTCAACCTTATCAACTTGTTTCTGAACTTTCTTTTCTTCTTCCACCTTTGCATTTGATATTTTCTTTTTCTCTTAAGTAGATGAATCATCATTTCCTTCTTTTTCTTCATGTTCCTCTTTTGAATCATCCTTATTCCCTTCTTCTCCATATTATAAATCATCTGCATGGTTTATATTGACTTTTCTTTTATTTCCATTAAGCCTGATATCCTGTAAAGTGACCTTCTTCTTTTTGTACCAAATCTTCATAAACTTATTTTTCATATTAATATTAATTGTCCCCAATGTCTCTAACCAAGGATACCCAAGAACAATATCCAAACCATCCATATATAACGCAAAAAAATTTGAATGTAAAGTATATTTGTCCATAGTAAGTTTTAAATCTTCAAAAACTTGAATTTTCTTACCATTCACTTAAGCTTCTTTGATATTACTTTCTTGAATATGTAGATGTTGAGCCATATCCTTGTTGATGAAGTTATACTTGTTGTTAGGGTTTATGGAAACAATTATCTTATTCCTTTGAATGAATCCATGAAACTGAAATATGGTATCTTCCTTCTTGGGAGCTATAATATCTTCTTCTACATCAATATCTTGTTTTTCTTCCTCTTCTTCATAGTCTTCTTCAACTTCTTCTGCGTTTGATTGTTCAATATATGTTGCACCATCATCTTCCCTTGAATCTTCTTCACCTTCCTCTTCATCTTCTTTCTCTCTTTATTCTTCAATATATTCTTCCCCATCATCTTCCTTTGACTCTTCTTCCTCTTTGTGGTCCCATCTATCCATAAAAATTTGTTCCATTTCCTCCCAAGACCAATCCTTCCTATCATTTTTAATCTCAAAAAACAAAATCCATGCAGGACCACCAAGAAAATGTGAAAACCTATTCCTTGTCATGAAATATGAGAAATATATATTCTTAAATTTTATCCACCATTCTTTAGCATCCATCTCACCATTTCCATAAAAATTTGTTATCCCTGTGATCATCATTAGGGTTTAGGAATTATGAAAATATTTCAGCAGATGGATAAAAACATAAATAAAAAACCCTAACTGAAATTTCAAGAGCTTTGCGAAAATATAAATTTTGCTAAAAACTACCACAATTTGCTTCCTAAAAAGTGAATTTATGAAAAAACCTAAAACACCAATAACATCTGCAAAACAAATTCAATGGAGCTGAAATTTTCAGATATTCTGAATTAGAGTGTTTCCAAATTATGATGAAAACATTGGGAAAAAATTCGATACCCTCTTCAAGATATATTTGAAACAAAAAATTAGGGTTTTTTGCCCTAATTTTGGCTGAAATTGCTGCTCTGATACCACTTGTAAAGATATTACTTGTATAAATAAGAAAATATACATCAAAATAATATGAGAGAACACCAAAATATAGATAAATGATGACAATATGCTCATATAATATCTTTGCCACTTCAAGGGGCAACCTCTAATACCACTTCGAGGGGGTAACCTCCAAACCATACAATAACACTATAATACTCAATATGATCCTTAACTACAACCTTCTAAGCCCTATATATACCATTCTAACCTATGGCCAATACTGAGGCTGACCTCCTAAGCATAATAAATCATAAATTAATGATATAATAAGAGAAGGGGATGTGTGCCACATGTCAGCATCTCCATCAATACATATACATCATAACCACCTATTGCCATGTAGGGTTTCATACACACATTCCTCCCACCTATACCTTGTCTCAACCACCTCATGTCACCTACACTTCCCATTTAGGGTATATGTTGCATCATCATCTACCGCAACTTATATCCCCCTTCTCAATTTGCTTACTCAAACCTCCATATACAGGTGTCCCTTCTATGTCCTACTCATCATATCCACCTCCTTATACTTACTGGAGGTCCACCTCAATCCAATCTGACTAATGATTTGATCAAGATGATGATGAAAAGATGGAAGACCCTAGAAGCATCTGTTTCGGGCTCCCGCAATTCTCTGACTTACGATGAGATTTGTAATGAGCCTATTCACCCTTTGGTATTCCAATTCATCCTTATCCCACGCACATTGGGAAATGCCAAAATTTAACTGATTTAATAGCAAGGAAGATCCGCAACAACATTTGTGATCTTTTAAACATGTATGTTATCTAATTTCCCATAATAACACCTTGCTTCTCCGAACATTCCTAATGTCCTTGACAGGACCGGACTTAGACTGGTATAGTGCTTTACCTAGACACTCTATCTTCTCATTCAACCAATTAGCCCAAGCATTTCTTGATCATTTCTCCATTAACATTGTCAAGAAGGTTACCATGACCGACTTGTATTCGTTACGCCAATATGAGGACAAGTCTATCGCATATTTTTTCACGTGTTGGAAGAACCTTATTAATCAACTCACTTTCCAATTGCCTCAAACTGAATTAATAGAGTTGTTTACTAGAGCTTGTGCCAGACATATCTCTCCAAATCTCTAAGTTCAAACCTTCTGAACATTCAATGAGGCATTCACCATGGCCTAAAAACTTGAAATCCGTGTTATCGAAGAGAAGAAGTTACAATTGCACAACAAAAGTGCTTCGTTTAAATCCAATGACACCTCTTCTTCTTCCAAACCACAAAATAATTATTCTAAAGTGAAAGGATATACCAACGCAGTGGTTTTAAAAGTCGGTCCTTCTCATCCATCCAACCAATCAAAACCTTCTTCTAATATTTCTCCTATTCAGACTTTCCAGTTCAAGTGGGAACAACAAAAATATACTCCCATTGGAGAACCTTATTCCTCTATTTTGGAAAATCTGGAGCAATCACTCTTCCACCCATCAAAACACATACTGGTTTTGACCCTTCCTATCATGTGCCTACATGGTACAAGGATAATGATTACTGCAATTATCATCATGTTAGAGGTCATAGTGACAATAATTGTATAACTTTCAAAAACATCATCCAATAATTGTTAGATAATGGAGATCTCGTCTTGGATAACCCCAATGCACCGGCTAACCAAAACCTCCACATCTTCAAGAAGTCATTTCCAAATCACACCCCATCATCCAACCAAGTTGGAAAAACCTCAACTAATGATACCAACGTTCGAGAGGTCCATGTCATTTTTGATATCATACCAGATCCTTCTGCTCAGTTTCCTCCCATCCCATCTATTGAGGAAATTCTTGCACGAGCTCCTCCACCCATGGAGGAACCTATTTCATCTGCTTCTCTACCGACAGAGGATTCTACCTAACCTTATTCTCTACCCATGGAGAATTCCACCTTTTCTTCAGATGCACCTACCCCACTCATCTCTCTACCTGTTAAACAACCCGCATTACCCATTCTTCTACCCATGGAAGATCCCAACTTACTCTCTTCTTTACCAAAGGAAGAGCCTATACAATCAAACTTTCCTCCTCCTCTGCCCACAGAGGACCTGCTAGTGGCATCTCTTCCTATTAGTGACAATTCCCCACTGGCTTTTAAAGACCCTGTCGATTTTCTATCGTCTCTTCTACCCAAAGAGTTTGAAGCCAACCATTTCCCTATCTCACAAACATTCTTTACAAGGATTGCTACCAAATCAACATCATCCCCCTCCACTTCTGTGTCATTCTCATGTTTGGCCAACCACTTGGATTATGTTGACTATTCCATGCTTTGGGGATGCCTTTGACTTCCTGTCTCGACTCAAATGCAAATGTCACCCGCAGACACTTCAACGATTTATCCTAAAGTGTTCAAGACCATTAAATCCATCACACTTGAGCTAGTTATAGTAGCCTCTTCTACATCATCTTCACCTACACCCAAACCTTTTCCATTACCCCAAAAACCACCTGCACCCAAACCTCTACCTACACCTATACCTACATCTACACCCAAACCTACCACTACATTAGGGGTCGTGCCAACACCGAGTCTAGTCCATCCTCCCATTAAGATTGATTTAGCCACATCGTCCCAAACTATCACCAGGCCTATCCCCCCACCTAAGAGGAAGACCCAACCTCCTAGACCTCGTACCCCAGTTTCTCCCACTTCTCCTCTCTCACCTTCGCCACTTCCATCCATCTTAGGTCCTCATCCATCAACCCTGGTCAAGTAGACTCCTCCAAGTAAACTTAAAATGAAACAACTTACATCCTTGTCGTAATCTTCCATCCCACCCAAGCATTCTACATTACCTATGCCTTTCCCATCTCCCATACTTTCTCCACTTCCCATGCCCTCATCATTACCCGCGCCTTTACCCTCTCTTCAACCTCCATATCTCATATTTCCTCCTACCACTACCTTCACCACACCTCCACTCTCACCATGGTTGACCCATCCCCTTCCATCTTCTGCATTCCCTTCTACCTCACGCACTCCCCCAACACCTTTACCCAAGAAGGAGCAACCCAAGCCCACAACCACACTACCTACCAAAAAGGTAGTTAAACCTACTCAACCTCCAACTCCACCTCAAGTAGTACCTCTTCCACATAAGTCATCCAAACCTACATCCAAATCAACCCCGCCTCCAGCAACACCTTCTCCCACATAGGTCACCAAAACCTCCATCCAAACCCACTCTCACTTCTCATTGTGATCCCTTGGCAGGGTCTTATGCTACCATCCTTGCTAACCTTTTAGAAACCTTTGTCATCACATTGCCACCTCTCAAGCCTTATGACCCACTCAAACCTAAACCAGAAGGGTTTGATGATACCAATATTTGCACCTATCATCGTGTGCCAGGACATGATGTTGAAAATTGTAAGGCCCTTAAGAATATTCTTCTTCAATTGTGTTCTCCTGAAGAGCTCTTGGAAGAAGATGACCTTTTGGATGAAGCTCCCATTCCACCCTCACCTATCGCCATACATCCTCACCCCATTTCTATTCAGTGACCTTCACCTCCACCTCTGCAACCCTCTTTTCCTCCTCTGACCTTTGAGATCAATATGGTCTAGATTAGAGAACTCACCAAACCTCCTCCAAAATGCCAGTGTGTTATACTTATTTCACAAGGTTCTTATCCCACACTAGGTTTTTGTCCATCTTTCTGTTATACCTTTCACGATTCATCTCCCTCTCTTCCTAAGATTAATATGGTTCAAGTTGCCACTCATGCATGAAAAGACAAATGAAAAGAGAAGACAGAAAAAAACCATCCACTACACCTTTACCCAATATTCCATTTGCACCTGCACTCAAAATCACCATCTGTGGGCCGACATTTCCATTTCTTACGGAGTCACACATTGTACCATGATCAAACAACTACACCAGTATCCTCTCAAAATGTCTTTGCATGACCTCATCCAAACCTCTGAGTCTCATCGTCAGGTCCTCATCAAGGTCTACAATCTATTGAGGTTCTACCTAATGACCCCACACCTGTCACCATCATTATCACTCCTCATCATGTGGCTGCTCTCACCACTTTGCCTCCATCTTCTTCTCCCACTACCATTCATTAAGTCTCTGCTATTAATTTTCTGATGAAGAGATTGTACCTCTCCAATCTGATGATCTTGACCCTGCCTTATTCATTTCCATCTACATTGATAATATACGCATTCGACACATTATGATCGATGGAGGTGCTAGTATCAACATCATTTCCTCCCATGCATACAAACAAATGTGCATCCCTACCAATTGCATGCATAATAACCCAGTTATGTTGTGTTCATTTAACAATGCCATGACTTCCACCCTCGACACCATCATTCTCCACATTCATGTGGGCCCCCGTACTATTCCTAAATTATTCTATGTCTTAGAGGGGGAATTCTAATACAATATGCTACTTGGCCAACCCTAGATTCATGTCATAGGTTGTGTTCCTTCAACCTTACACCGTTGTTTAAAATTTGAACATGAAGGGCACAACTACACCATTCATGAGGATCCCTCACCGTTCAAAACCTGCAACATGCTCTATCAACCTAATGATGTCCTTATACCAGTTAAGGCATATACCACCACTACCACTTCTTCTTCAGCCGATACCCCATCTACCACTACTACCTTACCACTTCAGCTTGCCTCATCCACCACTTCTATCACTACATCTTCCACAACCAACTCCTCTATTCCCACTGCTGCCACAGCTTCTAGCTAGCCCATCAGCTAACCCATCTACTTCTCAAACACTTGAGATTCTTCTTCTTCTCAGGCTCATGGTGATTTTTCCATTCCCGCTAACCAAATACCAACTTCTGATCCCTTGGTAGGTGTTTTTCAATGCCTTACCTTGGGGGAGTATCACCTCTATAACATCAATACCTTCCTTACTCCTCAAGAGTATGGGAGCCTCCATCAACACCCACATTACAATCAATGTGTAGGTGAGGTATTTCCATATGGTCCACCCCATGTTCTAACCAACTTGACGTATGGGGGACTTGACGCTTCTTCATATACTCCAGAACCACCTACTCAAACCCGTCCATTCTCATCTAATTTCCAATACCTCACCAATCGCCACTTCACCCACACATTCCTTCATCGATGTGCTTGGAAAAGCTTTGGCTTTGGTCTTTACAAACAAGGTCATCACACAATCATACCTTGCACCACTCATAAACACAAGGACCATCATGGTCTTAGATTTTCTAAGGAACCTTCTTCTAATAAATCCCATATCGACCTCGTAGAGGAAGATACACATTCTCCACCTCATTCACCTACCCCACCATCTTCACCTACGGAGTCTATGGATCCAGAATCCATTCCTCCTAACTTATGAACATTTTCCTTGGAACCTCTCACCTATCAACGCGATGACAAGGCTCCCTCTTCTCTTCCCTTCCTATATCCCGATATGATCGATGACGACACACCCTCTATCAATGTTGTTCAATGTCAGGATGATGACTCCATTCTCACCTATCTAGGTGCAGAGGATTCCTATATCCACCAGTTGTTACCTTCTAAGATGCAAACCATGTTGAATGAATTGACCATAGAGATCAACATTCACACTCAAGATGACCCCCACATTCTAAAGATAGGCCAATCTTTAGACTCTCCATTGAACAGGAAGCCTTCACCTCATTCCTCTGAGATCATAGCAACACTTTTACTTGGTCTTACACCGATATGCCCAGTATTGACCCAAATATCGTGGTCCACAACATTGTAACTATTACTGATGCTAAACCTATGAAATAGAAGATGCAAAACATACATCCACACATTGCCCTTCTTGTGAAAGAAGAACTCCAATGCCTCCTTTCTGTTTCATTTATTATTACCCATTGATTATCCCCAATGGATTTCTAACATCATTCCTGTCACCAAAGCGATAGGGGGGACTCCGCATCTACATGGATTTCTTTCATGACCTTAACCTAGGTTTCCCTAAAGATGACTTTCCTCTACCTAGTATCGACCAAGTTATTGATCTCACCACCGACCATGAGATGTTATAACTCATGGACGGTTTCTTGGGTTATAACCAAATATTACTCACACCAAAATATCAACACAAGATTGTCTTCATCACCCCTTGGGGGACCTTCTGTTATCATGTCATGCCTTTTGGCCTTAAAAACGATGGTGCTACATATCATTGTGTCATGACCTATATATTTCACAACATCATTCATGATATTTTGGAAGATTATGTTGATGAACTTCTTACAAAGTCTAAACATCGGTTCGAACACCTCACAGTTATTAAAGTCATCTTTGACCATCTCATCAAAAACTGAGTTTTCCTTCAACCAAAGAAGTGCATTTTAAACGTTCTCTCTAGAAAAATTCTTGGTTTCATCATCTCTCTGCGGGGTATCAAAGTTGATCCTGCCAACACGCCACTCCACCTCACCTTCTTTATTTTCTCTTCTTCTACCCACTCAAGGGACGTGCTGCACATGTGACACTTCGTGATCATGTAACTTCTTTCACCCTTAGAAAAGTTCAATCATGCAACTCCTCTAGGGGGCTGAAGCTCATAACCTTATCTTTGGTATGCTCCTAACGGTTCTTGTCACTTATGGAGTATTTTCACCTCTTTTACCATTTGGCCTCTTTTCTTACTTATCGATTCTTCTACACAGGACAAGACATTCGACATTTAGTTTTCTGGGATTTCTTCTTCTTTCACCTACTATTTACATTTGTCATTTACTTCAATCAACTCATATGACTCCACTATGCCTAAATCAACCTTGCCACATTTATCCATACCTATAACTCAACCTAGACCTACTCATGCCTACCTCAAACTTATTCTTCAACCATGTCTAATCAACTGGGAGGACAACTACATTGGCCTGAGGCCCCTTTTTCGTTGGGGCTATGTAACCCATACACTTTAAGGGCATGGGACCCTTGGAGGTTAGCTTTGCACACTACTTAATCCCCTAACCATTCCCCCCCCCCCTTATATGGGACACATCATACACCGAGCTTGAGTTCCCTTCATCGTATAGGGATAACTGTAGGTAACACTCTTAGGGACATAGGGCCCTTATAGGTTCAACATCGGCCTACTCATGCTATCAACCATCAATCATCATCCCCATCAAATGAATCATTTCGTATATTTCCCATAAAAATACCAATTACATGGGAAGTTAAACTCAAACCATACAATTACACATCCATTATATATCTCATCTTCCATCAAAACATAGTAACTTGGAAATTTTTGATTCAACCATGCCTCAAAACCAACTAGCTTCCATATTGACATCATCAATATCTTGACAATCCTAAACTCAGATTTTCATGTCATCGTTTCATTTCACTAACAACAATCAAACTTAATTTCCATACTACAATCACATGCTTAGACATTTTTTGACTCCACCATGCCTACACCTAACTCAAACATTCCTACACCTAACTCAAACATGCCTACATCTAACTCAACCATGCCTATGCCTAACTCAACCATGCCTATCATCTAACTCCGCCATGCCTATACTCTGACTCAACCAATGCCTAACATCTGACCTTAACTTTTCATTAGAACAATAACTTGGACATAGCATCAATGACTCAGACCATGCATACATCTAAATCATACATCATGCCTTAACTCACCTAGTTTTCCATAATAAGCAATAGAATGGAAATGAAACCAAGTACATCATCAGTCCAATATCATCTCATCATTACCTCTATAAATGTGAAGTGTTTGGTGTATCAATACATATATACACAGGTATGAGTAAATAATGCAAGTATCTCAAAAAACTCTCATGTACAATCTCGCATCTTCGGCAAGACAGGCTGGTATATATATACAAAAATTCAAAATACCAATGGTAGATCAGCATCTTTATCTCACTCATGTGAAGGTCCTGACACCTCTACTACTCTCTCCCTTTACCCTGATTTGGTCTTGGTCTATGACCCACTCAGTCATCTCACCTGTAACCTCATTTGGCCTCGACCTTCGTGAACTCGTCGACCTCCCATCTTGCCATGACCACGAGATCGGCGACTACCTATCGTAAGTCTGTGTACTGTGAGTCCTCTCAGTAGTAGCATCATGTTGGGCCCTGATACTCAACTATATGATACATACATGTATACCAACCTCTAATCAACTTGTCCTGATAGTATCTGGCCTCAGATTACCGCATCTCTATAACTGGTCATGGAGATAACCTAAGGAGCTGTCATGGCCCGTGGTGCACCATGTACCCTAACTCCAACCAGTAGCCTATGTCCATGTACATGTGGCCCCCATCCTGAAGCCTGCTCTGTAATCAAGGGACCCTGTCCCATTTCCTATAGAGGTGTCTATGTGCACTATTGACACCTATACATGTGCATGCACATGTGCATGGTGTTGCTACCAACTGATCCCTGTAAAGTAGCAACCTACGCTTGTAGTGTGGAAACTTGTGTCTGTAATGTGGTAACATGTCCCCCATCACCTATTTATGCATGTGCTAGTTGGGTCTGCAGCGTAGCTAGCTTCCCCTATTAATCCATCACCTGTCCTGTCAAGGTGGCTACATGTGTTTGTGCCCGTGTCAACTGAACATGTAAGGCAGTCACTTGCACCTACAGTAGGGAATCTCTCTGCACCATCACTAGTGGCTAAGTCTGAGCTGACATGGCCGTGGTGGTAATGCTTGTAGTTGGGTTGACCCATTGGCATCTATAACCATCTGTCACACCTGTGTCATTTATCCTCTTATCCACCACTGGCTCCTCCTTCCATATTGGCCCTGTCAAATGTGGTGGAGATAACAGTCTCTCCATATCGTCTTTGTGATACTGAGGAAATGTTGGAGGCACATCCTGTTGTAGTCTAAACTAGCGTCAGAATCTATTCACTGTAATTGTCTCGTGCTCACCGACACGACTCCCTTATATCCATCTAAGTAATTATAGGCCCTAAAACTTCTGTTTCATACCTCTATAAGTAGGAAATTCCACATATGGTCGCCATACTATGTCCATCACATATAACCCCTCTAGCTGTCGTTTGTAGTAGGTCACATCGTGTGATGCCTCCTCCACTCGCGAATGAGCACCTACTGCCACCCATCTCCTATATCCTGCTCAAATCCCACCATGATGCCAATCTGATATCAGAAGTCCCTATGGGTGCACAATCACTATGTTCTCATAAGCCCAACAATGCAATAAATACATACAACAAATACCGTAACGCCGCATCCTTTGATAAGCCCACAAATCCATGTATAGCTGCACCAAATATGTCGACGCCCACGCAAAAAAAACCCGCTCCTCAATCATATCCCATAAAACCCCCATCAATGCTCGAGGAAATCGGTCGCCCTTTAAGTCAGGAAGTGTGTAACATCCGACTGCCACCATCATCAGTACTACCAAACAAGTCTCCTATGGATGTGTCGTGTACATAGCTCCATAAATAATACTGCACTGTACTCAGTCAAGTCACCCACTGCCTCCCCAAACACTACAACCATCAAATCCATTACCTCGTCCGATGAAATTTGATATATATGCTCTCTCACAATCGGTAACTGCAAAATTCTATACACATCTTCCAATGTGATTGTCATCTCGCTGATGGGTAGATGGAAGGTATTGGTCACAGAGTCTCATCTATCGATGAGTGTGACCATCAGACTATGATCTTTCCTGATACACCTATATTGTCTAATGATGACCAGTTCAACGTCTCACATATACTCCCACTCATCCTTAGTCACGCTAGCTTACATGCGCACCAATAATGGTGGTACTCTATCACGCATCATCAGCTGGTGTCGTGTCTACATCCATACCAATTAACGATGTTAAGTACTTACCTATTTTACTCATCTCTTTGCTCCTACCTAGTCCCATCCAACACACATTGTTTCCTTACCTATCTATCCATTTCCTACCTATTTAACTGACCTATCATATATTTTTTCTAGCTTAAACACTCCCCCATATTCTATTTCTTCATTTTCTTTCCTTCACTATTTGACACAACCTTCACCTACCACCCACCTAGTTCTTACCTACCTTCACCTTAAACCCACCTAATTCTATATTTTTATACCCCTCGTCTCTCTACTTTTACCCTCATTACCTAACTATTTCTTCTACCATATCATTTTGCCCTATTTTTACCTTCTAAACCTTGTCTTTTAAGACCAATCACTTTTTTGTTAGAATTTAGAGGATTCTAATTATTAGGAATTTAATCAACCAATGCATTTAAATATTAACATAAACCATAAAACATTAAATGTTAAACATTATGCAATGTAATAAATAAAATTACATAACATATTAATTAAGTAATATATACCAAAAGTAAGAACACAGTGACAAAGTGTTTATAGTGGAAAATCCCAAATAGGGTAAAAACCACAAAGAGATAACCTTTTACTTTCCATGAACCAAATTTACATCGAGTAACTTTAAATTATAAAAGTTACCATCAAATGACCATCATACTGCCTTAAAAGTGTTGTTTTTTTCAATAAATATGTATTTAATCTGTGGTACATTGTATATTATAATGGGGTGTGTTTTACAGGTTCAGGAAAACAATGACGTCTAACTATTTTTGTCTTAACAAAACCCAGATCCTGAATGGAACTAACTACAACATTTGGGTCAAAAAAACATTTATGGCGAGAAAACTCTTATGGATATGAGGTTGCTCCCACCGGTCGTCAAACAATTATAGATAACATGAATGCATTCTTAAAACGAATGTAGGAGGCTCTTTCTATGATTCTGTGCAATGTGAACAATGAGTACCTTCTACACATTGGTAATATCAAACATTCGAAAGAGATATGGACATAACTATAATCCATGCATGAAGGATACTTGGTATATCAAGGATAGTAATGAGAGTATAATAGCTGAAGGAATTCAAATAAATGGTTTGTATATTTTTTATGATTGTTTTCCTAAACCTATAAAACACACCCCATTATAATATACAATGTACCATAGAGTTAGAAACATATTGATTGAAAAAAATAACACTTTTAAGGTAGTATGGCGGTAACTTTTATAATTTAAAGTTACTCGATGTAAATTTGCTTCTTGGAAAGTAAAAGGTTATTTCACAGTGGTTTTTACCCTATTTAGGGTTTTCCACTATAAACACTTTGTCACTGTGTTCTTACTTTTGGTATGTATTACTTAATTAATATGTTATGTAATTTTATTTATTACATTGCATAATGTTTAACATTTAATGTTTTATGGTTCATGTTAATATTTAAATGCATTGGTTGATTAAATTCGTAATAATTAGAATCCTTTAAATTCTAACATGGTACCGGAGCATTGTTTAAATTAAATAGGTTCGGTTTAAGTTATTGTATTTAATCTATTTAATTTTACATTTTTTTCAACCAACCCGAAAGGGTATTTAAAATGATCAAGCCCCCCCTTTTTTCCATTTTTTGTGCAAAGTAAAATTGTGTGTGTTTTGTGAAGAATTGGTATTTGCAGGAAAATTGTGGTGGACCTCTCGTCCTTAAAACCCTTGGTGAAAGGGGCTATGGAATAGGTTTTTTATCTGGGCATGAATATCATATGTAAAGCTTAAAATGTTTAAGAAATATTTTATTAATTCTTATATAGTTTGTAATGTATGTGCAGACCCAGGTTAAATTTCAGGGTAAACATGTAAAAATTCAAATCACGAGGTCTCTCATACGAAGACAATTTTCCTCGAGAATAAGAAAATTAAATTTTTCCTATTGGCTCAGGGTTAAAGACCCGTGGAATGGGACAAAATAATGCAATTGCTCAAAAATCTTGGTTAATTTTTTTTTTCATTTTTTATTAAGGAGTCATCTATAGTTGACAGGCTCCCTTTAAATAGGGTCGTTTCTATTTCTTTAATAAATTCATGTAAATACTATAGTCTTAAGACTATAGTAATCTTTTATAATTTATAAAAAAACAAAAATATATATTTGTATGACAAAATAACTATAATTTTATAGTTTTAAAAAATAAGTATTCAAACCTAAACCTAACATGTGTCCCTAACCATTTATATTATTCATATAAGGGGGCGACCCCATTCATTTATATCTTATAGTTTATAAAAACTATATAGATAAACTTATTTCAAGGTTTTCTTTTATATAAGCGTGGGAGTGGAGAATAAAATGGGATAATATCTCAGGTATAAACGTGGAATTACCATGTATAAATGGAGAATTAAATTTAACAAAAAAAACTAGTTTATTGGTGGCCCACGTGAAGTGTGGTAAATATTATTAAAATATTGGTAGTTATAGCCACATAAAAGTTATAAAGTTTTTAGTTTGCAGGAATTATAGGAAATATTTTTCAATCTTTCCATAGTTTCAAATGTGTGCAAGGTAAAATTAAGAGTAAATGAAGGGAGGAGACAAGGTTCATGAAAATAGGGATTTCAATTTATTTCATTGATCGAGTGAAATTACTTGTCCCCTTTATAAAATATGCAGATTAATTTATACTCTCATAAATCTACTTGCACCTGCTAAAATTCTTTTAACTTGGTCTATGTCCTTTAAACCCATTTAATAAGGGTTATGTGTTTTTTTATTAAAAAAATACTATAGTTTATAATTTTTATGAACTATATGTTATTTTTTATTTACATTATATAAACTCTTTGCCTCTTTTTAATATATATATATATATATATATATATATATATATATATATATATATATATATATATATTATAAATTATAATAGGTTATTATAATGTATTAAAATATGTTAGCATATGGATTTGCACGCATGCAAATGACATGCAACAGTGTGGGAACGAAGTCCCTCCTCAATGAAGGTGAGACTGCCTTTATTGAAAACCAAAACTGTATTTACATCTATACATTCAAAATTGTATGTGGGGGGTGTTTTGGAACATCAATGGAAAGAAAAGTGAATGAGGGAGATGGAATGGAATGAAGGAAAGGAGTGAAATGGAATGAACTGAAAGAACATGCAAGAGTTAGGTAAAAACAGAGCCTAATATTGCATGAAGAGGAAAGATGAATAACCAACACAAATAAAACGGAGTTTGAGTTAGCCAAACAAGAACGTGTAAAAGGGAACACACATGAGCAAGTAGATAATCAGAGCTTGATCACTGTGAACTAGAACAACCGATTAATAACGTTGACAATAAGATCAAAGATAATATTTGCATGCAAGATTCAAACACCTAACATCTAATGAACATAAGAACATCAAATGTTACAAGAGACAATGAATGAGACACAAAGTTCGTATTTCATTAACTCCAAAATGTTTTTCACAAAAGAACACAAAGTTTCTTCCTGAAACAAAGCTTGCACAAAAGTATTTTCTTCTCCTCTCTCAAAGTCACCCTTTACAAATGAGCCCCTCACTTCCTTTTATAACCCAAAAGTTGGTTACAAAGTAGTTAGGGTTTTACATGATCATTAAATAAGGCACTTAAGTGACCTTTGACTTTTTCAACAACTTTATTAAAGACAACCCAAAAATAGAAATTACTTAAAATATCCATTGTTTCCCAAAAACAAATAACAACACCTTTTAAAATATACAATAATAACCAGTGCCTTATCCATTGAAATGGGGTCCGCCTATCTCAAGCGTATGAGAAATGGACTCTCCCACTTCGTTAGATACCAAGAAAATCAACTCCCTGAACCGCCGGTGAAATTAGGATCTGCCGCTTTTGCCAGTTGAAAGGATCTAAACCTTCCCAAAGTTTCAAACATCTTTTCTTCTTCTGGAGGTTCACTTGGTCGAAGAATAGCCTCACAAAATACCTGCAATTCAAGAATTCTACTTGGCATATCATTTAAATTAACAATTTTGGATTGAGCATTCTCAAATAAGTTCTTTAATTTGATGCACCGCTCCATGGAAACTGACGAGAAATTGTTGGCGGGAGTGTACATGTCCTTAAACAATTGTGAAAATTGTTCTTCCACCTGCTCCGATGAACACCTTTGATTATGCTCATTTACGAGGTTACAAGGAATCTCAGCCATGAATTCCTGAATCAAGGAGAGTGAAGTGAAGGCTTCATTGCACATGCTTTCATAATGGATCATAGAATCCTCGAGAAGCATTTTTCTTGATTTGAGATGCAGACACCAAAGAAAACGTGTCCCTCGATGTTCAAATTCGAGAATTCCTTCAATAGCTAAAACTGAAGATTCCATACTTGTCATCTCCTGTAAACTGGGCAATATCTCATCCAAATTTGATATAGTAGAAACAAAAGTTTCTTTGAAAGAAAGAATTGGATCAAGATACGCACTGACATCTTCATGAAGCTTAACCGCGGTCTTGATCGTCCCCTGGCCTAAAACGAGAATCTCTGAAAGCCAAGTTTTAGTGACATGGCCCAATGTGTTTATTTCCTTTGACAAATTGAGAGTATCTTCATCTGGGGCAGCCACTGCATCAGGTACTGGGAAGGTGGATGATATGGGATTTATCAAATGTTGAACATATTCCACCAATTGATTCTTTTCGGCCTTGAGCTGAGAGTTTTGAGACTTGTATTTCTCAAGTCTCTTTAGCACGATATCAATTGAATCTCGAGCCATCACCATGTCACTTTCTAATGTAGATCTTCCAAGTCCAAGTCTGGAAACTTCATAGTCGGCAGGTGTCATAGCATCGCGCTCTTTATCCACTTGTGGAATGGCAAGGTCTGCAAATTTGTTTCCATCATTATCCACCATTATTCGAGAAAGCACCTTAGGCTTCTTAGGAATGGCGTCATTCGAAAGTTTGAAAAGGGCATCAAAATCAATGTCAATTGGCTTGACAACTCTCTTCCTTTTCTTTACTTCGGAATCAACCCAGGAAGGAGTATCATTCACTATTTCAGCATACAAAATCCTGGAGCTCGAATCAATATTCTCATTATTCTCCGACATCATGAGATCCTTCTTGAATCCTATCTACGACCTCGATTTGAGGAGACACAACCTCAATATCCACTTCCTGATTATTCGGGAGATTTTGGGAAATCCCTTCATGAACTACATGCTCTGAAGTGTTTGATATTTGAATTACCTGCACCTGAGTGGATGCTTGTTTGAAGCATGGCTGAGGATCATTTGCTACTAGCTTCTGAGCACTATTAACGATGTGGGTAGAAGAATCTCTACTCGAGGTAGAAAATCTGGACACACGCTCTCTTCCTTCTTCGGGGTTAGGATCTTTAGATCTTTCTCCTTGTGACACGTTACTTGGCGAAGTGGATTTTGGCAACCACTCCTTTCTTGCTTGTTGTGTATGATTGGATGGTAATGAGGTTGATCGAGAAGAGACTTTGGTCGAATGGAGGCCCCCTCGTATTGGCAATTTTTGTGATCCCGAAACATGATCTGGAATTGATTGCAATTTGGCAAGTTCTCTGTCATACCAAGATATGCTTCTTTCAATAATTGGTTGGTTCTTGCCATTAAGAGAAAATTCATCTCTTTTAGTCCAGTTGATTTGAGGCAATGGGGTAAAGGCAACGGCATCATATGAGGGATCGATGACATCCTCATCATCATCTATGAATGAATCGGGAGGACTCTTGATGCGGAAGGCCTTGATCTGAGCAAGCGTTAGGCGAGAGTACTCCCGTCTTCTTACCTCATGTTCATCCGAACAAGCAGCCCAGAAATCTTCCATGGTAGGATTATGTTGGTACTTTGCTCCCAGAATCTTTTGCATATATCCATTGATATCAAACTGGGCTCTCTTCACATATGGATGGATGGTTATGAGAGCAAACTCTTTTTCCATGAGTTGTGCACTGAAAAGATTTGGACATTGGTATTCCCCGATTTGAATTGGGAAATGAATTCCTGAACGGTGCTTGTCACTAAGAAGGCAGTGAACTTGGAATAATTGTCGTGCCAGCTCCATTAATGCCCATCTGTCACTGACGTACTTAGGAAGTTTCCACGGGGTACCAGCAAAGCCACTCACGCGAATGTTGGAAAAAGATGAAAATTGAATAAACCAGGGTCCCCATTGGGAAATGACACTCATGGCTTCTTTAGAAAACCTTTCCTCAGTATTCCGATTCAGGTTCCGGATCACACGAAAGGTGAATGCATCGTTGACTCTTCTAAAATGGTGAGAACTATTTTTGAAACTGAGTTGAGGGTAATAATGAAAAACACTGTTCGACGGCCCCATGACTCCTCTCGTTTCAAGTCCCGAAAATAGCTTTCTTCTTGCTACCGCATAAGTCAAATACGATGTCATGTAGAAGCATCCAGTCATCTTAACTTCTATCAATTGTTTGTGAAGGGTGTTACTGATGATGGTGGCCCAATCCACAAACTCTTTCTTGGCTAGGATGATACAGATAAACTGATACATCCATGGGTGGAAAATCCTAGCAGAAGGTAGACCGAAAACTCGACTTAGGAGAGTGATCATGTCTCTGATTTCTTCCACGAACTCAACGCGGTACAGTTCTTTGGGAAGCCTGTCAATTCGAGGTCTCTTGGTTACTAACCAGTTGTTGTTAACCATCTTGCTCCATCTCAGGGGTTCTTCATCCCAGAATTCTTGTGCTGATTGGCGAGTGATATCTGCATTCTCAGGAAAGTCAGGTATGCCGAGCAATTCCTCAATGTGCTCTGGTGTGATTAAGAGGAAAGGCTCGTGATTATCTTTAAAAATTCCTCGTCTCTCAGGGTCATAATGCTCCGCGCAAGCAATAACCAATTCCGGACACTGCACCGAGACAGGAAATGTTGCTGCTTGGGGTAGACCACTATGGTAAAGTCTATCTGAGAAAATGGTTTTGCCTTCAGTTTTCACCCGCTCGCAGAACTGTTGCACATTGATGTGACCCAGATTTGTATCAGTGATGTTGTCATATGCTGACTTAATGGAACTGGGAGGGATAATTCCTTGGAATTCATACTTCAGGGTGGATTTGTTAGATTTCTCCACTGGCTTCCTCGATCTCCCCGCAGATTTGGATTTTTCGGCCATTATGAATTTTACAGAAGAACGACTCAGGCACGCAAGACAACGCAAACGGGGCCGGGTCTCAGTCTCCGAAACCCCGTTGATGCAAGAAAAAAATATATTTTTCGTTATAATACTATTATTTTATTATTTTAAAAAATAATAATAATTGTCCCGAATTACAATTTTTGTTTTAAAATACAATACAAACATATCGAGACTATTTATCGATTTTTAATCTAAAATAAATGATAAATCGCCTGATTTTAATTATTTATTTATTTTTAATTTAAAATCTCCTTGAATGCGCAAGATCGTACCTTATTCGATTTGCGTAAAATTTGACGCGGATTTGGATTTTCTTCTTCCTTTGCATTTTGATAAACGTGAGCCTACATTTTTGATCTTTATTCTTTGAATTTGTTGTGAATTTAATTGTCTTTGCTTCGTGGGCTGCGTGGAAGATTCTTTTCCTAATGCGTGGATTTTCTTTTCTTGGTTGGCTTATTATTCCTGTGTTGATTCTTTCCTTTCAAATTGCGTGGAAATTGTTTTTTTTGGTCTTTCTTCAAACTCTTTGCTTCAGCTGTGGCATGTGGGCTATTTTTTTTGGATTTCTTTGTTTTAAATGCATGGAAATTGCTTCTCTCCTTTACTTGGGCCGTGGTGGATTTCTTTCTTGGCAAAAATGCGTGGAATCCTTTAAGTTTTTTTAAAACTTTACTCTTTTTCAATGGGAAAACCTTTTTTACAAATTGCATGTTTCCTTCTTCAGTAGGCGCATGGAAATTCCTTGGAAAAAAAACAATGTTCCTTTTTTGTTTTTTTGCCTTGGACTTTTCCCTTCTCCTTGGCGTGGATTCTGATCTTTCACTGCGTGGAAATGTTTATTGGGTAATAAATGAATTTAAAGATTCTCCTTTGCTTCAATGCGTGGATTTGAAACAGCTTTTTTGGAGCGCTTCCAATGGCTTTTTGGATGTTCTCTCTTCACATTTTGTGTGGAAACCTTCCTCTTTGCATGGCGTTGAAAAATGTTCTTCTTTGACTTTAAATTAATTTTGTTGTCCTCTTTTTCTTTCATGGCATGTGAAGTTATTCCTTTGCATGCATGGAAAAATGATTTTCCTCCCTGGCGCGTGGTTTCTTCTTCTTTGGCGTGGTTCTTGTTTAATGGCTTCTGAAAGCTGTCCTTTTTCTCTCTCCTGGCATGGAAAGACTTCGTTGAAAGATTCTTTGCTTAAAACTGATCTCCTCTCCATGCTTGGGCTTTTTCCTAAGGTGCGGATTCTTGAGCTGCTTGGATTTTTGAAAACTTCTAAAAATTTGCTCTCTTTTCTTCAATGTGGGAAACTTGTGGATTCTCCTCTGCTGTGATGTTTTTTAATTTGGTTGTCCTGCACGGCTTCTCTCCAAATTTGGACTGGAAAATTTTTCTTTTTCCTTCCTTTGCCCAATGCGTGGAATTTTGCTTTTTTGCTTTGGAAAAAAAAACTTCTTTCAAAATCTTTGAACTGTTTTCTTTCTTCCCTAAGGCGTGGACTGATGTTTCTTAAACTTTGGCGTGGGAATTTCCTTTTGACTGTTCCTTCTTCTAACTCTTTGTTTTGATTAAACTCCTTGCATGGACTCTGTATACAAAAATTCTTCACTTGGCGTGAGTGTCTCTTGTATTATGGGATGTGACAAAATATTATGTCCTTCAGAAGAAATAAGAAGCAATCGGAAAGCTTCGCACGACTTTTTCCAACGAGTTTGACGGAGGAAGTTATGAGGATTAATCCAACTTCCTCTCTTCCCGGGTAGTGGACTTAAGTGCCAGGGGGAAATGGGGAAAGCAACGGCCAATTGCCAACGGGAATGGCAAAGTGGGCTGGCAATCCCCGTTCAATTTCCCCATGTGGGAAATTGGGAGATTTCTTGCCCGTTAGCCAATCCATGATTTGGCAATTGGTGGAGAAAATCCCACAAGCGGGAAATTTGAAGAAGATTGCCAGGAAAGGGGAAATCCGGGTTCGGGAAGCCAAATTGGCATTCCCGGCAGTTGGAAGCATAAGCTTACTTCCCCGGCAATAAAAATTTGTCGAATGAACTTTTAATTAATATTTATTTAATTAAATACTCCCAAGTTATTTAAAAATTAATTTTATCAAACAAGGAGCAATTAATTAATTAAATATTAATTAATTAATTTTAATGTATTTTAATGCGATTTAAAGCCTGGCGGGAAGAGTTCTCACCCGAAAAGGACGAAACGAAGACCGAAACGATCACAAAAATGAGACGATCGCGATGAGGGCAATGAACCACGCAAAGTAACACTTTTGAAAATTTTCAAAATTTTCATTTTTTTATTATTTTAGAATTTTGCAAAGTCCAAATTAGCTATACCCTATGTTCATATTATCCAAATGTTAATGCCCTCACCTATTAATGGACTCCTTATACACCATAATGTATGGCCATGGCAGAAACTTATGTTTCAATGATTTTTTACAAAAGATGAGTCTGGCATATTTAGGTCTACGCACTGACATAGGTGTACTGGCGCAAACTTTTAGCATCACCACAAACAAGCTGGTGCTATAAAATAGGGACGTACGACCAATGCTGACCTTAAAGATCATATGTCACTTGGGTTCGACATTATTTAAAGTTAAATTGGCTTCATAGTCTCACATCGCAGTAAAAAAGGTAACTAAAAATGACCTAACGTCAAGGTAATTGTAGACATACCTCTGCCTAAGTGTGACTATCAAAGGAACACTAATTGGGAAATTTCCCTCCTATTGATTCATGTCTTTGAATCCATTCCATGCTTCACTCATACCCAACTTTAATGATCATTTTAAAAATCATTTACAAACATTTATAAGGGTTTTAGTGCATTCACATTGGATTCATTTATTACCTCAAAGTTTAATCTCATTACAAACAGTTCATGATTGTGCTTACCTGGCTAAGAAAAACACTGAATTCACTCAGTTGAGATTTCCATTTTATCTTTGCATACTGTTAGGTCACTCTCCCAACTTCTTCTTCCTACATCACGTCATATGTCGAAAAAATTCTCAATACTAATCCATAACTCAATCAAGATTGCTCATCTTTGAGCGTCATGGGCCCGAAAACTGTTGAAATCCAATCAACCTATTAGTCGCTCATCAAGTCAATGCCCTTAACATAGTTAAGATGTGACATTTGTTCCTAGACGTACATAACAGTCTTGGAATCGACAAATCTTCCAACTCTGCAACATTTTCCTAACGATGAAATGCATCAACCATGACGGGTCTTTTCATACAGTGTCAGGATCAAGATAAAATATCACATCATTAATAATGAAATTTCAACCTTCGGAACTTACCATAATCATAAGCAAGTTGACATCACATCGAGTTTACTCAACTGAATTCAACATGATCATATCATAAATACCGAATCTCCATATTGGCACTCCATTACTCTAAAGCCTTTTTCCTAAATAAATCACCATATCAGCCTCCCAAAAAAGGAATTTTATTGCTAATACCAAAAGTAGGTTATGCCACTCCATTAGGGAAGCTCACCACATAGATCCTGAAGCCTACCTAAAATAGGTTTCAAAGGGGCCATTCTGCCTTAGTGCAAATTCACAGCACCCCCAAAATGACCTCAGATATGTTGTAGACAAATGGTCAATTTGGTGTGAATGCACAACATGGAGTTTTCCCTAAGTGTGGGACCTTGCAAATTGGGAAAACTCTCCAGATTGAGGCTGGTTCCTACTCCTCTGTTTAGGTGTATGCATGTAATTTTTGTAGAGGTTCTGATTCAAAATTCCTACTCTAAAACTACCAAGGAGACAGGGTTGAGAGAAAACATGGAAATGGAAACAAAACTAAGCAAAAAACAAACAGTGATACACCAAAGGAGTGCTGAACTTCTTGTTTTGCAAAAATAGACACAGATCATGAGATGCAACACCAAAACATGCACAAATTACCAAAATGCAATGAAAGATCAGAAGACAATAATAAATGCATGAGAGGATTGAAAATCATTCACAGAACATACATTATCATTTCCAAGTTTGATACAATACATTACAATAGCAAAGAGGCAAAAAATGAGTTACAGTCTTCATGGGAGGTCTGAAACTCCTTCAAATCCACCTGTTAAGGAGAAAAGAAGAGCTTGCAAGAGCAAGGACGTCCAACCCTTACAAAATGAGCCAAAACTGGCTTTTAACGATGAAGCAGAACGAAGAAAGGTGAAAAAACGTGGGAAATTGATTCGACATCTCCAACCACTGACAAGATTCATTAAAACAGTAGGGACACCCTCACAAATCCATTTTTCAATGCATTCGACCATGCTGGAGAAGAAATGGATGCCATACTTCATCAATTTTGGTGGTTGGGGGTCATTTCTACATTTTTTCCCATGCTAGAGACATTTCTTCAATTTTCTCCCATCAAAATTTCCATCAAAATTCAAAATTGAGGGGTCCATCATGTAGAGGATTTCAATATATTTCCAATGACACCAAAATCATGAAAAATCTGAGCTCTAGTTTGAAAGATATGGCCCTCTGAAGATTTAGGGCAAAACTAGTAAAAAACAGAGTCAAAATTGGGGTCGGCAGGGTCAAACTTTAAAATTTTCCCTTTCGGAAAAATTTCCCAAAAATCTCCACCCCTCAGGTCCACATGACACGTGGCAACTTCTATTCATGGAGATGCGGGCTTCAAAATAACATTCTGCCCCATTTTCCCGTTGGGAAAAATTTTCCCAAAATTCCCCGCCACGCCCGACCTCCACTACTGATGTGGACACGTGGTGCACCATCTGATTGGTCATGATGGTGACCGCGGCTTCAATTTTTACCTTTCTCCTTTTGGGCCTCCATGGGAAAATTTTGAAAATCCTCTCCCTTTTTAGCCAAAACGTGGACTAAGTGTCGCAAATTCTAGATTGGCCCCGCGAGTGGCCTTCCATTTTCTCCTTCCTTCATCGGGCCCGCGGGCCAAAATTTTTCTTTGTGCCCTTTTAACCCCAAAAGGGCTAAGTGCCAAATTTCTCCCTGTGCCTCCTCCAACTCCCTTGGCAAAAATTTCCTTCTCCGCTCCCCTGGCCCGAGACTCCCTGGCAAATTTTCCTCCTTACCTCTGCGGACCCACCCAGGGAAAATTTTCCCTCCAAACTCTGCCGAGCCATAACTCAAAAAATACAAGGAGTTAGGAATGACTTCTTTACCTTTCTGGAAAGGTGGAAAAATTATCTATCTGATGAAATCATACCTAGAAAATTTTGAGTCCCTAAAGCATGCAAAAAATTCATTTTAAGTACCAGTAAAGGAAAAGGAGGAGGAGTTAGCCAAAAATAAGCATGGGCTTATTTTGGATAACAATTTGGTGACTCAACGAGGTTATTTTCCTGCCATATGAAAAGACCAGTGGCCTTGAAGCATCCATTGGGCATGGAGTCATGATAGATAGCCTGAAACTGATCTTCACTTGAAAACTTCCCTTTTAAGCCTCTTGGAAACCACTGAAACTGAAACTGGATTGTGACCAAAATGCCAAAACAATGCACTGTGCAAGAGCAAAAACCGGCACCACAAAAACTATGTACAAACATGAAAATCATACATACTCCAAGTGGGATATGCAGAGTGTGCACAAGCACTTCTTCTGCTAGAAACAAACCTACCTACTCTACTCTAACCAAGAGAAAAGGTGAGCTAAACAAACCCTACAACTGGTTGGGAGAAATAGCTTCCCTTCCTCAAAAATGGCAGCCATGTAACTGATTTGGCACTGAACATGGCTGGTTATATGAGTGAAAAACTGACTCTAAGCCGGTCCTCCACCCATATCATCAAGGTATTAGCATTAATGGAAAATACCTACTCAAGCTGACTTGCATTGGACTCCTGGAGGTATTGATGATGACCCTTGGTACTTTGATACTCATCCTCATGCCCTGAAGTAGGCATGACTAGTTTTGGCTTCTCCTTTGGCTCCAATGAAGCCAAGTACCTGATTGGGCACAGTCTGATCCTTTGATGTGCCCATTTCTCTGAAATTCAACTCCAAAATTGGAGTCTTCTTATGGACCTTCTTGGGTGGATGATATGGAAGAAATGATGGAATCCTCTTGCTCTTCTCCTTCCTTTTCCCATGAAGAACATGGAAGATTTAAATCTTCCAATCTTTGTTCCAAAAGGCTGTTACAAAATGCAATCTGTTGTTCTTCAATGTTCTCCTTTGTGGCAGCAGGCTCTTGATGTTGAAGAATGAATGGTGGAGAAGAGAATGTTGTAATTTCAACTAGCTCCTCATCCAAACATTCTCCTAAGTCTTATAGCAATCAAACTCTTCAATGTCCTGCTGCAACAAAGTCTCTTCCTCTTGCATGGTGACCTTCAAATCTGCATTTTGATTCACCATGTGTAACTTCATTTTCAAACATGAAACTTGTCAATTCGAACTCATCCAAAAAATCAGATTTTTGGAGAGATGAAGTGGGAGAGAAACATGAAATTTCTTGTGCATCTTTGCTCATAATTCAATTTTTGGACCTATTTTGTTCACCTCCATAATGGCTTCATCAATCAAATCAGCCCCTTCAAATGAAAGCAAAAATGTATCAATAATGCTTCCTTCTTTGCTGTTGCTTCAAACATGACTTGATCTCATCCATTTGCTCCTCAAAAATGGGATTTTGAGCTGGTTTTTCTTCCTCCATAATGACTGATTTTGCAGTGCAAATTGGATCAGCATTTTCTTTGGGAAAAGTGCCAACATGGACACCCAACTCATCACAAACAAACTACTATGTTCTCTTCCTCTTGCTTCTTGTTCTGCTATAAAATCAGCCTTGTTTACCACCACTTGTTCCCAACTCCAACTTCCTCTTTTGGCTTCACCATCAAGGGGATTTTTGTAATCCCAAATTTGAGAGCCCAACTCTTCAGATTTTCTGTCATTTCTTCTCTGTTGGGCTTCCTCTTCTTGATGTTCTCCTTGACTGGTTTTTGATTTTTTCTTCCCAACATGGATTTGGGAATGCAAGAGGAGGGGTGGGTTGTGACTTCAATTGGTTTTGCAATATTTTTGTGGTGGTGGAGGAGGTAGAAACTTCTTGTTTCTTTGGAGGGAATGGCTGTTTGGAAGGGAAAAGGGAAGAAGAACTGAGGTGGGATGGGAAGACTAGGAGATGGAGAAATGGAATCAACATTTGGGACAGCAGATGGGAAACTTGAAACTTGACACTGCTGAGATGATAAAACAGATTGGGAAAGAGGAAAAGAAAAAGCATGAGATGGTGTGACTTACCCATTGACAAGGTTGATTGAATACTCCTCTCATACACCTCTATTCCTCAGTCCACTTTGCAAGTTGGGGCAGCATTGCAACCATGAAGTCAAGCTTCTCTTGAGGGCTATAATGCCTTGGAAAAGGTCCCACCCATGGACAAGGTGACCTACAACCAATTCCAAATGCTTTCATTTGTACTTGAGCCCTGGATTGCACCATGTTTGCCTCCATCTTTTGGATTTTCTCCAGCAAATATGCATTTTCTTCTTGACTTCCCTCATAATTTGCATACCCTTGTGCTTGATGTGCTTCATAGCCAAACTGATTTTGGCATTGCTCATATGGGTATGCATATTGGTTTTGAATTTGATCAAAATGCTGATCTGGAGGATTTGAAAAACATGTTGGAGGTGGGAAACATTGCTGTTGTTGTAAATGCAAATTCCATTGGGAAAATGAAGTCATGATTGCATAACTTCATGGAATGAAAGAAGAATGAAAGAGATGGAAGGGAGAAATGAAAAATGAAAGAAATGAATGGAAAGAAGGTCTGCAACTTCAGAGATGGGTTGCTGATCAGATGGAGTCACCAGATGTGTTTGCAAGTGCCTCCAAAGGCTGAAATTTTGAAGTGGAAGACCTCTAAGGTCCCACCGGGTGATGCCAAACTATTAGTGAACACATTGACCTGCAAAAAATGAAGTGAAGAAGACCTCTAACCCCAGGTCCCACTGGGCATACCAAAACTGTTAGTGCAAATTCACAGCACCCCCAAATGACCTTCAGATCTGCTGTAGACAAATGGTCAATTTGGTGTGAATGCACAACATGGAGTTTTCCCTAAGTGTGGGACCTTGCAAATTGGGAAAACTCTCCAGATTGAGGTTGGTTCCTACTCCTCTGTTTAGGTGTATGCATGTAATTTTTGTAGAGGTTCTGATTCAAAATTCCTACTCTAAAACTACCAAGGAGACAGGGTTGAGAGAAAACATGGAAATGGAAACAAAACTAAGCAAAAAATAGAACGGTGATACACCAAAGGAGTGTTGGACTTCTTGTTTTGCAAAAATAGACACAGATCATGGAGATTCAACACCAAAACATACACATATTACCAAATGCAATGAAAGATCAGAAGACAATAATAAATGCATGAGAGGATTGAAAATCATTCACAAAACATACATTATCATTTCCAAGTTTGATACAATACATTACAGTAGCAGAGAGGAAAAAAATGAACTACAGTGTCCATGGGAGGTCTGAAACTCCTTCAAATCCACCTGCTAAGGAGAAAATGAGATCTTGCAAGAGCAAGGACATCCAACCATTACAAAATGAGCCAAAACTAGCTTTTAATTGATGAAGCAAAAAGAAGAAAGGTGAAAAAACATGGGAAAATTGATTTGACATCTCCAACCACCAACAAGATTCATTAAAATGGAAAGGGTACCCTCACAAATCCATTTTTCAATGCATTCGGCCATGCTGGAGAAGAAATGGGTGCCATACTTCATCAATTTTGGTGGTTGGGGGTCAGTTCTGCATTTTTTCCCATGCTAGAGACATTTCTTCAATTTTCTCCCATCAAACTCCATCAAAATTAAAAATTTAGGGGTCCATCATGTAGAGGATGTCAACAGCTTTCCAATGACACCAAAATTGATGAAAAACTGAGCTCTGGTTCGAAAGATATGGCCCTATGAAAATTTACGGCAAAAACTGGTAAAAAAAGAGTCAAAATTAGGGTCGGCGGGGTCAAACTTTAATTTTTTCCATTTTGGAAAAATTTCCCAAAAATCTCCATACCCCCTCAGGTCCAATGACACGTGTCAAGCTTTCTGGTTCATCTGAGGAGATGTGGCTTCAAAATAACATTTTTCCCCCTTTTCGCAAATGGGAAAATTTTCCCAAAATTCTCTGCCGGCCCCACCTCTACTGCTGATGTGGACATGTGGCATCCTTTTGATTCGGCGCACAGGTGCAAGCTTTCAAGTTTTTACCTTTCTCCTTTGTGGACCTCACGGGCCAAATTTTTACTTTGAATTTTTTCCCCCAAAAAAGGCTAAGTGTCGCACTTTTCTCCCTGGCCCCGCGAGTCCGTTTCCTTCCTTCATCGGGCCCGCGGGCCAAAATTTTCCTTTGTGCCTTTTTTCCCCAAAAGGGCTAAGTGTCAAATTTATCTCCTTGCCTTCCTGACCCACCAATTTCCTTGGCAAAAATTTCCTTCTCCACTCCGCCGGCCCGAGCCTTTTGGGAAAATTTTCCTCCTTACCTCCGTGGGCCCGTCCCAGGGAAAATTTCACTGTTAACTCCACCGAGCCATAACTCAAAAAATACAAGGAGTTAGGATGACTTCTTTACCTTTCTGGAAAGGTGGAAGAAAAATCTCTATCTGATGAAGCTCATACCCAGAAAATTTTGAGTCCCTAAAGCATGCCAAAAATTCATTTTTAAGTACCAGACAAAGGAAAAGGAGGAGGAGTTAGCCAAAAATAAGTGTGTTTTTTACCTGCACACTAGATCCTTGTTAGTATTGTTTGCGATCGAATTCTTATCATTGGGATTTCAAACCAGGCTTACTTGACTAAGGGTAACCTTTCATCAGGGTCATAGTTCTGAAGAGGATCACCTCCACCCATACTTTTTTGCAATCTAGGCTGCACTCATACCTGGGGCTGCGAATTCCTAGATTATCCCAGTGTCAAGCTTAATGAATCCTAGTTACGACTACATACACGCGGCAACTCCATGTCATTGCCAAGGATGGGGGAAATCATGAATGCAATCGCCCCCCTTGAACCATATTAACGCATACACAACGCACTATATTGTTGCAATACTCCCCTTGTCATTCACATGTATAGTTAGATTTAATTGAGCTTGTTCTATTGCATTTGTAATCTTTCTCACGTTATTAGATTAATTTGGAGCTTAAGTTAATATTGCACCTCACTTAGCCACATCTTTCTCGAGACCTCACCGTCGCACTTATACCTAACATCTTGGAGGCTACACTTGAGGACTATTTAGTCTACCTTTTTTTAACCGACTTTGGACTCTTGTCATAGAGAGATTGATATTCAAAGTATTTGGGTTTGTTTATTTCATTTCTTGGTTTAGATTTTAATTACCGTTAGCTCTGTTTCTTTCGGTTTTGAACAACTTCTACCATGAGCTGCAACACTCTATCATAGTTGTCTTTCTTGTACAGTAATACAGTATTCCTCCTACGAAATTTTGGACCTAAGGCTTCATTTTAGTCTCTACCGCATTACTTTGAGGTCAAACAATAGTCACAGCTTTATACTAGAGTTACTATTCTTGTAGTTACGTATCTCACACTAATCATGACACTCTTAATTACCAATCTCTAGCCCTAGGCCCATTATTTGTTATGCTTCACATTGAAGGTTAGTGGTTTGTTCAAACTTCACTTGCTTGTAGAGTAACCATCTACAAACTTAGTTATCTCACAGTTTCGGACACATTATCTTGAAGCAATCGTTGATATTGTTATACTATCAGGTAGATGACACCCTGATACGCTTCTATGCACATACTTCATAGCACTTTGTCACACTGTCCAAATGCATAAGTTTTTAGGTTCCTACAATCTAACTACGTTAAAACTAGTCAATTGCGCTTTATCGTGTATTTATCAATCATGGCAAAACTATACATTATATGTCAAGAATAACATATTGTGTCAGGCCATGTTGTTACGATCATTATGGATCCATTATGTTCTAAATTAGTCACTATTGTGTAGTCGTGTTAAACTCAGCAACATCATTACTATCGGTGATCTTGTGGAAGGCTGATAGGCATAAATTTCATGGTGGAAAATAATTAATCACTAGAATTTTTGATCATACAAATACACTAGTCGAAATTATCAATGCTCAATGGGCTTGTAAACTATAAATGTTGTAATTGTACATATATTAGTAAAAATTAATATCACGTGAACAATATCATGATTTTGATTCTAATAAACAATGATGTTTATTTAATACTCATTCATAGAAATATAGATTTGTATGGTCTTAGTGAAGAATATATGGATCTTGTACCATGCTAGTTTCTATGTTAACATATGGTTTACACGCAATCTATGCTTATCCACCTTTTACAACACAATAACAAAATCAAAATTTATCTAAAATAAAACATGTCCATCATCCCTCAATATGTTATTAGGGGAATATTGATGAGATTTGGTTGGTTCACAAAGAAACCAAAAAGGATCAATTAGAAAAATGATGTTTCAACCATGACACGTCATATACACAAATACACATAAATATTTTGATATATTACACAGCTTTGACACATGCCAAATTATCAATTTTACACAAAATTATGGCATTTACATGATCATATACAAAATGACCCCGTAATAAGCTCAAATGTACATAGGTGGGGATGGGTTGATCCATTTGACTACATGGTAGGATCAAATGCACATAAGGTGGCTTCACACGGTATGATCAATTACTATAGTTCTCTTACATTTTGACATTTACATCCTTCGTATGTGACTCTAGGGAACTATAGGTGTACACATTTAATGATTTTTACTTTCCGTTCGTGTTATTTAATGATTTTGTGTAGGCACCTTGATTAAACTTTAACATGCTTTTGCATGTGGCACAAGTGATTACATATATGAAAAAAGATATAGGAGAAGGGAACACACACATTCGAGTACTGTGTATGCCTTGTCCTTATGGGAGGTTTGTGTCTGAAGTTTTTTGTTTTAAATTGAGAAATTTTCGATTAATATATTAAAATGGGGGCAAAATGTAGTATCCTAACTTTGGACTAATGACATGCTGACAATTATCATTTATAGTTTTCTTGTCCCATTAAATCATTATGTACTTAAATGACTAATTCTTACACACATCTCACTTAATATAACACTCCTTGGCCACTGGGTCATACTTGTTGCTCATCACTGACCAATAAAATAAACCTATTTTCTAAATATAAAACACATCTTTGGACATCTGATCACCTTCTCCAACTGACATAATTCAATTTGCACCTTAGCAGGACAATTACCCACAATGGACAAATCCATTTAAATAGATTTGTTTTAAGGTTAATGAGTTTTTCTGCTACTATCTTAATGTTCACTTTTTCAAATTCACATGTTATCTTGGTCGGCCTAGACTCAATTGATTGAGTTTTTTTGCAATGATCAACTATAAAAGCACAATTACCCCACCCATTAAAAGTGCCTCTTACCTCACATCTTTGGGGACTATCTAAGGGATCACAACAAAGTCCCCAATTGCTAAATCACTCTCCTAAACACATCAACCAATATAAGTTTGCATACATCCTATACAAATGCCCTATGCCATTTTGCTAAGCTACATCCTACACTAAATATTATTGTCAAAAGTTGGAGGTCCTACTAAGTCTTCATTGCCAAAAGCATTACTATTGGACATATTGCACACATTAATTAGGTTGGGGAACTACAAAGGTTTGACGCCTCTTCCAAGTATTGTTATGGGGGCAACTCAACCCAAATCAAACTAACCCTTAAGTTTTCAAAGAGGGAGAACCCTAATTTGCCATGTAGTCATGATTGCGGAATTTCAAACACATGAAACAAAGCTAAAGACATTGAAGATTATAGTGCTAGAGGCAGGGTTCATCAATAAGACAAAAATGTCCACAAAAGGCAAGTCTGTCTGGGTGACTTTTTCCTACATAGGATACTTCGTCCTCCCTTCATTCTCAACTCCATATAATTTTAGAACATCTGAATAACACTCTACACAACCTATTTACACACTTTCAAGTCACTGACACTTTGTCTCTTCTAACCCTAATCCTAATTCGTAAATCTAACTTTTCAGAGTTTATATGAAATCATATAATTTTAATATATAAATTTAAGATATGTGATTTACTATTATTAATTGTATTTCTAATCATGAATTCATATTTACACATAGTCGATATCATAATTAAAAAAAGGCCTAATTCCTCACAATTGTAATGATGTTATATGGTCAATTACTATTCTATGAAACACTATATAACATGCATACATAACTCCGAATAGGGTAACTCCACTTCCATCCTATGTAGGCCCCCGGTAAAGCGCAAACCTAAGACCTATATTCCACCAAGCGATACGAAATAGCCACACATATAGAATCCCATAGCAGTCTCTTCATTATTAAATTCCCTTGATAAAGAAAGAAAAGCACAAATAAAAGATAAAAACTTCGCATTTTTTTCGATTTGACTCAATTTCCTCGCTTCTAAACGAACATCTTCTTCTCCATTTCGTTCTCCTCCTCCTCTGCACGTAACGAAGACGACATAAAGAAAAAATATATTTTGTGCGATAGGGTTTCGAGGCGTTTTGTTTCGGCTGTGGAAGAAACAGAGACGGAGAAGGGTTTCTGCTGCCAAAATTAGCGAAAATGGGGGCGGGTCTGCCTGCAAAAGAGAGCAATCTCTTCAAGCTTATCGTCGTATGTTAACATACTCTTTTCTTCAAAAATATATTCGCTATATGTTCACCATTATTATCTGTCTCAACAAAGTTTGAGTGTATATCAAAATATTGATTCTATATATGTGTCTCGTAGTATTTCTCTTTCAATACCTCTTTGTTACTACCGTATCGGTCAAAACAATTCGGTGTATAATTGCTTTATACATTTAGTATTCAATTTATAATTGTTTTATTCATTTAGCAGATTTTATGCAGTCGAGGATTTTAGACTCTATTTATTCAATCATTAGGGTTATTATCAATTCAACTCAATAAACACTCTTATGTAAACGAGTTCACGATCTTTGGGGAAGTTGAAAATTATAGTGCTGGGATTCTTGCCCGCTTACTGGAATTTCCAGTAGTATAGTGTTTAATGTGAAGTTGCCTTAAAATTGCACTGCAAGAACTTGTTTCACCAATGGTTGGAAAAACCGCTTGTAGTAGAATTTTTGTGTACAAACCTTGCTGCTAAGACACAGAAAACAGGCTATATCTCTGAAACTGTTTGCTTTTTGACGAAAGAACCTTTGCATTTTAACTTGGGAACTGCAATGTTTTCTTTTCTGTTAAACAAATCTAATTTAAATTTGCTAGCACCCATGTTTACAATAGCTTGTGTGCAAGTGAAACAGGCACAAAATGCCATTTCTATTCTAAATTAAGGAAGTAGACAAGCACAATGGGCTAAAAGGGCACTGCAGTAGCACATGTGACATACTTGCTATGCTGTGAGAGACGAGAAAGGGGAAACAAAATAGAAGCAAAAATGAAATGTGAATCGGGATTGTAAGGTTTTATTATACCGTTTTAACTTCTAGTTCTGGGAATAAAACATAAACAAGAACTATTAAATTTCAACCATTTACATACCCTCCAAAAAAATACAAACCATTGACATTTCTACAATTACAAAGATATTCAGATTCTATGGCAAGACTTATTAATGCAATTAAATTTTTTAAACTCACCAGGATGGAAGGAGCATTTCATATAAGGCTATCAGAAGTTCTTAAAGGATACTAGATAGAAATTTTGGGCAGCATAAAAGTCGTGAAACTCCAGCAAGAGACTAATGAACAGAAAATGCATCTCAATGGAGAGCTCACACTTACAGATCAGAAGACAAAATTATCAGGGGGAGATTTGAAATGACAATTGGGTAATGGGTTGCTGTAGAAGTAATTTTTGATTGTTTTCATGTTTTATTTTTGATTTTTCTGACCGTCCAGAAGCAGCCTAAGACTTGCTGGATTCTCGAGAAATCACTTTTTCAATATGACATACTCTCGCTTATCTGTTTCTGGTGACAGATCTCTAATGAATGTCAACCTTAACACTCAATAACAATGTTAGTAGCCCATCTCTCTGACCTATCTCAGAGTAGAATCAACACGAACCTTTGAGCAAATGATAAGTTTTCCTATAAAGTATCACACTTACCCTGTTAAATACCCTTATCCAAAGCACTACAAAATGTAATCATACAACATTTTGCAGTGCAGACTTTTACCAGGTGGTAGACCACTATATGTAACACAATGAGTGTTTGCTTTGTAAACATTTTAAGAGAAAACTATAATTAAACACCGGGCACAGGGTCATACTGTATTATTTTATTTATTCTCTATTAGAATGAAATTTTTTGTCTGACCTAGACATGGTACTTGTTCCCACTAATAGGAATGGTCTCTTTTTTTGCAAATCAAAATAGTATACATAAAATAGAACCAATATTAAATTTAGCATATTTATATTTGCCGGCAGGAATGCCTGTTGGAATGACGGACTAAGTAGAGAGGAAAAATTAATAACTACATAGTTCTGCAAAATTAATTACCATGATGAACCTTTTATTAGTTGGGAACATGTGCAGGTAGAAATATCTGTTGTATGTTCCATATTATTTTTTGGTTGCTACTGAAAGCCACAATTAAATGCAGAGATTGCAATGACCTTACACGATTATTTTTATAAGGAGGCAGCTGTATTTGTTTTCAGAACTTATCAGTAAATTAATTATTTTGCACCTTCAAATGATGGAGTTTAGCTGTAAAGCTATGCATGGATTTCAATAGCGTTCCTGCTCTCCTGGCATCCTTGTTGTCAGTTTATACCTACCTTGATGGCTCAAAACATAAGCTACACAAACACCCGTCTCCTGTTGAACTGGAGGCAAACTATGAATCTTATCAAGTTTCTTTTAAAACTGGAAGAATTTGGTTGCTATGATCTCCATGTCTTTGGTGCTTTTTGGAACCATATTTACCTCTTAATTGTCCTTGTTGCTGTAGAAGTAAACCCGTAGAGATTGCCTTCTTCAACATCTTTTATAATTATTAATTCACTCTGTGGATGTTCTTTTAGTTGTTCACAAGACATTTGTATTCATCAAATTCAATATTGAAATATTGCTTTGCTATTCAACTAACAGACATAGGCCTGGTACATAGCTAACAGATACATTGCATTCTAACAACTTTTACAGCTCACACTGTACATTGTTTCTTTTAGTTCTTCACTCAAGATTCGCCTTCATTAAACTACATATTGAAATAGTGCTTTGTAATTCAACTAATAGACACAGGTGTGGTACACAACACATGCACATCTTTATCACCTCTTTTGGGATTGTTCCTTGGTTATTGACCACATGTGCCAGTGGATTCCTAAAGCAGTTATCTCTCCTTGAATATTATTATGTGCTAATGTGTCTTCTTACTGTTTTGTTTCCCTTGTCTTTGGTTGCTAAAACTCTGCCCTCTTTTGCATATTGCTTTCTTCATCATAGACTTGCTCCTTTGCTTCTCCCGCAAGAGCAGTCCAAATTCTTGAAGTTTCGAGGTTATATCACTTTTTAATAAAAAGATTTATTAGAAATGCTTCCAAATTTTTTGGCATTTTTTTTAAGATTGATGGAGAAGAGATCCTTCTTATCTGTCTTTTCCCCCACAAAAAAACAAATTCAACCCTTGCATTTCTGAGATTATGGAGATGATTTTGACCAAGCCACATTCTTCAATCATCAGTTAATTGGGGTTTTAAATACACGACCATGATTTCAGTAGATGTCTTAAATGAAAGCTTTTCAGTGTATTACAAGCCTCTTGAGAGATCTCTGCATCTTGTAGTTGTGGTATGGTACCATTTATGATTACCTTGCCAGTGATTGCAATGGCTTCCTTGATGAGACATATAACTATCTTTAAGATGTTATTTAGATTTATCTATATATAGGTTAAATCACTTTCACGGAAGAGGATGTTCTTTCTCAACATGAATAGTTTGATTCTAAATGAGTTTTTAAGGTTCTGGGTAGTGTCCTATTTATTGTTTTGACTTTTAACATACAGATCTTTAAACTCTTTTTGGAAGATGACAATACAACCAGGTATATATGTGTAAAGCCTTCTTATGAATGAAATGTTATCTTGTATATTGATTCAAAGAATCCTTTAGAAAAGGATCTAAGCCTAGCGACTAAAACAGAGTAGTGTTAGGCCAGGAATGGACTGAGGATTAACAATGAATTTGGGGCAATCCAAAGTTGTATTCCATTAACTGAAAAATGAGACGCAATTACATATTTATTACAATGAGAAATGACCTTTCAGTTCATCTCCAGGATGACTGTTCAGTTCACCTTCAGATGTCCCTTGACATCCTACAAGAAGACAATTGCCTCCTAGGATTAATAATATATTATTTACAATAATATCACATCCCCTACTTAATCCGTAGAGGTTATAGTGAGACCAAACATGCCTCTAAACTTTTCGAAGTTCTCTCTCCCAAACACCTTTGTTAGGATATCCGCTTGTTTCTCTGCAGTTGGATAATGTATCAACTTGACACCACCATCTTCCACATAATGTCGAATCAAATGATACTTGGTGTTTATGTGCCTGGTTCGGGCGTGAAATACTGGATTCTTGTCCATTTTGATTGCTGAAGTGTTATCAACCATGAGTGGTATAGAAGAAATCTGTTTTACCTGTAAATCTGCAAGAATTTTTCAGAGCCATAGTATTTCCCTGGCTTCTTCTTTAGCTGCTATATATTCTGCTTTTGTCGAAGAAATTGCTGGCACCGATTGTTTCTTTGACTTCCAAGCGACGACTGCCGTTCCTAAGTTCACTAGGAAACTTGTAGTTGATTTACCGGCATCAAGATCACCTCCATAGTTTGAATCGAATATCCAATTTGTTTGAAATCTGTTGCCCTAGAGTATTTGAGCTCAAAATTCTATGTTCCCGTTAGATATTGAAGCACTCTCTTTGAAGCACTTTAACTAGGCTAATTAACAGCATGTCATGGAAGACAATTGTCTCGAGTCTACAATGTGTTTAATGAATTGTTACTCTTGAGGAGCTTGATGCTTATTGCTGAGAAGCTTGAGTCTCTTGTTTACTGGCTAATAATTAGTGTAGTGGCATTTCTTTGTCAAGGTTTGACACCAATCACTATGGTAATGCAATTGGTTACATTTGTTGCATTGATTGATTTATATAGAGTGAATCATAAGCAAGGTTCAGGTGGAAGGAAAACATTATTATACTTTCTCACTGAAATTATAGATGTAGTCCGAGTGATTTTCCTGAGGCTAAACAACTACAGGTCATGGAAGACTATTGTCTCGGGTCCTCAATTTGTTTAATAAATTGTTTCTCTTGAGGAATTTGGTTGCTTGATTGCTGAGAAGCTCAAGTCTCTCGTTCACTTACTAATATTTAGTGTAGTGGCAGTTCTTTGTCAAGGTTTGGTGTCAATAACAATGGTAATGCAATTGGTTCCATTTGTTACATTGATTGATTTATAAAGAGTGAATCATAAGCAAGGTTCAGGTGGAAGGAAAACATTAGCATACTTTCTCACTGAAATTATAGATGTAGTCAGAGTGATTTTTCTGAGGCTAAACAACTACAGGTCATGGAAGACTATAGGCTCGGGTCCTCAATTTGTTTAATAAATTGTTTCTCTTGAAGAATTTGGTTGCTTGATTGCCGAGAAGCTCGAGTCTCTCGTTCACTTACTAATAATTAGTGTAGTGGCAGTTCTTTGTCAAGGTTTGGTGTCAATAACAATGGTAATGCAATTGGTTCCATTTGTTGCATTGATTGATTTATAAAGAGTTAATCATAAGCAAGGTCCACGTGGAAGGAAACAGTAACATACTTTCTCACTGAATTTATTGATGTAATCAGCAAGGCCGCCTATGTTTTGCTCAAAAAATTTAAATTGAAAGTTCTTCGTATTTGCTACCATGCTAATCATAGATAGCTTTGTCTTTGAACTTGAGTCTATAAAAAGGTATGAGTGGTTTTTGGTGAAATTAGTATTAAAATCTATTTGAGACAAAATGATGCATGACATGTCCACACATCTAGAGTGGAAATGAGGCACGGGAACTTTCGTGGTATAAATTTTATCCATGTAGATGAGGTTACTCTCTAGTTTAGAGAAATTCGTGTTCATTTCATTTAATAAGGCATCACTGTCCTTTTTTGAGTTGCTTGACAATATGCAAGTTGTGTGCATGACCAATTTTGAATGCATGCCAAATTTCAGTTTTAGATGAATGGATTTGTAATTGTCACTAAACTACTTATTTATGAGATGGGCGCGACATGAAAATCTTTAGAATAACAGTTGGTGTAAGACAAACAATATTGCATAACATCCTTTAAGTTGATAAGATAAGATAAGATAATAATATTAATGTCCAACACATGACCACAAAAGTAGGTCAATGGGATTGCAGAGTACAAAGCAAACAAACCCAGCAAGAGGACCGAAAATGGGTCGCCTGAAATATAATGAGAGAAGAAGAGGAAGAGGAGGAAGCAGCAGAGGCTGAGAAACCAGAGAAGAAGGAAATTGCTAACAAGGGTAAGGAAATATAAGGTAGGAACAAATTTTAGAATGCATTTTTCACAAGTGATGCCTTATGAATAATCAAAGTTGATGGTAACATGAGGTGGATATAAGAATTACGTAAAGATGATGGCGAGTTTGATCCAAAAGGAGTCAGAAAATCTGAACTTTCTATAGTTGCGAATCACATAGAAGCATTCAAGTTGATCAAACAGCACATGTTAGACAAACTTGTTTGGATGTAATCCTCTACACTGAATTGTACTTTGTGGGAACAACTAGTGAAGACTCAATTTTTCCCAAACACAGTGTAGGATTGACTGAACTAGCACAAATTCATCTTCACTTTGATTTGATATGTGCCTTGAAGTATCCTAAAGACTTAAAATGCCAATCCCTATGTTTTTACTCTTATCGTGTGGTGGAATTGGTATATTGAGTCTGTTTGAAACAATTCAATTCGCATCAGATCCATGGTAAAATGGAACTGTGCTAGTCATAGACTTTTCCTAGCCCCAACATTGTTGCAAGCCATAAAGACAATTTACATGAAGTTACCTAATTTTTATGCATAGTTACCTGAGATTCTAGGACGGCAAAAATTTTCTAAATTTTGGGGATGGCAATTTTTTTTTTCAAAATTTTGGGGACAGCAGGGGGATGGCTAATTGAAAAAAAGATAATATTTAAAATATAAAAATATAGTGACTAAACTATATCAATTAGCTGAAATAAAACCATTTGAGTCTTAAATAAGCTGAAATAAAACCATTTGATATTTAAATAAGCTGAAATCATAAATATCAAATAAATTGAAATTATGCATACTGTAGTAAAACCATTTCAATTTGAGACTCAAAAGTTAAATAAGCTGAAATTAAAATCATTGTGATTGATCAATTAATAGTATCCGATATTCATAATACATATCATTAATATGAAATTGAAATACACCAACAATTGTCAATATTACACAAAACAAAAGGACACGTTTCAGTTCAAAAATCATAATCAACATCTGAAACAACAGCTAGGAACTCCTCGTTGGAACTAGCAACCTCATCCTCAATGGAGAGCCCAATCAATCCCCGTTGCATAATATTGTCCTCTTCTACCTGGCATGGCTTCGTGGGATCTACATGCCACTTTAATGCTGGGGTTTACTTGTACTAATTTGTCTTGCGATCTATAAGGTGCAAAGTACAGTGTAAAGCTGCAAGCTTCTCCATATTGTTAGGGGTAAGCCTATTCCACTTAACAGGATGAATCCAACCATATGTAGACCAATTCCTCTTAGAGGCAAAGTAACTAGAAACCTAGGAAAGGAGGTGAGCTGCAAATGCTTGCAAAGGTCTTGGATGTCCACTTTCGTCACTCTCATCCCTTGCTGTCTTGGACTCATGCCACCTAGCCCAATCCTATGTCATAATCATAACTTGCAGGGGTTTCTGCAAATCAAACATCCTTTCTAACAAAATAAAATAGGATGCAAAGCGGGTGTCAACTGGTTTCAAAAATTCCTTCTTCCGAAAAATTTTCGAAAAAGTGCCAATGATGTGTGGTGATTGCATATGAACTTCTGCACATCTCTGGCATCAGTCATTATCTGGTTAAACCCATTGAATCTTCCCTATGTCTTTCAGTGCATTGTTCATGGCATGCACACAACATGGGAGTCCAATAAATATGCCTATATTCCCGCTCCACTAGCTTGCCTGCTGCTCTGCACACATAAGCTGCATCTGTGATAACCTGTACAACATTTGAAGGTCCAACCTCCCTCAATGGCATCCTTCAGAATCTAAATCTGAAACTCAACATCTTTTCGCTTCCCAGAACAACCAATTGCTTTCAAGAAAATATGGGTCCATTTTTGCACATGTGACAATGATATTGATCAGTGGACGATGTCTAATAGCAGTCTATCCATCCATGATGATAGCTGCAAACATGTGCCCTTGTCCAAGTTTGTCGACTCTCATCTCCTCGATCACCACACTCATCTTAGAATACTCTTCTATCCAAGGATTGCTAGTGTATAGTTTATGTGTCTCCATGAGGGACAAAAGGAGGGAGCAACATCAATTACATCTTTAGCCATTTGCCTCCTTGAAATAGGGAAAATGCGAACTACATTAAATGGTTTGGATCCTGGCAGCGTAGAAAAATTTTGGCAATAGAATCATCTTAGCTAATTCCCATGATTGCATATTGAATCATCCCTGTCAATAACTAGCAACCTTTCTGGGCTTTTCCTTGGTAGAACCTTTCTCTTTCCTTTGACTCTCAACATCCATGACACTTCCAAAACTAGAACCAGGCAGATTGCATTAGTAGGTTTGCCAGTCTTTATGAGCAATCCGTTATTTCTTGTATTCGCCCTCTATGTACAACCTAGTCACCTCTGGCACTCTTGTCAGGGAAGGTTATTTCCATTACACAGACCTTCTCACCCATGTCCAGCTCTATGCACACAATAGGAAAGTAAACCCTTACTATGTCACAGGTTTCGACAATTTTCAGGGGCAAATTCCTGAAAGATTGCCAAACTTTATTGTGAGTTCAATAAATTTAGTGAATATTACTATGCCATAGTTTGGATGACACAAATGTTGCACTTCCATTTTTAACTCATCCCCTATAAAAGCGGTGGTGAGTTATGAGTATTACATGGGGCAACTTGTTGCAACGGCTTCGAACAAGTTATCAAATGGTCAAATGGCAAATTTGGACAAGGCATGTGAGAGGAGTCTTTTCCAGTAACATTGCTACCAGCTGAACTACAAGTTGCCTGTTGCCACTACATTGGTGATTCCTTCTGATTGGAAAGGCGTCCCCCCATTGTGGCATAGACCCAACTCTGCCACGGCGACCTCTCTCAACTTGTGGGTTCTTAGACCCTCATCCTGCTCTGATCCCTTATGCAGACTGGATTCATACTCATACTCAACAGTTGACCACAACTGACAAGAACTCATGGTGATTGATTGCTGCAATGAACTTACAAAGTGTCAACTGCCAACTACACTATATGATCGTTGCCATTGATTCGATGTAATGACAATTGCCGTTAGTCCCCCTTTAGCATATGGATTTGCACGCATGCAAATGACATGCAACAATGTGGGAACGAAGTCCCTCCTCAATGAAGGTGAGGCTGCCTTTATTGAAAACCAAAACTATATTTACATATGTACATTCAAAATTGTATGTGGGGGGTGTTTTGGAACATCAATGGAAAGAAAAGTGAATGAGGGAGATGGAATGGAATGAAGAAAAGGAAAGGAATGAATGGAAGGAACATGCAAGAGTTAGGTAAAAGTAGAGCCTAATATTGCACGGAGAAGAACAATAAATAACTAACACAAATAAAATGGAGTTTGATTAGCTAAACAAGAATGAGTAAAAGGGAACACACATGAGCAAGTAGATAATCAGAGCTTGATTCACTGTGAACTAGAACAACATATTAATATAGCGTTGACAATAAGATCCAAGACAATATTTGCATGCAAGATTCAAACACTAACATCTAATGAACATAAGAACATCAAATGTTATAAGAGACAATGAATGGGACACAAAGTTCATATTTCATTAACTCCAAAATGTCTTCTCAAAAGAACACAAAGTTTCTTTCCTTGAAGTAAAAGCTTGCATACAAAAGTATTTTCTTCTCCTCTCTCAAAGTCCCCCTTACAAATGAGCCCCTCACTTCCTTTTATAACCCAAAAGTTGGTTACAAAGTAGTTAGGATTTACATGCACATTAAATAGGGCACTTAAGTGACTTTGACTTTTTCAACCAACTTTTAAAAAGTACTAAAAATAGAAACCACTTAAGTTATCAAAAATTTGTCAAAAGTGAGTTTAACAATAACCACTTTATAACAATTTTAAAGTCAAAGAAAAAAGTAATAAATAAAAGCAATGGGTACATGTGGACCCCACTTAAATGACTTTAGACACACACATAGACATCCTAGTCAACAACGCGCCACCTAGATCAAGACACCTAGGATCAGTGCCTTATCCATTGGGCCAAGAGTCTGCCTATCCCGGTCGTACAAGAATGAACTCATTGACCGTGCTCCGCAATCCTCCAGATGACAAGAGAGTCAAGCTTGAAACTTGAGCAATTCATCCACCTCTCTGTTTGAGCAACATCCTGGTGTGAGAAATTTTGTTTTTATTTTCATTCGCATTCACAATTACAGATAATTCTCCACATGCTCCAAATACCTTTCCATGGTGAATTCTTCATTTGTCGCAAGACCGTAGTCATTACGCCACCTTGGCTTGTCAGAATCCAAGCTCCTTAATCTTTCACCATTGATAAGATATTTCAAGAGTCAAGATTACAATTCACTTCCCGGAGTTATGTCTTTCATATTTTTCACCATCCCGAAGTGTTGCCATTCTGATTCGCTCACGATCATCCAATTCGAGAACGCTCCAACTTTAAGACTGGCCGATGAAGTATCGCACCCGCTGCTAACTGAGAGTGACAGGGACACACTTAAATGATGTGGCCTTACTTGATGATCTGCACAACTGCATTTGTCATTGGTCTTGGTTTGTTAATGAATAGATCCGTACAACGATTAAGTGAAGACAATTGATGTAGACAAATTCTCCCATTATCGATCTCTGCCGATAACAATGGCTTTTGACTCCGAAGAGACCTCTGCCAATAGTATGACCTATACCACATAATGAGGAAGCAGAGGTGACCCATTGTGCACATTGAGAAGCGCCTACGCCGCGGAGACAAGACTGAGAACTCACAAGTCGAGGTCGCTTCCACTTCGGAGCCGTTGGAGTTGAATCACCACACTATGCATGTCGTAGTGCATCCATACAAGTGATGACCCATAAGGAAAAATGTCGAGAAAATTGTGACTCACCTTCAGTTGATATGCAATCGCAGAACCGACTTATGTCGATGTGTCCCAAGTTGGTATCAACTAAATGTTCTCATACTCTGAATGGAGCGTCGAGGTGGATATAATTCCCTGGGACCCATACCGCAACATCGTTTTGTTTGAAGATGACATGATTGTGACAGAAGAAAAACCCTGATTTCAATTACTTCCTTCTTACAAAAATGCACAAATCGCCTTTGAAACTACCTTGGGAAAAATAACAAATCTTATTCTAAGAAGCTCTCACTGGATGAGGAAGTATTTTAAGGTACCAATTGAAAGTCTACGTGTCAGAGGGTTTTTTACCAAATCAAATTCTTCAATGAAATATTAAAGGTCAAAGTTGACTCTTCTAAAACTGCTAGGAAAATGCAAGTGTAAAACTGTGAAAATCCCGTTTGGTTTTAGCTTGGGAAAAATATCAAACGTCACCCTCAGAATCTAAAACTTGGAAAGGGAGCATATGAATGTGGGAGAATCCAAAGAAAAGTTCTTTTCTCTTTGACAATCATCCGAGTTTAAAATATCAACTCTCAAAGTCAGTCTTCCTTAACAGGCTGAAAACTGCGCGTGCAGCGAAATCAAGCAAATTGCATTTTATTTGGCTTCGTGAAAAATATCAAATGAAGTGTTGTGATATTTGAATTTGGCAAAGAATACATTAATGTGGGGAGAATTCAACAAACCAAATCATTCTTCTTGACAATCATCAGGCTTCGAGATATTGATTCCAAATTAGGCCTTCCGACAAGCTACAAACAGTGCGCGCAGCGAAATTCAAACGAATTGCGTTTTATTTGGGTTCATGAAAAATATCAAATTAGGTGTTGTACATTTGCAAATGAGTATGGAAGCCCCTTAACTTGAGTAAAATTGCAAGCAATGATTGGTTTTTCATGAAAATCATCTAGCTGTCGAGATATCGAGCTCCAAATTTGATTACTTTGACAAATACAAACTGCAGTGGCAAAATTTCACAATTTTTTAATATTATCTGGTCGCAATTCTATTGCTGGATCGATTTGAATTTTTTTTATTAATTTAATTCTTTGCTTTGAATGTTTGAGTTTGGTGAATAGCATATGCAAGTACTCCAATTTTCTTTTTTTAATTTTCTGCTTGGCACATGTACATTTTTGCTCGCCATTATTCTTTGAATGATACCAATTATACCTTCTGGCAATATTCTAATTTGAATTCTCCTGATGAATGCGTAGCTTTCTTCCTTCCACACGTGGATGCTATTTGCTTTTCTTCGCATCAAACTTTCCCACATGCAATTACTTCAAATTCTTATTTTTTTGTGACATGCATTGGAAACTTCTATTTTTTATTTGGCATGCGTGGTTGGAATATTTTTGGCAGGCATGCATGAATCCTATAACTTTTGCAACATGGCTTCCTTCAAACCAATGCGTGGAGAGCTGCTGCTGGAATCCTTGATTTGCTGGCTGCGTGGAATTTGCTATTTTGACCAGGCATTTTGAACTGCTTCGGACCTGTAATTTTTGCTAGGCGTTGGATTTGCTTCCTTTCTTTCCACTGTGATTGTGTTGACTACTGCAAAAATGTGTGGGGGAATATTATCTTCACTCTTTGGCAAACTTGGCAATTTTACTTCTACCTTGGTGGAGCTCTCTCTCCTTTGCCTGGTCTTCTGAGCCCTGTTTTGGTGAAGGCATGGAAATTTAGAAAATAATATTCTTTATTAACTATGTGGATTTTGATTATCAGCTTGGATGGATGCTGCATGCGTGACCAGTATGTTCTGGTTATTTTGGTGTGGTTTTGTCTTATTTCTCCTAATCAGTGCTTTGGACTGTGTGGTAATACTTGAAAACCAGCGTGCAAACATCTTCTTATTTTGGTGTGTGTTTCTTTTTTCTTCCTTTCTCACGTGGGCAATTATTCTCTGCTATTTTCCTTTGGCAGTCTTCTTGGTGGGACCAACCTGTTTGTGGAGTTGGGCTGTATTTACTTGCTGAATGCATGGAGAACCTGAATTTAATTTTCTTTATTCCCTTCCCACTCTGGCGTGGTCTCTTCATGATGTGAATGGCCTTTGGCTGCCTTTAACCTGCAAAAGTCAAATTTGGCCTTCCTCTTTGCATGTATATTTACCTGCGTTGGATTCTTTCCTCCTTAACCTGCAATGAGAACTCTCTTTTTCCCTTCTGGATTGGCCTAATTTCTTTCACTGGCATATCGTCTTCTTAAAACGTTGAACTTCTTTTCTTTAGCCTTAGCGTGGAGTTTAGGAAAACTTCAATGTTTGGAATACTCTGCCTTGTGCAATGCGTTAAAAATTTGTCTTTCCCCAAGTAGTTCTGGATATTACAAATCCTTGGCTAGGGTAGATATTGCTTATGTTGAAACAGTTGGATTTATTTGCCTTCTTTGTATTGAAATGCAAATGAATGCAAAAAAATATTTCTCTGGAAATCGTTCCTTCAATGAAATGAGAAGACTTCGTTCCCCTAAGGAAATTGGAAAGCTTTGCACAAACTTCTTCCAACAAGTTTGACGGGGAAATGGTTATGGGAATTAAAGAAGCTTCCCGTAACCGCTTCTTTCTTCCCGTTGAAATAACCAACTCCTCTTCCTTCGGGTAGTGGGGATTAATTTCCAGGAAGTATGGGAAAAATCTTAATCATTTGCCCGTGGCAATGGCAAAGCAAGCTATACAATTCCCATCCTATTTCCCCATGTGGGAGATTGGGAGATTTTTTTCCAGTTTTCCAACCGGTTGGATTGGCAATCAACAGAAGAAATCCCACAAGCGGGGAAAAAGAAGAATTTTCCAGGAAAGGGGAAATCCGGGTGCGGAAAGCCAATTTGGCATCCCCGGCAATTGGAGGCAAAAACTTAATTTCTCCCGGCAATTAAAAAAAACTTGTCGATTGATTTTTAATAAATATTAAATTAATATTTATTTAATTAAAAACCCCAAAAATTAATAAAATTAATTTTATTAAATAAAGGGTAATAAATAATTAAATATTAATTAATTAATTATTAACACAGTTTGTGACTTGGTGAGAGGAGTTCTCACTTGAAATGAACGAAACGAAGACTCTCAAAGAATAAGACGATCGTGACGAAGGTGATAAAACACGCAAAAGAATACTTATGATTTTTTTTATATTTTCATGCTTATTAATTTTGTGAAGTAAAAATTAGCTAATAAAACCCTATGTAGTATGCATTTTGTAAAATCAAATAAATACTATAAACAAGATTATTATGTGAATGTAGATACAAAAACTTATAAACAACAATTAAATAATACAAAATCAAACTAAATTTTAAAAACTAGAGAGTATTATCAAACATGTAAACAAACAAAGTTATAAATACCTCTTGCTTCTTCTTGCTCTTGATCTTTCTCTTGCATTTGCCCTTCCTCTTCCTCTTCCTCTTGCAATTGCTCTCCTCTTCTTTGGTTTGCTCACTTTGCTCAAGTGTGAATATTGAATGCGATATGGAATGAGGTCGTAGATTCATTTTACAACTTAAAATGTTATGGTTAGGGATGTGCTATTATTTTTCGTTTATGTTATTTTAACTTTCCATAAATTAAAATTTGTGAAAAATATGGTTTTTTAAAAAGTCTATGTTGCTAGGAAACGGAAACGGAAACGGTACGAAACGCGGAAACGGCAATTTTTAAAAAACCTTGGATACGAAACGTTACGGGAAACGTCTGTTCAATATATTATTAAAATATATATGTGTGTGTGTGCATAGTACTCGTTTTAAATATGCATAGTACTCATTTTATAATTGTAGACCATAAGAGATAATTGATAAAGCACTCAAAATATTTTGTATTCATTGAAATTTGAACTTCTAAAGAGTCATGACTCATCATTCAACATGGTTACAATTTCAATGATTCACATATACATGATAATAATCTAGATTCTAGAATATATCATCTAGATTTTCCTCATAATCATCTCCATGAAAATTGAATTTAGCAAGAAAAAAATGAGTGTGATTTAGAAAGGACCCAAGATGTCATTATATAGCTTTTAGGAAGTGTCTTTAGCAAGTCTAGGTAGATAGATTAGGTTTAGGTTCATTAAATGCAGTTATTTTTTATTTATTTTTAAGTTTTGATGCTTTAAAATTTAAAAAAAAATTGGAAACGTGGCAAACGTTTCCAAAAACGTTTGTGACGTTTTCAAAAACGATTGCCATGTTTCCCCACCATTCCCCCCACGTTTCCGTTTCCGAAACGTTTCTGGGGTGAAACGCCACCCTCCTAGGCGTTTCCTGGCATCACAGAAAAACTTTGTCTGCAAACTAATCTGAATGATGCTCCACAAATAGCAAAGTAGGGTGGATCTTTCACCACCGAAGAGAGCTTTGCTAACTAGGTGTGGATCTTTCACCACCAAAGTTAGGGTTACAGTGGGATCTTACTCCACAAATTGAAAATATGCAACCAACAATGGCTCCAATGTCATAAAAGAGTGTGTATGAATGTTCTCTCTTTCTCCCCAAACACCACCTTTTATAGCCATCCAATGCAACAAAGGGCCCAAAGAACCCTAATTGACCCCTTAGGGGAAGACCCACATGAACATAAAGTAACTTAAGTTACTTTTTCCCCATAGGCACCAAATGTGACTTAAGTGACCCTCAACGAAGGAATAGAATAATAAAGTACCATGAGCCCCCCCCCCCCCTAAACGACAAAATATAACAATAATTCCCACCAAGTTGCCCAATACTAATGTCAACGACAAAATATAACAAAAAAGCAAGGTGGTAATCAAACATCTATACCCAATAGCCTCCAGCATCGCTAGCCCCTCAAGTATGACCAAGGCTAAGACTGATAATTGGCGGTTAGGCCCTTGGTGAAGGAATGGGGGGACATTACAATAAGGTCTTCAAGGGGCTTTCTATCCTCTATTACCACCACCACCATAACCTTAACCTCTTTGAAACCCTCTCTCTTTGTTGATTATGAAACCCTTGTTTGTTATCTTCTTGCTTCTCCACCCCACGAGATGATTCTCCTCATGGGGGATTAAATCCACCTTGTCCCCCTTAATGGAGATGTTGATCCTCTCTTCAACCCGTATGATCTCTTAAAAGTTTACCTACATTTATTCTCTTTTTCCTTCAAAGCTAGTTGTTATGCATCTTCCATGCTATTAATTATGTGTATACTTAATTCATCTTGAATAGAAAACTTTAAACCATTTACATACCTTGCGGCCATCTACTGCTTTGATGCGGCCATCTACTGCTTTGTTACATCATGCTCCACTCAAATAGACAGCTTATGATAGTCTTGTACATTGTACTCCTTTTTCCTCAAGTTCTAAAATCTTTTGTAAAGGGTTTGTGCATAATCCATAGGAAGTTGTCTCTCAGAGTCTTCTTTATTGATATGTTTCTCACCCTTCCTTTGTCTTTAGTTTCTTCAAATGGATCCCACCATATCATAGCATGACCCTTTAACTTAGTGCATGCAAATTTTACCTTTTTTTCCTCCATATTCTTCCATTCAAAAATATGCTCCTCCATAGTACTAAGCATAGTTACTCAAACTAAGGGCAATAACTCGGTCGGATCTGAATTTTTCAAACGGCTCGGATAAATTCATATCTAGGTCAAACCCTGTTTTTTTCCACAAAAAAATATTTTTTTTGCAATAGCAAAAATACACCCGACAACCTTTTAATATTATGGTTAATATTAAATGTAACCGCTAATATTTTATATTATATTAATATTTTCTCCATATTTGTCAATTTCTGCATGTTTATAAATTATACACATAAATAATATGCATATATTCCACATCAACGTTTTCCTAACTTTATCAAGAGTTCTGGATTTTCAGATTTTTTTGCCCTCCCGAATGAATCCAAATTTCCGAACTTAGTAACTATGCTACTAAGCCATACTCTATCAACTCATATGATTTCTTGAAGACTGCCCCCATATTCTGAAACATCAACCTTTATTCTTTCCTTATAACGCCTTCAAATGATTATGACTCCTCTAGCTTTGTCTCCTCTTGCTGAATTTCTTCTTCTTCATCTGTGTCGGAACATCTCCAAGAGATGGGTTCCCCTTGTCTCCGACATACGTAACTAATTCCGGTAATGCTCATCCAATCTTCTTTGCAACTTACATATTCTTTATCATCTGAGCGTAGCCCCTGCTCTTCCTCTTGCCATCTTGCTTAAACCTGTTCTTCATCAGAACAGAAGTTTTTTCCCAAACTATCAAATTTGAAACGTAATGAAGCAAATCACCGAGGAAGGATTACCGTTCAACTATTTATTCCCAGAGTTGAACATGCAACTGATACCAAGGATGATGAATCCAAAAGTGCAAAAATTCTAAAAACACAAGTAAATTGTGTAGATAATTATTGAGCAGAAAAGAGCCAATTCTATTCTCCGTTAAATTCCTCTAAGCAATACATAAGGGTCCTCAAAACATAAATTACAACTCAAAAGGTTGAGTTGTCATAAACACAACTAAAAATTCCAGTTAATAAAAGTAAAATGCTAGGGTCATAGAGTTAAAGCAAAAGACGTATCCTAAGACTCAAGTTAAATTGACCAAACTAATGTCCCTTATCATCTACATGTTTAAGTAAACCCTGATAGATGGCTTACAACACAAGTTCACGCCCAGAAAACAAAAAAAATAACTCTGTAAAATTCCTAAAAAATAACAAAAATTAAATTAAAATGCAATTTTCGGCCTTTAGATGGTTGAATTTGGCCCTGAAGAAATTGTCCAAAATGCCCCTAAGCAATTAGTGCAGCTTCAAATGGTGTGGAGAAGTCTTTGAGATTTTAAAACAAGGGCTCAATGGGGTTCAATGGATCAAAAGTTATAGCCTCCACAAGCTATGCTCCCTCATCATGTGGCTCATGTTTTATGGTCTGCAGTAATGATGGCTCATGTCTTATGCTCTGAGGAGCTTCCAAACCGTGTCTAGAGGCTCGTGGTATCTCCAAGATCATCAATCCATTCCCGCCAGATGCCACACACATGTTTCCCTTCCTGTCATCTTTCCTATGCATCACTCTCTAGATATTGTTTAACAATTTTGATTCAAAGAATAATATTGGTTTTGCATGTACTACATATGTAGATTCTAATGGATTAAATTGCAGTTGTCCCCTAGCTACCTCCTAGGATCCAAATGAATTAAATTAATGGCATTCAAGATATTATTTTATCAAGATTCAGATGCAAAATTTTATTGTGGGATATGATTAAGACATGTATTTGAAAGTCTTTATTCACCAAAAAAAAACATTATGAAGACCTTGGATATAAAACATTATCTTGAAGGATTATCAGACATACACAGTTTTGAGAGAGAAACAGTGATCTAAGACAGTGGAAAACTTGCAAACAGACATACCTAGTTTGAACATCATGGAGATGCATTAGTCCAGTTTCAATCGGAATTTGAACATGACAACCGTCCTCATTCCATAGCAATCAACAGAATTTTCTAAAATTCGCATGAAAAAAATGAGATGAGGTTTTCAGAAAAAAAAAAATTCAGAATTGTACTCATTTCGGGATCCAAATGGTGGGGCCCCCTTTGAGCTATGTGCAAAGTTAGACAGACTGCTTGGAGATACAAGATTTCAGTGTCACTCTTGGATATTGTTCAATTGCAAGCAACAAGTAGTAGAAAAGAAGCAAATTATTTTTTTGGTTTTTTTTTAAACAACGGTCAGGCCAAAAGATTGCAGAAATGAAGGATGGGTCTGGCCAATTTCAACCTAAGTTGCCAGGAAATGGAAACGGCAACGAGGTACGAGACACGGAAACGGCAATTTTCAAAAAACCTTGGATACGAAACATCAACGGAAACGTCTGTACAATATATTATTAAATATATATATATATGCATAGTACTCATTTTATAATTGTAGACCATAAGAGATAATTGATAAAGCACTCAAAATATTTTGAATTCATTGAAATTTGAACCTCTAAGTTCTAAAGAGTCACCATTCAACATGGTTACAATTTCAATGATTCACATATACATGAATAATAATCTAGATTCTAGAATATATCATCTAGATTTCCTCATAGGAACAGTATGCTGGGGGGTTCTGATATGTGGAAGCCATAGCAGTCTACAACAGTCAACCGTCCACATTTGTACCGAAAATTTTCTGCATTCATATATCACTCCCGATTCTCTTTATGTAGAGGTAAAAAGGTAAAGGTAGTTTTTAGGTCATGGGCCCATGCCCAAGCCAGATTGCAATTTAGTGTGTGAGACATAGATACCATATTCGTACGAATATGGTCAAAAGTCAGTTTTGGCCAAACTTTTAAGGGAAAGTGAATTTTCTCATTCAAGTTTGTATCGTTTCCAATATTTTTTTGATTAAAAATAACTTCAAAAGCTTAAAACTTAACACGAAAACCTAAAACACAACTACATCGAACTACTGTCACGCTGTGTGTTCATAAACTTTCAAGCTGTGCTGCAAAACGCGTTTTGAACTTATGCAAATCTACCAAGCAGGGAAACTGAAACACATCCTCATACCTCAGTCTTCATCTAGATTGTTTAAAACGTATTTTCGTTTTTTTTACGTGACAGGTGCCGGAAACGCGGAAAACGTTTCCGGAAACGCCTGTGCTGTTTCCGGAAACGGCACAGGCGTTTCCGGAAACGTTTTCCGCGTTTCCCCCCCATACCGGCCGCGCGAAACGTTTCCGAAACGTTTCTACCCCGAAACGCCTCCCTGCCCCGCGTTTCCTGGTATCACAGAATATCATTGAAAATCATTCATTTTGAGCATCTACTAGGGTTCGTTAATTATTTAACCAACAATATGAGTGTTGGTCCACAATGCATTTAATCTTTATTCAAGAATGGGAGCAACATTTCTCCTTATGGAAGTTGTCTTTTTCATTTGTGCAAGGGGGAGAAGCATTCTGTTTGATAGAGAGGTGCTTACCTGTTTTAGTAAAATCTGGTACCTCAAAAGCCAGAATGGAGGCATATGCTCTGAAATCAGAAGCTATCTTTGATTCAAATTGCTGAAAAGTATCAATTGGATCCATGTTCAAATAAAATGTTAGACAGTTGCATGGTTTGAAGAACTATTTGCTGGAGGAGCAAAACTAGAAACGGTGACAAAATCTTGCTCTGTTGTGTTTCTAGGAGCAACATCACATGTTGGACAACACAGCATTGCCACTTTGGTAACATCAGCTGTTAAACATGTTGGCCGCATCAGGGGTTGGATATGGTTAAGCAGAAAATTTCTTATAGATGGGAAATGATTGGAATGCATAAGTTCAGTACGGCATCATTTGGATCCATGTTCAAATAAAACGTTATACAGTTGCATAATTTGAAGAACTATTTGCTAGAGGAGCAAAACTAGAAATGCTGACAAAATCTTGCTCTGTTGTGTTTCTAGGCACAACATCACATGTTGGACAACACAGCATTGCCACTTTGGGAACATCAGCTGTTAAACATGTTGGTCGCATCAGGGGTTGGATATGGTTAAGCAGAAAACTTCTTATAGATAGGAATGTTTAGAATGCATAAGTTCAGTACGGCATTATTTATTATATTTGAAACTTACAGGTGGATATCCTCTCACCTTGAGGATTCTTGGGTGCATAAATCCTCACTACTCCCTTTGGAGCAGGTGTTCCTATTAGTTAGGGATTGTATGTACCTTTGTTCATCATGATTCAAGGAAGCAATTTATCTCTCTTCAATATCGTTCATCTTCTTCATCATCATTATTTGTGCATAACTTCTCTTCTGATGTATTGCTGTTTCTGCACCAAACTGTAGCACAACAATAAAATGATACTTTTTTCTTTCAAGGAACATACCACACCTTTGAAAAATGACAAGGTCACAGTGTCTCAAAACATAGAAAAACAACTTTATCATGTGCACTTGCAGTGTTTACAATCTATGAATGTTGTGTTCCTGATCTGATGAAAATTAAAGACAGATGGAGTCTACTTTTAAACTGAAAAGCCTATGGTTGAAATCTGAAACTATAATGTTGTCCAAATCTCAGGAAACTGAAATTTGAATTTCTAAAAGAGATCTTGACAATTTGGGAAAATAAATAACAGCACTGAAATAAATGGAACATTTGTCAAAATAGACAAAAGTATAACTTTTCTTGAAGGTGTTTTTTCCAGCTAAGGCCTATGATACTCCTAGAGCAAGAAATTTTGGCTTATATATGGAAATGGATTAAGTATAGAGCTTAGACAGGGAGGAACGTCAGGTGGTATCCGTTGGAGATTTTACTTTCTACTTAAGCAGGTGTTATATGAAATTTGTCTGTTCAGCGTGAAAGTAACTCTCAGTTCTGCATTATGACATTTGTTATTAAGAGAGTGGTCTTTTTTGTGTTTGAAGAGTGAATAGATCTCTCTAATTGCATCACCGACCAAAGTTATTACCAATATATGATACTATTTTTGAATTGGTCTTTTCTTATTTGCTACATTTACTTTTGAATAGTTTTTCATCAGGTTTTGGTTCTTTTCAACAATGTGTGGGTAGGAGAGGCTTTCCCATCACAGATTTTATGATATCAAGAATGGAAACCTTGTGGAGGTGGCCCTTGAAGGTCTGATCTTTTGCTATGTTGTATCTCTCCGTGAGCTTAGAGGTTTATGCAACTGTCATTTTATGCGAGAGATTCCCTGGTAGAGGTTATTATGGGACTCCATTTGTTTGGATCTGATGGAGCTAGTTGTGACAGAATCTCCTGTGGTAGTGAGACTTAAAAGAGGCCATGATCTTCTAGTTTTTCTGTACAAATTCGGAATATTTTGCAAGATTGATGAGATGCCAAGTTTCTCTGTTTGCAAGGGTCTTAGCATTTAGCCGCTGTAGTGCAATTCATTGAGCTGTAAAATAATGTGATAGAGTTGGGTTTCGTTCCATATTTGAAAGGTGTTGTTGATCATGTTTGATGTTATTGCTGGAGGGATTTCTTATTGTTCTTACAGTGTGCATTATATGGTGGCTAGCTGATATAACACTAAGGAGCACACAGCTGGGAATTTAGAGGGAAAAGCAGAACATCAAGAGAAATTAAGAGATTACGGCGAAAATTGATGCTTTATACTCTTCAGTAGTATAGATTAAAGAGATTTACAAGGTTGCGAGGATGAGTGCTGGCTGGAAAAAGCAAAGCACATGCAAATTATCCCTGAATTGGACATGCAAACTCCACTTTACTTATTCTAGCTTACATGCAGTCAACACGTGTTTATCAAACCAATTGTATAAGCAAATAGATAGAATGAGAAGATATGTATGAGATGAGAGATCACTACGAGAGTGATTGCCATCATTTCTTTTCTGGTAAGAGGAATTTTTCCACAACTTCTACACAAGGCGAGGAAACTTCGTGGTAAAATTTGACTTGATGTATGAGACGAGAGATCACTACGAGAGTGATTGCCATCATTTCTTTTCTGGTAAGAGGAATTTTTCCACAACTTCTACACAAGGCGAAGAAACTTCATAGTAAAATTTGACTTGGAGATTCACTTGGCCTGCATTGGCAGAGTGCCTTAACGATTAATAAGGTAAGTAGCTGGTTACCTCTTGTAATTTTTGTTGAGTTTGAATATTGGTAGAAGTATACTTGAGCGTCATTTGATGAAAATATGGAATGGTAGCCTCAGGATAAGTGATGAAGCCTCCTTCAAAGCATGATGGCTTGTACAAAGCTGGCTAACATTGGCAACATCATGTATTGCCAAGCTTAGTCGGAAGTGAAAGGCCTTAGGCACAATTGATTGGAAAATAGTGTAAAACCTGCACTTGATAGGATTCAACTTCAAATGTTGTTTGTTGGCTGCTTATCCAAATCTGATCACCAATTTGGAATTAATGATGTGCTTAATCCCCATCATGGAGTGCTTTGAATTTGGCCCAAGTACAAGAGGATGTCCTAAATTTTGGTGTGAAGCGTGGCCAAATTAGGCAGTAAGGATGAAGCTTTGTCCTGCTTCTTTGGGGAATGTATTTGAAGTTTGAAGCACAAGTAGAATTCCATAAGTTGTTAAAAGTTGGGATGCCATACCAAACTTTGAAAGGTGAGTACCTTCTTTGGATATGGGTCACCTGAATGTAGTTGTGTTGAATGATGTGCAAATAGTCGTCCCACTATATAATCTATGTTTTGTTGTTGCAGAGAGCATGGACTAAGTTGCGATTAACAATCTTAGTCCAGCCAAAAGCTTTCAGAGGAAATAAAGCGAAGTAAATCTGACAACCATGAAAACTTAATAGCAATTACCAAAGGTGACTCAAGAAGCATGAGTCATGACCCAAGATGACATGTCTTTCCAAATTGTTCTAAACATGTTTGAAGAATAGGTTGGCAGCTTGTGGAGCATCACTTGTCTTGGTGCATGTTATAATGATTGCCATTCTGGAAAATTGATGCACAACAACAAAGAAGCAGTCATGCTGGCATTGAGTGTTGGGCAAATCACTAATGAAGTACATAGAAATGGATTCTCATGGTATATAATGAACCGCTTATGGCCAATTCAATCCAAGCTTCTAATTGGAAGGCCTATACTAACTGTAAAGAAAGCATTGACAGATGTACTTAACTTGCTTCTAGGTAAAAGGTAGAAAGTAAATGGTCTTTTAGGTCATGGCCAAACTAGAAACCTATATGGCATATGAGACTTCCCTATTGGGTTCCCTTGTACACTGTTCAATTTTTGTATGTTTGGATTTTGACCACCTGACCGAAGTTGGAAGGAAACAAGAATTTTCCTATCCATCGACACCCAAAGTACAAAAATTGCTAACAATGTTGCATGCTCATCTGTATGCCTAAGTGTCCTCCGCAAGAGGATGAATGACCTTCCTTGAACAAAATTTAACAAGGGGTGCTAACAATAATGCAAAGTTTAGCTATCTTTTATGATAATACGTCCCTCAAATTGTAGTACAATGTTTGATTGAGCAATGTAGGTTATTGAAAAACATAAACAATCAAACTGAACTAGGATTTTATGTAGGTGGAACAAATATGCAGAATGCTAAGCACTTGAGATGGAATTTTATTGGCGGTGCCAATCTTATACTCGATCACCAAATGAAATTGTAGTATACCATGTCTATAAACACGATAAGCAAATTCTTACATATTTATGAGTGTAAAAAATGTAATATAAATAGAAAAATACTTAATAAGGACAAGAATGTGGATATTGTGATAGTTATAGGTTATGCATACAATTCAAGGGATGCATATGGGAGGTTGTGTCCCTGTGAGGTGATAGGCCAAATCTCTTCATAGCGCCCATTTATAACTAACTACGCTCAATTATGCATATAAGATGCTCTCAAATGTTAAAAAGTGGAACTTGTGGCACAAGTAGAAAATGGGAGGCAATAAGATCTTAACAGGCTTGCATATTAGTGTTGCATGGCATCAAAGATTGATCCATCTAAGATCAATCTTGATAGGCATTGCATATCTCTGGAAACTGATAACTAAATCTCGATGAATTGAATATCTTTTTTGACTAGGATTCCATCTATATCTCGTAACGAATTCAATTCAATATATGTTTTGCAAATTTTTCTTTTTAGACTTGAGATGCTTCACTTGGTTCAAAAGTAAGTTGATTGTGATTATGAAAGTGAATATCTTAGAATTGGTTTCAAAGTTTTGAGATTTGTGTTTTTATGATTGAGAAAATGAAGGATTCTATTGGTTTCCTCACTTGTGGTGAAAAGAAAAAGGAACATATCAAAGCATGCCACATGACAAACCATAGAAAAAGATAACTGTTATCCCAAATTTACCCCTGGGTTAATTTGGATAACTTTCTTAAAAACGGACTCAACCATTTTGATAAGCTTGGGACATTCAAACGGCCGTCAAATTCCACCTCCCAAAAGCACTGGCCATTGGCATTTGAAAACCCGCAGGAGACTAAGGATTAATCCATTAGTGTGTTATATGTTTAAAAGCCGCGACATAAAGGGGTTGAACCTGTAGTGTTATGTGGAAAGCCGCGAAACAAAGGTTGAAGGGTTAGTGTTGCGTGGAAAAGATTAAAGCCGTAGTACAAAGGAAAGCAAGAGGACATGTGGCACAGATCAAAGGCATCAGAAGAGACATCTGACAACATTCCGACAGTCTTCAGGGAGATGAGCTGCGGTGGAGAAAAGAAAGTCAGCGAGGTAATTCTATAAAGCCCAAAAAGTTTCTCAGTCCGTCAAAGTTAAAAGTTGCGACACGAAGTCAATAAGCAATGAACCTGACAACTGCGAGATCCAAAGACATGTGGAGCCTTCTTACTGGCTCGCCTTTCGTAGTTTGACAATCAGCTCGAAGAGCAAAGTCTGACAAGTATGACACTGCGAAGAGCGTGGAGCTCCCTCATTGGGATGAGTATCTCCCTGACCTTGGTCGTTTTTATTCAGAGCCCACTTGTGATGCACTACATGTTCCTAATCCATCTATAGGTGTCTTGGAGGATTTCATCATCTTCATTGTTAGGAGTTCCCCTTATGGAAATCTTATCACTTCCACTATTATGGAGTTCTTCACTGATCTACCCTCTCTTGCGGATCCCTTTTCTGTTGTGGGGGTTGTTCTATTACCTTAAAAACAGTTGGACATCCTTTTTGTTGGTGTTACTTCTTCACACTCTGACAGTTCTGTGCTCATGGCATTACCTTTGGTTCCTTGGTGCTGCATTAGTAGACCTATGTCACACTTATGTGGACTAGAATCAGAGTTCTTTGTGTTTCTGCTTTCAGTTTCCTTTGTGGAATGGATGGACTTAAAACACATTATTTTTGTCCTACCTAATGGCAAGCACACAGTTCAATGTGGGTGGCTCTTCTTCAGTCCAAGGTAGAGGATCTCATCATCGACACTCTTCTAGGAGACTTCCTAGAGTTACAGAGTTTAGATCTATCCATGGCGTCTTCTACATCCCTCTCGTCTCCCTCTGCTTCACTCTTTTTCTTCCATCTGAGAGATTACCCCTTTGTACATGGGTACCTTTTTAGGCTTGTCTATAACTTGGACCCATCTCTGGCATCTTTCTTATATTAGAGTGTATTTTTCTCTTGTGGTGGATGTTTTTCCCCACTATGTTTTCCTTCACTACTTGAGATCTTTGTTGTGTGTGGGTACCTCATCAGGATTGTTGCCGGACCCACTTCTCCTTATTTTCATCTATGTGCCCACCTAAGCTATGCTTCAGGGGGGTGTTAGTGTCATTTTTTTCCATGTATTTATTTTATGTACATGGGATTCCTCCACATAGGTGATTCATCATGCTTAGGTGTTCTAGGGTGTCATTATGGTCTTACGCTCACCATAGAGTGCCATAAGATTCACATTTGATCGACTATAATGAGAATATAACTCCCCACCTCTTTATGTTTACATTTGTTAGAGATTTACACACCCCACTCCTATTTGTACTCTCTTTGATCTTGAGAAATGTATGAGATTGATATTTTTTCCTTGAACATTTCTGAGGTTTGGAGTATTTTGTATTTGCAAGTTCTTGTTGGCTTCATACTTAAATCCATACAACCTCTTGGCTAGTCCTTTTCTCCCTTCCTCCTCGGCACATGCTCCAATAGACTTGGATTCTGCACATTACTTAATGTATCAGAGATTTGATCCCTGTTGACAAGTATACCATTTCAAAAGATATGGCCCTTTGTTGGTTAGTTTAGAACCCTAGGATCTACTTGCCACAATTTATTTAATCCAAGGTTAGGAATCAATCCTACAATTGTTAGGTGAGAATATATATCATGGGCTTTAAAATAATTTAAGTGTATTTGGAAATGGGTAAATGGGGCCACTTAGTGCTCTAGTGTATTAAGTTAAAAATGTAACTCTCCTGATATGTTTTAGAAAATGATTCAATGGGCATTAAGGATAATAATTTAAGGGAACTAAGGTAACTAAGGTTAAGGGTTTAATTATTATAGGTTTGAATGTTAATTTGAGAGGGTGAAACTATTTAACAAAATAAAAGAAATTAATGGCACTTTTCTAGCAAATTTTAATTATATTGACCTTAGAAATGGGTTGAGAATATTTTATTATTAATCTAGACTAGTTCCATTTAATGTAATGTAGTAGATTGCTGGTGGGAGTTAATTAAACATATTACAGGGTTGATACCCTTGAAATCTTTTAAAACAAAAAAATTTCCCAAGTTTCCAGATAATTATTAAGGTTTAATATGGTTTTAGAACGTTGAAATTGTGGACGTTACAATCATGTTCTCTCCTTTTTATAAAATATTCCAGACATTGATTGGTATAATGCATACAACTTGCAATTAAATACACCATGAAAATAATTTTCAAGATACCCCTAATACATATTGATCCTCTCAACTCCTTTTTAGGTATCTTCACATGAAATCTCATCCATCAGATCAATTTTTAAAAGTATAGTGGTCTCACATGATATGCACATCAACTCATAAGGTTTCGTAGCATCAAAAAAGTGCATCAAAAAAAAGTTTCAAAAGAATTACATTATCCTTTGGGGTATTGTTTTACAGATATAAGTCTACATCAGACTTGAGTCGCATTGCATTACCACAACATGCTTTAATGAATATTCCTATTGAGACACTTTTGTCGCTTACTTTGAGGATTCTACAAACATACCTTAAAGGATGAGACATGACTATTAGTATCTTAAGAGCAATATCTATGAAGATTTGGGAAGTGTTTTATTAATCTTGAAGACTAGAAAGTGTATTTGGAAAATTCCATAGGCCCAAAATTTTTTCCACGTGGGACATGAATGAAAATAAATTTTTTTGTGTTGGTTGTGTTAGGGTTTTTCTTGCATGTTGATAGTACATATTACACCATTCTAGACCTTGTTAGAGATTTTAGGTCATATTCTTGAGTAATTAATTAACCATTTTTAGGTGGTAGTCCACTTATATAATGGCCATTAAACCATATGTAGAAACTACTATTGCTAGTGTTGGTGACGATGGCTCCAAAGAACACAAGGAAGTTTTCCCCAAAATTTTACAGTGAGGTACTGTATGATGGAAAAGTGACATGCAAGCATGGGAATCTACAAGTACCTCTTCCTCATACCTGACCTCCCAAGGTCGTGCCGAGATGGCTGGTGAATGTGAAATATATATGGATACAGACAAGGCACTAATGGGTAATATTATATCCTCAACACACAATAATGGAATATGTGAATCTAAGGTGAAGAAGGCCCTCCTAACCTGAATTGGTGTAATGGATCGTTCGGATATAATAGATGTTTGGAGGCTACAATCAATGTTGAGCTCTTCTGAGATCCTATTTATTGGTTGTTGGTTACGTGGGAAGTGACCTGTGGGTGCTTCGTATATATTCCGAGACAAAGTCATGAGAATGGTGATAGGAGGGTTTTAGTGGATTTGTAGTTAACTATGGATGGTTTTATGGTATAGTCCATAAAAATATTAGATTGATTGGCTTCTATATTTGATACGGAGAACTGTGTTATGATATCTGGCGGGAGAGTTGAGGATCTAAATACCAACATTCTTAAACCGGTGTCAATACTTAGCTGACTTGCAGGCTCATTGGGTTGTGGGGACCTAGGGATCACAACCATGAGTTCGTGGTTGTTGTGGACCTATTATGGTCAAGTGAAGAATCGATCTCTTCTTCTGACTATCCAGTAATCATACGCCTTTTCAGCCTCTATGTTTAGAACTAGAAGTTGTATAATTTTCTCAGAATACCTTACATGTGTTCTGGCAACTTGAATGCGTAAGCTAGTATCTATGTCAACGAGGAGGTCTCCTGCATCGGGTTGTGGAACTAAAGGATTGAAACCAAATACTTGTTCTCTTTTGAATCCTTGTACAGTCATTCAGATATTTTATTTAAGACAGTCTATAGTTAGGATGATTTGCCCAAAATGTATATGCCTTGTCGTCTTCAATATTTAACCCTCTAAGTTGTTCACTAATTGCTTGTAGGTTTTCCGTTGCACGAAAGACCTGTATCCTAAGATCTTGATCTATATAAGCTAATGTTTTGGGTAGATTTGGTTGAGCCACTATCGGTTCAAATATGTATTCTCTAAGCTCTTTGGGCCCCATGATTGTCATGCAAAACGATTCAACTTTCTAATTAAAATTATTTTGACTCAAATAAAATGACTCACTACTCTATCTGGTATGTTGTAACTAGAACTTTGATAGCTCAAACCTGGCATTTACAAAATAGTGGAAAATCCAGTTGTGTTTGAATTTATCCCCTCAGTGTGATATCCTCATTTCCTTTGTGTTCTCTTGAATCCAGATAAACGTGTATATGATAGTATCAGTAGAATAAGGAGCTTGAACAATGGTAGTTTTGGATATAGACCGAATACAATGTGAGTAAGAGAGAGATAGTGCAACTGAACAGAGCTTGGCTATGCAATTACTAGTGGGATTTATTGCGGTAATCCAACACAAATGTGCCGAAAGTTTTAGGATTTATCCTTGTGACAAAACAAAACCTGTAACTCTAAATGGATTCTAATCTAGAAATGAAACTATTCTATGCTAAGCTGATTGTATGGAACAACAATGAAGCAAGCATGAAACAAGAAGATTGAATGACCTCTAAGTAGAAAAGGCAAACTAACAATGGATGCAAAACATGAAACTATTGGAATTCTAAGCAAGAAATCAAAGAATGAATGATTAAAATGAGAAGGAGAGGGGCCATTTGTTTGAAAACAAGCAGGCTGTTTATAGCAAATGCATTTACCGGTGGGTAACTCCCAATTGAACTCTTTTACTAAAAACAAAGGAAAAACACTATTCACAAGGTGGCCAAAACATAAATGCAACACAAACTAGTTGAATAATGTGGGTAGAAATTGAAGATTTACATTTGACGTGATCGCTAGAAGAATCTGGAAAATGCGTACAGGACCGCCGCCCTAAGCAGGGCGGTGGTTACGGGACCGCCGCCCTGTCTTGGGCGGCGGTTTCGTTACTGAAGCCTAAAAAGCAAGAAAACAGGGGGCAAAGGGCAAATTAAAGCACGCGGAGGCTGAGCGGGGCATGCGGGATACAAGCATATACTTGGCGAGCCTTTCTGGATTTCGAACACCTTGCAAGGAGACCTGTATCATCATTGGGGCATGTGTAACATCGTTCCGGCGGTGTAGTACCCTACAATTTCGGGTACGTACAGGTACACATATGAAATATGTAAATAATTACATATTTAATAATGTACACTATAGAATTAAGTGTTAGATGATTGGTTATTGATATGAACAGAGGTGCACACATGATGGGTCATGATCCTATGAAATGATACATTACATTTGAAATAGTGACAATTAATAACAAATGATGCTTAATTAGGTATAAAACATATGTTGTCAGTGGAAAGCTAAGTAACCAGGAGATGAGTTTCTTGGTACCTGGGATGTGCCTTGGGTACAAAACGCGAGGTGCTTCTCGAAGACATTTCCTAATTCTCAAGGACATTGTTTGAAGTCTTCTACTTCTGCTAAAAAACCACCATCTCCAATGTTTTGTTTGTTTAATACTAAAAGTTTAAACTTTAAAGCATAAAGGTGAAGCTGAATAATAAAAATTTAATAAAAAGTAAATATTTTAAAAGTTAAAAACTAAAAACCAAAATGTTGACACTAAAGTGAACTCTATTCAATGCTCATGAAATCAGAATCTGATCTGTTTTGAATTTTGTAGTTTTTAGAAATTTATATATATAAGTAGTATTATTAAATTTCTTTTTGTGTCTCCAAGTACCACCGTACCCAATGTCTGAAAACTGGCATCCCTATCCCCATTTACATCTCTTGGTGACTATAGTGGAAAGGCTTTGGTCTCAAACCACATGTAGAATACAATAACCATTATGAATTTTATAAATTTCTAGATTAGCGACACATATAAAAGGGAATTGATCTGGCCAAGATAAATCTTGATAGGTATCGGGTGACATTATGTATACATACTTGAATTATTGGATGACAATGATTGTATATGAATTCTTGACTTAAATCTGATGGACTGAAATGCCATGTATACATTTGGTAATTGGGATTATTGTCTTTATAACTTCGACACCGTTGTGGAAGAATTTTGAAGTTTGGTTTCTTTGAATCTTGGTAATCATCATTCCCACCCGTTCTAATATTTGTGGAGTTTTATAGAGTGCGAGTATGTGATAACTCAATAGTGTAATTAGCTTTTGTGCAAGATTTTTCAACAGTAGTTCGGATATTAATGTGGAAATTGGTCATTGTAATCGAAGTTTATTTATTGACACATCGGTTTTCTTTTTGTTAGGCTATTATTTTCTCTTTTTTCAAACTCTATACATGAGTTTGATTTCGGATGTGAAAGTGTAAAATCCCTGCATTTTCTGGGATATAATTTTCGAAACATTCTTATGTTAGGCTTTAAATTCCAATATTTCCTCATATTGTTATATTTTACTTTTTTAGCATTAGTTCTTCCTTCAACCAATTGCCAAGAAGAATTTCAAATTCATCCCAAGTTAAAATAAAATTTAAATGTATATTGACATCACCCCACCATACTTCTGCCCTGCCTTTTTTCTATATATATTCCACCCAATTTCTTCCTCTGCACTCCCTAAAAAATTAGGTATGTGTTTTAAAATTTCTTCCTACGGTTTGTTGAAGAATTACTTTCATGGGCATAACAAGGGCTGCAACAATTTTAAATGTAATAATTGCGGTAGTCTTGAATTTTCACCCACATAATTAACATGGGAGAACTAGTGGTGCCCCTTATATTGCTGGATTCTTATATTTGTTACATAACAAAGATTTTGTTAATTATGATTTCAACAATTAGGAAAAAAGTCAACATCTTCATGTTGAATTGAAATTTGTCTTCATAACTATACTAACACATTCTTGCATCTTCAACAATGTACAATCTAATAACTTTAGAAGTGCGTTCTTTCCTGAAAACGTTTATACCACTGCTATGTGTATTTTTTTCTTGAAGACATAGTATCATCTTAAACAGCTGGCATTTAAAAAAAATGTAATTATTATTCTTTTTTATCACTGATTGTACTTTCTGAGTGCCATTTACCTATTTTATTTAAGATTCTCATTTATAACTGATTGTACTTTCCAAGTACCATTGACCTATTTTATTTATTGTTCTCTTTTATAACAGATTGTACTTTCCAAATACCATTGACCTATTTTGTTTATGTATGGGCATTAATATAATTTTCTTCCTTCTTTTTGATAGTCAGCATACACTATATTTTTATTTGAATTCCATCAAGGGAGAGCCATGAGACCCTAGTTCCATTTCTAGAATTTCCTTTTTGGGTTGAATTCCCCATTTCAAATAAAGGTCATTGTGCCCGTCGAGGTTTGAGCTTGGTTCTTACACACGGCAATACCCACTAGACCACAGCCCGATAAATTTTATTTCTTTCTTGTTTTCCTAACCCGTTTTACATATTTTAGGTTTCTAAGTTCTATATGTTTTTTGAATGAAACCATGAACTTCTACTTGATTTTATTTGTCACGGGAGTCCTAAGTTTAACACTTAGATATCTAATTAAATTTGTTTTGATTTTTTTAAAAAAAATATCTTATGTATTTACGACAAAAACCTATATGTTTTCCATATAAATTTTTCTTTTTTACTGTTCAATATTTTGGTGACGCTCCTTGTGAGTTTTGATGGTTTGTTTCGTATTGCGGAGGCCAATATTTTTGACTTGGACACACTCATCTTCATATGATGTCATCAACCTATATTGTGGTAGGCTTCTAATTCCACAAGTAAGGATGTTGAGTGTGGACAAAAATGTAGGGAAGTGAGGTGGATTAAGGGAAGGATGATTAGAGGTGGGTGGGAAACGTGGAGTGTGGATGAGATGAGATGCCTTTGGGAGTAAAGGAATATGGAATGTGAGATGAAGTGAAATCAAATAGCTGTAGTTGGGGCAAAAAAAGGGGCCTTAAAATAGGAAAATCATTTGTGAAATGCGGTAGATTAAGTTTTTTGAATGTTGTGGGGAAGATAAAGATAATATGGACGTGGGAGTGACAAGAGGCAAGAGATTTTGGGGTATATTGGCATATAAAGTTAATGATGTGAGGGATGAACAATTGAGAGATGATGATGAGAAGATAGTAATAATGCAAAGATGGAGATACTTGTAGAGAAAGGCTAGTTGAGAATGTAGCCACAAAAGAATGAAGTGTGGATGTATTAAGGGAAAGTTAGAACACATTCAACAAGTGGGATAGTTTGAGAGTTCAATAACTGAATGGGTTAGCAATTGGTATGTTGAATGACCTTCTCAACAAGAAGAGCTTGGTGCCACTATTGAGAGCTTGTATAGGGCATTGAATACTTTGTCATAGGTACTCTAATTGAGCTTGGCTTGCACCAATGTTTTGAATGATAGGCCTTTGTATCCTCTTTTTTCTTAAGTACTCTAAGCATTGATCACAAGGTCAAATGGTTCTTACAAATTAGGGAGAGAAGCACTAGAGTAGAGGAAAAAGTTGCTTTCAAATGACTAAAGGCTCGAGTGGCTTTTGCACTGCAATTATTATCTTTCTAATTAGTGAGTGGCTAATATGTGAATAATTATGAATGAATTTATCCTAAAATTCATACGTGCACACCAACTCTGTCCTCCCTTGACCCAACTATAATATTTAGATTTGAAATATTGGATGAAATCGGCCATTCAATTTGATCTCGTCTTAATTGGGATGTGCATATACCTTATGCTCGTCAATGAGAAAGTTGAAGTACCCATGCAAATTGACTTGTTTAATTCTTGGGCTCCCTTTGAACAAGGAATTAATAGTAGAAGCAAGCTTATACACTTCACATCCTTGTGTAAGTTGGTCTTGTGGAAGCCATCAAAGACTACTTTGTGGATATATTGTGAAAGTGCTCCATGTACAAGATTGCAACAATCTAGTGGAACAAGGTCACAATCCATTGTGTCGTGGAATGGATCAACGGCAAATGTGGTAGAACTCTTGGTAGCCAAGAATGCGGATTTCCCCTACTTGACCCATGCCAAGGGGCATGATTGTGGTCACCGTTAGTTGGCAATTGAAGAGTGTCCACTCACTCATGTGAGACCAGGTTCTTCTAGGTGTGATCATCGAGTATAAGATCCACCAGTTCGTCTTTGGCTTGACAGTTATGGCTGATATGAGCTTCTTTATTGTTGGGAAAATAATGGTTGATCATGAGAATTAGCTGAGTATTAGATGCTTTGCAATTAGATATGTGAATCCCTGAATCTCCAAGTTGCGACTTTATACTTAGCTATAAGGGCACGATATTTCTTGGTAGTATCGCTAGTGCGCTTGTGATAAATACAATACCTCATCGCATTTCCAAATGAAGGATATGAAGCCCTAGTGAACCCACTCTGCGATGAATTCACGTTCTTCAATGACGAGTTGACAAGGTTAGAAAGAGGTGGCATGGGCAAAATATTTGTTCATATGAGATGCAAAGCATTGGTTAGGATTCTGAGGTTCCCTTTGCTGCTTGGCCTCCACCATCAAAACAAGTTGGACAGCATGCTTTAAGAAAGCGATAGTAAAGAGCTCCAATTTTTCTGGAGATGTGAAAACAACCATGAGACCAACTTCTTGTGAATTACCTCATCAATGAGTTGTACTACTAACTTGATCGAAAGATGATTAAACTGATAAGCATATTATTCAAAATTTTATCCAGATGCCTGATGAAGATGAAGCCAACATGCCAAAAGCTCTTGTTTGTATTCGAGAGGATAAATGCTCTTCCGGACGTTTGTTGTGGAGACTTTCCCATGTGGCAATGATTGGTTGCGAGTGCTTTGTTGTGCCCAAAAGTTGGACTTGAGGTTGTTGGCAGGGGAGTGCTTGATCATTCAAATCCACTTCAACAATTATAACATGCTGTGGCATTGTGAAGCTTGTTTTGGGTATGGAAGTATGACTGTAGATTGAGAATCCAAGAATTCTACCTATACCTATTACACATTGATTGTGTCATTGAAATGGAGTAAGGATATATTGGTGTCTGACTAGAAAGTAGGTTAGGAAATTAGGATGGCACTAGGAATAGAGCCAGTGGTCTGTTGTTGGATTGCTCTTATTGTAACATGCAAAGAAGAATATTACCTGACTGGTTTAATGGTTAACCCCATATTTGTGTGAATTAACTGTATCCTACGTGTGTTTAATGCCTGCAATGCATGTAGTGTGCTAAAATAAGTAATCAATGTGACGGCTTTAGGGGGATCCCATAAGGAAATGGTTAAAACACCTATGATCACTGTACCAAAAGGAGGTGGAAAATGAATCATTGTAGTTTTTATGCTGGTAGTGACGCCTCTTGGATCTTATAGAAGATAGGACGCCTGAAAAATAAAGTGTTCAATCTCCACTTTCTAGGGGGGAATAGAGAGGAGTTCATGTTGCCCGACAAAATATGTTAGTCAATCTCAACTCGTAATTGGTGGGAGCATACCTTTTGATGGCCAAGAGTAATCTTCAAGGCCATGCAATCAATTATGCAGGAGACAATCAGGCTGCAAGAAACAACTGGGTCCCTGTAATTTTGCATATTGCAATATTGTCACACTATTTTTTAGAAGCGATTCGAAGATTGGGCTTTCTTCCATTGCCTCTAGGCGGACATTTAGGGTTTTTAGGCCTACAGTGATCTTTAGTTTTCAGACCAATGGCTGCCGATATAAATTATAAATTGGGTCGATGAAGAGAGTTACCCCCTGTAAGAATTTGAGAAAATGTGTTCGCCAACCTATTGACATCACAGGAAACGAAATAGTAACAAGATCCAAAGCCAGACATTGGAGATTAGAAATCTAAACTCCTACTGTTGAAATTTAAATCACCAAATGTTCCATTCACCAGACCCTAGAAAAGACCGCCCATTTCCTTAGTGTTATCATCCGTATTGGGATGTTATTTCTTAAGCTTCATTTATTATTTGCTAAGTAGCCGATACAAGAGGGTGACAGGTTAGCGTACAAGTACGAAACGTATTGGGTACAGATACGTGCTCGGGAGCGGCTAGGATACGGTTGGGACCCCTCGGGTATGCCTGCAGACGTACTTGGACGTACTCGTGAGAATAAAAAATATAAGTTTCTTTTATTTATAACCCTAAAAGTTAAATAGAAACAATAAAACAAAAGTAAAACATAAAAGCAAAGAAACTTACCTCTCCTTCCTCATTTCATCTTTGCCTCTCTAAACTTTCATTTTGCTTGTCTAGGGTTTGATACTTCATCAACAAGCATTGCAATCATTTTCCTAAGCTAGTAGGAGTGTGTATTCGCTGTCAAGGCCATTGAGGAGCTTCAAAGGAGGAGGATTTGTGGATTATTGAGTGAAGGTTTTAAGTTTTATTATTAAACTTTTAAGTTTGTTTTTCATTTTTTTTGTTTTGTTATTTAATCTTTCACACACTTCATGCTTTTGCTTATGTTCATTATTTTATTTTTTCCCAATTGAAATTTTAATTTTTAAACTGTTTTTTCATTTTAATTTTTGAAATTTTCAATACATGTTATCATGCTATGCCCTAGGGCAAAGGGTTTAACTTTTAAGTTTTATTTTTAACCATTGTTTTCTTTGCTTATGCTGTTGGTTTTGAAACTTGTAGGTAGAAGTACAATGGCAACAAGTTCCACCTCTTCTGGGCAATCTTTGTTCAAAGAATTTGACCCAAATTCACCATTATGGAGGCATGTCACAATACTTGAGCAACTTCCAGGTGGTGGGTGTTTTGTTTGGAAATGCAACGAGTGTGAAATAGTATTCAAAGGCTCTTATAGTTGGGTGAAAAGCCACTTGTGTGCAATACTTGGTCATGGTATAAGAACATGCAAGGGGAAAAATAAAGTAGGGGTGGCAAAAGCAAAAGTTTTGGGATATATCAAAGAAAAAGAAGATGCAGAGGTAGCTTTGGCTTTGAAAAGCGGGTCATTCATTGTCCAAAAAAAAAGTTCATCTCGATCAACGAGGCCTCCTGTTGCCCCATCAAGTATTGGATCCCCAATTGTGACCATGTCACATCCATTTGTGACACCTACCTCCATGCATGATGAGGATTCACCTCTTTCACGAAAGAGAAGTAAGACAAAAGGACCATTGGAAAAGGCCTTTCAAAATGAGAGCAGGGATATTGCAGATGAGCACATTGCAAGATGTGTGTATGCAAATGGATTGTCATTTAATGTTGTGAGGTCACCATATTGGCAAGAGATGGTGAAAGCAATCAATGAGGCCCCAAAAGGGTACAAATCGCCAGGCTATGAGAAGATCCGCACCACCCTATTGGAAAAACAAATAAAATATGTGGAAACCTCCTTGCAACCAATTAGAGACTCATGGGCCAAAACAGGTGTGTCCATCGTTTCTGATGGATGGAAAGATGCAAGAAACCGCCCTTTGATCAATGTGGTTGCAGTATGCCCTAAAGGGGCAATGTTTTTGAAAGCAGTTGATTGTGAGGGGCAAGTGAAGGATGCCCAATTCATTGCCAACATCCTCTTCGAAGCCATTGAGGCGGTGGGGCCTCAAAATGTTGTCCAAGTCATAACAGACAATGCCAAGAATTGCAAAGCCGCAGGGATGTTAGTTGAGGCAAGGTATGGGCATATTTTTTGGACACCATGTGTTGTCCATTCACTCAATTTAATGCTAAAAAAGTTGGCCAGCAAAATAGAGTGGATTCAACAAGTGTATGCAGAGGGTGAAGAGATCCAAATGTTTGTGACCAACCATCACCAGTCGCAAGGCATCTTTAGATCCTTCTCACATTTGGAGCTGTTGAAGGTAAGGGAAGCTACCTTTCTTTTTCTTTATAAATAATAATATAATATACGTTTTATTTTTAAAATATAGTATAATTAGTATTCAAAAGTTTTTAATTTCTGTTTCTCATTTCTTATTAGGTTGTTGAGACTCGGTTCGCATCACACACAATCGTCTTGAGACGACTTGTGAAGGTGCGAGAGGCACTCAACAGGATGGTAACTTCCAACCTATGGGTTGTATGGAGGCAATCAAACACTGTACGGGCTCAAAAAGTGAAGACCATGATCTTAGATGACACTTGGTGGGATCGAGTAGAATATTTGTTGAGTTTTACTGAGCCCATTATGAGCATGATCCGCTTTACTGACATGGATCAGCCATGTCTAGGAGAGATATATGATGGTATCGACTCAATGATTGAGAAGATAAAAGTCCATCATAAATGCAAAAGAACAAGATCCTGAGGAAAAATTTTTCAAAGAAGTACAATCAATCCTCATTGAGCGGTGGAACAAAATGACCACCCCACTACATCTACTTGCTTTTGCATTGACTCCTAGATTCTACAACACAGAGATCCTTTCGGGGAGGATGGCACCATACAGGGATGCAGAAGTCAGTGAGGGATATATGGTGGCATTGTCTAGGCTCTTCCCTGATCCTGAGGCCGAGGACATAGTTATGATAGAGTTTGCCAATTTCATAGCAGAAACAGGTCATAGCCTTCTCGCTCTTCGGAGCAAATACAAGATGGATGCTCATATGTGGTGGTACCTCCATGGTCATGCATCAATTTACTTGCAGCCTCTTGCAATCAAGGTCTTGGCACAGTAAGTTTTTTTATTCTCTTTCCTTTTTTTGTTGTAACTTTTAGTTTTTTAAAATTTAAGTTTGAGTGTTTAAGTTTGAACTTTGCATTGACTTTGCCTCAATAGGTTGCAAGTTCATCTTCCTCTGAGCGCAACTGGAGTACATATACCTTCATCCACTCACAGAAGCGCAACAAGTTGGGGGCTAAAAAGGCTGAAGATTTGGTATATATACATTCCAACTTGCGCCTTTTATCCCACAAGCAGCCAGAGTACAAGGAAGGGTCAACAAAACATTGGGATATTGATCCAGAGATAGTTGACTTGGATGCTTCCATTTCCCACCTGTCATTAGATGATGAGGATTGGAGACTTCTTTGGCACTGCAAGACCTACATGCACAAGGGGGTACAACCGGTAGTGGCCCTAGTGGGAGTGGTTCGAGTTCATGTGGTTCTAATGAGCCACTTAATGATGATGATGGTGATGTTGATGCTCTTGATGAATAAGAATATGATGAATATTGAAAGATAGTTTGAACTTTGATCATTGGAATTTGGTGTAATAAATTGAATTTAATATATCATGACATTCACATTGTGTTTAATTTAAGTATTTAAGCTTTTAAGCTTTTAAGTTTCTAAGTTTTAACAAATTATGACTTGTCTTTTGTGGTTATTTAGCTTATAACTTATAAGTTATCTACTTATCTTGTCTTTCATATGCATAATATGTGGTTAATAACTTAATTCCTATTTAGTAGGCTGAAATTTATAATGTATCTGCTACTTAGGTTATTTGTATAACAATAAAACAAAAATATTGTATTTATAATTTTTTTGTTATTCTTTTCTGAAGAGGTGTTGAAGTGAATTGTTTTTTTTGATAGAAATGAGATACATATGATGGATAAAATTTTATGTCCAGATAAGCTTGTGGCATGCACCATCCTACTATTTCTGACATAAAATTAGTGCTTGTACTTCAAAACATGAAATATGAAAAATAATGCACAAATATAGAAATTTAGTTCTCTAATTCCTCTCCAGAAGTTTCTTCTTCACTTTTCATTCTTCATTTGCATTTTGTCAATGTTCATGGAATTAAAGCAGCCGAAAGACCACCAGTCGGCAGGTTCTTGTCATCAGATCTCAATTTTGCTTTGCATCTGCTAGTTAATACTTTCTTATAAGTGGGAAATGCAGTGGAATTAGAAGACTGCATTATATGTTACAGTGCTTTGCCTAGTACTGTCAAAATTTCATGATTTCAAGGGAATTTTTAAATTTTCTTTAGTGCTGTAATTAATCTGTATATATTTGTGGCTTTCAGAGACAATGGCAATGAAAGGTCTGATATTAAATTGCATGGATCGTAAGACAGAAGCTTATGAGCTTGTTCGGCAGGGTTTAAAGGTAAAAGAAATAAGTTTATACCTTCATGCAATATTGATCAGCGTGCCTGTGTAATCCACGTTTGCTCAATTTTTACATGTTGCAAAATGGTTTCAAAAGACAGGCTTACCTTCATTGTGTTGTATTGATGCATCTATGCAGAATGATTTGAAAAGTCATGTGTGTTGGCACGTATATGGTCTTCTGTACCGTTCAGATCGGGAGTACAAGGAAGCAATCAAATGTTATAGAAATGCTCTGAAGATCGATTCAGAAAATATTGAAATTCTACGCGATCTATCTCTTCTCCAGGTGAGCTGAGTGAATAAGTTCTGATCAATAATTTTTCTCTCAATTTTTTTCTAACAGTGTTCTCTGTCTGCATTCCATCAGGAGATATAATGCTAACGTATGCTTAGTTTTTATTGCTTGTTATGGAGTGTAAATGAATGCTTGCCTTGCACAAGGGTCAAGGTGTTTAAGGATTGACACTAAAGACTTGCTAAATTTGAGCAGTGGTCAAATGCAATGAAGTAGGCTTAACTCTGGATCAAACTCCTTTTAAATGCCTGCACTGTTTAGTAGAAAAGCAGTAAGTTCCAAAATGAGGTGTTGTAACATAAAGTGAAACTACCCCCAATGGTCACCTGACAGTTGTCAGCGCAAAGAAAATGCTGAAACAAAGGCTGAGAAGAGTGAATGAGATTCTAAATTCTGTGCTTTTCCTTAACCTGTAGCTAACCAGAAACTATGGCTCCTGTAATCCTTCTCTAATGATTTGGAGGCTAAGTCGCTCTAAGTATGTATTTCATGTCTATAATACAATTTTATGAATTACTTGGGTCTAAAATCAGCACCTAACTTTTATTTCTCCAATAGACCTGCCATCTTCATTTTTTGTTTAAAATAAAACATCAACAAATTATTCTGCACATACTCAGGATGGCCACTAATCTGAGGTTCCCCCATCTTTAGAAATAATGGAAAAAATCCTTTTTATTTCAATTGCCAGAAGTTTAGCAAAATAGAGATAAAGGTTTACAAAAGAAAGACAAAAAAAAAACAGCTCGAAGATCTGTAAAGCAGAAGACACAACATCACCTAGAAGCCAAGAAGAACACACAACATCATCTAGAAGCTAGGTAGAGGATCCTACAGTGGCAGCCAGGGCTGTAATGGCGTGAGTGGTTCAATTTTTGGGCCAACCTATAGTAAATTTAATCATTAAGATTACGATTGTCCTACTTATAAAAAGTAAAGATTAAATAATAATATATAAGAGATTCAGGTTTTTCAAATTCATATAAATAGATTTGATATTTGTATAGGTTTTTATTTTTGAAATTAAATGCGGTAAATTTTTTTTTATTACATTAAATGTTTTATATATTATGTGTCAAGTAAAAAGATTTTTTATTTTCAAAATTAAATGATGTAAATGTTAATGTTTATGAAATGAACTATTTACTTTCGGTAAAAAAAAATTATTACTATTTATTACATTAAATGTTCTATGAAAATGGTAATGGTAAATTTTTTATTACTATTTATTACCATTAATTACATTAGGGTTTTCAAATTCATAGAAATAGATTTGATTTTTGTATAGGTTTTTATTTTCAAAAGTAAATGCGGTAAATTTTTTATTACTATTTATTACATTAAATGTTTTATATATTATGTGTCAAGTAAAAAGATTTTTATTTTCAAAATTAAATGCTGTAAATGTTGTTACTGTTTATGAAATGAACTATTTATTACATTAAATGTTTTATGGTAATGGTAAGTTTTTTTATTACTATTTATTACATTAATTACATGTTTTATATATTATGAGTCAAGTGAACAACTTTTTATTTTGGAAATTAAATGTGGTAAATGTTTTTAATGTATATGTAAATGAATTATTTTATATTTGTTATGATTTTCATTTTGAAAATTAAGTGGGGTAACTTTTTTTCATTTTCAGAATTAAGTGCAATAACTTTTGTTAGTATTTATTATATTAAATGTTTTATATATTATGTTTAAGAGAATGAATATTTATGTAAATGAATTATTTATATAAATACTTTGTATTTTATTATTTTTTTTGGGTATTGTTTGATTTTATTAGTATCCTCAGATAATTAATATTATTATTTTTTAAATTTGTAAGTGATATTTGTATTTGTATGAACACATTTTTTGAATATTTAATATATATAGCGATATACTAATTAACTAGCATACATATCTTAAAAAATCTATGTAAAATATGCCGAGAGGTATCATTTTGAGGGGCCTATATTAAAAATAAGACATAGGATACGCATATCCATGGCATTTCTAGTTTTTAATTTTTTTTTTCTACTTAAAATGTAATATATCATTACGGCTGAAATTACAGTTTTTGCAGCAGCATTATTGTATGGAAAGTACCAAATAGAAGCCATCATAAACAAGGACAAAAATAGCATGTATGAGATAAATTTAATAAACACCTCAACTAGTGTGGTAGAGATGATGCTTGTGCCCAGGTTCAATGAAATTATGAGTAGTTTGTTGTGGTTATTTAGCTTGTTTTGTTTTTCATATGCATATTATGTGGTTAATTCCTATTTATTAGGCTGGAATTTATCCAGCACCGTTTCTGGGGCCATTTTTCTTTTCCGTATCCATGTATCAGATATTTTGTATCCGTACCTATATCCAAAATGTATCGGCAACTTAGGACAAATTTAACCAAAAGTCCAAGGAAGAAGTTTATCTTTTATGGGGTGACTATTTGGGAAATTTACTGAATAGCATTAATTCTATTATAGTGAAGGAAAAGTTAGGTAACATATTTTAATTTTGAGATATTTGTTTGATAGCGTATACAATTCATGATTTCAAAGCACTGAGATGATAGCTTGATACTGAAGGAAGAAGAGTTTGGAGTTTTACATTTGTGCTTTTCTTATTGGATATTTTGAGGTTGCAGGCCAAAACTGTGCTCCTGAAATCTTAAAAACTATGCATACATTTCTAGCAGTGTGAAATGTGTTTTGGTCAAGTGATAAATTTTTTAAATATGAGATAAAACCTTGAATTTAATGGAAGTTTTATCCTTTTTAGATGTGGTTGAGGTTACTTTTAAGTTCATTTTATAGAGTGATTTTAGAAAATGAAAGAGTTGTTTCTATTTTTCTTAATAGAAGTAGATACACTTGTTCATTCATTAATATGTATGTGGTGCAATTTCTTTTTAGATGGTAAGAACTTGAGCCGAATATTTTTAGTTCTTGTTTAGAGTTGAGGTGGGTTGGTCTGAAGCAATTTGATCTGGTTCTTGCTTGTAGTTGAAGTGTCTCCTGCTTACGCATTGAACTTCAGTTTTTCAGTAGTTGTGATAGAAAGGAAGAGAGATGAATATGACTGGTTCTTGTCTGTGATTGTTGTTGGAAAACCTCGACGTCTTTTGATTTTTTCTGTTATTGAAGTTGTGATTAGTTAATCTTTTCGAATGCACACAAATTACCTTGAGAAGTGTATCTTGTCTGCATGTGGGGATGTTAGTTAGTAGTGATGGGATATATAAGGTGCTGTTTTGGCGCTTTAAGAATACTTGATACTTGGAAAGAATATATTGTCTTCTAAAAATTGTGCAATCCTGTTGAATGTCAGTAAGACTTGCTTTCTGAAATGGTTATATACCTCTTGCAGTAGTAATTTGAAATATTACTTAAGCAATTATTTCTGATCTCTGTTTCTTTGATAAGTGATCTTTTGAAGGTTGAGGCAATGCATTGCTTTTAATAAAGTGGAGTTTCTCTTTCTTTGACATTTGTATTGGTTTAAGGACATGTCTAGGTGGCACAATGGTAGCGGGTCCCATAAAGATGGATCTAATGGAGTTTAGGGATATAGTCAGAATACTTGCCAACAGATAAATGCAAATAGAGGAATATCTTTTAGGGGTCTAAGGGGTCCTGACATGATTTTCTGTGGGAGGGCTTTCTATCATTTACATATTTATATCGATGCTCTTCATTGCCTTGGTAGAGATATGAGGCTTTCCCTCCATTTTGATGCGAGGGAACTGTGATTTTGGAACATTATCAATTTGGTTAGCCATGGTACTTTTGATCACTCTACTTCTAGCACTCATATCCACAGTGCCCCTGAATTGCACACTCTGCTACTATTTATTCTACCAATAATCAAAATGAATGAGTCCCTAATCGTGCTTCACTTTGGGTGTTCAGTCTTTGGGAAATTTACTGAATAGCATTAATTTTATCATACCTCTGCTTTTGAGCACACAATCTGAGAAATGACTCGACTGTTTCGGTACGGATACAAGTACAGGTATGGATACGGGTACAAGTACAGGTATGGGGTACAGTATGCTGATACAGCAAATTTTTAAAAACTTCGGGTACGGTACGCTGCTGGGTACATTTATATATATATATATGTATGTATGTATATAAAATTATAAATTTAAAGAAGCATTTGCATACTTATTGAAATTTAATACTCATACAATCATTCATAGAACATGAAAACAGATTTCAAATACTTTGAGAATTGAGACTTGAGTTTGTATTGACTATTGAGTTAACTGAGCAGCAGGAGGGGCAGATGGTTGACGTGCAAACAGAGGGAAAAAAAATAACACAATAAGTTGTGCGCTTACACGATTCTTCACAAACTAGTTTTCGTTCCTCGTTGTTTAGTGGGAATGGTTTTTATAGAATTCCCCCCTTTGGCATAATATCCTATGGGTTGTTTTGTGCAGCCCCAAATTTGTTTATGGAGGCATCTCAATGGCCGATGTGTATGTACAGCAGTTTCTCTGGTAGCATAAGCAATCTGTGTGAGCCTCAGCCATAACCAATCTGGTGTCAGTTTATTGCCTGCTAATTGGAATCATATGTCAGTTTTTTCTTTGAACACAATATGTCAGTTGTATTGCCCGCAAAAACAAAGTTACAAAAGACGTTTTTTAGAGTGGGTACGCTGCGGGTACGTACCTGCAGGCCCCGGATACATCCCGGGTATGGAAATCCGTACCTGGGACCTGTGGGTACGTATTCACAATGTACCAGGTACGTACCCATACATGTACCCACACATGTACCCATACCCTTACCAGGTATGTGTCAGGCCTGGTACGGGATGGGCTGGGAGGTTTCGGGGCAGTCTAGAGAAATGAGGAAAAATGAATTGACCATTGAAAATGAGTGCCCTCACTTGTGAATTAGTCTGGAGCATTTAAGGACCTTACTAGCCAGCTTATATCTGACATGGCAAGCCCTACTGATTTTTCATGTCTCACCAATATTTTTTATTGGGTAAAGCTGGACAAGCTAAGGTGACCAATTTCAAAGTATTAATGGTTATATGCTCGACTGAGATGTCCAGATGGGGTTTAGGACAGTTATTTGTAAAGAAGATTTAGTTTAGAACCCTATTTGGATCACTTCAGTAAACTTGTCCCCTGAGATAATTTAAATGTACTTGGCTGCAAATCCTGTAGTTTTTATACTATTATGTCTTTTGGTCCTATAGTTAAGCACTCCAGGCTTGTTTTTCTGGAAATCACACTTCTTGCGTTTTCTGTTAAATTTTCACCTGTCGTGGCATCAGACAGCTATGCTATGCTTAACTGTACGAAATTGACCTCCCTTTCAAAGTTGCCTTAAAATGCAAGAGGATATGGTCTGTAGCATGGTTCAAAAACTCATACTTGGCAGCCCAAAATTTGACTCGAAATTCTGGACTTGGCAATTTCTTGGCATTACTTGACAACTTTATCACTACTTTAAAAACCATTTAAATTCATAAAATAGATTTAAATTAAATGGAAAACATTGTTAAATGACATGATAAGTGACTGTACAAAATGTCATAAGTATCGTGAACGGAGCAGATTTGTAATTTATCATCGAGTATTTACTGTTTACATGATTTATGATTTAGTATTCACCTTGGCACTCATGTTTGTACCGTACAACTGTACAAGTGTGAGTGCCAAGGTAAATTACTAATCTAAAATAGATTATCCATTACTGTATTTCGTATTTCCAACCAAGTGGGTAAGAACGCAGATGTAATCATGTAAGTTTGTTGGAAGCTTGAATTTATCAACAGCAACACTTAGAACAGTTTATCAGTCAACTTGCCTACTAGGGTTTCAACTTTCAACCTGTCATTGTTTGAAGTTGAACATTGAATCATTGAGAGATTATAGTCTTTTGGGAAGTAGAACCATTACCAAAATGAGTAGCCAGCTTTAATGACAGATAATGATTCATGAATATTAAAAATAAATTTAAATGCTTGTGGTTCTGTAGCCTGTTACTCCTGTAGGCTGTGCCAATGTATTCCTTGAAGGCTTGAAGATGAGGCTTGATCTTTGAAATTTGAACAATGAAAAGTGAAAGTGCAGAAAAGCAAAATGCAGAAAAGTATGTATGGACTCCTTGAAGTTTGATCAGTGAAAATTGCGAGCAGACTCAGGAGAAGACTGTAATGATGACAAGTCTAAACCCTAACAGGCAGTCACACCATTCACAGAGAGAGAAATTGTGGAGAGAAAACTTGCAGAAAAATGACCTTTCTTTCAGTCTGGGCGTTTTATACTCATCATAGGTGATTTTGGCGACTAAGTCACCAATTTCTGGCGAGCAATGACGAAATTAGTCTCCGAAAAATCGGTGATTAATCACCCTTAAACTTATTGCAATTTTTGCACGTTTGTATCGTGATTTATTGGCGATTTCTGAATCAGAGGTCTGTAGTGAACGACACAAAAGTTTGCAAAAGTGTACTGTTCTTTGAGTGATTTGATTGCTGCCTAGATTATTCTTTTCTTCTTTTGTTTTAGTACAAATAGCTTCCTACAGTTCCATATCATATTCTGCTTGTCACTTTAAAGTAGAAACATTGTTTAATTTTCTGTTAGAATGGCTGTATCATTAAAGTATTAATTGACCACATTTCTCCTGGTTTTCACCTTTTTGATGATGTTGTTTTGTGTATTTTGTTAATCATATGCCCTTGCCTGAGCATTTCTTGACTGTGGAAACTTACATATAATTACCACAGCTCCATCAATACATGGATCTGATTTTGTTGTGGTTGTATTGCTACCTCAAGTTCATGTGATACTTGATATTGGATCCATATGGTAGCCTCTTTTTTTTAATGGGTTTAATAATTATGAGTTACATATCTCCAAAAATGTCAGCCTTCACTGTTCCCTACACATCCACCTACCCACATACACAACCCAAAAGTCCAAGTTGATGCAAGGTGTAAAATGTGCCCCCCAGTACAAATCAGCTACATCCAGGATAGAATATTCTCCCTTCACATTGTCAGATTTAAATTTCTTTTTTTCTTAAGAGTGTGATTATGCATGCAGGCACAAATGCGAGATTTATCCGGATTTGTGGAAACAAGACAGAAGCTGTTAACTCTGAAGCCCAATCAACGCATGAACTGGATTGGATTTACAGTTGCACATCACTTGAATTCTAAGTATGTATCTGCATCGTTTCCCTGCTTGCACAGTCTTAAATGCTGTTGGCATGATATAGTCTAAAGCAAATTTCTCTTGTGTATATCTATTTTCTGCGTGTCCTTAGCAATCTATGCTGTTAGAAGATCTTGGCAACAATCATGTGAACTGACAAATAGCCATACACTTTGCAATTTTATGTGCTTCCACAGACCTTGTGACACCTTGAGCAAACTTCAGTGCTCATATTAATGGTTAATCTATTCTAATTAACATAAATAAACTAGACAGGATGAGAATTATTCAATAATAGCGTTTGATCATATCCATTTATCTGCAATTGTAAGTGTCAGAGTTCTGTATACTCATATACATATTTAGATGGAAACCTGTGAAATTTCTGTGCTGCTTTTGAGTAGAATTTCTAGAGGAAGGTGAGATAGTGATACCTGTTGGGCGATGGTAATTCAACTTCAATTAAATGAACCTAAACTGTAAAGTCTTATTTAGGACATAGTGAGGATATTTGCAGTTCAAGGCTAACTTTGTTTCTTTTAAATGTTTACTTCAGGGTTGTCTTTCCTGTTTATCTGTCTTAATCTGGAAAGGTATTTCTCGTGCTTTGATTCTGGTACATATTGCAAGTAGCAGTAGGTAATATCCACACAGACACATATAATTATACATACATATATAAATACACACACACGCACATATATATATATATATATATAGACTAATGAAGAGAGACAAGTACAAAGACCATACAGTATGTGGTCTTAAATACATATGAAGCTATAAAATGAAGAAGTATGCTTTTTACAGACGACCCTATATAATAGCAACTAATTACGATTGATTTAAGGGTAGATAACATGTCTCCTCTTTAAAATCATCGACATCTAAGCATCACTTGAATCTTTAAAACAATGATGAAGATCTGTAAGTAATTTGAGCTTCTGTAATGTAATATTAGCTAGATATTATATCATCCCTGCCTTTATATGTGGGGACTTTGTTTTACTTTATGTTTTAATTCCCTTTTTCCAGGCGTGTGTAGTGATACATGTCACTTAATTATTAACTTAAAAAATATATTTTGAATTTTAGTTATAAAGTATACTAATTTTAGCTGTACTTATGAAGTAAAAATTTGTATAAAAATCTTATGAATAGAATCTGTAAACAAACCAATACTTTTAATGGCTCTCAGAAGTTGAAACATCAGTCAGTCAAGAATCCTAATACAAAAAGAGCATTTTTACCTGATCTAAAGATGCTTGGTCAGCATGTGAACAATGTGGGTTATCCATTTGAGAGGAATGTAGAGCATTACATATCTGGGAGGCATGCCAAGCATTATCCTGATCTATTGGTGTTTGCCTTGGGTGCATGCAAGGGAGTTGTATAGAGACTCTAACGCAAGGTAGAACACTTGCATGTTGGGCCTTTCTGTTAGTTGTTTCTTTCACTTTATGTTTTTCCTTTCTGCTTACTGAAGGAATTCCATAAAATTGCCTCCAACAGTCCATCTACCTTTAGCTGCGACAATCAATTAGAGTTCCAGCAACCACTCTGTTCTGTTGCACTGCCGAAAAATACTCATATATTTTTCTCTCTAAGTTCATACCAGTGGGATTCTTATCCACCTCAGTAGTAATGGGATTTTTATGTGCCTCAGTAGTAATGGGATTTTTATCCGTCTCAGTAGCAATGAGATTTCAAGCCACCTTGCTTATGTGAAAGTAGGAAGGCCTGAAAAGTCTCATTCTACTAATCCTCATATTCTGTAAATCATTTAATCATTTTGTCTGATCAGGTATGCAATTCGTTTCCTATTTTTATTCTAATGGTATGTGTCAGGCTCTTGGTTTTTGTTTCTGCAAAAGAATTTCCAAACAATTTGTGTAAGTTGAATGTCAAAATCTAAAGCCTAATTTTTCTAGATTTTCATAGTAAATAAAGTGCGTAAATATGAAATAAATTATGAGTGCCTCCCATCAGGCTGAATGGGTGTCTAGCATATATCTTATTTTTCTTCAAACCATCATTATTTCACTGAGTTTACTAGATTATGGACTACAAATGTCTCTGTAACCTTGTGCCTGCTATCATAAAATAATTAAACAGTTTAAAAGAAATAAGTTTAATCGTATCATCTTTATCCACCAGGCCTACGTGGCAACATGCAGAAAAAATACCTGTGTTACCGGTTCCTCCCCTAAAACCCTCGTACCCAGCCCAGATATGTATCCTGGACGTGGTATGGGTATGGCACCCCTTGGGTACCACTCGGGTACCTCCTGGGTGTATGGGTATGCCCGGGTACGTCTGGTATTTACCTGTACGCCCAGGAGGTACAGCAAAAAACGAGTTTTTATTTTTTTTTTACTTCAATTAAAAAACATCATAAAAACACAAAATAACCTTAAATCTATGTTTAGCATAATATGATCAGTACATGAGATTTGAGATATTTTAATATTATGACATTTGGCATTCGGATAACATTTTCAGTTTTGTGGTTATTTTGTTTTTGATATGCATACTTTATAGTTACTCTATGCATTTTATGTGGTTATTTTTTACTTATTTTGCTAGAATTTATATATTTTTTAGTATTGTCATTGTTTTTTTTGTGTAGACATTTCTCTTAATTTTAATTATGAAATATTGACATGCTATTTTGTTTAAGGTGTCGGATCCATTTGGACATGAGTTTTGCAGCTACCAGTGGATGGGTACCAGAACCAAAAACCGAATGAGTTATTTGTATGCCTGCCAGAGATGGCCATTAGTCGAACTAGTTATGGGAAAAATAAAAGAAAATATGACACCCCTTTGGTGCATAATTGATAGGATAGAATAAGATGTTCCATCGACATATCCAAATTGTGGCCAACTACTTGACACCCCAAATTTTCCTTCTCCAATTCATTACTTATTGGCCCAATAGCCTTGCCTTGAGGTTATGACATGGCCTTATGCAGAAATGCATAGAGAAAATGATCCCTAACAAAGCCACTAGAGACAACTTTTGTATGAGTTTCATATTTACATAAAGAGGAGTAGCATCAGTGACAGTAAATCCTTCAGCTCTATGCATTCAAAGGTGAGGAATGACTCCGTAGCTAGACAGGTAGAACCCATCATCACATGGTTAGCAGTAGTATTGATTGTATCTTTCTCAGGGAGCTTACATGGCATACTAGGACCTAGGTGACTTGTGGGCAAGTTATAAATGTCCTATTTAGGGGTCAGAGCCATAGGTTGATGGCACGAAGGTTGAAGGTGGAGTAGTGATACCAAATCTTCAAAAGCTAGCCATCCACATTTTGTGCCAGTTATTTAGCTCTTCTGAGCATGTGACACTCAAGTCTTTACGCATGTGTGAAGTGGCATTCACACAGTGTAAGAGTGCAAGCAGGTTGAAGACAAAACACCTCAAGAGGACCACAACTTTTTAACGTACGATACAATCTTCATCCTCTCATGAAACAAGACGCCCAAGCACATAAGTGTGCATATCTCCTACATCTAAGTACATTTGCATGGCATCAACTTGATGCATTTCTAGATCTACAAGTATAGATGTTAAATTTTTAATGGAGGCCAGCTGATCGTTGAGGAGGAGATCGCTGACTCTTGAGAGGTACAGAACGACAGCAAGTTGTTCAGCAGCATGCTACAGGCGGAAGTCAGAAGCATCAAAAGGGGTTGGCAATATAGTTATGACCACCAGCCACGAGCATGGTTTTAACATGCCAGACGAAGAATCTTTACCTGCCACTTCCAAGGGGCATTGGAAAGTGGAGTATAAGAGAGCTGGAGATAGATACTATGGCAACATTGATGCGCATTGTAATTTCAAATTGCTTGTACTCTTATTTGGTCATCAAAACTGAGCATTGTGCTATAAAATCTAATAGAGTATATCATACCTATGGGTTTCACTCTAAGATATCATTTCTTATGCTTTTTGACAAAATGTTATATATCATAAATATTGAAGTTTACTTTGACCTGAATAATATGTTATGTTCTAAGACTCAAGCAGGAAAACCCTACCAATTTCTCCCACCATATCTTCTGAGTCAAAATTTTGTTCTGCTCAAGTAGGATTTTTGAATTTTTGCCCTCGAGAGTTCAAATAAGGTTACAATGGATAAGGTAAACAACAATTGCTTATTAAGTGTATGGAATTTAGCACTAAAACTGTTCACATTAAATGGGGTTAGTCCATAAATCAACGTTGATGTGAAATCAAATTGTACTCGGATCTTGTTAGAATTCAAATCTACATGCATGTTAGAACAACTAGACATCAATCATATACCTAGAATGGTCAATCCACTAAGAACTTGCACATTTACCAAAAAATCTATTATGAAACAATTGATAAACATGGCTTTGATGTATTTTCTTTTTTGCAAAAAGCACAAAATAAATAGATAACCTACATCTTATGATTGGTAATCAATTTTAGTTGCATGCCAAATACTAGTTATACATAAGTTTCCCATCATGTGATTGCTGAGATCCATTGTAGTCAGATTCAATCTTCAAGTTCACACATTATCTTACCTCGCTACAAATTCTACCAAAAGGTTAAGCCCAATAGCAGGCTCGTATGAAGCTATTCTCCTGCGGGATTTGACCGTTGCCTACTAGGATGATTAAGAGGTTAACGATGATGCTAAGGCAACACATCTCCCATTTTACCTTTCAGTTTTCCCATTTCTTGGTTACTATCTTCCTGAATAGAGCCCTAGATGGATCCTCCTTACACTCCAATGTATGTTTAAAACTTGGAGAAAAACAGTAAATACAGATTTATGTGTATTTTATGTCAATGTCCCTATTGCAGATCTGGGACATCTTCAATTAAGAAAATGCGACTAGGGTTTCAGCTGGACATCAATGTAAATCACACCCAAAAATTATACTTCTGATTGTCCACAATGACTGCTGGTATTTTTAGAGGGCATCCAAACATCCTCCATGCAGAAAATTTGAATTTATTACAGTCCAAAATAGCCCAGAAACTCAGATCTGAAATCTGATTATTAATTCAGCATTGAAACCCTCAAAAATACACTTCAGATAAATGATAAAAAGTTTACAGCGATCAGGTTTACAGTATGAAGAAAGAGACATTTCTAGACAAATAGTGTTTTGATGAAGCTTAATACCTCTTGAAATCCGCATGCCAAATCCATCCACAATAAATCGACCCAACTGCTGGTTGAACATCTGCTGAAAAACACCTTTTCAAAGACACTGCTGAAAAACATTTTCACAAACACTGCTGAACTGAACCTGGAAATTAAGAATAATAACGCTGGAAATTTCTGAGTGAAATACCCTTTCAATCCCTATGGGGTTTTTTTGTCCGCAAGAGGTTTAATTCACAAGGGTTTTTGTCTTTGGAATTTCTAATAAAAGCTCAGAGCTCTTAACAATGGAACTGAATCTGACAATCCACATCTGGATTCCTCTATTATCTTAAGTCGATTGGATCATAGAAAGTGTGAAAACAACCCAACCACGTTGATCTAAGACCAGCGAATCACATTCTTTCTTTTTCCTATGCTGGTCGCATTTCTTCCATATGGACTGTCATGACAGCATTTCCCTGTTTAGAAGATGTGAAATAGGCAAGATAATGAAGAAAAACTGGATTGCTAACACATTGTAAATTGTGTGCCCATCATTTTGATATATGCACGAGATAGTTGCAAATTTATGGTAATGAGGTTTATTATGAATTATATGTTGCACGGATACTCCAAACCCCCCCCGAATCCCCTTGGATACGTATCCGATACGGATACTTGGTGGATACGTGGCGGATATGTGCCTGATACGTACGGGGTACGTCATGGATATGTATAGACGTATCTGTGACGTACCCCATACATATCAGGTATGTATTCAGCATTATATACGTTTTTTTTAGTTCTATTTCATTTTTTTTATGTTTGACTTTTCTACTCCCTAAAACCGAACCCTAAACACTAAATGAATAGAATAATACACCCTCTCCCCCACAAACTTTCCGACATAAAAAGTTTGCCCAACTTTCATTATTTGATGGCGAAGATGACGCTCAAGGGAGTTCGCAAGGAACGGAGAGTGGAGTTAAAGAGAGTGGAGCTAGCGCAAGTGGCACACATGAACTTGATTTTGAGGAAAATCTAGATGATATATTCTAGATTTGTTTGTATTCCTATATCATATGTATGGCAGCCACATGAACAATGAAATGTAAAATCTTAAGTATATTGTTTGTTTTGAAAATTTGAACATGGATCTAGTTACTAGTATATTTTTCAAATTTCAAGTTTTGTTCGTATTCATGTTAACATGATATTCGTATATCATATGTATGGCAGCCACATGATCAATAAAAATGCAAAGTCTTAAGTATATTGAATGTTTTGAACATTGATTCAAGTTTTGTATTACTATTTCAGTTTTTTATGGACTAAAAAATGAATAAAATGAGTAGATGTATATATATATATATATATATATATATGTATGTATGTATGTACGGACGTATCCAAGACGTATCGTATCCAAGGGTTTTTTAAAATTGACGTACCCAGCCGTACCCAGGGCGTACCCAAACAGTAAAAATAACATTTTTTGGCAATTTTTTTATGTATTTTTCTGTTTTTTACTGGTGAGCTGGGGGTAACTTGTTTGGGTGTAGTAGAAAACATGGCATCGTTATTTTTGGGGGGTCAAGCATGAGGTCAATGCCAGATGCGATTACGTAAATGATTCTTGACACATGTGGTAATACATGCTGCAACTTGAAGTACCTACTAACAATGTGTACTGAACCTGCATTTTGCATTTAACCTGAACTTGTATATTGGGATGATGTAGGATCAAAAAACACAGTGGCAGCATTTACTCTTGATACTGAGCAATTCTCTTGGACTTAATGCAGGAATAATAAGAGTTTTCCCTGTCCAAATGAAGGAGATGGCAGAACTGCCAGATTTAGCGAAGATTTAGGCTGGTAATAGCTTTAATTTTGCAAGTCCAACATATGTGACTTTGTTATTATTTAAATAGTTAATTTGGACATTTTGCATATGGGTGATAACATTTATGAACAATGTACTTAAATTTCGACGGGATTTCAATGAATACCCATGACAAAATGCAATGGCTTATTAATGAGATTATTTGGCTATTTCATTTAATTGGTGCTAATTCGTGGTCTTTGGACTGGTGATTCATGAATAAGGCTGAACACTGGGCTGATTTGGAACTAAAGCTTTTACATATTTTACTATGTAGATTCAGACACAGCTGCCGTACCCAAGTGACCGTCAATTTTTTAAGGTAAGAAACTTCGAGAAACCGACGTTACCGGATCCCCGTAACCGTACCCGAAATTTACCCACGCTACATAGGTGGACCTAGGTTATAAGGATGTCCTAACTGTCCTGTAAGCACTCTCGAGTCTTAGATGAGCTCAACTGATGGCTTGACGAGAACTTGCTCATATCCAGGAAGGATGAACTCTTTATAGATCATACCTATGAGCTCGCCTTGGTTGCTTCTTGTCTATTGACATGCTGGTACATAGTATTATTTCAAATATTTGCACACATCATGACTGCTTTGCCCATGCCCTCTACTGTCTTGAAACATAGTTGCGTAGGTAACAGCGACACAAACTGCCACATATTCACAAGTCGTCCGTCTGCCTGATCAGTTTTATGGTAATTGGGAGCTAGTGCTCGGAGTCAATCTTAGTTGCCTGTCAGTCTACAATACTTGTTCCTGCCAAAATGTGCTCATAAACCTAGATGTATTTAATCGCTGATAGATACTTCTGCCTTGAGTCCATTGCAGACTTCGAGAGCGATCTTGACTCCATAAAAAGTGAGCCACCTGCGGTGCTTGTATACCTCGTCTTGGAGTTGTCAAAGCCTACTGCTCCTTGCTTAGTCAACCTGTCAACTATCGCATAAATGTGATATTATAGCCCTGCACAACTGGTAGTCCTGAGCAATGAAATCCATAGATATACTCTCCCACCTCTGCTCTGGAATAGGTAAGGTCTGTAATAAACCTGCAGCAAGGAAAGTATGCTTGGACTTGTTTTGCTGACAAGTCACACACTCTTGAATATACCGTAGAACATCCTCCTTGAGACCCTTCCAAGAGAATCACTCTCTAACGTGCCTGTATGTCTTGAAATAACTAAGATGTCCTGCTAATGGTGCATCATGGAGTGCATGTAGAATCTTTAATGGCTTAAGCTTAGATTCAGGTACCAAAAAAATTCTACCCTTATAATAAATCAAATCAGAAATTACCTGGTAGCACTCATCCTGAATTTTGCCATCCATGATCCCACATGCCAAGGTGAGTTCTTTGAATACTCAACCACCAATTGAGACTTCCAATCTGCAGAAATCTCACTCACGAAATATAGGACAGTAATATGGGGTCTCCTCGAAAGTGCATCAGCCACAACATTCTTCTTCCCTTTGACATACTCGATGTCAAAATCATATGCCTGGATCCTGCTGACCCACTTTATGCTGGCTTTGATTGAGTTCCTTCTGTTCCAAGAAGTACCTCAAGCTGTTATGGTCGGTTCTTACTACAAACTTCCCTCCCACCAAATACTGCCTTTATAACTTCACCAATGCATGATATGATGGCGAGCATCTCTTTGTCATAGGTGGAATACAACCTCTTGTTCTCCCTCAACTTCCTACTCTCGTAGGCAATGGGATGACGGTCCTGCATCAAAACTGCATCAATACCTGAGCCCGAAGCATCACACTCTAAAATGAACAACTTAGAGAAATCTGTAAGAGCAAGGACTGGACATGTGCTCATCACACACCTTACAGCTTATCAAATACACACTCTATTATATCATTTTTTAATCTGAATGCCCCCTTCCCAAGTGTGAGATCTGTCAATGGTGCAGCAATATTTGAATAACCTCTCACAAATCTTCGGTAATATCCACATAGCCCTAGGAATCCCCGTAACTCTGATATGTTCCTAGGTGAAGGTCAATCCTGCATAGCCTTTATCTTTTCAAAATTGATGGACCTTGACCCCATTGGCCCCAATGACATGCCCAAGATATAGTATCTCAGTAAGTCCAAACTCGCATTTGGATATCTTAGCAAATAGAGACTTTTTAAACCTCCATAATGCCAAGTACCTTATCTAAATGCCTCAAGTGATCCTCCCATGTCCTGAATATTTAGATTAAGATATCATCAAAGAAAACTAGCGCAAACTTCCTCAACTGCTTGTTGAAGAGATGGTTCATGCATGACTGGAAAGTGACAGGTGCGTTAGTAAGACCAAATGGCATCACTAAGAACTCATAATGCCCGTAGTGACATCTGAATGTTGTCTTGAGGATGTCCTCCTCTTGAACATGAATGCTGATGGTATACCTGATCAAAGATCAATCTTTGAAAAGTAAATGGCCCCATACAATTCATCCAAAAGTTCATCAATACGAGGGATGGGATACCTGTTCTTGATTTTTCTTGTTGAGGGCCCAATAGTCAATACACATCCTCATCAGTCCTGTCCTTCTTCACCAACATCACCGAAGAAGCAAATGGGCTAGAACTAGGATAGATATGCCCCATATCAAGAAGCTCCCTGATGGTCCTCTCTATCTCATCCTTAAATTTCTGTAGGATGACGAGTAAGGTGAAGTGATCAAAGGCTTGGCACCCTCCAACTCTATAACGCTCAAACCCTCTGTCTGGTGGTCTATCTGGAGGAATGTCACCAAAACCCTGCCCATGCCTATCCACTATGGTCTAAATATCTGTATGCAACTGTTGTCCATCATCTGAAGAAGATTTGGATGAATGAAGCATTGGGCTGCCTATGCAACCTCACCATGACTAATGATAGACTCCATCAGATGAGCTGAAACAACTGTTAGTGGTCCACCATCTAAGAAGAGCTCGTAGCACAATCTTCTTCCCATCTGTCAGTAAACTCCAGCTCCATCCGTCTGAAGTCCTGTAGATATCATCCCAAGAGTAATGAAGTTTCACTGAATCCCCAGAACTACATCTATTGATCTGCAAGTCCAACTATGTAAAATTCATCTGTCAATGTGAAGTCCCCTAGCTGGATACTAAGCTGTGAAATTCATCTAGTGCAGCTTAGAGAAAATCCATCTGCCACTTGTACACTGAACCCCTCAAATTCTTCAACCTGTAAACCCCGCTTCATCACAAATCCTATCATCAAGGAAATTGTGCGTAGCACCACTATCAATCAGGCAAACAACTCGCATGGCCCTTAAGTACTCGTTTCAAACGAAAGGGGTGGTACCTAGGGACTCCAGAAAGTGAAGCAATAGTACCTGAGCCTAATGTCTCTCCATCTCCAAGCTCTAACTGGGGCTGCTCCTCATGGGCACCGCTGATCATCAGTTGCTGTCCATCTGTATCTGTATTTGCTTAAGACTCTGCCTCTAGCATCTGAGATAACCTCAATAAATGCACCTTGCCTTTCCCAAGGCAGTTGTGTCCAGGCTCCCAGTGATCCTTGCAATGGAAACAAAGTTTCTTCTCTTCTCAACTCATTCATCAAGTCTCCTGATCCATCCTAGGAGGGGGTACACTCTTCTGCTGAGTAGTGGAACGTTGAATAAGGCTTGGAGCTTGTGAAGGGCTTCTTACTAGGCTGGTAAGAAGTGGGAGATAGTCTCCAAATCTAATGCTGTCTGAATAGTCATCTTGTAATGTGACGTAGGCCTAAGGGCCTTGACCAACCCTCTTAACCTGTCATGCAGGCCCTCAATGAAAAGCATTACCACACGAGCTCTCAGGCATCTCTGGGACCATTACTGCAATCCACTGAAATTCGTTGATGTAAGAATCAACGTGCCCACTCTGTCGTAGCTGTGCCAAATCCCTGTAATATAGCTTTTCACATCTTTGCGACCTTAATCTGGCAATCAACTTCTCACTAAACTCCCTATATGACCGTTAGTAGATCATGTCTCTGTGTGATAAGCCCATGGTGCCACCAATCATATGCCACTCCCTCCAAGTGCAGAGTAGCAAACTGAATAGCCTCCTGTTCCTGCATAGGTTTGAGAGTGAGGTATGTGTCAAGCTTGTGAATCCATGCCCTGGCACTAATCTTTCCACTACCATCAAATCCCATGGAAAGGGTCACCTTATTGGTAACCTGCTTCAATTCTCTGTTTTGTTGGGTCCTAGGCCTCTATACTTGTCTAGCTCTCAAGCTTTCCCTTTTCTGAATACAATACTGGTGGAGGGGAAAGGCATTCCGTACCTCATGTCTGGTAGATGCTCTCCACTCATCATGAGCTACCATCACATTATCCTGAAAGGCTATGTCTTCAAGTGGGTCCTCAACTAATGGTGGCTCCTCCCTCTGTAGGAATCTAGGCTGCATAGGTCGATTCCGCAGTCCTCGTGGGTCTCCTTTCCTCTGTATGTCTCCTATCACGTGGAGGGGAACCTCTTACGCTACCCACCTCTGTAGGTGCCCTAACTGTGCCTTCACGTGGCTGCTGGCTATGGATGCAGATCTTTCCCTTCTATCATGCCAAAGATTTCTTGTCCTATCCATGGCCTGTCAAATTCTCCATCAGTTGTCTCATGGTCTGAATCATTTCCTGATGGGAATCGATCATACCGCTGAAAAGAGCATCTGGGTCAAGTCGCTCAATGTCGTGGAGGAGTGTGTGATCCTCTATTGTTGCTTCCATGATTCCATGAACCCAACTTCTCAATATTCAAATCTGCTGGAGAATGTTTCGAGTGCTGACTCCTTGTATAATATCTGTGTGGCCCAACTTCTCTATTCTGCTATTCAGATACAAAACAAAACCCTCCAGGTGGGAGGATTGATGCTCTGATACCACTGAAAGATCCCTAAATGGGTCTCTTATACTCCAACTGATTTTAGATCAATTAAAAACAGCAAATCCGCTGTTTTATGAATGTTATTTATGTTAAATTACACTAATGCAGATCTGAATTCATTATGGAAAAGTGCGACTAGGGTTTAAGATAGATAACTTAATGCAAATGAACCCAAATGATAATATTTAAATTAACTGCCTTCAAATGTTTGCCCAAACTATTTAGATGACAAAATTACATAGAAAAACCACCAACTTTATTACAGCCATAACAACCCATAAAATCAGAGTCTAAGTCTGATTAAATATCTGACCTGGAATAAAAACAGGCTTCAAAATTTATGGGAAACTCAGACATTGATGACTGAAAAAAGGTACCCGATAAGGGTTACAAAAATATGATGAAAATATTATTTAAAGCCACAAATGTTTTTGGAGTCTGAAAAATACCTCTGAATTCGCTGATGCAATACTGCCCATACATGGGTCGCCCAACTGCTGATTGTCAAAAAACCACTGAAAAACATTCTTCAAATCCCTTCATTGCAAACACTGCTGAAATGAACTCTTGAAAATCTGATTGAAAGCTCTGGAAAATTCTGAGTGAAATCCCCTCTCAATCCCCTGGGGTTTTCGTCCGCAAGAGATAAATCTCACTAAAGGTTTTCGTCCTTGGAATTTCCTTGATACAAAGCAAGAGCTCTTAACAATGCAAAAGATTGATAATAAAAATCTGGTGATGCCACTCTCTAATTATAAGTCAAAATCACTTGTTCTTCCATTTAAAGGTGCCAAAATCAGCCCAACCAAGTACCACCCTCTCAACCAGCCAATAAGAGTGATAATTTTTCCTTATCCTATGCTGGTCACATTTTCCCTCCCTTTGGGCTTGATTGTCACATTTTTGCCAAAATTATGACTCCCAAAGCAAGTCGCACTTTTCTACTCCTTCCTAATACAATTAATTTTTAATTGTATTTTTTGACATTTAGACATTACAAATTTATTATAAGCTTTATTATTTATTATATGTGCTTTATTAATGTTATTTTTTTTGCTAAAACACTTTGTAGCACAACTATAATAAAATAATAAAAACTATAGTCACCCTAGAAACTTCCCTTTGGCCGTCGGGTAGACAAAAAGGGCCAAAGGTCTTCGCCAAAAGGCTAATTTTGGTAAGCAGGGGACATTACATGCAAAGAAAATCATCGATTTGCTGCTCAATTGGCATCGTCCATGAATTCACTGGTGTTAATCAGACATATCCATATGAGGTTGTTGAAGCAATCAATCTATGGGGCTTACAGCTTAACCAGCAATCACCATTTGGTTCACATGAAGTAACACTTCGTATTGCCAGTGCAAATCTCAATGAATTCTTAAGATGATACCACACGACCAAGCCTTGCATACAAGAATCTCATGAGCTTATCAGATGCAAAGTAAATTTCACAATATGCAACAATTGATACCATAACAATGGAAAATATGGTGATGTTGACATTGATTTTTACAATTAACATTCATGAATGCAACCTCAATTGACGCAGGCACAATCTACCACTAGACTTGGTGCTATTGACATGATAGTCAGGGGTGATGGTGCCAAGGGAAAAGTTAGGCTGCATTCACATAAAGGATTTAGAATCTGGAAGAACAATAGATCGATGAATAAGTAGATTCTTCCAAAGTTTCAAACATTAAAATAGAAGGATCCAAGGTATCATGATGGAGCAATGATGATCTAGCAAACCCAGGTTAAAGAAGCATCATTTAGAGCTTGCCACTAATTTCTGGCAACAGTCTTGATTGGCAAGATCACATGTCAAATTAGGATATTCTTAGATCAGTGTGCCCAATGGAGGAATAGAGCCTACCTGCAATAAGACTTTGGAGCAAAAGTTAATCATTATGGTAATAAAATTAGAGGGATGTTCCTGAACATTGTGATGCTATATTTGATGGCAGGTTGGAGCAGATCTACAAGTGAATGGAAACATAATTGGATTTCCTTCAATAGGAAGAGCTATGCAATGATTGAGCATCCACAAATTCAATCAATTATCTGGAGATGAATAATCTTAGATCAAGGCAGACATCTAAACCATAGACAAAAGGTACCAATATCCATGAAGCCGAAATAGGGCCTTATCCAGTCAGATTACAAATGTTCTTAGAAAAATATGCCATCAATCTGATAAGACATTCATTGGTGAATGGGTGAACAAAATACATACGCTCGCACTTATCATTGAAAGTCAGAAAAAAAGTAGAAAAAAATTTATTATAAACATATGCAGAAAGGAGAACTCACAAAGATGTGGGTCTAGTACAGATGGGTTTACATCTGAGCCCAAATGCAACTGAAAAATAAGCGATAGATATGGCTCTTAAATTAGTGCCTATACATGTGCTGTTGTCATGTATGAAACACCCATTAAAGGGTCGTCCCTAATGGGATTAACAAATACATCCACAAGGGGGTTCTTTGTAAATAGACCACTAGGCTTGAAAATAAGGACCTCAATCTAACTCCAAACACTCTGTGTCGAGCTCGAAAGCATCTTATTGGAAAGGATAGAAAATGAGGAAATATTGGGTCTTCAAACACCACTGAATATGCCTAAGCTATCATGATTTTCCGAGCTGCAAGTCCCATAGACTCCTAGAGAAACTGGAGTGACCTTATGACAGTCATGAAGAGTTTTCGCCAACCTCACATTTAAGACTGGCCATTTTTATTGACATCTCAACTATTGCAAGTACCCTCCCCAACATTGGGGCCATTGAGTAAGTTACCTCCAAAAGGAAATGTTTATTGAAGCATTCAGCTCCATCAAGTCACTTTGTTTAAACTATATCAGTCCATGATAAAATGTTAAATGCCCTCAAAGTGTGGCAAACCTCAGTTCTATGTTTGATCAGTGGCACAAGGAATATTGAAAGCCCAATGGTTCCCCACTTGGAGGGAATCTTCACCACTTGATCAATCAATACGCTTACAGTTACGAAGTGAAGACATTTACTGATTACATGTCCAGTTCAGCAATGAACTTCTGATTGTTAGGTATTTCAGGGAAAATTCAAACACGCACGTTTTGCTCAATGAATAAAGCTATCTGGATTCATAGTAACTTCATCATCCTTCCAGATCAAACATAATTATGTAATAAAAATTAGGGGAAGTGCATGCAAAACAGGTTCTTAATTGCAACAGTTTCAAAATGGATCAAAACTTCTTGCCCCTAAAACTTGTTCAGCAAATCAAACATGTGGCTAGAGGGTCTTATTAACTATCCATTTTTAGAGAAAGGGATCTTACAGGAGGCAATAGTGGTAAGCCTGGCCACTAGTTAGGGAGTAAATCAACGTCAGCATGACAACTTGAGTCATCTGACATTGATAGGCACAGTTCCCTTGTATGCTTGGACTTGGATACTTGTAAATCACTAAAGTCTCTTTAACTTGGAACAAATGCAACTTTAAGGCAACAAATCAAGAATTGGACAAGGACAAGTCAGCGAGAAAGATTTAGGATCAAAAGAGATTCAATAGAATACAGAGAGTGGATAACCTACAAAAAAGGGGGCTATTGGCAATGAAGATCTAGTTCAAGATAACTTCAAGTAAACAAAAGGCTAGGATGCTCTCACAACTCACACATGCCATTTTGGATGAAACTATACATATTAATCTCTGTAATGACCCTGTATTCGAACCAGAATGACATCAAAAAATCTTGACGACCAAAGGCCCAATTTTGTCTACCCGACGGCCATAGCCTATTCACAAGGTAGGGCCTCCAGAACATTAAGTCACAAGAAGTTATTACATTGATGTCGAGTTTTACTCTTGTTGAACCATTAATCAAACACTTGTATTAATTTATTGCATGGGATCAATAATTTGCAAATGATTGTCCATTACTTTATCAAATGTATTGGGTCTAATATTATACAGGTATCCTGATTGGGAAAGTAGCAGAAAATAGAGCTTGAAGTGCTCAACTCCATGTGTCATCCTCAAGACATTGCATTGGGCAAAGGAGGGAGAATAAGGTTCCAGGATAAATTATAATTCCTCCCTAGAAAAAAATGTATCTCGAAGTTAAAGAATTTGAGGGCAGTATTGACTAGAAAATCATGGCTTTCAACCCTTGATTCAATTTGAAGGCCATAGTTATCCAGGTTTCGAACATGTTCCGATGAGCCTCGGGGATGGGGGCAAAGAATGCCAAATGTGGAGACAGTAATGGGGGGAGGCTATCGAAAATAATCCGGATCAAGATTAATCCGGTTTCCGAATATATTATACTTATATTATTTTATATTTATAGGTATTACTAATAAAATATAATGATTTAATGATATTATAGGGCACTTTTGGGATTATAACTCAATGTCAGAAATACATAAATAAGAATAATAATGGGGACATCCCAAACTATAAGTCCCCAAAACTTCCCAAAACAAACAATACATTGATATTATTATAAATAATTGCCAAAATCTTGGGGACACGTACATGCAAATAATACTAATAAATTATAATATTACATTGCTATGCTTAAAAACCATAAGGCCAAGATAACCAATACGTAAATATTATTATACAGTTATATTACATATATTCTGTACTTAAAAACAAACTATATGTAAAAACTTAGTATTAATAATATAGTATTTATTATTATTTTACAAACTATATTAAGTGACCTAAAGTCAGTTAAAACAAACAAACAATACGTTAAATTAATCTTTTAAACTAAATAAAACCTAAAAACAAATGAAAAAGCAAGTCGAGACATATTTAGACATACCCTGAACTCGCCACCGCTGCTGCTACGAGCTCCTCCCTGCCTCTGCTTCTTTGTTAGACTCAACACTTCCGCCTGCTTCCTGTAGACCTCCACCACCACCGTAGACTATGATCTGTATCATGACCTGGGAACGATCTTCGATTGAGACTCAGCAAGGCAAGGTGAATCGAACCGGATTTATCCGGTGACCTCGAAAAATGCGGTCTGCAAACGGATATTCATTCAAATCATCGGCCGACACCCTGGTAACTATGGTGGAGGCCTGCTTCCGCGGCAAAAAATCATTTTCTTATAATTTTTCCAGAGGTCGACTTGAGGAAAGCAATGTGGAAAAAAACATGTAAATTTTCACATCTTGCACTTAAGAAACCCTTAATGCTTTTGCAAATTAAAAATTCCAAGGACAAAACAAAAACAGAAACCACTTACCTCTAGAGGACGAAAACACTCTTTGCTCATTTGAGAGTTTGAATACTTCCATCAAGGCAATTCATAATATGTGGTTGCATTCCTATTTATTAGTCTATCATTTACAGCAGTTGTGATGCAATTTTGTGGCAAGGGTTCAATCAATAAAAATGCAGCAGTCTTGTCTTATTTTTATTATTTGGAGCGACCCACTTTCTCGACAGTTCGTGATATTTGAAGTTCATTCCAGGTCTCACCTTAATTGCTTTCATTCATTCTGTAATTCTGGGCTTCAAATATAATGTTTGCAGATTTTTTTGGAGGAAATACAGAGCTGCTATAGTCCCTAATATTCTGCAGAATTCTGGGACAGTTATTGACAGTTATTCTTGTGTATCAAATGACAAAGAAAAGAGAGCATATCTGTGCTTTATCCATCATGAGATTTTAGAGACAAGATCCGCTCAATTTGTTTCCGTTTCGCCTGAGGCCACCACAAGGGTATAGGACCAAAATCTATTAGATTAGAGTGATCTAATACCTCGTTAGCCAATCCATCAACTATCTTATTCTGCTCCCTCGGATCGTGGCAGTATTTAACTGTTTGGAACTATCTAGCAATATATTGTATCTGACCCTGAATTTTGGCAATAAGCCAATTATTGGAGGGATGATGGCCAGGATCTTGAAGCATTGTAATAACCACCCTCGAGTCCGATTCAACAATGATACTAGGACATTCCAATTTAGTAGCTTCTTGGATACCACATTGGACAACCATTATTTCAGCCACATTGTTTGTATAGTATCCTAGCTGATATGCAAAAAAGAAGAGGAGTTCCCAGTGAATCATGAATTACCCCTCCCATATGGGCTGGTCTTGGATTACCTCTAGTAGCCCTATATCATTTATTAAATTAATTTAAAATACTTTGAACTTTGTAAAAGTTAAAGCTAATGTTCTAATTTCTAAATATTAAAAAGTTAATACTAACTAATAAAATACATAACATTTAATAAAGCAATGAAAACATAAAAAATTAAAAAAGAACGAAACCAAAATAAATAGAATAAAAGCCTTCAAAAAAGACTAAGCGTAAACCTAAAAACTTAAATGTATAGTCGACTTGACCCAAATAACTAGTGGCGGCGACTCACAGCGTATCGTTTTGGACTATGTTGCCAGGATACGCCCTGACCCCCCACATTTCCTGTCTGATACGTATCCAATACGGATACGGATACTGATATGCCAAGGATACGTATGGCAGCCACATGATCAATAAAAATGCTAAGTCTTAAGTATATTGAATGTTTTGAACATTGATTCAAGTTTTGTATTACTATTTCAGTTATTTATGGACTAAAAAATGAGTAAAGTGAGTAGATATATATATATATATATATATATATATATATATATATATATGTATATATATATATATATATATATATATATATATATATATATATATTTATATATATATGTATGGACGTATCCAAGATGTATCGTACCCAAGGGTTTTTTAAAATTGACTTATCCCCGTATTGTACCCGTACCTGTACGATACTTGTACACGTATCCTGGCAATGTGGCAACATAGTTTTTTCTGTTAGAAATAATAATTATATAGGGATTAAGATTGCAATATAAGTTACCCAAATTATTTTAAATTGTTACTGTGATTACTGATTTCAGGCTGCAGAATTATTTTCCTTGAATTTAATTCAAACTTCTATGTAAACTTGCCATTTAGAACAAAGCAGAGACAAAAGTTGATTGAATGCATCCTGTTTTATTTATTTTTTAATTATAAAAGCTTCCTTTTCATGTTGATGGTTTCCGGAGTAAGGTAATCTCTAATTTTTGATAACCTATTAGAGTTTCTCAAATTTTCCCCTTGCGTATTATTATTTCAATGTGCATATGTTATTTTTTTTTTTCCTAGGAATTGTTAGCTGAGATTGAAGTGCTCGATAGAAGACGGGTTGAGCTGGAAGAAGAGTTGAGAATGAGGAACCACTAAAGCTCTATAACCCTCAGCAACTGAATTCTTTCCATCCTGATTAGTTCCCCATCCCAAAGTATTAGGTGTTAGGCTCATACAAAGGATCCTACTTTGCAAAATAGATTGGAAAAATTGAATTTGCATGCGAGTCAAATTAATTTGCCATAAGGAAGGAGGGATCCATTCATTTCCTAAGCCAACATGCCGAGTGTAATGTCTAACCTTAATTTTTCCTTGCCTATGGGGAGAGTCCATAATATTCGTAAGGTGAGGGGGTACTGTTTGATCAGAGGAGGATGACCATCCCATGAATCCGTCCAGAAGTTAGCCTGCTCGCCATTTCCAATTTTCCAAAACATCTGTTGCTTGATTATTCCTTCTCCAATTCTGAGAATTGAAAGAATGGAAGATGTACAGGAAGGTAATGAGTGGCGAACTATGTCATGGGGTCTCATCCCATTTGTATATTTTCCTCTTATATTGATACTCCATAGCTGGTCTGGATTTTGCAGAAGTCTCCAATAAAGTTTCGCTGCCAGGGGCTTTATTATTCGGTACTTGCTCTAAATCCCAATCCTCCCTCCTTTGGCAGACATAAAGTTGTCCATTTCACAAGGTGCCACTTCCAAACCTGTTGGATGCCTGACCACAAGAATTTTTGACAGATAGAATCCATATGGTGAATGGAATATTCAAGAGAGCAGCAAAATAGACAGGAATAGCTTGCAAGGCAACTTTAATTAGTGTTATTCCTCCCCCTGAAGAGAGCCATCGATTAGTCCATTTACTGAATTTTTGTTGGATTTTAGCCGGAAGCTAGCTCCAGTCATCAAGTCTTTTAAGGCCCCAAGGGAATACCCAAATATTTTAAAGGTAGAGTGGCTTTCTGGAATCCAAGTTTCATCAGTATATCCTGTTCCAACCTTGGTGGGCAGTGGAAAAAGATTATTTGTGACTTAAGTTTAATAATATCCTGACCAGTAGCAGTTGAAAAAAGTTCCAAAATTTTCTGAATCTGAGTAGCTTCTTTATAGTAGCAGCCCCCATTATGGATTAATCATCTACAAATTGTAAGTGAGATAGTGGATTCATTTGTGTAGCCAATTTTATGCCTTGCAACTTTCGTTGGGTTCTTGTCTTGGAAAACAGTCTCCCAAATGTCTCTGCAACTATAATGGACAAAAAGGGAGATAAAGGATCTCCCTGTCTTATACCTCTTGATGCAGAAAGCCTCTTTGTAGGATTACCATTGACAATAATAGAATAAGAGACTGATGATATACAGGCTTGTATCCACTGTACTCATATAGGAGAGAATCCAAAGTGGAGAAGAATTTCAGAAAGAAATGTCCAACTAACCCTGTCATAAGCTTTGGATAAAGCAAATCTAACAAATATGGCAGGCTTTTTCTGAATGCCCATAGAGTGAAGAGCTTTTTGAGCCAACACAATGTCATCATAGATTTATCTTTGGGGAACAAATCCACCTTGCCCTGGAGATATTACTTTGTCAAGTATGACTTTCAATCGCTCAGCTATGACTTTAGTAATAATTTTATACAGAACATTGCAAAGAGCGATTGCACGGTACTCCGTAATAGTGGAAGCTTCCTGATTTTTAGGAATTAAAGCAATGTATGTATAATTGATGGATTTAAGAACAGTCTTTTCTTGTCTACATTCTTCCACAACTTCAAGCAAATCCTTTTTAATAATATCCCAATATTCCTGATAAAATTCAATCGGAAAACCATCCGGTCCTGGAGTCTTCCCTTTTTTCATGGCTCCCACCACTGTTTGAAGTTCTGTTTCCGAAATCGGTTGCAAGAGTGACTTATTGTCATCTTCACTAATTATGGAGGAATACAAAAAATTTCTAGCACAAATGCACGTGGACTGCAACCTGCTATGAAAACCAGCAGCATACATATTAATATTAAAAGTTATATGGACATATAACATTAGTATAGCTATCTGTATGCTGTTGAGTTTTTAATATGGATGTCTGAATGTGGACTGTATGCACATGGTCGACTGATATATAAAATATGAATTGCTATTCATAATTTTTTAAAAATTTATCTGTATATTTTTAATATTTTTAATTTTATATATTATTTTAATAGCCATCCCCCTGCCGTCCCCCCGTTGTCCCAAAATTTTAAATTTTTTTGCCATCCCGGAAACACCGTCCCCGCGTCCCGCCATCCTAGAGTCTTGGGTAACACTGGTTCAGAGGGGCCTGCCTCCTATTAGTTATGCTTTATTACAGTATGCTACTACCCCCCACTTCATTGCCCTTTGTTGTGCACATTGATGGGGACCCATACCTTGACCTTTATTTGGAGACTTGCTATTATTGCTCAATGGGTGTTGTTATTCTTTTGGGTAATTTCAATGCCCATACAAGGACCTTCAAGGCACCTATTCATGTAGAGGATGAACTATGCCTTCTAGAACAAACTTAAGAGTAGTTTGGTATTCAGCTGTCACAACATATTGTAGATACCTTCTCCAAATGGGGGAGTCGGTATCACAGAGGCTTCACAATCTCAATGAAATTCCTTGTTTCCACGATTCTGGTAGATTCACTTGTTTCCCCGTGGGGAGCGGGAGCAAGCATATTGGATGATGTTTTCACTATCCGATCACCTTTCTTTAACTTTCACCTTCCATGCTGCTTCTCACCCCTACTCACCCCAACACCTGCCACACCACGGTTCACTTTGATGACGAGTACACCATTGAGTATGCTACTCAACTTTCCCAAATTTTTCTAGATCTATATTCTCTTCCTTTTCCCACACAAGAGTCCATGTATGAGTTTTTACATTGTCCCGCCTTTGGGTTGTAGCCCTTGAATCTTGTGCTCTCATTGTGTTCTACTCTAGAACACCTCATTCCCATGGGTTCTGCCCTATGAACTGTTGGTACAGGGGTGACATTGATAATATCTGCGAGAATTGGAAAGGGCTCTCCTACATTGTTTTGTTTATTCCCTTTTATGACATGTGATTATTATTATAATTCAATTACGTAAATAAGTACAAACCACATAATACTGAAAAGCTGCATACAACAGGCAGATAAGAATCATAATATCATTGTTTCTTATACTGCTTATCACATATTCATCTTGTGCTTATTCTACAAATCTAATAAGGTTCTTTGAAAGGCTTTGATTGTGAATTTTTGAGTGCTTTCTTTAGTGTTCTTCCCCTTAAATTTGTTGTAAAAACTTGTGCACGGGAAATTTTAAAACACTGCATTGGTATACCATCTGCAAATTAACATTGTGGTGTGCATGTCAGCCATATTAATAATTAGGAGTCTTCCTTAGGAGAAAACACTGAGACATCTTCAAGCAAACCAACCAGTTGAGCTTTTTCTAATGAGGTCAATCAGGAACAGTCAAGTTCTTTTCCCAACATATGTACTGACAACATCCACAACACAGATAACAATTGGACTCTCCATCTCTGGGGGATAATGTGCTAACTCCCTCTTGTTAAAATGTTCAAAGTTTTTGGTTTCATGAATGAATGTAATGCATCATTCCTGTGAGCCTAATTGTACTGTTATGTGTTGGATGCCTGCATTTTGTTTTGGTACCAAGAGTGGCTTATGTGTCATACATGAAAGCTGGTAATTATTGAAATCTTGGAGGGTATAATGTTCATTAAGAATGTTTTATAAGGCTAATAAAATTAGGCTGTTTAGAATCATCAATAGGAATCAAGCATCCAAATTAAAAGAATACAACATTTGCTTATTTGATCTTTATCTAACAAATTAAAATATTGATTACTTATTCATGTGTGGACTCTAGTCCAAGGCAAGCTGCAGATGTTTTGGAAGCATATGAAAAGACACTTGAAGAGGACTATCCTCCTGAAAATGAGCGCTATGAACATAGTGAAATGCTTCTATACAAGGTATGCAATGCTTTCAAACTGTAAATGCTTGTTAATCTGTTTTGTTTCAGTGTCATTTTTTGCAGATGCTATATAATAGTTTCTTAGAATGGTATGTTCCCACTTTTTGATATGAAAATAGAAAATCATCTTAATGAACACGTTTTTCTCTGTTTTTATTTTTTATTTTTTATTTTCTTTCCTACTTGTTTTTCGTGCAGAACTTGAAGTCTCTATGTAATGATATTTCTGCTTCTTTTTTGATTTTTCTATTTAGTAGACAATTTGTTATGTCCAACTCCTGAACTTTTGTTTGAATCAGAAGTGAACCGTATGTAATGTATGCTACAACTCTATCAGCATGTCTTGCACTGTGGGTAGGCTGTTTTGGTGGAAGACAGAATGCAACTTTTTATGCCTCTTGTAATAGTTTACAACTACGTGACAATGAATACATACAATTAAACCTTTCCATATAATCCCTGTATGCTCGTTTTTTTCGTTCTATGCTTTGGATAAGACCACACATCTTAGTGGTAGTCATTTAGATAAAGGGATGGAATCCTTGGAGCCTTTCTTTTAGTTAACATATCTTATCTATGTCATCTACAAAACCAAAAGTACATTCTTTCTCAAAGGATTAGTGTAACGAATGATAGTGTCACCTCTGTCTTCAATTAGGCAATATTCTATTTCCAGTGATTTATGAGTGTCCATATTCTATGACACGTGCATAATATCTGAAATTATGTCACCATTGGTGCAAATTATGTCAAAGTTACATTGTGTGGAGAGCTAAATAGTATGTATTGAGATCCATTTGTTGTGTGTTCCATTTCTGTGAGTGCTTAGTCGGTTTGCAAGGCCGCAGTGGCTAGCTGGCTGGCTGCCCTGTCATGCTCATGATTCGAACTTCGCCGAAGTTTATTCTTGTCGAACACAAACTCGAACTTTATCCATTTTTTTTACATGGGAATTGTTTTGACATGCTTTTGTATCATATAAATATGTGTATGTTCATTGTTTACATTTACCAAATGAAAGCAAAGGATCTCCACGTTGTCCCTCTGACATATTTATGATTTTTTTAGAAAATTTAATTAAAAAACATTCTTGTGTTTGAACTTAAAGACACCTTTTGTTTTCTTCCAACTCGTTCCATTGGCAACTTGAAAGGAACTTAATCCTTGTCGAACATGAACTTGAACTCGAACCTTGTGACTTAGCATCTGATAAGTAAGAGGAATGCTGTAGGTTAGAGAGGAAAACAATGAGGGAGATAGAAGAATCTGAGAAGAGAGAAGAAACTTGCAGAGTATTCTTGCCCATGGGCAGCAAACACTCATTATAAACCCAAATTATGAACCACCCCCATTAGTCTCAGTTCTGCCACCTAGAATAACAGGAGCATTTCCACACAGTTTCTTATCTATAGGGAAATGCTGTCTTTCGGGTGGCATGCATGGAGGAGAAATCTACATTAGACCAATAGGGAATAGAGAGTCTAGCCATGACTTTATCTCTGTTAAAAAAATCAGGCTAATTCCCAAAAGCAGCAAGAATGTAAGCCATGTAGGCAGCAAAAGATGCACACATATCCATATCCAGGAGATCGTTAAATGAATGCATAAGGCCTTCAAAAATTTCTGCAAATTTGGGCTTACCTTGCGTGAGCTATTCAGCTGTGGCGAGGCCACTGACTTTCCTGTGTTGTTTGCCACATTGGGTGGGAATAGCAGCAACTTTCACCATAATCTCATCCGGGCAAGATTTCGTTGGATGGCTTGGAGTTTCTGGCTTATTTTCTTGAAGGGAAGTGAAGAGTCTTTGGCACATAATCCTTACATGCAGCAACCCAAGCTTACAGCTTCTTCAAACTAATGTTATCAGCATTCTCATGCATGGAATTCGCGGGAAGAGTGGGCAAGTTGGGGAGCGACTCAACAAGCCTAGCAGGGGAAAATACAGCATTTTCCTTGTTCTGAATATATGAGCTGAAGGCAGCCAATAAATATCCCAGATTCCTTTCGGTTCTGCAGCAAAATTTAGAGCCTGTGGAGGAAACTGGGTCATAACAACAAACTGAAATACAGAGAAAGTGGATGGGATGTCAGCTAGCTTTCTGAGACAATCATCCCTCATGGATTCGATGGTCCTGTTAACACTTGGGATGACGCTGCAATTACCTTTTTTGAGGACGTGCCTTACAAATTCCTTCCTGAAATTCTCCAAGGAAAGGCATTTAATGAGGAAAACATAGGAAACGGATTGACCTGTTACTTGAGAAGTGTTGGATGGACCAGCTGTGTGTACCATGGATGGACCAGCTACATGCTCCATGGATAGAATGCTGCGGGCACATTGGGGAAACACCGAGGTGAACAGAGTATAGGAATGCAGCAGAATGAATGAGCATTTTAATGAAGGAATTCATTTTGAATCAGTGTAGCTCGCATGGCCTGAGGAGAGACTAGTGAGCCACTTGCTATAACAAGCTACATCGCCCATTCATCACACACATTGGAGAGTGTGAAATGATTATCTGATGGAGATAGTAATAAATGCCACAGCTAAAATCATAATTAGATTTGCCCCATGATATTGAGGAGATATGTGGTGAATCATAGATCAATTATGGCTGGGGAAATCACTAAAAATTGGCACTTTAAGACCAGACCAATCAGTAGGAAGAGAGCTTTCGATTTTGGAGAACATTCCCAGGTCAACACCAGCATTAGAAAGGAGGTCTGCAGCATTGTTGGCTTCATAATAGAAGCGAGAAAAGGATATTTGAGAAAAACTAAACATTTATGAGCCAGACGGAGTAGGAACTGGTGCTTCTAGTTTGGAGTTTGGCCTTTTATCATGGTGTTGATTAAATGAGATTCTCCCTTGTTTTAGCTTTAGTTTTAGACTTTAGATATTAGCATAAATTAATGAATACTTTAAGTTTTAAAATTAATATTAGGTATTAGATTTAATTTATTTTTATATTTTAAATTAAAATTGTTTGTTTTTAAGATTCTATTTAATTGTCAAATTATATTTTTTGATCTCATTCATGTTTCTTTTCCAATTGATATCCTCACCAGATGCGAACATGAATACGAACCTTGCGACCTAGTTGTGAAGTGATTTTATTGTATGGAGGGGCCAAATAAGTTGCAGTTATGAATTTCTGAGTATTCCCTTGGCAATAGAGCAGTGCTTTCTTGTGTAAAATACGTCATTTGCTTTTGTTATTGTAGCAGAACGATTCTTTTGACCAATATGTAGAGCTACCCTGGCTTGAAATGCCTTATAAGGCTAGCAAAATGCCTCTGGATGAAAATATACTGCTTCCATGCCAATCAGGATAACAAAGGATTGGCAACAGACCTTTATGTGCTACGAGCTCAACTGCAGTGATAGCAGAAGACATATATGAGCAAGAAATATTGATAAGCAACGCTGATTCCTATTGCTGCTCTCATATGCAGGCACAAAGTGTATAACTGAAACTAGTTTACCGACGTTGGCACTGATACATAAATAAGATTGATTTAGGTGATGCTAAGAAGGGACTATATTTGTCAAGATAAATTGGTGCAGAATTTACTGGGTTTTGATCTGGGTCTGATTGAAGCCCATAGTCTTGGTCTAGATTTGTTATGTTCCTGATAAAGTTTTATTATCATTGGCAACTTGCTTCCGTTATACACATCCATTTATGTGTTTTTCACTTGGTTACAACTGGATATATTTGTTTTGCTTGTCCCCTTGTTCATGACTCAACAGGAAGGTATTGATGCTGTCTCAAAACATGAACTTATGCTGGGTTAGCATGGACTTTTAGATGTAATATCTGATCTATTCTTTTGAAGTCATAAAGTGCTTTCTTTGGTTGATGATGATCCCTATGTTATTTACTTGACAAATATCCTGGAGAAGAAGGTCATCCAGAAAAGTGAAAATTTACATTAAAGCTACTGAGCCTTCTGAAAGGTTTTTTTCCTCCCACCCTGAAAAGTGAAAACAATCAAAGTATGCTTTCTTTCCTTTAGTTTCGAAGTGTGAAGATGTGCTATTGTAATTTTAGAAAGCATGAATTAAATTCATTTTTAGTAATTAGAATGTCCCCAAAGAGTACACCCACGTATGCCCTATCTTGCCTTTAACAAACTACGATCTATTGAATGTGTATTTTGGGAGAACGTCATTAAAAATTTCTTAAAAGATCAAAGAGAAACATCCTGAGATGATGCATTTTTCTTTTTAAAATATAAGCTTGTTATTGTTACTTAAAAATAAAAATAAAAACATTCTGAAATTACTTCTGGGTCAATTCAGGGAAGTGCGATTAAGTCGAGTGACGTAAAAACTTCAGGCATCCATTTTGACGATAAGTAAACGGTGGCCAAAAGCAGATCATTGCGTTCAATGGACACGATGCTTGGCAGAATTAGATAATTGCATTTACAAAGGTTCAGTTCTCTGTTAGATCAAAATTGGCTTACTTAAATTTAGTCTCTTGAAAGATGTCTATAGATGGGGTTCTTACTTTAGGGAGGTCATATTAGCTTTTTTAAAGTGTATTTACATTGAAATAGTAGGCTTTGAACTGAGCAGACACGGCATATACATGACGTGCGTTCTTATTAAGTTATTTGTCATGCTTGAGGAATTTAATAGAGGGTTCTAACTATTAGAAAACCCAGGAACTATTACTGAAAGAAAGACGGGAAAAATTGTGTTAATGTCTGCAAAGATTTAAGGTAGGTTAATTAGGCTCAAAAATATGGAAAGTTACAACTTGCAATAGAAAATTAGCTGTGCCGAAAGAACTCAAACAGCCAAATTATAAAAATCGACAGCTAAATATAAAACAAGGCCTAAGAAGGAAAAGGGTCTAAGAAGAGAGGCCCAACCTAAATGGGTAAATCCTAGACAAATCAATTTTGTGAAAGGTAGCTCACATGCTTATAGAAAACCAATGAAAGCCAAGAGAAGATAAACGATGGTTGATAGTGCTTCAGTCTGCAACAGAATCAGGAACAGATAAGGGGCCACTATTCTTGTCAATCATCACTCAAACACCAATATAGAGTTTGACAGTGTCCTCTAGAGAATGACCTGGGCTAAGAGGGCCCAGTGAACAATCCCACAGAGAAGCAAGGTAAACTTTCTAGTCCGTCATATAATGCATAACTGACAACCCTCTAGAGAGACATTAAACTAATAATGTGGGTTTGGGAGTTTCCGTGTGTAGTCTTGACTATGGATGGTGAAGAGTAGCTAAATTTTTACATGAGGGATGAAAAAGAGGAATGAGCTATTTTACTTGTCCTTGCAGAGGAGGACCCTGCCACAGATTCTGCACCAGTTGCACTTGTGACCGCTGCTTGTTAGAGGGTGCTTGATACCTTTAGAGGGCAAAATATGCTGAAAGGAGTAAGTAATTTGGTGGCCTGTGAAGTCCCTGAAAACTCAGTCTGAAAGTAACTACTTGCTGAAGGAAAAAAGGGCCCAGCACTTTTGAACTGGATAACGGAAAAAAGGTAGTGAAGGATCCTCCTAATATGCTTTACAAACAGTAAAATATCCCTCGGATCTTGTGATGGACAACATCCCTAAAGATATTGTTTTTTTCCAAAATAATTAAGCCAGCCTTTGTGACTGTATTGACATGGTATCCTAGCATTTCTGATAGTCAGAACTGTGTTCAGATATTGTCTGTGTTATTGCGGAGGATAAGTGCTTTTACCACTGATAAACTAATCTTTATAGTGGAATATAGCGGAAGTCAGAAGTGCGAGTTGAGACTAGACCAGTAACTAATCCACTCACAAACTATGTCCAGTGTTAATTTTGACAAGTACAAGCAGATGTGCAGTTTGTTGCAACTTACAACTTGTTTTGGGTGATGGTCAGGGTTTGAAGTGCCAACTTTGTTCAGGATGCTTTTTAGCATAGGTATAGCATATATGATAATGCATGAAGTGGATGAATGTGTAGGTTTAATATTCTCTAATCCCCTCTAATACTTTTCCTATGTAAAATATGCTGCCCTAACCATAAAAATGTGTAGAATCAAGACTAGGCCCAAACACATTGTATAGTGGTGGATATAAATAGAAGTGGGTTATTTTAAGTATACACTTTTGAATTCCTACCTATCATATGTTGTTTTGCTTCAGGAATCAATCCACTGAATACGATGGATGACATTCAGGATTGGGTAACGTTTATTTGTCAAGATTCAGGTCTTGTGAAGTAGGCTATCTTTGTTCAGTTTAGGCGGCGAGTAGGCATGAAGGAAAGCTGAAAGAAGCCCAGTAAACTTGTAGCTGGTTTTTCCTTTTTCTTTTATCTTTTATCAAAAAAAGATGCAAGACCAAATTTACTTGGACTCCAAAATAGTTTGCTCCCTGCATAAAGGTTATAGGCTCAACCCTAAAGCATGATAACAACTTGAAACCAAGTTTAAGGCTTTTAACTGCCCTATAAAATGTAGGTTTACCTCTTCTTTGTTAAGAAATCCATGGAACTGTTCGAGTGGCACTGGCAGTAAGTGAAAAAATCCAAATTTACAGGGTTTTTACTCCCCTGAAATTCAATTGCGGATTTTCATTATCACCACTCTTTACCATGGTTCTATGTTTCCTTTGTGAAAGTTGCCACTACGTAGACATGCGTAAGTGTAGCTGGTAGTGGGCTGCTTGCTTTGCTGAAATCAAAATATCGACTTCCCTTTATAAAGTATCAAGAATTTTTGGATTAGGTCAAGCAATCTTGTAATTAGGGATAGTGGATTAGATTGTAATAGGCACTGTTAGGGTTAGTGTATTGGATTATTATAATCACTGTTAGAGACTTAGAGTAATAAAGCCCGTCATATCATGCCCATTAAGTTACAAATCTTGTGATCGACCTGTGGGATACTTGTATTAGATTGTAGGCCATAGAGTGTTGACTCTTCACAATATCTTAGGTTCGGGCATATAAATAAAGACCACTTAAACAATACATCTCATTGCAATTCTATTATTTTTCTATATTGAATAGTGTTGTGCTTTGGTGCCCTAAAAGTTACTGTATCTTAGTGTTCTTTTGTGTATTCTTTTCTTGTGTGAGGTTTTGTTTGTTTCTCTGTCAATTGTAGGATTTTGCACTTAACTCTCTCATGGTACTAGAGCCTAGGCCTTACAACCCTTAGGTTTAGGTCCTTTGCTAGCATTTGGTAAGTGCAGGCTTGTCAATAACACTTGAGAGTCTTTGGTTGTGGTTTGCATTTTGTATGGATTATTTTTTTAACGAAGGTGATTTAACAAGTTATTTGAGCAAAAAAACATTGTAGGTGAGTGAATATCATAGTTACGCAGGGATGCGTCCCCCCCAAATTTGACACGTTCGGGACGTCCCAGATGTCTTGGGGACGTGGGGGAAACGTTTCCCACTTTTGTTTTTGCTGGGAAACGTCTTGGGGACGTCTGAAAATGTTGGGAAACGTTCTGGGGAAGGGGAAACGTGGGGGGGACGTGAAGACATCCCCCACTTGTCCATAACTGCAAAAATAAAAAAACTCCAATCACTTAGGTCAGTTTGCTGCCCTTAGAAAAGGGAAACTGTAGAGTTCAACGAGCGGAAAAGAAAAAAAATGGAATTAAAACCCTTATTGATTTGCAAACCAGCAAGGTTTAGTGGTCAGCCAAATCAATATTCAACTACACATTGTTTTAACTGGGAATATTATTGGAAGGCTAATGAAGTCATGGAAGATAAGGCAAGACTCAAGTGTATTTCAAGAACCTTGCAAGGTTATGCGTTCAAATGGTTTAAGCTTGACAACACATAGGCTGTATTTATGTCATCAAGCTTGCAAAATAGATTTGCTAAAACATCAATAAGTCAAGATAGGTGTATGGTGTGTGTAGTTTGAGTTCAAAAGAAGAAAGTAGACATGCAATTTTTAATGTATTCAAGAAGATAGTTGTGGTGAAGTTCTAAGCTAGGTTGCTAGGAAACGGAAATGGGTCCAAAACATGGAAATGCTGATTTTTACAAAACCTTGGGTACAATACAGCATGCAAATTTCCGTACAATATATTATTAAAAACACACACACCCAGTATATATATATATATATATATATATAATACTCATTTTTAGTCCATGAAAGATAAAGCACTTACAAATTATAATATTATTAAAGTTCAAAATATTCAACATACTTGTTATTTCATTCCTCTTTGAAGGTTTTCCTAAATTCCTCTTTGCTCTTTGTAACTTACCACTGAATTCCTCTAGCTCTGGATCTGTGCTTTTGTTGCAACAATTTTTAATAATGTTGAGAGTTTGTGAAAATTGAAAATGAGCAATGGAATGACTGTGTGTTTTGTAATGGGCCAAGGGCGTGTTTATACTGCTTTAAGGAAGTGTGTTTTGCAAGTTTCGGGTCTGTTTTTACGGTTTTGAGTATTTTATATTTTTTTGCATCTTCTGGTGACCTATGCTGCTAGAAATGGGATGGAAATGCCCTGGTTTCTGTACTGGAATGGTATGGATTTGGGACACTGATGTTTTGAAGGCTTTTCCGCACTGTTTCAGCCCATTCAGGTATTGTTGCCGCACCAGAAACGTCTGGATGCCGGTATGGGGGCCCTGAGGCATTTCTGTGCATTGTAGGTTCTGAGTTGTAATCAATTTTTCTCATAGCTAGTTATTTGCTCGTACATTTTGGAAACTGAAAAGATAAAGTTTTTGAGCGAAAATTTTCACTTCCGTATTGTGTCCGTGCACTTTGATGATTGATCAATTGAATGGTTGTTTGTTGTTCCTTCGTCCGTTGACCTCATTGCCATATATGGTATCACTGCGAACCATATGAGTCAAGATCATTCATTTCATGGCCATGTGCAAGACGTCATTAGTGGATAGCTTTCAATGAGCAGGACTTTCCTGATGTTGTTTGTTAGTTTATTTGTGTATCCAATTGGTTTGATGTTTTGAAGACAATTTTTACAATTCCTTCCGGTACTTATTTCTCTTCCTACAGTGAAGCATTTGCTTGCATTGTTGAAGTTTCTCGCCCACAGATCAGCTACAGAAGATGGGCTTTCACACTTCTTCTATTGACTTGATATTTTAAGGCTTCAGACCTTTCGAGCTCTCGAAATAGAGGAGAAAAGGGACACCTATTTGCAGCATCGTTAACCAAGTTTTCTTGGTGCTTTATTGGTTCAGGCAATTTACTCTATTAGGATAATGTAAATCTTTATTAGATCTCAAAGAATCTGTTTGTTTCTTGATGAGGAGGAGCAAGCTACATATGCTGAAATTCGTGGAATGCAGCACCTTCAGGTAGCTGAAGGGATTACTCAGGTATGTCAGCAGCCTATCCTGTCTCTCCCTGTGAATATTCAACAGTCTTCTCAAGTTAACTCTCCCTGTGCTTGACGTCCCCCATATCTCCAAGGCAGCTCCATGTGCACTTAACTTTTCTGAGTTTGGTAACCTTGCTTCATTTATTTGCACCTGTTATCCCAAATTTCCCCCCGGAAAGTTTGGTTAGAACAAGCCTTGCACATAAAGAAAACATGAAGGGAAACGATTCAGACCCACGAGCTCGAGTTCCAGAACCAGGCAAAGTGAAAACAGAGGCCTGAGAAAGTCAAATTCAACCCTGCACAAGAAGAAATAGAAGAAATGGTTCTTCTGGGCGTTTCCATGTCTTAAATCTATTTAAAGGGTCGAGGGAGGACTCAACAATGGAATTGCAGGGTCAGAGAAGAAGGGGCAGTGCCGCAAGAGAGGCTAGGAGCAAGAAAGGAAAAACGGCAAGGATCCAAGGTCTTCGGGCTCAAAACCGTTCATGAAAGAATCCAGAATCGACTAAGTATGGAAGAGCCAGTAGAGGAAACCACGTGTCCTAACGGCGCTCCTCCAAAGGTGAATCCAAAAAGAGAAGCTCAAACAAGTGCCGCATCTCCATGTGTCTCGGGACGAAACGGAGGCAGGGGCAAATGGTCAAGCAGAGTCAAAAGGCGGAGCTTCGGGGTTGCGGGGATTTTTTGAGTTTTGTGTTTCGCGAAAAGGGGAAAAGGTAAATTATGGACCCGCAAACCCGATTTTTGCTCTAATCTGGCTGCCACGTGTCCCATCTCAAGAGGGGGACCCATTTTCAAACTTTTTTCCCCATCCATTCGTACGGATCTGATACAAACTTCGAAGGGGCATATCTTTTGACTCAGGGCTCGAAATCTTGTAAATCTGACACCATTGGAAAGATCTCGGCCTCACCTACGCCACGAAGGTCTGAAACTTTAATTTTTGAGGAGGTTAGGTGAAGAAAAATGGAGGAAACATCTTCTGGCCTTCAATGCAGGATCTATCTGTCTCAACAACTAGATCGGATTCAACCTGTTTCCGCTGTTTCCACTTCCTTCAAGGCGCCAAACCAAGGATTGATGCAGTAAAGACGGATTTGGGGGCAGATTTTATTAGAAGCATTAACAACAGTGGTTGAGTTTTGACCTGCTTTTCCCACTTCTCTCTCTCTCTCTTTCTTCTCTCCGATCAAATCTATAAATACAGGGGCAGGATTCATTGTAAAAGGTTGTTGTCCATTCTTCTTCTCTGCCTCCCCTCTTGTTTTCTTCCCCAGGGTCAAAAATGGAGTCTGAACCTCCTTTCACAGCTTTGTAATGACATTCTCTTGCCTCTTGCCTGTTAATGGTGTACTGTGTGAATTCCTGGAACAATAAAATCTGTTTCATGATGTGTTTTGTCCATCCATTGCTCATTTTGTTGTCTCTTCTCGCCTCTCATCGTTGCAGGGTATACTGTGCATATTCTAATGTTTGTTGCAGGTCCTGGGAGTTGTGTTTAATGGGTTTTCAAGTGGTGTTCTGTGTGAAATCTATCTCTGTTCTGTGGTGCATCTTGTCCACCCTCTCCACTGCTCACCTTGCTCCACTTCAGGCAGCTGAGATTGTGATCAACACTTCCCTTTTCTTGGTGCTATCACCTCGTTAGTGTAGGATTTCCCTCTTTATGCACTTTCTCTCTCCCTGTCTCCTTGGCATTGTTAGGATAGGTATAGTTAGACGTCATTTCTGCATTAGGAGTAGTTTAGCATTAGGATCAAGAAGAAGAAGCCGGTTTTCTTTGGAGGGCCATCTCAAGTCCGCAAGTCCCACAGCTTGAGAGATGGTCCAATGTTATGCAAATCACACCAAATGAGTCTGCCTTAGAAAAGCAGATTTTTAGAGCTCATTTGGGGGTGCTGTGATTTTGCGTTAACAGTACCCTTATTCCTCTTCAAGTAGGGAGACTTAATGGACATCTATCTGTGTTTTACAAATCCAGCTGCTCTTTTGGATCTCTGTCCAAGCCCCCAAGGGCTACCCATTATCCTAACAACTCTCCCTTGAGCCCAAGTGCGCCTTTTACCGAAACCCCCATGTCCAAGTTCTGCTTCCCAAGGGGGTAGTGATTCATCTTGCCATATTATTATTCATGAAGTGTGTGAGCTGCATCGGCTCTCATGTTGTGTGAAATTATTGTAAGTGTTAAGGGCCTGGGAAATCAGATTAGTGGAAGGGTGGCATCTCCAATCCAAACTGGGAAAGGTGTTTTGTTCAACTCTTCAATGCTGTGAAGCAGACTAAACTCGCAGTGATGAAGGAATTTTCCTGGTTTTCGAACCACAGGTTTGCTCTGCAATAGTGTTTTGGTTGGCTCTGAATGTGATAGGCGGGCAGCATTGCCTCTTAGGATTACATGAATTTCTCCAATAAATCCCCTGTGTAATAATTTCTGTGTAATGGTGGTTCTCTTTTGAAGTAGCAATGAGTGGTGGAAGAAGATATACCAGGGAATTACTTGTTTGTAAATATGACTAATGTTTAAAGGATTTTATTGATTTCTCTGTTCTTCAGGTTCTGAATAAGTTTTTTGAATTAGGAGTTTAGGCATGATGCTTATGGAAAAATATGTTGAGGTTCTCTATATATACTGAATGTTTTCAAAAAAAGGCAAAGGAAAAAAGAATGCTGTTTTCTCCTCCTTTGCTGTATCTTTGACATAATCATTGGCATTCACCCTTCTTTTTAGTCCTTGGTACAATTTTAACCATTACTAGAAAGGGTAATTTGAGATAGATGTGGTTTGAGTATATCTATAGAGTGAATTTGAATGTGGGAGGATTTTGTCGATCAAAAGTGTTCCTTTCTAAATGTATATAATTGATAGAACGACTAATAAGAACCTCATAGAGAATATCCAGTGAAAAGATGGATGTCTTGCATTTATATTATTGTTCATAGCTGCTTGTGGGCTGCGACATCCTTTGCTTACATGTGCCTCTTACATTGATGAATTGCAGATCTCTCTTCTTGATGAATGTGAAGACCCGGGAAGAGCGCTAGAGGAACTCAATAAGAAGGCAACTAAAATAGTAAGTAGAGATGTATATCCTTATCTGAAGCGTCCAACTATAAGTGCATGCAAATGTTGGGTGGGTTGCAATGTATATGTTATGAATTGCAATGCAGGTTGACAAGTTAGCATTCAAGGAACAATGTGCTATCTTATTGCTAAAGCTTGGGCGTTCTGAAGATGCCGAGTCAACATATCGGTCTTTACTTGCTGCAAATTCTGACAATTATAGGTTTTTCCTTCTCCGAGGTTATTCTATAATCATAGTATAATGCAATTTTGAGGAACTTTCTAGTTTTTACTGTACAGCTTGTCAGTAAAATGTTACAAGTAGATTTATCTTGTGGCTATAGAATTTTAGGCCAGTGAATCATGACTTAAACAATGGTAGAGATAAAGGATGACAATATAGGAGTTCTAATGATATTTGTTTATACAATTTTTTCAAAATGATTGTCGTCAACTCATTTTCTGAACTATGGGCTCCTAGTTGTGCTCATTGCAAGATATTGCTATTGTCATTATCTGTGCCAGGCATGTATTTCTTCCTTACCTTGGCATGATTTCTACAAATTGTAGAGTTTATATTCTTCAAGCACTTCTGTTATTTTTGAATTTGGTTTGCAGCCTCTTCTATGTTCATTTTTATCATTTTAGTATTTATTCTGATTTGACTGCTTCTGTATATTTTGCATAGTTAATCTTTTCTCCCTGATGGATTCTTTCTCGGGTTTAGTATGCTGCCTTGAACCTCATTTTTACCAGAGACCTTTCTTGGTTATGGTCCTCCTTTTTAAGGTGGTCTCAAACCCCCCCCTCCCCCCCCACTCTTCCCCCACCCCAAACATTATTTCAATACCATATGAGCAGCTTAATTGGTAAAACATACTGTTGCTTTGGCACAGAAAATGCCTCAAATGGATGTCTTTGAAAAATTGTTGGTTTTTACACTAGGATGATTTCCTACCAAAGAAGTTACAAGGTAAATGGCCAATCTGGATTCATTTGAATGAATTCTTTCTATGGTTTGAATATTTGTGACTATGTGCAAGCACCTGCACATTGTTCATGATGCGTGCTAAATGGTAAAATGTGTTCTTGATGTGTGTTGATTTGTAAAATGCTATTGGAACCATCTCAAGTTCTTGGAATCGTTAATCTTTGAAATTGGAATGAGGTTGTACTGTATATTGATTGCAGACTTAAATTTTCATGCCCATGAATGCTAAACATTTCTTTTCTATGTACTCAGATTTTATTTTTATCCTGTCATGCCAGATACTATGAAGGACTCCAAAATTGTTTAGGTCTATCACAAGAAAGTGGGAAATATTCACCAGAGAATGTTAATAAGCTATCTTCTTTATACATGTCTCTTCGTGAGCAATATCCATGGTCTTCAGCTGCTAAGGTAAATTATCTCATTTGTAAGGGACACTCTTCTTTTGAGTCAGGATGATGATATAATATCTTATTTTGATTGAGATGTATTTTTCCTTGATCGGTAAATACAATACTAATGGTGCTGTCATATTTCTTCCTGATTTATGTGGATTAGTTTTTTCTGGTTAAATGAGTTTCATTTTGTAAAGGATTTGGTTTCTTTGTTTGTGCCCTTTCAATTTTCTGTTTGTTCAGCAACATCATAAGCACTTACATGCACTGTAACCTGTTGTACATAATGCAAGCTTTTAACACACTATCAAGCTTAGCAAACCATTTGGGTTATAGGCCACGTACAAGGGTTACCTATTCCATCAAACTCACATAGCACTTGCACCTGGCCTTAACTGGTTCTCCTGCATGATCGTGGCTGTGTCAAAATCATTTTAAGTTTGTGAGTCTTATAGTTCAAACAATAGCCCAACTTATTAAGATGCAGAGCATGCTCAGTTTGCTGTTGCAGGATCATGGCAATCGCTCCACTTGGAAATGATCAATATTTGAAATTCTGAAATATAATTGCATACCTCACCCTCTGCAGGAACTTAGGAGTGGAGTTTACCGCAAAGTAATGTTTATGGTTGTCATTATAGCTTTAAAATTTATTAAAGCAATAAAAAACATTGATATACATTAAGTATTTGTCTTATGTTGTCATATTTTTTTTTCCAAAAGATATACAAGCTTTGATAACTACAAAAATTAATATATTGCATTATTATTTTTATATCCTTTTTTCTTTCTGCAAATGTTGTAGTGTAGTCAGAGATACATGCTATACTTCAAACAATTATTCTCTTTGAAACAGTATTAAATTCAGGCCATCTTAATTATTTTCTGTGGTATATCATTTGTTATTTGCTTGGCTATGGAGTATGTAGCATGCTAACCAAATGTTTGGCTATGGCGGTTACAAATTTGTGATCTAATTTACCTGGTTTAAATTCACATGCCATAAAAGTCGATCTTGAAAAAAATATGATATATTCATTTAAGTACAAGAAATATAAATATTTATAATTCGAGTTTTTAGTCATCTGGAGGCTGTTTTTGTCACAATTTTTTTCTGTCCTTCCTACCTTTTGTGCTCTTTGCAATCATGCAAATGGTTTCTCTTTTTTCTATTATTTGGTGCTTCAGAAGTTTCTTTTCTCCATCAGGTTGCTAAGAAGTTCTCAATTCCAACATGCAAATGCCTTTTTTGGCATCATTTTTTATGGGAACCGCATATTTTTCATGTAGCCTTCAGTTTTTCTGACTATTTCAGTTGATTTTTCCTCAAGTTTAATGTTATCTTTCACTAATTTTCGAAATAGAAACATTTTTTTGAGAAATCTTCCTATCACAGTCTCTACCTAGAGGAAAAATATGTTTGGTTTCCTCAGGAGCAAGGGCCTTTTTAAAATTACAACAGAAAACTCAACTTAGTCATTGCATGTGGAAAATGATGCTCTTTATCTCGATTGTTGTGATGAAGCAAGGGGGCTGCTAGGTATGCGCATTTCAGATTATTTAAAATTTCACATTCTCGAGATACATCCTTATGAGTTTTGTCTGAAGAGCGATTCACAAATCACAATACACCTTAGAAAGATTGCTCAACAGAATTCGTGAATCACAATGTGCTATCCTACTTCACGTTCAATTGACGGTTTTGAATGTTATAGGAACTTAGTATTAGTGTAGTGTGCTGTTGGAAACATGAAGAAAACTTGCAGAACTGAAATATGAATATGATAACCATGAACAACAAGCCCAAAGCCATGAATATCAAAAGACACAAGGATTTTGGTATGGATTACAAGGGGATGAGTAGAACAAGTACAACAAGCATCTTGTTATCTTGCTCACTCAAGTCCTCTCTACTTCTTTTCTTCAATCCTTATACAACCAACTGAACACAAACCTTGTCAATCTCGCACTTTGATTTTGATTGTCTTATGAATTTATGCCTCTTACTTAACATTCCTCAGGAGTTTATTTCATACACTAAAAAATTCCCAACCGTCTTGGAAATTGAAGAAGCAAAGTTCTCTATCGTTACTGTTTCTGAATGACTATTCAGGTGAAAAGTTGGTTAAAGCAAACTGGCTGTTTTGGAACTGTTGCACCTGGCAGTTATGTCGCTGCTCCAGCCATTGCACCTCCATATAAGAAATACTTCAATTGAAGCCCTATTGGTGAATAAAATCGGGTTTTCACTGGTTGGATGATGATGACAATCTTGCTTGTCATGGTGTCTTTCCTTTGATGCTAACATGCCAGGATTCTTGTGGTCCCTCGTGAATCTTTTTGACTTATTGTTGCAAAATTACATCCTCCATCTCTCCTTGTGCATCCAAGAAAAAAGTCTTCTATAAAGAGTAGCAATTGTCTTTCATCCAACATGGATGGATTATATGGGTGCAAATTCTCACAATTTGCTACTGAGTAAATCCTCATGAATGGGGGAAGATCAAGAGTGAAAGCGTTCTTGCCAATCTAATCTAAGACTTTGAATGGTCCTTCCCTTAAATATTTGAGCTTCCTGGCTTGTTCTTGAATTCCTTCTTTGCTCAAATACAACCATACCTTATCCCCTACTTCTAGAGAATGCCTCTTTAAGTGCAGATCATGTCTAGCCTTGTACTTGGCTTGAGACTTCTTCAATTATTCTTTTACTTTTAGAAGGATTTGTGCTAGGTAGCTAGTATGTGGTACAGTACAGGTACGGTTACAAGGATCTGATACGTTGGTACGGAATTTTTTTGTTGTGGGCCCCAGGTACGGCACTTGGGTATGACCGTACTGTATATATATATATATATATATATATATATATATATATATATATATATTAAAAATGTTAAAAACCAAATAAACCAAATTCCAGCCTTACACATACATAGAGTAAACAAATTATTAAATACCACAAAACATAAGTGAAATAGCCACAAGTTAAAACGTATTGATAATTCAATCCATTTTGTCATGATATTCATTGTTCGAACCACAAGTAGTACATTAATCAAATGTTACAATGTAAACACAAAAATGAAGATACATCAACATACTAATAGTTTAATTATAATCACAATCAAACGGCTCAGTCTCTTCTCCAATGTAATCAACGAGAGCTTCACCACCATCATGCGGTTCTTTAGAACCACAAGCATCAGGAGTAGAACTGGAACCATCAGCAATGCCGCTGCCACTAGCCCCACTATGCAGGTCACACAAAGTACTCTCTAGGTCCGGGTCTAGCAATGAAAGTTGGGTAATGGAAGCATCCAAGTTTGGAGTCTCTGGGTCTATATTGCAACACTTTGTTGACCCTTGCTTGTACTCATACTTCTTATGTGATAGAAGGCGCAAGTTAGAATGCATGAAGATCAAATCCTTCACCTTTTTTGCTCCCAACTTGTTACGGTTAACCAAGTGGATAAATGAGTATGTACCCCAACTCCTCCCAGCTAAAGAATAACTCACAACCTAATGAGGCAAGCCGCAAAGTCAATGCAAAATTAAAATTTTAAATTTATAAAAGTTAAAAAGAAAGAGTTAAGAAATATAAAAACTAAAATCTTACTTATGATAAAACTTTTTATTGCAAGTGGCATGAGGTAGGTGTATGCTTGTCCATAGAGATACCACCATGAATAAGGATCCGTCTTGTATTTGTTATGAAGAGCGCTAATGGAGTGATCCCTAGAGGATATGAAATTCACAAACTTTGCTCTAACCATGTTGTCCACTTTTGGATCTGGGAAGAGTCTAGCAAATGCCGCCTTATACCCCTCACTAACTTCAACATCCCTATATGGTGGGACCGTCCTGGGCAAAGAAAGGATCTTCCTACTATCGTATTTTGGAGTCAAGGCAAAAGCACGAAGATGCAATGGAGTAGTCATTTTGTTCCACTTTTCAATGAGATGTGACTGCACTTCCTTGAAGAAAGTCTCTGTAGGATCTTGCTCTTTGGCATTTATGATGGTCTTAATTGACCCAATCATTGAGTCAATTCCATCATAAATCTAACCCATATATGGATGATCCGTATCAACAAATCTCAACATACTCACGATGGGCTCAGTAATACTGAGCAAGTATTCCACACGATCGCACCATGCATCAGTAAGGATCAACAATTTAACATTTTTGACCCTCTCACTATTTGCTTGCCTCCATAGACTCCACAGGTTGCTGATAACCATGCCACTCAATGTTGCTTGCACCTTCACTAGTCGTCTCAAGACGAGTGTGTGCGAGGCAAATTGAGTCTCAACAACCTAATAAGAAATTAAAACAAATAAAATTAAAAATAAGTAAAATGCTTCAAAAATCAAAATGCTCTATAAATTATAAACTTACCAACATCTCCTCTTAATGATTAAACTCTGCTCAAGATAATGAATACCTTAAATGCTGATATGCCTTTAATGAAGCCATAGAGTCAACTTCAAAAGCTTTTGAAGATGGCTTGAGACTTTAGGTGGTTAGGGTTAATAAACATTTCGATTTCACTTGTCTCTTCATTGACTTATTTGATCCAAACAATTTCGATGTCCCCACTTTTTGTAATATTAAGTTGCATGAAATGAACAGGTGCACACAAGGATGTCCAGAATATGTGCTCGTAGCTTTCTTCAACATAACGTCACTGTCCCCACATCTTTCAATTTGTTGTAGGGCACTTGTCCATTATTAACTTCGACAAGGTTTTGAGGCCCCACGATGTCTTCAACATGGTTCTATGAGGATTTTGGCACCATAAATTGGGCATCCTTCATATGAGCCCCTAACAATCAACAACCATTATAAACCATTTCCCCTTTAGGGCACATTAATGTAACCACATTAAGATCCATAGGCCTATTTGATCATATCTTTGGATCCAGGAAAAATCTACACAGACGTTGATATGAATACTAGTTATGAATTCATGATTTGTTGCAACTGAATAGTTATAACATAGTTTGCTTAAAATTGGTAAAATCACAAGGCGGTGCAATACCTACTTTGATACCTTCAGCTTCAAAACGACACCCTTTAGCAATGCATAACGAACTTGAAATGCTTCAGTGGAGTGTGTTATTAGGAACATTAATGAATGACTTGCAAAACTGAAACATGAAATAAAACAATTTGAATAAATAAAACGCCCAATTCATTAAGACAACATGTACACAATATTTTAGTTTGGATGTTTTCAAGGTGTAAAAATTAACCTGTTGGAATAGGCTTAATTCATCAACTTCACAACCTCGTTATGGATCACAGATGGATGACAAAGAATTTAGGTGTGAACAAGGGTCACAACATTAACAAATAGAGAAACAAGTGGCTTTGTTCATTTCTCTCTAGATCCTTTTCTTGCCACAAAGATACTCCAATTTTAGGACAACTATCACCCATATCCGCAACGATCCATCTTTGAACTTTGATGCCTGTGAGGGTCTTTAACATGCTTAGAAATGCCCTTTTGTGTACCATTGGATCCTCAACTATCCTAGAATTGAACTGAACTATGCACCCGACCATTGTGGTAACTGTATGGTTACAATTGACGAATTCGCTGCTTGCAGTAGGTAGGTGGTTTCGAAATCGCCGCTTTGTAGGTAACAATGGCCATACAACCATTGCTTTGCAAATAATGATGGTTACTCAATTGCTGCGTTGCATGAAGCAGTGGTTTTGTCAGCATGCAAGAATACCCCTCTTGAAGCCTTGTAAAAATGGATTTACTTTGGTTGGATGATGAAGAGGATTGGTTTTCATGATCACTCTTGATTATATCTCCCTTTTGGAAAGATTTTGGTCTCGCAAAAGCTTAATGGGGAAGGAGATGCGGGAACAACTCTTCCACTTTATACTTTAAAAAACTACAAAATACTTACCTCAAACCACCAAACACCTTTGTTGCAAGCTGCTTGAACTCCTTGGCACTTATTGCAAGCTTTTTGAACTATATGGCACTTATAATCAGCTATAAGCAATTGAAATTAGAAAAACTATGAAGGTGAGAGTCAAGTATGCAAATGTGAGGCAAGTATGCAAATGTAAGATTAATGTGTTGTTATTGTTGTTGTTATAGAGTTTGGGAGCACATTTTACGGTTTGGGATACTTATTTAATATTTTAAAAGTCGGTTTGACTTCTTTTTGGCTAAAAAAAATAAAATGCCGCTTTTTGTAGAGGGTATGCTTGGGTACGTCCAGGGTACCCCTTGCAATGCCCGGGTACATTCTAGGGCGTACCCGGTCGTGCTTGGGCACTGTAGGAGGTACCTTGGATGTACCCCTTGCGTACCGTACCCGTATTACGTACTGGTTATGGTATGTACTATTACCCATACCTTGCAGGGTATATACCGAGATGGATTTGTTTAATCCTCTCAATGAACTTTTCTACTCTTGTCACTTTTGAATCTTGTTCTTTGATTTCTTCTTGGTATCCCATTGCAACATCAAGTGGATTATTAGGTAACCCCAACATGTTTCAAAAGGTGACTTGTTTATGGATGTGTTACAACATTATTGTATGAGTGGTGGACATATGCCAAAGATTTATCCCAAGTCCTTAAGTGCTTATAAGTTATTGTTTGTAACCTCTTATCAACTGTACCAAAGTCCTATTAACAACTTTTGTTTGGCCATCAGTTTGAGGATGGAACGCTGTGCTACTACTTTGGAGTTTGGTATCCGTCTTGCTCCACAAAATGGTCCAAAACTTCCCAAAAAGTTTGGAATCTCTATTTGAAACAATTTACTTAGCCAACCCAAAATGTACCCAAACATTAGAAAAGAACAATTTTGTTGCTTCTTGCCCTTTCATTGTCTTTGTGCTATCAAAACACACATTTTTCTGAATTTATCTCACAACATATCCATATAGTCATGGCCATGTTTAGATATTAGATAATCCTCCTACACATCCATGGAGATTCTCTCCCATGGTCTAGTAGGTACCAGTAGAGGCATTTACAATCCTTCCCAACTTTAGGCTTTGCTTGTACAGCACAATTTACATCCTCTAATGAATCTAGCTACTTCTTGCATTTTGGGCAAATGCAAATACCTTTGCAAGTGAACCATGGTCTTGCCAACACCAAAACGACCTACATACTTTGGAAGTATGGTTCTTCCCTCATTAATATAAATCTTTCTCCCTTTAGCACACATAGTTTATCCAACTTGTAGAGTAGCCTATCCCATCTTTGAGATAGCTACCCATTCTTACCTTCATTTTCAACTTTCTTGACTTGCAATTGGTGGAATATTTCACCAAAATCTGTATCTTGTGCATATGCTTCCTCATAAGCCTCTTTCACAAAACGTTCAAGTTGTGAAAGCTGTTGCCAAAGCTGAAATTTGCCTTGTGATTGGTGACCTAGATAGCACATCTGCCACAATAGTTTGTGCTTTCCTTCTTGTACATTGATCACCAAATGAAATTTTGAGCAGAAAACCCATTCCGTTTGTAGTGTCTTTCTTGTTGCAATTTACTTTGTGCTTGCAAATATTAAGAGGTTTGTGGTAAGTATGCACAATAAGTTTCTTTAACCCAACAAATAATGTTTCCATTTCTTTATTCCTTGAACTAGTGCGTACATTTTTTTATCATATACAGGATACCCTCACTTATTGCTGAAGATAAATACCTTTGAATGATAACAAACTAGGCTTACCTCCTTGCAACAAAATTGCTCCGCATAGCATAGTCACTTACATTTGTTTCAACTTCAAATGGATGCAGCAAATTAGGAAGAGCAAGCATTGGTGCATGGCTGATTTTATATTTCAATGAATCAAAAGCACTATCATGCTCCTTACCCCAATGAAAACTCTTACCACTTGCTGCAACTCTATGTAGATGTGCTGCAATGCTCGGAAGAAAGCTGGAATAAACTGGTTCTCATGTACTATACTGCTCCAGTGACAGCGTCAACTCATGGTCTCCATGGTCTCACACTCCTAGGCATGGAGCTAATTAGTGATAGCCTCAACCTTTGTTGGATCCACTCTTAGTTCTCCTCCTCCAACCACATGCCCCAAGTAAACTAGTGATTGTTTTGCAAGCTCACATTTCTTCATAATGCACAAAATTTCTTTTTCTTTCAACACTTGCAAGACTTGTATTCAAATGAGTTAGATGTTCTTCCCATGTAGCACTAATAACCAAAATACCATCTAGATACACTATGAAACATGTATCTATGAAAGGTCTCAATACATCATTCATCAATCTCATAAATGCAGCAAGTACATTACATAAACCAAATGGAAGTACCAACATTCATACAAAGTAGGCGAGTACCTGATTTTAAACCCTGTCTTGAAAGTTGTCTTCCATACATCCTCCTCCCTATGCTAACTTGATGGTACTCTGATTTGAGATCCAACTTTGTGAAGTACTTAGCATGCTGAAGTTGGTCCAACAACTCATAGAAATCTAGTAGGAATTGGATAAATATTTTTTATGGTGATCTTGTTTGAAGCTCTATAATCTATGCACATTCCTCCAAGAGCCATCGTCCTTTTGTACCATCACAATTGGTGACCACATAGTGAATTACATGGGTGTATGACCCCTTGTTCCAGACAATCTCTTGAAGTTTACTTTTTCTCTTACATTACTCTCTAAAAGTGATTCTCCTATGGTCAAACCAATGTTATGTAAAGGAGATTCGGGCAACAATTGAATCTTATGCTCTACTTCCTTTTTTGAGGAAAATGTTTAGGAGTTTGGAACACTTAGTTAAAAAGAATGTAACAATTCATCCAAATCTTTCAATCTTTTGTTTCAGCACAACCAATTTCAGAAATATCTTTAACCTATCCTCTTCTCTTATTCTTCAATATAAGTAAACAAAATTGTTTATTTACTTGAATGAGTCCCTTTGCTTGGTTTGGCACTTACCAGGGCAAGTATTGGGCTTGCTTTGATGTGCTTTGATGCCGTAGTTGATCCCATCCCCGACACATCTGTATTTGTTAGCTCTCCTCATGAAGATAACATCCATAAGATATAAGTAAAGACCTCCAAACACCAACATCAAATGCATCAAGATGGAATCAGATGTGCTTCTATCTCATCGATGTATTGTGGGTTAGTACCAAATTTAAATCTGCATTTCTGAGTTACTTGAATCTCTACACCCTTTTTCAAGCAACCCAAAAGGATATGGATGACAGACGATCATATGTTTGCAGAACAAAACTTTTTAACAACTTCATTTGGAACTGATATCAATTGATTTGAAAACTTGTATCAACAAGTCGCATTTACCTTGGTTTTCTTGATCTATGAATCTTGATTTGGAACAATCTTTCACTTTTCTTCTCTCTCTTGTTTCTTGTTAGTTCACATTGGTGGCGGTGCAAACCAAGCTTTTCAACGACATCAGAATTTTCCTATATCTGCACCTGTAATTTTTCTCTCAATGATTCCATGAACTTCTTGGATGATTCCACTTGGAAATGGTTATTGGGATTCGATTCCGGACATATAACTTCCAGCTCCATAAGCACTAGATATGTCCATCTATACCACAATTGACTACAATGATTCTATGGATCGTTACAAACTATATAAAGTGGTGTTGCACTCCTCTTACCTTGCCACATACCCTTCTTGCAGAGCTTTGTAAGATTGGGTTTGCTCTTTCTTGAACTGATTTATGGGCTGATTTTTCCTTGAGGGTTCCCCCTCTCCTTTCCTTTTCTCCTCCTCAATGTAAGTATGCTTGTACACGTGACTCATCAAGGTCATTGGCTTACTTGAGATAAACTTGTCTTCTCAGGCATGTATGGAGACCTCCCACATGCTTGGTCAAGTTGTATTTGTCCTCCAAGTCCAAGCTTGTCAACATGCGGAGTTTTGTGTTATTGCCCCGCACACTTTCACCACTTCCTTGCATAACATTCTACCACATAATTGATTTCTCAGTTCTATGCCCAACAAGATACAAATTCTTATGTAACAATCCTTTGAATTCATCACACAAAGTTACAGCTGGCTTTTTCTTCTTTTCAAAAGATGCTAGATAACTTCCCCACCAAATTAGTTCGTGACCTTCCATTTTGAGACGGACAAATGAAACTTTATGCACCTCAACAACCTTATGCATGATAAAACATACCTCCATTTGTTTCAAACATTTGTCTATCAATTCAGCATCTACTTGTTCTTCGAAAGATCTAATCTCAACTTTGAAAGGAGTATGATCGGATGATTTTACCTTAGCTTTACCATTTTCTTTTACAGGCTGTTCATCCTCATCCATGAATTCTTCCTTCTACTACCAGCTGACCACCAACTCTTTCACTCTCACACTCTGATTCTGATCATCTTCATCTGAAGTCATGCCTCTTCTTAACATGTCTCACGAGTGTCCTTTTGTACAGTAAAGCTCTCCCAAGCATCTTGGGAATTGAAGAGACAATGTCCTCTACCTGTTATTGCACTTAGACAGATTATTTGGGTGAAACCATGGCAGTGGTTAAGCAACCACAGCATTTCATGAAAGGTTGTTTCCACCACCATACAAGACATACTTGAATTGAAGCCCTGCTGCTGCGTAACCACTGACCTACTTGAAGCAGGGGTTTCTGCCATCATACAAAAAAAACTTCAATTGAAGCACTGCTGCTGACTGAAACTGGGTCTGATCAAGTTGGATGATGAAGTGGATTTGTTTTCTTGATCCCCATGGATCAGAAGATGATCGATTAATGTTTGTGATATTATCCAGTTTGCAAGATTTATTCTATTTTTGATTCCACTTTCTATTTTAGTTTAGATGAAGCATATATGTGATGGTCAGTAATAGACTAATAGTCATACTTTGTTCCTTCACCTGGGTTACTTAGAGAATAATCTCCGCCTTGAGGTTTAGGGGTTGGAACATGGCAGGACCTGCATTTACCCATGTACAGACCAGAGCTCTGTTCAAATCTGAAAGGCGTAATTCTTATTGAGGGAGTCTCTATGATTCTGCAAGATTTATTCTATTTTTGATTCCACTTTCTATTTTAGTTTAGATGAAGCATATATGTGATGGTCAGTAATAGACTAAGAGTCATACTTTGTTCCTTCACCTGGGTTACTTAGAGAATAATCTCCGCCTTGAGGTTTAGGGGTTGGAACATGGCAGGACCTGCATTTACCCATGTACAGACCAGATCTCTGTTCAAATCTGAAAGGCTTAATTCTTATTGAGGGAGTCTCTATGATCAAGTTGGATGATGAAGTGGATTTGTTTTTCTTAATCCCCATGGATCAGAAGATGATCGATTAATGTTTGTGATATTATCCAGTTTGCAAGATTTATTCTATTTTTGATTCCACTTTCTATTTTAGTTTAGATGAAGCATATATGTGATGGTCAGTAATAGACTAATAGTCATACTTTGTTCCTTCACCTGGGTTACTTAGAGTTTAATCTCCGCCTTGAGGTTTAGGGGTTGGAACATGGCAGGACCTACATTTACCCATGTACAGACCAGAGCTCTGTTCAAATCTGAAAGGCTTAATTCTTATTGAGGGAGTCTCTATGATTCTGCAGAAGAAAATTCTTCACTGTCAATTTGTATTCATACAAGCCACTGGCCAAATGACATTCTTGGGTGCATTTTCAAGGATTATTTTCTTGACACCGTTAAAGGATCATATCTGATGTTTGATGAGGGTAGAGACATATTTCTTACTCTCTTTTCTGCCGAGGGTGATTCTGCAATATTCTATTGATACGAGCCCCTAGCCAAATGACATTCTTAGGGACATATTCAAGGATCATTTTATGAACAACGTTTGAAGGATCATATCTGATGTTGATTATGGTATAGACAGATTTCTTCTCTGTCTCCTCTGCTTCCAATGCTGTGTATGTGGCAGCAGATCATCCTTCATGTCTTACCTCATACTATTTGTATATTATAATAGAATTTTTTATATTTAGGGCATACATTTTTACTTCTTAGTCATTTGGCTTTTGGTTGGTTCCATTCTATTGTGTTTTTGGGCAGGAGTTTTTGGGCACTCCTTTGCTGTTTTTCCATTCTACTTTTCTATTTTGATTACCTATGGACGCCAATATAATGCATCCTTTCTTACTTACATGTTACCATTCTCTGTTCTAACTTCTATCTACAGTTGGCAATATTGATTTACGCTGCTAATATTCATCATTAAAAAAAATCTATTTTTATATCAGCTTAGTTGTGTATAAACAAGGCCTAAATTTATCCTGCACGACCAATGAAGTTGAGCTTTTTGTTTCTGATGCATGTTTTGTTACTATGGCTGTTAAAAGGTTTTTTTTCTGTGGACATCTTCTTTTGATGCTGGCTATATGTGTAAGATGCATGATAGTTTCTTACCAAATTAATCTAAATTCATTGTGAAGGTGGTTGAATGAAGTTTATTAGATAAGATCATAAGACTATAACTTTCTGTGCTGGATAATGTTTTCCTCCTTCAGCGTATTCCTCTTGACTTCCTGGTGCATGATGATTTTCGGAATGCAGTAGATGTTTATGTCAGACCTTTGCTAAGTAAGGTAAGTGCGATTTGTAGTCCAAGTAGTTTGTATTTCAAGGGATCCTTGAGATGCTGCATATAATAACTATAGTTTGAATAATTTTTGTGATAAAGCCTGCAATTTTCTAAGATTACTATAAAATTTATTTATGAAGCAGCACTGGCACTGACTGTTTCAAGACACGGATTTGGTTGTGTTCAGGGTGTTCCTTCTCTATTCTCAGATCTCCGCTCTTTATATGATCATCCAGGCAAGGTAAAACCAAATTCCTCGAAATCCTCCATTCTATAGTTGGATTTCTTGGGGATTATGCAACTCTTTTACAATAATCAACCAGCTGATTTTGGATTTTGAATGCACATTGATTGATGTTTTGTCTATTACAACAGGCAGACATTTTGGAGAATTTGATGCTTGAAATTGAATCTTCTCTTCATAAGAGTGGAACCTTTCCTGGAAGGTAAGACAGGCTATATTTTTTGTTGCGCACATTTTTTTGGAAGAATTGAACCGAATAAATAGTTTATTTTGTCTTCTAATTTAGTGAGTTAGGGACACACGGCATTACTGCATATTTAATTAATATATTGACAGGATCATATCAGAATAACTGTTATAACAACACATTTATCATCAGTGCTAATTGCTGAGTCCCTAAAATCAGACGTATATGACATATATTCATGGTCACCTAACACTCTAGGACGGCAAAAAATTTCCTGATTTTTGGGGATGGCTATTAAAATAATATATTAAATTTATATATATTACAAATATAATATAAATAAACTAAAATAAACTTAAAACTGAAGGCTGAAACCACTATCTAATAATTCATTGCATAAGCCAAAATCCGATATCTATTGCTGAATTGTTAGAGAATTGATATGCACTAATACAATGAAATATCAACATTAACAATAAACCCACAGCCTCAAAGCTGAGAGTCGTGACAGTAAAATACAAAAGAATCAAGAGTACATAATGATGATACATATTATAATATAATAATTAATCACCATGAAAAAATGTCATGATAAACATAGTTACCATGTTCTTACGAACTTAGTGAAAATTCGGTTCGGACCGTATTTTTTGGCTTGACCGAACTTACTCAACAAGTTTGGCCAAACATTTTTTTTTAATTAAAAAATTAAAACGTTTAAGTTGGAAGAACTTCAACACAAAACTAAAATGAAATCAAGAAACAATAATACTTAAGCATGTTAAGGAAAAACTCCGTAGATAAAATATTAATTTATTATTATGTGTAATTGGTTTTTCTTTTCAAATATCATCATTTATGTATGGTATTTATTATTTATATTTGTAATGTTTAAAACTGAACCGAACCGAACCTTTTGAAAAATTCCGAACTTCCGGAACTTTTTTCCCCTTTCAAACTATCTGAACTTTTCGAACATGGTAACTATGACAATAAACATATATATGATTTTGTCATTGTACAATTCAGTGTTACTCGGGGACACCTCCCCTAGCTTTTGGTGACGTCCCGGACGTCCCAAATGTTTTGGGGACTTGGAGGGGACGCCCCCTATTTTTAAAAAATCTTTCAAAAAAATTCTGATGTTTTTACTTTTAAAAAATTGTTATTATTACGAAGAACATTAAATTATAATCTTGAAAGTACCTGAATAGAGTTTAAATCCTTAAATTTCATTGAATAAAGTTAAAATATTAAAATATTAATATTTTAATAATTTTATATATTATTTTAATAGCTGTCCCCTACCCGTCCCCAAAATTTGGAAAAAATTTCCTGTCCCGGAAACCCCGTCCCTCCGTCTCCGAGACTTAGGTAACTATGGTACAATTCAAGTACTTGCCAATACTGCGGGAAATGTTGAAAATAGTATCCCTTTGTGTTACACCACATGCCAAAAATCTTGAATATGTTTCCAGAATGTGTCTAGTCATGTACTTTAAATCTTCTGTATGTATAATGGTTCATTTATTGGCACTTTTGGTCTATTATGTAAAGTCTAAACAAAAGCCCATTTCTTTTCAGTGTTGACTTATAAATTTATAATCAAATATTGATTGCAATGGGGTAAGCTTTCCACTTTTCAGGCCACTATAGCAAACTAGGACTCCTTGACGGATCACTGTTAGTTTTTTTGGAGTGTTTTTTAAAATTTCAGATATTGCAAAGTTGACAATTACATAACCTACAAATAGGCACCAATCCATCACAAGGAAATCTCTTTTCATCATTGCAGGTTCAAACTAACAAATTCAAACTTTCAAGCATGACAACTAAGCCAAAATTGAATTTTTTGTTCCCGAGTCTTCCCGAAACCCTCTCCTGGTCAGTTTTTATTCTATTGTGTCATGTCCATATTGAACCTCTTGCAGGTACTTCCAAGATGATGAAAAATCAATTAAATGTGTTTGAAATGATGTGACAAGGTCAGCAATTTCATTCAGTGAAATGCTTCCAACGGCTAGTTTCTCAATAGGCCTAGAAAGGCTAATTTTGACCTTCTCAAGAATGGTGTGCATCCTCTGGGATGAAAACGAAAGGATAAAACTCATCCGAGATGTGTATTGAAGAGATATGAACATGTTGGAACTGATTTAGGAAAGTTTAGGAAAGTTTTGAGGTTTAGGGACAAACTAAGCAACATCGGGGTTTTAAGGTGTAAAGAGTAAGCAGTCTAAATTGGTACCTGATCTTCCATGGATGATTCTGGGAGCTCCATAAGGAGTTAAGAGTCAAACAAATAGTCATTGGAAAGATGGAAGAATGCTCTACATGATGGAATTTTCAAATCTTTCACAAGACTCAAGTATCTCTCAGGGAAGCTCAAACTGTGCAGACACACCCTGTTGTCCTGAAGAAAAAGGAGTAATTTTAGGGAGTTTCAGGAATAATTAAAGGATGAGACCCATCCCATTATTCTTTAAAATGTATTGGGGGTCAAAATCATATAATACTTCATCAAAAAATACCTCCTGGATCTCTAACAACCTCATCTTCAAGTTGCTCTCTCGCAGGTATACTCTCGCAGTTAGTCAATTTTGCAAGAGGACACTTGTCACCTCCAGGTTGAGGCACATTTTTGTGTCCCTCTTGTCCCTATCCCAAGGGGATAGAGGGGACAATAAAATTTTCCCCACCCCAAATTTTCCTCCAGGTTCCTCATATGACCATGCTAAGCACTCCACAAGCCTATTTACCTATTTCTAGCCCCTCCCATCGTGCAATCACGTGCCACTTGTCATCACCAGGGAGGGTGAATTTTGTGTCCCTCTTGTCCCTATCCCAAGGGGACAAAGGGGACAAAAAAATGCACCCCTCTCTAGCCCCTTTTGGTTCTTCATTTTCAATGTGAACAAAGAGCTCCGCAGGTGCTAAACAAGCCTTTCCTCTCCACCTCCTCACCGAATCACCTACCACTTGTCATCATACATGAGGGCACATTTTTCTTCCACCTCTTGTCCCCTATCCCAAGGGGAAAAGGGGGAAATAAAATTCCCCTCTTTAATAATCCATGGTTTTCCATATGACCCTAAATTTTTAGTGCTTCATTGCTTCTTCATAAAATTTCCTCACTTCCCTCTCACTCAAAGTGTTGAAAAGAACTAACTTCAGGTGAGGGTTTTTTCATCTTCGTCATTTTGACCTTGTGGATAGATTTTGAAAAGAAAAGCTCCCAAAACCTGCAAACATTAAAATCCCATCACTTTGCTACCCAAAATTTTCCAGAGCATCCATGGTTGCAAGAATGAAGCTTTCCTTATTCTCATGCCGTCGAAAGAAAAATTGCACCAAGGGTTTTAACTAATTTTTCTTCTTCTCCAAACATCCTTGTTTCATCCATGAATCTTAGTGACTCCATTAATATGAATGATACCATTAAACCTACAAAACCATCCATGAAATTTTTTCAAAATTCTTCAGAGGATCCATGATGTGCAATCACATGAAAATTGGAGAGAGATCGTAAAGGATCCTCTGAAAAATCTAGTTTCATGTGCAAACTAGGGTTTGAGCCATGAAGTCCCTATTTTTAAAAATAGATGTGATAATGTTTTTCATCCATTAATTCTAAAAATATTTCAAGTACCTTCAAAAGTGAAACTTTGATTTCTAAGCATCCAACAAGGCAAAATCATCCCAAAAATCAAGAGGGAAGGGTCTTCAAAAAATCTAGGCAATTTTTCCAAAATAATCAAAAAGCGAACCAAGGCTAAAAATTTTTCTAAAAATATAAAAATATCAAATATTCATGCCCCTTCACATGCTAAAAATAGTAAGTCCTCACAAATTTAAGAAAATCATCAAAACATTTGGAAAGTAGTGCAAAACAATACCTGGGGTAAAATTGACAATTTTCCCAAAAAAGTTGGCTCTTTTCAAAAAACAACTTTTTAAAAATATGGTTGTAAGGCTTGATTAAAATAGAAATAATCATAATTCAATGGAGGATAATTGAATGTCCTCCAAAGAGGATTGAGAAGGTCAAATTTGAGCAAAAATAGGTGAATTGCCCAAAATAGCAGGTCCTAGGTCCTACCTTGCTAAAAATAGAAAGTCTCATTTTGGATGCAGAAAGTTGTAGTTGGCTCCGATTTCACTCATCTTTCCATTTGACATCCTCACAGGGTTTTAAGGTTGTTGCATAGCTCAAACAAGTATGAATTCATCTCTTCACAGGATCCTGAAGCATCATCTTGAGCTCAATTTGTCTAGAGCAAGAGAGAAGGTCAAGCATCCTCAAAGGGGCATAGGTAAAATCCAGAGACATTGTGCAGTTGAGAAAGAGATTCAAAAAGTTGAAGAATCTCCATTGATTCATAAATTGGTCATCAAGATCATCATTTGGTCTTGAGACCATCATCATCTCTCTGAGTGAGCTGAGTTGAGTGAGTGAGTTGAGTTGGTTGGTGAGCTAGGTTGAGTTGGGTTGAGCTAAGTGAGTGAGTTGATTTGAGTTGAGAAAGTCCAAATAAAGTGAGCTAGTTGAAAGAGAGTCATCCTTCTCATTCTTCCTTTAAGAGCTCACATCTCTCAGGTCAGTAAAGAAAGAGTTTGCAATGTTGCAGTGTAGTGTGTTGGATAGGAACACAAACATCAAGAGGTTTGTGCATCATGAATGACAATTGTGAAAGCCTAAGGAGAAAGAGAGTGATCCTCACTCTCATTGTGAGATCAAGAATTCATCATCATGAGTGATTTCCATGTTCATCTCAAGCTCACATCAGAAGGTCTTGCAAAAGTGTTTCTAAACACTCATTCAGAGGTCTGAGGTGTCTATGCATCTGGAAGGAGGAGGAAAGTGAGACCACCATGCCTCAGATCAACTAGTTCTACATCAAAAGGAGCTTCTTCAACAGATCAATCAATCCCTTTCCCTTCTCCTCTTCTCTCCCTTTCTTCTAATTCTTTTTGTACACAATCATGGTATTTTGTCCTATTTTCTTAAGTGACAATATTTGTAAATTGTAAAAGTACTCTCTCAAAATTATAAGAGAGGTACTTAATTTGTCTCTTCTAAGGGAAATTGAAAGGTCACAAGTGGAATAGGAACATGAAGAGTCATGTGGGGGGTAGATGAGAAGGTCAATTCACAAGGCTATAAATTGGAATGGCTTCTCCATTCCAAAGGATCTTGAAAATTTAGTTCTTGGTAGCAATTGTGGATTGTTGTAGATTGATTGAGCTTTGTATTCATCACTACACAAGAAATAAAAGCTACATTTCTTCCATTTCCTTTTCTCATGTTTTCCTCTACTCTCTCTCTACTCTGCAACTTTGCAAGTATGGTGATCAAGAAGGAACTAGTGTCCTTGATAGATGAACCTAAAGAACTGTGTGTCTCTAGTTTCTCAGTCTCACTAATTAAACTGGTGTCTTCCTCTAATTGAATGTTGAACTACTCTGGTTATTGTGTGTGAACTCTGCTATTGCCTACTCACAACAATAACCTTCCCCTTTCCTAATTTCTCTCCTTTATCCCTCATCGCTGCAATTTCCTCCCTTGTACCCCGTACAAGCACTTTGCCACAGGTTCAGTGAAGTGTTCTTGTGTGATCCCCAACCTATTTGGCCACCCACATAATTTGCAACATGACATTATTTCATTGACACCTAGTTACTAGGTCTAGAAATCCGGATCTATTCGCAAGGGAAAACAATCCAAAAATCCGGAACTCTTGAAAAAATTCGGAAAAATTCGATGCAAAATATATACTTATTATATATAAGTATAATTTATAAATATACAAAAATTCACAAATACAAAGAAAAATATTAATAATGCAATATAAAATGTTAATATATATAATATTAATTTTAAAAGGGTGTTGGGTGTCTTTTTATTGCAATTTCGTTGAATTTTTTTTTGAAAAAAACTTGGCCGACCGGAACCAAATTTATTGGGGCCACCTGAAAAATCAGGATCCGACCGGATTTGATAACTATGTTTTGGATACAGGCTGGAAATTCAAAATGGAAAGATTGTACAGATTTAAAAATGGTATGTACAATCACAGATAAATTAATTACATGAGGTTTTATAAGGGATGGGTAAGCTGGTTTGGCAAAAGCAAGTGAGGGTACCGGTTTGACTTCAAAAAACAAAGCTATTTCATGCCTCTAAAATGCTTTTAGAAGATTATCGAGCTTTCGTTAAGAGATATTGTTGTTCCTTGGTACAACAGCAGTAAAATGTGCAGTGGATGCACACCACTTAAAAAGATACAAGCATGCTTTTCATGTGATGGGATGACTTTCAAATGCGACAAGCAATTACCATTCACAAATAGACTCGTACAAATTAGTCATTGGTTTGATTGCTATTGTTGAGTGTTGATATGAGGTTTCCATGGCACATGAAAAGTGTTGGACAAACTAAGGAAATCTCAGTGTTTCCTAGCTTTCATGTGCCATGCATGTTCAGGTGCCATTGTAGGTGTTGTAGTCTAATACAGATTTATGTATAGGTTGTTTAGTCTCTGAAGTGTCATATATATTCAATCCAAACATTAATAACTAGTTCCCATGACAATCTGTCATGTAATTCCCAAAGTAATAGCAAATGAAATAAACAATAAATAAATGCAACCCCAAAATACAAGGGATGGTGCAACAAGTGCAGCATAAAATGTTTGTGTCATAAAGTATTATAATACCTGATTATCACTCTAAAGGACAGTTGTTTGTAATATTTATCCCAAAACAAATATAAGGTATGTGTGGACGACCCTTGCCAACTGCTTTTTTCAAAGGAGGTCATCATTTGACCTATCAGAGAGGATATCTATTGATAGTACTTTCAGGTCACTTGGACCTCTTCTTAACCTCTCATCCGGGAAAAGTTGGCACCAACTTGGACATATGGCAAATGTGGTGGCTAGGAGTCAATAGAGGAGAGATGAGTGGAGAGGAGAGGACAGGGAGGAGCCAGTAAGGATAGAGCCTAGTTTGTTTTCTATGTGGAGCATTTCTTACATGTGGTGGATAGTGTCATTCATCATCGTGATTATTTGTGGTGCCATTGGTCATACAACTCAAGGTTTCCCTTGACTAGTTGAGAGTGTCCTCATACCAATTGTTGGTTGAAACCGTATTCCTCGTGGGAACTGAATCGATCATCTTTGCTTTGCCCAAGAGGTAGAGGCTAAGGGGCATTTCATTATAAAACACCCCATTAACTATGGGATTTGGGGGAGATACCACTGTCTTTACAAAGACTCAGACGACTCTCCATCCACTTTCTTTCGGTACCCAAACCAATGCTACTTGGCCCTTTTTCATAAAGAGGTTGTTGCCCTTCGATGCAAGTCTCTACATGCCCCCCCCTTGAGTTTCCTAGCCGATCACCTCTTTTTTTGGCCCACCATGTACATTGGTAGAAATAAGCGCCGTTTGAATATTGCTGCCTCACTCATAGAGGGTGTAGGCCAGTGATAAGATGCTCATCTCTGCGCATTATTGTCACTAGGGTGCGCTAACACCATCTCTCTTGACATCATGCATTTTCTCATCGACTATTCTTTGATGTTGTGGATATGCTCCTTGACCACTTCTTGGACCATGGGGGACGCACTACGAGTTTCTTTTCTACCACCAACCTCTCTTCAGCCTTAGATGCAAGGAGAGGTTCTGGGGGGAGTGCTTTGCTTCCTTCCAGGATTGCTTAGATTGCTTCACTCAGCCACAGACACTCCTTGATGAATGTTATCAAATCCTGCATTAGCACTTTAACAATGATATATGAAGAAACAAATGATTCCTTTTGCATGGGCCTTGACAAAGATGTTTGATGGATGGGCATCCGGTCAACCCATGCGTTGTAGGGGATCTTGCTTCTCCAACATGGCTATTTTTATTGGTATTCTAACAAATGGTTGGGGTTTTATAGCTTTTAGTTTACCCCTCCCACCTACCCCTACTCGAGTCGTCTATTTTTCAGTGATTTAGTTCTTTGAATTTAGTTAGTTTTTGATTCTAGGGTCCATTTACGTTAGCACTTTCAATTGTAATTGGATTTATTCTTGAGTCACATTAACCTACATTTGGTCATTTGTGGACAATGGACACACACACACACACATATTTGCATCATACGATCGCTTTGTTCTTCTAAAAATATCATGTAGTGTCTCCCTCATTTGTTGTAGGTGCTTGCAGACATCACCCAAACATGGTTTTTTGATCTAAGGAAACCGATGAACCTGAACCAAAGGGGTGCAAAGTGTCACTAGGTCCTCCACCTTCTCCCTAATTAGATCCCAATCTTAGCCAATATATCTTCGATAGCTTTGGCTCAACCTCTCTTATCTCTCTCCATCTATGTGTACCCTCATCTTCACAAGGATTTTCCTCACTTAGTGGAGTGTTCGGGCCACAAAGCAAAGATATTACTTCTTTTTGAGCACTTGGAGAGTGGTAATCTTATAGTAAGGGGCAGGCCAGTTTAAGTGGAGAATACTAGACTTGTGATCGGATTTTACACTTTGGGCTGGTATTGAGGAGACTTATCATTGGTCATGCAACGCAATTTGTTGTTTTGTAGACTTCAGGAAGGTCTTTGACTTAGTTTAGGCTTGCTTTCTGCACGCACAAACTTAGCATTATGGGGCATTCAACTACATGTTGTGTGAGGTATCTAGATTTAGCCCTCTGTTCTTTGGAGAGGATTGCATTTTTGGTCCACTCTAGATGTCGATGTTCGTATTCTTAGACTAATTTGCTCCTTAAGTCTAGTAGCATCTCTATTGATAAACTATCTCCTTTTTAAGTACTCCTTGAACGACCCTCGTCAACTTCTTCCCTTAAAGGAGGTCATCATTTGAACTATCATAGAGTATTTCTATTGATAGTACTTTAAGGTCACTTGGACCCCTCCCCAACCTCTCAACCCCAAGCTTGTAGGTGGTGGATGGTGTAATTTGTCTTCGTGATTATATTTGGCACCATTGGTCACATGGCTTGAGAGTGTTCTCACACCGCTTGTGGGTTGAGACCATATTCCTCATGGGGATCAAATCTGTTATCTTTTCTCCCTCTGAGAGGTGGAGAATAAAGAGCATTTCATTTTCAGATACCTCATTAATTATGGGCTATGGGTGAGGTACCATTGCCCTTACAAAGGATTTTTCAACTCTCTATCCACTTAATTTTTGTATCCAAGCCAGCGATGCCAGACCCCTCTTTCTGCAAGAGGTTGTTTCCCTTCAATGCAAGTTTCCACATGGGTATGTAGAGCTCCCAAGCTGACCAGCTCTTTCTTTCAGCCCACCATAGATGTTGGCAGCATTAACTGCCCTTTGGATATTGCTACCTGAGTTGTAAAGGTGGTTAGGTCAATGAGGAGATGCTCATCTTTGCACATTACTACCACTAGGCTGGCCCAACACATTCTCGCTCGATAATGTGGATTCGCTCCTTGGCATTGTGGTTCTATTCCTTGATGTCATGGTTCTGCTATTTCTTGACTGCTCCTTGGACTGTTGGGTCATGCATGCATTACGAATTTCTTCATTACCACAAGAGACCCTTCAGCCTTGGATGTTAGGAAAGGTTTTATGGAGAGTGCTTTGCTTCCTCCTAGGATTACCCAACTTGGCCTCCTCATCCGTGGACTCTCGTTGATGAGCATTATCAGATCCTGCATTGGCCCTTTCATAGTGATAGACGATGACACAGATGATTCATTTTTCTTGGGACATGACAAAGATGTATGATGGACAAGCATCCAATCTCTCCAACTTTAACCATCCCATACTTTGAAGGGGATCTTGCTCCTGCACATGGCTATATGTATTGGTGCCTTAACAACATGAGTTGGGTTTTTACTGCTTTGAGTTTACCCCTCCCGCTAACCCCTATCTCCCCTCCTTTATTCTCGGTGCTTTAGTTCTTTGAATTTAATTAGCTTTTGATTCTAAGGTCCCCTTGCGCTAACACTTTCAATTGTAATTGTTGTAGGTGCTTGTAGACATCAACCGAACATGCTTTTTTGCTTAAAAAAACTGATGAACCTCAACCAAGGGGGTGCAAAAGCTCACTAGGTTCTCCACCTGCTCCCTATTTAGATGTGCTTGTAGACATCACCTGAACATTGCTTTTTCACTCTAAAAAAACTGATGAACCTCAACCAAATGGGTGTAAAGGTTGCCAGGTCCTCCATCTGCTCTCTAATTAGATCCCAATCCTGTCCAATAAATATTCAACAGTAGTAAAACAACCCCTCCATCTCTTGCTTTGTGGACACCCTTATGTCTACAAGGAATTTCCTCACTTTGATGGAGAGTTCTGGCAGGATAAACGAGGCAAAAAAATATTGCTTCGACTCAAGAAAGAAGCTACAAAGTATTGTTTCTCCTGTAAATGGCCCGGGACGAGGAATGGTTCTGAATAACTTACTGATTATCTTAGCATTTCCAATTGTTTTGTTGACCCAGTCAAGCCCAATTTAATCATTCAGTTCTTTCTCTAAATGTTATGAGAGGAAGCTAGAGAAATGCGGAAATTCTTGAAATGCGGAAATTCTTACTCAAGATTTAGGAGGAAAGAAGTGCAAACCAATTCTGATCTTTCAGTTTCATCAAGAAATATAAACATGCAGAACTGCAAAAAGCAACATGCAATACCAAAAGATTCACATAGGCACAACTTATACCCTTGTAAAATCTTCTTGGGAAAATCCTAACCACCAAGGAGTATTCAATGTATTATTCAGTAACTAACGAACTTTTGTTAAGTATCCACTCCTTCAGTCCAGGCTGCTTATCCTCCTACAATCACCAAGAGAGTAGAATCACAAAATCTTCACCCCAAATGCCTTCTTTATAGACTCAGTTCATGTGCTCAAAATAGGGGCAAGATAGGTGTCCTAAATATGTGCAAATCATGACGAGTTAAATCCATAGTGCACCATCAAGTTGTCTCATGACCCTCGTAAGGATATAATTCCCAAGATCCACAAACTCCCGAACTAACTGGGCAGTCATTCATGTTGAGCTTCATCTACACTAGATCCCTTCCTATCTTCAAAGTGTGGGATGCTTTAAAATACGTTTCTTCATCAGCGAAAACTTCACCACTTTTAGCATCTAGTGGATCTTCAACAATGGCTATATTAACCTCATTTGGTATGCCTTTGAGCTTTCCCTTGAGAACATCATTGGCTTGAATGCTACAGTTCCATGTTGTGTGATCTCTTTTCTTCCAATAATAACATTCAATCTCCCCTTTTCCTTTATTTGATCTTCAATGATAGTTTCTCGAGTATAATGCCCTCCCATGTTGAGGATCACCTTCTGAGTAACCTGCAGTGGTTCTCTTTTCTTCAGCTAAGAGAGCTGAAATCATATCTTCTAGAAATTGAGAATGTTTATGATTGAAAGTAAAAATGGCATTGTTGTATTTTGAAGGCTTAACAAAATAATTTTGTGCACGAAATCATCATCTACAATAGCTTTGACTTCGGCTGGTTGTCTGATGAGATACCTTAGATTGCTTATGTGGCTAGACATAGTGACTCCATCATCCATCTTGAACATGAACAACTAAAGCTTTAGAGAAAACTTTGCACTAACTGTTTTTTCACCAAATAATTTATTCAGATTATCCCAGATTTCCTTGGATGATTTTTCTAGGTCTGCATAATGTAACTCTAAACCAGTGAGAGTAAAACCAATAATGGATTTGACTTTATTGTCTTTGCTCTGACAATCCAGGAATTAACTAGCATTTGTAGGTAGTTTCTTAGTCCCATTTACTATTTCCCACAAATTTTTGTTCATCAGTTGCATATGTATCTTTACTTTCTAGGTGTGAAAGTTGAGGCCACAATATTTGTCTAATGGAATTTCCATTGTTACAAAAATACCTCAGAAAATAATCCTTTCCTGAAAAATAGGATGACCCACAGACTAATACAGCAAAGAAAGTTTATAGTTTATATTCTGAATGTATGACTCTTCGACAACGGAAATAACTGAAATAGAAAGTTCTGCCATCTGATTGGTATTCGAAAAACAAAGCGATCTATGCAGCAGTTAAATGTACAATTCTGATTCGAAAATCAATATAAATAACTGTTATGTTGATGTAAATGAAAATATTAGAAAAATACTGTAAATTTGTGTCTTATCTTTGCTGGAATGTGCCCTGTGAAGTTGGATTTTGATGGCTCTTTCACATGCCCTCAGTACCTTAAAAGTGTATTGCAAGGAGATTTTTTTCTATTTGTGTTTTACAAAGACTGAAAAATGGAAATTGTGATAGAGTTATGTTCGTGATTGTGAGGCATGACTTCTGTTCCTAATCATTATCCTCGTGAGCCCTTGGGCGAGCCCTAGAAACAGAGACATGAATCATGCACCCTTGCTCGAAACCCAGAAACAAAACTGCGACTGGAAATGATGTATTTTTCTGTCCCGCGCCTGCGAAAATGTTTTGCAAATGATGCAGCTCATGATTTACAGTCTTCACCTTTTCTCTGTCTTGATTTACAGTCTTCTCTTCAACCTGCACAATCTTGTGATCCTCATTGTCTATACTCTATGCCAAGATTTTCCTTGAACTTTGGTGCCTTCAAGCACCAATGGCTCTCATACCAAAGTTAGAAGATGTCAACAGAGAAGCAATGAAGAGAATACCGGAATGCACATATTATAGATTGTGTGTCTGCCATTTATTTTGCAAGAGATAGTTATAAAATGGCTGAGGAGGTTACAACCAATCTTTAGTTAATAGTTTAATACAGAAGTAATAGTAGCTTAAGTATGTAAAAGTTAACCCTTATATTCTAATAAAAAAATACATGGTATTCAATTGGCCACAAATAGTCATCCGATTTCTCATCTTCAATTTGTTGATGATTCCACTATGATGGGAAGGGCTACTCAACAGGAAGCTAAACAGTTTCAGAAAGATCTTCATACTTTTTCAGCTGCTACTGGTCAGACTATTAATCATGGAAAGTCTAATATTTTCTTTTTTCATTGTTTTGAAAGACAAGAGGAGCAAATTATGAGAATATTCCAGTTTTAGAAAGGTAGGCTTCTGTGTCAATATCTAGGGGTTAATTTAGCTTCCAAGAAGTTAAGAGATTGACAGTGGTTAATCAGCAAGTTTGAACACAAATTTAGTGGACACTTCTAAATCTTCTCTCAATATTACCTTGCTACAATTTAATGGCTAGCGATGTTGTATGCACATAGCTTTAGCTAGGTGAGAATTATAACCCCACTTTAATGCCATGAAGCATCCTACATACAAAGTGCATAAGATTTCCTTTGTCAAAATGAGCAATGCGAAGTCTCCATTGTCAAGTTAAAATATTCAGATTGTTAATCTCCAATCCGTGGCGAATCATTAAATATATCAACATTCACTTGTGCCCATTGCCGCGATCTAGCGACATAAGTCATCGTGGGATTGCAGGCGATTTCAACTTCCAAAGTCTTTACTTTAGTTGGCAGAACTCAGAGTGGTAGACTTGTGGCAAACCGATCGTGATTGGCTTGCGTCAATGCTATCGGGGACTATCCCTTGTATCCGTTATTCTCAACACGACCTCAAAATGCAAGTCTATAGATACTGAAAAGTTAAGCAAATATCCTATGGTCTTTGTTCCTCATGGGAAATACACTCCCAAAATCATATCCTTTTAAGATGGGAATGAATCCAAAGAGAAAAAATAAGGAACGAGACTTCTAAGCATTTTATATGTGACTTGAGGTCATGAACATCAATATGGTATTTTAAAATATTGCAACCAATCAAAATTTGGAGTCATTAAGTAATGTAGGTTGAAATGAATGAATACAATCCTTGCTTAAAATGCCTCGAATCACAATCTCAAGTGGATTTTTGATCTCTTATTGGAAACTATACTCGATATGGATCCATCTGCATATGTGGCTTTCCACCAACATTGAACCTTTCAAATGTGAAATTCAGTCAAACTATTTTTGCAAGGAGACTACATGCTTTTAGAAGTTTGTATCCCCCAGGGTACACATGGGGCCTTGCTTTGACAGATATATTGATTTCCAGGATGACTTGCAAAGATCTTATGCTACTAAGATCTAAGACCTTCTTTTCTGACCAAAATTCTTATAGTTGCAAACTTGAATGTAATTTGTAGAAGATTTTTCCTGCTTTCCATCCAAACCCTCCCTAGACACATGTCCAACAATCATTATCCTTAGCCTGATGCGATACCCAAGATCCATGTGATATCTTCAAATAGGAATTTTGCTAGGTAATTAAAAAGTAGATCCCTTCAGATTTCTTAGACAAATACTGGGCATGTTGGTCCTAGCAACACGATAGACATAGTGACACTGACTTTGGCAGGAGTGCCCAAACATAAACAAACCACCTTGCCCAATGCCTGGGATATAACTTCTTTGGACAACAAACACTACCTTATCTTGCTAGATGAAGTTTAGAAAAATGTTCTTTTAATCAATTCATTAATAGGAGATGCTTATTCATTCCAGGATACATATCTGAATATTTTTCACAATGAATTTCACAACTCTAATATTCAATATGATGCATCATCCTCCCTACCCCTTCTACTGCATGTGATTAATCCATCACCTAATGAAACTAAATCACATAAACTACTTAGTCTATGAAATACAATTTAAAACCATTCAAAGTCTTTATTGATTCATGTGAAATACATATAGACCATGCTCAACCAGGTCACCTAAAGAACCTTAACATTTGAAATAGCCCAATGTGCGTGTCCATGAGGTCAAATCCAACCAATAGCTCATGTTCATCTTCAATCACTTCCACATTTGCTTTCCATCTTTTGCTCTTTTGTAATGAAGGGGCACTATGTGTCTCTTTCAACTCGCTTATTAACATGCCCTTTATAAAAGGAGTAACTTGGAAATTTGAAGATGAACTTTTAGTATGGCCCCGAGCTTCATGTTTGGATTGAGCGGCGCAAAGTAGCTTTCGGACAGAAAGTATACAATTGGATTCCCATTGGAGGCAGTTTTTGTAAGCCATTCCAGGTTTAGCCACAAATACCGCCTCTAAACCTTCAAAAGTCAGAGTTATACGAGGTTCATTATCAAATTAACACTTCCCAAGTTTTCATTTGAGGACAACAAACTATCTCAAACTAGTGTCACCAAGTATGGCATCATCCACACCTCATCTTATTGAACAATTTCCGAAGCTGGTCTTGTAGATATTTCGATCCAAAGGTGAATGACGGGACCAAAGCATCTTTTTGCCAAACAAAATTTTCTACGCCCTATAATGCCTCGACTATCTCGAAGTCACTCATACTTGTTCTTACAAACATGTCCAGCCACGATAAGCCTTACATGGCGTTTTCGACTTCAATATCAAATCTTTAACAGTATTTCGTTACTTCATTAATCTCAATTTAATTCCATTTTCAAGTAAAATCCACAATTTAAACCTTGGTCTGCAGCACCAAGGTTTATTCCATTTCTAATCAAGATTGTGTGATCGAGAATCTTTGTGACAGCACATGTTGTAGTGTTGGCCAGTCATCTCTTTGCACCGGAGCGCAAGATTCGCTAACGTAATTTTGCTTCCCTTAATGCACAATTTTGATTTCTCCGATTCTGTTAATGCAATAGAAAATTTATGGCTGGATTGTGAAATCTGAATATGATTGCGACTTTGAACAAATCAATGCTTCTGTTTGAAAGAGGACAGTCTATCAACTGAGTAACTCTGAGTACGGAAAATAAATGCATGGTCTACCTTGCAAGGCCTGACTACAAAACTCGCTTTGCCTGCAAAAACAATACCAACTCTGTGTACAGGTTATGTATTACCTTTGGTATCGGCTGTGTTTTGTATTTTCATTTTCTAAACGCCGCTTCAAATTGGAAATCTCGGAGGGTTTCAACTGTGAAATTCACGTCTCTACGACAAACGATCTATGTTGTGACATGATTGAATATTTGCTTTCCTAAATAATTTCTTAGCAATGTGTTTACCATTCCTAACATTGTTTCCTAATGCTTTTATGCCCAAACATGATTCACTCTTCTTTTGCATTGCCCTTTATTTAAAACTCAGGCTTTAATGAAGAATGTTCTACATTTTTTGGTAATATTTGCTTGAAAATGCATGTCATTTATCCTCCATTCACGTTTATGCAGTAATAACCATTGTTTCCTAATGCTTTTGTTTAAACCTATATTGGACTCAATAACTTCAATTGCTGGTATTTCCAATGTAATGACATTAGGAATGTGTCTACAATGATGGTGACTAGCAAAATGACATCTTTGCTCTTATGACAAAGCTCTTAAACATGCAGCTTAATACTATTCTCCTCATCCTATCGTAAGCTTCAATGGTTTCCCTGGACTTCATAAATAATTCAGTGTTTGAGCCCCAAATCAAGAAGTTCTAGTCAAACTTGAACAAGTTCTAGTTAGAGGATGTGAAACATTCCCTAGACTGGCTCAATGAACTCGAGAAATGTGAAAGGCAAGACAACAAACATGCCACAAAATGGCCTTTTGGATGTGTGGTGCTTGTATCTCCTTAGTTAATGAATAGGTTACAATATTGTTAATAGTTACAACTAACAACTATCATAACTGTTTTTGACTATATGCCATAGATAGAAGGAAGTCCTTGTTAGGGGTCTGTCAGGGAACCTATGATCTCTTTGTGATCCTCTTTTATCATGATTCTAAGATGCTGTGAATGAGCTCAGGTTCAATCTCTGCTAAGAGCTTGCTCCCCAGAGTGAGGTCTAAACATACTATTGGTGTAAAACAAACCATACCCAGCCATCTATGTATTTGCAAGTCCCAGGCAAATGGTTTTCCCCTGGCGATTCATGAATGGTGGTGTAAAATTAAGTTCCAGTTTACCAATGTAATAGTTACACTCTAGAAACCACAACTTTCTTGTGAGTTGATGGAATCTTTCTTGGAGCTTATCCATGCATAAGGAAACAATAATTTTTGCAAAAGTCAATAGCTTTTGCATTCAAACTAATTGTAGAGTTCCTTCAGGCCAGTATAGGATGGCCAACTGCTGGGCATGTGCTTATTTGTCACAACCGTAGTTTGTAGATGTATGCCAGACTCATGCTCGAATTCTTCTGACACTTCGGGTGAGGGGTTTTTATTTTTGCGCATTGGAAAAATGCTTGGCAAGGTCTTATGTTGGTACTGATTGTAATTTCCGCCTTTAAGAATCCAACCTTATTAAACCATAGTTACCTAAGACGGGGGGACAGGGGTTCGGGACGGCAAAAAATTTCTAAATTTTGGGGACGGCTGGGTGGACGGGGGGGGACAACTAATTAAAAAATATATAAATATTTAAAATATAAAGATATAGTGACTAAATTATATAAATAAGTTGAAATAAAACCATTTGAGATTTAAATAAGGTGAAACTTGAACTCATAAACATCAAATACATTCCTTAATACTATAATATCAATATGTTAATGTCATAAATTGAAAATTCATAATACATATTTGAATTTTGAATTTGAGACAAGCTGAAATATATTATAAAATATAACAGTAAAACCATTCGAAATTACGATTGATTAAGTGACAATAGCTGATATTCATATCATTAATCTCATAGCCAAATACACCAACAATTGTCTATTGTCAATATTACAAAAAAAGAGGACAACTACAAGTATCAGGTATCAGCCTAAAAATCAGAATCAACATCTGAAGCAATATCCATGAACTCCTCATGAAACTAGCATCCTCGTCCTCAAAGGTAAGCCCAATCAATCCCCGTTGCATAGTATTGTCCTCTTCAACCTGCCTCGGCTCCTTGGGATCTACATCCCACCATAATGCTGGGGTCTGTTTGTACTCAGGTGTCTTGCGATCTATAAGACGCAAAGCACTGTGTACAACTACAAGCTTCTCCGCTCTCGCAAAGGTAAGCCTATTCCTCTTAACAGAGTGTATCCAACCATATGTAGACCAGTTCCTCTCAGAGGTAGAGGAGCTAGAAACCTAGGAAAGGAGGCGAATGGCAAGTGGTCGCAGCAGTCCTGGAAGCCCATACAGTCGCCACCAACTCACTGGCTTCTCCTGTGCTATTGTTACCTTGTCTGCCTTTGCTGATGTTTTGTACCCATCAAGTTCAGTGAAGTCAAGCCACTCCAATCTGATCTGTGATGTCTCCTATGGACTGTACTTTTTAAAAAAGCCTTCATAAGGCCCTTCTTCCCCTCATCATCATCCAATGGGATAACTCTGCTTGGCCTCTCCACATACCATTTGGGATTCGGTGCATACGCAACCATATGAAGAGGGGTGTTCAACTTCTCCCATCTCTGCTGAATAATGGGCTGTATATGTTCATTATAGAACTCTAAAGTGGGGCCTCTCAAAGTGGCTGTCAATGCACTCCCTCACCCGAATAGCTGCCTTCATTTGCCCAAGCATGTTCATGTCAAATAGCACTCAACGCACTAGATCTCACCAAGATTGGGGCTGTTAGAATCCCCATATTTGATGACACTAAAAACTGGAGCTATGATTGATATGATGTATTTCATATCAACCCAAAATGTTTCCCGCAACACCACTTCCTTCACTCTTTTCCCTTGATCTGTCTTGGACTCACGCCACCTAGTCCAATCCTGTGTCATAATCATAATTTGCAGGGGCTCCTGCAACTTAGACATCCTCTCCAACAAAATAAAATAGGATGCAAAGCGGGTGTCAACTGGTTTCAAAAATTCCTTCTTCGAAAAATTTCGAAAAAGTGCCAATGATGTGTGGTGATTACATATGAACTTCTGCACATCCCTGGCCTCAGTCACTATCTGGTTAACCCACTGAATCTTCCCTATGTCTTTCAGTGCATTGTTCATGGCATGCACACAACATGGAGTCCAATAAATATGCCTATATTCCTCGCTCCACTAGCTTGCCTGCTGCTCTGCACACATAAGTTGCATCTGTGACAACCTGTACAACGTTTGAAGGTCCAACCTCCTCAATGGCATCCTTCAAAATCTGATACTGAAACTCAACATCTTTCCGCTTCCCAGAACAATCAATTGCTCTCAAGAAGTACGGTCCATCTTTGCAAGAGACAATGATATTGATGAGAGGACGGTGTCTAATATCCGTCCACCCATCCATGATAATGCTACATCCATGTGACATCCATGTCACCTTCATCTCCTCCATCAACAGATTAACCTTGGAATAGTTTCTATCCAAGATTGTTGTCCTCAGTTTTGTGTCTCTAGGAGGCACATAACTTGTACCTGCTTTTGCAACCTTAGCCATAGCCTCCTTGTAATAAGGAGAGCGAGCGGCATTAAATGGAATCCCAACAACATAGAAAAATTTCCCAATAGCATCATCTGCCTCTTCCCTTGCCTTTGAATCAAACATGTCAACAACTGAATTTGGGGCTGCCCCCACGGCCTTTCTCTTCCCTCTGCTTTCCACTTCTGACACTCCAAAACTAGAACCAGCCAAAGTATTACTATGTTTGCCAGTCCTATGAGCGCTCAATGGAGTGTTAGCCGTAGAACCACGAACTTCTGGCACATTGTCTGTGGTATTTCCATTGAAGATTCTCACCATCTCAGCTCTCTGCTCTAGTGAAAGGCCCTTACAAGTGCCAACCCCCCTTCCTGTAAGGTGCAACAAGTGTGCATTGGTCCTAGTGATACTGCCATGCCAAGTCAGTGCACATATGTTGCACTTCCATACTTTGCTCCCCCTCCAGACTTGGGGTTATCAATTATTTGGGCAAATTGTTGCAATGGCTTCTTCTTATCAAATGGTCCAATGGCAAATTTAGACAACATTTGAGAGGGGCAATTGGTAGCACTACCAACTGAACTACCAGTTGCCGTTGCCACTACATTTTGTGTCCCTTCTCCACTCTCCCCCATTGTGGCATCACCAACTCTTCCACGGCCACCTATCTCAACTTCCCGTTCAACCCTCTCCTGCTCTGATTCATGCTCTGATTCATACTCATACTCAGAAGAAGAACTCATGGTGATGATTGCTGCAATGAATTAAAAACAACCATAACTATATGATTGATTAATTATGTAATGGATTAATTTTTAAGAAAAAAAACGTAACCAATATGCATTTTTTTAAATCCTACAAACTATATGCATGATTATATTGTGAATGTAGATGCAAATGCTAAAAAACAGCCCCTAAAAAATGCAAATATAATATAATATAAATTTTAAACTAGAAATAAAATGTAAGTAAAAAAAAAATGTAACCATTTAAATTTTACAACCAAACCCTATGCAAGATGCATTTTTTAAATCCCACAAACTATATGCATGATTACATTGTGAATGTAGATGCAAATGCTAAAAAACAACCCCTAAAAAATGCAAATATAATATAAATTTTAAACTAGAAATAAAAATGTAATTAAAAAAAAAAACGTAACCATTTACAACCAAACCCTATGCAATATGCATTTTTAAAAATCCTACAAACTATATGCATGATTACATTGTGAATGTAGATGCAAATGCTAAAAAACAGCCCCTAAAAAATGCAAATATAATCTAAATTTTAAACAAGAAATAAAATGTAATTAAAAAAAACGTAACCATTTACAACCAAACCCTATGCAATATGCGTTTTTTTAAATCCTACAAACTATATGCATGATTACATTGTGAATGTAGATGCAAATGCTAAAAAACAGCCCCTAAAAATGCAAATATAATCTAAATGAAAAAAAAAAACTTTAACAAGTATTGTAAGCAAATAACATTATAAATACCTCTTGCTTGCTATTGTAAGCAAATAAATTTATCTTCCTATCACTCTTGCTCTTGCTCTCTTGTCTTTGCTCTCACTCTTGCTCTTGCTCTTGCTTGGCTGTTGAATATGAAATGAGCCCATAATGTAAATTTATAACATAAAATTGCACTTTTAGGGTTAGGGTTAGGTTAGGAATGTTGTTTTTATGTTATAAAGTACATTTACAATAAAAAAAATAGTTTTGATCTTAAAAGTGTGTTTTTTGAACTTTTAAAAAAACCGCATGACATTACCATAAGGGGGACGGCGGGGACGTTCCCAACATCCCCTAGGTGTTTCCAACGCTTCTAAAGCGTTTCCGCCGTCCCCAACGTCTGACGTTTCATGTCCCCAGCCAGAGGGCGTTTCCTGCCCACTCCCGCTCACTGTAGGAAATGTGGGGGAAATGTTTCCCCCACGTCCCCAAAATAATGTCCCCAGGACGTCCGGGACGTCCCAGACTTGTTAAAAAAGGGGGGGGACGCGTCCCCGCGTAACACTGGGTATTGTAAGATAAATACTGAAGTATTAAATAAACCAACTCTTGCAATGACGTTCGAGGGACGTCACAATAATATCTTAGATAATAACCCTCTTTAAAACATTATCAAAAACATTTGCTCTTACTTCAATCTTCCTTTCCTCTTGCTCTTGCTGCTATTATTTATTCAATCTAATGAGAATGGCTCCATAATGTAAATTTATAACATCGGTTAAATACACTTTTAATTACTTTACTCAGTTAGTAATCACTATTTTTTTTTTTATGATTATGACATTTACCAATGTAAAAACTATATAAGTAGTTGTACATATATGTAAATCAGCTTGGATTATCAGTCTGACCACAAACCCGAATGCCTTAATTTTCCCCTCATATTGAATTGCAGTTGGATTAATGACAGTCGGCTCAACCTTTATTCATTCTAGCATCATTTCCAGATCTGTTGACAGGCCCTAATCAAAACCACTGCTGTAAAATAGAAAAATCGTTTAATACAATAGAAACCAGCCCATGAAATGCAGTCCTACATGTATTGCAAGATGAGTTTTGTTCAAGTCTGGTACCCGTAGACCGCTGCTAAACTAGGAAAATTTCAAAATATTGCCATCTAGAGAACATTGAAGGGGTTTTCTGTCATATGCCGTTTGTTTAGCATCTAACCTTACAGGCTGTGCGCAGCGTTTGATGAAGTATTGGTTGTTATAATTAACAAGGTATTCATCCTTTTTCAAGTCCATTCGACTTTTGTTATAAGTAAGTCTTAGGTTTATTAGCCACCCACAACCTCCAATTTTCTTGATTATACGAATGGTAACAAGATTTAAAATTTTATATGTCTCATTGACTCCAATCATGCCATTGCAAAATGCAAAAAACATTGCAATGTTCAATTTTAAAAACCTAAATGCAAAAATGTGGGACAAGCCAACCAAAAAGGTCAACTAATGTAAAGCATCTTTTCACCAAAGCATAACTATGTGTATTTTATTACGTTATGTTATTTTGTCAACATTTTCAAGTTTTTAATGTTTTTATTTTACCAAACTCTAGACATTGGAAAAAACACTCTGGCAACAGTTACCTAATTTCAAGAAAAAAGTTATGCAGATTCAAATAACAACTTGCACCAGAAGGCATCCTAAACGTCTTGCATCTATAGTTTATTTCAAGCGATAAAAGATGAGAAATGCATAAACCATTTTCAGCACTAAACAATCTTGTCAAGACATTATCCAGCCATGCCTATTTTGGGCATGAAAGGTCCATCACATCGGTATCACCTCATTAATGATTTTCATCCTAACCATTGGAAGGGTGTATGGCCTGTATGTCTTTGTGAATATCAAGAAGCCCATACTGAATGATAAAGACAATTGGCTACACCTCAATAGATGCCATGAACCAAATTATTAAAGAGATCATTATATTTACAAATTTGCCATAACGCTCTCTCAAATGAATCACAGAAAATATATTCTATCCAAGATAAGGTATATGTAATATACAATACTTTGAACTTTCAAGAGTAGAAACATTGCACCCCCTGAATGTTTCTTGGAATGGAAACAGGAAACACCTCCGCATCACAAAATGTACTCAAAATGCACTGTTTAGGATGTCCTTACTCAAGCGTCTACAGAAGACGTACAGTACGCAATTTCCAGGCTGCAACTTAGTCAAGCCCCATTTTGGCTGACGAGGTATTTAACACTTCACCAAATCAAGACAAGGCATAATAAAGGCAAATTGGAGATTTAAACTAAAGGTAATGCCGAACTTCAGAAGTACTTCTAAAGCTATATTAACCTCTTTTGACTTTGTGGTCTACTGCATATTGTTTCAAATTTATCTTTCATTAGACTCCAACAACATGTCTGACAAAGTACTCTAATTGATAGGGGCATACCAGGTACCCTTGCTAACAGTCGGCTTCCAAGTCTTTTGGAAACCCTATCGTCCTAAAACACAAATCTTATTTTGTTATAATCAATGTTGTAGTGTTCTAGCACTACATTTAAAGCCTAGATTAACGCACAAACTATGTTGATGGATAGTATATTTTTCAAATTCATCTTTTATGGCCTGTATGCCACATGACCATTATTTGGCATTCAATATATTATCCATCTTTAGCACTCGATATAGATAAAGGGATACAGAAATTCCTCCTCCATTTCATACCCAGCAGTACTATAATATCAAATAGGAATCAACCTGTCTCCAATCAATTGATAGCCGGGGACCCTTTCCTTAGGTCAACTTATCGCTTCAAAAGGTGCCCCATATGTAAGATATGGCGGTCCTGACCTAGAATACCATATAGAGATATTCACCCAGCTTAGTCATGTAAAGACAATTTGATACCCACATCTAAAGAGAGGTTGCACAGGAACATAACCTAGACATCCATTTCAACCCTAGCTACAATGTAGACTCACATTACTGTAAGTGGTACATCAATTCATTCTTCTTAAACCCATAACAATTGCGTTAGAATGAGTGACACATAAAAAGTAGTTACATGTTGATCAGAACATCCTTATAAAGAAAATGCTTAGACTATGTTAGAGACACTTTGGTAGTCTCCTAACATGACCTTTGACATTTTCTAGGCCCAATATTCAACATATCTTAGCAATGCTTGTGCCTCAAATCCCCATGAGGGTTTTTTTTTTTTGTTAAATCACAGTTTTTTTTAACAGAAAATGTCTTTTACAATTTTGACTAGCAAAGCTTAAGGGGAAATACTGTGACTCCTGAGCATTATAAAACTATCCATGTGAGGTACGAACAAACCTTACCTTGAATCCCAAAATCCTCAAGTTATCTTAAAGATCGTCAGATACCTTAGCGTGTATCTCCCAGTGAACAAACACTTTTTACAAGTTGTCCATGCTGGTATGTGTATTCATTTATAAATGAAGTTAGTAGTTGACATTTCTCTAGCAAATTCCGAACCCTAAAATGAATAAAATGAATACACCCTTCAGATACCATACATCCTGGCACTCAAGCTTTCAACAATGTCATGAATTAAATCTTAAGTAATTGTATGTTTTCAACATTTGAACATGGATCCTAGTATATTTTTCAAATTTCAAGTTTTGTTCGTATTCATGTTGACATGATATTCGTACATCATATGTATGGCAGCCACATGATCAATAAAAATGCAAAGTCTTAAGTATATTGAATGTTTTGAACATTGATTCAAGTTTTGTATTACTATTTCAGTTTTTTATGGACTAAAAAATGAGTAAAATGAGTATATGTACATAAAAAATTAAAAAAATTATATATATATATATTTTAATTTTTTAATATATATGTACGGACGTATCCAAGACGTACTGTATCCAAGGGTTTTTAAAAATTGACGTATCCGCATATCGTGTCCGTATCCAAATCGATACTCATATCCGTATCTTGGCAATGTAGGTAAAATATTAAGTATATTGTATGTTTTGAAAATTTGAACATGGGTCCTAGTATATTTTTCAAATTTCAAGTTTTGTTCGTATTCATGTTGACATGATATTCGTTATCGTATGTATGGCAACTACATGATCAATAAAAATGTTAAGTCTTAAGTATATTGAATGTTTTGAACATTGATTCAAGTTTTGTATTAAATATTTCAGTTTTTTATGGACTAAAAAATGAGTAGATGTACACATATATATATTTTAAATTTTTTAATATAGATGTATGGACGTATCCAAGGTTTTTTTAAAATTGACGTATCCACGTATCGTATCCGTATCCAAACCAATACTCGTATCTGTATCCTGGCAACGTAGTTTTTATTAAAGCTGATTTGAAATAAATAAATAAAGTTTGTTTTTCCTGCATATTGCATTTGCTGTTAATCAGATTATTGCAGCTGTCATAGAAAGTTAGTGTTTCATACTGCTGCCCTACGGTTTCGTGCAAATATCTAGGTTTAGCTAATGTTATTTGACAGGGATATTATAGAGTAGCAGATAATGCTCTTTTGCATTCGGTCTGTAAATTTCAGTGCTATGTAGGGACGCACAACCCCCATCCCCAAGCCGCCCCCGGGACTTGGGGACGGGGACGGGGACGAGACATTTGCACCCCACCTCCCGATAAATTAAAAAATGAAGGAACGTCCTGGGTGCTTTATGAATTAGTGGACGCTGTGACGTCCCCGGGCCATTGGAGGGGTGTTCCGATATCTTTAGGGTCCAAATTTAAAAAAAAAAAAATTGTCTCTTTTTCTTTTACAATCACGTTGCTTAATGAAGACTTGTTTTTCATTGTCATATTGATATTGTTGATGTATCATTGTATCTCCATCTAGTATGAAGTATCAATTTACTATCTCGGATTCTCGGTTCCAATTTCTATGTTAATGTCAATGACTCAATATGGAACATTGAAATATGAACATTGAATATTAAATATCAACATTTGGGGCCTTGGCTTATGTAATGAATAATTGGATTAATGGTTATAATCTTCAAACTTTCCCCAGTTTTAAGTCTTAGTTTATTGAAGTATTCATGTTATATTTATAGCATATATAAATTTTATATATTTTTTATCGCTGTCCCCTTGCCCTCCCCTTGTCGTCCCCAAAATTTGAATTTTTTTTGCCTTCTTGGAAACCCCGTCCCATGGAAGCCATCCCAGAGTCTTAGGTAACTATGATAAATTTCTTCCAAGATTTCTATCTAATGAGTAGATATTCAATTTATGCAAATTAATTTATTAAGAATTAGAACAATTACGGACAAGTCCATGATTGACCGTCTATTTGTATCACTCAATTTACTAAAATTCTCCCCATATTACTTTAGTTGTTAATTGACTAGAACTCAATCCTTACCATGGATGTAAGTCTGAGTTAATTCAGGTGCAAAGAAAGTCACAGCTGGTTTACTGGTCCTAATCAACCCCATTCCATCTAAGTTTCTCTGTTCTGCGGAAGCATATAAATAGAAGTGTGGAGCCTGGGCCATTACTGACATATCTCACTAACTTACCCTATCTGGAATGCTGTATAGAACAGGGAAACCCCTGCATTAGCAGTAGTAACTTGCAAAGCAGCAAAGCATTCTGAGAGTACACTTTTTTTATCATACAAACACTCTCTATGGAGATAGGCCAAGTACTTTTTTTAATAATGAATGCAGAAATTCTTGTTATGTTACGGGTTTCCAATTCAGTGTTTTCAGGCATAAACAGGGTTCAACACACTATCAAGTCTAAAGAACCAGAACTCTACTATGCACAATTGGCACTGCCACAAGTGCTGTTGGCCAGACATAATACAGGCACAAGATGTTGGTGGTCACCTCTCTCTAAGGATAAGGTGCAGTCATCTAGTCTCTAGAGATTCAAGCATAGGCCTGCTACCAGCTCTTTTTATTGTGTCAGAAATGTAGTTGAAGTCAATAAAATCCAATTTAATCTTCAGGGGTTAATATCGTTGAAGGTACTTTCTAGTAACACCTTGGTGTTTCTTTCATTATTTTCCTGCCTGCCGTCCAATTTTAGAAGTTCTAATATCTGGAATCCTTCAGATTAGGTTGAGTAAAGATAACATACAGTCAAATTGGAATCTGAATGACTTGGCACATCTGGAGATCATTAACTACTCATTCATCAAAGATAAGGATTGATCTCTAAAACAGGGCATATACTTTATGGTTCCATAAGGTTGCATCAATTAGTGGATATATGAAGATCTTAATCTTGTTTAATTTCAGAATTGACAAAAAAAGATTCACACCCTCCTATCATATTCTCTTGGGTAGGTGGGTGCTGAATGGGTTGCATTTTCAAGACATTGTGACATAGGGAAGCTCCTTTATATGTCGAAGAATCCCATTATGAAGAAATTTCACAAAGCCCCAGTCGAAGGCTTCGCATACAAAGTGCATCAAAATCTGTTGCATGGGCATCACTTGACGGAGAATAAAGAAAGGCATGACCATGTCTTGAAACTCTTTACATGGACCAATAAAGACGCATCTCCTAGTTGTTCTATTGACCTACCAATGATCATTCCATCACTTCACTGATGAAGTTTCTTCAATTAGAGTATTATTATTGTCATGTATCATGTCAAAACTCACAAGCTTGAGGGTTCTGAGACTATTGTTGATTATGCAGCTGTAATAAGAACAACCCCAAAGGATCCTTCAGAAAAATTGAAATGCGTGTCCGCCATGGCCGAAATCCAATCATTGGTGAGAAATTCAGTACTCGGCATGGACAGAAGTGAGTTTTTCTCACAGTTGTGGCCTGATATTGATATGTCATTTTCAGCAATGACAGGCATGTATCCAGATCTTATAAATAATATAGATGCAATTCCTTCTCAAATGACTATTGATCTCCTAGAGTCTTGCTACCAAGGGTGGTAGACTCATGGGGGTGTTCGTTTATACAACTCTATTTGCCCAATCCCAAGGTCACACAGCCCAATCCCAGTGCAGCTCTCAGGATCTCCAGGTCTGTTTCACTCAAGTATTGTTGAACAAGTTGGAATTGGAATTTGTCTCAGCATAAACATCATGTGCTACAGCACGCTTTAAACCTCACTCTCTTAGGAGGTCAATTTACTCTAAAGGATGTGGTTTAAGGATCGTAGCCACAGGTGTGTCAAAAGGTAATTGCAATGGACCTTCCAAAACATTGTGAAAATAAAATGATAATGAGGACATCCAACTAGTATGCTTCTAGCTTGATTTAACCAGCATTCAATATGCCTTGTATTTAGATTAATATTAGATTGCTCAGCAGATGTAATGTCCCCTTTTTAGAATTAATTACTTCTGGAACCTGAAGCCTATTTTTATTATTTTCCGTAGGCTAAGGGGAAATTAAAAGAGGAAAATAAATTTATTTAACTGGTCCAAAGATATTTTATATTTTAATTAGAAAAGGACACTCAAATTTTACTTTTAATTCAAAAAGCATTGCTAGAATAAAATAATAGTAGAAGGTTGACTCTATTATAGGGCTTAGTTAGAATTAATAAATAAATAAAGGGGGGGGCGCCAAAGTTGAAGAGAGAGCTGGATGCATTTGTAACTCCTAATTTTAGGATAAGGAATGACAAGAGTATTATTTAAATACATTATTCGTATTCTTAGGATGGGATGCCAACATGGAGGGGAATAAAAGATTATATAAAAGCGTTTAATCCTATTTTTGGATGGGACGCTAACATGGAGGTGAATAAAAGATTATTTAAAAGTGTTTAATCCTATTTTTGGATGGGGCACCAACATGGAGGAGGGATTTATTATTTTTAATAATTCCAAGCTTGTGCATGTAAGTTTAAAAAGGGAAGCACCCACTTTAGAGTGCCTAAAAGTTATAAAGGCAAACTTGGGGGTTCATTGTAACACATCTTGAAAATTTATCAACTATAGTATTTGTCTGCAAGTGGCTTCAGCTTCTACAATAGCAATAGAGGATGCAAACCCTCATTTGCATACAGGTTTGGGGACGCATACCCCCACATCTGAGCTTGGAAATCCCATTCAGGGGTTGCGGTATTCAAACATTGGTATCTTTATTGTAATTGGTTCATATTCACTATATAAAAATATTGGTTTTAGGCATTATGGTTTGTTGTTTTTTATATTAAAAAAATCAGATTAGTGATATAGAAATCAGATTTATAATATTGCTGCCCTAAGGATTAACAAAAATATCCAGATTTGCTAGAACTTTCTTTTTCAAGGATATTACAGTGTTATCAAAGCAAATTTCCTCCCAAGCTTGTGGAAGGGAATTTAAAAAAAACACAGGCGCGAGGTGAGAGCATACACAGAGTTCGGATTTTTTAATTTAAAAAAACAAAATAAACTTTTTTAAAAAAACAAAAAAGAATTAAATTTAAAAACCCTACACATCCTATTCTGTTTTTGATCACCAAGGTCACCGTATAGGTGCGAGGTGAGAGCATACACAGAGTTTGGATGATATTTATAATTTAAAAAAAGAATATATGTTTTTTATTTTAACACGCAAAGAAAATGTTACATTTTTTTATTTTTTTAAGCATAGAGTTTTAAAATTACTAAATTAAATATACATATTGACATCATGATCAATGATCACGAATGATGTGTGCATAATGCACACATCATTCGTGATCATTGATCACATTAACATTTTCTTTAGCCAAATAAAAAAAAACTTGAAAAATACCTGGTTTTTCCTCCTTGAAGTCAATCCCACCTTCCAAATCCGATTCGAAATTCCTCCTTGAAGCTGCTCCTTGATGTCTCTTTGCTCTTAACAATGCTAAACTCCTCCTTCAAGCTGCTCCTTGATGTCTCTTTGCTCTTCACAATGCAAACTGTATTCAGCAAGAGAAAAATGAGAGTGTGATTTCGAATGGACCCAAGAGGTCATTATATAACTTTTTGGAAGTGTGTTTAGCAAGCTACAGCCGCGTTAGGGTTTCAAGGCATTTAATGCAAAGTATTTTTACCTTTATGAAGCGTATTTTCGTTTTTTTAAACTGTATTTTCGTTTTTTAAAACTGTATTTTCGTTTTTTTTTTTGCCAGGCGCCGGAAACCCGGAAGGCGTTTCCGGAAACGCCTTCCGCGTTTCCGTCGCGGTTCCCCCCTCCGAAACGTTTCTGAAACGTTTCTACGCCGAAACATATACCCTGCCCGCGTTTCCTGGTAACGTAGCTCAACCTAAGATGGCATCATACTCGAGAAATAACCATAGAAGATTAGATAAAGACAAAGAAGAGATTGAATGTTATTACTACAAAAAACGAGGTCACACGACATGGGAATGTAGCATTTGAGCCAATGATGTTTGCAAGGGAAAATTCAAAGGCATTCCAAATGAAGTCAATGTAACCATTGATGAAGTATCCACTGGATGTTGAAAGTGGTTAAGAATTCATTAATGGAGAATACATATTTTAAAGAAGCCCCACACTTTGAATACAAGAAGGGATCGAGTGTAATGAAGATCAACATGGATGGCTGCTCATGTATTTCAAGGGTTTGTGGATCTTTGGAAGTATACCCTTACAAGGGTCATGAGGCTACTTGATGGCGCACTGTGGATGTTGTTCAATATGGATGGTTTAATAATTCAGGGGGTTTGTAATTTGCGAGTTTGGGGAGGTGGAATATGAGAATCGGGGAATTCAACTTGGGAACTACACCTTTACGAGGGTTACGAGGCAACTTGTTGGAGTTCCACTTGGTTAAAGAAACTATTTTCAAAGAGAGAGCTTTTGAAGAATGCGTGGCGCTGTTTGGTTCTGTTATTTCAATTTTTTGTTGGTATTTTTGTTTTTGCTTTCTTATGTGTAAGCTTTAAGAGAGGGTTTTAGAATATAAGACTTATACTCTATTATTAAGTCACTATTAGTTTTGTATTAACTAAAGATCGGTTGTAACCCTCTCAACTATTTTGTAACCATCTCTTGCATAATAAAATGATAGACACACAATCTACAATGTATGCAATCTGCTTCTTCTTCATTATCTCTCTGCTCACATCTTCTAACAACAGTCGTAGAGTATTCACTCCTTTAGTCCCAATGATCAACATACTTGGAAATATACATGATGCTTATCCTCCTACAATTACCAAGAGAGCAGAATCACTAAATCTTCACCCCTAACACCTCCTTTATAGACTCAGCTCATGTGTTAAAAATAGATATGCACAAGTCATGATGAGTTATCTCCTAAATTTGGTTTATTTATTTTTAGACATGAGCAGTCTAAAATTTGGACTAATTGTAAAAATACTGTTGAGTGTCTATTTCCAGCAGTTTTCAGTGGTCTATTTTTAGCCGTTTTTCCTTTCTAGTTCACTATTTTCCTCCCTCTATACATGGTCTTAATACATAATACATGTGACAAAAATAGCCACTTCAAGTGAGAAGCATGTGTACCCATAATTAATAAAGAATAAATAATTAAACTCCTGCGTTAGGATTTGCAAGGTGTATGAGATTTCATCCCAACATGTCATAAGGACTTCTATATTTGGCAGATACTCATCTTATGGCATCCCCCTTGTGAAAGTACCATGTGCTGAATCGCCCATCTGCCCTCATTCTTCTGGCTGGTCTTGTTAATTTCCTTCTCAAAGAGAATCATCAAGTATGCAGTGCTTGAGACGCTTCCTAAACTGTCATGATATAATTAAAATTCCGTCCCATGGAGAGAACCCACAAATGTTGATGAGATGCTTTTGGAAAGTGTCAATCCAACAATCAGAAACTATTCGATTTGTCTCTTTCTAGTTGGAGAACATGGAAATATTATAGGTCATACCACAACCACAAAATAATCTCTTAATTGAAGCCTTAACTTGGTTAGCAATGAATTGCATAAACCATCTGTGTGGTGGTAGAGTGGGTTCCCTTTAAGTTGTGTCCCGGGAACATTTGGATGTTCCAAATTCCCAATAGACTCAATCACGGTGAAGTCTTGTGTAAATAATTGGATATTGTTTTAGGTTTTTTGGTGTAATATTTGATTTGCTCCCAATGCCATGCAGGTGCTACCTGACATGTGCAATGGAACTACTTTTGGCATAACTACAACAAGGACAAATCAATGATCCACTCACTGAATTGCCACAATGCTCCTCTTTTCATGCTCAAATGAAAGAATTGCATCTAGGTATTCCTTTGATACCATTGATGTTGGTCTTCTATTTTAGTATGGTTGGGGATAAACTAGAACCTATGTAGCCCATACGGCACCCTGGGAGGGCTAGGAGGGTATCGGGAGCGGCACGAGAGCGGGAGCGGCGACGGGAGCGACCATGGAGGCAGGGATGCGAAGGGGGAAAAGGGGTGCGAAGGAGAGACGGGTAGGGCATGGGGAGTGGGGCTGGGTCGACAGGCTGGAGGGGGTCGCGGCCATGACGGTCGTGGCTCCAAAGTTCAAGTTTTTTAATTTTATTTATTAACCTATATAATTAACTTTATTTATTAACCTATAATTTAATTATATTAACCTATATTAACTATATTATATATTAAACCTATATAATCTATATATTAACTTCTAAGTTGATTTTCATTTAATTAGTATGGTTATATTATAATGATAATCCAATATTATTAAATTATACCTATAATAATGTGTTAATACATGTATAAATATATATACTTATACATAGTTCAAAATGACTTTCAAACTTTCAAGATAAACATTTATCAATCAAGCTATTAAATTTAGGTTTACAAAATGATTTATATTTCCAAGTTAGTAATATTTTTTCATTTTTATATAGTTTTTGTACTGCCGTATCCTACGCCGTATCTGGGGTTAAATTTTTTTTTGCCGTTTCTGCGTATCGGATACTCTGCTCCCGCTCCCGTATCCAAAACGTTTCGGCAACTTAGACTGGAACCCTCCATTTTTGAAAAAAACTTGCAATGTAAGAAAGGGACAAACCAACAGAAATATGAATAACCGAGCTTTCCCTGCTGCCCCATCAAAAAAGCCAGTTAGTCACTGCTAGGTTTACGGGAAGAAATGTGTTCTCCAGTAATTTTTTCTCTACTTGGGTCTCCCCGAGTCAACTCAAATGGAAAATGGAAAAAAAAAAATGTATCTATTGATGTCCCATAAGGCCATTAAATATGATATATTTCAAAAAGAATCAAATCATAATTATATATAAAAATAGTTTATAAGCATGCAATTTTAATCTTCTATCAAATGGCCCGGAATGCCCACATTAGGCCAACAGCTTTCTACAGCTTTTTGGGAAATGATGTTCCTGGAAGTTGCAATGGGTTCCTAGGTTGCCAGTCATTAGAAAGTAATGGGGCTGCCAGAGCCTGTCTGTCTGGCTGAAAATCCATTTTTGGCATCGGAAACCAAAACAGGTCCAATCCTTTCTGATTTTTGCAACTTATGACTGAGGCTGTTGAGCAAGATAGATAGATCGTGGGTGCTTTTGATGTTTAGATTTTGGGGACCATATGCTTAATTTATATATAGGTTTGTATTTAATGCATGGTCACTAGGAAACTTGATTTCAGGGACAGCAACCCTGTCCCTGTCCCTGTACACACAGTCTCTTTCTGACTATGGTTTACTGAGTACTCAAACCTTACAGTTTTTAAAATTTACAACTTGACATGTATGCAATACTTTTATAGATTATTTTATCTTTTTATGTTTCATCTAGACTTGCTATGTCTATTCTATTGTTTATTTGTGCTGATTTATTTTTCATCTTATTTCCACCACGTTTATTCTTGTTGTTGTTGTACATCTTACATTCTTTTAAAAGTTTCCTTCTGTACTTTCATGGTAATGTTCATCTTAACCTTGAATGCTTGTGATTGTAATTAGTCCTTGATGTTAAATGGTCTAGGAATGACAGAAATTCTACTGATTCTTATCAATCTTTTAAGGTTTATCTACCAGCTTCATCCCTTTTCGAGAAAAAAATCAACTTATTAATGGTTCTTTTGAGGCTTTGGTTATTGCTTGTTGCCCGGTGCATTCATATTTCGAGGTTTGCAGGCTTTATCCAATATTTTACACTTTGTGCGTTTAAAAATAATCTTGAGGGCCTTCTTCAGTCCAAAGTTCTCATCATATTGTCATTGGGACTGCCTGCATATTTATATGAACATGAGTCTTATTTGAGCAATATGTGGCCTTCCATCTATTCATCATCTATCTCTCCTCTTTTTCATCACGGATGTACCCATGTTTCTTTCACTATTCATATATCCAACTCGAGCCTTCCTCAAACCATATAACCTACTTTCTTACTGGTCCTTCTTGCAGTAGTCTATTGTTAATAATTTAACTTATATATGCTTGTAGTTTTCTGTAAATAAATTTTCTTTTTGTGATTAATAACTGCATGCATCAACTTACTACTCTATTAGTGAAATTTGAGTTGTAAAGTCGAGGGGTAAGAAGGTTATCCTGTGCTGGAATGGAAATTAAAAATGTGGAAAAACAATGCACTATCACTAGTTCGTCAATCAAGGCTCTAACACTATCCCCCTTTATCACAGGTCTCAAAAAGAATCTCCTTCAACACTTTTGTGGGTTCTTTTTTTTCTTGCTCAGGTTTGTAATCTCTAGTTTGCTTTTCTGATGAATTTTGAGTATGTTCTCAGTCTCACAAAGAATTCATGTGGTTTATATGTTGTTTCTGTGGTTGGCAGCATTATGACCTTAGAGGGCAGCATGATATAGCTATTGCGAAAATTGATGATGCTATAGCACATACTCCAACTGTTATTGATCTATACTTAGTGAAGGTTTGGTTACATCTAGCTTTATAATGAGCTACATTTCCTATATGAGATTAATGAGTTTATCATTCTGTTGATTTTCTTTGCTGTTTTTATGATGTTGTTGCCACTTTGAAATGATATGTTTCACCTTGTAAGTGAGCTGAGCCTTCCTTATTCTGTGTAAGGTGAATTCATTCACTTCACTAACTAAACATGATCCTTATGGCAAAGCATCTCAATTCCAATCAGGACAGCTTCGCTTGCTGGGGTCCCAACTTTGCTACTGTCACTCGAAACATTACCGTTAAAAAATGTCATAAAGCTTATGATGTGAAGAGCATAATTTCCCAAATTGATGATCTGTTGGATCAAGTTAGAGGGGCAAGGTACTTCAACAAGATGTCGCTAAGTGCCAAATAAGCCAATCGATGTGTGGAAAACAATGTTCAAGGCAAACAATTTTTCAAGTGGCAAGTCATGTCGTTTGGTTTGACCAACTCACGTGCACTGTTGATGAGGATGATGAATGATGCTCTATAGTCCTTGTTAAACTCCTTTGTGGTTGTCTACATGAACGGCATACTCAATTTCAACAAAATATAGGATTATCTGCAGCATGTTTGCCAAGTTCATGATACTATTCATTAGTAGAAACCATACGCAAACTCGGAGAAATGATCATTTTGCATGCAAAGGATTCGACGTTTGCTCTATACTGTTGATGGGAATGGAGTGCACGTGGATCCGTAGAAAATTCGAGTAAATCCAATATTAGCATCCATTGAGGAACATTACAGAGTTTAGCATCATCCGGGATTTTGCCAATTTCTATTGCATGTTGATGTTGGGATGGAGTAAATGTGGATTTATAGAAGACTGAAGCAATCCAAGATTGGCATGCACCAAGGAATCTCACGGAGCTCTGAATCGTGTTGGGGTTCCCACATTGCGTGGCACCTAAATTAGATAAGGAAAGGAGTGAAGGCAAAGTTTTGTGGGCCAAGGGACAACATTATATGCATTTCACTAGGTGAAGCAATGACTCTACCTGGCACTAGTTTTCATCTTTTTGAATCTACAACAGTAATTCAAAATTGAGACAAATGCTTCAAAGTATATGCACATGGTATTGTTCTCACTCAGCATGGGCACTTGGTGGTCTACACAGCGAGACATTTTTTGACATGGTACAGTATTTGACATAAGATATAGAGCTCTAAGCCATTGTCCAAGAAAGTCGACAATGGAAGCTCTACTCTCTAGGCAAAAAACACTCATCTATGTAAGGTGGCTCGCCTACATGCGGCAACTCCTCAAAATAAAGCCAAAAAAGTTAAGTGCATATTGGGTTGCCTACACTGTCATCTAACCTCCAATCAAGTGTCCTTAATTCCTGCAGATATGAGACATTGAGGTGGCCCCAACAATATGGTAGTTAGCTTGACTTTGCTAACACATTATGTAGTGGTTCTAGTTGGGATGGGGGGACAGGATTTCCGGGATGCAAAAAATTTCCCTAGTTTAGGGATGGTAGGGGGACAGCTAATAAAATAATATATAAAAATTAATATTTAAATATTTGAACTTTATTATATGAAAGTTAGGGTTTAAACTGAAATTAATGTTTTTAGGGTACTTTCAAGATTAGAATTCAATGCATTTGGTAAAAATGACAGCTATTTTAATGTAAAATCGTAAAAAAAAAATATTAAAAAAGTTGGAGATGACTCCTCCAAGACCACAAGTCCATGAAACATTTGGAACGTCCTTGACATCATCAAAATGTAGGGGATGTGTCCCTGCATAGCATTATTTCTAGGTAACTTGAGCATTAGGATGAACTTCTATCACTATGTCATCCGAGATGTCTTTACATTTTGTCAAGAGAACGTGAGAAGAGATCTACGATGCATATTACAATCATTTTGTAGGTCATTTTGGAGTGGAGAAGTTTTTGGTAGTCTTACAATGATATTTCTACAGGCCGAAGATGTGGAATGATGGAAGCAAGGCCTATGCACAACATTGCCAACACCTGAAATTTTTTGGTAATTATTCGCTATGAATTTCTTGTCAGGATTACCTACAACAAAGCATGGTCACAGTTGTGTCCATGTGGTGGTTGACACACATTGCCAAGTTCTTTTAGAGTGTGGGTTAACTTTTGGCTGCCATAGACCATTATACTATTCAAAGACAAAAGTTTATAGAGTGTCTTCTAGTCCACTCTCTGGTTCATGATAGGCACCAAATTGACAAAACCAACAACCTCTTTTCTCAGCTCCTCATTTGTGCTAAGAAATTCCTAGCTTTCCAATGAGAGCCTTCATAATATCTCCCAACGGATTGAGAGATACTTGCCACATTATCTTCTAACTTGATGAATCTTGCTTCTCACTTCCAGTTTGTGGTGGATATGTTTGGTTGCAAGGGAAGCAAATCACCTTCTCCTCTTGTACTAATTCCAGCGGTGAGCATTGATTTGCAAAATTGGACATACCAAAATTGAAACCACCCAAGGAACTCAAATGCTCTATAACCAATCTGATTTATTAGTAGCATATATATTCCATAGCTAATTTGCCATCGCAAATCTTTATCTTTCCAAGAAACAACTTAGATGATTTGGTTGTTCCCTTTTTATTTTCTTAAGAAAACAATCAATTTGTGCTTAGAAATGATTCCTGGAAGTGGTGGTGGAAGCACTGTCTCTCCAAGATTGCCTAAGTGCCATACCCCTTGTTGACGCGAGGTTGAAGAGCGGGCCGAAGACTGAAATGGGGCTTGGTAAATAAAACTCCCAGGTAAGTGTAGGAGCTGGTGATCTCAATCTCTTCCCCTCTATAGAAGAAATAGAAGCTAGAAGTCTTTAGCCCATTGAAGATCATGACCTTGGTTTTACCAAGGTTAACAATCAGCTGTCTGTGGTCGCAAAAGAGGGCTAAGGCATCCAACTGTCTCTGGAGTCCCTTCGTGGAAGAGGCAATAAGGATTACATCATCCGCGAAAAGGAGAATGTAGATCAACCCCTGGTGAAGAAGGCAACCATCCCCCTCTTGGATATGGTCCTTGAGAAAGTCCAATTCATCAATATAAATACCAAACAAGGTAGGCGAGAGGGGGCAACCCTGTTTAACCTCGATGGTGCTCTTGATGAAATCCGAGAAACTGACCGAAGTGTGAAGGCGGCCCAAAACCTCATCATATAGGTGCATTATGGTGGCAAGAAGAGTTTTAGAAATGCCGATGTCTCTAAGTCTACGGAAAAGAGCCTCCCGTGGCACCGAGTCAGAGGCTTTCCGAAAATCCACGAAGCAGCAGAAAACCCTGGAGGAGTGGTGGCATGCCTCCTCAATAATGGCTCAAAGGGTGAAGATATGGTCTATGGTCTAGTAAGCGAGTCGGAAGAGAATAATGGCTTAGCTGGCTAATTTTAATAACTTTCGCTATCCAATTCAGATCATTTATTAGCTTTTCAGATTCATTGTTCTTGTTCTTTGGTTTTATTTAAGTGCCATTCAGTTGCCTTTCATATTTTCTTTTGTCCATATTAATTGTTTCTGTATCGGCTACTTCTTATATTGGGTGTTTCAACATCCTAATAACTGCGTTTGATGACAGGGTAGAATATTGAAACATGCTGGAGATCTAACAGCAGCTGCTGCATTGGCAGATGAAGCTCGGTCTATGGACCTTGCAGACCGATATATAAATAGCGAGTGTGTTAAGCGCATGCTTCAGGCAGATCAGGTATAAACTAAAAATGCTCTCAGCAATACAATGTATTGTTATTATTGTATATATTTTAATACTATGGAACATCAGGGAAGCTTTAACTGGGGCTTCACTCAAGGGAAGATGCTTATCATCTATTGATTATTTCTAATTTTCTTGCATTGTGGGTTAAAGTTCTAAACCATTTAATGGATTTTTCTTACAATGAATTTTAAGTCATAAAACCGTATGTTTTGAAGGTGGAAATGGCTGAGAAGACAGCTGTACTTTTCACAAAGGATGGTGATCAGCACAATAACTTATATGATATGCAATGCATGTGGTATGTTTACAGTTGTAAAATTTGTATCAAATAAATCACATGTGGTACTGTATGAGTAATAGTGTAATCTCTGATATTAATAGTCTTTTCCTACACAATTGAATTCAGGTGGTATGCCACATAGCGGTTATTAGTTATTTCTTTCAGATTGAATGGTAATCTTTTTCGAGCAGGTATGAACTGGCTTGCGGGGAGAGTTTCTTCAGACAAGGCTCCCTTGGGCGAGCTTTAAAGAAGTTCTTGGCAGTAGAAAAACATTATGCTGATATGAAAGAAGACCAGTTTGACTTCCATTCTTATTGCTTGCGGAAGATGACCCTTCGTGCATATGTCCAAATGCTGAAGTTTCAAGATCGTCTACATTCCTTCCCCTTCTTTCATAAAGCTGCAGTTGGTGCCATTAGGTCAGTTTGCTTTTGGGTTCTTATAGTTCCATTTTATTGTGCCCCATGTCTTTATAATGCTAATAATTGATTATCGTGCTGGTAGCTAGTGCTTTTCTTGCATGTGGACTATGCACCTGGTATACAACATTGTTAATGTTGTTAGATATTTCCTTAAGGCACAACAATACAGGTTTTCTTGCCTGATGGACCAGTGAACTATCAGAATGTCAAATTTGTAGGGGTTCTACAGCCATTGTGGTTTGAACTTAGGTTTTTTGCATGGTGACTCTCCCACAATTCATGGACACTGCATTTGAATTTCTAGTCCTTTTGATCCATATTTGTTGCAAATTGATAAGAAACATAAACACCACAGGATCTTTTGTTTGTGAATCAATGGACAATTGGACCATAAAAGTCATGAATTTTTTAATAAGGAGCCGTTTAAATTTTTGTGGGATTGAACTTTGGTCATATTTCCATTCTTTTGCTTTATCTTTCCTAGTTGCCAGGTTATTCTGACATGTTTGTGTTTTTTTTCAATATTAAAGTCTTTTGGAATGAGCTACATCATTATTTAGTGCTCAATCAATAGAATTTTTCTTATACAAATGTCCGTCACTATGTTCATATTCCAATTTTGTTATGGATTGGCCTTATTACAAGAATACCAAATATCTTGACATTTTAATCTAAATTCCTGTATTTCGTAATTCTTGGCATTTAACACGTATATGTCATTTCATTCATGTTTATTTCCTTCGTGTATTTGGGACTAACCATACCAATTCTATTGCATGTTCAGTACGACCTTTGTGAGACCAATGAATAAGCCATGGTCTATGTTTAAATATGTACTGATCTGGAGTACTTGAAGTCTCTCGCATGGTTTGTAATTGTTGAGTCTTATATGGATTGCAGTTATGGATTTTTATTCGAAGTCATGCTATTTATACAATTTTATCCAAATGTAACTGCGAATGCATACATAAGAATGCACTTTTTTTCTTTTTTTTTTTTTGTGTTGTTTCCATCTGTGTCATATAGTTGATTGTTGCTTTTGCTGTATGTCTTGCTTATAATAGTGTTTTCATTTATATCATATAAAGGCTAAGCTACATTTTTGGTTTGGCTATGGGTTTTGGGTATTGTGAATTGGGTATATATATCCTAATAAACAAGAATAAGTACATAATATGCAGATACTAGAAAAAGGGGGTTTTATGTCAATAATAGAAAACTAACATTTTATTTAGATAAAAATAAATAAAAACTAGTGGTGATTTTTTTTTATAAATTTAAAAATAAAATAAAATTACATGAGATATCTGAACAGGATGATCGTGATCTATGCTAACATGGAGTTGAGGGAATCGCCGGATGAGGAGGAGAGGGCAACCATGACCTACTGTGAATGAAGGGGTAGTGTTACCTATGTGTCTTACTTGTTAGACACGTTTGTGAAAATATGAGAATAAAATTAATGATACTGTTGGACATAGAGATCATTCTATGGGGGTGTTCCAATCTAGCAGAGTCATGGTTGTTGTAGAATCAATTTAAGCAGGCTCTGGTGGGCGAGGTCTTTGAGAAGGCCCTCCATGATAGCTCCTTGGCGTCCCTCAGCTTTTCTCTCTTCAATCAAATCTGGTTTTCATGACCCTCTGTATTGAGACGGTCCAAGGGACCTGTCAAAGTCAAAAGCTGAAAAATTAAAACAGAAATGTAAAAAATTAAAGAAAACAGGCAAAAAACATGCGGGTTTGACCCACATATACCCGTGTTCTTCAGCAGAAAAGCCTGGGCATATCTAGAAGACTAGAACGTCCTGGGCGTACTCAGGGCTGAATACTCAAACTGGATACGTCCTGGACTGGTATAGAGGGATTGGTAGCGAACCTGGCTACTTAGTATTTTAGGTAGGCACTGCAATGTTTGAGGCTGGAAGGAGGATTCAAATAGGTCAACTAAGGTTAACGTAAAAAGAAAATGAATTAAACAGTTCAAGACCAATATAAAACCATGAAATCAAATGGAATAGTCATCTGTCAAGCAAATCCTGATAATCAGATGAAAAATGGAATTGAAAATGAACAGATACTTAAGTTAAAAGTGTAGCTTTAAGAAGAATGCAACTTTGATTGTACTGGTCAAATCAACTAATGATACATGTCAAGGCTTTTAGGTTGGTTACTTGGCAAGCTGATCTCAGAATTGTCTGCAAAATCTAAAGGTTGCATAGCATCTTAGCTGTGATACTTGTACTTTCCTTCCATAAAATGGCCCTCTTTACGATTGAGAGCCAATCTACATTTGAGGCCAAACAGTCACAAATAAATGGTTCCGAATGAAATCTTTTGATAACATAGGCAGGCATTGGGAACTGATACATGTTTTTGAGTCACTGGATTAACATTAACAACACTATTAGTTTGTGTTAAATAGCTATGTATGCAAGGTAAATCTAGAGATAAATGTGTGATATTTTAAGTTAAAATTTGTAGGTTTTCTTCTCTACATTTGGCCAATATAATTAAATCCATATTGAAAATTTGATTCCGACAATGGAGGGTCAATGATTGGCCATAAACCCATGGCTTATTCATGTATACTATTTCAAGCATATTGGAGGCAAGAGTAAAAGTGGCTTAAGGTGAGTGATTTTTCTTGATTATTATTGAGACAAGGAATTGTCTTTTGCTTTTGCATTGGATTTTTGCTAAGTAGCCAATACGGCACCCCTAGGGCACCTGGTACTGATACGGGTACGGCCTGGATATGTGCCCGGAAATGGCCCTGGATACGGCTAAGCAGGTCTGGATACGGTCGGGTACCAGGCCGTATGCTGGCATTTCCAGGCCCAAAACTGTTCTTTTTTTCTAGTTTAATTCTTTTCTAGTTTAATTTTTTTTCTAGTTTAAATTCAATATATCATTACAGCAGAATTTACAGTTTTCATAGCACCATTACTCTACAGAAGGTACAGTTTAAATTTAATATATCATTACAGCAGAAATTACAGTTTTCACAGCACCATTATGCTACAGAAGGTACTAAATACAAGCCATCATAAACATGGATAAACATAGTATGTATGAGATAAATCATAAATGTAATAAACATCTCAACTAGATATGGTAGGGAAAAATGAAATTATGAATGTATGAGTAGTTTATTGTGGTTATTTAGCTTGTTTTGTTTTTCAGATGCATAATATGCAGTTAATTCCTATTTAGTAGGCTGGAATTTATATATTTTTTAATTTATATATATATATATATATATATATATATATATATATATATTGTACGGCCATATCCAACGCCATATCCAGGGCCAAATTTTTATTTTCCGTATCCGCGTATTGGATACTTCTTATCCGTTCCCCGTATGCAAAACGTATCGGCTACTTAGGATTTTGAAAGTAAGCTGCAATCCCCTTCATCAAGTCTGGGGATAGTCTCAAAATTTCATTTACTGTTCCATCATAGAATGCACAGTTTCTCTCTGATTGGTATTATCTCTAGATATAAGTTTTATCTGGAAGGATGTCCAGTTATCCCTATATTATTTAATGGTTTAATATGGTACCATTACTGATTGAAAAATCCGAAGTATATGAAATGTATGAAGTGAAAATGAATTATATTCTACAACTAGAGATTTCACAGTGATGGAAATAAAATGGTCCTTTTATGATTGATTTTGGGTTTCTAATGGATTTATTTTCTACATTTGCAGATGCTATCTGAAATTGTATGATTCGCCTCCGAAGACAACTGTTGAGGAAGAAGCTGGGTTTATGAGTCTTCCCTCCTCCGAAAGGAAAAAGATTAGGGCAAGACAGCGTAAAGCGGATGCTCGAGCCAAGAAGGTCTGTGGATAGTCCTGCCAAACAAATGACAAAGTAGTGTTAGTTTCCCTTGCAAGTTCTTGGCTGTTGATTGTTTTTTCTTCCTTTACTTTTCAGGAAGCTGAGGAAAAAGCTAAGGAAGGTGAAGCAGCTAATGTGGCAGCAGTAAAGAGTGGGAAGAGAGGTTCACAACATTCTAAGGTTGTTGATCTCGATCCTGATGGAGAGAAGTTGTTACAGGTATTTGTGTGTGTTTATTGATTTATCACACATGTGAGTACTTGTTTAAGATTTATTTCAGGAACAAAATCTAAATGGAACTTACTTTTTGCAGGTGGAAGATCCATTGGCAGAAGCAACAAGGTATTTAGGGTTACTCCAAGCACATTCTGGCAGCTGTTTGGAAACACACCTGCTTGCCTTTGAACTTAACATGAGAAAAGCAAAGATACTTCTCACTCTTCAGGTATGCCATTGTGTGTTTTGCGCGAAATAGCATACCAGTTAGCACTTATGATGTTTGCACAGTGTGAGTAATGGTTCGGGATAATGTTCTGTTTAGTTTAATGTAATTGAACTGCTAAATAATTGTTATGAAGTTTTTGTTTTAGTTTGACTTATATCTCCGGAAGTCTATATTGTTTATATAATTTTATATGCACAAATGATAAAGAAAAACTAGATTAATATTTCTAACATTTAAATTAGCAAACACTACAAATTTCAAATAGAGCAGACATCACATACAATATGAAACAATGGAAATTGAATATTGAGGATGATGAAGATAAATTTTAATGTCCTTTAGCCTCACTGTGAGGGATATTTTAATTGAACGAAAGTCTAAATGGATATAATTGATTTATATATTGTTTCTAAAATGAGCCTCCTGCTTCATTTTGAGCAACTGAACTATATTTCTCCCTGATCTCTCATGTGTTTTGCTTTCACGGCTTCTTTTGAATGTTTTGAGTTTGCAGGAGCTTTTGACAGTGTGTGCAAAGGTTTTGAAAGGTTTGTAATCATGAGAACATCCTTCTCTTCATCTGGTTTCATTCATTTAACATTTCTGTTTCTTGCCTTGCACGACTCCATAGTCAGTTTTGAGGTGGAATTATGCTTTTGTCTCCTTCACAGTCACATTTGGGGTGCATTTTCAGCTGGCAGAGGTTTCTAACGGCGTTCACAATCGGCTTTGGACAATTTTCAAGCTGTACACAATTTACACACACTTTGGGACGGTTTTGAGCACTTCCTTGCTTTCACATTCATTTTATGGGATGGGTTTGGGCCCTTACATGCATTCACATTTGACCCTGAGTCAATTCTGAGCTTTAGACTGCTCCCTACAATTGATCCCTGCTCCTTTGAGGACTTAAGTTGCTGCTTGGTTTGACATAGTTGCACACAAGCTTCAACAATAGTCGCTGCCTTTGGTTTTGACTTGGGGGATTTATCCCATAATTGTTGAGGGGATCATTTTAGTGTTAAAATTGAAAAACCCTCCCTTTGTTAAATGGAGTGAAGGCTCCACATAGCTTAACCTTTTTATTATGGCCGAATTCGGCTAAGGTATGCAGGAATTGAATGGTGGTCTAAGATTATGCCATGTGTTGACATTCCGACAGATGAGGGTGCACGAGATTGTGCCACATGGTGCAATCCCGTGAAGTTAGGTGCTCGGATGTCGAGCATAGAGGAAAAAATTGGGTAAGGTAACAAGAATTTGGAGCCCATAGCCAATGAGAAGTTGCCATGTGGCACACGTCCAAAGAGCACGTAGGTAATGAAAAACAATCACGTGGCACACATCAAGAGTACGTAGCCAATGAAAAGCGGCTACGTGGCACCCATTTGGAGAGCTTGGAGCCAATAAGAAGCGGCCACGTGGAACACATTTGAAAGCTCAAGTATTGGGGAATAGAAACATGTGTGGAAGCAAGTGCAGTGACTTGGAGTCAATAGCCAATCACGGATTGCCACGTGGCACCCATATGCACAACTCATAGCCAACCATGGAACCCATTCGAGGAGTCTGTAGCAAACCATGGCCCACCATGTGGCATCCATCCAGAGAGCTCGTAGCCAACCAGAGGTCAACATGTGGCACCACTCACATGTAGTTAGGCATTGGGTAGAGAAGAGAAAAAGCTAGGGGTAAACTCGAAGACCATCAACGGGTTGTGAAGGGGTGGTTTGACAAGAAATCCAATCCCCAAGACTTCAAAGAAGGAGATCTGGTCTTAAGTGGGACAAAGACAGGGTTAAGTCTGGGAGACACAAGAAGTTGGACACTATTTGGAGCAGCCCATACGAGATCACAAAATGCAAAGAAAGCAATGCCTTTGAGTTGGTAAAATTTGATGGTGGGCCGTTCTCTGTTCCAATCAATGGGATATTCCTCAAAGAACACCTAAGAGCCAACTTTCTCTAGAGGTCTACCTCAAGGAACCAAGTTCCCACACATTGGAGGAATTCCTATTGCTGCTGCTGAGGCAACAATCCTCATTTGGTGCTCTTAGGTGCACATTTTCAGCAGCCAACAGTTTCTGGGACCCATGTGTATTCTTGTTGATTAATTTGCAATACTTGTGATCTAAGTCACAAGGTTTGAGTTCGAGTTCGAATTTGACGACGATAAAATTCGATTAAAGTTCGCCAATGAAAAAAGTTCAGGAAAAAATTCGCCATTAAGTTCGACTGATAATTTTTTATTTATTATTATTACAATATTAAAAAATACATCATAGATAAAATTCAACATAACTATAAATTAAAAAGAAACTTAAAAAATATCTTCGAAAAAAATATAAAGAAAACTTTAAAAACTAACCTAAAGGATGAATTTAAATAAAATAAAAAAGAATTAAAAATGAAAACAATTAAAAACAAATAAAATAAAACAATAAAGTCAAAACATAACTAAATCAAACATTATTTAATAGCTCCCGGGCTTTTAACTTTTGAAGTAATTGCAAACAGCGAAAACGAAATCCCTAAACGCGTTGGATATTTCTAATGTCGGCAGCTATCACTATTGGATGCAGAGGTTGAATCTCGGTTTTTCATCCACACACTTCTCAGATGACTTCTCAGTGCTGCCCAGGTTTGTTCATTGCCAGCACAAGGGTGTCTTTGCTGTATCTTCCAAACAAATTCGCCGAATTTAACCAAACATTACTGTCACATGAAAAATGAGGCGAATTTTGATTTCCAAGCCAAAAAATCGGCGAACCTTGTGACATAGCTTGTGATACAAGAACACATACTTTTATGATTTATAACTAAAATTAATTGTGTTCTTATTTTTCCGGTTTTTGAACCATTTGCAAGCACTTGACGACTCCATTATACTCGATTTCTAATTTCCTGTTGCATTGTAAGCATATGAGAAGGATTATGACAAGAGGAAGTGCTATTGAAGGTCAGCCCATTGAATTATTACAACTATCACCCAAGAAAAGGTATAGGAGCAGATCTTTGTAAAGGTCTAAGGTATTTCAGCTTCACCACAAAGATCAATCCACTCCACCCAATATTTCTTCCCATATCCTGAAGCTAATAACCTCTTGCCTTGATGGCTCATCAAAGGAATTACGCCTTCTCTGCCTTCAATACTGGCGGTCCTTCGGTCTTGAATGTTTAGAATGATATCCTAGCTTCGGCTCTTAAAAGTCTCTCATATTTCACTGCTGAAAATCAGGCTAACCCCATTGATCATATCAAAGATGTTGCTCATATGTCTTCTGTCCATCGTGTTACCCAAATTGATGTTGCAATGAAATTGTTAGCCTCTTCCCTAAAAGGCAAAGCTCTCACCTGGTATAGAAACCTCCCACTGAATTTGGAGAAAAGTTGGAGAGGCAATTTCAAGACAAGAGTGAAAACTTGTCACTAATGGAACAATTGACTTCCATAAAGAGAACACCAATAGAAGCATTGTTTCATTTCAACTTCATATTTTAAAGGACATGGGACATGATTCCACTCTTGGTAAGGCCTTCACTTTATATTGCTTTCGTATACTTCTTGAAAGCTTTAAATTCTGATCTAGCAATCACGATACAGTCCATGGGTGGAGCAAACCCCCCTGATGCTTATGATGTTACTATTTTAGCTGAGAGTAGTCCGATTCAAGCAAGAAAGTTAGACCCAAGACCCCCTATGCATTTGTTTCCTAAGATAACACCCTCTGTTCAAGGTCATCGCCAACCCCTTGTAGTTCAACTACTTGTTGCCATACCTAACACTTTTGCAAATAAGTTGGACAAGATCAAAAATCTGTAAAAAAATCTGGCTAATGATATGATTGTCATGAAGAGACAACACGCTCAACCTACTCCTACACCCTTTCAGTCCTATAACCTTTCTTGCCAACAAAATGGAGCTCATCCTCAAGGTCAAATTGTTCTTGCTTAGCCTCAGCAGCTGCATCCTGTCATTACTAATCCATGCAGAGCATTAGTTCTCATGCAAAACAATCTAGCTGAAGAAATGAGATGGTACTACCCTTGTGCACAACCCCATGACTCCAACACTTGTCTTAATGGGACCTTGGGTCAGATATTGAAAATACAAAGTTATTTGGTGCAACCAAATCAAGATCCAAAGCCACCTCACAACTATCTACATCAGTAGTTAAGGAAAGATTGGTTTATTGAAGCAAGGGATACCTGTTTGTGCAACAAATCAGAATGAAGATAACTCTCATAAATCCCAAGTGCAATCAAATTATAACACTAGGGAAAAGAAGAGACTCTTGGAGTTTGATACACAAGAAACTTCTAAATTCAAAGTCACCTAATCAAGATGGAGCGATCACCCTAAAGTTCCGGTAGCAGAGATCCAAATAAAATTTCTGAGACATACACAATGTGTAGACCCTTGCTAAGAAATTGTAGCCAAATATGTACCAACCTAGAATTGAGAAGCCAATCAGATATTTGATTTCTTACAATCTACAAAATTATACACCAACATTATTTGATATTATGAAACAAATGAGGAAGAAAAATTTCAATGTCTCCATGTGGGATGCTCTGGAAATACCTGGTGAGATGGACTTACTCCAAGAGGTAGTAAGATGTTCATATCAGTCCCAAAGGCTCAAATGGTGGTGAATTCAGTACCAATTAGCCTCTACCAATCTAATGTGCCTGAAGTAAGTTGTGTACCAAAGCCTCTTTCATTTTATGTGTCCCTGATTATTGGCAAACATCTATTTCACAATTGCATGATTTATTCTGGTGCTAGTTCTATTATGCCTAAGAAAATTGTTGATACTTGAGGATTAGTATATACCCTTGTCTATAAAGGAGTTGTCTAACTTGATGGAACTGTTGTACAAGCAGGAGCCATAAAAGGCCTAAATGTCCAACTTGATGGTACTGTTGTACAAGCAGGAGTCATAAAAGGCCTAAACTTGACCATACACGCTTGCCTCAACATTACAATTCTTAAAGACATTTCATTCATTGACCTTCGTGTTGTTTTTTTCATATGTTTGTCTAGAGACTTCACTGCGACAGTTGAGGGGTACTTATCCTTTGATTGCTCTTACATGCGTCTAAAGACAAGATATGGTGCCAAAATAACAATTAGAGCTGAACCTATCTCTCATTTCCACATTGAGACTTATGATCCAAGCCCTGTTGAAGTAAATTGTGCCATAACCTCTGAAACTGAAGAATGTTGAACCTCGTGAACCTAGAGAAAAAATTCCAAATGAACAACTAAATGAGTAGGCTCAAGAGAGTGTAATGTCCCCCTTTTCAGAATTAATTAATTCTTGATGCATAACACCTATTCTTATTGTTTTCAGTAGGCTAAGAGAAAATTAAAGAGGGAAATAAATTAGTTTAAGTGGTCCAAGAGTACTTTTATATTTTAATTGGAAAAAGGACACTTAAACTATATTGTTAATCCAAAAATAGCAGAATTAAAATAAAAATAATAATATAATGATGAACTTATATTATGGAGCACTAAAGATAGAATAATAATTAAATAAAGCATTATATTATGGGGCGCCAAAGATAGAATGGGCTGCATGAGCATCAAGATCTTATTTTTTCGGATGGAGCGCCAACATGGGAGAGAGGATAAAGCAATTATATATTGCCCATTCCTATTTTTAGAAGGGGGCACCGACTTTGAAGAAGGCCTTGAAAGTTATAAAGGCAGATTTGGGGTTTATTATTACATATATCTTGGAAATTTATCAACTACTTCATTGTTTGCAAGTAGCTTCCATTTCTGCATCAACAATAGAGGACGAAAAACCCTCAGTTGCATACAAATCTGAGGATGGAATCCCTCACATCTTTGCTTGGCAATTCCATTTAGGGGTTGTAGTGTCATTGAGGGTACAAGTGTTCATCCAGTTGAGCTAGGGCTTCATATTCAGTGTTGTTTTAGCATCCATAACAAGTACAACTAGGACACCCCCCTTTGAGAACGAATTTCAGTATTGGCACCATATCTGAAAGTAGTTTCCAGTAAAGCAGTTTGCATATTTTTGTCTTTTGTGAGGAAAATTGTATTAAGCCATTCTAGTGATTTTATTAAAGTTGATTTGAAGTAAATAAATAAATTCGGTTTTCCTACATACCGCAGTTGCTTTTTTTATAAAAAAATCAGATTATTGCAGCTTTCATAGAAGTCAATTTTTTTTAATGCTGCCCTAGGGTTGAAAAGATATCCAGATTTGTTAGAAAGTATTTTTCAGGGATATTATAGAGAGATGGAATATTGATCCGTATGACACATTTGAAGAGGCTGGCTCGGGCATGGATTGCATTGAAGAGGAAAACAACCACACTCCCAACTTGCTAATAGAGGATGAAGACTTGGAAGGCTTGTGGGAGATGTATTTTGATGGATCAAAGTGCAAGATTGGTGCTGGTGCAAGAGTTGTTTTTATTTCACCTAGAAAAGGGAAGACTCCCTTTTCGTATAGACTCCAATTCAATTTCACCAATAATGCAGTTGAACATGAAGCTCTGGTCCAATGACTGCAAATTGCCAACAGGAAAGGGCTGAAGAAGTTGATGATTATTGGAGATACGGAGCATTATTCATCATGCAAGATCTCTATGCTCTGCTAAGAACCCCTTACTCAGAACCTATAAGGATAGAGTGTGCGATCTCTTAGAGGATTTTGATGCAATCAACCTCCAAGCTGTTCCAAGAAGGCAAAATGTTGAAGTTTCTAGAACATTCATTGGAGCACAATTTGATCCTCCTAGGGATCTCCTTAAGGATTCAAACCAGCATGTGAAATTGGTAATTAGAGCAGTAGTGCTTGATAATGACTGTCATTGGCAGATTTTTGAGATTGACAAACAAATTTTCAATTTTATTCAACAAGAGGCAAAATAGATTTTGGCATATAGAGCCTGACTATAGCCAAGCCTATATATTAGATATCAACTTAGCCAGCAGAGGGTGTTTATGGTTATGGTTTGCTATCTATATATGGCGATCTTGCCAATGATTTTTGGAGATACGGAGCTGATTATTCATCAAGTAAGATCTCAATGCTCTGCTAAGAATCCCTTATTCAGAACCTATAAACATAAAGTGTGTGATCTCTTGGAGGCTTTTGATGCAATCAACCTCCAAGCCGTTCCAAGAAGGCAAAATGTTGAAGTTTCCATAATGGCATTCATTGGAGCACAATTTGATCCTCCTAGGATTCTCCTCAAGGATTCAAACTAGCATGTATAATTGATAATCAGAGTAGTAGTGCCTGATAATGACCGTCATTGGCAGTTTTTTTGACACTGACAAACAAATTTTCAATTTTATTCAACAAGAGGCAAACTTCTCTCAAGACTTGCAACCCATATTACAAGAAGACTATGGTGATTAGATCATCCAATTGAAGACAAACAAGTTGCCAAAGGGGTTAGTCATGTTGGAAAGTGCATTCACACATGACGATTGGTACAAAGGGGAAAAAAGAAATATGAAGATTAAAGATGAAGACTACCATAAGGTGGCCATCTCCCCTAGAAAACAAATCAAGTTAGGCTAGGTATGCACTCTAAAACAACGAGTATTATGATGACTTCAAAGGATACATCCCTGAAATTATCAAACACACTATTGAGTTGTCTCTTAATGCCAAACTTGTGAGGCAAAAGAAAAGGCCAGTTAACTCCAGAATTGAGCCCCTCATGAGAAAAGAATTGACTAAGTTAGTTGAGGCCAATATCATTTTTCCTATCAAGCGTTCCTCTTGGGTTGCCAATCTAGTCCTGATGAGGAAAAATAATGGTGAAATTAGGCTATGATTGGACTTTAGATAAGATAAATATATTGATGTCCAATGAATGACCACAAAGTAGACTCCAGAAAACACTTTGTAGAAATAAAGCAGGAGAACCAAAAGGTACCCGAGAAAGAAGAATACAAAGCCAAAGAAGCTGGCAGAACCAGAGAGAGCAAACCCAAGAACCCAAAAGCGGCAGTGGAAATTCAAATAAGAAGAGGGAAGGGGAAGATGACCAAAGAAGACAGAAAGGGAGAAGCAATGAGGAAAGTCTATCAGGGGATGATAGATTCCACTCTCCTAATATTCAAGGCTGATTGGTAGAAACTTTGGATGGAGTAACGACTGGATGAAGAGGCGGTAGGACGCCTACAATGTTGTTGTCTAGACACTGTACTATATATCGAAGGCCTGGTAGATCGAGTCTGTCTCCTAGTGCAGGGCCTAGTGTGGGCCTATGTAAGATGGCTTGGGGAACTATGGATGGTTTCCCTGGGCCAAACAAATTTGGAGTAAGAAGCGTAGGTGGCATCACCTTGGTGTTTGATGCCTTTCACTGAAGGTAGCACCGTGAAGAAGGAAGTGATCGACTGAGACGAATTTGGTCTAGAATGTGGTTGAAGAGTGTGCTCACGAAGCCTCATAGCCTCTTGTATGTATAAAGCTAGGCACTTTAGAGACCTAAACAAAGTTTCCCTTAAAGATCATTACCCCCTGCACTCTATGGATTAAAATTTGCAAGTGATGGCAGTGTCCGAGAGATTCTCATTATTAGATCACTTTTCAGGTTATAATCATATTCTTGTCCAAGTGTTTAATCGGTATAAAACAACGTTCACTATTAAATGGGGAACATATGCCTATGGGAAGATGCCGTTCGGTTTGTCCAATGCCAGTGCCACCTTCCAAAGAGCCATGGATTTGGATTTCAAAGGACTGACAAATGATGTCATTTTAGTTTACCTTGATATTACTGTTTTTTCCAAAGAGCAAGAGGGTCATTTGGATCACCTTGAATAAACTTTCAGCAGATGTAGGGAGTTTGGTGTATCCCTCACAACTCGAAGAAATGTATATTTCCTGTCCATGAAGGTAAAATTTTAGGCCATGTTGTGTTAAAAAAGGGCTTAGCCATAGTCCCCGACAGGATTACAACCATCTTGGCCTTGTCTTTCCCTTCTCGCAAAAAGGCACTTCAATCCTTGGTAAAATAAACTCTGCGAGAAAGTTCATCACTAGCTTTGCAGGATTGGTGAGACCCATTACTCTAATGTTGAAAAAGGGTTGTGACTTCAAATGGACACAATAGGGAAAGATCAATTTTGAGAAAATTAAACAAGTCATAGCTATGGCACCCACTCTGATTAATCCAAGTTTTGATAAGGATTTCATTCTCTATGCATTTGAAGGGATGCGTAGCATTGCAGCCATTTTAGAACAAGAAAATCAACAAGGTTTGGAACAACCCATTGCATTTGCAAGTCAAACTCTCAAAGATTGTGACCTGAAATACCCTTGTATATAATGTATTTTCCCTTTTTGTTGTTTCTTTGTTTTGTGTTTTCCTTTCCATTTTGTTGTTCCTCGTCTTCTTGTTGCAACTCTAAGCTAAATTTGTAAATCTGAAGTGCCTGCCCAATTTTGCTAATTAGAGGTTGGTAAGAGGCACCTGTTTCTCTTGCAAAGAATTGGTTTTGCACACTTTACATATTTCCTATGAAATATGTATGATTTGTCATTTTGTACATAAGTTTTGCGAGTCGCTCTTTTAGGGAGTTGTTTGGAGGCTGCTATTTTTAGAGTTCACAAGAGGAGTTGGAGGAAAGATTTATGACATTTCTAAACTCTAGATGTAGAGACTTCAGGTGCTCTAGGCAGACTCCATGCCTAATGTATTTCCAAGGCAACTTTTTTTTCATTTAGTAGGCAAATGACCCTTGCGAGTTGCTAGAAATGCTGCCAAAACAAGCCTCTTGCTTCATTTTGAGCAACTGAACTATATTTCTCTCTACTTTCTCACTTTTTGCTTTCACGGTTTCTGTTATTTTTTTTCAGTTTGCAGGAGATTTTGACAGTGCGTGTAGAGGTTTTAGAAGGTTTGGAATCATGAGAACACCCTTCTCTTCATTTGGTTTCGTTCATTTGCCATTCTTCCTCTATTTCTTGCCTCGCACGGTTCCATAGTCAGTTTGGGGGTGAAATTATGCTTTTCTTTCCTTTGTAATCACATTTGGGGCGTGTTCTCAACTAGAAGAGGTTTGTAATGACTTTCATGGTTGACCTTGGACAATTTTCAAGATTTACACATTTTGCACATGCTTTGGGAGGGTTTTGATCTCTTCTTTGCTTTCACAATCAACATTTGGGATGGGTTTGAGCCCTTGCACACATTCGCAACTAACCTTGAGTTAATTTCGAGCTTTACAGTGCTCTCTACAGTTGATCTTTTCTCATTTTAGGACTTAAGTTACTGCCTAGTTTGAAACAATTGCACACAAGCTTCAACAATGGAAGCCGCCTTTGGTTATGACTTGGGGGATTTATTCCACATTCACTGAGGGGAGCATTCTAGTGTTGAACTTGAAAAATGCTCCCTTTGTTAAGTGGAGCGAAGGCTCTAAATAGCTTAACCTTTTTGTTAAGGCCATAATCGTCTAAGGCACGAAGGAAATGAAAGGTGGCCCGAGATCATACCATGTGTTAGAATTCTGATGGATATGAGGGTATACGGGATTGTACCACATGGCACAATCCTATGAAGTCAGGTGTTTGGATATCAAACGTAGAGGAAAAATTGGCTAAGGCAAAAAGATTTTGGAACTCATAGCCAATGAAAAGCCGCCACATGGCACATGTCCAAAGAGCCTGTAACCAATGAAAATCGGCGACGTGGAAGACATCCAAAGAGTCCAAAGAGCTTGTAGCCAATGAAAAGTGACAATGAGACACCCATTCGAAGAGCCGTAACCAATGAGAAGTGGCATGCATTCGGAAGTTTGGGTGTCAGGGAATAGAATCAGGCGTGGAAGAGAGTGAAGAGACTAGGAATTTGTAGCCAATCATGGATCGCCACGTGGCGCCCATCACCTAAGTTTGTAACCAATCATGGATTGCCACATTGCACCCATTTATAGAGTCTGTAGCCAATCATGGATCGCCTTATAGCATCCATCCTAGGAGTCCGTAGCCACCCATGTGGCACCCATCTAGGGAGCCCGTAGCCAACCAAAGGTCGACACGTGGTGCCACTCATGACAGTCGGATGCAGGTTAGAGTAGAGAAAAAGATGGGTAAAGTCCAAGACCATCAGTGGGCTGTGAAGAGGTGGTTTGACAAGAAAAATCCCCAAGACTTCAAAGAAGGAGATCTAGTCCCTAAGTGGGATGAAGACAAAGCTAAGCATGGTAGACGTAAAATTTTTGGCACTATTTGGAGCAGCCCATACCAGATCACAAAATGCAAAGAAAGTAATGTCTTTGACTTTGGCAAAACTTGATGGTGAGCCGTTGGCCTCCCAATCAATGGGATATTCCTCAAACAGTTCATGAGAGCCAACTTTCTCTGGAGGTCTACCTCAAGGAGCCAAGTTCCCACACCTTGGAGGCATTCTCATTGTTGCTGCTGAGACACCAATCGTCATTTGGTGCTCTTGGGGGCACATTTTCAACAGCCAGCATTTATATTGTACAAGTATTCTGATTCATATAACATATTCATTGTGAGGACTCACGGGAATGGGAAAATGCTTAATGACATTGATTCAAAGTTTAGTTGACATTCCAACATGACTGTCTTTAATCTGCTGCTTTGGAATAGTTACTACACCAGGTTTTCTTCTTATGATTATTCATCTTAATATGAAGACTGGATATCAAGGAATCTCACCTGCTATGATTTGTGGGGAAGCATGCAAATTTATCATACATTTTGCGAGTTCATAAGATAGTGATATTGGAATATTAGGCTTTAGTTAGTTATTAGCTACACGTTTACTAATATTCGGTTGTAACCATCAACCACATTGTAACTATCTTTTGCATAATAAAATGATGGACACAATCTCCAAAGTTGCAATCCGCCTTCTTTATTTTTCCTTGTTCACGTATACCAACAAGTGAGAGGATAGAAATTTGTAGAAACAGAAACAATTCTGGGAAACAAGGTAGATATGTATTGAGACTAATTTTTGAAATTGAGGGAGATTTTTAGCTTTTGAATTCAATGACATCAATTCTTTTTGAGATTTATTCAGTACTCCAACTTTATCAAGAGAAATAAAAGGAAAAGATGTGTTGAATATGCAAAAGTAGAAAATAATGGTTGGCATAACAATGCATAACATTAGCAATTCAATTGATGCCATACAAAATAGACGTGATAACACAATGATAGAAGAAACTATTTTCTTGTGTCAAATCTGATGTTCTGATTAGAGAGGATATTCTGGATAAAATTATAAAGAAACATCAGTGAACGGGTGCAAATTGATAGATCAATTGCTCTTAGAATTGTACAAATTGCTAGGAGATCTAGATTCTAGACAAACAATTCATAGCATAAGCATCAAACGTTTGTATCAATCAAGGCTTTAAAATGCCCTGACAAATAATCTCAGAATCTATATTTTACTCACTGTTAACAAAGGTAACCATACTGTCAAGAAATAATATAAATATTGTACTGGGAAAGGTAAATGAAAGGAATCTAGGAAAGTGGCTGATTGATCATTTCAGCTTTAATCTTAAATATGCAAGACTCATTTTTTATGTTCCAGTAGAGCTTCTAATGCAGTGAACTTCCACAACCTTTGAAAAATTCAAAAGAGGGGTGTTAAGTCATTTTAATGAAAATTGTGCAAGGAGCATGCAGGATAGAGATCAACATACCAGCACACAAACTGAAGTCGATTATGGTCATCCTCTGTTGTTTATCTTTCGGTACAAAGCAGGCTTTGATAGATGAAAACAGAATGCTAATCATATTGGATCACATGATTTTCCGTGCAATAATTGCAAATGATTTTGTTCCGATGGCTGAAAAACTGCCTTATTCACTGTAGTGGAAAGACCACTTCAGGCCCCTTATAGTTTCTTTGAATAGGTAGGATCAGAAGCAAATGCATCTTGCATCAACCTTGTAGCATTGTTATGAGAGACCGCTAACCAATAAGACATGGCGTATAAGCATTAGAAATGGGCTACTGCTGCCCCATCATTAAATTTTCATAATGGAGGGGATGTAACCTCCAAGTTTCCTGTTGATTGAAACCATGAGATTGCCGATAAGCTGTCACTATGGGTAAGACAACTTTGGGCATCTATTTGGAGTGAGTCATTTTTAAAAAAGTAAAACACAAGAGATAGTGCCATCTTTGTGTAGATGAGCTGTAAGGAGCGTGGGATTGGTCTTACTGACCTTACTTCTTGCAGTTTGATATTTTCTTCTGCTCTTCTGTTGCACTAAATTTCCATCAGAGTTCCTTTGAGTTCTAGATAAATCGAAGTCTGATAGGCATCCTGCATTGGTTTCCTATGTGCTGTAGCTCGACTCTATTAGACAGTGATACTCCAACAAAGAAAAAAGAAAATAATGTCCGATATAGACACAGGTTTGCATTATTACATTGAAGGCAAAAACTGACTTTATTATCTTTCTAGTTTGTAAACTCTATGAACTCAGATGATGTTAGAACAACTTTGGAGTTTAGAATGAAAAGGTGGCTATAATTTATAGTTTTACAGGGACAGGAGTATAGGGGCTAGGATGATGCAGGTTGCAATTTATTGTATGTAATCTGGGGTTATATCATGAGATTGTGTGACTTGAGGGATAGATTTAGAATTTTTTTATTGTAAATCGATTATAAAAATATTAATACAGCTTATGCATTGAAGCTATGTGGACTACCATAGAGGTTAGATATAAAACTAGCCTCTGTGGACTACCATGGAGGCGAGATATAAAGCAAGCCTTACATTTCGAATCATACCTTGAACAAGAGCCTCATTAACTAACTATAGTTACATGGCTGCTACTAAACATCTATTATTTTATGCTTGAAGTATTTTTTGTCAACTCTTTTTGCATGTGGCATTGGTATTAAACAATTGGCATTGAACTTCATTTTGTTTTGATGCTTGTGGCAGGCTGTTAAGCGACAGCTTAGGGTGGATCCAGATGATCAAGAGGTTCATCGGTGTTTGGTATGCACTTGCCTTCAAAATTTGTTTTGGTTTATTTAAAAATACAATATATAGATTTTTCTATGGTTCATTGATTCTGTAAGCCTGTTGTCTTGTAGCACTCTCCCATTACACTACTAATTTCTCTCCTGAAAGCAAGTGTACCTTTTTCAAATTGCGTAGAAAAGTTATCAAGTCACTTAAAAGGATACATTCTAATGAAAATTTAGTACTGTTTGAAATGGTTACCTTTCTGTGCTTTTTCTTTAATACCAGATTTGTATTTCTTTGTATTCAGGGGACTTAATTCCTTGGTATTTGATCAATTAGGTATTTAGACTGACAGTTTTATTTTAGTTTATATCTAGTAGGCACTGTGTGATGTATATTTTGTTTACTATAAAATGTCTTAGAAATTATGAATCAATTTTTCAGATTTTACTTTCTAATTCTGTAATACATTGCACATATTTTCTCATGCACATTTATTTTAGGGCAACATACATATGAATGTGAGTCATAATCATCTTGTTCACCCGTAACTGTATAATATTATATTAGCATCTACATTGGTTGTAATACACTATTGCATTGACTGACCTATGACACATTGGATCTGATAGGTCTGTGCTGAAAGAACTACATGGTTTGACATGTTGAGTTTTCTACCATATCAGCCTATTTTTAGTCAAAATTCCTTTATTATTTCCTTGCATTCACGGGACTTATATCCTTGGTATATGATCACTTCCTTGCATTCATGGGACTTGTTTCCTTTTATTTGATAGCTTAAATATTGAGGCTGAGTTCTATTCTAGTTTATATTTTCTTGGCGTTTTGTGATATATATTTTGTATTATGATAATTTGGTTTTCTCTAAAATGTACTAGAAATTAGGAATCAAATTTTCAGATTTTAGTATCTACTTTCTACTTCTGCAATACATTGTAGATGTTTTCTGATGTACATTTATTTTGGGACTCTAACTCTGACTGCCAAATGAATATGCTTCATTAATCATCTTGTTCACCCACGACTATGTAATATTGTATATGTATTTACATTGTTTTTAATCCACAATTACATTCTCACTGACCTGTGACACATTGGATGTGATTGGTCTCTGCTGAAAGAACTCAGAAGGTTTGACATGTCAAGTGTTCTATCATGTCTGCCTATTTCTATATTATATCTTAGTCACCAACCAGGCCTGGGCTTGTTAAGGCAGAGTCAAGATGGACTCGACATGGTGCAAAACTTGTCACCTGGAAAAACTCATCATCAAAACCCAGCCAGAGATGACAAATTAAAAAGCATAAAGCTTTATAAAATTTCATGAAAAACTGACGATTTTTTCTTCTATGACAAATTGTCACAGATATAAAATTGGCATAATTTCATGCCAAATTAAGCACCAAATAACCAAATGTATATCAAATACTTGGATCAGGTAAATGCTATGCCACAAGGTGCGTGTTCGTGTTCAAGTTCGGTGACGATAAAATTCAGATGAAATTCGACGACGATAAAATTTGGGAAAAAATTCATGATAAAATTCGACACATAAATTAATTTTTTATAATATATGAAAAGAAATTTTAATTTTTAATATTATATAAATTATAAATTGATTTTTTATATTTTATATTTAATAATAAATATCATTTATTGTAATATATTTTAAAGATTATAAATGTTTGATCTTTTTTATTTAAATTTAAAAAGGGTAAAAAATTAAAACATAAATGTAAATCTAAAGTTATATTAAACTAACCTAAACCATAAAACATAAACTAAATACATAAACGTAAACATAAAAGCTAAAGTTCAAATGTAACCTAAAACATAAACGTAAACATAAAGTTAAAACTAAATAATAAAATAAAAAATTAAACTAAATACATAAACTTAACCTAATGAGCTAATACCCAACCCACGACCCAACCTAAACGACAATGGCGGCGAATGAACTGGCGACTGGAGTTTAGCAAATGGAGTCTACAGTCTCCTGCGAACCGGTAAAATGCAATCTTGACTGTGTTTACAGCTGTTTGGTGGTCACTCACAGGCTTCACACAAACAGGTACGAATTTTATGGCAAATTTAACCGATTTTTTGGTTTTGTTACCTGGGACGGGGGGACGGCGGGACGGGGTTTCCGGGACGGCAAAAAATTTCTAAATTTTGGGGACGGCGGGGGGACGGCTGATTAAAAAATATATAAATATTTAAAATAAAAAGATATAGTGACTAAATTATATAAATAAGCTGAAATAAAACCATTTGAGATTTAAATAAGGTGAAACTTGAACTCATAAACATCAAATACACTATAATATCAATATGTTAATGTCATAAATTGAAAATTCATAATACATATTTGAATTTTGAATATGAGACAAGCTGAAATTTGAAATTTCAAATATATTAATATTACAAAATATAAAAGTAAAACCATTCTAAAATACGATTGATCAAGTGACAATAGCTAATATTCATATCATTAATCTCATAGCCAAATACACCAACAATTGTCTATTGTCAATATTACAAAAAAAGAGGACAACTACAAGTATCAGCCTAAAAATCAGAATCTCCATCTGAAGCAATATCCATGAACTCCTCCTCGCTGGTACTAGCATCCTCGTCCTCAAAGGTAAGCCCAATCAATCCTCGCTGCACAGTGTTGTCCTCTTCAACCTGCCTCGGCTCCTCGGGATCTACATCCCACCGTAATGCTGGAGTCTGTTTGTACTCAGGTGTCTTGCGATCTATAAGACGCAAAGCACTGTGTACAGCTACAAGCTTCTCCGCTCTCGCAGAGGTAAGCCTATTCCTCTTAACAGAGTGTATCCAACCATACGTAGACCAGTTCCTCTCAGAGGCAGAGGAGCTAGAAACCTGGGAAAGGAGGCGAATGGCAAGTGGTCGCAGCAATCCTGGAAGCCCATACAGTCGCCACCAACTCACTGGTTTCTCCTGTGCTAATGTTACCCTGTCTGCCTTTGCTGATGTTTTGTACCCATCGAGTTCAGTGAAGTCGAGCCACTCCATTCTGATCTGTGAAGCCTCTTGTGGAGTGTACATTTTTTTAAAAGCCTTCATAAGGCCCTTCTTCACCTCATCATCATCCAATGGGACAACTCTGCCTGGCCTCTCCACATACCATTTGGGATTCAGTGCATACGCAGCCATATGAAGAGGAGTGTTCAACTTCTCCCATCTCCGCTGAATAATGGGCTGTATATGTTCATTATAGAACTCCAAAGTGGGGTCCCTCACCCGAATAGCTGCCTTCATTTGCCCAAGCATGCTATCAATGCACTCGTAGATCTCACCAAGATTGGGGCTGTTAGAATCCCCATATTTGATGACACTAAAAACTGGAGCTATAATTGATATGATGTATTTCATATCAACCCAAAATGTTTCCCGCAACACCACTTCCTTCACTCTTTTCCCTTGATCTGTCTTGGACTCACGCCACCTAGTCCAATCCTGTGTCATAATCATAATTTGCAGGGGCTCCTGCAACTCAGACATCCTCTCCAACAAAATAAAATAGGATGCAAAGCGGGTGTCAACTGGTTTCAAAAATTCCTTCTTCGAAAAATTTCGAAAAAGTGCCAATGATGTGTGGTGATTGCATATGAACTTCTGCACATCTCTGGCATCAGTCACTATCTGGTTAACCCACTGAATCTTCCCTATGTCTTTCAGTGCATTGTTCATGGCATGCACACAACATGGAGTCCAATAAATATGCCTATATTCCCGCTCCACTAGCTTGCCTGCTGCTCTGCACACATAAGCTGCATCTGTGATAACCTGTACAACATTTGAAGGTCCAACCTCCTCAATGGCATCCTTCAAAATCTGATACTGAAACTCAGCATCTTTTCGCTTCCCAGAACAATCAATTGCTCTCAAGAAGTACGGTCCATTTTTGCAAGAGACAATGATATTGATGAGAGGACGGTGTCTAATATCCGTCCACCCATCCATGATAATGCTGCATCCATGTGACACCCATGTCACCTTCATCTCCTCCATCAATACATTAACCTTGGAATAGTTTCTATCCAAGATTGATGTCCTGAGTTTTGTGTCTCCAGGAGGCACATAACTTGTACCTGCTTTTGCAACCTTAGCCATAGCCTCCTTGTAATAAGGAGAGCGAGCAGCATTAAATGGAATCCCAACAACATAGAAAAATTTCCCAATAGCATCATCTGCCTCTTCCCTTGCCTTTGAATCAAACATGTCAATAACTGAATTTGGGGCTGCCCCCACGGCCTTTCTCTTCCCTCTGCTTTCCACTTCTGACACTTCAAAACTAGAACCAGCCAGAGTATTAGTAAGTTTGCCAGTCCTATGAGCGCTCAATGGAGTATTAGCCGTAGAACCACGAACTTCTGGCACTTTGTCCGTGGTATTTCCATTGAAGATTCTCACCATCTCAGCTCTCTGCTCTAGTGAAAGACCCTTACAAGTGCCAACCCCCCTTCCTGTAAGATGCAACAAGTGTGCATTGGTCCTAGTGATACTACCATGCCAAGTCAGTGCACATATGTTGCACTTCCATACTTTGCTCCCCCCTCCAGACTTGGGGTTATCAATTATTTGGGCAAATTGTTGCAATGGCTTCTTCTTATCAAATGGTCCAATGGCAAATTTGGACAACATTTGAGAGGGGCAATTGGTAGCACTACCAGCTGAACTACCAGTTGCCGTTGCCACTACATTTTGTGTCCCTTCTTCACTCTCCCCCATTGTGGCATCACCAACTCTTCCACGGCCACCTATCTCAACTTCCCGTTCAACCCTCTCCTGCTCTGATTCATACTCATACTCAGTCTCAGTAGAAGAACTCATGGTGATGATTGCTGCAATGAATTAAAAACAACCATAACTATATGATTGATTGATTATGTAATGAATTAATTTTAAAAAAAACGTAGCCATTTAAATTTTAAATTTTACAACCAAACCCTATGCAAGATGCATTTTTTTAAATCCCACAAACTATATGCATGATTGCATTATGAATGTAGATGCAAATGCTAAAAAACAACCCCTAAAAAATGCAAAAATAATATAAATTTTAAACTAGAAATAAAAATGTAATTAAAAAAAAAAAAACGTAACCATTTACATTGTAGTTTGTATAACCAAACCCTATGCAATATGCATTTTTTAAAAATCCTACAAACTATATGCATGATTACATTGTGAATGTAGATGCAAATGCTAAAAAACAGCCCCTAACAAATGCAAATATAATCTAAATTTTAAAAAAAAAACTTTAACATGTATTGTAAGCAAATAAAATTATAAATACCTCTTGCTCCCTCTTGTTCTTGCTCTTGCTCTTGCTCTTGCTCTTCCTCTTGCCCTTGCTCTCACTCTTGCTCTTGCTCTTGCTCTTGCTCTTGCTCTTGCTCTTGCTCTTGCTCTTGCTTGGTGTGAATATGAAATGAGCCCATATTGTAAATTTATAACATAAAATAGCACTTTTAGGGTTAGGGTTAGGTTAGGAATGTTACTTTTATGCTATTAGTCATATACAATAAAAAAAAATGTGTTTTTGTGTATTAAAAGTCTGTTTTTTTATTGGAAAAGTCGCAGCAGCCGTCCCCGGGGACGTCCCGGGGACGTCCCCGCCGTCCCCCCACGTCCCCAACGTCCCCGGGACGTTTCCGCCACCCTCCAGCCGTCCCCAGGGCGTTTCGCGCCATTTGCCAAAAAAAGGAAACGTGGGGGAAACGTTTCCCCCACGTCCCCGCGTCCCCAGGACGTCCGGGACGTCCCGGACGTTACTCAATTTCCCAATAATTGATCCCTTCTCTGAATCTCTTTTCTTGACTTGCATCAAGGCAAATCGAGTATGATGTCTTTAGGTACTGCGGTTTTTGTCTGTACTGGATTAACCACAATCAATTGAATAACCTTCTTGAACAGGTCAGTCATATGCCTTTCTGTCAATCTATTGCATTTTTTGGATTGTGTGCGCTCTAAATTATTCTAATTATGCTCATATCCCGAAGCACTGAATGTTTGGCTTCAATTCTAATAGCAAGGCTTCTAGAACTCATGAGTTGGGCCATTGAATTCCTTCCACAATGTACTTAATAAGAAGTCAAAGCAACATTGAACATTAGAGTACAAATACTCAAGTTTCAATAATGTGAAGTTGAATATAAAAGACTCAAGTATCGATTGGAATTTTAAAAGTTTCTTTGTCTGGATTGTTGAGGAAAATGCAAAGAGGACCTTTTCCCTCTTATAGTGTTGGGACTGGAGATGGATTTTCTCTTAGATAGATTCATTGGTGACCATGTTTGTGGAACATATATACGCCTTCCATCACTGACGAGTTGACACTTGTCATACCATAAATGAAATCTGAGTTACAGTAATGCCTAACTAATGTTTAGGTCTATGAAGATGACATTGCCACCAATAATATAGTTTATAGAAGAATCTACTTCTTCTTGGCCATTTGCTCTGTTCAAATGGCGGTCGTAGACCAAATGGCGGTCGTAGACAAATCTATGGCCTCCCAGATGCAACCCATGAAGGGTCTATTCTCTAGCATCTCCGGATCATTAATTCAAAATTTGAGATTCCATTAGAAAAATTCCACAACATTGATCCATTTGCTTTGCAAATACGATAAAATCTTTTTCGTGAAGTTTGCCTTTTTGATGACAGAGTCCCCAAGGAGTTGAATTTTGTGGCCACGTGGGTGACAATGGGCCACACAATGCCTTCAAATTTTAGGACCCTTGCGTAGATGAACTCATAGTTGGTTATGGACAAAAATAATTGATCACCATTAATACACCAAAGTTCAAATTCTTGTTTGAGCAAGATTATGAGAGGATTCTAGAAAGAATATCAAAATCCTTGTGGGTGGGAAAGATTGTTTATAAATACCTGCTTGAATCTGTGTTTTAGGAGCCCTAGATTATGTTCTCACTTGAGTAACCTCTCATTCCCCTACATCCTAGGATTTCATCATCTCACCTTTGTCGCCCATGTTGTCTTGACTGTTAACCCCTTACAGGTTGCTTAATCACTCATATCTGCCGTTAGGCACTTCTCATAGACTCCGTAAGTTGCTTGTGGCACACTCCGTATCCACTTTAATCTGAGTACCATTCCGGGGTTGTTTCCCAACTCTCGACCTAGATACTATTGTCCAGCTCCTGATGATGAGTACAAGTGTCCATTGACTATGACCGCTCCGAAAACTCCCATGCTTATGTCCAAATACTATTCCATTCCTCTTCCCACCACAGAGTCCATGTATGAGTTTTTAACGTCATGCCCTCTAGGGATGCAGCCCTTGACTCATATGTCCCCACACTGTGCACTACTCTAGGCTCACCTCATTACCCCATGGTTCCTAGCCTATGAATTGCCGTTGGTACGATAGATGAGTGTAAATCCCTACACTCAAAGACTTTGTTTTGCCCTTAGCCCATGACCTCCCTCCATACCCTTTCTATGCTCGATAGAGATTATCATTGTCTCCTCCAATGAAAGAAATGTGAGTTTCTTACAGTACTAGACGAACTCTGCTTTCCCTAGCTGCCCTCCACCATTCCCCAAAGACCTTCATCGGCACACTTCTCCTACCTAAAGGAAAACCCCATTTTGTTTCTGACATTGAGTGACCCTAACGCATGGATTAGTCCCCTATGTTAGCATTAAATCTGTTGACAACATCCCAAACCATAGCCTAGCGTTGTCATTGTCTGCCACTCCACCACCATCTCTCTACTATGGATTTTCTCTACGTAGGTACAGTCAGGAGGCTATTCAAAAGTTGTGTACCAGCAAAGCAGCGGATTGTGAGGACCTCCAAGCTGAGTTCCTTAAATATGGTATGGATTCCCTTGCCTCCCCATAGGCAAAGCTCTTTAATGAGGTTGTTTGACTTGTTGTTTTCGTCGTTCTTGGTCCCCACAAATATCCATCCCATTCATAAGTCTCAGGGATAGCTCCAACCCTGGCAACTACACAGACCATTATGATAGGGCATACATTTGCCAAACTTTATGGCCATGGTGTTAGACATGCAGCTTTCAGAGCACTTGGAGAGAGGTCATCTTAGAGCGGGGGGCAAGGTTCACCTTCAAGAGAGAATACCAAATTATTGACCACATCTTTACACTTGCCAGGCTATCATTGAGGAGGCTAGTCATCTTGTCTTCCAAAGTCTTTTGTTGTTTTATAGACTTCCAGAAGGCCTTCGACTCAATTCTGAGAATCTACAATTTTCCATGAAGTTAAGTGATGTCAGCATTCCAAATTCTCTCATTACACCGCTTGGAAGCTCTACGAGACTATTGTCAGGGTTAAATCAGTTTCGTACTTCTCAATGGTCTTTTTAGGAGATTAGTGAAGAGTACCACTAAGGGTCAAGCAAGATGCCCTCTCTCAACCGACCCTCTTCAACATCACATCGATGAGCTGGAAGATTTTCTTCAACAGCATACCCATGTTGATGATGGCAATGCATTTCACATGATGTGGTGATAACCATACTTTTTTTTTCCAATGACGGTTGAAGCATCTAAGTCTCTCACTCTGCTAATGGTTTACATATGAGACAATTTGATACCCTTGCTTGTTTCCTGTGACCTTTACCATCTGTCTTTTCAACCTTGGCAAAACTAAGGTTGTGATATTCAATGCCTCCAAACTCTTCCCTATAACCGTTCTTCCTCTACAAAGCAGAACCTTTGGAGATCACATTGGTTTCTACACTACTTGGGTGGTCTAGTTTTCTGGACCATCTTTTAGTTATGAAGCTTGCTTTTCATCACATGTCTTTGTAAGGGATATGCCTCTCTTTCTGTCATGGAAAGTGGAAATGTTTTTAGATCCACTTCTTAGGATATCCCTTCGAAGATGGAGCCTCTTTTATATAATCAGTCCAAGCCCAATGGTTTTGATTGGTCTCTTTGATACAATCATGGGCCTAGTTTGATTTGACCTAGTTTAGGGTGATTAGGCTCATATTGAAAGTCCAAACTCTCATGATTCAGCATATGATCCATTGCAAATGAGATCATTTCCTTAGTGCATCATCCAAGTTGATTGCAGCCTGCAAACCCTTTGCACCCTTGAGAGCTATCTTTGTGGCTAGCACGATTCTATATTCAATAGACTCCAAACCATGGGGAATTTCAATGTCAAACCATGAGAGATGTCCATACTTAGCCCTATGATCTTCACAAATGATTACATCATTGGGCCACAACAAACTATACCTGACAATTGCTAGTTGGTTCATAAACTTAATACCCTCTTACGATCCGGCGTAAACCCTTACTCAAGAAGATTTGTATTAACAGGTTTGCCACTTTTCATGATACTTAAAAGGTGTGAGAAGCGGAACCCTCATCGGCTTCTGATCCATGATGCAAAAGAAGTGATTGCAGAAATGAAAGTGTAGAAGAGAATACAAGACAACCACCCATGAAATTATCAACAAAACCCCCCCATGGAATTATCAACAAAACCCCCAAGGTAAGCACTTTATAATTTAGTGTCTACAATTATTCAAGGCCAAAAAACATTTGATAGTCATGCAACTTTCAGAGCACTTGAGGAGAGGTAATCTCAGAGTGGGGGCATGCCGACTTCAAGAGATTTAGGAGAGACCACCAGACTATTGACCACATCTTTACATTGCAGGCTATCATTGAGGAGGCTCGTCAATGGTCTTCCAAAGTTTTTGTTGTTTTGTAGACTTCAACAAGGCCTTTGACTTGGTTTTGAAGCATCAACTTTTCTAGAAGTATCTTGATGTTGACATTCTAGATTATTTCATTACACCACTTGGACGCTCTATGAGACAGTTGTTAGGTAGTTTTGTACTTCCCATGACCTTTCTAGCTTTGTGAAAAGTACCATTGGGGTCAAGCAGGGATGCATTTGTTGTCGATAAAAAGCATACTAACAACTAATCGACCCTTTTGCCTAATGCAAGAGGTCAAGTTGGAATAATATCGGTTTAATTGTGAAGAAAATTAAGGATAGCTTAAGCGTGAGTAGTTTAAATATAAGTTAATCGTAGACAAACGACAACTAGCCGCGAACAATTACCTACACAAACGTACAACGAAACACAACCAAAAAGCAACAACAAAGAAACATAACAAACAAGCAAGAAAATTTAACAAAATAAGACCCATTTATTAGTAAGTCCAATAAACGATGAGATCATTTAAGAATTGCGATAATGCCATTTGTCAAAAGGTTTATTAAATAATGAAATCGCTTATCAATAAGATCGAATTATTTGTCCAAGAAATATTATCAAATCCTTATCCAACAAAGTGAAGTCAATTAACGAGACAACATCTTAAAAGGGTGAATCAAGTAAGTGATAATTTATTCATGATCTCATCATGTATTTCATCAATCATGTAATGCAACTTAGCCTTGAAAACTGAAATTAAACTACTCATACAAAGTGTACATATGAACAAATAACTCATAAAAAATGGAACATTTACACAGCCTTTGAGACCAAATGAAAGGTAAATAAATTAACGAGAAACAAATTTGTAACATAGAAAGTACAATGACTGTCAAGAAAGTACAATGACTGTCAAGACAATATCAAATTTTATACTCAAACCTCAAAACAATGTCATCATAACACTTGTAAAATCACTTATCTCAGAAAATTATTTGCACAAAAAAATCTCTTATGAATTAAACTTCAATATGCTTACAATACATGTTCTCCCTTGAAAAATGTGTTGTCCTCCAAGTCCATTTATAATCCTCCTTTATGAAAAATCAGTTATAACCTATTTGTCATCAAGTTTTCAATTAAATTTTATATTATAAACATTATGCTTATATCAAAATGAAACTCCATTTTATAATAGAAAATAAGGACTCGTGTATCTTTTTAAAATTAAACAAATGATGACTCTCTAAATGTGAGGAATGAGAAAGGGGGGACCCTCTTAACATTAAAACACAATAAATAAAATATATCACATAACCACAAGCATTTGATATCATTAAAACCATATAATACTCTATCATAGCCATGTTATCATCAAAATACTATCCAACCGCTGAATATCGACCATTATCAAGTCAACGATTGAAAAGTATGTACTAAAAATCCATGTCCAAACAAGAAAAATCAGAATTTCATAACATAAGAGTACTAGTCATCCCTAGTGAGATCCAATCATGGTACTCCTACCTCAATCCCATCAGAATAGTGGTATGTGTGATGGCTCTATACTCCTCGTCCACCACATATTTTACCCTCTTTAGTGCCCTAGTCACCCTAGGGATTGCTGAAGAGGACCTAGCGCGCTTAGGGAAGGGATGAGAATCATGAGAGCGAGACGGTTGATTTTGTCCAAGTAGTAAAGGTGGACCTATAACTGGCTGTGTATCTTGCAAAGGTAAATGTGAGGGGGCAGAATGCGCTGAACGATTAGAAGATGGGGGGTTGTGTTGAGCATGTGTATGATCAATATTATCATGAGATGGAGTACTGTGTATACTACGAGATGGCTAAATGGGAGGGTATGACTCAATTACGTGCAACACTTCATGAAGGCAAGATTCCTTGGCATCGAAATGAACTGACACTCGAGTTGGGCCACTTCTAATAAAAGGTCTTCTGCTCGAAGAGTACTATGTCCCTTTCGGCCACCCCTAGGTGAACCTCTTTGCACTTTAGAATGACCTCGGAAATTATTACGTCCCCAAGAATGATGTGAACCAGATCCCCTTGAGGTACCCCATTCATCCCAACCAAACATTGTTGCAATGAACTAAAGAGTTAGAAAAATTACTATACTACCTCATGAAAATAACTTTCAAAGTCCATATAACTAATCTACTGAAAGGTAGACTTAGATCAAATTTTATTTAAACAATAGAGAGAATGATACTAGGTGATGATCATTTTTACCAAACCACTACCCATCAAAAATCAAACACTTTGCACATTCTTATTCACCTAGCTTGAGCTCATAAGGCATACTATGAACAAAGATGGCCTCTGTGAACACATTAGTAAGCACAAATGTTTACCATTTTACTAACAAAAGTTAAGCCACAATTTTCAAGAAGCAACTTTATATCATCATGCAACCAATATCAGAATGAAACTTTCGAACATCAAAATTCCATGAACAAGATTGCATAATTTTACAACTAATAGTAGCTTCAGAAAGAAGAATGATCAACTACTACCCTTTTAATGCATCTTTTGTTCTGTCAAAAACAAAACCTTGCATACGTTTGTTAAAAACCAATTCAAACGCCATCATACTGATTTCAACCAAGGCTTCATGAGTGGCCACTAAACAAAATAACCATGTATCTGCATCCATTTCAACTCAAAATCCATGAATAAAACAATATTGCCATTGTCGATTGTCAAAGATACTGGGGTATACCCACAAGATTATTTTTGAAGCAAAACTATTCAAAATAGACCATTATGCAAATACCAAGTTAAAAAATAGTGAGCTCGGGGATTACAAATTTCGTTTATTTATATCAAATTTTTCTTTTGCATGTTTCAAATAAAACCGCACTTGTCCCAAAACGACGACACCAAATTTGTATCCCCTTAAAAACAATAACAGAGCTCAACATAGCTATACCACCATGCATTTTAAACAACCACCACACAACCCTTGAGAATTGTTTTAACAAAAAGTTACCCAACCCGTTTTGACACTCAAAACAACTGAAACATTCCTCAGGTGGGTTGACAAAAAAAAGGAACGAAAACATAAGCTCTTTCACCTCCATGTTTGAAGAAAACTACCAATTTCAATCAAAACATGCTTCCAAAATAAACCAACAAATCCACAAAAACTCGTAATGCTATATGCAGTCAATATGACTGATATTATGATTCAAAACTATCAGTGCATGCATTGAAAACCACAAAATTTCAGGCACCCTCTTCATCATTCAACTCAAATAACACATACCTAGAATTATCTTGCCAAAAATTGTTGAAAAGCCCACTTCACAGTTGCCATGACCAAAGCAGCTTGACCAAGCTTCCAAAGCAATAAAACAAACAAAAACGGAATGCAACAATAATCCCAAGACCCAAATTTCCATGTTTCGAAGCAACTTGTAATGGTAGCTAATGCTGACACGACCTCATTTTTTTCATTACGCCAAGCATTCAAAACAATAGTTCGAGTAACCAACAATGTAACCAACATGGCTTCATGCAATATGCCGATAACCATTGCCCAAAACTTATTTATTATTCGGTCATATAAACATGGAGCTAACCCAAAGTGATATCTTACAATGCAACCCGATAATTGACCAATCCAAACACTACTCCAACTTAACCAATCACCTTTATACATAAGCATGCATAATAAGCGATATAGTTATAATCAACATAAAGTATCAAAAAATAATAATTTTGTGGAAATCCAAAACTCAACAATATCTTCCTTTCACCATTTCGAGAATCTTTTTCCAAAATGGAAAGAACAAATATACCATCACCCAAGCCAGAAAACCAAAAATCATGAGTGCAAAGTGAAACTTAATCGTCATATTAAAAGCAATGCATTTATTTGGATAGTCAAAATACCTCATATATCTTTCACAAGAACAAACAATTTGCTGACAGAGTATATGAATGCAACGAAACCACTTTAAATGCCATATAAATTAAATAATGCATTAAAATGCTATGTGGCCCCCGTCGAACTTGTTATGAAGAAATGTATGCAAAATGATATGAAATGGAGACAAATGGGGTTTCAATGTCTTTCTCAAAAAAAGAAAGGGGCATGTCAAATTTTGTCAATAACAACATTCTCTCCCCAACCATATTCAACATTTACACGGATGAGCTCGTCAACAATCTTCCAAAGTTTTGTTTTGTAAACTTTTAGGTCTTTGAGTCAGTTCCAAAACATCTGCTTTTCCAAAAGATGCTTGATATTGGCATTCCAAATTCTCTCATTACACCACTTGGAGGCTCTATGAGGTGGTTGCTAGGTAGTTTTGTACTGCATGTGATATTTCTAGCTTTTTGAATATTACCATTGGTAAATAAGCAGGGATGCCTTCTCTCACCAACCATCTTCCATACTTGTTTTTGTTGATGGCATCATTTTCCTCTCTCTTTGTTGATGGTTTATAGAGATAACTGAATTTTTTTGCGACCTTCATCAACTGGTGGTCAACCTTAGTGAAACCAAGGTCACAATTTCTAACACCTCCAAATGTTCTCTTCCTTGGTTCCAATTCCTCTAGAAAGGAGAGGCTTTGGAGATCACATCGGCCTACACTTACTTAGGGATCCAGTTTTCGAGATCATCTTTTAGTTTGAAGCCTGCCTTGGTGATGCCTTTGCAAGGGATATAATTCTGTTTCTGTCATGGAGTGCCAATGTTTTCTATTCCACTTTTAGGATATCCCTTCAAAGATGTGCCTTTTCGATACAATCATCAACCCTGTGGATCTATGATTTGGGGACCTAATCTGGGTCAGTTGATTGAGCTTGTGTTGAGAGGGTCCAAGCTCTTATGATTCAGTGTATGATCCCTTGTAAATACATTGTTCCTGAGTGCATTGTCCAAGATGAGTTTTTCACACAACCTCTGTGTCTTGAGACTATCTTCAGGCTTAATTTCTACATTCACAGATTGAGAACCATGGGAGATTCAACTTCAAGCCGTGGGAGGTATCCATACTCGGCCCCATGACTTTAAAAAGGATTGCATAATTGGGCCCTAATAGACATTGACATTTTTGCTACTTTAAGACTAGTTCCCTCCTTCAATCTATGATTCTATGTGTATCTCTGTTGATAGATTTCCTCCTTTCATCTACTATTTGGATGTGCCTCCTTGGTTTCTTCCCTCAAAGGAGGTCATCATTAGAGTGGTTAAAGAAAATATCTAAAGGTGTTGGAAGATGTGCACAAGGAAGAAATAAAGAGAAGGCGGATTACACACATTTGAAATTGTGTGTCCATCTATTTATTATGAATGATGTAGTTACAAAACAGTTGATATAGTTACTACCGGTTACAACCAGATCGTAGTTAAATAACTAATGACGTCCTTATTAACAAGCCTTACATTCTAATACCGCCTCTTAAGGCTTATCCTACATAAAACAAAAATGGACATTTTAACAAAACTAGAACCAAATAGAACTACGTAATTTTTCAGAGGCTTTCACTTTGAAAGTAGTGCTTTGACTAGGTAGGGCTCCATCAAGTTGCTTCATGACCTTCGTAAAGGTGTAGCTCTCGAACTAAATTCCCAAGTTCCCGGATTCCACCACCCTAAACTCCCGAATCATATATCTCTCGAATTATTGGACAACCATCCATATTGAGTCATCTACAAGCTTCATCAAGTTGTCTCGTGACCCTCGTTAAGGTATAATTCCCAAGACCCAAATCTCTCGAATTATTTGAGCAACCATTCATGCTGAGCTTCTTCTACCATGTAGCCTTACCTGTCTTCAAAGTTTAGAGCATCTTTATATTATGTAATTTTCAGCAAATGTCCATCACTACCTTCTGCATCTGGTGGGTCTCCAACCATGGCTCTATTGGTTGTATTTGACATGTCTTTACCCTTAAGCACATCATTGGCTCAAACACGACAATCCCATATTGTACGACCTCTTTTCTTACTATTAATAACATTCAATCTCTTGGTTATCTTATATTTGACCATCTACAAAAGTTTATAGTTCTGGAATAAATGCACTTTCTTGTTGAGCATTACCTTCTACAGTTGTTTGGTTTTCTTCAAATAGAAGAGTTGTAATCATGATTATCTAGAGATTGAGATTAAATTTGATTGAGAGTAAAAACTAGACCGTTGTATTTTGAAGACATATTGTTTATTAGGAAAGCTTTGGCATCCCCAATTGCTGTGCTATCACAACTTTGACTTCTACTAATTGTCCAATCAAAAACTTTTCTGAGATTATTGATGTAGCTCGACATAGAGACTCCATCCATTACGAACTGTGAACCTATATCACTGAAGTTTGTAGGGAAATTTTGGCATGAACTGCTTTGAACTGTATCTCCAAACTAATTTATTCAGAGCATTGCAGAATTTCCTTGGATGGTTTGTCTAGGTCTACATGATGAAGCTTAGAATCATAGACAACAAGGCAAATACGTAGCTTTCGCTCTATCATCTCGATTTTGTCAATTAGTTCCAAGTACAGGTGATTGTTTCTATTGTTGTAATTGTCATGTGCACTAAAGATTGGCAACTGCCCTGGATCATGATTTGTCGGATTCTGATTCAAATATTAGTATTTTTCCTCTTGATTTTGTATTCTCCTTTATAGTTTACGCACTTTGCTTCGACTGTATTTTGACACATCCGATTTTCAAGCATTTGAGCTGTCAATATTAACAGCAGAAAATGGATTTGGATTGATTCATAAACTGTGTTGGCGTTTTACATTTATTTTGTCTTGAAATTCAATCTTGTATTCTGTAACCATTTCTAAACAATGCCATATTAGTGGAAAGTGACTTGTATTAAAAATCATGATTAGTTTACTGCAGCGACCCTTGAAATTCTTATGACTGTACAGGGTATCTTGATGTTGACACTTCAAAGACTCGAACAAAATCTCTCATCTTAAAATGCCTTTCGTGGTTAGAAAATGCTCTTTGTATTCCTGTCAGAAATCTCTAAAACGAGTGTAAATCTTTTGAAAACGGGTTAGTGAAAAGCTTTTGATTTCACTTCAATTCCGACATCGTGCCCTAATGGGATGGATCTTCTATACTGCAAACAATTTCCTCGCTTGAATCTCGCTCTGATACCAATGGTTAGAATACACGAACAAGGAAGAAATTGAAAGAGAAGGCACATTGTCATACTATAGAGATAATTTGTCACTATCTGATTATATTATGAATGTAGTAGTTAGCAAAGTGGTTGTTATAGTTACCAACTGGTCACAACCATGCTTATAGCCAAATAGCTAATGACGTCAATCATTTAATAAGCCTTACATTCTAAGTTGTATGTCCGTACATTATTTTAGGTGCACTTGGATAGTTACAAAATGAAGTCACTTACATCCCCAAGCTTGCCTTTTATGTTAAGACATGTCTTGCAAGTGAGCTTAATAATAGACATTCGTCGACCTAACTATCTCCTACACTTGTGCCTTGGTACTCACGACATGGGGTTTCAATGGTTGGCCAGTTACAGCACATATGCTCACAACCAATTATGGGCTGAGCTCGATCATCACTAGTTCCATACATGTTAATAGTGACTTAATAATAGACTATAAGCCTTATATTCCTACACTTGTGCCTTTACCCAACAGAAAAACAATGGTCAATAATTACAGCACATGGTATGGTATGGTCAGCTGTCTTATGCCCTACCTCTACCATAACCCAAAAATGACAACCACATGGTATGATCAGCTGTCTTAATTACACCAAGACGAAAAACAATACTAACAGCCAAATTCTGTAAGCAATCCCATGAAAACAGTTAGGACCAGGGCGTTAACAGTAAGGCCAATTAAAACCCTTTTGATACTCTTACTTCACACACTAAGAGGGTTAAGTTAGTGAGGTGACACTCATTCTTGCACAAGAGTATTTAAAAGGTGCCCCTGCACACTAGCTCTCGGCAATGGGGATCCACCTGTGCTCAACGACATGGATTTGTTCCTTCTCGATTGCTCCCTTTGCCCCAAGGAGAAGCTCATATTAGAGTTTCTTCACTACCTCGATAGATTTTCAGGCTTTGGATGTTAGGAGGGATTTTGGGGGGAGTGCTTTGGTTCCTCCTAAGATTATCCAAAATGCTCCCTTAGCCCTAGACAACCCCCAACGAGCATTCTCAAATCTCACATTGAACCTTTTACAACGATAGATGACGACACATTTTATTCCTCTATCGTGGACACAACCAAAGATGTTTGGCAAGGTTACCATCTAGTATCTCCAACTTTCATCAGCCCAAGCTCTTTGGGGGTTCTGTTCTTGCTTCCCCCATAAGGCTATTCATGTTAGTACCTTATCCATATCATGGATTAGGGCTTTTGTTTGCTTTTAGTGCTTTTGTTCTTCTTTTGTTTAGTTTGTCATTGTTCATAGGGTCCATTTACCCTAACTCTTTCTATTGTAATTGGTTGTATTCTTAAGTCCCATTGACCTACTTTTGATCATTTGTGGACATTAGTATAATTTTTTTTTTCCTTTCTTATGCATCCTCCCTATGAGATGTAAAATTAATGGTTGGCTTCTATAATTTTCAGATACGCTTTTTCAACATGGTTGACAACCTACCTCCACCTGAGACACCTGCAGAGGAGCTTGTTCGCAGGGTCATAGAGATTGAGAGGCCCTGTTTGGGGTAAATAAATGGAGAATCTGACATTCTTGGTTTACAACTTTATAATTGTGTAATTTAGATTTGAAGCTTAATAGGCATCTAGTTTGAGTAAATAAGAATATTTGTTTTGTGGCTATAGCTTCTTGGTCATGTTTTTGCAGGGTACCACATGGTAAGTCCTTGTTGGAGGTTAATGATGCTTTCCTTGACCGCCACAAAGGTTGGTGCTGCTATCTTCTATTACCTAAGCTCTAATCTATTATCTAATATTTGTTGACAGGCTTGAGAAATCTATCCAATTTTTAATTCATGTTAACTAAAAGAAATATTTATGGTCAACTGTCAGATTCGTTGGTGCATAGAGCAGCTGCTGCTGAGATGCTTTTCCTTCTGTCCCCTGAGAAGAAGACAGAAGCCATCTTGTTGATTCAAAATTCTGTCAACAATATTGCCCCAAGGTGTTATTTTTGAAAACATTTAGTTGTTGGTCAATATTTTCTGCTACATTGGTCTTTTATATGTATCTGAAAGTAAAGTAATACCTTAAAATTGTTGATGCTCATAATATCAGAGTTGCTATTTTGGGAGGAACCAGAGAATGGAGGTTAAAGAGTTGTATTGCTGTGCACAAGCTGTTGGAAACAACTTTTCATGATCCAGATGCAGCTTCTAGTAAGAGCCATTGCCTTGTCCTGTGAATAAAATGAATATTGAAAAATATTGTATTTTCAAACAATGTTCGACTTTTTTCCATCTTTGTACTGCTCACATGCAGCATAGGTCTTAAGGTTTCCAGAACATCAGCTAGCATATCTGTTCTGGTGTTGTTTTTTTGCTGTTCAAATATAAATGATAACTTTGCTTCTTATTAAAATGATGCTGTATATTTTTCAGGGCAGCGACCTTCGTTGCTTATAAAGGTCAATACATCATGCACTTAACTGGAGAATGCTTTTATTTACTGGATTGATTCTAATCTAAGTTGCCTTCAATGGGAAAACATCAAATGTTTCAGAAATGAAACAGCTGTGGATATGGGCTTCAAAATATCTATAAAATGGGGAAACTTCAAATATGTATGACATTGGGATATTACAATTTCAACACAAGTAATATTATATTTTATAAATTATTTTTGTTTGTTTCCTTTTTGTAAGAAAGAAATAGGGAAGTAATGCCGTGTATATTAGTTCACAGCTCCCTCTACTGGACTAATTATGGAGGATGAGAATGAATTTTGGGATACTATGAGGTGGCTTAAAGGGCCCCTTCTCCAGAGGCTACCTCCAAACAACTCTATAAAAAGATTGCCTTCTCCCCAAACCTTTCCCTGGGCCTTTAACAATAAGTGGAATGTTTGTGAGCCCATTAGTAGATGGACTCATAGATATAATGTTTTGTGGTCTTCTTGTATTCAGTCAAAGAAATCTTGCTTTAGATGGCTTTTGATTCATAATAAGCTTGTTGTTGGATTCTAATATATTATAGGTTGCTGAGACTGTAAAAATATAACACATTATATAGCATGTAAAACAGTTATGTAGTTGTTTGGTTGGTAACTGTATAACCACCTCTCTCTTCAATAAATAAACCTCTACCTGTATCATTTGTACAGCACATTTTTTGCCTTGGCCCTTCTGTATTCTTTCTTCTTTATGCATCTTCCAACATTGGTATCAGAGCAACTTGACCAAAGGTTCGTATGATCGACGAGACATTGGAGTGTCAATGAGGGTTCAGTGAAGCCCCGACATGCTGTGTGAACTCGATGATAGTAAGTTTGAAGTCGTTGATTCCTGCATAACGTTGGCAAAAGTTACGGTCGACAGTTGATGATAAGGCAGTCGTGTTTCGAGACACAGTCGCAAATCATGTGAAGGAATACACAACACAGTCGCAGGCAAAGTCGTGGCGTAGTCGCAAAGTCAGACGGAAATACAGTCGTAAGCAAATACGACAAGCATGAGAAAATCGTTTAAGATTGTCGTTGAAGCAAAAACCGTCCCGAGCTACAAAAAAGTTGCTCGTGGTCTGATCGCTGGAGGAAATACCACAGTCGCAAAAATTGTGGGTTGTATCAGTTTTCGTGAAAATCATGGTTCAAGAGTAAAATACCCAGTTGAATCCTGAGTTGCAAGGGCAAATTGAGGAGTTTCGTGCAACAGAATCGTATCGCACAGATCGAGGGAAAAACTGCACAGGCAAATTCGTGGAGAAGGAGAACAAAATCTTGGGTCACAGCACCTGAAACAGTCATTTAATATACGCTGAAACAAACAGTGAATCAGCTTTAGGAAAGGTAGAATCGTGGTCACCTGAAAAATCGTTTGCATAGACCATTTTGGGAGCTTGTGTTTTGCAAAATCGAGATAAGGCAGAGGTTGTTTTAATTTTATCTGCTGCCACGTATTTGCATAACAGTATTTTCCCACAGCCACGTATACTTGGTGGAAAAGTGGAATTTATTGCTGGAAAAGGATATTTTATTAAGTGTGAGGCAAAATTTATTTTATTATTTTCCGTTACTTTGGAATAATAAAATGGCAAATATTTCACACTTGACGTTGCCAGAGACAGCAAAAATTAACGGGCACTAATTTCAATGTATGGAGCCATAAGATTTTAACGGTTGCGGAATTTCGTGATTGTGATAAAATAATCAAGGGTGATGAAAGTCGACCAACGACGAACTTCAAGGATTATGACAAAAGTCATAAGGAAGCGTTATTGCTTCTCAAGTTATCGGTGTCGGATGATTTGATACCGTAAGTGCAAAATGCCACTGTGGCAAGCACGTTGTGGACCAGTCTGAGGGATAAATATCAGACGTCAGAAAAGAGTCGGGTTTTATACCTGAAAAATATGCTCTTTTCCGTAAAGTTACAAGAAGGTGGATCGTTGTCTGAGCACCTACTTCGGATGAAAGACCTCCGAGACCAGTTATCTTCCATCAACAAAAAGGTGGACGACGATGATATGGTGGCTCTGGTTTTGAACAGCTTACCTTCTTCGTATGAGTCATTTGTGGAGGCACTCCATTTAATGGCTGAAAGTCAAACACTCACGTTTGACAAGGTGAGTTCCTACCTGTTGCAAAAGGAGCGGAGACAACTTCAGGCAGAATCTAATTGTGACCATGCAGAGAGTGCTCTTGTCACTCAGTCAAAGGGAAAGTGGAAACGTCAATCTGGTGAATCTTCCACTCGGTATCAGGTCACATGTTATTACTGTCACAAGGTTGGGCACCTCAAGAAGGATTGCCGGAAGCGGATGTATGATCTTTCGAAGCAGAACAAAAAGCCATGTAATGAGGAACATGTGGCAGCAATTGCAGAAGAACGGGATTCGGATGACGAGTATGCTCTTTACTGTCTTACGACATCATGCTCAAATGATAGTGGTACCAGTTGCTGGATCATTGACTCTGGTGCGTCTGCACACTTTTCATGTCGTAAGGACTAGTATGTTTCATTTACTGCAAATATTGTTTTGAATCAGTAGTACTAGCTGATGGAGAATCACTTGCAGTAGAAGGGATAGGAGATATATGCATTGTATTGAATAATGCTCATAAATTGTTGGTACGGAATGTTAGATATGTACCTTCTTTACAAAAGAATCTTCTATCTATTCGTCAATTGACTGAAAATCCCAATATTTCTGTGGATTTCTGTGGAAAGAAGTGTGTTGTCTCTGATGTGAAACAGAGACGGATAATTGCCCTTGGTATTGGGGTAGGTGGTCAGTATCGGCTTGTTGATCCGGCTGCGATCAACATGAATGCACGTGTGGAGGACAGCTCCACCATTCAGGATGTGCAGGAGGTTGCAATACCTTGGGAGGAAGCCATTCCTCACAAATCTGTTGACTTGGATACAGTCAACCTACATGCACCTATTGTGGAGGGAGTATCCACTATACTAGGTGTACGGGAGGCAGACATGCCTTGGGAGGATGGATTTCCTCATTCTGAAGAACAATTTGTTGTGGACGGAGACTCCACTATTCCAAATGCATTGACGGTGCATGGTGAGATGGCATGCCCAGCCACTCACTCAGAGGTCCTTGCTCGAAGGACAGTAGAGCATGACCAGTTTGCTCATTGTGTTGTGAACGATCTTTCCCAACAGAGGGGGATAGATGAGCAAATAGATAAGACGAAGATGGTTATTTCTCCTGTTGATGACGGAGACCACTGCTGAGACAGAGATGGTTATTTCTCCTACTATTGAGGAGTTGGTTCTAACTCCTGCATAGATGGTCACATTCCTCTTCTTGAAAAAGTTGGATGAGCACTACATGGTGGTGCAAGGACGTGATCGAGGTGACTTCGATTACAGGATAATTGAGTCTTTGTACAGACTCCAACAGGCTACACAAGCCTGGAATAGATTTTTCAATCCACATCTTCGAGGTTCTGATTTCAGCACTCTGGAGATGGGGCTGACACTCTCAGCCATTGGTGATTCATCACTGGTCAATGAATCACGAAACAGAGAATCAGTGGACCACTTGCCATATCTTTTGTTCATGGGACCAGATTTTTGTTTTGCGGTTCGTCTTCATTCGACAACTGCATCACAGTTAAGGACTGCTGATTTTAAAGTACAACTTATGGCACAGTCTGTAAATGTAATGACTAAACATATGGGCTTTAGGAAATTTGTAAAATTTCGGGACAAACTTTGTCTTGTTTCCGGTTTAGTCATTAAGAGGGGGTGTTAAAATATAACACATTATATAGAATGTAAAAACAGTTATGTAGTTGTTCGGTTGGTAACTGTTCAACCACCTGTCTCTCAATAAATAAACCTCTGCCTGTGTCATTTGAGCAGTGCAATTTGCCTTCTCTGTCTCCATTCTTTCTTCTCTTTGCATATGCTAACATAAGCTAATCTGCTAAGGTGTCTAGTAGGACTAAAGGCACAGTTCAAAGCAATCAGCTTGTGAACAAATGTTCATGAACGATCATCAATGAATAGACCTAGGGAAAGGATTCATTGCAGATTGTGCAATTTCAATGAAAAGTTTGCAAAGAGTGTTAAGTTGAAATTTTCCATTAGCAGACTTGATTGCCGAAGCATAATGAAGTTTGCAGAGTGCATGCACAGGGCATCAAGAGGTAAATTATTGCCTGGGGTAGAAACCAGAGATTGGCATTATTATGAACCAAGGAGTTGGTGATCCCTCTATCTGTGGAAGGACACGTTAATCTCAATCGGCTCACCCAGTAACAAGCTTACCAGTATGCTGTTGCACGTGATCTTTAGATATCGCAATTTCTTGGGGACATCCTACCCGACAATGACGCTAAACCTGTGAACTTTTCTTATAAGGACTAAGATATAACTTAGAGTTAGGGGCCCCAAACCCTGGGCGTGTCTGTTGCACGTTCTTTGCCACAGAGGCTATCGGATTTATGTTTAGGGAGTCTGCCAATAGACTTTGTTGAGATGTTAACCTGTGACCCAACAGAGACAGTATACAAAGTTAGGAGGTAGATCTGCCTAACCAATACCGTTGAAAATGAAGGGGAACTAGGCAGCTCGAGGTTGTTTAGTTTTCAATAGAGCAGGGGGGACAATGATGTCTAGGACATAGGGATGGGCGTTCGGGTCTGTAGGTGCTGAAACACATGTAGTCACGCATGAGGCATCACATTCAGAATCTGGTCCAGGGGATGTCTACCTTGCATGTGAAGAGCATCCTGGAGACTGTCAGGGACGTCTGTACGTCCTGAAGCACCATGGGAATGGGACATTGGTCAATGCTGTAAAAAAATTCATTTCTGCCACCAGCTAGTGACAAAACCCAGTAGTGGCAGTAGATCTATCAAATATAGTAGTGAAGAGAGGGAATGGAGAATGTCTCAAATACAGTACATATCAGAAATGGTGGATTGGTTTTCATTGAATATAGACAGTTCCGCTTAAGTGGCTTCCTGGAAAAACATTGACCCAGATGTACCTCCAGGTGAATAACATGGCCAATCTTTTATGAGGGTCAGTTGCCTAAGAAGGTCGTGATCATACACTAGGAACTAATCTGGTAAGTGATGTTGAAGATCCAGTCACCTTCAATTTCCCAGCACTAGCTGTCAAGTTTTGTTTAATGGCTTAAAGTTTATTGAAGGTAATCCTTTCAGGTGCATAGTACTTTCTTCCAAGTCATGGCGATGACTTGTGTTCATAATATACAAACTGCGCCTACCTAGTTCAACATTGTCTATAAGGTGATGCAACCATGTAACCTCCATTGATTGAGTAGTGCAACGGTGAATAATAATGCCCATTTTATAGATTAATGATATGAAGTATCCCTGCTTCCCTCGCTTCAATTGAGCAATCAAAATGCTGTTATATGGTCAGCTGATAAATATTCCCAAGTCTGAATTGTTATAGTGCTATCATGATTCTCAGCTGTCATTTAAGACCCAAGAGCCTGGAAGTTATTTTTGATAATCCAGCAAGTCACCCACTTTACCCCGCACTTCTCTATAGCCCAACCCATTTATTCTAGAACTTTAGTCACCCATGCCCCATAAATTTCAAAGACAAACATTAACTTATTAAGTTATTAGAGTCTTAAGCAACTATGGCAAGAAAACTAGTATTCCTTCACCCCATTTAAATCACTGTTGAGTTCTAGATTGAAATTTTAGCAATTTCATTAGAAATTTTAGCAGATTCCTAACCCCAGTAATGTTCGAAAACCAAGTTTCTGTTGTGTGACTTTCACAACATTTAAAAAGTTAAGCTACGAACAGATCAGTTCCAGGTTAAATCAAACTCTTATATGATCTAAATACCAGTCTCAAAGTTCCACTATTCATCAGATGAAATCAGTGACTGTGGGTGTCCAAACTGTATCCTCTTCGTGTGCATGTGCTATTTACGCGTGCATGTGTATGCACGTCAGAGCATGTGTATGTATGTTTTTCACATGAATGGGTGTGTGTTCCAATATGTGTTGGATATACATTGGCACAAATGGGGAATATCTACACTTGCACATATCCTGTCCAAGCATTGTGTGATTTCACAGTATGGCACGTTCTACACTGCTGAACGGTATGCAACTCACTTCAAAGTTTAGCATGCCTACTTCAACTGAGAGTCGATGAAGACTTGTACTTGGCATCCAAAAAACTTCCTAGGAAGTGTTCTTTCAGATTACGTGATTGGTATGCACCTTGTAGATTTAGCTGACTGTGGATATAAAGATATTGGAGCTCGAAAGGAAAGATTTATTATATGGATTTTTCAAGCTACTCACATTGACAAGCCTAACTGCTGGGGCATTGATCTGTTGTGTGGACAAGCAATCCATATTAGTAGCGACCTTGGGCATGTCCCTTACTATACCCTTAGCAATGCACGTGGCTGAATATGGTAAATCCACGGTCGTCATCTGCTTCAGCCGTCCTTAATTCTTGGTTCAGCACATTGGTATGCCATGTAGCTCTCAAGCAACTTTGCAATTGCAGCATGCCTTGCCATCAGTCAGTAAACATACTGTAGTTGCTGGTTGGTTAGGCATAAGTCAGTCTTATAGGAGATTCAAGGAATCCTTTGGGTGGTTTAGGCTGGTTAATTGTGGACTCCTAAGTACCTCACTCCATAGAACTAAGAAAATACTACACGAGAGACTGTGCTTAGCCTTTGTGTAGTTGCTACACAAGATACTTCAGTGCCTAGCCTGTACTGCAAAAGGCTTGAGAAGGGATAGTGCAATGCATTATATGCATAATAATATTGTATCAAGTGTGCAGTTTAAGTAACTAAATACCTGCTTTTGATTAGCAGGCATACAATCCAACCTTGTTGAAGTAATTGATGATGGTGATCAACTGTTACTTTGAGGTAAGATGGTGCCTAGTTCAATTTTGGATAGGCAATTTGGATATCCAAATGGACTTTCAAGGTATTAGACCACCTAAAGTTGCGTAACCACCACCGTGCCTGACAATTGCAATTAGATTCATTTAGCAAAGATTTGCCCCTGGAGGTCAAATTATCAATACCAGGCCAATCGTGCATGGATGTTAAGTGTTACTACAATAATGTGAAAGGAACTAGAGTTAAGCCTCTCCCAACCTTACACTTTTACGACCCCATACCACACCTCGATCCTCTCAGCTTCTGAAGCCTCTCAGACTTGTGATATCCACAGCATTATGTTCTCATCCAGAATAATCTTCCTAGATCTCAGCCTAGTTCAGTCTCATGCTTCGACGCAAAAGAAAACACAAACAAAATTATACTACCCATGGGTTTGGCTCAGTAAAAAGAGTTCATTAGATAGCCATGTTCGAAATTCATGCTTTGTGCCATACTAGAATCCATTTTAAGGCTCTTGGCATCTGTTGGTTGAAGCTGTCCTTTCTAAGCACTTTCATAGGATGCAAACATTGTACCACTAGGGCTCAAAGTGTCACACCCGCAATGATTTGGTTTCCTGGTTGAGCATCAAAAGAATAATGAACTTGGATTGAACATCCTTGTTTTGAACTAAAGAACACATTATTGTTTCTCATATCCATCAAGGCAATAACAACCTCTAATATGCAAAAACAGTATGTTGACAGGGTAAAATATCCAGGTTCAAAGAGTGCAGTATTGGATGGATATACAAACATTGGTATGTACAGACCTTACTTCATCTAGTTAATATGAGCACTTTACCTCCGAATTAAAATCAAACCCGTATCAATTTCCTCAGTCACTTCAGAATTAGGAAATTGGCCTGAAGATGTATTTTTAAGGCTCTCAACTGGAAAATGCATTCAGACAGTAACTTTCAATTACACAGTGGAAGATTTTTACTGACTAGATGAAGGATATTGATTGCTATCAGAATTAGGCTGTGATGATATCAAAGTGCCAAGTCACTCTAGAAAAGGATTCAAAGGTATGATAAAATGGTTCTCGAATCTTTAGAGCATCAACTGCTAATATATGTTAATAAGAACCTAGGCTATTATAGCTGGAAAAACAATAGCCCAAGTTCAAGTGAAAAATATGAGGCTGACAAATCTATGAGAGTACCTCAAGAGGCTGAAAAAAGGAATGTGTGCTGCCTTTAATCTGAAATTTTCTGAAGATAATATCCTAGGAAATATAAATCACCGGGTATGGGGGATAATTCCACTGAATACGGGGGTGGGAGCGGGCAGGGAAATTATTCTCTACTTACAATGTCGGATATAGCCAGGTCCTATTTTTGCATGTCAATACATAGAGAAGGACATGTATTCAGCAGATAGGATACTTTTGAAGCTATACCTTCCACATTGTAATATCTTTTCAACCAGTGAAAGGCTTATTACTCCAAGGAATCAATATATACATGTAAGAATAGGTCCATATGATTTTTTATGTAGATTTGAAGGGCGAGCAAGAATATATGCAAAATTTATTATACTACCAGGATTTTATATAGATTTTAAGATAGCCACTGGAAAAACAGTTTATAAAAATTCTAATTGAGCCATGAAGTAATTCTTACCAGCATAGGAAATACAAAATTATGAGCATAAGGATTATTAAATTGCTTGATATGCATATATAGGATTTTGTATTAAAGGGTATAATCCTCCATAGTATTATAGTGTTACGATAGTATTATAAGCTTGTGGTCATCAATCCCATAATGTGTGGATAAAATATAGTGTTAGATAATCCCTTACAGAATCAACAACAGTAGAACTCTTGGATCCCTTTGCAGCACAGTTTGTAGTAGACTTCTCAAATAAAAGGGTGCAGGGGGGACAATAACCCCCCACAGACTGTCGACAAGGGGGTTAATGGGGGGCGGCCCATATGTTATGCTACAGGCCACCAAGAATCACTTGCTCAGATTTTAGTTACAAGCCTCCAAAAATCTCAATACAATACCAAGATCCCTTTGGGTTTATGCTCAACAAGACTCTACAGAATTCACACCCGAATTCAATTACTAACATATGCAATATCCTATTGGTGCTTGTCCACTTCTATTTTATGCATAAGACCAATCATAAATAGACAATACTGCTTAAGCACTTTGATACAAAACCGGTGTATTTATCAAAACCATGGAGAGCAAAAACTGTGGGTATCAAAACATGATGGGTACGCTTGTAATTTGTTCGTCTATGAGCCCAAAATAAAGCCCATAACGGTTACCCATTACACCATGGGTTAATAAGCTTCAGGGGACCGCCGTAAAAACTCAGTTGGAGGTGTTTACCACATAGAATTGGTGTTGTGTCACTCTAACATGAAAATAGGCTCCACAAACATAACAGATTAGTTTTATCCTTAGTTATAAAATCGTCACCCCTAGGGCACCTAGTACTGGTACAAAACGTACCCAGTACGGGTACGATCTAGATACGCGCCCATCCAAAATCGGATATTATGAATAATGTTAGTGAGGCAGGTCATAGGTACAGCAGGGTACGTCTGCAGATGATACCCAGCCACGTCCAGACCTGCCCAGCCGTTATCCATGTCGTGATAACATGTTGTAGAATTATAAGAGTTAGCTAGCTTTAAATTTAATATATCAGTACAGCAGAAATTACAGTTTTTGCAGCAGCATTTAATCTACGGATAGGTCCAATATAAAAAGCCATCAATGCTTATAAAGTTCACAATTATATCAAAAGCATAATATGAGATAAATGCCATAAACACCTCAACTATAATGTGGTTAGGGAGTTTGATGTTATGTGCCCAGGTTTAATGAGCATTCACTGAGTTAGCTTATAACTTGTAAGTTATTTAGCTTGTCTTTGTTTTTCCTATGCATAATATGTGGTTAATAACTTAATTCCTATTTAGAAAGCTAAAATTTATATATTTTTTAATTTTTATATATTTTTTGTATTGCCGTAGCCAACGACGTATCTGGGGTCAATTTTTTTTTTTTGCCGTATCCGCATATCGGATACACCGTAATTGTACCTTGTACCCAAAACGTATCGGCTACTTCGCCTAAAATCTAAGTAGCTGTTTGCTTTACTATTTATGAAGTGTCAACTCTAGTAAGATTGTCAAATGTAAACTTCAACACAGATTCTTGTCTACTTGAAATTCCAATTCATTATGAGCAAGTCCATTTAAGACGAAAACAATGTAACTAACTTGAAGTGGTATACTCAGCTTTTTTTGACATGGTAAAAAAGCACCAGTTTTCTTTCTATTTTTGGGTGTCCTAAATCTGGTAGCTAAGTAATTTGTGTAAATTGAAGTGTGTATATAAAGTTGTCTACTACAGGAGTTGAAGCCTTGCCCCCACATTGATCTTTTTAACTAATTAGACAATGTTTGATGAAAGATCAGTACTCTATCTTCTCTGAAAGGCATTTTCTGCTTCATGGTTTTATTTGCATTATAGAATATGAGTGATTTCAAAGGTGTATTTGATAAATGGCTTTTCCTTTACTGTTTGTAGGATGGAGTTTGCGTTGTGCAGACATGTTTCCTTTCTCAACATATTTCAAGGGTGTCAAGAGTTCTGCTGTTATTGGATCAGTCAATAGCAAGATTTGTGTTAGTGATGGCAATGGAGATATGGGGAAAACTAAAAACACAAGCATTGATGCATTATCACATTCTGTTAATGGTAATATAATTGATCTGAAAGAGTTGAAAATTTCAGCCCCAGAAGAATCTCTTCAAACTTGTTGAACGAGCCAGTACAGAAAATAAGTTGTGTTCAGTTTGTAGCATCTATAAAAGATGTTGCCTTAAAACTATGACGATGGATCTCATTCCATATCACACGTTAAGTTCAAAAAGGCTTTAACGTCATAAATGGATGAATGGTGGTGGTGGTTGCTTAGAATTCAAAGGAGGTTCAAAGTTTTCTACTTTAGATTTTGCCAGGATGATTATTCACCAATAATCAGTGAAGGGGCTGGCCTATCTCTTAACTTCTGAGTGCAACCAGGTTCTGAGAAATATGGGTGTTTTATCCATTATCTTATTTGCAGAGCAAGAATTTTTCTTGAAACATTCATCTTGGTGATCGTAAAGCAAAGCAGTAACTTATGATAACAAAGGAAGTGGTTACGTTGTCCAAGGCCACGTCGATATGGAATAGCATTTGGCATGCTGATATTTTCTTTCTAATTTAATATTTTTTTCGTAGTGTGCCTGTCAGCTGATATTCTTCATTTATGGAGCTTCAAAAGCTGGGGTGAGCGTGGCTTTGTTGTAGCTTTATAGAATTTTCTATGGGGTATTTTCAAGCCCTTTTCTAAATGGATGTTTGTCACATACTAAAGAGAGTTGCAATTTTGACAGCACAAAAGATCTTAATTTGTTCATAGATGTGTGCATTATTTTTTCAGATCTTATTTTGCTCCGATGAAAATTGTGTAAGCCTGTACACATTCAGATCTAGCAGTTATCCTATTGTAAGAAACATATTGGTGTGCAGTCAAGAAACTAAAGTGAACATTGCTTGGTCATTGGACACTTACAAAAACATGTTAGCCAATGAGTAGTACAGTTTCACATAATCCTGCAGCTGGCACGAGCATCACCTCTTACTCATGTGCAAACAACACAGTGTGATGTTTTTCTGAGGCAAACAACTCTCGGTACTAAGGGATGATCTCTATTGAAGACACGAGTTTTCTCCTTGTTTAATCATAGCATTGGATTTCGGCATTTTGATGCTCGGTTTGATTCCTCCAGCATATTGCCTGCTTTATTTTTATTGGTTTCACAATTGTCCGAACAATGCATTAAGTTTAAATGATTCTAAACAAATGGATCAGTTTCTGTTCAGGATTTTTTTACTGTTTTGAGTCTAATACATCAGTATTTTGCTTGCAAAATATATTTACTGTCAGGAAAGTACAGCAACAGTGAAGACACGCACACCCACATTATATAATTTATCAAGTAATTAAAATTGAGATGCCTTTTACCTGTTATAAAAGTTTTGACCTGCAAAAAAACTGTACTAGTTAGTTCTTTGGGTTGATTGACATTTTGGCCTACGTAACTGTTATGGATACTCAAGTTTATGCTATGATAGGGTAATGAGGATATAATGCTATTGGCAGCATTTCTGATGTATTTATTTATTTGGACTCTAAGACTTATATATCCTAGTAAATGTTAACTGAAATCAATTGAGATCTTTAATATATGGGTGGTTTGAATTTTGTTAACCACATTCAATTTGCTAGATGTATCCGGAATGTGCCCAGGGCTATGGTAATGATTATTCACATCAAATTTGCGTATGGATTTGGGAACATGGAAAAGAGAGGTGATGAAATTTTGAAGACACATGGTCACGATCAAAATATAGTGTTTCAGAATATGTGTTGTCGTAGAAGTTGGTCATTTCAGCATCCAAGACAAGATCTACATTTAAAATATGGTACACTCATACATTTGGCTCTACTTACAACGTAATTCTTCCATTGGAGGTTTGGATTTCTTTAAAAATAATTGGCGTATTATTGAAATGGGGCTGTTTGTAGTGAACCTGCACGCTGTTATCAGCTGCAATATTTTTTTTAAATTTTCTGTATTTTATCGATTTATTTTATGCCTTTTGTTTTACCCTGCTAAATACTATCAAAGGTCAAATGTTTTCATACGAGTATTATTTGTTGCCACTCCATGTTCAACACTAACTATGTAAAGCTCTATATGAGCAAATAAATAAATGCATATTATTTTTGGAATATGTGGAAGAACATGTAACAATGGAGTTTTGGCCGAGAAAACACTTGTAACTCAAAAGGATATAAAATGACACCATTGTCTACTGCAAATATAATAAGCAATGCCATTATTTAAAAAAAAAACAGGATTTTGGAAACCAGGTTTTCAAAAACTTGTTAATTTACTCAAATGTGAAAGGCAAGGTTTGCTGACTTTGCAAAGTAGTGATAGTTTGATATTTTCATGTTAAGAGTTTTTTGTTTACTTCTAGAAAACTTACAAAACACACAAAATCATCAATTTATGAGCATCTTGAAATAGAGTTGGCCAATAGTACCTTGTGCTTGCACTACGCGGTTTCAAATGCAAAATATCCACAATGAACACCATCTTGACAGTCTTGAGGATGGTTTGGATTGGATTAGAATACAAACGACAACACAATGATTTGCAAAAACTTGCCAAACACACCAAATCATCTTTTTATGAGCATTTTGAAATATTGTTGGTCAATAGTACCTTGTACTTGCACTTCGTGTGTGGTGGTTTCACATGTAGAATATCCACAATGAATACCATCTTGACAGTCTTGAAGGATGGTTTGGATTGGATTAGAATACAAAGGACAACACAATGATTTGCAAAAACTTACCAAACACATCAAATCATCAATTTATGAGCATCTTGAAATAGAGTTGGCCAATAGTACCTTGTGCTTGCACTATGTGGGTGGTTGTTTCACATGCAAAATATCCACAATGAACACCATCTTGACAGTCTTGGAGGATGGTTTGGATTGGATTAGAATACAAAGGACAACACAATGATGTGCAAAAACTTCCAAACACACCAAATCATCAATTTATGAGCATCTTGAAATAGAGTTGGCCAATAGTACCTTGTGCTTGCACTTTATAGGTGGTGGTTTCACATGTAGAATATCCACAATGAACACCATTTTGATAGTTTTGGAGGATGGTTTGGATTGGATTAGAATACAAAGGACAATACAATGATTTGCAAGATCTTACAAAACACACCAAATCATCAATTTATGAGCGTCTTGAAATAGAATTGGCCAATAGTACTTTGTGCTTGCACTTTGTGGGTGGTGGTTTCACATGCAAAATATCCACAATGAACACCATCTTGATAGTATTGGAGAATGGCTTGGATTGAATTAGAATACAAAGGACAACACAATGATTTGCAAAAACTTGAAGGGGACTTTTAAACAATTGTATTACATGATGATATTGTTGAATTGTTGCGAAATGAACCATGAATGGACGGAATTTAATTATACTTGGAGAGCAACTTTTGAATAACACAATTTATTGTTTCATTAATACACGAGGTACATAAGGGTATCATGGAGATGAGATGCAAGCTTTGGTATGAGATGTGTACTACTTCTCACATGCTAGAACAAAAGAAAGATAACGATCTCTAAGAAGACATGAAGCTACTATTCTTTGCAATGTAAATTTCAAAATGAAAGGGATTCCAACAATGGTTAGAATCATGCATATTTTATCATGATAATTGCAAATAATGTGATGAACCAATATGAGTAGATTGCTCACACCAATGTTAAGTGGGGTGTTTCACACACATGTTTGCTTTAATGAAAGTGGAAACCACAATAGTTTAGGAAGATTCTTTGGTGTACCCAAGACCGAAATTCTTACGACTCATTCAAGTCAATTGAGAGGGTTTGAATTCCTTGACCATATTTTAATATTTTCCTATCCTTTGATATTATTTCCAAGGCATTGACTCATGTTTCCCATTTCATTTAACAAGTAAAATTCAATGTCTTTTGTGGTTTTCAAAATTGTCAAATGAATATGGAGAATGAGTAGTGTTTAAGGAATTAGTACAAAGAATTGGAACATGTTAGAAAATGTGCACAAGGAAGAAATGAAGAGAAGGCAGAATGCACACATTATCATTGTGTGTCTGTCATTTTATTATGTGAAAGATGTTTACAAGATGGTTGATGTAGTTCTAACCATTTATTAGTTAATATCTAATTTATTAAACTATCACTAATAATTAAGTCTTATATTTTTTTACCACCTCTTAATGCTTACATTAAAAGAAAATATAATTTCTATCTTCAAAAGTTTTTGTTTTGAACAATTATAAGACGAAGTAGAAATCCATCAAGTTGCATCCCTAAACATTGTAAAAGTGTAGATCCCAAGTTGAATTCTCAAGTTCCTGGATTCCACCTACATGAATACTTGAATTACAAAATCTCCCAAATTGTTGGACAACCCTCCATGTCGAGCCACTCCCAGAAAGCTCTATCAGATTGTCTTGTGACCCTCGTAAGGGTAAATTCTCGAGATCCACAAACTCTTGAACTATCTAGACAACCACCCACATTGAGTTTTACCTACACTGGATCCCTTATTATTGTCTTCAAAACACTAACTTCTTAGAGTACATATTCATCTTCTTCTTCATCAATAAAATCTTCAACGTCTAGTGGATTGTTAACAAAGGACACATTTGCTTCTTTTGGAGTATCTTTGAGTTTGCCTTTGAGAACATCATTAGCTCGAATGCGATAATTCTAGGCTGTATGATCTCTTTTCTTGCAATAATAACACTCAACTTGCTTTGTGTCTTTATCTGATTGCTTGTGATTATTTCTTAAGCGGGAGTATAATACACTTTCATGTGAAGAATTACCTTTTGTATCTTTGCAGTTATCTTTTCTTCAGCGAAGAGAATTGAAATCATATCTTCTAGGCTTTGCATCTAATTGAGAGTATAAATGACATTGCTATATGAAGAGGGAAAAATGTTTAACATAATGGCTTTAGAGTCTTCGTCATCTACTAAAGCTTTAACCTATGCTAATTAAAAATACTATTATTTGTACCGATTATTTTTCTTGAATGAATAAAAAAGAAATTCATGTTTGCATATATATTGTTAGCCAAATAAAGAGATAACTCACATCTTTTGATAGCTTTCTCTAACTTGATATTTAAATCCACTCTTTTCGAAGAATCTAATTTTTTAACTCACATCCTAAACAAGTTTGGCTAAAAAAAAAAAATTGAGTGCATGTGTAGGAAATGTAACATATAGTGTTCCCTAATCGGTAATATATAAGTTTTCTTAAACCGACTAGTAGGGACAAATCAAAGCTTATCAATCAACACCGATTTTTTAAAGTTTGATTAATATAGGGTGAAAAGATAAACTTGGTAGAAACATTAAAATTTAGACCAAAATCTCAAAAACATAAATATAAATTAGAAAAGACTAGAAAGGAACTAAATTTGAATATGGTGGGGATCAAATGAGTTGTGGTTTAATGGTGTTTATGATGGTGTCAAAGGTGTTGCCTAGCCACATAATACTGTTCTATTTCCAAGGGATACCAATAAATACGGGACGAGGTTGTGATCATGCCCCGAACGAATTTGGCAGAATGGAAATCCCTCAGTCTTTGGTAGCTAAGCCTAAGAATTATGTGCAACTTATCCTTGCAATTTCGGATTCAATAAAAAAATATATTAAAAATATGCATGCAAATCTAGACGTCAAAAGAATTGGAAAACCTAGGAACAAGTTTTTTCAATACGAATGTTTAAGCAATGGAAAATTTTAATCATCAATCTTGATTGTATGCAAAAGTATATGTGAGGCTCAATACTGCTTTTCATGTTTTGGATTGCATTGTGTTGAGATGAATTTTATAGGATGCAAAATTCTTTGACTTTGAGATCTATCATTTTTGTGGTTGGCTATATAGGGTGTGCTTAGTACAATATTACTTAAAATGGCTTTGATTAATGGATCCATGTATGAACTTGTCAATGGTTCTTAGATCCATGTATATATTAGATATCACTAGTAGATTTGATGATTTAATGTCACTATTAGTGTCAAAATCATGGATTTTTTTTGGCTTTTAAAAAAAAAGGTTGACACAATATTTTTACTGACACAATTTACTCGTAATTTGCATAAGTGTCTGTACACACCCAAATTTGCATATGCTACATTGTCAGAAAACGGTTACAAAAGGTCCCCAATGATGATTCATATCTTTTACAAAGGTGTTTGAACTCCTAAACGTACTTGTAACTTATATTTGTAGCTTAGATTGCCTTGCTTAACCTTTGCATGCTTTTTCTTAGTAACCCGCTTCATTTTTTTTTTTTTTTGGCCTTCAGTGTCAAAACCGCTGCCTTGCCTGGGTGGTGGTTTTATAATCATTACATAGGCAAGGTGGCAGTCCTGTAACCGCCGCTCTGCGCATGGGTCTGGTCCTGTGCGAAATTTCCTTAATGTTCCAACGTGATTTAAGACGCATGTTGCTCCACTTCAATTCACTTTGAACACACGTTTCTTACCTGTTTTAGCTAATCTTAAGCTTGATTGACTTGTGGTAATCTCGTCTTCCAATTGTAATGTGTGATTTGATAGTTGAAACTACCCCTTCACTGTTGATGTGGCACCCCATGGCTTCCAAATGGCTTGAACCATTCCCCGGTCAACCTTCTATAAATTGATCGCTTGTTTTCAAGCAAATGGCTGGAGATCATTTTCTGTATTCTTGCATTGTTGAGTTGCCACATTCTTACTGGAAATTGCATAGGCAAGCTCTGTTCACTTGTGTTATCTCTCTTCCACCTGCATTACTGCCAGACTACCATAAAGCTACCATTGTTCCAACGTCTTCTCACTACTACTTTACTGCATTCCCAATCCCTTGGACTCACGTGAACACAGAAGAAAGAAAAGACAAGCTGAGGGGACAAAAAGAACAATACAACTAGATTTTCCATTACTTTATGCTTCCAGGTTGGAATTGATATTGGTTTCCTCCTCTCTTCACATTATTATTTTTGAATCGTACGCATACATTTTCATACAAATAGAGTAGAAAAGAATCATTTTCATTGTATCAATCATTCAATAGTTACAATAAATCAATTCAAATAGGTAATCCTCAATAGAAGTCTTCTTTACTCTTGTCGGGGAAGTTGCAAGGAAGAACAACTTATGAGAAGGTCTGATTTCTTCCCATGCTTCTGAGGCAAAATAGAGGGTTATATTTGCATCCATAGTTTAAAGTGAAACTTTCATTTAATTAAAATAGACTAGATACACTCTGCACAGGCAAATAACTACACCGGGTTATTTACTTGTTTAGGCCTCACCTTTCCGTTTCTTCCCCTATTTTGGTAGGTATTTTATACCTCCTAAAATATGTCTGGTAGAGAGCTTGGTGGGTCATTTGACTTTGACAGATATTACACCAACGTTCAACCACAACAAACCCCTTCGCTTTCTGGATGGTCTGACAATTATACAAGCAACATGTAAACCTCCCTTGTTACGCTTCAAACCCCATTAGCTATGTAAGAGCATGGTCCCATGGAAGGGGGACTCCATATATATCTCAGGGGGTGTTGTTGAGAAAAATTAGGAGCATTTTAGCAGTTTCAAGGTCCCATGATATGTTTATTAGTTTCCTTTACAATACCCTCTGAGATATTATAGGATCCCTTTGGATTTTTATGGTTAATTGGAGGTAAATAAAATCATATTTCTCTCTAAATTCACCAAAAAATAATGGCGGGAATGCATAGTAGATTCTATCATACCTAAAGTGTAGGGGGAAACTCCTAGCCCCCCCTCTCCAGCCACCTCTTAAGTTTAGGGGGCTAAAAAAGTGGAGCTCTTATTTTTTAGGCCTAGATTCTATTATTTCTAGTAGCTAGCTTTGACAAGTAGCACAAGATCTTCTGCATCAAGAAAATAGGAGCCCAAGCCCGTCCATGGGACCATGCCCTAAGGATGGCAGAGGTTGACTAACCATTAAACATGCAATAGATTCAACCCAATGCAAACCATGTGATTGTTACAAGTGGAACATGTCTTTACCCTAGAGACTTGTCAAGATCTCACATTACCATGCAATCAACATAAGATGACATTTTTGCAAGAATAACTAATCATCTTTGTCAAATAGATGAGTATTTGGATAGAATGAAGGTTACATCCTCTGAGCTGTCGAATACATATCCTACGATTCCTATCTTTGAGGAAGACAAGAATTATAACACCAATCAATTCATAATAGGGTATCCCGAGATTTCTCAACCAAACCCTACGTCGCAAGAACCCCAATAAGGGACTCAATCCTCTCCCAATGATGTAATTTCTACTTTAGTAGGGAGGATTAGAGAACTAGAGAGTTCCCAATCATCGCAACCAATTCATGGAGTAGGGAAAAACATGGGATATCTAGATGACAACAAGGCATACATTCCTACCAATGAACAACCCACACAACATCCTATACAACAAGGTTATCCGGTTCGAACGAATCTAGGTGATCTTCTCACAAGATCTAACACACTAGGGATGCGTCCTAATCCTTCTCAAGCTTATGCGGTGCAAGGGCTGGTCGAAAGTGTGTTCTCAAATGCCGCTCCATTAGGCAATGCGACGCTCCCTATTTTTTTTCCACTAGTCCATATCCTAGTGCCATCCCATCTTACTTGCATATGTACTCGAAGTTCCCCCCATATGGACCCATATGCCATCCATGTTCCCTATGTACCGTATCAATGAGCTCTATACATTCCAATCATTGCCTATAATCTAGATTATCCAACTCCTCCTCCACCTCCTCATTAAGGATCTTCGATGGTGGAATTTTTACGTAATGGGTACTTACACTGAGTACTTAAAGGAACCCCTCGAATTCACTATACATGGTGTCATGCTTCTGTGTCCATTTGCCTGATCTTCTTAAATTTAAGGGAGAAGCAAACCCGAATGCTCATATCAAGGCCTACGCTACCGCCATTAAGGAATTGCTTCCTTGGGACACTGTAGTAGCTAAAATATTTCTAAAGACTCTCAAGGGAATCGTACTAGATTGGTATTATCGTATTCTAGAAGCCTCCATAAATTCCTTTGAACAACTTGTTTCCGAATTTATCAGAGCATTTGACATGAACAAGTTGTTGCGTATAATGATTAGGGAGTTTCTGCATATTAGGCAAGAGAAAAATGAATTTGTCACCCATTTCATCCAAAGATGGCATCAAGTTTTTTACTCCACTGCAAGTGAAGCCAACATAGACCAAATGGAACTTTGATCTCTTCCTTCATTCGCTCAATCAAGCGACCAAGGAAGAAGTCCATAATTTTCCTTTCCATAGTTATGAAGAAGTATTGGAAGGTGCACTCCGAATTGACCAGGAAACAAATGGTAGTGGTTGGAAGACCTATGGCTCGAATGGGAGACTATTCACTCCTTCGCAGAGAAATTCTAATTACCCCTATGGCTCTAAAAACAATCAAGGGCCTAAGGTCTTTAATACGAAACATGGTGTTACAATTGATGGTGTTATTGATCAAGTTAGGAATCCGAACGTTGTTAACACTAACCATGCAAATAACAGTAACGCCAACGGTAACTTAGGAAATAACATAATCCCTGACTCTGTCAACACTGTTGATGTAAACTGCCCCCATCGACAATCTCAAACCCAAGGCCCGAACCAACATCAAAGCTCTGGCCAAGAGGCAACGAATCATGGTTATAACAACCAATCTCAAAATTACAATCGAGGTTATAACCAACAACAACAAGATGTTTATCAAAGACCACACAATTACGAACTTAACCTATACTGTAGTTTGCATAAGGTTTGCGGTCATGATGTAGGGACTTGCAGAGACTACAAAAAATTCTTACAAAGGCTCCCTGAGAAACAAAGGCAACTCTTTGTGGATATGTTCTTAGCAGACCCCGGAACAAGTTCATTACCAAACTATACGGGACCCATGGCTCCTCAGAATGCTAATATGAGCATATTTTAGGATCCATTCCCTACACATCCTGAAAATGTCAAGGTGAATCCTCAGAACATAAACAAGGGCATTCCTATTGTAAAAAATAACCATGGAGCTTCAACTTCTGACAATTCTCGAGTTTCCCCTCACCTTGGATTGAATGATAAAGCAAAAATCATGGGATTAGTTAAGTTGGAGGTTGAACTAGAGGTTAATACGACAACCCGAACAAGGGAGTATACTCTACAACCCCTTCTCTCTCTTTCTCTTTCATAAGATGACACTCCTATAGTTTCAAAACATGTAGGAGCTTATGATCTGATTTCAGATTTGAACAAGACCTTTTCAAACATATCATTTCTAGATTTTCTCAAAAATTATCCTGCGCATCAAGCTGCATTGTTAGAAACTTTGGGTCTTGGTCATTTGGTCCATGTTACGCCCCCTTCAGGAGCTAAAATAAATCACTTTATTTCGATGTTCATCCTTCAGGGAAAGGTGATAGAGATACCAGGGTTTTCTTAGATATAAGCAAGATGCCTACAGATGTTGAAGTGGCTTGAAGGGGGGGATCCTACCTTATATCTACAAGTCTGGGTTTATATCAACTGCATTAAGAGAGATATGATTGATGACGTGGCTATAATAAATGTGGTCCCTTTTTCTTTCTTACATAAATTGGGGCATGTGAAGACTAATTTCTCCTCTACAAGAAACACATTGCAAGTGTATTATAGTTTAACAACTTTACTCAGAACTATAGTCCTTCCTGTCACCCTCGGGCCAAAAATAATCTTAGCATAATTTTACATCATTGACAGAGAAACAAGTTACAACATGATCCTTGGTAGGCCTTGGATTCACCGAATGAAGGTCATTCCCTTAACATTGTTCCAGGAGGTTAAATTCCTCCACTTGGGGAAGGTTTTTGTTGCTCAAGGCAATCCTAAACCTTTCGATGTTCACTTGGAAAATGTTAAAAAGAAACCAGGAGTTCATATGGAATATGAGCTACCTACGAACCAATTAAACAAGCCATCTCCATTAAACAAATTGGTCACGAGCATCCCAAGTGATCTGAAAATCGAGGTTGATGACCCAAATATATTTGAGGTGGTCAAAACCGATAATGGAAAATCAATATATGTGGAAAATGTGTCCACAAAAACAGTGACGAGGATCATGAAACTCTTAGAGAGTCATGATTCGATCTTCCTCCCGTTTGAACTGCAATGAATGGGTAGCCTTCTTGGCATAACCTCTCTTCCTACCGATGGTCTTGGCCTAGGCATAAATATGATAGAATTAATGACAGAAGAAGAGAGAGTTGATGTTGAGATGATGGCCGTCAAAGCCATTTATAAGGCTTCTTCCATTCCATACCTTTTTCTAAACACAAACACATCAGAAACCAAGTATGTCGTCTCCACGAGATTGGATCCCATAGCACAAAAAAGGTTACATAAAATCACTATGATTCAAGCAGAAGACAAAGTTGAGCAGCGTAATCATGCTCACCTAAAAACAATGTGTCACGAACATGACAAAGAGGTTCATAAACACCTCTTTCAGACAAATGCATTTAATGATTGGATATGTATACTTTTGGGCAGGGGTTATAAGTTTAAACCCCATATAGTAATTCCTTGTCACGGAAAACCAAAATTTAAAAGACCGTGTTTCTTCATTGTGTGCTCTTAGGGGTGAGGAGTTTTACATCCTTCAATTCTCTTCACCTTAGACATTTCAACATGTAATCCATTTGTATTTCTATATGTATACTATTGCACCTTCATTACATTATCATCTGCTAGACCATTCTATAAAATTTGTAATCAAGGAACTTATTTTCAAATGACTTTCAAAAACTTCTGAAAAACATTAGTAATTATTCAAATCCCATATCTCCAAACATTCGTAATATTCTCATCAATATTTCTGATCAGTTCAACAAGATAAGACAAAATTTTGACACTAATCCTACCAAGGTCTGCATACTTGGTTTTCCTATAGTTTCCTTTTAGCATATTTGTCTTTGCCCATAGTCTGTTCTAAAAGCTTCATGATGTCACATCTTTCCCAAAAAGACCTCTTTGGTAGCAAAGCATTCTATTTTTTTTTTTCACTCGGGACGCTTGTTCGCCTATCTCAACCTTCGGTGTTGAGCCCTTGCATCTTACTGGTTGCGTGGGGTTGAGGCTAGGGGTAAGCTCTCCTTCCAAAAAGCACAACTTAGGAAGCTAAAACAAAAACAAAAAAGGTATATATTTCAAATCAAAATCAAAATTTCCATTTACACACTTATTTGCCCTACCAACATTCGGTGTTGAACCCGCACCTCTTACAAGTGGCGTAAGGTTGGGAAATGAGGGAAGTGCCCTTACTCGTGTATGCCTTGTCCTTGGTGATGAGCCCATTCTTCTTACTGGTAGCATGGGGCAAGGTGTAGGGGGTCTCTGTGAATAAATTAACAAGTTAAAGCAATTTCATTAAATAAAAGTGCTTTGAAAATCTTAAAATCCCAAGAAAAATAAATTAGATGTGCATGTTCCAAAAGAGAGTGAAAATGTCAAAACCATATTTTGTTAATCAAGAGGCCATCTATGGATCTAAGTCTAGATAAACTATTAAGCAATCAAATTCTATGTTGTGTAGTAAACTGTATGTAGGGTTAAGTTGTAGGTTCTTAATTGAGTTTATGTCAAAATCTTGTCTTTCTCTCACCATTTCCATCTCTATCAAAACCATGCAATTCATGTCCCTCCTGGCTTTCAGTGTTGAGCCATCACATCTTATTGGTTGCATGGGGTTAGGAGTAGTTCATTTTATTGTCATATCATTATTCATCACATGTTTCCAAAACAAAGAGAAGTACTAAACATTACTTGAAAAGATAAAGTTCAACATTACAATGTGTTTACATAATCATCACATATCAACATTGTAAAACAACAAAAAGAATCATTCTGTTAGCATTCATCATCCATTGCATACAATCTGAAAAACATACAAAATCAAAAATCCTAAACATCTAGAGTTCACACGTGAAGCAAACCATAAACAAAGTCAACTCTAACGCAAAGGATAGCCAAACTAAAAATATGTATCTGTATATATATCATAATAAGTCAAGTTTGTGTATAATGCCATTACACGCTAGGTGTGGTCAAAATGCTCTCAATGAGCACAAAAATACAAAAAAAATCATATATGTGCCTAAAAAAATGGCAACGAAGCAATAAAGGCTCAATGATCTATTAATCTTCATGTGATCCCTGAGATGATGCACGACTGCGATCAAGACTCCTACTACGGATCCAACTTCGTGAATGCACTGAGTGATGAGAGTGACCATGAGAACGAACACTATCTGTGGCCTGACTACGTGAATGGATCCATCCCAGCAATCTCTCGACCGCCTCATATGCGGCGATCTGTGTGTTTTAAGCAGCCATGATCTTTGTTTCTCTCTAAATGGGTGCACGTCAGTATGTCGGCTGACCTACATTGGGTTTCTTGAGTCCTCAGTCAACTTCGATCAGGTCTTCCCCAAAGGGATCAATAAAGTATTCATGCAGACATGCCAAATAAGATCTCACCAGCCCTGAGTGGTGGTTGGAAAAAAAGAAAATGACAATGAGTTAGAAAACCATAAAAAAAAGAACAGTGTGTAGTTATTAAATTTTCTAGCTAACAAGGTCGAAAAAATAGTGTCCACATACTCAGATCTCCAGGCATCCACGTAGGATCAGTTGGTGAAACTTGTGCAGGTACCTGTTGTGCCTCCCTCTCTCCTGAGGCAACATGCTGCCCAATGACAAGCTCCTCGTCTCCACCCGCTCATGAGGAAGTGGCTCCTTAGAAACTAATGTCTCCATCTCTGCCTCTAGCTCCTCTCTCGGCCATGGATCTCTCTTCAGTATCATGCCACTCTCTATCACTATCTTCCTCGTCATCACCACCTCCCTCCGCATGAGTCTCCTCTCCGGTGTCCTCACTAGTATCCTCCCCCATCTCCACCTCAGCTTTGATATCTACATCAATAGGTATCTCTTGCTCCTCCTCCCCGCCGTGAGCAGGTGTAACCTTAATCAAAGGAAGTGGTGCGGGCCTAGGTGCTCATAGAAAACGTACAACATGTCTCACTGTAATTAGAACCCTTGGAGTCATAATAGTCCAACCATGGTAACTTGTAGGGCCGCCTCGAGACTCCCTAATGCTCCTGTAAACAACTACCATGGGAGGAATAATATCAATGTATGGTAGTTCAAACTGCTGGGGAACTTTGTCAAATGGGCGAGTCTCAAACCTCAATGATATGTCTACTAATTGACTGGTAGTGGCATAAGTTGTCACTTTGCTCCCATCTTATCTCCATACTCCTGCCATATCCTTGTAGGGTGTACAAGAAAATTATGTGTAGTCAAGGTAGCCACTGGATGATGTGGTACCTTAAGCATTGACATGTCGGTCTATCTCGTCTCCCTGACTGCCCCTGAGTCCTTTACCCCTACTCCCCTTTGATAGGGGATGATCCTCTCGTATACCCAACTCATCATAGTGTGGGATGAATTAGTGACTATCCCTGTAACCTTACCACCCGGTATAAATCATGGTATGTGGTGCCCAAGATATCTACTCCCCAGGCGTAAGTCCGCCGATACTGCTCAATCTGCATCACAATCGGGGCCCAACAATACAACAACTTATCCCCGCCCTTATTCCCTATAAACTATGAATTCAAAATACCCATGATGGCCTTATGAAGTGCAAGGATAGGAGTGGTGGATATAGAAAGGAGCCTCATACCCTGCTTGGTGCTTGGTAACATCCCGTCATCCCCCATATAGGTTGCCTAATGCCTAGCCCTATATGTAGATTTTGTGATCTCAAGGGTAAAACATCTCCCAAGTATAAGAACGCTGAGTATCTTGTATACATCCTCAAGAGTGATGGTCCACTACCCTCTAACACCTAAAAACCAGAAAGTGTTTTGGTCCGCATCCCAATAAGTGAAGAGATCACACAATATATGACTAGCAGGTGCAATGTGTGGCACCTATGCAATTCTTCATATTCCTGCTCAGTGCAATAGGCCTGTCTCAGGGTATGTGAACTGATCAAAAATAGCTAGTAGCCAATAACACACTCTCTCTCAACTCTAACAAACATACTCTTCCTTCTGGATTCATAAAACAAAAAAGAGTGAGTCAATAACATAGGCAAGCTCATTAAAAACATTACAAAACAACATGAAATCCAAAAAAATTGGGCTAAACGGGTCAAATCTACTCTCTGCCCAAAAAATAACAAAACCACTGCTCTACATAGAGTGACGATTTTTTAACCACTGCCTTGCTAGGGTAGTGATTTTCTAACTGCTTCCCTGGCAGGGTGGCAATCTTGTAACCGCCGGCTTGCGTAGGGCGGCGGTCCTGTCCAAAATTGATAGGGCGTCCTTTTAGCTCTAAAAACTTGAAGTAAAAATAGACCATTTCTATTAAAACAAAAGGCTAACCCACATGCGCCCCCCCTAAGGATCATTTTAAAACAAGAAATTTCAAAACTTCCCTCCCTAAGTGAATATTTTCAATATTTTACATTTAGGGTTACAAAACAAATAACTGAGAAAAACTAACCTTTGTTCAGGCTGCTGGATATCTAACTCACGAAGCCATGATCACCTCATCCCACTCGTCGTTGTGACTATACTCTCACTAGAAACGGTCACTGTGGGCCCAGAGCTCAAAAATCGCCAATAGGATGTGTGCAAATGAATTGGAAAATGAGTTGTTTCGATATATATGCTTGGTTTTAATTTTGATTTGAGTGTATATATGTACAAGACTAGAGCGTTGGCGCATGAATATCTTCTATCCCTGTGCAAGTGGTAAGTCCTCTTGTCATTTTAATTTAGCATTTATTTTTCGATATCATATCTATTTGCACTTGAGTCTTGTTTTCATTTTGTAGGTAGCGGGAGTTTTGGACGATGAAATTTTGGCACACTGGCGTGCTAGGTATAGCTTATAACTCCCCATTTCAGGAATGCCATACTTGGACTCTACGTTTTATGCCTCTTCATGGCTAAAACACTTCTTCGAGGGAGAAACATGTATATACCCAAATTTGCATGTACTACATTGTCAAAAAACTATTACAAAAGGTCCCTAATGATGATTCATATCTTTTCCAAAGGTGTTTAAGCTCCTAAACATACTTGTAACTTATATTTGTAGCCTACATTTCCTTACTTAATGTTTGCATGCTTTTCCTTAGCTTCTCGCTTCATTTTTCCTTTGTTTTGGCCTTCAATGTCAAAACTGCCGCCCAAGCAGGGCGACGGTTTTGTAACTGATGCCCTAACAGGGCGGTGGTCCTATAGCTTCCGCTCTGTGCAGGGTGGCGGTCATGTACATAATTTCTAGAATGTTTGAACATGATTTAAGATGCGTGTTGCTACACTCTAGTTCACTTTGAAAACATGTTTCTTACCCGTTTTAGCTGATTTTAAGTTTGATTTCCTTGTGGCAATGTCCTCTTCCACTTGTAATGTGTGATTGATAGTTCAAACTACCGCTTCACTATTTATGTGACACCCCATGGACACCAAATGGTCTGAACCATTACCCAACCAACATTTTATAAATTGATCACTTTTTTTCAAGCAAATGGCCGAAGATAATTTTGTGTATTCTTGCATTGTTGAGTTGCCACATTCTTGTTGGAAATTGTATAACCAAGCTCTATTCACTTGTGCTATCTCTCTTCCACCTACATTACTGCCACACTACCATAGAGCTACCATTTCTCTAACACCTTCTCATTATTGCTTTACTACATTCCCAATCCCTTGGACTCACGTGACCACAAGAGAAAGAAAAGACAAGCTGAGGGGACAAAAAGAACAATACAACTGGATTTTCCATTACTCCATGCTTCCAGGTTAGAACTGATAATGGTTTCCTCATTTATTCACATTTTAATTTCTGAATTGTATGCATACATTTTTATACAAATATAGCAGAAAAGAATCATTTTCATTGTATCAATCATTCAATAGTTACAATAAATCAATTCAAATAGGTAATGCTCAATAAAAGTATTCTTTACACTTGTTGGGGAAGTTGCAAGGAAGAAAATATTATGAGAAGCTTTGATTTCTTCACGTACATCTAAGGAAAAGTAGAGGGTTAGATTTGTATCCATAGTTTAAAGTGAAACTTTCATTTAATTAAAATAGACTAGATACACTCTGCACAGGCGAATAACTACACTGGGTTATTTACTTGTTTAGTTTTGGTGTAGAAGTAGTTTAATTATTTAGAAAAGAAGCAATTTGTTGTCTGTGTTTGTAATAGTTCAGTTTAGTTGATTTGTTTAATTAGTTTCTCATTCAACAATAGATTAGATTTTTAGTTTCATTTTGGTTGAAATGGACACTTCAACATAGTTTAACACTTAGATTCAATCAAGCAATTTAACTATAGGGGACTTGCGCTACCTATACTTAGCCTCTAATTTCCTGTTTGCTGACTTAGCTACTAGGAATTCACACTATTGGATCTTAGTCACTGATTCTCCTATAGCCATCAAGCCACATTTCCACATCGGCTACCTTAGCATGACCTTAGGGATTCGAGTGTAGTTTAAGGTCGTATGTCGATTTTCATTCATACAGTGTCACCGACATGAAACCTTTATTTGGTAAAGAGTTTAAAAAAAGTTTTGTTTGACAAAAACAAAATTTGTAGTACTGACACAAATTGTTATATTTTTTTGTAATTGGAAATAACTGTATACAATGAAAAAAAAAACAAATAGAAGAATCAAACAAACAATGCAAACCTGATCTTCAATTACGTTCCCCTGCAATGTTGGATTAGATGGCTGAAGTGTGGAATGAAGTACCACACTTGTCGAATATCCTTTGATGATTTATTTGCGGATGCTCCAAAATTAATTCCAAATGGAAGAAAGATGTGCTATGAGCAATGAATGAATTTTTTGATCAAATGGGTAGCCTAATGGTGTATAAATTCTAATGACAATTTGGCAGGGTAATGTTACAAATTCCTTAAGCTACCAAGAGATGATTTGTGAAGGAATGAGCCTCTTATTTATAACTAAAGGGGAGGCCATGGATTGTGGATCAAGCCTTGATTAAGTTGTAGGTTAATGAATGTATTTTCTTGACTTAACATGTTGATTTGATCTCTGTAGTTGGCTGGTTTGAATAAGAATTTAAGGGGCAACAAATTTGAATAATTAGATCTTGAATTCTTCAATTGTACATGTAACTTAGCTTCCTCCTTTGTAGGGTTTTAGAACTGAAGTAGAATAAGCTAGTTCAACTTGAGTGAGTTGGATAGTGAAGTGAATATGAGTGGAGGGTGAGTGGATAATTATCTTTTATTTTATTTAAATAGCTAATTAAACTAGCTAAGGAATGTAAATGTATTGTTTATGCATGATAGAATTAATTAAATTAATTTTATTGAGATGTGAGTGAATATTAATTCAAATATCAATGTGCAAAGGGATAATATGTAATTTTAGGGTGTCTACATTTATCCCTCTTTCAAGTGTTATAATGGAGTAATAACATTTTAAAGATAGTAGAGACATGTAGATCGATAAACGGATGATATAGAAGTATGGTGGACTGCCTTATTTTCCCCGATGAAGGATTTGGATGCCCCATTGAGTTAAAGATCATACTAAGGGAGTGCCCCCTCAATTGTATGGGTGATGCAACAAAGCGGTTGACATCCGCATAGCCGCGAAAAAATGGAAATAATAGGCATAATAAATGGGATAAGTGTGTTAGCGTGCATGTAGGCTGCTAGCACTAAAGTAAGTGCGCTAGAGTAAAATGTGCTAACATTAAATTAGGTGTGTTAGTGTGCTAATGTGAGGGTAAATGCACTAGCATACAAATAGGTGCACTAGCATGAGTTTGAGAGGAAAACATAGATTTTTGTTGGAATTTTTGAGAAGAATGAGTTAGGAAAATTTAGTTTGCAAAATGTAACAAGTGTTTGAAATGTTTGCAGGAGATATTAGGTACGTTGGATGTGAGAGAGAGGCATTCTTGTTTGAGAGCATACGAGAGGAGGATGACACATGCTAAGTGGAGGGATTTTTAGGTGGTGTTGGAGGTGATAGGCATTACACATGCGACACAAATTCTAGACACACAAGTAGATCACACACTATTGACAACTTTAACAGAGATATGGCGTAATGAGTCACATACCTTCCAATTGCCTACTAGAGAGATGTCGGTGACCTTAGAGGACATCTACTGGATTATTAAAGTTTCGATGAGGGGGAGATTGATAGAGTGGGAACACATTTGGCCTCACATTCGAGCACACATAAAAAAAATTGTTAGATGGAGAGGACATTTATAGAGAGGGAATGGCGATTCATTTGGCAGTTTACATGACAAATGATGATATTGATCAGATACCTATGTAGTTGATGGATCTTATCAATGATTTATTGTTGTTTGATAAGAATGGGAACCAACTTCAGTTGGGATTGATTAGATTGGTTGCCAAGATGATGGAGTCAGCGATGGTGTTTGCATGGGGACCACAAATTTTGGCACACTTATACAATGATTTACACATGGTTGTATACAAGATTCAGAGGAGTCTGGGACCAGCCACACTACTACATATTTGGGCTTAGAACCATATAGCCTTAGTTCAACTAGAGGGTATGTTGAGGGATAAACATCCAAAGGATCCTTCATTTTTTGGATGCCACATAATCAGAGCTAGGCACGAGGGACATTAGGGTGACTTAGTGTATTACTAACGAGCCCTAGATGACTTAAAGTTATGACATGTGATATGGAGGTTTTGTAGGGCCTACACATGGGATAAAGATGTAGAGGAGTTAGGGAGAGTGGAGATAACACATTAGATTATAGGTATCCAATCTTATATCTTGGAGTGTTACCAACCATATATGGTTATGAGATAGTTGGGAATGAGACATGAAATACCATATGATGAGAAGTGATATGCTAGAGTATCATGAGAGATATTGGCATTTGGTGCGTGGATTAGGCCGAGCATATTCAAGGCCAATTTTACAGGAGTGCTACCACAGGTACGACATCCACAATAAGGTATCATGGATCCTAGAGTTTTAGTAGGGTATGCAACGTGGTATGGAGATATAGTTTCAGAATAGTTGACTATCCCTCAGGTGATGATGGAAACATGTATGGAAACAATGTTACAAATAGCTCAGAGTAAAGGGAGAGGTAGATATGGCCAAGGAGGGAAAGGGGGTGCACATGGTGCACAAGGTGGAAAGATAAATGCTATAAAGGCATATGTGAGACATGTTTTTGAAAGGATATATTGTATTCTTGAATATTCATTCATCTGGGATCTTCACACATATGTAGGAGAGGTTGTTCCTATAATGTAGGAAACAATCCACAACAATACACAAGTTGTTTTAACAACTCATTATTATGAACCAAATAATGATTATTATAATTATGAGTTGTTTCTAAACAAATCATAATATAATAATAAACTAAATACAAATAATGTTAACACTAACATAATCCTAACAGTTTTATAGGTAAAAGGTGCACAAGTACCAGTACATGCATAGGTACAAGGTTCACCACCGAGGCCATTGAGTTCATGAGGAGGAGATGAAGACGATGGGTAGGGAAACAAAGCTAATGTTAGAGATGATGGATGAGGATATAAAGGAGAGAGTGACATGTGGGGTTAGATTCTAACAATACAACCTCCATGGCTAACTGTAGAGTTACAAGATACAAATGCATAAAAAGATAGAGCCATGTGACAGAGAGATGCCTAATTGATTATAGCTCATAGATGACATACATAATTATAGCAGAGAAAATATGAGAGGGATCAATTATCAATACATCTACAATAGGTGACAAAAAAGAGAGATATGATGTGATGCACGGTCAAGGCCACTTGGATGGGGGACTTTTTATATGAGTTATTGACATATATACATGATGTGGGGTACTACAAAGCTCTATGCGAGGTAGTTGTTCCTATAGATAAGAGAGAGCCATGGTATAGTCAGAGAGAAAGTAGTAGCTTTGGGAGGTCAACAAGATATCATGGACCATTTAGGTCCAATAGATCGGTGTACATGCCGCCATCAAGGCAAACAAGAGACAGACCATGCCATCTAGGAATGGGAGAAATTCATGGGTGAATCAATGTATTACATGTATTATTTTGGTATATGCCTCATGATGAAGGATATATATATTATATAATATATATATATATATATATATATATATATATATATAATATAGGACAAAGTATAGAGCATGCAATGTTCTTTGAAGAATAGATAGACAATGTGAAGAGACTCTTTTGTCAAAACAGGGAAGAAGAAGTGAATGGTAACTCAATAGTTTCCTCGTCTCATATAAATTATGTAAATGCACTATGCAAAAGATTGATCATTGATTTTTATTTGAATTAATATTGAATCCTTAAATTTCTATCATGAATTATGTCTAAGTTTTGATTCAGTAATACATATTCTAGTCAGTGTTTGTATTCTCATTTATTGTCTTATTCTCATTTATTCTCTTGCTTTTTTATTTTTGTTCCTTACGTAGTTTCTGTGTAATAATATTTAAGCTCTATTATATCTAATGTGCACTGTTATAGTAGAAATGATATGACTTTATTCTACAATACAACCTATTGTATTTACAGGTGTCGTGATCTAGGGACCTCTGCTAACATCCCAAAATGTGAGAATAGTACAATTTTTGAGAAAATAAATGTATTCCATGGGTGATAAAATCGATGATAGAATGCAAGTATTTTTACTCTTTATGAATGATGAAAACATCTTCTCGTTGACTCACTCTCAACTTATGGCTTGAGACAATTGATATGGTTAATAAATTGCAAATTGCTTTCGTCCTCTTATTTGTACATATAGATTTTATATTCATCTTTATTTCCAACATTATCTTTAATTACCAAATGCGAACAAAGATAATTTTATTTTGAAGTTATTATTTAATATTCTACTGATACTTCAAAATTAAATTAGCTAATATCTAATGGTAAATTGATTTAATTCTACTTTGAAGAGTTATTAGATTTTTTGCGTTCTTAAATAGTTTATGAAACTTTAGTTAGAAATTTTAAAAAGTCTTTTTTAAGTCTTTATATGTTTTTATTAGATAGAAATATAATTTTTGAATAGATCATCTTTATTTCCAAAATTATCTTTAATTACCAAATGCGAACAAAGATAATTTTATTTTGAAGTTATTATATAATATTCTACTGATACTTCAAAATAACTTAGCTAATATCTAATGGTAAATTGATTTAATTCTACTTTGACGAGTTATTAGATTTTTTGCGTTCTTAAATAGTTTATGAAACTTTAGTTAGAAATTTTAAAAAGTATTTTTTAAGTCTTTATATGTTTTTATTAGATAGAAATATAATTTTTGAATAGATAGATTTTATAAGATTAAAATATAATATAATTTATCTTTAAGAGTCATTATATTTTATAGATAGTATTATAGTATAGTTCTCCTTAAGAATTTGACAGAAATATTAGGTAGAAATATTATACAAGTCTCTTTGAAGACTTACTAGATTCAATTGGTGTTACGCCCTTAACCCTAGGTCACATATGAGGTTATGGATAGATGACTTGCGGCTAACATAATCTTTTATCATGTAATATCATATTTATTTATGCTTTTATATGTTTAGTGGGTTGGCCTCAAGGCTCTGGATAGTATAATAGGGTATATATAGGAGTTAAGAGTGTAGGATATTATCATGATATTGAGCACTTGTGATTAGCTGAAATCTGAATTTTTAGAATTAATATAATAAGAACAACAATGTAATAACTAGAATATATAGACTCTAGATAATTTATTTGATATTGTAGATGCATGAAAAATTTGGATATTGACTGAGCAATCGACTGATAGAAGAATGTCCATTAATCTTCATGTATAAGATCATCGACCAATCGCTTCTTAGATGATAACAATGGCCCTTGGATCCACCATTGATATGCCAGTGATTTGACTTTAGAAAATGGTAGAATACACCTAAAACCGATTGAAGCAAAACACATTTTCATTGAAATATACATCTGGACCTTGTTAATGAGTAGATGCCAATGCATGCATTACATTGTTACAGCTGTGAGGCTCAAAGTCAGAAGCTGTAGATATGAATGATCCAAGTCAGGACGCAGAGAAAAAGAGGATCAAGTGCGAGCTGGAAAATATGCAAGTCTAATCAAAAGTACAGGTACATCGAAGCACATGAAAGACACCCACTGGGGATCCATGCTATATACTGAGAATTGACATTTGAATGCAAGATATTACCCACAAATCGTAATGTATGAATCATGATAGTGTTCCGCATCAGAAGCATCTATTCTCACATCAACTCACTACAATGTTCAGTAAGCTGCATGGTTCTGCACTCGAACAACGTCTACCTATGGGGCATGGATGTCAGTATACAACAACTCAATCTTAAACACCTTTTGATTCCAGCATATACATATATTATACTATTCGTAACCAAAAAAAATCCCAAATAATTTGAGACAAAGAAGGATGAATTTAGCATCTATGAACGTACTTCAAATACTAACAATTTTTTTTAATTCTTAGACTCTCATTCTGGGTTTCATCGGCTCTGATACCAAATAATAAGCATGCACCAGAATTATAGAGAGATCAGAGTACAGAAGATAAATAATCAAGGAAGATATTCAATATTCTCCATACTTCATATTACATACAATCATTTATATAGGAAATATCTTTCCTAAAATATAGGAAATCACCCACCTAAACTATACGAGTTGTTTTAACAACTTGTAACAACTCCAAAACCAATACAATACAAATAACACGAGTTATTATAATAACAACTCATATAAACAGTATACAAAATATAAATTTTCTCACACATTAACATAATGGAGCACTAATAGAATTATTTCCTAACAAATGAAATAGGAGGGAAAAGGTACTAACTTGAAATATAACTTACCTCGTAGTAATAAGAGAAATGTTCTGACAGAACTAAACATAATGATGAAATTCAGAAAATTGTAGAAGTGGCATATCTGGCTAGACTGGGATGCCTGAAGGTGTACATAGGTGTCTATGGGTGACTTGGTCTAGAATATGGGCAGCCTAGTCTGCAAAATGACTTAGAAAATGACTCTAATTGGGTCATTAAATCTTCACAATGATTCCCCTTTGATCAGGTTGGTGTAGCAGTTGATTCATTGATGTCGTTATAGATCTACAATGAATAATCTCCTATAAAATCCCACACAAAAGAATCAAAACCTAAAAAAGAAAGATGTAAATGAATGGGTCGGAGTGTCCTCAGCTACCAAATGGATGGACTTATGACTAAGTGTTGCACTACATCTCAGACCCGACGTAGTTCTATGTGCTTGTGTGTGCAATGATGTTCCTACGGTGCCCTAGCACCAATGACGCCAAAGCAGTGGGCAATAGCTAGATGTAAGATGAAAATTGTGGATGGAATAGAATGAATACAACCCTTCCTATGCAATGTGTAATGCGGAATAGTTCCCAAATGCAATCCTTTTCCTTATGTAGATAGCTAACCCTTAGTAGAATAGTCTTCCCTTAAGATAGTGTGTATGTTGTGTTTATAAAGGGATCTCTTGCTCAAATTTTGACACTAATGACCCGACATGCTGAATAGTACCTAGGGGAATGGGAGAACAAACCATAAAGAGAGACCTCAAACTTCTAAATTAAAACTAAGTGTGACCGGGACCAAGGTGCCCATAAATGAGGACTAGGGATCCCGGGGCACCCTAATCCATTCCCAGGTGCCCTAGTCAAGGTCTAGAGATGACAACTGAGTAAATAATGACAACTAAGACTCATCAAGAGATGAATAAACTGTGGAAATAAGTGATGACTATGCAAGACACATAATGACAATGACCAACTGGACTGACAAAAGGACTAGAGGATGGGTCACTAGTGAATACTTTTCTTATGCAAGATTCATATATAAAACAACATACTTAGTGGTATAATTATAGTATTAAGTGCGTGATTTTGTGAATATAACTTGAGTCTTATTGCGTGGTTTAGAGGTTTCCCCTTGAAGTGGTTGAGCTATTATACTTGCATATTGTGATTGTTTCTCTACAATTAGATGTTCTTTATGTTCTATTTTTGTTGATATTCATATATATCTAAGTAATTTCATTACAAGTGGTATCAAAGCTTGATCTCAACAAGAACTGCATCAAAACCCTAATTGTGAATATTTAGATATATATCCAAATTGATAGATAATTTTTTTGATTTTTTTTGTAGTATTGCGAATCAATCAAGTAATATCCTCTCCAAATGTTAAGATATTTTGACTTGTTTTGAAAATGTTATATCAATTTTAGGGTTTTTCATAAATTCACTCTATAGGCTACATATTGTGGAATTTTCCCAAGTTCTTTACATTTTCAAAAAGAGGATAAAAATTTAGTTTGAGTCTATTCTTTGAGATTTTTCATAATTGGCTGAATTATTCTCAAAATCCCAAACCCTAAAATTTAGCCTTCCTTCCTAAAATTGTGGGGCCTTTCACAATAAACAAAAATAATATTGTCACTCTAAGTAAAACCCCATATAAGGATGAGGTAGTAGTTGAGGATTGGGAGTCAGAAGGGGTAACTATGGTATCCTCAATACTAGGCTGCACCATGGTAGATCCTAAGGAAATCCAACTTGAGTATGATCTGTGAAGCATACAATCTAAAATTCCCTAGAAAGAATGTGTGGAAAAGATCAATAAACAATTGGATGATATCATGCAACAACTCAAAGAAAATATAAAGGTTCATCATCAGCCTCATATCAACTAAGGTGGAAAAATTAGCCAGGGTGGATATGCTAGCCAAACCAATCTAAATTAAAATACTCTACAGGCCCAGAACATGATGCCAAAATTGGAAATGCATAGGTTTGATGGAAATAATTCTCTAAATTAGATTTAAAAAATGGAGAATTTATTCGATCTACATCAAATCCCATCTGGAAAAAATGTTACCATAACATCCCTATATCTTGAACTTGACCAATTCATCTGGTATCGATGGTTATGTACTCAAAGGAAAAAGAATGGTCTCAATGTCACGTGGACAATTTTTACCAAAGAGTTACAATTTCACTATAGTTCTATTGTGTTAGAGAATTACTTTAGCCAATTAACAAAGTTAATATAAACAAGATCAATTAAGGATTATGTTCATCAATTTTAAAACATATCCTTGCAGGTGGAAAATATTACTGAAGTGAATCTGAATGACCTATTTCTTAGGGGTCTTAAGGACCAAATTGAGCATGAGGTGTGTATTTTTAATCCACTTAAGGTTTCTGATTCTTTTATCATGACATGTAGGGTAGAGGAAAAAACCTTTCCAATGAAGAAAACACATTCAAAAAGCATAGTAGTCCTAGACCATCAGTCCCTCAACCTATTAGATTGAATCTTCAACAAATTGAATAGAAATGAGAAAAAGCCTTGTGTTTTAATAATAATATAAAATATACTAAATGAAATTGATGTGCTGAAAAGAAGTTGTTCTACATGGAGGCCATTGATGATGAAGTTAAAGATGAAGAAAAATAATTCAAGGTTATGGATGAAATAGGGTTCAGAGATTCCCAACCTACTATTTATTTTCATGTATTGTCAAGTGTTATATCCCCACAAACCTTCAATGTGAGGGGTCATTTAATGGAACATCAAGTAATAATATTGATTTATTATGGAAGCACACACAATTTTATCAATAATAAGTTGGTTGCATGTTTGAATTGTTTTATTTTTCCAGCCCCAAAATTTTAGGTCATGATTACAAATGGAGGTACAATTAATTGTTCAAGGAATTTTCATAATATCAAACTTGATAAGGGAGACTACAAGCTAGATTCCTCTATGTTTGTTACTCCTATGGGTGGAGCAGATATTATTTTGAGATTCCATTGGCTCACAACCTTGGGTATAATTGAAATGAACTTCCAGGAATTATTCATGCATTTTGGTTCACAAGGCAATATGTTTAAGTTGAGAGGGTTGTGTGGAAAGTCTACTCAAAGGATGAGATCTCATCAAATATATCTCATCAAGGGGCCTAACTCACAATTGATTGCAATGAAAGATAAATAATGTCTGGCCTATATACCACCATATTATCACGAGAGGAGAAAAAAAATCAATTATTGTTGAGGATATGCCTTTAGTCCAGATACCTAAGAAAGAAATGTTTTCCAAAATCTCTCCTCATTTCCAACCACCATCGTCCATATCAACCTTGAAGATCCACCCAAAGGTTCAATAAATTAAAGAACAAAGTGCAAAACAATAGAAGAATGTAATCCGTGAGTATCAAATCAAGGAGAAGATTTGTGACAAGGCAAAAAAAAATTGGGAGGAGGAAGATTTCTTATACCAACATCCAACTATCATTGACATTGAGGATTGAACTTATGTGAAGAAACATCCAAAATTAGCCAATTTTGGGGACAATGTTACTTTGAAGGGGTGGGGCATGCTACACCATTAACCCTAGGTCATATATCAGGGAATGGATAGCCAACACATGGCTAACATTATTTGTTATCATGTCATATCATATTTATTTATGTTTTCATATTCTTTATGGGTCAACCTCAAGGCTCTAGATAGTATTGTAAGGTATATATAGGAGTTAGAGTGTATGATATTATCATGAAATTGAGCACTTGAGTCTTATTGTGTGGTTTGGAGGTTTCCCCCTCGAAGTGGCTAAGCTATTATACTTGTATATTGTGATCATTTCTCTACAATTGGATGTTATTTGTGTTCTATTGTTGTTGATAGTCAAATCTATCTAAGTAATTTCGTTGCAATTAGATAGAAATCAAATTGTAAATAGCTAGAGTTTTATTTATATAGATATTTAATTTTAATAGATGTTTTTTTTTTAGAATTAGTTAGGCATATATTTAAATAGGAATATATTGTATTCTACCTAAGGGCTTAATTTAACATAAATCCATTTATCTCTATACGCCATTTAATTGTATTATGGAATAAAATTTTAACTATGTTTCCTATGAAGTAGAATTTGTGTTCCTCCCTTTTAAATTTGATAATGAGATGTTATCACAATTTGAATTGGTAACTTAAATAAGACTTGTCTATGAGAAAAAAATCTAGTTATTCCAATATAGATTGATTCCAACATTTGATCAATTTATGACTAAAAATCAATTAAGAACACTCCCCATTATTTTAGAGCCAACTACTTCTCACTCAAAGAGTGCAAATAAGAGGTTCTACATGTTATACCAGATCACATAAGTTATCTTCTCATTATTTATTCGTATTATTTTAGAGCGAATGAATTACTTCTTACTCTTAGAGCGCAAGTAAGAGGTTCGGTATCGTATGGTAGAGAAAATGAGTTATCTATTGATTTTTAGAAAGCATGTGATAATTTCCTATGTTATATTAGAGACTAACAATTACTTCTCATTATTATAGGGAATGTAAGAGGTTTTACATGGTATATTAGAGTGAACTAATGAAATTTTATGGTTAAAAACTAATAGAATTTTATATTTGTTTTTAGTGCAAGTGATTGAATTAAGACTATAGTAAACAAATAGTACAAATTTCTTAAAGATGTCTATTTGAAAACCGTTGATAGATATCAATTCTCAATGTTGTTTTAGATTTTATACATATCACATTGACAAATAATTTTATTAATGATGGAAAAATAATCTTTCCAAAAAAGGGCCTTAAACTCTACGATATGACCAAGCTATTATTTTTTATTGACTTTTCAAAGTAAAAAATATTTTAAGTGACTATCAAGTAGATAATTTATGGTCAAAATTACCTTGTGAAGGTAAAATGGATGTCAAATTTAATGTAGAAATAATATTTTACAATGTCACACCATCACATCCCACTCCTTGTTGCCATTGTAGAATACTTATTGGTGTAATTATGATTGCTCTACCATATTATGAAAAGTGAAAGGAATTATATCATTAACCAACCAATGCATGTTATACATTGTAGTATGAAAATTTAATTATTACCCTGGAATACTATTTATTATTAGAAAATGTAAAAAATTGCTAGGTAACAAATGTGGCCCTTGAAAATATTCTTTATTGGGAAAGGTGAATATTTTTAAGATAGTAATTGTGGCCTTGTATAGTATTTATTGTTATAAGATGTGAATATGTTGGATACTAATAGTGACCTTGATAAGTTTATGTTTTTAGACAAAAAGATATTTCTAGATACTAGTAGTGACTTTGTTAGTACTATTTTTATTAATGGGTAAAATTAGGGGTTTTAAGAGGGGCTCCTCCGACTTAAAACACTAGAAAACACATCCTAATGATGAGCACTAAGCCCAAAGTGGAACATTAAACCAACACACCTTCTAAAAAGGTTAACAATCAATCAACATAAGTAAGTTTCAGTGCGACCAATAACATCAAAGAGGTCTACACTTGACATGCTCATAAAAGATTTGTACAAAACATATAACCTCAAACTCAAGAAAGTTTAGACCAATTTCATTATTTGGCAATATGGATCATATGTAACACCCATGTTATGATTAATCCAAATTAAGGATTTTTAAAAAACCCATTAAGTTCAATTAATGATTCTAATGATTAACATTAATATTTATCTTATTGTTAAAGAATTTAACATTATTTAATAATTATAATCAATCTAATAACATATGATAACCATATACACCTGTAAGATTATATTTAGATCTCGATGATCTCCCTTAAATTACTCCACCCAAGTGTGTATAACTTATATAATTTGGTTAAACCTTTAATAGGTCATGAGAACTATGTGCATATCCTACGTGTTAACCTAAAAAACATTCAAACTGCATTCCATCTAGTATTTGACACAATAAAGTAGGGGACTGGTGAACAAACAATGTAGTAAGCTAATGCATTACCTTGGCCAAGGATATAAAACATTGCTATGCAAGATTAGTTTTGAGACTGCACACAAGTTCATGAAACTCATCTTCTATCACCACACAACCATCTCAAGACAACTATCTGGATTCGTTTCGTTGTTTAAGAAGTTGATTTAGTTTTGAAGAATAAGATTACATGTTTGACTCATCCTACTAATCAAATTATCTTATCAGTTTCACATTAGTATCCCTATGGTAATGATAGTGACCACGTAATGATTTTCATCATTACGTCCTCACTACCCTTCATGTATCCATCCTAAGTTGGAACAGAGGAAAATACAAAAATACAAAGGGAAAAAACATCTACGATTTTTATACACTTTACGTTATCCTTGATAGATGAAGCACCTAAGTCTTTCTTTATGACACATTATAATGTGTTGGTACACGATATTAGATTCTCGAAAGAGGGTTATAGTAACTCTACAAGTTACTAATATTTCTTTAGATCCTCTAATAAAACTAACTTAACATAGTATTAATCGTTAAGTAGGTTCACTAATCATATTCCATGTTGATTTGTTTTATTACAATCACTTGTTAAGGATATGCTTATTTCTCTTAAGTAAATTATTTTTTGTGAATAGTTCATTTAATTCTATAAGGTACAATTATAACTTTAAATTGATTTCATTATATTATCAACCTTATTGTCTATGCGTTGTCATTTAATATACTTGATCATTTCAAATGAATCGATGAAATCAACATTTAATACATATCATAAAAATAATCATATTTATTAATAATCAACTATATAATAACATATTCTTATTTTCATTTCCAACAAGACAAGCCATGAATTAGCCAAATCATATTTTTTTAAGTAACCTAATAAACATTTATTCTCATTAATAATGATATATAAATCATCAAAATAATACATTGGGAAAATTCCCATTACAAGATGTGAAGGCATTCCTTTCGCATTTAACAAATGTTTACAATAATCCTTTTTGGATTACTATCATAATAACATAGTATGTAAATCAATCATAAAGTCCAAACTATCACTTCAGGAGTGTCATCCTTTCCTGCAAACTGTAGGAGAGATAAATAAATCATTATTAATAATCAAATAAATAACAATATATTATTATTTTCATATCCAACAAGATAAGTCATACACCAGCCAAATCATATATTTTGTTTAAGAAACCTAATAAATATTTATTCTCATTAATAGTGATATACACATCATCAAAATAATAGATTGGGAAAATTCCCAGTACAAGATGCGAATGAATTCCTTTCAAATTTAACATATGTTTACAATAATCCTTTTCGGATAGATATCATAATTTACATAAATCAATTTAAATAATCCTTTTCGGATAGATATCATAATAACATAATATGTAAATCAGTCATAAAACTCATCCAAACATCACATTTAAAGAGTGTCAACTTTCATATTGGTATCATGACAAAATCAATGTAGGAGAGAACTTCAAGAATATATGGGTCATTTAAAATAACTGGCATGAGTTCACAAACTCATATTCATTGTTGTAATCATTACGAAATATCTAAATAAGTTATGGCTAACTTAATTCATAATCAATACGATATAATTTTAAACTTCCTAGTTTATAATAAGTATTATATCGCACACACATATAAAATGATAAATCATCTTAATATAAAAACAATATGTTCACTTTCGGTACATGAAACCAACCTCATAAACTTATCATGTACATGAAAAAGTAACATACTAATATTGTCATTTATTTCAATAATCCAAGATTAGCACATCAGTTCTGTAAATAAAAGTCAATCCATGTTTAATTCATCCTTCATTCCTTTCTCTATTATAATCAACCACAAATCATACTTATACTTCTATAGACTTAACAAAAAGAACGATGACAACTAATTAAATATAGTTCATGTCCACATTTTTCTATTCCTTCTTTCCTTTGTTCATAAAACAATTTATATTCCACAAAGAATAATAACAACAATGTATATATGAAAGTACTTTCAACCATTTACAACTGTTATGCTCAAGTATAGGATCAATAAGCTAACTAAGACCACAATGCTCAAGGATGAGCCATAATTATATATCATCCTTTAGTTTCTCAATCACAAGGCTAAGTTTTAAACAAGATTCAAAAATTTATGAACAACAATTCAAATTAATGAGTTGCATTTAACTCATTTTCTTTTAAACTATATTCACTATAGACGAAATCCAAAATGGGAATATTTAAAGTATTATCAAAATGAACCATATAAGAAGATATATTTCCAAATTCCAATGCATACTACAAATCCAGTAATGTTTACATAGGAATACGAATAACATCATTGCCTTGTATGGAAATCATACCATTCCTAATTCTTTCCCAGATTTCATTGCACAAAATAAGACAAAACATAGTCATAAATAAGTTATAATCTTCATGCTCGTTAAGAGCTAAGAGTAATAATAATATTCAAGTTCAATATGAACTGAATACTCTCTAAAATCAACAAAGCACTATAAGAGCTGTAATTATTTTTATAAACTTCCAAACATGTTTATCAAACCAAAATGTATATAAGTTCATAATGATTTTCTCAACCAAACCATGCCCAAAGAGAGACCAATTTTATTTATTTCTAAAGAACTTAATAATCCAATGCTGGACAAAAAATCTCGTAATGAGCTAACACACAACCAAAAAAAAAATGAGCTGAATACCGGATGGTATTCTTAAAACAAAGGGAGTAGGTAAATCAAACAATATCAATGACATAAATCCATAGGAGATTACAAAATCATGACTTCGATATCCATTAAAAATGGCAAGCTTGTTATGAGCTGAAAAAAAATCTTCAATAATAAACAAAAACAGATATTCCTACTCGACCCAAATTTCCAAACTAGTTTGTATATAAAACTTACAAGACATTCCAAAACAAAAGTTTTAAAAGAAAATAACAACAGAGCTCTAAATGAGATAATAATACTATATTCCCTTTTCTAAATATCATAGTCTAAAACCCAAACCAATTTCTAACTTCCACAACTTCAACCAATAAAGGGGCCATAAATTAAAGACTCGTGCAAAAAATGAGTTTCAAAAGTGGCAGCGATTCTTAACAACCTTTCCCCACAAGAACCTCATACACAATGATAAAAAAAGCTCCATAATTTAGAAACAACCAAAATGGTGAGCTTGAAATGAGCTATATTCATCTTACAAACTTTAACCAGATCCATTATTTCAATCGAGCCAAGATCAAAAATATAAAAAAACTCTTATTGTATTTTTTTTAATATTTCACAAAAAAACATTACCCATCTCATATTTAACATTTCCTTTAAAATATAATCAGTTTTTCCAATTAATACATAGAAATGATAATAGAAAGGGTATTAGATCAAAAATCCCAAAAATCCCTTGCATGCAGCTAAACACATTTTATTTCCAAATTTGCAAATAATAACCAAACATTTCCTTTAACAAAATAACCAAATTTGAAACAAACCCAAAAAATTTAATGAATTATTTTTCCAGTTTCCAAACTAATTCAACAAACCAAAACATATTCCTTTATTTCAAAATAAAAACCAGGAATATGAGTGAGAAAACCCATGTTTGATACTTCCTTTAACTTTTCCTTAAATTCCTTGAAATTTTCCCTGTGTTTGCCTTTAATTTCTATGAAATATTCCAACCAAATTCTCTCAAATCCTAGCTGAATCCTTCCACAATGATTTTAAATAACAAAAATTCGACAAAATTTGGAGGATCAATAATAAACTATCCGTGCTCAGTCTAAAAATAGTCCACCATGAAAATCTCCAAGACCAACTTACAAGGATCAAAAACCAAATGCATGTAAAAAAAGCGAATGGGGGGAGTGAATGCATGTTTTACCTTCATAGAAAAGCTAACGGTTCCCAAGGAACCTGACATGAGTAATTCCTCATTCAGTGCTTTTTCCACGTTGTGGCTTATACTACTGCCCAATTCCTCCCTAAAAAATTATCAATTTAAAAATCAATAAACTTGCATGTCACCATGGTCTATGACCACCCATATTAAACAATGTTCCATCCTAACCAATGTTCATGTCTTAGAGTTAACTATGACCCAAGTCCTAGACCCCAATCCCAAAACAAACTATACTTGTTAGCTATGGTGGTCACAAGACCCCAAATCCAACAATGCCAATTTAAGCATAAGAAACAATACCAACCAAACAATGGTCTGTAACACCTTTTAATTACAAAACATAATTATTAATTTTATTCACTTTATCAATAGATATATGTATGTATACACACACACACAATTGGATATTTTGTGTAATCTTTTATTATACACACACACACACACTTATATGTTATTAATTAAATTATTGACAAACATACATCCTTGTATTCATTTTTAACTTATTAAATCATCACAAACACTTTTCGCAGATCCTCGTAAGAGGAAGGTCCCTCTTAGCCTCTAGTCTGTTAGCAATAAAAATTTAAAAAATGAAATGATGAGAGACTTCCAAAAAGGTGTGAATAACCTACTCCCAAATGGATTAAGTGGGATGATAATGCACTCTTTCCCACTCCAGAAATAAACATTGATATACCCTCTCATCTTGTTTGTAGTAATTATAAACACTAGGTGTAAGGGGACCTCAAATTGAACCTTTATGTAAATGATGATATGGTGATATTAATGGATATCTAGGAAAAGTAAGTATTTTAATATATTTTATTTGAGATAGAATAATTTATCATTTTATTAGTTTAAGTTATTTTCAAATTTATATGTCATTTTTTAGTCATTTCTATTTTTGTGGTTGCAAGTATTCTAAAAATGAATAGTTGACTAAGCACAAAGATTTATTTAATATCAATGTCATATTGGGATAAAAATTCCAGCCAACTTTTTCATTGTCTTACACTTCAAATTGATGTCTCATAAAGATATATTTCAGGGCCCCAAATGGTCTATTTTCAATTCAAATGGATTTCCTAGCAAACAATGACTCCATATTTGTAAGGCATGAACTATGGAAACAAGTTCTAATTCACATGGAACATTGTTCTGCTCATGCACCTTCAATTTTCTACTCTCATAAGAAATTACATGATCATTTTGAAGAAGTATTTCTCCCAAACCTTCACCTGAGGCATCAATTACCATGGTAAAGCTTCTATTGGGATCCAAAACCTTCAATATAAGGTACTATTGTAAGTTTTTCTTGTCAACAAATTAAATGCATTTTCACATTTATCAGTCCATAAAAAATTCTTATCCTTTTTTTTTCTATAATGAAGTAATTGGTCCAGCCACTCTTGAAAAATCTTTAACAAATTTTCTATAATACCGAGCCAGACCCATACAACTTTTTAACTCATGTACGTTTTTAGGTGTTGGCCACTCAGTAATAGCTTTGATTTTCGATGGGTCAACTGAAATCCCATCTTTTTTATGATGTGGCCTAGATAATGTACTTTGTTCTGATAAAAATAACATTTCAAAATTTTACAATAAAGTTTCCTTTTTCTCAGCATTTCCAACACTATTCTTAAGTGTTCATTGTTCTCCTCAATGTTCTTTGAATAAATCAGATATCATCAAGAAAAACCAGAACAAAGTTATCTAAGTATTCTTGAAAAATATTATTCATAAGGTTCATAAATGCAACAGGTGCATTAGTGAGTCCAAATGGTAAAACAATAAACTCATAATGCCCATATCATGTTCTGAATGTTGTTTTATGAATACTTTTATCCTTAACTGATGATAACCAGATCATAAATCAATCTTTGAATAAACAGATGCATCTCTCATCTGATCAAAAAGATCATCAATCCTTGGCAAAGGATATCTATTCTTTATTGTTGCTTTGTTAAGCATGTGATAATTAATGCATAGTCTTAACGTTCCATCTTTATTTTTAACAAAAATGACCGGTGCTCCCTAAGGAGACACACTAGGTCAGATTAGTCCTTTTGACAAAAGTTCATGTAGTTGTGCTTTCAGTTCTACTAACTCTATTGTTGTCATTCTATAAGGTGCTTTTGATATTGGTTCAGTTCCAGGTTTAATGTCAATTGTGAAATCAAACTCTCTTTTAGGAGGAAGTCCAGGTAATTCTTCCGGAAAGACATCCTTATACTCTCGTAAAAATAGAAAATCTTCCAAGGAAGTCTTACCTTCCTCACTAAAATAGGAAATTTTGATTGCATGCATCATGCAACCTTTGTTTTTAGCTTTCTTAAGCTGTATTGCAGAGATTTGTCTAACTTTAAAATCTCTCTTAATGCCTTAAATATTAGTTGTTTTCTGCATGTCATCAAGACATTCTATTCATTTTTCAAAATAGTCCATTGTTGCCTTGTGTTTGGACAACCAATTTACTCCTATAATGATGTCATAAGACCCTAAAGGAGTCACATAGAGGTCAAGTTCAGTGGTAAAACTAGGTAATTTCAATGCTGCTTCAAACATACATTGGTCTACCGTATGAATAACATCATTCCCATATTGAACAGTCCATGTGTTTTCCATAAATCTAGCTTTCTTAGACAATTTTCCAGCTAACTTACTAGAAATAAAACACTCGGTAGCACTGGTGTCAAAGAAAATAGTAACAGGAAAACCATAAATCTTACCTGACACTTCTATAGGGGTAGCATATTTCTCAGCTTGGCGGTTATCCACTACAACATGAATTCTTTGCTTGTTGGTTATTCCCTTGATTCCTTTGGGGACAATTGTTAATATAGTGGTCACCACCACATTTAAAACATCCCCCAGAAGGCCCTTTCCTCTCAAATTTGTTTTTACCATAAACAAACATTGTTATGCTCATTCTTTCTTATATTTACAGCGTGTTTTGTTGTATTTTTCCTGACAGTTTTCATTTTACTTCCCTCTTTCTTCCACCATGTTTTTATAAGAGCTAATGGTGTAGGTGAGCTAACGCTCTTCTTTCATTTCTCATCTCTAAAGGCTGAAATTGATTGCAATTTTTGTTCTTGCCTTATGGCCTTTTCAAACACTTATTCCATTGTATATGGTCCATGAACATCTACTTCATCTCCTATGTTTGGGTTTAACCCCATGATAAACTTACGGATCCTAAATTTTTCATCATTTTGGTATTGAGGCACGTATTTTAACAACTTAGTAAAATGTTCCCAATACTCTACAACACTCAGTTTACCCTGTGTTAAGTTTTGAAATTCAAACATTTTTTTTTATCAAAGTAGAGTTGAGGCAACCAGCGTTGATGAAAATATAACTTGAACCAATCCTAAGTGATGGAGACAATATCTACTCATAATTCCATCTTACAGTTATCCCACCATGAAGATGCTTCATTGAAAGTTGGAAAGCACCCCGAATTGCTTTAGTTTCCTCCAAAAAATCCCTTATTTTTAAGTACTTCTCCATTTCACTTAACCAATTTTCAACACCATTCCCCAAGGTTATTTCATCAAGTTTGGGTGGGTTGATTCATTTTTATATCCTCTAGATAGTTCAACAGTCAAGTGAGCTCTTTTATCCCTCATTGAAGAGGTCATTGTTATCAGTCTTATTTTTCTTGTTTAGGTTGTTCTTCCTCAGTACTCATCATTTTCACCCACTACTAACTTCTCTAAGGCAGCTATCCAGTTTCGAGTGTCCTGAAGGACTGTTAGAATTTTATCTAACTTATCAACCATTGAACCTTCAACATTAGTTGAACTGGTTCCATCATCACGGTTCACCCTTCTTTTTACCATTGTATCGTGTTAATAAAAGGACAAGATGTCCATTAGCGTTATGAACCCATTAAGTCCAAGAGCTGATAAATTTTAGCTCTGATACCAAAATATAACACCCATGTTATGATTCATCCAAATTAAGGAAATTAAAAAAAACAATTACCCCTTAAGTTCAATTAATGCTTTAATGTTAAACATTATTAATTAGCTTACTGCTAAATAATCCAACGTTATTTAATATTCAGAATCCATCTGATTACATTCAATAACCATGTGCAGCTGTAAGGGTCTACTAGATCACCCCGATCTCCCCTGATCACTCTATATCTGACACAATGAGTGAGTGTGTATACTAAGTATACTTGGTTAAACCTTATATAGGTTATGAGAACTTGTGCATCTCCTTAGTGCCTATCGAGAAGGTATTTATGCAACTTCCATCCGGATCCCGACACTATTAATTTAGGGGAATGCTGAACAGAACAATGTAGTCAACAATTACATTACTTTGGCCAAAGTTTTCAAGCATTGCTTTGCAAGATTAGTTTTGAGACTACATATTAGCCTATAAAAGTTGTCTTCCATTACCACACAACTGTATCAATATAGTTGTCATGATTCCTTTTGTTATTTAAGAAATTTATTTAGTTTTGAAGAAGAAGATTCCATGTCTGACTCATCCTACTAATTGAAAGGATCCTATCAGTACCACCTTAGGATCCCTATGGGAAAGATAGTGACCATGTAATGATTTTCATCATTACGTCCTCACTACCCTTCCCGTAGCCATCCTAAGTTGGCACAAACAGGATACTAACGAGAAGACGAAGGGACATAACACCTACGCTTCGTATATAATTTAAGATATCTTTGATAGATGAAGTTAACTAATTCTTTCTTTATAACACGTTATAATGTGTTGATACATGATATTAGATTCTTGAAGAGGGTTATAGTAACTCAACAAGTTACTAACTTTCATTAGTTCCTCTTATCGAACTAACTCAATGTACTATTCATCGTTAAGTATAGGTTTACTAATCATGTTTTGTCATCGAGTTGTTTCATTATATTCACTCGTTAAGGATAGACCTTATTCTTAAGTACATTAATTGTCATGATTAGTCCATTTAATTCCATAAGGTACAATTATAACTTTACTTTGTTTTCATTATATTGTTATCCTTATTGTCTATGTGTCGTCATTCAATATACTTGATCATTTCAATTAAATCAATGAAATCAACATTTAATACATAACATAAGAATAATCAGATTTATTAATAATCAGTTGTATAAACAACATATTCTTATTTTCATATCCAACAAGATAAGTCACAAATCAGCCAAGTCATATATTTTTAAATAAGGATAATCCTTAAAATTTATTAATAATAATATACAAATTCATCAAGAATAATACATTAGGCAAAATGCCCTTTACAAGATGCGAAGAAATTCCATTCACATTTATCAAATGATTACAATAATCCTTTCCAGATTCATATTAAAATAACATAAGATTTAAATCAATCATAAACAATCCAAACAATCACTTCAAGAGTGTCATCCTTTCCTGCAAACTGTAAGAGAGAGAAAACATATATGGGTCAGTTCAAAGAACTGACATGAGTTCACAAACTCATATTCCATGTTGTACTTATAATGCAATAAAATAATAAGTTATGGTCAAACTTATCTGAAAGCCATAGACTTCTTAGTTTATATTAAGAATTCTATCATGTACACTTATAAAAATGTTACTTCATACTTATATAAACATAGTATATTTGCTTTGACTAAATGAAACCAACATGTTAACTCAACATTTGGATGAAGATGAAACATACTACTACTGCCCTTTTATTTCAGTAATCTAAGGTTTGAGACAACAATTTACTAAATAGAAGAGAATTCTTAAACAAATAAACCTCATCCCTTTCAATATTCCTAACAATCGCAATAATAAATTCCTTTCAATGAAGTACAAATGAAATAATAACAACATCAAAGATGGAGATATAACATCCAACTCTCATTCCAAATTTCATCAAATATCCTCAAATTGAATAAAACATGTTATTAGTCATTCTCATAGAAGAAATTGCATCTAACCAATTAGTTCATTTCTATTTTAGCTAAGCATCATATTTCATTTCTGAACAAAATGTTTTCAACATGACAACATATCAAGAAGAAGATTTTTATCATATGATAACAACTATACTCAAAAAGGGGTTTAAGTAAACTAATGTAAAACAATAGTGCTCTACAAAAATTATTAGTTTAACCAAAAAAAATTTCCATTTCCCTTCATTTTCCCAAAATCATAATGAAAAAATCCAATAATGTATACAAAGGGAGAGAATGGTAACAAGGGAGTCATAACAATCTTAATACTTGTTGGCGAAATAATTTGTCACATGGGAAAATTAGGGAACATCTCATGTCAACACTCTAGGACTAAGTCCCTCCGCTTGAATGGGGTAGCATCCATTTATTGATGACATGGAAATTATTGGTACACTATTGATAACAATTAGGGGTGGTATTTTGAGTCATGGGATCACATAGGTGGTACTTCCCTACACCTGTGGAAAAATTCTTGTCAAACAAGCTAGGTGTTTATAGTATGAAGAAATAGCTCATGAGAGTTTCCATTAGGTCTAGATGTTTAAGAGAATATTAAGGGGGTGTTAGTATGTCTACAAGGTGAATAACATGAGTAGATTTTATTGTTCCTAGTCCTAGTACAAAATATATCCATGAATCAGAAGTCAACGAGATTAGACACCATGTAACATAGGTGTGGAACAAGTGTTTATTGCATGTTAACATGATGCAAATAACAAAGAAATGTCTATGATGATAATTAACCAGAACAAAATATGCAGATAAATAGAAAACATGGATGGTCATAACATAGTGTTGTGACAAGTTTCACATATATCAAAATAACTCAAGACATTTTATTTTAATATTTGATAAGCCTTTATACAAGTAGCTTGATTCCTAGCTGATTAGGAGTCAAAGCTTATCAGTGCTACAACTCACACACAATCCCACTTATCTCTCTAAGAGACATTATTCTCACTTCTAGAGGCATCTAAGATGAGTTGTTGGAAGTGAAGTTACAACTCATTTACACACATAATTATGAACATATTGTTCAGAAGTAAGTAATTTATTTTTCCTAACAATCACCCCCTTAGTGTGAACATGGATCGAAAACCTAGATCCTGATACTTGCATCTACTTTCATGATACTGTTGATTTTCAAAGGTTAATCACAAACCTAGGGATGATGGTTTTACATATGGCTAACCAACAACCAAGTTTGTGGTTTTTACATATGATTCAGGAGATTATTACAAATATGAACAGGAATGTCACTTCTATATCTTAGAAAATAGCAGAAAACAAACACAACTAAAATAAAAGAGGTCACCAATACATTTGAAGCAGTCTATTTACTGGTGACTAACAAGATATTGCTGATCAGTCTCCTCCTCCTTGCCTCCTGCCTCCATTTCCTTTATTTAGAACAAGAATTCATCACTATTGTAGTCAGGTTATTCTGGTGTTGGTTCTTCTTCATATTCTGATTCTTCTTCGATAACAACATCTTGCTTCATTTGTGTGTTAATATTTTGCATTGAGTAAATCTTTAGCTCGAATTCTACAATATGTATATGTGTGTCCTTTTTTCTTGCAATAGATAGCATTTGAGGGTCTTCTTTGTTTTTAGGAAAATTCTTGTATCTCTTTTTAATCAAACAATAGCCTAGTTTATTCTTTTACATATTCTTTTGTTCTTTTCAAGTCTTCACTTTCTCCATGCAGATATCATGTCTTCAAGTGATTCTTGTGGGTGAATCAGTCCTATGAGATTGTTCACAAGTTTACTGTGTTAGAAGTGGATTTGGAGACTGTTTGAAGTATGGCTTTAGACTATTCTTGAGGGCTGAATTCTTTTACAACTTTCAACTGCGAAGTGTACAAGTTGTCATTATGAGTGATTTAGTTCATTAATGTTGCTTGATATTGTCACATTTTCATGACATCTTGAGTTTGAATAGTTGTGGTTTTAGTGAAAAATGGCATTGACTGCTTGGAGCCAAATGTTTTATCGAGTATTTCCCAAATTTCCTTTTGAGGATTGAGATCCACATTTAGTGTAGCTCAATATCTATAGAGGCAAGTCCTTGTATTATTGGTTTTCCATGATAAGATCATCCCTTGTTTCCCACTCTATTAGTTTTACACCGTCTAGGGGTTTTGATTCATCTCCCGATACAATTCCAGCTAGATTCTTGGAGTGCATTAAGTTGCAAGTTTGGATTTTGACTTTTCTATACTTGTGAAATTTCAATCCATTGAATTTGTCTAGTGTTTTATGTCCTATTATACCTTAGAGTCTTGTGTTGAGTTTGTTTCCAATATTGCTCCCGATTTACACTATATATTTAAAAAGTAATGAAGAACAAATAAATTTTTAATAGTTTACATGAATATTTTATGTATAAATGACTAAAAAATAACATTGAAATATATGAAATTGTTTATGGAAGTGTAATATAAATTACATAATACCTTAGATTATTAATGCATTCGAATAATACCACGAGGAGAGTCGCATTAAAGGGTTACAGACAAAATTTAGGTAATAGGTTGATAAGTCATTCAGGTGACAGGTTAAGAAGGAGATCAAGGTCGTGCAAGGTCCTAGATTAACATGCGAAGGTCTCAAGTGTCAGAAGAAGAAGAATGAGGCTCTTCAACAAATTTAATTCCTGACCACTCTGAAAAGTGATCATGCAATGACAGGCCAAACCATTCAAGGGTGCATGCAGGTCAGGGATCCATCCGGTCACTGTAAGATGGATCAAACCTCCGTGTAGGTATCGTAGAATGTTTGATTATGCCTCCTGTATGAGCTTAGTGCCGTACTCCGTGGAGTCAAAGGGTCAAATTACCAATTGCCAAGCTCGCTCATTCCATGCACATGGTTGGTTCTTCCATGCTTCAGTACATGGGCAATCAAATCCTGTTAGGCCAGTAATATATACATGTGATCCATAATGCGCAGGGTCCCATTAGGAAAATAACAAATGCTAATCTAGTGTTCATCGTGGACTTCATGCTCTGATGTACTATGATGGATGATTTAACCAGAACTTGTAAGAAAGAAAACATTGGAGATGTATACATTATGGAAATGTTATGAACATTTTTATTCAATATTAGATAAGCCTTTATACAAGTAGTTTGATCCTACTGATTAGGAGTTCAAAGCTAATCATGTACAACTCACACACAATCCCACTTATCTCTCTAAGAGACTTATTCTCACTTCTAGATCTCTATGAGTTGTTACTAAAAAAACTCATTTACAGTGCACATAATTAAATTCACCTTGTTCACACTAATAATAAATTTTTCCTAACAGTCTAAACTGTGGTATACATTCAATAAGTACATGCTCATGGACTGTAGTTGTGATGGAGATAAAACATAGAAAAATTAGTTAGAGGGATTTGATAACTTGTTCCTAGAGAATAATATGGGAGCTATGTGAACAAGAACAACCTTGATAAATTGTTCCTAGAAAGAATATGGGAGGTAGTGAACAAGAATTATCCATCATATAATTCCTTTAATCTATGTTTCCTCTCATCTCAACCCACACTCCGTGAGCATGTAATTGTCGAATGTATGCACTTAGGACTTTGTGTTATTTGCATCATGTTCCTTGTTCTACATTAATGGTGCCTTCTCATTGAATTCATGGATATATTCTAGTTTTAATCAATAAAATCTAATGTGGTATTTACTGTGTAAATACCCCTTATTATTATCTTCACACCTCTCTCTCAAGATATTTCCTTGGTCCTTGTTATATCTAGAAGCATTTTTCCACAGGTGTAGGGAAGTACCTCTGTGTGATCCACTAGGATCGAAATACCACCCTCGGTATATTAGAATGGTGTACATAATTCCCTTGTTTTCAATAAATGCTTAGATGATATAATCATCTATAGCCATAACATGGGAGAAACATTCTACAATTCATAATTGAGAATTACTTCAAACTCCTTGTAAAGCACAAATTAGGGATGGTTTTCCTAGAACTTCATGCACTTGGGTACATTTCTAGGTCCTAAAAGCATACTAGCATTTACATGATTCCTAAGCAAGAAAACTAGTGGTTGACAACTATCTTTGGCCTCTTTTATTTGTCTCTTGTTTTCTATTTGGTCTTACACACCCTACAACCCAGTCCAACTTTACTTATTTATCTTTTATGGCTTCAGACACCAGCACCCAACCAGGACAGCAGCACCTAGGTGCTCCTGTCCCTCTGGGTGCCCCTGACCCTTTCTTACCTTACTCGCTCTTTTTGGGTCTCTTTTATCTTTTGGGCATCTTTTTCACTTATGGGTTGGCCTTCCAGTTGTCAATTACGAAATTCAAACAAGGGAATCATATAAATACATAGTTATGTGTTCAAAATAAGGGACCAAGCACTAAGCATTACTATCATCACCTAAGCTTGCATCCAAAAGGCACTAAAGCACTCTAAAGGCATCCATCTAGCATCCATTCAAGGGACAAGGGTTGCATAACTTCTGCATACACAACATAGGAAGGGGAAGTTCATTCTATTCCATCCACACATTCTACTACATTGCTACATTCTAGCTACAACCTATATCAAGTGCAACTTGCACAAGGGCATCCTAGGGCATCATTTCTACACACACACACAAGAACTACATGGAGTCTGAGATGTAGTGCAACACTCGGTTGTAAGTTCACTCTCGTGGTGACCGTTGGGGTCAGTCTGACTCCCCATTCTGCATTTTCCTTTTTAGGTTTGATGTGGTTTGTGGGCTTGTGCAGGTGAACTTCTATTTTGCAAGTTATAGGTACCTTCAACATCAAAGTGCGAAAATATAGGTGATCAACAAGAATCAATTACGAAACCCTTGTGACACAATAGAAACCAGATCCTATGAGCTTTGTACATAGTCACCAACCCTAGAAGTAGTCTCCAATTCCCAAGCACCCCTGTCCTTTCGTGGGCACCCTTGTCTGAGCCTTATTCATTGTGAGTTCCAAATTTTACAGTGAGATTGCATTACAATGAACCATGTTTTACATTCTATTCATCACTTCTACCTACCCAGATCACTTTCTAGATTAATAAATCAACTAAGTTCTCTTCATCTCTCCTCTCTTGCTTAGGGTTTCATATTATTACATCTTATTTGCTTGTGTCATATTGTATATTAGCATTTTTATACATCATTTAGTTACAATAGTTACTCTGCAATATTTAGATTTAATTCAAATTAAATTAAATCATTTGGTGAACCCACTGGCCTTCTATCACATTCAAACATATGATTCCTCTCATTTTGTTTCCATCTTAGATCAAAAATTCTGTCAAAATCTTCTTTAAACATGTTTTGTGATATTATGTCTTAAAAATGTAATATTTTGACTCATCCCAAACACTTAGATTTCATGTTACTCATAAAAAAGCCACCAATATGTATTTGCATAATACACCTTCATCACTACCTTCTTTTTATAATGGGCTTTTAATGCCCAAGAAAACCTCAGATGTAATGGTTTTCGCCTCATGAGTGTAATTAATGATCATTCCTAATGTCATCAAATCTATAATTCTTTGATTTAGACACCATTCCCGATCTTTATAACCTTGTATGGGGCCTTTCAAGATAAATTCAACCATTGATACGTTGATTATTGGATGCTTCATTATTTAAAATAACATTTGTATCTCTTAAAGATTGATGTTTAGGACTAAAGGATGCATTTCAGGCCCATGCTAGTTCTCCCTCATATATCTCATCTCGTGGCTTTGTAGAAAATCTATGTCTCATGTTTCTGAAGCCAAGTTCTTACTATTACCCATGCATCTCAAGTTTGCATTCAATGCTAATACCTAAGCAATACTGTGATAATGTCTTCCCTTGAGGAATTCCCACTCAATGCACCATGCATATGGTCCTTTTAACATTACACATCTACTTATTTCCTATCAAGGGTGTTCTTGATCTCAGCCTTGAAAATATCTAATCATGAATCCATTTTGACCATAATATTCATCATTATTATTGAATGCCCATTTCAAATGGACCCTTATGCTCCCAATGAAAAAGTTGAAGTCTTTTACAAACATATTGGTCTCATGATTCATTATGATTCACTCGGAATTCGATTATCACTTCATATTCCCTCCGCCATATCAAAGCTAACCTCTCATCCATTTAAATCCCCAAGCTGTTGGCTTTGTAAAATTGCAAGATCAAGCATTTTTCCACTCCTTATTCCTCTAGTGAAATGGCCTATATTCCACCATAATTGTCAATGCTTTATAGAAAGAACTTGATCTCATATGATCTATTCAATTGTCATACCGCAACTTCAAAACCTTCCTCCTAACTGCACTACTTGCGCACTCTCACAAATATTGCCTACATTCCCTATTTGGCCTATGCTTAAGTCTTCTCATTGCATAATCATCTATGTCATCCACATTAGGGTATTGAAACTCCCCCTCTCATAGTCATAGACTATCCTTAAAAAATATGATTCTCTCATTTAGACATTACTCTGAATTTTCATCAAAATTCTCCCACAACTTGAAATCTTCATTACACTCATGTGTGAAAGATTTCTAGCATCTCCACTTATGTGCGTCCATTGCATAAGATTTCAATACAAAATCTGCCTGATAATTCATACTTGGTGGATCCTTCTATTCATGGTAAAACATGCTAATCAATATGGTATACATCCTTGCATGCACTATAGGATAATTCTGGCTCATTCTAATGATCACTGTATTTTCACCTTTGGGGGCTCAACCCCATTGTCCCCACCTGTATCACTATCAATTGTCTCTAGTGTCTACTACTACACTTCACGCTTGTGCTTCATGCCACTAATACTTCTAATGAATGAATTCCTACACCTTTGATACATGCATTGTATCATCATTACCCTATGATGCACTCTAGTTCCATGGTTCATACTCAACTATTGAGGGTCTAAATCTGAAATGAACCTCACCACATTCACTTTTCACGCTCAAGGCTTCATGATCTATCTTTCTAGTACATATTCTCAGGACCATTTTCCCAATGACACACTCTTGTTCTATGGTTCATTCTTGATTGTTGAGGGGGATTTTATAAATGAACCTCATCTCATACACATCCACTGGGGGGCATGTTGTTCCTATCATATTCACACGTTGCATATCACACCATCACACTAATACATCATTTGCATATCTTGGTTGCATTTACTCTTGCTTTCTTATACTATTTACATGTTATGCACTTTGCTTACTATGCTAGTCAGATACTTAGTATGTCATTATCTTTTTATATATACACATGCACGTTCACTTGGTCTTTTAGAGGTGAATGAAAATCTCTTATAGATTCTTACATGCTGCAATGATGCTTGGCATTGTACCTTTTACCAGTCCCACCGAGGCTCCTGGGGGCATCTAATTTCACTACTCTCATCACATTACACAAGTTTATTATTTCATACATTTACTACTTCTTATTTACTAGCACATTTACCTTTCATTGATATATACATGCTTTGACATACTATTTATCTTTCTAACATGCTAACGGGTGCTTCATGTGTAACATTTTCCTTGCAGGACTATATGCCACCATGGTTATTTGATACACTTTTCTTGCCATTGTTTTCTATTGTATGTTATTGTTTGCAGCTATGCCTTATGTTTTGATTGATCATTGTATGCTTTTGGCCACTTCGGCCATGATTTTCTTGTGATATCGTGAGCGATGTCCCATGTTTGAAACCCATTTTTCGTGGTCCATCTTGTTTACACTTTGCTTGTTATATTGTCTTCTATTGCATGTTTGTTTTTTTATACTAATACATATTACCAACCACTTTGTTTGCATGTTCCTTGGTTTCTACCATGCACATCCCCTACTCCCTGCAGGTATACAATTTCAGATAAACATCATGTCCTCTCTTTTGGTCCGCACACTTCTACAATCATCACATGCACCCCCAATGAGAGGGGAATACATTGGTTGAAAAATCACCCCTACAACATCTCAGAGCTATAATTCAAGATATGCACAATATAGAAAATAACATTGTACAATCACAAAATGGCCCAAAATCTACTTGGGTCCTCAACACAGTACAAACACCAGGCACCCAGAATAAGACACAATGTCCTGGGTGCACTTGTGTCCTGTTAAAATATCCTGGGTGCTAATGTCCTGGGGGCACATACAATCATCTTCTCAGATCAACACAGCTCATAGAAGCCTTTAGAGAAGTTTATACAGTTATAAGCACAATCCTCCAATTACAGAATGCATTCTATCTCCTTTTCAATCAGTACAAACAATACAATTTGGAACTAATTCAGAACAATATGAACAAATTAGGATGTACCATTTGTAGTGGTGCTTATTGGGTAGAGTCATGGAAGGAGAGTAACACTAGACCTCTCTCCCCAACACTTTCTCTTTGGCATGAGATCACCAAAAAAACTCACACTTGGCGTGATATCACCCAAAAAACTTGCACTTGGCATGATATCACCCAAAAAACTCACACTTGGCATGAGATTGCCTTTTCGCATGAAAAATCACTCTTCACAACATTTCAGGACACATTTCTATCCTTTACACTCTTTTACATCAGGTGCACACTTTCCTTTATCTACTAACTTTTACACACTTTTGCATACTTTTCTCAGATTTATCATATACAAGACTTTGACTACTCTTTTGCTCTTCTTTTGCAGGTCCATCCTGAATATACAACAAGAAACAACCTATAACAAAAAATACAAGCACAAAAATAGGCACAACGCATCGCATATGCTTCACCCCTAGGGTCACTTTCCTTTCCTGGTCTCCACACTTCACTTTGCATCACTCCACGCTTCACTTGTCCACTCGCCATGTTATTTGCTTGGACACAAGAGATTCTACATAGGATCATAAGGTACACATCTTCTTATCTACTTTATGTTATCAAGTATTCACTCAACAACATAAAGTGGGGGAAAATGTAGACACTAAAATCACACACTTGGGTACATTTCTAGGTCCTAAAAGCATACTAGCATTTATATGATTCCTAAGCAAGAAAACTAGTGGTTGACAACTATCTTTGGCCTCTTTTCTTTGTCTCTTGTTTTCTATTTGGTCCTTACACACCCTACAACCTAGTCAAACTTTACTTATTTATCTTTTATGGCTTTAGACACCAGTGCCCAGCTACGACAGTAGCACCCAGGTGCCCTTATCCCTCTTGGGCAGCCCCTAACCCTTTTTCACCTTACTCACTTATTTTGGGTCTCTTTTATCTTTTGGGCATCTTTTTCACTTATGGGTCAAGCCTTCCAGTTGTCAATTACAAAATTCAAACAAGGGAATCATATAAATACATAGTTATGTGTTCAAAATCAAAGACCAAGCACTAAGCATTACTATCATCACCTAATATTGCATTCCAAAGGAACTAAAGCACTCCAAAGGACATCCATCTAGCATACTTTAAGGGACAAGGGACTACATCAACTCTACATACACAACATAGGAAGGGGAAGTTAATTCTATTCCATCCACACATTCTACTACATTGCTACATTCTAGCTACATCCTGCTATCAAGTGTAACTTACACAAGGGCATCCTAGGGCATCATTTCTTACACACACAAGAACTACATGGAGTTTGAGATGTAGTGCAACACTCGGTTCGTAAGTTCACTCTTAGGTGACCACCGGGGTCAGTCTGACTCCTAATTATGTATTTTCCTTTTTAGGTTTGATGTGGTTTGTGGGTTTGTGTAGGTGAAACTTATCTTTTGTAGGTTACAGGTACCTTCGGACATCATAGTGAAAAACTCAGGTGATCAAAATGCGAAGAATAATTGAAGACCTTGCGACACATAGAAAACAAATTCTGAGCATCTACGCAGTCACCAGCACCCAGAGAAGTTTTCCAACACCAAGATGCTATCCTTTCCCAGCACTGAGCACCCCTGTCCACATTATTCTTGGTTCTATATTTTTATAGAGATTTACGACCTATTATTTGCAGTCTGTTCATCATGTTTCATCTACCCAAATCACTTCCTGTTCAATTCAAAATCATCTAAGTCTATTCTCTCCTTCCTCTTGCTTAGGGTTTCACATATTACATTGCTTATTTCTTAGATTTTTGTGTCATATGTATTTTAAAATACATCATTATTCAAATAGTTACTCTGCAATATTTAGATTTAATTCAAATCTATTCATCACTAAGTATGTTGAGTGTGCTTACTCAATTTGGATGCAAACAGAGGACTGCAATGAGCTTGTGCATATTTTATTTTAACAATGAAACCTCATATTTTTCTATTTTTTCTTCTCATATGTAAATCATGGATACCTAGTTTTATCTTGTTTGGTGCGCTTAAACTCTTATGCAATGGGTAATTTAATTGTTGTTACAAAACCTTGAGCTTGATGATTTGAGCTTCATGGGTATTCTTATAAGCCCAAATTGAATTTTCCTTTCTTAAGTTTCTACAATGTGTTTCATTTGGGGTTAGTCCCATCAGCACATTTAGTTGTACAGATCATATATGTAAATTTAGATGTGCTAAGCAATACCTAAATAAATTAAACCATCAAGAAATAAACTTTCTTGAGAATTGAAGCTTCAATACACAAGATATAACGTGGTTCACCCAGTGTGGGCTACGTCCACCAAGAAACAACCAATCTATTATTCTTTACTTTACAGAGGAAATACAATGAAGATTTGAAATCTTCCACACCTCTCACGGATGTACAATACTTTTCCTTCACAAGCTTCTCTTTTCTCTTCTCCAAGAATTCCTTCTTACAATTATCTCTATTCTCACCTTCTAACCCTAGTTTTCTAGCTTATAAGCATATACAAACATTAGGGAAACTTAGCTATGCATTTACAACCATCTGATCACCTTTATAACCAAAGGTTCAGATCTAATCCCGTAGTTAAATAAAACATTAACACACAGGTAACCGATTCAGTTACCCAATCGATGTCAGTTCCTCCGAGGTGGCTGACTCGTCGGTCCCATGTGTAAACCAATTAGCGTTGGTTACTGTGTAAACCTGCAAGTATTATTTTCAAAACATGTCTATTTGTGAAGCCATTTAGCTCCACAACTCAACAATCTCCCACTTGGAGATAAATTGTTGCACTATACCGTACAACTCCATCCTTGGATCCTTTCCTTGGCTTGTTTCTTCCTCTTCAAGTCTCAAACTTGAAGACCAACAAAAGTGGAGTGAAGCTCCAACTTCTCCTTTTCCAATGGCTTCGTTAGCATATCTGCAGGGTTCTCATTTGTATGAATTTTCTCCAGTTTCAGCTGCCCATCCTCCAACACCTGTCGTATGAAGTGATATCTCAACTGAATGTGTTTCATTCTTGAATGAAATACTAAGTTCTTTTCCAGATGAATCACACTTTGACTATCAATGTACAATCTACAATCCTCTTGCTCATTTCCCAACTCTTCCATGAGCATGCTCATCTATATCATCTCTTTTCTAGCCTCTGTAGCTGCAACATATTCAACCTCTGTAGTAGACAAGGCCACAACCTTCTGTAATCTCGAAATCTAGCTAACTGTCATCCCACCTACTATGAATACATATCCAGTGGTGCTTCTCCTACCATCTGAATCTCCAACCATATCTGAATCAACATAGCCACATAAAGAAGTATCTGACCCTCCATAGCATAAATGCATGTTGGATGTCCCTCTCAAATATGGTAAGTATCCATTGGACTACTTTCTAATTCTCTTTACCTGGATTGGCCATAAATCTACTCACAACTCCCACTGCTTATGCAATGTTTGGTCTGGTACAAACCATTACATACATAAGGTTTCTAACTGCTGAAGCATATAGAACTCGTGCCATGTACTCGACCTCCTCATGTGATGTAGGACACTGATCTTTGCTTAATTTAAAGTGTCTAGCCATAGGTGTACTTACAGGTTTTGAATTCTGCATTTTAAACCTTTCCAACACCTTATTGATATAATCTTCTTGAGACAAATACAATTTCTTGTTCTTCCTATCTCTATGAATTTGCATGCCAAGAGAATTTTCTTTGTAGCTCCTAAATCCTTCATTGCAAATGATATGAGCTAATTTTTCAAAGCTCACCAATGTCCTGCATACTAGATCCTGCAATAAGTATATCTATCACACATTTAGTTCTGACAAAATAATATAGCTTCCATTTTCAAGCTTCTTGAAATAAACAAATGGTCAGATTCACATCTCAAAACCATGATCATCATGAATTGTGCAAACCTTGATTACCATTGATCTTGGAGCTTTCATTGATCCACTATGTAAATGTTTTTCAACATGTGCAGAAACTTCTCCTTACCCTTGAATTCATAACCAAGGTTGTTGATCATATAAATCAAAATTCCTCCAAATCACCATGAAGACTCCAAATGGGGTTAACATTAAGTTAAATTCTAAATTAAATTTTCTACTTCAACTAAAATGAATCAAAACCCCATGTATGAATGGAAGTCATTTTTATACAAGAGAAAATATTTCACCAAAGCTCAATACCTACCTGGTCTTGTGTAAATCCTTTTATCACAAGCTTGCAACTTGTATCTTTTCTGTCTACACCCTTTCTTCCTTGATCTTGTAAACCCATTTGTTCTGCAATGTTCTCTTAAGCTTTGGAAAACTTAACCACACCATCAATGTTGTTTCAGTTCTAAGGAACTCATTCATATATCCTGAAGACATGGATGTCAAAAGTGCTAAAATTCAAGGTTTTCCAAAACTATTCATTTGTTGCCTTCTGTAAAATTGACCTGTTTAGTATACCACTATAATTGTAAATCTTAGAGCTCTTTTTATAGCTCATCAAGCCCCATATGCAATGTCATTTGAAGTCATTTAGCCAACCTTCTGCCTTCTATGAGGAGATCTGGGATTCTTAAGACTCATCCATAGGGCTCCTTTGTATCTCAAAACTTCACAAATTTGAGAGTGACTTTGTTGTAATCTTCCCACATGTTTACATAACTCGAAGAGTTTGCTATTTTAGAAGTTGGAGTGGTCGTTCATATTGTGGCTACGTGAAACTAATCCTTTTGCCCCATTTGCAATCAGGTTGGTAGGGTTTTAAGGTATTACCATTTTAGGCATATTAATTCTTTGAGTTTATCCATCCAAACCTTGGTTGGAACGTGTTATGGCTATTCAACGTTGAAGCGTGGATCTTTCATTTCCCGAATTGTTATTGGCTGAGTCATTGTTTCAGGTTCAAGTTGTCAAGTATATTGCTAAATAATCTGGGCTCCGAGATACATATGAAATTCCTACAATTCCATTCCAAGAACCCACCATCGTTAACCACATCCACCTTGAATATAAGGAATTCCATTTAATAGTCTAAACGTCCTGAAATTTTGAACAATTTCCAAATCTACCAGAGTGATCAATTCAGTGGGGGGAGTTTGATTTGTGAGCTAGCAAAATGTCTCTCCCGATATCTTAATTCAACATGCAAATCAATAAATCACACCATTCTCCTAACCTCCAGTCAACATTAGGAGAGTTAGAACCCAAATCATGTTGGATTATTTCCTTCAGAAATTTTAATGGCATTTCTATTAGAATAGGTGGACCAAGGCACACCTACTACAAAAGGTGCGTCGAACCTGTGATAACCCCCAAGGGCAACATATGAGCATGGCCAGTACAAAATTTTATAAGGAAGTCCAACCTAGATAGCATATGAAAACTCAAAATTTAACTCTTGACACCTTTTGTGATGTAGTTAGCACTATGCCTCATGTGTCAACGGTTATGTCCCAGCCATATGTGTCATTTTTGGTTTTGAATTCCATTTTTAAACCCACATTTTGAAACTCCATGATAATGATTTTGAGTCCAATACAACTTCCTTCAATACGTTCTTCCTATCTTCAGAAAGCCGTAAATCAAAAACGATGCTACAGTTTTCTTTAATAAGCCTCCCAAATCCTTCATTAGGAAACTGTAGCGGGACCCAACTTTTCTTTAAAGATCATCAATGTCCTATATGCCTTGCATCCTATGAATTTTATTTGCATAGGCCTTGGATTTAATTTTCATCTCTTCATTGTAAATGTATGAGAAAACAAGCTCAACAATGTCTTGCATACTAGATCCTGTAATAAGCATATCATCTACATACAATAAAAAAATAATATAGCTTCCATTTTAAAGCTTCTTGAAATAAACACAATGGTCAGATTCACATCTCATATAACCATGCTCATGCATAAAACTATCAAACCTCATATACCATTGCCTTGGAGCTTTCAACTTGATCCCATACAAGCTCTTTTTCAACCTACACACAAGTTTCTCCTTACCCTTGACTTCATAACCAAGTCGAATTGTTGCATATATATCTCTTCCTTCAAATCACCATGAAGGAAATCCGTCTTAACATCAAGTTTCTCTAAGTGAAAATATTCTACTGCAACTAAACTTAAAATAGTACCAATAGAAGTCATTTTTAATATAGGAGAAAAAATCTCACCAAAATCAATACCTACTTTTTGTGCAAACCCTTTTACCACAAGCATTGCCTTGTATCTTTTCTATCCACCCTATTCTTCCTTGATCCTATAAACCCATTTGGGTTCTTGTAGTTTGGTTCTCATTACCTTTATTTTGCAATGTTTTCAATTATCCAAATCTCATGTTTGGTTTTGTTTCAAGGAGTCAATCTCCTTATCCATGTCATGCTCCCACTTCTTGTGGGTATCCTCCTGCATTTCTTCTTCAAAACTTTTGAGCTCACCACTATCAGTCAATAATAGATAAAATAAGGAAGGTGTAAATCTAATTCTGGAGGTCTACTTACCCGTTGTGACCTTCTCACAGAAATATGGGGTGTCGGAGGCTCATTATTGTACATGTTGTACATTCATATCAACCTCTGATTCGTGACCCATGTCACCTCCAACTTTTCTGGCAACCAATGTTTGGTCTTCTAAACTGCTGACATCGGTCCTGGTTCTACTGATGTCGATTCAGGCTGCCGACACTAGTTACCGTAACCGACACCCGTACCTGTAGGTGTCAATTTTAAATCTGAGAATGCATTTTCTTCCACAAACTCTTCCACCGGTTCATCCTTGGGCATCAAAATCTTGATCCCTGTACATTCTCTTTTCATTCCAATCAATTTTATGACTCCTAACAATCTTAGAATCTTCTAAATCCCAAAAATAGAATCTGAAATCACCAGAGCCATAACCAATAAAAGTGCATCTCTTGGATTTAACATCCAATTTCTTCCTATTTTCTTTATCAACATGCACAAAAGCTTCTGAACCAAATACTCTAAGAAAAGAAATATCTACCTCTTTTCTAGTCCAAGCTTCTTCTGGTATTCCACCATCTAGTGCACTTGAAGGCCCACGGTTGATTAAATATACTTATGTGTCTACTGCTTCTTCCCAAAACTGTAAGGGTAATCCAACATATATCCTCATGCTTCTTGCACATTCCATGATAGTCCTGTTCTATTATTCTTTTAGCCACACCATTCTCCTGTGGTGTTTCTAGGAACCGTTCTTTCTCTGCGTATTTCATTCACTGAACAGTAATCATTGAAAGCCTTGCTACAGTACTCACCACCATTGTCAGATCTAAGGCATTTTAACTTTAAATTTGTTTCATTTTCCACAAGGGCTTTCCATCTTTTAAAAGTCTCAAAAACATCATATTTACGCTTTATACAATAAACCCATACCTTTCTTATGGCATCATCAATGAAAGTCACATAATATTGGGATCCTCCATGAGAAGCTACCTGGGTTGGTCCCCACACATCTGAGTGCACAAGCTCCAATTTTTTCTCCTTCTTTGTTGCCCCAAATTTGAGAAATCTCACTTTCTTTTGCTTTCCAAATATGCAATGCTCATAGAAATCAAGATCTACATCTTTCAAATCTGATAACTTACCCTTTGCCTTTAATATTTGCATTCCTTTTTACTCATATGGCCTAGCCGATTATGCCACATGCTTGCATCTAAATCTGAAGTAGATAGAACATAAAAAGGAATCAGTAATACAGGTAGACAAATACAATGTTCCTACCTTCTTTCCTCTTGCCACAACAAGAGCTCCCTTGGTAACTTTCCAAGAGTCGGTTGTGAATGTAACCATGCAACCAACTTCACCTAGTTATCCTACAGAAATTAGATTTCTCCTGAGGCTTGGCACATGCCTCACATATTTCAATATCCATGTATTTCCATTCTACAATTTTAGATGAACTTCCCCTTTACCAGTAATATTGCATGGTTCATCATCTCCTAAATAAACATGCCCAAAATTACCCTGGACATAATTTCTTGAAATAACCCTTATTAGGGGTAGCATGGAAAGAAGCTCCTGAATCTAAAACCCATGATTCTATTTTACTATCCAAGGAGAGAATAAGGGCATCTTGCATTACCTCAGTTGCACATTTTCCTCTTTACCTTTGTCTGGTATATTCTCTTTGTTTTCCTTGAACCAAAAATCCTTCTTTGCATGTCCTTTCTTTCCACAATTCCAACAAGTTATTCCTCTACCTCTGGATTTAGATTTTCCATTCTTAGACTTTGATTTCCCATTATTCTTGCTCTTGGATCTCTCCTTCTGCCTTCCCCTGCTTTCTACATTCAAAGCATTTCCAGATGATGATTCTCCTGTACTTTTCCTACGTATTTCTTCATTCAGGATTATACTAACCACATCATCAAACTTCAAAATATTAGTAGCAGATGTTGTATTACTAACAACCATAACCAAGTTATCCCAACTATCTGGCAAAGAGCATAAGAATAAAAATTCTTTCACTTCATCATCAAACAAAATATTAACCAATTTTAATTGATTTACAATGGAACGAAAATCATTCAAATGGTTTGATACAGATCCACCTTCTTGCATTTTTGAATTAAATAATTTCTTCATCAAATAAACTTTATTCAAAGCACTTGGTTTTTCATATAAATTAGCTAAATATTTCATCAAATCTACCGTGGTTGTTGCTTCAGTAATATTCGAAGCTACAGATGCTGTCAGGCTCAATCTTATAGATCCCAGAGCCTTTCTGTCAAGAATATTCCATTCTTCATCAGTCATCTTTGTAGGATTTTCACTCACATCCAACGGTAAATATAAATCTTTCTGATACAGATAATCTTCCATCTGCATCTTCCATAATTTATAATTACGGCCATCAAATTTCTTTACTTTGTATTTGACTATCTTCTACCATTGTTGTGCTCCCACTCAATCAGAAATCCCTCTGTGAGTAAATCTGTCAACACACAAAACCATCAAACAAAGATAACAAACCAAGCTCTGATACCAGTTTTTGGGGTTAGACTACATAGGTTATACAAATAATATATCAGATCTAAGCATACAAGCAATAAAAGTTGATATTCTACTAGTTGCTAAGCCTGGGAGACTGGTGTGCATGTGTTTTCGTTGACCGTTGTTGACCGTGTCCAGGTTGCAGTGAAGACTTTTCACCTTCCCTCTCCTTCTTGCCTTTCGGGTCGTTGTCGACACCCCAAACTGTGGACCCCGTAGCATCATGGATGGTTATCTGGTTAAAGGAAAATTTGGTTCTTGGCTCTTCGAGTTTGTCGGGTCGTCAACATTAATAGGATTAATAATTATTATCATTATTAAGCCGTAAAATTTTTTATAAAAATAATGTTTATAATACTATTATAACTCATATGCATTGACGTCGATCAGTCGCTTTTGTGTCGAAATTTCACCTCTGGTAATGGATTGACTTTAAGTTATATTGCTTATTTATTTGTCTACTTCGTTTTAGGGTTTTATGACATTTTTAGATTAAAACAAACAAACAAAAATAAATAAATTCGAAAAGGAATTAAAAATAAATAAATGAAAGCCCGTTTCTTTGGGGGGAGGATTAGGGAAAAGTGCGAATAATTTTGCAAAAAACAGTTAAAAGGACCATTTTGTCTTTTGGGCTTTTGGAATGATGTTAGTTTTGGAATGGGGCGACTGGTTTGGGGGCGCAGGGATCTGCTCACAAATGAGTTTGTTGAAAGGCCTTGGAAAACCAAGCAAATGCAGTGATTCATGTAAAGCCAGACTCCACAACCATTTCCAGCTTCCTCCCAGGCCTTAACCTGCACCACATCTACCAACAGTGGAAAACATGCACATTGGAGAGAGGGAATTTGACAGTTGTTGCAGTCGTAATGCTTGGGGACAGTGTATGGACGTTCATCAAAGCAAATGGAGGAGGTTTTTTTGTCTGTTTGTAGCTTGTCACGTTGCCAACATCCTCCCAGCCGCACCCAGACCTGCGTGGGCTCCCATCAAATCAAAAAAAGGCAGAGAACTTTGTCAGATGTTGCAGTCATGCAAGTGCCCTAGTAGATACATGTAAAACGTGGGAAGCATGTGAACTGTTCGACTAAATGCATGGAAGAAATGCAGTTCCAGGGACTGCAATGATAGCAGGATATGCACAAAATGGGTTTTTAAAAAGGCATTGGAACTGTTTGATAAATGCCTCAAAGAAATGTTGTCTCATGGAATGCCATGATGCAGCCTATGCACAAAATGGATGTGTAGAAAAAATGGCATGTGATCTATTTGATAGACATGCCTCAAAGAGATGTGGTTTTCTGGAACATACCCTGACTGTAAGCTTCTTTAGTATTATTAAACATGTATGCAAAATGGGAAGTGCATAAGGGTTGTGAACTGTTTGACTAAAATGGAATATGAGTGGTCTCCTGGAATGCAATGATAGCATTAATGCAAAAAATGGGTCTGTTAAAAGGCACATGAACTGTTTGATAAATGCCTCAAAGAAATGTTGTCTTGGAATGCCATGATGACAACATATGCACAAAATGGATGTGTATGCAAAGGGACTGATGGTTTGTTTGGCAGAATGTATCAAGTGTGGTCTTACAACATACCCTGACCATGTAAGCTTCATTTTTGTTTGGATTCAGCATTTAGCTAGGCAGGGTTTCATGCATGAGGGTTGTAAATACTTTGATGGCATGAGTGCCTCTTGTAGAATCATGCCGAAATTAAATTATGTTTGCTTAGATTTTGAAGCACATGAGAATGTTTGAAAATGTTGCTTAAGGCATGTGAAGTGTTCTAACTAGCTTAAAAGCACATGGTCTAATGGTTGCAAGATTTGAGGCATGCACAAAAGGAGGAAGATCTCATCCTATCCAAAAACAACAATTTGTGATCATGCTCAAAGTGGTGGGTTGAATCCAAAAGGTTTAGAAATGTTTCAAGTAACGGAAACAAGTTTTCAAGTTTGTAAAAATTTTAAGTGATCAGAAGTGTGGTGTGAAATGGTGGAGGTTAGATCCAGGCTCGTGAACTGGTTGGCGAAGTGCCCAAGCAAGATGTTGAACCAAAGCCTGCGGCTTCGACCGACTTCGTTCTCCAGGCATGGTTCTTCTTCCCTTACCTCTCATAATTCTCGTGTTTTAGTTCTCTTTTGCAACTAAATAGAATTTTAAATTATTAGGATTTTTAATACAGTTAAATGTCCCTTCAACTCATTGCAAAACAATAAAGTGTCGTGTCGCAACTCTCGAAGTCATTATAACTCATCTACTTTAAACCATGAACTATCACCCTCACTTCGAGATGATTTAGAAAACTCTTACCCTTCTTGATCACTCCAATATCGTTTTATCGACCAGACGAATTTGACTCCCCATTGATAAAGTTGACCTTCTCCTTGTTTTAAATAGTTAAATTTTGCAATTTTCGGAGACTCACTAAGTACCCTTCGCAACTCTGGAAATGAGATGTGAAGTTTCATTCGTGTACCTTGGTATACGAGGAGTCACCTTGACCTTTGGTTTGACCCGAAACGAACATATGACATCCTTTTGACGCTCTTATAGGAGCCCTGTTACACTGGTTTACAACAGTAGAAAGCTGTTAAATCTAGAAAGTTGGCTTTCGTTTTGAACCACCATTTGAAACCTGGAAAGAGAAATTACGTCCGTCTTCGCAAACCTCTAGCATTTATACTAGACAAATGCATGGAACATTCAGTATAGGAAAGAGCACTTTTCGGGATAGTTTGGCGAAGCCATTTTGTAGGCCTCCGGTCCTAGTTTGACGAGGTCAAACTGGACCAATTTCATCTTGTCGCTCCAGAAAACTTGTTGCCATTTGAAAATGGTTTTCTAGTTCTCACTCCCGTTGACTCTGATGAATTCTCCTTATATAGGGGAACTAGTAGGAGATGTCTCATTGCGTGCTTCCTCCATCAAACGTTCGTTTTGGACGTGGTTTTCTGGGCCCTCGAGCTAACTTTTGTCATTTTACAACTGGGTGAACTACGACCAGTGGCCCCAGAAAACTAGCCGCCAAACGCAAACCGTTCACTCTTTTTCAATTCCGTCAGTTGCTATGAACTCTTGGTATATCTGGGGACACGTAGAAAGTTAATCGTGGTGTGCGTGCTCATTGGAAGATAACCTTTGGAAGTAGTTTCTTAGCCTCCGAGCCCATTTTGAACGTTTTGTAGCTAGTGAGAAAATGTAAGAGTAGAAAGCTGCGGACCCTCGTAGGGTTGCCAAATCACTCTGAAAACTTTTAACACATGTAAATAACTGTTTAAAACACTATAATGAAACTTGTTGTGTGTATTAGAACTTTTGACAAAATGATGTTTTCTCTCTCTTCCTTTCTCTTTCTCTCTCCTGGGTTACAAAATAAAGAAAAATGAAATGCAATGAACACATGTTTCTAGACCTTTTTATTTCGATTGCAAATTGTAATTATTGTCATATGTAAATGGGAAAATGAAAAATGATAATTATGATTGATTTGGGTGGATGCCATGCCAGCGATTTATCTATGATATCATGCTCACGTGGGTTTTGCAGGATGGAAGAATGACGACGAAAAAAAGGGTGATGTGTAATTTAATTATTATTATTGTAATTTTTATAGGTCATTGTAAAATGAATAACTGTCTAATGTAGTCTCTTGTTACAAAAAGTTATAATTGAAATTTGTTAATATGCATGAGATGCTAGTTTTAGGGATACTTAGGAAATGTGCATCTAATCACCAGTTCAATTTGATTCTTAGTTGTGTATGGCAAAAAAAAAGGTTTGATTTATACATAGTAAATTGAAATTGAAGTTAATATATTGTAGTACTTTCTCAGTATTCAATAAATGATTAAATTAATTACTGGGTTATCTTCTTACCTTGCAAACATAATAAAGAGTTTTAATGGGAACACTCAACCTTAATAAAATATTCGTGCATAGCTTTCCTGCATGTGTGATCCCTTTTTACCATATAAGAAATTTAAAACCGTAGAACGACCTTAAACTTTGCACTCGATGAGACCTCCTAGGTTAGGTAAATAAAACCCCTAGTTGGAGTTACCGTCATAGTCATTAGGTTTAGTGACATTGTCGTGAACCCATATTTTAGGAATGACATGGTCCAACTTTATCCAGAGTATGCGGTTTCCTTCTAGTTTTGGTAATCGCGAGAAGAATGTCCTCTCTTCAGGTCTGACACCAGGCTGAGTGGTGAAGACCACCTTGGAAGTCACCTTATGAGTCCTTGTTAGAAGGAATGACTAAGCGGTGTAACCTTCCCATCTGTGGAGTAGGTAGAGATATTACTCCCTTGTATCCTATTGGATTTCCGGGCCTTACGAAATTAGATCTAGAAATTAACTTCATCAGTGAATGAAATCCCTGTTGGATCCAAATGACCTAAATGAAGATCATGATATAGTTGTTCTATGTCTTGCATTCTCGTTAGTGAACCCTTTTGTCCCTCGTAGATAGATGTCTTGTCTTGGGCTTGTGAAAATTTAGTGCCTTGATCTTTCAGGAAAGGATTATAGGGTAAATACATTTTAACCTTAATCACACCTATAATAGAGATTGAAGCCCTGGGTGAAACTGGAATTAAGCTTAACCATGTGCTTCTTTAATATGTCAGACAAGTACTTTCGTAACTCTTATGTTTAAAATGATAGTAATAATGAGACCCTAGTGCGACGCAAAAGTAAATCATATGAGAGTAAAACCAAAATTTGAGGTTAGGAATAATGTCACTGGGAGTCCTTAAGACTTAATTTAAACATCTTCATGTGTTACAAAGAATATAAATTGCCTTGGTGTGACCAAACTTCAAGAAAACAATATATATATAAAAATCAAATTTGGAATTCAACAAGTTATTGAACTATAATAATAATGGTAGCGAAATAACTATTCCGTGATCGATGGATGTTCTTGGGGAAAAAGCTATTTCAAATCTATGTCTTCCTTGATCCCAAGATTTCATCTTGACATCACGTTAGGTTCACTTGTGTAGCAAGGTTAAATTCTAAACTTTAAATAAATGTTTGAGAATCATATTTTTAACATAAGAACAAGATCATTAAGTAATGTATATGTGATATAAATTGTGTTAAATAAGCAAAAGTACTTATGGAAAAGTTCCATGAAAATGCATAAAGGAAGCCAACCTAAATTGGTTGAACTGTAAATTAAAGTGGAATGAACTTAAATTTTGTAGAACAGGTAGGTGGAAAAAGGAGAAAATTTTGCTTACATAATAATGTTCTTAGAATGTTAATCGTAACTAAAATGTAACCAAAGTAATGATGTGTTGTGGGTTCGCCAATCCTTAAGTCCCTTTTTCTTGTGGTTGGGTTATTGCTAGTATTCTTTCATTGGGAAAAGTGTGGCATCGACATGCCTATGTCATCGTTTCATGTGTCTATGTGAGTCGATGACTTATGTGATTGTCATTTGCGTGTTCGAGTTTCTGTACTTGGAGCCCTTGCTGTGTTGTGTGTAGCATGCATTGTAAGTCAAAAAAAAATATTTATAACCTTTCGATCACCTTTATAACAAACGGTCATATTTAATCTGTGTCTAATATAAAAATGTGAATGCACAAATAACCGATGCCGGTTACCAAACTAATGCCTATTCCTCTAGGCTTACCCAACCGACGTTGGTTTACTGTTGAAACCAGCAAACCTACAATTCATGCCATTTGTAAATCTATTTAGCTCCACAACTCAACATGGTGTATAAATTAAGACTAGCAAGTGCTTATTATCTACTAACAAACTAGAACTAGAATACATACAAATTTCACATTTCATAAAATGGATTTCACCATAAAATCTTAAACCAAAGACGTGTTCATTTATTTCAAAATAAAAACAAAAAATAATGTGAGTAAGAAAACCCATGCCTAATTTTTCCTTCAAACTTCTTTGAAATTTGCCTACGAATGCATGAAAAAAAACATAATTGAATCCTTATAAATTGTTTTAAATAAATAAAAAGTCATAGAACCTAGTGGAGTACTAATAAATTCCCCATTCATAGACCAAAATGATCTCCCACAAGAATCTCCACAAAAATATCCATGCTCAACTCACAAAGAGCAAAAACCAAACAATAAAAATTCTAAATGCAATGTAAACAATGTGAATTAGGGGAGTCGACTTGCATGGTTAGATTCCTAGAGAAGCCATCAGCTCCCAAGGAACTACACTACCAGTAATTCCCTCTTCAATGTCAGTGTCATATCATTGCCCATACAAGAAACAAAAACCTCCCTCTAAATTAGTTGCTTAAAACTCATTAAACTTGCATTGTGGCCAAAATATTGCCCCATCAAAACTTAAACAATGTTTACGCCATGTAATAACCAAATTTCCCAATGCTTGAATGGTTGGTGACCATGTAATTCTATATAAACCAAACTAGTTAGCTATGGTGCTCCCGAGACCCATTCATGTGAAAAAATTAAACTTATAAACATTACTAAGTAATTGGCAGTCCTTAACCTTTTTAAACAAACATAATTATTAATCTATCACTATATTAATATGTGTGTGTGTATACATATACATATACTTAGAATATTTTATTAGATATAATGTGTGTGTGTGTGTATCGAAAAATAGATATATAGGTATGTATATCAATTACTAACTTATTATATCATCACAAACACTTCAATATACGATGATTCATAATGCAATCACAACAACATCAAATAACATAATCAAGTGATAATAATCACACTACCATAATATTAAGTCAGGATGTTACATTATATAAGTAGTTGGACTAAATAGAAAACCTTCGATAACATTTTGCCATAGATAGCCAAAGGTCGTTTGTCATCCATGACTACTCACAATGGGGTGTTTGAGCTCCATGTTTTAGTAATTGTCATAATCCTTGAGGTAGGGAGGAATTTAAACTTACGATAGAGAAATAAGTTCCAATCATTGCATTTATCTTTTTCCTCCTCTTTCCCTTGGGATGCCTTAAATTCCTTACCTTGTTTGGTTTTCTACAAAGGTTATCTTAATATTGTCCCTTCTCATAGGTCCACCACTGATAGTTTCCTATAGTTCTTTCTTTCTTTTTTTCCTCCTTTGGATTCTTTCTTTGTTCCTTTATTTTTCCTTCAAGATGTTATATTTTGCTTCCTTATGTTACTTTTTCTTTCTTTGCAATCTTTCACGCCTCTTCTTCCTTATTTGTGCCCTCACCCAACTTTGAAAGTTATTCTTCTTGTAACACCCTTGTTATAGTTACTCAAAATTAAGTTTTAAAAAAAAAAAAAAACAAACCCCTTGATCCCTTTCAATGCCTTCGATGATTTTAACTAGCAACAATTATTATCCAACATTAAATGAAGTTTGCAATTCATATGATAACAATATAACCATGTGCAGCTATAAATGTCAAATAGATCTACCCGATTCCCTTTTACATCACTCTATCTGAGTGTGTATAACTTATATACAATTATTTAACCTTTTTAAACGGGTCTGAGAATTAAGTGCAGTTCCTAAGTTTCTACCTTAAAATCAATCAATTGAGTTTCATCTAACATCTCACACAATTAGATAGAAACTCAGTGAAATGACAGTGTAATCAACTAGTTACACTACTTAGGCTAAAATTTTCAAACAATGCATTTCAAGCTTAGTTTTGTCATTGTACATAAGCCAAATGAAACTCGTACCATCACCGCACAGACATCTCTACACAGTTATCTGGATCCCATGTCATTATTTATAATATTAAATTTTCTTCTTTCGAAGACATAGGATCTAGGACTCGCCTCTTGATTCGACAGTACGTTATCAGTCCCATCTTATTACCCCTATGGGAAATATAATGACTACTTAATGAAATTCATCATTAAATACTCATTAACCTTCCTGTATGTTGTCACCCCAAAATTCCTTTCATTTTCCAAGTCTAAAACTTCAAAATTTTGAGTTGGTGCCCATAAAGTATGCTTGAAAGAGGTATTTTGAAAATTGGAACTTTCCAAGGACTTTCAGACTCGTGAAAATCATTGCATCAGATGGGAAATTTCTTCCCCTTTCCAAAAAGGTAAAGAAATCATCCTAACTCCTTATACTTTTTAAGTTATGGCTTGGCGGAGCTAAGTGGTCAGATTTTCCCTTGGCAGATTGGCGGAGCTGCGGAGGTATTTGCGAACATTACTCTTTTGATAAAAAGTTTAGTTGGAGAGATTTTTCCCGTGAGCCCACGGGGAGAATCGAAAAAAAAAGCTCCTAAGGACCGCAACCAATCAAAGGTTGTCATGTGTCCAAAGGGAGGATCGGACTTGTGGGGCGATGGAGAAATTAAAGGTTTTGAACCTTTTACCAAAAGGTTAAAAAAGTGTTAAGGTAAGTCGTTTTCCCCAAAACCCGTAGTGAATCTGAGGGCACCACGTGTCCAAAGAGCCAAGTCGAAGCTATGGGATGACAGGATAAAACAAGATTTTGTACCTTTTTGCAAAATAGGTAAAAATGATGCAACGAGAGCCGCACAACTTTGCTACATGCTCAATGCTCCAAGAAACACATAAAATTGCTAAGAACAAGCCCAAAATGCCTTCAAAATTTAAATATCACTTTTTGGAGGGAAATAGTTGTTGAAATCACAATGGATTGAGAGGGGGTGAATCAGTCCTACAAAACCCTTATACACTTTTAAAAGTCAAGGTGGGGCTTCTCAAACAATGTTAACATTCAACCAGTGCCATTAATACTGAAAATCACAAACAATGGAAAGGGGATTCCAACCATACACCCGCTCCAATCATAAACTTCCACATGAACAACCTTAGTTTAACATAATAACAATAAGATGTAAGTGGTTCATACCCTTGAAGGGGACTGGTAAATAAAATGAAATGTCTGTGTATTTGCGTAAATTGGTTTTCCACCATGGTTTTTCTTCACGATTTGAATGATTTTTGAAGGGCACGAAAAATGAAATTCATTTGCAAATTGTTTTCACTTACCTGGAGGAAGTTGTAACCACTTTTTGCGAGCTATTAGATGGCTTTGGAATCCATTTTCATGGGAATTTTGATATGTCGAGACTGTAAAGTTTGAACTGAAAAATCAATAAAAGATATTCTTTTTCTTTTTCCTCTATTTCCCTCTCTCCCTCTACTCTATTTTGTGAATCATTTGATCAAATAGAAGCTAAGAACTTTGTGTTCTTCAACATGCAATTCTGAGAACTTTGTGTCTGTGTGATTACACCTAGTAAAAACGTGAATGATTCTTCTCTGTAATTCATTTGTTCAATGCAATTAGGGGTTCTCTCTGCAACCTCTTTTCCCTGAAAGTATTTCCTTCTTCTACCTTATCTTTCCCCTTAATTCTTCCATTCTCTTATGTTGGTGTTTTTCCTTGGAGAAAACATATTTTCATATGTCAGAAGACCAAATTTGATGAAAGTTGTAGATTTGTAAATAATCTTGTTTCTGGCTTTCAATAAGGGAACCTCTCCCATTAAAGAGGAGGGACTTGCTTATCCCCTGACTGTGGTTTCATCCTAAGTGCTAATCTGAAACCCAACAAACATCAAGGGAAGGAACTTTGTGCGAAATGGATTTTTATAAGCATCACAGGCCAAGAAGCTTGGAAAGTTCTCATACGACATGGTTTTGAAGAAATATCACGTTACGGCCACCCGACATGGAAAGGATTGGGGTTTATGAATCTTCTCATAACCCCAGATGCCTGTCAAAGTAATTAGCACTTTTTTGCTTAAGATAATTTGGAAATCATGAGAATGCATTAAACCATAGCTTCTATGGAAAGGTAACTAATTTCATTATGTGTTTTTTGTTAATCGTTCCAATCCATCTGGTGGTCATTGATTATTCAAGTGCAAGATAAGTGTTTGGCGGAAGTTCCAGGAATCTTTGCGCTTAAATTTTTTAAACGTGGAATTCACACTATTGAAGACTTATTCTATAAACATGTGCAATCCTGGATCTCTTGACTAGAAATTAAAACTCATTTTCAGCTCTCCAACTAGGACCGGAATTCTTATAATGCAGTGATCAGCTCGGTCCCTGACCACATATTGCACAAAATTATTGTGCACATATTGCACAAAATTATTGTGCATTCCTCTCGCCGTTGGTGGATAGACTGGAAATGGTATGCAGATACTCCATTTCACAATTAATCATCTAGTAAAGGCTACCATTGGCTTTCACCTCATCTGACCAAGGTGGATAAACTCAACATGTGATGGGGAATTCATTCCACTCCTGCTTAGAGTAGGTGATTTGCATATGTTTGGACTATCTCTATGGAGCCCAAGATTGCCCACTTCCTCTGGTGCATTTTGCACCAAGGTCTCCCTATCAAGACTTGTCTTTTTCAATTTGGGGTCCCAGATCCCAAATACCCATTTTGCAACCATTTGGAATTTATTATGCATATTTTCTAGTTTTTTCCCAAAGCTTAGCTTTCCTAGAACTAGATTCATTCATTTTTCTTTCCGCCAAGACCGCATTGTTGTACTTGGAAGCATATCCTTTTGGGAGATAATCCCATGATTTTTCCATGTTCACCCAGATTTAGCATATTTTCAAAGGGGAAATTCTTTTTTTGATTTGGAAAGAAAGAAATGCTTTTTTATTTGCTAATTTTTCCATTGATTAGTCATTTTTCTGTTTATAAAACATCTATGGTGATCTTAAATGTACTGCTGTAGATACAAGTCCAGGAAAATATAATTCATGCTGGAGGTGGACCACCTCTAAACCCTACTGTATACACTAGGGGGAAGCCCTATGTAATGTTTCCCATGAATGCCACCATCTCAAACTAGGTGATCAATTGCCTCTTGGCCATGGTGGTCAACGTAGCCATTCACAATGGTGTGTATTTAGCCAGTCTCGGCACTCCCCGGGCCCTCTTCACTAAAGAAATTACTCTCTAACTCCCTGACATGGCCAGGGGGTCTCGTGACCTTACTAACACAGGAGTCCTTCACCAACTTGCCAGCAAAATGTTGGAGGTCATTGGATCGCTAACTCGGGTGGGGCTCTCCTTCTCACAACACAAGGTTAATGTGGAATCCACATTTAGTAATCTCAGTTACATCCCAACTCAAGAGGAAAAATTGAATGGTTTGATATCAATCCTCCATCGCCACCGTGTTAATGAAAAATTTCCTCATCTCAAGCCTCACCATCCCAACTCATAGATGGAAAAATTGAAAGAAGAAAATCCTGAACTGAGTTTAATCTGGGTTCTAGATGCTGAAAAGAACTTACCTGGCTCAAGCTGGCCAGATGATCATGATCCACCTATTTTGGGCATGTTTCATGTCGCACCTTGAATTGGTTTTTTTTATGCTTCTAGGCACTGCCTCCAGCTTTTGTGTTCTCCTAGGCTCAGCCTTTTTTTTTCTTGTTCTCCTAGGATTGTTCATACTAGATTTTAGATTTATGGTTTTGGGGCATGCTCTCATACTGCCCATTTTTTTGTTGAAATTTATCTTGTATTGTATTGAATTAATATAATATAAGATAGTTTTCATAAAAAATAATATGTATTCTTGAGTTTTTCATTTGGTTGGCATTCCAACTCATTAAGGTAAATTTGTAATTAATATGTTTTTATAGGACTCTCATTATATACATTAATTCAAATTTAACATGCACACATATTCCATAATGTTAAGCAAGTATAAGTAATGACCACCAGTTTTCATGAGATACTCTGGGAAAAATGTTAGATCATAAATATACAGGTCTAATATTGAAATTGATGTTTGCCAAATTGGTGTTGATAAGCACAAGGTCATCTAAGACTTGTTGCCAGTAGACAACATAATTAGGGTTTGTTAAATCCACAGCCAGACTAGTTCAAAAGAAACTCAATTTATTAAGTTTTGATAGCTCATAATTTGGGTTGAAAATCCAAGGGTAACTCAGGAATACAAATGAAATTGACATTTTAAATCCACATAACAAAGTCACCTTTATGTTCAACTTGTGTAAAGTCAATTTGCAAGTGTTATTTTTGGATAAAATAAATATTTGAAATTCACAAGCTGATCATTCAAACATAAACCCAATGGACACTTATGTTGAAGGTTATACATTAAGACAAAGTTATAATTAAATTGTACAAATAGTGAAGAACTTAACAAAATTTTATGGGTATATGAGACTCATGACCATTTTCTATGTGCTAAAATTCATTTTGGCTCAATGTATTAATGTTTTTCATAACATGCTTTTTAATGTCACACTTATATGATCTAAGGGAACCCAATTAGTCTTCAAAAATTCCCAGCTAAGTAAAACACTAAAAAAATTATTTATGGGTAATCCATGGTCTGGTTATCACTGACCCTTTTATCTTAACTTTCTCCATGTAAAATTTACATCGTCTAAATGAAATGAAGAGACAAAAGAAAAAAAACCAAAGTTTCTCAAACAAAACAATAATCTTGGATCACCATTGATAAATGCATTTTAAAAGTCCTTGATGCTATAAATAAATGTGTTCCAAAAGTAGGATACAGGGCATATTTAGGAATGGCCCATTCCAAAATAGGAACTTCTCTTAACCTCCATGGGTCTAGTCATCAAAAACATTTCTACAAAGCTAAAAAAACTATGGTTTAAATATTGTGTTGAAAGATTCTTACAATGGGAATTCCGAGTAACATGTGGAACTATCCAAGAAAACATTGTATATTGGTGTTTAAACGAATGCATGAATTTGTATGAACACGTACAAGTGAATCTCGCCACCGGAATTCTAAAGTTTTACTAACATGATCTTAAAATTCAACTTAGTTTAAATATTTGGTTCAATCTTCTTACAATAAACTTAATGAATCCAAAGCTCTTTTAGCTATGTTGGAATGGAAGTATGTAAACCTATCGTGGTTTTTCAAGGCACATGCAATGTCCATTTTCATTTTAGATGTATTTATATCTATTACGTAGGTTTATCTTAAGTATTAATGTGTTTTAAAATTGATCTTATGGTAAATGAATATGCTATTATTAGAAGGTTTTAACCTTAGCTCATGGATCAAGGTTTTATTTACCTGACTCGTATTTATCCTAACCCACTTATGTGTGTGGATATTTATTTAATCTTATTTAGTTATTAGATGGCTGAAGATATTATCTGTTGGCTGTTAGGTATAGATCTTACTGGTATTGAATTCTATGTCACTATGCATTTTCATGTGAAGACTAACATATGTAGTGTGGTGCTATTAGTTTTTTATCCTGATATGAATTGGTCAACCATCATCCAGACACAAATCATAGTTTATATCTTGACATTATTTATTTGATAAGGGCTAAGTTCAATCTAATATTGATTTAAGGCTTAATTTTTCCGATAAATCAATGATTTGTCAAGTACAATACAGCAATATTTTAGGGCTATATAAGCATTGCCCATTCTTGCAATTGTACAATAACAAATATTGAGGATTCATAATAATATATGATACAACAATACTCTTTGTTTGCAAATTATTTTGTAAAGTTAGCAGGTTCTGGTGAATTATATTTCATCTTATCAAATGTGATGTGTTATGATCATATGAGATATTTAAGGCTTGGAATGATCTTCTTATCATTCTTTCTCATGGTATGAGAGCGATAGATGATGTAGAAATCCATCTGTCTCATGCAACTATAATTCTTTGCAAGCAAGGTTTATTATTTTCATTATATTCATAATTTGTCAGCATTTTTTTGCAACATGCATTTTAATTCAAAACGTTGGGTTTGCCATTGGCTATAGAAGGTGCCAAAACCCTAAAATCAATTGTAAACTCGACCATGTTTTGAGACAGTCAATTCTGGGCATTTTCTAGGTTTTTTTGGCATATTTCTCAAAAATCCGTATAATTATGTACTCATTATATCAGTTTTGAGGTCAACCTTCTGGAGATTTTAATAGGTTTTTTAATATTAGTGAAAAATACATGCACAATTTTTTTGAAGGTCAAAAAATTATATCATCTTTTTGGGGTTTTTGAGAAGGATTTCTGGGTTTCTCTCCACATTTAAATGATACATTAACCATGTTCTCTAGGGAAAAATATTATTTGCAGTCTAAGTTTGTATTCAACAATTGTACTTTATTGGGTGCATTCTTTTATCCACTTGACGCAGATATGTACTTTCAATAATTCATTCTTTTGATCCATTAGATAGAGGTGTGTACATTATCCAATGCATTATTTTATCCTTTGGACATTTAGGTATTTGGCGCAATTACATCTAGGGTAATTATCCTTTGGTCGCAATCCTGTATCATGTGGGTGCAGTCTTTTACCCTTTGGAAATTTGGGTGTCAAGTGTACCTTTTAAAAAAATATCAACATTATATTATTTTTAATAGAAAAACCTTCTAAAGCTCCCGGCCTAACTTTTGATCCCTAGCTCAGATTTGTTAGAGTAGGTATTTACCTTAGCTCAGTTCACCTAGGTACTTTATTTACCTTTATTGTATTTATCCTCACCCACTTATGTGTGTGGATATTTCTTTTATCTTATTTAGATATTAGGAGATATTATCTAGTTGTTAGGTATAGTTCTTTCCTTGATCTATGGTATTGACTAGATCCTTGATGTCTAGTGCTCTCCTAAATCTATGGTCTTGACTAGTTCTTTGATGACTAGTTATTTCCTTGATTTATGGCTTGATCTATGACTTTGACTGGTTCTTAGATTGTTATTCCTTGCCTATTTAAGCAAGGCCCATCTCAATGTATTGCATTGAGTTCCATAATAATATATGATATTACTTCTCATTTGTTTGCAAAGGTTTTATGTAAAGTTATTCTGGCGAATTACTTTCATCTTATAGATCGTGGTGTTTGATTAGCATCTGTGTTCTTGGCTTGGTACGATCTGGTTATCATTCCTTTTATGGTATTAGAGTTAGAGATTGCTAATGACATCCGTCTGTAAGTTTTATTTTGACTAAATAAATTCATTGTATATTCATATATTTGGGATTTGGTCGTAAGAGGTTTGTTGCATGCATAAAGATTATTATGTGAAAACAGAGGCTTCACATTGGATCCGGAAGGGTGAAAACCACTATTCGAACACTGTAAATTCACCCTTTCTGCATTCTAAGTCAGGACTTATATGTGGTTAGGAATTGTCACAAGTTACAATGTACACTAAATAGATTTCACCTAAATTTGCACACCAAGAAAAGCACTTGCGTGATTATTTTTTGGGTTTGTTCACACGTAGATCTACATAGAGCAATTTTTTGTTGTGACGTATTTGCCTTGGTTTACGCGTAGGAAGGTACGGGTTTTCCCTTTTTGGCATCCATGGATGCTGTGCAAATAACACCCATTAAAATTCCTTAGCCCTTGGTCATATGGTATGGTCATATGAGGGCTTAAAGCTTGTGATTCCTACTAGTAGGTGCTTAACTTCATCCCCCTTTAATTTTATTTGTGTGGTGAAGGCAACAACAATTTATTTTGTTTTAGTGGCAACTAAAATAAATAAGAGAGCAAAAAATTAAAAAGCTTGTAACTTTTGATCGGTAACTCGGTTTTGAGTGTGACATTTTTTGCAAAAGTGCTTGTTTTTTGTGCTCTTTCACATTAGAGTTATTTATTTTGAGACTTGTCGACTATAATTATAAAGTGCCAAATATGGAGGAGTGTTGTAATCAATTGTGGATGCAATTTCGGCTGAGAATAACTTTACGTAAAATTTTTGCAAACAAATGAGCAGGGACATCATATGTATATCATGGATCTGAGAATGACATGCCTTGCTCTGAATAGTCAAGGACATAAACAAGTCATCAAAGAACTAGTCAAGACCATAGATTTAGGAGATCTCCTATAAATAATAGTCTAGTCAATAATAGATAAAGGATTGCAGACTCTAGTTTAGGAGACCATAGACATCAAGAAAAGATACTATACCTAACAACTAGATAATATCTCCTAATATCTAAATAAGCATAAAAGAAATATCCACACACATAATTGGGTGAGGATAAATACAATAAAAGGTAAATAAAGTACCTAGGTCAACCATGAGCCACACGGTAGAGTTTCATACAGTACTTATACTTGTGGTCAATAAGATTCAATATCACAAAATAGAAGTGGCATTTCAACAGTCATGAGTCCCACCATACTTCGAGGGGTGATTTTTCTACTCACTGTGCAATAATGTCTCAAAAAAGGGACTCGGAAGGATAAAGAAACCACGTAAAATAAATTATCTTCCAATGAGAAAATTAAATAATCCTTCGCTCTAAGGTTCACCAATTTTATACGTCTCCTCCTAATATCAACACATGATCTCAGATAGCAAATGCATAGGATTCTCGAGGTTATGATGGCGAAAAACGGAATACAATTGACAGGGATGTTAATGTCTAGATAGATCGGATCATAGTTGAGCTAGATGTGCAACAAAAACCAATTTTAACTTGAGGGATAAGTAATGTAATCCAAAAATTGAATTCTCAGACTGGCCAAATGGAATCTCTATTCATTGAGATTCCTATGAATGCCTAATATAACTTATTGGGGGGTTCGATCGTTAGTAGACAAGAATTGGGAACTGGTACACGGGTTACAAAAGTTGGCGATCAATATTAGTAGAACCATTGGTCATAGTTGACTCTTCTTTGACCTTTGGTCAACACGAGGACGACATGAGGCCTACAAAATCCTTGTGGAATTCCTCTTGAGAAGATGTAGTCATTTTACCCAAACTTAAGGTTGCAAAAAATGGGACTAGTATAAAATACAAGAGGTTTTGATGTGTAAGTTGGGTATAACATTTCATTGATCAGGGTCCAATATTCCTCAAGCCAAAATGAAACCTGACTTTCTTAGTTTTAACTTCTCAAATGAGTTGGTTGAACATTAGTAGGATAGCTCATGAGTAGTGAGCTTTGAAGAAAATAAAAATGGTTGCAGTGGAGTGGATCTATATCAGTTGATGTGACTCTTGCTCAGTATTTGGTTGTCTTACGAGTGGGTCATACGACACTTGTCATCTGTGTTATTGTGGTAGGCCCAGAATGGTCATGTTTTGCACTAGTCTCTAGAAATTAAATGGAAATTTCTAGACAAGAAGGTAGAATTCCAAAGGGCTTTAGTTAACTCTCTAGAATTTTGTAATGCCAATAGACATGAAGCTCTAAGCAAGTAGAACACCCTATCATCTTTAACAATCTAAGGATTATGGTAGATGCCATAGTTGAGGGTCAACTTTTAAATGAAACAGGGCCAACAAAATTCCAAATTAGGCATTGAAGCTCAGTTGATTTTCCCTATGTAATTAACTATTTAAAATTTTCCAAGCATCTAATTAAAAGTAAACAAATGGTTCTAATAAGCTACCTTTTCCTTGTGTTTTCAATAAAGCTTGGAATAAAATCATACGAAAATGAATCTATAAACTTATATCTATGTTTTTAGACTTTCCTAGACTTCATGGTAACTAGAAATTGGTAAAAGAATTCTTTATCCTTTCTAGAAGGAATCCAAAATAAAATAAGATCTCCTTCTACAATGACTCCTTTAGGCCCTTAAATCAAATAGTAGAATTCCATGGGATCTACAATTTACCATTTTAATTGAGGCTAAATAAATTTATAAGTGCATTCCAAAGATGATTTGAGCATTCTTCATTTCGTAGTCTATGAGGACTTTATAATCATCTTCTTATAATCTTGACTTCACCCTTAGATGTTTTGGGAAGGCAAACATCGGGTTGTACAGAAGCATAGGCCAAAGGTCTTCCCTTGAAAGGGGTAAAACAAAATAAATTTTGTGGAATAACATCAACTATGAGATTCATTTAGTGGGAGATACTTCACTACATCTAGGTAGAAAATACACTTCTACCTTCATTCCAAAGTCAGAATGAATAGATCCTTCATATAAGATTAATTCAATGATATCTAAAGATTTTTCATATGAGTAAAGCAAATATGGAAATGAAGAAGTAAATAAATTCCTTGCACATATGATACCTATGCAATTATTTCTTACCAAAAATAATAGGTGTGATAAGCAAGAATGTTATCATGGCAAACAATCTTCAATATTCCCAAACATAGACGTATCAAAATGCGGTAGATAATTAGACATCATGTATCTAACTAAATATTTATCAAGCAATGAATTTATTTGTTTTCAAAATTTTAAATGTAATCACAACACTAATATGTATAATTGTGACATTAACATACGCACCACCAACAGAGGGCTTTGATTAGCATTCGGAAGGTCAAAAACTTCCTAGGACCACAACTATAAACTTTCCAATTGAACCACACAACACCCCAAAGCTGCTTGTTGTAGAGGAATTCAATATGCCTGGATACAGTGGTTACAGAGCTAGCTCAGTCAAAATGTAGCCTAAGGAAACAAGTTCAAAGTCCATGAAATAAGGCTTTTTGTGTTTACTTCAAATATTCGGTACTTAATGGTGTTTACGAACTACAACAATCTTACACCCATTCATATTTAATGCTTCAATTGGATTTATACCTTGTTAGCTAGAGCTCATAATTCTGGAAAATCACTTAGCGAGTGCAAGAAGAAAATCTAGAACTAAGTAGGTTTTAGGTGACTCAGTTTTTTGTATATACATGAAACAATGTAAGAGGAGTTCCATGAGGAAACCCATGTCTTCTATAAAGTTTCTGGAATCAAGTGAAATGGACACTGAAACAGAAATACACTTTCCCCAATTGGGAAGACACATGTAAGGGGAAACACTCAAAATTCTCAGATAAAATTTACAACGTGAACCGTTGGGTTCTGCAATATTGATTAGTTCCTACGGATCTCACCATAGTGATTACAGATTATTATGGATACAAGAGAAATGATAGGTCTGAGGGAAAAGGGACATCCACGAACAACATTTTTGGGAAGAGATTTATGGAACTCAAGGAATAATGACCCAGGACCAAGTCACTATGCAGAATGTTCCTAACTAAGGATTATGGGACCCATCTTGTAGACCTTTGATCACTTTTGCGAGCATCTATTTAAACAGGAAATCATCATGCGTAGATTTTTACCTTACCTAATGTGGATCATTAGAAATTTTTGTTTATTAGGATAGGCACTAACTTTTCACAATTTATAGCCTTACACTTGCTGGGTTATCTTTCTTAGGTGTACTAGTTGTGTTAGGAGTTAGCTTACTCAGTCTATGTGGAGTTAACTTACAAGTCTTGTGGAGTTAACTTAACTACTAGTATCAGTTAGTGGGATTTCTTCACCACTGATTTAGGTAGATTCCAGTTTTACTTCGCTCCTCCTATATATACATTCTTCTTATTGAGAAATGAAATATGATCTGTTCAATAAAATTCAAAAGTATTGAGCATTATGGATTATGATGAATTTCCATATATGATATTTTAGACTCTTCTATCTTTACAAATCTAATGTGGTGTGTTATTATCATCTAAGATCTTCACGGTTTGGAAGATAAAATGTGCAAATAAGAATAAGTGGATCAATAATCATAAAATAAGTACATACAAAAAAACATAAAAAGATCTCATGCAAAACAAGTACCAAGAATAATAATAATGCTACAAGTATCAGATATTAAAGGCATTGTAAAGAATAACGAGTGAAATTAAAAATGAATAAGAAGAGAAGTATGAACCTAAACGTTTGTGAATGTGTGTGTCTATAGTATATAGAAACAAAAGGAGGAACATCATAAATAGGATGAGGATGAAAAATGCATATATGTATATCATTATAAAAGTATAAGAATAGACTCACATTGTGATAGGAGAATATGTACATTTGTGCAACCACATACACAATGAAGAGGTAAATAAAAAATAGAAGAAGGGGAGACATCGTAAATATACTTAGGATACATCACATATTTACTTCTTTAGTGTAATGGGAACATAAGGAACATTCAGTGTACAAGTGAAAGTTCTAATGTCATCAAGAATTGGGAAGCATTTATCTTAAGAAATCTACTACAGAAGAAATTGTAGAAGCAAATATACAAACATTTTAAGAGTAGTGCATTTCTTAATTAGTGGAAAAAAAGAATCATAATCTAGTTATTCATTCATCTCATGGCTTACCTACACTTGCTAGTGGTTTCCTTTCATAGGTTATTTCAAGCTCCATTGTGATTGACTTTTCCTTTAAGGGTAGACAATTTAGGGGTTTTTTATTTCCATGTATATGTTCCTATAGAAGAACAAGAGTGTTTTTTCCCTTATTAGTATTCTTGGGAGTTTTTATTGCCTAATGAGGGTTCCTCATTTGAGTTTTTATGAATCATAGTTTATTCGGGACATAGTTTAGAAGCTCCATCCACCCCTTTTTCCTAACCTTAGGGAAGCTCCTTCACCTCACTCTTGGGTCATTCCACTGATATTTGGGAAATATTTTTGTTATGTCTCACTATTTTGTAACATCCACAAATCTGAGATACCAATTTATAGTTTATATTCTAATTCCATGTCCCATATTTTGATTTTAATTAAATGGTTGTTAGTATGGATACACCCCTTGGAAAACTAAAAAACATTCTGACATAAATTATCCTTCTCATAGATTTAGTGGTAGAGTCAATTAGAAGGAGTAGGCCCAAATAATTTCCAATCCCTACAACAATTTCTTCTTCCTAAAACTTTAGGGGTAATCCTGGGATTTTTATCTAGATTAGGACCTTGTGGGAAATTTCATTCAAAATATTGAAGCCTAATTCCCATGTGAACAAGGAAAAGATGAATTTTCCAATGAGCCAAGGGTTGTTAGTAAGTTTATTAACTAATATTCCTTATAAATAGAGGAGAAAATTAAATATCCATTTTTCATGGTCGTTACCTCTAGCTAGCCATTCAACTTCCACTTTCTATTTTCCCACCATATAACCAAGTCGATATTTTGTTTCATGCCCAAAACATTATTGACATGTGTGTTGTCTAAATGGATCTATGCCAGGTCCACTAGTTTGTCAAGGATAACAAAAAAGGGCCCTCCTCATCCTTAGTGGAGGATAATGAAGATACTTTATGTGGCTATTTCTTTGAACAATATTGTGATACCTAGTCCATACAAGATTGTCCATCTGGAAAATATATTGACTTCTCCAAGTGAGGATTTTTCTTTTGCCCCTCCTAATTTTTAGGCAATCCACCACTTGAGTTTTTTTTATAGATCTACCAAATTCAAGATGTTTACCATGATTCATGCTCATCTCAATTTGAAAATCTCAAATCTCCCGAGAATCCTACTCTTTATCATGATTTGTTCTCAACAAGTAGTCATCATAAAATTTTGGATGGTAAACATTTTTATCATACCATATCTATCAACTAGAGTGGTAGAGCACCTTCCCAAAGTGAGACATGGAGGTTGGATTTGGTCCTTAATGTCCACCAAGTAATCCACATTCATAGAGCCCCATTGTGTTCCACCTAGTCCAATTGGATAAGTTTGATGCTTATCTAAAGAGTTCCCATGGACACTTACTAAAAGTGTTCAATGAACTCAATGAGAAACTCTAGTAGTACTATTATTGATATAGAAATGTGATATTATTAGTGGCTTATAATAGTGTATATCATTGATATCATCATTGTTTAGAATAATATAATGACATTATATCTCGACATTGACATTTATCAATGAGATAATTATATGCTAAGAATTTTAGGTAGTGATATTTGAATATGATATAACTATATGCTAGGAATTAGCTAGCAACTTTTGTAAAAGATATATAAGTGAATATGCTAGAAAGTTTGTTAGCAACATTAGATAAATGAGATGTATAATAAAATACTAGAAATTTTGAAACATTCAACAATGAGATAATTGTATACATGCATGTTAGATCAATGACATTTAGAAAATGATACAATTATATACTAGAATGATATATAGCAACATTTAGCAATGAGATGATTGTATGCTAGAATGTTAAATAGAAACACTTAATAATGAGATAACTATATGCTAGACTAGAAATTGCACATGAATTGCAAGATACCTTGGATGGGACGTAAATGGAATATTCTCATTTTACAATACAATTTAATTTTAGTTTATTTTTTAATATCAATATCAATTATCTAAATAAGGAACCCTTGAAAATCCCAAAAATAATGACAAACGAAAACCATAAAGAAATAAATTTCTCATGCCTTGTGTATGAATCTTCATTATGCATACATATGTACCAATGTATTCCCAACTAAAGCATATGAAAAACATCCTTCTCCATAATGGTTTGGAAGATGTCCATATGTTGTTTCAAATCTCCTATTTTGACATAGGTTGAAAATATGCTAGTAAAGGTGAACTGATTAGGTGGAACAAATATTGATTACATTTGGTGAAACAATGTAAACTGTTTGTGAAGATGCCCACGAATTTTGTTATCTACAATTATTCTATTCCATCATAAAAGAAAAATGAGAGAGAAAATAGAACTTGGGCTCTTCTTTATCATTACAAATCATTTAGAGCAAGGTACATCAGATGGAATGCAAATGTCAAACTACTTTAGAAATGTCTTTTAATGTGATAAGTGATGTGTAATGCATGTATTAAGGTTGTTTGTTTTGTATGTTGTGATGGAGATGGTGAAATATTTATGAATTAGGAAGAATGTAAACAATTAAAACGTCTACAAAAAGGAGATTAATTATAAACACCATTTCCTTGTCTACAGATTGTTTCACATAGCATTACCAATAATCTCTACAAGAACATTGTCCTTCTTTGAAATGATGGAACCACTTTACATCTCTCGCAACAATTTGTTGTGCAACAATCTTGGAGAAAAACTTGGTTGCAGTGTGGCAGTCAACACATACATGAAGGTGCTTGACAACTCCAAAAGTTGTTCGAGGGGGAATATTTAACAATCCAAACACAATTGCCAATTTCTCACTATGGTGGTAACATTTTCCTATGGTGGTAGAGTAATATTTTTTTCCCCTCATTGTCCATGTCACTGAGTATATGTTATGAGTATAAAAAATATCCTGTTGCCTTCATCTCCCGAGACATGTTCTCCAACTTTGCACAGATCTCATATGTCTGTGTGTGTGATCGGTCTCCTATACAAAAAGCATGCACCATTTTATGGCCTTTAATCCAACTCCATCCAAGTATATTTTTAATTCCTCTATCCTTCATCAATCTCCTTACCATTTGAACCTCAACCCACATGCACACTTCTGCATAGATGTTTGATAGAAGAAAGTTGAAACATATTCAGGATCCAACTCAGAAAGAAGAGTTGCTGTAAATAATTGTAACCCCATATTTTTATGTGCTCTAAAAGCACCAAGCAAACACATGCACATAACCACTTCAGGATTAATTGGCATGTTGATGATAAAGTTTATAGTTTCCTTAAGATAGCCAACATAGCCAAGAATGTCAAGCATGCAGACATAATGATCAATTAATTCTAGACGTAATTCTATAAAAGGAACTCATGCCATTGAAGTACTTACGACCCTCATTCGCTGAACTTGCATGGCCACATGTTAATAAAACAAAAATGAAGCTTGGATGGTCAGGATATGTTCTGTGAGACTACATCTCGTGGAGGTGTTTTGTCCAAAAGTTGATTTGCCTTGTGAATGCTTCCACAATTTGCATGCATATGTACTAGGACACTTGCAACTACATCTGACATAAATATGATACCATTATTCTTTTATGGTTGTCCATGGCCTGCTCTAAAGCTTCCATTTTGACAGAGGCTGGGAGGATGCTGGAAAAGGTTGTGGAGTTGGCTTTATACATGCCAACCGCATTTGCTTAAAAGTTTCCAACGCCTTTTCAAAAAACTTTTTTTTTTGCACATCTTGCAATCATTGTAGTCCATAGACCACATTTATTGCAGGTATTTTGTCAAACAATTCACATGCTTCCACATTTTGCATACGCATCTGCCAGGGGCACTTGCAACTAAAACATCTAAGTTTCTAAACAAATGTCCCTTCTCCATAATGCTTTGTCTGATGTCCACGCCTGGAACCTTCAAAGCTCCTATTTTAACACAGGCAGGGAGTATGCTAGCAAAGGTGAACCAATCAGGTTGGACAACTATTGGTTGCATTTGATGGAGCAATGTGAGCACTTCTTGAAGATGCCCATAACTTCTGTCGGCTGCAATTATGATATTCCATGATAAAAGAAACATGAGAGAAAAATAATAAAACCGATGATTATCCGCTAATGGTAAACAGGTTACAAATTTGGTCCCTTCTTTATAAAGAATGAGAGAAATAATAGTACAAGCCCTTCCTAACACGTTGCACCTTGTCTACAGTGCAAGCCTATGTTTACATATTGTTTCACATAGAATTACCAATAATCTGTACAAGAACATTTTCCCTTTTTGAAATGATGGAACCGATTTTCATCTCTCACAGAAATTCATGAGACCACATCTCTTGGAGGACATTTTTTTCAAACAGTTCACATGCCTTGTGTATACTTCCACATTCTTGCAACTACATCTAAAAAAATCCTCTTTCCATTATGCTATGATGGAGATCCATGCCCTAATTCAAAGTTATCATTTTGACACAACCTGGGAGTCAGGACGATGCTGGCAAAGGTTCTGGTGTTTAGCTTTACACTTGCCAATCACATTTGCATGAAAGTTTCCAGGGCATTTTCAACAAACCCATTTTGTGCACATCCTATAAGCTTTGATGTCCATAAGACAACATTTCTTTCAGGCATTTTGTAGATCAGTTCACATGCCTTGTGCATGCTTCCACATTTCGCATACATATCTACCAAGGCACTTGTAACTAACACAACTGACAAAACTCCCTTCTCCGTTGTGCTTTGGTGGATGTCCATACCTATTTCAAAGCTCCTATTTTTGCAGAGGCTATGGGAGTATGCTAGCAAAGGTGAACCGATCAGGATGAACACCCCCTGGTTACATTTTTTGAAACATAGTCAATGCCTAGTGAGGATACCTATGTATTTCATAAGTTGCATATGTGATATTCCATGAGGAAAAGTTACAAATAACAAACTAGTCAAATAATAAAATCCCTTTTTAGATCTCATTTTTTAAGGTAATATGCTCATCAACCATAAAGCATCCCATGTCCTCTATCCACAGTGCACTTACCACATACAATCCTACCATGGCCAACAATTATCATTGCATGCCTAGAAAATGTTTTGTAGTGGCATCATCCCTTTGTAGGAGTGTCATGATAAAAGGGCCTTCCAGAATCAAATGAGTTTAAGCACTTGAATTAGTGAAAGATAAAGTCGATAGTGCAAAACAAAAACTCAATCTATGATAAAGCATGAAAAATATTATTTACTACAGAAAAGTTTGACATAAATTTTTAATGAAAAAACATCCACCACAAAACATGGATGTTCGCCGACAAATGTCTCCTCAAATAAGGATGCCTCTAGTGTAATTAAAAGGGTAGGTCATGGGTACAACTACACATTTTAAAAATATTGCACAAGTTCCCATCCCTCAAAGTATATTTCAATACTTTTTATAAATTAATTTTCGCTCTTGCAACATAATGGAGTGAGTTGTGTGCCACTTTGCATTATTTCCTTCTGACCACAACGAATTGGTAATGATACCTTCTCGTGCAACCCACTTTGCCTTGGTACGTAGCCACACTTGCCTTTCTAATTCTGTGTGCAGCTAATCTATGAAATTTCGGATTCAAACAAAAATAAGGATGTCCTTCAAAGTTAATCTTAGCAACTACAAAACAGGAAGGTGTTTTTATTCACACGGGCAAGTCTTGTGCACCCAAAAAATTCACACACTATGTAGACACCTAAATTATGACACATTAAACATAGTCTAAAGTCACTCAAATCACATTAATACTTGTCTTCATTTATTAATTAACAACCTTCATTTAATTAATTAGAATCATATTTTAGACAATAATTAATGAAATTTCGTTAATTAAAATCTCGTTTGTTTATTAATTAACTAAGAATCCCCCTTCTATTAATTAATAATACTTCATTAATTAAAATCAACTCCAAATCAGCTCTATAACCTCATCTATTTACTTTGAAAAAATCTCAAATAGCTTCTACAAGATAATCTAGGCACATTAATTAATCTCCAATTGATTAATTAGGCCTCCTTTATCCACATTCAAGTTTTATGGAGCACTAATACCATTTAATTTCTCTAAATCCTACTTAACCAAGGTTAAGCCTATATTCTCATTGTCTTACATTCATTTAGAATGGCACTCTTTCCAAGATGGAAGGCTATAAAATCAACCCTCTACCCCATCCCAAAACGCACCATATCCATGTAAGACATATACATCCATTTTCTCATAAGAGTGGTTTATTGTTAGAAAGCTTAAAAAAATGAGAAAACCCATACTTGTTGAAGTAGTAAGAAGAGAATCAAACATGGATTTTGGGCCATTTTGAGGAGATATATTCCTTCACCAAGCTCCCTCCTTGGATAAAAAACCATTTGTGGCTTGCACTCAGGATCACAAGGATACCCACATTCCAACAGAAAATCCACACAATGAAGGGAGGTTTATGCATTTATGATGTTGATGTTTATGAAAATTCACGTGTATTTCCCTTCTTAGCTTTATCATGATGTGTTTGTACATTAGGAAGTAGATTAGGATTTACTTGGTGTTGGATCCTAGTTTAGCTTTTCTAATTCTTATTTGCATGCATACATATGGCATGCCCATTGGTAGGATACCCCTTTGTCTCACATGCATATTTTTTCATTCAAGTGTATTTGAATTTGTGTTAAAAATTCCATGTTTTTGTTTATATTTTCTTGTGTTTGGTAGTGTTGAATTTTATTAGCATATATTAAGGAGGGTAGGTGTTATCAAAATTTTGATTTGGACAAGAAAAATCCTGTCAATTTTGGTCGTTTGTCTTAGTTTTTATCACATCTATGTTTCAATGGACATGTTCACTGTTAAACAACGGCCTTACTCTCATAAACAGTGGTGAATTCTCTATATGTTCTTTAGCCTCTGCAGTAGGATTATATCAGCATGTTTGTGGCATCAAACATGGTCCTATGCAAACCTATTTTAGTGGATCCTCAAAGTCATTGTAAAATAGATTTACAAACTTTCAGCAGCCTTGTGGGATTGTATGTCAGATTTTTTTTTTAGTATTTGCATGGTATAGGGTAGCAGACTTTGACAGCTTCCAGCAATGACCTCACTTTACATTGCTATAGCACATTCGCTCTTTTCTACAACCAAGAAAATTTATTTCAATAGCCTCTTTTGTTGTTTTTGACATTTTGTTTTTTTGTTTTTTTGATTTTGACCTCTTGTTTTTAGACTATATCGCTGGCCGGCATTGACATTCTGTTGGTTGTGTTATTTCCTTTCAATCATTTGCACCATATTTAGTGATTGTCATGCATACATTTTAGTGGAAATGGACACTTCATTACAGTGGTTGTCACACCATTTTAGTGTACGGTTGATCATGCTTCAAGAAATGTATTCCTTAGCATTTGTAGCTAGGTGGATTTAACAACTGGTCTAGTGGGGATTGTTCTTTGGGATTCAAAAAAAAAAGTGTCCCTTCCCAGTTACACTATGTGGTTTTGTTCATCAAATTCACTTTTTGTTTCCTCATACTCACTGACACATGTTGCAGTGACCTTGCATGTGCAACTTGATTGACCATATACTTCCAGAGGTCATAATGTATTTCAGTGGCCTTGAAACACAAAACAGTGATCCATTATTTGTTTGATATAAATTTCTTGAGATGAATTATCAACAGACTTGAAAATGTAATATTTAGCTTAGCTCTTTAAATGATAAAGAACTCGGGGTAATTCTTATCCTCCTAAATCTTGTCATTTTCTTTACACATTGTTATGTGTCAGTTTTGTTACTTTCAACACTACTAATATCTATTATGCATAGGTTGTCCATATTCATCTTGTCCAAAGATTACTTATTGTCTAAAACAAACAAACACTTAAACAAATAGAAACCAAATTTACATGTACTTATAGTTTGCTTTATCTTGTATTTAGCTATTTGGTTGTTTTTGGCTCGGAAATCACATTTTCATTTCAAAATATTTGTCATAGCATATATCGGATTCATCATTAACTTAATCATTTAGGTTACTTGGAAAAGGGTTAAACATATTAGATTAATCCTTTTCCCTAGAAAATCAGGTTGCTTTAAAAAATGTCATATATTAGATTGATCTTTGTTAGAACCACTTTACTAGGTGTTTGTTTCCCTTCCACATATTTGGCTACTTATTTGTACCTCGTCTCAACTATGTGTGCAATCATTTCCTTGCACCACAAGTTGATCTTGGATACATTAGAAGCAATTAGGTTAGCTTCCTTATTCTATTAGTGGGGTTTGCTAGCTAGGGCATTATTACCTAGTCATTTAGACAAAGCCCATCTGTCAGCGGACTATATAAATTTATGGGAATGTTAGTCATTTCTAGCTAAGTCAGAGTTCACTTTTATGTGGCTTATATGAAGTAAGGGGTGAATTTTCCTCCAATACCCAAGCCCCAAACTAGACTTCACAAGAAATAGTTGTCATTTTTTGGAAAAGTTCCACTAAATTTGATGGAGTGAAGGGGAGGGGGATTCGAACCTTCGATCCATACCATTAGACAACACTTCCTAATTTCATGAACTTGTGCCTCACATACTAAAAATTATATTGATGAAACTCATAGAAACCTTTTTAATCTTAGTTAGGCTGCCAAAATTATTCTAAGTTATTTTTGTTTGACTATCACCAAAACTTGTTTGAAAACAGACTAAAACGTGTAGCTCTATTCGAGTCAAAACTTGGATTTTAGACCTCACGAGGTGAAACTTTATCCTAGTTAAACCTTTTTTTAATAATAAAACAAAGTGAAACTCTTTCTAAGATAAACCAAGTGTATCTTACATCAAGGCCTTACAATCTGCAGAAATTTACCCCCATTTTTCAAAGAGGGCTTAGTACCTTGGATTTGGATGTGGATCCAAGAGCACCAAGAAGAGATATGCATGATAAATCCTGCAAAAATGTGAACATATATGATTAGATCAAGATATGTGGGGGCTTCCCAGACAATGCCGGTTCTAAGAGGATATGAAATCCCTTGGAGGATGTCAACCCCCATGTCAGAAAGATGGAAATAAAAATGAACAATAGGTAGCATGTAGAGGCAGATAAATACAATACGCCTAGTAAAATGAGTAGAGAAATACAGCATGTGGGAGAGACTGATAATATCCTCAGCGCCAACATTAAAGGTTTGCATGGCTTTAAAACTTATTCCTTGATTTCTAAAACTTTGAAAATAATTCCAAATTTTTCCCACTTCAAGCTTCAAATTTTTCTTCTTTCAGAATTTTCATATTATTTCTTAAGAGGGGGAAAAGGGTTATATTTATAGCTTGAATATGGGTTAAATTTGAGGTTAACGTGTAGCTGAGGTTTGCAAAAGTAACCCTGCTTAATGGGACCTGATTAGGATTCTCTATAATAAAAATGGGGACATGATTTGAAAAAAAGAAAAGATATGATATGAGTGGGGACATGATTTGAAAAAAATAAAATATATGTTATGAGTGGGGACATGATTTGAAATGTTAGGTGTAATAATGAACCACATGTGGATTACTTTACACTATTAAAAATTTTAATAAGATGTCAGATTTTGATGTATCTGGGTTTTAGAATTATTAAATTCATGGGTGGAGTTCATGAATTAATAATTTTTGGGGGATTGATTATTAGGTGGGGTATTATATTTGATTTTATTGAATTGAGTTTGATTAAATGGGGAACATGTGGGGTTCCTGATTTGTATGATTTTTGGTTATTTAATAGTGGATGAGTGTGACTAATTGGAATATTTGGATAATGAGGTTTAAGGGGATTAATTAATCAATCAAAATTGATTAATTAAATATGTTTTTTGGAAGGATATGCCATTCACATGGATAAGCTTTCCGAAAGAGGGAGAAAACATGGTGTGATACAAAAATTTGGTGTCTACATTTTCCCCTTTTTGTTGAGTGGTTTGCGATAGCAATCCACAAGAAAAAACAAAAAGGGTTGGATGAAATCATGTGTCCACAAAGGGATCAAGGATGAATAAAAACATGACCAAAGGCAAGATGCCCCAGGAAAAAAAGGATCACAATAACAATGAAAAATATGGTGGTGACTCCAATATCACATCGGTAGAGGACAATTACGGTCTCAACGGAGACAACAAAAAAATGTTCTATGGACCCATGAGTGGGTGAAGACTACTACATTATGGATGTAAACCTGTGATGACCAATGGGTCATAGGAAAACATCAAAATATGCGCAACTGAATGCGAAAGGTATGAGAAATTCTTCGTATGCGAGGAATCAAACGAAAAATCATGCGTCCACAAAAGGGATGAGGATGAATATAATGATGCCCCAGGTATATGGCACAAAAGTGATAAAGTGGAAGATGAATGTGTAAATAAATTCCCAAAGGGGAAAGTGTATGGGCACAAAGGCTGGACATGAAGAACTAATTGGATATAAGTATGTGATAAAATGCCCCAAGAAGGGGAAGTGAATAGTTATGAATAGATATTTTCTAAGGAAGATGTTTTGTTGACAAGAAAGTAGAATAAACTTTGATTCATGGAAATGGGGGAAAGATTATGATCGACGTTTTCCAAGAAAAAAGTAGAGCAGGCACTTGTGAGGGAAAAGGTGATAGGTGATGGTTGTCATGGTATCCTCAAAGATGAAAATACCATGGGAAGAAATTATTAGAAATGGATATGATGATGCCCCTGCGAGAGGGGTGAAAAAGAAAGAAGATGTGACAGAGTTCTCAAAAAGAGAAGAGGTCAATGTTGTAGAGAGAAGAACAAGAACTGGTGCATGAAATGGAGAAACATAAATTGAGTTGATTGACCGTGAATGCTAGGTGTGAGGATGTGTTGAAGGATGTAATGAGAAATAGAAAAGGGAATGGACAGGAGTAGTAGGTGATTATGAGAAGAGAAAGAAAGGTCAAGTTGAAGGAGAAAAGAGCATGGAATAGAGTGGATGGAGATGGAGGAGGAGAATAAAAATGGAATGAAAGGGGAGGAAGAGGATAACAAAGATGGAAGAGAGGAGAAGGGATGATAGGGGAACAAGGAAATGAGAAGACAAGAAAATGATAGAGTAGAGGGTGAAATTATGAAAAAGGGAGAGAGTTATTTAAAATGAAAGGCGTGAAGGAGGGTGAAGCAGATGAAGGGAGAGAGGTAATGGAAAACAAAAGAGATGATAGAGTGGATAATATTGAAGGAACCAGATCATAGTGAGGAAATCCAAGGAAAGAATATGGAACAGACTACATGGAAATGCATGTGGATGGTGGGATGATAAAAAAGATGGACACCGCTAAAGATCTAGGTTATCACTGGGGGAGTAATAATAAAACACAAATTAAAAATGGGATAAAGATGATATAGAGGAAGTGAAATAAGGTGAGGAGAAGAAAGGAGGAGAGGAAAAAAAAAAAATTATGCAGAAGGAAGGGAAGCAAGAACGGATATATACGATAAAGAGTGAGAAACAGAAATGTAAAGAGAAGTTGGAGGGGAGGAATGACACAGATTGGAAAATATGCAGAGATGCATGAGATGAGGATAAGTTGATGATGAGAAAATAGAGAGAGGGTGTATGATGAAGACAATAAATAAATTGGCAAGGAAGAATGGAAGATGGAGAGGTGGCGAAGAAAAAGAGAGGAATGGATAGGAGAGGAAATGTCAGTGAAGGGATGTTAGGATAAATCCACCGATAATGATCCGGTAGGGAAGAATGAGAGGAAAGGTGAGAAGAGGGAAAAAATAAATGAGGAATGGAAGAGGGAATGCCAATGAAGGGACGTTAGGAGAAGTCCCCCGATAATGATCAGAGGGCACAGAGGAAGGAAGGAATGAAGATAGAATGGAGGAGGTCAAAGAGAAGGAACAAGGCCATGCAGAATGGGGAGGAGTGATTTTTAGGAGAAGTCCACCAATAATTATTAGCGCGGAAATAGAATGTGAAGATGAAAGAATGTTATGAGAATACCAACAACAATGGAGGGTAAGCATGGGAATAGATATGTGGGAGAACTCTAGAAGATGGAGTGGAAAGAGTAAAGAAAGGAGGGATAACGAATTGTGCAAGGATGAAGGCGAGGAGAGGGTGCAGTGGATGAGGATGAATGAGGTAAAGATGAAGAAACAAGACATGAAATGAATGGGGAAGAAATGGTTAAGTAAGATTACCAAGCGAGGGATGATGGAGATGAATAGTGGGAAAACCGGAGGTGGTATTTGCGAGAATGGAAGAGGAGGTGAGAGGATGTGATGATGGGGAATGATGAGAAAATATGGATGGTGATGATGTGGGGTGATGGGTGAGTGCAGGATGACAAATCATCCTTAAGAGGGACTCTTAAGTAAGATCACCATGTTGTAGGAGTGGTTAAGTAAGATCTCCAAACCGGCAGTGATGATATGCAAGGAGAAAGACAACATTGTAATGGGTATAGGTGTGGAATGGTTGACTGGAATAGATGAATACGAAGAGAGGTGGGAGAAATAAGATGAGGGAAATATGATGAGATGGAGGAAGGGAGGATGATAGATCAACCTTAAGAGGGACTCTTAAGTAAGATTGTCATGCGACAGGGATGGTTAAGTAGGATCACCAAGCTGAAGAAGAAGAAGAATGATGAGAAGAATTAAGCGGTTGAAAAAGTTGATGAAGATAGTATGACAAGATGGAAAGGGGAACCCTCAAGTAAATTTTCCATACTATGAAATTATGTAAGTAAGATGACCAGGTAGAAGATGAATACTAAGAAGGATGAGAAAAGAGTGAGTGGTGTATGCCAAAATGAAACAAAAGGTGAAATGATGTGATAAAAATGTGATAACAAGGAAAAAAAGGAGTGTGACATGAATGGATCAAGGAATATATGCAGTGTCGATGGAGAGTGTAAGGGAAATCCTTAATTGGGATGCCCACGTGGTGGGAGTGATGATGCAAGAATGTTAAGAGGAAGAGGAAAAGTGAAAATTTGTAAGGAAATGAAAGGAAGACACACAGAGTGGTGAAAGGGGACAGAAAGGTGAGAAGGATGATGTGGGATAAGTGGTGATGAGTGGAAATGAGGAGCGAAGAGAAATGGATCAAAAACATTGTTGACCATAATGGGGTATAAGAAGTTGCAGGATAACGAAATATCCTTGAGAGGGATCCTCAAGTAGGATTTGCAAACTACAAGGAAGATCAAGTAGAATTCCCAAACTGAAAAGTGTATAGATGCGTAGAAAATTCATGGATATTATGGATAGATATCAGATATGTCATCATTAGTGTAAAAATATAGATATAGAATTCATGATATGGAAGAATATGATTTTGATAAAAGATGACCTTAATGAGATAAATGACACATGGTCATAGCAAGGAGGATACGGGGAAGTCATGCCTCAAACCAGATTGGTGGTAAACAAGAAAGGGTACCACTCAAGGCATTGCACTTGCAACCAATATCATGTGTTAACACATAACCAACGATAGTTAGTTATACCAAAATACCATGAGGGAGATATGGATGAAAGATGCTCATAAAGCTAATGTCATGACAAAAGGGTTGGAGATGTAACTTGTACATGGGAAGAGGGATCTCTCCATAGGTGGTTGTTCCTAGAACTATGCCCCAACTCTGGGAAGGGGGAAGATGCAAACTGATCAATGCAGGAAGTCTGCAATGTATATGAGAAAGCTGATCGATGCGGGAATGTTTCTTAGGATGCTATGATATATAGAAGGCTGATCAATGTGGGAAGCCTTCACTGCCATGATATAATAGAGTAGCCATCCTTCGAGGGTATGGTCTACTTTATTCTTTTTATTTTGGATTTTTGGATTTTTTCTTTTTTCTTTTAGATGGCAGGATAAGATATGTATGATGGCTATCCTTTGAGGGATCAGTCTATTTTTATGATATGATTTTTATGAACAAATTTCCTTCGAGGGATAAGTCTATTTTTGGATAAGATAACATGAGATAGGAGCATCCATAATTTGTACTTTTTTTTTTATTTATTTTTTCTTTTATGGGGAAGAGTTGGGTATAACTAGGTAGACCACTTAGGAGGGGATGATGATTGTACAAGAGACACCCCTAGACCTTTGCATGAATAGGAGAATGAGAGGGTGATGGATGTAATGATTGTGGAGCTCTCACCAAATGGGGTAGAACCTATCCATAAGGAAAATGCTATGGAAAGAGCCATGGTACCCATATTTAAGGTCATATTGAGGAAGTGATGGTAGACCACATAATTCCATATCATTACAATGATAGATGGAAGGGGTTCATGATGGAGGAATGATCTAAGGATATAACTAAGTGCTCATTGGTAGATATGCTAACAATAGACCGGTTTCAAGTGTAATGCATTAAGAGGTTCTGTCTCTGATTTACCACCAAGGGAGGGAAGACATTAAAGTTACGACAAGATGAGATGATAGCTTTGCAAAGGATTAGATGTGATAGACAAGTGGGAAATAAAACTATGTCCTTAAGGAAGCAAAAATATGACCACGATGGTGGATTTTGATGAAAATAAATGATGCCCCAAGAGAGACACAAATATGGATAGGAAAAAAATGGCCACAAATGTGGACTTGATGAAATAGATGGTGCCCCAAAAGAGGCACAAATATGGCCACAATGGTGGACTTTGATAAGAAAATAAGAAAAAATGGTCCCTCAATAGAAAGAAAAACATGGCCTCAAAGGAGGACTTTGATGAAAATAAATGGTCCTCAATGGAAGGACAAATATGGCCACAATAGTGGACTTAAGGTGAGATGAATATTTGGAAAGAAATAGTTTAGATTGGATGAATTTGGATGAGGTAAATAAAAAAATGTCAAGGAGTGAAGTCCCCTAGTGTCAAGGGAGTTGATATGGATGATATGTTTAAGGGCGAGGGAAGGCTGCTTCCCTAATGAATTAAATGTGGATGAGTTAAAGGATGTCGAAAGAGTTTATATGAGATTGTTCTGGATTTGGATTGGATAAATAGTTGGAGACCACAAGTGTGATTGACAAGATAAGCATGTATTGATGAACAATGAAGGACCTTCCTTAGGAGGAATGTCATGTGCAGGAGGGATGATAAGGGATGATGTGGATGGAGGAATCATGGGAAACCCGATGGATGGGATACAAATTGGATTAGATATAGATGGAGAAATATGTTTCCCCTGAATGAGGAAATCATCTTTCTCAGTAAGGTTGTGGATGATTGTTTGAAAGGCCTTACAATGTTCAATGTCATGGCCTGGGGTATGATGATAAGTGCAAATGAAATTAGGATTGAACCATGATGGCTTTGGACCATAGGGATTAAAATATTTAATGGGAGGAAGCGTGATGGAAATGGAAATATTCAAGTTAAATGTTGAAGGATATTTGTGTAGGACCCAATTGAAGTGTCAGTGTTAAAAAGAAGATAACTCTTATGATGTTTTGGCTTGGACTTAGGTATGATATAGATTGGATGGGTGAATTAGATAAATCAAAAGATTGGTTTTGAGAGGAGGATTGTTTGGATTGGGATTTAGGTGAGGATGTAAATGGGTAGATTATATGTATTGGATGAAAAATCAAGTTTGATTGGAGGATTGGATTGTTTGGATGTAATTTATTGTTGTGAGATGTTGAAGATGAAGGGACTGGTCCTAAAATTGATGTTGCAACATTGGATTGTTGAAAAGAGGGAAGACCTTCCTTTGAATTTGAGGATGCGTAGGAGACTGTTGGGGATGTTTGTCATGAGCCCTAGATTTCAATCGAGAATATTTACCTTTGGTAGGGATGATAATAATTTCAATTGGAGGATATGCAGATTGTGGTAGTGTTCCTAAAAGAAGCGGATATTAATGGAGAAAGAGGTGTTTGTATGATGTGAATTAATGAGGTCTATGTGAGATGTGAATTGTGTAGGTTTTGGATTGTCCAATGGAAAGTAGTTAATTTTGCAGTGGAAGGATGTAAACCATCTTTATTTGACTTAGATGGAGGTGTTTGTTCAATAGATTTTTCAAAGGGTATCTTTGATAGGGTTACAGATCGAGATGATTTGGTCGTTGTGATAAAAGGATTAAGTAAAGAGTATTGGGATAAGTCGGGTGATGTGGCCATGGGTAAGGATATAGGTAAATATGTAAAGGTAAGGATAGGTGGATTTTTTGATATGATAGATATAGGGGTAGTTGGGATAGATAGGGATGTAGGCATATTTGGGATATTTGGAGATGTGGGTGATGTGGTGATGGGAATGTTTGATGTAGATGTGGTTGAGGGGTTGAATATGACGGGTTGGGGCACGAGAGATGTGGATGAAGTGGTATGTATACTCGAAGCTGATGTGGATGTGGTTAAGGTCGTTGGTGTGGTCGGTATGAAAGAAAGTGTAGAAGGAGGAACTGGGATTAACTCTAAGGATGGTATAATGGGTGAAGGTGGAATGGATGTAGATAAGTTAGTAAAATATACGGAAAGGGATGTGGTAACCAATGGAGTAGACATTATAGGTAATGCAGAAAATGTAGGCATGTATTATCGGGTGTAGAAGTCAGGTGGGTTTCAAAAGTTTTGAGAATGGTAAGAATCATAAATGTTTGAAATGGGGTTGATGTTGTAGGTGGGGTTGTAAAGGTACATGTATGTAGAAATGAGTTTAGTTGGGATGGTTGTAGAGATGAGTGATGTAGGTGTAGTAATAGGTGTGTTTGATGTAAATGTGGGTGAAGGCATAGATGTGAGAGATGTAGGGATAGGTGTGGATATCAATGGGGCTGAAATAGGTGCTAAGGATGAATTTGATGTGATAGATTGGGGCATGATCGAAGTGGATAAAGTGGGTGATATAGTCAAGTTTGATGGGGATGTGGTAAGGGTAGAAGAAGGTGTAGGTTCAAGACAAGTAGTAAAAGTTGATATAGGTGTGTTATGGTCTAATAAGGAGTGGGAATAATGTCTAAAGTAGGAACATGTGGAGTTGGTGATAAGATGAGATCTTGATTGATGGTGTCAATCATGTAAGCATTTGATAATTGAGATGTAAAAGGGGTGGCTTGATTCATTAGTGGTTGATTAGGAAAAGTTTGTGTAATTCTGTTGAGAGGTTGGCTAGATTAAGTGGTGGAGCTATCCATTTGGATATCCCCCTTATTGATAAGTTGTGGGATACGATATTTGAAAAAATGACATTTCTCAATGTCGTGACCTTTAACCCGATGATATTTACAATAGTGGGCTTCATGATACCAAATAGGCTTGGAATTGTGAATTGTCCATGGGTCATATGGGAGGAAGTTGGATGGAGTTTCACGACCATCAACTTGTCAAATACCAAACTATATGATTCTCCTAAGGGAGTGTAGTTGATTATTGATTGAGGGGCTTGTTGTTGAGGCCATGTGTTGGATGTAGATGCGGATGAGAGCTTAACAACCATGGTGTTGGCCGTACCTTTAAATGTGTCATTATGTGTGGATGGTTTAGTAGATTCAATTATAGGCTCAGTCGATCTTAGTTTAAGATGACCTTGTTCAATGGCATGGGTTTTGAGTTTGTGAGCCATGGTGAAGGCTTCATCAAAGGTTCGAAATGATTGGATTTGAAAAAGTAGATGATATGTGTTTCGTAGATGAACACGAGAAGAGTTTGATGAGTTTGGTTTGTAGGAAGAGAGAAGAATAGTTGGTTTATAACACCATGCCATTGTGCGAAGAAGTTGGCGATGAGATCATCTTTAAACTTTCAAATGGTGTATAAGTCAACGATAGTGGTTTTACATGTAATGTTAATTGAAAAGTGTTCTAAGAACTAGTTGTGCAAGTAGGAAAGAGAATATGGAATATTGTGGGATATGGTTGTACCAGTCCAACGCGGGATCAGATAAGGACATGGGGAAAGTGTGAAGCAGTAGGTCTTGATCATGCACAATAAGACAACATGTGTGTTTAAATGCACAGAGATGCTGTTGGGGATCTTCCTTGCTGTTGAACTTAGTAAACTCGAGAAGTTTCCAATGAGGAGGGTAGGGTTTGATTGGAACTGACAGATGAATCAGTTCATTACAGATTTGTTCATAGGATAATGCATCCTTGGGTGCCAAGGTAACGGCTTCTAAATTGGCCAACCGATTCATTAAAGCATGAATTAGATCATTTGACGTGATGTTAGGTTGAGATTGGATTGGTTGTGTGGTTTGAAATGTATCTTGATAAGGTGAATGATACATTTGTGGATGTGTGGGTGTTTGGGGAATCATTTGATAAGGCAGTTGATTAACTTGTGGATGGGATATTTGCGGAATTGTCTTGATAAGGATTAATATATGTCATAGGTTGAGATTGGGTAAAGTGTTGCGATGTTTGGTGTTGAGAAATAGGGATGTGATGTGATCATTGAGACTGGGTAGGTTGTTGTGGTAAGTGATATGTGGGGATATGAGTGTTAAGAGATTGAGATGGTTGGGGCATATGATGGGTAGGAATGTAAGTGCTAAGAGGTTGAGATGGTTGGATAGGCATATTAGTAGCGGATGAAATAGAATTGACAAAAAGGGATGTGGGTGGAATGTGATCCACCAATTGAGGAGATTGAAAGGATTGAGAGATTGTGGGGATTTTTGAAATACAAAATCATATATGGGGTTAGGAGGAGGTCCAAGAGTTTCTAAAGGAGTGGGAGATGTAGTTGGTGTGGTTGGTTTAGGAAAATTGGTGTGGTGATGGATATGAGGATTGGTTTCAAGGTGGGAATGATTGTGGATGACATGGTCTCTCATGAAGCGAGGCCATGGAGATAGGGGTTGGGTAACTGAAGGTATGGTTTCAAGTTTAGAATCTTGTTGGGAGATATCATTAGGAAAAGTTAATTTTTTTGGATGGAGGACATTGTTGTTTTGTTTTGATTTGAGAGAGAGTGATAATAGGCATGAAATAGAGAAACATCTGTTTATGTAATTTGTTGACAAACAAATCAAGCAACATTTTTTTTATCATCATATTTAATTTATGGGATATGAATAGAAAAGTGGATAACAAAGGTACCTAAGGAATGGTAGTCTAAGGTTGGTTTCAAGTAGTTTTGTGCTTAGGGAGATGTCTAAGATAGTTCGTTTTGGGTGTTCAAGTCCCAATCAATTAACCATGTGAGTGGAGTGTTATGATTTGTTGATTTTATTCGTGCATCTAGGTTGTGTGTGATAAGTGAAATGCAAAAGGTCAGACCCCCTATTTAAACTATCTAATTAGGCATGGTGTACAGGGTTCATTTTAAACCAAAGACAAAATGTGAACTTTCAAGGAGAACACACACAAAAAAGGAGAAATTGCGATGCAAAATGAGAAAATAGGGAAAAATGAGGAATACCTGGAGATCGCTTGTTCTCTTTATTATGACTGAACGTGATGGACGATGTTTGGAGGTAGTGTCAATCATTAGTGGCTACGGAATGTCTGGGTACCCTAGATAATTGTACCATATGCACAATCTGTGGATGAGATCGATGAAAGGAGATTAGGCGTGTTTGTTTTTTGTTTTGTTTTTAAAAGTAGTCTTTAACAGCGTGATTGAGTGGTCGCAAATTCGTAGAAGATACCCTGCAAACTCGAAGAACACAATTAGTTGTTTGGTCATAAATGATGTTAAGGAAAATAGAAAGATCATAAGATAGTTGTATGATATGTAAAGTAATAGAAAACTTAAATAATCGGGAAACGATAGTGTACAAATTAAATAAGAACATCGGAATGGCCTAAATAATAATAACAATAATTATTGATTTAATATAATCTATTAAAAAGGAGTGGACAACGATAAAGCTCAAAGAAGTTTGGGTAATTGATGTAGCATATTGAGTTGAATTTAATCGATGAAGAAGTATTGGAGTAACAAAATAAAAAATTTATAAAAAAAGCTATTTATTTGCAACAAAGAGCGGTAATAAACACAACTTGACATAGATGGCATGACCTAACAAAAAGACGATGCGTGGCCCAAGCCACAAATTAAATGGTCAGTTACTCCTTTTAAAAGGTTTCCTCAACTACGTCAACCCATGCATGTGGGGCCAACAAATCAACTTCCCATCACAACAACAAATGGTGGATCGTTTTGCTAGACTGGAAAACCAAATCAAATCCCACTTTTATGAGAAGCAGCGTCAAAATTTGAATTTTTGTTTGGCTGGATAGACTGGTTAATCTCACTGTACATAGACGTGGCTCTTCATATGTTTGATTACATAATGAGACTCACAGAAAATCTAAACGAGAAATATATAGGGGAAAGGAGCCAGTTATCATGAATCATAATGTGGGAGGTTGTTATAGCCACTTAACAATCATAAAAATTAAAAAAAAAAAACCCTTTTAAAGAGCATGATTTTTTTAATATACTGATTTTCTTTCAAAAATTTAGAGTATGTGGAGAATATATTTTTAAGGGATTTAAAATAAGTATTTTTGAATACAAAGGAATTTAAGGCAACCCATTAGTTGAGAATAAAATCACCTTTTATGGATTGTTTATGTGTCATCATTTCATTGGTTCATTTATTGATGTGACTTACTTTATTGGCAAGTTTTTATTTCATTTTAAACTTTAATTCAAACAACTATTGGTACTTTGTTTCACATAACTACTCACATTCATTGGGCCATTCGCGATAACTGGCTCCTTTCCCCTAATTGGTTACGGTGCTACACGCACGGTTTATAAATGTATCATAAAGAATTAGAAGCCAATCACTCTACATGTTTTTAAATGTGTTCTTAAGAATTATAAGCCAATTGGTATAAAGAGACTATGCAGTCATTACCACAAACCTTGGATGAATTTAAACCTAAGCTGGAAACAGTTGGATGCATCATGCACGGAATCGCGTAGTGTTTATACCTACAGTGTAAAGAATTGTAAGCCAACTGCTATAAGGAGACTGTACGGGTGCTCAACGACTGTGTTAATACATGGCACTATTTGTAAATGTGTTCTAAATATTTGGAAGCCAATTGCAAGAGAGGCATTGTACATTCGTTACCCACAAAGCTTGCGTGGATTTGAAATTGAGATGGAAACAGTTGGAAGCGAATTGGGATCAGGTGAATCTATTTAAATGTGTTCGAATAAATTTATTTAAATGTGAATCTATTTAAATGTGCAATAGAGAGATTGTACAATCACGATCCACAAAGCTGCATGAATTTGAAACTTGGCTGGAAACAGTTGGAAGCGTCACACATCGAAATATTGTGAGTCTATGTGGATATGTTATTCTCTTGATTGCAAATGCACAAGCTCCCTTGGGTGTACTTGAAGGAGTTGGATCGAGATCAGATGAATCATCTATTCATAATGTCTTTACAAATCTTGTTATAATGAACCCCAATGTTATGGTCTTTATAGTTTTCTCAGTGAATGCGAAGGAAGCCGGGATTAAGTGAGGACTGTGTGGATGGAAAGGGGGGAGATATGGGTAGGGATAGATGGTGTGGAAGTCAAGTTATATGGGTAAATCATAGAGCGAAAGGGGTGTGTGGGAACTCGGTAGGTGAGGATAGCTCAGCCGAGTGGCTGAGAGGGAACTAGAGTTCCTAGGGGAGAGGACCCAGTTGTGGTGCACCCTATCTTTACACAGTCACCGCGCCACGTCACTGCCACCTAGACGAGTAAAAACACCACCAATGGATGTAGGACCAAATTCTTGACCTCCAGCATTATACTGCCACCTTAGCGCCACGTGGACGATCTGCGTTCGTGGAGATGTCAAAAAAGTATGTTTTTTTGCATGGGACCAAGTGTTGTCCACTCGCTACGCCAGTTGTTGTCCGGGCTACCGCCATGCATTGAATTCTCACCCACCATCCGTTAATGCTCGTGGGGTAGGTTTATGGACCCTGCCACCACCAAAATGTGCCATGGATTTCATGGGAAATGGAGAGGGAGCTTGTTCAGTCTGGTTTTTTGCGGGTTCGGTTGCAGAGCTCGAGAGACCATTTCGTGGGATCTTCCAAACCAGTGGGTGCGTGCGTTTTCTCCAATCCTGACCGACTTCATCCTCGGCATTGGCTCGTCCTGCTACGAAGATGAGAAGAAAAGGCAGAGGTGAGAGGGTTCTCACTCAGGCAATGATCCTTAGTGTTTTTAAACACTGTACTACTATGGAAAGTTTGTTGTTTGCCATTCAGTAAAAGAAATTTGTTTTGTCACCCGTCTTATTTTATTTCTTCTAAGCTTAAAATCATTGGTGTATTTGTCTTGTTTATGAGTGCCAGTCTCGGGTTTATGGGTGCCATGCGAGCTCATGTTCAGTTGCTTATTACTGTTAATGGGATTACAAGTACATCTGCTAGTTGTATGCAAAGTTATATAAAGAACTATTGAGACTGAATTGTGGTATTCTAAGGCATGCAATTGATCTGGATGGTTCTTTGTGATTGGTACTGGGGATTTAAGCCAACTTTGTATTTATCGAAAGCATTAATTTGTGGGTATAGTTGTGTTTAGAAGTTTTACAATTTTGCTTTACTACCTGCAGAAGTTTTACGATTTTGCTGTGCTGTTATGATATGGCTTTGGATTATTTGTTCTTGTAACTTCTTTTGACATGATTGTACTGTGTTTTGTTACTTAAAATGCCTTTACTTGGATATTAGTCTTTAGGCATTGCACTTGTCATATCCCGAAGGATATTATACCTGTTGTTGCGAAAATAGGCATCAAGATACCTTTTCTCCTTCTTACGCTCTTAGAGTCTGAAGGCCTTGTTGCATTGGTTGGTCCAGAGTTTTGTTCCCAAGGTTATGAGGATAGAGGATTCTGTGCAGGGATTGCTTTGAGAAAATTTAAGGACAGTGTTTTTCTTGTTTATTTTTTGTTTAGGGTATATCTAGAAAAGAGAGAGTAGATCACTATGTTTTGCATGTGCACAGTAAACACTAATCACGGGTTGGAGATGACGAATGTATTATTGTACATATTATATTGTCCATAAGCGAAAATGCTTTGCTAGATGTTTCATATTCATTATTTTCTGATGATTTATCTGCTATCATGTCCTTTGTTGCTTATTTTTTCCTTACGATGCCCATGTTTCAGTATATTGCAGGGGTAAACAAATTACTCTGGCATTTCATTGTAAAAAAGAATACATATTTATTTCACACCTACCATTGAGTACTTCGTTCCAATGATCTTGCATTTGTTTATGGATCTTCCAGTAGTTTTTTTCTAAGTTTTATTATCCTGTATGATTTATTTTCCATGTTAATGGGTACTGCTTTGGAGGCCTCTGTAACTTTACCAGTATGGTTCTAGACCTGGTACTGGTCTGGGTTTCTCCCGGGTTCTTCTATTTTCCTGGGTACCCGACTGTCATAATAAAATAAAAGTAAAAACAGTGTTGGTGTAGGTATGACAGTCATAATAGAAACAAAGATTAAAAACACACTCATTAAAAAACACACGCAACTAACAATTTTCAATGTTTGCAGCAACAAATGTAATTTGTTTTCTGTTTCGGGTAGCAAAAATTATATGTTTTAGGTGGCAAAAATTATATGTTTTGGGATCTGAATGCATGGGGGAGATTCAAAGGCTACGTGATTTGGTTGATGAAGTGTGTATATTCAATTGAATTTTATTTTATGTTTGTAAGGTGAGTGTGTATATTCTGGTTTCATGTTATAGCATCTGTCATAGCTTTTTTTTTATGTTGTATATGATTGCATTTGTTGTAAGCTTGTCAATAAGCATATGGTATAGTCATTACCACTCTCTGTTACTGTCAATAAGCATATGGTATAGTCATTACCCCTGTAAGAAATTTCTAGGTCTAATTATAGGCATTACCACTCTCTGTTACTGCCTTTTACATTGTTTTCTGTTGTAATTGCTCGCTTCTGTATTAGCGTTCTCTCGATCTTGAGTCTAAATGTTTGAAGTGTCTTCCATGGTTCATATATACATGTTGCTCCCACGGGCTGCATTGCTGTAACACATTGCACCGGTTGTGGTGCACCCTATCTTTGCATAGTCACTGCACCACGTCACTGCCACCTGGTCGAGTAAAAACACCACACCATTCACCACGCCAGTTATTTTCCGGGCTACTGCCATGCATTGAATGCTCACCCACCAACCATTAATGTGCGCAGGGTAGGTTTATGGCCACCGCCAAAACGCGCCATTGGATTTCATGGGAAATGGAGAGGGAGCTTGTTCAGTCTGGTTTTTTGCGGGTTCAGTTGCAGAGCTCGAGCGACCATTTCGTGGGATCTTATAGACCGGTGGGTGCGTGCGTTTTCTCCACTCCTGACCGACTTCATCCTCGGCATTGGCTCGGCCTACTACAAAGATGAGAAGAAAAGGCAGAGATGAGAGGGTTCTCACTCAAGCAATGATCCTTAATGTTTTTAAACACTGCACTATTAAAATAGTGAGCATAATCATACTGATATATTAACATAAGTTTAATTGTATACATAGAACAATGGAAAGTATTCTGATTACATACACAAAATTAATATGAGAATTCAGATTACACCGCCAAATAGGGTGTAAAATATAGAGCATCATCATATTGATATATTAACATAAGTTCAATTGTTTACATGGACGCCTGGAAAGTATTCTGATTACATACGCAAAATTAATATGAGTATTCTGATTACACCGCCAAATAGGGTGTAAAATATAGACCATCATCATACTGATATATTAACATAAGTTTAATTGTATACATGGACGGCTGGAAAGTATTCTGATTACATACGCAAAATTTATATTGCACTATATAACTTTAGAGACTACATAGGAAGGCTTCGGTGAATACATCTAGAAAAATTGTATCACCAACAAAATTACTACCATCATCATATGGGGTAATAAGCATTGTTTACGGGCACATGTTCAATATCTTAGTTAGTATAAGTAATATTGCCCTCTTTCTATACTGCTTTTGGATTTTCTTTTCCTATCGATACAGTGTTTGATTGGCCAACTGAAAAGGGATTTAGAATCCCTTTTGACAGAGCATTTGGTTGCCCAACTGATAAAGGATCTGGTCACCCTGCTGAAAAAGGATTTGGTTGTCCGCTTGAAAATGGATTTACACCTGTTGTTGACAGAGGAGTTGGTTACCCTGTTGAAGCTTGCATCCATGGTGGCATTGCAAGTGAACTACTAGGACTGCTTGAACTTGTACAAAGTAAATGAGGTGATACATACCAAGATGGAACTGTACAAGAGTTATTCATAAGTGATGGAGGTGTTCCAATTTGAGCATAACCTGGAATTTGAATATTTAACATATCTTGAAAAATCCTTCGATTTTCATGATCAGTTGTAGAACTTACACGCATCCTCTTTTCGTATTCCCTTAATTGATTTGCAAGTTCCCTCTCCCTCTTCTCTTGCTCTTTCCTTTGTTGCTTGTGTGCCTTCTCAATCTCTTTCTGTTGCTCCTTAGCCTGCTTCTCCCTTTCTCTTTTAAGCTTCTCCTGCAATCTTTTTTCTTTTGCTGCAAGTCTAGCAACCTTTTTTTCTTGTGCCACTTCTTTTTTTCGTAACTTTAGTTTTGCTTGTTCCTCCTTTTTTCTTTCTGCATCAACCAATAGCTCCATGTACTTAGGTGCAGTCAAAATCTGTGAATGCCTACTCAGTCTAATAGAACCATCTGATTTGTTTATGATCTCCCTTGGAAGTCGTAGAAAATGGGAAAGTAACATACCGCGTCCATCTTGGTTTTCAGTCTCTTCAGGGTGTTGAGGTTCATGTTGCATAACTTCTAAGTTAATTTCATTTTCTTGAGCATCCTCTTGAAATTTGACTTCGTCTTTTTCATCCTCACCTCCAACATCTGCATAGTAATGAATTATTGCTTCTTGTTCTAGTCCTTTAGGAAAGGAAGGCAGATTTAAGCTTTGATCTTCTGTGTTGGATGGTAGCTTGTAACCCAAGTTTTTCATGGCATCCTCTAACCATTGTGGCGGGTTAACTTGACTTGGCAAGGACAAATCATTGTTACTTACAAAATCTGAAGACCCCTCCTTATTGTTGATGATGTTACTTGGGTTTCCAAGAGCACCGTTTAGCTACACTCCATGTGTTGCAGTTGCTTCCATATCATCTCTAGAGTCAACATTTTCCATGAATTGAGTTTCAAGTACCACCTCTTCACTGTCATTTAATTCAGGATTTATTTGTTGAGATAGGCTCAAAATGTTTGTGACAGCATCAACAACTTCCTCACCTTGCATGTCAAATGCCTGGCTGCATGCCATGTCATTTAGGAGAGCATCATAATTCAATGGCCAAATACCAGTTCTTTTGAAACCTGCAATTATGTTAGATAGTGTTTGTGCCTTTTTAAGGCTCTACTTGCAAGCTCAGCAATGTCACTCCTTTTCACATCTACACATTTGTTCTCTGCCATCCATTTGGACCTCTCAGCTCTAAAATATGTCTTGAAAGGGCTGAACACACTCACGTCAAGAGGTTGTAACTTATGACTAGTATGTGCTGGTAGTGTTATCAAATCAATGCCCAATTTGTTTGCCTCCTCCACAGTTTGTAATGCTACATGGCTACCATGGCCATCAAATATCAATAGGTGTCTATTATTTGGAGAAACACCACCTGGTACTGAACATGCAAAATGACATAGCCAGTTTAAAAATAATTCCTTTGTCATCCATGCATTTGGATGTGCAGCCATACATGCTCCAGGTTCACAATTGTTAATGTAAATCTTTATCATTCTTTTTCCCTTGAACAAATAAAATCCTGGGATTGACATACCTACTGCATTGACACAACACAATATAGTGATCCACTCCCTGCTCTTTGGTATTGCCTTTGGGACATTACGACTACCCCTCTTTGTAATTACATGAACTCCACAATTTCTTCCAGCCTGCAAACCAGTCTCATCACAATTCTAGATTTTATGAGCACCGTATGAATAGGTTCCATAGATTTTGGCCAAATTATCATAAAATTTGGTTACTATTGCAGGGTGCAAGTTTAAAGCTCTATCCCTGTCAAGTCCCTCAGTGGTTCGGATTGCAAGGTTTGGATGACGTTTTCTGAATCCAGCCCACCATGATTTACCAGGAAACCCATCTCTGAAAGGGTTTTGTTTTGTTTCACAAATCTGAGCAACATTTGCCTTTAGCTGCATTAACTCCAAGCCATGATCCATATCAGCCATTTCTTTGCACCATTCAAAAATTTCCTCTTCTTCTTCTTCAGTTAGAACTGTTGGAGGACCCCTCCTCTTTGTGTGGGTGAGACCTGTTGTCAAAATTTCACCCCCCCTGGGTAATTTTGATAACATGCATCAGAATATTCAAGTCCTAGGAAAATTGATTGATTTGGGGCCAAAAATCATGTTGCTAGAGTCCCCTCAAATATTTTCTAAGTTCCCTGTCTGAGAGGAAAAGAGCAAGCTCTGAGAAAATGCAAAAAGAGGTTGTAGAAGGCAAGTAGGTTGATCCAGGAAAAAATCGTAAAAATGACTAAGTCCTAGTCCTAGGGGCAGTCGGGACATTTGGGACAAAAAGGCGCGAACCGGCCGAACCGGCCGAAAAGAGTCAAGTCAGTCCGAAGCAAAGTGGGACAAGCGGGCCAAAAATGCCCGAACCGGCCGAATCGGCCGAAATGAGTCCAGAGGGTCCAAAGTCAAAAGGGACATCTGGGACAAATGGACGCGAAATGCCCGAACCGGCCGAAATGAGCACAAAGGGCCCCAAATCAAATGGGACATCCGGGACAAATGGACGCGAAATGCCCGAACCGGCCGAAATGAGCACAAAGGGCCCCAAATCAAATGGGACATCCAGGACAAATGGAGGCGAAGTACGCAAAGGAGCCGAATCAGCCGAGGACCAATCAGAAGGTGCCACGTGTCCTCACAAGAGAAAAGTCAAAAGGTCAAAGGGACGAGTTATCGAGCGCTGAACCGAACCAATGAAATGGCGCCACGTGTCCAAGTTTAAGGGGCCCACAAGCAATTTCAAAACGAAAACCCACAAAAGACGGAGGAGAGAGAATTGCTCGTCCAATCAGCACGTGCCACGTGTCGTCCAGATGGCGAAGAGTGGGAAAACATTTTAAAATTCGTTTTGATCTGTTCCGTGCCCTAAATCTTCAGATCGCCATATCTTTTGATCCAGAGCTCGGATTTCCACGTTCTTTATATCAACGGAAAGCTGTTGAGATGCTCTACATGATTCTGGGATCAATCTCGAGTTTTGGTGCAGTCTGAAGAGAGAAAATCAAGAAACGGCTCTGACGTGTGGTAATGGCCAGAAGTGACTTTTCAACAACCCGTTTTAATGCTAATGGGTTGCATTCTTCTTCTGCACGGACAGAAATGACATTTTAGCAGCCAAATTAATACAAATGGGTCACATTCTCCTCCAAAATCGGTCAAATATGGCAGGGTATGGGTTGGTAAGGTATCCTATGCCATTTTAATGCGTTGGTATTCAATGAGGAATGGGCTTACACGTTTTCCCACGTTTCTGTCCCCTGGGCTCGACCCATGCAATGTAAAAGCCAGATTTGGCTCATTTTAAAAAGTGGTTGTTCATTCTTTCTGCTCGGCCCTCCCTTCTTTTCTTCTCTAGGGTTGAAAATGGAGTTCGAACCTCCTCCCTTGCTCTGTAATGGCATTTTTTGCCTTTTACTAATGGAATGATGTTCTGTGCAAACTTCTGGAGCAACAAAATGTGTTTTGTGATGCATCTGTCCATCCTTTCTCGTTTTTGCTTGTCTTCTTCTTGCCTCTCTTCATTGCAGGTGTCTGTGCACGTTTGAATGTTCATTGCAGGTCTGGAGCTGTGTTCATAGAGTTTTGGGACATTTTCTGTGTGAAATCTATCCTTGGGTTTGTGATGCTTCTGTCCATCCTTCCCAATGGCTCACCTCTCTTTGTCCCATGGTAGTTTTGATAGATGTTCAACATTCTCCTTCTCTGGTGTATCACCGTTTTAGTGTAGGCTTTTGCTGTTCTTCCCCTCTCTCTCTCTCTCTGTCTCCTTGGCATGGTTAGATTAGGATTAGATTAGCTTGCCTGCACTGGAATAGCTTGTGGCAGGTAGTTTAGGAGCAGGAACCAGCCTTCTCTGGAGATTCCTCTCTCGGTTTTACAAGTCCCACGCTTGGAGAGAGGTTTCCATGTTGTGCAATCACACTGGATGCCTGAACATCAACCTAGAAGCCTGATGTGCGTCCAGGGGTGCTGTGATTTTGCACTAACAAGACCATTTAGCCAATAGTGTAATGATGTGGGTGGAATGGAATACTTCTTTGTTGCTGCTCTAACTGAGAACCCATTAAACTCAACATCATCTATCGCCTTTTCCATATCTTCTTTTGTCCAACCTCGGATGACACTAAGCTTCTTTGTTGCAGATGTTCTTTGAACTAAGACAATGGGTGGGTTTCTACATTCTGGTTCATTACCAGTTGGTGCTGAATTATCCTCTTCATCACTTAAATTATGTGATAATTGTAGATCTCGAATGGTGTGCACATAAATTATGTTTGAATCTTCTTCACTTAAGGGATCTACATAAGGTGCAGATTTCCCATCTATTAAGGGGATAATAACACACTCCCCCTTATTCTCAAAAATTCTATACCCTTTTTTGAAGCGCAGATCAATGTTATTTGCATAACACCAAGGGTACCCAAGTAAAGCTAGAAAATTGTCTACTTTTGCAAGCGCTAAGACCTCAAAGTCCCCAGTAAAATTGGCTCCTTGTATAGTAATTAATACATCCTTTAAAACTCCAATAGGCGTGTATTTAGTCATGTTTTCCATGAACAAAACATTTGAAGATGGCTGTAATGGTGGTCTGCCCATCTGAACCCACATGTCCAAAGTGAACACGTTCACTTTCAAAAAAACCAACTGTTGAGAATCATCATACATCTATAGAACACGTGCAGCCATCAAGGCCAGCATTCAATGTAATCTCCTATATTTCCCATTAAACTAGGCTCACTTTCGTGGAGGTTATACATGCTATAGGTGTAGACCTTTCATGGTTCAAGCCCTACGTGTGGAGTTGCTTCCCTTTAGTACCAAATTTTGTTTCAATACCCCCTTGGAATGGGGAAACCTCTTGTCACAACATATTGCAAACACATGCATTTAGATCAATCAACATGTTATCCTGTATTGCGCTAGCTTACCGAATTACCTTCATCACATTCAAACACTTTCATGATTGTTCTTTTAAACATGTGTAATTAAGACGTAAGAAAAAAAGGGAAAATGTAGACACCAAAAATCTACGCTCCCCGGTCCCCACTTGATAAACCTCCTTCAAGTTATACACCCCTCCACATATAATTTCACAACCTAAGTAGTACCTCCTCCTTAGTCAATTTGATTAGACTTCTCATTTTGCAACTTCCTTGAATGTACATCCCTAAACCTCAACGTCATGTACCCATATACCCCTTCACAGGTACAATTAACTCTAATCATCTGGCACTCCACACTTCATAAATCACATCCCCCCTCCCATGGATGATTCCATTAATTAAGTCAAATAAATATGTCCATCTCAACCATTCCCACCTCACCATGTGAACTAGACCTGATTCACTAGCTTACGACTAGTTCAAATAGGAAACCTTCATACAAGTTATACGTCGGCATTCTTCCTATGTAGTTATTAAAGTTATTTTTCACATATAAAATCCATCAAACATATAGACATCTAACACAAATCCAATCCTCTATGTTATCAATCCCAAACACTATATGCTAAATAGTCAAGTTTCCATGATTGGAAATCACTTCTTCCAACTTGAACTAACTGAGATGCTCTGAAAAAATTCCTCAATCCACGTGTAACAATCATAAATACACATTTTATTTCCTCTCATCAGAGTGCCATTCACTATACCATCACTGGTCATGATGCTCAGGAGCATTTCATCGACTTAGATATTGTATCATTGCATTGTTAGGTATTTACCGTTACGTTTTCAATATCAATTTTGACATCATGTATATCTGATCAATCAACTTTCCATATCTTCAATTATGTATAGATGTGTAAATCTTATAGCCTAACAAGCAGTGTTCTATTCCAACTATCGAATCGTTGTGCAATAATATGGGCTCCAATCGTCAATGAAATTGTATTCATGTATGTTGTAAATCGCACTTCATGCTTACCAATGAATGCTTCTGATCTTGAATGAGGAAAACTCATTTTCTATAGTACATAGCCCTTCTAGGCACAATCTATGTGCGGGACCAATATGGAGAACTGTCGTGCTCATGTGGTAAAGACTGCGCAATTGATCTAAGGGTTTTAGTCAGTTCTGATAAGATAATAAGCTTCCAAGCAAATGGGCTCACTCTCGTGAAAATAAACTGCTTTTTTACCATTTTCAGTTGTTGTCCATGATTTGGCATTCTAGGGAGTTGCACATGAGAAACATGGCATCCCGACCTAAGTGCAGAGTGGATGGCTGACCAACCCTGGATACCTTTGTGGTTCTAGAAAGGCCCATGGGATTCTATGTGATCCAAGGAACTAGAAATAAGCATCACTAGCAGAGACGTGGAGAGCCTGGATGAGGTCATAAACATGCTACCATTAGACATACCATGGTCTTGAAACTGTGGTGAACGATCATACTTCATAAAGGCTCTGGCTGGCAAATAATGCCTATATAATGCTCGGGTCTAATAAGGAGACAATGATATCTTCTAGGCATTATCAATGGATGAGAGACATTATTTCATAGAGAGCAATCTCGCAGTGCGGTAATCATCTATTACAGAGTTCTGGTAAAAAGCCAAAGGTTCTTTTTGGGGTTACTCATACTGAAATAGACGTGCACTGTGTTACAATGCCAGTTATAATGTATCACTGTACAGTCTGGAGCAGTAATTCCCTTCATGCTTAATAGTTTTCAGCAGCATATATTGTAGCTCATAGTTAGGATCTTCAATGCCTCTAGTCTTTTGTAAGACAGAAGATACATTTCCTATATCCCAATTTGAATGAAGCCTTGGTTTGTTAAACTTACCTCATCAATTTCAGGAAATATATGTTATTTTCTAAATATGTATTGTTCATGGCAGAACCAAAACCACTTGCATTTCCTTTATGGTATGCCATCTAGATAGTTTTACATTTTATGTTTCTCTTGTTATCCTAAAGTAGGTTATAAACATACATATAATAACTCAGCCTTAAATCTGCTCAGAATGAATGCTAAACTGGTTGCCCATAGCTTGCATCTAAGTTTTGCTACTTAAAACCAGTCAATGTTTCCATAAGCACTGCACATGCTTGACATTTTTGGTTTTGCACCTACGCATGCACCTATGCAGATGATTACAATGTGCAAGGTGATGGTCCTCCAAATGACATGGGATGATGTTGTTACAAGGATATAAAAATAAGCTACATCTTGATTTGACATTCCTTGGGAAACTTTTCTAGCAAATTGCAACTCTGATCAATACTGACAACTTGGCTACATTATGACAAAGCACTTGAGCTTTAATAGAGTGTTGAACTATGGTTTAATAGTTTGGAAAACCATAAGTGTGCTCAAGGGATTTAGCACTGGACCTGAGGTTTTCAGACTTTGACTCGTGGTAGAACAACTGCATGTCCTATGCATGAGCTCATATGTAAATCCTTCATAAGCTTTCTGATACTATCCTCCAAATTCTAACTGGTATGATGTTATTTCCGCATGGATACATCTCATTGAGCTAGTTCATATCACACGTATGGCCCAATGATGATTACCATATTGGCATGATTAATCCAACTTGGATGCATCTTGTTGACTGCTTGGTCAGGATTTTACTAACTATATGCAGAATATGCCATTTCACCACATTCTTGTTCTAGAGGTTACTGAATTTTTACACACTGGTGAGGGTCTTAGACTGAGCCATAATTTTTACTTGTTATCTAAGTGTTTACATGGGATATGAAGATCTTATCATTGCAAAGGAATACTGGAGGCATTCCTATGATCGACTCTGGTTTGGAAAGCATTGGAACTGAGGAAGCTCTGGATAGGAGTAAGTAGATGGATATGTACTACAATGAAGGAATAGTTACTTAATGAATAGATGACTACAGAGTACAGTGAGGCATGTGTAACTTGTACGTACAAATTAACATATGTTTTTAGGTTGCATACAATGAATGGAATTATTGACCAATGTATAAACAAGTGTGGGAAGGAGTTCCACATTTCATGCTTAGATGCACATAACCTAAACTAGTCTGTGATACAGCATCTATAGAGAAATAGTTGGGTTGAAGAAAACTTCCCATATCAACTTCATGACGAGATTTCATTATGTGGAAAAGGTGAATGCCGTTTCAGGTCCAGTGCTATCTCCTAGCATACTCTTCACCTAGCATCACCAACCTCTGGTCTTCCCCTAGTTTTTGGCCAAGGTCAAGGGATACATCTTGATTTTGCAAGATCCTGAATAACTCGGCAGAGGAGACTGAAGTTGGTGCCTAACGATATATAACCAGCTCATGTGGCTAGATTATGGCTACCATGGCAAGAGCCATAAGGGCATATTTGGCAGGAATTTTTAGACAAGGTGAAGAAAGTAACAAAAAGTGCGATAAGGGTATCGCAGTTAGTCCTAGGAGTTGGAGAAATTGGGTCACAGGATGTTAGAAAAATGAGGATGTAATATCAGAAACATGACAGTTGGGTATCAAGTTCAGGTTGGACATGTGGGTATGAAGTGACTAGATGGCTTGATCAACTTGCCGATGCCATCTGAGAGGATTAGGACTAAAGGCAGGATTACTATAATTAAATTTACCATATTAGATCCATGTTTAGTTAGCATATTTGAAGGAATATGGGTCTATTGGATATGAAGATCTGATTATATTAATACAAGAGGAAAACATTATTATGCTTCTTACATAAGTGAATAAAGTCACCATAGCCATACATTAGTATTTTTTAGATAGATAACACTCTATAATATAGAACTATCTAAACTTAAAGGATATCAATGAGGATTTATAGACATCAGGGGGAATGTTGGGTCACCTCCCAGTGTGACCTTGAAAAATAGGCACATGAATATAGCCATGTGCCCTTAAGATTGAAAATACAAAAGCCATGTTTGCTAATAATAATTATCTGGATAATACGTACTGTGCCATAGATGGTACCACAAGTATTACCTCCAAAACAGTACATGGCGCTTTATGTTGCTATTGTGTAAAAAATTTGCCTTCCTAGTAGATTTTTTATATAATCTGATTTTTATATGTAAGAACGTGCATCTAGCACTCTGTATCTCCAAAATCTAGCCCCAATCTACAAATGACAGAAGTGTGTGATAGTATAAACATTTTTCAAACATCCCTTATCTGACAATACCTATGACATACGCTCCTCACAGCATACTCAATGTGTTCGCGCATATAATCCTTCATAACACCCTTTCATACAAGTGAGTAAATGTATTTCACAAAATATATTTCACAATGAGGTGAGCACATTGTTCAAAGTTTGACCCGCTTTTACTTACAGGATATCTGGGATCAAGATGAAGCAGTGTGAGCAGAACAAACGATGGCAACCAAATTACTAACATTCCCATTTTAAGACTTTAGAAACAAGGGAATTTTTTTTACACAATGTTCTTTGTTCTAAATAAAACATAATTTAGAACACACATTCCATGCCAATCAATCTCATAACATATAACCATATGCAGCTAAATGACTCGGTGAATTACTGATCTCTCATTACATGACTCAGTCTCTAACCGATCTCTCATGCTTGTCTCTAAGTATTGAATACTTTTACGTATACTACGTATAATTGGTTTTCTTACCCTAATCTAGGTACTGAGTGACCTGTTTAAAGAACCTATCTGAATATTTGTTACCAATATTCATCTGAAATCACATTCCTTAAACTAGGTGACATCAGACAACGCAACCAGCAGTTTGTGATACTTTGGCCAAATATTTCCAACATACTGTTCATGTTACTATTCCTAGATGACATACTCGTCAAATCGGAATACATCCTTCACCTCACTCTTATGTTATCTAGAATGGTCTTTACTGACTTCTGTCAGTCCACTTGCCCAAGGTTTGACCCTAACCCAGGTTAGCGACATAATATGTTATAGGGAGACGCTCACGATGACTTAGGGTATATGGGCATACTCATCTGACCTAAGTCAACCGAATGTGCCAAGATACCCTGAGTCATAGAAAGCTACTTCCTATTCCAATTCATGTTGCTAGCTTGGCCTAGAGAGAAACTAAGTTCAAGTCCAGATGTGTGTAGATCTAGATGAACTAATGCGGAAGGGTGTTGCAACATGTCAACTGCAACACTGTATCCTCGTGAAGACCTTGGTCTTCACGTGGGTACAGTTCTATAGTTGGCGTGTGCCAACATCTAGAAAAACTACTTCATCATGATGTACATACCCCTAGGAGGTCATTAATACTTAATTAATTTTGGATTAAGATTCAATTATGACAACCTTGCACAACCCTAAATCCAACACCCCTTAATTTTTTCATCCATATTTGATTTAATTAATATTAAATAACTTCATTAACTCATGATTGCTTTTATGTTCGGTAACTCTGACATGTCGAGCAATTATCCAGAAATAGAACATCATACATTGAAAGGTTAAATTAATGTAACTCAACTGTTCAAATAAGGTGCAACAACCATTCAAGTTCAACTAGAGTAGACTTCATAGAAAATGAAGTCTGAGTGATTAACGATCTAAAATGCCATTATTTCACTTTACATTCTTATGAGAGAGGAAGAGTCTTCCTCTCTACCTGGTTATGTGTTAGTGTTTATCATACCTTTTATATCTTTCGCACTTTCTATAGTTTAATTGTATATTCAATACACATCCCATTATCATTATATATTATTTAGATAAAGAACATAATCTTATGCAACTTAACAAGTTGCTTTAAATAAAGAGAGAGATTGAACTATTTCTCTTCGTCCAACTTATCAATGACAACAGAAATAAGAATACAAACAGATATGCCAAATATCATCAAGATAGTATTCCAACTACCTTCATAAATGTACAAGATAATTTACACAACAATTCAAAGTGAACCTATAATATTTTCAATTCATCATGATAAAATACACAATTTACAAGACTATGCATCTCATGCAAACTGCATGTCAAACAATACTAAGATCATTAAAGAATACAACTTTTTCCTTTTCAATACATCTCAAGAATGAATCAGAGATCTCTTTAAAAGATCCATACTTTAAATCCATCAATACATCATAAAATTTATTTCCTTCTTTTATCACTTACGAATTCCATTTGCAAAATTGCTAGCATGGGTTAGTTCATCAAACTGAGCATGATAAGCACTAAGCATTAAAACAAAGTGCATTCCACTAATTGTTCCATTAAAACAAATCTTCTTTAATGAAACAATTAATGTAATCATCCAAATAAATCATAAGTAATAACATCCATAAAAGAAGCACAATAATAAATCTGATTCACTTTATAGGAAGAGATCATAATATAATCAGCTAATCCACTGCATTATATCATAAAGTATTGACCCAAAAAATTACTTATTTATCTCAAATAACAGTTCCTATCAATAATTGTTTCATAATTCTTTCTGAATTTGAAATACAAAATCAACTTCACTATATAAACAAATAGTTACTTTCAAGAACCAAGACCTTCTTAGTCATCTTTACAAAGTTAAGAAAAGCATGTACGGTCAAGTTCATTCTAACATAGTAACGTTTATAGGTTGATTCATCCCACAAATAAAATAATTAAGAGATTCACAATTAAGATGTGGTAGCCTAATTCTAGGTCAAAATATATATAGCCTAGGTTCTTAGATTAGGCCTCTTATTACATTAGAAAAGAAATATATCCCAGCCATAATGTTTACATCAATTTAACTGAACAACTATAATAAAGTAGTAACAATTAATACTTAATCACCTTAATAAAAGTAATGCTTTTGATTCCCTTAAACCTATAACAAGGTTTATCTAAAGAAAGGAAGATCAAACTGGAGAGTAAATAGTTTACAACATCCTTATCATTCGGTTAAACAAAATTCCCATATGCATCTTCAGACAAGAAGGGTCAACATCTTACCCTACAGTTTTCTAAAACTGAAAATGGAGAGCTTACCACTGAGAGTGGAAGAGAAAGGAGTTATGCCAGAAGAGCATTCTATTATTCATTCAAAAGAAAGGAGGTTGTAAAAGAATCAATAAGAGATGGTTCCCCATACCCCCAAATCCTTAAGATAAAGAAATTAGGTACAAAAGATATAGAACCGATTACATAAAAAATTGTATCTTCAAATAAAATTTCCAAGAGTTTCACCATTAAAGAAATGACAACTGTTAATCATTTACTTAATTCATTTCATGAAGAATGTGAGAAACAAAGACAATTATCATTCACATCCAATTCCTAAAAGTGTTAAGGATGGAGAGATCAAACTTAAGACAACCAAACAGAGCTAAGAATGGTAATAACGGTATCGACTTGGAGAAAACCGTCACCCAAAGTATGTTCAAACAACATATCTTCAACAATCTACCAAAAGCTCAACTTCCAAAATTTTAAACATATTAAGGAAGACTCAAACATAATAACTACACATAAGACTTCTTCACTACTATTTCCACAGTTAATTCCAAGACCTTTATAAATCCCAAAAGTCCATTCAAGAGTTTCAAAAGAGGAAACTAAAACCAAACAACAAGTTTAAGTCAACCTTTCCTTCTATTTTCCTCACGCATTCAAAACTGAAGATGTTAATCAAAATACCATATTGACTCAGCTCCCTATCAATTTTAAAGTTCGAAGAAGTACAAAAATAGAGAAAATCATTCCTTCATGGTATTTATGAAAGTTTAGAGTACAAAATATAGATGATTCCAAAAACCTCCTTCACCCATTAACTCTCTTTTTCAACACAAGTTTGGGTTCATACTGCAAATCAAAGTATACAAAACAGTCCCGAAAAGGAGTATTTAAACTTCTACAAACAAGATACTATATAGGAGAGTATTCTTCTACCTTCCACAAACAATCAAAGACATTTAGTTTGAACAATGCAGGTTTACCTAGAACAGAAGCAACAAGATATCCACTCCTTACCATTATACAAGATTGTGTTCATAAAATAAGACAAACCGTATACCAATACAGATCACAGAAGGAGTAATACCACTTTAAAAACTCAAAGATGCAACAGAGAAGAGTATGTAATAGATAAGAGTATCATTTACTTTTCTGCCTTCTGAAGAGATTTCCAGTTCGAAACTTCAAACAAAAACTACTTACTTAAACTCTTTTTTTGGTAGACAATCTAGTATATATATTTCCATCAAAACACTAAAGTCTTGACAGTTACAAATGCATTTCATAATTTTAACTCATTCAGAAAGAACACCCAAAAACTACATTGTCATGAAAGGGTCCCAAAACAAAAGCACATAGATTCTTTCAACAAGAAAGCAAGGAACTAAAACTAAAAATAAAAACATTTATCTCATGAGAGCAGAATTGTTTTAATGAAACATTTAAAGAAACACAAGAAATATTAATGGATAGAGCCTATCATGCCTGATAGTGCTTCTGATGCTTTGAAGAAGACTTCCAGCCGAGCTTCCAACTCTTCTTCTTTTCCAAGCAAGATCAACAACCAAAAAATCTCTTTCCCCAATCTCTCATATACTTTCCTTGAATCAAAAATATACCAATGAAATCAAAAATAACCACAAATTGATAGTAGAATTGCTGGTTCAAAGAACCAGATAGCTCCATGCAGAGCAAAAATCAGAGAGTATGAATGACCAAACAACCTCCAACAAATCCACCCGCATAGTTTCCTAGGTGGTTTTCTCACCAAAAATGAGACTCATAAATGCCATTAATTCCAAAATTCCCACCTATCTCTCCATGCCACTGCCATCCAAAATTGGTGAATCCTAATTCAACTTTTGCATGCATTACTAACTTTAGTGAAGACTCCATGTAGATTCCACCAATTTACATGCTTCCGCCTAAACTGGTAGTACGCTGTCATTTATTCACAAAAATCAAATCAACTTAAATAGCTTAGGAACCGTCACCAAATTACCACATGCCATATGACCCTTAGGTCCCCTTTCCTTATTTCATTAGTTTAGGGTAGATTCCCTTAGTTTAGGTTATGACCATAGGATAGTTTAGAAGTAATAACCTTAGGTTTAAAAACATTTCAATAAGTAAATTTCCACCTTAGGTTAGGTCATAGCTCACAACCATATAGTATTAGGTATTAGATTAGAAATAGACCTAACATCACCTTAGGTGGTTCCCTCAACTTAGAACATGCAACTTAGGATAGGATGTTGTCCCAAATAAAGTAGACATAGATATAAAAATAGGTACATCTACCTTAGTTTAGAATCCCATTAGGTTAGATCTCTTAGGTCTAGGACTTAGATTGTTCCTCAATAGTCCTAAAGTAGGCCTCATTTCACTTAACGATGTTAAGCATCCTGAAGAGATCATTCAAAAATATCTAGTTCATAACCTACAACAGAATGTAGCACGATCTTTCAAGAAGATAAAAGAATTTGTAAACATGCTAGAGTTCATTCCATTATGTCATCCAACCTCTGAATGTTAGTTTACCATTCAGATTAGGTAAGAAGATTTAAAAGATACCTTGGATCAATGGAATTGATCCAAGGATTTTTTAGTAAAAAGAGATAAGTTTGCAAACGTCACTTACCATATTACAACTTATCTATCTGAAACAAGAATGGATTCTTTGCAAGCTACTGTATTTTAACTTAATGAAATCAAGAGTAGAAATGACTTATCCATGGCAAGCATGATTTCCAAAAATCAAAGGAACACTCCTTATCCAGAAAAATCACATGTCAACGCTTGCAATGCAAAAGAGGAAAGATAATAGTTTGTCAAAGATGTTACAGATGTGTGATAACGCCTGTAAAAACTCGAATAGATGTGATTAGATCAAGATATGCGGGGGTTTCCTGAACAATGTCAGTTCTAAGAGGCTGTGAACTCCCTTGGAGGATTTCAACCCTTGTGTTAGAAAGATGGAAATAAAAAATGAATAAATAGCATGTAGAGGTAGATAAATACAATACACCCAGTAAAATAAGCATCAAAGTACTGCATGTGGGAGATATTGATAAGATCCTTAGCTACAATATTAGAGGTTTTCCATGGCTTCAAAACTTATTTCAGAATTTTCTTCTTATTTCCAACCCTTCAAGCTTCAAAATATGTTTTAAAATATTTGTATTATTTTTAAGAGGGGGGGAAAGGGTTATATTTATAGCTTGAATATGGATTAAAATATGAGGTTAATGAGTAACTGAGGTTTGCAAAAGTAACCCTGCTTAATGGGACATGATTAGGAGTTGATTTGACTGTGGGGCTCATGATTTTTAAAAAAAAGGTGTGATGTGGAGTGGGGACATGTTTTGAAATGCAAGGTCTAATAGTGAATCCCATGTGGATTACTTTACACTATTGAACATTTGAATAAGATGTTGGATTTTGATGTATTTGGGGTTTAGAATTATTAAATTCATGGGTGGGGTTCATGAATTAATAATTTTGGGGATTGATTATTAGGTGGGGTATTAGATTTGATTTGATTGAATTGAGTTTGATTATGTGGGGAACATGTGGGGTTCTTGATTTGTAAGGTGGGTGTAATAGTGGATGAGTGTGACTTAATTGGCAAATTTAAATAATGGGGTTTAAGGGGCTAAATTAATTAATCAAAATTAATTAACTGAATGTGTTGTTTTAGCAGGAGATGTGATTCGCATGGATAATCCTGTTGAGAAAAATGTGGGGTGATACCAAAATTTGGTGTCTACACTCTACCAAAATTTGATAAGCCATTTTGACCCCAAAAGTTAAACTTTTCCAAAGTTGATTGATTAACACAATGATGTTGTTAGGATGCCAAATTTTACCTAGAACACTTAGTCATTTTTCCTAAAAAATCTCAAAACCTAGGCAAAACCTTTATTTACAGTCGTTATGTTGCCCAATTTTACATGGATTTCCTTAGAATTATCAATCACAATCTAAAAACTTGGTAAAAAGTCTATTTTACGGCCATTATGATGGAAACAATTATTTAAACATCCTTAACAAATAATAACCAACTTAAAACCTAGATAAAACATTTAGATTGCAGTCATTATGTTGCCTTATTTTGTCAAGCATCCATATTAATGTCACACATCCTCAAAACCTAGGCTCAATCCCACATTTTATAATTGTTACACTACCCAAATTTTCCTAGACATTCCTTTAATATGAAATAGTTTAATTAAACAATCGAGGTCAAGTTTTCAAATCAAACAATGACATCCATGATTAGATATTCAATGGATCCTACTATTATCAGTAATAGAGAAACCATTATAGGTCTTACTTCTCAATCTTCATCACCTAATAAATCCCACCTATAGACCAATCCTACTCAAACCCTTGAGTCTCACCCAATCAAGTTTCTCCTAGAAATAAATCAGTCACCCAAATTGCATCTTCCTTTATTAAAAAATCCATTTCAATCCAAACTCCACTAATCAAAAGTCCAATTTGACCATTTTAACACAATCAAATCACAAGAACCCCTTCTTTTTTCCTCATTAAATTATCTTCTAAGCAAGCCAATACCAAACTATCCCAAATCCAAATATAATTCATCCCTTGAACCATCCCAATCCAAATCTAATCTGGTCTTTGAGAAATCAAAATCTAAACCTAATCTGACTCATGCACTATCCCAAAGCACCAAATCTAGTTTAACCCCCGAGCCATCCTAATCTAGAAATCTTAATTCGTCTCATGATTCATCTACATGTACCAATATGAGGTGCCAAAATTAGCAGGAACTTGAAAAGGTCATAACTTTTTCTCCAAGTGTCCGTATGAGTCCTTTTTTAAACCATGTGTTTTGATGATACGAATGCACCACTCAACCACCCCTATCGGTTGCAGCACCTTTTGACACATTTTCAAGCCTGAATTCCACCATCTAAGGGCCGAAATTAGGATTTAATTTATAACTCATGTTTTTCCTATTTTAGCGCATTAGTTAATTTTAGTATCAAAAGTTGGAAATTCCTCTAATTAAGCATGTACAAGATGTGTGGAATTTTTTTTTCCCATACGAATAACCATGTGGACTTACTAAGAATAACAGGTTTTGGTAAACTGCTAAAAATAGTAATTTCTGCCACCTAGAGTAGATTTAGTCAGAGTTAGCTAGAGTTTACTTGGCAACTCGAGTTGGGAGTTTTTTTCCTATTTAGGAAACATTATAATTCATTATTTTATAACAAAGAAGGAGATCTATTTTCTTTTAGAGTTCATAATATTTGCAACATATCTGGTTTGTTCTTAATTTGGCTACATTATCTGGTATCAGAGCAGGTTCGAAGTATTTTTTTTTTTAAATGGTAGGAAGAGGAAGAGGAAGAGGAGGTGGTATTACACAGATGAATAGAAATATGTAAGATCTTCAGAGACAAGTTGCTGTGCTTGCTGCAATGATAACCCAGAGAGGAAATCAAGGTGGAGATGACACAGATGAAGAAGAAGTTTGTGAAGAGGAGGAAACACAAGCACCACCATTAGCTTTTGAAGAAAGGATTCTTTGAGCATTATAAGGAAATAATGATGGGATAAGAGTTGATGTTTCAGAGTATGGTGGTAGTCTAAAACCAGAGGAGCTAATAGACTGGTTGACTAGCATGGGAATTTTTTTTTGAGTGGAAGACTATGTCAGAAGAAAAGAAGGTAAAATTTGCATGCACGAAATTGAAAGGTCATGCTATGTTATGGTGGGATCACCTACAGAAAGAGCAGTCAAGAAAGGGGAAAGAAAGAATTAGGATGTGGAGTAAGATGGAGAAGACGCTGAAAGATAAATTTCTCCCTGTGGATTATGCACAAACCCTTTACAAGAGGTTTCAGAATCTCAGACAAAACTTACAAACCATGCAAGAATACACAGATGAGTTCTATAAGTTGTCCATTCATGTAGAGCATGAAGAAACTGAGGAACAAATGGCTGCAAGGTATGTAAATGGATTACAATTTTCTATTCAAGATGAGATAAGTATGCATAGGATTAAAGCATGTAGGATGCCTATCAATTAGCCTTAAAGGTTGAGGAAAAACAAAATCGTCAAAGTTTTAGGAGATCACTTGGAATGAATAGGGGGGCCTCATCCTCCTTTCGGGGACGAGCTATTTTCAGCCAAGGTAGGGGATAATCATCTCGTGGATTGGAAAAGGGCAAGAGGATACAAGACAAGATTTCTAAAATCAACAAAGAGGTAGAGGGTTTTCTAGGGGCAGAGGATATGCTGGCGATAGAGGATGGGAGGCTCCACGAAGACCATTTGTTTGTTACAGATGTGGTGAAGAAGGGCATTGAGCTTTTGAATGCCCACATATTATACACATGAAAAAAGGCAAGGAGATGCTCCAAGAGTAAATCTTGTTGAAGCTGAACAAGTAGAAGATGAACATGACCTGGAAATTCCACCAGATGTTGGAGAAAATCTAATGATCAAGAGGACAATGATTGCTCCAAGAAAGGAGGTCAAGGGGGATGCATGGCTGCGTACAAATATTTTCAGAACAAGATGCACTTCAGTAGGAAAGGTATGTAATGTTATTATTGATGGTGGTAGTTGTGAGAACATGGTTTCAAATGAGATGGTTGATAAACTAGGTCTGCAATTGTGAGAAGAATCCTAACCGTTATCGTATTGCATGGTTTAAGAAGGGTAATGAAGTTACTATTGATAAGAGATGTTTAATAAGCTTTTCTATTGGGAACAGTTATAAGGATGAGATTTGGTGTGATGTTATCCCTATGGATGCATGTCATATGTTGCTAGGAAGGCCATGGCAATTTGATAGAAAAGTTATTCATGATGGGGGAAAGAATACTTATACTTTTTGGAAGGATGGCAAAAAATAGTTTTGCTACCTCTTAAAGAAGAGGGGAATGCTGAAAATATTACTTTTGCAAAGGAATTTGTGAAGGAGGAAAAGGCAACTGATTTTTGTTATGCACTAGTTACAAATAAGGATGAACTTGTAAGTGCTCAAATACCAATAGAAACATCACAATTAATAGAAGAATTTTCAGATGTTATTCCTGATGAGCTACCAGATGGATTACCACCCAAAAGAGATATTCAACACCACATTGATTTGATTCCAAGGGCTTCACTCCCAAATCAAGCGGCTTATAGGATGAGCCTGACATTGCATGCAAAGTTGAATAGGCAAGTGGTAGAGCTCGTGTGAAAGGGGGTCGTAAGGGAGAGCATGAGTCCATGTGCAACACCAGCTTTATTAACACCAAAGAAGGATGGAACATGGAGAATGTGCATGGATAGCAGAGCGATTAATAAAATTACAATCAAGTATCGGTTCCCAATACCTCGCCTTGATGATATGATGGATGTGTTTGCTGGATCTAAGTATTTCACCAAGATTGATCTTCGAAGTGGTTATCATCAGATTTGGATCAGAGAAGGAGATGAGTGGAAAACAACATTCAAGACAAGGGAAATGGATTATATGAGTGGTTGGTGATGCCATTCAGGTTATCCAATGCACCTAGTACTTTTATGAGATTGATGAACACCGTGCTACGGGAGTATAATGGTAAGTTTGTTGTGGTTTATTTTGATGATATCTTGATCTTTAGTAAAACTAAAGAAGAACATTTGTGGCATCTAAGGTTGGTATTTGAAGTGTTAAGGAAAGAGAAACTCTATGCAAATATGAAGAAGTGCACATTCATGCAAGAGAGTTTGGTATTCTTGGGCTTTATTATTTTAGCAGATGGGGTACAGATGGACTCAGAAAAGATAAAGGCAATTATTGAATGGCCTAATCCACGGAGTATAACAGAGGTAAGGAGCTTTCATGGTCTCACAACATTTTATAGAAAATATATTAAAAATTTCAGCAGTATTGTAGCTCCTATAACAGATTGCACAAAAGGAAGGGAGTTTTTGTGGACAAAGGCAGCTGAGGATAGTTTTCAATTCTTGAAGAAGAAGGTGACAAAGGCACCCATTTTGGCACTACCAGATTTTGATAAAGTGTTTGAGGTTGATTGTGACGCCTCACATGTGGGTATTGGGGCTGTTCTAAGTCAAGGAGGAAATCCAGTAGCTTTCTTTAGTGAGAAACTGAATGAGGTAAGAAAGAACTACTCTACTTATGATGTGGAATTTTATGCAATTGTACAAGCATTAAGGCATTGGAGGCATTACTTAGTGCCTAAGGAGTTTGTGTTATTTACAGACCACATAGCCCTGAAGTATGTGAATACCCAAAAGAAGTTGAATAGTAGGCATGCAAAGTGGGTATCATTTTTGCAGGGATATACTTTTTCTCTAAAACATAAATCTGGAAAACAGAATCATGTTGTAGATGCATTGAGTAGGCATGTGACTTTGTTTACCACTATGGAAAATGAGGTGGTGGGTTTTGAAGCAATAAAGGGTTTGTATTCTTCTGATTCTGATTTCAAGGATATTGTTGAAAGACTAATTAGTCCATTGTCAGACAATGCAGGAGATGTCCTAGATGAGTATATTTTACAAGATGGCTACCTATTCAAGGGACGCCAAATATGTATTCCAGTTGGGTCTATGAGAGAGAATATAGTGAAAGAGTTGCATAGCGGAGGGTTAGCTGGGCATTTTGGTAAAGATAAGATGATAGCCTTGGTAGTAGAAAAATACTATTGGCTAAAGTTGAAAAGAGATGTGGTAAGATATGTGGAAAGATGTCAAATTTTACAAGTCTCAAAAGGCCATGCACAAAATACAGGGTTGTATATGCCATTTCATGTTCCTAAAGGGTCGTGGATAGATCTGAGTATGGACTTTGTTTTGGGATTACCAAAAACATAATGAGGTAATGACTCAATTTTTGTGGTTGTTGATAGGTTTTCTAAGATGGTTCATTTTATTACCTGCAAGAAAACAAGTGATGCAATAGGCGTAGCAAATTTGTTTTTCAGAGAAGTTGTTCGTTTGCATGGTGTTCCAAAAACTATTACTTCAGATAGCGACACCAGGTTCTTAAGTCACTTCTGGCGGACTTTATGGAAGAAATTTGGAACTCAACTACAGTTCAGTAGTTCCTATCATCCGCAGACTAATGGGAAAATAGAGGTGGTAAATAGGAGTTTGGGAAACTTGTTAAGGTGCATTGTTGGGGAAAATCCAAAACAATGGGACTTAGCATTACCACAAGCTGAGTTTGCATATAGCAGTTCCATAAATAGATCCATGGGAAAGTCTCCATTTTCAATTGTGTATGGGAGTAATCCAAATGGGGTGTTAGATTTGGTGCAACTACCAGTTGATGGCAGAGTCAGTGATGATGCAGAAGCATTTTCCGAACATATACAACAATTGCAGGAAGAAGTGCGGAAGAAGCTGCAGAATAGTAATGATAAGTATAAAGAAATAAAAGATGTGCACAGACAGAGAAAGGTATTTAAAATTGGTGAGTTGGTTATAATACATCTGCAGAAGGAAAGGTTTCCAAGAGGAACCTATAACAAGCTGAAGTACAAGAAGATTGGTCCCTGCAAAATCATGAAAAAAATAAACGATAATGCTTATGAGGTAGAATTGCCAGGGAATTTTGATATTTCTCCAGTGCTTAATGTTTCATATTTGTATTCTTTTCATGGGGATGGTGTAGAAGGGGATTCTATTGATGAAGTAGTAGATTGGAGGCGACAGGTTCCGGTGAAGAAGAAAGAAGAAGTGGATCAGATTCTAGATAAGAAAACAATGGACACACGAAATGGGAAATACAACAAATATCTGGTACACTGGAAAGGACTAGAACAAGAGGAAAATACTTGGGTCACAAAGTGGGAGATTCAGAAGTTGGATGCAGATAAATGGAACCAGTTTGAAGAAGAAAACTTACAGGAGCTGCGTTTTTTTCAAGCAGGGGAGAATGATGCGCCAGAATTAGCAGGAACTTGACAAGGTCATAACTTGAGTTCCAGGTGTCCGTTTGAGTCCATTTTTTTTTTGAAACCATGTGTTTCAATGAGACGAACATAGAAAAAACCATCCCTACTAGTTGGGTCAAGTTTTTAACACATTTTCGGGCCCTAAATCCGCCATCTTGAGGCCAAAAATTAGGATTTAAGTTATAGTTCGGTTTTTTCCTATTTTTGAGCATTAGTTAGTTTTAGTCTATTAATTGCATTATGAGTAAGAAAGTTGGAAATTCCTCTAATTTAGGGATGTAGAAGATGTGTGGCAGTTTCTGTGCCCGTAGGAATAAGCATGCGAACTTAGTAAGAATATCAGGTTCTAGTAAACTGCTAAAAATAGTAATTTCCGCCACCTAGAGTAGATTTAGTTAGAGTTAGCTAGAGTTTACGTGGCAACTCGAGTTGGGATTTCTTTTCCTATTTAGGAAATATTGTAATTCATTATTTGATAACAAAGAAGGAGATCTATTTTCTTTTAGAGTTCATAATATTTGCAGCATATTTGAGTTTGTTCTTAATTTGGCTACATTACTTTCTCTTTTTATGAAAAACATCATTTTTAGACAATGCAATTGCTGAGTTATTATCACAATAAATCTTTGTTTCTTCTTCTTGTTCATGCATCAGTGTTAGCTAGCAGATCTCCTCATCCATATGGCTTGACATGCCGTATCCATCGATTTCAAGATACTCTGCTTCTGTTGAAGAAAGAGTTACAATGGGTTATTTCTTTCAAGCCCATGATACTACCCCTATTGCAGAAATAAAAATCATAACTAGAGGTAATTTTCCTATCATCAATTCTACCAACAAAATTTTTGTCAGTGTATCTAATGAGCTTAGAATCATCCACGAATGAATAAAAAATCCCATTTCAGTTATTTTTTCCACAAACATACCTCAGTAGTATTTTTCTAGATTGCTAATGAGATTCTTTTGGAGACTCCATGAACCTCAAAATAAGGCTCACACCATATATAATTTTAGTCATCGCCTTGTGGCCTTCAAGATACATAAGACTACCAAAGTTAGTCTTTTAAACAATTTAGAATCAACAATTGAACCGCAATCTTTCTTGCTCAACTTCAGCCCTATAAAAATTGGTGTAGGCATTGGCTTACAACGTAGCATATTAAATCTTTTCAATACATAACTTGAATACTTTCATTGAGAAACAAAAATACCTTCAACTAATTTTTTAAATTATATTCCCAAGAAGTATTTCATGATACCAAGGTTAGTAATTTAATACTCTTTCATCATGGATGCTTTACAAAGAATTTATGGAAAGTTCTCTGTGAAAATTAAATCATTTATATAAGTAAACACAATCAACATTTTACCTTTCTCATGCATTTTGATATGCAAATTAGGATCGCAGTTGCACCTACTAAATCTATTTTTAATTAAATAATAATCAATATGGTTGTACCATGCTCTAGGAGATTTCTTGAGTCCATATAATGCACTTTCATCTTGTATACCTTTTCTTCATGACCTAAAATTACATATCCTTCTAGGTGTTGTACATAAACCTTTTCTTCATGACCTAAAATTACATATCCTTCTAGGTGTTGTACATAAACCTTTTCTTCAAGGATAACCACTTTAAAATATTGATTTTACATCCATTTGAAAAACATGCCACTTTTTTTGAGCTGCAATGTCTAATATAGTTCTTACCCTATCCAAATACGCTATGTGGAGAAAATGTTTCATTATAATGAATACAAGGATGCTGAATGAAACCTCTAGCAATCAATCTTCTCTTATTGTTCAACACTTTACCATCCACACCATGTTTAATTTTGTAAATCTATTTTACACTTATGACTAATCCTTTCTGAGGACGATCCACCAACTCCTAAGTGTTATTATTATAAATAGATTCAATCTCTTTGTTCATGGATTCAACCCATGCTTCATGTTTGATTGGTTCATCAAAATAAAAAAGATTCACTAGCCTATGAAAATAAATAAAAAACATATAAATGGATTTTTTATTTCAAAATTAAAATCATATTCATAAATATCTCATAAACTACTTTTTTTTCATTGTCATAAATTTTTTAATGTATGATATAATGAGGCAATGTTGCTATCAGTAATAATTTTGGTGGAAATATTTCTAAAGGAATCATAGCTGGTATTCTTGGTGAACTCATGTTGCCTAGGTGTAAAATTTTGATTTCTTTAATATATCCTTGTTTTAGATGGAGGTCATAGCTTGGCTGCTATAACCTTGTGGTGAACGTCATGGAGTGGAATGAGGTATTGCTCGAGGAATACCTTGTTGTTCTAACACTTCTTATCAACCATTCCTCATCACGTGATTGTTATAGTCGAGCTTTGATCAGCTGATGCTGTTACGCTTATTATTTTTTCTACACTTCCATCCCATGCTTCATTCTCAATAAACGGTACATCTATGTTAATTATAAATTGTTATAGTACTTATATTAAACTACGTGTAATCCTTTGTATAATATGAATACCCAACAAAGATACACTAATCACCTCTATTATCTAAATTCAGATCTCATCTCTTTAGGAAGATCAGAATATGCCACACATCCAAATACTTTGATGTGTGGAACACTATGATTTAAACTATTCCAAGCCTCTTGAGGAATTATATTCCTTATGCTTTTAATGTTAGACATCTATTTGAAATATAGAATAGAAATTGTTACCGCTTCTAGTCAATTATTCATTTGGTAAATGTTTTGACTTCAACATACTCTTTGTCATTTCCATGATGGTTCTATTTTCCCTTTCAGCTACACCATTTTTTGAGGTGTGTAGCGAGATGTAAGCTATTTATGAATACCACGTTGTCATCAAAAATTCAGAAAAAAATCATAAATATACTCACCACCTCTATCAGATATTAACACCTTCATGTAGTAACCATTTTAACTCTCCACTAAAGCCTTGAACAACTTAAATAATCCAAAATCATCATATTTGTGTCTCATAAAATATACCCATATCTTCCTTTTATAATCATCAATGAATCTCATAAAATATGAAAAACATCCAATGTATATTTTATTCATAAGTCCACACAAATATGAGTGAACAATATGAATAGGTGCACTTGTTGCTGACTTAATTATTGGGAAAGGTTGTCTGTGTTGCTTCCCCAAAATACACCCTTCACATACTCTTTCCAGTTTCTAAATCAATTGGAAACATTTTACCATATATTTTTTGTGTAATAAATTCAAACCTCTAAAATTTAACTGTACAAAGATGAGATGCCAAATCCATGATTCATCTTTCATGAATGATTGAAAGGATGATTGTATTACTTGAGCGTCAGACTCTGTATTAGAGAAAGAATCACTTTCATTAGCCCAAAAATCATTTACATTGGCATAGGACTCAACGCAAAACTCATTTAGCTTAGTGAAGGACTCATCTGTTTTAGCATAGGACTCGCTTGCTAAAGTGTAGGACTCACAAGACTGATTTTGTTTAGTGCAGGACTTGTTTGCTTAAGTGCATGACTCACTTGCTTGAGTGTAGGAATTAATAACTTGAGCACATGACTCAAAAAAGGACTAATCTGAGTTAGTACATGACTTAGATGTGAAATGAGCTGTTTTGGCTACAAATAGATCTAACTCTCTCTTTTTTGTTAGTTATAATATCAAGGGAAACATTTTATTGCTATTTATCTTCACTTTTTCAATCAATTGAATGTTATAGGATTTGTCCATAATCACAAGCTCATCATCTGAAATATATACCATGTATCCTTTCTGTACCAACTATTCAATACTCATTAAATTATGCTTTAAACCAACAACATAAAAAACATTACTAATGAAAATTTTCTCCACCTTTGTTGTGAGAATGTCAATAGTCGCTATTTCCATTTCATTCACTTGATTACTATTTCCATGAATAACATTTAAGGTTACTGATTTATCTAGACAAAAAAATCTAGATTTATAAACATGTGATTCCTATAACCTGAATCTAAATACCGAATATAATGTGGACTTTCTTGAACCATATTTCATTCTATTGGTGCTTGTTTTGATCTCGCACCATTTTACCCTAATTTTCCTATCTGTATGTTTTGAAACATTTTGTCTCTCGATGTGGGTGTTCTGAGAACTTCTACCTTCATTTGAATGCCTTGAGTTGTTTGTAAAATCCATTGTCATGTCCCTCCTTGAAGAAGTCTCCGAGTTTTCCTTGTTTTTAACCTAAATTTTTCAAAATCTGCGGGCTTTGCCTTTTTTCCTATTTTTTCCCGACCATGGAAGCTCGAGAATAATCAATTTATATTTGTATGCTTTTAAAAATCCAAATCCATGGTCGAAAGATGTTGGGAACCATGATTCACTTGGTTTTGTTTCAAGAAATTTTCATCCTTAGTGAAAAAATTAGATTCTGGACATGAACGGTGAATTTATGTGTTTTTGATGGTCTGATGGGTGTCTTTTTCATGTCAAATTTATTCCTAAGTGTTTAGCAGTCATGTGGCTTCTTTTGGTTGATCAGGGGACAACGGCTGAATGCTTGAACTTATCACTTTTTGCTTTTTTGGCAAAAGAGAAAATTTGGTCCCACAGATTTGCTCAAATATGATTGGTTCTTTTGGTGCTTATGTGGCTTCTTCTGATTGAATGGGGTGCGGAAGGTTTGTTTTTTCAACTTTTTCTTTTGGCTACTTTGGGAAAAAGTTTGAATCCACCCCGTGGCCCCACTAGGGTTTGATTAATGCATAAGTAGTAGGGAAAAAGTCTTAATTTGACCCTGTAAAAGGACACATGGCAAAGCTAATGGTGGAGATGCGGAACTTTGGAGGAAAGTTGGATTTTTTTCCCTTTTTGCAAAATGAAGTAAAATTCTAAACTTTAGGAAAGACTTGAGGACCTATAATATAAAATTATAGAAAACCTAGATACAAAAAATAGATCAATTTATATGGTATAACTCAAATATTAAATAGTTTTAAGGATACTCTAGGGTTTATCGAAAAATAGGATGGAATTGTCTAGGGTGTATAGAAAATTAAGGATCAATCTAGATAAATAGTTGTTATCATATAATTATAATTTTATCTAGGAATATTGTTCCTTATCTAATATATTATATAACTTGAATTATGAATTGTAATGCATGGTAGGACACCGCATGAATTTTTATAAAGGGTCCCAACACTAATGTAGGCATATTAACAAATAGTTCTCCAAATTCTAATTGCATGAATCTTTCACACTCTCCTTATATATGTGAGTTGTTGTAATGTTTCACTTATAATATTTTACAATATATAAAAAATTGTATATCATTATTTCTCATGTACTATATATATATATCTTCCTAACAAATTTCTCTAACTCAAGTGCATATTCTATTATTTAAACACTAAAGTATGATTTATTTCTCAACCACTCACACACACAACTCACATAATTTAATAAGCAAGGTAGGACCCAAATTTATTTTAAACGATTTAGAGAGATGCTTTAAATGAGTATGAAAGTTAACATTTGATAAGCAAGTTATGAAAGTTAGGAAGCTACAAGGAAGTACGAGCATTAAATGTTGTCTTTTTGTGAAACCCTAAGTATTACACGTGTGTGAAACCCCTTGTATGACCTGAAATATTTAAACCCCCCGAGTATTAAATGTATTTTTCTTCCCCTAATTTCCATAGGGTTCTTTTTATTTATATTTTCATGTCTAGATTAAGGTATAAGTTTTCTTCCTCCCAAGATGATGAGGAATACTATCCCTTAAACCACATTTATGCCCTTTATCATTTTATGAGTAAGGATCAATTTTCTATATATCCAAGTCACTTTTCCAACATTAATATTCAATCTAAATACATTCCTATTACTACCCACTGGAAAATGGATTCTATGTAACCTTTTGTCCCTCCTCCTCATTTCCTTGAATATGATCTTATTCTTGATTATCTAGTCATTGAATAGAATTGGGTTAGTTTTAAACACTATAAATATGAAAAAACCCTCAAATACAAGCTGGGGGTGCTTATTTCCTCTCCTCTTGTTGAGTCTTCCTTTACTTAATAACAAGCTATAGTACCTAGTCTTGGAGATACAAATAAGTATGTTCTTAATGATGACTATAGCAATAATGGAAATGAATCTAGTGATGATCTGATTATGATTTTCTATAAAATATAACATAATAAGCTTTCTAGGGATACTTTTACTTCTAAATATTGTACAAAGAATGCTTTTATTGAACATTCTTCCTCTTCCTTTCCTTGTTAAATAGAAAATGATGAAATCGAATGATTTTCTACTTATTCTCATGATGAAATGGAAAATGGTATACTTTAACATTCTATTCCTTGAATAAATTATGCACTTGATAGATCATTTCCTCAATCTTACATTTAAATAAAAAATCAAATGATTACTAAAATTGCAAATGATTCAATTAAATGTTCTCGATAAACATATAAATTAGAAGTAATATGAAAACAATATTCAATCTAAACCCTAATAATGAAAATAACATACACACAATACTACACATTATCATAATATTTCAACTTGAAAACCCATTTATCCAATAAAAATTCCTATGAGATGACAACATTAGAATCGTTAGTGTCTGTTGAGTCCCATTCGACCGTATATTGAGTTTCGAGTGTCATACATTCTTTTAATAGATTAATGTACTTCAAAGTTATGTCGTTACCCTAATTGAATGTGATGATGTGATATATGAGGCATATCAAGTAGGTAATTTACCATGAGAAGAAAGGTTTTGGTACAAGATAATGGCTACCCAAACTTCAGGTCATATAAACATGAGCTAAAAACACCCACACACATGTATATTATAGATGAGAGTAAATTATAAATAATTAAAATTATATAACATAATTTCCAAAAGAATCCCACTTGTTGAATAGGTTGTGATGGCGGGACATAAATTCATAACTTTGAGCTGCATAAGGGTTTGTAATCAAGATTCTTAAGGGATGATATGTAATTGTATGCATGACCAGATTAGGGGAGACCCACATGTCATAGTTTCGAGGGGAATTTTGTATAGTTGGAAAAATTGTGAGCATTTACTGTAGTAGATAAGGATTCATGAAATTAATAATTTTCCTCATCTATTTTTTAATGTTTTTTAATGAATTGTTGTAAATTAAGTATATTCTAATGCGATGTATGTAGACATGAAACTTGTATACCATGTACATAGTTTCACATTACGTAATTATTTGGGGGGTATATGGATGGTATACTCAACTATTGTATGAAAATAAAATATTGGTGATTAGATAGAGAATTGAGGGTTTTGAGTACTAGAATAGAGAAAATTCGTGAATGGTGTAATCATGTATGTTATTTGATATTTTGATGCAGTACTTTTGGTTGATGAACACAGTGTGATGTGGAAATGGAAGGGCCACCTCTCCTAAATTATATGTTGATTTGATAGAAACATTTATGAAATTAATTACTAAGAAAAATGTGAAACACCTGGTGAAGATGGATTTCAATAAAGTAAAAGATTGTGCCCAACAAGAAGCAATATCAATAAAGAAAACAAGTAATTTTGTTGATATATTATATAGTGAATTCATTAATTTGAATACAGTTGCTAGAGCTACATTTGGTTTCATTCTTGAATCATGTTGATATGATGGAAACATTTCAACTTTAGGTATTAATTTTGGAGCGGTGAAAAGTCAAAACAATTGGAACAAGTCCATTTGTTTTGTGAATGTGTTCCAAAGGAATTAGTTTAGCGGGTACAAAAACTAGGTTTGCCCACCATTTATAAGACAGGTTTCTTACAGAGCGATATTAACTTTAGTTGTAAGTGAAGATACAAAAAAGAATCATCATACCGGTGGGGTTACTGTACTTTTGCCTTGGGTATTTCTATGCCAAAGACTATAAACAGTGTATAGTGAAGAGGAGGAATACATTGGATGATTCTACCCATGGAATAAAATTGGGCACTAATGTATAATAAGTCCATTTTTCTAACCAAAATTGAAGAAAAGTATTGCGAAGCAGTAAGTATATTTTATATTTTTAGAGTGAGAGGACTCATGACTTCTCTAAATACGTTAGGGATGTTTAGAAGTATAGGATGTGTAGATAATGAGTATGATATGAACATCACAAAAATTGGGTAGAAAAGAACCCAACACGAGATGTACGTTAGGTTTTAAAAAGAACATCCACATATTAATATTAGAAAACAAATGTTTGATATTTTGAAGCCTTGGTACATGTAGGTAGATACAAGTCCTTGAAACTATGTTGTTACGCTACTACATGTCAAATTTTGATTATCACAATTAGGTACAAAATTATACACACAAACATACACATTGAAGTGTGATTTCATTTCTAGGTTGATTATACAAATGATTCTTTTCATTATTGGACATGTGATTTAATTTATATAATGACAATCTATTTTTTTCATGTGTATAAAAAGTCAAGAGAAGCATCTTAATGGTCTAGAAAATGCCTCCCTAGATTATGTGAGTGAATTAATAGATTCAATTCTTTGTACTATATCTGATGATAAATGGTGATGGTCTAATGGCTTACATCAAAGGTGTTTGTTAGCAAGAATGGGGACTTGAAAATGATTTTCTAAAAATACATGAAGACTCGAAAACCATTCAAATGGTGATTTATAAGAGGTGATCATTTGACAAAGAAAATTTATATAATTTTAAATTTCAGATATATTTTATTTTGATTTATATGTTTAGTGAACATGAATATAACATTCAAGATATGTATAGTGATTTTATAGGTTCAAATACATCAACTACTCAACAATATTTTGAGCAAGAACACAACGTTTAGATTGGACTTAGTAGAAGAGGAAATCCCCGTTGTAAGAATTCAAATGAATAGTTTATTGAAAGTATGATCTAGATAAAAAACATCAAACATTTTCACTATGAAAAGTGGAAGGATACTTGGATTTAAAACCAATAAAGACACAATTAGGGTCTCAGATTCCATATTGTCTGTGATTGATTTTGCATGATAATTACTCATTTTCTCATCAAAATGTTTAAGATTCAGACAACAATAATTATCATACTGATTAGAATTATTGTCATACTTTCATGTATGTTATAGGCATGCATAATTGGATTTATGATTGTATTATAATGGTACATATGAGAAGTGAATTGATTAAGTAGGAGTTACCACTTCTATATCAATTGATGATAAGAAACATGACACCCACTTCATACTAACACTATTTTCATGTTATTTTTCCAATATCTTCTAGTCTAACAAGCAGTACAATTGGATCAACATTTCAATTTGGTCAAATAGATTGCACATCAAATTTCAAATCAGAGACTCACCCTTATTTTCACTTGATAATCAATGTTATCTCAAAATAATTCATTTGTAGAGTTTTTTACAGGTCATTCATCGCCGTATAGGGGAACATGATAGCGCTTCGTGCATACATACAAGTCATTTGTCACTATTACTATATACAAATCAATTGATTATAAGTGGGAACTGATTGGTTGACCCCAACTAAAAATTTGTTGAATCCTCATAGCATAAAATTTTACTAAGTCTAAACAATCCCAACATTAGCGAAACATACAATCACACAGAGTGTTTAGTTAAAATATTCTTAACTAGGTCTGGTACTTATACATTTCTAACGTGAATTTAATTATACAAGTTACATTGTCCATGTAAAGTAGAATTTATTTTATTAAAGGGTTAGTTCATTAATCTGTTGTTATTGCAAAAATGCACTAGCTTGAAACAAACCCATGAATGTTGAGTCGACAGGAAAAGAACATAGTTTTTTGAATGGATTCCTAATTCTAGGTTATTGACACTCTTTAATGACCGTGGATTCAGTAATAACTGGATAATGTGCACCCCAAAACACTCTTCCATTGTTCACAATGGAAAACTCACATCCCGGATGAAAACATATACAAAGTATAAAATTCAACCAACACATTTATGTAGGTGAGTGGAAGAAAATTACCCTTAGCTGTGGTTGATTCCATAGTGGACCTCACCATAAAAATTCGTAGGATGCATGCATACTAGCCCCATATGTGCCCTCAGATTTCCTAACCCCCCATTTACATGCATTGTCATAAATCAACATTTGTTAAACAAGGTATTTTATTTATAACTAGGATGTCCCTTTTTCCATTAATTTCTAAAGGGGGAAAAGAAACCTAGCCAACAAGAGACATTGAAATAAATAAGTTCTCTGTTGGTTTTTCATACGACCTCTCCCATTCTGCAAAAACTGCTTGCTTGGTAACTATTGTATCCTCATAGGTTATGCTAGCCACTTATCACAATCTTTGCAAAATAAGGAACTCTCTTGAGAAATTAGAGTTATCCATTGTTTCCCCTTTAAGACCAGAAATAAGCTACAATAATGGTTAAATAACAAGTCAGTGAACAACATTTTATAACTGGCTCACATTGAGTAATGCAAGGACAGGTGTTTAAGATAATGAAAGTCCTCAAAAGATGGGACTCAATCTTTTAACTCACTACAACTTATTGATGGCAAAAGTTATATAATTATACTCATCATGGTGAAATTGTTTTTCGTGTTACATTTCCAGGTAATGACTTCAAGCGGCTAAGCAAAAAATCCTTAGAGAACATGGAGAGTTCTCATTATTGAAATGACAAAATTGTCTAAAGGTCTATGGGGTGGCCAATAGCCGGGGGTCCACATGGTATGGAAGTCACTGTAGCCTCCCCCACATGGGAGAGCTCAAACTAGCTTATAATTCGTTAGGCATCACATGCTAGTATAACATGGGGTTTATGACAGTGATTGGTTATAAATTGGGACATTTTAATGTACCAGTTTAGACCATTTGACCTACTATTAGACATATGAAAACAACCAATTTAGGAACAAGTATCAACCTCACAAGGGGGATCATAGAGAGGAAGTAGGATGCCCAAATATTGTCCAACATATTTATCACATACTGTCATATATTTTACTCCTGTATACCTCCTAATCAATCATCCTCCTTATTCCTCCTATTGATGGATATTCAACTTTACATTGGCAGGATTTTATGGTAATATGCCAATTTGGTATCTTGTCTCCAACTTATATGGGGAACCATTCTGAGCTATATTCACTTGTGGACGTTTCTCCCATTCTTGAATTTATCAAATTATTAATTGGGGATGTTAAGGGACTAGTTCATGGCTTGATTGACAACTTATGATGTACATGTTGCTGTTATATTCTCATCAAATCGACTACATTGACCAAAATAATGATCAATACGTCAATGATGTGTAGAGAAATGACAAAGTAATACAACAGGTAGAACATGGGATTCATTTGCAACTACATTAACCATTCAACACAACACATCAAATTTGCTGTAATTATCCTAGCCATGTTCTATTGTCTTCAAGCATGAGTAACAGGAGATTATGAATTTGGGCACTAAGATGAAGAAGGTTAAGTAATTTTGTAATCTATATGTGCTTTCCAATTATCTAAGCTTTTCCCCTTTGTCCAAGCTCACCCCCAAGCTAGAATTCTCCAAGTTTGCTCCAAAACATGTAAACTATGATACCGAGTCAGATAGACCCATGTTCCATTCCAATGAGAAGGAAGAATACAGAATGAGTCACTTAATTGCACAAAAGTTTCCTCAATAAATGAAATGAACCCTTGGACAAGTGTCACCCCACAACTCCTCTAACAATGATACCAAATGTATATAAAAACTCAAATTAGTAATAGTAAACTCACCTTGGGTATCCCATATAACCCAAAATACCAAAAATTTTAAATAGGGAGTTGCACAAGTTAACATAAAAAAAGAAACAATTTCAGACAACCTAACCTATCTTTTAATCATGGATGGTGACTAAAGGGGGCAAAATGGGAAATCAAAATCGTATCCACATGGGTAGCTTGGAAATAAAAACTACATACCTAATTAGGTAAATGGTTCCAAGGGTACCTTTATATTCATGCTAAGAGGTTCAGTTTTAGTGGAGTTCACACTCAAAAGGGGTCCCTAAAATTGACCTTGGGTTAACTATGAGAAATATTTCGGGTTCTGGCATGCTATGGGCACTTAGGGTAGAAGGACCTGGGGTCCTACCAAAAAATTCACATGTGGTCCCCAATCCCTTCTACCATGACATTATCACATCATCGATGGACTCCAAAACCAACACTTAACTTAAGATAAGCATCATTAAACCCCTAAGCTAGTTTACTTAATAAAACACACCCTAATACCCATGATTAATTTTACAAAACATATATTACATTATAATTGAGGGGTTCACCCATGGTGCCCAATTAAATACATCTAATCTAAGGCCTCAAACATTTAGCAAACCATAGGACTCAGCCCATGGGCCACTTGTGCACAATTGCGTAGCTGCCCTAGAAACCCATAGCTCTCCTACAGACCTGTCACCTGCACTACTACATTGCACACATTAACCTTGCGGAATGTCCACATATAATTTAAAAATCCAAATCTATACTATGCTACAATATCAGATCAGGACTTATAGGATGTCCCGAACGTAATTTACAATTGCATAGTGCCATGCCTTACAATTATCCACATAGTTTGCCAGCAATCATCCACAAATAAAATCACAACGACATACACTCCAACCCCCAGCATGAAACATCCTACACACTTTTAAATCCATCACACTATATCATTAATCAAATACATGCACAATCAGACTGCTCATCCAACCTGATATGCTCTATCATGCATAACCCTGAATAGTGTCCATCAACATCATTAGATAATATATTGGTGGTACTACGAACCCTGAGTCCATGTCGGCGCACATTCGTGCTTCCAATTGATTGCCATAGGGTCAATCATTAAATTCCACATATTCTCATAGTAAAATGTCCAAAGTCTTCCTCAGAGTCCTCAATCAAAACATGTTCCAGAAATAAAGGAACCAACAGATAACTAGAGCTATAAAAATCTCTCATGGCAAGTATTCATAATTGTGGATCCATTCATCCATGGATCAGGATGGACTCAGGATGCTTCTTCACCAGTTAAAGCCCCCTTTCCCTTGATTTCACCTAGAACATGACCACACATCTGAACTCTTCCCTCAAACACCAGGTACTTTTGTAAAGGATTGTATTTGATAATTTACCATTAAGAATAGAATTTGATAACTATGCATAATTATTTTAAATGCAAAATAATATTTTATCAAATGATTCTAACAACAAAATATTTTTTTTAATGCCTGTACTTAAAAAGTGATATATTTGCATTCATTACAAAAAGGAAAACATCAGAAAGTAGATGTATAATACATGTGATCATATTATGAATCCTAGAGAAGGTAATAAGTGAACTAACATAGTGAGGATACATACATATGGGAGTTCTCAGTTTGCTAGTGTCAGGGAACATATTTAAGACAAGTGAAAGTCCTCCATAGTGGGACCAACCTATAATCCTGTTGATTATGAAGGGGCCAAAAATGTTTATCATTATACGCAGGTCATATAATTTATAGTGGGTCACACTCTGCAATTCGGTGAAGGTTGACACGTGGATGTCCCACAACTTGACCCCCTATATAGAAGCTAATGGGAATAATCCACCAGGTTATTCCCATAATCTAGCTGAGCCACTTGGGATTATATAGAGTCTCATTACACTTGTGAACTAGAGAATTAATTTAATATTTAGAAAAATTGGCATTCACTGCCTTTTGGGTATAGAAATGGTTAGTACCTTGATATTTTAGCAATAATTGGCCTATAGTTTGAATCTACCTATCATATTTCCATCATACCTCATTCCAGTTGTGACAGTTCCTAATGCCTAGCAATAATATAAAATTGTGAATTGTAATTCATTACTATTTTGAGTGGACATTGTTCTATGTACATGGTGTTGTTAGATTTCACCACAATCACAATCTAAGAGCCAAAATTAGTTGGCATATTACTTTATATCTGAAGTGTAATAATGTTTTTAATCCTGCAGTTAACATAGGGTTACCTAATTTAACCAATTTCACCACAATTATCTAAGAACCTTCACATTAGTTTGACTTGAATCCATCCCTCGTCTGGGGGTATCAAAACACCATTGTATGAATTTTCCTAACTCCCCTTATCAAAGAGGTTTACTATGAGAAATATGCTACAATATGATATGTGTTATAATGATATATAAGGACCCAACACCTTTTTTATAGCAATAAAAAACAAGAGATCTCAAGGAAAATACTACATTGAATTACCGTTACACAACCTAATAAATTGAAATCGAAGGAATATACATACTTATCCTCTATTTAATCATGCTTGACCCATTAAGTTTGTATAATATTAGCAAGTCATCTTATGGTATTTGTTAAAATTCAAAAACATAGGTGAACAAAATTACAAAAGGGGGAGAATTTATTAAAAAAATTACAATTGCACATACACAATATGGTTGCCCATCTTATTACAAAAATATTGTATGGTTTTTTAAATAGACTTTGAAAATGATTCTAGTATTAGAAATGAAATAAGGGATATATGCTAAAAAATATAGTAGGGGTTTTAATCCCTAGGATTCCACCCTAATTATGCTTACAATCTAGTTAAGACTATCAATTGAACCATTACTTGTTCTCTTTCAGAAAATGAAGATTTACATTCAACATTAAGATACTCAAATTTACTGCTACAGGTGATGGATTACATATTAATAATATGGCTATGTTGATACCTTTCTGAAGACCATATGGGTACTCCTAGCTGCTTCACATGTACAAAAATACCTCTCTTAATGAAATATGGTAGGATTAATAAATAAATCGTTACACAAAAATATGTCATTGTAATGATTCATTTGCTCACTTGTATCATCATTAATTTAATTAATATAATTTTCAAGTAATCACTCATGGGGGCATCATCATTTGATTGTAATGTACTAGTTCACTTGTCAATCTAATTAGGGAAGAAAATGAATTCATACCACAATTATGTCAATGTTGATAGATGCAAACAATAACATAGAATCCACTAAGGTGTACAAGTGAACAAGTAGGGTGTAAATATTCAAAAAAACATGTTTATGGAGTTGTTCATAGTTTCCACATAAAATCTCCCAAGAAAAACTCCATATATGTTTTACAAAACCTCAAAATCTTCATACATTGTCTTACTTTAGTTTAAGATAGATGTTGTTAAGTTATTAATACATAGTATTTTTAATCAAGTAACTCACTAAGGTTGATTCTAAAGCATATGTTGTGTTGTTTTGGGATGGATGATTTCTTTGACTAAACATTATTATCATAAAATATTTCTCAATGTCTCAATATATATATGCTTTCATAACCTAAAACAATTTATCCTTGCAACATGCGTGTAAATGCGTGGTAAATACCTTTGTGACTATCTTATTCTTCTTCTTTGTCTTCATTTTTGTAATGTGTATGTCATTTTGGATATACCATTAAGAATCACAATTATTTTAAGAACCCTTGTTGACTCCAAATAAAATATAAGACCCTTTTGCAAGTTTTTTTTGTTCATTTTTTATAAAACTAACAACTAGACTTCCTAACAATCTTAGACTTATTATGAAGAAATTTGGTCATTATTATCATTGTGATTTTATAATCGAATGTAACCTTTTTTCTTCAATCATCATTGAAAACCAAAAGTTATATAATATCAATGTTTTATTAACTTATTTTCTTCACCCATCATTGAAAATCGAAAGTCATATAATATTGATGTTTTTTTTAAGTGATAATAGTGATATGATGTGTTTTCTTTCTTATTAAAACTCTTGATATGATGTGTTTTCTTTCTTATTAAAACTCTTGTGGAAAGCCCTTAGAAAATGGTATTTTTTTAGTTTGATCATCATTATAAACCTTTCGGCGTTAAGTATAACTATTGTACTTAATATTTTTAATAGCTATTGAAACATGAAATATATTTGAATGAACATGAAAATGGATTGAATGTTTCTTAATTTTCACATTTCATACATGTAGCTATTATCATGAATTGGAGATGACAAGTACTTATTCAAGTTTTGAGTTTTGCATCGTAGTTTAAATGAACTCTATAGCAATAATGATGATTGATATCTAAACGTGTCATTTGACTAATTGTTAAAAATATAATAACTCAGACAGATGTTTGAAACTGTTACATATTTACTTCAACTACTTTAATGTGGGCGTTAATTTGTTTTTTTAATGTTAGATATAAAATAAGCTCAACATATATCCACAAAATACATCTAAAATTAACAATGTTTGAACACAAAATAACAATAAATCACATGTACATAATAAATGTCTATATACAAATAATGTCCCAAAAAATATATATACATGTCTGAGTCATGTAAAAATCTTGTGTACAAAATATATACATATACATGAAAAAAAATGTATACATCTATAGTCTATGTTGTATACTAGGGCGAGTATCAAATCCCTCACTATGCTCCGCCACACCCTGCATTTATAAAAAGTAATGAATGCATCTGACACACACACATGTATATATGTGTGTGTATACACACACACACATACATATGTGTGTGTGTATACACACACACATACATACATATATGTGTGTGTGTGTCTGTACATGTGTGTGTATGTGTGTGTACGTATGTGTGTATATGTGTGTAAAACATGATACTAAAATATGAGTGAAATTTTAAAAAAAATTCAAATAATTGAATTATCATACAACTAAATTGATTACCTTGGTATATGTTTGTAGGCAGAGGCCGGGAAGATATGCATTATACATACAAATCTTTGCCCAATAGTTCACTGTGAAAAAATATATATATAAATCAAATGTAAGAAACTAATAGCAAAATTTTGAATAAAACATTAATCACATTACAATTTACATTTTATTAGGTAAAAGAATACATATATATATATATAAAGAGGACACACCAGTTTTGCACAGGGAATTAACTCAAAACAATATAATATTTGTGTATTTATTAACAAGTAGAATACAATGGCTATTATATAGCCATGGAGGTAGGTGAAACAACCTCCTACAAAATAGGATCTACTAACCCGGGATATGCACGGGTAATAACAACTAACCATGTACACTCTAATATTATAATATTCCTAACTTAGTGTGAACATGGGGAAAACCTTCCTTGTGTTATAATGTGTCACTTCGTAGCTTGTTCATGATCTGGATGGTTTCTATGTACATGGATTAGTTAACTAAACTAAAGAATTGAAACTAAAACAATCTACATTAGCTCCATAGCAAGTTAACGAAACATGAACCATCATGCTAAGAGCTTAAAGAGATTAAACATTATCAACATGGATATAAACTTGAATAAAACCAAACTAACATGCTAAAGATTAAATCTCTACTCTCTATGATTGCTAAAATATAAACTATGAACCTATGAAGAACATAAGCAATCAAAATAGAATGGTGGAGATCTCAAGAATTGAGAATGGAATCTCACCAAGACATGGCTACAAGGCCATTTTGGATCTCCCCATATTACTCAATTTTGAGTGTATGGATGCAAGTTAGGTAGCTTAATCCAAATCAATGGAGAATGCTCAAAGCCAAATGCCTATAGTTTATGTTATATGCAAAGGATGGTGTGTCTAGAAAGGAAGGAGCTTGGTCCTTTATATAACTTGAATGTTGGAGAGAGATAAGTTGGAGAGAGATGTGCAACTTGGTGCATGTGGGATAAGGGGAAAAGTAACTTTAGTTTATTTAACCAAAGCTAGGTGAGTTAGCATGTGGGTTAGGAATGGATAAAGTTGCTTTAGTTAAGTTTAATTTATCACGTAGCAACCATGGGAATTAGGGGATGTTCTAATTAATCAAAGATGATTAATTAATAGAAGGGATATGCTTATAGAAGCTGATTAGAGGAAGATTAATATGATTTGAGAAATATAAGAGGAATTTGATCCAATTGATGAAGATTTATTGATTACATAGAAGAGAGAGTTGATTAATTAATCTAGATAGAAAGGAACACTAATTAACGAAAGGTCGTTAATCGACATCTTGAGTGATAAAAATAATTATTTATTAACGAGAAACCATTAATTAATGGATATGAAGATGAATGTTAGCTAATTAGCAGAAAAACACTAATTATTGCGGCAGTGATGGAAAAGAGGATGATTAGTGCAGTCTTAGTATTAAAGTTGTGTTAGCGGATTTTAGATGTCTACAGTTTCTAGGACAATACCAACAACCTCTAGATGGTTTTTCAAGTGGTTAACCAATAGCCACACAACAGACAATTTTTAGGACAATACCAACAACCTCTGGATAGTTTTTCTAGTGGATTACCGACAACCACAATATCATCATGTTGCAGTAGTATCATCGATTCTCATCACATTCTTCCTTTAGGAGATTACATAGGAAACAACTCGCCTATCACAACACTAGAACAATAGAATATATACTCGAAAGATTTCACATTACTACCTCTAAGAATCACAACGTTCTTAGTTGTAGCCACTGCTGTCGATCGTTGCCACTCGATCTCAAACAACATAGGAAATTGCCACTGCCACTGGAAGCTGCTTTTGACTTTAGTCGTTTTAGACGCAGAAGGGAAATGGAACATTGGTGTCATGTTCCCCTCACAATGTGAAATTTCCACAAACGAACACTGAGAAGCAAACTGTATCGAAGACATACAATTGCCCGAATCTTGCTAATTAGATTTTGTTGCACATGGTCACCATTGCAAGTGAACGTATTCACAAGCGAACCATCTTCCAATGAAGTACGACAGTCAGAGGATCACTGACAGTCATCTGCGCTCCAACATAACTCTTTTTACAGCATCCAAAACCATACAAAATAGGAACACTAAAAAGAAACACACTGCAAAAACTGAAAGCAAATACTCACACCACAAAAAAATCCCACCACAGCTTCGTGCGACTCCGTTGTTGGCGACTGATGAGGAGTCACTGATCAACCTCCAACTTCTGTTTTCCTCCATCTTCTGATAGAAAGCTGCTAACTCAGCCGGATTTGATCTTGGAGCTCAATTTTATGTACCTCAGTCGGACATCAAATTCCACCGAAAATATATCCATAAGACAATTTTTATTTTTTTATTTTTTGAACTTTTAACAACGACACTTTTATAACATACATGAGACAAATAAACCAAATCTAGACATAACAAATCATCACTTTAATAACTACTATTTAACATACACTTACCAAATAGTCAATAGTATATTTTATGAGCAACTTCTAAACTAATCCGAGAACCTCAAAATACTATGACTTTATAACATGACAATTATATTATGGAACTAGTGAACCCTTCTCTATCTCCTCTTTTCTTTATTATTATTATTATTTTAAGGGACACCTATAGAGTTTGACAAAAACATAACCTAAACTTTGTCCATTCACACACAATGATATTACACTCTAAACATTTAAATGACCATTTTGAATAGACACGTAACCTAGAATTTTTCAACCCGGAATACGTGGCAGATTTGAAGGAAAAGATGTATATCTCACATACTACACTTTGCACAGACTGCAAATACCTTGAAAGACGCTTTGTTTTCCTCTTTGCTTCTTAGTTTCCTAATTGATTCTCTTTGACCAAATGAAAGGGGCATTTGTTTTCTGTCACATCCTACATTTTCTTGCGTAACAAAATACATTTGTTATTTAATAAATGGATTAACGATTAATGTCAAATGGATAATAGTTATCTCAAAATTATGTGCTTATGGATAATGATGTAGTAGCACATATGTCTTGATTTTATGTATCTAATTTCCTTTGGCTATTTATATTCATAACTGTTGGACTAACTACTTGATGGTGGAATGTGTTATATGCACGAACAAGTTACCCTTGCTTGTATAGAGACAATCATAGGGAGGGCATTATAGGGGAGAAGGATGTTGATCTGGTACTAAAAGTGTATACACGAAAGTATTGAGAACCTCACATGTTAATATCTTTGGGTTTTAGACATTTCTTATTGTCTAGTTATGATGGTAAGTAACTTTGTATAATTGATGTCAGGGGTTATTAGTTTTTGTGTTTATGCATGTGTGTATATGTTTGGGTTATTTTAGTTTTCCTCGCTTTGTTGTCTCAATGTGTTGGAGAGCAAGTAGTGGCCCGCTCGATTTAACGGTAACCCATGTAGCGATCATCACTACTTTCTCTTCAATGTATTGCATAAACAAAGTGTGGTGTACAAATACTCTTACCAACATAATTAAATAACATGTAATATCTAAAACTCAAACCCGTGAGTGTGTGAGGTTCTCAATACTTCCATGTATAGGCTTGTCCACACCCGATCTGAAGCCTTCTCCCCAATGATGCCCTCCCTCTAGGCATCTCTGTGTTAGCGAGATCCTACATTCAACTCATGCCACCAACATGTAGTTATTCTCACAATTATGGATATACATAGCTGAAAAAGATTAGATGTATGCAATCAAAACATCTATGTTGTTGCATCATTATTCAGAAGCACATTATTCTACTTAAATCAACAATTTGAGAAACTATAATATGTTCGACATTAATTTCTAAACCATTTATTAAATAAAAAAATTATTTTGTTATGGAAGTAAAAGTAGGACGTTACACTCTAAGATAGAATTGAGACTAAGATGTCAAAATTTAAGAACTAAGCAAAATGTAAAAAACCCTCCAAACTCATTACATGCACTATGAGTTCACAATAATTTCTTGTAGACTCATGAATGCCACCCCAAAACATGACCTTGATGAATAACGTCTTCTAATAATACTTGGATAGGTTTGTGTTGGTCTTCCTTAGAAGTATCTTAATTTATTCTTGAAACGAGGAAGAACACATATACCATTTGAGACTTGTATTGTAAAGTAATAATGAAAAAAAATATTAATTAAAATTAGGTTTTAATTTTCACACACTGGAGCATAATAGTGTTGAACATCTGGTGTCAAAATAGTAGCAATAGGTGGTCTGGTTGTGAGTGTTGCGGTTTTCTTCTCCCAAACCTGAATTGATGATGTGTTGCCCTAAGCAATTCTCTACTCCAAATAACCTAATTCCCCTTATAATGGAATATTTTGGTCCCCTGAAAAAACCTCATATAATTGCAATATGTTGGTAAACATGGTGTGTGCTAACTGACACAACTGTGTAATATTTGTAACTGTGTTGACCTCAGCAGGTGATATCAAATGTGAATGAGTGTACAACTCGCTACATGCTTTGTTGTTCATATTATCAGGGTCATGGATATCACATCTCTGAAGGAAATTTCCAACATGGTCAAAAGATATAATTTGGGTCTCACGAGAAATACTCCCAAGATCCTCTATTACCCTCATGGGAAAGTGAATAAGAGGTGTAGAAACATCCTAAAAGCCACCAAGGAAAGGTTGAGGTCTCTCCACAAGTTGTCTCACATCAACAACAGGAGGAGCTCCTTATCAATATGTAGGCCTAGTACTTATATGCCCATTCCCTTTCCCGAAATAACCAGGGAAATCTAAATAGTTCACCTTTAGGTTTAGGTGAACCTTAATGTATAACATGATAATGAAGTATAAAAGTAACTAATCATTGTTAGGAAATTGACCTTATGAGGCCACAAATCAAGGATAAATTAAAGGTGCACAGAGGTGACAAGTACATTTGTTAACGTAATATCCCTTGATTTTTCGTTTTCCTATATAGTTCATCCAACACGAGCTCCTAACAACTTCCTTATCTGGAAGTCTAGTTATCTCCTCATTATACCCCATATCGCATATCACACTATATTTTAGTTCATCGAGAATTATTTTTACTAACTTAGGTTGGAAAGGGTTGAATATTTTTATGTTTAATTGTAACTTTTGAAGGTCTTTTAATATGTTTTCACAATGCACTTTGTATTGGCCAATTGTAGTCGGTTGTTGAAGAATAAATAAAATTTTGGCAATCTCTAATTCAGTTCGTTCATATACAAAAGCAGTCATAACTATAAAGAATAAAATTAAAATACAATTTTGAATATCACACACCCATTAATGTTATCATTTCAAATTTTTAACTTTATTTTCAAAAAATATTGAAAACCTTCCCCCATCCCCATTTTTCAATTAAAAACAAAAAATGAAAAAATGAAAAAAAAAACAAAACAAAAAAGAAAATATCTAATTGGTTGTGTTTGAAGTCTGTTTGGGTGAACAAGGGTTTAAGCAAAGGTGTTGGGAGAGGGAAAAGTGGTAGTTTTGGCACCACCGCTATTATATAAAGAGGGGGTTCACCCGAAGGGGGTTTGGCAAACCCCCTTTGACTGCATACATGGCAGTTCACCCGAAGGTGGTTCAGGAAAAGGGGATGTTTAACCAAATTCCCTGGATTTTTTGGTGTAGAATTTCGTGATTCACTTTTTTGGTCCTCCACGTGGAACACACTATTGTGCTTCTACCCATGGGCATATATTTTTGCAATAGTCATCCAACTTGTGAAGTCATTCTATCGATCCCTTAATTGAATCACTTGAATTTATCCCATTAATCAACATTTTTTAGTGTTACCTATCTTGCAAAATCAGCCCATCTATCCCTTCACTAAAACTATTGAGCTATCCCATTGATCAACATTTCCAAGTTCCTGTCTATTCCAATTTTTCATGTCACTAGGGACTTATACTTTCTCCATGATATTTTCTCCTCTTTTCTCTTTTCAAAAGTCCATCCCCTTCTTCCATTATTGCATGGTCTCTCAAGGGGGCATCTTGTTATCAATCTATACTCATCCCTCTTATCTTCCCATCATGTGTACTACTTCCTTTAAAAGGGCGCCAATGTGAACCCTCCCAAAGAGGTGGAAACTACCACGTTAGACATAGTCTAAAAGCGCTCAAATCACACTAATGCATCGTCTTCATTTATTACTTAACAACCTTTAGTTAATTGGTTAGAGATCTTCCTTCGGATAATAATTAACGACATTTCATTAGTTAAAATCCCCTTTCTTTGTTAATTAATACCCATATTATTCATTAACTAGAAATTCCCCTTCTTCTATTAATTAAGTGATACTTCATTACTTAAAACCCGCTCCAATTCACTTCTATAACCTCGTCAATTTAATTTGAAAAAATTTCAAACGTCATTCTACATGCTATTCTAGGCACATCCTCTAATCTCTGATTGATTAATTGGGCCCCCTTTATCCACCATCCAAGTTCTATGGAGTACTAATACTCATTTAATTTCACTAAATCCTACTTATCCAAGCTTAAGCCATACATTCCCATTATCCCACATTCATTAATAATGACAGTCTTTCCCAGAGAGGAATGATATTAAAGTAAACCTTCTACCCCCATCCCAAGACACGCCTTGACATCCTTGTAAGACATATACATACTACTTTCTCATGCTGAGCTATTCTATTGCAAAAGAGCTTAAAGAGAAAGTGAGAAAACCCTTGCTTGTTGAGGTAGTAAGAGGAGAATCAAACATGGCTTTTGGGCCATTTTGAGGAGATCTCTTCCTTCACCAAGCTCCCTCCTTGGATCTAAACCACTCGTGGCTTGCACTAGGCTCACAAGGATACCCACATCTCCAAAGTAGAATCCACACATCGAAGGGAGGTTTGCATTTACTATGTTGATGTTTATGCAGTTTGTGTTTTTTCCTTTCATTCCTTTATCTTGATGTATTTGCATTAGAAGTAGATTAGGATTTACTTGGTGTTAGATCCTAGCTTACACATTGTCCCCACAATTTATATCATCTTCTATACATATTCCCCATTCAGAAAAGGTTTTACTTCATGAGTTTTTCCCGAGTTTGAATCTCATTTTTTCTCTACCGCATAAAATGGTCAAAACATAAATCGGGATTAGTACGAACGTCGGGGACTAGTGAACGGAGGTCAAAAGCTGAGGCGAAAATAGCCAGGAAATACGAACAATGGTTGGCAAACCTCTAGCTCACAATGAGACACCTTTCGTCATAAATAGTAGATAGAGACATTTGGAAATTAAATTGTATTCTATACTTTTAAATAGAAACATTTAGTTATGAGACAACTATATGTTAGAATGTTATAGAACAACATTTAACGATGAAATAATTGTATGCTAGAATGTTAGAAATATTTAGCAATGAGATAATTATATAATAGAATGTTAGTGATCACACCCAAAACATACAATGTGTGGGTTTATTATTTACATTTTGGATCAAGGTTATAAAATAGGAGATATATTTAGATTAATTAATTTAATACTAACATGCAAATATAAATATACATATATAACAATGTGCAATATATATTAATCAAAACAAGTGCTAAATGCAACACGACAGAAGAAGAGAGATGAACTTAGTTACTTAGTTATTTTCTACTCTTGAATTTGATCTAGTTGTGGAAGAAAGATGAAATGTCTAGAAATGATCCGCATATGCTTCATTTCTAGTTTTCGAGGTGTAGGATGAAAACGGATTAAACCGTTGGTTTTTTTATTATTGGTAAATAGTTTTGGAAGGGACTATACCCAAGTACAAAGAGGCTCAAAAGCCAAATGTAAAAATTGCACCCAAACAAAGAGTGATCAAAATCTAGATTTTACAATAAAGCCCAAAAGCAAAAAAGCATTATGCCAAGAAAATAACAAAAACCACCAGCAAACAGCAATAGAAAAGCCAACAAGCAGCAATAATACAATGATTTAGCAGTTGGTTTATCTGCGAACAATCTTCTTCCTGCTACTAGCGTAATCCATTCATTAGAAGATTGATGTAAAGGAATAAAAACTTCTAGATTTGCGATCGGCTGATATGTATTGTTTGAGCAAGGAGAAACATTCTCCATAGCCGCTATAGACGCTTTTGGCTCAGTGTTTCCGGTCCTCTGAGTAACATCCCCAGATGGCTTCATGTTTACCGAGTCTATAATCTCTCTCAAAGGGGTTTCAGGGGCCGTTTCAATCATGTCTTCCTCCTCAGCATCAGAGACTGGGATATCCTTAGGTTCAAATACCAGATGTTTCGGGAGGGCATTTTTCCACCAGTTAGCATTCTCATTTTATCATCTCAGAATGAGCAGCTGAATGCGCCAAAGAGAAACATTTCCTGCATCTAAAAGGAAGACACTCGTAGTCCAAAAGATGGGTCCAAGTTTGATTTTGCACTTTTAGCTCAATATGAGTTGGAAGATCCTTTGAAGTATCAACCTCAAAAAGAATTATTGCATAGGTTGTATGTTTAAAATCAAAGCTTTGGGAGTCAATGTTAATGATGTTGCCCAAGGTATTTCCAATGGCTATAAGACAATTTTGATCCCAAAATTGAAGTGGTAGGTGGGGTAATCTGATCCATATTGGTTTGCGGGAGAAAGATCAAGTGAGAGGGTTGAATGATGGGAACCAAGGTTTTAAAATGAGGTATTTTTATTGGCATACCCACATTTGTTTAGCAATGATATCCTTATCGGCTATGGATTCAAAAGCAACAATAAAAATTCCTTTGGCACAGAGGTAGAGATCTAACCTTCCTTCTAGAAGCGAGATCCAATGCTTGGAGATCCATTTGTGTAGAACAGGTAGGCTAGGCCAAAGTCCAGCGAATCTACAAATCAAGGCATGGGTTTGATAAAATGACTTTGTTTCGATAACTTCATCTCCAAAATTTACACATGGGTTGCTCTCAGCAGGCCTCATGGTTTTGAGCTTTGGCTTCTTTTGTAAAACCTCCCTGAATGAGAAAGTTTCCACCATTGTACAGGGGTGGAAACCCTAGTGACAAGGGTTTTTGGATTCTTTTTATTTTTCAGCGCTTGTTTCCTTCTATCCATGTTTACATTAATCTGAATAAGTCCCCCAGACATATTCGAAGCCCCCAACTTCTCTGCCCTAGAAATATCAAGGAAAGAAAGTTTGATCTAGGGTGATTCCTTGGATCCCTGCATTTTAGTGCCCTTATTAGGCCCCGAGCCCCTTGTATTCTCATAGCTCACAGTCAATACAGATCCTCTCAGGACCAAGGGAGGACCATTGCGTTGGGAAGGAGAACTGTCACCCATGATTTTGGGGGTTCCAGAACAAATATGTGGAGATTGTCTGCCGCCATCACCTATATCACAATTGCTAAGCATGCTGCTGCCGCCACGAATAGGAGACACAGAGCTCTCATGGAGCTTAGGGTTCTTGGATTTCTTCACATGAGCCATTTTTGCAAGAGACGTGATTAAACTGTTGGTTATGTATGAAATTATTTGTTGATTTTGTACTTGTTTTTTAGTTCCATAGGACAAGTTTTGGGTGTTATGTGACTTTATGTACATGTGCAATTAACTGGAATATGCTTTCCTATGAAATCTTCCATCTCACCAATGTTTGAAACCCTCTCTAATAACCTAAAATGACTGCAAACCCTAACCATGGGTAAAACCCTTGAAAAAAGACTATTATTTGGGTTGAAGTGCAATTGGTGGATTTCCTACATTAGTAATACTCCAAAGAGGCCTAATGAAGAATGAATGAGAAAATTATGGATCATCCCCACGTCTTGGCCATGTCTGGTAAAAACCCTAGCAGCGGTGTTATTGCTTCTCAGCTCCCTATCTCGAGCTTTGGCTTTTTTGCTGGTGATCAGGTAATGGGTGGGGATGTTGTTGTTGGTGCCTTAAATGATGACGGTACATCTGATGATGGCGAGTCTATTTTAACCCCTTTGGCTCTTCCTTCCCCTATCAATGGTAATGGCAACGGTGGCACTATTTCCCCCTCTGTTGGGAAAGGACCTACGTTGTAGCTTCCATTTCCAAGCTCTTCTCTACTGCTAAAACTTCTCCCCTAGTCACACTTGGGGATTTGGTGCTGGAGGCTGAGAACTTTTTTTCCTCTAATGGACCAATGTACCATTTTAATGGACTTTGGCTTGGTCTTCCACTCCTACACTCATGGATCACTACGAACCAGCGTCCTCTTGTTTCAGGTAGGATCGATATTTACCCTTGTGCAAGGGGTTTCTATATTGTGGCTTTCAGCTCTGATGACGTTAGGGATATTGTGCTCTCAAATCTCCGGGAACTGTAGAATCATCATTTGTTGATGAAACCATGGTTCCCGTCTTTTAATCCCCGCACTGCCTCTTTCATTGTTAAGTCGGTTTGGATTCGTTTACCCCATTTTCCGTTGTAATTATGGGGAGATGTTAGTTTAGCTTGCTATTGGCAATACTTTGGGTAATTGTTTATCCATCAAATCTAATATGGATACCTTCGCTCATTCCACTTATGCTCAAATTTTGGTGGATCTGGATACTTCGATTGATCTACCAACTTCTTTTAATCTCAAAGTGTGTGATAGGGTTTGGTCACAACCCCTTGACTACGAAGGTTTACCCTTTAGATGCAAAAAATGTTTTAATATTGGGCATCTCACGGCTGCTTGTCAGATGGTCAAACAAAAACCTAAAAATGAAAAGGTCTCTTGGTGGAAGAATGCTCACCAAAACCTTTTAGTTATTGAGGAGGAACTTGAATCTGCTACTGATTCACATGTTAGTGAAGATAAGGATTCCATTCCAAAACTATCAGATTTAGTGGCTGTTGGTGGAGTTGTCAAGGTGGATCATGAGCTAACATTGATTCCAGATGTTGTTGAGTGCACTGATACCAATTTCACCACTCAAAAACCCTTTCACAGAATCTTGGCTTCCTCAAAGATTTGACTTCTAACTCACTCAGACGAAAATGCATATCCTAATAGGAGTGATGAATGGACGGTTGTTAAATGAAAAAATAATACTTTCTCTATGCATCTTCGATCCCATGTAAGGGATTCTCCTAGGTAATCCGGTTGCAGCAGTTGTATTGGGTGTTATTGTCTTTATGTTGGTTTTATCTTAATTTTTTGTTTTCCCTACAATTGTTGGGGATATCCTCTTTGTAATGCTTTAATGTTTTATCTAGCCTTAAGGGCTCATTGTACAAGGATGTGGGTCCTTTTAAAACCCTCAACTTTTACCAATTCCAAAAAAATACTCCGAAGAGGCCTCAAACCTCATGTATTTATCTATGTAGATATGTGATATCTATATGGATAAAACTATATTTTATATTTTTTCACTTGATAATGTTTTGTAATGGTTTGCTTCCTTGTTCTTCCTTTGGCTTGGGAACCTTGACTCTAAAACCTAGTTTGGAATGCTTGAAAACTATGTAAGGATGCTCTTAATATGTTATTGCTTCAAGGAATTTTAGGAGAGATTTGAGTGATTTGGACTTAAAGTGTGCTAGGCAGTGTATAGGTAAGTAAATGAGTGCATTTGACTTTTTTATATAGGGTTTATTAGGTTTAATTTCATATTAAGGCCAACTTATAGGAAAAGTACCGAAGCATAAAAGATATCATGCAGAAAAAATGATTGTTGGGTGGCTTGGAATGAAACCATCGGTTTTAGCCCAAATCATTTGGTAGTTTGGTCCCTATTTGGCAATCCCAAATGAGAAGGGGATAAAGTTTTGTAATGTTTTCGGCACCAGAATTGGAAATAATAGACTACCAAGGACTAAAGTGGGCATTTGAGAGTGACTGAGTAGTGAAAATGAGGAGATAAAGTCTTGCAATATAGATAAAGATGGGAAATTGAGTTTGGAATGTGCACACAACTTATGATTAATGGATTAAGCTAATACTAAAATTATCAAGTGATTAATTTCCAAATTTAGGTTTCTGCATTTTCCCCACTTTAAGACAGGAAATGAAATTTTCTTGCTTAAAGGAAATGATACATGATTATATAGATGCACTTTATCTTTTCTTAAGAGGTGCTTTATTTGCTTGAGTGTTAACATAATATCCAAAGTGAAGCTGCAATAGAGAGTGTAAACAATGTCTATAGAAAGAATTGCGCTTTAAAGCAAATATGAAATTGAACTTGCAAATTGAATTTGAAATCTTATAGGGAAGGAGTACACATGCCTTCCTTGCTGAAGGAGGATATTTTTGATGAAGCACTTGGAAAAAGGGATTAGAAATAATTTGTTGGAGGGTTGGGGGTGATGAGTCCCCAATTTTATAAAGAAGTCAGAGCTAAGAGGGATTTGAGTGTCTTGGTCACGAAAGAGGAATGGGGCCCTCAATCCATGGAACCACACCATTGCACTTGGATCTATATTCTAAAACTTTATACCTTTGTAAATTCAAAAGGTACTGAACATGCATCATGCCCCCACAATTTATCGCATGATATGATAATCTATATAAAATATATGTAACATGATATTAGATTTGAAACTATAATCATGCCCCCTGCATTCTATACCAAAATGACAAGAATTTAGTACTTAGCATGTGCATCTATCTCTGAAACTGTATCAAAAGTGAATGTTAGTGTATTTTACTAACCATACAATATGGCATTTGATAAAAATACACTTTTAAAGTTAATCATAATTTAATATATAGATAATTTACCCATTAGTGTACTATTATCCACATTTATTAATAGAAAAGAGTATCAACAAAGTTATTTAACTAGTTCGCTTCCACTATTAACATATTAAAGAAAACTTGTTTTACAAACGACTACTCTCTAACCTCTGTTTATTTTTATAAAAGCATATAAAACTAAATTTAGTGGATCATACTGTGGAAGAGATTTATTACTACTATGGAAATTCAAGTAAGAGCTTATTAATAAAAGTGTGGCAGCCATGCTACTATTGGTAAATTTGTAGTATATATGTTTCTAAGCTTTCATTGATTTATTATGTATGCATGATTGTGGGCATTTGTCTTTTGCTTTTTTACATCAATTATGGATAGTACAATGTATTTTAACATTGTATCAAAGCAACAGAGGCTTCACCTCATTATGCATACAAGTTTATAGAGTGGATTTATAGTTTTTCAGTCTTTTTCTACAAATACCCAAATTAGATCTACAGTTTTTCATAATTTTTTTGCATATATTTAAATTTATTGTCTTTCTTAGAGTTTTTATGATTATTATCTAGATATAATGATCCACTGCAATCAACCAATATTATGCTCTCATATGGACATTTGTGGGATACGAGATGCTCACAAATGGTGATAGTTGTGGGTTAATTAGGGTTTATATCTGGTTATTTTTGTAGATTTGCCCTAGGTAGAACATGTTCTAGTGGTTTAAAATCTCAAGAACTATCATTCTAGGTAAAGCAATTATCAATTTTACTTGAGATGTGGTGTGAGGGATAATACCCTAATTTTCAATCCATTGGGCAATAACACATAATTTTTAAGAGACAACCATTGAGAAAATTGCAATCACATAAGCTCTTGATACAAGTTTTAAGTTAGCATGCTCAAGGATTAAATGTGTGTATTGTAAGTAGAAAATTCTTGATGTTGATGAATTGTGATCAAGACAGTTATCCAATGTCTGGAAGACTTATTTAATCATCCATATAAAATATGATCCCACATTATTTTCATCCTAGCCTTTGTTGAATCAAATTTATTTGATGATAGAGAGGCTTCGAAGGAATTTTGGTATTAAAAAAAACTTATAAAATTATGCTCATGTTTTATTAGGAATAATTAAAGCCTATATTTATTACATGGAAACGCTTTTAATTTATCTTGCTTTGTGTCTAGAACTCTCAAATTTATTTATTTGGCAAATTTACCATCTATTTCATCTTTCATTTACAATTCTTTTGTTACAACATTTTTATCTTAAATTGTAGATCTTTTCAATCACTCAATTCAGCTTGAAAATGTTTCACTTTTTCTATTTACATTTTGCATTCCATAAATATATGGTTTAGGAGAAAGACCTCTCTAATCTTTTTGTTTTTCTTTTTTTTCAATATTGACATTTTAAAATTTGGGTTTAAGTTGTTTTTTCATCACAAATATCTTTTACCTCTCTCATATCCAAATTGTATTCCTTTTATTTCAAATATTCACTTTAATTAATATTTAGTTTGTATCATGTGTAGACATGGAGGTGTTATAATATGATGGGGGAAATTATTTCTCTATCAAAATTATTATTTTTAAAATAAATTATAATTTCATTTTTTATTGGGCAGAAGTTCCTCTAGGAATACTCCACTACACCCCTGACCATTCTCCATTCGTGACCGAGAACATACTGAATGCATATATATGAGAAGAGGATCTCCCTGGGTTGGTTCCCAACCCAGAGAGAGGACCATATAGATCGATCTATATGGGGTTCGAGTATATGGAATAGCTAACCCATATATAGATGGCAAAGATGGAATATAGTTTGCAAATTGATTCTATATATACGTGATACAACCAGTCATCAGAGCGGGTTTTTACAACAATTGGTATAACTACTAGTATAATAACCATACCGCTATACTAGTAGTTTCATGAGCAATAATGACAATATATAATTGTAGAAGGATTTGGCAAGGGTTTGATTGCACGTCTTTTAATTTTTCATTCAATAATCTGATTATTCAAAAAATTGACGCTTATTAAATTTCAACTATTTTATTGACCCTCTGCTACTAACATAAGCATTAATAGAATCAAAAACACGAACCATAAATCCTTCAAAAATCAGAAATCCCTAGCAAAGGCAAGTTGTAAAACATGTTTTTCACTCCTATATTGTTTCTCTTCTATTCACAGTCCACCAACCTACTACATTCCCACTACTCTTCCCAAAAGGGACTCAAACCATGGCCTAACATCGGTTTTCCATGCCCATTACTCTCAATATAGGCGTACCTCATCTAATTCAAAGTAGACTTGGAATTGGGTCCACATCTTTACATAAAAAGATGGGTTTCTATTTTAATTTTGTAAATTTGTTCTCTCTAAGGTTTTTTGAAAAAGTATAAATAGTTTGGCAAGGTTTTTTTTAATCTCATTCACTCATTTAAAATATTATTAATAAATCATTTTGGTGCATGAAAAACTCAAAAAATCAAAACTAATTTTGTAAATTATAGTGTTATATGTGGTAGTTTTGGTTCCCATTTACAAGTAAATTTGTCATGTTTCAACTAATGTATTCAATGCATAACATAGTTGCAACAATGAAATATGAGGCTTAGACTATATAAATCGTTCAAGAGAAATAAGGATCTCATTCATCTTTATCGTTATATGTAAATCCTAACCATGAGTATATACAAAAGTAGTGTATGCATAAGAGGATCTCTCTAAGCAGATGGCATTGTTAGGGTGAACCCTTTTTACATATTGCTTAAATGACACATTCCAAACATGTTTTAAAATATCTTTCATGTACCATTGTGTATATCAAAAAGACAAGTTACTTCCACATATCGACTAGTATGTAAGAATGGCAAGCATATAGAGAGGATCAGTATATCAATGTGGTGTATGGAAAGGGAAACATATTGGAGTTAAAAGCAACCAATCCATCTCCCTCGACAGTAAAATGTATTCAATTACATAAATAGTTGGTACAACACTAACCATGATGGGCATTCGAATGCACTTAGTGCAGTATAAGTTCAACAACTTCTATTAAACACAATTTTTCTTTTCAAGTTATGTTAATTGAAAGTTAATATGGTTTTTTGTAATGGTATGAATGTTTTCTCTTAAACATAGGGGACTAATTCACTAACACTAATCTATCAAGTTCTTACAAAGCAATTTTTTTATATATTGTTATTTCAAATTTTAAAATGTAATATACATTAATAAAATCAGATTAAATATTCTCAATGAAATTATAATAGCTTACATTATTATTTAATCAAATATTAGATTGTAGATGTCTACAAAAATAATGAAAGACAAGACATCAATAAGAATATCCTCATCTTTGTTTATTTACAATCTTAAATTGAATCCAACAATAATAAACCAATTACAAGATTTATACATCTGATTGAGTTAAATGCCTCCTTAATATGGAAATAGAGGATGTCCTACAAATAATATAAGACATCAATAATAATATTTTCTGCTCTATTTATTTGCATTCTTCAATTATATCCAACAATAATAATGCAATAAAAGATTTTTAATATCTAATTGAATTCGTCGTCTCTTTAATATGGAAATAGAGGATATTTCTAGTGATATGTCTAACAAATAACAAAATGCATCAGTGAAAATATTCTCGACTCTCTTTATTTGTGTTCTTCAATTAAATCCAACAATAGTAAAGCAATAAAACAATTCATATATATAATTACAGTTAGTTGTCTCCTTAATATTAAAATAAAATATTTCAAAACCTAATGCATGACTGATGTAGATGTGCAATAAAATATTTTAAAACATTACAACCAGAATTGTTTTTGGCCATTCTCCATGAATTTAATGAAACCACAATTTCTTCAATCTGAAATTGTCATACAATGTCAAATAACTCTCTTTTTCAACACTCTTAAAGATTTTCTGCATCTAGAGGTATAAGGCAGGGAGACCCTTTATCTCCCTTCTTGCTCATCATAGTTGCAGAGTCATTTGGGAGACTTTTACCAGGACAAGAACCCAATGAATGTTGCAAGGTATAAAATTGGCTACACAGGTGGACCCGCTATCTCACTTACAGTTTGTGGATGATTCATCCATTATGGGGGCTTCTTCTATGAAGGAAGCTACTCAAATCCATAAAAAATTGGAACTTTTTTCAAATGCAATTGGTCATGATATTAATAGACTTAAGTCAAAAATAATTTTCTCCCATTGCTCGCTAAGGTTGGAACATGATATTTTGACGAAACTTGGATTCCAGAAGGCTACATTACCTTTAAAATACTTGGGTTTTCCTTTGGACTCTAAAAGACTCGCTGACTGGAGTTGGCTTCCAGCTAAGATCCAACAGAAATTTAGTAAGTGGACTAATAGATGGCTATCATCGGGGGGAAGAATAACATTAATTAAAGTTGTCCTGCAAGCTATTCATGTATATTTTGTTGCTCTCTTGAATATTCCAGCATTTGTCCTATATTAGTTAGATTCTATTAGTCAAATTCTTGTGGTCAGGTACCCAACAGGGTTGGAAATGGCACCTTGTGAAGTGGACAACTTTATGTTTGCCAAAGAAAGAGGGAGGACTGTGATTCAGAGCTAGCGTTCCAAATAATAAAGCCCTGGCAGTAAAACTATATTAAAGATTTTTGCAAAATCCAGACTAGTTATGGAGTATTAATATAAAAGGAAAATATACACAAGGAATGAGACCCCATGACATAGTCGTACACTCATTACCTCCCCGTGGATCTCCCATTCTTTCAGTTCTCATAATTGGAGAAGGAATAATCAAGTAACAGATGTTTTGGAAAATTGGAAATGGTGAGCACACAAACTTTTGGATGGATTCGTGGGATGGCCATCCTCCTTTGATCAAACAGTATCCACACCTTAGGAACATTATGGACAGCCTCCAAGGACAAGGACAAATTAAGGTAAGGCATTACATTCGGCTTGTTCACTCAGAGACTGAGTGGATCCCTCCTTCCTTGTGGCAGATTAACTTGACTTACGCGCAAATGCAATTCTTCCAATCTCTTTTGCAAAACAGTATCCTTTGTTCGACTTCGACACCAGATACTTTGGGATGGGGAACTGAGCAAGTTGGAAATTATTCAGTTGATGAGGGATATAGAATATTAGTAGACACTCATCCACATCCTTGTACAGGTATCTTTGTGGACCTTTGGCAACCTAATATATGGCCTAAGTTTAGATTCTTTGTTTGACTTTTTATATATCAAAGAGTTCTCACGGGGGACAACTTGATAAAAAGGGGCATTGTGGGACCCTTTTGGTGCCCTTTATGCAGAAACGCTGAAGAGACCCTTACTCATTTATTCTTTAAATGCCCCTTCACATTGGCCCTTTGGTGTACTCTTGTTGATTGGCTTTCCGTAACACGGCAATCCCCTGTGAATACAGTGGATACTATTAGAGGATGGAAACATTCAATTAGGGACACTCAAGACTTTGCTAAAGGAATATGGTTGGCTACTTCTCTTTTGTTGTGGAATGTATGTTTGTAAGGAAAGAAACAGACGCATTTTTTAGAAAGTCGAGATAGATGGTATATTTTGGATGTGACTAAAAGTAATAGTGCATAAACTATAATACACAATCTAAAATTACCATCCCCTCTACCTGACAAGTGGAAGGTTTTATTACAAAAACTTAACTTGGGTAATAGGCAAATGCAAATAAAGCAAGCAACCAAATAGAGAGTACCTCCTCCTCTTCGAATATGGCAACCTCCTCCATTTGGAGTAGTCAAATTAAACACAGATGGAAATGCTAAAGGTAATCCGGGACGAGCTAGTATGGGAGGGGTAGCTCATAACTCCTTGGGAACTCTCCTTTTCTTTTTTGCTTATCAATTAGGATATTATACAAACAATGTGGCTGAAATTATGGTTGTTCAGTGTGCTCTCCTAGAAGCCACTAAATTGAGAATGTCCTAGTATCATTGTTGAATCAGACTCCAAGGTTATTATTACACCCCTTCAAGCTCTGGATCATCATCCATCCAATAATTGGCTTATTGCCAAAATACAGGGCTAGATAGAAAACATTGTTAGACAGTTCCAAACAATAAAATACTCTCATGTTCCTAGGAAGCAGAACAAGATAGCTGATGGATTGGCCAACTGGACATTAGACCATTATAATCTGCTCAATGTTGGTCCTATACCCTTGACGTGGCCTCAAGAGAAACAAAAGCAAACTGAGCGGATCCTCTCTCAAATCACATGATGGATAAAGCACAGATATGCTATCTCTTCTCTGTTGTTTGTACTTGGAAATCTAAGGATATCTCGTCTAGCATGAGTATAATTGCTTGGCATTGTAATTTGTCTTTCATAAGTTGATCAACAAAAATATTTTTCCTTTACAAAAAAAAAAACACTTTTAAAGATGACAATAAGTGTGATTGTCATCCAAAAATTGGATAAATCTCCACTAGCAAGCACGGCATGGGTTTGTGTATATAATGCCTCAAGACTCGTTTGAGGATAATCTTGAAAACAACCTCCACACCAGATTTAACTTCACTCGGGCTCCTTGTGTTGGTTCCCATATTGTAAAGAAGGATGTGGGTCCTTCTCAAAAAAACCCTCAAATTTACCCTTAATCCAAAAAAACTGCTCTCTTAAACTACAAACAATATTTAGCATGTAAAAAACACCAGTTTTTGGCTGGCCCATCTTTCTCACAGTCAATGAGTAAGAGACATGGAATTTGTACATATTCAAATAAGATTATGCATATGCTACATGGAGCTTCGTGAAATTCATCCATTGCAATCTAATAGTAAAGTGTGAACATCTCCTAGGAAAATAAAAGAACCTATTTTAAAACTTCTCGAGTCTTATGTGCCTCCCTCAACCTCAAATAAATCAAATGTCTCCTCAAAGTATTAGTGCTTGGCATAAGTTACAGTCCACCTCTAGAACATTTCCCATTGACAATGCATTTTATGTACACAACAATTTTCCCATGAATACTGGTACAGTGGTTAAACCAACAATAGTTTGCAACAGCAAAAATATGTACAAACTCACTCATAAGCAGGTGTGAATGGAATACGTTTGTTTACAAATAAAAAATGTTTTATCATCCACAAAAATCCCGCAACATTGTCGGATGTCTTAAAGGTATGTAATATAATGGAGAAGGTGCTATAGATGACATCTAACTTTGTTGAACAAGTGAAAATGTTTAGTCACTCCAGTTGTCTTCATCAACAAAAGATACAGGTCCTCTTGAAGGGGTCTCATCCTGCATAATCATTCCAGCAACATGCACAGTAAGTCAGGTTATGTTCATTTGAGGCCATATACATGCTCGAATAGATGAATACTACCAGGCATAATGCAAATTCGTGCATGGACTTCAGCTTTAAATGGAACAAGATAGCTATGTCTAAAACACATGCGCAGAGAGAGAGAGAGAGAGAGAGAGAGAGAGAGAGATTTGCAAAATGTAACTGCTATATTTCTTTATTGGTTGAGACAGATATCAATGTATTGATATCCAGAGGAGCAGAACATTTTCAAATGAACCCATTTTGGGCACCCCAAGGGCTGGACTTGGGGATCAAACTTCGGTCTCACTTACGAGAGTGAATCTGCATAACAACTGCCCTCCAACTGCGGGCTATTTTAACTGCTATATTCAACAAGAGGTTTCAACATAAAGGTGTTGTATTAAGCGAAACTGACTTAAATTTCAAATCATGAAGTACAAAAGTAAATATTTTAAGCTACCCCTATTAAGTGTTTCCCTTGTTATCAAATACATTCCTGTGTTTCAATCATGAATAACTATCTGTTGTGGACAATATACATGATGCAGCTAGTCACTGAATACCCCCATCATGAACAAAGTTTGATGACTTTAAGGAAGACAAAATTGTGCAGACATTTCAATTTACACAGTGAAGGGCTTAATTGTCAAGTTTTGCAAATGTCGACATGCTGCATTCTGATGCACTTTTTGTAAGCACTCAATTTGCAGAAAAACTGGAACTTCTCAAACTATGCTCTAACATGGTGAGTTGCATGCTCTTTATAGTTTTAACTTTTAACCATAGTGTTGAAACTTGGCGTGCACAGGCAAGTGCTCACCAAGTCCTGAAGCAAGGCAGTAGCAGCAGCATGTGAATCTGCAGCCTTGACTCACTGAGTCACCAAGATTGACAACAGAGCTCTTAAGTCTGAGAACACTCACAAGTCTGATAGACTTGGAAAGCAAAAAAGACATTTAAAAAACACACTTATAAAAAAAATAAACCATAAACGAAAAGTTCACTTAGACCTTAAAAGGCCCAAGTGATCTTTTCTCCACTCAGCCATCACACTCTCACTTTTGTGAAATTTAGTTCAGAATTTTACATAGAATAAGACTCTTCACACAATAAACTTTCAATCCCATTATCCAAACTGAGACAAAACATATAAAGGTGATGGTGCTCCTATTTTCAAGGAGTTTGCTTCAACCATTGACCCCACAAATCTCTCTCTCAATCTCCTAAAAGCTATCAAGAGATGTACAACTAACCACCCATATAAATATACGTGTAATTCTATCATCTTTATGACAATAATTCCTAACAGTCCCCCCCTTAGTGTGCATGTGGGAGAAGAGAATCATATTCAAAAGAAAAAAACTTTTCTATGAAAACATTGCTTAGAATAGGTAGAACTCCTTCAAGATGTCTCATCACGCTGAATTTCTTGGGTCAGTTCCTAGACCCCTTTCCCCGAACTCCCAAATACCTAATCTCCAAGATTACTAGAGCTCCTGAACTATCTAAACAACAATCCATATCGAGTTTACCATGAAATTTTCTCCTGCACCCAAAAAGCAAGATTCTTCGAAATACGATCCTTTCTAAGATGTCACAACAAGGGTTTATTCACAAAGCACAACAAAAAATATGAAAATACTAAAAATAGCAATAACAAGGACTCGGTCCTCATTGTCTTCATACGTAGCCACCATTGTAGATCGTTGCCACTCTAATTACGAATGGTATGAGATGATCTCCGCTGTCACCTGGAAATCGTTCTCAACTTTAATCATTTTGCCCCAGCTAGTTTGTCGCTAATGCAATTTCGCAATCCCATTGCTAGTGATTAACGAGAGGATGTTGATTGTCCTCCAAACTCCATTGCCTCTTTCCTCTAATTTCTTGGCTACATACTCATCAAATTGAACTTAAAGCTCAATTGTATGAACCCCTAACAATTTGGACATAAGAGTTTCACCAATAATGCGTCCATGAGGCAAATTTTACTTTTTCATTGTTTTTACACTTTTGACATATAGGTGATTGTAAAAATTATTTTTCCTTTTAATGACAAACCTTTAATAATGGACTTGTGAAGACTATTACGACATGTGTTGATACTAACCACATCTAACGACACTAAAAATGACTCGTTACTAGATAAAACACTACAATCGCACTTTTAATATAAACTTTGACTTTGCCCTACAATATATTTTGTTGGGGTTTCTAAGTTGACACATCCATTTAACCTAGAAGGGCCCAACCCAGGCGCATGAACGCTTGTAACCCACCACTTGCGCTAACATATCACACAAGGTTTCTCCCACGCGCTCACCCAAGGCACACTCAATGCACTAGGTCCCTTGCTGGTTCGGGGAATGGTAGGCGCATAAAAAACACTTTGCAGCATTAACATAGCTATGTTATTATGCATATAAGAAATATGTCACGCACTATATTCCAATGCATAACAAGAGCTAGATAGACAACAAACTCAATCGAAAGAAACATTTGCATTCATTCATCTAAGACTAAACTACAGAGCGGCCATTGATGGCTTACATTCATTAGAGCAAATAGCCAACAACAACTAGCAACTACAACTAGATAACAACTACCAAATCACCAACCCCGTATTCGGGAGTTTGATTGCTCATTTATACATCCATACAATTTCAAACACAAGCCCTTTCTCGCTCAAAGCAGGTGGCCTCCATTAATGAGGTGGATGGAAGTTCCCTGAAACTATCAAATAGGGAACACATTCAATCCAAAGTCAGTGCCTAGGACATTGCTCGATCCAAGGAAAGGACTAGACTCCATATCTTGTGATTTGTGCTGACGGATCAGAAGATTTGTCAGTGTCGCTATACTAACCTTCTTTCCGCCGCACGCCATTGCACTCCTTGCATTGTTACCGCTCTTTTGTCTTTTTTTGCCCTTTTGTCGCTTCCACTAACATGGCTTCCTGCATGCACTCCTCCTGACGTACTTTTTTGCCTCTCACCTCCTTAGCCTCTTTATGCCATGTCTTCCTTAGGCGCGCATGTCGTTAACTTCTCACATGCGCACGCAGCCATAACTCTGCAAGCGCGCTCGCCATTTTTTAACGTGTAACGCATGTGTTGCTTAACCCTTAGCCGAAATTGTGGGGTCAACATCTCCTCAGACTGACTTGTTTGTCGGCCCCCCTACAAGCACCCTTCATCCTTCGACTACTTGCAGTAAGAGGGTCCCTAGAGTCGCATCCTCTCCTCCTTTCTATGGGTCCACATGCACGAACAGGATCTTGGCTGAAACATTCCCTCGCCCTCCTTCACATCTTCTTCAGCCTCGATGGCTTTCAAGAGGCCCTTGAATATCTCTTTGTAGGCGGTCTCCTTTGTTTTGATCTAGCTGTCAAGGGTCTTGACCTCGTCGCTCTTCTTCGCACGCTTGGCCTCGTCTCGAATATCGATCACTTGTTCTTCCAAGGCATTCTATTGGATATCCCCTTTTATCAACTCCTTGATCAAATCATCTGGGGCCTTAGCTACCTTGAGCACCTTTTTTGTTGCTACCACCTTTTACCTCAACGCATGCAGTCATGGGGGCCTCCACTTACTTCCTCAAGGCCTCGGTGAGTTCTTCTTGCTCCTTGAGTTTTGCGCTTCTTAAGATTTCATCCAACAACAACTCAAGCTGTGTCATGGGGGTCATGCACAAGCAACACCTTATTGGAGGTGAATCCTTTCTCCATGATTTTTGCGCACATGGCTTAAGAGCATGCCTCCAACTCCTTAGCTTTTTCCACGACACCCTTCTCAATTTGATCAACTAGGTAAAGATCGTGCACATTCTTCTAAGCTGCAGATCTATTCTTGAGGTCTTGTCAAGACACCTTGGCCGCCATCTTCATCAAGGCATTAGATGTCTGCTCCTCACTTAAGCATTGGGCATTTGTGTAGGTGACAGACTTGTCACCTATTTTCTTTATCAAATCACTTTCTTCCAGTGCTAAGTCAAAAACTTCAAAATAGGGCTCATCCACCAATCCTTTAACCTAGAAGGATACATGCTTGCGCATCCACCCCGAGGCTCATGACTGACGCATATAGTTCCACTTGAATAAATCGATCACGCCCTTCCCTTTTGATACATAACCCACACTATTTCAGGTTCCTTTAGTGAAGGGGTCCTTGATGGAGTCTTTGTTGGGGATTCAAATACGACATACTTTCCCTTGCTTTATACCCACTCTCTTGCCTCTACTTCATCTTCAAGTTTGAAGTCTACACCTTTCAAGTTGATGGACTAATTCTAATGGCCCTCTTCTTCATAAGGTCCCTCTCTTTTTGGCTTCACTTCTTCCTCCTCACTCTGTCCTTCTTCAACATGCACTTGCTCATTGCACGCTTCTTCCTTAGTCTCCTCCTCACGGGAGGGGTCGCCTCATGTCGTGGTTGCTCTGGATGTGGGCTCTTTACTCCCTGGCGTGCAACATCCTTCATTGCTTCCTCGACACTAAAATGTGCATGCCCCATGCTCTCCTCGTGTACTTCATTATGCACTTCCCCGAACTAGTCCTTTTTGGACTCTGCAATCTTCTCTTCCTCTATCTCATGAAATGTGGAGCCATGTGGCTCCACTGTCTTGGATGGCGTATAGGATGGTGGGGAAGTTTGTGGAGTGAATGTGATGATGGCCATTATTGTGCCCATTTCCATGGGGGGCCTTCTAATAACTGGAATAATCAGTGTTGAGAAAGATGGAGGTGGGGGAACTGGGTGCAAGATCGGGGGCAGCTTAGATGGTAACCTCTTAGTCACATCAGGCCCTCTTTCTCCCTTGGATGTGTTGGGACCTGGCACACTCGAGTGCCCTTCAACAGTACTTGATTGGCCTGGTTGTTCAGCAGGCCACACGCTTGAGGATGTCCTATTGGTTCATCGTTTGCGATGCATCCAAGCGGACAGGTCATCTTCTTCCTTCAAGTCTCAAAAGGTCCCTGAGGTTCCCACGTCGCCTTATTTTTTGCCCGGTGTGTGACTAAGGTGTGATCCCTCTTCTTGTTACGTGGCCTTAGTGTGTATGAGATGACTTGGCTAGCACGTTGGCCGGCTGCATTCTTGTATCGAAAGATGCATGAGTTCAGGAATTCGTGTGAATCATCATTTGTTTCACTATCCTCTGCCTCCAACAAATACTTGTACATAAGCTTTAGGGCCAAGATGTCATCATCCATTTGAAGCATTATCAAAGTGTACATCATTCAAATGGCTCAAGGATGCTTAGAAGTACACTTCCGACAATGCATAAGGCTACCAGCACCAAACAGCCCAAGAATTTACCTTGAGCTTGTACTACACACAATAACATTGTTGCATCACACCAAAGCGCACCTTACCCATGTACACACTTGGAAGTTTTTTCAAGAATCTCTACTTGTCCCCGAACGCTTTTATACATTCATCGTCCCATCTCTTTGCACGTAGCTAGTTTCACTTCTTGTCAACCCTTGGGCAGATGTATTTTATAAAGTGCTTTGCAAGGGACTGTTTCCATTGTGGATACTCGAACAATTGGGGTTTGTGTCCATCAGGCACACTGATCTCATCGAACACAATCATTATTAGAATCACGCCGAATCTGAATGGGTCTCCCTTGCGGTGTGTTACACACATGGTCTTGATGATGCTATTATTGATGAGCTATGCAAGGTTGTACTTAGCCTATTGTACACTGATATTGTGTGCCAAATACAAAAACTTTATGTTCTCCCATCTGTTGGAGGCGCAGACCTTTGAACTTAGCAAGCACGCAACAATCCTCAAGGGATATAGGACATTGACAATCGACATGGTATATTTTCCCCTTTGATAGTTCATCATTCTGCCCAAGTTGTCGACCGCAACATTGTCGTCGAGCGCCTTTTAGATGTTCGCGCCCTCCTTCAAGATCTTAGTCAACACAGGGATCAAGTTAGCCAAGACCTTGCGCCTCCTAGCAAAGTATAGCCGATTATTTTGGAGGCAAGAGAACAATAACTGTACCAGGGGAGTGACTTTGTCAAAATAAGGCAATTCGAATAGTTGGAAGACGTCGAGATCCTCCAGTTCGAAGTGCCACTTGACATCAAGTTTTATATTCTTGTTTGTGTTGACGTTCCCCTTACTTTGGAGGTTTTTGCGGTGGTTTACCTCCTTCATTTCCACTTTGTAGACCTTGCTCTCATAGGCCTCTCCAATAATGCATTGCTCTGAGAATTGCATCTCCAAGATGCCTACTTTTGTTTCCTCTAGCGGTGCGCTCTTCTCTGGTTCTAGCACAAATGTATCATGTCCACACATCCTTTTCCTTGGCTGGCTTAGGGTCAATTGGTGTTTCCTTCCACTTTCCAATGGGTGGAGGATATGCAGCAATCTTGGCGATTGGGGTTCTCCTCTACCTTAAACTTCAAGCTTCAGTACTCGCTAATGGTGGACTGTTTTGCCTAAATGCAAAAAAAAAAAAAATTCTCCCCTCAAACTCCTCCACTCTTCTACAAATTGTGCTTCCTAGCTTCTATTCACTGTGATCTATCACTTGGCACTAGTTTCTTTTTTATTCGAGCTTGGGCGTACAAGGTATGAGCAACCTCCTTCACACGGATTGCCTAGTTCTCTCCTTCGTTGCTCTAGTCTCGTTAAACTCGAATGTGCACAATAAATGTCATTTCCTGTTAGAGGGGCATTCAATGTTTTTGGTAGGTGCAAGTTACTACCATGTCAGCCTTCCGTGTCCGCAAATCCGTCTAGGGAATTGTGTCGAATTCTTTTAACATTGGAGGCATTATTTTTTGTTTTCCTGCCTCACTCTCCTCTATTGATGATGTCAACATCCATGCATGATTGCTTTCCTTGTTAGCATTCTAGGGTCGTGCGTACTCCTTGCGCACAGCTTGCCTTCAAAACCTGCCTTCTCAAGTCTAGTTTTGATGCTTTCTTCACCTTGCCTCCCCTTCCTTATGCATGTGTGGTCCTCCACCGCCCCTGTATTCTCTTCATGGGGAGTATCTTCTCATTTGCAGTCTTGTGTTTTGGCTTTGATTTCTCCATTGTGCAGTGTTATCAGTTGGTCAGATTACAATGCATGTTTCAGAGCACGTCAAGCAATTCATTGATGGTTCTAACTTTTTTGCTCACTCTATGCGCACTAAACTTAGTCAAGCCGAAAATGAATGAATCTAACAAAAAAATTCTATTAGCTTTGTACATTGGATGTGCATATCATGCCTTTCTCATAATAGTGACGAAATTTCGCAAAAAAACAACAAAATTCATAAAGCAAAGTACAAAGGAAATCCTTTTGGGTTGGACTGTAGAGCCTTTATTTGCTACAAGTGTTACCCAATTAGGAATGGTAGGGCTTCCACATGCTGCCATTGAAGTGTCCATGCAGCAACTCTCCATCAAGTGCGTGCAATTTGCATGTGTTGCTATCCAACATGTTGTGGATGATGTAGGACCCTAACCACCTAGCCTATAGCTTTCCTGGGTGTTTGGTATAGCGCGAATCGGAGCTCTTAGCACCTTGTTCTTGATGTGCTTATCATGCCAAATCTTTTGTCTTGTCTTCTCCACTCCTCGACTCCAGCGCATAAGCAATTGTTTCTCATCTAACTCCATCAATGCATCGAGTCTTTGGTTTATGGTTGTTTCATCATCCAAATTTCCTACGTACACTATATGAAGCGATGGTACTGGAAACTCTTGGGGCAGTACCACTTCTTTACCGAACACCAATTGAAATGGTGTAAACTTTGTGAGCCACTTATATGTAGTTATATAGGCCCATAGTACAACAAAAACTCAGCCATCCCAATCCTTGCGCATTACATCGCAAATCTTTGTCAAAATAGTTCCTAGGAGTTTGTTGAAGGCTTCAACAATTCCATTCGCCTAGGGATGATAGAGGGTAGTTTTGTTGTGCACTATCTTGAATTCTACCAAGAGGATGCACACAGGCTCTACAAGGAAGTAGCTTCCTCGGTCACTGATTAAACTTAACAGGAAACCATATCTAGTGATGATGTTTTCCCATAAGAACCTTGTTGTTGTCGTCGTGCAATTCTTGGTAGAAGTTGCCTCTATTCATCTTGTTAAATAATCCTTGGCACTGATGATATACCGCACTACAGCCCTAGGTGCAGCAGGAGTTATGGGCCCAACAAAATCCATTGCCCATTTTTTTAAAGGGCTTTCCTACACACACTAGTAGTAAGGGCATCTCGTTTCTCCTATTAAGTGTTCCTACCCGTTGACAAATATCACACTTGGTCGCATACTCTTTAGCATCTTTAAACAATGTTGGCCCACCATAATCCACAAAATAGAATCTTGTGTGCGGCATCTTCTCCAGTATAGCGCCCTCTTTTTATGCCTTCATGAGCTTCCTGCAACAATTTTGCGCGCTCATGTGCTAGGACACAACGCCTTAGAACTTCACCAAGTCCTAGATTGTACAATTCTCCTCCAATGAGTTGATATAGCGTTGGGTGCACTACAAGTCGTTTCTTCTTGTTGGTGGTCCATCGAGTTGGAGTCATGCTTGAAGTGAGAAAAGTTACAATGTCCTTTAACTCCTCAAATACTCGTTGAGCTTTATATAGTTGTGCATTTAGCATGTCATCCTCAATACAAGGCATAGCCTCCCCATTATTGATCCTTAATACATGATATGGCCCATAGTTGAGCCTTACTGGCTTCACCATGACGAAGAAATTGAATTTTTGGAATAAAATGATCCACCTACAAATGTGCCCGTGTAACACTAGCTTATTGACCAAGTACTTTTAAGCGTCGTGATTTGTGAAGAATACAAACTTAGTAGCTCGGAAATATTGCCAAAATTTATGACGCACATAGACCATGGCTACACCTTGCGCTTAATGGTGGTATAGTTGCGTTATGTGGAAAATAGCTTTCTACCAGCAAAATAAATAGCATGGTCTATCCTACCTTCTCTTGGTTGGGTGAGAACGGCTCCTATGGTTGTTCCCGATGCATCAACATGTATATGGAAGGATTTCTTCCAATCCAAAAAACCCTAGGATAGGCACACTTGCGAACTTTAACTTTTCAAATGCCTCTTGTTGGCATGTTGTCTATACAAAGGACCCATCCTTCTTTAGTAGTTCTTCCAAGGGACCAATTATCTTGGCATAATCCTTGATAAATTTTCGGTAGTAGCCAATATGTCCCAAGAAAGCACGCACATCACGCTGGGTAGAAGGTTCCTCAAAACCTAGGATCATTGCAAGCTTGGTTGGATATATCAGCATTCCCTCCTTACAAATCACATGTCCCAATAGGAAGAATGGTGTCACGAATATGCACTTCTTGAGGTTTAAGGAGATTTGCAGCTGCCTACATCTCTCAAACATGAGCCTCAAGTTTGGGTGTGATTTCTTTGTTCTATTGGCCACCTCTTCTGTCTTTTGTATTTCCTCTTTATCAATAACTCTTTGGTTTTCACGCCTGGTTTCGGTGCTCGTTTTCTGCAGTCCCTTTGACCTACTTTTGTGGTCATTTGTTGGACATTAATATATTTATCTGATCTTATATTATCTCACTACACCATAAATGGTCCAATCATCTAGGTATACTTGTAAGAACTTGCAAATAAAATCCTTGAACACTTTGATCAGTATGTGAAAGGAAACTATGGGCACATTCTTTACATGAATAGGGCATCACATTGTAGACAAAGGAGCCCCACTCTGTTGCAAACGTAGTCTTTGCCTTATCTTCCTCTATGATCTAAACTTGATGGTACCCTGAGAATCCATCCATGAAGGTACATATCTCGCAACTTGCTCTGCGTTCAAGGATATCTTCGATGAATGGGGTTGGGAACAAATCAATGATGCAAGCTTCATTTAGCACACAAAAATTCACGCAAATTCTTATGCATCCATCCTTTTTAATGTTGATCATCATGGGGCTTACCCATTCGAACTCTTCCACCAGATATATGACACTTGCTTCAAGCATCTTGTCGATCTCCTCCTTCACCTTCTTTCATAAGTTTGGATTCATGCAATAAGGTTTCTTCCTAACCGGGTGCACGTCATCTCTTAGCTTGATAGTCATCTTCCCTAGAGACTCGTGCACTCCGTTCATCTCATCATAACCCTTGGGGAATAAGTCCTTGAACTCCTTGAGCAGCTCCACTATGCGTACCAACTCTACATTTGACCAATAGTCACCAATGGTAGTTAATTGTGGCTCTGTTTGAAATCCAGTTTTTATCTCCACTGTGCGCATGGGTTCACCATAGTACTTCTCCGTGTCGCGTGCATCTTGCACAGTGTGCTCACCAACACTGGTCGGAATGTTCAAGTGTACATTGGGATCTTGGACCTTCATCAGGATCTTCCCTTTTGTTAGCTCATTCTTGCAATTGCCTTTGACACCTCTTTTGACTCGAACCAGCAACTTCATTGACAAGCTCCTCAAGCACATATGCCTCCTTGTCGTAGATTCGAGCTACCCTCTCTTCCATAATTGTGTCAGCTTAGAAGATTCCTCTATGAGTTCTAATGGCTTATTTAACTCCTTAATGGCTGAGTGGAATTGGAAAGTTTGGGTTAGAACTTCCTTTACTTGCTCCCAATCAAACATTTCTCGCATTGTTTCACCCAAGATATACCATGTGCATGTCCAAGTTGTCAATGTGTTGTAAAAGGGCAAGCACCATAGGTATAATGGTAGTGCCCTGGGGTTTCTAACCCATATTTCTTCACAAGCACACACATGGGAGATGGGGCATGTGCTTCCATCATAACTTGGCAGCTTACGCTTCTCATTACTCCTCTCAAATCAAGTTGCGAAAGCCTCTTTGGTGCTACTCCAATGGGGTAAGATGGACAATGGATCACCCACCCCCTAACAGTTGTGCTTTTAAAGGTGTAATCAAAAGAGTCTACCTTGTCTTACTCCTTAGGTAGACAAGCTTCTAGGTTCACCATATATGCATGCGTGCATATAGTCCCATCCTATCTTAGGAGTTTTGCAAGCTTCTCTCGACTAATCCTGAATACTCTCTTCATGGTAGGAATGCATCCATTAGAAATGGGTTCCTTGGAGGTGCACGCTTAGGCTTCCACACCTGAGGGGGAATACCTCTTGCCTTAGCTTTTTGTGGGTCCTCCATAGCACTCTACTCCTTAGGGATCCTGTAGACTTCCTTTTTACTTTCGCACATTATCTCTTGATGAGTTCATAGGACTCCTCGACCCATTTGATGCAAGCATTGTTCATAGTATACGAGGCTCATGCGCCACTCTCCCATTTGAGACATCCTTCTTGATCAAGTTGGACCTAATTTCCTCCTCACGTCGTGAGCTTGTAGGTGCAATAGATATCCTCTTCAACATCCCCCACTTCCACAAAGGGTGGTCCCTGGCTACAATCAAGGGGGATCACAACTCTATGTTTGGCATCCTCAAAACCCATGTAGTGCTTCTTGAAACACATATCCCCATTGTTCTCAAAGAACCGCGACCTCCTTAAGAGGGTGGAGTAATGGTCTACTTCCACAAGTTCGATGACCTCGAAGTCCACATTGAACATGGCTCCCATGATATCTAAGTTTACTCCTTCGAGTGTGATGGGTGGAATAACCCTCATCTTATTGGCCATAAACAAGGTATTTGGAGTAGGACCCTGTGGCGGTCTCCCTGCGCACATCCATGCATCCTTGGTGAGTATATTGACCCCTACGCTAGTGTCAATAAGGATGTTACGCATATTATGTCCATTCAGGGCTGCATCTAATAACAGCTCATTGTCAAAGCCATGCTTTGTTACCTTCAACTCTCGACCTCCAACTTGGTCTTGTGGTGGGATTTCCACTTCAACGACCTCTTCCAATCAATCCTCCAAGAGAGGTAATACACCGTCAACCTTCAATAAGCAAAGTATCTCAATTAACTCCTTGACCTCTTCATCACAGTTCCCTTCTAAGCCTCCGCTTTCTTACGAGCTTCTATTTAACGCGTAGTCTGAATCTCTCCTTATAATTCTCTTATCATTTATTGGGCCTTTTGGAGAATTAGCTTCTATCTAGCGCCATCTGAGTAGTCCATTATCTTAGTGAGGATTTCCTGAGCAGATTCTCCAAGAATTTCCACTCTCTTGGGTTGGGCGCATGCACCGCTGCGTGTTATTGTGCTCACCTTGGTCGTTCCCTTCAGTTTGGGGCCCTTCTTATGGGTCCATGCTCCAAGTTTGATCATGCCCACGCCATTAGTCGGACCATTCGGCCTTTGGGTCATAATTTTGTATAGTTTTGAGCAGTCTTCGATCTTGTGTGCTTCCCTACAATATCCGCAAGTCGGAAACTTGGGACAATCGCGTTGGTAATGACTTGGATCACTGTATTTATAACTCCTAGGAGGAACCTTTCACCTCCCCTCCCTTCTCCTTTGTTGCAATGACCTCTTACGCCACCATAACCTTGAGTTTTTTGCGAGGGTTCCGCTCTTGCTTGGAGTGTACATCTCGTGCATGCCTCTTTAGCTTCTTCAATCACACGGCAATGTTCTATATCTTGGGTGCTTGTCTCGCACACCTGACGCCATAATGATACCTTAACCTATTTTTCCCTCTGAAGTACCGGACAAAACTATACATCATGGTCCTCATTACAAATCTCACAAACCTTTGTTGCAAGCACGTGCCTTTCCTTGGGCAATTGTTCCTCGTATGCCCTTCTACTTGGCAGTCTAAGCACCACAATCCTACGTACTTCTACACACCTCCGATAATGAGTTGTAGTTGCTCAGCCATGTTGGAAAATTGTGCCTCTAAACACGGGCTCACTCTTATATATACACTTCTTGTTGCCTCTATGTGTAGCATTGCTTCCAAGGCTCCATGCAAATCTACAAAGGTATTCAATGAGAGGGTGCGCCTAAATGGTGTCAACAATCCACCTACAAACCATTGTGCATGTTGAACAAGATGTAGATCATAAGTAAATTTAGATATCAAAGTCTTAAACCTTGCATCGTATGCAAGCACACTCTCAAAAGGGCCTTGCTCGATTTCCTTCAAGAGCACTAGGCTCTATTCAAACTCTGAAATGTCAATTTCTATAGAAACTTCATCTTGAGAGGGTCATTATCCACCACCTGCTACAAAGGATCATACTTCTGATACCACGTATACGTGTGGTCCAAAAGAGTAGTGGTAAATTGGTTTTCCTTCCTCTTTGGTGTCATGATTCCTTTTGCATGTCATATAATTTCACAAGAGTGCACATGGTCAGCGGCATTATCCAAACCTCAGTACTCTAGGAGCTTCATGGATTGGTCGTAAAAATGAGGTTACATGGGCACAAGTGGTTGGTTCTAGGCAGGTTGGTTCTGCATTGGTGGGTTTTGGAGGGGGATTTTGAATAAGGGGCTTACGTATTGGGGGTTTTGAACAAGAGGATTTTAGACAAGGGGGTTTACCACAGGTTAACTCTCAGAAGGTGGTACGTTTGACGGTCCTCTGACGCTTCCATATGCTAATTACAACATTCCTTGTGTTCGGTCTGACTCTTGCTAATGGTGTATAAAGGATGACTTGTTATAACACGAAGTTCGCAACACCTCCTAGGGCGATAGCTTGTTCTTCTATTGTCAATAGTCTTCTCTATACTGGTCTAACAATCACGCGGTCATTGGTTTCCAATGGTGGTGGTGGTGGTAACGCACGCCTCCTTCTGTGGTCGTTTAACGAAAAGTAGTCCCAAGTCATTTCTTCAGGTGGTGTAGAGTCTCCCTCAGTGCCTTCCATGGAAGTGGGCCTTCATCATCTGAGGTCGTCGCAACATCCACACCATACCAGGTCCTCGCGACAACTAATAACAGGGTCCTCCCCTAGTCGTATCTACACCTCCTAAGTTCTTTCTCATCCTCCTCTTCCATCTTGGTTTCCTCTAGCGCCCTATCAGGCTCGCTCCTTCCGTGCACTCTTTCCAACCACCATCCACTAGCGGGTTGAGAAGTTCTTCACTTGTTCATGAGTGCATCTCAATACCCCAATCCATAAATAACATCTTGATGCAAAGAGGTAGGGAGTAGATATATGCACCTTTAGACTCATGCATGAATTGATACTCCGCTTGCTTCGGGCATGAATTTGTTGATCCTGCAAACTCCAACAAATAGCTTCTTATGGCACCTTCGCACCAAACATCAACAACACCTATCCAAACTTGTTATTTATCAATACCTCGAGATGCTTTCTAGTACAAGGGTACTTCCTTCCGAGGTTCCTTGGCTTTTCTAGGAGCAATGTCGTTATTCATGCTACAAGTGATGAGGAAACTCACAGAAAAAGATAGAATACAAAGAGTCGTTCAGCTTCTCGTTTGCCCATTTTCTTGGATCTTTTCCTCTACAACTTGGATGGGTATAGTCCTATTCTTAATCATACAACCATTTTTCTACATACTCGAACACTAATCTCTCTAACATTTTCTATTCCCTCAATGAGCAAAGGTCCCGACAACAGAACCAAAATGTTGGGATTTCAAGGCCGACCCATCCATTTAGTCTAAAAGGGCAGGAGCCAAGCACACGAGCGCTTGTAACCCACCACGCGTGTCGGCATATCATACAAGGTTTCTCTCGCCCGATAACTCGAAGCACACTCAGTGCGCCTAGTCCCTTGTTCGTTCGGGAAATGGAAGGCACACCAGAACACTTAGCAGCATTAACATAGCTATGTTATTATGCATACAAGAAAGATGTGACACATACTATATTCCAATGCATAACAAAAGCTAGATCAACCTAAAGAAAAATTTATATTCATTCATCTAAAAAAATTACAAAGCAGCCATTAATGGCTTACATTCATCAGAGTTGAAGCATGTTGTTCTCTCAACTAGGCAATAGCCAACAACTAGCAACTACAACTAGCTAACTACCAAATTGCCAACCCCATATTCTTGTGCTTGATTGCTCATTTATACATCCATACAGTTTCAAACACATGCCCTTTCCTACTCAAAGTAGGTGGTCACCATTAATGAGGTAACTAGAAATCCCCTGAAGCTGTCAAACACGGAACACATTCAATGCAAAGTCAGTGCCTAGGACGCTGCTTGATCCAAGGACTGGACTCCATATCTTTTGAATTGCACTGACAGATTAGAAGATTCGTCCGCGTCATCAGACTAACTTTCCTTCCGCTGCACACCGCATTCCTTGCATCATTGTCTCTCTTTTGTCTTCTTCTGCCCTTTTGTCACTTTTGCTGACATGGCTTCCCACACACTCCTCATGGTGTCCTTTGTTTTCCTCTCACCTCCTACCTTAGCCACTTTTTGCAGTCTCCCTCGAGCACGTGTGGCATTAACTTCTCCCTTGCGCGCGCAACCAAAACTCTGCAAGCACGCCCCTTCTTTGAACGTGTAGCACGCATGGTGCTTAACCCTTAGCCAAAATTGTGGGGTCAACAGTTTTTATTTGAAAACAGACTCAAGCCCACAAAATCAACCCTTGATTAACAAATCTAAACCACATATCTCCTAAAAATGTCTATTGTACTATTGGCATGTTTTGAACAATGTAAAAACTATACATAAAAATCATTACAATGTGATAATAGACTAAATAACTTATAACTATAGCAGTAGATATAAAACAATAATAAAACTAACCCACCTTTTGACACACTTTATTAATAATCTTACATAAAATTACATGACTATGAATTCATACAAAGCTGCACCCTTGTAATGTTTAATATTTATTTTTACTCACATGCACGGTGCTTGATAGAGTTGATAGACTTAGTGCATGGTTGAATGAAAATAGAGATTGTTGGACGGAAAAAGACAAATATATGCCTATTTGCATGAGACGGATTGAAAAAACATGTGACAGCTGAGCTATAAGGACATGAGGAAAGAGTAAAACACCAATCTGCAAAGCGATATGAAGGCATTCAGCATCAATAGGCGCACATACAGCAGAAAGAATAGCATGAAGATCACTATTTAGAAGTACATTTATCACATCGCATGTATACGTGAATTGATGCATGAAAGAATGAATCGCCAATAATAGAAATATATGTATGCATAATACAGTGAAGACTGTCCAGGGCCATATAATGTTTCCAGATCCATTTTTAGCACATCCACGACCTGCACAGCGTCTGTATATGCAAGTACTTCACCTTGCTCTTCGAACACTAATGCTATTTGATATAGAGTGAATCCTGATGATCTTGGCTTGTATCCAGACATGAAAAAATGAGATACAATGGCCAATGTTGGCAGAGGTGTCGGCTCAGCTGGATATGGTGTTCTTTGATATTCCTATCCTTTGATACTTGTGTATGAAGTTCATGCTGAGAAGGTATAACTTTTATTTTAGTACTTGGGAAACTCAATGATCTTGGTATTGCCCTTTTTACTCTCAGGAATCCATTATATGCAGAAAGAACTGTCGCTTTGATACCAAATGTGAAGTTTGGTTCAGAATTTTACATAGAATAAAACTCTTTACACAATAAACTTTCAATTTCATAATTCAAACTGAGACAATACATATATAGGTGATGTTTCTCCTAAATTCAAGGAGTTTGCTTCAACAATTCACCCCACAAATCTCTCTCAATCTCCTAAAAGAAGCATACCCTGGGGACGCATCCACAATGCTTTTGGGGGCATCCACTATAGGGGGTGATTCAGACATGCGGGGATGGGTAGGAAACGTCCCCTACACGTCCTCAAATTTTATTTTAATTAGGAAACGTTTCGGGCACGCCATTTTTCTAGTAGGGAACGACAGGGGATGGCTAGCCATCCCTAGTATGTCCAAGAGACGTTTAGAAGTCCTGTGGCCGTACAAGGGACGGTGAAATATCCCTTGTTGGGATCTTCCAACAAAATAGACAAAACACAGAAATTTGCAGCAAATACTGAATCTGATTTTTGCAGATTTTATGCAGAAAATTACAGCTAAGGCAGCGAACAGAAAAATATGGATAACTCCCAAAATAACCGTTCAAATCACTTGAAATTTTAAATGGAACTAGATAATAATATAAAGAACACAAGGGAAATATTTTTGGAATTTTGCAGTCAATATAATGCTGCCAGAAATTTACAGCGTGCCTAAAATAGCTGGAAAACTTCGAAAATTAATATCTTTCTGAATACAAGTGCAAAAATGATGAAACTTGAGAAATAACATATATAAATATGGAAGATGAATTTCCAACCTTCAGATCTGAAAATGGCCAGCTGAAAACCCTAGAAATTAGGGCTGCAATCTCCCAAACAAGTCGCCCCCCTTGGTAGATGGCCAAAACCCTTGTGAAATCCTCTGTAGATGATGCCAAACCCTTCCTCTATGGCTGCCGTAGGTCTGATCCGAAAACCAGCTGAAAATCTCCACAAAAACTCTCAAAAACCCTCAAACCCTAATTCTAAAATTCCTGAAAATACCTCTGTAAAAACAGCCCTGAAATCCACTCCAAATGACAAGCTAGGGTAGATCTTTCACTACCGAAGAATGCCCTGCTAGCTAGGGATGGATCTTTCACCACCGAAGCTAGGGTTCCCGTGGGATCTTACTCCACAAGCTAAATAGTTGCAAACAGCAGTTGCACATGAAAAGAAAATGAGTGTATGAATGAATCCTCTCCCTTCACTCCTCCTCTCCTTTTATAACCTTTTTCATGTCAAGGAACCCTAAAACTCCCAAGTCACACTTTCCCATGGAGAGAGCCCATTTAATAAATATTTTAAAGTTACTTTTTCCCCCCTAGGCGCCTTGGCCCAAAAAGGCGCCCCCAACAAAGAAATATAACATTAAATGCAATACATATCCCTCAAGTCGCCAAAAAGGTACTTTAAGTGGCCCCAACGAAGAAATATAACATCTAGTCCTTTTAAAAGCTCTTTATAACCCTGTCGATGGAAATAATAATAACTGGACTAGATACCCATACCCAATAGCTCATAGTGTCCGTAACCCCTTGGGCATGACTAGGGTTAGGACACGCATTGGCCCTTAGGCCATGGGCGAGGGAAAAGGGACATTACAGACGGCTAGCCATCTCCCTATCCCAACATTCACAAAAACACATTTTTTTAATAAGCTAAAAAAAATTGTTAAGTTTCATGAGTTACGACTCCCCTACAATTGCACAATTTGCCATCAACAAGGATGAATTCCAATTGAGTGGAAAGAAAGTGAAGGTCCAACGTAAGCAAGATAACAAACAAGCAAGCCTTATTGAATAGACATGCCCGTCATGCAAAGGGGAGGTTGGATGGAATGAGTTGTTCTTTACAAATTGAGACTGGTCCATTCAGCATGTAACAATTGTATGCCCCATTGTTTGAAATTTTAAAAATGGCTTGATGTATGATATTAAAGGGAGCAAAGGAAGATTGTGGATGCTTATATATGCGGCTCCAATGTTATCATATGAAAAAGGTGGGAAGCAATAGCTCTCTTTGGTGAAGATTGAAGGCTTGAAAATTCATGTCAATTATGTGCATATTGCACAATAAAACATGTGATCTAGGTGCCCTTGCTCCTTTTTTAAATCACTTTTTTGGAATAAACCAATATATCATATATGTTTTGGAATTGATTTTTAGTTTTGTTACTACTAGATTAATGTAAGATTATTATCATCATGCGTTGTTTTTATATCTATATTACAACATTTTATGCAGCAATGAATTTGAATGTGTTATAATAATGCAATCACTCAGAAAAAAATTTGTAGACCCCTATGTTTTGTACATGTAATTATGTAAATTACTTGTGTTGAATTCTCTCCTACATAAATGACGACGTAATTATTATATATATATTCACATTGAATATTATGTGAAATCTCAATTCAGCTCTAATGTTATGTAATAAGGTTCTATAACATATATGATGAATGCCTTATCAATTTTATCATATGAATATTTGAAAATTACTATAATTTAAATTGCCCCCTATTTTTCATGGCCATCCCCTGAAAAATGGCTTCCAAAATAATCTGTCCCAGAAACGCGTCCCCTGCCATCCCCGCCTTGGAAACTTGGTGGAACATAGCCTAAAAGCTATCAAGAGATGTAGGACTAACCACCCATATTAATATAGGTGTGACCGTATCACCTTTATAGCAATAAAATTTACCTAATATTATTTTCAACCCACATAATATATATGTGAACACTAATAATTCCCAACTCTCACTCAAAACCTGCTTTTATAATTTTTGTGTGAAGGAGCTATTTTTATGTTTTCTAAGTGCTGAGTTTTTTCCACCAAATCCAAGCCCAAGTCAAGAATCGGCCTACCAAGTACTTGCCAGGGTCCAAAAATCAGTGCAATATTAAAATAGTAAAAGCAATCACAGCTATTGTTTCATGATGCTATGTTGCAGTTATTTTATCATTTGATGTCTACATTCCCAAGAGATGAGCATAACTAATTTCCATGGCAAATCAATTGTAATTATGAAGTGCATCGTTCAATTGCTTCTGAATTAAAGAGACAAAAAAGATTGTGCATAGAGATTAAGTACCTCTTCAAGGCAAAGTACAGCTGGAGGGGACCATATTAGAATTTGTCGGTCATTACTGCCACTATATAGCTCCTGTAAAGCATTAACAATGTATTCCTTAATACAAATTAATCCATCATGTAACTAATACACTCACGAAAAAGAGGAAAAAAATAGTACTTTGGACAAGTTAGAGTTATAAGATAGTGGTCATCATACTGAGAGAGTGCTCTTGCACAACTTATGCTCCATATACAAAGAAACGTGAAGTAAATCAGAATTAAGATGCAGAAACAATCAGGGGTCAGTAATGGGGCATTATTGGGGCAATCATATAGTAGTCATCGGACTTGGAAACTGCTCTTGTGAAGCTTATGCTACATATACAAAGAAACAAGTTTTAGACTAAAATTAAGATGCAGACTACACTTACGGATATCGAGTGAACAATAATATTGAAAAGTACCACAACCGATACAATAATCTGGTACTGTTTTGCAAATCAATTTTGAATCCAAATGGGACAACATCTGACTGGAGGCAATCTGTGTACTATTATCAGCCTCCATCAGATTCAGATAGCAGCTTGACAAAGGTGGCCTATATACCAAGTGGTTTAGCATGCATAAGCCCCAAACAGAGAATCCATATTTCCTTTGTTTCCCTTGTGGGGTTACTGGCAGTACTCCAGAAAGCCAAAAATTCAGAGACAACTAAGTTGTTGATTTCTACACTACTGACATCTGTCCACGTGGTATTGACCTCCAATTCCAACCTCAGGGCCAACCCCAAGTCAGTGTGGCACCAACTGTAATGACACCAACTTTGTACTAATGGCCTGAATTGGCACCATGTTTTCAACTGCTGGAAGATGGAACTGTTTCATCTTCCCCCAGAGTCTATCGAGCTTCTGTTTCATCTTCCCCCAGTGTCTATTGTATGTCAGAAAGTGAATATAGTAGTGGAGGACAGTTGTATGTGCTTTTGAATCTCTTCCCAGAGATTCTTCAAGACGAGAATTTTCAAATTATGCAATTCTGATTTCACTTCTTATTGCCAACATTGTTCTGTGTCAAGGTAAAGCGTAAAGGCGACTTTTTAGGTCCAGCCTAGCCAATATGCCAACTCGACACAAAGTACCCTCTAGCAGGAACAAGATAAATTTTCACTTTTACCTAATTAAAACACACACACACACACAGATTTTATATATATAAAATACCTCCTTGGATCTCAACTTAGTTACAAAGTACTAAATATTAACAAAGAAAAAACATATGGACAGAGGTTGTGATAAATCGGATCTTGCCATTCCACGTGTTCTTGTAGGTTCTGTGTTCATTTTTTACATTGATATGATTCTCCAGTTCTTGCAGCTGTTCCATGCATTCTTGTAGCTCCAAGAGACAATACCCAATCCTAAACAGGTATTCAGATTTGCTTCAGCCAAAGACAACTGAACCCCTGTTTCCATCACGTCAAATACTGAAATAAAGAGGATGGGTGCTTAAAAATCCATTTTCTTAAGAATTAGATAATTGCAAAAACACAGTGGGCACATTATCATTTGTCCAATATTTCTTGTTCATGAAAAACTCCTGTATGAACTTATAATGCCAATGGTATTCCTATCAAGGCCAAAAAAATCTGAAATTGTTTCAACTTCAAAGTATGTGTGCTACTCAATTTTTCACACTGAAAGGTCATGTGAGCTGATATTAGACACTTGCTGCCTGACATTTAATTTGTCAGCAAGGAACTATACCCTAGAAAAAGCTCAAGAGCACCGCCACTTATATATTTGGCCAATTTTGACCTGCTCATTACACCAGGTGAAGAAAGTGCTGTTCCCTACGAATAGTTTGTTTCTCCAGCCTGTTGTGCACTTGTTTCTTAGCAAATATTAGATAAGGTTTAAATCAATAGCTTCAGCTATTAATGAATAACAACATCAAGCCCTTTCATAAATATAAAGATATGCACAGACCATAGTTTGCATGCTCATACTCAGAAAATACTCGGCAGACCAAAAAAAATTGACTCAGCAAATAGTCAGCAATACTCAGCAACTTATTAAACACTTATTTTTCTTTAAAAAAACAAAATTTATACAAAATATAGTTACAAACTGTATCAAATGAGTATTGATGAGTCCTCATTGCGAGTACTGGCGAGCATTGCCAAACATTCGCAAGTATTGCCAAGTACTCTCAGAAAACTCACCAAAACTCAGGACTGGCAGGCTCACAAGTATAAATAAAATAAACTCCCCGATTTAAATTACAGCAATTACTGGTAGACTCACCGAGTATGTTAACTACAGTACAAACCTTGTCAACTATCTCATACATATCAATTATCCTAATTTTTTTTCTGTTTCATGCAGCATTCAACAAAAGTTTCCTCACTCTATAAACATATCACTGCAGGGTATTGCTTATATTATCGCATTTACTGAAGAGAATAAGGTGAACCGTGATCGAATGCTTGACCACAGACCTAAAAATCTCTATTACCAGGAAAAGCCTAAGGGGCCCACGTTTCTGCCTGGAAACGTTTCGGAAACGCGAAACGGGTACGAAACGTCTTGGAAACATCTGAGATGTTTCCGGAAACGTCTTTCCCAGACGTTTCCAAGGCGTTTCCAACAGTTTTTTAATTTTTAAAGCATCATAACTTTAAAAAAAATAAAAAATACCTTCATTTATTGCACCTAATCTAATCTACCTATCTAAACTTGCTAAAAACACTTCCTAAAAGCTATATAATGACATCTTGGGTCCATTATAAATCACACTCACATTTTTCTCTTGCTAAATTCAGTTTTCATTAAACTAACAACCTGAGAGTAGTGACTTTGATGCTTCTACTGCTACTCTTAGCCAACTTTCACTGCTTGGTATTGATGAAGAAGAATCGGGATCTTTTGCACAAGGGATGGAGAGTGGAGCTAGTGAGAGTGGAGCTGCCAGTGGTGTTCATGGAGATTATTATGAGAAAAATTTGGATGATATATTCTAGAATCAAGATTATTATCATGTATATGTAAATCATTGAAATTGTGACCATGTTGAATGATGACTCTTTAGAAGTTCAAATTTCAATGAATACAAAATATTTTGAGTGCTTTATGAATTATCTCTTATGGTCTACAATTATAAAATATATATATATATATATATATTGTACGGACGTTTCCAGTAACATTTCGTACCCAAGGTTTTTTGAAAATTGTGGTTTCCGTGTTTCGTATTTGTTTTTGTTTCTGTTTCCGTTTCCTGGCAATGTAGCTAAAATTTTCATGATATAAAATCAAATTACAAATCTACCTTTCAGACCTTGTTATTATGGCATACCAATAATAAAAGGTATAAATGAGTGTTGTTTTGTGTCTTTCTTTTTAGATATCATGCATCTTACTCTTATATTACATCATAAGGCACAAAACAACATACATAGTGGCATGACCTTTCAAGAAGTCTATTCCCTACCATCACTAGGAGAGCTAATATCTACTTTTAAACCTGCTTGCAAAGTGTCACCATCTTTTCTAAAAACATAACATGATCTGTGATTCAGCTATTTCTATCCTAAGGCAATTATGCTTTCCTAATTATAGAGGAGATTGATCTTCCTGAAAGGATGAGTTACATCTTCATTTCAAAAGGAAAGACAAAATCTCATAGTGATTCAGCTATTTCTATCCTAAGACAATTGTGTTTTCGTAATTATAGAGGAGATTGATCTTCCTAAAAGGATCAGTTACATCTTCATTTCAAAAGGAAAGACAAAATCTCATAGTATTTAAAATCTCTTTCCCACGATCATTCAAGTGAATCCTAGAAAAGCTTCCTTTCATATTGAATGAGCCATGAAAAAACATGATACTCCACTTGGATCCAATTCAATATGATCATATGTTTTGAAATTCAAATTTTCACTGGTTCACCACCATGTTTAGTGAGTTGGAAGTGTTTCGTGTTAATCTACTCGAATTTATTCTTCTGGAATTGGAAAGTATGATTAAGATGTATAGCAACTTGAGCTTAATCAATAGATGGCATGGAGCTAACAATCACAATAAGCCCCTTTAAGTTGTGTATAATGTGTCATGCTCATCAAACACATGTAATCAATATCCCGGTTTTGCAGAAATAGAATATTCAGAAGTGTTACTCTGATGGTTGGGATGATTTTCTTCACTTTAAAGGATACCAATAGGGGTTAGCAGAATTATGAACATGAATTAAGGCAGATATGATGTTTACCAGTACATTGTCTGCAGATTTGTTGTTTCACAGTTCAATATCTGCAGATTCTATGTATACATGATTTATTTAATAAAAAAATGGGGTTTTCTCTGTTGGAAGACGTGCACAAGGAATAAATAAAGAGAAGGCGGATTGTACACTATGGAGATAGTGTGTCCGTCTATTATATTATGAATGAGGTAGTTACAAAATGCAGTTGATTTAGTTACAACCGGTTACAACCATCTCATTAGTTAAATAACGAATGAAGTCCTTATTTAATAAACCTTACATTCTAATACCCCTTCTTAAGGATTACCCTTACATAAAGCAAAAACAAACATTCTAACAAAACAAGAACTACATAATCTTCAAAGGCTTTCACTTCGAAAACAATGCTATGACTAGGTAGGGCTCCATCAAGTTGCTTCATGACCTTTGTAAAGGTGTAGCTCCCGAGCTGAATTCCCGAGTTCTCGGATTCCACCTCTCTGAACTCCCGAATCACAGATCTCCCGAATTATTGGACAACCATCCATAGTGAGCCATCCACAAGCTCCATCAAGTTGTCTCAAGACCCTTGTGAGGGTATAATTCCCAAGATCCACAGTCCCCTGAACTATCTGAGCAACCATCCATACAGAGCTTCATCTACTTTGTATCCTTTCTTGCCTTCAAAGCTTAGAGCATCTTTATATTATGTATTCATCACTGTCCTCACTACCTTCTAAATCTGGTGGGTCTTCAATCATTGTTATATTGGCTGCATTTGATATGTCTTTACCCTTGAGCACATTATTGGCTCGAACACGACAATCCCACATTGTGTGACCTCTTTTCTTAAAATAATGACATTCAATCTCCCATTTATCTTTATCTGACTTCCTACAAAAGTTTTTGGTTCTAAAATAAAATGCACTTTCTTGTTGAGAATCACTTTTTGCATCTTCTGTAGTTGTTCACTTTTCTTCAACTAGAAGAGTTGCAATCATATCATCTAGAGATTGAGATTGAATTTGACTAAGGGTAAACACTACATTGTTGTATTTTGAAGACATTGTTTAATAGGATAGCTTTGGCATCCACATCCTCTATCACAGCTTTGACTTTTGCTAGTTGTCTAAAAGGGACTTTAGATTATTGATGTGGCTCGACAAAGAGACTCCATCCATTTTGATCTATATAACTGAAGTTTTAGGGAGAATTTGGCATTAATTGTTTTCGCTCTAAATAATTTATTTAGAGCATCCCAAATTTCCTTGGATGATTTGTCTAGGTCTACATGATGGAGCTCAAAGTCGGAGAGAGCAAGGCCAATAATAGCTTTCTCTCTATCATCTCTCCTATGCCAGTGTAATACTTTGGATGGATCGGTGGGGGTTGTCTCTTCCCCGTTTACTATGCCACGCAAATTTTTATTCATAAGTTGCATTTGTGTTTTCACTTTCCATGTATGAAAATTCAAACCAGAATATTTTTCTACAAGAATTTTCATTTAATAAAATAAATACAACTGCGTATTTACTGAAATGAGTAAACAGAGAATAAAATACCAGTTTTGAGTGCTCCCTTTGTTGCAATTGTGATATGCATTGTTTTGTGCCCTAACAGATAGAACAACCTAAAGCTTTGTTGTGCCCTTGAATGTGTGACTGTTTTTATTTGCAATTCGCGATTGTTTTGCTTGTTCTTTTTTAATGGTAGCAATGTTGACGTGTTTTTAACTCTGCCCTGATATAATTGCGACTGTATTATATCATGTTTCGTGTATTTTTCGTGGCTATTTTCTTGCTCAAAAATCGCGATTGTACTCTAAAAACATTCTGCCTGGTTTTGTGTATTTTTCGTGGCCATTTTCGTGCTCAAAAATCACGACTGTATTCTAAAAACATTATGCCTTCCCACAACTTCTCCACAACTTTGCATCTGCTGCAGAATTGGGCGGAAAGGATTGTCTTTTAATGGCTCATGCACTGGCTCGTGCATTGGTATTTTCCTTTGAAAGAAAAACGCGACCGTGCCCTCCTTTGAAAAACACAATTGTGCCCTCGATTTCCAACTGTGCCCTGGGTTTCATTCACTTCGATTCAGACTTTGTGCTCTAACGGGACTGATCTTCTTCCCTTCTCTCTTTCCTTGCTTGTCTCGCTTTAATACCAATGTTAGAAAACGTGCACAAGGAAGAAATAAAGAGAAGGCGGATTACACACATTTGAGATTGTGTGTCTATCTATTTATTATGATTGATGTAGTCACAATGCGGTTATGATTGATGTAGTCACAAAGCAGTTGATATGGTTACAACCGGTTACAACCATCTTTTAGTTAAATAATTAATGATGTCCTTATTAATAAGCCTTACATTCTAATAGCAAAGAGGAGTGCGACGATGAGTTGGGAATTGTAGTTGCGTGAAGGATATTTCAGCAAAGAGCAGGAAGTAACGCGTGCATTGTTTTCTGAAAATATTGTGCATGTGGGAGAGTGTAGCAGATTGAAAATTGATGCAACAAGGTTTCACGCAGTAGTGTGTAGTATGGAGGATGCACAGATGACTTGGCAGTCGACAAGGCATGTCAGAGTGATAGGGAGTTGAAGGCCAACTACCCGCAAACATGTCATCAACAGAAGTAGGATGGACACATGGGCATGTTGGACAAAGTACCTAACAACTAACCTCAACTACTAGGTTTAAGATGGCGCGGGAGAAAAGACCCTTGGACAGTGTGGTAGCTCAGAGCATTAAATGACCCAATTCAAATTGAATGGGAGCAGGAAAACAAGGAAGCATCCAGAAGAAACTCAGCCCGCCATGAATATATTTCAAAGACAGAAAGAGCAGGAAAGCGCGGGTATAAGGAGAGTCGAGTCAGCCATTTTTGAAGTCGATAAAGAGGCGAGAGTTGGATTCGAGAAGCTGAGCCCAAAAACAGTTGAATAGCTGAAAAGAGTCAAGCTTAGGTAGAACTAGTCTGAGATAGGTCCTAAGGAATACACCACGGAACAGATAGCTCAAGATAGAGCCTATAAACTCCTTAAGAGAGCACCATTGTTGTAGATGCCGTAAAGGCTATAGGAATTAATCGAATCCCATTTGTTTTCTGTGATAATTCACTATGTACTCTTATCGGGGACTTGGGGACTCGGAGGAATGCCCCCCGCCTTTTTTTGATGCTTTAAATATTTCAAAAGAATCTTATGATGTTTTAACTTTTAAAAAGATGTTATTTTTACCAAGAACATTAAATTATAATCTTGAAAGTACCTAAAATGCTACATTAAATACAGTAAATCCCTAAATGTCATTAGAAAAAGTTAAAATATTGAAATATTAATTTTTATGTATTATTTTAAAAGCTGTCCCCAAAATTTGGGAAATTGTTTGCTGTCTTGGAAATCCCATCCCTCCGTACTCCCGCCCCCCCTCCTCGAGACTTAGGTAACTATGGTATAGAACCTATATGCTATACAACATTGACAGCAATGTATAATAGAGGTTGCAATGCAATAAGATTAAATATACTCCTTTGACCTCAATATAATCCCAGACATAACAATATGCCCAAAGATTGTCACTATGAATAATTACTTTCTCAGTATCCTTTAAATTATCACACTAGATTCATTACCCCCCATTAGTCTAGTTCCAAGTTTATCATTAGCTGTGTTTAGCAGGGTACTCCGATACTTTACATACCTGGGTCAGGGCACGATGTTCCCGAAGGACTTGTACAGATTAATGAGTGTCACGGTTTAAATAAATTGGGGACTCACTTTCAAAAGTTGGGAAATTCCGTCGTTTCATCAAATCATTTAGTTCTTTCTTTGAAGAACCCTTCATTATTTAAAAGCTACCAATTTAAACTGTATTCTATATGATACATGCCACATAATCTAGGTTGCTAGAATATATCTAAATGTTTCCTTTAGGGACATTGTTTGAGAAACTGAAATAAGATATATCCGTTTGCTAATTACTATCAAGCAACAATTTGCCCCATACAATCCATGGTTAACAGTTCATGATCCAATAGGAACAGGATCTTTACATAACAAAGATTTGAAAAAGATTGAGAATTTATCATTAGACTGTTGACCAATATGCTCACAACTCATTTTAGAACGATAAAGAGTAAAATACCTTTATTTTACTTGGCATGATATATAATAAAATTGCAACATATTTATGAGCTTTCCTTGAAAATTGATTAATATAGAAAAAAAATTCTAATGATATTCTATATAACAACTTATCCAAAGGCCCAACTTTATCACAAAGATAAGAATTTTTGAAATTAGCTTTGATTTAAATTTTCAAAAAATGTTATTTTTATAATTTCTTTATCAAGTTTCATGAGAACCCTAAATTTAAAGATACCGTGAGCAGGTTAAAGAAATTTCATCGAATTTTTTTTGCAAATTAAAATATTTTAACATATTTTTCTACTATAATCCCATAGCTGGCTAAAGGATTTTTAGCAGCTAATCTCCATTCTAATGATGACTTTGCATTGACAAAGTAATTTTGACCATACCCTAGGAAAACTATTTAACTTTCTTACAATTCCCTTGGCAATTTCCACTCATTTACCTTAGGTGATTATGGTTTCATGAGAATGCCATTTCAGAATTGCCTTCAGTGAAAATTGCAAAGATTTTGTCATGACTAATAGAATTAATTGGTTCTTAAAAAAGACTAGTAGTAGGGAACAGAGAATCCCAAATGAATGGATTCCATTACTGATGCAAATTAGCCACTTTGAAAGGCTCATGGATGACTCATCATGTAAGTGCTTGGCAGTCCTCATCAACTCCAAACCCTTTAAGATCAGTATGATTTGTAGTACAAGTGATTAGAAATATCGTAGAAGGCAATAGATTGTTGTAATGTAACTGGATCAAGTGTGATCTGTGCTAGGATAATTAGACAAGATAGTTACGGCAAAACGGTTGATAAGTGGAAAATCAACTATAGATTTTAACGTAGCATGCATAATTAGTGCTAAACTTTCACAAGCATGTGTTATGTGCTGAGAACAATGATGCCTCTTTATTTCTACTGATTAGTGCATAACAAGATATTAGGCATCCTAAATAAGCAAATGAAAGACATTGAAATTTTAACACAGATGGTTGGTTAGTTCCATGACTTGGAGGACGTTGTAAGTGTCTTCAGACTTCACTTTTGTTAAGTGCTTTGAAAAGAGGGCTCTAAATCAAGAGGCATTCGTGTCACTTGTCATTAAATACTGTGCACAGTCCTGAAAACGATTTGAATATTCTGTGAGAAGGTTCCAGGATGGGGGCCTCAAACTCTGTTCAAGAAGAATCATGGCAGATCCCTTGAATTATTGCCATCAATTGTTATACCGTTTTGTGCAAGCTATTCATCTTCATAGTTGGAAGTCTCATTGTTCGTCTTTTCCTCAAAAAGGAAATGAGACCTAATACAAATTTTGTTCACCATTGACATAAGTTTCATCATAAGGAGGCTCCCAATTCTGTTGTTGAAATATATTCTGCTTTCAATGTATGGAATCCATGAGGTATACGAATGCCATGTCAACAGGTGAACTTTAGGCCAAAATCCAGGAAATAAATATCAAACTTTTTAGAAAAGCCAAGTCAAATTACCTAAAGAATCTATTATTTTCAAAAATTGAATGAGAGCCAATAAATTTTTGTCAGAACATCTTCTAGGATAAAATGATCTTCTCTGACACCTCACTGTTGATAAACAAATGAAAAGTGGAGGAACGACCTACCCATACTCTTTGTTCTAAAAGTTTACACTCCTCTAATGAAAACTTTATGTGGAGGATTTAGAAATTTTCATGGCGGAAAGCCAGATCTTGACATTTGATTCATGCCAATTCCTTATTTGCTGACAAAAGGAGTGCACCTCAAACATTTATGACTAGTGAATTATGTTCTAGACAAATTGTAATGGTGCATTTAATTACTCCTTTGAAGGGGAAATGGAAACATTTATTCCTAACCCTAGGATCTACTTTCAAATAAGACCCGAGTGAAAAGCTTGATTGTCATATTTAGATCAGGCAATCAAAAAGGATTTTCGGGAAGCAAAAGTATGTTTTTCCCATAACATGAAAAGTTGTGGGGCTCTCTGACTGAATGTGGTAGCATCATTAAATGAAGCTAAACAGATTATGAGGAAGATCAAATTGCAAAATGATCATGTGAGCATATTATGCTTGAGATAATAGAGTAAATTATTGTTCTTTTGCCAATTTGGCGCATCCAGACATTTTAGTTCCATGTGTTGAAAGGACTAGTATGTCAAAATTACTACAAACACAAGTTTTGGATTCACCTTTTCATTAGATGATGTAAGCTTGCATGTTTTGCCAGAAGGGATAAGCAGATATCCACATAGTGACTTGAATAAGTGCTGAAAAATTCATCGTAGATAATTTCCTTCGGTGTATATTTCCTAGAATAATAAAAATTCCATATCCTATTAGTAGTTAATTGAACCTCCCAACATTTCAATGAATTTCTTTCAAAAGTAGCTGTACTTTAGTATGACATCCTTGATAAAACAAGACAAGGTGGTTTCACTCATAGGCATTGGCTGGAATCAAAAGGAAGCTTGTATAAAGTTGTTGACACTGCCACCATCAACTTGCATGCAGCTGTGTTGCAGAGGGTAATATTAGCTTTGATTGTGTCATGAGTGATTATTGTGTCTAATGCTAAAACTCGACCTTGTAGTTTATTTTGGGCATTGGATAAGGAAGCTTGAGATAGCAACTTGTTGACCCTGTTGCTTCTATTCAATTTACATGCATTGGTTGTGGAGGGTAATACTAGCATTTTGTGGCATGACCTGTATTTAAACATCTCAGGGCCATGTTGAATACTTTGCCAAACTCAAAATCAACATGGTTTTCATTTGGTTTAGCCATATCCAAGAAAAACATAATCATGTGTGCAAGGGTAATTCGTCAGAACTGGCAAACAAATGAGGAAGCCATTTCCAAATGAAAATGCTCCTGGTGTACTGCAATGGGCTCTTAAATTCTTATTCATTTGCAAATATTTGTGAGTCAATCCTGAAAGGCTCACTCAATTCCTTGTGAGGTATTTGGCAATGTGTTGGCAGAATGTAATATCCCCTTTCCATTCGATGGCCTTTGGCCTATTTTGTCAACCCGACGGCCAAAGGAAAAATATAAGGGTGACTTAAGTTATATTTAATTATTATAAAGTGTCATTAATAAAAGAAAAATATATATATAGAGCACTTATAATAATTTATATGACTTAATAATTATTAAATCTAGGATGGAAAAGGCCCAAATATAAATTGTTATCCATCCTAGGTGAAAAGGTGACTTGCCTTAGAAAGGGGAATGGGAACATAGAAAGGATAAATGCCCATTTTACTATGTATTTCCCCTAGAAAAATGCGACTTGCATTAGGAGGGAAAAAGTTGTTGGGAAAAGCATTTAATATGGGAAAATATTAAATGCTTGCATAGGGAAAATCCTTGTGAACTAATTGGATATTGTAGAGGTTGTTTTGGGTCTCTTCTTCCTTTATAAGGAGAAGTCGACTTGAAGGGAAGGTATTCCATAACCATTTGATATTTTCTGATTTGTGTCTTAAGCTTGTAGCTTTTGCATACACACTTGGATTTTCTTTAGCTTGTGGAGTAAGATCCCACAGGGACCCTAGCTTCGGTGGTGAGAGATCCATTCCTAGCTAGTAGGGCACTCTTCAGTGGTGAAAGATCCACCCGGGCTTAGTTTGAGGAGTTTTTGGCATTATTGGCAGGTTGATTCAGTGGAGCGACCCACTTGATTTGTTTTTGGGAATTGTTATATCAAAAGTAGCTTGTTTTCTTAATTTTTGGAGCTGATTTGATGCCCTAAATGTGTTGGGCGACCTACTTTTTAGGGCAAAATTAGGGTTTTGTGTTTGTTGTGCAAAAACTAATTTTGGAATATTATTCTTCATATTTTTGTGGCCCAAGATCCAAAGTTTCAGCTCATTTGGACTTCTCTAGCAAAAGATATGAATTTTTGAAGTTATGTTGCAAACAGGGTTTTTAAATAATTTATTGCAGCCTTGTTTACATCTGAAATCTGTAATTTTATACATATTTGGGCTTTATAAATTAGTGGTACTAGATTTGAGTGGAATGATATAAATTTACGAGGCTGATTTGTGGTGGTATTTAATCCTACCCTAGTCGCAATTTCCTTTATAAATTCAGATCTGCAAAAGTAAATTTAATATTTGTGTTATAAGTTGTGATATGAGGATTGGGGATTGCCTGAAATCCATTTAGGGGCAAAAATATGTCCATTGGGGACATTACAAATGGTATCAGAGCTGTTGTTCCTCCAGCCTGTGTGGGTTAAATATGGCAGATTGGAAAGAGCTCAATGTGGGTTTTATGAAGGAAATGTTCATCAACATGGTGAAACAATAGGAAGCCACTAACATTTATTTGAGCCAACTCACTCAAAATTTGAATCAAAGCAAATCTGGGGACAATAAGGAAAAAGGTGAGAACAAATAATAAAGGGCACCCAATAGAGGTGATTGATGAGGATTCTTGTTGGAGGAAATACCAATCTTTGAGTAAGGGTTTCAGAGATAATATGTCATTTCCAGATTATTGCATGATGAAGATTGGTAGCAAGCCCAAGCGAGGTCATCATATGTCGGTACCTGAATTACAAAAGAACTCATTTGAAGAAGAAGAAGCTTCTAGAGAAAAAGGTATGATTTCCATTGAGAAAAATAATTGCATTAGTGAAACTTTGCTTGTTAGAGAAATTATTCCAGCTCAGGAGAAGAAATTTGTATATGCAAGCAAGGAGGATGTAATGGAAACTCTAAAAAGGTGTGAGGAATGGAATAGCAGAGCTAGAGCTGCTAGATTGATAGCCGCTCAAGCAAGACAACACCTACAAGAGTTCAAGGAAAAGATGTGGGCAAATGATGCAAGGAAGTCTACACCCACGAAAAAAGTCTTTATAGAGCAACTTGCACATGAGGAGGAGCCTCACATGGACACTTGTGTGAAATTGCAACCTGTTGTAATTTCCAAACCAGCAACTTTTGATCAACTTTTAGATACTTTCAACTGGCACTCAGGCAACAATGTTGGGGGCAGCTCAACATATGTCTATCTTGAACACACGGAGGACATTGATGGCATTGAAAGGTATGAACAATCATAATAATGTGTCTTATTTATTGTTGCCTATTCCAATTTATTTCCATCATGAGATACATGGTATGGTAGATGATGAAGTCTTCATTATGGAGTTTGTTGAACCATTGCTCCAACTATGTGTATATGAGCATCTTGTGGATGATATATGGTGGCAAGTTTTAGCTCACTTAACAGGTATAGGGGCTCGGATGGTAGAACACTTCAGCATGTTTTGTCTCTTGTGCATGGCTCTTGGACAAAACAAAAATGCAATTGCTTGAGGGTAAGCAATTTTGGGAAGGCAGGATTGTAATATCCCCTTCTCATTCGAAGACTTTTGGCCTATTTTGTCAACCCGACAAGCCAAAGGAAAAATATAAGGGTGACTTAAGTTATATTTAATTATTATAAAGTGTCATTAATAAAAGAAAAAAAATATATAGAGCACTTATAATAATTTATATGACTTAATAATTATTAAATCTAGGATGGAAAAGGCTCAAATATAAATTGTTATCCATCCTAGGTGAAAAGGTGACTTGCCTTAGAAAGGGGAATGGGAACATAGAAAGGATAAATGCCCATTTTACTATGTATTTCCCCTAGAAAAATGTGACTTGCATTAGGAGGGAAAAAGTTGTTGGGAAAAGCATTTAATATGGGAAAATATTAAATGCTTGCATAGGGAAAATCCTTGTGAACTAATTGGATATTGTAGAGGTTGTTTTGGGTCTCTTCTTCCTTTATAAGGAGAAGTCGACTTGAGGGGAAGATATTGCATAACCATTTGATATTTTCTTATTTGTGTCTTAAGCTTGTAGCTTTTGCATATACGCTTGGATTTTCTTTAGCTTGTGGAGTAAGATCCCACAGGGACCCTAGCTTCGGTGGTGAGAGATCCATTCCTAGCTAGTAGGGCACTCTTCGGTGGTGAAAGATCCACCCTAGTTTGTCATTATTGGAGTTGATTCAGGGCTGATTTGTTTGGGAATCAAAGTAGCTTGTTTTCTTAATTTTTGGAGCTGATTTGATGCCCTAAATGTGTTGGGCGACCTACTTTTTAGGGCAAAATTAGGGTTTTGTGTTTGCTATGTGAAAACTAATTTTGGAATATTATTCTTCATATTTTTATGGCCCAAGATCCAAAGTTTCAGCTCATTTGGACTTCTCTAGCAAAAGATATGAATTTTTGAAGTTATGTTGCAGACAGGGTTTTTAAATAATTTATTGCAGCCTTGTTTACATCTGAAATCTGCAATTTTATACATATTTGGGCTTTATAAATTAGTGGTACTAGATTTGAGTGGAAAAATATAAATTTAGAGGTTGATTGGTGTGGGTTTTCCACTTAACCCAAGTCGCATTTCCTTATTTAATTCAGATCTGCGTGATACTTGTTTGGTATTTTGTCTACAAGTTGCATTTAAAGTTGGGATTGCCTAAAATCCGTTTAGGGGTAAAATAATGTCCATTGGGGACATTACACAAAGTCAATGGTACTTTGGACAATTACAAGACTCGTCTTGTTGTGAAAGGATTTTGACAACATGAGGGAATAGACTGTGAGGAGATCTTTGCTCCTACTGTGAATACTATGAGGATGGTCACATTTGGGTTATTTATCTTTGTAGAATCTCAATTTGGTTGGAAGGTGTTTCAAATGGACATGAAGAATGCCTTCTTGAACAGAGATTTGGATGAGGAGGTTTACATGGTGCAGCCTAAAGGTTTTGGTGTACCTAATCGTGATAATCTGGTTTACAAATTGGTTGAGTCCATGTACGGACTTAAGCAGGATCCATAAGCCTGGTATATTAAAAATGATCAGCATCTCCAAGATTTGGGATTTAGAACAATGGAGGTCATGCTGAAGTTATTAGTCAATGTTTGAATCTTCACCGATCGATGAATCAATCTACAGACAACTAGTGGGCAGCCTGATATATCTTACATCTTACATTTGCACAAATGGATCTACGTTTTTCTATTAATGGTCTTTCTCGGCTTTTTTCAACCGAAGCTCATACAATGGACAGCAGAAAAACGTCAAAGTACTGCAGATTTCAAATTGATGTCCGAGGAGGAGCCTGCAAATTGACTGATTATGCCCCTTTGTCCCATTCTCTTTGTAAAATGTTAGGACAAACTTGCAGTAGTTTCCAGTTTAGTTATTAAGGGGGGGTATTAAAGATATTAAACATTAACTAAATAAATATTGGTTAATGTAATTCAGTTATAAGTGTATAACTACCTCACATGATATGTAACTTCTTTTTATGGTCAATAAAAAACGGACATGCACGAGATGTTAGTGTGTTGTATCCCTTCCGTTTCTCTTCACTCTCTCTCTCTCTTACTAACATACACCTTTTCTTAAGATCCTAGGATCCCCACTTTTTGTTCAACAAAGATGACATAGCAGATCTATGTCTTATTCTGTCATAAAGGTCATTTATTTTGGAGCAGTAGAAAGGTTTACCATTGCTCCAATGCCAATCTCTCCATTATGGTCTTGACTCTTCCAGTTTGAAGGGAGTTTGAACCTTCTAGATTCCAGGACCAAAGCATACACCTCTTCTTAAGATCCTGGGATCCCCACTTTTTATTCAACAGATATGAGATAGCAAACCTATTACTTATTCTGTCATAAAGGTCATTTCTTTTGTAGCAGCGGATCAGTTTCCCCTTGCTATGATGCCAATCTCCCCATTATGGCCTCAACTCCTCTATTTGTATTTTATGGAAGCAATCTGGAAGGAACAATTTACAAAACTCCAGATATATGGGCTTTATCTATACCTGCTAATATTTGAGTACGTTTCACCAACCCCTCTCTTTCAAACTATATTTTGGCCCTTTGTCCCATCAGTGTCTGCAGTGACAAACTCCCTTGTTGACAGCTTCCAACTTGGTAAAAGCTTGTGATTCCCTCCAACTAATATCTTGATGAGGGGAAAATTCCGAATAAGTCTTGTAGCTAAATCTCTAGCATCAAACAAAGCCTCATGATCCCAATCAAATATTCCAAAAAATAATTTCCAGTGTACCAAATTCTTTTGTAGATCACTGACCTGCTAATCTAAATGAAGTTACCCACCAAGTACAACACACATATTGAGACAACCTTTATAGAATTACGTGTGATGCTATAGTGACCCTCTTTATCTGACTAACATAGGCCAAGAAGCCTTACGATTCACAACTCAAACCATATAGTTTTTGGCTCAGCATACGTGTTTCTTTAGGCAGGGCACATTTCCAAAGATGCCGAAGTGCAGCCCTTTGGTACCTACTTGAACTTTGCATAAGAAATTTCTAAGCATTAGTTCTAACGCTTTGAACCATGCTCTGGAAGGGAAAAGGTATGCTGAATAGAACCTATAAGTTGGACAAAAATCTTGTCAGCTACCATCAGTTTCCCTGCTACAGAAAGGTCTTTATAGCCGTGTTCCACATGTTCTCAAACTTATACAGGACCCGCCTCAGTTTATCATCATGAGAAACTTCATTCACAAAATAAAACTTGCATCCTTCCAACCAGATCATTTGAGCATTGCCTAAGCAATATCCCCACATGATGTCTATTAAATTTGTTTCCATATAGCAACACCGGGTCAATGGATCCTCTCCCTATCAGAAATGAAGTGATACAGCCAATGTGCTATATCACATACAGCCCCACCATGTCCTTCATGACTAGTTGATAACAAATCTCTGAGCCAATAGTTGTCCATCAGCACCCAAAGCCAAGAGCCTGAAATTTCAACTTCTTGGGGACAAAGAAAATCTGGGCCAGAGGCTAAAAACAACTGACATGATTAGGGTCTGCATTGTTGACCCTGATGCTCCCCTCACACTTGGAGACATCAAATCAATACTTGCAACAAACTTTCATGATAAAGTTTGTCCAAAGAACAACATATATTTAACAAATGAATCATTATAATAAGGTAGATATATTTACTGATGATTTTACGTGAAGAATAATTTGCATAAATAGAAGATATCAGGCTAATATCTTAATGACACATTGACAATATAATTTGGTGACCTTTCAGTCAGCTCAAAGAGCAATCTAATCTTATATATATTTCATTCTCGCCCATAATTGGGTGTTTTTTGGCATAAAAACCCTAACAAGCAATGTGCCTAAATGTGAATGAAGTGTACCGTGGCTATATATAACAAGAAGATTAAAAAAAAGAAGTTAAGGAGCGGCAGACTTGGACGCCAGCTTTTTCCTCTGATGGCAAAAAGTTCCAAGGCATAAAGAATCGTCTTCATGTGCCCCCAATGTTATGACATGGTGGGCAAGCCACACTATAATCTACCATACAATATATGAGGTGGTCATGACTGTTAAAGGTCGACCTTAAGAGGGGCATCTTGTGAGGGATTTACAATATCCATAGTACTTTTCTGGAATGATGCAGGGAGCACCATATATATTGCATAGCTTGATGACCATGTGACCTTAGAGTTGAGTCAGTTGCACTGAATAGTAACTCTTAAAAAGTGTTGCTTATGTTTATGGCAGGAAGTAGAGAGTGATAACAATATAAAGTAGAACAAATAGAAAGCACTAAGGATGTGGTTGCAACCCTAAGTCGTCAAAAGAATAAGTAAACGAAAAGCAACAAAAGGAAATATCATTGTGATGAATCTATGTTTTCTCAATCCCAGAAAACTGGCTTGCATAGAAGCAAAAGCATAAGATAAATATGTAACAAAGACCTGTTCAAAATCAATAGTATCACTACAACAAGAAATTTTATTCACATCCATAGACTGTCTTCATAAATAAATAGCTGTAATACGTGTTCTTGTAGACAATTGGTAGCAACTTCTTAAGGTTGGTTGAGCGGTTGACACTACTACTAACCATTTTATCTTAAGATTAAAAAGTTGTTGCACGAAGGGGTAGGAGTGCTTGTATTAGGTCCTTCTTATACTGCATGAATTGTACTAAGTTATATCTTTTGTTAGTGAGAAGCTATTTGTTGTTGTCATTCTTGTCTATACATGTGTATGTTATATTACTTGTAACCGTCTTGGAAATGTAGCTTCTCTATAAACTTTTTGGCACCGTTGCCTTAAAAGAATTGATGGGTCGAATAAAATTAGTTCAGTCATTGCCTTATAAGAAATGATTAGTCAAATTAAATTAGTTCTGGAAGTAAATGTCAACCAACAACCCTATTGACGGTGATGCACATGATGGCGAACGAATGGATCAACTAGTTCAAGAAGCAATTGAAACCAACCAAAAAAAGAATGATCTCACAAAGGACTTCTAAACACTTGTGAGATATTTATGTATGTGAGCATGTCAAAGATGAATCCGAAAGGACCCACATACCAACAGAAACTATCTTGGATAATTTGGCTATAATTGAAGAAGTGGAACAACTGCTTGACCAATTACCCAGATTCCTAGCTAGGCAATATATTGCTTTACAAGATCTTTTGGCCGAACATGACAGACAAAAGAGACAAAAAACATTACAATGATACGCTAAAAGGTGTCGGCGTGAAGAAGAACAATTAGAAGACCACTGTTGAACCAAAAGGCATCAATGCCATTGTGCCTGAACAAAGGTAGAAGAAAAAGGTATTGCGGTACAGAAGAAGAAGGCATTGTGAAGTGGTTTCCCCTTCCGCGTGTCACCGTGCAGAATAACCATCCAAAAACCAACATCAAATCCAATGGCATGAACTAAGGCAAGAGAAAAAGGCTTGTGGTATAGGAGTAGACCAAGAAATTCAACAATCTACAAGACAAAGGTGGCATGAAGCAGCCACACACACGAAATCGTGAAGACTAGAACATGATTCTAGAGGAAGCATTTGCTGAAGCCAAATCGTGAGCTAAGGTCAGAGCCGGAATCAAGTAAGGGTTCATCTGGTACTAGATCACTGTACACCACTCATGAACGCACAGTAGGTGGAGATTGTTAGGAGGTTTCCCCTTCCAATGGAAACAAGTGTTGATCTTTTCGACCAAATACAATTGATAAGACCATATGAATCAATGTCAAATTCAACCCAGCCCCCTCGTTCCAAGGAAAATATGTGGTCTAAAGTAGAGTTGATTAGCAAAGGAGCAATATGAAGCAAAGTTTGATAATGAGGAAGAATGGGCTACTTTTAAAACAAATATTAGCAAAATAGACTTTATTGAGGATGTTGCGCTAAGCACACCTCATCAATCGGAACCACACATTGAAGGGAGTAGCAAAGGTGAGGGGTTTAACGGCAGACAAGAGAGTGAACAAATTTCAATCAAAGGAAGGGTCAAGCATAGTTACATGTCCGTAAGTGCGGAGGAATATCTAGAGTAATCCTTTTTAAGGAGGAAAATTGTATTCAAAGAGCCACGTCAAAAACCTATAATCAAAACAATGATTACACTAACTCCATCGCCTGAAAAACAAAAACAATTGAAATTCATCGATGATGGATTTAAAGATCTAGTACGACACTATAGATGAATGGCTATGGTTGCAGTGTTTCCCATCCATGCTTTGAGGGGTGGCCATCGACTAGTACTCAGATGCACCAACCACAGAAAAGACCTTATGGAACAAACACAAGAAAGCCTTGAAGAAGAAATTCACACTCCTAACGACAATGAAATTTTGGCCGAAATCTATAATACTTGTTTAGGTAAGAATGATAATATTTGAGCCTACAATAGGAGACTTAAGGAACTATTGGGAAAGCTAGAAAAAAAACCAATAGACGGGTTGAAGAAAAGATGGTTCATCAAAGGATTGATACCCTCGTTGCAAAACAAGATGGTGGTTCCGCCCTCTTCTTGCGATGATGATTATAACAAAGCCATGGACATAGAGAGCAAAAATAAAGCATCTTCTCACTCAAGGAGGAAAAATGAAGATGAGGATTTTCATTCTAGTGATAGTGAACAGGGATTGGTCAAGGCTTTTTTAGAAGGACATACATTGTATGATGAGGGAGTTGAAAAAAGATGTCGAGCAGGGAAAGGACCTTTGGTGCATGAGCTACATAATAGAAGCACACACTAGAGCAAATTGTTTGAAGAAGATTTTCTGCGAGATATGCCAAGTAATGGGACATGCAATTAAAGACTATCTGTTCAATTTTGAAAATAACAGTGCCCAAGATCTCTTCACTCAAAGGGAGCTAGAGAAACCACCCCAACGAAGTTTCAAAGGAGCAAGGGTGTACCACCGAACGCATGGTGGGTATAGAAAACACGAAACATAAAGACACCAAAATAATATGAGGGTAGTGAAAGTCAAATTAGTATGGTGAGGAAGGCCAACCAATGATCTAGTGTCAAAAATGCAACAGGTGGGACCACTTTTTGAGAGATTGTCCTATTAATCAAACGAACACCGGGCTTCTATGCAAATGGTGTGGGATGGGAGAATATAATGATGGGAATTGTCCTAAACAAGCAAACATATTTGCTATATAGTATATTCGAGAACTACGATTTGCTGTGACTATGCAAGGCACAAACCATAGAATGAAGCCAAGAACATGCCTAGTATACAAAGGTGTAGAATTAGGGTATGGACCAATAGTCGAGCCTCCAATGTTAGGTGCTCCTAGCAATGAATGTGGCCCAACAACCAATAGTTGTTAACTTGGATATTCTAAGGCTACAATTTGACAAATAATATCTTGGACAGTGGTTCAAGGGTTAACATGCTTCTAGAAAAGACTTGAAAGAGTCCTAGGAAGCCAACTATGTGGCCTCTAAAATTCCAACTGGTCAAAGCTAATCAACATTGCATTAAAGTATTGGGTGTCCTAATGGAACAAAAGCCAATTATTGGAATCAAACAATTTTTGTTAAATGTTGTGGCTATCTTCTTAAAAAATGGCATATGATGCATTGATAGGTCGGGGATGGCTAATAGTTGTCAAAGTTGACCACAACTTGGAAAAGAATATCATTTCCATTGAAATAAAAAAGCAAAAATTTCATCATAGATTTAAAAACCAAGCAATTAGTGGGGAAGCAGCTTCATCAGACTAACTTTGAAGAAGATTTCCTAAAGGATGGGAATCGAGATATGATGAAGCCAAATGATGAGGCGGTTCTAGAATTACAATCGTGCTATGCAAATGAAACAACCTCCCTCAATAGACTTTCCATTGGCAAATGAAAGATTACGAGGTATTTCAACCAAACTGCAATTATGTGGAGATTTTGGAAATCTCAAAAAGTAAGGGACCACGGTTGGATGATTGGAGAAGTCCTAACCTAAGTGAACCTTCAACCTCATACTCCATGTACCCCCTTGAGTTTACAAAATATAAAATCGGGGATGCAAAAGTGAATGAGAAACCCGCTCACCAGTTCCAAGGTGTAGAGGATATGAAGTATAATGAACATACCACTATTACAGTAAACTTGGGAACAAAAAAATCACAAAATGATTCTATTAGGAGATGATTAGAACCCCATATTAAAAGAAGAAGTGTTTCAAATATTTAAGGACCATAAGGAAGTGTATGCTTGAACGAATAAAGACTTGAAAGCGCCCCCCCCCCAAAATGTGTGTGCATCAAATTCCCCTTGTACCGAGAGCAAGTCCAATAAGAAGCAAAGCTTATATGTTAAAATAAAATGATGCAACTAAAGCCCACGAAAAATCGGAAAGATGTTGGAGGCCAGAATAAACTTCAAAGTAGAGACAAGTGAATGGGTATCCCCTGTAGTGATCAATTTAAAGAAAGAATATGCAAACATAAGAATATGCGTGGACTTTCGAAGTCTTAACGCAATCACCATGCAGGACCCATTTCCAATCCCATACACAGATTTTATACTAGAGGAAGTGGCTGGTCATGAGAATTACTCAATCATGGATGGGTTCTCTGAGTATAATCAGATCAACATAGCCAAAGAAGACAAAATGAAAACCATCTTTATAGTGGAAAACAAAGCCTATGCATACACCATAATGTTTATAGAGAAACTAAACTTCTAGGATAGTTGCAAGTGCAGTTTACATGCTCAACGTATTCGCAAATAATCACAGAATTTTCCTTTGGGCGAGTTTTTTCAACTTATACTCGCGATTCCACTATTGCCGAGTTTTGATGAGTTATATGCAAGTACTCCACAATTTCTGAGCATGGTCTCGCCATACATGGGAAAAATGCAGTTTGACAATCAAAACGTAGAATTTTCTTCTTTGTAAGCCCCACGCCCCCACACATTCTAATCACACAGCATATGAGCATTCTTTGAACCAATTGGAGGGACTTTATAGCGAATTTGTAGAGCAAACTTGAGGAATTTAAATTTCAATGTTAGTTCTTTTTTTCTTTTTTCCTTTTTTGCTTTTTTCCAAGCTTGTAAATTCTTTCTAAAATGTTAATTTTAGGTTGCAAAACATTATTTATAAATGTACATGCATTCCTTTCAATTCCCATAAATTTTATTCGTGATTTAAACTAGTTTTTCATAATTATGAACTAGGTTTTTTTCTTGTGCATGGGGTTTACAACTCTACAATTTTGTTTTTTTAAATGTTGTTTTTGGTCTTTTTTTTTTTACATAAGGTTTACATTTACAACTTTACAATTTAGTTTATTTTTAAATGCTTTTTAATTTTTTTTGTATTTGAACAAACTACATGTTAGCATACAATGGAATCCAATTCCGCATCAGCCGCAGCATCAACAAATGGAAGTTGTCCCACTAGAAGTTGTACCGCCGCTTGAAAATATGTCGTAAATGCATAGTTACCAGGTTCGGCCAGATTTGTATGAAATCCAGTTCGAACCGTATTTTTTGAAGCAACCTAATAAATCCGGTCCGAGTGTGCTTTACATGTTCTGCTCAAAGCATGTGCCATAACTTTCATTCTGTGGCTCCGTTTCTGGAGTCGTTTTCTCTAAAAGTGCATATTTTCTCGAGCTCTACACATTGATGGCAAATATTTTTCTTATTTTCAATAAAATCCATTTTTGCACCTTTTTGGACCAAGCAACTTCTTGCAATCTTCTGAAAGAATCATGAGCTTTGATTGCCTGTAGACAGATTAGTAATTAAAAATACTAGATAGCTTTCCAAAACTCAGTGAGTATTCTCCCGTGCTCGGACTAATCGTCCCACCTACCAGTTTTTTTTTTAGGGTCTGCCGAGTATTTGCCGAGTGCGAGTATTCCAACTATCACTATATACATGAGCAAACTTTGCATATTTTGTGTGTAATTGTTGGAATCATGGTTTCTAATTTTTCAAATATATTGTTTTCTTTAAAAATGTAATTTTTATGTGTTTTTTAGTAAACCGGTTCATAGAGTTTGAACCGGTCCGGTACCGGTTTCCGGTCTGGTCCCAACCCTCGACCGGTTTCGAGTCCGGTTCCGATTGTTGGATGAGAAGACATTAGCTGAGGACAATCAGTTGTTACGCTAACATTTTCATAGTGTTCTTTTGACATTATAGGGGTAGCAATATGGCAAAGATCATGGCTCATATCAGTCCAAGGGGTTGCAGTGGATCCCAAGACACATGAAGATCATACAAATTTAGACTAAACATAAAACTCTCAAACGTCACATGAGGGTTTCTAGGGTCTGGAAACATAGCTATTACACAAATTTCGTTGCAAGATACTAGGTGGTACAAGTTTGTAGGTCCCTCGATTGCCATGCTATGGAAAAGCATGCTGAGAATTTCTTGTATTAAATGAACCCTCCCTGGAACGTGTGCTTTTAGACTCGTATTTAAACAAGCCATTTGATGATACCACCTCGGTAGTTGCAAGGAAAGTGGTACAAGGCACCCTCTCGAAGAGACTCTAAGTGGGAGGTTACGCCTGAATGATGTTGCAAATGAAAAGCCGGTATTGGAAAAACAAAAAAAGCAATGGTGAGAGCTATAATGCATCATTCTACTACCAATGGCTGAATGGCAGGGAAAGAATCACACTGGCGTCAAATCTTTAGCTATATGAAAATGGTGAGATGCTAGCCATTTAAGTCCATCGTAGTAATATTACCTGGGGAATCGAAGATCTATTGGGCACTATGTTGTCTACCCGACGGCCAAAAGGTGATCATCCCACCGTGAAGTATTTCACTAAGTACAATGAGCATAAAGTAACTAAAAGCAACATAAAGTGAGTAATTACTAAGCTCTTCGGATAATGACCAATTATTCTGACTTAATAGAGGAAGTGCAAAGATAAATGTGGAGGCAAATGCTTTATTGTGCAAATTTCTAAGAGTAGGGGATCTTTTGTGCCATATGTTTTGCAAATATCATAAGAAAATAGGGGTCATAAAAGTAAGCATTATTCTTCCACAGGGGGTCAATCCACGACAATATCGCCAGGAAACAATAATGTATCTCAGATATATATAGGGATACAAGAGGGCCATAATAATTTTGTATTCACCATCATGAGAAGTACGACTAAAGTCTATAAGAATCAACCATCCCTCAGAGCATCACCAATGCAGCTTAGATTGGATTAGCCAGATTTTCCCTTGAGTTGACTGGTGCCTGGCTAGTCACACGTAGAGGATCATGCCAAAGATGTGGCTTTACTACAATCACCCCCAAATTTTTTGCCTCTACACTTGAAGCTCTGAGCTTTTGCATAACCTCTAACACCACAGGATGAGGTCAACATCTGTCGCATTTGGCACATGTGGACAAAAACCCTCAATGAGCATCTGACAGGACATTTCCACACAGCCTGTTCCATTGTGTCGGTCACAGATTTTCATTAATGCCTAGAGAAGGTTTCCTGCACCAAGAGATGACATGGATATCTGTGCACTCGTCTCTATTAACGGTGTCCCTATACCTCTGTAGCTAGCAAGATGCCTTTCGCACAATGTCTTTACAGGAACTTGCCGACTCTCTGACTACCACTTTGATACTAGTATTCAGCCATCACATCCGCATATGTCAGAGCTAAGATGCCATATAGGATCTCATGATATGTTATCCTTGATCGTCCCGTGCCAATCATCATCGGTCTGCTCTACAAAAATAAACAACCCACACATCCTATTAACAATATGGTCAACATTTATTCAAAACTCACAATCTATGTGTAATGCCGCCGTTTCTGAAGACCCTTAGCCTATGCGTCCCCGTGGGCTTCGGATGTGCAAGGGGAACATTTTTTAAATAATTAAATATTATTGCCTGGAGCAATAATTATTTAATCTCGAGATGCAATGGTTAGCAGTTGCTTACCAATTGTCTATGAGAACATGAATTACAATTATTTATTTATAAAGACAATCTACCCCATCAACAAATGAACATTAGTAGTTGACCATACAAGTAAAATCTACCATGTGAACAAAGGGTTTACAGTATTGATACAAAACTGTCTTAGATGAGAAACATAGAATAAGTGTCCACTAAAACTGAAATTTATATATTACAGCAGCCAAATGCAAGTATACCATTATAGCTTTACACATCCAACTAGAAAAAACTACAGCCCAATACACCTGCAATGCACTAGAACTCGTGCAGGTCATTCCAATGACTGGAAAATAACACTCGTATGGAGTAACAAAGATACTGAAAAATGTGTATTTATGCTACATAACTATACACGTGCACACACACACACACACTAGTCAAAGAAGAGATGCCATGCAATGAAATTTTTGTCCAAACATTCTAGGGGCTAAACATAAAGCTAAAAAATAGTTGATATCACTGAGGATGCAAATTATAAAAGAGAAATACAGAAGTTGCATGCCCACTTCTTAGTAGATAGGATAAAGCCTCCAATGTAGTAATCTAAGGAATCCTTGAAGAGCGTACCCCAGCTTGAAATATGAAGAATTTTAATTCTCAAAAGATATTTGTATACAAGATATCTACCTGATCCTGAGAGTTGAATGAGCAGCAATTTACAAAGTCATAGTGACCATGAAATGTCGAGCAAAGGCTGCCACTCCAAACATCATACGCCTGGAAGGATGCATGATTTATAGCTGTCAACTTTCTAGGTCTTGCTACTTAATCTTTGACTCAAAGAAAAGAAAAAGCTACAACTACAAAATTACATAGACTACTAGTACTACCTTTATAGATGTCAAACATGGAACAAAGACAAGTGATGAGTTAGGAGTAACAGCTAGTTGGATAGCTTTACTTGTTCTTAATCGCGTAGTCTCATAGTTTACTAATGTGTTGCAACCAGATTCAACATCCCATAACCTTAATCTTGAATCCATACCTACAAAAGTTGCACAGAGAGATCTTACTAATACTGAGAAAACAGGCCATATATATGTTTAATCAAATACTAGATTCTCATTTTAAAATGGCAAAAGAAAACCAACAAATTCATAAAGTTTAATAGGCCAAAGAACCGATGCCTACCAATAGTCGATTTGGTAAATTTATCTAATTCATAAAGAAGCAAGAAATGTAAACTACCAGAAAACAGAAAGGGAGAAGAATCAAAACACGTTCTAATTGTATTAGATGCAAGAAATGTTAACTACAAGAAAAAAGAATCAAAACACTTTATACTTGTTCTTTGTCTGTTGATAAATATCAAACCATCAATTCGAGAACATCAGCAAAATGCAAAAAACAGGCATCGATGTAATGTTACAAATTTTGCAGATAATGATACAACCGACCATATTTGATTGAATTATTGAATGGACATAAGTGAACTACATATTTAAATTGATTCGAGTCAAGAAATACAAAGCTCATTCAACAAACATGCTTCAAGAATAAACATCACCAATGAGATGTTAATATTATTTTTCCAAGAATGCTGATTGAACTATTTAACAAAGGGAACCTAAGTGGGAACCACACCAAACCATGGTGCTTACAAACCTAAGAATTACCCACTGAGTTTGAATCTAGGCATCCTCACAGTAAGCACCCAAACATACCCTCCTGCTCACATCTGACTAACTGATAGAATTATACTATCATACTGAATTCTAAACAGTACCAAGGAGCCCACTAAGGTGGACGATCAAATCAAAGTAACTACCAATGAGTGCTCACAAACCTACAAATTACTCACTGAGCTTGAATCTTCTAGGCATCCTCACAGTAAGCGCCCAAACATACCATCCTGCTCACATCTGACAGACTGATAGAATTATACTATCATACTGAATGCTTAAAAGTACCAAGGAGCCCACTAAGGTGCTAACTACTAAGAACTCAACATAGACAATCAAATCAGAATAACTACCAATGAGTTAACAGTAAAACCTTCCGTGTACTGGTTAGAGGTAAGCCATTGGATTCACCCCATTCAACAAAAGCATTAGAACGAATTACAACACGAATAGCTACTAAGTATTACAATTGCATTAGTCGATATATTAACTCCTTGCTATCTACAATCCAATCTCCCTTTTTCTGAACCATTATCTCTAGTTACCTCTTCCTCTTCTAGAGTGTATCCTCATCTTCTTTAGATGTTTCTTTGTTGTTCAAAGGTTTATCAGACCTGCATTATCTCTATGGTACTTAACCAGGATAGTAACTCCTTGTAAGATATAGAGATTCCATGTATGGTTTCCTGCAGTGGGATGGTACTTGTTTTTCTTAACTTGATTTTATATCATTTTTTTAAATATGCACCTCAAACTCAGAACGTTTCTATAACTCTAAGCTATTTGAAAAAACAGAAAAGCCAATGCAGCCTTCAAGGAAAGAAAAATTAGCACCCAAACTCTTTTTTCTTTGTCACAGGAGTGGGATCCTTATAGTAAATGCAAAATATAGAAATGCCATCATTGTGATATAGGCGTCCCTTCTGTCTCTATGGTGCAGTGCTTTAACAGCCTAATGGAAAATATTGCCTCAACGTTTGGTAGAGGACTGAAATGACCAGTTACTTACAAAAATGGCCCACATGTCAGTTGGGGATGGGAAACAACTGAACGGGGGATTAGCATTGCATATCATTTGAGGATGTTATTACACAAACAATATAATTCATTGGTACTCAAAAGTGCTTTAGCAAAGGCAATGCCAATATTAAAGCGGGTACCAAAACAGTACTCAAAAGTCCTCTAGCAAAGGCAATGCCAATACTAAAGCAGTACCAAAACGGTACACAAAAGTGCTTTAGCAAAGGCAATGCCTGTACTAAAGTAGCACCAGAACAAGTGAAAAAAAAAGGACAACAATAGTTATTGTTTAATTGCTTGGTACTTCACAACTTTCAAGGAAGAACATATAAATCACCTATAAGATTCTACCCTGGGATGTCTCCAGGAGTAGGAGGTTTGTGTAATTCCATTTCAGCAATGAACTATAGGCAACGACAGCAGTTTTAATTGTCAAATCATATGGCACAAAAAGATGTGTATAAAATACAAAGGCAGCCAACGAATAATGCCATAATAGAAACGTCCTACATGATGACTGAAATTGTGCAAATTACTGGTGAAATGGTTGGCTCTTTCTACAGTAAAATTCTCCTGCAGCTAATGCCCAAAAGAGTCTCCTTGAGGGGAAGCGCACAGTTGAGTATACAGTAAAAAGGCGGTACTTATTGTTTTCTACATCAGTTCTTAATAAGATTCATCCCACAACATTCTCCTATGGAAATCTTAAAACTAGGCTCATCCCAAACTTCACTAAAGATAAGGAATCGCAGTATGGAACCATCACTATGTTGAGCACATTAATCGTAAAGGAAACATTGAGTTCATGACGAGATACTAATTACAGAAGGCTCTCAAATTACTCATTCTACGTCAAGATACCCACTACACAAGGTAGAAAAGCTATACATTTAGGTCGATACGTAAGATTTACTGTTCTCGTTGAGTTTAAGAATACTTAACAATAAACTTTTGGAGGGGCGATGCCCAACAAGAGAACATAAGTGTGACGCACTCCACGCAAGGTCACACAAGGTAGTGGCGTGGCCTCAACATGAGCCACTCAAACTAAGTCACAGGGATAAATATAATGGGCAGTTGGACTCATTTTAAGTCCCATTTTGAAATACATCAAGTTAAACAAATTTGTGCAATTAAAACAATCAATTTCTCATTAAATTTCAGATTTAGTATTCTAGTCAAGATTTAATTATAAGCACGCCATAAGAGGAAAGTCTTTGGAAGACTATCAATTTCAATTCATTTTACTAAAATTTGCTACATTGTATCTTTTTCATCATCCAACAAATACAATGCCAACAATGACCAGAATAACCCTAATTCACCTAGATATACACATTTATACAAGTACGTAATATTACAATCTCAATCTCTCTTCACATGGTGATACAAGTACGACTACAAAAATACATCACAATAACAACTCAGTTCCTCTTTCAAAGTAAAAAACACAAGTTGGAATTCAAAAGTGAATACAAATATTTGAGTCACCATTTATTGTATTTTTGTCGCAATACCTGCAAAACCTGCAACATCGTGGATCAGCTCAAGGTTGGCATGGGTTTCACACTTCCTAACTAACAACAATATCATACATTGAACTTTTCCAAAGAGGGAGAATAATCACTAAAATCACTCATTAGGGTTTCAAAAATCCTTCAGCACATTTAGAGTTTAGACAGAGAGAAATGAACAACTTCACACAATTTCATATTTCATTTACATTTCCAAGTTTTAGAGAGGGAAAGAAATATCGTTATTCACACAATCACAATTTTTAGTTGTCATTTCAAAACGGGTTCAGAGAGATATACGTACTAACAAACATTTCCTGAATGCTGATTCTCAAACCCAAAAAGGTTAGTCTCTTGGGGTTCAAAATTGAGTCAAATTGACTTAGGAAGGGCATAAGGCCAAAGCAGCTGAAATGACCACAGAATGACCTCTAAAATAGGTCTCCAGGTGTGCAAACATAAAAATTGTCACTTCTAACCCCTTCTCCTATATGGTGAGAGCACCAAGCTTTAAGCCTTCAATCTGACAAGAAAGCTTCCATGCAATCTCACAAACCCAACACCCAACAAATGATTATTTTATTCTTTGAATCCTGACTGCATCATTCGACAAGAATGCCTATTAAATAGGCTTTACAAAGATGTTATATAATTAACAACCTCATATTTGTCAAACTAATTTATTTCGAACAAATTCATACAGAGCACCAAGTTTGTCATACAAGGGACGAACTTGGTTGCAACAAATTAACAATATAACTCCCTATAACATGCTTACCAAGTGTGAACACAAACTAGGTTAGGATAGAAATTGACTTGAACTATTTCCTAATATACCACTAGTGTGAACACAACTCTAACACCCTCCCTTAAGCGAAGGTGTAGAGAGAAAAAACATGAAAGTGGGTCCCAGCTACTAGGCCTGATAAGGTACCCATCTACAAACATGGAAAAAAGGAAGGACTCAACCAAAATCCCCCCAAGTACAACTTCCTTCACCCCAAGCAACGCTCGCAAATGAAGGTAACAAGGAGAAGCCAAGGGCTTAGTGAAGATGTCAGCAACCTGTTCAACTGTAGGAACGAACTCCAAGTGAATAACTCTATCTTGGACCTGCTACTGAATGAAGTGCATGTGAATCTCTATATGCTTGGTGTGTTGATGCTCAATCGGGTTGCATGTGCAATTTCAATAGCACTCTGGTTATCACACCAAATCAATGTGGGAGCCTGTTGTGGAAATCCAAACTCACCAAGTAACTGTCGAAGCCAGAGAGCCTCATGTCCAACCTTAACAATACCTTTGTACTCTGCCTCAGTCAATGACAATGCAACTGTAGTTTGTTTCTTGCATGCCCATGCAACAGGACCAGAGCCAAGGTGAAAGACAAATCCAGAAGTAGATCGGCAGGTATCAACACATCCACCCCAATCCGAGTCTGTGAATCCCTCAATGTCAGAAGATCCTTGTGGTGTGTACTGAATGCCAAAATTCAATGTGCCCCAAATACAGTACAAAATATGCTTGGATGCTAGGCTATGAACTCCGATGAGGCTCATGATAGAATCAAGAGACAAGGTTTACAACAAAAGTAATATCAGGGCGAGTTTGTGTCAGATATAAAAGACTGCCTACTAATTGTCTATACAAAGTGGCATCTACCAACTTAGTTTTGCAATCAATAGTCAACTCAATACTTGACTGATATGGTGTGGGAGAAGGTTTGCAACCAGCCATGCCAAAACGATGAAGAAGATCTGTGGAATACTTATGTTGTCCAATAGAAATACCTTCAGGAGACTGATGAACCTGGAGGCCTAGAAAATAGTGCAGAAGTCCCATGTCTGTCATGTCAAATCTTTCCATCAACTTGTGATTTATGGCTTGAAGCAAAGGAGTTTGAGCTACTTGTGAGAATGGGGTCATCAACATACAACACCAATATCAAAAGATCCTCACCTTGCTTCAGGATGTAAACATTGTGATCAAATTCACAACGATAGAAGCCAAAACTCAGCAGAAAGCTATCCATCTTCTCATACCAAGCTCGAGGAGCTTGTTTGAGCCCATAAAGAGAATGATGAAGTCTGCATACCATGGAAGAGTCTTGCACAAAGCCCTGAGGCTGCTCCATATAGATCTCCTCTTGGAGATCACCATGCAGGAAGGCACTCTTCACGTCCATCTGATAGACTGGCCACCGATGTGATGCAGTGAGGGAGAGAACAAGGCGAATAGAATCCATCTTTGCAACTAGAGCAAAAGTCTCAGAGTAATCCACCCCTTCGACTTGTGAGAACCCCTTAGCTACAAGATAGGCCTTGTGCTTATCTACAAAACCATCTGCTGCATATTTGGTCTTATAGACCCATTTACAACGCACAAGTTTTCTTCCCTTAGGAAGAGGCACTAACTCCCATGTGTTATTCTTCATGAGTGAAGAATACTCATCTTGCATAGCAACTTCCCACTCAGGTTTACCCGTCACCTCAGAAAACAATACTAGATCAGTAGAAATTGCTTGGCTCATAAGAGCAGTACCAGAAGTCTCAGACCAAGTGCGACGAGGATCAGAAGGATCACCAACCAAAGAACCAATTGCTTGCAAAGTAGATTTTGCCCACTTGGGAATGTTTTGTGCAGGAGGAGGCGGAGCAAGATCATCAGGTGTGTCGTCATCAAAATCAAAAAGTATACCCTCCCTATCAAGAGGAGGTGAAGACAATGATGGAAAAGGCTTAAAAGTTGGCTCCACAGAAAATGAAATTCTCATCAACTCTAACATCTCGTCGAAACAAGACATCATGTGTGATGGGATCAAAGAGGCATATGCCTTCACATCCTCGCAATGACCAACAAAAATGAGCTCTTGGCTCTTCTTCTCCATAGATTTGCACTTATCATCAGGAACAAACACAAATGCCTTACTTTCGAAGACACGAAATCCAGAAACATCTCAGGTTTCTCACCTGACCAAGCTTCTTCAAGAGTCTTGTCTATGAACTCTTGCCTTGTGGGGAATGCAATTCTATGTAATTTGCACAATTTATTGCTTCAGCCCAGAACTGAGGTGCCAAGTCCTTGGACTATATCATGCAATTTGCCATTTCCTTGAGTGTTCTATTTTTCCGTTCAGCTACTCCATTCTCCTGAGGGGTGTAAGGTACTATGTATTGATGCAAAATACCATGATCAATACAAAAATCCTTGAAAAACATTACTTAAATATTCCCCCATTGTCTATGTGGAGCTTTGTTAGTGAAAATCCTAATTGCTTCTCAACAAAAGCCTTGAAGGCCTTGAAGTTCTCAAATACTTCACTTTTATACTGCAAAAAATACACCCAAGTCCTCTGAGTGAAATCATCAATGAAAGCTAGTACATATTTTGCACCAGAAAATGACCTAGTGGGAAAAGTCATCAAATCACTATGTACTAACTCAAGTGGAGCCTTAGCTCTTGAAGCTTGTCCCTTTGGAAAGGGATCTTGATGTTGTTTTCCAAGCATGCATCCTGGGCAAACACCATCACAACTGGAGACCTTTGGAAGTCCTTTCACCATTTTTTGTGAGCTTAGCTGTTGCAAATACCTGTAATTCAAGTGACCAAAGCGTTCATGCCATAGTTTGCTCATTGTGTCAGCATGAGCAACAAGTGAAGACCCTGTAGAGGTGTCAAACTTATCAAATACATAAAGGCGTGAATGATGGTCCACCACACCTGCAGCTATATCATCTCGTGGATAAGATAATTCTTTAATTACAACACTTTGTGGAGTGAACTCCATAGTTTTCCTAGAACCAAAATTACAAATATGATAAATTAAAAACAAATTAGATGAAATTTCAGGTACCAAGAGTACATCATTGATGCACCCATTACATTTGCACCGAACCGGAACCCAAAACTTCAACTTTTTGAAGAGTTGCTCGTGATTATCTAAAAGTGTTGTAATTAGAAAGAGAACTCAACAAACCACATGAGTTAAGTAATGAGAAGCACCATAATTAAAAATCCATCTAACACAAAAGAACAAGCCCTAGCAGAAAGAGATTTTCCTTTCCCTATATTTGTGGAGGAAGGAACATCAATTTTATGTCGCTTCAATTTTGTGTCCAATGCGTCTATTCTCATATAGCATTTGTAATCAAAATGATTAGTTTTGTTATAATATGGACAAGGGTCATAAACCTTCTTAATTACCCGTGAAAAACTTTTTAGACTTGCCAAAATTATGAGGTTTAGAGTCTCAATGGTGGTTGGAGAAGGTTGTTTGACTCTGCTGAGGAGGTCCTAACTTAGGTTTTGATTTCCATTTTTCTTTAGAGGAATTTGCCACTAGTGCATGACTTGAGCTAGGTAAGGCATCAAGTGCTCGCAATTTTGTTTGTTCATGAGTAAGCCTTTCACATAATAGCTCAAAAGTAGGCATTTTGAAATTTTCTTCTAAAGCATCCATTGTGGAGTAAAATGTGGATGCAAACACACTATAAGGACCTTTCAATTTAGACAAAATCAAAATTATGCATTCATCATCCTTATCTTTACCACCAGTTTTTAGTTGTGATCTAAGTGACTTGAAATTTAGTAAAAAATTTCAATAGATGGAAAATCAGAGGGCGAACAGGTATTCAACTTTGTATCTAACTAAAGAATCTTGAATTCATTTACTTTGCCAAAGAGCTTTTCAAAAATTTCCCATACCTCTTTCAAATTTTTGGTTTCATCTATGTGAAGCTGCAAACTCTCAAACACATTCAGGTCTATCAATCCAAGTGCTTCATCCTTCTTGCATGTGCAAGCGTACTTATCCTTCTCTAAGATGAGCACAAGAACATTTTCTTGAAACACTCTCCAATAGAAGAAGTTGCACAGAGAAGGTCCTGGGGCATCACTAGTGAGCGAAAAAACTTCCTCCCAACATAATAGGTTATCTTCTTCAAAAGAAATACCCCCTTTCAAATATCTTGTTTTTGAAAAATATACCCTCCTTTAAAAAAAAATCTCCTCCAAAAGGATATTCTTGGTCAATAATGTCCTTCTGTTTAAATAATTTTTTACCCCTTTATAAAAAATAGTTGCATAAAAAGTTATAGGCACTAGAGGTCTTAGACCCATCCACCTCTTGGTAAAGACAAACACCTCACCTAGGTCAAAATTGCTATTCCGCTACCAACTATGCTTCAAGGATACAATACACACACACACGTCTATACCGTTATAACCCTTTAGAAGTTGTCGATTTTGCTATTAAAAGCTTAGCCAGGCTTGAATGCAGCATTGAACCTGCGACCATACTTCCCCAAGCCTTTACCAGAGTCCATATGAACCTGCGACTACGCCACTAAGTGCTTTAAACACCTATGACTGCAAGCTACCTTTTAAACCCTTTGAAAAGTCAGTCATTTCCCTTTTTTTTTAAAGATATAAATGCACAATATCTATATTTATCCACTAGGGACTTTGCAAATTGCTTTGGAACGAGAGATGAGTTTTATAGAGGACTGGTCAGGTGAAACATGGATACCACTGCCGCACTTGGATTGTTGCAATGCTGCTGCCTGACTACTTTGCATAGACAGAGGATGAAGTTACATGCGCTGACCTGAAAAATGAGTAGGTTCGAGTCCTCACGTAAATGAGATATGTGTATTTGTTCCCCCCTCAACACTTCATTTGCCACTTGTTCAACTGGTGGCTAGATAGGATGCAACTGAGGCAATGAAATGAACTATCGAGACTTCCTTGCTAAGATCAGGGGTTATAAACAATAGGTTTGACTTAGACAGGGCCGTGTAAGTCCTCAACCTGGTAGTCAGCAGACAAGTGGATACAGCAAGATATTTGCTTGAATCAAAGCATGAAAACAAATAGTAGCAGTGCAGCGGTGGTTTGTCAAACATAAGTTCATCCAAGTCTTAAATGTTGTCAAAGAATTATAAAAACAATGTCAATGCCAATACTATCCACGCCAATATGGAAACCTGAATGGTACGGCCTGTTTTCACCTCAACACCAAAAAGCACTCATTGTAGATATAGACAATATTGGGCTTCTTCTGCCACTCCATCTCTGATACCATATAGGGATAGCTAAGAGGATCTAGGCAGGAATCTGTGAAGGTTTAAGTCTTCAATCTCACAAGAAAAACTTCCAGGAATCTCATAAACACAGCACCCAGTAAATGATTATTTAATTCTCCAAGTTCCAATTTCATCATTCTACAAGAATGCCTAGTGTGAACACACAACTTTACCATGTTCCGGAGGGAGTTTGTGAAAATTGGGGTTTTGGTTTCAAACATAGCTAGTCAAAGTGGCTCCAAAACAAGCACAAAAAAAGTGCTTTTGTAAACGGTAGAGTGAAACTAACCATGGATTCATAATTCCAACGTGGAAAGGATGAGGTTAGGGTTTATAGGACACGATTTCTCAGTCCACAAGCATTTAATTCAAGTCGATTCCAAAATGGTTTCGTAAAGTTGAGCGGTCACCTCTAGCGACCAGCTCATCAAAGTGGCTCAAAAACCCGTTTCAATTAAGCATAAAATAAAAAGGGTGGGTGTAGTTTAAGGGTTGATCCAATATCTCTTAGTAACAAGGAACATGTTCAAATAATAAAACTGAGAAATGAAAGGTCACAAGCATTTGTCTTGCGTCATTTTCGGAGTGAGATTGTAACTTATAAAGGGTTGTTTAAAGGTTGTAAAATTTTGTTTTCCAAGAGTTCCTCACTCGTGGTTTAGGGGGGCAAGCTGCAAACGCATGGGACATCATGTTTTGTTTTGCATTTAATAAGGTACACATTTAGGTTCCTTACAGTATTTTACCAATGTGTAAGGTGTTTTTGAGGTCGATTTTACTTAGCACAATATTGCATTTTAATAAAGATTGCAAATAAGAGGATTCCAACACTCAATTGATTGCACGCACTCCAGAAAATATTTAGAAGTCTACTCTAATCAAAACAAGAAGGTAAATATGAAAACAACCTAATAGAGAGAGGGAAACCCATGCCTAAGTATATGTGGAGGTGGAATCATAAGTTGAGATGCTCTACACTTAGCTCAAAGCTCCGCCTATGCACCTGCTGCAAACAATGCATGCCATATGACTACATCTCATTGCAGCATTCTACCCAAGCAATCCATGTGCTTTACAAGCATCCAGTAAACCCATCCACACGACCTCCACAAGTTTGATTGGCACGTTGATGGTTTCCTCAATATAGCCAACACAATCCAAAATGTCAACCAAGCACACATAATGGCCCATTTCAAGCAAAAGAAGCATAAGGGTCCCTCGAGAGGAATTGAACCCTCATCCCTTCATATATCAAGTCACTAGCCAAAACTAGTCTTGCTACCTTTCATTCCTGACCTCCCCCATCCTCCAAGTCGCACAGCCACAAGCAAGTAAAAAAATGCAATGAATGCTAAGTGGTCTAGGTATGCTCCCGAGCACCTCATTAGTTCAAAGACTTTAAGAGCATCACCATAGCCACGCCTTGCATATCCAGTCACCATTGCATTTCACAAGGCCACATTTCTTTCAAGCATTTAATCGAACAAACCACATTTCTTTTGTCTGTATACATATCCACACGGACGGGATTTTCATAAAGTAGCCACCGATCTACTTGCCCAATTCTCTGTCAACATCCTCACTGTAAGACAAACCAGCCAAGATGCCAGTCTTTTGCTTTCCACACAACATGAGGCAGGAGGAAGCCTGTAGAGGCAGAACCACTTTGAAACATATCAGCCCCATTTCAAGGCTCTTCTCTTGGCACCAGCTTGGAGCATGTTGTAACAAGTGAGCTGGTTAGGTTCGACCCCCTGTTGGTTTTGTTTGGTGAGACCGTGCCCATGCCTTGAAGCTCCAACATCAACAATGACAAAGGGCGGCAGGCCAGTGCCTTACCAGATATTCCTACAGAGAAAATGACACAAACCTACAACTCTTCAATCGTTATTCCCACTAACAGCAACGCCTAATCTGTGGTACTGGACCTTTGTTCAGCACAATGCAAGCTTAGGGAGGCGCAAACAACAACTCAAATCAGCCTGCCATGGTAGACCAGTCACAAGTTTAGTATGGCCCGAATAACAATCATGTTCATTTCCAAACAAGCGAGCTCCTTACACAGTTCACTCACCAACATACCCACTCGAACAAAGCCTGAGATAAGATGCCAATCTCTTGTTCAGCACAAGCACAAGGTACAAAGGAGTTGTAGAGGAGTTTCGCCCTGCCACTCCCTGCAGAATAATAGACACAAACCCACACTTCGCAAGTCGTTATCCAAGGATGCAGAGATCCTAGGCCCATCCCCAAGCTGCAAGGAGAGCTCGTGTCAAGCTACATGCCCAGCTCCCTCGCCAACATCCTTGTTGTAAGCAAAAATTGACTATGGCGTCAAAACTTTGTTTGGCACAAAGTACATGAGTAGGAAGGCGAACGCAAAGGCAATACAAAGTGAAATGCATCAGCCCTATAACAAACCCGAGCTCCTTGCACACTACTTCAGTGACCACGCTATTGACCACCAATGGATAGAGTCATCCAAAGAACAACCTCCATCCATGGCAATAAAAGTTAAAGGACCTATCATTGGGTTTGAAAGAGGGCTGATGAAAAATCGCATTCATTTCCAAATAAACGAGCTCCTCCCACCACTCACTCACCAACACTCCCAGCCAAGCCCAAGCCATGGTGACAATAGTTTATTCTACCCAAAGCACAAGGTTAGGATGGCACATGCAGAGGCAACAAAATTTTAGAGCCATAGCCTGATTCAATACCCACACTCCTTGTGGGCTACTCTAGTGACTGTGATACAGATTACCAATGAGCAGAGCCATCCTCGAGACAACCTCCACTCGCCGCAATTAGCGTGGAAAGGCCACTCGCAAGTTTGGTAAGGAGTTCCATGCCCTGCCAAGGCCTGCACACTTCATTGCCTGCCAGCGACACTCCACCGCCAGTCCATCCCTCATCAATGCATGTACCAAACACCCAACCACCACCTTCATGCCTCCACCCACCACCTCAACCACATCCATTTATTTATTATTTATATATTATTTATGTATTGTTTATTTATTGTCATATTATGTATTATTTATATCTTTTTTAATAACTATAGACACTTATATTTGCTTCTTATTTGTTTACATTACAGGTCAATTAACTCGTATATAAAGACCTTCGCCAAAACACCAATCAAGGTGCTTGACAAGGCAATTACAATCTTTTGACTTTATTGAAAACTCGCCCAAGCGGAGGTTCAAGTTGGCTTGGCATAGACATGTCATCCCCAAAGAGGCACAAACTTGGATCAATTAACTTGTAACCCACAGTCCATATCAACCCAACCACGGTGGAGAAACATAGGGCACTACAGGATCCAGCACGGCTAGTTGTGAAGCCATCTCGCATTGCAAGTTGATTGCAGAGATGATAGGAGAGAAAATGAAGTCTACAATCATTTACTGTGACAATCAGAGTTGTATCAAACTCTTTGAGAATCCCATCTTTCATTGCCCCTTCAAGCACATTGACATCAGACATCACTTTCTCTGAGACAAAGTTCATAACAGAGCAATTGCTTTAGACTATTTTTTGCCAAATCGGCAGATTGCCGACATTCTATCAAAGCCTCTAGCTAAGGCAAAGTTCGAGATGTTCCAGGAGAGACTGGGATTGGTGGAGAATGCATTCCTCAATAAGAAGGAAAGTTAGATTATGATACTTCAAAACACGTCCTCTACTAGGACGCACATGTGGAACCTTGACGCACTTTGGCAGAGCATACGGTCATAGAGAACAGCAGTCCTATTCTTGGCTGTCCAGATTTAGCAGTTGCTTTTATGTAGTTTGCTTTCCAATTTTAGAAATAGCAGTTGTTTATTTAGCAGTTTACTTTTGTAAAGCTTGACTTTGTCTATTTAAGGGTGCATATCCCTAGGACAAAATTAGGTCAAGGGTTGTTTAAATTTTGGGGCGGATCTAGTTTTAGGATCCAAACTACTTTTAGGGTCTCTTCTTCAGCTATAAAAGATGGCCTAAAGTAAGTGTTTTATTCATTTAGTTTTTCACCCAATGTGAGAATTTTTCTAGTGTATTCTAAAGCATTGTGGCTTCCGTTTTCTGATTAATAAAACAGTGATGTGATTTGGAGCATATTTGTGTATTTTTTCAGTTAGTGTTTCTCTACTGTATGTGATTGTAGATTCTAGCATTTTAAGTTCAGCAGTTTTGATTGGCTTTCAGTTTTAAGCTACCTAGTTGACAGTTCTTTAAGATCAGAACCCACTTAACATGGTGTAGAGAAATTTTCGACACTGTCAAGCCATATAGGGGAAGTGATTCAGTATGTGACAGACCTGCTTGTGAGCGATGTGCGAGAGAGGAAAACCTTTCTCAGATGCAGATCCGTGCATGTATTAAAACAATTTCCCTCCAATCCAAAACAGGAAAGTGCAAAGGAGTCTGGGTTGGCGATGGGAGTTTGAGGTGCTCGAATTGTAATGGAAGATGGTCTCTCTGTAATATACAAGGGTCCCATCTTATCCTGAAAGGAGCTGGCCCTGTTTTATTTCCTGACAGAAAGGAAAACAAAATCTTGGAGGTGTTTAAAATGCACGCTATCTAGCAGATAAAAAGCAGGATATGCCGCGAGATTTATGGATGAGCATGGTGGACCGGCTTCGGGGAATGGAGCCTGCTCTTTGCATGCTAAGACAGATGCAGATTGAGCCAACAGTACCCCTGCAGCAGGCACATCGAAGAACCCCATAGGTGCACATGGCTCTGTTTAACTTTAGGCCCTTTCTGTATATTTGTGTTAGCTTCATTTTATTTCAGGAAGCTGTAAAGAATATAGATGCTGGTATGTTTTTTGTCTATACGCTGGACAGTATTCCAGCTGAAGTAGCAGGCTTATCTATCATGTTCAATAGAGATAAGTGACCATGCAGAAGGTGGTTGTAATGAATAATATTCAAAGGTTAAGGTGACAATTTGCCATGTTCTTTTTTGTCCTTGTAACTACAATAGTACTGTTGGAATGTATGGAAAACTCAAAATTGACATATCTAGTGCATGTTCTGTTCTAACTTCTATGTTTTGGTGAGTATTGCCTTTTTTACGGGAGACGGACCTGTTTAATCACTTCACCTACCAAAACAACATAGCATCAAAACTGCAAATGGTCAAAACCAGTATGAGAGGATGTTCATTAATGTTCAAACATTAATATGATGGGTTGATATCATTTCTTGCCAAGCGAACGTGGTAGAAGTATCAATTGATAAATATTTGCTTTAGCAGGACATAGTTCTCAACACATCATTAGCATGACAATGAGCCGCATCCATCAATCAACAAGCATAAAGGAAACAAGAGTTATAACAAAATGCATGGATGATGTTTGTTCCAAAAAACATTAAACGAACAAGAGTAGGCACTAAGTCCATCAAAACTCTCTAGCAGTTGCCAATATGATATATTAAGAGCCTTACCTGCACTAAACAAGTGTAACCCATCATTTGTCATTTCCAGTCCTGTCACTGCCCCATAATGAGCTGTTGCTCGGTTCTGGGAAGATAACATGCCAGGATGTTGTCTCTGTGAAAGAGAGCCTTTTGACAATCCTTTTCCAAATGCCATGGAAGACTGCATACCATTCCCAAGGGACCCTTTTCTTTGTGGTGCCTTAGCCTTTGTGGAACTGCAATTGCTGGAAGCCAGGGGCTGTGCTAATAGATCCATAATAGATGTGTTGATAAGAGATAGAAGGAAAGAAAAAATACTTATGAATCGAATCTTTATGACTATTACAAATAGCAATGATAACTTCCAAGTACACTTTATAAGGTAAGGTACACTACAATAGTTACTAATTGAAAATATCATTGCATAAGATGAAATGTCAACCTAAATTAAATTGGAAGCACTAAGTGTAATATTCAAGGAATATAATTTGCAGATTGGTATGCTTTTTTTATTTCATTTATATGGGAGTTTGAAACAGAATTCAAAAGGAATCCAACCATAGAACCTATGGAAAATTTATGTTTATCTCTGCTCTCCAAACTGTCTTTCTATATAGTTCATCACAAAGCAATTAAGGTGTAAAGGAAGTACTTTTTTGGCCTTTGAAGCAGGGCTTTTAGGAATAGATGGGCGCCTCCCAGTTTGAGATTGAAGCTGGTCCAATACTCGGAAACATCCTGCTCGTCTGATGTCCCAAAAGCGTATGGAACCATCACAACCACCTGTAATAACCATCCATTCATTTGAAGCAGACCACTGTACAGCCCAAACTCCATCTGCCAGTACAAGCATATGCTTAGCAGTCTACCATCTATAAGAGATTCTTTTTTTTTAAATTAATATAATTGTGACCAAGACCACTTTACTAATGCAACCCTATAACAATTTCAAGTACCTCTTATGATTGGAGACGTTCATATCTAAAAGAAAAAAGAAAAAGGTGCTATAATAGGTTTCCCAGTTGCCTTAATGATCCTTTTACTAATCATTAAATTTAGAGTTTGAAATACAGGCAAATGTTATAAGTAAACCTACCATGTTGGACCTCAACCCTTGTGTCGGCAGTAGGTCATATGTCCAACAATGCCAACAGGCTACCATATAATGTAACCGTGACTGTCATATGTACATAAGGGTCGATTGAGATGTAGAAGCAGTTTCTGCCTCCTGATATTTACATCTACCAGATGGACAATAAAGTGGATTGTTCAATGCTTTATTAGCTCATTCTTATTATCAAGCCCTCATATGCAAATGTTAATGTGCAACCAGTGTAACATGGAGCATCCTAAGCTAGGTAGCATGGACAAACTCCAATACTGTGGAATCTGAGAAAGTCAAGATGAAGGTTATTACTTATCTTAGATGGATATTATATGAAATGAACAGAAATGGAAAAACAGTACATCTAACAAGCTAGCAAATTCATCTTAATGATAAAATCTCTGCAAATCTGAAAAGAACAAACAAAGTTCCACTATAAAAGGGATGAGTTTATTGTAAAATTGGAATAATCCATTCATATTCAAACCGACAGATACAGTCAACCTCCCCCTCCAGACCACCTAACAAAATCTCCCAGTCTTATTTTCTAAACTTCCTAATAGTTATTTACCTTTCCTATTTGACATTTCAAACTGTATGTTTATTTTCTGCTATACCATTTTAACATGTTATAATTTCTGATGATTTAAGTAATTTCTAAAGAGGTTATTCAACAAATAAATTTCAAATGAATCGTAATATAACTGCAGCATGGGCCTTATGTCAGAAGTTAACCTCTTTAATGCAATACTAGCAAATTGCCACAGAGAATATAGAAGCTAAGCATGTAACACAACTGCAGCTTGGGCTTATGTAGGAAGTTAACCTCTTTAAGGCAACACTAGCAAATGGCCGCGAAGAATATAGAAGCTAAGCACTTGTACACCTTCACCAAAGATAAAAGTTCCCAAAGTAGAACCATAATTTGACCCTTGGGATCATATCTTGTAGCCTAAGATCCGAGTGTAGTGATTTTAGATTATGTAAAGTAAAGTGGCATTGGCTCTTTATTTTTATCACAATAGGTCACCTTATTACTGTAAAGTGTACTTTCTGATATGTTCAACAAAAATTAAAATTTAAACATTTACGTCAAAACGGCCATCATAATCAGGATCCCGTACATAAAAGCTCAAGGTCCTTTGGCAGATCAAATGCTTTGACTAGTTGGATGCTCCCTTTCTTTTTCCCTATGTTCTCCCTTGCATGAATAAAACAGCATCCAGATTCATATATGAGAATTAGAACAATGTGAAAGCGGGAAAGGCACAAGAAGCATCAATTAGAATTTAGATTCTAAGTCCACAAACGACCATAGTCCATACTCACAAGTTTTGCAAATATCAAACTATTCCTCAAAAGCATGTCTTTCCATGTTCTCTACATATGGAGATACCCCTTCAGTTTAGGTGCAAACAAACATTTTATAATTCTCCTAATTGTTTAAACTGTTATAAATGCAGCTGGATTCTAATTTGAATGTTTTATCAGATATTTTTGGAAACTAATTGCATACATTAGAATATCAGGCCAATTTAATACGCAGTGGTGTTGATAAAATTTAATTTAAAGCCAGATTTGAATGATCATCTCCTGCAGATTTTAGCTTTTTAACTTGAAGAAATTGTTAAGCACACACTTATACTGAGTGGGGTGGGTGAATCAATATAAGATAAACTCTTACTTATTACAACTTATATCCACAAATAAAGCAGTCAAATAACATAACACAGTGCAACACCAGATTTACATGGAAAAGCCTCTCTCGGGAAAAACCACAAAATAAGACTTCTTGGATTTACCGTCCAAATCCAGCCCAAAATTAAGTACTTTACAGATTTTTGTAGACTCCAACCTACTAGAGAAACCAATTCCTCAATGTTGGGCACTAAGTTATCCTTTTTGCGAGCACCAACCCACTAGAGACACCAATCCCCATTTTTGTGAGGCATCAACCTCAAGAATATAATCTTCCACCTTCTATAGTTACTTCTTCAACCGGATGATGACAATTCTACTTCTTCTTCTCTCAATGATATCTGTTCTTCATAAAAAGCTATGCTTTGTAAATAATCTGCTAACTTTAATCAACACTTCAAATTTTTCAATGTGGAATCAACCCTTCTTTCTCTTGCTCTGCCTGTATACTTTATCCAATAGTATACTATCTTCTATGGTCTCTCTTGATATCTACTTCTTCAGAGGGATCTACAGCCCTTTTCAATGTTTCTACAAATGTTTCTAATGATACGAACCTACAGAGTTGACACCAATTTTCAAGCACAAAGTCCTTGGGTCAGAAATTCATTTGATTTTAACCTTCTTTGGAGACACCAATCGTCCCAATATTGATTGCCAAAATGGGGGGGCCTAAAAAATATAAACTTCCTGTTAGGCCTTCTAAATATGAATGCTGTCCCTTCAAGAGGATGGATCGACCCTTTAATTGAATCGCTGAAGTCTCAAATGGAGGAGATTCGGTCATTCCTTCTATGATATATAAGCTTAAATTTTAGGGTTCCTTTGTAAAGAGAAATCTGCATCCTTCACTCACACTTGATGGATTTCAAAATTGATGTTGTCCACAATGATGGTATTTAGTCTTTGGTTGGGACCTACTAAATAATAACCCATATCATCAACTATGAAACCTTTGAAGATGCAGCCCAGTCAGATAAAATCGTCAACGAATGGGACAACTATGAACAACCACCAACGTTGGCAGCGAGAGGAGCTCACCACTGTCAAAGCGAGAGGAGTAGCTCTTCATTAGCTGAGAGGAGTCATATCACGACCGCAGTGAGACGAGCAGCAATAGTGAGCGGAGCTTGTTAACTTGGAGCAGCCACCAACGTCAGCATCGAGAATAGCCACCAGCGTCAAAATGAGAGGAGCAGCTACCAAAGCAGTGAGGAGTATTCCAGCACGAGCAGAGATGCTGCCTCTAGCGGCGAAACTTCTCCAAATCAACATCGTTGTCCATCTTTGAAATGAACATGGGCAAGCTACATACCATGTAACTCAGATGACCATCCCACCCCAGTCGACGCTCTATAATGTGATTGTTGTAGCAATATATTCAACGAGTTATATTAAATTTGATCACTGATACCTGTATATTAAAGCTGATCAATGTAATTGGGGTACAATCTCCTTTTACATTCACTGACATAACAAGTATCCAAACGTTGATTGCTGTGCATTCTCCTTTTAATGACCATTACATTCATTGTTATTATATTAAATCTTGATCTCCTTGTGCATTCTCTTTTGACATCAATGACTCCTATTATGTGCATTATCTTGTGACATCAACAACTCCTTTGACATCAATGAGAATATTTCCAACAATCTCCCCTTTGTCATTGATGGCAACCCTATAAGAAATAATCATCTCTAACAAGAATACTCCCTCTTTATATACTTCTTCCTCTTGCTGTGTTGCTCCCTATTTTGTTAACTCTCCCCCTTTGACATCAATGGCAAAGGGATATTCAACACAATCACACTATATATCACCAAAATATCCATGGAGATGAATAATGCAATGATTAGCTCCCCCTTAATTCATGCTTCTCTTGATGGTTTTAATGACTAGATGAAAAATGAATCACTCCCAATTTCTGCCTTTGAGAATCTCAAAAGTTTCTTTTGGGAGGGGCTTTGTCAAGATATTTGCTTATCTGTTCTTTTGTGGAAATGTACTCCATCTTTACTTTCTGATCTGCAACTTGTTATCTCAAGAAGTGATACTTGATTGGAATGTGTTTTGTTCTAGAGTGCATAACTGGATTCTTCGAAATGTTTATTGCACTAGTGTTATCACAAAGTATTGAGATTGGATGTTCATATTCTATCTTAAAATATTTCAATGTTTGCTTCATCCAAATGACTTGTGTACAACAAGACACTACTGCTATGTATTCTATTTCATTCGTAGATAAATAAATTGAAGGCTACTTTTTGCTTAGCCATGACACAAGATTTTTTGCCAAAAAATATGCTCCTCCACTTGTACTCTTTATGTCATCAACACTTCCAACCCAATCTGCATCTAGGTATGTTGTTAGTGCGAAATATTCACCTCTTGGATACCACAAGCCATAGTCCAAAGTGACTTTTAGATATTTGAATATCCTTTTCACCGCTTGCACATGTTTCTTTTGGGGCCGTTGAAAACGTGTTACTAAGCCTACAACTTGCATGATGTCTTGATGTCGTGGTATATAATAAGCTGCAATCATGGATCTATAAAGTGTCTGATTCTATTTATGAGATTCATCATCTTTACTTAACTTGCATCCTATAACCATGGGTGTGGTAATATGGTGTGCAATCTTCCATTCTAAACTTTTTCAACATCTCTTTTATATACTTGGTTTGAGAGATAAATATTCCTTTGTTGGATTGAGAAATTTGCAAACCAAGAAAAATGACAACTCACCCAACATGGACATTTCAAACTCCTTTTGCATATCTTTTACAAACTATTGGGACATTCATTTACAATCTCCTCCAAAAATGATATCATCCACATATACCACAAAAATCAACTGATTCTAACCTTCAGTCTTGATATAGAAATTATTATCAGGCAACTCCCCTTTTAAAACCTTGTTCTTGTAGATATTTATCACGCTTGAATACTAGGCTCTGAGGGGGCTTGTATTTAGCCCATATAGTGCCTTCTTCAATCTACACACATAGTCCTTGTTTTTTGATAGAGGAAAACCTTTTAGTTGTTCAATATATACTTCTTCCTCTAACTTGCCATTTAGAAAATTATATTTTACATCCATTTGATAAACTTTGAAGTTCTTAAAAACAAAATATCCAGAAACATTCTAATGGCTTCTAATATCACAACATGGGAAAAGGGTTCTTCAAAATCAATACCTTCCATTTGAGCATACCCCTTGCAAACCAACCTTTTTTTATTTCTTGTTACTTGGCCATCTTCATTCATCTTATTCCTCAACACCCACTTGGTACCAATTACATTCTTGTTTTTCTTTTGGTATTAGGAATGAGTTCCCATGTCTCATTCTTTTCAATTTGATTCAATTCTTCTTCCATAACATCAATCTAATGCTTGTCATTGCCAGCTTCTACAAAATGTTTGGGCTCTATTTTGGATAACAAAGAGAAGTTTACTTGTTCATAACTTTACTCTTCTTCTAGTTTGTACTCCAGTATCCTTATCACCAAGAATTAGAATTTCTAAATGATTTTTCTAGACAAATATTGATGGTGCCTTAGTATCTTTCATGTTCAAATTCTTCTTGTTCTTGTTTTTCTTCTTCTTCTTTGAAGTGTGGTTCCTATGAATGATCATTTAATTGCACACTTACTTTTTGAGGCCTTGTTTCATCCATTTTTACATTGGTAATTTATACAATTGTTTGCATCCTTTTATTATAACATCTATAAGATTTAATTTTTGAGTAATATACAAGAAAAATACCTTCATCACTCTTGAGTCAAACTTTCCCAAGTCTTCTTCATATCTCTTAATGAAGCATTTGCACCCAAACACTTTGAAATATTTAACACATATTAGTCTACCCTTCCATAACTCATAAGTGGTTTTGTATCGTTTACTCTGATTTGTCCTCTGTTCAAAATGTAGATTGTGGTGTTAACTGATTCTCTCCAAAATCCGTCTGATAGCTTAGATTCATTTAACGTATTGTTCTAGCCATTTCTTGAACAATTTGATTCTTTCTTTCTACAACTCCATTTTGTTGTGGAGTCCTTGCAGCAGAGAGATGCATTTTTATTCCATGATGCTCACAAAAGTGATTGAATTCATTTGATAGGAACTCACCTCCTCGATCTAATCTTAAGCACTTGATATTTAGGTTTGTTTCATTTCCACCAAGGCTTTAAAATATTTAAAATTTTCAAACACCTCATATTTTTATTTTAGAAAAGTGACCCATGTCATTTTAGAATAATCATCAATTTTCAACATGAAATAACTTTCACCTTCTATGCCATTTGCTTTCTTGTAGGCCCACAAAGTAAATGGATTGGAGTTCCTCAATGGAAAGTTGTTGAGTACTCTTTTGATTTGAAACTTTTCTTGTTTTTTCCCATGTTTCACTGCTTAATAATGTTTTTGCCTTTAATAAGTCCGTTGGGTTTTATTTTAACTTTAAAATATTTTTACTAGATTATCAATAATACTTAAGGGATTGACCTTGCTATTCCAAGATTTGATCCAAAAGGACTCGTTATAAAATTTTCTCTTTCACTTCATTTGGAGTATCTAAATTTGGCGCATTGTTTCTATTTGCATCTGCAATTAATGAGCTTGTTGCTCCATGCTCTTCACAACCTTGAGGATGAAAAACCTTTTGTGTGGATTCACTAGATGGATGACTAACACTTATAATGGTTTTTTTGGATGCTGAAAACCCTTCAACATTGATTGATAAGATTATATGCATTTTGTTTTTCCACAATCACTTAAGGGTATTCAAATTTTATTTTTCGTTGGACAACTTTAGATATTTTGGGATCAACTAATTTCCTTCAAGGTGAGAGGAAATTTTATTTTGATCTTTACCATTGAGAAATTATGATATGCTGGTCTCATTCGATTGCTGGTATTTTTATGATCATGTTGAGTATTCATGTGTGTAGATTCCTTGTTTTCTAAGATTGATTGAATATGCAAGTTTCAACTATTTTTGTGCCATAATAAATTCCAGAATTTTGAGTTTGATGATTTGATCACATTTTCTGGCTTCCAAAATCAAGGGCAATCCAAGGAATAATTTTTCATAATTTTTGAGTATTTCTACGGTGGATTTCTCTCTCTCTCTCTCCCCTAGTCACTAGGGTTTGAGAGTGTTTTCTTGGTCCTTTATTAATTGTTGTCACAAAAAACTGATTTTCTTGTACTGGGATTTGAGTTAGTTTCCTTATTTTTTAAGGTTTTTCCCCAAAAGGGATATTAATGATTCTAGAATAATCCAATGAGCAAAGCCACTTTTTTCTTGTATTACATGATTCTAGAATAATCATCAATGAGCAACATGAAATAACTTTTTTCTTGTATGCTTTGCGTTCTTGTAATCCCACAAATGTCTATATGGATTAGTTCGAATGGCGTAGTTGTTGAGTGCTCCTTTAATTTGAAACTTACCCTTGTGTGTTTCCCATGCTGACACTGCTTGCAAAGAAGGTTTGATGGTTTTGTAATCTTTGAAATATCTCTTACGACTTGTTTAGTTCTGATTTTCACTAGATTATTGAAATTCATATGGACCATCATTCTATGTCATAGCCAGATTTCATCAATTTGACTCACGCAAATGTCTCTTCCTTAACTTTATTGAGTATGTACAGGTTGGTTGTTTTGTTTGCATCTGCAACTAATTTTCATGTGTCTATTTCCCTGATCTCACAACCTTGAGAATGAAGTGAGAGTGTGTCCCTTGATCACACATATCAATATACCATTGGTACCCTTAGTTTGCTGCATGAAATGTCGTTCTAACATACATCATACATTTTCTACTTTTATGCTTTAAACCTTCATTACAATACATTCCTCTATTTTTGTTGCTTCCATTATCAAGGCTAATGGTAACTTTTTTAATTATCTGTTTCATGGCATTATCTCCACATTTTACAGTGCCTTGACTCATTTATTTCAAGGTGAGAGATTTTCTCTTGTCCCCAGTCATGTGCCTTGCAAATCCATTCTCAATATACCAATTCTTCCCTTCATGAAATTTCATTTTCATAGTCATAGATTTATTCTTGTCCTAATTAACCTCCTCTTGCTTATTTTTCCAAATTTTTGTAGGTTATCTTTTCTTCCCAACAGAAGCATTCACTTTATTGTTTTTTTCTAGGGGATTCTACAACTACACTTCTAAATAATTGTGATATATGTCCATAGTTATTACAATTATAACATGTAATGTTATTCTCTTTGTAATTAAATAACATGGCAAATGAGTTATAGTTTCTACTTCAAACTTCTTAAGTACTTCTGCTATTGTCCCATGCATACCTATTTCTTGCATGTGTCCTACAATCCATTTCTCTATGACCAAAATCATTGTAATCAAAGCAATAACCATAAAACTAATTTTGGTTCCTGATCATATGAGACTGTTTTGTAAAGGTTGATCTTTTGTGATTTATTATGGGAATATCATGCCGCTGTTTCTAACCTTTGTTTTCTTCTTTATGAAGATTGATCTATTGAGGAAGCTTATCTTCTTTCTTCGGTAGCTCATTAGCTTTTGAATCTAGATTCTTCTTAGTAACCTCTTGGTTTTCCTCATAGCTAATACCAGTCTTGATGAATGGTGACCTATGGTAGTTGATTATGTCATTGAAAACTTCAGTGCTCTTTTTAAATTTTAAATTGCTTTTCAATTAAGTATTTGTCTTTTCTAATTCCTTCATCAGGGCAACAATTTCAGACTCTAGCTTTTTAGACACTTCTTATTTTATCTTCAATTGAATTCTCACATGTTCCTCTATGTTTATTTGCCTCTTCTAGTTGAATCTTTAGGTTAATTACACTTTTTTTTCTAATTCCTCTAGACTTTGTGACTTTTTTTGTTCCCAAAGCATAATTTTATTCTTCATATTTTTTGAATGTGTATTCTTTGTTTCAGATTATTTTTCTTAAGCACTTTTATCTCACCTAAGGCAAAAATGAGTTCTGTCTTCAAGATCTACCTCTCCTTCATCTTCGACATCTTCTTCCTCTTCTAAGGTTTCTTTACTTATAGAGGCATCATTTTTTATTTCTATAGTCATGAACAAAGTTTATTCTCTATCATTGTCTGATATTCTCTCATCTCTTTCCTCTGTACTTTCCTTTCTTGGAATAGAGGTTTTTCTTGTGCTTACGTTAATTTTTTTCTTATATTCATTTTGTTTGATGCTTTTCTTGTATTGAGGTTTGTTTTCCTTCTTATATCCTTTCCTCATTATGTTTTTCCTCATCATCACTATCATCCTGTATGTGGACACTTAGCAGAAAAAATGTCCTATTTTACCACAATTAAAACACTTGAAAGGTAGCTTACCTTTGTATTTTTTTGGATCCCTTTTAAAGATTTCTAATGAACATGGCCTCTTTCTCATCATGTTCATTTCTTGATTTAAAATCTTTATTTTTCACTTTATTTGAAGCTTTAAAGGTTGTTTCCCTTTTTTTTGGCTTCTTTGATTTTGTGTTCATCTCATAGGCTGTGAGAATTCCATGTAACTCGTCCATTTTCAACTGGTCTAGGTTTTTCATCTCTTCAATAGCAGAAACTTTTGCATCAAATCTTACTGGTAGAGACCTTAGTACCTTTTGAACTATTTCAGATTCTTCAACTTTTTCACCAAGCCCTCTGATGGTGTTAACAATCTCATCCACACGAAGAAGATATGCCGCAACATTTTCTTCGTCTTTCATTTTCAAGCTCTTGAATTGTCTCCTATGAGTTTGGAGATTTGCCTTTTTTACTTTGTTGTCACCCTCATAGATGGTTTGAAGTTTATCCTAGATGTCCTTTGCTGGATTGCAATGCATTACTTTGAAAAATTCTGATTCTGATAAGCCACACAAAATTACATTCATGGCTTTTGCATTATTTTCACTAGCCTTCTTTCTGGTTGTATTAGTTGGTGGATTTTATGGCATTATATATCTAGTTAATATTGCTTGTCAGATATCAAAACCAACGGCCATTAGATATGTTCACATATTTATGCTCAAGAATGCATAGTTTGTTCCCGTCGAACAATGGAGCCTTGTTTGTGGAGAAGCCTTCTTGAACATGATGACTAGCCACATGTGCTTCCAAGATCTACCTTCTAGAAGTTAGACTATATCCAAAGGAACCTACTCTAATACCAATTGTTAAGCACATACTTATACTGAGAGAGGGGGGTGAATCAATATAAGATAAACTTTTACTTATTAAAACTTATATCCACAAATCAAAGCTTTTAAAAGCATTCAAATAACATAACATAGAGCAACACCAGATTTACGTGGAAAACCCTCTCCCAGGAAAAACCACAAAATAAGACTGCTTGGATCTACTATTCAAATCCAGCCCAAAATTAAAGGTTTTACAAATGTTCGTAGGCACCAACCTACTGGAGACACCAATCCCTCAAGCCAAGCACCAACTCAACCAATTCGTGAGCACCAACCCATCTGGAGACACCAATCCCCAATTTTGTGAGGCACCAACCTCAACAATATAAACTTCCACCTTTTGCAGTTGCTTCTTCAATTAGATGATGGCTATTTTGCTACTCTTCTTCGTCTCTAAAAGATATCAATCCTGTCCATAAAAATTTGTTCTTCATAAACATTATGCTCTTCACTCAAAAATATGTTCTTCACTAAAATCTTTGCTTGTACTTGAATGATAAGGCAGTTCTATTCCAATATCCTTTATTCATCCTCTCATCTATCTTTTAGAGCTTCATTGATACCTCTTCTCAGATGGATGTGACTTTTTAATGGATTCATCTTCGCTCAAAAAGAGGCGACCCTTCATGTTCCTGAAATCCTTGAGCGCCAAAATCTATTCTTTTTAACTAGCCCGACTTGATCCCAAACATGACCGCCAAAATGGAGGGCCTATGCCATATTCAATTGGACCTTCCAATCAAAAGTCGTCCCTTAAATAGATAGTTGAACCTTCATTTAATAGATGAATCGCTTGGGCTACCAAAATGAATTATTGTTTAACTTGGACGACTTGTCCCAAATCATGAGCATTGCTCACTGGGGGGGCCTAAAAATATTTCTCTTGGGCCACTCTAATTAAATGTTGTACATTCTCCTTAAATAAATTGCATCCTCTATTATTGTATTAAATCTGATCACTGGTGTACAATGTGATTGTTGTACATGACCATTACATTCAATATTATTCATATTAAATCTGATTGTTGTGCATTCTCTTTTGACATCAATGACTCCTATTCCATGCATTCTCTTGTGACAGCAGCAACCCCTTTGACATCAATGACAATATTTCCAACAGAAATGGCTAATGACATTGTGTGATCCGTGTATACATTCCAACTAAAGAAAAAGAATAATGACTTTCTGTAATCTGTATATGTCGTAAAAATTTCAGCTGAAGCTTCAAAAATATACATCAGCAACTAAGTTAATCAGCATCTTTCGCAGCTTGCAAAAAAAAAACTACTACAAGGTTGACTACACGGACAGCCCCACGTTGGTGACTGTTTGACAAATCTTGTCCTTTTTAAGTTTTTTCAAAACCTTCAAAACAAGACTTCAGAATTCCATGAGAATTCTCTAACATATTCTTTCTATTCTTTTCTCCGTGCATTTCATGCTACTTTTTTTAAATGGAACAGAATTGTCAGAACAGATCAAAGATATAACATAGAAATAATGCCATAATTGGTTCAAGCTTGTCCTATAATTGATACACTTCAACAACACTGAATCTCAGATATCCAAAATCACGCTACCAAATAAAAAAGTTAAAATATAACTGAATATAGTTTGTAAGTATACCACGGTGACCTGACAATGTATGAGTAAATGCTCCAGATGCCATATCACACAAACGAACTTGCACGTCTTCTGTTCCAGCTGCAATTAACATATGAGTTGTCGAAACAGAAGACATTGCGACCCCATAAACCTTTCCTGGCAGCTTGAATTGCATTTCCACCTGGAAAACCATCTAAAATTAGAATCAAGCTAAAGCCAGGACATATCTATGTGTGAATATGTTGAGATAAGGAAACAGAAAATCAAATGGAAGACAATATCAGTAAGCACCTATATTATACCTGGGTTGTATTTGTGTCCCAAACTTTAATATGATGATCGAACGAACCCGTAACAAAAAGGCCAGTATCAACAGGATACCATGACACTGATGAGACTGCATACTGATGCCCATACTCCAACTGTTTATCAACTACAAAGAGCGATTTGTGCTTTGCTACCAGTCCTCCTCCATCATTATCTGTAGCCTGTTGAATGTCATAAACAGCAGCTGATCCATCTGATGCACCAGATAAAAGGTAGCGGCTCTCTGTCAAGTCAATCTGTCCCCATTGTCAACAAATACTGCTCATACAAATTCCAATTTGCAATTTATAGATTACTCACACTTTAAGGAAGATCATGCATAGCAATATATTAGTAAACAAGTAGAAGCAACTAGAAGCATTGAGCATGAGTAGGTTCAATACAAAACTATACTAGGATGTTCAGTATTCACAAATTCTAAACACATATAAAGAAAGAAAGAAGAAATTATATTAATGTTCACAAATGACCAAAAGTACATCAATGGGACTTAAGGATACAGCCCATTAGCAATAGAAAGTCCCAGGAAGAGAGAATCCTAGAAGCAAACCGATGATGCAAAGAACAAAGATAAAATAAAGCAGTATACCACGAATCCAAGTGGCAAAGAAACCAATTAAAAAAATAGTAACGAGGGGCGAACAAAAGCCCCAAGAGCAAGTGTCAATGAAGACTGGAGCCAAATCTCATCAAATGTCACTGTCTGTGCCAAAAGTGGAGGAATCATCTGAGCCATTATCGATCACTGTGAAAGATCTGAATATGCTGTCTGGTGAGTATACAGGGTCGGAGGAGCCAGGTTGGGGGATCCTAGGAGGAAACACTCCTAACATCCAAGGCTAGTGTAAGTCCAGTAGCAGAAAAGAAGCTTGTAATATCAGTTTGCCCCTGCGGTCTGAGGGGCAACTGGTAAATAGTAAATCCATGTCACCAGAAAGGGGTAGAGCCATGCCGATGGGGCGGAGCAGAGCCATGCCGATGGGGCGGAGCAGAGCCACGCCGATGGGGCAGCAGGCTCGGAGATCTGAGTCATTGGAATAGTAGTGATGCGCTGAGAGAATCACCTCCTAACTGATCTATCAACTCTGATGTGTGATGTACCGGTGTCCAAAGGACGCTTAGTGCTGCCAATCGCCTGAATGGGCTGAAAGAAAGAGGTGATCAATATGGGAGCTCTAGAGCCTCTAGGCTCCTCCTGTAGAGATCGGTGTCGGAGGGTGACAGCCTTGAGAAGATGAAGAGCCAGGCAAATATTATAAAGTCAACATATAAAAGGAAGGTCGCATGTTTTATAAGGCATACATATTATTGTAGAAAACACAAAAATGTTTTGCCGAGATGAAATTTTTCTCTGAGCATGAAATTTGTTTGAAACGCCCTTTTAGCTGAAACATAACCATGATTTTTATTTTTTTTAAAACTGAAACTAGAAACTTTCTCCAACTTTATAGAACAGCACACTATGGTTTTTCTGCATCGCAACATTTTTTGATAACTTTCATCTGATATAGCAGTTGTAAATTAAAATACCTACTGTGCACATATTCAAGAACACTATACAATTTCCAGCTCATTTAGACATGTTTTGCATCCAGTAGATCACTGGCTATAATTCTCTTCCCTGCACCCAACTTGCTAGAAAAACATTACAGAGACATTTAGGAGTTATAGCATATCGTCTCAGTGATGTGCCACATGCAGAATCATGCAAAGACCAAAGGAATAGAATGAAGCAGGAAGATAATACTTGATATACAAATTTCAGACCAGACATGTTTTGCGACCAATAGGTCACTGGCTACATGAAAGTAAGTGTAATCATCATCTCCAAATCCAAACCAACTAGAAAAATAGAGGAGATATATGGTGCTACTCCTCTCCCCAAAAGATATGTAGCAAATCCATTCATATGTCACATACAAAATCATGTAAAGACAAAAAGCATAGTATGAAACAGGAAGATAAATTTATAAACTAAGCAAGGTGTAGAACAATATGCTTTGACATTTGATAGAAGCGGAGTTGCCACAAAAAAATAAGAAGCATAATCAGTAGCACAAAACTGATTGACATTAACAGAAATAACCTACTCATATGCAATTTCCTTAAAATGGCTAATTGTAATGGTGAAACGGGAAGATAAATTTATAAAATAAGCACGCTGTGGAACAATATGCTTTGACATTTGATAGAAGTGGTGTTTGCAAAAAAAAATAAGAAGCATAATCGGTAGCAGAAAACTGATTGACATTAACAGAAATAACCTACTCACATGCAAATTCCTTAAAATGGTTAATTGTAATGGATTTCAATTATAGCCCCAATGTGGCTGACATGAAATGATAGAACATGCTATGAAAGGGCGTGAATTGTGCAAAATATAGATAGGTTGCCTGAAAACTTGAATATCTTACCACTGGATCCCAAGGGTGCAAAAGAAACAAAGACTGATGAAACCACAATCGCAAATACAAATGAAACACAAATAAATTATTAGAAACACCTAGTAAATACCAAAAATGGTCAACCTCGCAGATAAAGATCCATGATAGGAATAAACATCAATGAAAGGCCCCGTGGCATTTCCAATCTCAATCTATCCAAAATCATCTAAAGTAAAGAACACCAAAATAGGCTGAGGGAAATCACAGGAAAATACAAACAATTAAGAAGGGGAAATTAAAATAAAATGATTGACAGTAGCAATAGGAGCACTAGAAAGATGGCAGTAGCAATTTAGGATTCAATTCATCTTTAAGCCAATAGGTTTTTATAATCTTTACCAAAATTCCAACAATCAATAAAAAATGAAGTCACACAGAAAACAAACCATGGCCCAAGGAGTACCTGAAGACTATTTACAGCACCCTTATGTGCACTGATAATTTCTTTCTGGTTAGCAAGTTCAAGACTGCATATTCTTCTTGACTGTACCCTGTTAGCCAACAACGCAGGTCTTATCCTCCCCAACTCTCTATCTTTCACCTCCTTCCACATTTGCAGTTCGTATGTTTCATCTTCTGTGATCCTCTTCCAAGTTATGTTCAGACTTTCATCAATAGTTGCTTTATTTATAAAGATATATGTTATTCAGAATTGCAAACCCATTTAGCATGTCATGCATAAGTTTGAACAATATAAAATTTGAAAGGAAAGCATACATAAGTACAGGCAAGCAAGTTATAAGATGTCTAAGTTTCAAAGATTTCCCATCACTAAATTTAGTATACAAGATACAGAATTTACAGGACTTATACTTGTTCCAGTTTTGAGAATCAACATGCCACATATACAGCATTTAATCACACAAGCATCAGAATAGACTAAGCTACTTAATGCACGAGACATTTTGTCATGGTGATCAGGGCATCTGTGTACAAGTGCAACTGCCGGTGCATCATTTTCAAAATGCAGGTAAGTCAGGGTGCTGATGTATGTCTCTCTGTGTGTACATGTGTGTTTTAAAATTTCAAATTTTCAATTAAAAAAATTACCATGACCCACAAATCAGAATGAGTTAAACTGTCAATGTCGATAACAAACTTCAATAAATGATAGGGAGTGGGGTCTTCAAATAAACTAAAGCCGAATACATATTGACACATATTTCTTTAAATTTTAGAATTACATGCTGATAGGCACTTAGAATTTGGCATTCAAAATAAGTTGCAAATCACACTAAAATTCCAAATCAGTCTACACTGTTCTAAATTTCAACTTCATTGGCCACATCTGATCTGAATTGGATCATGACCACATCTGATCTGAATTGGATCATGACCACATCTGATCTGAATTGGATCATGAAATATTAGCAAAATTAGCTAACTAAGCGACCATTGTCAAGGAAGCTGAGGAAGTAACTTGAAAAACTTTCTATCACTCTTTCCTCGAGTCTTTTACAACATCAAAATCAGTAAGTTAAGTTAATTGACTGTTTATGAAATGCAAGAAGTGTTTGCAACATGCTATGACCACATAAAAGCAGGTTTTGGATAAGGAAAACATACAGTGTAGTTACTGATTACATATTTGAATTGCTATCCAAAATTTATACAGTTTCAAAAAAATAGCACCTCGTTTCGAGTCCATATGCAAAATTTATGGCCTCCACAAGCAGCTGGTCATTTTGGTATTACAAACAAGGCTGGTCTAAGCAGGTAGCAGTTCCATAACAACCAGGGCAGTTTCATCTCGCACAAAACGGCGGCTTTACATGAAGACAATGAACAGGTGGAGTAATGGCTGCAAGCAGTATCTCTTCTCCTTCTAAGACCTTCTGGCTTCGTATTTGAGCTTCTTATGATGTAAAGTTAAACATGTATATATATACCCTCGGGGGCCATTGTAAAGCATGTAATTGTTTCCTGGCAGTTCTTTCTTCTTTGTTGAGTGTCTTAGAAGTTTGGAGTGTTATAAACAGACAGAATTAAGCAAGCTACATAGCTGGTATGGGTGTCTGGGCATGTTGCTATTGTAAAGAGTATCCAGGAAGGCAGTGCACCCGTAATGGCAGAAAAAGATAGTTGCAAGAGGAGGCGATGCCTCCCTTTTCTGCAGTTTTTCTCATTTTAAGTTCTCCAGAGTAAACATTATCTAGTACAGTTTTGTTCTTGTTGTTTTACAATAGTTCCTTACTCTTATTTCATGTTCAGCAATTTCCTTTAAGTTTGCAGCACTTAACAATTCAGTTCTAAGTGCATTTGAGACTGTTTTGTATAAAGTCATAAGATAACAGCAACATTTAGCTCATCTTGTAACTGTGTCACAGGGTATTGCCTCCAGCCATGGCCGTTCCCCGACTTCATGTGTCAAGTCTCCCTCCCAATCTGGAGACTAACTGACCTGTGGCAAGGTTCATTCACACTCATCCAAGGAAGGCATTGTTTACACCAGGCAGAATCGTTCTCAGGATCGCTCCCCTGGTTTATTGCCCTTGAACTGCAAAGATCTCCCTGTTTCGGATGATGGGGAAGTCCATTTCGAAAAAAAAAAATCGAAGTTAGCCCTATCTAGCCCAACTTGTGGTATTTCAACGCTCAAAGTCGGCTGATTCATGGGGCTTGACCCTGCCCCTGGCAACCAGGTCGCATCAGGCCTATTCATCCATGCTTGCTCTCATTACTAAGGAAATCGCTATCTCTGACGATGCAGCTGCTCACAACATCCAGCTCTTCAACAATCCATCATTCAATCTGCCAAAAACCTCTGAAGAATGGCAGCCTTTGTCTCCCTTTGGAGCTGTAGACAATCCTTGCATTGACTTGGTTCCAAAACAGTCTCAGAATCTTGAAATGCTACAAAATGACATGCCAGCAGATGAATGGCAAAGGGTTTCTACCCTTGATCAGAAATTTATTCCATCTACTGAGATTGCTGTTGTGGGAGGAGAGGGTGACAGTCCTGGGACTCAGCTATTGGAGGAATCTGAACAGCTTGAGCCCCAAGGAGAGGATTCCAAGGCCCCCCCTCACCCATCAAATCATGCCATTCACAACTAATTTCCCGAACAGGAGGAATTCAATCTTTTCCTTGCGGATAACAAGGATTATTTCAAGGGTCACATGCATCTGTAATCTAAGGGAGTAATCCTCTATTTCATGTGCAAGATGCCTAATGAGGAGGCATTTAATAGGTGGTATGTGCTGAACTGGGAGGCCAAAGGAATTTCATTGAAATCTTACTGGGGTATGGGTTCGAAATATGTGTGGCTCTTGTTTAACTCAGATTCTGCAGCCTGCCGTGTGTTGCAGTTCGGAACATGGAACATCACTGGTAGTTTGACTTACGTCCAATCATGGTGAGCAGACTTCAACCTTGAAGGTCGTGGCCAGACTCATTACCCCCTTCAGTAGGAGTTCCCTGCCTTGCCTGCTGATTTCTGTCCCTTTGTAGATCTTTGTGCTGGACAGTTTGGCAAACTCCTCATTCCAGATGGCAGCCGGAATTCTTTCTGTTCAAACCCTCGGGTTTGTGTAGAGGTGGACCTGGAGCTGAAGCTTACCCCTTTCATCTTGGTTTGCACCATACATGGCGTCCAATAGCACAAAGTCCACTACCTCAATCTCCTGAATGCTTGCTTTGCTTGTCAAGCACAGGACCATTTGATCAGAGATTGTCCTCATCATAAGCCCAAACAAGGTGAAATTGCTAGTGACGAAGGGATCTCAGCCCCTTCCTCATCCAAAAACTTGGGAAATGGGGGCTCATCAGTTGATTCAAATTTTGCCAGCAGGGGTTTTAAAGGGTCTGCTTCTGGTGGATAAAATTCTTACTTACCAGGACGTACAAGTTGTGGTATCTTGCCTTCTAGTGGTTCAGGCTCTGTTGCTGGATGTGAAGGTTGTTCAGCTACTAGTAAACCCGGCTTAGTGAGCTCTTCTAGAGGTCCCAGGGATTAGCCTCGGACCATTACCTCTTCTTTGGAGTTGGGGCCCGTTTGGGTTAATGATACCTTGGTTTAAGAGCCAAATGGTATGGAGATTGAGTATTGTTGGCAGCTTAAGAGGAACATGTGGAAAGAGGCTTCCTCACCTGCTCATGAAGACAGAGGAAAGGGGGACCTCAGCCCCAAGTCATCAACGAAGTCATACAAGGATGCAATGATTCACTCTACAGAGATGGACAACTAGTTTAGTAGCCTTGGACTTCTTCCTCTTTTGGAATGAAGCTTTCTTTTCTATCTTGGAATGTGTATGGGATGACGATTCCCAAATGTAAGTAGTTGGTGCATGGTGTTTTGCAGCAGTTTGGGCCAGATATGATTTTCCTCCAGGAAGTCAAATCTATTGGGTTTGAGCTCGGAAACAGGATGAATTACTGTTGGAATGGCCCTTTTTGGACCTCTCAACACTGTCAACGGAGTGGGGTGTGGCGACTGCCTTCTTCTCATATCTCCGAAATTTTGTGGTTGCCTCGTGTTGAAACTCTGATGATTGATGTTTTTGGATCACTCTTTTGGTTCAGGATAGGGTGATTGGGTTATGTGTTGTCTATGCCCTCAATCTTAGCTCTGAGCAATGTAGATTATGGGACTGGATGGCTTCCTCTCTTTCTGTTGCAGAGTAGGTTGTTGGAGGGGATTTTAATATGGTGGAGTGGGAGGGTGACAAAGGTGGAGGTTTGGGCTTTGTGGTCAATGGCACTGAGAAGCAGGCTTGGGGCAAGTGCAAGAACTCTTTTCAACCCTTTGACCCCAACTGAAAGCAAAAAGGACAAGACTACAGCAGCTGGTTTACTTGGTCCAATTACCGTAAGGGTGGTCATAGGGTTCGGGTTTGTCTTAAAAATTTCTATGGCACTCGCGAGGGCTTGACTTTCTCTTGTCGGCTTCAACCCGTTGAGGTGCTCATGGATGCTACATGATTAGATCACATTCTGATCCAAACTGTGATTTCTTTTGGTCCTTCAATCAACTCATTACCCTCTTCCTTATTCAAATTGAATGTCTCTCATTTGGAGTCGGAGGAATTTTGTGCCCTTGTTCACAAAGTCTGGAACTGTTCCGTCTAATTGGTGTTCAAGAATGTGTCCTTTGGTGGGAAGCAACGATCTGTCATACAATCAAGTTTATCAAAGGATGGGGTAGGTGGATTGCACAAAAGTGGAGAAGGGAGCTGCGCGACACACATCAACACCTTATCATGGTTCGTATTGCCCTTGAAGTTGATTTCCCTAATGTTTCCCTTCAGCAAGTGGCGAAGTTGGAATCAATTATTTGTCGTGTTCAGGAGTATATTGCCAAGGGTGCCCGGATTCAATCCTGTCTTCAGTGAATCCATGAGAGTAATGAGGATTCCAAGTTCTTTTTTGACTTCCTCAAGCAAAAGATTTTCTACGGAAAAGGTTCTTGGCCTTCACCCACCTGATGGCTCTCTAGCCGAGGATCCTTCATTAATCAAAAGTATGTTTAGTCAACAATTCCAAAATATCTTTGCTTATTTTCCTTTGACAGATAGGGTTATGGCTGCCAAAGATTCTTGTTACAGAATAGTTCCCTGTAAGGTGTCTAGTGGGGATAAAAAGAGGCTACATAGAGATATTTTTGCAATGTTCCACACAGACGCGTCTCCCCCAAAATTTGTCTTCTCGGAGACTCAGGACATCCCGGAGACACAAAGACACCATGGGGACACCCCTCCACTATCCCACCACCACCACAAGTCCAAAGGAAACGTCCCCGAAATGTTTCCCCCAAAAAGGGGATGTTTTGGAGATATCCCCACGTTTTGGGGACTCTTGGGAGTCTCTGAGATGTCTCAAAGACTTCCAAAAGTCTCTCGGGCTGTCCATGAAGACTCCCAATTGTGCCCCACAGGCACAAGGTTGCTTTAAAAAGTTTTTTTAGAAAAAAATCATAATTTATTTTATAATTTTTGGCCCCCAACCCTCACCCTAATACTCAATGGGCTCCACCCACCCCCTAAGCACTTGTAAAGGAATCTATACATAAGAGTTATTCCCTCACTCCAAATCACAATCAAAAATTCAAAGAAAGAGTGAAAGCATTAGCGAGCATTAGCAAGTGAAGAGGGTGAGAGCATTAGCAGTAGCAAGCAAGAGTGAGATCAATACCATTAACAAGCGAAGAGTGAGAGCTTTAGCAAGGAAGAGGGACAACATTAGCAACGCATAACAACAAGAATTAGAGCAAGTGCCAAGTCTTCCCTGCTCAACTGTTCAAATTTCAATTTTTCAACACGTTCATCAAGCCTTCAAGGTAAGCCATGACCGTAGTGCCACAATTTTTTAACTTTTAATTTCAATTTAGAAGAATAAATTAATTAAAATGCTGATTTTAGGGTTGTTGAACTGTTATTTTTGAAAACAGCAGTTACACAACCCTAAAATCAGCATTTAAGTGTTTCCAACTTTCTGTTTAACTATTTACGTGTTACATTGTCTTACTAATTTTAAATTTTAAATTGATTTATTAAATTATTAAACTATTTTGAAATATTTTTAATTTTATAATACTAGTCAAATTAGAATTTCATCTTTTGTGTATCCTCTACTTATGTGCTTCATGTGACCTGAAGTAAGAAAAACAAAAGTGAAATTCTTTTGTCTTGATTCTTGAGTCTTGAGCCATTGAAAATTTGTTATTAAATTTAATAAAATTTAATTTTTAAACAATAAATTTTATTGCAATGTCACCATGAGTTCTACTTCTCGCAGCATGAGTGATGAAACTCCGAGTACAGATGTGATGGGGGTTGAGGGAAGTAGTTCTATTGGGAGTGCAGTTGGACAATTTAGTTGCCCTTCCAAGTTATTGGAACCTATTGCCAAGGGTCCCTTTGAGAGAGGTCCTCATTAATTCAATTTGTAATGGAATTACTTGTATAAATCTGATTATTAGCAGCAATATAACACCAATGAACACAATATTTCAGATAAATGATCTCAATGTGCAAGTAGAATAGCTTAGCCACTTCGAGGGGGTAACCTCCAAACCAAACAATAAGACTCAAATGCTCAATTTGATATCAACTACTACCTACTAACCCCTATATATACTATTCCTATGCTATGGCCAACACCAAGGCCGACCCACTAATGATATTATAACATATATGAAAGAGACACATAATGATAAGAAGTTATGATAGCCACAAGTCGGCTATATACATCCAATATAAGATATATGATTAAGGGCGTAGCATGCCCCTCCCCTTCGAAGCAACATTGTCCCCAATGTTGAGAAGATCTGGATGCTGCTGCAGGAAGTTTGCATCCTCCCAAGTTGCGTCTTCATTGTCTAGATTTTTCCACTTGATCAAATACTCAGTGATGACCCTTGTCCTCAATCGCTTAGTGCGTGTCTGAAGGATGCATTCTGGTTCCAGGATGATTCTTCCCTCTTCATCAAGCTCGGGTAACACTGTCTGGGTTGATACCGTCTGTCCAATTACCTTCTTTAGGCAAGATACATGGAAGACTGGATGAATTCGAGTAGCCGGAGGAAGTTCCAGTTTGTATGCTACATTGCCAATCTTCTGTAACACTTGATAAGGGCCATAATACTTAGGTGAAAGCTTGTTATCCTTTTTCTGTTGTTTTAAGGACATTTTCTTATATGGTTGTAAACACACAAAAACCCAATCACCGACTTCAAAATGTCTTTCACTGCGATGTTGGTCTGCCTGCTGCTTCATGCGGTTTTGTGACATGGCCAAATTCTCCCTGAGACTAGAAAGCACCTCTTGTTGGTGTTGAATATGTTCTTCAACTGCTCGAACCCTTGGCTGGACTCTCAAAGATGAAGTGATAGATGGTGGATGGTACCCATATAATGCCAAGAAAGGAGACATTTTAGATGAAGTATGAAAGGAGGTGTTATACCACCATTCTGCCAGCGGTAACCATTGGACCCATCTCGCTTGCTTATCTGATGTAAAACAACGAAGATATCCCTCCAAGCACTTGTTTACCACCTCTGTTTTCCCATCAGACTGGGGATGATAAGAGGAACTACGAGCTAGTTGTGTGCCCAAGCATGAGAACAAGTCAGTCCAAAAATTACTAGTAAAGATAGGGTCTCGATCACTTACTATAATCTTTGGTGTCCCATGTAGCTTCTGAATTGTATCCCTGAAGGTTGTTGCTACTGTACTCACAACAAATGGATGTGATAAAGCACAAAAATGGGCATATTTGGTGAGTCTGTCCACCACCACCATGATTACATTTTTACCTTCTGATTTAGGCAATCCTGTGATGAAGTCCATGGACACCTCTTCCCACCTCTGGCTAGGAATAGATAGAGGTTGTAAAAGACCTGGGGACTTAATTGTTTCACCCTTATTTTGCTGACAAACCATGCATTCTGCCACAAATTTTTGGACATCCCCTTTTAGCCCTTCCCAGAAAAAATCATGCTTGATTCGATGATAAGTCTTCAAGAAGCCAGAATGCCCCCCTACTGGAGAAGCATGGAGCTCAGATAGAACCCTATTTTTAAGGATTGAATTCTTACATAGATATAATCTATCTTTATACCATAAAACATCTCCTTTCCATACAAATTTTTCTGACATGCTTGGATCTTGTTGGAGATTCTGAATGAGATTTTGTGTACCTGGGTCATTTTTCCATTCAGACCTTGCATCCTCTATCCAATCCTCCTGTAATATAGATATGGCACACAACAATGCCTCGGCAGATTCATCCTTCCGAGATAAAGCATCAACAACTAGATTCTCTTTCCCTTTCTTGTATATTATCTCAAAATCATACCCCAACATTTTTGAAACCCATTTCTATTGTTATTCCGATGATAAACATTTCTCTAAGAAGTATTTCAAACTATCATGATCTGTCTTTACTTTGAAATGTCTTCCCATTAGATATGGTCTCCATTGCTTCACTGCATGAAGTATTGCTAACATTTCTTTCTCATAAACTGGTTTAGATATATTCTTACCTTTGAATTGGCGGCTCTCAAAGGCAATGGGTCTACCTTCTTGCATGAGTACTGCCCCCATACCATACCCTGAAGCATCACATTCAACAATGAATGTTTTGGAAAAATCTGGGGTGGCTAGAACTGGAGTGGTGCACATGGCCTCCTTCAACTTCTCAAATGCCATAGTAGCTTGCTCGTTCCAATGGAAAGAGTCCTTCTTCAATAAAGTTGTGAGTGGTGCTGCGATGCTGCCATAATTCCTTACAAATCTACGATAATAACCTGTAAGCCCCAAAAATCCTCAGAGATTTTTTAGGGTTTTGGGAACCTTCCATTCAAGCATGGCTTTTATCTTGTTAGGATCCACTTTAACACCTTCATAAGAGACAATATGACCCAAATATTCAACCTCCTTGACACCAAAAGAACACTTAGAAGGCTTTGCATAAAGTTGATGTTGTTCAAGAGTTTCCAACACCTTATTTACATGATGCAGGTGTTCCTCCCATGTTTTACTATAGATTAATATATCATCAAAGAACACTAAAACAAACTTTCGAAGAAATGGCTTAAAGATGGAATTCATCAAGCTTTGAAATGTAGAGGGTGCATTTGTTAGTCCAAAAGGCATTACCAAGAACTCATAGTGTCCTTCATGTGTCCTGAAGGTTGTTTTATGAATATCTTCATCCCTGATTCTAATCTGATGATATCCAGAATGAAGATCAAGTTTTGTAAAGTAAACAACACCATGTAACTCATCTAGCAAATCATCAATTACAGGAATAGGAAACTTATCTTTAACTGTGTACTTATTGAGTTCCCTGTAATCTGGACACATGCGCCAATTGTCATCTTTTTTCCGTACCATCACTACAGGAGAAGAGTAAGCACTCTGACTATGACGAATAAGTCCTGCTTCTAACATCTCTTGAACTATCTTCTCAATCTCACTCTTTTGCATATAGGGGTACCTATAAGGTCTGATGTTGGGTGGTTGACTCCCTGGTACTAGCTGGATGGCATGGTCATGGTCTCTTTTTGGAGGTAAACCCTTGGGCATTTCTCCAAACACCACTGAGTGCTCATCTATAACTGCTTGCATATCTGCGGGTATAAATGTATTGGAATGATGTGCTTCCAATGAAAATAGTTGTGCCACAAACCCCTCTGCACCTTTTCTAAGCAATTTTTGCATCTGATGAGAACTTACCATCTGTGGGGACTTTTCTCTTAGTCCTTTTAGTTTAAAATTCCTCCCTTCTGACTGAAATTGCATGAACAACTCTTGGAAATTCATTTCAATGGTTCCCAAGGTGGTAAGCCACTGAACTCCTAACACAATGTCTGCTCCTCCCATGGCAATGGCATACATATTGCTAGTTAGCAAGTAATCTCCCATGGTGAGATTAATGTTATGGCATTTTCCTGAACAACTAACAGTTTTCCCATCAGCGATCATGACTTGACATTCTGGAGCTGGATAAACAAAGCAGTTCAAGCGTACCGCCAACTTATGATTGATGAAGTTGTGAGTACTTCCCGAATCAATCAACACTGTTACCCTCTATTTTTTTAAGAATCCAACTACTTTGAGAGTTTGGGGAGTGCTAATACCTAGAATTGCATGGCATGATATTGTTGGCTGGGGATATCCTAATTCCTCTGCTGGCCCTACCTCTTCGTCTTCTTCATTTTCTTCTTCTTCAGTAGGTCCCTCAATGTAGAACAACTTCTTTTCAGCACACTTATGTCCTGGTCCAAATTTGTTGTCACAATTAAAACATAACCCTTTGGCTCTCTTTTCTTCAATTTGTTGAGGTGTCAGTCTAACTGGCCGAGGGAATGATGGTGGAAAGGTGCTACGATCTCTGATATTACTGACAGTTTGTTTCCTACTGGAAAGAAATTTTTCCTCTGCCCTACGTGCCATGATCATAGAGTCTGAAACCTTATGAGGATTAAACATACGCACCTCAGTCTCAATTTGTTCTTTAAGACCCCCAAGAAATAAGTCATTCAAATTCTCTTCAGGAATATTTTCCACCCGTAAGGAAAGGTTTTGGAATTGATGGATGTAATCTTTGACTGTTCCTGTTTGTCTTAGCTTTGCTAATTGACTGAAATAATTCTCTGACACACTAGAACTATAGTGCAATTGCAACTCTTCGGTGAAGACTGTCCATGTAACATTGAGGCCACTCTTTTTCCTTTGAGCACATAACCATCGATACCAAATGAATTGGTCAGGTTCAAGATACAACGATGCCATGGTAACCTTTTGTCCCGATGGAATCTGATGAAGATCAAAGAAATTATCCATCTGGTTAATCCAATTGAGTGGATCCTTTCCATCAAACTTACGCATTTCCACTTTTGGAATCATGTTACGGGCTTGCAGAGTGTTTGTATTTGGATTGGTCATGTTTGCAGATCCACCCTGACTAGTTTGTCTATTACTTTGACCTAAAGATCCACCCTGGTTAATATGAGTATGATTGAGTTGTGGCTGATTAGGAAGGATATGATGACCCATGATATTGTAACTAAATTGGTGAATGAAATCCTCCAATCATTGTCCAATCTTTTCTACATCTTCTTTGTTGGCCACTCTACCCTCGAGGTTTCACAACTCTAACTCAAGATAGCTGACCTTATGGTCAGTTGAAGTAAACCCTAACCCTGAGGACTCTGTAGATACCCCTTCTGACTCTAACTCCTCAACTATTATCTCATCCTTATCAGGGGTTTTACCCAGAGTGATGGGATTCTTTTTGCCTCTTGTCGAAGGCCCAACCATGATGCCCCAAAATGGTAAGATTTAAGGATCAAGGTCAAAATTTAGGGTTTGGGATTTCAATAGGAATTCAGCCAAATTTTATAAAACTCAAAGAACGAACTCAAACTAATTTTTAATCTTCTTTCTGGAAATGTAAATAACTTTGAAAAATTCCACAAATTGCACCCTAGGTAGCTGAATTATGAAAAAACATAAAACCGCTATAACTTTTGCAAAACAAGTCAAAAATTCTTAAAATTTGGAGGGAAGCTTACTTGACTGATTTCACGACACCACATAAAAATTTGCAGAAAAATTCACTACCAATTTTGAGATATGGACGAACCTTCACAATTAGGGTTTGACGCAGTGCTGGCCGAGTTCAAGCTCTGATACCACTTGTAATGGAATTACTTGTATAAATCTGATTATTAGCAGCAATATAACACCAATGAACACAATATTTCAGATAAATGATCTCAATGTGCAAGTAGAATAACTTAGCCACTTCGAGGGGGCAACCTCCAAACCAAACAATAAGACTCAAATGCTGAATATGATGATCAACTACTACCTACTAACCCCTATATATACTATTCCTATGCTATGGCCAACACCAAGGCCGACCCACTAATGAAAATATAACATATATGAAAGAGATACATAATGATAAGAAGTTATGATAGCCACAAGTCGGCTATATACATCCAATATAAGATATATGATTAAGGGCGTAGACGATGCAAATGATGCCATTGGCAAACTCTTCTTTGCCTATGGGATTACGTTCCATGTGGCCCGCTCTCCTTATTATAAGGAATATATGGCAAAGATAACAAGAGTGGGACCATCATATGTGCCACCAGGGGAGACAAAATTGAGGACAACAATCTTGAATAAGAACTATTCCAAGATTAATATTCTAATGGAGAGAATTAAGGCTACATCGGTCCCTACTGGGTGTAACATAATCATGGATGGGTGGACGGACATTAGGCATCATCCACTCATCAACATCATGGTCACATGTACAAAGGGCCTTTACTTCCTCAAAGCTATTGATTGTTCAAGGCATGTCAAGGATGCTGATTTTAGTTCAAAATCCTTAGAGATGCTATTGAGGATGTTGGACAGGAGAATGTGGTGCAAGTTGTGACGGATGCAGCCCATGTATGCAGAGTTGTAGGGAAGTTAATTAAGGCAGCCTACAAACATAATTGGTGGACCCCTTGTGTGCATGCCATGAATAATGCACTCAAGGACATGAAAAAGATTGCCTGGATCAAAGAGGTCATTGATAATGCTAGACATGTGCAAATGTTTGTCTACAACCACCACACTTCACATGCACTCTTCAAGACCTTCTCTAAGAAGGAGTTTGTGAAATCTGTAGAGACTAGATATACATCATATTTCATTCTCTTAGACAGGATACTTGAGTTGCAAAAGTCATTGCAACTAATGGTCATGACAATAGAGCAGAATCGTTGGCCTGATTCCAAGTCTGAGCAAGGGAAGAGGGTGAAGGAGATGGTGAAGAGTGACACATTTTGGGTTGATGCAAAATACATTGTCTCTTTCATTACTCTGATCTTCAGCGTCATTAGATATGGGGACTCTAATGCACCTGGCATTAGAGAGGTGTATGAGTGCATTAACAGTATGCTCGAGCAAATGAAGGCCACTGTACAAGAGAAAGACCCTACATTGCAATTATACAGTGACTATATTCAACCAATCATTCATCGGAGATGGGAGAAGCTCAACACCCCCTTGCACATGGCTGCCTATGCATTAAACCCGAAGTTGTATGTGCAAAGGCATGGCAGAGTTACCCATATACAAGATGCACATGTGAAGAAGGGGTTCGTGAAGGCTATTCAAAAAATGTACAATTCTATAGATGCCAACATTGTTTGTATGGAGTGGACAAATTTTTCCACTCTTAAGGGATATTCAAAAGAGGCCAAGATGGATAGGGATATTATGGCATAGAAGGATCCAATTTTGTGGTGGACTGCGCATGGGCCTGATTCTTTGACAACCGCACCAGCTTTTCGCTTGTTGTCCCAGGTTTCTAGTTCTTCTGCTTCTAAAAGGAACTGGTCTACTTATGGCTTCATTCACTCTATGAAGAGGAATAGGGTTACCTCTAGGAGGGCAAAGAAGCTTGTAGTTGTACATAGTGCCATGCATCTCATTGACAGCAACACACTTATGTACAAGGAGGGTCCAGCAGCCCGATGGGATGTAGAGCCAAAGGAGCCATCTCAGATTGATGATGATGTGGCACAGACAAGTTTGGTTAGCATCAATTTAGAGGAGCTTGACCATGAGGAGTCCAGCAGCTTGAGTGATGAGGAGATTGAAGAGTTTGGCGCAACTGCAGACTTTGGGGATGAATGATGATTAGACTGATTACATTGAGCCACTGCTCAACTGTATTTGAATTTTGAATGTAATCATCATTTTGAATATAAATATTAATATATTGATATTTGGATTTTTCATTGTTCAATGTGAAGTGTTTAGTCCCCCCGTCTCTGAGACCCGTCCCCCCGTTACACTGATTACAATAATATGTCATTACATTCAACAAGAAATATGAAAAGAGCCAATATGTGGCCAGGTGAGCACACTATTGCTATGTTTATGAAAAAACTAATATGCAAAATCAAAGGCCAACTGCCAACATTCTCCCACCAAGACTAAGAGTCAAAAAGCAGCACGAATGCAAAGCCCAACTTTGACTACCCAAGAGCTGCGACCAAAAGAATCCAAACAACTTCCACCAGCCAACGAGCACCCGACACAACATCCAACCACTTATGACACTACCCATCAACCATCAACAAAAAACAATAGACGTCACAACGAGATCGGGAATAGATAGTGAGAAGCAAAAAGGACTGCACTCTCTCCTCTCAACACAACCTACGCCACCGCTAGCACTTCCTTTCTTCTAAGGAGGGCTAAGCTCCACAAAAGACCATCTCGCGCCTGCAAAGGGCTCCATAAGCTTATCAAGATGCTATAAAAATCCTCGAGATTTCTCCTTCACAACTAGCACATAGTTTGCTTGTTTGTCAAAATTTACAGACATACCCATATCAATAAGATGAAACATTGTGCGAGTCAAACCAGAGGTAACATTCCTCCCACAAATCCATGTTTCAGCAATCAATCTTCCAACTTTGTGCAACTTTTTATCTAATTAGGGTTGCACACCTCTTAAGGTCTTGGCCCAACTCACCCTTGGCTAGTAAGGGGATCTAACATTCACCCTCCACAACTATTGTGAACAAGCACTAGAGCCTCATTCGATAGCTACATTTATGCAAGGCTTTGCAGTTAGCTTCACAAAATGTCATCCTTTGCTCCAAAACCATCAACTTCTCCTCCCCACTCGAACCATCTACTGACACTATTGTTTTTCCATTACCCCCTGATCTCTCCAACATTCCCCTAGTCAGGAATCTCCTAGGCTAGCACATTTGGCAAAATGGGACAAACTCTCCATCGAGTGTGGGAAAATCAAGAGAATAGTTAAAAGCATCCCAAAACACTTCCAAATCCTTCAAGCAATGCACCTCGAGAAATGATTTTTACTGAGTATTGAAATGTGTACGTCGGAGTGATAGTGGCAAGAAGCTGCAAAAAAACCTCTCGAGTCTATTCGATTAATAATTTCACTCCCACAAGATACCCCAAGCAATTGAAAACAAGGATCTAGCAAACGAAGTTTTTCCTGCACCATCCATCACGAAATGCAAATGAAGCTTTTTAGAGGTAAATGCACCTCCAAATGTCTAATTCTCCTTCGAAGAATTACCAGAAAAAACTATGAGTGCCATTTGAAGTTTGGATAACAGACAAATTATCACAAATGCAACCAACGAAAAGAAAAGGCTTGAATAGCAAGGCAAAACATGTAGGAACAGAATTTTCTTCTTAATGCGAGAAAGCGCATTAATAATGTGAAGAAGTCATAGTGGTTGCTTAAACGTGCCATCCGACAACATCCTCATTAGCCATGTGTTGATGTGTCCCATCGCCCCAAAAAGATTAAGGTGTAATGAATAATCATTACCCAACCTTCAATACATCATTTCCTCAAAATCAAGTGGCGTTATGCATCATTCTAGACAACGAATTCAAATCCCAATATCATTCCCAACTCCCCATCTACCATCTGATTAAAACCAATCAGAAACATGATTTTAATTCAAAGCCTCAATGTCCTCCACATCGGTCTTAGCTAAATTTTTCAAAGCAAGACAATTGAAGGGAAGGGAGCTTTCAATTTTTGACAATATTCCTGGGTCAGCTCCCAAATTTGTGAGGTCAATTGGGCAATTTGCTTCCCTAAAGTAATAAGCAAAGGATATTTGGAGGAACAGCTCCTTTAATTTGAATGCTTGTCAAAACATTAGTGGAGCTTCCAATTCGAATTTTCAGCCTTTGCTTGTTGAATTAATTACCACCATGGAGTATCCTTCCACTTTAGATGACTACTCCATAAGCTCTTGCCAATTTCACACCTTCCATAAGCACTTTTGCTTCTGCCTGATTATTTGTACAGAGAAAGACAGGTCGGTGACGCTATATTGATATTTCCTTGGGGCACACGAAGGATGCACTCCAAAACCACTATTCCGGATTTCTGTGAGAGGCTCCATCAAAGTTAAATTTTGCCCAGCCCCTTTCACGGCCTTCCATCTAACCTTGGAATTGTCTATACCACATCCTCTTTTCCTATTCATACGATACAAGATTTTTTGGTGTTAGGAAACCACTAGTTCAAGAAGGTGGTAGATACGCAACTGCCACCTACTTAAACCTTAAGGGGCCAAGGCAATTTCGCAACTGCCATGGCCATTTCAAACTACACAAAGCGTATTACAATATAGGGCTTATAATTTAGCATTAAGTTAATATTAGTTAAGTATTAACCAATAAATGGTTGCAACCACTTCAACCGTTTTGTAAGCATCTCTCACGTAATAAAATGACGGACACAAATGAATAATTTGTGCATTCTTATTTCTCTTCATTCCTTGTGCGCATATTCTAACATTAGTATTAGAACCCTTGGCTTGAAGGGATATGTAAACCGAGGAAAAAGAGTCGGAAGAAGCATTTAGTGTTTTTTTTAATGCATCTAGGGCACGTGACAAAAGTTTCAAGTTTCAATCACAAAAGGCACATACAGAATTTACAGTCGCATGAGGGTTTCTTAGAAGGGCAAAATAAAGTCGCAAAAGGTCACATTAATATATTCGCAAACTCAAAATTGTGAGTTTCAGAAATACACAGTTGTGAGGGCCTAGAACGAAGTCGTGAGGGTTGGACAGTCTCTAGAACGAAGTCACAGAAGCCAAGCAAACAGTAATATCCCACTAAAGTCGTAGAAGCCAGCAAAGCTAAAGTCCCAAAAGCCTCTTGCTAACAGTCGTGAATCTCTGTTGAGGGCATGAGACAGTTTGCATCGGGCACAAGGCATGATACAAGTGTTAAACCATTAAAACGCCATTAAAAGTACAAGTTCAAAATTGATGTTTTCCAAAGCACAAACCCAATCGGCAAGGGCATTTCGAGACCTTGTAACAGTCAAATTCACGGGCATTTGAAGTTGCCTAGGGCACAGTCCAAGTATTCATACGTATGTGTTTTCACTTTTTTTCCAATTTAAATGGAAATCCCAATAGAGAAATATTTTGGCTTCAAATTTCACACTTGAAAAGTTATAATCGAAATGCAATTAATGAACAAAAATTTGTGGGGTATTATTAATGGAAAAGACACACAACCCACCAATACTACCAAATTGTTAGAGTGGGAAAGCCGTGATGATAAAGCTAAAGCTATAATCGGGTTCATTCTTTTTGACTCTGAACGCCATCATATAGATTTAGAGAAATCGTCCAAAAATATCTAGGAAAATTTGAATAGGTTGTTTGGGACAAAAGTAGTGAATGCTAAATTTTCTTTAAAGCTTCAACTCTTTCGATTTAAGATGGTTGATGATATTACTATGTCCATTCATATAAATAATCAAAGATCTCTTCTTAGATAGTTAGAAGAGGCTTATGCCCCAAATGATGAAGATTTTAAAGCCATTTAGTTAAGCAATTTGTCTTATACAAATAGCAATGTCATTTTTACTCTTAGTTAGATACCTTCGCAAAGCCTGGAAGATATCATATCAGCTCTCTTAGCTAAAGAAAAGAGAACAATTACGAACCATACAAAAGGTGATTCTTCGCATGAAAATGCACTATACTCCTGCACAAGAAATAATCACAAAAAACAAATAAAGACACCAAGCAAGTTGAGTTTTTTTATTGCAAGAAAAGAGGTCATACAGCCTGGAATTATTGCATTTGAGCTAACGATATTCTCAAAGGCAATCTCAAAGATAACCCGAAAAAAGTAAATGTCGCCGTTGTTGACATCCACCAAATGTTGAATTTAATGAAGAGTTTATTGATGAAGAAGAAGATTTATATGTACCCTTAGAAATCAACGTTTTGATAATAGAAAGGAATCCAATGTAGGTAAAACTCGAAATGGATGACAGCCCAGATAGTTCAGGAGTCTATAGATCTCGGGAATTTATCCTTAAAAGGATCACGAGACAACTTGATGGAGCATTGTGCGAGTAGCTCAGAATAGAGGATTGTCTAGCAATTCGGGAGATTTTGTAATTCGGGAGTTCGAAGAGATGGAATCTAGGAACTGAGGAATTCAGCTCAATAACTGCACTTCTATAAGGATTGGGGTGTGTAATGTCCCTTTTTCAGAATTAATTAATTCTAGATACCTGAAGCCTATTTTTATTATTTTTTGTAGGCTAAGGGGTGATTAAAAGAGGGAAAATTAATTAATTAAATGGTCCAAGCATATTTTTATATTTTATTTGGAAAAGGGACACTCAAATTATATTTAAATAGCTGAAATAGAATAAAATAATAATAGAAAGATGTATTTCTATTATTAGGTGCCAAAGTCAAAGTTTCTAATTAAATAAAGCATTCTCTAATGGGGGTGCCAAGTATAGAATGGGCTACATGAGGAACAGATCCTATTTTTAGGATGAAGTGAAGATCAAGCCTTTCATTTTGCATATTCTTATTATTAGGATGGGGCGCCAACTTGAGGGGAATAAAATCATTATTTTAATTGTTTTTGGGAGCATGCATGTAATCCAGAAGGGGGAGCCCACTTTGGAAGAAGGAAAGGAGGTTATAAAGGCAGATTTGGGGATCATTATAAAGACATCTTGGAAATTTGTCAACTACTTATTTGTTTGCAAGTAACTTTTGCTTCTGCAACACCGATAGAGGATGAAATCCCTCATTTGTATACAGATTTGAGGATGGAATCCCTCACTTCTCAGCTTGGCAATTCCATTCAGGGGTTGCAGTGGTCATTCAAGGTGCAAGTGTTCCAAAATCCACCAATTCAGCTCCAGACAATTGTATTCAGACACTAGTATATTTTATTGTAGTTGGTTGGAAATAATTAAATAAAAGACTACTTTTTATGCATTATGATTCGTTGTTTTTATTTATAAAAATCAGATTATCGCTGCTATTATAAAAATTAATTTTATCGATACTGTTGCCCTACGATTTCACAAAAACATCCAGATTTGCTAGAAGTATTTTTTTCAGGGATATTACAGGGAGGCAGCTTGATCGAGTTCTACCTGATCCAAGAACGATTGTTCAAAACAAAAGCTTTTGAAGATTGTAATTATATCTTCTTTTCAGTGGTGTAAGCCTTGAGAGGGGATATTAGAATATAAGACTTATAATTTAGCATTAAGTCAATATTAGTTTTAAAGTATTAACTAATAAGCAGTTACAACCATTTAAACCATTTTGTAACCATCTCTCACATAATAAAATGACGGACACACGATGAATAATGTGTGCATTCTTATTTCTCTTCATTCCTTGTAGCATAGACGTGGTTTCGCGTGAAGACAAAAAAAGGCAGAGTAACATCTTCAAATGGTGTCTCTTCCTCTTCTGAGTCTTTCTAGCTTCCCATTTGAGCTTCTTATGATTTAACCATGTATAAATACACTTTCAGGGGTCCTTAAAAAGCAAGTAATTGTTTCCTAGCAGTTCTTTCCTCTTGCTTGAGTGTCTTAGGAGTTGGAGTGTGATGGAGAGATGGAGTTGGACAAATTGCAGAGCTTGTACAGGTGATTGGGCATGTTGCTATAGTAAAGGGGGTCCATACAGCCATTGAGAAGGTAGTATACATGTGACATCACAAAGAGATAGTTGCAAGAGAAGGCAACCCCTCACTTTTATGGAGTTTTTCCCACATTCGATTTCCCCAAGGAAAGCAACGTCTTGTGCATTTCTGGTCTTGTTGTTTCACAGTAGTTCCTTGCTCTTATTTCATGTTCAATTATTTCCTTTAATTTTGCAGCACTTAACAATTCAATTTTAAGCACATTTGGGGCTGTTTTCTATAAAATCATCGAATAGCAAGTTAATCAATCATGTGTTGTTTGGAACAATTACGATTCGTGTTGATGAAATAACTAATGGAATAACCATTCTAATTACGAACCAACTCCCCCAAGTCGTTTAATGGTTTATGGTTTACGTGGGTTTTGTTTTTTATGGGTTTAAGCTGTTGTGGGGTTGTTTTGGGGCTTGGTTATGTGGTTAGAGGTTTTGCTTGTTCCATTTGCTTCATTTTCTTTAAAGAGGCATGTAGGTCCAGCACGTGAGACATCTTGAGAGGTATCAAGAGATGCCAGTAAGCAAGTCTCTGTATTCCCAATGCCTCTTCAAGCATGAAGACATGTACCTGGAAAGGTACATGTGCCCACTGCTAGCATAGGAATCTCCCTTCACCAACAAATTTGTTTTGTGGTCCACATTAAAGAATGGTCTTGATATGACACATTGATAGCTACAACATTTTAAAATACAGCGTTAATTTAAATTTTCGTTTAAATGAAGAAATCAGGATTAACTTGATTGTATGCAAGGTCCTTCAAAGGATAAGAAAATAATTGCTTACAAACTAAGTAATAGTTAAATTCTATTATAATAGTAAATAAGTACAAAAGGCTTCACAAAGTTTACAATGAGAAGATAGTATACAGCTAAAAAATTGCATCGCACATCACATACGGCAGAAGAGCAGCACTGAAAGTCTTTGCCATCTTAATTGTTGTTCAAACAGCATTGTGGCAAGGACATAGACAGGACCTCACAAGAATATTCTTTTCCCAAGAAATAGAGAAATTGGAGATATCTATTGTTTGCCTATTCACAATCAATTACAGAATTTAAATCATCTTTTCAAAATTCTATTTAGTGACCAAAAGATGTTTTCACACATCTTGATCGCAAGGACCATCATACGAGTTGTTTCGTATACGAAACATTCGTTTCATATTTTTGAGCTTCACATCACATTAATAAATTTTTGCCACATTCTTAAAATTATTTCAAGTGTGATGGTCAAGAAAATCCCTCTAGTTGACCAATAATAAGTTTGATAGGAATAACCTGAAAAAGCCTAAGTATATTTCAAAGAAACTTCCTAGTGATTGGGTCAGCCAAAAACAACACAAGGGTGTGAAACACTTACCCACATGCTCTGGAAAACGCACTAATCTTGGATACTCATAGACTTCAAACTCACACAGTCCATTATAATTGTACAAATATATTAGCTTCTAAATGATAACTCTATTGGTGAATTCTCGGGTCAACGTTCTAGATCACATTTCATGACCCATCATCAAGACATACGATAGATTGAATTGCCAATTCACTTTTCTTGTATAGACTCTTAATATTTCTAGTATCTCATAAGGAAAATAACTATTGAAGGTATATAGGAGAACTAGCCGTTCTGAAACAAATGATGACCGTTTATGATCTCAGGTTTGAGGTGCTACGTACCACCAATTTACAAATTGATTAAATTGACATTTTCAATGTTTCTAGGACCTTTCTGAATTTTATGCAACAATCTCCAATATTGGCTTAGGACTAAACCATCGTCTTTGTCTAAATGGTTGCTATATTTTTCTATTTCTCCTGCTTCTCTAAATCTTCTCTTGTAGTAGTGGACTTCCGATTGCAAGAACCCTATTCTATAAGGAAATTCGTTTATTTGTGGATTCCAGGATTTTGAGTTCTCCGCTAGTACTGATGTGATAGATTTACTAAGTAAAATTGCTGCCTCATGTTCCTTTTGCCTGATTCGATGGCTCTTCCAGTTTCTCCAAGTCAGATTTTCCACAAGAATGGAATGAGGTGGACTTCACTGTTTACTTTAGGCTCCATATACTCCTTGGCTAATTTAAAACCTTTTTTAAAAGTGTTATTTATAATAAAAATAGACTTAACATTCCTCTTTTTATAATTTTTACTATCTTAATAGAGATGCCCTTCACATATGGTAGAAATAGACATCAATAGTTTAAAAGGGATAAACAGAGATATCACACTAAATGCCACAAAAAAGCACCTTGTAATAGTGGCCTGGTAGTAAAGCGTGAAGTTTCCCAAGTAAGACTATGATTCAAACCCTGCAGGCTGTGTCGTGGCCTGCAGGCAAAAAAGCGAGCAGCGATGGAGTGCTTTGGTACCCACATTGGTAACATGCTATGCCGTCTACACATCACACTACTACAAGTGGGGAAATTTGTAAAGCATAAAAAGCCACATAAAATATAGAAAGGGCAAGAGAACGCTCAAGAATGTGAATATGATATCTTATAAAATATAACTATTAACGCATTGAATGCATCTAATCATTCAAGCCAACATGATAAATGAATGAATGAAATATTTTAATAGCATCCAAAAGACCCTAAGGTCTACAGGACCACCCTGTGGGAGCAAAAAGTAAGTGAGCACCATACAGTCCCTGCATCTATGTACAATGGCCAACTCATGCATAGCACAAAGGGAATACTACCAAAGGCGAATAGTGTGTATTGTATAATATTTCTTTGAAAGTAATATAGTTCGATTTCATCACAAAAAATACTACCAAAGACTGGCAACATCCTATCGAGCTAGGATTCAATTTTACAGCTAGCGTAGTGAGCTAACCGGTTAAATTTTTAATGCAAAAAAATGAAGCAAACTACAATCAGATGCCATTGGTCTTAGAGAGGATCCAAAACAGATTAGGCAAGAATCAAACCCATAAGTCAGCTTTATATTTTGGATGACTCGTCACCTAAAAGGCTAAATCTTGAATTAAATCATGCCTTCTACAAAAACATTTAGTCTTTGTGTATTTGACGTGGACTAAATGGTATTGACTTCTTTCCTGGTGTTGCTTAGTGATCCCATAGACGTTTTGTTCCAGTGAACATTATAAAATTCTTCATTTCATATGTATGTATGCACCTTATATCCTTGTTGCAAGAAATGTGATGGCCGTCACACATTATTAAGACCTGAAACAGCATTTCAGGCTGCTTTTATATGTTCTGTTTTTTTTGTTTTTTTTTTCTAGAATTTAAAATGCCCCCTGCTCTTTTTTGTGAATAGTTGTACTATCTTATTTATTGGTTAAATACAGGCTTTTTCATCCAAAAATAAATTAATTAATTAATAATGAACAATAAAACTATATTATTGACAAATAAAAACTCTTTCAATAAATTAGAGTATCGATAATTAAAAATTTTGTGGATTTAAAGAGAGAGAATAAAAATTATATGTATGTATTCGAAGTCCCCTTTCCTATGTGCAACCTATCCCCTTCCGGTTTTAGTTCGCTTTCAGTTGCTGTTAAGTTTCTCTGTTTCTTGTAACATGCCCTTATATAATATGCATTCCACTAAAGTACAGCATAAAACAAACCGCCTTAACCAAGTTGACAAAGGGCTCGAATTTCTCGAGTAAAAGGCACGGTGAACCTAAAGGATCTGGGAACGTGAAGACATTTAGGGTTTGAGTTCGAGAAGAAAGTAAGGACAATTAATTTCAAAATTGCAGTGATGTCTGAAGGCGTATATAGCAAGCAATCCATATACGTATATTGAAGACCAAAGATTCAAACACAATTATTCCATACAAGAGACTACAAGAATTTAAGTTCAAGAAAATTGGAAACAATATTTCTGTTGAATCAGTAACACAAAGGTCTATAGAGCAAGCAACCAACCAGAGAAATGGTGAATGTCTAAACTAACAGATTATATAATTTTAGCAGGCCAAATCAAACTACCGTCTAATTAAAAAGTTGAAAGTGCGCCAAACATTCCGTTAAAGAAATAAAAGCATAAAACTAAACGGAAGTTTGCGATACATACTTCGATCGAATCGTGTTGGAAGTAGCTCTGATTTCCGTGCAATAGATTTGTTACTAGTACAAGTCCTTTTGGATCCCAGCAAATATCAAGTCCAGGTTTTGAGAGAAAGAAAAAGTAATAGGCTTCAATTAAGTATACGATTTCTTTTGTATGATCCCTAGGTATTCGTGCTCTTTCACATCACCAGCAATCCTCTTCCTCTTCCTCTGTTTTTAATGTACACGCCATCTTTCTTTTTGCCCACCTCATTATTTTTTTTAACTCTTCCACATTGGCGATGCATTCTTCTTTAATGGTGACATGTGTTCATCAATCTTGTTTTAGAATTGATCCCGATTAGGGATGGTTGGGAGAAGGGCCACTAGATGAACAAGTCCCATTTAAAATATCTAGTCGTCGTTTTTTTTTTTTAAAAGTATATTATATTAATTCAATAAGATACAAGATAGCTTTCAGCAAAAAAGCGGGCGGTATGAGAGCACGCCCCAAAACCACAAACAAGCTAGGCCAAGCAAGAACGAGAAACAAACTAGGCCGAGCCTAGGAGAAAAAAAAACTAGGCAACACCTAGAAAATTAACAGAACACAAAATTAAGCAACAACAAAAAACATTCCCGAAGCAGGAGGATCATGGTCATCTGGCCAGCCTGACTGTGGAGGTCCTTGCCAACATCCGGAATGTCCCAACCAGTGGGATTTTCTTCTTCATTTTCTACCTCCTCCTGAGTGGGGATGGCGAGAGAGAGGCAAGGGAACTTGTCAGAAGGCTACGGTGGCGGTGGCGGGGGCAGATTCCATCCATCCACAGTGTGCGCACAGAGGCTGCTCCCCACCCGGCTGGCGAGTCGGTGACCCCCAACCCTGTTGGCGATTTGGCGAAGGACTCCTTTGTTGATGAGGGCGCAGTGACCCCCGGCCATGCGAGCGAGTTGGTGAATAACTCCTCTGATGGAGAGGGCGGGGCGAGCGAGCCTGACTGAATGAACGTCGTTGAGAATGGCTGCGACGACCACCACGGCCATGCGGTGAGGAGCATTGAGATGGCGAGGTTGGCTCCCAAGCAACATTGCATGGAGCATCCCCCAATGTCGTAACAGAGTCTGGAGGTGGTCTACCTCTAGGGCAACTTTGTTCACCTGGACTTGAATCTGCAGCAGCACATTGGAGATAACCATAGATTTGTTATACACAGAAAATTGTTGATCAACTTCAGAATTAGCAAAGAAAAAAGCATTTCTTTCTTTCCATATCCAAAACAGAATTTCCCCTCTGAAAACATGCCAAATCTGGGTGAACATAGGCAGAAGCTTGGGATTATCTCCTAAAAGGATATTCTGCCAAGTAAAGCAATGGGGTCTGAGCGGAAAGAAAAATGAGTGTATCCAATTCCAAGCAAGTTGAGCTTTCAGAAAAAACCAGAAAAGATGCATTATAGTTTCCAAGTGGCCACAGAATGGGCACTTGGGAGCTGGGACCCCAATTTGAACAAGTCGAGACCCCACAGGAAGACCTTGGTGTAAAATACACCACAAAAAGTGGGCAATTTTAGGCTCCACATATATAGACCAAACAATGTCAAATCACCTGCTCCAGGAAGACGGAGTGGAATGAATTCCCCATCGAGTGTTGAGTTTTTCAACCATGGGAAGATGAGGCGAAAGCCAGTGGTAGCCTTTACTGGCTGAATAATTGTGAAATGGGGTATCAACATACCACTTCCAATCCATCCACCAAGGGTGAGAGGAACACACAGAAATCTTGTGCAACATGTGGTCAGGGACCGAATTGAGCACTGTAGTGATGTTGGCCTGATCCTGGTTGGTTAGCTGATATCGAGCTTTAAGCTCAGGCCAAGAGAACCAGGATTGAGAGTGTTTACAGAATAAATCTTGGATGGTGCAAATGTCGCACTTGAAAAGTTTGAGCGCAGGAATCCCCGGGATGTCTGCAAAACACTTATCCTGAGCCTGAAATATCGGTGACCACCAGAGAGAATGATGGTTAATGGAGAGGCCATTACGAAAGCCATTGCCTTTCCATTGTAGCCATGGTTTGATACACTCCCATGCTTTCCAAATGCTTTTAAGCACAAAGGTGCCAACAACTTTAACAGGAACCAGAGCAATAAGGAGGTTGACAAACCCCAAACCTTTCCATGCAGGGCGGCCGTAAGGTGATCCTTCTTCGATGCCATGGCACAGGAGCACTTTCCATGCTTCTTGGCCTTGGATGCATCGAACAATCCATTTCACACAGAGTGCCCACCCTTGTCGTTGAATGTCAATAAGGCCCAACCCCCCAGAATTGCGGGGAAGGCAACAAATCTCCCAAGCAACACGATGAAAACCTTTGCCAGTGGAAGCGTTGGCCCAAAGAAAGGCTTTGAGGAGCTTCTCCAGCTTCTAAATAGAGGCTTTGGAAGGCACCCAACAGGAGGAGTAGTAAACGTGCATGGCCGCCAGGACTTTAGAGAAAATTTGGAATTTTCCTGCCAAGGACAAAGGTCTGGTGATCCAATAGTCCAATTTTTTGGCCACCCGTTGAATAACATACTGCCATAGCTCGGTCGGCGACGCCTGAAAGGAAAAAGGGATGCCAAGAAATTTAAACATTTCACCATGTGCAAGAATCTTCCACTCAAAAGAGGCCAGCCAATCGGGTGCTGGGAGGAAAGATTGTCGGTAACACTGGGTTTTCCGCCATTGAATGGAAGAACCAGACGCTAAACAGAAGATATCAAGGCAGTGCATGGCATTGCGGATATTGGATTCATCTTCAATAAGCGTGAGAAAGGAATCATCTGCGAAGTGACCATTAAGCAATTGAGAATTGTTCGCAGAAGGTAATGAAATTCCCCTAACGAGCCCTTGAGATTTGGCATGGGCCAGCATATACCCAAAACCTTCAGCAACAAGCACATAGAGTGCAGGCACTAATGGGCATCCTTGGCGAATGGAACGAAACAATCCAAAGGACTCATAACTGAGGTCATTAATGGTGATCTAGGCAGAGGCATCTGCAAATAGCATTCTGACCGATTGAATGAAAATGGGGCCGAAGCCAAGGGCTTGGAGCATGGCAAGGATAAACGGCCATTCAATCCAATCATAGGCTTTCTCAAAATCAATCTTAATGAACATAGCAGATTGATTGGAATAGCGGGCCCATTCCATGCCTTCCCAAACAACAATGATGTTGTCCAGGATGTATCGCCCCTGAATGAACCTAGTTTGTTCTGGTTGAATAACAACGAGGAGAACATTGCGGAGCTTCATAGCCAATGCTTTGGCAATTATTTTGTAGGAGACATTCAACAATGTGATAGGCCTCCAAGAGGTAATTTTCTCTGGATCCCCTGGTTTGGGTATGAATTTGATATTCCCTTTGTTGATACTCACTCCCAAAGACTGGTTCTGAAACCCCTCGAGATAGACTTGAAGAAGGTCTGGACCGACCGAATCCCACATAGCTTTGTAGAATTCGCAAGGGAAGCCATCGCATCCTGGAGCCTTATCATTGGCCATTTCCATGGTGACAGTGTGAAGGTCATCAATGGTGAGCATTCGGTCACATACCACCTTCTGAGCATGGGAAATATTGCACAACACGACAACCAAACATTGTGCAAGGGTTGTTTGGCGGTCAGCAGAGGGTTGTTGAGCCTGAAAGACCAGCTTGTAATGTCACAAAAATGCGTGTAGCATGAGTTGGGGGTCTGTGACCCTAATTATGCCATCATTGATGGCCCAAATTTGCTGAGAAGGCTTTTTGGCTCTGAGAGAAAGAAATAATTCTTTCGAAACGCAGTCGCCAATTTTAAGCCAATGCATGCAGGCACGAATTTGAGCTCCCCGAGCATTGTAGTTGTCAGCAATTTGGATTTGTTGGTGAAGCGTTGCAACTTGAAGTTGCAGAGTTTCAGAGAAAGGGTTTCCCTGAAGTGCAACCACCACCCGGCTAAGAGTCGAGGTGTTGGCAAAGTATGAGCGGCACCAAATTTTGGCCAGCTGTCTGCCATAGATTCTGAGGAATCTAGTAGTCTGAGTCATAGCATCCTCCCACCATTGAATCCAGTTGGCATGCATAGGTGGATGAAAGCACTGACAATGACTAGGCCAAGGGGCCAAATTCCACACACGCTTGATATGATTGAGAGTGGGCCCATGTTGTATCAAGGCAGTGTTAAGAAAGAATTGGCCTTTATGACAAAAAGTGCACTTATCATGCCAAGTGATACGAAATCAAATAGGGGAGTGATCCGAAAGGACAAAGTCAGGCATGACCTCCACTGGCATAGAATAAATGTTGTCAAAATCAAAATAATCCTGAGTGGACAACATGGCTCGATCGAGCCATTTAAGAACATGATCTGATCCTCCTCAGAGATTGGACCAAGTGAACCATGCTTCAGAAGTGGGAGTGCGTAAAGCATTAGGGTCATAAAACCCAAACTTATTGCGCATGAAAAACCACACCTCCCTTTCGCCAGTTGTCCATCTCATCGACAGATGGCCGCATTTGTCAGTGGGTGACTCAACCATATTAAAATCACCACTTATGACCCAATAAGCATTGGTAATGGAGCATGCTATCCACCACCAAAGATCAACCCTTTCGGCCACATCGTTAGAGGCGTAAATATTAATGAGGCCAAAAGGGCGGCCGTCAACATTAAAGAGGACCCATATGGCACAGTTGGTGGGGTCGATGCCATGGTCAATCAACAAGGGCCACCATTTGGGAGCAAAAAGGGAAATTAAACCCCCACGCCCCACTTCATGATTACTGCAAAAGGCCAAGCTGTCAGGCCAGATGGATTTACAAACCACCTGTAACTGAAAACCTGTAATTTTCACCTCCTGCAAAAACAAAACATCTAAATTGGAAAATCTTTGTCGAGCTTCACGAACAATATACTTGTGACAGGAGTCTGTAAGACCCCGAACATTCCAAGATAGGAAATTCATGGATGACGTTGGTCAAGAGCCATGCCTTCAGCATCCAAGCCATCAAGGGCATCAAACTGGTTTTGCAAGAATTGCGCAGTGTTATGCTGCAAAAAATCCTGCAGATCAATTTTTCTCCGCCCGACGTATTCGATGTTGTATTTGAAAACCAAATTTAACTAGCAATTGTGCACACACATTTTTCTTGCTTTGTATTGATTTTCGATTTAAAATTTGAGCATTATTTCTTTTTGTATTTTTAATAAAAGAATAAAAAACTGCAAGTACTGTGCAAATATTGAAAGAAATGAAGAGGATTCACCAGCAATGTGACACAAGAATTGATAACGGAGTTCGGCGCTTGAGGCCTACGTCTCCGGGTCCGGTTGAATGGGACCGATCTATTAAAATCTTGAAAATAATTCTTTACAAAGAATTCTACAAAATTCTAACCTTCTCACAGTCTTCCTCTGTCAAAAATAATAGGGGTTGCTTTTTACATCTCCTCCAAATTCCACTCCTAGCTCAAGTTATGAGCATTACAATAATTTCACACAGTCCCCAATGCATATACAAATATGAATATCACCTCCTTTTATATTGTTTATACAAAAATTTTACTGGCTAGCATACCGGTTGGGCGCCTATACTTTTTACTCAAGCTGGCCCAAATCCCGAGTTCACATATCCCACTCCTTCTCCTTAGGCACATCCTTTTGTGGGAGTTTTATCCCACATTGTGGGGGCATGAAAACGGTTGGAATGCATGGTTTAAAAATGTATGGAGGGCGGTTGTTACATTGGCTAAAGAGCCACCTTTAGCTCTATGTGGAGGCGCATTGTATTGGGGTGCATTTCTTGGGGATGGCGCATTGTTTAGTTTTAGGTGCCAAAACAATCCCATCAAATGCATGGTACAGTTCTAAAGTGCGTTGGACAGTTTAATATGCGTGGAACATTGTAGACTAATGCATGGAATAGGAATAGATAATATGCGTGGAAATTTGGAAATAGGTTCCACAAGTGTGGATAATTTAAATAATACATTCCCAATGTCCCACATGCATGGCGCAAAAGGAAAATATAGGATGTTTATATACACAAGTTGGTTGAATGATTAAATGAGAAGGAGGCCAAGGCACCCCTCCATAATCGAGTGTGTCGAACCTGGCTGAGGGCCCCCAGCCAGTAAATAGCGGGGTCCATTTGTCCGAGAACGAGTGTCCAAGACCGGCGTTCCAAAACCCATTTTTTTAGTACGTCACACAATTCATCCACGTGTTGCAATATAATCGAAACACTTGGCGAGCGTGCACACGTCCAACCTGCACAAAACTCCAAATTTTGCCAGTTGCCCAAAAATTTCAGCGGGCTATAACTTTTGCAAACGAGCTCCGTTTCCTGCAAACAAGATGTCGTCGGAATCGTATAATTTTTCTCCATGCTTTAAAAATGACTGCAACAATTTCTGAGAAGATCTTAGATCGGTGTTTCTCTGTGAGGATCCTCTGGATCATTCCTCCCCACTGAGAAACTTTTGGACCCCAAAAGTCAACCTAATTGGTGAATAGGTGAGGGTATTTCTCCCTCACCTTTCCGGTTTCCATCCATTTAGCCTTGTTCGGATGCATGCCTTTGAACCCAACACGAAGATACTCAATATCACCCCTTCGCGAAGTTCTTACTTTCCTGTCCAAAATGATGTCTTCCTGCAACTCATCAAGATACTCAGGAGCAAAATCATCAATGGAAGGCATAATGTTAGAATCATCATGATCAACAATCATAGGCGGTTCATACAATCTTAAATTCTCAACATTTACAACTGAGTAGATTTGCATATATGGAGGTAAATCTAACCGGAAAGCGTTGTTACCAATTTTTTCCAATATTTGGAATGGACCATACCGTATAGGTTTCAATTTTTTACCTTCACCTGTCAGTCTTTCCTTGCTGATGTGAAGCCAAACTGAATCACCAACTTTGAACTTGTGATCAGTTCTATGTTTATCATGCCTAGCTTTGTACTTAGCCTGGCTTTTCTCCAATTGTTCATGGACATACTGATGAACCTGTTGTATTCTCTGCACAAATCTTTTAGCCTTGTCAGAATCACTTGCACCATTAACAACAGTTTCATGTCCATAATATATATCTAATGGAGAATTAGGCAGATATCCATAACAAGTCTCAAATGGAGACTTCAAAGTAGAAGAATGTAAGGCACGATTATAAGCATGTTGCACATAATAAAGATGTTCATCCCACAATTTAGGATGTTTGTTACTATAGCCCCTAAGTAATTGTACCACTGTGCGGTTTACAACCTCTGTTTGACCATCAGTCTGTGGATGAAAAGCAGTGCTCTTTTTCAGTTTTGTGTCCATTAACCCCCACAATGTTGACCAAAATTCCCCAAGAAATCTAGAATCCCGATCAGATATGATTGAAGTAGGTAAACCAAAATGAACCCAAACAAACTGAAAGAATAAATGTGCAGTTCCCTCACCAGTTATTTGTTTAGTACATGGAACCAACACACACATTTTGCTAAATCTGTCCACTACCACATATAAGTAATCATGTTTTTTCCGTGTCATGGGCAAGCCTCCTACAAAGTCCATGGAAACACTTTCCCAAGGCCGTGTTGGAACAGGAAGAGGAGTGTAAAGTCCTAATTTCCTGTTACTTGGCTTGCTTGTGGCACAAAGAACACATCCCTTAATATATCGGTTTACATGTTCATGCATTCTAGGCCAATAGCAATATTTTTGTAAATGTGCAACTGTCTTACTAACACCAAAATGCCCTGAAATAAGAGAAGTATGTGCTTCCCTAATCATATGCACACGCTCATTTTCTGGAATACAAAGTTTTCCAGAATGATATAACAATCCTTCATGCAAATGATAATCTTTTTCTCCTACTTGTTTCCCACTTACTAGATCCTCATACACTTCTCTAAAATCAACATCATTTGCATATTGTTCCTTGTAACTAACATGAGCCAAAGAACTATGCTGCAAAAGGATAGATGCTACTACCACTGGTGGTCTGGATAACATGTCGGCAACCTTGTTTTGAATACCTTTTTTATACCTGATTACAAGATGAAATTGTTGCAAAAATCCCATCCACCTGAAATGTCTAGACTGCTGCAATTTGGTTTGTGTTTGTAAATATTGAAGCGGTTGATGGTCAGTATGGATAATTGTTTCTTTTCCCATTAAATAATGCTTCCATTTTTTAACACTTTGAACCAAAGCATACAACTCTTTATCATAAGTTGGATAGTTTCTTACCGCACTTGTAAAGGTTTCTGAATGGTAACACACTGGTCATTTGTTCTGCATCAAAACTGCCCCCATTGCGTAGTCACTAGCATCCGTCTCAATCTCAAATGAATGTTGTAAATCCGGAAGTGCCAAGATCGGAGCGGTACTTATCTTCTCTTTCAGTGTATCAAATGCTTTTTGTTGTTTTCCTCCCCACTGAAAGACCTGTTTAATACTTGTCAAAGCATGCAAAGGAGATGCAATATATGAGAAGTTAGCAATAAATTTCCTCCAGTACTGAACTGCACCTAGAAAACTTCTAACTTCCGTCACATTTGTGGGTCTAGGCCATTTCACAATAACCTCTATTTTTGCAGGATCAATTTTCAATTCTCCATTTCCTACAATATACCCCAAGTAAATTAAAGATGTTTTTCCAAATTCACATTTTGACATCTTCAAATACAATTTCTCTTTCCTTAGTGCATCTAAGACTTTCTGGATGTGTTTAATATGTTCATCCCATGATTTACTGAAAATAAGAATATCATCTAAGTAGACAATAACGAAATTATCAATGAATGGTCTAAAAATTTCATTCATAACTCTCATGAATGTTGCCGGTGCATTGCACAAACCAAAAGGCATCACTAACCATTCAAACAATCCCTGTTTCGTTTTAAAAGCAGTTTTCCAAACATCACCTTCTGCAATTCTTACTTGGTGATAACCACTTCTTAAGTCTAACTTAGTGAAATAAATTGCATTCCTTAATTGATCCAGTAAATCATCTATTCTAGGAAGAGGGTAACGATTCTTTATAGTAATCTTGTTTAAAGCACGGAAATCAACACACATTCGCCAAGTGCCATCCTTCTTAGGAACCAATATAATTGGTGAACCACATGGGGATGTACTTGGACGAATTATACCTTGAGCCAAAAGTTCCATTACCTGTCTCTTGATTTCCTCGTTCTCTACTACTGACAACCTGTACATTCCGATATTGGGAAGAGGTGCATCCTGAAGCAACTGTATCTCATGTTGAACCCCTCTTTTGGGAGGTAGACCTTGTGGATCCTGAAAAACATCATCAAAATGAGAAACAATTTTTACCAATTCATCCTTATGTTTTAGATCGCAAGTCTCAAAAGCCATCTCATTTTCTTTTTCCTTGGCTTTGACCACCATGAGCACAAAACTTTTGCTTGAGTTTACAAGCCTTTTCATTTGACCTGCAGTTACCAAGGATAGATTATTCTTTTCACGGTGAGCTCTAATAATAAACTCAATTCCATCCTTTACAAGCAAATATTTATTTTCTTCCCTATAGAAGATTGCTTTACGATCATACAAATAAGGACTTCCCAAAACCACCCCACAAATATCCAAAGGAACTACATCCAATTCAACCTCATCAATAAACTTGTCTGTAATGGCAAATCTGAAAGTACAAGTTTTAGTTACCTGCAGTTTTGCATCATCACAAACCCAGCCCAAAGGATAAGGCTTAGGATGTGGTTTAGTTTTGAGTCCTAGTTTCTTAACAACCTCCTCAGAAATTAGATTAGCTTGAGATCCACTATCAAAAAGAGTATCAATTTTTGTATGCTTTGAAATTACTCTAATGTGGAAAAGCTCATTTCTTTTCTTATCGTCAGGTATAGTTTGTTTACTAGAAGAAGATGCAACATTTGTAGTGCTATTGTTGGAAATTGAAAGAGTTGATTTACCTTGTAAACCCATAGCTGTGATTTTGGTTTCATCACCTGAATCAGAACCAAGATCATGCACTACGGTGTTTGTTTTCTTTTCTTTTCCTTTCTTAACCATCCATTTAGGCTTCTTTTCAGGATGTAATTTCCAACATTTAGACTCATCATGGTTTTTTTTACAATGATTACAAAATGGTTTTTCATCTTCCTTCTTAACAGTAGAGTTTGTTTTATGCTTACCCTTTCCTTTTCCTTGTTCTTTCGAACCTTTTCCTTCAGATTGCTTGTTCTTCTGATTAAAAGAAGAGAAAGAGGACTCCTTTGTCATTTTCCCTCGTGCTTCCAGATGGGTTGCTTGAACACATACTGCATCAAGATTAGTAGGACCTAAAACAAGTATCATATGCCTTAGATAACTATGCAATCCACCAATATATTTGAGCAGTGTTTCTTCTGTGTTTAGGGAAATTCCCAGAATTAGAGCCCTTTTCCTAAATTCTTGTGTGTATTCTTGAACACTTTGTCCCTTAGTTTGTCTTAATGTTTGCCAATCCATCATAGCTTGTTGCTTATAACCAAGAGGATAAAATTGTTGCCTAAGATTTGAAACAAATTCAGACCAAGAAGTGATTTCTATACCTTTGTTTTCTTCCACTTCCTGAAGCTTACTCTCCCACCAAATGAGTGTTGTTCCACCCATCCGAAGAGTTTCCAGATGAATCTTTGCTTCATCATCAACAATTCTCTGAACCCTGCAATATACTTCTATTTGCTTGACCCAGTTATCCAACTTCTCTGCATTTAGCTCTCCAGTATACATAGGCAATTCAAACTTGATATCTAACTTTAATGAAAGAAAATCAGATTTTAAAGAGTCTCTTTTTGGAATGTCAGAACTAGAGCTTTCTTCTTTCTTACCTTCTCTAGTCCCCTTTTCCCTTTTCCTATCTTGGTACATTTCTTCCACCATTTCCTTCATCTGTTGGAAGGATTGACGAAAGTTTTGTTCCACTTCCTCTCGATCCGCCATTGTAGGACTTCGAGATCGTCTGGTACCAATTTTGGGATCTCCTTCAACTAATTCTCCTTCACCCTTCTTAGATCGAGACCTTGTTAACATCCAACACACAACTTGCAATCCAAAACACGTTAAACTGAACCAAAAATCAGTCAAAACCAGCTCTGATACCAATGATCTGAAAACCAAATTTAACTAGCAATTGTGCACACACATTTTTCTTGCTTTGTATTGATTTTCGATGTAAAATTTGAGCATTATTTCTTTTTTGTATTTTTAATAAAAGAATAAAAACTACAAGTACTGTGCAAATATTGAAAGAAATGAAGAGGATTCACCAGCAATTTGACGCAAGAATTGATAACGGAGTTCGGCGCTTGAGGCCTACGTCTCCGGGTCCGGTTGAATGGGACCGATCTATTAAAATCTTGAAAATAATTCTTTACAAAGAATTCTACAAAATTCTGACCTTCTCACAGTCTTCCTCTATCAAAAATAACAGGGGTTGCTTTTTACATCTCCTCCAAATTCCACTCCTAGCTCAAGTTATGAGCATTACAATATTTTACACAGTCCCGAATGCATTACAAATATGATATCACCTCCTTTTATATTGTTTCCAAACAGCTGGCTAGCATTGGTTAGGTGCCTATACTTTTGGATGGCCCAGGTCAGCTGTTCCAATCCCCTCCACTTCTCCTCCTTCTCCTTAGGCCATTTTTTAGAGTTTTATCCCACATTGTGGGGGCGTGAAAAATAGGAAAGCATTTAAAAATGCATGGAGGGCGGTTTTAAATGGCTAAAGAGCCACCTTATGCTTATGTGGAGGCGCATTTAGATTGGGGCGCATTTCTTGGGGATGGCACATGGTTTAATTTTAGGCGCTAAAAAAATCCCATAGTCAATATGCGTGGTACAGTTTAATGGTTAATTATGCGTGGAACATTGATAATATAGACTAATGCGTGGAAAAGGAATAGATAATATGCGTGGAAAAGGTTGCAAATAAGTAAATAGGCATGGATAATTTAAATAATGCATGCCCAATGTCCCACATGCATGGCAAAAAGGAAATATAGGAGTTTATATACACAAGTTGGTTTAATGATTAAATGAGAAGGAGGCCAAGGCACCCCTCCATAATCGAGTGTGTCGAACCTGGCTGAGGGCCCCCAGCCAGTAAATAGCGGGGTCCATTTGTCCGAGAACGAGTGTCCAAGACCGGCGTTCCAAAACCCATTTTTTTAGTACGTCACACAATTCATCCACGTGTCGCAATATAATCGAAACACTTGGCGAGCGTGCACACGTCCAACCTGCACAAAACTCCAAATTTTGCCAGTTGCCCAAAAATTTCAGCGGGCTATAACTTTTGCAAACGAGCTCCGTTTCCTGCAAACAAGATGTCGTCGGAATCGTATAATTTTTCTCCACGCTTTAAAAATGACTGCAACAATTTCTGAGAAGATCTTAGATCAGTGTTTCTCTGTGAGGATCCTCTGGACTGGTGATAAATACATTGATACCTGTGTATATGTTAAATAGCTTCGATCAAGGTGTTCTTTCACAATTATATGGTTTCTAGTTTATGTTATTTACACTCTTACTTAAAAGGTGCTTTCATATTTTATACGATGATATTGAATTTGGGAGGTGAATCTCATGGTTCCCCTCATTTTTCATACTTTTAGAGGATGGCGTGAGTTATTGAGTATAACTAACAATGGAATTGAATTTGTTGTGTTTACGTACTTTGGAAAATAGGTCTTTTATGTATGGAACTTCAATAGCCATAATAAGTGGATCATAAAACTGGCATTTGGGTATTATAAGCTTGTAAGTGTTTTCGTCTGTCAGTACATTTTGACGGCAAAGAATACTCGTAAAGGCTAAACAAAACACACACACTTGTAATGGAAAGAAATTTAAAGTTTTCAAGTCTTCTCTGGTTGCAGTTCAATTATTTTCTTAAAAAGTGAAAGCTTTTTTTTATGTCGAAGATTAACATTAACAGAACACAACAATAGTAAAGGCTGCAAAAATAGAAGCATAAGACTAAGACAACAACAACAAAACCAGAATAACTACTCCAACTTTCTGTGGAAGAGTGTGTTCATTTTTCTGATTCGCTTCTCAACTTTCACCATTTTCCACAGTGGACGAGATCCTTTTAAAGTAACATGAAAAGAGAATACAATTGTAAATAGAAATTAGAGTATTAATGTTGAATGGTTCAAAAAAATTATCACCGTGAATTTTGAGATGGCCATTGTTTCATTCTCCAGTATAGGATCTTCCACCGGGATATCAAGTATCCGGCTCTTTGGGGCACGAGAGTGTCTTGGTATTTATTTTGATTTTCCATGGACCAAATAGGTTCCGTTAGGATGGAAGCTACTGGCCCCTTTGTGGCTGAAAGAGCGTATTGTTATGCAAATCATTCTGATTTTCCTCGAATTAGCTATGTGCCCCATTAGCATGGTAGTTACACACCCCTTTGCGGTCCAGAGAGTATATTGTTATGCAATTCATTGTTGTTTTACAGGGACACCCTAAGGGTTTTAATCAGGACCTCCCTTTAGCATCCTCAGAGTGTTTTGAGATGCAAATCATTATTATTTCCCATGGACCACCTAGGATTGTACCCAGGGTCTCCCACTAACATGGTAGCTAACAATCCCATTGCACTTGGAGAATCTATTGTTATACAAATCATCATCATTTTCCATGGATTAGCTTGAACTCTAACCTTCTAGCCCCTAAAATGGTCTCTAACGACCCATTTTCGGTTAGAAGACTATTATTATGAAGATCATTGTTAATTTATTTGGACTAGCTAAGACTTAAAGCTACGATCTCCCCTTAGCCTGTTGAGCTACTAACCCCTACTAACCCCTTTACCTCCCTATACCTTTTTAGAGGTATAGGGAGGTATTATCATTTGATGTGACCATGGCTCTGAGGCCAGATGTGTAGTTGTGATGGCCAAATTCATCCAGTCCTAGCCTTTGCATTTTATATTTTTGGACGTCTTTTGTTAAAATTCTTTTGTAGTCTAGAACAATATTGATTCTTACATAACTTTTATTTAAATCACTGACTTGTACCCGGCAGAACACATCCTATAATTTTCTTCAATACAATTTTGGATATGTAACATATCAAACAATTCAATGCATCTTGGAATATATCCTTATATTTTGTATTTGTAAAAATTCAAGGCACATGTTTCCTTTATTTTCATTCTATTTTTAAAAACCATAATTCCTATTACGAAATAAGAATCATTCCTCTATGCTAACAATGCACGAGGGAGATGCCCACCTGTTCAAAGAATCTTCCACTCGCCTACTTGCAAGAAATGAGGAACATAAGGAGAAAATTAAACAACTAGAAGATCAGTAAGAACCATCACCTCGTATATGCAAACCTTCATGGATCCAAATATGGAACCATCTCTTCCAGCTGAGGAAGTTACTCCCATTAATAACTTCGATCCAAAATCTATCAGAAAGACTCAAGGCTTCACAATGTAAGGCACAAAAAATGATAAGTGGGTGAGAAAGTGATTAGCTAAAATCTGAATTATTTTAGACTAATATAGATGTTATAGGAGTTGTAAATGATTGATAAATGAAATATAAAAATACACCCAATCAAATAAGCAATGTAAATATGAAAGCCTAATGTGCAAGGAGGAGGATAGAAGACTTAGCTGATTCACAAAGTTTTGGAAAGTGCATAGAGTTGAAAATATGGAAAATATGACTGACCAATTGTCACACAGGAGCTCAAAATATTATAGATCTGGAGAATCTAGTCAGATAGGGGCGCCTGGGGCGGTCTGGTATAAATTTCGAGTGCCCTGGTTTACACAGATGGTCGGAAACCTGAATTTTCAGGGCCATAAGGTACCTGCACTTGTTTGCTTCTTGTCGCATCTATGTCGCCAGACTTCGTTGGATGTTACCGTAAACCTGCAATAGATAAATCACCTGCAAAACCCCAAGTAAAGCATCAAAACTCTACAAAAAGAAAGATGCATATAAAGGGGTCAGATTGTCCCCAACTGCCAAATTGATGGAATTATGACTAAGCGCTACACTACATCTCATACCCGATGTACTTCTAGGCGTGTGTGTGTGGAATCGTGCCCTAGGTGCTCTTGTGTGTGTCGCACTTGAAGTAGTGAGCAAGTAGCTATATCTAGAATGTAAGTAATGTGTGCATGGAATAGATTAGAAACTCCCCTCCTATGAAGTGTGATGCATAAAACAAACCTTTGTCCCTTGTGATGGAGCTAGATGGATACAAATGGAGCTATAGATGCCTTGGACGAATGCACTCTTAGGTGGTGGTAGTAATGCTTAGTGTTTAGTCCTTCCCTATGATTATTGTAGTCACAAAATCACCTGGTTACTATTACATTTATATCGCCAAATATGTTATTTTATATATGGATCTCCAGTAAGAAAAGTATTCACTAATGGCTCGTGCTCTAGTCCTGTCATCAATTAGTTGGCCACCATCATCATTTGTCTTGCAAATCGTCGGTTGTTTACATAGTTTTGGTCGTCTCTCAGGAAGTCTCAGGTGTCGTTATTTGGTCATTTGTCGTCTCTAGTCTCTAACTAGGGTGCTTGGGAAGGTGTTGGGGCGCTCGTTGGTGCCCCAGTCCTCTTTTAGGTTCCCTGATCCTTGTTACACTTGGTTCTCATTTAGAGTTTTGAGGCCAGTCTTTATAGCTTGTTGTCTCATTCCCCTAGGTACTAGTCGACATGTTGGGTCATTAGTGTCGAAATTTGAGCAAGATATCCCTATATAAGCATAACATACCTATTATCTTATGGGCAAACTATCTACTATCAAGAGCTAGCTATCTACTAAGGAAAAGGATTGAATTTTGGCATCATTTCATCTACATCACAAAAACATAGGGGGAAAGGGTTGTATTCATTCTATTCCATCCACCATTTGCATTTTACATCTAGTTATTGCTCCCTACTTTTGCATCATCAATGCTAGGGCATCCTAGGCATACAATTACACACACAAGCACATAGAATTGCATTGGGTCTGGAATGTAGTGCAGTGCTTAGTTTTAAGTCCACCATTGTGGCAGCTAAGGTCAATATGACCCCTTCATTTGCATTTTTCTTTTTTTGGGATTTGATGCTTTGTATGGGGTTTTGTAGGTAGATATTCATATAAGGTTTACAACAACATAAGTGAGGTTACTGCGATAATCATGTAGCAAGGATCAAGACATTGCGAACATCTAGTGACACTTCCAGATTCAAGTCCTGAGCTTTTCTGCAGACCAGAGCACCCATACTACAGACTAGGGCACCCACAGGTGCCCCAGTCCTCCTCCAGGCACCCTAGTCCTCCTTCAGGTGCCCTATTCCTCCTCTAGGTGCCCCAGTCTAGGTAAATCTTCATCTGTTGCAATTTCTTGGGTTGCATCATCACACTTTGCTTCGTCTGCACATCATCCTGTTCAGTCCAAAATCACAACGAGGTAAGTCATTTTCAGGTTAATATATTATCACTACTATTTCAAAGATTACATTTAATTTAAATATCAAATTATTCTAACATAAATCTCCCAGCACATATCACGAATAAATAAAGGAATAAAAATAAATAAATGCAGCTACAATGAGAATCATTCTAATGTAACCTCATGAGTTACAAAAATACACTTAGTCAAAAGTGTAGAATGAATCATCCTACGCAAAATACAATATTTAATTTCAAGTGGGTGATTTACATTAGTTAACAATAGCCCTTTTTTACTAATGTAAGTCTTCTCCAATGCAAATTATACCTGTTAATTTGGAATTACTATTGTGCATGATGTGATTCAAGCACCTGCATGCAATATTTGACAAGGATAACTTGTTGGAATGATGATGAGATTCTCAAACTCGTAGTCACGACTCTATTATCATGATTTGCATGAATAATATATTCATTTCTGATTTAGCTAAATGCCCTGAAAGTTTCAAAACTTAGGAAAAATCATCACTCCCACTTTGGGGATTTTGATGTTTAAAATGAGGTCCATGTTGCAAAGGTAGTATGAACTTATTGTTGTGATTTCCTGTGAAGCATAGTTTCACATGTACTTTATGTTGGCTGAGCGGATAAGCTCCTAGCAAGAATATAAAGTAGCATAAGAGGCATGCAGAAAGAGTTATGAGAATCCACATGTAATGTACAAAATGCAGTTTCTAGATTTTTACATAGTCTAAGCTCACCTGATAAATATCATAATTAGTGATTTTACAAGGATCAACTAAGATTTTCCCCATGTAACATAGCTCAAAGAACCTTTAAATGTCACTTTGAAATGATGATGTTGAGAATTGAAAGGTCATGATAACTTAATCATTTATTGGATATTTCATTCAAAACGTTTGCACAATTATTTAGCATGTTTAGGTATTCGTATTTTGAATTTGACTAAACCTCTTATATAGGTGAATGCAATAATCATATCTATTTGGCTTGTCCCCTACCACCATTTGTAAGATTGTATTTGTGTTATTCCCATTATATTTTCTTGTCATCGTCAAGATCCACTCCATATTTTAAAATAGTGACTCAGGTTATTCTTACATATCAAATGATCCAGATTTGGTACTTGGTAGTTGACCCAATCTTGGGTTATGGAATCGATTACCACTGGTTGAATTGAGGCACTCCCGATCTATGTTTCTCTCTATAGAAATTTTTGATCTTGCACCATTATTGAAATCTTCTATTTAAACCTTTTCCGGATTCGAACCATGTCACTCTGAATGAGTTAGGTAGCTTTTAACCGTTAGGTTATAATGTAGAATGCCTAACACAGATATATCATGGCGGATTCCAATGCCATGTGTTATGCTCAAAATTTGACAGCAAAGATATTAGTTCATCTATGTGTTGTGGGGAAATCCATTGTATCATCGTTGCATAACATGGAGGTTCGACATTCATCAAGAGTATGAGATTTTTTTTTCATAACTTGAAGATTAACCTCCTAGATTTCGAGCCCAGGTTTTACTCACTATTATCTTCTGAACCTAGTTACTCCTAATTCTTCTATAGAAAATGCCTATAATTCTTCTGTTAACACTTCACAAAGTGTTTGACATGGATAGTGCTTTGTTTTGAGGGCACGACATTCCCATACTCGAGGGGGTGACTATGCATCCGAGTTACCTGAAATTTAGTGTAGCTACTCTATTTCTGATGGCTTATACAACTAAGTTTAAAGAGGTTGAGGTCAGTAACAAATGTCATTATTGACATTTTAATCAACTTTCTTAAGAACTCCTTGGAACACAACATTTAAGTTTTGTAAGTTCCTTGATTCTGAAATGCACCACAAATGTAGACACTAACCCAATGGCATGAGACTTGCAATATACAGATAAAAATGATTTGGGATTTTGGGTACTTCGTGAAACTACCTAGTAAAATGCGACAGATTACTGAGATTTTCAAAGTGGTGAGGAGCAAACCATTTCATTTTTCTGACCAAAGGCACCCTACATTGGTGCCCAAGAGAAGGTTCTGAATTCGACCCATTCAATTTCAAGAGCTCCTATGCACAGCTCCCAGATAAAACTCCAATAACTTCTGAGTTAGGGTCTCAATCTGCATGTCGTATAGAAAATTTATTTTATTAAACCTATGACAGGTTGTCCATTTTGATATCATCCTCCTATGGATTATTAAATCATATTAATCAATTTCTACTTAATCATATGGCTATTTGGAGAGGTTGGTCACTTAAAGAACATAATTAATTAGCCATGGCCATTATTTTATGGGTACAGTCATGTTCATTTATACAATCCCCTTTTAGGGTTCTCCTTGTACGATTAACTAGTGACTGCATTTCCTAGTTTAGTTAAGATTTGGCCCTTGTTAATCATTTGGAATTATTGAGTTAAGTTATTGTGTGATAATTTGACTTCTTGCTTCCCATACAGATGGACTTGCTAAAGATAAGATGGTCAAGTAGTCAAATTGACACATGTATCATGTGTAATGTGTCAAAATACATGTATATATGTAACCCTATGAACATGTAAAGAAAATATGAAAATGAAAACCAAACATTTGCACGTGATCAGTGATGAGAAATAAGGGTGTAGAAATTATCCTGTCAATGTCATGAAATGTTTTTGGGCCATCTCATTAGCCACTGGCCGAAGAAGTGTAGGGAGGAAAGTCTTATTTATACTATAACCTGTAACTACTTCCCAAAACTAAAAAGATCTTTGTACTACCTGGTTTTTTGGGAGTTCCAATTGCCACTCAGCAAAGTAGTGTAGAGAGGAAGGTTCGTTTTACCCTCTAACATGTAACTTCTCCATAGAATCATAAGGATATAGTATTCCCTGTAAAATTTTCATTGTGTATGGATTTTTGTACAATGGTTTGAACCTACTCTCTTTGTAACACACGGTGTCATCAATGAAAACTAAATAAATTGAACTGTACTGGTACTATTCCATCCATTGTACTGTGTGTAATCCCAAATGACGCCCCATCTTCGAAATTGGGGCCGCATGCAACGTCTCAGATGAGGAGAATGTGGCTTAAAATAGGACCTCCTACTGATATTGTGCCCTACAAGGAAAGGGAATTTGGTTGGTGAAAACCACAGATTGTCACACATAAACAAGTGGCTAGGAAACAAGTGTCAGTACAAACAAGCATGCATGTATAATTTTCTGGTAGTGTAAACTACATAGACAATGTAGAAGCTATTTAATGTAAGTAATTACGAGAGAATAAACATAGACCACAATAATTGGGTTAAAAAAATGGGACACTTTACAACATAGAATCAAAATGTGATCTTAAGTGCATGCGACCTCCGGAGGTCATGTCAAGATAGTTGAAATGTGAAAAATTATGGGAATACTGATAGACAAGTATAAGAGAATCAAGGACTAAGATCGGGTAGCATGAGTTCCTAGTAGTTGAATTGGACAAAGTGGAAATAGAGACTATGTACGGGTAGTGTAAGTTCCCTATTGATTGATTTTTTGATTTGTTTGTTATGCTACGTTCGGAAATTAGGTTTAAATTTGTATAAAGAAATTTATGTAAATTCAGTATAAATAAAAGAAAATTATGTTTAATCTTTTAATTAAGTAAATTCATTCCTGGAATCAATATAAATGAAATGAAATGAAATACCATCTATTCTATTTGTTAGAACAAGAAATGATTTAAAATAAAACTAATTTAGAAGTTTCTAACATCTTTCTGTATTTTTAAGAATTTAGATAAAACAAATACATAAACTATTCTATAGAAATAGAAAAATAATTAAAATAAAATATTAATACTTATAACAAAAAAAAAATTAAAAATAGAGAATAGTCGGATGTGGTTATTCCTCTGTTGCATGGTTTTCTAAAAATACTATTCCAAAAGACGATGTGAAAAAATTATTAATCAAATAAAATAAAATAAACTTCTTTGAAAAGGCTTCTTCCTCAAGTTTTCTAGAAAGGGAATTCTTCTCAAATGAAATTTCCTCTTTGACATATGAACTTTCCTAGGCATAAGTAAATCTAAATTAATTAAAATAAAGAAATAACGTGCAAGGATTTCTTTAGTTCTTCCTCCAACTAATTTCTCCAGAAGATCCACTGGGATAAGTTGGGGAGAAGTTATCAAGGGAAGGTGTATGCAAGAAATGTTTTGAAATAAATACTAGAAATAAAATAAATACCATTCGGGAAGTGATGAAATCTTCCACCTCTACAATTCTACCAACTCAAAACAAATGCATTATTTCTATTCTAACAAATACAAATTAATTAAAGCGTCAAAGACATTGTTAATGTACAACCCCAACCTGGTTACTACTATATTGTGGTAGATTCACAAACATGAGATGTGCTTTTTGTCTCCTTGGCTTTGTATCTTCTTCCAAAGATGAAGTCTATTTGATCTAGCAATGCAAAGCTACTGGTTGGTAGAAAAGAAAAAATATACTGGTTGTGGCTGACTTGGTGCAAGAAATGGCTGAAAGTAAATTGTAGGAAAGAACATGTCAAAGAGTTGGATGAGAAAATTTGATTCTTGTCAAAATTTCAGTAACATAACTTAAGCTCAAGATTATGGGAAATCCAAGTCCTATCGTACGGGTATAAGTTTGGCTTTTTATAAAATTTGGGAAAGAAGAATTTCAATGGTGCATTTTTCCAGATGAAACAGTGACAAATCAAAAAAGGGAGATGCTAGTCAACATTCTAAACATAGCCAGAAGATAAATATAAAATAAAAACTATTCCAACGAGTCCAATGGAGATAGGAAAAACTAATGTTGAGAAATGAGTGAGAATATCACTCCAAAACTCACACACGTGCATAAGAAATACACATTTAAGTCTCTGATTTATAAGTAGAAGAAATGTTGGTGAATACAAGACCGAGTGGTTACGCAACCTCTATTTAGTCGAAAAAGAACCATATTAAAAATCAGTCTCACAAGAAAAAATAAAGTCTTGTATTATTGAACTAGAAGCATGTTTGTACATAGATATAGAGAATGGGCAAAGAAATGCAAAGAATAGAAAATAGAAGGATTTGGACGTTTTTTTACCTTGGACAGAACTTTGGTATATTTTAGATACTTTATCGTTCCAACCCTATAACACTGAGTGCATCTAGAAGCATTAATTCTTCACAAGATGTTCAAAACATTCAAATCCTAACAACCACACAAATTCAAGTTGTGCAATAAAAAAATGGAAAAACCTATCAAACAAGAACAAGTACATTCGATTTGACAGTGTATCAAATAAGTATGGATTTAAATGCTCCTGGTATAACTTTAAAAAATGCTACCACATGAAGAACCTATTAGTATGTTAAAAGGAAATTGTATTCAAAGTTTGTGATGGACTAAGAAAGTATTTGTTGCATGTGGTATCCCTGTATGGCCTACAATCACCGCTTTGACTTTTCAACTTAACACGTGGCATGTGTCTGAATAATGGATAATGCGGGGGTGTATTTCTTTCTAGCATTTTAATAAAGTATTTTGGAAAAAGGCAAAAATAATAAATCTTTCCCCCGAAAATGTTTATGTTGTGGATGGGTGAAATGGAATGTAGCCGTTGACTTTTCAATGTAGGCCACGTGTCCCTTCCTGATTGACTGCGGGTATTAACTTAGATAATTTTCCCCTTTGTATGAGCGGGGCTTAATTTCCCCTCAAATTAGATCAAGATTGAACCGGACAACAGTATGCAATGTATGTAACATGTGGGAAATGCATGTGAAGGGTGTGCATACTGCAAGTCATTTTAGATGTCAATTTTAGGAAAAAACATCGTGAAAACAGCATTTTGGTGTTGCGTCACTATGGCTAAGAATTTATCATGGACAAGACTTTTTAGAACAAGTGATGAGTTATCTTAAAATATTTCACTAAATGGGAATGATCCACACAAATTTAGGTCAATGTGATCCTCGTCAAGAATTTATGAACAGGGACGTATCGCTCTTAAATAATGTTGAATATCCAAATATTATAACTGTTACTTGAAAAGAGCATACCACTAAACCTTTTTTCCTAGTGAAAGTGATAATGTTCCCTTAAATAGAGATGATTCTCCTCCAAAGGACCTTGTATCCTACAGATAGGCAAAATTTGAAAGGGCTGAAAAGTTGGTCTATTTATCCCCACTGTGAACCCCTAGAGGAAGAAAACTTCACTCGTGTAGTCCTACTTCAATTTGTTAGAAGAAGTGACACCTTGTAGCATTGAGGCATACTATGACTAATGATAGCTGAAGCACATAGAAAGAGTGAAAATCTTGCTCAAATGTGTGAGCTGTGCACAATGAGGAATTATGATGTATACCCTCAAAATGGTAGTATTCACTGTGAGCTTCATAGATTGTTTGATTGTCATTTCTTGGGCACAAATGCTTGCTAGAAGTTGAATGTGTAAAATGGGTTATAGTCCCCTGATGGTGTATGAATCCTTTCTATGTATTATGGTATGTAAATATGCAAGTCATGTATCTACCCATCTTTATCTAATATGTAGGATAATTATCTAATCATGATGAAGACACACAATCTGTATAACTCCTACAGGTGCTAATAGTGTGAGCCGTTAATGCGCCCTAAGATTCCCTCAACAGTCAAGTGTCAACCCAAGCACAAGAGTGTGTCATCATGGGTAATGTTCGATACAAATATCAAGATTTTATGTTTAATGGCCTCAGAATACTTATTCTTTAAGAAATAAGCGTCAACCCTTGCAATGAGATGATTATCTTTGCAAACATCTTGATTTCAGATCCTTTGCCTATAGGGGCAAGGTGCTGATGATGCTCAGGTAAGTAATAGAGAGCTTCATGCTTCACCATAAAATGGTTCATTATTCATCATAAGCCTTCATCAACATTTACTTCTTTCAGGAGGAAGAGGGTATCTGGCAATCTGTTTTCCAGCATCTTGGTGAAATTAATGGGAAAGTTTCAGTCCTCAAAAATAGAGAGGTGGTTTTTGCATGGCTTGGTAACTATCACAGAGACCTTTACATGGAGGAGGAGTGTGATCATCCTTGAAGAGGATGTCCCTGCCCTCGTCTGACTTGATATGCTCTCTGTAGATGTTCCTAGAGGAGAAGCAGGTGATGGAAGACAAACCTTAAGAGGTGATTGTGTACATTGGAGTGATTGAATACGGTGCTTAATTGACCAATTCATCCTGTCCATGAGAAGTGGTGCCAAGATGCTCATTAGATGTAGTTGAAGAGCCAAATTTAGGATCCCATTTGTGTAAATTTTATATAAGGTGATCATGCAAGAGAAACATTTGTGTAGCGAATGAGTCTCAAGACTACACGCAAGATGAGTGATTTGAACAATGTATAACAATCATTGTCATTATTATCTGCATTGCATCCAATTATAATTGCAATATGGACAACCAACTGATATTTTTCTAGTCGATAATGAGGATAGTCCAATGAGTACGTGGTAAGATGATCACATCTGACAACTAAGGAGCTAAGTAAAGAGGTCATGTTGAACTTATATATTGCAATCAACGATGAGAGGCGCCAGTAATGGTTATGAGTTGAGGCTCACTGATATGAGGCACAAGTAGTGAACATATCTGAGGATGAGATGGAGAGGAAGAACATTACATGAGCCTGAGACATCCTGCCATAAGATGTTGGATTTCAGATTTGAGAGATCCCAATCTGTGGATTCTAAGAAAATTTGTCTTGAGATAAATAATGTAAATTCTTTTGTCTTGACTCCAACATGGGTTGATTAGATGGAGGATCATGAATACAAGGGTCGTCATCCATAAATGATATCAAATAACACTCACTTGATGTGGTGGCATGACACTAGGGAGATAAATAGTGTTTAGGACTTTCTCAAGCACATAAACTTGACAGATCATAAAAAGCATCTTAAGAAATATGAGCTGACAAGTCTTCCATCTCTCAGAGGATTTGACAAAACAGCAGTTGTCTCTGATAGACTGCAATTTACCTTTCCAACCATTGCAGATAAAATGAATAAAAGCAACACACTTAAGTATTCAAGCTGGTTTCCACTATGGGTGTACATTAAAGCAGCAATTATAAAAGGGTTGTATTCCAGCCGGCTTCCACAGTGAGGGTAACTGGTAAGTAAATGAGGAATGTAGAATTTGAGCTGGCTTCCACAATGGGGGTAGGTAAAAGTTGCAATATAAGAAGGATTGTATTACAGCTGGCGTCCACAGCGGGGTTAAGTAAATGAGGAACATGGTATTTATTTCCACTCAAATCATAGCTATTTTCCATTAATTGGAGCTCTTGCAAAACTTGTTCTGCTAGGGACTTTTAATCTCAGCTCTTCTTGCTGTCTTTTCAAGCCATACTCCTCGCTCATCCCACCATTGCAGGACTATTAAGATCTGCTCGCATTAAATCATGCACTATTACTGTCCTTGGAGCGGTTCAAGTCTATAAGTATGGCCCTCGTTCAGCCAGTTGCAACTTTGGCTACTGAAGGCGACAAGAATGACACCCAAGTGAGTGTGTGAATTTGTTCCGAAAGTATATGAGGTAATGAGTTGGTAACTCTTTCTCATCTTGATGTCCTACTTAATGTTGCTTTGGTTGAGCCAATTGTTAATGGTATGAAAATAACTGTCTTATTGCTTAGTATGTTGGCCGCATCCCTTCGGAGGACTATCTCCATATTTGGATCAAGCACCATTGGGAGTCCAATGGGATTTAGGCCTTTGGAATTAGAAACCTCACCAAGGGGTTTTCTCTCTTTTCTTTCAAAGAACCCTCACAAGTGCAAGCCCTGCTCGCTAAGTCAAGCTGCTACTTCATGAGAAATACTCTCGTGGTGCTTTTTCTTGATCCGGGACTTCAAAGTCATTGAGCAAGTGTCTCTCAAGGTCCTTGTTTGGGTTGAGCTTCTTGGCCTCTATCTCCCTCTCTAGTTTTTCATATAAGAGATTGTCAATTTCAAACCTATTAGACACGTTATTTTCCGTGAAGCTAACTGCTTCTACTCCTCCACCAAATAAATGTGTTTTTGTTGAGGTTGGCGTCACGAAAAACTTGAAAGAGTCTATCGACATCCAAGTTGGCTCTGAGTGCTTTACACAAAATTATGTATATCATTCTTCCCAAGACATGCTTTCGTTCAAGCCCCCACCCATAGGATTTGAAATTCTCCCCTCATGGCTTGCTCTAAGCTGGATGCTGGGCCACATCTAGCCGAAAAGAAAGTGGCGATAGAAAAAGAGATGGTTGGATCCTCGTGGCTAACAAAAAGTCACAACTGGGAATAAAAACCCTAAAGTGGCCACACAGTTCCCAATGTCAAACCTCAACTCAACACGTGAAAGGAAGATAACAATCCTCCCTTTTTTGTGTTGACTTCCGCTATCTAGAACCCTGTTCTCATCCCTCGAAGCCAAGTTACTCAAGAAAACTTTATGCAAGTGACTATTTTTGAGGCTAGTACCTGTGCAAGTTACTAAAGAGAAGCATGAGGAGGAGAGGAGACCTATGGCATTGACAAAGAGGGAACCTTCCAAAAAGGGTCAGAAGGGAACCTAGAGGGTTGGACAACTAATAATCGTCAAAGTACACAATTCTAGGCGTGTCCAAATCTCGTCTATAATTAGTATGTTAGGGTAAGGGCATTGCAAAAGGCCAACTTTTGAGATGTGAAAACTATCCACAAAATCTTGTACACATGAAAATCATACACTTTCCCTTCACATAACATACTTGAAGATGACAATAAATCATTAGACACACACCAATAGACAAAATATATGTTCTCAATGAATACTTGTATTACTTGGTTAAGTGTGTATGGTGTCCCCCAGATTTCACCCTGAAATCTGTGACTGCCCCTTTTAATTTTTTTGTTCTTTTTAAGTAGCAGGTCGTGTTTTGTGTTTTGTTTTTCCTGCAGTTGCTTGCATTGCTCTAAGGTATCCATAGAGAGTCATAAGAGTCACATTTGCCAAATACCCACATCCTGAAGCTCACTCAATTCCTTTGCCAGACTTTCTCTGGAAGCATTTTATTTATTTTAATATTAAATAAAAAAAGCTATTTTAAAAATAGATTGAGCTAAAATTGGAGGGTTTGGGTTATACAAAGCACTTCACCCCATCATTATTACCACAGAACATTCACCCGGGGGGAAGAATTTTTGCAGACTAGCTAATTGGAGAATTTTTTTTAGCAATTGCCCACAGCGTCTTTCGGGTTTTGTTTTTATTTTATTTCTTTTGGTGTTCTAGTGTTCGTCTTTTTTCGTTTTCTATCTGGCAATTCCATGTGGCCTTTTCTTTCTTCCTGCATAACCAATATTTTTGCATAGGGTTTTGAGAAGTCATTATTTGCCTTGGATAAGGGGAAAATTAATTAATTACGCTATTTTTCAAGTTATTTTCAACGCAGCTATGGGGAAAAGAATGCAGTATTTTTGCATAGGAAAGTCTTGTTGATCTTTATGGCCTTGTCTACCAAATTGGAAGGAATCCAATCGCCTTTAAATTCATGCAACTTCCTTCTTCAAATTTCCACACCAATTCTTAGTTTAAGTTGTAGTTTTTGGGAAATAATTTACTTGTGTAAGTCATTGTTTTTTGCTACCCTTCACTTGAATTTCCACACAAGTATTAAAGGGTGTTTGTAAGTACAAAATGTAAATTTTACAAGCTTTTTGCTGCTTCTAACTTTTACGTTGCCTCCTGCTTCTACTTTATACAAAAACTCAAAGAAAAATCACTTAGCAAGTCGTGAATGTGAACTACCCTCCATCTTCAATTTTTATGTTGTCATGACTTATGAACTTTCACACAAGTGTAAGTTATAACGTGGAAATGATAGCTGCCCTCCATCTTCATTTTTTACATTTCCGTGACTTATGGATTTCCATGCAAATCTTAGAGAAAAATCTCATGCAAGTCATGGAAATTGAAGTTTCCCTCCACTTCTATTTTCATGTTGCTGTGACTTAAGTATTTTCACGTAATTTTAAAGCGAGTTTACAAAAAGGTAATCCGTGAATATTAGTTTCCTGCTGCCCCATGTGAAAATCCATGAAATCTTTGTAAGCTACTGCCCCTTGTGAAAATCTACGAAATCTTTATAAGTTGTTGCACCTTGTGATAATCCACGAAATCTTTATAAGTTGGTACCTCTTGTGAAAATCCATGAAGTTATTTTAAAAGAAGCAAAAGTAAATCACTTACAAAAATTGTGATTTTAAGTTGCTTGCCTTCATACAAATCCACACAATCTGTGCCTTGTAAAATCCACACAATTTATTGAGAGTAAATTGTGTGAATTTTAAAGATCATCCTCTTGTCTCTAACGTAACCCATGTGGAAGTCATTACATGCAAAATCCCTATCAGAATCTTGTGCATGTGCTCCCAATCTTCCAGTTGAATCCCATAAGGAGTTTACTTATATTTTCCTTCACCCGAGTGCTTTCTAGAATTTAAAATTGCTCATATGTAAGTAAAAATAAAAGGGTGATGAGTTTTGTCTAAATTTTTGGCAAACATTTCACTGGTCCACGTACTGGAGAAGAAGTACAAAAGATTCAAGGATAAGAGGAAAAGACATGTCAGAGGAAACACGCGCAAATTAATCATGGTCAGCTGCTCAGAGGAAATAGATTTGGGTGAAGAATTTGGTAACAATCTACAATGATGTCAGATCTAGTTTGGTGAGAATCAAAGAAAAAGAGTCAACCATGTGGGAGAAAGAGTTTCTCGGGTTCAGGACAAGCTAACATTCATATCATTCATTGCTAAAGTAGATGAAGCATAAGTACAATGCATGTTGGATCAACATGTGGAGTATGGAAGAAGAAAAAAACAGAGAGTGTTGCAGCTAGAATAACTTCTTTTCTTTCTTCTTCTTTCTCTTATTTTCTCCGACAAAGTAATTGAGTAATCAATTGAATTGCAAAACTTAAGTGATTAGTGTAAGAACCATTACTTCAAGTTACTGGAAGAAGTCAACTACTTGGAAATAGGTGGCAAACATGCATAATAGAAGGTTTTATTTTCAGTTATAAATCATGCAAAGAGGGATTCTAGGAGAAGGATTGCTAATTGTCTCCTTTTCTATAGCTTCCGCATGCGGGAATTCATTAAAATCTTCCTATTTGTAATTTCCCTCTATGCACTATAAATAAAGGAAGAGCCTACCGGTTAAAGGATCACAACTTGTTCATAAGAACTTGTTTAGCAAAGGCTTTTGTAACTAGAGTTTTTTGGGGTTTTCAGAATTTGTGTTAAAACCCTTGGTGTGATTTCTGTGAAAGCTGTGGGATTGAATAAAAGGTGGATTTCTAGAGAACTTTGTGTCTACAGTGCTTTTCTGATGACTTCTATTTGAGGTTATAGATAAACTATGTGTTATCTCAGATCTAGGCTAGAAGTTATTTCTTTCCCTTACTGTTGAATGTTGTGAATTTCTCCATTTATTTAATTTGTGTGGATGAGGCCAACTCTGATAGATATTGGTTAAATTAACACATCTTCCTTTCTTCTTTCCTTACTTTTGTTTATCCCACTTCTACAAATATTCCATCATAGCTGCTTACTTACTGCCAAATTTCCCAGTTGTGGTTCACGAGTTGTGAGAATTAAAGTAAAACCCTTGAAAATAGTTATTAGGATTCACCCTTACCAAATTAATAAACATATTACACGGGAACGTCACCGTTAAATAAGGGATATTTATCTCATGAATTCCTAGGCTTTATGCTGTGCATAAAATCTAGCCAACAATTTTCACTTTTGTTTTATTCATTAAAATGTGATCTATATTTATACTTTGTAATGAGTTTCCTCCCATTACTAAAAAAGGGACTCAATTTATTTCCTAGGAATGTGAAAGGTCACATGTTGTAACGGTCTGTGAAAAGTCATATGGGGGGTAGGCAAAGAGTCATTTTGAAAAATGATATATTGTAATGACTTCCTCATTTCAAGGGGTTGTCAATTTTGTGAGTTCATGAGTGGATAACTAGTGTAATACAAAGAACAAACAAAGATAACATTTCATATTTCCCCTTCTCAAATGTTTCCTATGTCTCTCTCTCTCTTTACAACTTTGTGAACATGTCAATCTTGCATGACCAAGAAGAGTGTAATGAATGAATGAATGATATTTTATGTTCATCGTTCATTTTATCTTCTCATAAATAATAAAGTTGTCTTTCCTTTTAATTTTATGTTGATAAACTTTGGTTAATACTTGTAAGAATCTTCTTAAACCTACTTGCAGGATTAACCCCCACTCGCTCTAAATTCTCACTCAAAATATATCACCTTCCTTGTAAATTATTCCCTTACATGAGGTGTTAGCATTTTCCTCGGGTGCAGTGGAGTGTGCCTGTGTGATCCTCGGCTTATCAACCAACCACAAAGGTTGTTTTTTTTTGTTTACTAATTTGTCCTAGCAAAAAAATATTTTGTTGATAGTTTTTGGCACCCATCGTGGGGCATATTTTGTTGTCTTTGCACGACATCACAAACCACAAAATACCTAAAAAGTAAATAGCTGAAAAATACAAAAAAATAGATATTAAAAGCCATAAGAGTATCCAAATATGTTGAAATGTTTTTCCTCTATGGCTATTCCCAGAAACCCTCCCGTGTTGCAACATTTTCAGTGGCTAACCAATCTATCATCAATATCCCACCTTTTAGCTAAGCTAAGGATTCAGAATTTTCCTTTTCCTCTCGCCACATAAAGAGAGATTTTAAATTTTTCATTAGCTACACTGCCATAATAGCAGTCTTGTACATTTAAGAATAACTTATCCAATGCCTTATAACATGCAATTATTTCAACCTGCTTTGTCAATATGAAGAATGGATTTTTCTAGAAAATCTTGTCTTGAGGAATTGTGCTTCCATCTAGCGAGTTAGCTGATAAGAGGTACACAAGATCTAATTGAGTTAGTGGCATCACAAATCCAGGCTTTAGGAACAACAGACAAAGAGCTACTGTCATACTCTCCGTTGATCAAATAGAGTCTAAGAAATAAATTGATACACATCAAAATCTAGGAGAAATTGATCTTGATAACCCCATTATTGAAATAACAGAAGAACCAAATTAGTTACTATCAATCCTTGAAGTGAAGAAGTCCAAGAACCAACTCCAAATAAATATTAGGGGAAGAAGTATGCAGAACATGAATCACAACCAATTGTAATCTAGAATCACTGGCATCATAACTCACCACTAACTTGTGCAATAAACTTCTTGTGACCATTGGCTCTCATACTTGAGTGATAAATGATTTACAATAGATGGGTCCAACAAGAAGAATTTTCCCAAGTACTTCAGTAAAAACAAAAAATAAAACAAATGACTCAAATTTGCATACAGTTCATCAGTACTTGTGACCTGTCGACCAACTATCCCTATGATATAATGTTTCCAGTGACTCTATGATTGAAGTAACTTATGTAAGATGCGGCTAATGATAACCCGTTGTGAGCTATTATCAGAGGAGGTACTCATGTGAACAGTTGGAATGATTATCAAGTACCAAGTTTGAATCTATGTTCAAACGTTACTTAAAATTCCCATGCCTTTCGATAGGATCATTGGTTTCAACTATGGGAAAAATTTATACGAGCCCACGAGGTATCTTTTTTGCCATGAATTGAATCGAATAAAATAAAAAATCCTTGAAGTTTCCCGATGGTGCATAAAGGACAACTAGTTGAGTAATAGCTACAGATTAAATGCACATGATTAGTCTATATGGGTAAGTTTGTAATACATGAGACTAAGAAGGAACTGATTACCCGATGATTTGACATGTAGGCAAAATTTCAGGCTTGCTTTTTGAAGTTGAAGATGGTTTTCAACCATGAGAGTTGGATGAACTTGATAAAGGTCGTCCATAAATCATATAAGGCCATAGTTTTAATGCAGGGAATAATGGATTCATTGGTGACAAGTAGTTGGATACTATAAAATAATAAAAAAATCAGTAATTAAGAAATTTTAATTTAAGCTTAACTTGATTAGAGATGCTCACTTTTAACATCTTTACAAATAATTTGATTTTAAAAAATAAGTCCAATACAACTAGATCACTTGACTCACATAAAGTCCCCTCTACATCAATGCAACATGTGAGGCTGAGGAGGAAGAATCTAGAAATTGAAATACTTTCGGACATGAAGACATAATTTACACACTCGGTAACGAAAATTGAGTATATTAAGAAAATTCATAATGGGGTATTAAGTGGATTTCATTAATAATTCATATCAAGATTATCAATATGGGGTTTAGGTTACTCTTTGCACCCCTTAAATTCAGGTGCTCATATTCACAAAGTTCCCAATTTTCAATATACGGTTTACGTGCTAATCCACGGGTTTTACCTTTTAGATTTTTAGTGTTTAGGGTATCCTTAGGCTTGTGTTACTCTGCAAGGGTGACCCAATAATCATGTCTAGGGTTCTCCTAATTGTGCCATTTTAGGGATGACCCAAAAGAGAAGTCTAGGTACCTCATATGCAAGTATTTAGAGGTCTAACATTTAGTATAAATACTAAGTTAATATTATAGTATGCTCATCGTATAAAGACTACTAGGTCCATAATGTGACACTAAGGTTAGTACTAATGCAACAGGCATCAAACACTCATATAACACCGTAAATAATACTATTTGGACTTCCCTAAATACTAATGTGACATATTGATTCTTAAACACTCATGTAATGCCCTAAAGTACTATCTGTGACATCCTGTCAAATCATCTAACGGGTCACTCAAAAAATAACTACAAAATCTCTTATAAGAAATTGCTAAACATCATTAATCATGCGAATAAGTCCAAAGTTTAGATGTCTGACTCTGTGAAAACTAATGGATCCACCAAGAGCAATTCGAACACACTCTCTCTTGTTACTTCAAGGTTGGTACTTCAAAGTCTAATCTTGTAATCTATGATGTGTTATAAATATTAGTACTGCCAATTTCATTCTAAGTGACTCCATTTAAGACCACGGTTTCCTTGAGTGCATCCAAGATTAGATTAAAGATGGGCCATTTAATCTTTGAACCCTCATTATCAAAGGCTATTACCAATTGAAAAATTGTATAATAGACTCCAGGTACTTCAGATAATATAATGCTAATACACTGTTTTTTAACGTTTTTTAACTTACCTTGACATGAGTAACTAAGATCTTTGTGAGTTCTATGAATTCCATTTTAATTGTTGGTTCCACTAGTAGTTGGAAAATCCAAGATGCATACAGTAGCATCTTTCTGAATTATTGGACAGTAGATGTTTACACTTCTAATTTCAATCTTAATAGCGGGAAATAGGGTAAAGAGTTTGGAATGCTATGTTAATCATCAGATTTCATAGAGACTTGGGAGGTGATCTCTTATGCTTAGTGATTAACTAAAATATAACTAATATGTGGGATGTATGATAGTTAATCTAATCTAGAAAGACAATTGTAGTAAAGTACAATGAATGGATGCAATAAACAAGTATGAAAATGACCCAAACAACTATGTATAATGAAATGCTAAAAACCGTTATATATAAGAAGAGAAGAGGAAAGAACTTAGTTGAATAACAAAATAGCTCGCGGGACTATGTCATAGAATGATGAATGGAAAATAATAAAGTATCGAATGATTGTACAAGAGCTCTCAAAAAGGATGGATTAGAGTTATCTAGTCTGGAATGGAGCTGCCTGGAGAGGGACTGTCGGTGCCTACCGATACTTTGGTGTTCAAGCTAGATGCTCTATTCTGTAAAAAGATCTTTGAAACTAAACTATTCATAGGCTGAATAGGTGAGTATGAAACCCTTGTACTGTGTATCACATTAGATTCATTCTTCCTGTACTAAGTGTCACCAATAATCCAAGATGAAAGAAAGACTGCAAAAGACCAAAAGAAGTATCAAAACCCTAAAAAAAGAAAGATGTAAATGAATGGGTCGAACTGACCTCAGCTACCACAATAATGGGCTTACTAACTGAGTATTGCACTACATTTCAGACTTGAATGTAGTTCTAATGAGTGTGTGCATGTTGTGCTCTAGGTGCTCTTGTGCCTAGTGCTCTTGTTCACATACTTTGTGAAGTAGCGAGCAATAACTAAATGTAGAAAATGTAATAGAATGTGTGAATGGAATAGAATAGAATCCCTCCCCCTATGCTAAGTGTGATGAATAGATGTCCTAGCCTTGTCCTTTTATGATGGAGCTATGTGGATGTAAATGCAATAGATGGATGTAACTCTAGGTGAGTGATAGTAGTGAAGTGATTCTAGGTCCCTCATTATGGTCTCATAAGTTTATATTTATAGGGTTCTCTTGATCTAATTTCCTAATTAACCCTGAAAAGGCCATAGACCACAAGAAAGATACAAATGTAAAACAATGGCTAGAAGAGTGCCCAAAAAGTGGAGGGAAAGTACAAAAAAGGACTAGGGCACCCCTGGTGGGACCAAGGTGCCCATGGGAGTCTGACCAGTACTAATCTGGGCACCCCAGTCAAGGCTAAAATAACACAAGATGATAGAAATCTTACTGGGCATATGGGTGTAAGAGGTCACAAATGATAGAAATAAAATAAAGTAAGATGGCCAAGGATGGGGGTTAATTAGTAATTTCTTCACTCAAAAACCTTCTAAATAGTAGTATGAGACTGGGATAAATAATGTCTAAAGTGCATGATTTTGTGTCTACATTTTTCCCCCACTTTATGTTGGTGAGTGGAAAACTTGGTAACATAAAAGTAGATAGAGATGCGTACCTCATGTCTATGAAGATTTTAGTAGAAATGCACCGAAGGACTAGAAAAATTCTAGAACGACAACAAGATGGAGGAGTGTGAAAACTAAAGATGAAAAATGCACAAAGAAAAGTGATGAGAGTGAATGTCAGGTGGAAACATGCCTGTAGCTGTACTAATGGTATGTAGTGTAACTTACATGGTTAGTAGAGTGTGTGTTTTCATGAAGTGTTGTTCATAGTCATTGTTGTTATGTTTTGTATCCCCCATTTAACCACTTGTTTCTCATATGACCGGGCTTGCAAGGACAGAAAACGATCAAGTTAGTCAAATATGTATTCATGTATGTATGTATGTATGTGTAAAAACACAATGTAAAAGACACATAGATATGTATGTAAATGTAAAGTATGCTAAATGAAAAAGTTGTAAATGGCACATGTACACCTGATCCATGTCGAGAAAGAGAGTGCTAGAGGGATATTGTGTACTATGATTTTTTAGGCGTGATCTCACGTCGAACCCTAGCCAAAGAAGTGTAGGGAGGAAATGTCTATATATCTTCCAAGCTGTAACAACTTCCCTGAATGTGTGTGAAGAAATATATGTATTCCGTCCTAAGTGTTTCTGGGTGGTCCAATGCCACTAACCAAAGTAGTGTAGGGGAGGTACACACACTATAACCTATCAAGACTTGTAACTACTTACCAGAATGCTAAAGACACCATGCCCCTATAAAATCCATCTGAGTATGGGGTTCTGTAGACTGGTCATGAACACACTCATGTCGTATACAACAAAAGTAAATCTGGTCTAGAATAATTTGTGTTAGTATGTAAAACCCCCAAGTTATGCCCCCCCTCTTTGGGGATGCATGTAACGTCATTTATAGGAGAATGTGTACCCAAAAGAGGACCAGTAGCATGTACAATGTAACCTTGTAAAGTGTTTGGTGAAAACCAAGGTGTGCACATACAAGAAGGCTAGCCAAATACAAGTTTGAAAAAACATGCATGCATATGGAAAATAAAGTGTAAGCTACGTAAACATTGTATAATCTACTGAGTAATGTAGTAAACATGCAAGAAGAAAAACTAAGCCACACAAAGCGGGTTGCAAACATAAGACATCACTTGCAATTTAATAAGACACATAAGGTCATCATGGCCACAAACACAAACAAGTGTTCACAGCAAACATAGGAAAAATCTTGCAAACAATATAAAATAAAAGTAGAAAATGTAATAAACAAGTATGGAAGCAAGTATCCCTCTGCATAATAAATGTTGCACATCAAGCACCTATTAACATGTTAGAAAGATATCTAGTTTTTCAAACGAATGTATAACCAAGTAATTTAAAGTGCTAAGTACAAAATGAATTAATAGCACCTATGAGAGACGAATTGGATTCCCCCCAGTGGCCATTGTAGGAAGGGTAGAAGGAGAGAAACCATGCTACATGTAAGAGACATGTATCTGTGATAAAAACTAGAAAACTATGTGAAGATGCATGTGTGGATGGTATATATAAATGATGACATACATGTAAGCTAGTTATCATGTGTAATAAAATGACCATAAATAAACAAAATTAAGCAAGAATAAAAACAACCATCATATGCAGTATGTTGTGGATGGATGGAATGCAATGCAAGATGTAGTGACAAGAGCCGTGTGCCCCCCAAGTGAAAGGAAATGTATGCGGTGAGGTTCATTTTTATTTCCCTTCTCACCGTAGTCAATAAATTTACTGTAAATGAGAGTGTGTCATTGGGAATTCAGTTGAATAGTGTGTGTGTCATGTCTAGCATGATGTTGATGAATGCGATATGTTTATTGACAAGATGCGACCTATAGGATGATGTTTGTACGAGAAACCTTAGAGATGAAGCATATGTCATGACCAAATAAAAGTATAAGTGACGATTTAGCCTAAGCATATATAACTATGAGATGATTAATGGATGAGTGATTATTTATCCCCTAAGTGTTTATCACTATAGGAATGAGATAGAGGGAGTGGTGATGTAACATAAGGTGTATGCCACTAAAAAATAATTAGAATTGGTGATGATTTATCCTAAAACATATGTTACTAAGCCTAGGAAATGTTGCATGATGACAGGTCGAATAGTAAGTGTGATATGAGTGTAAATTCCATTTGATCTATAAATCCTCGACAATCGAGTATGGGCCAAGGAACTAAACTACATCATCAGGTAGTGAGTGTAGTGCGTAGAAGACAAGGTAGTATATGTAAGGATGAAATATGACCATGTGATGAGTAGAATATGTAAATAAGTGATGTGTAGAAAGTAAATGAAATAGGTGTAGTACAACATGGCATACGTGTATCTAGATAGATTAGTAATGTGGTGTGCAGATATTATCCTAATGGTAGACTCATATAAGAGGGAAAAGCTAGTATAGTATGTAGTAATATGTGTTACAAATGTCAAGATGTTGTAAAACTGAGTAATGTAGTATATAGGATAAGTAGTGTATGCCTATTGACGAACAACCATATGTGTGATGTATAAATTCACTATACTTTCCAAAATGTGTGTAAAATCTACGGTGTAATAGCCAAGTGTGAACTGTATGAATACGATGTGGTGTGTATCGCCTTATTGATGCATGTCTATGGGGTTAATGTGAGTATGCCTAATGAGTGTATGAAAATGCAACAATGATAAATGTAACTATCCTAAAATGAGGTGGGGTTAGAAGGTTAAGTTTTATGCCCCCCAATTATATGACTGAGGAGATGACTATGTGCCATGATAAAGGTGATTTTTGTTGTCATGATCAAAACCTACAGGATCAACATCAGAAACCTAATAAGCTATAGAGTGGGGAGGATCATATAGGGACCCATTTTGGTGAAGTGTATACAAATTCATGTCATACTCTTCATCTGTAAAAGCAATTGGTGGACAACCATGAGCATGTCAACGAGAAATATTTGGAACATAAGCCAAAAAAGAATCACTATGAAAAGAGATAGTGCCAAAAAGCATAGGAAATGTAAGCAAAGACTGATGTGCATCGACTATACCACCAATATAGTCAAGCTAAGATTGTCCAAGTGTGGGTGGAGAGTCACAAGGGGAACGTGCAATAAGGACCGTTAAATGAAAGATACACAATGCATAAGCTACCATAATGTAGAAATAACCATGCTAAAGATGTGGAGAATGAAGCATTGGTAATATGTCATTAAGCGTCATGCCAAACATAACCAAACTATCACATGTACAAATAGTGTTTACGTAAGTAGGATCGATAGGGATGTATTGCCAAAAGGCCCTGTTGATGAATAATGTGCAAGTAAAAGGAGGGAGTGGAGCTCTAACCCGTGGAGGAGAAGAGGAAATAACATCCACACTATTTACAGACCCCCAATATACTACCATAACATTAGTAGGGGGTCTTGAAACTATATTCACTTGGGCCATCGACCACAAAAGTTTCTTCAAAATAAGATTAATTTACGCCAAGAGGAGTAAAATCGAGTTGTGTTAATGCTTCATCCATAAGTGCAATAGCATCAACTTCGTCATCAAAATCCTCATAATCATTTGTGCGAGCATTATCATGTTGTGTAACACTATCGAGTATGTTGGGAGCTGCCACTGTAGGTTAAGTAATAGAGGGTGCCATGACGGGTGGAGAAGGGACACTAGCAGGAGATGATATTGTAGGTGAAATAATATTTGTGGTGTGAGTATAAATAACTAGAGTACTAAGAGCAGTAGAGGGAGATGATGAAGTTCTATATTGACCAATGTCATATGTGTCAAGGATACTATATGGAATGCACTGCGAGTGTGGTATGGGCATAGAAGTAATGGGGTATATGCAATAATTTTTGAAAGGTTATGGATCGACAGTGATAGTGTGTTCATAACCATCATACAAGAACTTGACACACTGGTGAATAATAGATGATGCCACATGCATTGTGTGAATCCAAGGCCTACCTAATAAGAGATTGAACTAGAAGGAGCCATCAATAACATAGAATTCGGTGAGAATGGTCCTAGGCCCAACTTGAATATGTAAAGAGATATTTCTTATGCATGTGCGAGTGATAAAATCATAAACCTAAATGAGGGTAGATTTTTTAGAAATTAAATTATCGCTAATGCCTAATTATTTTAAAAGAGAGTGCATGCATAAATTAACAACAGATCCATTATCAATGAGGACTCTTTTAATACAAGTACTACTAATAACAATAGTAATGAGTAAAGGAGCACATGCATTGCTTTTAGCAAAAGGTGACGTGTCTTCATTGGTGAAAGATATGACACGTGGTAGATTACGAAGAGATTGTATGAGATGTGGAAAGGCTACCATAGAATTATCGGTTTCAATATGAATGGCACGAAGGGCAACCTCTAGTGTGTTGCGAAAATCTAGTGCATTACGCAACAAGTTATAAAGAGATATCTTAGTGAGCATATTTTAAGTTGCTTAGTGATGTCATAGCCCCTTGAAGTAGTAGGAGGAGGTGCCAAAGTAATGTGTGGAGGAATAAAGGCGTGTGGATCCGTATGAGGATTGAGACAAGTATGACGAGTAGTAACAACATGAATGGATAGATTGGCCTTAGGTGTAATAAAGTGATGAGGATGTTGGGTACGCACACACATGAAATCAACAACAATAATAACTATGCCTGTGACCTTTGTTGGTGCAAAGGTAGGATAATAAGATTGAGCCATTAGTTGATAGGTGTAATGCCCACTTCCCTTTAACACTGTTTAGATACCGATCTTGCTACTATTGATCTCATTTTGGACATTATTATGTTATGACTTAGTATGATGTGTATATGTTAGATCATGGATTATTATGGACCTTGATTCAGTTAGCATGCATGATGATTATTGGAGACATTATTATATATGGATGATGATATACTACTTGACATGGATAGGTTATTGATGTTGATTTTAGACATGTGACATTTGATATTATGAGTAGCTCTAGTATAGAAATTCATTGGATGATGATATAGTGGCAAAATTGAATTTAAAATGATAATGTTGAATTCTTGATATTGTTGTGATTTGGATTTGATATTTATATGTTGCTTATATCATTTTGGATGTTCTGATATGGCCACGAGGCCGAAGGAGGTATTGTTATTTTGCAGGTTAAAATATCACAACAATGTCGGGGGACTGGAGACTAACCATATTGAAATTCTGGATGAACTCAACAAGGTCACCATGGCAAATGTGTAATTGTTTGTGTGTTGTGTTGTGTTAGGATTTCCCATGGGGGGATTTCCATTATATGTGACCATGGGATATATGTGTTTTATTTATGTGTTCCTTTTTATTTTTGTTTGCATTTATTTTATTTGTAATGTGTTACCCCCTTTCTATTATTTAATTTAAATGTGATGGTTTTTAATGTGATAGTCATATAGTTAAATTTTATTTAAATTTTATTGGGATGTGGAATGTAAGTAATAAAGTGTTGTCTTGGTTATTAATTAAATTGGATTTATGTCATGTATAACCATATGTGAAATAAATAAATCATTATGTCATAAGTATGTAATAAATGAAGTCATAGATATTAATTCATGTTAGAAGAGTGTGTAAGTGAATGTGTAAGAGAGATGTAAGAGTATGTAAGATCAGATTTTGGAGTGTAGAACACTCCATCCTTTTTGGAATTCGAATTTGACCTTGGAGGCTGCAAATTTGGAGGCTTGTGGGACAAGTTAAACTTGTCCCACACCTCTTAAAATCATCCACCAACCATACCTATGGTTTGGGAGTCAAATTTTAGCCTTTTTAATTAAAATTTGAAATGACTATGTGTAAGTTTTTATTGCACTTTACTTACAAATTTTTAATTCAGTCCTTTTTAAAGTATGGGTTAATTTTGAGTGTGTAAGTTGATTTTTTCATCTCCATTTATTGTGATTTGTTTGTTGATGTTGATTTCTCTCTTGGGGATGAGTAAGAATGATGTGGCATCCCACTTGGAATCCACATCATCCTCTCTCCTTCCCTCTCCTTTAAAAGTTCAAGCTTCTTGCTCTTTTGAAGGTTGTTGAAACTTTGCTTCTTCCTCTTGGGTCGAATTTTTTGTTGTTGGAGCTTGTTTGTGGAGGAGCTTGGAAATTATTTTTGCTTGCTATGCACATACCTTATTGTTTTGGACTGCATATTTGAGCATTGAAGGAACTGTTGTTTTGGAAACAATCTCCACTATGGAGAGGTAGGATCTTGTCCTTTTTATATGTTGTTTTTCCCTTTTCTTGCATGAATGAAATGGTGAATGTGTTGTGTATTCATGGCTGGTTGGGTAGATTGCTTAGGGCAAGGTGTAGGAGAAGGCTATGGGGATTTCATATGGGGGGGCATAAGGGATTGCCAATGGCACTTTTTTATTTTGGAGGGAGTTTTGGTTTAGGATCCACCTTGGAAAAGAAACTGCTTGCATTTCTTACTATGGGGGGGCATAAGGGATAAACTTGGGGGGGCATAAGGAGGGGTTGGGAGATATAAGGTTTATGGGATTGATATGATTATTGGCGGTATGCATTTGGTGGATGCCCAATTCCAAATTGGGAGGCATAAGGAGTTCCCCATAGTCCTTGCTCTTGTTGGCTTGCTTGATCAAGCCTATGTGTTGTATGAAATGTTTCAAATGCAGTTGGGAACTGCTGTCTTTGTTTGAACTGTGCATTTTGTTGATTGTATGCATGTGAAAAGAATGTTGTTTGTTGTGAAAGAAGCCTTGTTGCCATGTGTTGATGTTCATGCTCTATTCCAATATGGTTGGGGCTCAGGGGCCAATGGGGAAAGATGGCTTCTCCTTTCCCATTGGATGTCTTGGTTGGGTGGAGAGCGTTGCCTTTCCCCCTTCCTTGTTGTGATCAAATGAAAAGAAGAATAAATTAGCATGTTGTATTTGGAGCTTGGAGAAAACACAGTTTAATAGTCCCATCCTTTGAGAAATTTCATTGTTATCTTCCCACTTGAAGTGGATGAATTGTATCATTATTTATAAATAAGAAGGCACCTTGTATTGTAAAGAAAAGATTGAGATTCATTGAAAATGTAAAGAGTTTTATTTCATTCACTGTTGGAAAATAATGTCATGCAAATTGTAAATTACATATTGAAATTTGAAGGAAGAAATGAATTGTTAAGTTATTGTTGGAAATCAATAATGAATTACATTCTTTCTCAAATTCCTGAATTGGAGTTGCAAATGATATCTTGCATTGTAAAAAGTATTGCATTTTAATTGCTTGTTGTCATGACAAATTTGAGATAATTTCTGTTTTTGAAAAGAAAGAATGCATGGAAATGATGGACAATGTTGTATTCCTTGCAAGATGTATATTTGAAATTGAAATCTGAATTGAATCTAACCCATAATTGCATAGAAAAATTAATACGCAATTTTATGACACCAATTAGAAACTATACAAACTTTTAAAAGATAAATTAGCATGCAGACTTAAAGAAACGGTTCACCGAATTAATACTTCATCCTCGCAATTCATGTTTTATTAAAAATGAGAAGTTTAGACTTATACTCAACAATAAGTTATAAAAATTTGAGATTCACATTAGGAAGACCTAAGGAACTCTAATTCACTAAAATAGTCAAGAATGAATCTCTCAAACTCTTGGAATTTCAAATCGAAGCTTGCACGGTCATTTTTCCCGTCAACTGTCAAAAAATGGAAACTTGTATAAATGAACAAATTGACTTCACTAAAACACTCTAAACCCTCCCTAGACTGATCCTCCATGTCTGTTTGACATGTTAAGTGAAGGAGGAGTTCTAATTTTATCAAAATTACAAGTTGGAAAAATTGCCAGTTTTGAATTTAAAGCCTGCAGATCGATTTCTTAAAATTGACCTTTGAAACTTCATCAAAATCCAAAATTGATGATTTTTGTGCAAAGAGGACTCCAAGAGATTTCCAGAAAGTCCTTGTTTTCCCAAAACTGACTTTTCTATCAAAATTTATGGCCATTTGAAGTTTTACTTCAAAATGGCCATCCAAAAATTAATCTAACTATATAAAAATCAAATTTTAACTTTTGGAAAAATTTCTCCAAAAAGTCCGTCGCCCTGCAACACTCTCAGCCAATCATGTTTTGCCATGTGGCACTTTGGAGGGGCAAATCTTTTGGAAACTTAACTTTTTGAAAATTTGACCTTGGGAAAAATTTCCAATTTTGCCCCGCGTCCCCACAACCAACCACGTGCTGACATGTGGCATGAATGGCGTGCGGATAAAATTGAAAACTTAATCATTTTAACTCTTTTGGAAAAAAATTACCTTTTTCTCCATGGCCTGCACCCCCATAGCCAATCAGGTGCTGACACATGTCCTAACAGACGCATGGGCCCGCGCAAGTCTTTTTGACCTTTAAATGCTTTTGGCACAAAATTTTAAATCGCTCTGCCGCTCCGTAGGCCCGCGTCCAATCAAAAGACTCCACGTGGCCTTTTTGCACAAATTCAGACACAAATTTTCCATTGGGAAATTTGGTTTATTTTGGACCTTGGGAAAAATTCCAAATTTTTCCCCATGACCCGCCGGTCCCCGTCCAATCACGTGTTGACACGTGGCAATTGGACATCGGTTGGAGTGCAGAGATCTTCTCTCCTTTGAGATTTTAACTCATAAAATCTCAATTTTCCCTTTTTTTCTACCCGTTTGTTTTTCCCCGCACCAATTGGGAAGTGACACATGTCCTTCCTCCCCAAACCCGCTCAAGGGAAAAAATTTCTCCCTAAGCCCACGGACTCCCCAAAGGAAAATTTCTCCCCAGAACTCCACTGGGCCATAACTTGAGATTTATAAGGAGTTAGGAGGACTTATTTATATGGTTGGAAAGGTGAGAGAATTTCCTATCCAATGGGCATGATTTAGGAAAGTTTTGATGATTCTAAGTGTGTGAAAAATCAAGTTGAACCCTGTAAGCCTGTTAGGGCAGAGATGAGAGGGATTTCACTCTCCTAACCTAAGTGATGAATTTAACTTCTTGTTTTGACCTTGTGCCTTGTTGTTGTTAGTTTCTTGAAGTAATTGCTGCAAGTCAGCATTTCTTGTTAACCTTATCTATTTTGTGCTAACTATGATCTTGTAACCTTCTTTGCAAACACTCTTAATAAAAAAAAATTATTCCATAATTTTCCTAGCTAATCCTAGTTTGTTTCTTGGTCTCAAGTGGTAGTTTGAAGCGGGCATTACACTTGGTATCAGAGTGGTGGTTCAAAAGCTTGGACCATTGGGCACACTAGAAAATTGAGACTTGAAACCTTAAAACTAGCAAACCTGTTAATCTAGAAAACAAAACGGTTTGAAAATTGAACATGATAGTAAACTTAGAAACTGAAGAAGACTTGAAGTAATGAACTAACTCTCACTTTGGTCTATGCAGGAGGCTCAGACAGAGTGAGAGGAACATTCACAGAGACTCAAACTCACCACCACCACCACCACCACCACCAGGATCAGGGTGTAGCAACCATTCTACCTCAGATTCTACAGACCCTTCAGGATGTTAATGCTACTCTACGCAGAGGATCAGTAGGAGGGCACTCAGGAAGACATGATAGAGTTGCTTCTATTGAGGGACATGCACCTCCTCACACTCTAAGGAGCATAGAGGAGAGAACTCCCATGCAGGAGTCAGTCAGAGTGGATTCACCACCTAGGAGACAGGGTGACAGAGTTCCGGAGCATAGAGAGAGGTCTCGGAGCCCTAGGCTTAGGGATGAGCTTGCAGAGAGGCCTAGAGGCCGACAGACCATAGCAACTGTGGATCACATCAGGGAGATCCTGAAGCTTAGGCCCTCACATTACTCAGGTGATACAGGTGGATTTCAGGTAGAGGCCTGGCTAGTGAGCTTGAGTGGTTGCTTCAAGCTTTGTCCTTGTTCTAGCAACACGAAAGCTCGTGTTGCAATCCATCTACTGAGGGATGGAGCAGGAGTGTGGTAGAGGACAGAGGAGTAGAAGCTCCATGTAGATTCAGAGACAGTGACTTGGGAGCTATTTGAGGAGAGATTCAGGAGTAGGTACCTATCACGGAGGTTCATCCAGCAGAGGATTGACGAGTTCCATGACCTCCGACAGGCTACCCTTTCAGTAGCAGAGTATGAGAGTAGATTTCTAGATCTACTTCAGTATGTAGAGTATATGTAGGATGAGCAGGTGTGGATTCACAGGTTCATCTGGGGCCTGAATTTGGACATTGGAGGTGCAGTTCAGATTCACTGCCCACAGACTTTAGCAGAGGCCATCGAGAAGGCCTATATTACAGAGGAGACTCGGGGTAAAACCCAACAGGCTAGAGATCGAGTCAGGAGCCACATTCAATAGATGCAGGATGGTAGATCGAGAGGTTCAGTACCTCTTCCTCGTGGTGGGTAGCATTCAACATAGTCATCCTTTAGGCCATAGTAGCAGCAGCAACAGTCTCGCCCACCATATAGACCTCCACAGAGAGCTGATGCACAGAGAGGTCAGAGCATGGGGCCTCCTCCTAGGGGTCCCATCAGGACACAGGGTGGACCTAGAGCTCAGTCAGCTGGAGCTCACCAGCAGAGGCCACAACAAACCACAGCTGGATCATCAGGATCCACACCACAGGCTTCTAGGGCACCTACTAGAGGTGTTGCTCCTTGGAGAGGATCAGGTGGTTGCTTTGGATGTGGAGTAGCTGGACATTTTTGGAGAGATTTCCCTCAGAACCCTAACAAGGGTAAGGCACCAGTTTCTGAGCCAACAGTTGGTGACATGGGACGCAGCCATAGGATTTATGCAGTGGTTGAGAACCACCAGGCAGAGCACCAGAGCATAGTCATTGAGACCACATGTAGCATTGGTGGTATTCCTACCTCTGTATTGTTTGATTCTGGTTCTTCTGATTCTTTCATTACACCATCTTTAGTAGAGCGATGCAGGCTGGTGGCAGTTAGGCAGGGTCTTAGTTGGGATGTCGAGATGGCTTCTGGAGCCAAGATCTCTGTGGACTCCTTAGTTAAGGAGTGTGTTGTGGATTTGGGACCTTTCACCACCACCTCAGATCTCCGTATTCTTCCTTTGGGCTCGTATGGAGTCATTTTAGGTATGGATTGGTTATCTGCACATAGGGCCAGGATGGATTGTTATCATAAGACTATATCTTGTGTAGATGATCTTGGAGTTGAGTCGGTGATTACAGGGGTTAGGAGACCCATTTCTATTCACACCATTTCTGCTATGCAGCTTAAGCGGTGTGTGTACGGGGTTGTCAGATGTATGCTGTTACAGTTAGTGACAGGTCAGAGGATGGGTCTAGTGGACCATCGCTAGATGATCATCCCATCTTGAGAGAGTTTTCCGATGTATTTCCAGGGGAGCTACCGGGGATGCCACCCCCATGTGAGATTGATTTCCATATAGACCTAGTCCCTGGAGCAGAGCCTATCTCACGGGCACCTTATCGGATGACCACCCCAGAGCTCTGTGAGCTCAAGTTACAGCTTGAGGGCCTTTTGGAGAAGGGCCTTATCCATCCTAGTGTATCCCCTTGGGGTGCACTGGTGATTTTCGTGAAGAAGAAGGATGGATCATTGCGGTTGTGTATTGATTACCGCCAGTTGAACAAAGTGACGATCAAGAATCGTTATCCTCTTCCTCGTATTGATGACTTGTTTGATCAGATGAAGGGAGCCATGGTGTTCTCTAAGATTGATCTCAAGTCAGGCTACCATCAGTTGAGGATTTCAGAGGTGGACATTCATAAGACCACCTTCCGCACGAGATATGGGCACTATGAGTTCACAGTGGTGCCTTTTGGTTTGACGAATGCCCCTGCAGTGTTTATGAGTTTGATGAATGGGGTATTCAGAACCTTTTTAGATCACTTCATGCTCATCTTCCTTGATGACATTTTGATATACTCACGTACACGTGAGGAGCACAAGGGGCACCTTCGACAGGTTCTTCAGTGTCTTCGTGAGCAGCAGCTTTACGGGAACTTGGAGAAGTGTGCTTTCTTCTAGACAGAGGTGTAGTATTTGGGTCATATTATTTCTGGGGAAGGTATCACAGTCAATCCTTCCAAGATTAGAGCCATTATGGATTGGCCAGCACCCACTACAGTGACCGAGGTGCGCAGCTTCATGGGTTTAGCAGGATACTACCAGAGATTTGTTCAGGACTTCTCTCAGATTACGCACCCTATCACTTCCCTTCAGAGGAAAGGGAAGAAGTTTGTTTGGATGGATAGATGCGAGTAGGCCTTCAGGACACTGAAGGAGTGCCTCACTACAACACCCATTCTTGTAGTGCCGGATCCACAGGGTGAGTTCTTTGTTTGCACAGATGCTTCTTTAGCAGGGCTTGGAGGTGTGTTGATGCAGGATGGCAGGGTTGTAGCTTTTGAGTCTCGCAAACTCAAGGATCACGAGCTTAATTATCCTACCCATGATCTTGAGCTTGCAGTAGTTGTGCATGCTTTGGTTAGATGGAGACATTTTCTTCTTGGATGGAGATTCACACTCAGGACAGATCATTTGAGTCTTCGCCACCTCTTCACGCAGCCCAATCTAAATGCTCGTCAACGGCGTTGGATGGAGTTGCTTTGTGAGTATGACATGGAGATAGAGCATGTGAAGGGGAAGGAGAATGTGGTAGCAGAAACTCTCAGTAGACGGAGACATGTGGCTATGGCCACTACAGTGAGCACATATTTGTGGAGCAGGATTCTTCAGCAGCTTCCTCTTGACAGCTTCTACATGACAGTACGAGCAGAGATCGAGTCACAGAGACCCCTTGAGGGGAAGTTTGATGGTTTCACCTTAGAGGTAGATGGTCTTCTCAGGACATAGAGGCAAGGATATATGTTCCCAGAGATGGAGGCTTGAGGCAGGACATCTTGGTAGAGGCACATCGTGCACCCTATTCAGCCCATCCCGGGGTGAAGAAGATGCACGCCACTTTGAGACAGTTGTATCACTGGAGAGGACTTCATCGAGATGTGGCTCAGTTTGTGTCATGGTGTTTAGAGTGCCAGAGGGTTAAGGCCGAGCATCAGCATCCAACAGGTCTTCTTTATCCTCATGCCATACTGGAATGGAAGTGGGACACCATTTCCATGGATTTCATTGTTGGACTACCTATGTCGAGATATCACCACGATGCCATTATGGTCACGGTTGATAAATTGACAAAAGTGGCTCACTTTTCTCTGGTGAAGACCACTTATATAGCTAGAGTAGTGGCACGAGTATATTTGGATGAGATCGTCAGGTTGCACGGGATTCCGTGGAAGATCATTTGTGACCGTGATCCTTTGTACACTTCACATTTCTGGACTACCATGCAGTATGTCCTCGGGACGAGGATTAATTTCAGCACAACATATCATCCTGAGATAGATGGACAGACTGAGTGAGTGAATCAGATTTTAGAGGATATGCTCAGGATGTACGTGATGGATCAGCAGTCTAAGTGGGAGGAGTACCTGTACTTAGTGGAGTTTGCCTACAATAATAGTTTTTAGAGTTCTATAGGCATGGCTCCTTTTCAGGCATTATATGGTAGAGAGTGCAGGACACCCCTTAGCTAGGACAGGTTGGAGGATAGAGTATCTCTTGGACCAGCTCTTTTGCAGGACATGGAGCAGTAGGTAGTGTTGATCAGGTAGAGATTGCAGGAGGCACAGGACAGGCAGAAGAAGTATGCGGATCAACATAGGATTGATCATAGCTTTGATGTGGGCATGAAGGTGTTCCTTCATGTCAGGCCACACAAGAGCCCTATCCATTATGGAAAAGGTTCTAAGTTAGCTCCTAGATTCGTTGGTCCTTTTGAGATCTTGGAGCGTATCGGCCCTTTGGCCTACCATCTAGCATTGCCACCCAACTTGTCTCACGTACATGATGTGTTTCATGTTTCTGTCCTTAGGAGGTACATTGCAGATCCTTCTCATGTGTTGGACTGGACATCATTGCAGGTGTAGGATCAGGGGCAGGTGATGGTGGAGCCCATCTGTATCATAGATCGCAGGACCCTGGGCCTTCGAGGCAGAGAGATTGATCAGGTACGGGTGCAGTGGGATAGATATGATGAGACTGCAGCCACTTGGGAGGATGCTACTATGTTACGAGTGTAGTTTCCACATTTGTTCCAGTGACTTCCAGGAGGAAGTCGAGTCTAAGGGGAGGGGGATGTAGTGCCCACTTCCCTTTGACACTATTTAGATACTGATCTTGATATTGTTGATCTCATTTTGGACATTATTATGTTTTGACTTAGTATGATGTGTATATGTTAGATCATGGATTATTATGGACCTTGATTCAGTTAGCATGCATGATGATTATTAGAGACATTATTATATATGGATGATGATATACTACTTGATATGGACATGTTATTGATGTTGATTTTAGACATGTGACATTTGATATTATGAGTAGCTCTAGTATAGAGATTCATTGGATGATGATATAGTGGCAAAATTGAATTTAAAATGATAATGTTGAATTCTTGATATTGTTGTGATTTGGATTTGATAATTATATGTTGCTTAAATAATTTTGGATGTTCTGATATGGCCACGAGGCTAAAGGAGGTATTGTTATTTTTTAGGTTAAAATATCACAACAATGTCGGGGGACAGGAGACTAACCATATTGAAATTTTGGATGAAATCAACAAGGTCACCATGGCAACTGTAATTGTTTGTGTGTTGTGTTGTGTTAGGATTTCCCATGGGGGGGATTTCCATTATATGTGACCATGGGATATATGTGTTTTATTTATGTGTTCCTTTTTATTAGTGTTGTATGTATTTTTATTTGTAATGTGTTCTTTTTATTTAATTTAAATGTGATATGTTTTAATGTGATAGTCATATAGTTAAATTTTATAAATTTATTGGGATGTGGAATGTAAGTAAAAAAATTTGTTGTCTTAGTTATTAATTAAATTGGATTTATGCTATGTATAACCATATGTTAAATAAATAAATCATTATGTCAAAAGTATGTAATAAATGAAGTCATAGATATTAATTCATGTTGTAAGAATGTGTAAGAGGATGTAAGAGTGTGTAAGTGATGTGTAAAGTTGTGTAAGTCAGATTTTGGAGTGTAGAACACTCCATCCTCAAAGGAATTCGAATTTGTCCTTGAGGGCTGCATTTTGAGGCTTGTGGGACAAGTTAAACTTGTCCCACACCTCTTAAAATCATCCACCAACCATGCCTATGGTTTGGAGTAAATTTAGGCATTTTTAATTAAATTTTGAAATGACTATGTGTAAGTTTTTATTGCACTTCCCTTACATATTTTTTAATTCAGTCCTTTTTAAAGTATGGGTTGAATTTTGAGTGTGTAAGTTGATTGTCATCTCCATTTATTGTGATTTGTTTGTTGATGTTGATTTCCTTTTGGGGATGAGTAAGAATGATGTGGCATCCCACTTGGAATCCACATCATCCTCTCCTTCCCTCTCCTATAAAAGTGAAGCTTCTTGCTCATTTGGAGGTTGTTGAAACTTTGCTTCTTCCTCTTGGGTCGAATTTTTTTTATTGCTGTTTTGGAGCTTGTTTGTGGAGGAGCTTGGAATTCTTTGTGCTTGCTTAAACCTTGTTGTTTTGGGACTGTTTTGGACTGCACTTTGATATCGTGGAAAGCTTGTGAGCTTGGAACAAACTTCAGTAGGGAGAGGTAGGATCTGGAGCTTTTTTAAATGTTTTCCTTCTCTTGCATGCACTTTTGAATGGTGTTTGTGTTTGCATTCTTGGATGGTTGGGTAGAATGCTTAGGGCAAGGTGTAGGAGAAGGCTATGAGGATTTCATATCGGGGGCATAAGGGATTGCCAATGGCACTTGTTATATTTTGGAGGGAGTTTTGGTTTGGGATCCACCTTGGAAAAGAAACTGCTTGCATTTCTTACTATGGGGGGGGGCATAAGGGATAAACTTGGGGGGGCATAAGGAGGGGTTGGGAGATATAAGGTTTATGGGGTTGATATGTTTATTGGCGGTATGCATTTTGGTGGATGCCCAATTCCAAATTGGGAGGCATAAGGAGTTCCCCATAGTTCTTGCTCTTGTTGGCTTGCTTGATCAAGCCTATGTGTTGTGTAAATGTTTCAAATGTAGTTGGGAACTGCTGTCTTATTTTGGACTGTGCATTTTGTTGATTGTATGCATGTGAATGTTGTTTGTTGTGATTGAAGCCTTATTGCCATGTGTTGATGTTCATGCTCTATTTCAATATGGTTGGGGCTCGGGGGCCAATGGGGAAAGATGGCTTCTCCTTTCCCATTGGATGTCTTGGTTGGGTGGAGAGCGTTGCCTTTCCCCCTTCCTTGTTGTGATCAAAGTTGAAAAGAAGAAGAAATCAACATGCTGCTGTTTTGGAGCTTGGAGAAAATACAGTCTGAAAGTCCCATCCTTTGAGAAATTTCATTGTAACCTTCCCACTTCAAGTGGATGAATTGTATTATTATTTGTAATATGAAGGCACCTTGTATTGCAAAGGAAAAGATTGAGATTCATTGAAAATGTAAAGATTTATATTTTCTCTTCTCTATTTTGGAAAATAATGTAAATGTTATTTCAATTTGTAAATTGCAATTTGAAATTCAAAAGAAAGAAATAATCAATTGTTGGAAATCAATGCTAGTTTGTTTTGAAATTAATTGAATTAAATTGTACCTCTCTTTTTGGGAAGAAAAACACGTCAAATTTGTCTATTGTTGTATTTTAAATTTAATTGTTGTTACATATTGAATGTTGTAATTTCTGTTTTGGAAATTGAAATTATTATTGAAAATTGTGTGAGAAAAGAAAGAATGGTGGATTGTTGTATTCCTTGCAAGACGTATATTTGAAATTGAAATATGAATTGAATCTAACCCAGAATTGCATATAAGACTTAATAATAAATTTTATGACACCAATTAGAAACTATACACACTTTTAAAAGATAAATTGGCATGCAAACTTAAAGAAACAGTTCACCGAATTAAAACTTCATCCTGGCAATTCATGTTTTATTAAAAATGAGCAGTTCAGACTTATACTCAACAATAAGTTATAAAAATTTGAAATTCACATTAGGAAGACCTAAGGAACTCTAATTCACTAAAACAGTCAAGAATGAATCTCTCAAACTCTAGGAATTTCAAATCGGAGCTTGCACGGTCGTTTTTCCCGTCAACTGTTGGAAAAATGTAAAATCATATAAATGAACAAATTGACTTTACTAAAACACTCTAAACCCTCCCTAGACTGATCCTCCATGTCTGTTTGACATGTTGAGTGAAGGAGGAGTTCTAATTTTATCAAAATTACAAGTTGGAAAAATTGCCAGTTTTGAATTTTAAACCCTGCAGATCGATTTCTTAAAATTGACCTTCAAAACTTCATCAAAATCCAAAATTTATGAATTTTTTGGAAAGAGGACTCCGAGAGCTTTCTAGAAAGTCCTTGTTTTCCTAAAAATGACTTTTCTATCAAAAGTTATGGCCATTTGAAGTTTTACTTCAAAATGGCCATCCAAAAATTAATCTAACTATACAAAAATCAAAATTTAACTTTTGGAAAAATTTCTCCAAACAGTCCGTAGCCCCGCAACACTCTTAGCCAATCATGTGTTACCACATGTGGCACTTTGGAGGGGACTCTTTTTGAAACTTAACTTTTTGAAAATTTGACCTTGGGAAAATTTTCCCATTTTTCCCTGCGTCCCCGCAACCAATCACGTGCTGACACGTGACTTGGTGGGCGCGGATAAAATTGAAAACTTAATCATTTAAACTCTTTTGGAAATTTTTTACCTTTTTCACTGTGGCCTCACACCCCTACAGCTAATGAGGTGTTGACACGTGTCCTAATGGACGCGCGGGCCCGCACAAGTCTTTTTGACCTTTAAACTCCTTTGGCATAAAATTTTAAATCGCTCCGCCACTGTGTAGGCCCGCGTCCAATCAGAAGACGCCACGTGGAATTTTTGCAGTGAAGGTATGAAGGAAAATTTTCCTTTGGGAAATTTGGTTTATTTTGGACCTTGGGAAAAATTCCAAATTTTTCCCCGGGACCCGCCAGTCCCCGTCCAATCACGTGCTGACACGTGGCAAATTGGACATCGGCGGGAGTGTATAGATCTTCTCTCCTTTAATATTTTAACTCATAAAATATCAATTTCCCCTTTTGTTCCACTGGTCCACTTCTCCTCACAGCCAATCTCAGGAAGTGCCACGTGTCCCATTTCCTCAGGAAGTGACCCGCGGGCGCCGCTCAAGGGAAAAAATTTTCCCCCTAAGCCCGCGGACTCCCTAAGGGAAAATTTCTCCCCAAAACTCCGTCGGGCCATAACTTGAGATTTATAAGGAGTTAGGAGGACTTATTTATATGGTTGGAAAGGTGAGATAATTTCCTATCCAATGGGCATGATTTAGGAAAGTTTTGATGACTCTAAGTGTGGTGAAAAATTGAGTTGAACCCTGTAAGCTTGTTTGGGCAGAGATGAGAGGGATTTCACTCTCCTAACCTAAGAGATGAATTTAACTTCTTGTTAGCCCTTGTGCCTTGTTGTTGTTTGTTGCTTGGAGTACTTGCTGCAAGTCAACATTGTTTGTTAACCCTCATCTAGTTTGTGCTAACTGTGACCTTGTAACCTTCTTTGCAAACACCCTTAATAAAAAAAAATTATTCCATAATTTTCCTAGCTAAACCTAGTTGTTTCTTGGTCTCAAGTGGTAATTTTAAGTGGGCATTACAATAGGGATATTACATTGTCAAAAGGTAGTGTTGAAATGGTTGGGTTCACCAAAATGATTAACTAAAATATATTAAATGTGGGGGTAGTCAATCTAAGCTATGAACAGTTGTAATCAAGTAAATAAAAAGGAGTAAAGAAATATGTAAATGATCTAATCACCTATGTAAAATGAAATGCTAACCCTAATATGAAATAAGGAAGAGGAAAGAAATAAATTAAATAATGGACAATTGTAGGAAAGTGTTGCAGTGATGGCTGGAAAATCAAAAAGCAGGAATGCTTATGCAAGAGCTCTGAAAAGGGAGGATCTGAAGGATCAGTCTAGACTGGAGCACTTGGAGAAGGATTGGGGCACCTGTGGATGATTTGGTCTAAAATATGGGTACCATGGTCTGTATAAAAGCTCTCAAATTGGTATTCGCAAAGCTGAAAGGTGATATGGAATCTTTACTCTGTGTCGCAATAGATTCATTGTCCCATGCTAGATGTCACCAAGATGATGAGAAGGCATGCAAAAGACCAAAATAAGTATCAAAACCCTAAAAAAAGAAAGATACAAATGAATGGGTCAGAATGACCTCAGTTGCCACAACATCAGGCTTACTAACTGAGTGGTGCACTACATTTTGAACCCAGATGTAGTTTTAGTGAGTGTGTGCATGTCGTGCCCTTGGTGCTTTTGTGCCAGTCGTACTTTGTGAAGTAGCAAGCAATAACTAAATATAGAAAATGTGATAGAATGTGTGCATGAAATAGGATAAAATCCCTCCCCCTACGAAGCGTGATGCAAATGTCCTAGTTTGTGCCTTTATGATGGAGCTACATGGATGCAAATTTAATGGATGGATGTAACTCTAGATGAGTGATAGTAGTAAATGATGCTAGGTCCCTCATTATGGTCTCTTAACTTTATATTTATAGGGTTTTCTTGATCTAATTTTGTAATTAACCCTGAAAAGGCCAACCACAAGAAAGACAAAGATGTCAAATTGATAGAAGAGGCCCAAAAAGTGGTGGGAAAGTGAAAAAAGGACCGAGGTGCCCCTGGTGGGACCAAGGTGCCCATGGGTGCCCCAGTTGAGGCTAAAATAACACGGGATGAAAGAAAATGGTTGGGCATATGGGTGTAATAGATCATAAATGATAAAATAAAATAAACAAGATGACTAAGAGACAAGGGTTAATTAGTACTTTCTTCATTCGAGAACCTTCTAAATAGTAGTATGAGACCAGGATAAATAATGTCTAAATTTTATGATTTTGTGTCTACACAAATGGATTGGTCCTCAGAAACCATTCCATTAAAAGGTGAAATGAAGAAGTTGTTGCCCATGAGAAAGATGAAGTATAATTTTCAGAAACTGGAGGATCCAAAGGATGATATATTGTTTCAAGACAGTGAACTTGGTAACTACTTCTTGAATTTTGAAAGAGATGAGAATTTTATTTTTCTCATAGAAGATGATGAAAACTAGTTATGGACAATGGAGTTCGAAAAAAACCATTCCAATGTTAGCTCTGGAGCAGGTTTTTTCCTAATTTCTCCTTTAGTTGAGTTGTTTTCTTTTTCCTATAAATTGCAATTCGAGAGCACTAATAATATCATGGAGTATGATTCCTTGCTTCTAGGGATGTACATAGTTGAATCCATGGGCATTAAGAATTTGAAATGTCTCTTTGATGTTGAAGTGATTGTAAAATAAGTTAGAAACCAATATCAAGTCGATAACCCAAGGCTCAAGCATTACATGAACAAAGTATGGGATTACATCAAGTCTTTTGATACTTTATCGATTTAGGCTATTCCTCATGAATAAAATGAGAAGGTTGATTCTCTTGTAGTCTAAGATTATCTAATGACCCCACATCCATCTTTCAACAAGAAAAAAGTGACTGCCAAGATGCTTTTCAGGCCAAGTGTGTCAGGTAATTTCAATCACTAACAAGTGTTCAATGATGAAACTCATCTTATATCTTTCTTATAATAAAGGGATACCTTTAAAAATATCTTCTATGAAGGAAGTAATGCTCCAAATCGTGTGTCTATTTCAAATGAATATAAGGGAGAGAAAAAAAAATTTCTTTAGAAGGGGTCATCAGACTAAAGGGAAATAAGATTCCAAAAGGCCTTGTGTCTCTTGAAGACTTATTTGATAAACATGACATGTTTATAAAGGAAAAAGCAAAAGAATCCTCTCGGTGTACTGTTGAGTTTGAGAAAGAGAACATTGGTACCCCATAGTAGCTGGGAATGGTAAATATTGGCAAGTGTTGTTCACCAGAGGAGAAAGGGAGTTTCATCTCAATGTTGAGGAGATACTCCGACGTATTGGAATATTTGTATGATGAGCTCAAGTCCTTCAAATCAAAAGAAATGTATCACTCCATACCACTCAAGCCCAAAGCTAAATATTTTAGGAAAAATATATGGCCATATAACCCTAAGATTGCTGACACGATTAAATAAGAAGTACTGAAAATTCTAAATGCAAGAATCATTTTCTCTATTCATCACTCCATGTGGGTGGCCAATATTGTTCCAATGCAGAAGAAGAACGATGAAATAAGGATTTGTGTCGACTTCTGAAATTTGAATCAAGATTCATTAAAATATAAATACCCTTTACTTATCATGGAACATATCCTACATGTAGTCATTAGGTCTGAGATGCTTTCATTTCTTAAAGGATTCTCCGGATATAACCAAGTTGAGGTAGCGGAAGAAGATAGAAACAAAACGGATTTCACAACTACACGGGGTACTTTTGCCTACAACAGAATGTCATTTGGCCTCATTAATGTTGGAGAAATTTTTTAGAGGGAGATGGATCTTGCCTTCAAATATCTCAAGCATTGCATTTTCATTTACGTTGATGACCTCACAATATTTTCCAAAAGGCGAGGAGATCACTTGAAACATCTGGAACAAGTATTAATTAGGTGCTGACAATATGGGATTTCTCTAAACCATAAAAATTACATCTTTGGTGTTACTGAAGGGAAAATCGGTGATCACATCGTGAATAAGGAAGGATCCAAAATTGATCCCAATAGGATAAAGGCTTCAAGTACTCTCCTTGCCCACAAGCAATTAGGGAGTCCATTCTTTCTTCGACAAGGTAAACTTCCTTCGTTGCTTTGTTCTAGACTTTGCTGAATTGACAAAGCACATTACTATCATGATGAAGCCTCAAGAATGTTTCAAGTGGAATAAGGAAGGAAATGAGGCATTTTATGTAATCAAGGAAATACTTTAAAAATCTCCTACTCTATTTTTCCCTAACTTTGACAAGGATTCCATTCTGTACTACTATGCTTTAGAGAATACTCTTTCAATCATCTTAGTTTAGAAGAATGAGGAAGGTATTGAAGCATTTATTTCATTCAAGAGATGCCCATTAAAATATCATCAAATGTATAAGTGATACAAAGGTATATCACAACATTTACATGTAATCAACAAGTTAGGAGGAATCATCAACAACCTTAGAAAAAGATCTGCATGTGAGGATCATCATAAAGCCTAAAATGGTTAAATATTTCCAAATATAGAAATTGATTACCTTAAGTGGTCTCCTCAACACTATACCATGTCTAATAACCTTTAGTTAATGTCATTTAAACTCCTATGATGGCCATAATTCATGAAACTTCACCTTCCTTTTACCTTTCACCAACTTATCCTTCACTCTTCTTGACTAGCCTTTCACCCAAGATAAGAATTTTTTTGTTTTTATCATTCTATGGATCTATTCCAAATACTTATCTATTATAAATCTCTAAACAATGCTCAATCAACCATTATTATGACTCAAAAAGGATAAAAACATTATCTGTTACCAATTTTGCTCAAATTGTCATTTTGTGTTCTCAAGAACAAGTAGTTTGTATGGTTTATGGTTAGAACAATACAAGACTCCCCAAAACAATATGAAAACATTTTAAGGACCATTTATCATCATTGTGATGTGTGTAAAATTTTAGGATCCAACTCCTTTTTTATCTCTCTCCATTGCCATTTTGCTTTTTTCTTATTCACAAGCTCTTCTAGCCCTACTTTTTCACATTTTCCTTCATAATTGTTATTGTATGAGGTTTCAAATCACATTCAAGACAATTTAGGACACCCATTTTAGGATTCTTCCTTCTCCCAAAGTTTCAAGCTTATAACCTATCTTTAAAGCCTACTACTTCCTTTGTAAATTGGCCTTCTCAATTAGCCCTTCAAATTGTGGATGCCACCTTCCTACAGAATGTCATCATTTTCTAGTATGGAATTGTTTTTTTTGATCTAAGACAATTACAAAAACTTAGTCCATATTTTGACATTGCTTCCTATAAAGTTTCATTCATTTTCATCGCTATATTTGTAAGATAATGGAATTTTATTATTCAAACCTTAGTTTGAGGGTTTCATATGCCTGTAACAGCCCGAGAGCTCAAATTTGATAGAACTTTCTCTAATATTTGATTCAAGATCCTAGTGAGTTATCCTATGTGTCCTCCTCACATATTGAAGGGTCATCTCACATGGGTTAGGTTTAGGGTTAGGGTTTTCTATTGAGTCATGCACTAGGGTTACTCAGCACCCTATATGTACTCTCTTACTATTCATTTATGAGCATGCCAAGACACTCCGCTGTCTTTTTCTTATGAGCAAGCTTTGTTCTGTTATGCAAGTTATTCAGTTGTTGATCGATTCTTCCTTGTGATTACGTTGGAGCCATTACGATTCAACTTGAGTGCAACTTCATTGTGGTGCACAGTTTCTGATACGATTCATCAACTCTTTCATGGTATCAGAGCTGAGATCGGGTAAACGTGCACTCATTTTTTGAGTTGTGATTACTCTTGTTTTTTTTTTTTTAACTCCTCGTGCAAGTTTTCGATCATTATATTCTTTTTTTTTGCTAACGTCTTAACAAGCTTGTTCTTGGAAAGTTTTCATTTTTTGTGCTGTGTTCTTTGTGCATGTGCAGGTCTCCTTGAAGCTTTGGGGTTTTGCAGCTACATTTAGCTAGCTGTAGCTAAATCTAGTAGATCAGCTAAAAATAGAGAGTATTTTCTAGTTTTTTAATTTTTTTATTAAACTAAAATTTTTTAGATCTCTGGTTTTTTTTGTCTTTCTCTGTTTTTTGCTATGTTTTTGCAGATTCCAGGTTGTAAATATCTTGGGGTTTGTTCAAATGTGTTTGTTTCAAAGTGAGCTCAAGTGATTTCTGGTTTTCTTGGTTTTTGAGCAAGTTCTTCTGCCCCGAGCTCTTGGATCCTCCCTCTGTTTTTCAGTCGTTTTTATTGTGGATTGGTCACTCTTTTTTTTTTTCAGGTGGCCCTGTTTTTTCTACCTGTCATGGAGTGCATTTTCTGTTGCTCCTGGTGGCTGCCCCCCCTCTGCTTTGGTCCTTGCTGTGGAGTTCACCTCCCAACCATGTGCAACCCTTCCTACCCTGAAGCTGCCACCTGTTGGCCTACCTCCCAACTGTGCTGCCACTCCTTTCTCCAAACTCCCTTCTTCCTGCACGGCCACTCCAAAGACTCCAACCGTTTTCCTTTGCTTTTAAAAATGCCTTGTTTTTTCACGCAAAGCAAAACAGTGGTAAATTTTTTAAAACTTCCTTTTTGGTAATTTTTTAAAAAAATACATTTTTAATTTTTTTTTTGTAAGTTTTTTTCAATTAAAAAAACAAAAAAAAGTTTTTTTAAGTTTTTAAAATTTTTTTTAAAACAAGTTTTTTTTAAAAAAAAAAATCGTAAGCTAATTTTTTTTAAAATTTTTAAGTTTTTTAAAAAAAATTTTTTTTTTTATTAAAGAAACTTTTTTTTTTAAAAAGATTTAAATTTAATTTTTTTTAATTAAAATTAAATTAGGAATAAATTTTTTTTTTTAAAAAGGGAAAGTTTTTTTTTTTTAAATTTTAATTAGGATTTAATTTTTTTATTAGATCTTAATTAAAGTTTTTTAGAAATTAATTAATTAGATTTAATTTAAATCTAGTTTTATTAATTTCAATTTTTTATTCATTTCATTAGTAATTTTTTTAAAATTCGTCTTTTTAAATTAACGTTTTTTTTATCATTTTTTAAAAACTCCAAAAGCTCTAAAATTAGCTAAAATGCACGTTTCTAAAACGATAATTTTTTTAGGCGTTAGTGTCGATTTTTTTTCCTAATCATGCGCTCAAGTGTGCAGTGACACTTTGAGCACTTTTTCTTCCCTTCCGAGCATTTTTCTGGTTCTAAAGATATCTGAACTCCTTCGAGTTCATTTAAAATCATTGTATTTTACCCTTATTATTGCTTGCGACTAGTGAGCGCATCCGCCACAGTCTGCAGCAAGGGGGTTTTCATTTGCGACGTGAGACACTTTTTCTCACAACCAGGATTGGCTTTCACCTCCTTCCTTGTTTTTTGCTTGTGCTTGTTTACGGTGTCCTATTTAATGTGCTCCACGAAACACTGTTGTGGTCTCATCTCTTACACGTTATTACACTGATTGTAAGATGAGTTACCAAGTGTTTCAAACCGCATGCACAGACCCGATTGTAATCAACACACTAAACTATAAAGTGCCGAAAGCAGGGGGTTGTTATATTGTCCTGGGTGGTTGTGTTTCTTTTCTGCATTTCTTTCTCTCTCTCTTCACTATGGATGCACTTTCAATTCCTTTGCTTACACCATTCAACTTCTTCGAATGGAGATCGAAAATGATTATGAAACTAAGGGGTAAAGGGTTATATCGCATCACCATGGGAACTGAGACTGAACCATATGACGAACCTGAAAAATCTAAGTGGTTAAACCGTAGTGATGAAGCTTTAGGTCTTCTTTGCATGTCTGTTTCTCCTGACTTGCTCTTCCACATTGAGGCATCTGAAACACCTAAATCTACGTGGAAAACGCTGGATGCGATGTTTGGACAACTAGATGACATGAGAGCGCATGAGTTGGAAAATGAACTACTAGGGTTAAATCCTAGTGACTTTGAAAACCTACAAGCTTTCTTCTCGAAATTTGTCCACATTAGATTGTTGTTAAAGGGATGTCAAGTAGAGAAGAAAGATTCTCAACTGATCTTGTCGATTCTCTCTAAGCTAGGTCCCGAATATTCTGTCTTCGTGTCAACTTTCTACGCTACAAAAGCTACTTTGGGCGATGCTTGGACTATGCCCTCCTTTGACTATTTTTCATCCCAACTCATTCGAGAACAGGACAAACTCATTCAAATGGGGTCTCTCAAGTCCAAGTCACATGCCCTTGTAGCAAGTACTAGCAAGGGAAAGAAGACTGAAAAGAAGAAAGAAACAAAGGATCAACCTAAGAAAGAAACTAAGACCAAACCTAAAAATGACACAAACACTTCGACTTCTGAGCCTAAGGCACAGAAAAGCAAGTTTTTGTGTTCCTATTGCAAGAAGTCTGGTCACGACGAGCACCACTATTTTCAGAAACAAATTGATCACTTATCTCATTTACTTGAGAAGAATAAAATAAGTGTTCCTGAATCCATAAAACAAAGTGCTCCGAAGGCCGAGTCTTCTGCTGCAAAAGGTTCTAAAAATGATAAGAAGAAAGGAAAGGCCCTTGTAGCCAGAGTTGCTCCTTCATCGACGTGGATTATAGATTCCGGTGCCTCGCACCACATGGGTTCTTCACATGTTGAGTTTTCCAACATCGAACCTTGTGGAATGTCCCAAATCACGATGGGTAATGACACGACAGTGTCAGTTTCTGGTAGTGGATCGGTAGAGATGGATGGGGGAACATTTAACCAAGTGTTGAGTGTTCCTGATCTCTCTACCAATCTCCTATCGGTTTACCAAATTACTCACCTTGGTGAAGGAATGCGAGTGGAATTTGGTCCTAACTCGGTGATTATTCATGAGCTTAACAATGACACTACAGTGGCTGAGGGAAAGGTTGATCACCATTCACGGTTATATACCTTTTCCCACTTTACTTCTGATTCTACGCCCACTGCCTTGCTCACTCATGCAAATGAGGTTAGTAAGCTATGGCATGAGCATTTCGGACATCTAAATTATCGCTACCTTGAACAATTGAGCCAAAATGAAATGGTCAACGGGTTACCCCGCGTCAAGTTTTCTAAGGGTCTTTGTGAGGGTTGTACCCTTGGAAAGCATCCTGAAAAGAACTTTGACAAAGGAAAATCCTGGAGAGCTACTCGTCCCTTGGATCTTGTTCACAGTGATATTTCTGGTCCATTTCCTTCTCCTTCATTTACTAGAGCTCTTTATGTGCTAACCTTCATTGATGACTTTTCGTGATATACTTGGGTATATTTTCTTAAGCTTAAGTCTGAAGTCTTTGAACATTTTCAGGACTTTAAGGCTCTTGCTGAGAAACAGGCGGAACGGTCTATCAAGGTTCTTTGAACCGACAATGGAGGTGAATATGTAAACAATAGGTTCATGGATTTCTGTACTTCTGAAGGGATCTCTTTGCAGCATACAGTTGCTTATAGCCCTTCACAGAATGGAGTCACAGAAAGAAAGAACCATACTCTGAAGGAGATGGCCACTTGTATGATTCACTCGAAGTCTCTTCCTCCGCAGTATTGGGCCGAAGCAGTGAATTGTGCAAATTACATTCAGAACCATGTTCCACACAAGGCAGTAAGAGGGATGACACCCTTTGAAGCCTGGTTTGGATGCAAGCCTGATGTTGAGCACTTTCGAGTCTTCGGATCCAAGGCTATGGCTCAGATTCCCAAGAAGAAACATAAGGCTTTGGAACCACAATCCAAACCTTGTATCTTTGTAGGGTATCCTGATGGCATGAAGGGATATCGATTGATGAATCCTACTTCTCATGAGCTGTATATTGAGAGAAGTGTTAAGTTTGATGAGTCTTCTTCGACTTCTACTTCTCCACCTATTGAGGTTCTTCAGCTCACTGATTCAGATTCTGACTCATCAGATGATGATACTGTTGAGCGTGCTCCTCTTCCTGATCCTCCCAACCATCAGACCTCTGAGTCTTCTGATTCTGACAGTAGTGATGATGAGGACTATGTCCCTTCTCACTCAAGTGAAGAATCTTCCGACTCTGAGCCTGATCCTCCTGGTCCTCTTTGGGCTAGGAAAACTTTGCAAAGTGTTGGAGATTTAGTTGGAGATACTTCAGATATGAGACGTACTCACTCAGATTTCATTGGACCCCACTCTTTCTTCGCCTCTGCTTCTGATCCACAGTCTTTCCGAGGAGGCTTCTGGTATTCCTGAGTGGGATTCTGCCATGGATGAGGAGTATTCCTCTCTCATGAAGAACGATACTTGGGATCTCACCCCTCTTCCGAAAGGAAGAAAAATCATTCGGTGTAAGTGGGTGTTCCAAACAAAGTATGGAGTAGATGGAGACGTCAAAAAGTTTAAAGTGTGATTAGTAGCTAAGGGTTTCTCCCAGATAGCTGGGGTTGATTATACTGAAACCTTTTCTCCAGTTGCGAAGATGACTTCTATTCGACTGACCCTAGCCATTGCCGCAGTGAACAGATGGAAAGTCCATCAAATGGACGTTAAGAGTGCCTTCCTTCATGGTGACCTAGAGGAAGAGATCTATATGGAACAACCTCTGAGTTATATCCAAGATCCCTCCCTCATTTGTACGTTAAAGAATTCTCTTTATGGCCTTAAACAAGCCCCTCGGGCTTGGTATGCCAAGATGGACTCCTTTTTACTTACATCAGGGTTTACTAGGTGTCACTCTGATCCAAATGTTTATATTCTATGGCAAGATGACTCCATACTCATTCTTGTTCTCTATGTTGATGACTTGTTGATCACAGGTAGCTCTTCCTCTATTATTGATTCTGTGAAGATCACCTTGGCCAACAGGTTTTCCATGACTGACTTAGGTCTGCTTCATTACTTCCTTGGGATCCAGATTTCACAATCTGACTCAGGAATTTTGATTTCACAACCTAAGTATGCTCTTGATTTGCTAGCTCATTTTCAGATGTCTGATTGCAAGTCTTCTCCTACTCCTTTTCTTTCTGGGGTTAAGTTGGTTTCAGATTGCTCTACTCCCTTGGTTGATGGTACTCTTTATCGACAGTTGGTGGGGAGCTTGATTTACTTGACTCACACTCGACCGGATTTATCGTATGCTGTTGGGATCATGTCCAGATTCATGCAGGAGCCACATGAGCTGCATTGGAAAGCAGCTAAATGGATCCTTCATTATGTTCGTGGCACTTATACTGATGGCATTCACTATCATAGAGGGGTAGATATTGACTTAATTGGGTTCACAGATTCTGATTGGGCCGGTGACTTAGATCATCAGAAATCTACTTCTGGCTACAGTTTCTCTCTTGGTTCGGGTCCTATTAGTTGGTCTAGCAAGAAGCAGAATGCAATTGTGATATCATCTACAGAGGTAGAATACAGAGGAGTAGTTAACGCTGCCACAGAAGCTATTTGGCTACAGGGTATTCTGACAGAGTTTGGCATCCACTTTCGGTGGCCTACCATTATCTACTGTGATAACACGAGCACTATCTCTATTTGTAGAAATCCAGTTCAGCATCAACGGATGAAACTCATTGAGATCCATATGCACTTCATACGAGAGCTTATTCATGATGGCATCATCGACATTCAGTACATTCAGACAGCTGATCAGATTGTAGATTTATTTACCAAGCCCTTCACTGAGATGAAGTTTCTTCACTTACGGTCTCTTCTTGGGGTGAGGTCTTCTGCAGCTGCTCATCTTCTTCGGCCTATGTAGTCCTTCTTTTCTTCTTCTTCTTCTAGGAAGATTGTGTTTGTATATGGGCACCTTATCAGGCCTTTAGTTGCCGGGCCCCATTGACACATCTTTCTTAGTTGTTTAGGAGTGTCTTCTCTTTCTGTCTGACTCATCATAGCCGCTACCCCAGCTTCGATGAAGGGGGGGTGTTGGTGTGAGTTATCCTATGTGTCCTCCTCACATATTGGAGGGTCATCTCACATGGGTTAGGTTTAGGGTTAGGTTTAGGGTTTGCTATTGAGTCATGCACTAGGGTTACTCAGCACCCTATATGTACCCTTTCACTATTCATTTATGAGCATGCCAAGACACTCCGTTGTCTTTTCTCTACATGTGCAAGCTTTGTTCTGTTATGCAAGTTATTCAGTTATTGATCGATTCTTCCTTGTGATTACGTTGGAGCCATTGCGATTCAACTTGAGTGTAACTTCATTGTGGTGCACATGACTCATACACTCCTACTAGGACCTACCAATCATGTCCTATACTTCTAACACCTACTTTCCATTCATAAGAACCTTCCTTAGTCACTTTACAAGCTCCTTTCTTCATTTTGCATACTTGGGATTTGAATTTGAAAGATGGAGGGAAATTGATAATTTGAATTCTTAAATAACTTAACCAACTAAGACACCATATTAGGTCTTCAAAATACCATAAAACCGCTAACTCACGCTCCATAACCATGAAGAGGATTAGTTATTATATTTTAGGTTCATTCGATGATCCCCCTGCATCAAGAAACATGCCTATGTTGTGGTCAAAGAAGTCAAAAAAATTTGGTTCTACATTCTCAACTCCCAAACTCTGGTGATGGTTCTAGGGTCTATAATAAAATCAATTCTAACTCAATAAGATCCAGGAGCTAAGAGAGGAAATTTGGATGTTAAGATTTAGGAGTATGACCTAGATATCCGACCATCAAATCTGGTATGTGGAAATGGTTTGTGTAGGTTAATAGCCAAAGATGAGTTTGTAGACACAAAATCACACACTTGGGTACCTTATTAGGTCCAAAAGCATACTAATGCATATATGATTCCTAAGTAAGAAAAATAGTGGCTGACGAATATTTTGGCTTCTTTTCTTTTTTTTCCTTTGGTCTCATACACCCCAAATCCCTGAAAAAACTTGACTTATTTACTCTTTATGGCCTCAGATAATGGTGCCTAGGTCATTTTGTCCATACTGGGTGCTGCTAACCCCTACTTACCTCTACTCTCTCTTTTTGGGTCTCTTTTATCTTTTGAGAATATTTTTCACTTATGGGTTATCCTTTTCGCTATAAATTAAAAAATTCAAATAAGGGAATCATATATATGCTTAGTTACTTCTAAAAAATAAGGACCAAGCACTAAGCATTACTATTACCACCTAAGGTTCCATCCAAAGGCACTAAAGCACTTCAAGGGCATACATCTAGCACTCACTCAAGAGATAAGGGTTGCATCACTTCTACATACTCTACATTAGAGGTGAAGTCTATTCTATTCCATCCACACATACTATACATTTTATACATTCTAGATCTATCCCGCTATCATTTGTGTAACTTGCACAAGGGAATCCTAGGGCACCATTTCTACACATACACACACAAGAACTACATGGGGTCTGAAATGTAGTGCATGTAGTAAGCTCACACTTTGGGTGACTATTGGGATATATCTGAGTTCACGTTCTACATATTTTTAATTAGATTTGATGTGGTTTGTTGATAGGTGGAGGTAGTCATTATGATTTACAGGTTACAGGTACCCTCAGCGATCGAGTAGAAAATATGAAGTAATAGATAGGAATCAATAGCGAAACCTTTGTGACATAGAAGAAATCAATTCCTGAGCATTTGCATAGCCATCAGTGCCTAGATCCGGTCAGTAACACCCAGGTGCCTCTTCCCTCACACCCTTGTCCTAATATATTTCTGAGTTCCAAAATTCATAGTGAGTATTAATGATGTTATCTAAAATATGTTCAACACTTTAACCTACCTAGATCACCTCCAATCTGCTTTGAAATCAACTAATTTCATCTATCTCTCAATCTTGCTTAGGGTTTTGTATTTAACATGATTTATTCCTTACATCTTACTATATATTAGCATTTGCACATCATATATTACAGTGGTTACTTTTAAATATAGATTGAATTCAAATTAAATTAAATTAGAGTCTCTCGTGACTCAGAATGAAGAAAAGGATTGTCAATGCTGTGGATGCATAAGTAAGGACTTTCCTCAGGTTCTTTTTGTAAACACCACCAATGAGTGGTATTCTGATATCACATACTTTCTCACCTATATAGAGTGCCTAATACACCTTGACTATAAGAAAAGGAGGAATATCAAGCTAAAATCATCCATGTATGTCATCTAAAATCATGTGTTATATAAGAGAGGAATGAACATATGTTTCCTGAGGTGTTTTGACAAAGAGCGACAAGAAAATTTTCTGGAATCTTACCATGATCAATCTTGTAGTGGACATGTCTCTGGTATGGTGAATGCTCACAAGATCCTATGCAGTAGGTACTATTGACATATATTATTTGTAGATGCTAAAAATGGGTTTCAAAATGTGATCCTTGTTAACAATTTGTGGGAAGACCATAACTTGTTTCACTTCCTCTTCAACTGGTGGTCATTAAGGAACATTTACAGTAGTGGGGAATAGATTTTATCGGCACACTCAATCCTCACTTAAGTGCATGATGTAGCCTAGAATTTACCAAGAATAACCCAGGTGTGTTGGCACATCACTCAGCCTAGACTGAGCACTCACCTAAAGCGTGCAAAGGTACCGGGACCCTCCTTAGAGTTGCTTGTGTAAGATGTGAACATGATGAAGGGTTAAGGCATTCAGATCCATAAATAATATACAGTTTCCACATAGCATATTCTAGATATAGATATTGAAGAAACATGGATCAAACGATAAACATAATGAAATTATCCATGTAATAAATAGTTATAGTCATGTTTGAATCCATTATTCATCCAATAGACTCCATTATATTAAAACACAATGAACACAAAAACTTCTTACAATAAGTAGTACCATAAGTTCATGCGCACATTAGATCTGGCAGCATAACTTCATAATAACTCATACATAGTCCTCTCTTAACCTACACATATTACTACATATTTATAAGGGTGGTGACTTGCCCTTCACTGCTTACATAATTCCCAAAATAGGTCGCATGTTGAAAATAACCATGCATCTTTACAATAATAGACACACATGCAAGTGCGCTAATAATTTCTCTTCTAGTTAATTGGCAGTGGTAATCCTATTATTAACTTGAACTTGTGCAAAGCGCTTAGTAGATGTTCTTCCAAAAATAGCATTTGTGTACCACGCAATTTTCCATCTGGTTGTGTTCCCCACATGCTATCTCCAAAAATAGCTCATAACCATGAAAATGGCTAAGTCCATATCCATTTTGTCTTCCGTGCACGCTTCCTTCCCTATCCTTCTGCACCTTCAAATTTATCTTGTTACCACATTCAAATCTTCTATGTGCCTTCTTCTTAGTGTCATACTTTGTTTGCTCAACATTACCCCACACTAAAATGCATTGCCAATGGTTACCTTTTGATACTTCAAATAACAAAGAGTAGAAATGAAAGGAAATTAAAGAATTACTATTCAAAGATATGCTTAACTATCTACATCTTTAAAACATTAAGCACACATTGTCACAATGATCCTTAACAAGCCCATACACCATCCAATCATTTCAGTAAACTTGCAAGAAAAGATGAATAAAATCCTGGAATGCTTGAACAACTATTCACAAAGATACAATAGGTGCATTTTTCAATCCGAACGACATCATAATATATGCAAAACTTCCCCATTTAGTGGTGAAAGTAGTCTTTTCCTGATCTTCCTATGTAATCCTAACCTGATGATACTTAGAGAATCCATCTGTTAGATCTCACACCCTACAACACCTTCTAAAATTTCCTCTTTGAATGGCGTAGGGAAAGGATCAGTCACGCATGCAACATTCAGCTCCCTGTAGTCCACACAGATCCTAATATGACCATATTTCTTTATACTGATCACCATTGGGTTAACCCATTCTGACTCATCCAGGGGCTTGATGATTCCAAACTTCAACATTTTGTCAATTTATTCCCTGAACTTTTCGCACAAGTTGGGGTTCATCCTATAGGGTCTCTTCCTAACCGGGTGCGCACCTTCCTTAAGATTTATCTTCATTTCTCCTAATGATGCATGCAATCCTTTCAATTCATGGTAGCCCTTAGGAAATAAATCCTAAAAATCACGAGCAACTCCACTATTTTTGCTACTTCAAATTCAGACCAATAATCTCCAATTATTGCGTCTTTAGGCTCAACATCCTTACTAATATTCACTTTCTTGGTCCTTGTAGGTTCATAATAGGTGCGTGTGTTGTTATCTGTACTGCTCAAGACTTCGCACACACCTGTTGAATGATCTATATCTAGTTCTTCTACTTCTTCACCATCCACTATGTAGACCATCTTCCCTTTTTATTTCTCAAAGCAAGCACACTTAAGTAGTGTGGTATTTGTCTCTCTTTCTGCAGCAAAACGCACTCCTGAGTTGTTGCCATCAAATAAATCCTGAATGAGTTCTTCCACCTTTGCAGTGTCTCCCATAGTTAACCTCTTTATAACCCTTAATGCCTCTTCTACTAGAGGTTTAGTAGATAAGTAGTCAAAATTTTGGACCATACCTATAATCAAATCCTGCCAATTTCCAGTTTCCTTATGCAGCTCTGCATATACATACCAAGTGCGTGCGTAGACTTGTAAAGTGGAATAAAGTTTGTGCACCCATAGTAAAGGTGGTAAAGCTTCCTACCCGTGTATCTAGAGCCTCTCACATTGCTAGATGTGGTGCTAAACATGTTGATTACCATGATATGTGTAGACTCAAGTTAGTGCGTTGCTCCTAGAAAACCTAGTTGTAAGAGAAATCCTGACTTCATTCCATCCTACAAGATTATCCCTGTGAACCCCCACCAACACGCTGCTGTCCCACATAGGGTATATGCTAGCATAATTCTTCTCTCCAACTAGTCTATCCACTGTTCCTCCATGGTGTGTAGGAATACTGTAAGATCCCCTTCCCTACTATACCAAGGTTTGAAGTTGTTGCCTATTCTCCTGATACAACGAGGTTTAATGTTTCACGCAAATGTGCTCCTTAATTTGCGCCCTACCAACTCATAAGTACCATGAGACCAATTATCACAAGCAATACTTGTAGTATTGCTAATAGACTATGCATCTTCCCACTGAAGGATTCCTTCTTTATATGGTTCAAGCACTTCTGGGTTCTGACTGGTGCATACATAAATCTTATTAAGATCTTCCTCACTCAAAGGCTCAACATAGGGCACAAATTTTCCATCTGTTAAAGGGACGATAAATCTTTCCTCCTTGTTTTCAAAACTGATATATCCCTTGTTGAACCGAATGTAAACATTATTTGCATAACACCAAGGGCGTCCAAACAGAGCTGCGAAACTATCTACTTCTGCAAGTGTTAAAACCTCAAAATCCCCAGTGAACTTGGCCCCTTGTATAGTAATGGATGAATCTTTAAAAATTCTGATAGGAGTGGACTTAGTTCGATTAGCCATAAATAATACATTAGAAGATGGCTACAATGTAGGTCTCCCCATATTTACCCATGCATATAAAGTAATCACATTGATTTCCGTGCATGTATTAATCAATATATTGCTCAAAATCCATCCATCCATAACAACATTTAGAGTGATTTCCTTGTTGTAGTCTAAGCTATGGGGGGGGGGGAGATTTACATGCAGGTTCTGTCGCCCATTCTCAGTATTAGCGCGCAAAGTGTTTCCCTTTAGCCAACACCCTAATAATGGAATAATATTCTCCTGGCGCAACATTCTACATACCTCCTTCAAGTCATCAATATCTAACTGGACCGTCTCTGCCTCCTTCTTTAGTTCCATCTTCCGTGATTGCTCCTTTAAACATTGTATTTCACCCTGAAGATTTCTAAGGACCTCCATGGTCTCTTGATAAACCTCCTTCTGATGGACAAGATCTAGGTACCGGGCATGTAAAACCTCCTCTTTAGTGATGGTAGGTTTATGTTGTAACACCTCTCTAGTGCGCACAAATTCAACATGGGTAGTGATATTTACATGCAATACCTCAAATTTTGGTTCCAACTTGGGCATCCACTAATTTTCCACAGCGCGTTGTATCCCAACCATATATGCACCTTTGTTTTCTTGTTTATGTTGCTTACTAAGATGCTCATATAAGCCTTGGCATTCCTCATAGCTATGATTCTTTCAACATTAAAAAACATGTAATATTCTGAGGACATTTGCGCTTGTAGTGTTCAGGTGATCTGCATGTAAAACATATTCCACGAGGGAATTCACCTCATCCACCACCATGGCCTCATCCTTTGAATCTGCCATGGTATCTTTGACCTTTGCCACGTTCTCCATCATAGCGCCCCTCGTTCCGATCATAATGCGCTTGATTGTGATCCCAATCCTAGTGCTGATTCTTGCCTTTAGAGTTATCTGATACTCCTTTTTGTCACAAACCAATATCTATAACATCATGGATTTGACCAATCAATCTACAGTCCTTTGTATCATGAGTCATGGACCGAAAAATATTACAATAGCAGGATACGTTCTTCCTTATCGTGCATTGTAATAATGGGAAGTGGCTAGCATCATGGTTTAAATGACATATCTCACAGTCTAGCAGTAATGAACGTACTGATCTATGGGGACAACTATCCTTGGTGTGACCTTCCACTTCACAATCTGTACACCAAATCCTATGTGTATCTCATGTGCTAAATTTACCGATAGTTTCTCCAATTACTTAACCATAGCTGTAATCTGTGCCTCAAAAAATGGACTTACTCAAGTGTTTATACCCTGAATACCTCAGCATGCAAAGCTACTTCAAGTGCTTCACGTAGATCAGTGTATGTCTTATGTGACAAAGCCCTTCTAAAAGGTGTGATCAGACCTCCAATGAACCATTGCGCATGTTGGCTTGCATGAATATCATAAGAAAGCTTAGATAAAAGTGTTTTGAAATGGGCATCATACTCCCATACACTTTTAGTAGTACCTTGTTTAATATCCTTGAGCGCGCTTATACTCTTCTACTCAAATTCAAGGATATAGAACTCTTTAAGGAATGCATCTTTGAACACTGCATAATCTATGCAAGTTTGATCAGGGTCAAACTTCCTATACCAACTGTGTGTGCATCCCTGCAATGTAGTTGCAAATTGACTTACCTTTTGCTCAGAATTCATGATCCCTTTTGTGCACCACAATATCTCACACATGTGCACATGTTCAACAACATCTTATATGCCTATATACTCTAGAAGACGAAGATACATCTCCATGTAAATATTCTGGGGTTGGTGCAGAACTTGCCCACCTGACCTAAAACCCCTTGTATTGCCTCTGCCTCCAAAACCACCAGATCCCTCAAAACTAGAACCACCTACACCCCTAGTCCTCTAGCTGTAGCCAGAAGGGGACCAAAATATGTACTTCCATGTGTCCCAATAGTAGTAATGTACTGAACTTCTACAATTTCTATGGTGGTATTACCCCTAGAAGTGAGCCCTAAATTCTGCACGCTCACATTCTACGTAGATGATGCACCTAAAAAGGTACCTCCAAATAACAACAAAGATGTTTTCCCTGCCATTGATGTACTTGCTATGTGACTTACTCCTGCTTCCCTACTGCCCAATTTAGCTTGCTGACTATTAGATGTACTAAGTACTGGAAAACCAAGCACAAGGGCTAGGTTGCCAGGTAGATTCAGATGTGCACATGCAGCCTAGGTCATCTCTGCTGGTGCATTCCCATACGAGGCCGAAGAGGGTTGCCTTTCATGCTTGCCCAAATGGGGGAGTTCCTGATGCTCTGGCTCCATGCCTTCTATGTGAGCTCCAAATCCTTTGTGAGCTATCTCTCTGCTCAATGCCATCCACTCTGTAATGTCATGCTACTTCTCTATCTCCCTCTCAGACACCTCATTGTACTTAAGCTACCTTTCTTCTCTCTTCCTCTCTGCTACTAGGTCTGCCATCTTTCACCAAACCTGCTCCTACCCCCACATGTGGTGGGGTTTAGTTAGCCATCAGTTTTCTTTCCAAGTTTAGGGTTACCATCAAGATCTTAATCACCAGTGGAATGCCTTGCAAGTAAGTTCCCTTGGGATACCATAAAAAATGGAATTCTGCTACCTCTGGGAAAGAATAAGTGGAAATTGAGTACTCCAAAATATAGCTGTTCAGAACACGACAAAACCAAGTATCCATAACGCGTGTCCAAATCAGATCAGCATCATAAAGGGCTTGAAATTCTTCATGGTTCTAGACAAGTGTAAGATACCTCCAATTCGTTTTAGATGCATAAGTAACCAACCACTGATACAGTTCTATCGGAAAAATAGTGAAGAAGCTCTCATACAAACTGTCATACAAATTTTGTTCCACCCATGCATGTGTGTCAAACTCAAATCTAGTGTTGAACCTCCATGCATACTCTTCTTCTAGATATTTTATCCACTCCTCAACACTTGCTAGGGTCAACTGGTATGTCTTCATCATGAACCATCCTGAAAAAAACTGAAAAAGAGGTCTCGACAACGAAACCAATGATGCAACCTAGAATTTACCAAGAATAACCTAGGCACACTGTCACATCACTCAGCCTAGACTGAGCGCTCACCCAAAGCACGCAAAGGTACCAGGCCCCTCCTTAGAGTTGCTTGTGCAGGATGTGAACATGATGAAGGGTTAATGCATTCAGATCCATAAACAATATACACTTTCCACAAAGCATATTCTAGATCTAGATCTTAAAGAATCATGGATCAAATGATAAACATAATGAAATTATCCATGCAATAACTAGTTACAGTCATGTTTGACACCATTATTCATCTAATAGACTCCATTATATTAAAACACAATGAACAAAAAAGCTTCTTACAATAAGTAGTACCATAAGTTCATGCGCGCATTAGATCTGACAACATAACTTCATAATAGCTCATACATAGTCCTCTCTTAACCTACACAGATTACTACATATTTATAAGGGTGGGGACTTTCCCTTCACCACTTACATAATTCCCAAAATAGGTTGCATGCTGAAAATAGCCATGAGCCTTTACAATAATAGACACACATGCAAGTGCGCTAATAATAGATCTCTTCTAGTTAACTAGCTGTGGTAATACTATTATTAACTTAAACTCATGAAAAGCGCTTAGTAGATGTTCTTCCAAAAATATCATTTACATACCGCACAAGTTTCCATCTGGTTGTGTGCCCCACACACTATCTCTTAAAATAGCCCATAACCATGAAAATGGCTAAGTCTAGATTCATTCTGTCTTCTATGCACTCTTTCTTCCCTAACCTTAGTCTTTTAAATCTATCTTACTACTACGTGTGAATCTTCTATGCACCTTCTTCTTAGTGTCATACTTTATCTACTCAACAGTGCATGTCATTTCTACATGATCAAAACAACATAATACTTCACCAAATGGGTGGAGGCCATCTTGTTCAAATAAGCTAATTCTTAAACAATATGTAACTTCATCAAAGAGAACATCATCATCCATTGTGGAATTCCTCATAAGGCGGTGGTTTATAGTACAACATACTTTTCATTAATGGAGCTGACCGAGTTTTGTTATAGTTATAAAATCTCACTCTCATATGCATCAAACTATTACACGTAAGGTAATGGTCAAGATGAATCTAGAAACAAGAATATTGTAACAATTGTTCATAAGTTGGTTAATCAAAATCACATAAATTAGCACAAAAATATCTATGATGCATTATGAGAAGACAAGATTACTCTGAAAAAGGTAATTGACATGCCACCATTCTAGTTGCTCTATAAGATTAATGCAAAGATTTTGGTCACGGTCAAATTTCTTGTTATCCAATTGGTCATAATAGTCAAAGATGGTCAATTCCATGATTCTCTTGATAAGATAATCTTGTATCTTGAGAAACTTGGTGAAGACGGGATAAAGGTGGTTGATCAAATCAAAGAGAATTAGTTGAAAGTGGAAAAAATATTTGATAAAAAGGATAAGGTAAGAGATTTTCGAATTGGCAATCTTGTCCTACTATGGGACAAAATAAGGGATCTAATAGGTAGTCAAGGAAAATTTGACTCTTTATGGCTAGGACCATTTCCGATCGGAGAAGCTTGTGGAGAGAATACTTTCTACCTTTCATATCTAGATGATACCTATTTGGAATTACCTCATAGTGGGAAATACTGAAATTGTAAAAATAATGAAATTGGGTTGTCCCTTACCTACACTGTAGGTGAATTTAGGTGATGTGTTTCCCTTTTCATGTTGTGTGTGTTTTCCCTTCAAGTGCGATGTGTTTCCTTTTGTTGTGTTTACGTGCATTTGTTCATTTATATATGTGCATGTAGTAAGAATATATATCCCAATGAATAAGGCACTGGTCTATATTTTATCTTAAGATTATGGAGTTCATGTTTTGTATATCCTTACTTCATTCGATCAAACACAAGTCCCCAAATGAGAGCTTGTTCTTTCATGTGTTTTTTCAAGGTCAAAAATTCAAATTGAAACCGTGATAACCAAACCCAAGTGTCAAAAACTTGCTTGAAAATTATCTTAAACCATCATCTAGATCAGTTTTTATTTTGTTCCATGCCCATCCAATACTTACATGACCTCTTATTGTGTTGAATAAGCTTGTGCAGGAGTGTGATGTAAGATATCAAGGTCATTCATCTCTTTCAATGAAGTGCTTATGAAGACTAGTTTCTCAGTGCACATGTAATGGCCATTTCTTGTCTTCTTCAAGAAAAGTGTGCATCCTTTGGGACTTATCATTAATCCCACAATCATATAAATGTGGTGTTGAAGAGTTTGGAGAGTAATGGAACTAATTTTGGAAGATTTAGGAAAGTTTTAGAGGTTTAGGAGCAGTTGCAGTGAAAGTGGGTTTTTGAGGGTTGAGGATCATATGGTAAAAAATAGTACCTGAGATTTTATAGAGATTATGGTATTTCCATAATGAAATAAGTATTCACAATAAATCTTAACAAACCCTCTACATGATGAAATTATAATATCTTTCAAAACACCTGATGGTTTCTTATGGAAGTTCTTTTTTGGTAGACTCACCTTGATGTCCTGAATTATAAAATGCACCCTGAATAGACTCACCCTGATGTACATTTTAAGTGTCGAAAAGGTCTTATCCATCTCATCCTAGGATAGAAGGTACATTAGGGATAATAAAATGCACCCCATCCCTAAGCCATTCAAACCTATTTTTTCTATTGCTCCTACACTTACAAATAAACTGCCATGTTGCTTTAAAGACCCAAACAAGCTTGTTTTACCTCATTCCTTCACCTGATCGACCCAGGAAACCATTATTAATGTTGAAAATATATAAATACCTATAATTCTACCATACATACTATCAAAATCCTTCCAGGGAAGGCATGATCATGAAAATGAAGAAAAAATCATAACTCTCTAATTGAGAGTCCGTTTTCAGTGAAATTTTTAGGGAAGATCTCTATACATGGTGCCTTCAAGAGGACTATTATTACAAGGTGGATGATTCCCTAGATTTTTTACAAATAACAAGCCCTAATTTTTTGCCCTAGATGCTTCTTTCTTGATTTCCAATAATTATGATGGACGGATCAAGATGAAAGTTTTAGCATGGGATCTTGGAGATGAGCCAAATTTAATGACCTTATTTTTATTGTAAAAGGATAGAGGAAAGTGAAATTTATAAAAATAGAAAGTATATGGTGTTTCCACTTACTATAAATAATAACCATCCAAAATACTAAATTCTCATCATTCAGAATACTCAAAAGGATAGAGGAAAGTGAAATTTATAAAAATAGGAAGTATCTAGTGTTTCCACTTACTATAAATAATAACCATCAAAAATAGTAAATTCTCATCATTTAGAATACTCAGAGATGTGAATATGACAAACTAGGCAATTTTTTCCAAAAAAAAAAGAAAAAGCAAAAAACAAAAAAACAACTTTCCAAAAATGATAAAATGACATCAATGAAGGTATTATCCGTATGTTATGAGCTTTAAAAAATTGTATTTGAGCAGAAACTCAAAAATTTAGAAAAAAAAACACCTAACTCCTAGTTACTAAAAATAGAAATTTTCTATTTTAGTTGTAGAAAGTTACTATCTTCTTCATTTTCTCTCATATTGTTGGTTTTTGACATCATGAAGTTCAAATTTTTTAGTCTAGATCTTGTTTTTACCTTGGCATAAAAATATCTAGATGTGGGTGACACCGATGCTACTCATATGGACTTAGATGAGCTGAAAAATCAAATGCTCGGAAGCCCTAGAGAATCGGCGGAGGACAAGATTTTCACAAGTGGATTGTATGTTGCAATAGGTCACCCCATATCTTTTCAGAGAATGAAATTGTTGTTATAGTGTGCTTAACATTATGATACCGAGCCAAGAATCATAAGGGAAGATGATAATTCAACTCTGGCAATGCTCACCCCAAAGGGAATTTCACAGATGTATGCAAATACTAACATGGAACAACATGGTTGACACAATTGACTTGCCGACATATGGTTTAGCTAAATATCTTGTGGGGAAGATTGAAAAAGTTTTTGGAAATAACTCACCATTTATAAAAAATTCCACCAATTTTGTTCACATAATTGAAAATAAGAACATTGAAAAATAAGTCATCTTGGTTAGCTTTGATGTTATTTCCCTTTACAATAAAATATCGATTAATGACACCATTGATGTAATTAAGGCTTTAACTGATTAAGATACAAATGAATTAAATGCATTTTGTCTTCAATCCACTTTATTCACCTTTGATGGTAAATTATATGAACAAAATGAGGGAGTTGCTATGGCTTCCTCTTTTTATCCCATTGTGGCTAATCTATTCATGGAAAGATTTGAAGAGAAAGCATTTGGATTTGCACCCATAAAACCCGAGTGATGGTATAAATTTTTTGATGATATAAATGTAAACTAGAAACATGACATGGATCAACTACATAAATTTCTAAAACATTTAAATATGGAGTCACCACACATATAATTCATTATGGAGGTTAAAGAAAATGGAATGCTCTCATTTCTTGATGTTCTAATTAAACGTAATGAAGATGGGTGTCTAGCAAGACAAGTTTACCAAAAAAAGACTCACACTAACATATATATATATATTAGGGCCAAATCACACCATCACCCTTCTTAGAAGGATGGGGTCTTGTATACTTTGTTTACCAGAGCCCTTGGAATTTTGAATAATAATCACTTGCACTCGGAAGAGAAATATCTCACCAATGCTCTCATGAGGAATGGTTACAAGAAATGGAAAATTAGATCCGCCATCAGAAGATCCAAGGTGGGTGTGTCTAGATCAACTTGATCTTTATCTCTATGCATTGGGGGTAGTAATAAAGCCTTCCTTCCTTACATTTCTGGGACTATTGACAAGATTGCCACAATTTTAAAAAGAAAGGGTATTAAAACTTTCTTCAAACCAATTAAAACCCTTAGAAACAAGATTAAAAACCTAAAAGACTTGGTTTGTCCTAATTTAAGAAAGGGGGTTTATTCCATTTCATGTGTATGCAGAAAAACATACATTAGTGAAACGGGGAGATCATTACAAACTAGACTTCATGAACATTGTAAAGATATAAAATTTACCCGGGTTGGCAAATCTACTCTGGTATAACATGAAGACATTACAAAGCATTCCATCTGTATTGACAATACAAAATTAATAGCTACAAAATCACACTACACAAATAGAAAGTTAAGTGTAGCTATTGAGATTGAGAAACACCCAAACAACTTAAATCGAGATGATGGATGAAAGCTCATTAAGTCGTGGAAACCCCTTTTGCATAAATTGTCTACCTTTGCCCTCCCTGCCCTTGTTTGTTAATTTTTTCAGTTCTTTCTTCTCTTTGTTGAACTTTTGTGTGTCTTTCTCATCCACTTTTCTTGGCTCTTTATTCCTTGTGTTTCCATCATTTTTTACTTTAACTCCCCTTCGTTTTTATTTTCTACCTTCTTCTCTAATATTCTATTTTAAATTTATTTTAATCCTCTTTTAAATTATTTTTTTACCTTTTTAATTTCATAGTTTTTCCGAAACATTATGTCCTTTGGTCCAATCAATTATTTATACTTGTTGTATTTTGTTATATTCTCTCAAGAAAATTCTCACCTTGATGATGGTTCTAGTATATGAACCGAAAAATTGGAGTTAATCTTGTCTTTGCAGCGTATCTAGAAGTTTTTATTCATCCAACCTGTGATATGAATCTAAAATATTTAACATGGTCATTGTGATGAAGGAATTTACATCAAGTGAATGTTCAAAAACTGATTCCTATCTCTAAGGTCTCACACTGGGTTCGTTATTGAAATAAGTAAGGAAGATTTCTCATGTACCAAAGAATTGGTCTAGGCATGAATTTCATGAAGAATTTTCAGATGCGATCATCCTACTGAGCAAGGTAATGTAAGAAGAGGCCACAAAGGATTTTCAAGATTGGATACCACAGCTCATCCTTATTTTCATTGAGGGTAAACAAAAGATTAACTGGGGATAGATAATCGGTGATAATATACACTATTAGTTGCTTTAGTTATTAGTCACCAAGAAATTCACAATGATATCATACTTGGGATACGTTCTTGCAAGAGATCATTCAAAGGAATGAATCTCACACAAAATGTTTCTGAAAGGGCTTCTTCTTTTGAAAGGTACCCACAACTTACCCTAAAGGAGATCAACCATCATTTTTTAAGGGTGAATGATGTATTCACCATGGTTTTCATTGTAGACACTAAATCACACACTTTGGGTATTATTTAGTCCCGATCTCATACTACTATTTGTGTAGTTCTTGAGTGAAGAAAGTACTAATTAATCCTCATCCTTTGACCATTTTATTTTACTTCTATTTTCATTACCGACCTTATGCTTACACTCACCTAGTTTGTTTTGACACTTGTCATCTTTTCTACCTTTGACTGGGGTGCCCAACTCAGACCAGGGTGCCCAAGGTGCCCTGGTCCCATCTAGGACACCTTGGTCCTTTTTGTACTTTCTCGCCATATTTTGGGCACTTTCTAGCCATTTGAGCATTTCATATTTTTGGTGTTCGGCCTTTCGGGGCTAATTATGAAATTAGATCATGAGTACCCTATAAATTTAAAGTTATGAGACCATAATGAGGGACCAAACAATAAGCACTACTACTCCACCTAAGGTTACATCCACTCTATAGGCATAAAGGAGCTTCATTGCATCCACCTAGCTCCATCGCAAGAGACAAGGTTGGTTCATCTGCATCACCCTTCATAGGAGGGGAGTTTATTCTATTCCATCCACCATTTATTTACATTTCTACATCTAGTCATTGTTTGTTACTTCACAAAGTGTGACTATCACAAGAGCACCTAGGGCACCATTTTCACACACACACTCATAACTACATTTGGGTCCAAAATGTAGTGCAACAATTAGTTAGTAAGCCCATCATTGTTGTAGCTGAGGTTAGTCCAACCCCTTCATTTGCGTATTTCATTTTTTAGGGTTTTGATGCTTGTGTTGGTGTTTTACAGGTCTCTCCTTCTTATTTGATTATCATTGACATTCAACACAAGACAATGAGATATACGTGATAGGAAACGAAGGTTTCATATCTTACAACGACCCTACAAAATTGGTTTATGGACCTCCTACACAGAATAGGGTTCCCAGATCTCAGACTAGGGCACCCAGGTGCCTCCATCCCTCTCCAGGAACCCCAATCCAACTAACAACTTGGATCTGCATATTTCTGAGCCTCGGGTTGTTGTTCCTACTTTTTGTACATCTGGTTTATTTTGTGACATTGTTCCGTTCGGCCTGAGAATCAGCTAAGTCATTTTCTCACTCTTCTTACACATCAGGGTTTACATTTTCATTAGCTTAGTCACTTGGGTCATTTTCTATAGTTGTTATTTACTGAATTTTACTTCCCTTATTTATTACTGGGCAGCAATGTTCGGGGTGTCAAATGATGAAGGGTCAAACCACAAAATGAACGGTTGGGAATGAAAGACTGAAAGTATCAACTGAAAGGAAAGGAAAGTGGCCAAAGTCATGGGTTAATTAGTACTTTTCTAACATAGGAATCATATGAATATTAGTATGCATCTAGGACTAGATAGTTACCCAAAGTGCATGATTTTGTGTCTACACAACATTACAAGTGCAACCAAACTCTAAAATTAGAGTTGAAAAATGCCTTTGTTCTGATGGAGAAAACAACACTAAATCAACACCTGCTCCTTTTTTGTTCTTTTCTCCATTAAAATTGAGCTGCCACATCCCTTCTTCATTTTTTATCGTTTTAGATAGTGAAGGTATTAAAGTGTTTTCTTCATGAAAATAATATACTCCAAGAAGTTTCTCCTCTATTTTTCTGTAAGGATCATAACCATAATTTTCTTGTGTTTGTTCATCCATGAACAAGTTAGAAACACCATCTAAAAAAAGAAACTTCAACATTGCTATCAAATCCTCTTGATCAATTACAACATAATTCACAACATAATTAAAGATATGAGGCTCAATATGAAATTTTGCCAATGGTTTTGAATTGATAGTAACCTTTGTATCATACCTCGTTGTGAAGAAAAGGTAAGACCAATATGAAGAGAGGTACCCTCCAATATTTGTTGTGAAGTCTCTTGATAAGAAAAGTGCAAAGTAGGGAGGCAAATCTACAATTGTTACATCTTGTAAAATTGTTACATTAGGACAAGCATGTAATGTTACCTCTAAATTCTTGATCAAACCAACCGTGTTTGTTGTTGTCCCATCAAGATGCAATATGCTTTTTGTAGTTGGCTCATAAATTAGGCCCAGTTTGTCTGTTATGGCCTTTGGCATGACAATACTACTTGCTCCACTGTCCACCATGCAATTGTGGACTAAGTGATCTCTAATAATGAGTGATAGGTAAAAAGGAGGTGGATTTTTTACATTTGTAGCATTCAGTAGCTTTTGTACCATCCATTTTACCTCTTTCATTCATTCTTTCTCTATAGTTGTAAGAACCATATCAACTTTACTTGGTTCCTTTTCAGCTGATTTAGAAGACAACTACAAATTTGCAAGTTCCTTGGCAAGAATATCCTTCTGTCCTGGAATATTTAAAGCATCCCACAAATAAATATTAACATTTTTCTTTTTCATACATTCAACAATATTTAAAGAAGTTGTAATATTCTTTGAATGAGCCTTGGAAAGGGCAGATTCTGGTTCTATAGTTTTAGAAATTTGTGGTACAAAAACACTCCTGACACTTGGGTTTTTAGGTGCTTCTTTCTCCTTTTTTAATGTACTAGAATTGTTGGTATTTTTATCTGAGATATGAGGCACATTTGTACCCTTTTCCTTACTTTGTTCCTCCTCAAGATCCCTCTTTTTAGATCTAGTCAAAACTACACAATGCTAATCTTCCTAATAATTTATCATTGTGTACTCTAACTACCTTTGACTATGAGTTTCTTGTTGTTTACCTTCCATTTGAGGCATATGAGATGTTTCAGATTGAGGTTGGGAAATAAGGCTTAAGTTTAAGTTAACATTTGGGGAAGAAACTTGAGGATGTGGCTAATTGCAAGGGAAACACCATTATGATTCTTGGGTAATGTTGACTGGTACAAGGGCATTATAAGAAGAAGAGGCTTTAGGATCAACTGATTTTGGTTGATAAGGAGATCTATAATTCTGATTTTGCTGATAAGGAGGTCTAACAACTTGATAAGGTGCTTGATAAGGATTTTTAGGCTGAGCTATTTACCTTTTCATTGTTGTTACATCATTTCCCAATGATTGTAAGGTTCAGTTAATTTTCATTAGGCTGGAAAAAAAAACATGCTCTATCCTTTGCAAAGGTGGTGGAATAGGAGCCAAATATGTAGTAATGGGAATTGAGGGTCTTGGGCCTAATTTAATAGCCTAAATGAGGTTTTTTTCAGCCCTTATGGCTATGTCATAAGCTACAGGGAGTGTATAACCACCCATTGACTAAATCATTACTACAATATCACTATTTAGTGCTCTTAAATAGTAAAGGAAATCATGATCAGCTGAAGGTTTTACTGTTGAGGTATTCTATCCCATGTTCTAGCAAACCTCAAATTGAAATTGGCCATAAATTCTTGTGGGGCTCTTTTAATTGTCATTAGTTGTTCTACCAATGACAAGTTTGTCTAATTTATCTTCAAACTGCTTACAAAAATTACTCCCCAATTGGTCCCATGTAGTAATGCTTCCTATGTCTAAACTTCTATACCAAACTGGATTTTGTCCCTTAAAATATGTTGCAAATAACCTCAATGCCACGTTCTCTTGAGTTATGTTATGAACAAAACACAAATTTAAAAAGTCTCTTACATGCTCAAAAGGAGTTTGAATTTCTTCAATAAAATAAGGAAAATTTTTAAGGGCAACTGATGGTATAGGGTCAAATTGAGCAAGCAACAAGGGGATACCAATAGTGAAAGTTACAAAAGGTAGATTTCTTTGGGTAGTCATTGGGATATGTGTGGATTTGAATAAAAATTTTGAACAACAATAGGAGAAATTAGCCTATTATAAGGGGAAATATTCCTAAATCTCACTCTTCTAGATGAATTAAGAGGTAATTACAAGAATTCAATTGGAATACCTCTAACTGAAGACTTTGTTTTCACCTTAGGCATGAAACATGCAATACTGGTATGAAATCAACTTTACGGAGTGACCAAATATGTTTACTTTGAATTTTTAATTTATGACTGCAATTAATTCCTCCTAGCAGTAGTTACTCTTCATTGTAACAATGTTGATCTATTAAAATCCTCATCCAGAATAGTCAAGGAAGTAAAGTAGTTGGTATCGATTGAATGGTTCTTGACTAATTTCTACTCATAGATCTTCGTTTATATCCTCTTGAGTGATGATCACTCCTGCAAAAAAATAGGTCAGGCTGTTGATCTGGAGCAACTAAAATTTTAGGTATAACCATGAAAAGAAACCATATTTGTCTGCATGCTATAAATAATCACTTGATCTGATCTATGGTCCCACTAGGCATGCAAAAAATGTTATCTAGTAGAAGTGCACCCTTATGAGGATTGGTAGATTTTTCCTTTTCTCTCTCCTCACTTCCATGGATAGATAATGGAAACACCTAACAGGTTGTGGGTATCCCTAGAGTGAGGTGAATCTCCAGATTTGAAGGGTTGGTTCCCTTTCAGTGTATCTCTAACTAAAATTGATGGGGGTAAGGGTTAGAAAGATATCTTCTAAAAATGGGGTGATACACCATGAGTTGTTGGAGACTGCTGATATGAAGACGTGCACAAACTGATAATGAAATAACAAACTTACATGAACTAGAGAATTTTGAGTGAAATTTCAAGGCAAAGTAATTGAAAAATGTTAAGGGATGACTCATAATATACAAATTAACAATATGCATGCACACTAAAATTAACAGGCCAGTCGCACGAATAATTTTCTATTATAACATCGGTTAAATAGTTTGAACAACTGCATGACTTGTGGTTAAACTCCAGTTGACTGTTCTTATGCACATGTGCATGCTAGATGATTAATTAAACTATTGTTCACTCTCTTCTTGCAATTCACCACACATTTATTTTATCTTTGTATTGTCTCACCTTATCCATACTTGACCACCCATATCTTAAGCCTTATAAAAATTAGTTTATTATGTGGAATTGAGGTCCACTAGAGCCCATCTACTCACCCTATTCCGAAATGGTGACACATGTCCACCGTCAGTCATTGATATTACACAAGCTGTCATCCCCTAACTCTGCCATGTTTCTCTTTGACCATGCTGACTCTTTCTGCCTTGCCATGGAACCAAAACCGTATTGAATTTGGTTCATTCTGTGGACTTGAGATCTACGAAACACACATGGCTTAAAGAGGATTGGAATGCTGACACATGTCCATTTGATACCTTTGATATGTGTATCATGTCACCTCTAGTTTTGGCCTCGTGTCCCATTGAACTTTCAACCTTGTCCAGATTCAATGCCCTTATGAAACTCAATTTATTCCATGGATTTGAGGTCTGTAAAATGCATTGGCTATGGAAAGTGCCAGAATGCTTCCATGTGTCCTTTGGGCATTTTTGAATTGTTTGGTGCTGGAGACCTTTGATGGGAATTTAAATGTCCCAAGCTTGTTTAAATGGCTAAGTCCATTTTAAATGAGTTATCCAAATTAATCGGGGAGGGGGTTAATTTAGGATAACATTAATGACTTCCTCATTTCAAGGTGTTGTCAATTTTGTGAGTTCACGAGTAGATATCTAGTGCACTACAAAGAACAAGCAAAGATAACATTTCCTCTTTCCCCTTATCAAATGTTTCCTCTCTCTCTCTCTCTCCTCTCTCTCTCTCTCTTTGCATCTTTGTGAACATGCCAATCTTGCATGACCAAGAAGAGTGTAAAATATTTTGATGAATGAGTGAATGAGATTTCAGGTTCATGGTTTATTTTGTTTATTCATAACTATAAGAGTTTTATTTCCTTCTAATCACAAGTTGATAAACACTGGTTAATACTTGTAAGAATCTTCTTTAGCCTACTTTCAGGATTAAACCCACTTTCAAAATTCTCACTCCCAATATCTCACCTTCCTTGCAAATTCTTCCCTTACACGAGGTATAACCATTAAGTGAAATGGAGCATGCCTGTGTGATCCCCATCCTATCGACCAACCACAGAGGTTGTTTTGTTTATATACGATAAAAGGACCCTCCCATTTTCCAAGAAGGAGGGATGTATTCATAAAACATTGGTGAAAATAAAATAATTTGTCCTAGAGACAAATTATTTCACCAATAAGTAGAAAAGAGAATAAGTGTCCCCATACTCTTTCTATGTGCCACACAACTACTCAGAAACTAAGAAAAACTAATGCATGCTAAAATTATACTGGAGAAAGGATACCCATGTTCCCAGTGTGCCCAAAACTGAAACTAAAACTAATTACCTTGGAGAGAGAGATAACAAAATACATCATGCCCCCTGAATATGTGCCAAATTGAGTCAATTTGAGTCTAATACCATATGAAAAGTGTATGCCAATGGTGAAAAATATAAAAGTATTAAAAAATATGGAGAAAATTCCACCTGGAAAAAAACCATATAGTATGGTCAGAACCATTTGTATGGTTCTGACCAATTTGTAAATTTTCTAACCCTGTGTACATTTTGTTGAATTTATGTGTCTAAGTTAATTCGAAGTCATTTTTGTATGCCTTTTCATATGTTTGTGCCCAGAAAAATGCATGTATCTTTTGGAAATGTGGAATAATCCTAAGATGTCTATCATCTCTTTTGGGGTATGTGCGATGAATAATTTGAGCATGCTCGACTCAAAAGAAAAGATGTATACCCATGTTTGAGATGTTGAGAGTCTTGTATAAAACCTCTGAAAAGATGATGTGGGTCCACTGAAGAAGAAATTGTATTGTCAAAGCATGATAACCATAACAATGTTAATGCAACAAAAACAATGATAACAACAATAGAAAACTATGTGTTAGTAGAACACAAGTGTATACAATTGAGAAACAATTGCACAAATATCAAACAATGTCACACAAAAGGTGAAAATTCCTACAAACATGGGACACCCACGGGGTCGCAAAACAATTAAGGCCCTTAGGCCAACAAATAAGAGATGCACAACCACACACAAGGCATACACCACAAAATAATGGGAACCCACATGGTGTCACAAGACAATCAAGGCCCTTAGGCCACAATTAAAGATAAATAAGAGATGCACAACAACTACATATAGGTATAATGCAAAACAATGGGACACCATGATGTCAAAGAAATCAAGGATGATTATGCCATAATTTAGCTAAATAATCATAAGCATACACAAACACATGTAGACAACATGTAGAAAAGATAAAAATACACAATATATCCAAATGTGATGAAAAGCACATAACATATGGAAAAGAGCTAGTGAACTATAATTATAAGTTCATTAACAAGACACATGTGTTAGTCTTGTTAGTCCAAAAGATAACATGTACACAATATATTATGTAATCCAAGTGTAATGAGGAAAGAAAGGAACTAAATGGAAATATATTACCTGTATCATAATATGTCAAAAGTATCATGCCCAATATTACCAGTCATGGGTAAAGGTTGTAAAGCCAAATGTTATCTATTAAACCATGTAATAAACTCATGTATAATGTCCTGCATCATGATCAATATACCACATGAATTTTGGATTATTTAAATAATTGATTTATTTATCAAACCAAAGCAATAAACAACATGCAAATGTAGAAGTGAGACAATAATGTATGTGTGCATGTGCGCGCAGGTCCTGTTTTGTATTTTACGTGTAAATTTGAATGTTTTTTTTGATTTTGAACCTATTTCAACATTCATTTGAACCTATATGAATAACTATGTATCAGGAACAAGGGGGAATAGCATGAAAGCTACCAAATATCATCAAGGAGATCATCAATGGCAGGGTTAAACTCAACTGGTCCAGGATCTGCCATATTAGTAAATTTGTGGAAGTTCCTATTGATAAACAATCTTGTCTCATGGAAGTGATTAAGTGCCATAATGTATTCCTCATCATTGTAAGAGGGACTGCATCCTTGCATAACATAAGTCCAATGTGTCATATTGGGTTGATAGTCAGGAAAATAATCATTACAAATAGTGACCATGTCAGTAGTAAGTGGGAAAGTGATGCTAGTGTTGTGCTTGTCTAAATACTAGAAATATGCCACACCCAAGATCTACCAAAATCAAATGGGGTAGGTTGAGGGTCAAGAGCAACCCAAACCTTAGTGGCGATAACACATAACCCAAAAGCAATCATGAGCATAATATATCCTTGAAACTTAATAGCAAGAGTGAGAGGAGGTATAATGTCAGATGGTGTGAGTCATATAGTAGTCAAGGCATCATAAGTGTAAATTTAATTTTTATGTTGGTTGAGATTAAGAGGAACATGTGGCCAATATCACTCATGGATATACACAATGCTAGTAAATGTATCAAAATGAGGAGTCCCATTAGAAGGAGTTGATGTATCATGTAATATAGTAAGAGTTTCATTATGCTTGAGAGTGCTTGATTTCATTTTTTAATTCTTGACAATTATTAGTGTCATGACCTGTAACACAATGATAATCACAAAAAAGATGAATGGGCTATACCTAGAAATCTTACGAATAGAATAATGATGCTTACAAGGTAATGTGATGAAACCTTTATCAAGAAAAACAAAAAATAATTCATATGATGTATCAAGATGAGTTGGAATTGCAATAGATGTGACATGAGGTGAAGCATCCATATTGATGTATTATTCATAGGATCAATGTGTGTATCACTAGAGTCAATATGATCAGAAATAATTGAGCCACTAGCACTAGGGGAAGTGTCCTTAAGCTGATAATTTTTGGGTCTAGTGGATACAAAGAGAGAATGAAACATAGATTCATCTACATCAATAGGATTAAAATTAAGTTTGCATAAATTATCATCAATGAAGTAATTGTATCATCATCACTATCAGTAGCATACTCAAGTGCCTCATGATGTTGTACAATACAATCTAATAGATTAGGAGTATCAAGTGGTGGTGTGTTAGGAATAGAAGATGTTACCATTCATAAGAGAAGTGTTGTGCATGTGACTCAACATGTGGAGGTACATCCAATAAATGATTAGGAGGAGTACTAGTATCACCAACAACATATGTATCTAACTTGTCCATAGGAATAGGTTGTGGTGGAGGAGTGACCGAAAGTGATTGTGGATTAGACATATCTACCTTGCAATATTGATAAGGATCAGGATCAACATGTATAATATACTCAATGTCATTATGTAGAAATTTGATGCAACGATGGAAAGTAGATGAGACAACTTGCATATCATGAAGCCAAGGATGACCCAAAAGTAAATTGTATTACAAATCAATGTCCATGATGTGAAATGTAGTAGGTGATGTTTTAGGACCAACAAGTATCAAAAGTAATAGTTCCAAGTGTAGAACATGTGATGTCATCAAAGCCTCACACAATAGTGGGAGAATGATTGATTACAACAGGATAAATGCACATCTATGTAAGAAATGATTTAGGACATATGTTGAGACTAAATCCATTGTCTATTAAAACCCTTTTGAGAAAGAATCCTTGAATGCATGCAGTGATGAATAAAAGCAAACTTTATTCATATCAACATTAGGTGGGATATCAGATGGAGTAAAAGTAATAGCCTTGTCAAGTTCCTTAAATGTATCCATGAGAGAAGAGAAGGTAATTATATGAGTATCATTAGCCAATGTGAAATATTTTAAAGTATCTTATAATATGTCTTTGTAAACAAGGGTTCTTTAAAGTAGTTCAAGTATAGATATCTTAGCGGGGGTATTATTGAGTTGTTCAATTAAGTCATACCCTTTATATGGAACACTAGTTTTAGCCATAAGAGCAGAGGGTGGGGAGGAAAATGGTGGATTTCCCCTAATTGGTTGTTTATTGCATCACATGGTTACTGCATTAACTGTAGCGGAACAAAACCGAGGTGGATGATCAATAGTAACAAGAGTGATATGAGATTGAATGTCAATGTAAGTATGAGATGTATCAACCATATAACAATTGGGATCAACATAAGGAACTTCATTCAAATGCATAGTATGGGCATGGACCTGGTTAAAGGGATAGTAATGTCTACTAGTAGGTGAACTTGGAACCCTAGGATGGAGATGAAAACCATAAAATTTAGCAGGAAGGGGCATGATGAATAAAAGAGATTGAATACCACAACCAAAGAATGAAACCTTGAGGCCACTAGGGTTAGAGCTAAAATGTTTTATTAGAGAGGGTCAGGTTCACCAAATGATTTCAATTTTATGTGATTTTCAACCTTTTTAATTTTAAGAATATTTTAATTAACATACATAAAAAGGATGAATAATGTTACAGGTGGATATTTTGATTTAATTAACTTCCAACATTAATTGCATAAATCAGAATAACACTTTTCAAAGTGACTATTGACCTAACAAATGTCAAAACAAAAGGGGGAGAGTGCACTTAGTTGATTCTTGTGTGGATCTGGAAGGAGTCTAGGTGGTTTGAGTGTAGGAATAGGTAGATCTGGAACTAGAAATGCTTCATTACTGAAACTGTGATCTAAAACTAAGCCTGGTCAAAATTACAACTCAGTCAATAAGCATTTGTATAGTCCTGACCATTTTATATGGTCTTGGACCTACTTGAAATATGGGTCTCCAACTTCTTGAGTGCTTTTCCTGCTTGGAAATGTGTGTCATTGTCTGTCTATCTTCTTCACTCACCTTCAGAATGGCTCTGTAAACTCTTCTCAAACCCTCAAACCCTTGTAGTGCAAGAAGAGTTCCTATAAAGAAAATTTAGGTGGGTTGTGGGCACCCTTGTGCACTGTCGATGTATGCACTACTCCGAAGAGGCCTCAAACCACACGTCATTCTCCTAGCATGTGATATCTATTGTAGTGTAATCAGAATTTGACAATCATGCTTTGATAATGCCTTGCTTGAGTTTCACACTTGCTCAAATGCTTGGGAAGGGTCACTTTTCTTGCTTGTATGATGAAGATGGAGACTCCTAAACCTGGAAGGAGACTTCAAACCAGTAGAGGGTGCTTCCCTAATAGATGTGCATGAGTTATTTCATTAAACCTTGAAGGAGACTTAGGGAGATTTGAGTGCCTTTAGTGTTAGCTTTTACATGAGGAGTTCATAAAGTGCCAGGTTCCTAAATGAGGTATGATTTACTTGCTTATATATGATTTTGAAGGTTGTTATGACATAAAAGGCCAACCAAAGGGGTGTGTTTATTCGTAAGAAGGTGATGGAAATGAAATAATTAATGCACAACATCCTAAGCTTAGATGTTTCTATTGCCATGTGGATCACACACCCGCTAAATCATTAGACAATCCAGTAAAACATGGGAACATCCCCAAGGTGTGGGACCTTGGCACATTGGGATGGACCTTTGAAGAAGGTCAACTTCCTACTAAACTATGTGTATCTGATTGAAGATCAAGGTGCATAACTGCAATACTTGAAATAAACTATTCTTATATGATTCTTGGGAGAAAAAGGGAAAATGATAACAAAAAATAAATAAAAATAGGTGATGCACAAATAGTTTAAAGGATAAATTGATTATCTTGTTAAACAAAAAATAATTTCACAGAAGAATATATCACATGCACAAATTCTTATTTCCTCAACAAGACTTTTAAATGATTAAGAGATTCAAAATAACATAAGGGATTTGTTACTCCACAACTGAGATTAATAAATTTCAACAACCACTAATAAAATATTTCATGAAGAAGACAATCAATCCAAAGGTAAAATATTTTATTAAACACAAGGATAATAATATTCACAAGTATCAAACAAACTATTTCAATACACAACACATTAATTTAGATGAAGGCAAACTATTGTTTTGTATTCAGTATTGAGGCTAAGCCTCCATATGAGAGCTCAAAAATTTGCAGAGTCCCTCTATACAATATCAAAAAAGTCCCTTAATACATAATGTATTCTTGTATTTATAGATTAGGAGGGTTTAACAATTGTAGCTACTCCTCTTAATAATTACATGCTAAAAATAGAATGCAGTTACACTAGGAAATAATCTCCCATAAAAATATCAAAACGGATGTGCAGGTGTGACTCGATCAAACTTGCAACTCGAAATGGTGTTGCAGCTTGGAGACTGTGTAAAAATGGCCATTATGTTTAGCTAGTGTTGGCACCACCCATCTCTTGGTCTCATTCTTCTTCTCTTTCTTCAACAACTACCCTGTGCTTGTATTCAAGAAATCACTTGATATTTTCTCATTATCTGGTCCACACACATAGTGATTCAGAACCTCGACTGATTCAATTGCTTTAACCAATTTCCATGGTAACCTTTTAGTCTGATTTATAAATTTCCTAAGTTGAATCAAGAAATTTTTTATGACACCAATATGTAAATAAAATTGAGACTCTAAAGGATTTGGTTACATCACTGTCTTCATTTTCCAGGATCTTGAATTGGGTAATGATTTGTTCAACCATAAGTGCATCAACATTCTTATCTAGGAATCAACAATGGATTCTATTGAATTCATCCATATTGTCATTTAGGCCATCAACTGCCTCGATTCTCTTCTCATCCAACTTAGAATGACTTCTTAAAACATCCAAACCCTGAACCCCATAGCTTCATTATATTAAAATAATTTTGAGGTACCATTAGTGATACTTTCTTTCAGAAGTAGATCTGAATTCACATTTCATACCCCTTTCTAGGTTTCAAGAGTGAGTTTTAAATTATCACTTTCCTCGATGATAAAATCACTCATCTTGGAGATAGTATCCTTCTTAGAGTACAATTCATTATAAAGGTTAATAAAATCCTTAATCACCTGTCCTCCTTTTTGAATTAAAATTCCCATCCATGCTCCTACTGCATGAACTTGTTTCCAAATATTCTCTACTATGGAGAAGGAGATGTCATCAAATTTTGGAGGTATGACACAAACAGTAGTATGATTAAGCTATGTGATCTTTGTTAGAATAGTAGTAAATTGTTCGACCTTGTTTTTGAGATTGTCCTTGGTCACCTTGTCCTTGTAAAATTTATCCAAAATATTACCCAGAGCAACCTGAATATCATACTTGTATCCTTCATGAGTTTCCTTCCCAAGGGCAAACCTAGAAATCTAGTAATCTGATGTGGTGATATTTTCCTTGGTTTTACTAGTAGTTGAGGTTGCTGTTTCAATGAACATCTCCCCAGTTTGATCGACCGATAGGTTAGAAATGAACCTTGGCCTCTTTCCTTGTCTCTGGGGGGTTAGATTTATGATACTAAGATCAACAACATAAAAAATTGGAACCTTCTTCTTCTTCTTTGAGGTCTACGTATTCAACAATGCAATGATAAAATAATAAGCTTCAGTAGATGAAATAGGTATTGTTACTATGGCAATAGGTTGGTTTGGTGTTACTAAAGCACTTTTTGTAGTCATTATGAGAGGCAATGATGTGGTGACGATAAAATGTGGAGTGGAGAGGATGTTCGCAGGCATCGATGAGATGGAGGTAGAAATGGGGGGAGCTTGTTAAGGATGAGGAATCCCAAAATGAGATCCTAAAGCCAAAACGTCTCCAGATGAAAGATCGAGAAGGGAAGAGAAGACCTGAGCCATAGAAAGAGATGTGGTAAGGAATGTAAGAGAAATGGGAATGGAGGAAATGGAGGATATGGACAGAACAAGAGTATGAGGTAGAGGGGAAGTAGGGACTGAGATTGGTGAAGAGGAAAGAGTTGGAGAAGATGGTTTCTATAATGCTTGGGAAGTTATAGGAGAAACACGTAGGTCAATGACCTTTGTTGATGACACTTTGGAAGATGTAAATCCTATTGTAGAAATTCCAGAGGAATATCCCAAACCTTTGTAGAAGAAAGGGATCTTGTGAGGTTTTAAAGTAGGTTTGGGAGTATCTCTTCTTCCCTTTAAAGGGGTGGTATGTCCCATCGATGGTTATCTTTGAGCCGTCTCCACAACAAGATGCTATGATGCTTTTGAAATAATCCCCAATGACATTAGCCACTGGTAGGTATGATTGAGAACATGACCCACTATATCCTTTGTGTAATTATATTCATCAAGTGACCAGTAGATCCATACAAATTGTTGATCCTTAATATTATTTTGCACATAAAATGGATCCAGAACCTGTCCATCATCTTGGAGACCTTCACAGAAATTTGTAATTCTATACTGGGCCACCTCTTATAAGGGTTAACCTTTTTTAGTCCCTTTCTCTTATTATGACTTCATATCTATAGTTGAACCAAATGTCCTCCAATTGTGGCACATGAATGTTGGTTGGCCCGTTTCTACTGAATTTTTTTCCCATTAATCGAAACAAGTGTGTGGGTGAAAGGGATTTAGGGTCATCTTCTGCATTTTCCCTTCTACATTATTTTCTTTGTACATGGATGCACATGTATATCTTCCCAAAGTTATGGGGAACTGAGATCACTTTTGTGTCTATCATGATGGATCTTATGATAATGCAATAAGTGTCAAACCATCTCCATTAATACCCACTTATCCATAGGATACCTTGGAAACTTGTAGGAAGCACCAAAGAAACCATGTACTTTGATATACACAAATGTTGGGAATTGTAGATAAATAGCTCCCCATTCTCTGACTTCTTTCTAGGCATCATTTGAAATTCTTCGATTATACAAGTTTTTATCGAAGAAGTATATAATAGCAAGAAAGAAGGTATCATTCACCCATTGAAAATGTTTAGCCCCTTCTTTCATCATGAGCTGAGGGTAAAAATCATAGATATGAGAAGCACTTCTTGATCCCATTGGTGACAACTGTGGATAATTCCTCATTCCTATAGCTACATATATAAGATATGAAGTCATATAAAAATTCCCATAAGTTAGGACGTTTGGAAATCAACAAAAAATATCATTGCTAAGATGTTCCGCCCATTGGATAAAATTGACATTCTTCTGAATGGTGGCAATGTATAAATACATCCATTTTTGAAACTCCCTAGAAGAAGCAAGTCCTGTAACTCTACTCAGTAATGTGATGATATAATTTACCTGTTGAATAAAATCTTACCGTGGAATAGTCTTAGGGAACTTAGCTAATGGACCCTTGGACTTTATCAAATAAATCTCATTGAAAACATTTGTAAATGTATTGGTTTCTGCATCCAAGTGCTCAAGAGCATATTCTGGGGAACTTTTGGTGAATTCCTCAACATCAAGAAGCTTCAATAGGTCCTTGAAATAGTCACTATCTATTTTAATCACCACCATCCCATCATTGTCTTTCATTGTTCAGGAGTACTTGTCAAAATGTGTAATAGCAGTGAGCAAAAACTCTAGGAATCACATTTATGGAGGGAAAGAAACAACCAAAACAAGTCCACTATAAAAAATTCCCTACATCCATGACTTATTTTTTGGAGCTCTAGCTCTTTCCTAGAATTTAGGGAGATCAATATGCCCTAGGTTTGTGTCTCCGATGTTGTCAACATCTGATGTAATGCTTAAGTGGGAGTTAACCCTTGAAAAATTTACTTCATCTTATATTTTCCCTTAGAAGAGGATCCAAACATTTATCTCTGGTGAAATCTTTAGAAAACTTTACTAAAAAAAATTAGATGTTAGAGGCAGAAGTATAACCCTGCAAATCCAACCTATGTCTCTATCGTGTAATTCTGACCCAAAGTTCTAAAATACAAGTTTGAACTAGGGTTCTGACCTGCAATGTGCTCGTGAACCTCCAACTTTTGATGGTGGAAGTTGAGCCCTATTTGTCATCCTTGAACCTTTCTAAAAACATTTTCTCCTCCAAATTTCAAAAAAATGAAGATTTGAGGCCTATGATTCTAAAACAAGAGAAAGAACGAGGGTGAAAAATTCATAAAACTCAAAGATAAGACCTCAAAAAGTGATGCGAAAGGGGAAATGCAAAAGGCACCCATGGAAGAGATAAAAAATGAAAATAAAAAACCTGAAAAGAGACCAAAATAAATTGTGAAAGATAACTTGAAAAATTACCCAAATATCTTATAAGAAAAATCATGAAAAATGCCTTAAAAATCACCCAAGGAGTACTGTCGGAGTTTATAGGAGTGTTAGTAGGTTAGTATACCGATTGTCAGGTGAAAATGACAAGGAAAAATCACCTTTACATAGGAAAGTAAAAAGTAATAACTGTGGAGTTGGTACATGCATGTAGTTAGTGTTTAATGCCGGCCTTCCATCGGAAGTTGGAAGTGGATGTGTAGTTTACATGAAAATTGCATATTGAATCTGAGTTCCGAAATACCTCTAAGATGTTTAGGGGGTAGAATTCAGAAGTCAGAATGTAGTTTTCATGTAAACTATGTATCAGACTCCAAGTTTCAAAATGCAAGTGGGGGATTGGACTTCGGAACTCAACATGTAGTTTACATGCAAACTGCGGCCTGAGTTCTGACTTTTGATTCCAAATTTCTTAAACAAACGAGTTTCATGTTTCAAATCTCAATGTGCTATTTACATGTAAATTGCATGTAGAATTCCAAAATCTGAAATCCAATGAAATATTGACACTTAGGCAATTTTTTAAAACAAATTTCAGGGAAAAATAAAAATGGTTATAAGGCGAAAGCTGCAAGATTTTTTTTAAAATTCCTCTTGGAAAGGGAAACTTGTAAAGTTAACATTTTTTGAAATCTTTCAGGCATGCTTACCTACTAAGCATTATTCCAGTAGCCATTAAGCAATCCATTGGGCAAAAAAAAAAAACAAAGCAAAACAAAACAAGACAAAACAAAACAAAACACCAAATTTGGGTCATGCTCACCTTGGTCCCCTTTAATTAGTTAACATAATGTGTTCACCTAACCATGACCCCTTTACCTCACATTCATATTAATTTAATTATTTACAATTGAATTAATGCCCATCCTCACATTATTTATTAATCTAATTACTTTAATTAGGTTAATTTACACCTCACCTAGACACCTCACCATGGACTTATTCTTAGCCTATTAATTAACTAAGACTCAGTCTCCACTTATCCTAACCACCTGGGACTTAGTCTAACCCTAGCATTAAATTCCTATTCCTTCTCCAACAACATGCCCGCTTATCTAAGCATTAACCATCACTTGAGACCCGGGCCAACAAGTAGAGCATGCCAAAAATAGCCAAGATCTGCTATTTTTGGTAAACCTAGGATATCCTGCCTTAACTGATGTCGGTTAACCCTCAATTGACAATGATCACCTTGACCATCGTCGATCACCATATATACAATTTGGAAACCTTTTTCCCAAGTTGGTCACTTCAAGTTTTGAGAGAGATATCTGAATTCAAGCACGAACCAAAGTTTTCTCAGCATCAAGATGACAAAATACATCCAGCCAGAGGCCCAAGAAAGTACCAGGACTGATATGAAGGCATTGGCATTCATGGTGACACTCTGGGAAGCACTGCCGTGACACTAACCACCAGGTTCACAGATCGACCATCACCTTCCTTCACCCACCAATCTTGTAGGAACAAGTAAGTGCATTTGATTTTGTATCATTTATGTACTTACTCATTAGGTTATTTATCCTCTTGTTATTAGAACTTGTTATTCCCTGTATTCCGCCATCCCCACTTTCTAGCCCATATCCCTATCCAGCCACCACAACCTTCCAGATCTTTATTCCTAACCTTTTACACATTTATGAGTTTTTATCACCTTATCACAAACCCAACCAGTCCCCCTCCATTCTCTGTGCAATCACAAAGAATCCCAAAACCACCTGTTAATCAACTTTCACCAAATTTCCCCTACCGATGCCAGTTACCTTAACCATCATCAGTTTCCCCTTCACCAACACCGGTCACCAGACCGACATCAGTTACTGTATCTCCTGTCAGGATTTTACTAAATTGACCTTAACACCCCAAAAAACCTCACAAAAGCCTCACCCAAGCTAGATACCCTACCTGAAACCTCTCCACAGACCTCCCCATCTCTCTGTGTAGACACAGAGAGAACCTGGACAAATTTTTGATATTTTACCATTCCCACAGAAACTGAGATCAGTTATCCCTAACCGGTATCAGTCATAGATAAACCGTCATCAGTCACACCCTGACCAACATCGGTCTCTATGTCTAGAAAGTTGCCTCAGACCAGCAAGCTCTCCAATCACCCAAATCAAGCCCAAATTCCACCAAGCTTTACCTAGACCCTGCCTGTGACCTCCAGACCCCCTACCCATCCTGCAACCTGACCTGAGACCTTCACCAATTTAATTATCAATGCATTTAAGTAGATTAACATTGATAGTAATATGAGATACCTAAATCAGAGTACTAGCATTAGAATCATTTGTTTTGCATGTCATTTTTTATATATTAATATTATATATATCAGTGGATTGACAATCATCGAGGAAGTATCACACTTCCTGGATCTAGCTCACGCTAGGAAATCCACTAACCTTTTGCTATTAACTATGTTTTGTGGTCTTGTTTTGTATTTTAGGTAGTTCCTCCTAGCCAAAAGGAAGCTCTCACAATCAACTTGGATCGGGAAATCAGAACACACGCACAACCTTCAACCGACATCACAAACAGGTATTCCTCCTTGGCCTATTAACCCTTATCTGTTTCATTAATTTGCTAAGAATCTGGTGAAACATTTTGGCACACCCATTGGGACCCATCTGGAGTTCCTTACATTTATTCATTCTTAGGGAACTGTTGTATGTCTGTTTATTTTCAAAAGGAATTTAACATTAAATTCTCTCCCTGGAAATATTCTCTTTCTTCTATTTGTCTCAGTGACATTTGTATTTTGGGACTAAAAAGAATCATTCTTTTTCTTCTTGCATTTGCATTAGTGAAAGTCATTCTCTTTCCTATTCACTCTTTGTTTACATCAAATATCACATTTCGATTTGGGTTCTAAAACACTTGCATTTCATACTTCTATGCTTGCATTTTTAGCTCACATTAAAACTGAGGGCAACCTATACGCTGGAAGTCATGCCCAGCTGATGGTTGACATAATTGAATCATAGAGCACTTTCTCTTCTCTCTCTTTTCCAAACTACACAAATATAAATTTACACATCTTCTTAAACAACACCTTACCTAGAAGAAGCTTGTCAACGATCACACGATCAGAGGATTGATAGTGGGTGCCCAGCTGGTTTCTCTGTCCAGTCTTTAACTCAGAGAAAGGACCAACCTTACCAAAACATAACATGAAACCACCTTTAGATCTTGCCTCTTCATAGGACACCTTTCCAACCAAAAAAATTGTTCTGTACACAAGTCAGTCTTAAATAGCATAAGCTAAAACATAAAAATTCACTTATAGGATTTCATGTTTTTCTTAGCTTTTTCTTGAGTTGTGTTTTGAGTTGTGAGGTCACGTTCTTCATTTTCTTCTTCCTTTCACACTCCACCATCATAGTTGGTGTATTCCAACTATTTCTGAGTGTGTCAGGGTCCATTACTATCATACTCAAGTTTTTGGGTTGATATTCCATCTGACTTAATTCACAAAATCAATTTTTCTTCATTTTTTCAAATTTCACAGTGACCAGCATTGGTCCAGCGACCGTCATTGGTTTACATCTGACCATCATCCATTTACCTAAGCATTTTTAGTTTCCATATTTTTGGTCATTTTACCAAAAAAAACACTCATCACATCTTCTATTCTTTTTTAATTTCTCAAGACATCATCATACCCCCAAAATTTTAAAATCACAATCAAATACAACTTCTTTACTTCATTTTCATCAGTTTTTGCCTCATTTGCAAAACTGTTGATTTCCCATAGTAATCGGTATCAGTCACCTTAACCATCATCGGTCACCCTGTCACCGTCATCGGTTACCCTAACTGTCATCGGTTCCCGTGTTTTCATTTTTAATTAAAATAACGACCAGTTTCACCTCCCAGAATCTATTTTTCTCTATTTCTGTTATTTTTCTGTGTCATTTACAGAGAACAGATTACCAGGTTTATGCTAACTCACATGGTTTTGACTCGTAGCCAAGCCAACACCCTTGTGTTTCACACTAGCCTTCAACCACTTCTGCCTAGCCCATCGCCACCTTCCATCCTGTCGCCTATGGATCCAACTCAACCCATTACTATTAGTACTAACGATGAGGAGTTCACAAGACTCCTTGACCAGAATCTCGCTACCCTACAACACTATCTCACCCACTCATCTACCCAGGACTCATCAGGATAGTTGGTATATGACATGCCCGTGTCTATCCCTCCTGCCCTCACCCCCACTTCCATCAGCTACCACTAGCTTGACATTACCTTCATCCACCTTACCACCTGTGGTGTCTCAACTGGACCCCACATCCTCTATAACTACTACACCTATGACATATCTTCACACCACGGTGTCAACTATTCCTTCGTCAGTCGCCTTGAGCATAGCCCCATCTACACCCTTTACCTCATATGTACCAGTTGCATCACAACCACCCATGGTGTCAGAAACCCATACCCCATTCCAAAACCTCATCCTTTCCATCCCACAGTCCCTACCCCCAATTACCACAAGAGTCATTACGACTACCCCACCTACTTATACATATCACCAACAACCCCCAATCTCATCTATTTCCTATTGGGGATACCTTCTACCTACATCTATTCCCCCTTCACAGTTCTCATACTCGGCACCACCATATACTGGGATGTCATCCACATCATACATTCATCATCAACCTCCTTATACTGCAGGGGGTGCCCAATCATCACAACCCACCAATGACCTTATTAAAATGATGATGGAAAAGATGTAAACATTGGAAGCATCAGTTTCTGGCTCTCACAACTCCTTAACCTATGATGAAATCTGCAATGAGCCCATCCATCCATCTATTCCCATTCTCCCATACCCTACGCATTGGGAAATGCCCAAATTTAACTGGTTCAACAGTAAAGAAGACCCACAACAACACTTGTGGTCTTTCAAACATGGGTGTTATCTAATCGCCCATGATGATGCTTTACTCCTACAAACATTCCCCATGTCCTTAACGGGACCCGCATTAGATTGGTATAGTGGTTTACCTCGACATTCCATTTACTCATTTAATCAAGTGGCTCAAGCCTTCCTGGACCATTTTTCAATCAATATCATCAAGAAGGTCACTATGACTGACTTGTACTCAACTCAACAATACGACGATGAGTCTATCACTGATTTTGTCACTCGTTGGTGGAGCCTCATCAACTAGCTAACATTCCAGTTGCCTCAAACCGAGCTTATAGAGTTGTTCACTAGAGCTTGTGCCAGGCACATCTCACCAAATCTACAAGTACAAACCTTCCATACCTTTGACGAAGCATTTACCATGGCACGAAAACTAGAAATTCATGCCATTGAAGAGAAGAAAATTCAATTGCATAACAAAAATGCCACATTTAAATCAAATGATGCTTCTTCCTCTTCAAAACCCCAAAACAATTATTCAAAAGCCAAAGGATCTGCCAACGTGGTAGTTTTAAAGGCTGGCCCATCTCACCCCTCTAATCAATCAAAACCTACCTCCAACCTTTCTCCCATTCAAACTTTTCAGTTCAGATGGGAGCAATGAAAATACACTCCAATCGGGGAGCCTTATTCTTCAGTATTAGAAAAACTTCTTAAGGCTGGAGCCATTGCTCTTCCACCCATAAAACCACATACTGGTTTTGACCCCGCTCATCCTATGCCGACATGGTACAAGGAACATGACTATTGTAACTATCATCACGTAAAAGGCCATAGCGATGGTAATTGTATAACCTTCAAGAACATTGTCCAGGAAATGTTAGATAATGGAGATCTCATCCTAGACAACCTAAACGCACCCGCGAATCAGAATTTACATATCTTCAAGAAGTCATTCCCTAACCATACCCCATCATCAAACCAAACCAGAAAACCTTCAACTAATGACAGTAATGTCCGAGGTCCATGTTGTGTTTGACACCATACCAGCCCTTCCATAATTTCCTCCTATCCCCTCTATCGAGGAGATTCTAGCACGAGCTCCTCTACCCATGGAGGAGCCTACTTCCTCTACTCCTTCACCCATAGAGGAGTCCCCTTCATCTCCCCCTTCACCCATGGAGGAGTCCACAAATTTCACCAATGTCATTTTACCACTTACCTCGCAACCTAATGAAAAAGCTATGGTATTAACTCTCCTAACCACGAGAGAGTTATCCTCACTTTATTCTCCACTGAAAGAGGAAACTATATCATCCCAATTGTCATCTACCCTACCCATAGGGGATCCTTTAGACGCACCATTTCTTGTTGGGGACAATTCCCCATTAGCATTCCAGGATCCCGTTGATCTGCTCTCGGCTCTCTTACCCACAGAGTCTGAAGCCAACCAGTTCCCTGTCTCACAGACATATTTTACAGGGATTGCTACTAAGCCAACATCATCTTCTCTTACAATAGTGTCATTTTCATGCCTGGCCGACCACTTGGATTACATTGATAATTCCATGCTTTGGGGACACCTTCGGCTACCCTTTTCAACCCAAATGCAAATGTTGTTTGTGGATACTACCATGATCTATCCAAAGGTATTTCAAGGAACCCAATCAACCATGACCATGCCTGTTGAAACAAACTCTTCTTCATCACCCTCACCTACATCCAAACCTTTACCAACAACTAAACTTGTTCCTATGCCTAAGAACCTACCTGTATCCACACCTTCCCCTACATCTAGACCCATCACTACCTTGGGTGTCATGCTGACATCAAGCCTAGTCCACCTGCCCATCAAGTTGGATTTAGCCACATCTTCCCAAGCTTAAACAAAAACCAATCCTCCACCTAAAAGGAAGACCCAACCTTTTAGGCCGCACACACCAGTTTCACCCACCACACCTTTGTCACCTTCACCCCTTCTGTCTATCCTAGGGCCTCACCCATCGACCTTGGCCAAGCAACCACCTATCCAAGGAAAATCAAAAGCACCGCAACCCACCTCTTCATCACAATCCTTTATTACACCCAACCTATCAGCACAACACACCTTTTCCATTACCCACATCTTTCTTACCACCTATACCCCCACCACTACAATAACCTCATCACTACCTATGAGACTTCCTTCTCTTCAACCTATACCTTCCACCTTGCCTCTTCCAACAACCTTTACCACACCTCCATTATCACCATGGCTAACCCATCCTCTTCCACCATCTACTTTCCCTTCTACATCACGTACTCCTCCTTCACCTTTACCCAAGAAGGTGCAACCAAAATTGAAAAACCCACTACCCTCCAAGGAGGTAGTTAAGCCTACAACACCTTCTATCGCTAGTTCATCTACTACACCTCTACTCAAGAAGGTACAACCCAAGCCTAAAATAGTACCACCTACCAAACCGGTGGTCAAACCTATCCCATCTCCAATTCCACCTCCTGTAGTACCTCACACATCACAATCACCTACACTTCAATCCAGACCCACACTCACCTCACATTGTGATCCATTGGCAGGGTCTTACGCCAACATTCTAGCTAACCTTTTAGAGACCTCTGTCATCACATTGCCACCCCTTAGACCTTATGACCCACTCAAGCCCAAACCAAAAGGGTTTGATGATACTAAAATTTGTGCCTACCATCGTGTGCCAGGACATGATGTAGAAAATTGTAAGGCTTTAAAAACCATTCTTCTCCAACTTTGTCCTCCTGAACAAAACTTTGATGATGATGATCTTCTAGACAAGGACCCAGTTCCACCTCCACCTATCACTACACATCCTCACCCACTACCTATTCAGTGACCTGCACCACCACCTCCACAACCCTTTTATCCACCTCCAAAATTTGAGATCAATATGGTCCATATAGATGAGCTAGCCAAAACCCCACCAAAATGCCAGTGCGCCCTACTCATTTCACAAGGTTCTTACCCCACACTAGGTTTTTTCCATCATGTCATTATACTTTTCTTGACACACCTTCTCCATCCACCTCTCTTCCTCAGATTAACATGATCCAAGTTGCCACTCACACCCAGAAAGACAAAGGAAAGGAGAAAGTAACTAGCCCATCCACCAATCCTGTGCCCAACATACCATCTACACCTACACCAAAAATCACCATTCAGGGACCCACATATCCTATTTCTGATGGGGTCACCCATCATACAATGATAAAAAAATTACACCAATCCCCTCTAAAAATGTCTTTGTACGACCTCATTCAAACTTCTGAATCCCATCGACAGGCCCTCATGGAGGTTCTGCAATCCATCAAGGTTTTACCTAATGACCCGACACCTGTGGCCTCCATTATCACCCCTCACCATGTAGCTTCTCTCACCAATTCATCCCCTTCCTCTACACCTGCCACTACTCACCAAGTAGCCACCCTCAGTTTCTCTGACGACGAGATTATACCTCTCCAATCAAATGATCCTGATCCCACCCTTTTCATCTCCATTTATATTGATAATATACATGTTCGATGTGTTATGATCGATGGTGGTGCCAACATCAACATCATCTCCTCCCACATGTACAATCAAATGTGCATCCCTTCAAATTACATGCATAATAACCCAGTTATGTTGCATTCATTCAATGATGCCATCACTTCCACTCTCAGCACCATCATCCTCCACATTTGTGTGGGCCCCCGTACCATTCTAGAACTATTCTATGTCTTAGAGGGGGAGTTCTAGTACAACCTGTTGCTTGGCCGACCTTGGATCCATGTCATGGGTTGTGTTCCTTCAACCTTACATCACTGTGTAAAATTTGAACATGAAGGACATAACTATACCATCCCCACTGACCCTTCACCATTCAAAACCTGTAACATGTTGTACCGACCTAATGATGTCCTTGTACCAGTTAAGGCATCTACCACTGTCACCACTTCTCCTTCACCCACAGATCCATCCACCAATGTTGTTGCTACCTTTTCCACACCTACCTCCTCTATTCCCACTACCACCATAGCCTCTGTAGCTGACCCATCCGCTAACCCATCTACTTCTCAACCAACCAATGCTTCTTCTTCCCAATTGCCTAGTGATTCATCTATTCTCGCCACCCATATACCAACTACCGATCCCTTAGAAGGTGTTTTTCAATGTCTCACTCTGGGGGAGTACCACCTGTACAACATCAACACATTCCTTACTCCTCAAGAGTATGGTAACCTTCACCAACATCCTCGCTATGATCACCGCATAGGTGAGGTTTTCCCTTATGGTCCTCCTCACCTTCGTACAAACTTAACCTATGGGGGACTTGATACTTCTACCTACTCACCCAAGCCACCTTCCCAAACATGACCATTTTCCTTTGAGCTCCAATCTCTCACTAACCACACTTCACCCACACTTTCCTCCATCATTGTGCATGGAAGGGATTTGGCTTTGGCTTCTATGAACAAGGCTGCCATACTGTCATCCCATGTACCACACGTAAACATAATGACCATAGTGGTATTGGATTTTCTGAACCATCTTCCAAGAAATTTTACATTGAACTCATTGAGGATGAAAAACCTTCTTCACCCCATTTACCACCTTCACCACCTTCACCCACGGAGTCTATGGATCCATAATCCATTCCTCCTAAATTTTTTTTTCATAAACACCATTTCCCTGGGACCTCTGACTTATCAACGTGATGGCGAGGCTCCCTCTTCTCTTCCCTTCCTGTATCCTGACATGATCGATGATGATACACCTTCTATTAACGTCATTCAATGTCAGGATGATGAGTCTATTCTCACCTATCTTGGTGTGGAGGATTCTTATATTCATCGGTCATTGCCTTCTGAGACACAAACCATGTTAAATGAATCGACCATCGAAATCAATATTAACACTCAGGATGACCCCCACATTCTAAAGATAGGCCAATCTTTAGATGTTGCTAAATAAGAAGCTTTTACCTCATTCCTATGAGATCATAGCAATGATTTTTCTTGGTCCTACACTGATATGCCTGGTATTGACCCAAACATTGTGGTCCACAATATCATAACTATTCCTGAAGCCAAACCTGTAAAACAGAAGCTGTGAAAAATGCATCCTCGCATTTCCCTTCTTGTCAAAGAAGAACTTCAGTGCCTTCTCTTGGTTTCCTTCATCCTACCCATTGATTATCCCCAATGGATCTCTAACATCATTCCTGTCACAAAAGTGATAGGAGGACTCCACATATGCATGGATTTCTATGACCTTAATTTAGCCTACCCTAAAGATGACTTTCCTCTACCTAGTATAGACCAACTAGTTGATCTCACCGCCGGCCATGAGATGTTATCACTCATGGATGGATTCTCGGGTTATAACCAAATATTACTCACCCTGAAGATCAACACAAAACCACCTTCATCACTCCTTGGGGGACCTTCTGCTATCGAGTCATGCCCTTTGGCCTTAAAAATGTTGGTGCTACATATCAGCGGGCTATGAATTATATCTTTCATGACATCATGCATCACATATTGGAAGATTATGTAGACGACCTTCTTGCCAAATCCAAACATCGAGCCGAACACCTTACAGTCCTTAAGGTCATTTTTGACCATCTCATCAAGTATTGTGTTCACCTTCAACCTAAGAAGTGTGTCTTCACTGTCCTCTCCAGGAAAAATCCTTGGTTTTATCATTTCTTTGCATGGCATAGAAGTTGATCCCGATAAAATCAAGGCTATTCTTGAAATTCCTCCACCTACTAACCTTCACCAACTTCATAGTTTGCAAGGAAAGTTGCAATCTATTTGTCATTTTATTTCACAGCTTTCTGACCACTGCCACCCATTTCATCATCTCCTCAAAAAGGATGTCTCCTTCAAATGGGATGATGAATGCCACAAAGCCTTTGAGGCCTTAAAATAATACCTCCTCCAACCACCTGTACTCATTCCTCCTAAGGATGACCAACCATTTTACCTTTACATTTCTGCTACGGATCATTCCTTGGGAGCCATGCTCACTCATCGTGATGAGAAACACAGGGAGCAAGTGGTTTATTATATAAGTCATACACTTTTGGACTATGAAACCCGATACACCCATGCCAAAAACTCTTCTTAGCCTTAGTTTTTGTCACCACTAAACTTCGCCATTACCTACTTAACCACAAAACCTTTGTTGTCACCAATACAGACCCCTTACATTACATGTACACCAAGCCCTACCAACATCAGTGTGTTGCACGTTGGCTCATGCTTCTTGCAGACCTAGACCTCAAATTCACTCATCAAAAATATATCAAAGGCCAAACTATCACTGACCAACTTGTAGACGCACCTCTCTCCGGAGATCAGCCCTCTAACTTTGATTTCCCAGATGAATCCATTGTTACCCTCTCTTTGGATGATACCATTTACCAGATGACCTTATTCTTTGATGGTTCCAAATGTCAGCATGGGGGTGGTGTTGGAGTTATCCTCATTCCTCTTGATGGTGAGCCTATGCCATTATCTTTCAAACTAGATTTTGAATGTACTAACAATATCACCGAATATGAAGCACTCGTATTAGGCCTTCAAACCACCATCACCTTAGACAGTTAAATCAATTAATATCTTTGGCGACTCTCAACTGGTTGTAAATCAAGTCAATGGTATATACCAGTGTCGTAATGAAATACTTCAAAAGTATAAGCATCATGTAGACATACTTTTGACTACCTTTGACCATTATGAACTTCAAACCACTCCACATTCCACTAACAAATTTGTGGATACCATGGCCTGCCTTGCTTCTCAGATACCTACTTCACCCTCCAACTCAAAAATATTTGTCACAGTACAAAGGCTGCAATCACCTTCCTATCTATTTTGAGACATCAACCTCATCAGAACCATTCAACCTGACCCACGTGACCTTTGGTATAAGTAGTTTGTTGACTACCTTTCCCTTTCAATTCTACCTCTAGACCTTACTCGCAATGGCCAACGAGCCTTTCTCAAAAGTGTCTCTCGTTATGTCATCATGGGTGGTATTCTTTATAAACGTGGATTTGACGGTATCCTCTTATGATGCCTTACCAGTTCTGAAGTTCCTTACACCATCAAGGAAGTTCACGACGGAATTTGTGGAGGTCACTTCAGTGGTTTAGCTGTCACTAAACACATTCTATGCCTAGGTTATTATTGGCCAACCTTAAACCATGATTGTTGTGATTATGTCAAATGTTGTGTGAAGTGCCAACAACATGCTAATCTTCATCACACACCTAGTCATGCCTTACAGGTCACATGAGACCTTTGGCCTTTCTCTCAATGGGGTTTGGATCTTGTTGGAGAAATCAATCCCCATTCTTCACAATGGCATCAATGGATTATTACCGTTACTGAATACTACACTAAATGGGTAGAAGCCATACCTCTTATTTCAACAAAAGCTAAGAAATATGTGAATTCATCAATCATCACATCATTTTTCACTTTGGTGTTCCTCATCATCTCATCACTGATAATGGAAAACAGTTCAAAAACAAAACCCTATGGAAGCTTTGTGATGCCTTTGGCATTCAACTCAGTTTTTCTTCACCCTACTACCCTCAAACAAATGGCCAAGTAGAATCAACCAATAAAACCTTGAACAAAATTCTTATGAAAGTTGTGGATGATACTGGAAAGGATTGACATACACATTCCTTTTTCCTTATGGGCTTATCACACTAGTATTCGTACATCAACTGTTACCACACCTTTCTCTCTGGTCTATGGTACAGAGGCTGTTCTACCTCTTGAAGTCCATATTCCATCTCTTTGTATCTCACTTAAAGAGATGCTCAACGATGATGACTTTCACCAAGATCATTTGGCACAACTTGAGTTATTAGATGAAATGTCATTAATGCTCTTGATCATCTCCAAATCTACCAAAAACATATCAAATGTGCCTATGAAAAATGTGTCCATGAATGAAACCTTCCAAGTCAGTGACCTCATCCTGAAAGGAAAATCAACATGTAACAAAAGAGGAAAAAAGTAAACGGGGAAAATTTTCTCCTAATTGGCTTGGACCTTATATCGTTACTCATACCTATGGATCAGGTGCTTATCATTTGTCTTCACTCAAAGGTAAACCCAAACCTGAACCCCTCAATGCCTTGCATCTTTGACCATTCTACTATTGAATTAAGTCCTATATCACCTTCTGTCTATTCAAATGCTCATCCCTTGAGCACCATTCACCTTCCATTTTACCTATTTTAAGGATCAACGACTAAACAAGAATCATGTGATTACCCATTACCTTTTCAACCTTGTCTTCAATATGAGTACCATGGCTCTACTCATGGCATGATTCTCATGGATACTTTTCATCTTTTTCAAGATGGAATCCCATGGTCATTTCATCACTTAAAACCTCTCTATCATAGTTAACCTCTGTGTGCTATAGTTTTGTCTTCAAAACAAGAGCCTATTTTTCTCTATAGTCTTGTCCATGACTTAAAAGTCCAAAAGCAAAACAATTTCAAAAGTAAAATGGGATTCAACTCCTTGAGTCAAACTTCCAGCAAAAATATGACTCCCTCAAAAAGGACATCTACACTTTCTATCTCGCTGCTATAAATAGACTGCTCCCTCGAAGGACAACTATACCAAGCCAGCCATATTGTACTTAGTCTATCATCAAAAGAAGACTATTCTTGCAAAAATAAAATAAAAATATTCTGAAGCTTCCCACATCGATCAGCTTCATGAAGACCTCAAGGAGATAATATACTCATCCCACATAGACTTCCCGCATCGATCAGTCTATCCCCAACAAAAATAAAAAAGAAAAAATGAAATTTTTCATCATGGACTTTCCTATTGTGATCTTGGGTCTCTTGCCAAGTAGGCATGTTGTCTCACACTAGGTTACACTAAAACCAACCTATTTTCACCTCATCACCTTTTCACCCTAATTTCCTACCCACTCAAGGGATGTGCCACAAATGTGACATTTCATGATCATGTGACTTTCTTCACCCTTAGAATATTCAATCATGCAACACCTTTAGGGTCTTACGTTCATAAGCCCATCTTTGGTATGATCGACTTGTTATGGTTCTTATCAATTAGGCAAGATCTTTTGGTCACCTCTTACCCTTCACCTTCTTCATTACTTGTTGATTATCCTATATAGGACCAAGCCTTCGACACCTCAATTTAACCACACCTAAATGACCTCAATTCACCCCTGCCTTCATGACCTAGACTCAATCATGCCTAAGTGACCTAAACTCAACCATACCTAACTGACCTAGACTCAACCATGCCTAAAACCTACCAACCCATTCCCTTACCTCATCATATTCTTCCCTAGCTTATGGGAGAACTACATTGGCCTGAGGCCCCTTTTCATCGGGGCTATGTAGGCAGCACTCCGAGGGCATGGGGCCCTTGGAGGTTAGCTCGCCACTCTTTAACCTAACCAATTTTCCCCCACTTTTTTATTTATATTCTACCATTAGTTAGTTTCCATCTTCTACACTACTTAAAAATTAAACACACATTCAAGTATATAAACATGTATACTTACCTATTTCTTACATCATCATATCATATATTAATCATTTCACATTTCCATAATATCAAATATTTTGGAAATTTACACCATAACATACATATTCATCATCATTTATTTTTCCATGTTACCAATAACTTGGAAATTAAATCAAAACCAAAAACCTAACTCCACCATGCCTAACTGACCTAACTCCACCATGCCTAACTCACCTAGACCACACCATGTCTAAATGACCTAAACTCAACCATGCCTAAATGACCTAACTCAACCATGCCTAACTGACCTAACTCATCATGCCTATGCCTCGAAATCACCTATACCTAACTCCACCATGCCTAACTGACCTAACTCAAACATGCCTATACCTGACTCCATCATGCCTACATGACCTTGACTCAATCATGCCTAATTCACCTAGTTTCCATCACATACACAATAACAATGAAAATTCAAATGCAAGTACATCATCCATACCATAAATATCATCATCTATAACAATGAGAACATCTGTGTATCAATACAAATGTACACCCGATACAAATAAATACTTAGTATCTCAAAACCTCTCATATACATCCTCACTATCTTCGCACACATAGCCATATAAAATCAAAATCTCAAAACCCTCATGTACATCCTCACTGTCATTGGCACACAGGCTGATATATACCAAAAATCAATACACCAATCATATCAGGTGACTAATCGTCACCCCACCTAGAATCCATACATGTCTCATCTGTCTCCTCCTCCTCTCCTCTAGCCTAATGACCTGCCAACATCTCTCCACCTAGCATGGGTCTCGGTCTAATCTCTACTTTCCCCTCACCTGGGACTGGCCTCCGTGAAATTATAGCCTCACCCTGACCCTATCTCTAGGTTCACTACTGGCCCCTATTGCTCTCTGAACTATGAGTGTGGGATCTAGTCCTCTCACTCATTACCTGTTGTGCCCTATACTTAGCATAGGAGGGGACATCTATCCCTCTGGTTGTCAAATGATCCTGGTAATACTGTGCCTCGTTCAGGGCATCCATGAACCTCACCATTGGCACCATCTGAGGTGGTGCCATAGGTCTCATAGTAACCTGTGAGCTCTGACCTGCTAACACTAGCCTCAGACCCTATACCTGTGAGCCGTATCCTCCTCCCTGTACCATGGGACCCTATCCCGTTGCAGCTTCCTGTAGTGTGGAACCCTATCCTTGAATCTGTGGAGGTTCCTGTGTTAGTAACCTGGGCCTATAAGGCCACAACCTATGCCTGTGTAGTGACCAATTGGCTCTACAAACCTACTAATTGCATCTATAATGTAACTACCTATCCCCCATCTCCATATCCACCCTATGCAGGTGCTTGTTCCTGTGCTACCTATGCCTATAAGGCTGCCACCTGAGCCTGTAAAAGTGAAACATGTGCCTTTGACTTGGTAAGATGCCCATGTAAAGTTGTAATTTGGGCCTGAAGGGTAGCCACTTGACCTTGTAAGGTATCCCTTTATACTGTGATGGTGGCTAAGTCTAGCTGCCCTGACCTCAGTGGTGTTGAACGTAGCTATGCCACCCACCACTGCTTATATCTATCAGAGACCCCAACATCATTGATCCACCTATCTGTCACCTACTCATCCTATCCTTTTTATCGGCACACTCAGTCATGGTGGAGACATAGGTCTCTCCACATAATCTCTCCTGTATAATGGGAAAGGTGGAGGCATATCCTGTGGTATCCCAAACTGTCGTTTGAACCTATCAACAAGTATCATCTCGTGCTCACCAACACGATGCCACTTAATAACACCGCCCCTAACTAGATCAACTCAAAATTTAACATGTAACTCCTCCACCATGCCCTTGTATGAGGGATAGCCAACATATGGCCTCTAAAAGAATATCAAATCCTGAAAGCCCCTCCAATACCCATCTCTAATATAAAACATCATGTGTGAAATTCCCTAATCCACTCAAGTGATACCCACCAACTGGTACCTATGTCTCATCTAACTATTAGACCTGGGAGTCTACCTCCATCGTTAGCAAATCATGTCAAGGAAACACCAACTTAGGCATACACCATATCATGTTCTCATATGCCCATGGCAGTGTAGTAGATCCCAGGTGCAATCACCTATTATAGAACCCACCTACAATCTCCCATAAGCCCATAGCTCCTTCCATAGCTACTAGTAGGAATTCCTTTTACCCCTTCAACTAAATTTCTGATCCACCTACCATCATATCTTAGAGCACATCCCATCCTGCAAAAAGGAATCGTCTGTTGATGAGAATACTTGTTAGAGATCACACAAGAAGTCCACGTGGGAGAGAAGGCCAGGATCAAGGGCATGGAGGGACAGGAAGAACCCACGCATGGAGGGCAAGTTCAACATTCAGGACTTAGCTGATTTTGAGCATGAAGACCTATTTTTAGAAGATGGCGTGTGGAACACACCAACGATGCAGAGATGTGCGTGCCACACATTGTCTATCTTTAGAGGATCAGATCAAGTGTTTTGCATGGAGACAAGCTAAGAATAGGATTGTCACTTCAGTTAACTGTAAGAGGTCTATAGATAGCACACTTGCATGTGTGGCTATGCCTGTAAATGGCACATGGCTATTAATAGCATGTGGCCTATTTCTGGAATAGATAAGTGGTGAAGGGAAAGTCCCCACCCTATATATATGATATGAATCACATAGTAAAAGATATACACATAGAGAGAGATGGATGTATGAAGGTATAGAGATATACACATATGATTGGATTACTATATCAGATCCATGCGCACATTGGTATAGATTGACATTATTGTAAGGAGCTTCTGTCTTTATTAATAGATGGAAGATATTGGCTGAATCTAAGTGTCATTCCTGTGTGTAATTGAGTAGTGCATGTTATTGATTCAATCATGATTACTGTAGCATGCATTGTAGAATGATGGATTAGTTATGGATATATATGTTTCTTCCTTCATCACGCTAACATCCTGCTACAACAACCCTAAAGAGGGACCTGGTACCTTTGCGCACTTTGGGTGAGCACTCAGTCTAGGCTGAGTGATGTGCCAGTGCATCTAGGGTGTTATCTGGTAAATTCTAGGCTGCATCATTGGTTCCATTGCCAGGACCTCTTTTTCAGTTGTTTTCAGGATGGTTCACGATGAAGACGTATCGGTTAACTCTAGCAAGTATTGAGGAGTGGATACATGATCTGGAGGAAGAATATGCATGGTGGTTCAGTAGTGGATCTGAGTTTAACACACGCACTTGGGTAGAACAGAATCTGTATGACAACCTATATGAGAGCTTTTTTGCTATCTTTCCAGTAGAACTATATGAGTGGCTTACTGCTTATGCATCTCAGCAGAATTGGAGGTATCACACACTTGTCTGGACACAGGAAGAATTTTAGGCCCTTTATGATGCTGATTTGATCTGGACTCACGCTGTGGATACGTGGTTTCATGGTGTTCTAAACAGTTATATTCTGGAATATTCAATTTCAACGTATTCTTTCCCAGAGGTAGCTGAATTCCAGTTTTTGTGGTATCCAAGAGGAGTATATCTGCAAGGTATTCCACTGGCAATCAAGATCTTGATGGTAACTTTGAACCTGGAGAGTAAACCAATGGCTAACTAAACTTCACCACGCGTGAGGGAAGGAACAGGTTTGGTGAAAGATGGCAGACCTAGCGGTAGAGAGGCAGAGAGAGGAGAGGTGGCTTAAGTATAATGAGGCACATGAGAGGGAGATAGAGAAGTAGTGTTCCATTGCAGAAAGTATGGCATTGAGGAGAGAGATGGCTCGTGAAGGATTTACAGCTCACGTAGAAGACGTGGAGCCAGAGCATCAGGAACTCCCCCATCTTGGAAAACATGACAGAGATCCCCCCTTGGCCTCACACAGAAGTGTGCCAGCAGAGACTACCTGGGCCATGGGTGCGCATCTTAATCCACCTGGTGACCTAGCCCTTGCGCTTGGTTTTCCAGTATCTAGTACGACAAGTAACCAACAAGCTAACTTGGGAAGTAGGAGAGTAGGAGTAAGTCAGGGAGCAAGTACATCAATGGCAGGACAGATGACTTCAATGATATTTGGAGGAACATTCTTAGGTGCATCATCCACATAGAATGTGAGCACACAGAATGTTGGATTCACCTCTGGAAGTGGAACTACCTCACAGACTGTAGGGGTTCAGTATAGTACTACTGTCAGAGCACAGGGGAGTACATCTACAGGTCCTATTCTAGCTACAGGTGGAGGATCAGGAGGTATAGGTGGTTCTAGTTCTAGTGGATCTGGTGGTTCTGGAGGTAGAGGGAACACAGGAGGTTCTGGATCAGGTGGTCAAGGCCCACAGCAACCACATAATATCTATATGGAGATGTCTCTTCATCTCCCAGAGTATAGAGGTATAGAGGATGTTGCCAAACATGTGCATATGTGTGAAATCTTGTGGCACTAAAGGGATCATGGCTTCTGAGTGAAAGGCAAGTCAATTTGCTACTACATTACAGGGACGTGCACACAGCTGGTATAGGAAGTTTGACCCTGATCAAACTTGCGTGGATTATGCAACATTGAAGGATGCTTTCTTGAAAGAGTTCCATATCCCTGAGTTTGAGCAGAAGAGTATAAGTGCACTCAAGGATATCAAGCAAGGCACTACTGAGAGTGTACGTGAGTATGATGCCCATTTTAAGACACTTCTATCTAAGCTATCTTATGATATTCACGCAAGCCAACATGCACAATGGTTTGTTGGAGGATTGATTACACCATTTAGAAGGGCATTGTCACATAAGACATACACTGATCCACATGAAGCACTAGAAGTAGCTTTGCATGCTGAGGTAGTTGGGAGCATTGACACTGGCGTTAGTCCATTCTTAGAGGCACAGATTGTAGCTATGGCAAAGCAGTTAGAGAAGCTATCAGCAAATTCAGCCCATGAAACACTCAGGAATTTGGTGTACAGATTGTGAAGTGGAAGGTCACACCAAGGATAGTTTCCCTCATAGATCTGTACACTCATTACTGTTGGATTGTGAGATCTATCATTTGAATCATGATGCTAGTCACTGTCCTTTGTTACAGCACGATAAGGAAGAATGTATCCTGCTTTTGCAAAATTTTCCACTCCACGACCCATGATACTGAAGATTGTCAGTTGATTGGTCAGATCCAGGATGCTATAGACATTGGGGTATGACAGACAAGTGTAACAGATAATTCTAAGGGTAAGAATGAGCACCAGGATCGGGATCATAATCAAACATGCTATGACAGGAATGAGGGGCATTTTGAAGGAGGTCATGGAAGGGGACATGGATATCATGGTGGATATGGAGGATGAGGCCATGGTGGAGGAAGAGGCGAGTTCCCTCATGGAACATGTTATACGTGCGGATCTCCTGACCACTATAGGCATGAATTTCCTCATAATATTGCACGTTCTTTCTGTGGAAATAACCATAGCTATGAAGAGTGACCAGACTTATATGAGTATCTGAGTAAGCAACATAAGCAAGAAAACAAAGGCACCAAGGATGGTTAGAATCCAAGCACATGGTAGAAGATCAGTGGATGCCCAAGATAGCACCAAAGGACCTGAGGCATTGACAGTGAAGATTACTACAGGAGCTGAAGTGTGGGTGTAAGAGAGGCATTACACCAGAAGCCTACGATCACCAAGGAGGAGGTTTTGCATGCAAGGTACCCAGATCCTGCTCATCAGAAGGAAGTTTACCAGGATACCATGGAAGTGCTAAGGAATCTTCAGGGTGAGATACAATACTTAAAGGAGTAGAAGAAAGCATCAGAGATAGTCCAAACTGATATCGATGATCTGAGAGAAGTGTGTAAAATGTTGCGCCAGGAGAACATCATTCCACTATTAGGAAGTTGGTTAAAAGGGAACACTCCACACGCAAGTATTGAGACCAGATGACAGATTCTGCATGCAAATCTTCCCCCTGATAACATTGACTATGACAAGGAAATTACTCTGAATGTTGTTGTGGATGGATGGTTGTTGAGCAACATATTAATTGATACAGGTGTGGAAGTAAATGTGCTTACATTAGATGCATGGGTACAAATGGGGAGGCCTCCATTGCAGCCATCATCTAATGTGTTGTTTATGGAAAACCAGGACTAAGGCCACTCCCATAGGAGTTTTGAAGGATGCATCTATAACCATACAAGGGGCCAAGTTCACTGGGGATTTTGAGGTATTAGCACTTGCAGAAGCAGACAATTTTCCAGCCTTGCTTGGACGCCCTTGGTGTTATGCGAATAATGCTGACTTGAGATTCAATAAGGGGTATATCAGCTTTGAGAACAAGGAGGAAAGAGTTGTGATACCTCTAACAGATGGGAAGTCTACACCATATGTTGAGCCTCTAAGTGAGGAGGACTTAAACAAAATTTATGTACGCACTATTCAGGACCCAGAGGTCAATGAGCCATCAAAAGAAGGCATCCTACAGTGGGAGGATTCTCATTCTATTAGTGATACTATGAGTATTGCTTGTGACAATTGGGCTCATGGTACATATGAACTAGTAGGGCGCGAGGTAAAAAGTGTGGTTGCGTGCAAGAATGGACTTCATTCGGTTCGACGGATAGGTAGCACAGTACCTTGGTATACAGGGGCAGAAGATCTTCCTGTATTTTTGAAAGCCATGGAAACATAGTGGACAAATCAAATTAAGAGAAGAGATATGTTAGTATATACCTTGCATGGGACAACAGTGCACTGGTGGGTAGTCCACAGAGATAATCTTATAGAATGGGAAGAGATTGGAGTCACCTTATCTATTAGGTTTGTAAGGAACAATGCACCTACACAGATCACTTATCATGGTGATCAACCTGTTCAGCATCACATTCAACAGTGTGAGAGACTCTGGACAGTAGGACAGGAAGCATTACCACCTTCACTCTGGGTGCATAGATTGTACTCTACTCTACAAGGATGTGCACATGCCTGGTATGTATACGCAGAACTACATCGAGAGACTGGAAAACTGGAAAAATTTGATTGCAGGAATGATCCAGACCTTTGACTACTTTTCTTCCCAACCTCCAATAGAAGAGGCATTAAAATTTGTCAAGTGCTTAACTATGGGAGATAGTGCAAAAGTAGAAGAGCATATTCAGGAATTATTTGGTGAGGCAGAGTCTGGAGCACATTTTGAAAGGGAAGAAGAAATGGACTCCATACTACTTGAATGCGCTTGCCTTGAGAAAGAGAAAGGAAAGATGGTTTACATCGTGGATGATGAGGAAGTTGAGAACCTAGATATTGAACATTCACAAGGGGTGCGTGAGGTCTTGGATAGTGCAGACAAGGATACGCATGCCTATCACGAACCCATGAAGACAAAGAAGGTGAATATAGGTTCAGAGGCTGAGCCTAAGGAGGGCATCATTAGAGACTACTGGTCAAACTTGGAGGTAACAAAGATCATTGAGTTACTCAGGGATTATCAAGACTTATTCCCTCGAGGGTATCATGAACTTAAAGGCATGCATAAATCACTTGGGGAAATGAAGATAAAACTTAAGGATGGTGCATGACCAGTTAGGAAGTGACCTTATAGAATGAACCCCAATTTGTGTGAAAAGGTAAAAGAAGAAATTGATAAAATGTTGAAATCTGGAATTATCAAGCCCCTTGATGAGTCAGAATGGGTTAGCCCAATGGTGATCAGTATCAAGAAGGATGGATAATTAGAATATGTGTGGACTACAGGGAGCTGAATGCTGCATGTGTCACAGATCCATTCCCTACACCATTCACTGAGGAAATACTGGAAGGAGTGGCAGGGCGTGAAATATATTCTTTCACAGATGGGTTTTCTAGGTATCATCAGGTTAGGATTGCTCAGGAGGATCAAGAAAAGACAACATTTACTACTGAATGGGGTAGTTTTTCCTATACTGTGATGCCTTTTGGATTGAAAAATGAACCTGTTGTATTCTCACATAGTTGTTCAGGAATTCAAATATTTTATTCACAACTTCTTACAAGTCTACCTAGATGATTGGATAGTATATGGGCTTGTGAAAGATCATTGTGACAATCTACGCTTAATGTTTGAACGGTGCAGACAATTGAGTATCTCTTTGAACATCAAGAAGTGCATATTTGCTACACCATTTGGAATACTGTTAGGACATATAATCTGTAAGGAAGGTTTGTTGGTTGATCCAGCTAAGGTTGCAGTCATTCTAGGCCTGGAAGCACCTACCAGTCAAAGTGAGGTGCACAGATTTTTAGGTCATACAGGATATTATAGAAAATTCATCAAAGGGTATGCCAAAGTTGCTGCACCCTTGGAAGAATTACTAAAGGGGAAAGGTACATTTTATTGGGGAGAACCGCAGCAGCGCACGTTTGAGATATTAAAGGAGAAACTTACTACCACACCCATTCTATGTTTTCCCTCATGGGATAAACCATTTCATGTGCATGTGGATGCTTCTGGCATGGCCATTGGCACTGTGTTAGCTCAACCTAGAGAAGGTATTATAGATCATCCAATTTTTTTTGCTAGTAGGAAGCTGACTCCTGCTGAAAGGAATTATACAACTACAGAGCGCGAAGCTTTGTCAATGATCTATGCATTGCACAAGTTTTGACAGTACTTGTTAGCAACACCATTTGTGTTTTATACAGATCACATGGCATTGAAGTACTTGGTAAACAAGCCCATCTTATAGGGGCACATATGCAGATGGGTAATACTATTTCAAGAGTTTGACTTCACAGTTGTGGTGAAGCCAGGGAAAAGTAACTCTGGACCAGACCATTTATCTAGAATTCAACTCAGGAGAGGAAGCACAGACAATTGAAGAAACCATGCCAGATGCACAGTTATATAGGTTACAATGTGCACCATCAGAATTAGAAGACATTGTTGTCTTTCTACGGACTGGTGTGGCACCAGAAGGAATGAAGGCATTAGAAAAGAAACAACTTGCTATACACGCGACACCATTTATGTTAATCAGTGGTGACCTCTACAAGTTAGGCAGAGATGAAGTATTACACCATTGTGTATTAGAGCATGAGCACAAGGATATTATGGAAGAAGCCCATGGTGGTATTGCAGGAGGCCATTATGTAGGTGATGCAACTACCCAGAAGATCCTACTTGCTGGATTATGGTGGGAGACATTGTATAAAGACTGTAAAGAATATTGTAAGGCGTGTGATCATTGTCAGCACCTAGGAAAACCAGGGAAAAGAGATGAGATGCCTTTGAGACCAATTACTAGTGCTGAACCATTTGAGAAATGGGCCATTGACTTTGTAGGACCTATTTCACCAGCCACGCGTAGGACTGGATCACGCTATATCATTACTTACATAGATTATCTCACACGGTGGGTAGAAGCAGCACCTACGAAGGACTGTACAATAGCTACAACAACTAGGTTTCTATGGGAGAATGTTCTTACAAGATATGGATGTCCTTTAAGCTTGACAAGTGATAGGGGTACACACTTTTTGAATGAGACAATCAGGATCCTATTAGATGAGTTTATGGTTGCACACCATAAAACTACACCCTATCATCCTCAGGAAAATGGAACTGCTGAGGCTTTCAACAAGATTTTGAGCCAGAATTTGACAAAAATTTGTGATGTTGGAAGAAAGGATTGGGATGACAAAGTGTCAGCTATTCTTTGGGCATATAGAACAACTTATAAGAGATTGAACAAAGCCACACCATTTCAGTTGGTGTTTGGCACAGAAGCCATTCTCCCTATAGAATTTATGTTACCTTCTTTGTGCATTGCACACACTGGAGGTCTAGCTGATGAGCAGGATTTAGAAGAGTGTATCGAGAAGATGATTCAACTAGATGAGCAACGAGCCATAGCACGATGGAGTCAGAAGTAGGAAAAATCCAGGTAGAAAGCATGGCATGACAGAAACATAAGGGATAAGAAGTTTGAGATTGGACAAATGGTACTTCTTTATGACTCAAAGTTCTTGTGCCATCCAGGAAAGCTCAAAGTACATTGGTTGGGGCCATATGTCATCACTTACATACTTGAATCAGGTGCTTTCCAGTAAGAAGCACTTGATGGAACATGGCTACGCAGTTACTTTAACGGGAGTAGGCTAAATCCCTATTATAAATAAGTCTTCTTGGTGTTTGTAATAAGGCAGTATTTCCATTTAGATTAGGTTTTCAATTTGGTATTTCCTTAATGTATTTCCTTCATTTTCATTATTCTTTGTTAATTTAGTTGTTGTTCTTGTGTGATAAGCGTGCTTATTCGCATGAAGCTAATTACTATATGAAGAATGTTTATGCGCAGAGGACTGCACATACCTTTAGTGTGGGGTGGTTGTAGTTATCCAAGTAAAAGACTGTGGGAATTGAAAGGTGAAAGGAATAAGCTGCTACGGGTGTGCTTTAAGTCAAAAGAAGATTGCTTCTCAAAAGTGACCAAGGATGGAGATGAATGAAAGGATAGTATAACATGAGGTAAGCAGAGGCCATGATAACTACCAGGAGAAGGTACAGTGATGAGGTACTCAGGTGCAAGGGCATGCGCTGAAGAGAAGTCTGTGACCAGAGGGTAGGAAGGTGCGCTAGAAGGTTATAGCTGGGGCGCAAAGATGTACCACGTGGAATGAACGAATTTGGTCAATGAATGAGGGGATATTTGGTAGGTGAAGGAGCAATAAATGCATCAAAATTTGAAAAATCTATATAAGGATGGGATGTGAATTCATTTTTACCATTGCGATTAAGAGTATTTGAAAGAAGCCAAGTGCGAAGAGCCGAGTGATCATTTTAAGGTGCGAGAGGTGTGTAACCAGTCGTGACGAAGAGATCTATGCACAAGAAGAAGCTTGTGTCCCTGGTGGTGAAGGGTTTGAGTGAAGTGAGGTGACGGAGATGAGTTAGGGGCACGTAATTTCACCTAGGGCATGCTTGAATCGAACTAGGGTTTTCTTCACACATTGTAGAATTTGAACGAAAGGATCTACAAAGGATTGCAAGGTAAAAATGGCACCCAAGAAGGTAGTTGCAACAGGAGTAAAAGGAAAGAAGAAGGTGGTCGTCGAGGAGGAAGAAATGGCTCCAGAAAGTAATTTTTTGGAGATGCAATATCTAGAGGGGGTTATTGTCATCTAGGAGTGGGATTCTAACATAAGGAAAAGAAAAGTGAGTGAGTACAATCACCGTACCATTGAGAAAAAGAAGGAGCTTGACTCTTTGTTGAACACGAAGACAAATAAACACATGGCGTAAGATATGCCAGTGTATGATGATGCTGGTGAGAAGCTCTTGCAGAGGATAGGGGTTTACCAACTTTATGAGCTCCCTTATTTTGGGAAGTATGAGCCATTATACCAGTGGCTTATGAGCAGAGTGCACGAGGATTTTTTCTACTTTGCAGGGCACAGAGTCAGAATTTCAGCCGCGCTCATCTCCATAGTGACAGGGTTGAAAGGCACGGGAGATGATTTGTGAGATGATTTGACAGATAAAACCATAATATTAGAGACCAGGAAGGAGTTGGGATATACAAAGGGTCCACACGGTATGGACATCGACAAACTAAAGAAGTATCCAGTTGTACAAGCGGCCGCACATCTCATTACAAAGCTCAATGACCAGGAAAGGTGGTCACAAGTGAACACCATGTGGTTGCACATTGCCAAAAAGATGTCTGAAGGAGTAGTCTACAACATTTCATGGTATATCATAGAGACAATCATTGAAGAAGTGCACACAGGAGGAAAGATCAGCTTTGGAGTTGTTCTGTTATCACTAGTGTTCATGGAGATCGGAGTGCCTGATGGACCAAGGAGAAGGTATGGGAGTATCCAATGGAACACAAATCATGTGTAGAATGCTTCAAGAAGTACCTCTGTGAGGGATCCATGATAGAGAAGGTTAGGAAATGTGCCGAGAAGTGGTATGATAGGCTCCATGTGGCTTTTGAGGAAGAATGGCACATCCCCAAGGACTTGCCTTCAGTGGTTAGAAAGGCAGTTCAATTTTTTGTATACCAGCATTTCTGTATAGCGTGGTTTGTAATGAAAGATGGGGCATGGAGTCCTTGGTGCAAGTTTCCATATGCATTCACAGAAAGGTACTTCCAGGCATCAGTACATAGGTTTACAGATGTGTGGTGACTGATGTTCAACGTGGATAAGGTAGATTGCGACTACCACACACTAAGGAAGAAATATGTGTATCCATGGTGGGGTGCATATGTTGAAAGACTCATTTATGATGTTTTAAGCATTAAACCAATAAGTTTGGTGGTGGGAGATATTGGAGCAGTGCTGGTGTATCTCCAACTGAAGCCAAAGATGGAGAATAACAAGTATGTGGAAGGTGAGTTCGCACTTCCAGCACCACCAAAGGGAAAGCATACAATGGAGAACATCCCAGCGCCTAAGCCCACAGAGCCAATTGAAGTGGAGGATGAGGAGGAGGAGCATGAAGATAGTGGTGGTTTGGAGCATAGAGGTAGGAGACATCCTACAAATAAGGGTGAAGCTGAGCGCACCACTACACCACCTCAGCCACAAGAGGGGGATGATGAGGACTTGAATGTAGTCCAAGGGGAGCACAGATTTAAGAGGGTGTTTAGGAGAACAAGGACCCAAGGTGCTACTCCAACCACGATGGTGTGCAGATCACCCAGACTCTCTCCACAGAAGGAGGCAAACCATGCAAAGAAGGAGGAAACTAAAGTTAAATGAGGAGGCAGAAGAGTCAGAGGAAAGCATGCCTAATTCTCCTACACTTCCAGAGAACATAGAAGAACAGGGTGAGGAATCAAAGGAAAGAGGAGAGGATGAGAAGGGACCAGAGGAGATAACTGCAGAGAATGTTCAGGATATGGAGACACAAGTCCCAAATTTGGAAGCTAAGGTCCCTAAGCAGCAACGGTCTAGAAGAACAAGTGGAGAGCACATTCCACTAGCCATGGGGTATGCAGAGGACAAAGGTAAAATTTTCCACACCTGCTTCCAGAGCACGATAGCACAGAAGGATTTATTTGGCTGGGAGCTAATGGATGAGGATATGGTGACTGTGTGCACTCGGAAGCAACTATCATGGTCAATGCACACCCATATGGATGAGCCTGACTTTGATATATGTGAAGATTCATGTGTTTCAAGATGGCTGAAGAAGGCACCACAAGCTAGACATATGACAGTAAAGCCTACTGTCATGTCAGATGAGCAGGTTAGCAATGCATTGGTAAAGGTTTCTACTGAAGTTGCTAGAAGAAACATGGATAAAGCTGCAACAATCAGAGTACTGTGAGGAGCTAAAGACAAAGGATGCTGAGATAGCACACATAACACAAGAGAGGGACTTGGCGCAGAAGAAGAATGAAGTATTTATCAGCTTCACAGAGGAGATTGGGGACAATGTCATAAGAGCTAGGCCACACTTGGAGACCAAGGTACCACAGACATTTCCCTCAGTGATACATTATGTAGGAAAGTTGGTGGACCTGGTGCTTGAAGATGAACCTCTGCACATGACAGTGCCAAGGAATTTAGAACAAGAGAAAAAATGAGAGAAAGCCTCAGTGATGTGAAATATTGCATCATATGAATGGCTTATCGCAAGCACTACAAGAAGTATTGAAGAAAGTAGACCAGGCTTTAAACATATGCACAGCTCCAGAGGTGCTTATCAACATAAAGACCCTAGAAGAAAACAATGAGGTCCAGAAAGCAATGAAGGATGAGACATTGGGCCATGCAGAAATATTGTCAATGGTTAAGCAGAAGTGCGAGGCCCTGGCAGCAGCACAAGAGCCACATAAGACTCGGCTGGAAGAGCTTGGGAAGCTCATTGCGCAGAAGATGGATCTTCTAGAAGGAAGAATGACATCAATGTCCAGCATTGTGTTGGTTCTGCAGAATGAAAAAGGAGAGATTGTGAGGGATGAGTTGGAATCCATTGTTGTGGACATTCCAGAGAAAGTAGAACAAGCACTCGCTGAATGGCAGGCCTTGGAGGCCAAAATAAAGGAGGAGTATCCAGAGTTGATACTTCAAACTGATGCAGAGGAGGCTGCCTCATAGCCTCATAAAACTTCTTTATTTATCTACATTCTTTTATTCTTATTCTTTCCATTCTTCTATTCTTTACTTCAATTTTTGGAGATACCCATTGTTAGGGGATGACAATGAGATTAGTGTGGGGTAATGTTGATCAGAGAATACTTATTAGAGATCACACAAGAATTCTACACAGGAGAGAAGGCCAGGATCAAGGGTGCGGAGGGACAGGAAGAACCCACGCGTGGAGGGAAAGTTTAACATTCAGGACTTAGCCAATTTTGAGCATGAAGACCTATTTTTATAAGATGGCATGCGGAACACACCAACGATGCAGAGACATGTGCACCATGCATTTTCTATCTTTATAGGATTAGATTGCATCATTTTGCATGGAGACGAGCTAAGAATAGGATTGTCACTTCAGTTAACTATAAGAGGTCTATAGATAGCACACTTGCATGTGTGGCTATGCCTGTAAATGGCGCGTGGCTATTAATAGCATGCGGCCTATTTCTGGAATAGATAAGCGGTGAAGGGAAAGTCCCCACCCTATATATATGATATGAAGAACATAGTAGAATATAGTAGATACACAGGTGGAGAGATGGATGTATGAAGGTATAGAGGTATGCACATATGATTGGATTACTGTATCAGATCCATGCACGCATTGGTATAGATTTCCATTATTGTAAGGAGCTTCTGTGTTTATTAATAGATGGAAGATATTGGCTGAACCTAAGTGTCATTCCTGTGTGTAATTGAGTAGTGCATGTTATTGATTCAATCATGATTACTATTTAAGCTTGTTCTTTCATAGATCTGAATGTAGCATGCATTGTAGAATGATGGATTAGTTATGGATCTATATGTTTCTTCCTTCATCATGCTAACATCCTACTACAACAACCCTAAAGAGGGACCTGGTACCTTTGCATGCTTTGGGTGAGTGCTCAGTCTAGGCTAAGTGATGTGCCAGTGTGACTAGGGTGTTATATGGTAAATTCTAGGTTGATTACCACAGAAGTGTGAGGCCCTGGCAGCAGCACAAGAGATGCACAGAGACTCCAGTTGGAAGAGCTTGTTAAGCTTATTGCGTAACAAAGATGGATGCTTTTAGAAGGGATAATGACATCAATGAACAGTGTAGAGATGTTAGTTCTATAGAATGATGAAGATGAGAGACACTTGTGAGGGATGAGTTGGAATCCATTAGAATGTTGCAGACATCTAACAAAGATCAACATTAGAGGTGGATTCCATGAATGAAGAACTTGACTCAGATGAAAAATAATTTACCTAGGAGCTTGTATGGAGGCCAAGAGATAAAGTTGTGAGTATCAACATAGTTGGGTACTTAGAAATAAACTGAATAAAAAGAGGAGAAGCTACAAGCCTCATAACAAGCCATAGAAATTGTTTGCATTTAGGCTATGCAATTCTTTCATTCTTATTCTTTACTTCATTTTTTGGATGATAACCATTGTGCACCAATGAAAATGATGAAATCAATGTGGGGTAATGTTGATCGAAGAATACTTGGGTCACAAGATAATTAGTAGACTGCGACTACCATGGACGTTAAGGAAGAAGCCTATGTGTACCTCAATGGCAGAAGTTGCTTATATGAGAGAGGTATATATTGCGGAGGTAACTGAATACTAATGCCAATAAGTATCTCTAACTGATAGACAAGGATTATGTGTGTAGGCTTGAAAAAATATTCGTATATCTCTAGCTCAAAGCAAAGCTGGAGAATAACAAGTATGTATAACAGGTTGAGTTCGATATGTCCAATTGTTCACTGACAACTGAGGTGTCATAAAAGGTGGATGATATGGTTTGAGGAGGTCGACATAATCTCTACATAGCACAACTAGGAAGAAGGCTGAATGAGGATTCAAGCTCGAAATCATTGTGTAAGTGGATGCTTGAGCATATTTGGTAGGAGACATCCTACAAATAAGGGTGATGTTGAATTTTCTGATATGATGCCACAAGAGGGGGAATAAGGATTTGAAGTGTCTGAGTCCAAGGGGAGCACAAGTTTTAAGAGAGGTATTAAAATATGTAGAACCAATGCAGGAATTAGGGAATGAAGTGCTACTTTGCATAACCACTATGCTGCAAATATCGTGGACTTCAAAGAAAATCATCTGAACAAAAGGTTTAGGATGGACCATATTAAAGACCTAGGAGGAACACTAAGTTTAAATGAGAGGTGTAAGAGTCAGAGGAAAAGTATGCAACATAATTCTCACCAATGCACTTCCATAGGAGAACCCGTAAGAATAATTGAGGAATTGTCTTGGTAGAAATACTCCAGGATGAGAAAAGACCAAACGTGAAATTACTGCAAAACATGTTGGAATATGTCAAGGGAGATCCAAGGGAAGTCCCACGTCAATAGTGGAAGTTTGAGAGTCTACACTAAGAAACGTTCTAGAAGACAATAGTGGACTAGGTTCACACCTCTGTCTAACAGCAATGGGGTATGTCAGACATGTAGGAATACACTTTATGCCTGACTTCACGACACAATTAGTGATAACACCAGAAGGATACCCACGTCGAGGTGGGATTTTCTTGTTGGAAATTGGTTAGACTATGCCACTCAAAATGCAACTATTGTGATCATCTATGTACAACCAAAGCATGAGTATGTAGCTACCATACATGATGTTGTACGAAAGTTCCTTAGTTGAAGTAGATTACAAGTTAAAATCTGATAGACTGTCTTCCAAGACATAGATCATCTATGACGATAAATGCTAGATTTCGTGTTAATGTAGTCTAATAACGCATGTGTTTCAAGGTTTCTACTGAAACACATGAATCTAGATAAGGTCAATTCTTCCTGGGATTCAAGTGAAGTAACAATCAAAGCATTAGTCTCGAGGATGCTGAAGACAAAGGATTGCAAAAGGCCAATTTTAGATATAACACAGGAGAGGGACTGTGCATGCTTCTGAAGAAAAATGAGGTATGTTTGAAACATCATAAACATAGGAATTGGGGTTCAATGTCATTAGATCCCAGCCAGCAAGGCCACAAATTGTGAAGCCAAGGTACCAGGGAGATATTTCATGCAATATAGCTCCTACACTGGTGATCTGGGAAAGCAGTGGACTTGGTACTGTGAAGCTGAACATTTCCGCATGTAAGGTGCTCAGAAATCCAGAACAAGAGTCAAAATGTTGTTATAATTTGTTTCAGTGAAAGTGAAATTTACATCTGAATGAATGACTTATCAGGACAATACATATACAATGAGTTATGAGGAAGAAAGTAGTGGTTAGCTTTAAATGGAATTCTAGTTAAGAATCATCTAGCAGGAACTTATCATGGTATTGGAAAATGACCCTTGAAGTCAAAGGTATGTCAAAGATGAGTGTTCTTTAGATCAGTAAACTAGCTTGAAATATGTGGATGTCCTTGGGCCATCAAAAGGCATTTTCAATGATTTCTGAGAAAGTTTCAGGCCAGGAGATAATGTAGCCGCAAATCAGCTAGAAGAGTTTGTTAAGATATTTTTCATTATAATGAGTATCTTTTGATGAAGGGATCAATTCATGGAATGAAAGTGTTGTGTGTAGGTGTTTTGCAAAAGTCTCAAGGTCTAAATGCTCTGTATGGAAAAGTGAATATTTCTTTCTCTCATGTAATCCATTTCTGGTAAGTCGGTTCAAGAAAGATGGCTCTAGAAATGAAGAAACTGGCAATGTTTTCACACCTATTGGCAGTATCATTTGATGGAATGGGAAAAGGATGTTCCAAGTTGGAGTATCTAGGAGACTTGAATAAGTCCATGTGAACTCTTCCTATACAGAGGAATGTGAAGCTGTCAAAGTCTAACCGTGGAGGTTGAAATTAAAAACTAAGTTAGAGAGAAGTGTGAGTGAGTTTGGGTACTTATTCTTATTCTTCACTGACCACATTTCAAAAACCACCATGCTCCAATGAAGACCCATTATTGGGATCAATGAGATTTACATTTGGGGTAATGTTTATCCCAAGAACAGAGTGGAGTGTCAAATATAAGATGTAGACTATGATGAACTACCATCTCCTATGGAACAAGTCCATGTGTACCTCTGGCAAAGTCATATGCAGGAAATGGATCAATGTTTGTAAAAAGGTACTCAATACTAAGCCAATATACTGCGGAATTGTAGTAGACTTTGTTGACACTTATTGGTAATCATCCAGGTAGAGCCAAAGATGAAAATAATCTAAGTATGTGGAAGGTGAGTTCACAATTTAGCACTACCAAAGGGAAAGCATGACAATGGAGAAAATATTACAGTGCACCTACATCCCGAAAGCCTAAAATCCTGATCTTCTCAGTGACCTCTCCCGCTTCAACAGGAGTGCTAGCGTGGCTTAACCATAGTGGACTCACCTTCAGAGCAAGGGGTGACAGTTGAGAATCCTACAAATAAGGGTGAAGTTGAGCACATTTATACCACCTTATATCATAAATGGCCCTTGAGGATTGAATGCAGTTAAACTCACATTTAAGATTCACATTTAACCCAGGAGTCAAACTATAATTCACAAGTTATAGCTCCAAAGCTGAAGTATAAATCATTTTTAACTCTCTCCACAGGTAGTACCTCCCACCGTCATATCATGCTAAATTTAAGGAGGAAACTGTGGTAGGTTGCACGACATGCCAGGAAGCAACTGGACAGTGTTTATTGATTCCATAAGAGCCGATATCCATTGAAAACCAAGATTTTCCTGTGGCTATCTCAGAGAACTTAAATGGTGCTTCGTGGTTGAAGGAATCACTTTGGAAGAGAGATCAAATGATGCCAAAATGGACCAGTTGGAAATAGCTGCAGTATGATTCTCAGTAGAAGATGGAAAAGAGAAGAGCCATTATTTGGATACATAAGTAGTCTGGGAAAGCCTAACGGTCTAAAAATAACAAGTGCAAAGCATATTCCAAGCTCATGTGTCTAATCCTCGAAAGGATGAGCATAGAAAAATTGAGCAAAGTGATCCCATAATCTATGATGTGAAGCAATCCTGAATCACAAAATGATTTTCATTCAGCAATATCATATTTCTAATGGTATGCTTAGGATTATAGGGGTGATATGCACACTATGCAAGTCTAAAGCAACTACTGAGTGGGTGCTCAATACACACTTCACAGTGGATGTGTCCTAAAACTTAGAGAACTCTGAAGTTGGTCCATGCATAGGTCGAGACATAGGTGAATCAAACACCAAGATATTATATGATTTGGAACATGTGTTCCTAGTAAATTCTTTTCATGTCAAATGAGTAATTTTGAGCCGAAAGCAAATATACCAAATTGTATGTTCTAGAATTAATTGTCTAAAAATAAATTTGGATTATAATGCTCATTATAATTAGAGTGCTTTATCGAAGTGCTAAGTCCTGATGACCAACGGATTTTTGTAAAATTTTGGAATATACACGTAATTTGTGGGACCTTCAGTGCTTAGTGAATGAGGTACTTTATTAGCATTGTAGAGGCCGGTTCCTCAACAATATCACTCTAAATGCTACTGCTACTCCATAATTAAAAGACCAAGATACCTAGAAAAAACATTTCTCTTCCAGCATACATCTATGTGTAGGAAAGGTAGGTCAATCTACCTGGTACTCTGAAGCTGGCAACCTCTTACACATAAGGGTCAATCTAGGATGCTCATACACAAGCGGTAAACGGGCAGAAATCGTCAGTGGGCATTTGAGAAGATTGTATTCTTATGAAGTGTTATTGCCATAGATGCATTACAATGAAGTTTTTAACATGAAAGCACTTATAGTGCTCTCTATAAACCACCTATAAACACGGGGATATGCTCCTCAACAGGTGGTTATCACGCATGGACTAGACCCTAAAAAATGCAAACAATTGAGGTCTAGAGATGCAATGAAAATGAGACATTGATAAGGTTCGATATGAAATATATTTCAACTTTTTTACTTAAGGGACAGCGCATTCATTTACATTCTGGGCAGGAGGCTGATAATGGTACATTGCATCTATGTAACCAGAATCTAAACTGAGACACTTGGGAAGTCAGATACATTGGCATGAATTTGGACCCTTTAACAAGGGATGTACACCTGACCTCAATGCCTATACCTAACAGTATGAACTATGTGGACCTGTTATTGTTATGAAGAAGAACCTGAGAGAAGAGAAGCAGAAAGACCCCTAAGGGATCTCTACTTGGAATCCCATTGTTGTGGATTCCATCACCATACAAGTAGAGCCAATGATAAATTCTACTGTAATGGCAGGCCTTGGAGGCCCAAAATAAATGTGAGTATCCAGAGTTGCATACTTTAAGCATGTATCTACAGAAGGAGGCTGAAAGCCTCATAACTTCATGAGAAATTAGTGGTATTTATCTACATTCAGATGTTCATTCTGATTCTTTCTATTTCAAAAAATTTTTCACCTGAAACATCCCACCTATGGAATTCTCTTATTTTCAGGATGACAATGATCCGATTAGTGTGACATGTAATGTTGATCAGAGAATACTTGTTAGAGATCACAAAAGGAGTCCACTATGGGATAGAAGGCCAGGATCAAAGGCACAGAAGGGACAGGAAGAACTCACAGCATCGGAAGGCAAGTTCAGCATTTCAGGACTTAGCCGAATTTTGAGCATGAAAAGACCTATTTTTAGAAGATGGCATGTGGAACACACCAACGATGTAGAGATGTGCGCACCATGCATTGTCCTATTTTTGGAGGATTGGATCAAAGCGTTTTGCATGGAGACAGAGCTAAGAATAGGATTGTCACTTCAGTTAAACTATCAAGAGGTCTATAGATAACACACTTGCTTGTGTGGCTATGCCTGTAAATGGCGCGTGGCTATTAATAGCATGTGAACTATTTCTAGAATAGATAATTGGTGAAGGACAAGTCCCCACCATATATATATGATGGTGAAGTACATAGTAGAAGAGACAAGAGTGTGATAAGATAGATGTGATGTGGTGAATATACAGAGAATATACGCATATGACTGAATTACTGTATCAGATCCATGTGCGTGCATTGGTATAGATTGATGTATTATTGTAAGAAGCTTATGTGTTTATTAATAGATGGAAGATATTGGCTGAATCTAAGTGTCATTCCCTGTATGTAATTGAGTAGTGCATGTTATTAATTCAATCATGATTACTGTTTAAGCTTGTTCTTCCATAGATCTGAATGTAGCATGCATTGTAGAATGATGGATTAGTTATATATCTATATGTTTCTTCCTTCATCATGCTAACATCCTGCTACAGCAACCCTAAAGAGGGACTTGGTACCTTTACGCGCTTCGGGTGAGTGCTCAGTCTAGGCTGAGTGATGTGCCAGCGTGTCTAGGGTGTTATCTGGTAAATTCTAGGATGCATCATCACCTCTTACCATTCATCTTCTTCATTACTTGTTGATTCTCCATCATCAAAACAACCAATCTTGTCTCCTAAAGATGGGATGCATACATATCTCCGTAGCTGAGGCTCATACTAAATTACCTCAGCTCACCCATCGCCTCCCCAAAAATAGCCACTATAGGCTCCACGAAGGCCTTTGAAGAGATAGAATATACTCGCTCACCCACAATTGGTAACTACATGATCCTGTATACATCCTCCAGGGTAATAGTAATCTCACCCATCGGTAAATGGAAAGTGTTGGTCACTGAAGTCCATCTATTGATGAGTGTGACCATCAAACTAGGATATCGCACTACATACCTATAACGTCAAATACCAATTAATCCAATGTTAGTCATGTGTTCCCACTCCTCTACAATCAAACTAGACCACATAGCTGCCAACAGATGGGGTACTCGTGTCATGCATCCGGAGCTGGTCCTCTTGCCTACATTTAACAAAACAAAACATTGTCAAGACTTACCTACCTATGCCAAAACTACCTCTGACCCACTACACCATACCCAACCACATTAATCATGCCTAACATAATTTCCCAATTCACTTACAAGACTACTACCCTTTACACTCATGACCCATTGTCTTAACATTATTGAACCAACTTACCTCACCTTTATCCCATCAAATGAGCATTTCACCCTCACCCCAATAACAAAATTCTTCATTTACTCCTTCCCACCTATTTTATCTTTCCAAACTAGCCTTTCTTACCCCTATTATTATTTACCCCTAACCAACATCGGTCATCTTGACCATCATCAGTTTTCCCATGACCGTCACTGATCCCATAATCGTCATCGGTTTCCTTTAACCGATATCGATCACCTACAACCAAACCAATGGTGCCTAAACAAAAACCAATAGTGGCCAAACCTTGATCGACATTAGTCTTTGTTGTGACATAAAAAACCAAAAACCTATCCCCCCATTTTTAAAAATTGACAAAAACTTACCTAAAACCCTAATCTACCCATCCCACCCTATCCCAACTTAATTCCCAAACCTATTTCACCTATTTGTGACCTTCCACCCTTATTCCCTTCACTTTTACCCACTTATAACCCACATTTCAAATGAAAACTCCCACCTCAATTTCTTACATTTTCACCAAATTTTTAGCAAATAACAGAGGTTATAAATCGACGCCCCTTACCTCAATCATGGTGTTGCCTACATGGTGACACATCTAGACGCTCTACGTCGGTGGTCCATCCCAAACATTCTCCCATCTCTTCCATGCCGAAATCTATCTCTGATCATCCTCTCCACCAATCACACGTCTCTAACCACTCTCGTGGACTCGTATCTACTTGGCTCCTCAAATCACCAACTTAGTAACCTCCACCTCAAGCCAGGTACAATGCTTTTTCTTTTCCTCCCCGAAAAATTCATAAGTCACCCAACTTTGTCATTTTCTCCAAGTGGTAAAAGTCAACAATGATTCCGTAGCAATATGGATTTTTACTTTTAACCCTAATCGACATGACCGATGTCAGTCATGTCGTGCCCTAGACCAACTGACATCAGTTATGATAACCACATCAGTCACCTGCATCATTACCATTTCACCCATTTTTCCCATTTTTACCTAAACTCATTACTGCCAAATACCTTTTGACCTTACCAACACTTATTACACCCTACCCACAAGCCTTAATTAGATATACATTTCCTTAATTGCATTTAGGGACATGTTATTTACCTATATCTTGGCCTTACCCATGCCATGACCTACATACCCTGACCTGAACCACCTTTTGTGACATTGGAATTTGTGTACTCGCTATACCTTGTGATGTTGTTACCCATGTTGTTTAGCCTAATGACCTTACCTTGCCTATTACCATGCTATTTATCCCGACCAAACCTTTGGTGTACTAGATCATACCTAAAACATTCCTATACCTAACGTAAGTATTGTTTCTAGACCATATCCTATACCCTGAATACCTAAATCACTTCAACCTTGTTTGGATAAACCTATCGACCTTGGATGATGTAGAGTTTGCAAGCTCTTCACCTGGTACCATGTCACAATATATACGTGTGCATGTGATTGCCATTACCCATTACCCAATTTGCCATTACCCATTACCCAATTTGACCCTTACCCATTACCCATTACCTAATGACCATACCCTTACCTCAAAGTACCCACCTACCCTCAATTTCATCACTTACCCATTTATCAAACCACTCACCGAATCCGTCTAACACCTCATCAGTTCCTGGTTTGAGGGGGATCACCTCCACCCACACTTGGGGCAACCCCACTCTCACCTATATTTGGGGCAACCACTTCCTATTTTTTTCAGCATCACTTACCAATACAAGCTATGTGACAAAAAAGGGCAAATGTAGACACCAAATTTGGTTCACACTCCCCTTAGTCCCCTTTCAATTCAGTTAATATAACGTGTTCACCTAACCATGACCCCTTTACCCCACATTCATATTAGTTTAATTATTTATAATTGAATTAATGCCCATCCTCACATTATTTATTAATTTAATTACTTTAATTAGGTTAATTTACACCTCACCCAGCCTACACTCACCTAGACACCTCACCAAATGGACTTATTCTTACCCTATTAATTAACTAAGACTCAAGTCTCTACTTATCCTAACAAACTAAGACTTAGTCTAACCCTAAAATTAAATTCCTATTAACTTCTCTGAACAACACTCTCACTTATCTAAGCACTAACCATCACTTGAGACCTAATGAAGAAGCAGAGCATGCCAAAAATAGCCAAGATCTACTATTTTTGGTAAACCTAGGATTTCCCACCTTAACCGACGCCGGTTAACCCACAACTGACGCCGGTCACCTTGACCATCATCGGTTACCATATATATAGTTTGGCAACCTTTTTCCTAGGTTGGTCACTTCGAGTTTTAGAAGAGAATTATCTGGCATTCAAGCACAAACCAGAGTTCTCTCAAGCATCAAGAGACATAATACATTCAGCCAAAGGCCCAAGAAAGTACCAGGACTGATATGAAAGAATTGGTATTCACAGTAACATTTTGGGAAGCACTTCATGGTACACTGACCACCCAGGTTCTTCACAGATCAACCATCACCTGTCCTTCACCCACCAAGCTTGCAAATACAAGTAAGTACATTTGATTTTTATCATTTATGTACTTTCTTATTAGGTTCTTCATCCTTTTAATTACTAGATCTTACTGTTCCCTGTATTCCTCCATCCCCATCTTCCTGCCCATATACCTATCCAACCACCCTAACCTTCTGGCTCTCCACATACTATCCTTTATACCTTCATGAGTCCTCCTCATCACCTTATTACGAACCCAACCAGTCCCCTTTCACTCTCTGTACAATCACAGAGAATGCCCAAAATTACCCGTTAATCAACTTTCACCAAATTGCCCCTACCGATGTCGGTTACCTTAACTATCATTGGTTTCCCCTTCACTGACATCAGTCACCAGACCGATGTTGGTTATTGTACCTCTTGTCAGACTTTCACTAAATTGACCTTGACACCCCAAAAGCGTTACAAAACCTCACCCAAGTGAGATACCCTACCTGAAACCTCACCAGAGACCTTCCCATCTCTCTTTGCAGACACAGAGAGACCCTGGACCCCTGTTTCTAACATTTAAACCATTCCCACAGAAACTGATATTGGTCATAGTTAAACCGACATCGGTCATAGATAAACCGTCATTGATCACACATGACCGACATTGGTCTTTGTGTCTGGATAAACTACCTCAAACCAAAAAGATCCCAATCACCCAAATCAGCCCCAAATTGCACCAGATCCTTAGCTAGACCTTTGCTTGTGAATTCTCAGACCATTTGCCCAGCCTGTGAACCTAACCCATGACCTTCACTAGTTTAATTATCAAAGCATTAATTGGATTAACAGTTGATAAGTAATTTGAGATACCTAAATTATCTATTAGCACTAACATTATCTGCATGTTCATTTGTTTATTTGAATGTCCATTTATTTTATATTGAATTATGTATATACAAGTGGATTGACAACCATTGAGGAAGTATCATACTTCCTGGATCTAGCTCATTCTAGGAAATCCACTAACCTTTTGCTATTAACTATGTTTTGTGGTCTTGCTTTACATTTCAAGTAGTTTCTCCTAGCCAAAAGGAAGCTCACGCAATCATTTTGGATTAGGAAATAAGATTCACGCGCACAACCTTCAAGTGACATGAACCACAGGTATTCCTCTTTGGCCTCTAGAGAGCATCAAAATTTCCATGCATCCCTGGCTTGGCCCTGTCTACATCCCACTTGAGGAATAAATCCCCTTCTTGAAAATACCTATGAATTGCTTTCTTTTCAAATTTTTTCTTTGTGTGAGCCTGATACAACTCCAAGGTCTTCATAGCCTTATTCTTAGTTTCCTCTAGTTCCATGATTTTTGCAAACCGTACAGTCATTTAAGCACTTAACATCACTTCCAACTGATGTGCTAACTATAAAGAGGGAAATTCTAAATATAGGGAAAGCTTGGCCTATCTACCATACCCTAGCATAAAAGGGAAATTTCTAATGGAAATTTTCAGTGTTATCCTATCTACCCATAATGAAGTACTCAATTGTATATTACAAGTTTGTCGATTACTCTCCATAATCCTTTTCATAATCCATATCAAGTTTTTATTCTTGGACTCGACCAAACCATTACCCTGTGGATAATAGTTAGATGAAGTTTTCAAATGTACTCCATTTTATGGCCCATTTAGTAAGCTTCATGCCTACGAATGCCTCGGTGTTGCCTGAGATAAGTGTGAAGGGAACACCAAACCTTGTCATAATTCCTTTGAGAAAATCTAGAATGGACTTCTCATTTCCTTTTTTCATTGCTACCACCTCTGTCCATTAGGTAAAATAACAAGTTGTAGTTAACACCCATTTATGACCATCACTTGACAATGTATTTATCATTATAATGAAGTACAACCCCCATAATATGAAATATTGGTATAATTAGATTGGATGGAGAGGGAGGGAAGCTAGTATTTATTTCCCTATGAAGAAGGAACATTCCTTACATTTTATTACCCACAGATGGGAATATTTTAACAAATCTGTCTAGTAATAACCAACGCTCATGATCTTTGTAACAATTGTTCTTGTTGAATAATGTCCTCCTAACAATCCATTATGAAATTCCTCCAGTATCCTATCAATTTTTTTAGGACCTATGTACTCGACAAGAACCTCATTCAAGTCTTTCTGAAATTTTTTATCATCTATAAGAACATAAGGAACAAAATGGAGTTGGAAAATTCACCACTAGGTTCTATCTAGGTCAGGACAATATACTCTTAATAGCTAAAAATTCTTCATTTTGGATATACAATTAATAAGAATGTCTCCTTGGAGGTGATTGTGCAACACACTGTCACATCCTTCTTTTGCTTCCAAATAAATTTTTTTTATTGACATACGCCTTTCCCTCTTACTAAATTGGTTACCTTTATATGCATGTCATATTCCATGACCTTAGTAATCCATCCATCTTGCTTTTCATTCATTTCCTTATTCAGTAAAAAACCTTTGACCCCTGAATGCGATACCATTAGTTAAATTTTTTTATTGGACAACATGTGTTTGAATTTTTTCAATGCCCGAATGACAACAAAAACCTATTTCTCAACAAAAGATTATTTCAGCTCATAATCTTTAAGAGACTGGCTAAAGAAGGTAATCAGTTGTTCCATCAAATCACGATTCTTCTTAGTAAGGATTCTTGAGATACTTTCTTGTCCCAAAAAATAATTAAGGATGAAATCCCTCTCATAATTGGGGTTTAATAATGTGGGATCCTGAGAAATAGTTGTCTTGATAGCTTCAAAACTATCCCTACCTTCCTTAGTCCAGCTAAAAGGTATGTTCTTTTTTAACACGATCATTCGTGGTTTAGCTAGGGTAGCGAACCGGGGTATAAACCTCCTTACGAAGTTGATGGTCCCCAAGAAACTTTGGAGGCCCTTCTTGTGTCTTAGAAGGGAAAGATCCAAAATGGCACAAATCCTTTTCAGGTCGATTGAATGTTTGTTTGTTGAAACAACATGCCCCAACAAATTCACTTCGTGAACTACAAAAATACACTTCTTCAGGTTTAATGAAACCAAGAACTCTCTTCATATTTTGAAAAACTTTCTCAAATAACCTATGTGATTCTCTACGTGCTTAGAATATATTGTTATATCATCTAGGTAAATGAGGATCATATCATTTATAAGGCCCTTGAAGGTCATATCTATAACTCATTTGAAAGTGGCCTGGATGTTGGACAATCTAAATGAAATTTTGTTATAGGAATATGTGCCCCATTTAGTTGTAAAATCTATCTTAAATTGATCAGATTATTTGACCAGGATCTGATTGTATCCTGAATATCCATCAATTAGTGAAAATATTTCTACACCTATTACTATCTAGAGAACCTATTCCATGGACAAAAGAGGATAATGATATTTCAAGGAAGCCCGATTCAGATCTCTGAAATCCACACAGTCTAATCTCTCCATTTTTCTTCCTTACTGGAACCAAATTGGCTACCCAAGATAAATTATTGATTGGGAAGATGATACTAGCCTAAATGAGCTTCAAAATATCCTTCTTCATAAGCAATTTGATCTTGGGATTGACCGGTCTCTTCTTTTGTCTAACTGGCTCAACACTTAGGTCAAGTTCAATAGTGTGTTGTGTTAGCCTTGGATTGAAACCCTTGAGATTTTCGTAGCTCTAAGTAAAAATGTCATTATATTTTTGAAAAAGACCAATAAATTCATGTATTTCATATGGTGTTCATACTTTCCCAATCTTTAAAAACTTGTCCTCGAAAACCTAAACCTATTCAGAATCATCTTCCTTAATGACCATGTTGGTGGTTTTCTTTTTAATTTGATGATATATATTGAAGATTAATTCAAGAGTAACCAAAATTTTTGGAAAATTTTTGGTCTTCAATTGTATAATTTGGTCATCATATGCCTCTCACATCCTGGAGTGATTCTTTGATTAAAATCCAACCCCTTCATGCAGGAAAAGGATAATATGCTAATCACCATCGAAAACTTATCAGTTACTTGCATTATCTGGTACTACTAGTTTGATAACCATCTTGATAAACTCTTATTATTCCCTCATGGTATCAATAGGAATATAATACTGAGAATCTATTATGGAAAGTCTATTTGTATTTGTTAGCATAATTTAACATAGGCATATTTATTGCATTTTATTGCATTGTCTTTTATTTAATAATGTGCAACATGTGCACTCTAGTCTAGTGACTTGCATTCAATATTGTTATATTGGATAACATTCAATATTGGTATTAGTAGTAATTACATGTGCATGTGAGATGGGTTTTATCATCTCGTAGTTGGTGCCTGAAAGGGTGTCATGTCTATCCATATGAGGCTGTCTAATATCTATAAATATTACAGCTCTTGCATTGTTATGTAATCTGAGTTCATGATCAATAATATTTGTGAGGCTTCCATCCCTCTTTGGTCATTGCAATCTAATTCTATTCTATTATTTAGTATTAGAGCTATACCATAGTTATCATTTGGTATCAAAACATGTTCTATCCAAGCAAGGTTGAAGAGGAGCACTATTAGAGAGGATCCATTGGAGAAGAAGATCTGCATCAAAGGAGAGCCATTGAAGCATCCCGCAGCCTCCATTCCTTCCAAGCATCCCTAAAATAAAATTTGACCCATCCACTTATTTGGAAGGTAATTTTTTTTTTTTAGTCATTGGCATAGCCAATTTATCCAACATATTGGTGAAATATTTCAGATTTGGAGATCTTGAAAAAAAAAAAAAAAGATCTTGAAAAAAAAAAAGACTTGTGAAAAAAAAGAGATCTTAAAAAAAAGGAGAAAGATCTTGAAAAAAAAAATTGCAGATATAAAAAAAGAGTGAAAAACAAAGATCATATCTAAACAAACAAAAAAAAAATCAGATTTGAAAGTGGAGGTGTGAAGAATTCGGGAGCAAAGGTTGAAGCAGTCTCGTCAGCAAAATTCCAGCAGATACCTCTTAGAAAAAAAGACGTAATTTTTTCATACAATGTAGGATTGATGTGATATTTTTTTTTGGAAAGATAAGAAGGAGGTGTACAACTTTTTAGTTTACATCATCTTCAGATTCGGTCTCTACATGTGACAAAAACTCTGTACAAGTTGGATCATTTTTTCTTAAAAAAATCATATCTAGCTGGTAAATTGGTAAGATCTCATAAAAAAAGATTCCAATTATTCTAAAATTTTGTGGGTTTCAAGAAAAATATTTTAAGATAATGATGTCAAAATTTTAGAAAAACCCAGATCACGGTTTGTGAGAAAATTTGAAAACAATATTTAGATTATTTGTTTGGATCTTGGGAACAAACAGGTCAGCGATTCAATTCCCACTCTCTCCATATTTTTTATTAAATTTTTTTTTTTGGAAAATTTATAGAAATTACTAAATTTTGGGAGATTTCTAAATTTAGAAGCTCACCAAACACATTTAGAGCCACCGCTAAATTTAGCGGAAAAACACTTATTGGGGGGTAAAAAAAAATTTTTTGGCCTAAATTGTGTATTTTGTGATTCTAGACCCTTTTTTATAAAGAGGGGGGACACAAAAACTTCATTTTGATGTACATTTGGAGCATTTTGTAGTAATCTTGGTGCATAAAGTGTAAAAAAAAAAGAAGTGTAAATTTTTTATTTTATGTTTGGTTTTATCACACGACTAATACTGCCCTTAATGCCTAATATAGCTACCTAAACATCATCTGGGCATCGAACCTATAAAATCGATGGGGAGGAATAAGGACACAATACACACACATTTGAGCCCTCCCAACCATTTGTGCTTGCACAAACCCTCTCTGTACTATCTACGTACCATGTACTAAATTATTTCACGTATGTTAACACCTCTTTCCGTACTGACAGGTATATTGAAAGAGTGATCTTCTTCCATGTACTGATGGGTATATTGGAAGAGAGCATATATAGAAAGGTTTGGTATATCAGCCTGACGGTATATTGAGAGGGAGACCATAAACCTAGAGTGATAAGAGCCTTACCCTTTGTCAGAAATTCAGAGTTTCAGAAATTTAGATTACAGAAATGGGTGCACAAGTACCAAAGTTCTTCTTGCCAGATTCACAATTGCTTAGAGGAGACAACTATTCTGCATGGAAACTGAAGATTAAGATGTTACTTGAGTTTGTAGACCTATGGACAGTTGTAGATGGAACAACAAGATCACTTGATGATGGAAGAAAACAAGTTCAATTTGATAGGGCCAATCAAAATGCCAAGTTGATCATCTTGTTTGGCATAACGGACAATGTGCAACCCCACATTAGAGATGCCACATCGGCCAAGGATGCCTGGGATAAGTTGAGCACATTCTATGAGGTAAAGAACAAGAATGCCATCCTCAACCTACTATCACAACTACATACTCTCAAATTCAAGCACAATGAGAAGGTTGAAGCTTTTTTGAGATGAGTTGCTACTTTGAGGGCATCTCTACTGGCATTGGAAAAAGAGATAAGTGATGAGGACCTTGTACCAATTGTGTTGCGAGTATTTCCTCCTTCCTACAAAATATTTGTGACAACTATCAATATGAGTGAACATACAGTCACCTTTGAGAAGTTGGTTAATCGACTCCAACAAGAAGAGGCAATGAACAACAAAGATCATGAAGATGAGCAAGCACTATCTTCCAATAATATAGGAAAGGGGAAATTTCAATCCAATCACAAGAAGTCCCAACAAAATAAAAGTCAACAAAGGGACCAAAGTCAAAGAGACAACACCAAAAAGTGTCCCATTTGCATTAGAGGGGGACATGACATCAAATATTGTTGGTACAATTCCTACAAAAAGGGTTCATCAAACAATTCAAATCAAGGGAAGTCCAACAAAACCAACAATCAAGGGTAGAAAAATGGTAATTGGAAAAGAAAACCCAAACAACAAGGGTACATTACCGAACATGAGGATGATTCAGATGAAGGACACCACATGTATTCTACTCAATTTGATGAAGAAACCACGTCCACAAAAGATATCTGGTATGTTGACTCGAGTGCAACTCAACACATGACTAGACGTAAGGATTGGTTCTACACACTATGTGACTCACCTAACAAGAAACATGTGTCATTAGGTAATGACTCATCATACAGTGTCAAGGGGATTGGAAACATTTCACTACCTCTTGGAAAGCATGACTACAAAATCACAGATGTATTGTATGTACCTTGGTTGACCAAGAATTTTCTATCAGTTAATCAACTCCTTGATCACAACTTGAAGTTAGATTTTGACAGTAATAATGGAGAAAAAATGTGCTTGATAAGAGATAATTCAAGCGGTTCTAAGATTGTAGCAAGATCCTCCAATGTGGGATCCATGTTCCAACTTGATTTTGTCCAAAAGGATGATCAAGCTCTAGTGGCCAAAGACACACAATCTGCAGAACTATGGCATCGTAGATATGGTCACATTAGTTTTGGCTATCTCCAAACACTTCAAAAGGGAAACATGGTGAAAGGATTGCCTACACTCAAACAGAACACTGACAAGTGTCACAATTGCCTAGCTGGAAAGCAACAAGGGTACCCTTCCAGAAGAACACATATAGAGCTAAGGGAAAGCTTGATTTGGTGCACACCGATCTTTACAGGCCCATGTAACCAAGTCATTCTAGATGTCAATACTTCATGCTTTGTGTTGATGACTACTTAAGAAAGATGTGGATATATTGTCTAAGAAACAAGAGTCAAGCCTTTGAGACATTTTAGAAGTTCAAAGCACTTGTTGAGAATGAAGTTGGTCACAAGATCAAAACTCTCCGCTCAGATCGAGGGGGGGAATTCACAAGTAATGAGTTCAAGACTTACCTAGAAGCTCATGGGATTCATTGAAAAATGCCTCCTACTCACACATCACAGCAAAATGTTATAGTTGAGAGAAGGAATCATACTATCATGGAAATGGTGTGATGTATGATTGATGACTTAGGTTTAACAAAGACATTTTGGGTAGAAGCTGCAAGAACTATAGTCTATTTGTTGTATAGAGTGCCCACAGTAGCTCTTGAAGGAGTGACACCTCAAGAAGCATGGTCAAATTGGAAACCATCAATTGCACACCTAAGAGTATTTGGGTGCAAAGCTAGCATGCACATACCCAAGAAAAACAGGAACAAGTTGGATATGAAAGTTGAGAGACTGATAATCATTGGATACAGTGAAGAAGCACTTGGGTACAAATTATGGGATCCAAAAGCAAATAAAGTATACACAAGTAGGGATGTTGAGTTCTTTGAGAAGAAACAAGCAGATGCTCCACTCAGCAACTCAACAAACATGCAGAATACACCTGTTGTGAAGAAAAAATTTGATGTTCCCACTGAAGATGACAGTGATGAATTGGATGATGGTGAAAAATTGGATCCACCAAAAGCTAATGGAACAGATAAGAAGTTACCTAAATGGTATACTCAATTAATAAGATATGCAAATTTAGATGAAGAACCTAGCACATCATCCAATCCTGGACCTAGAACGCGTAGTCAAGCTCGTGAAGAGGTCAATTATGCCCTAATGAGCAGAGTTGTTGAAACAGTTGAGCCATCTACAGTTTAGGAAGCCCTACAATCAAAAGCTTGGAAAGATGCCATGGATTCAGTGTATCAGTCAGTGATGAAGAACAACACATGGTAACTTGTCGACCTTCCACTAGGGAAGAAACCCATTGGATGCAGATGAATATTCAAGACTAAGTACAAATCAGATGGGACTATTGACAAGTATAAAGCAAGGCTTGTAGCAAAGGGGTATGTACAACAAGAAGGCATTGATTATGAGGAGACATTTTCTCCCACAGCCAAGATCAAGACAATCAGGATGATCCTTGCTCTAGCTACACAATTTGGTTGGAAAGTCCACCAAATGGATGTGAAAAGTGCCTTTCTTAATGGAGATTTGTAAGAAGAAGTCTACATGACTCAACCAAAGGGTTATGTAATACCAAGAAAAGAGATGATGGTATGCAGACTCATAAAATCTCTGTATGGCCTAAAACAGGCACCCCGGGCATGGTACATCAAAATTGATGAGCATATCATAAGTCATGGATTCGAAAGGAATCCTTATGACCCCAATCTCCACCTCAAAAAGCAAGGGGGGGATATTATCATTGTGGTTGTTTATGTCGATGATCTAGTCATTATAGGTGATTTTGTGAAGATGATCGATGCAACAAAGAAGGATTTTAATCGATTGTTCGACATGACAGATCTCGGGCTCATGCACTATTGTCTTGGGTTGGAAGTATGGCAAAAAGAGAATCATATCTTTGTGTCGCAATTGAAATACACCAAGACAACGCTCGATAAATTTAGGATGATGGAATGCACTCCTATTACTACACCTATGGAAGTGAGACTTTAGTTATCTCGTTCTGATCCATCACCACTAGTGAATGCAACTCTCTATCAGAAATTGATCAGGAGTCTCATTTACCTGACATATACTAGACCAGATATCAGCTTTGCAGTCAACTATTTATCACGCTTCATGCAAGAACCAAAAATATGTCATTGGAAAGTAGGAAAGAGAATACTGAGATATCTAAAGGGTACAGTGGACCTTGGTCTAGAATACAAGAAGAATGAAAACTTCTTCTTGACTAGGATATTCAGATTCAGATCATGCAGGAAACATGGATGATAGGAATTCAACATTAGGCTTCATCTTCTTTATGGGATCTGGACTGATATCATGGGGAAGCAAGAAATAGAACTTTGTTTGTCGCTCTTCTATAGAAGTAGAGTATTGAGTTGCAGGTGAAGCTATTTGTGAAGCAATATGGCTACGCCGAATACTGAAAGAAATTGGTCTACCACAACAGCAATATACTCCAGTATATGTTGATAATGAAGGAGTTCTGAAGCTTGTTCGCAATCCAGTATTTCATGAGAGAACAAAGCATATTGAAGTATAGGTTCATTTCATATGCGAGCATGTCTTGAAGCACAACATACAGCTCCAGTTTTGTCCTACAGATGAACAGAAAGCAAATGTTTTCACTAAGTCACTTGCACGTGACAAATTCACCTTGTTCAGAGATTTCCTCTCCACTTAATTGGAAACTATGCAAAATTAAGGGGGGGAATGTTAGCATAATTTAGCATAGGCATATGTATTGCATTTTAGTGCATTGTCTTATATTTAATAATGTGCAACATGTTAAACACTCTATTTGTAGTGACTTGCACATTAAATATTGTTATGTTGGATAACATTCAATATTGGTATTATTAGTAATTACATGTTGCATGTGAGATGGGTCTTATCATATCGTAGTTGGTGCCTGATAGGGTGTCATGTCTATCCATATGATGGCTGTCTAATATCTATAAATATTACAGCTCTTGCATTGTTATGTAATCTGATTTCATGATCAATAATATTTGTGAGGCTTCCATCCCTCTTTGGTCATTGTAATCTAATTCTATTCTATCATTTGGTATCAGAGCTATACCATTGTTATCAGTATCTTGATTTTGATTCCTGGGAACCACATGAATATCGAAGGCTTCAAAATCCTCAATTAAATCCCATACCTTGTTTTTTTATGACCTTAAAAGATAATTATTCACTTCACTTTGAGCTCTAACTTGATGCACAAACACCTCACTATCACAAAAAATTGTTAATGCCTTGGCCCCTCTTTTCTAAGCTAACTGAATTCCCTATACTAAAGCTTCATATTCAGCCACATTATTTGTGCAACTGAACTAAATATGAAAATATGAGAAGCATTTCTTCCCTTGTGTGAAATTCAATATAACACTAAATCTGACCCCATTTTTGCTCCTTGACCCATTAAAAAAGAGTTACCATAAACCCTCAAAATCGTCTTGAGATTTGAAAATATTGGGTATAGTAGTTCTTTCTTCATAGATATAATAAGTTCTCAACCTAGTCTCTTCTAGTTACAATGCTTTGGAATATGGATCAAAATAATGTTTCATGCTCCAATCATCAAGAAAAATATAAGGGACATCTTCAAAAAGAGTGGTAGAATCATGTTCTATAACTTCTTCTTCTAGATCATGTGTGACATAATTTCCATTGATGGTGTTAGGAGTATAAGGTTTAGCATGATTTTGAAAAACTAGTTCTTCCATTATAGTTAACTTAGTCCCATATCTGGTTCTAAGGAGCATGTGTGACTAGAAAACAAATAGATATCCACCCATTTTCGAAGTGAAGTTCCTAGAGAGATATATGGCAAAAAAGGGTGGAAGATTGATAAAAAATATGTTCTATGTAAATAAAAAGCTTAGGCATACATGAATAGTAAGATTCAAATCCTTTCTAATCACAATAGTTTGAACTATTGTACTATCCAAATGAAAAAATCCCTTTACCATTGGTATATATTGAATACTCAGCACATCCAAAATTTGCTTAGGCATTATGGATCTGCTGACCACAGAGTCAATAATGTACTTATGTACCAAATGCTTGCCAATGATTAGAGATATGTAGAAGGGTGGTGGTTTACTAGACTTAGCAACATTTTTTCCTTTAGGTTGACATAAAATGGTAGAGGTAGATGATCTGTGCTTAAATTCTTCACTTGGTGTACCAAAAAATTTCAATGCTTTTTACAGCAAGTTCCTCTGTGAAGGAATTGAAAGTGCCTCCCACATAGTAATATTAAGGTTTGTTTTCTTTAGCTGATTAAAAATACTGAAAGGGATACTCCCAACCTTACTAGCGTTCCTTTGTGCAGTGGCATATTCTTTTGGAAAATGAACATTTGGCACTTCAACATTGGATGGAGTTTCTTTCCTCACAATTTGATTAACTTGTGCCCCTATTTATTTCCCTTTTGTTTCTTTACTTGTAACCACCTAAAAATGTGTTTGGGAAGTAGATTCCTGATCAACCTTTAGTGGTTGGCCCTCTATTGCCCTTTTTTTGGTCGAGTATTAGAAGCTACTAATATAGGTTCCATATTGAATCCGTAGAAATCCTCCTCTTGTCAATTCAACAAGGTTATCTCTCCTAATGTTTGCAAATGACTAACATCTTCTTGCAAAGGAGCCTCTTTTGTTTATTTTATAAGTGCAAATATGTTCAGAACTATAAGATCCTAACTAAATAATTTGTTAGGACAAAAATTGTGATTGTGTGGCTGAGAACATGGGTAACACCATTCATAGTCTTGAACCAAATTATTTTACACCCGGACAAGGGCTCTGGAAGAACTAATAACAAGGGGATTTTTATTATTCAAAAGCTTGGCATTCGTAAGATGATTTTGAGCTTGATTGTTATTCTGGAAAGGATAACTATTAGACTAATATTGTTGGTTCTAGGGTTGGTAGGGATGATTATACTGATTGTTGTAAGAGTCCTCTAAGGGAAACCAATTCATTTCTAAAACTTTCGAAGTAATGATTTAACCTCATAAAGGTCATTTGGAGGAGGAGGTACAATTTTTGGTTGGTTATAAACACTAGAGGGAGAGGGGAAATGGTTGGTTTGATTAGTGGAAAATTTAGGATACAAAGGCATTAGTGGCCTTGGATATTTTCCCATCTTGAATCAAGCAATTCTTCAGCTTGCAGTATGGAAATGTCATAGGCATCAGGAGATAGTGTTTTTCCACCCATTGATTGGATCAACCATCAACATCATTTCAAGGATCTTAAGTAATACAAGAATGCATTGTTTGAGGAAGGATTGATCAACACTGGAATTCTATTCCATGTCTTCTAGAAAGGTGAAAGTTGAAGTCTCCCATGAACTCCTGAGGAGATATCTTTATAGTGGTTAATTGTTCATGAGTGACATATGTGATCACTCTTGTCCTCAAACTTTTTACAAATCTTTTCTGACCTAACTCATCCCAAGTGCGTATAGTATTCAGTTCTAGACCATGGAACCATTGAAGTGATTTTCCTTTGAGGGAAGTGGTAAGAAGTATGACTGCTACATTATTTTTTATGGTGTTGTAAACTGAAAAATACTAGCCACATCTTGAATGTGTTCAAAGGGAGTGGTACTTGTCTCACTTGTGTAGAAGGGTAAGATTTTGAGAGATGCTACAAGTATGACATTACATTAAGCGAGTGCTAGAGGAATACCATTTTTAAAGGTGGGAAAAACATAATTTCTTACTTCCATAGTGATAAGTGGTTTATTTTATCTTGGTTGAGGGAAACTTCCAAAAGGAGGTGTTGAATTATCTCTACAAGATGATGAACAGCTTCACCCCTTCTTCTCTAGGAGGAGATAAATGATTGTTCAATATTCATATTATTTCTTTCCTTGATGAATATCTAGTCTGAATCCTTTGCATAAGTATGTACTACACTGATCCCTGAAATCTAGAAATATGGAGTCACCAAGTACCTTTGATTTATGCAAATACTAAGAGGAAGTACTAACTCTTAACTGTGTCCCACCAGCATGCCGAAAACTATTTGTCATGTGGACCATGCACCTACTGATTCATTAGATGATCAAGTGAAATGTGGGAACATACCCACGGTGTGGTACTTTGGCTCCTTGGGTTGGACCTTCGGAGAAGGTAAAATTATTATTAAAATATGTACATTTGATTGAAGATCAAGGTGCAGATATTCAATACTTGAAATAAATTATGCTTATCTGATTCTTGGGGAAAAGGATAAAGGATAACTGAAAATACATGGAAAAGAGGTGATGCACCAAAAGTTTAAGGAAAAGATAGATCCACTTATTATGCACATAATATTATTACAGAATAATATATAACATGCACAACTTATTATTTCCTTTTATCAAGACTTTTAAATGATTAAGAACTTAGAATAACATAAGGGATTTATATCTTCCACAACTGAAATGAATAAGTTTGTATACCACAACTTGCAATTTAACTGAAATAAAATAGTAATATGAAGGTAAAATAAATCATTACATATAAGGAATTGAAATCATTCACGAGTATTAAATGAATTATTGAAATGCACAGCACATCAATTAGTCAAAGGAAAAATATTGTTCTGTATATTACTGAGGCTAAAGCTTATACATGAAACTCCAAAAGATGACAGAGCCTCCTTACAATAAGATCCAAAAGTCCCTTAATACATAATGCATTCTTGTATTTATAGATTAGGAGGGTTGAGCAATTGTAGCTACTCCTCTTAATCATTACATGCTAAAAATATAATGTAGTTACACTAGGAAACAATCTCCCATAAAAATAGTGAAATAGGTTATGCAGGTTTGACTTTCAAACCTATAACTCGAAATGGTGTTGCAGCTTGGAGACTGTGTAAAAATGGCTTCCATATTCAGCTAGGGCTGGCACCACCCTTCTTTTGGTATGATTCTTCCTCTCTTTCTTCAGCAGCTACCTTATGTATGTATTCAATAAATTTTTGATGATGTCCTTGAATTTCCTCATCGTCATCTGGTCCACATGCATAGCGATTCAGGACCTCTATTGATTCAGTTTCTTTAACCAATTTCCCTAGTAACCTTTTAGTCTAATTTATAAATTTCCTAAGATGAATTAAGAAATTTTGGTATGACACCAGCCTGTGAATATAATTGAGACTCTAAAGGATTTGGTTACATCAATGTCTTCATTTTCCAGAATCTTGAATTGGGTAATAATTTGTTCAATCAGAAGTGCATCAACATTATTATCTAGAAACCTACAATGGATTCTATCAAATTCATCCATAATATCATTGAGGCCATCAACTACCTTGATTCTCTTCTCATCCAACTTATACATGGCTTCTTGTAACATCCAGACCTTGAACCCCATAGTTTCATTATATTCAAACACTTTTGAGGTATCATCAACAATCCCTTCTTTCAGAAGTAGATCTGAATTCACATTCCACACCTCTTTCCAGCTCTCAAGAGTGAGTTCCAAATTGTCACTTTCCTTGGTGATAAATTCACTCATCTTGGAGATAATATCCTTCTCAGAGTACAATTCATTGTAAAGGTCAACAACATCCTTAATTACCTATCCTCCTTCCTGAATTAAAATTTCCATCCACACTTCTACTACCCGACCTTGTTGCCCAATCTTCTCTACTATGGAGAAGGAGGTGTTATCAAAGTTTGGAGGTATGACAAGGGTAGTAGTATGACCATGTTTTGTGATCTTTACTAGAATAATAGTAAACTATTCCACCTTATTTTTAAGCTTGTCCTTGGTCACCTTGTCCTTGTCAAATTTATTCAAAAGATTACCCAGAGCAACTTGAACATCATGCTTGGCTCCTTCATGAGTAGCCTTCCCAAGGGTGAACCTATAAATCTAGTAATCTGTTGTAGTGATAGTTTCCTTAGATTTACCAGTAGCAGCAGTTGCCATTTCAATGAGCCTCTCCCTAGTTTTATTGACTGATAGGTTGGGCCTCTTTTCTTATCTTTGGGGGGTTAGATCTATGACATCGAGACCAACAACATCAAAAATTGGAATATTATTCTTATGCTTTGGGGTCTTCATATTCAACCATACAAGGATAAAAGAAGAAGCTTCAATATATGACATAGGCTATGTTATTATGGGAATATGTTGGGTTGGTGTTACTAAAGCACTTGTTATAGTCATTTTGAGGGGAAATGATGTGGTGAAAATAGAAGGTGGAGTGGAGAGGATGACCATGGGAATTGATGAGATGGAGGTAGAAATGGGGGAGCTTGTTGAGGAAGAGGAATCCTAAAAGGATATCCTAAAGCTAGAACATCTCCAGATAAAAGAGGCTGAGAAGAGAAGAAAATATCTGAGCCATGGAAGGGATGAGGTGAGAAGTGTAGGAGAAATGGAAGATGTGCCCAAAGGGAGAGTGAAAGGTGGAGGGGAAGGGGGAACCGAAAATAGTGAAGTAGGAAGAGTGGGGGAATAATGTGACCGCAACACTTGGGAAGTTGTAGGAGAAATACCTAGGTTAATGACCTTTGTAGAAGGTACCTTAGAAGGGGAAACCGTTGTGGAGTATTCCCTAGAGGAAGATCATGAACCCTTATAGATGAAAGAGGTCTTTAGATGGTTTGGAGTAGGTTTGGGAGTAGTCCTAGGAGTGAATATTATTCCTTTTAAAGGGGTGGTATGGCCCACCGATGGTTGTACTTGAACAGTCTCCACAATGAGCTGCTTTGACACTTTTGGCATGATCCCCAATGATATCAACCACTGGTAGGTCCAATTGAGAATAAGACACACTCTTTCCTTTGTACCGTTGCATTCTTCAAGTGACCAGTCAATCCATGACAATGGTTGATCCTTAATATTATTTTACACATAAAAGGGATCCAGAACTTGTCCATCATCCTAGAGACCTTAAGGGATGTATGTAATTATGTACTGGACCACCTCTAGGAGGGTTAACCTTTTGAATTCCTTCTCCCTTATTGTGATTTCATCCCTATAGTTGAACCAGATATCCTCCAATTATGGCACATGAATTTCGGTTGGCTCATGTCTACCAAATTTTCCCAAATCAAAAAATTGCAGTGTGCGAGTGAAAGGTCTTTAGAGTCATATATTGCATTTCCCCTTTGATATTATTTTATTTTTACGTGGAGGTACACGCATATCTTCCCAAAGTTGTGGGGAACTGAGATCACATCTTATGTCTGTCATGTTGGATCTTATGATAATGCAACAATTGTCAAATCAACTCCATTAATACCCACTTATCTATAGGACACCTATGTAACTTGTTAGGAGTTCCTAAGAATTTGAATACCCTATGATATATGTAAATGTTGGAATTATAAATAAATACCTCCCCATTCTCTTACTTATTTGAAGGCGTCATCAGAAATTATTTGATTGTATAAGTTATTTATCAAATAAGTACAAAATAACAACAAAGAAAGCATCATTCACCCTTAGAAAATATCTATTCCCTTACTTCATCGTGAGTAGAGGGTAAAAATCATAAATATGAGAGGCACTTCTTGATCCCACGGGTGATAAACCTAGGTAATTCCTCATTCTTGCAGCTACATACACAAGATAGGATGTCATAAAGAAATTACCAGAGGTTAGGACATATGACAATTGGAATAAAATAACATTATTGATGTGTTCTTCCCATCAGATAAGATTGTCATTCTTTCAGATAGTGGCAATGTAAATACATCCACTCTTGAAATCCCTGGAAGAAGGAAATCCTGTAACTCTACTGAGTAAATGTGATGATGTCATTTACTTCTTGGATAAAATCTAATTGTGGAACAATATTAAGTAACCTAGAAAATGAACCCTTGGACTTTATCAAATAACTCTTATTGAAAACCTTTGTACAAGTCTCAATTTCTACATCCCAATGCTTAAGAGAAGATTTTGAGGAAATTTTGGCATACTGCTCAACATCAGGAAGCTTCAATAGGTCCTTGAAATAGTCACTGTCTAGTTTAATCACCACCATCTTGTCATCATCTTTCACTATTCGGGAGTCTTTGTCAAAATATGCGGCACCGATGAGCACAAACTCTAGGCACTGCATTGACGAAGGGAAGGAAGAAACCAAGGAAAGCCCACTATCAACTTGCATCCATGACCTCTTGTTTGGAGTTTGAATCTTTCCCAGTTTAGGCAGGTCAATATGCCCTAGGTTTGTGTCTCTGATGTTGTCAACATCTGATGTAATGCTTGAAGGGGGAGGTCACCTCTTAAAAAATGTAGTTCATCTTATATTTCCCCTTAGAAGAGGATCTAAACATCTGTCCCTCATGAAATCTTTGGAAAACCTTATTGAAAATAAAATCAAAGGTTAGAGGTGGAAGTAGAACCCTACAAAGTAGCCCTAGAAATCCAACCTACGTCTTCACCATGCAATTTTGACCTAAATTTCCATGGCGGAGGTCAAGACCAGTAATACAGCTTAAAGTTCTGAGGGTAATTCGACTTGCAGTTATTCTTATGTTCTTATCAACCTCTGAATTTTGATGGCGGAAGTCGAGCCCTGTTTTGCAGCCTCAAACCTCCTAAAAACCTGTTATGCTCTGAAATAGTCTTTTCTCCTTGGAATTTCAAAAATATGAAGATTTGAGGCCTAGGCTTCAAAAACAAGAGAAACAACAAGGGTGAAAAATACATAGGACAAGATAGTTTAGAACTCAAAGATAAACCATTGAAAAAATGACATAAAATAGGAAATGTGAAAGACACCCATGGAAGAGATAAAAAATGAGAAGAAAAACCCTAAAAAGAGACCAAAAGAAATTGTGAAAGATAACTTGCAAACTTACCCAAATATCTGATGAGAAAAATCACGAAAAATGCCTTAAAAATCACCTAAGGAGTATGATCACAGTTCAAAGGAGTGATAACACGCTAGCATACCAAAATTTCAAGTGAAAATAACAAGTAAAACTTTACTTTAAATAGGAAAGTAAAAAACAATTATTGCATATTTGGAATGTGCATGTAGTTGGTGTTTGATGTTGATCTTCCATCAGAAATTGAAAGTCAGAAGTCAGAAGTTGGAAGTCAGAAGTCAGAAGTTGATGCATAGTTTGCATGAAAAATACATATCGACTTTGAATTTTGAAATACCTCTAAGATGGTCGGGGGGTAGAAGTCAGAAATCGGAATGTAGTTTGCATGCAAACTGCATATCAAACTTCGAGTTCCAAAATACATGCGGGGATCAGACTTCGGAACTCGACATGCAGTTTGTATGTAAACTGCAGCTAGATTTTTGAATTTTGATTCCAAATTTCTTATAGGGGTGGGTTTTAGGTTTCAAAACTCAACATGCAATTTGCATACAAACTACATGTTGACTTCCAAAACTTGAAATCTATTGAAATATTGATACTCAGACAGTTTTTTAAATAAAATTTGGGGAAAAGTTAAAATGGGTAGAAGGTGAAAGCTATAAGAAAATTTTAAAATCCCTTTTGGCAAGGGAAACTTGTAAAGTTAACATTTTCTAGATGTATTTTTCTCAATTACGTTTTAGAAACTGTCAACAAAGAGGTATGCAAAGATAAGAAACTACATGAAGTGTTACTAGGGTATTCTAAGAAAGTGTGAGAAGAGTGTATTTATCCATGCAAGTGTGCAATGTCAAGATTAGAAATGTCAAAGTATAAATTGCCAAATTTGAGTGTCTAAAACAAGAAATAATGAATGTGATATAACTAGGGATAGGATAATTGGCCAAATTGAGATAGTGTAGGATAGTGCAAGAGTATTGTACAATTTGTGCTGGTGTAAGACATGAATTACTACAATGAGTGTCTATACATAGAAGGCAAGCTCAAATATGTCTCTTTTTCTAATAGGGTAAATTCTACCATATTATATCTAAAATACTTTTGTAAGAAACTAGAGCAAGCGTGCCTTAGTGTATCTTCTATAATTTTATGATTTTTTTTTCATGTAATGAATGTAACAAGTTTTTTATTTTGATTGATTTGAATTATATTCTTTATATGTTATAGGGAAAGGGTGGAGATTTTTTTGAATTGGTTGTGTTACTGGTAGAACGGGGCACACTAGCTTTAACCACTAGTTTTTTTCACATATTTTTTCATTGTTTCTTATGTGTAGGAGAGTTGGGATTCAATGAAAGTGATTGCATATGCTACATAATGAATTGTAGCCTATGCATAGTTTTACACAAGATAAGTTTCTAAACCATTTCACTTACACCATGTTGTTAGTAAAATATGTCGACGCATCTGTTAATGTCAAAGCCAAATAATTAATATGCATAATGTCTAATGAAACATGTAAATGTTATATGTTGATAATGAATCTAGTTTAATGGCATATTTGTCCCTCAAAAGTGGGTGTCCTATCTGACACCTTTCTATTTTAAAGGTTCATAATGAGTTTCCACTGGTCATGCTCATTTTAGAATGCGAGGAAGAACCCCAAAGCACCAAAATTCAACTTCAGCACCTCCAAAACTAAATTGATGACCAGATAGAGGTTTATTTGGTCAAGTTAGCTAATATTTCTAATAAAGGAGATTTGCAAACTAGGTCTACACTCTGATCATTTACCAAAGTAATTTCAAAGTTTATTTGTTGGGTTAAGTTCATCATGAAAGGGAGTTGCTTATCTCAACCAGTTTATGGATTTGTTTGAAGTTGGTTTTGTACACGGTTAGAGTAGGAGTAGCTTATTTTGCTCTTGGTAGAATAACTGTTTGGCACACTCTATATGATTTCACTTAAAACATGTAGGATTTTTGTTGGGACACTTTGGAATTCTTTTGGGAGGCTTTGAAAGGTTGTTTCAAAAATTTGAGATAGATTCCACATTTGAGTTTAGGGAATTTTTCTAGTTTTCAAGGAAGTTGCAAGTAGAAAAAGACCTTAAGAACTTTTCATGGATCATAAAATTTAATTTTAGACACAGTTCAAGCTCAAAGTTTATAGGGAGGTAAGATTCAATTTTTAAAGGTCTTTTAGCTCCAAAATAGAGAGTTTTAAAATATTTACACTTGAATCCATGCCTGGTGAATAAAAAATACTAATTTACTCATGTCTAGTAGGTAGATAACCCCTCTAAGTCATCAAATTTTTTTTCTAAATGAGCATCCTGCTTAATTTTAGAAAAGTGATTATGTTTACAAATACTTAAATGATTTTGAGTTATATATGTATCTTTGGGATTCCCTTTGTGTTTAAATCCATCCAAACTGCTCTCCCTTCCTTACTGTACATAGACAATCTATATCAAAGGAAATTAGACACTTTCATGGTGTTTTAGATTCAAGATGGGAAAAATACATCAATTTATTTGATTTATAGTTGAATTCAACACATAAAAATTGATCAATGTGAAAAAGGAAACAAGGCAGTCTATGAAATTCTCAAAGTTTTAACTTAGTAATTTTGAGGCTTCACCAATGAATGAAAAGTGGACTTAACCAAATTTCTTGCATCCCATGGTCCTTCAATTTTTTCTCTCAACCCCATGGTCTACTGAGTCACCAAAAGGCTACATGTGGCATAGATCAACATGAAAATAATCCAAAATTCCTAATGATCTAAGAGTATGAGAGATTTGAAATTCCCAAGAACCAAACTATGAACCCAAGAATACTAAGAACTCGAGGACTCAGGATGACCGAGTAGAAAACTAAGGACTTTGGGGTCATGGTGAAAATAATTTAGAGGTTCCAAAAGGGGGGAATAACTCAAGAGTTTCTATATCCCAGAATTTTCAAGATAAAATGGAAGGGATGAGGAGGAACTTAAATTCTTGAGAACCTAAGACCTTGAGATCTCAAGAAGCTATGTGGAAAAATCCTTGTGCCCTCGATTTCCAAAGACATGAATTCATAAAGGTAATTTAAGAAAGTTTTCCCCAAAGATCTTGACATTATGAGAGATCAACATGTGGCACTAGTGTACACATGGTAGATCTTAGAGACTAGCTATAATTTTAGTTTCCTAGCTCAAAATTTACGACCTACTCTAATGGAAAGTTAAGCTTGGGGACGTCATCAAAGGACACAAACAAGTTGACTAGTTTTTGGCTCATGAATTTTGACTTGGACCTCCAAATCACTTACAGATGGTGCCATTAGAAAATCCTTGGGAGAGGGATACAATCAAATCTTGGTTTTTGAGGAAATTTTTGAGGGATGAAGGAGAATTTTATGACATAATTTTTAGATTGTCAATTTCTAAAAACTTGAACAAGTGATTTACATTAACTTTTAGATGATTTTGAACAGTTATGATCTCTTCTGGAGGGATTCCTTTGAGTTGATAACACTTTGTGGACCCACCAAAACATATAAGGAGGAATTAAATGATTTTTTTACAAGAATGAAGCTATTACAATGGCCGTGACATATAATCATTATTATTTTTAACAAGTGACAACTCAAAAGTTAACCCATCCTCCTGATCTCATAAGATCACATTTATCAATGGTTAAAGTAGAGTGCTCACTTAGAAATCAAGGCATATTTCATAGTTGTAAACCTTAGTGATCCTTGGAATATGATTTGAGAGTGGTTTTGGGTGAATTTCTCATATCAAACATATTCTAGAGCATTTTAAGACCTTTATGAATATTTTGGAGGAGATAAGGATGGAATGCTATATTATTTGGAATATTCTACTCCCATTCTCTCTTGTTTATTATCCCCTTTATCTCTCTTCTGGGCTATAAATAAATTGCTTATTATAATTAATAATGATCCTCTTCTGAATATAAGGTTATTTTGCCTAATTGGGTGGCCAAAATTTTTGAACTGTAGACCTATGATTTGAGCTTGTACAATGCACTTAGTTCCTTCCTAATGGTTGTAATAGACGCTGCATACTTCTAGGCATTAATATGATGTCCATTGTGGGTATTTTCTACCCTTTAACTTATGTTATTGTCATATTTCCTCTCTTTCATGTCATTTCATGATATATGTGGGTTATACCTATAAAGTTTTATCTTATTGTGTCTATTATGTAGAGAATTAGAGTATGATTTAATGAAGGTTCAACTATGGCTTGTAAATGAACTCTTTGCATTGTGTTTGTCCTCTTTCTCTTAATCTCAGGGAGAGATCCACTTTCATCTTCATGCTATCATCTCCCATTTTCTATGTTTATATTTAACCCCTTACCCCTGTAAATTAGTAGATTAGTGTTAACAATAGGTAGTTAATGAAGGAGATGGACTTATCTAGAGGTTTTCCTCAATTTCCAAGGTCCCACACCTTGGGGACATTCCCATGTTACTGTTGAGATAGCCAAGTTTTCCAAAACTTGGTGATATTACATGGGTGCACACATCTCAGCCCCAAATTTTTTTGGCACATCCGATGGGACCATTATGTTTAAATATTGGTTTCCTTTGTCAAGTTTTTCATTACGTACATGTATGTATTCTTTTTAAGCTATTTGAAGTAGTTTTAGATAAGGATGCATGGTTTTCTAAATTTAAATATATAATATTTTTTGTGTTCCGACCTCATTTTGTTTATGAACTATAACTTCAACTACTTGGAAACTCCATTGGTTCAGATCTAGATATTTTTTATCATTTTCTAACCATATTTCCATTACTCTTCATATGCTCATGTTTCCACACTTCCATGACTCTTATCCAAGATATTTTCATCCCTTATTTTAAATCTAGCATGCTCCATTTGTAGTGGTGGGATGGGATTCCCAAATTATCTTTGAAAACCCTACCCCTCTTTCATGGAAATGGTAATTTAATCCATGTTCAAAATTTCTAACATATAACATACCATTATGCCATCCATAATATATGAGAAGAAAATTTATGTCTCAAACTTATTATCTTTTCATTTAGAGGTAAAGCTCATGATTGGTACTTAAGTGTGGTTACACAATCCATTTCAACATTGGACTAGTTGGGAAAGAAATAGTTCAAGGAGAATGTATATGTTATAACTCTCATAGAACACCTCAACACCATAAATATATCCTCAATGAAGCATGTCTCAGAATTCAACTTGGAATTCACAAGTACTTGGAGGAGAATCCCTTAAAAATTTATACCCCAACTAGGCATGGAATTTTTTGACCAAAAGTTTCTTTGTTACTATTCAAGTTAATGACCTACTAATGAAAGAAACTAACAACTCAAAATATGGAGGGTATATGGTACCTCGTGATGGAATGGGACATTGCATGCACAAAAGATGAGAACCTCCTTGTTGCAAGTTGGATGATTTATACAACAAAAAACACTAGAAGAAAAATGGATTAGTAGATAGGATGGAGGGATGCTCAACTAAGTAGGTTCTAAGAAGCGTGAACTTACTTGGATGAATGTCAACCCTCATGTAGATAATATGAAATATGAAACTTGATGATGGATTTGATAAAAGCATGCAATATCTAAAATAAAATATGAAAAGGAAATTTAAGATGACAAAAAGTTGATTTGATCCAAATATGATAAAACATAGAAAACCTGAAAGAGGTAAATGATGACCCAAGGTTATAGTAGGTCAGTTGATGGTAATTGGAATTTTATGAGGAATACCTATACCAAAAAAAACCTACAAGCTCCTATATGGATGGATCTAAGATGAATTGTACCTGCAAACAAATCTGAACAAGACACAGAGACCTGTAGAACAGCTGGACCTGAAAATGGGTGAAAGGATGTAAGAAAATTAGAAAAAGTGATGGAAAGGGGTGTGAAAATAAAGGATGATCAATGGTGACCAGTGGGAGTTAACGGTGACTACGAAATGAAAGAACATATATGAAGTGACAGAGTATAAGAATGGTAGGATATGAATGGTAGAGACAGACTAAAAATAGAAACAAAGATTGTTGAAGACCCGAGTGACAAAAATAAGTTGGATGGGAGGTTGGATCGATGGAGTTTGGAATAAATCAGTGACAACCTGGACTGATTAGGGTATGGATGGGAGTAAAATGGCTTAAATGGAGACTTGTAGACAAGATTGAAGGCTGAAATAGAGTGAGGCAAAGTCTTTGAAGATACCTCAACCTGCACAAGATGTTAGTGACACCAAAACTCAACAATATGATAATGGAAGAAAATGATATAAAAAATCAAAAGAAGTATCCCTAAATCACCAAAGTAGATGCAAAAAATCTCCAAGAAGATTTCAAGATGTGTAGGATAACTATAAAAGTACTCAATGATGAAAACAAGTTCACAAGATAGCCTGAGAATCAAAATGTTACATCCTTCAAAAGGGAGGGGAAATGGAATACTTATAGGGTCGATAATGACATGGGTGGGTGGTAGATGATTATAGGGAACTGTCCATTAGGGTGGTGGAAAGATTCCCAAGTCAAGGTAAGGAGGCCCAAATGAAGCAGGAATATGTTTCTAGGGTACTTAGGTGGGTTAGGGATGCATAAGGAAGAGAAATGTGTAGGTGGGAGGTTATAATGAGTAAATAAAGGGCCTAGATAGGTAAATTTATTAAAGGAGGGCTTATGGATAGAAAATTAGAAGTATAGGGATGAGAGATGAGAGACTTAGGGATGTGAAATGAATTAGGTGGAGATTATAATAAACTAATGACGATTATGAGTAATTAAAGTGATTTAGGGAAACTAAAAATAATGATATGAGGATTATAATTAACTAGGGATAATTAATTAATAAAATGAATGATGCATGATTAAAGGTGGGAAATGAGAATTAATGGGATGAACTGAATTTAAGTGGGAAAGAGAAATTCGAATGGGTGGTCAAGATGAAGCTGAGCGAACGTGGGGTGAAAGGGAGGAAAAATACCAAAAATTTATGTCTATAACATTATTATACTATTTAAGAGCCTTTAATTTTGATCTCTGTATCATTGTTTAACCCTTTTTGAGAAAATGCTCTTCCCCACACTTTTTATGTTGTTATCCAAACTAAGAAAATCTTTATTTATGCTATTAAGAGGAGATTCATCTACATTTATGACATTCTCCCCTCTCTTTGTGACTCACCTCAAGTTCCTCATGCAATTGTTGAGCCTCCCAATGTTCCACTTCAGATCTAGGAAGTCCCTATGGTTCTTCTCGATCCATTTTCTTTCCAAGAAGATCATTTTATTTCAAGAATCCCATATGCTTTACAAAATTCCCTTCCATCTACACCTAATGTATTACTTAGCCCCCCAAAAGTTTTTTCATGAAGCTTTGAGGGAATGTGGTAATCCATAGGTTGTTCATATCCTTTACCCAACTCTAACTAAGCCTAATTACCCAATTGTGCTAGTAGATTGGGGTATTTGTAATTTTTATGATGATGGGGACATAGAACACAACCTACAACTCTTAACACTAAGCCATTAAACTATCTTGGAGGATTATCATGAACAAGATAAAATTAGACATGATTTACTGAATGAAGATAACAAAAAAGTATAACAAGGGTAACACATACATGTAACCAAGAACTAATAATCAAATCTAATTAACAATAAACATTCCATATACAATATCTATCATAACAATTTTCATATGTTCATTCCATTACAAAACTACCGATTCCATAAGCTGATTACATTCATACGCACAATTCTCAGTGCATACATGGTATCTCCACATACTGCATGCCTCTCTAATAACACTTGTACACACAAATACACATACTTACCATAATATCATGCACCTTTACAAAGAGTGTGAAAATCCTATTTATATATGGTGGGAACTTTTCCTTCACCACTTGCATGCTTTAATCCTAAGAATAGATATCCTAAATATAAGCTGCATGTTTTTTTACAAATTTTCTTTAACTCTCGATTGTGCTATAAATAGTCCATACTTTTATCCTATAAATAGATATGTCTATGCATGTTCTTTATCTATCTCATATATGTTTTACCTTGAGGTCAGTGATTTGTCTATTTCCAAATGGACCTTCCTTGCATGTTACGTCATCTTCTAATTTTTTTTCTATTTTTAGCCTTCACTTGGAAATCAGCTAAGTACTGAAACCCCTATGCATGTGCAGACCTTTGTGCACTGACCTTACGCAAACTTCCATACACTAAACTGTCTGTGTTCTACATTGTGTGCATGCTTCTGCACATTCTTTGGCCCTTAAATATTTTTACATCTCTTTATTACCATGCACACCCCTCTTGCATGGTCTTCATCCTTATGTGCATGGCTAGTACTTATTCATTTTTTCTTCCCAACATCACCCCACACTAGGAGTATTTCTGTCCTCAACAATATCATGAATCAAAAACAACTCCTAAAGAATAGTCTGAAGAATGAAACAATCCTGAAGAATAAAGAATATGGGAAATTACCCTAATGAATAAATAATGAAGAATTTTTTCATCATGCGCATGCATCAAAATTTAAGCCTTAGGTGGTGGGAGATCTAGAAATTGTTTGTTTATTGTGACTTCTAGCTCCTTCCATCCTTCGAGATCTTTGGTGGCCTTTTCTGGCATTATCTCTACAATATCTTGGTACTCTCAAAAGTTAGCTCATCTACCTTCTCCTTCATCTCCTTAACCACCACATCTAAGTCTGAGGTAATACCCTCTAGGGTATCCATCTTGCACATCACTAGAGGTTGTATCTCCTTAATCCTTTCCTCAAATGTGTCTTTCATGGATTTTATTAGTTCTCTCTTTTCTGTAACCTCTTTCATGACCTTCTCAGTGCTTATCCTTATTAATTTTCATTATGGCGTGTATTTTCTTCAACTCTATCTCTTCCACTGCATTGTGCACATTAAGTATAGGATCAAAATATTGATAGTTATCAAAAACTTACTCTACCTTTTGTAGCATGACCTCCTTCAAGTTCCTTCAATGAGTGAACACCTCATATTCATTCAATCTTCTTCTCCACCTTTTCCTTATTCTTATTCTTTATCTTGGACATTTCTTCATGGACCCTGGCCCACTCTTTACCTTGATCAACAACATCCAAACCAGATATCCTCCAAATAATCTATCTCATGTATCATACTCTAGTTGTTTGGCCTTTCGACCAAGTCTGGGCACACGTGCATAATGATAGTAACTATATCAACTACTTTGTTATATGTCAATCGTTCTCTTCTTTTCATCATTCAAATCCTCCAAAGTTGTTGGTTTCTTAACCCTTTGTGTTGTATATCCTGTTGCATCCTTTTACTACGTCCCCTTTGTCAATATTTCTTCTCCCAACATCGGCAGCCATCTTTTTTAGTGTGTTGCAAGATTGTTCATCTAATAGTTTTATGGATTCAATGACAGAAAACACCTTACATGGTTCCTTCTTCAACTTCATCTTTGAAAATGAATCCCTTCTCACCTCAAATTCATGCTCTTCCATGTGTGTCTGCATGCTCCATGAGATCATTTTCCTGGTGTGAAAAGGGCCTCATCCTTATTTAAAATTTCCCAATAAAATAGGTCCTCTTTCTGGTACTGAAATTTATGAAATTAGTCCCTTAGCACCTTTGAGGGGTCATCGATGTATGACATTGGGGGTGCCTCCTGAGGGATTTTCCATCGCTTCCTCCCTCTTGTGCATGGCTTCTTTGGGGTCTCTTGAATAATATTAATTGTTGTTGGCTTATTCTCATCCCTCTAATGCCCTTGGTCTTCCCCAACTACTTGTATTCTTTATCACCCTCTTCTTCCTCCTTATTCCTCTTCTTCTCTTCGTCACCTCATGTGCTCTTCTCTCTTATCCCTCTCCCAACATTCTTCCTACATATGTTCTACCAGGTTCTCCTTGCTCATTCTTCTTTATCTTCTTCATTTGTGTTAGTTCCTCATGTACCTAGCTCTCTTCTTCCTCCTCTTCCTTGTCCTCTTCATGGATGATCTATTCTTCAAACACATTTTTCTCTCAATTCCTCTTCTTCTTCTTCCACGTCATATGAGGCACTCGCATCTTCTCTATGTCTTTCCACTTGGACTAGGCTTGATATGTCCCTATTTATGGATACTTTGTCAGGGGTGTGTTATATTACTTCTTCCTCCTATGGAATCCTCATAGTATTCTTAGATCTATTCTACCTCATATTATTTGGTCCAATGTGCATATTATTTTTCTTCTATTTCCCATCCTTCATTTTAGTGCATATGCTTATAGGATTCCCTTTGCTTCTTCTTCTTCAAAAGTTCTGGGATCTCAAGGTTGTGCACGTTGATATATCTTTCCACCTTGATCATTTGGTCAAAGATAGATATACACCCTTAAGAATTATTCCCACCTGCTAATTCAAAGGGTTCAGACTCCAGTCATATGTCTTCAAGCATGGTACCTCCACATGGTGAATATTATTTGTCTGATGGTATACACATATGTTTAGTGGATAATGTTGTGTTATCAACATCAACCATGTCTACATTGAACTTTATAATGTTGTGCATCCTTAATGTGGTTGATTCAGGCTTGGAAATCCTTCTTACTGTGAATGAAAATGTAGTTTGCACCATGGCCCCATCTCCCCATTGCTTAACAAAAATCATCCAAGGTAGAAATGCTGCAATCACAAAGTATGTTATCCATCCAATGTTGGAAGTTCTCTTCGAACACACCATTCATTCTCAAATTGTTGTTATAACTTTATTTACCAATTTTTATAGGTGTATCCTTATATGGGATTGATATCATCATAAGTATTGAGAAAATCTATGTTTTCACATTATTTACTCATTGGATAGACCTAAATTTTATCTACCATAACCATTCCCAGGTGCACTCTTCACAAGTACAGACCACATCTTATCTTCCAGATTTCATGTTACCTCGATCTCAAATAATGAAACTCATACTTTACAAGACTCCCAACTCTAAATCTGATCTTTGTTTATCTCAAGGTCACAATTTATCCTTGGCTTCATAATACTTTTTCCATCTATGAACAAATCATGTTATATTGTGTCTTATATGGGCATCTTATGCGTGATTGCGTGTCAAAAAAAATTATTTACCTCTTTCCAATGTCAGAGGATCCCAGTTGTACTGAAATCAACACTATGTGTGGCCACTCTCATACCTGGATCCTTTATTATTTTCACAATACTAAATTAGTGGCTTCTTCATTGATATTGGAACTTGGTTGTATCTCTTCAACCATCTGCATTACATCATTCCAAATATAAGAATCTTCCAATACATTGCACAAACCCAAGTAACCCTCCAATCAACTATGCATCAACCACATTATCCTTCTTACAATCTTTATGCACTTGTAACATCTAGCCACTAGTATAAGTGCAATGTTTTCAAATAACAATTCATACAATTGTAATACATGCTCTTATTGATGAACCTTGTCATCAAGACAATTTCCTTCCACACAGTTCTTTTCTTTGTCTTCATTTTGTATTTCTAATATCATCTCATGACACCATCAATCTATTTTTACGTTGTGTGATTTAGTCACTTTCCTTACTTTTTCAACTACGAGGCCCATGGTTTCCCTACTATTACCTCTTATGGGGCTATTAATTTCAAAAAACCAATCTTCAAGTGACTCATAAATAGTTCTTTTTGTTCTTTGGTGACTCTCTTTGGTGCCATTGTCGTTTTCAAACTGGTAAAATTATTTCAACATGCAAAATTGTGTGCCCTAGGTGCTGAAAATCCACACCTACTTGCTCAACTTGTCCTTCGATGTTGAAATAGAAGTTTTTTCTCAATCCCTAAACTTGTCTTACTTTTTTATGCCCTAGCTTCTCGTGCCCTAATTAAACTACTTCTTTCACCTGTGCCATATAACCTTATCTTGTCTTTTCTTCAACCCCTTCACCTAGCTTCTTCCACTTCTACAAGGAGTCTATGATCCAAGGTTTCATACTGTATGATCATCTCTTTTCTTCATGTTCACCTTCTCTTTCTAGTTTGTTTTCACACTTCACACTTTTCCCAATTGAGCTCTCTATTGTACAAGTTCTTCAAAGCAAGGTAAGAATGACTTTTTTCGCACCCCTATTTATAGATTTTCCAATTTCCAACTGCATTAATTACACTCACCTACCACTGGTTTTTAGCTTTAAATAATTTTTTACTTTTTCACTTTTTCATTTTCTTCTCCCATGCATGGTAGTCTTAACCTTTTGGTGCACCACTACTTCCTAGGATGTTACAGGAACCTCTTGCACACATCTTCTACTGTGCACACACATTCTTCCTCTATGCCACTTTCCAAGTAGTCTACCTTTTTTGCTTCCTCCCTCACATTACACTATGGGCTCTTCATTCATGTGGTTTTGTATGAGAAATTTCATCATCTAATCTAAGTTCATTGCACCTTCCATCTTTAATCACCTTCACACCTTATCCAACTAATCAAACAATTTCATTTCTTCTATGCACTACCAAGATTTATTCCACATCACCATTAAAATCACTCCTTCATCACACTTCATTCATCAGCCCTCCTACCAAGTATAATTTATGTGTCATTACATGCATCTATCTTCTTCACCCCACACTAAAATTATGTGCGGTCCTCTATGCATCAGTCTAATATAGAGTAATCATCTCCTGTGTGTGAACACACTTATTACAATAAAACAAAGAAAAAACAAAATAGAAAAGGAGATTTAATCTAAATGGAAATATTGCCTTATTACAAACACATAAGAATATTATTTATAGTAGGGATTCATCCTACTCCCATTGAAGTAACCAGGAAACATAGTGTCATCCAATGCTTGTAATTGACATGTGCCTGATTCCAATATCTTGGTTACTTTAAATGGTCCCAACCAATGCACTTTGAGGTTCCTAGGATGGTGCACAAACTTGGAGTCATACAAAAGCACAATCTTCTCCTACTAAAAATACTTATTCTTAATATGCCTATCATGTCAAGCCTTTTGTCTATATTTCTTTGTCTTTGAATCCATCTTGTAATGACACATGCCACTTCATCCAATTGCATCAGTTTATCAATGCACTCATTGTACTACTTTTCATCATCCAAGTCCTCATGTGCATGCAAATATACAGGGAGGGTAACATGAATTCCATGAGAAAAACTACTTTTGCACCAAACACCAATTGAAAAGGTGTGGCCTTATTCAACCTCTTGTATGTAGTTCTATATGCCCATAACACAATTGATACCTTGTCATCCCAATATTTTCTTCCTACATCACATATATTTGTCAATGTTTGTCCCATAATCTTATTGAAAGCCTTTACATTACCATTAGCTTGTGGGCTATACGAGGCAGTCTTGTGATGAGCTACCATGAAATATACCAACAATATTCTAATTGTCTCATGCAATAAATGAGTTCCCCTATCACTAGTAAGGCTTAATGGACAACCATACCTACTAATGATGTTTTCCCATAAAAATCTTGTTGTTGTAGTTGTAGTGCAATCCTTTGTAGGTGCGACCTCTACCCACCTTTCAAGTAATATGTGCATGTAATGATGTAACACATGCATATCTCCATGTAACTAGTGTAATTGGGCCAAAAAGTCAATTGTCCACTTCTCAAAAGGTTCTGCGCTTTTATAGGTTGTACATGGCATTTCATCTTGGTTTCCTAGTTTTATTATCCTTTGACAATGATCACATGCTTTGAAAATGCCTTGGTATCCTTATAGAGTGTCTCCCACCATAATCCAGCAAGTAATATCTTGTGCACATTTGCTTCACCTACATAGTGACCTCCAACTATTCCTTCATGCACTTCTTCCATTATGGCTTCACATTCATGCTCCAACACACACTGTGTAAGACTTCATCTCTACCCATCTTGTATAAATCTCCTCCAATTAGCTGGTAGGGCACCATGTGAATCACTAGTTGCTTCTTCTCTAAGGTCTTCATACCTTCAGGTGCAACCCCTGTGCGCAAGAATACTGTAATGTCTTCTAAGTCAGCTGGTGCACATGTGGTGTAGTCTAAATAATTAAACATCTGACATAGTGTCCTCTATGATTTGCACATCCTCACTAAAGTTAATTCTTGAAAAATGATTTGGTCCCAAATTTCTCTTGTCAGGATTCACTATAATTGGGAAATTAAATTCTTTGAACAAAAGGATCCAACGAAAAATGCACCCTTGCAAAACTGGGTTTTTAACTAGATATTTAAGTGTCATGTGATCAGTGTATAATATAAACGGTTTTGCTAGTAGATATTGTCTAAACTTGTGAAGCACATACACCATTGACAACTTTTGAACTCTGTAGTTGTATAATTCTATTCAGCTAGCATCAACTTCCTACTTGAAAAAAATAGGATGATCTAAATTACCTTCCCTAGGCTATGCTAAAACTATCTAATGGTTGTACCAGAGGCATCCACATGAACATGAAACAACTTGTTCTAATATGGGAAGTGTAAGATAGGCATGTTGGTTAGCTTCTCCTTTAAAGTTTCAAATGCTAGTTGTTGCAGCGTCACCCCAATAGAATTTTCCCTTTCCCTTTTAACAATTCTTCAATTGGTGTGAAAATATTTGCATACCCCTTGATAAATTTATGGTAATAACCAGTATGTCCAAGGAATCCATGCACTTCACTCTGATTAGTTGGCTCCTCTAACCCCAAGATGACTGCAATTTTGGTTAGGTCTACCAACAATCCTTCCTTACATATAATGTGTCCAAGAAAAGTACCAAATGGTGTTACAAAGATACACTTCTTAATGTTTAAGGATATGCTAAGTTGCCTGCATATTTCTCAAACATCAACCTCAAACAATCACAATGGTCCTTAACTAAGGCCATACACCTATCCAATCATCCAAGTAAACCTAAAGAAATTTATGAATGAAATCTTGAAATGCTTGTAAAACAATGCATGAGAACACTATTGGCGCATTCTTTAGTCCAAAGGGCATAACCGTGTAAGAAAATCATCCCCATTTAGTTACAAAAGTGGTATTTTCCTGGTCTTTGCAAACGATCCTTACTTAATGATAACCTTAAAATCCATCTGTAAAAGAATAGATCTCACACCCTACAACACCTTCTAGGATCTCCTCAGTAAATGGTGTGGGAAAAGGATCAATGACACATGAAGCATTCAAAACTCTATAGTCAACACAAATCCTTATCTTGACATCCTTTTTAATGTTGATAACCATCGATCTTATCCATTTTGACTCTTCAATGGGCTCAATAATACTTGAATTCAACCTTCTATCAATTTTATCTTTCACCTTGATGCGCAAATTAGGATTCATCTGGTAAGGCCTCTTCCAAACCATTCGTGTGCCATCTTTGAGTTTGATTTTCATTTCTCCTAATGATGATGCATGCCCTTTAACTCATGATATCTTATAGGAAATATATATCTTGAAAGTCATGCAATAGCTCAATTATTTTTGTAACTTATGGTTCAGACCAATAGTCACTAATTATCGCCTCCTTTGGCATGTCTTCCATTCTAATGTTTACTTTCTTAGTCTTCAATGATACATGATAGGTTTTCATGTTTATCATCTGCATAGTCCAATACCTCACACATACCCTCTATGTGTGTTATATCCCCAATCTTATACTTCTTCATCATCTATGAAATAGACAAGATTTCCTTTCTCCTTTTCTTTCCAAGCATGTCCCAACAGGGTTTCCTCATGATTCCACCATGTCTGTCATGCACTTCAGTATCAACTCACTAAATAACTTGAGTCATAATTCTTCAACCTTTACGTTATCCCCCAATGTAATATGCTTCATAATCTACAGATCTTCATGAACTAGTGATTTATTAGAAAAGTAATCAAAAGTATGGGTGATACCTAAAGTAAGCTTGCACACAATTTGTTATTCTCCTACTTCAGCTCAAGTATGTACATACCAGGACATGTGCACAACCATGAAAAGTAGAATATAAAATTATGTACCCATAAAGATGGTGGTAGAGTGTCATCCTTTCCATGTCATCCAATTCCTTCTTGCAATTATGAACATGTACCATGGGAGAAGTCTTCCCATCATAATCTTGTATTGCTGAAGGGATATTACTCCTGGAAAACCTTGTCAAGAAATTTCCACTCTTATCTCATGCAACCAAGTAAGTTATCTCTATGTCTAGCCCACCAACATGTTGTTGTGCCATGTAATGTGTATACCATAATCATATTTCTTCTATCCCCCTCATTGTGCCATTGTTCTTCCATCACGTGCGCAAGAATGATTTTGGATTTTCCTCTCCAGTATACTTCAAAAAATTGACCTTTCCTAACCACTTGACTGGTCATGGTAATCACCCTTGTCACTCTTCCTTAAACCTCATGATTGACCAACCATTTCATAAGTACCATGAGCCCAATTATCATAAGCCACACTAAGTAGTATCACTTATGGATTACACGAATTCCCATTGAAGAACACCCTCCTTTGATGGCTCCACATTCTTGTGAGTCAAACACCATATGCACGTAGATTGTGTTAAGATATTATTCATTGATGGGTATAGGTAAGGTGCAAATATTTGTGTCATCCATTAGTATCACAACGCACTTCATCCTTATTCTCAAAACTCACATAACACTTTTTAAAGAGATAGTTTATTACATTGTTGGCATAACACTAAGGATGACCTAGTAGCAAGGAGGGATTGATCTTCTAATTCTGTGAGCTCTAGACCTCAAAGTCACCCTTGAAATTGTCCCTTAAATGGTGATAGAAATCATCCTTCAAATACCCCAATGGGAATAGCCCTTGTCTTATTATCCATGTATAACACATTTGAGGATAACTGCAATGAGGACCTTCCCATCTTGGTTCCAAGCATCAAGTGTGCGATTGAACATTCACTCATTGTAAATTAATTTAAAAAGTATTCATGATGTACATTAATTCCATGATTAATTAGATAAAGCCAATGTGATTTATTTAATCCAATCAGGGGAATCAACTAACTCAGTGTGTAATATCATAGTATATATCATTCTTTCTAATGAAAGAGATGGTTTTGTTATGCTTGCCTTAGTATTTGAGATTAATGTATTGGAACATGAAAGATTGTTTCCTCTCTAAAGAATATTTCACTTCACTTGTATTATCACATGTATCATGCATAATGACCAAGCATCATATAAAATTTGGTGACATACAGATACAAATTTAAGGAATAAAAAAGTTTTTTGTAATTTCAAGAATAATAAATACCACTAAATGTATTCCTAGTGCAATTAATAATCATGTAAGGTCAACAAGATATCGAGTGACACTGATCATGAGACAAGTCACATACACCAACACCCCCCTTCATTGAAGCTAGGGTAGAGGCCATCAAAAATTCAGAAAAGAAAGAGAACTTCCGTAGATAACTAAAAAAGATGTGTCAATGGGGCCCAGAAACTAAAGGCCTGATAAGCTACTCATTTAAAAACAACAATCTCTCTAGAAAAGAAGAAGAGGAGAAAATGGGTCCCAACAACTAGGCCTAATAAGGTACCCATGTACAATAAGGATCTCAAGTAATGGAGGAAAAACCCCTAAGGGAAAACATCCACTTACAAGAGATAAAAGGCCCCTAAACAACCTAAGAAATATGCGTCAATATGGGTCCTGCCAACTAAAGGCCTGATGAAGGTACCCATGTAGAAACAAAATCTCTCTAGAAGGGAATAAGAAGAGGAGAAGAGGAGTAGAACACCCAAAGAAGATGGGAAGATGCAACAAAACTCACCCCAAGAAGATACCGCAAGTAAAGATACTTCACTTCAGTGAAGGGCTTGGTGAAAATGTCTGCAATCATATCAAAAGTCTGACAGTACTACAAATCAATGATGTTGTCATGAATCAACTCCTAAATTAAGTGCATATGTATCTTGATGTGCTTTGTCATCCAATTATGATGCACTAGTATTTCGAAAAATTGAGATGGTGCTCATGTTGTCACAATAGATGATCGTAGGCCACCAATAGTGAATAGTAAACTCTTTCAAGATACCTTCTAACTAAATGACTTCCATGTGGCAGTGTTGAACTAATCCTCTATACTCTTCCTTTGTAGAAGATATAACAATTACATATTGCTTCTTACTAAACTTACTAATAGGACCCAATCTAAGAGAGAAAATTGTATAACCTGAGGTAGATTTATGATGATCTAGATTACCGACCCAATCAGAGTCAATATATTCCATCTAAGTCAATATGTATTCCTCCTAGATAGTGAATGCCATCCATATAAGTGCCATGAAAATAGTGAAGGATTCTCTTCATTTATTTCCAATATAACTCATGTGGGTCCTACATGAATGTGGACATGATCCCAACAACATACGATAGATCTGGATGAGTGTGAGTAAGGTAAATCAAGCTCCCCACCAACTTTCAATAAAGGGTACCATCAACCAAGGGAGTAGAGCAATCAGAAACCAACTTAACCCTCGAAAGGAAAGGAGTAGGAGAAGACTTACAATCAGACATATGAAACTGAGAAAGTAAATAAAGGGAGTACTTAGGATGAGAAATTATAATTCCTGAGTCATATTGTGAAATCTAAATCCCAAGAAAGTAATGAAGAAATCCTAAGTCAGTCATATAAAACTTGTTGGCCAAGGTGATCTTCACATAATCAATGATAGAGGAAAGTTTCTGTGATCAACAAGTCATCAACATAGAGAACAAGAATGAGTATGAAGTCATTTTGCTATAGAATATAAACATTTGGATCAAAGTGACACCTAGTGAACCCTGATGTAAGTAAAAAGAGTCCATCTTGGCATACCAAGCCCGAGGGGCTTGTTTAAGGCCATAGAGATACTTCTTTAACTTATAAATGAGGGAGGGATCATGGACATAACCTTGAGGTTGTTCCATGTAGATCTCTTCCTCTAGGTCCCCATGAAGGAAGGCACTCTTAACATCCATCTGATGGACTTCCCATCTATTTGTCATAGCAACAATGGAAAGGGTCAGTTTAATAGAAGTCATCTTCACAACTAAAGAAAAGGTTTCTAAGTAATCAACCCCATCTATTTGGGGGAATCCCTTATTTACTATTCACGCTTTAAAATTATCAAAATCACCATCTGCACCATACTTTTTTCAGAAAACCCACTTACACCGAAATGATTTTTCTTAATTTTGGAAGAGGGGTGAGATTCCAAGTATCAGTCTTCATTAGTGAGTAATACTCCTCATCCATGGAAGGATCCCACTCAGGAATACCATAAGCCTCTGGGAAAAACTAAGGGTTAGAAGTGAAGGCAAAGAAGTGAAGTCCAAAAAACCCTGAGTGAGTTTGTCTCTTATCCAAAGGATCTCCCATCCACTCTCGAACACTCTGCAAAGTTTTCCTAGCCAAACGAGGACTAGGAGGATCAACCTCAAGTCAGAAGATTCATCACTCGAGTGAGAAGGAACAAGGTTCCAATTAACACTACCATCAGAATCAAAATACTCTAAAGCATGAGGGTCAAGAGGTGTAAGAAGATCAAGAGGAGAGGAGCATGATCAACAACATCATCATCCAAAGAGTCAGATTCAGAATCAGAGAGCATAAGGACCTTTGAGGGTAGAGAAGTAGAAGTCAAAGAAGACTCATAAAATTTCACACTTCTCTCTATATAAATGTCATGAGTAGTAGGATTCAAAAATCAATATCCCTTCACGCCATTAGGATACCCTATAAAATATACAAGGTTTGGACGTGTGGTTCCAAAGCCTTATGTTTCTTTTTGGGAATCTGGGCCATATCCTTGGATCCAAAGACTTGAAAGTTCTCAACATCAGGCTTGCATCCAAACTAGGCTTTCAAGAGTGGCATCCCTCTTACTTCCTTATGTGGAACATGCTTTTGAATATAACAAGAAAAATTCATGACTTTAGTCCAATACTATAGAGGAAGGGACTTCAAGTGAACCATACAAGTGACCATCTACTTAATAATTCAATTTTTTCTTTCCGTAAATCCATTTTGCAAAGAGTTGTAAGCAAGTGTACGCTACAAAGAAATCCATTTAGAAGTACCAGAAATCCATTGAACCTACTATTGCTCACATACTCACCTCCATTATTAGTTCGAAGAACCTTGATATCCTATTCTACTTGTTTCTTAGCAAGAGCCTTAAAGTCCTAAAAGTGATAAAAAAAAATTTAGACTGAAGCTTAAGAAAATACACCCAATTGTAACATGAAAAGTCATAAATGAAGGTTAGTATATAAAGAGATCTAGTAAATGAAGGAGATGGGAAAGGTCCAAATATGTCACTATGAACAAGATCCAAAATACAAGTAGCTCTCCAGGATTTTCCTTTGTCAAAAATCTCACAAATACCCTTATAAAATATGTAGGGTAACCCATTGACCATTTCATTTTGGCTCAATTGTTCAAGGTAGCACTAACTTTAGATGTCTGAAATGACTCATGCCATAGCTTACTAACCTCATATGCCATGAGTGAGACAAGGAAGCGGGCATCATAATCAGAAGTAAAGTGGGAAAATGACATACAACCGTGAACGGTGATCCACCTTTCCCTTGGCAACCAATGTAGTGTCATCATTGAAGCTCACGAATAATCACCGAGTTAGGACCAAATTCCACTCGCATTCCTTCACCAAGGTGAGTAATTTGGTAAACCGATAGGAGATTGGCAAAGAGATCAAGAACACTCAACACTTGGTTGAATGTTCGCCCATCCATCTTCTACCGATCCTACTACTAGAAACTAACATATGTCGTGTCATTACCCATCATTAGTTGGGACATACCACAAGGCTCGATGCTGGAGAACTCAACAAGCGAAGAAGCCATGTGGTGTGAGGCACCAGACTATCTATAATACTGCATCGATGAAGGAGCACATTTGGCTACAAGTGGCCTTTCCTTTCTTCTTATCAGATTTAGAACCTTATTGCAATAGAAGACTCATTCCCTGGTCAAAGTCATTTTGTTTAGATAGACTCCGAAACACCTATTTGATTTTTCTCAAGTAAATGAGTAAGGTGACTCAATTTGTTTTCTCATACACGTATGCCGATCATGACCAGGCTTCTTGTAATAGGAACATAAATACTTGTCTTTTTGTGCTCTAGGCTCAGAAATTGAAGTGTTCGTGTTAATTTCTAGTCTTTGGTCTTGGTTTCCTTCTAGATGGATTAGAATGCTTTTTTTTTGTTTCTTCTTGGTTCTAGTCTTTTTTGTGCCTTACTAGTACTCCGTCTACAAGGGGCGGGGGGGGGGGGGGGGGGGGGGGGGGGGGGGGGGGGGGGGGGGGGGGGGGGGGGGGGGGGGGGGGGGGGGCATGCTGGGGGGGGGGGGGGGGGGGGGGGGGGGGGGGGGGGGGGGGGGGGGTGGGGGGGGGGGGGGGGGGGGGGGGGGGGGGGGGGGGGGGGGGGGGGGGGGGGGGGGGGGGGGGGGTGGGGGGGGGGGGGGGGGGGGGGGGGGGGGGGGGGGGGGGGGGGGCATAAGGGGGGGGGGGGGGGGGGGGGGGGGGGGGGGGGGGGGGGGGGGGGGGGGGGGGGGGGGGGGGGGGGGGGGGGGGGGGGGGGGGGGGGGGGGGGGGGGGGGGGGGGGGGGGGGGGGGGGGGGGGGTTGGGGGGGGGGGGGGGGGGGGGGGGGGGGGGGGGGGGGGGGGGGGGGGGGGGGGGGGGGGGGGGGGGGGGGGGGGGGGGGCTGGGGGGGGGGGGGGGGGGGGGGGGGGGGGGGGGGGGGGGGGGGGGGGGGGGGGGGGGGGGGGGGGGGGGGGGGGGGGGGGGGGGGGGGGGGGGGGGGGGGGGGGGGGGGGGGGGGGGGGGGGGGGGGGGGGGGGGGGGGGGGGGGGGGGGGGGGGGGGGGGGGGGGGGGGGGGTGGGGGGGGGGGGGGGGGGGGGGGGGGGGGGACCTAGGGGGGGGGGGGGGGGGGGGGGGGGGGGGGGGGGGGGGGGGGGGGGGGGGGGGGGGGGGTGGGGGGGGGGGGGGGGGGGGGGGGGGGGGGGGGGGGGGGGGGGGGGGGGGGGGGGGGGGGGGGGGGGGGGGGGGGGGGGGGGGGGGGGGGGGGGGGGGGGGGGGGGGGGGGGGGGGGGGGGGGGGGGGGGGGGGGGGGGGGGGGGGGGGGGGGGGGGGGGGGGGGGGGGGGGGGGGGGGGGGGGGTGGGGGGGGGGGGGGGGGGGGGGGGGGGGGGGGGGGGGGGGGGGGGGGGGCATGGGGGGGGGGGGGGGGGGGGGGGGGGGGGGGGGGGGGGGGGGGGGGGGGGGGGGGGGGGGGCCTTTCCTTTCTTCTTATGAAATTTATAATCTCTTGCAGTGGAAAACTCGACTTTCAGAGCATTTTATTTGATAGACTCAGGAACACCTATATTATTTTTTCTCAAGTAAACGAGTAAGGTAATCAATTTGTTTTCTCCTACAATGACTGTCTGTTCATAACCAATATTCTTGCAATAGGAACATTTACACTTTTCTTTCTTCACTTTAGGCTTCAAAAGTCTAAGTCATTCGTGTTATGGTTTGGTTCTGGCTTGGTTGGTCTTGGTTTCATTCTTAGGTTGGTACCTTATCGTATTTCTTCTTTTCAGTCTTCTTTTCCTTACCAGTACTAGCTATAAGGGCATGTGACTTGGACTTGAGAGACCCCATTTGAATGAGTTTGTCATGTTCTCGAAATGAGTTGGAACAAAAAAAATTCAAAGGAGGGCATATTCCAAGCACTTCCCAAGAGCAGGATTTTTATAGCGTGAAAAAGTTGACATGAAGACAGAATTATTCAGAGACCTAACTTAAAGACAATCGACAAGATCAACTGGGAATATTTCTTCTCACTTGACATTAATTTAACAACAATCTAGTGTGGATGAAATTTAGAGAAGAATTTTAATCCTAGGTTAGGTTTTCAAAGTCACTAGGATTTAATCCTAGTAGTTCAGTTTTCTAACTCATGCGAACTCTCATGTCATCTTGTTGTTTCAAACATTATCCATCTAATGTTTTCCACGTAGAATTAGGTGTTTCAGATGACTCAATGTGGATTAACAAGTCAGGAGAAATATACATGCAAAGTAGACCCAATGCTTCGCCACTATGGTTCAACCACTTAGATTATTTAGGCTCATTGTTCACGTTTAGTCTCAGATCCCATGGTAATGTGAAATAACCCTTTTCCCCCTTAGTTTCAATACCATTTACAATCTCCATTCACATAGAATTTTAATGACATAAGAAAAGGAATTTAAAGTGCATCCATAGTTTTTAGAGAGAGAAAGAAGGAATGCAGAAAATGAAAAACAAGCAACATAACCACCCAAGACAATATTATAACCAACCTGCTTTTGGCTTACTTTATAGTTTAGTGCTGTTGGATACAATCTGGGGTGCAACGTGTGTCATCATGATACATGGTTGGTCACTCACCTTGCAATCATTGTAATAATGTGTAAGAGAGAAGACCACAATAATTTTTCATGGAACGCTACAAATCAACACCGTAAACAAGCACAACAAGCTAAAAAAACAAGGAAAGGGACGAAATCAAGTCATGTTGTGAGAAAAAGGGTCTCATGTCACAGTAGAAACCCCCATACTGCAAGACTATGGTGGACACATGCTCACTAGTCTGTAAGAACAAAAAAGAGGTGTTTCAATGCAAAAAAGTAGGCTCAAAACGAGTCTCAGGGACCTCCAGGACGCCGAAAACATCTCCCAAAAAGCAAAAATTAATGCTAGGAATGGTGCACTGCACACTGTCAACACATGAGCAATAGAAAAAATTGTCAAATAATGTATTGAAAAAAAACCACTAATTATATAAATCTATGTTAGTGCCACCATTTAGAGATTAATACACACTAATCTGATAAAATAAAATCCCACCTTTAATAATTAATTACATCCCAAAGTGATTTACAATCCTAACTAAGAGCTCGATTTAACCACCCCTTTAGATGCCTAAAAAAAGCTCCTAAGCAATTGAAATTAATTAATTACCTTTTAAAATATTAAATCATCCCTATCGTCACTTTAAAATCTAACTAAGGAATAGCTCAAAACTTTAAAATAAAAAATAGTTATTAAACTTGTAATAAGACCTATTATCCTAATATTAAAAATAACACCCACCGTATGAATAAATAAGCCCCACCTATTAACAAAGAACCAGACTCTAAGTAACTCCACCCACTTCAAAAAATAAACACTCCACCTTAAATTACAAGTCCTGACCAGGTGTTATTAATTTATCAAGCAAGAGAAAAAAAAGGAAATGTCGGTAAATAGCTGACCCATGGGAGAAGCTTAAGGAACCCACTTTAGATATTTCTCAACGGAAGGAAAATCCAAAAAAATTATGTGAGGATAACGGGTTTGCAACAAAGGTTAGGAGCTCACGAGAATGAAGCTCCACGTGAGCAGCGAAACATCACTCGCGAAGACAATGTGGCCTATAGCAGGGATAATGCATTGACCGATACGACCACGGAAAGATCGGGCAACTGGGACGGCCATTAGAACGCAGGTCTGCATGAAAGGAGAGCAAAAAGAGTAGATCGAACGTTTCAGTGGGTCAGGAAGGAGTGCTTGGAAGGACACATAACACGCTTGGTCGAAGGAATGATCTCAGCTTGGGGGGCTCACTCGTAGGATAAAGATGGGTCTAAAAACAATGGCCACCATGCTGAGATAGTAGAAAACATACCCGGATGACCAACCAGGGCAGGTAAGAGTAGCATTAGCCAAGGCCAAACAGATATTGCATGCCAACTAGGGTTAACCCATCTTTAAGCAAAAATAACATGACAAAGCAAATGCAGCAAGGAGATGGCTAGGAGAGTCTAAAAAAAATAATTTAAAACAACAAATCACTTGAATTTTAAAAGCTCAATGGCAGAGGAAAAACCACCCAATTTATTATCCAAAACAATTCACTCACGTTTCAAACAAATTGGCCTGACCCAGATATCAAATAAAAAGAGCTCATTCAGCTTTTAAAGAAAACTATGATTTAACAAAATAGAAGAATCCTACCTCTAAATTTAGCAATTCCTCCAACATTTGGCCGTAACTAGCTAAGGGATGGCTTCCAAAAATCGTAACACAACTAGCTCTGAATACCATTTCAGATTGTTGTAATGAGGATCAATGCTAGAATCCTTCGTGCACATTGAAGATAGGTTGCACTTCCAATGGAGATGCGAATGCTTCACATAATTAGCAAGGAAAACGAGTCACAAGGGAAAATCAAGTACATAAATACGCATATGGAGTGTTTGACATGCTCATAAATAATAATGAAGAGGTACATATAGGAGTGTTATATAACTCTTGTGCATGAAATGTTTACACAAACCTAACTAAACTTGATGACCTATTATCACTAAGTGAGATGACTTACCACATGATGTGGACAAGATATCGAGTTTCGATAAGACAATTCATATACACCAAAAAAAATTGTGGTAACTTTGTATTCCTCATGTGTGTTTGCTCCTTCAGACATTGTTTTTCTCCTTGGAGTTCCTTGATGATTCCCATAATATCTTGATATGCTTCCTTCTATTGAATGACATCTGGATACTTTGTATGAATAACCTCATATCTTATGATGAGTGATCTTACTTTTCCTTTCTCTCACGTGTGCTGACTCTACAAGCGTAGTGACTAATAATGACCGAGGTTCTGTTACAAATAACTTTTCAGAAATCCATTTCCCTTTATTAGCACGTTCAACCTTAATCATGGATGTTTCCTTATCTTTCTTATTATTTTTGCACATGTGGGCATACAAATCCAGACAATCCTCAACTTTTTGCACCTTTCCACAATATGCGCAAGCATGATTCTTTGGACACTCGTGCTGATAGTGATCAGGCAACGCACAAGTGTAACATGTTCCTTGTGTAAACCTTCCTCAGCCACCATAACCTATGCCTCAATATCCACTTCTAAAGCCTCTATTACCCTTTTTGTGCCTTTCCTTATTCTGTCCCTCTTGCACCTACAAGCTACTCTCTACACTGGTCTAGGAAAACCCTATTTCATAAGACTCATAAATATGATCAATTAGATGATAATTGACAATGTAATGAGTATGCAAATGACATATTTTATGATACAAAGACATGTTATTTTATGTAGTGGGCTACAAAATTGGACAATTACAAACATAATGGTTCTTGTGATAAATTTTGCAAGCTGTCAATAGTAAACGCACACTCCTGCACGGATAGTTATCCTTTGAGTGCCCCTCTACCTCACAATTAGTGCACCATAATCCAATACATGTCTCATGATCTGAATTGGAAGATAAATTTTCCAATTGAGTATTCATTGTTGTAATATGGGCATCAAGAAATGGACTTACCCCCGTGTCTATGCTCCTAACCATTTTGGCATGCAATATTAATTCCAACACATTGTATAGGTTAGTAAATGTCCTATGTGAGAGCGCCGCCCTTTGGAAAGGTATGAGTAATCCTCCTAAAAACCACTATGCATGTTGACTCATACGGATGTCATAGGAAAACTTGTACAACAAGGTCTTGAAACTTGCATCATACTCTAACACTCTTAAACAAACCCTCCTTAATGTCCTTCAGCGTGTTAATGCTCTGCTGCTCAAATTTAGGTATGTGGAATTAAGCCACGAAGGTGGTGTGCAACACATCATAGTCTACTACTATCTGGTGTGGATAATAATTTTTATACCAACTATATGTGTGGTCCTAAAGTGTTGTTGCAAACTGATTATCCTTCCTATTTGGGGCCGTTATTCCTTTGAGCCTCTATAAATGTTCACACTTGTGTACATACTTGGTTGTATCTTCTACACCTCTATATTCTAGAAAATGAAGGGAAATATCAAAAAATATCTTAGGGGGTAGCTTATGTGGCTGATAAGGTTGTTGTAATCCTTTTCTTGGAGTAGGACCAGATCCTGAACCTTAACCTCCACTTGGATTTCCTCTACGTGGTAGAGGACCTGAGCCTCTCGAGCCTCTTGTCGTAACTTAATGGCCTGTATAATTACCACCTTGCATCCCCGTAGTAGTGCTAAAATACACACCAAAATTTTTTCCAACTACTCCACCTACGGGTGTACCTCTAATGGGTAGCGCGCCACTGCTTTGTCTCAAAGTTGCACCTACCACATTACTTCCAAAAAAAGTCTGTAAAAACATGAGAGCCTATTGAGCTGCCATATGTGTTGCCTTTATCTGTTGTGCCTCTTATGGTGATTAAAAAACGTGCCTATTTATGTCTCTAATCCAACATGGTGATCCTTGATTACCTTCCTACTCATTTTCACTGTCATGATCGATCTATTACAACAACTTCTGAATTCCAAGCACCATAGTGCAACGGATAGGTGTTTAGGAGTTAGGCTATATGTGTGCCAATGGTTCTTATTCTTTCCTCATACTCACTCTCATCATATGTCGAAGGGTTCCTTATGTTTTACACTTCCCTAATACTAGAAGGACATGATCTTCCAGTCTATCTCCTTTTACAATGTTCCTATCACTACCACCCTACATCATTCCTCTGAGTCGCATTGCCTCTTAAAGTAACCTATCTCATGCATATCATTATACCCATGCAGTAAATCTCTATCCTCTGTCTCACTCCTTCAACTTGGACGAGTTTCATACTTCACTAAACCTACTTCCTTCCCCTACGTGAGGTCAAGATTTTTATATCCTACCATAGGTAAGTTCTTCATCCCCAAATCAGGATCATCAAGATATCGCATATCTAACTAGAATTGTGCATTATTATGATCCTCTATGGTTTGCATAGGAACAAGTATGTAAAAATTGTCATATTCCAAAGTATGATTTTTCATGGAACACCTTCTCACCAATGAGTATATAGACATGCATCCATGGTTCATCCCAATTATGATAGTGTCTTGGTACTTATCATAGTCTCTAAGACTTGTTTCTTTCTTCAGCTAACCAAGCACCCTTGTTCTACACGTAAACTGATAGAAATTCATACAACTCTATTGGGAAGAGAAACTAAAAAACCATCCTCATACAATGAGTCATATAAATTTTATTTCACCCATTTGTGTGCAAACTAAAATCTCGTCTAGTGTTGTATCTGTGAGAAAATTCATCCTGGTTTTCATCTGCCCAATGGTCAGTATTATCTAGTGATAATCTAAAATGCCATATGCACACCACATCCTGCTAATGCAGTAGGATGAAAAGAGGTACTCGACAAAATGATACTCAAATTTTGGACTCTCCTTTAGCCAAAAATTCACAAGGTTGGGAACATTGGTACTTCACCTAGATATATTTCTAAATGCATTCAAATGAAGTGCACACAACCTTCTGAGTTGCTCCTTCAGTTAAAATTTTCAAGACATGCTGTTAGCATATCTTAATCATTATATCATGAATCAAGATAACAACATAATGTAACTATAAGCAAAGATACCACATATAATAAGGAAACTAATCAACACAAATAATTGAAAACAATAATTGGATTCCCATTACATCACTTCCATCACTAATAATCATGACAATCCATACTCAATTGTCTATCATAATCATAATCCAATCTATTATAGAACTTACATATTGCATTCATGTGCATATACATTATTCATCTCCAACACTGTGCACCTTTCTCACACATCTCACCCTTAGCACACTTAACACACTTGTCTCATAACATGGATTGTGACTCCTATTTATATACAGTGGGGACTTTCCCTTCAACTTTTTTATTTTTTTTATTTCTCACAATAGATGTCCGATAATTATAGTCTACATGGTTTTTTACAAATTTGCTTTAACTCTAGATTAAGCTATAAATAGATCTTCCTCATCCATGATTTAATTATATAAATGGATATGTTCACATGCATGTTCTTCTAGATTATGTTACATATTCTTTTCCTTGAGGTTGATTCCTTATCTATTTCCATACATTCCTTGCATACTATGCCATCTTCTAATTTTTTTTCTATTTTTAGCCTTCACTTGGAAATCAGCTAAGTACTGAAACCCCTCTGCTATGTGCTGAACCTTTGCATTGTTAGACTCGGGCTCCTTTTGTGTGTACACTTCACTTCACTGCACATGTCATTTACTTTTGGTAACCTCCGTGCACCATCATACCTCATGATTTTCCTTCCGTACACATGGCTAGTACTTAGCCATTTCTGCTGCCAACAACAACTTAGTATAAAGTATGAAGAAATTTTTCCTAAGAAACTAGGCAATGGACAACCCTTGAGCTTCATGGTGCTTGACCTTATGGAACCTAAATCAATTATTATATGATTTTGGTTGATATTTTATATTTCAAGATGCTTCTAAAAGGGTAGATTCCTCTCATGACCCACCAAAATGCAGACGAGGAGGTTATACAAGTTGTTGATCATGAGTGACCTATTATAGTGGTCTAAAACGAGATAATCATGACTAATGAAGGAAAAGGGCCACTTACACTTTATCTATTCCTCTTGATCTCACCATCAGACCTTGATCTTTCACAGAGTTACCTTTAAGGAAAAATATATCTCAAATTTTGTGCTCATGGCTTGGTATCATCATGAAAAATTTGAATATCCCTTGGAATATGCTGAGGAAGGGTCTAAGGAGGATCATTTCATTTGAACAACCTCAAAAATCTCTAGAATTATTTTAGAAGGGATAAACATGGGAAAAGAGGAATTCTTTAACATCTTCATGATCATTTCCTTCTTATCTCTCTTTTCTTCTATAAATGTAATAAGTTCGATTGGGAAATAATACTCTTCTAAATGTAAATTAACTCTACCTAATTGGGTGGCCAAATATTTTGAGTTGCAAACCTCTGATTTGAACTTGTGTAATACACACAGTTCCTTTTTAATGGTTAGAATAGATTTTACATACTTATAGGAATTAATATGATGTCTATTTTGGATATTTTCCACCCTTTTGATTCTATTATTTTTATATTTCCTCTTGTTTTTAGTTCATGTTGTGTGTGAGCTATATTTACATGGTTTTCTATCTCATTGTGTGACTTATACAAGGAGTAAGATTTTGATTTTTTTTAATTATTGGTAAATAGTTTTGAAGGGACTATACCCTGTTACAAAAAGGGCTCACCATCCTGATATGAGCTATGATAGATTCAATAAAAAAGGATCAAAATCTAGATATAACAGTGTTTCCAAAAGTAACCAAGAGCAGGTTACAACTAGAAGCAAAAAAGGACAGCAGACCGCAACAAAACTGCAAAAAAGCAGCAACGTCACATCAAAAAGATCACAAAAGAACAACATTTATTCTGAATGCCCACTAGCCCAAGTGAGATCTATTTATTGAATGCTCTTTCAATTTTGAACTGGATCATCTCCAGCGAGGTAAACAACGCTAAGAGTGGTTGTGTTCGTTGGGCTAGTCTGAAGTGTCTAGCTGCAAAAAGGCCATACTCCTCTCTTTTCTCATTGCCCCTGAAATAGTTTGCAGGGATCCCACTTAGCATAGATAATGCTTCGAAATTACTACTCAAGAAATTCACTAATGGTTTTAAAGATAGCCATGTTGTGATCATGTCTATCTTTAGCTCTCCCCAGTCTGGTATCTAGAGAGTTCAACTTCTTATATATATCAGTAAACTGATCCTTTTCTTGTTAGTCATTCCTCTTCATTAGCAAACTTTCTTGTTCCCTTTCCGCTATCGCCATACGCTGAGAGGTCCTTCTTCATATTTATTCATCTCTTTCTCTAGGGCTTCTAGTCTATTAGGCACTCAAGACTCTTCCTGATGTAGGGCCTTTTCAATACCAGCATTGCTGATATGAGAGCAAGTTTTGAGCAATCTCCATCTCTTATGGAGCTTATGAGAAGAAAAATGACCTTCCAATTTGTGAGAGGGGTGTCTATTTTCAACTAATGGGGTTCTTGGATTTAATAGACTTGGGAGGGGTGGCAAGAGTGGGAGTGGGATGTAGAGGAGGTGGTAGTGAGTGGCTCACTAGAAGTCAATTGAGGAAGCTAGGGAACTTGGTAACACAAAGCTTGTGTAATAGAAAGATAAGGCCCTGAATTGCAAAGGAATAGCATGCAGATTGATTTTGAAAATCTAGAATTTTCAAAGTGCTGAAGGGATTTGAGAAGGTAATGTGGGACAACAGACCGTAAAATTCCTTCTAAAATGGTTTAGAAAAACAAGGTGTTTAATAGTAGGATCTGAGTATTATAACGCCCTTCCAAAGAAATAATATCATAATTCATCATATTCATCACTTCATCATTTGAAGCATGGGAATAAGAACTTACCCTTATGCCAGCAGCAAAAAACTGGCCAGCTCTTCAAAGCCTTGTTAGAGAATTATCTACACGGCCTCAACGACCCTGTCAATCCTCTTACTGAAAAACCGGTAGCCCTCCAATTCCAGGCCTGTTTCCTTAGCAATCAGCTCCTGGTTGACTATAACCCTAAATGCATGCCAATACTTGACCCTCCTATAATTCCAATCCATAGTAAAGGTGAACCAAAATGTTCAGGTCATGACCCTGAATTACACAAATATATGCAATACCATCTAGACTTGTGTGTATATATAGAAATACTGATAACTTTCAAAATATTATTTTTGTAAAAAATGGAGAGTTTTTTTATCATGACAACAAGAATTTAAAATGAAAACCTCACTAAATTTTAGTCATTTCAATGTTTGAAGCATGTTTTAGAGACAATATAGAGGTGTTGCATTTTCCCCCACACTTTATTGCAAGGTGATATTTTTTTCACAACTCTCCCTTTTCAAGTAATTTTCCTTCAAAGTGGATTTATTTTTAATTAAATAAACTTGCAACATCTATTTAAAATTAAATATAATATAATAGAATTCCTTATTTGTCATCTGTTAGTTATCCATACATTCATTATCTTGAAGTGTCAATTTGTTGCATAAGTAAGATAGATCACAAAATATTCATTCTTGAACTATGTTGGAGCTAGGACACAAATATGTCAAAGGTAACCAATTTATCCATAGATGTTTTTAAATGCTAGAATATCGACATGATTTATTAGAAACAATATATTCTATATAAAATTAAATGTTTACAACTTAGAGAAAAGGAAAAACCTTGTAGCATGTGAAAAACACTTACTCTTGTATAAAACAAATCCTACCCTAACCTACTCTACTTAGTGATGTAGAGATATGTTACACAAAGGAATTTACTAGCTGTGATAAATAGTTTCCTTTTCTCAGAATATGGTGCCATACATGTATATTTTATCTTGTTTCTAAGAGGTAGGCCATGAATATAATGCGACTAAAATTGTAAATGCTACTAGTCCATTCCTTTTGAAATGTAAACCTTCTCTATAAGCTTCTTATCCTACTGAATGCATAGGAATTAATTAGAGTAGTCTTATAACCCTTCCTCATATGTTGGTTCAGATCATGATCTGATGGAAGGTTACACTTATTGTTACCCAATTAAATATCAAATTGGGAATCCATCTCTAGATTTTGTTGGTTTCCACTCCATATTCCATTAAATCTCCTCTAGAAATGGAGGTAGGATTTCTTCATTGTAATCAATTATCCTATTAGAAGAAAAAGATATTCAATATCACCTAATTCAATGAGCTCTTCCTTTTTAAGTCTTTGAATCTTTGGTATCCAGTTGCAGATGTTGTATAAGAGCTGAAACATAGAAAATAACAAGGATCTTTCATCTTATTTACATGCCATAACCTTGTAATTTAAATGTATTTCTTATGGAGGTTTTGGAATCCCTTTTACCTATATATGATATAAAATTAGAAATTAAAAATAATAAATCTAAAATACTGTCAAACTTATTTTTCTCTCAAACTAAAATATCATGTTAGAAAACTTATATCACACTTACTCCAATGGCGTAAAAAGTTATTAGTTTTCACTAAAAACACTATTTTTATATCATTAACAGAGTAATGAAGTATACTTGTTAATGAAAACTTACTAGTGATATTTCATAAAACTCAGCTTGAAAAACAAATCCCTAATGACACCTATCCCTGACAAAAGGCACCAAAAACATTGAGGGTCACTATAGTCCTCATCATTTGATCTTAAGATTTTAAAACCTATAGATATTTTTAACCTAGGTACTGTATGTAATAAATTCCCTTCAAACACTGATTTACAAGATATTAATTTATCTAACAACCTAATTGACAAACTGAAATGGTATTAAAAAAATTGTAAAGCTCATGAACCATTGTTATAACAATTATGCAATATCAAAGTATTTGTGGGAAATGGAATTTTGGTAAAACTAAAAGCAAAAGAAAATAGAGGATAATAGTAGCGGCTAAAATTAGAAAATATATCTACTTCGTATTAGGCTCTTCCTCACGAGGTTATTATAGTCCTTACGAACAAATTGGAATAAGGTGAACAAATTTACCACAATTTTTGTCAAGATGAAAGAAATGCTATTGTAGATGAATATTCAAGATATTGACAAAGTGAACCATAAAATTTCCAACTTACGCACAACCAAACATTAGATGTTTACACAAATTTCCACATAAATTTCCTCCTTTTAATCTTATTCATGTTCAACCATTTTATATTTGGAATGTGATTCCTTCTAACAGAAAGTTTATTCTCTAATGCTAGAAGTACAAGAGCTAATTGCCAAAAATTTCTCAACTACATAGGCTTCTCCTCAAGTAATATCTAGATAACAATACATGGAGACATTAATTATTCCTTCCACATGTGCTTAAAAAATTCCTAAGAATTTGAGAATACTTTTACCTCAAATCCTCTTTAGGCTAAGTCAATACATGATTATTGCTGAATGTTCTACAACTTAGAAACAATTATCAACTACTTTACATGCAACTCAGAGAATTGTGTAAAATAATTGAATTCTTCAAAACAACTTAAAGTAATGGCTTTCAACCAGATTACGTAAGTTTTACAATTCAACTTGATTACTTAATTACATTGTTTGAAAAAATGAGAAGAAGAAGAAGAAGAAGAATGATTTATCCAATTGGAGAACCTCAGTCTTTTTTTTCTCCTTTTTTGTTGACCCTTTTGGTATAATCTGCTTAAAAAAATCATAAGGATGCAAATTCTGGATCTTCACAGACGTAGGATTTAGGTTTACAAGGTAGAGTCAATTTGAATACTGGAAATCAAGTTGGTAGAAGAGATTTGGTTCTGTGCAATCAGAAGGTAGTAGTAACAGTGGTTTGAATCACCACAAAGTGTGAGCAGTAATGGTACCTTTTAGAAACCCACAAAGCATAAGTCTTTAGTAATAGGGCTTGATTCTACGCAAACAAGGGATAATTTTAGTAAAGGTATTAATATTCGTAATATGGTGAATATTCCATTTTTGAAATAATTGAAAAGGTGAATTTTCTGGCACGGTCAGTGACATGTTCACCTAAAAATTACAGTTTAATTTTTTTTAGGGGGTCAACTTCGCCTACCCTTGAAACTATCCCCTATATAATCCTAGATTATTCGCCATGTAGAATACTACTAGATCACTCATACCACCTAGGGGCATATGTATTATCAAGTATATTACATGTGTGACAGGGGGGGCAGAGACTACAGATGCGTGATAGGAGGGCGGAGGCTATAGACAAGTGACATAGAGTTTGTTGACGCACGACATGGAGAGTTTGTTGACGCACGACATGGACAGTTTTTTGACGTCTGACAGGAGTGTGGAGGAAGTAGACACATGACAGAGATTTTTTTGATGCATGACACAGATATTTTGTTGTCATGTGACCAAAGGGTAGAGGCTGCAGACGTGCGTTAGGATATTTTTTGTCGCACGTCAACAAGGTGGTTGACGCGCGTCAAAAAACCTCACTGACGTGTGTCAATGACCTTGTTGATACATGTCAATGAGCCTCTCTGATGCACATCAACCACCTTATTGATACGCATCAACAAGGATGTTTTTGGATAACACCCTTGTTGACGAGTGTCAACAAGGTGGTTGTCGTGTGTCAACAAGGGTGTTGTCTGACAGCATCCTTGTTGACGTGTGTCAACAAGGTGGTTGACGTACATCAGAGAGGCTCATTGACACATGTCAACAAGGTCATTGATGCACATCAGTGAGGTTTTTTTATGCACGTCAACCACCTTGTTGATGCATGACAGCAAATCTCTTGTCACGCATCTGCAGCCTTCTATCACACCTCTTAAAAATTAGGCAGAAATTTTTTTGCCAGACCCCCAAAAAAATCACCTTCTCATGAAACGGGTTCTGAGGATATTCACCAGGTATTTTCCACCTCCAATTTCTAAAAGGTCTCTTACAATTAACCCTGACGCAAACCATGGTGGAAGTAACATTGGTCCAAATATCCACAAAACATGAGCACTGATAGTGGTTCAAAACTACGTAATGCACTAAGGAAGTAGCAAGGGGTCGAGTTCCCGTACCACATATGAGAGTAATAGTAGTTTGAAACTCCACATTAATTAGGTTTAAAGTTATGTAAAGGTGAATCTCTACAAAGCAAATAGTAGCACAAGTAGTTAGGAAACCCACAAAGCATTAGGGGGAGTAACAAGGGATCAGTTTCCCACAATGCACAAGGTGAGTAGTGGGTAAAAACACACTCAAAAAGATCTTAAACTACAAATTGCAGGCTAGGGTAAAAATAGGACACTTCCCAAGAATGTATTTTGAAATTTTTTTGGCATAAAATAAAAATGCATACAATCTAATCATTCAACCCTTCATCCTCATTTAACAAATCAAACCTAGTTCCCATATGATTTTCAAAAAATGGACCTTACAAAATAGAGAAAATGATCATACGATGGATAAGAAAATTCAGAAAAATAATAGTGGAAATGAAAGGAAAAAAACTTGAAAAGAAGGAAGAAAAACGAAGGAAATACCTTACTCACAAATGGGTTGAGGTTGAATCGCTCAAAAACTTCTCCAATTGGCAAGCACAAAGTTTCTTAGGGTTTGCAGAGGAGATTACTTCACTTAAGAGATTAGGATGCTTAAAATGACATGGGATTACTTTTATTTTTAAATATTCCACCTCATTAAATATGCATGGTATGAATGCCACATCATCATTTACTTTAAGGTGGGTTTTGTGAATGCCTTTGCTTGTTTTTGGCTTATGAAGTAGTGAGTTTTCAAAAACCAAATTAGGTCATGTAGTGAGGGGTAATGTGTGGTTTAGACTTAGCTTTGGTTTAAGGAGTAAAGTAGTTCAAAAAACCTAAGGTAGCAAGTGGGTATTTTGCAAATGTGACCAAGTAAACCTCTTGCAACCTTCTGAAGAAATCTTGAGAAATATTTATAATCCAAAAAGAGTTAAGGAAACAATCTAAACAACTAATTCTTATTCAAGGGACACAAACATGACCATAACCTTCACAAGGCAGAAAGACCAAAATTTTAAAGGGGTATCCCAAAATTTCTAAGTGAAATTTTGGGGACACCAGTTGGCTCTGTCTGTGGACATATTTATTTTTATCAGAATGAAATAAATGAAGATGAGATCCCAGCATCTCTGGTTTTGAGTCTTGTTCATTATGTTTGGGGTCAAGCAAAGGGAAAAAAACTAGAAACAAACAAACAACCAAAACACTGAGACTTTATTTATGTACATGCAGGTTTTACCCTGCATCTCAGTTCCTGAAAAGCTTCAAATGTTTCCCATTGTATGGAAGTGGAAATTCAATTCCATCCTGATAGGAAAGGATGAAACTATCTGTTCCAGTGGATCTTTTGATCATGAAGGGTCCTTTCCATAGTGAATCAAACTTTCCATGCATACCCTTTGGCTCATTTTTCTTATCCCACAAGAGAACCCAGTCTCCAATCTCAAACTTTCTATCCCTTTCCTTTTTATCAAATACTTTCTTGACCTTCATTTGATGCTCAACCAACCTATCAGCCACCTGAATACACACTTCTTGTAACTCAGATAAGAACATAATCTTTGTCAAGTGCATCTTGGTAGGTGACATCTTCAATGGATTTTGTTAATTGCAAAGTAGGAAGTTCAATGGTAATAGGTATCTCAACATTTATCCCATACAACAATTGAAAAGGAGACATACCTATTTCCTTCTTGGGTGTAATCCTATCATCCCAGAGTGCATCAAAAAATCTTCTTGTGCCATATTCTTTGATTTTCATCAACCAACTTTCGAATGATTGTTATCAAGTTTTTGTTTCTTGATTCAACTTTTCCATTTCCTTGAGGATAATAATTAGAAGAATGCACTAACTAAACACCATATGTGTAACAAAACTTAATTATCTCTTCAGAGGACAAATTTGCAACATTATCTGTTACTATTTTATGTGGGACACCAAATCTCACAATTATATTTTCCTTGATAAAATTACACACTTCTTTAGAAGTAGCATGCTTGACAAGAATAGATTCTACCCATTTACTGAAATAATTAGTTGCTGTGAGAATGTAATGTTGACTAGAGATAGAGGGAGGATTCAAAATACCAATGAAATCAATTCCCTATTATTAGAATGGATCATTAATCACTATTGGTTTTAAAGGTAATGTTGGTAACTTCACACGTCCAACAAATTGCTGACATGCTTGACACTTAGAGACCCATTCTACAGTATCTTGAAAAAGGTTAGGCTAGTAATACCTTTCCCGAAGGATTTTGTGTGCAGTAACTCTTGCTAAGAAGTGGCCTCCACATGCTTTGTCATGCAACTTCTCCAATAACCTTTCTTGTTGAGCTTTATCAACACATCCGAGAATGACACTATCAATTCCCTTCTTGTATAAACAATTATCCCAAAGAAAAAGGTCCTTTGATTTTAGCTTGATAGTGCATTTCTCTTTTTTTGTTAGGTGATTTGGGCATTCCCCATATGTCAGGAAGTGGGAAATCTTGTTGTACCTTTCATCAACCAGGTTTACAAAGAGAACTATAGGAAAATCCTCATCAAGTTCTTCTTGAAGTGGAGAGGTTGTTGTATCTAGATCATATTTCTTCCTTTCTATCATCAATTGGAAAATACCTCTTCCTCTTACTAGCTTGGTTGGTTTTATATCAAGATCATACTCTTGTACTTTAGTCACCCAAGTGCCTCTCATCAATCCCAACTCTTGTTGTGTCAAGATAGATTTGACTGCAGTATCAGGTACATATACAATTGTATGTGTGGATAGAATATAATACCTGAAATCCTTGCATGCTTTCACGATTGCATATGCATGCTTCTCCATGGGTGTGTATTTTAATTCATAAGCCTTCAAAGGCATACTCATGAAGGCTATAGGGGCTTCAATGCTTTCCTCATTCTTTTGCATTAATATAGCTGACATGGTGTGCTCAAAAGAATACTAGTAAAGGATGAATTCCTTATTGAAATACAGTGATACCAACACTGGTGCTTCAGCTAAGGCTGACTTGATTTTCTCAAAGGCCTTTTTCCCTTCATCATTCCATTTAAAGTCTTGCTTCTTTTTCATCATATCTGAAATGTGGCAAGTTAGTTCAAAAAAATCTGGAATAAATCTTCTGAGAAAATTTACCTTACCAAAGAATGAATGAACTCCCTTTTTAGAAGTTGGAAAAGGAAAGTTTTGAATAAATTATACTCTTTCAGGATCAATCTTGGTCCCTTCCTTTGAGACAATGTGTCCCAGAATATTTCCTTCAGTAACAAAAAATATTGACTTTTTGGGATTAAGAGATGTCCCATGCTTCCTGCACTGAATGAAAACTTCCTCTAAATCAGCAATGTGGTTACCTCTTTCTTTGGAGAAAAGACTATCAAATAATCAAGGTATACCACTATAATTTTATCCTTCAGGTGAAAAAATGTTAGATCCATTTCCATTTGGAAAGTTTCTCTTGCATTGACTAGCCCAAAAGGCATCTTCTGATAAGTGAATGTTCCCCATGGTGTAGTGAATGTCATCTTGTATTGATCTTCCTTAGCTAATTGTATCTTATTGTAACCTGAAAAACCATCTAACATAGATAGCATTTCTGAACCAGTAACTACCTGTAGGGTATGATCCATGATGGGAATAGGGTAGTTATATTTTAATGAGGCTTGGTTTAGATTACAAAAATCTACACACAAGCGTATCTCACCATTATTTTTCCTTACAGGTACAATATTGGCCAACCATTCTGAATGATGAATAGGATAAATTATTTCTGGATCTAATAACTTTTGAACCTCAACATAAATTGTACCTTGATATAGTTAGATTGTGTTAGTGGAGCTTCTGTCTGAAAGGATTTTTCCCCGGCTGCAATGGAATATAGTGTTGTACTTCCTTTGGTAAATATGTCTTCAAGTCTTTATAGGACCATGCAAAGACATCAATATACTTCCTAATAATATTCATGAATGCTTCATGTTCTTTATCAGAACAACACTTTCCAAGATTCACCATATTGGGTAATTCTCGACACCCAAATTTAATGGTTGCACTTCTGAAGAATAATTCTTGCCATATTCTATATTCTTCTTTAGGAACTGATCATGTTTATCAAATATTTCTTCTAAAGAGACTAAACCCTTAGGATTTTTGTTACCTTTCAATTAAATTATCCCTTTTTATCATCATGTTCAGGATTAGTCTCACTTACCATTGTTTAGCGTGGAGGTGAATTGCTTCCTTTAAAGTACAACACCTCAAAGTTGTCTTGTTACTCCAAGAAATGTAGCTATCTTTTATCATCATTGAAAACTTTCCACTACTCAACATTTTCAGGGAATTTTGAGAGGTAGATCATCTCTACTTTATAGTCACCTTCTCTGAACATTAAGGGTGGCTGATCTAGATTTAGCAGTGCAACAGTTACTACTAAATAATTTTCTCTCTAGTTTTGATCTCTAGGAATAAAGTTTGATGGAGAAGGCTGATGAAAAGTCAAGTGTGGTAAACAACACTCTATCCCTGTAGTGTCTCATCTTGTCTCTTTTTACTTGGTATTGACCTCAGATTTTTTATACAATGAGCTCAACATCTCCTTGTGCTTTGAGTAGTTTTACTCCTTTCTTTTTGGCTTTGCTCCATTCCTAACAATAAAGCTTCATACTCTGTTGTATTATTAGTATTTTCAAACATTAACTTGTAGGAGTATGGATGTACCTTTCCTTCAGAAGATATCAAAACAACACCTGCACCTGATCCAAAAGAGAAACAACTACCATCAAACTCTAGAGACCAAATCTTCTCTTCTTCTGGTCCTTCCTGAATCTCTGGCTCTGGAATTTCTTTGTCCATTTCTAAGTAATAGACCCCATGATCTGATTCTTGGAAAAGAATCTGAGATCTCAGATCTTTAGACTTTGTGACTGTGTATTTTGACTTCCTCTTTTGTTCCAACCTTTGATTCACCCCTTTGATTGGAATGTGAGCACATGACCAATCCATTTTCACTTCTCCCCCCAACTCTTTGCAGAAGTTTCTACTTAGCAGCATCCCATAGGAGACATGAATATCTGCTACTAGAATTTTCATCTTCAATCTTTTATCAGGGAAAGCTGCCAAAACAACTTGTGCATCTTTAATTTGTCCAATCAAAGGGACTTGTCTCTCCATTGAATAACATCTCCCTATTGATTTAGTCAATGTGAGACCAAGAGCATCTGTAACTTTGGTTGGCATGACATTATCAAAAGCTCCTAAATCTAAGATGCAATTACTTAATTTGAAACCATTGATTAGAAAAGACACATAAAAGGTTCAATCTTTCAGAAGATGTGGGAGCAAACAGTTGCAAGCATTGTTTTGGGAGGAGTGTTCCTAGGGTTAGGAAAAATATCCTTTGTTGTATTATTGGGTGTATTGTTTGACCCATTTCTCTGAACATACCTAACTAACCTATTCAATTGGTCAGGGAATGATCTCAAGTATTCAACTTCTGACATCTAGATTTTGGTTTTCTTAATATGATCAATGATATCAAAAGAAGGGATAAATACATTTGGATTGGCTTCAGGAACATGGACAATTGATCTTTATGGTTGAGAAGAAGAATAACTTGCATACTTATCTCTTGGAGCTAGAGAAGAAGGTAAAGGGCTACCTCTTTTGAAAATGGTAACATATGACCTAGGCTCATCTCTTTCTCTTTTGTGTCCATTAGAAGATGTTTCACCACCTTGTTGAGCTTGAGATCTTGTAAACACTACAAAAATTATGATTATGATCATCTTCAAAAGTTTTCATCATACTCATTTTCTGATTCGTATTCTAGGTAGCCAATGTTGGAGTCACCAGCAGGGTCTACAAAATCATCACCTTCAGATTGATCAAATTTAGCATCCTTCTTGATCTTCTTCATTCATTTCAACATTTTTTCTTGGGGAAGATTCAATTTCCAATCTTTGAGGAGTAACAACAATGTGGTTCTGATTCTAGTTCTGATTATTGAAATTTTGTAGGAGCATTCCTAGTAGGAGACAACATTATTACCTTGATCCATTTGCTTCTTTATCTGTAACATATCATTTTCCAATCTTTACAACAAGTGGATCAGAAGTACTTGTTGAAGTAGAACCTTCAACCTTAGAAGTTGTATTCTTGATTTTACCTAGCCATGATGAGATCATCCTCAACCTCAATAGCAATGTTTTGAGCTTGTCAGTAAGTTAGTAGGATGCGCTCTTTGTAGCTGATAACCAACTTTAGGTAAAAAAGCATTAATGAAAAATAATTTCTGATTTTCATCACTAAGTGAAGCAGTAGGAGGAATCTTATACAGTATCCTTTGAAATTTAGCAATGAAATCCCACATGTGTTCATGTGGTTATTTTTTAAGCTGGGCTAACTGAGCAATCAAGGTACTTGAATCTTCAGCCACTTGAATCTTTTTATAAATTGTTCTCACATGGTGGCCCAAATAGTTATGGTTCCAGGAGCCATATGGTAAAACCATTCTCCATCTAAGTCATGTAGAGTTTCTATGAAGATCCTAACAAACACGTCTTCATGTTCAACAACAAGTACTCCATAAGATATAAAGAAAGTGCAACCAAATGATCATCTGGATTTTGTTTTCCATCTCCATAAAATTTGGGAAATTATTTCTAGATCCTTTTGGAAAATCATGGAGAGGGGGTGTTAAATTCAAAGGGCCAAAATCCATGCCCCATGGGACAAGAAGTTGTTGTGCCATTCTTACAGGGATATGGAGTTGAGGATTAACTTGGTTGGATAATCCCAGCTGTAGATTATGTTGCAACTTGATTTGCAAGAGGAGTTTAACTCTTCCCACAGGTGAAAGACTTTCTCTACATGTTCTGGTTTGAGGTGATGATTGAAATTAAATTTCTCTTGCAATCTAAAGAAATGGTCAGTTCTACCTTGAGCTCTACTTTCCCATGTAAATGGATGGTTTTCTAGAATGAAAAATTGGTAATAAATGTGGGTTAGCTTTAAGCAAAATTTAGTTTTATAGGAAAAATACTTAGTCAAATGGTGCACAACAGTTCAACATGCAAATAATTTTCAACTTAAACTCAAAATTAAACTAACATGCAGACAACTCTAGTTTAAGCATATTTTGGTAAATAAGAAAATGCGTTGTATACTTAGTGCATTTGGTTTACATGCAAAATTTTTAGTTTGAAACAAAAAATTAGAATTAGACTAGACAAATGCTTTGATTTTAACGTCCTCTTTCCTAAACTAACAAATAATATAGTTAAGTTAGATGATAACTCAATTTTTTATAATTTATGAAAAAAAAGACTCACAAGAAAGGCACATATAGGCTAACTTGGAGCAAAGATAACATTTATTTGTTCATTTCCCCAGTGGAGTCGCCAGAAACTGTTGGCTAGATTTTATGCTTGGCTACACACACAAACCTAGGAAGTCATGGGATAAATCCCCTTCATTTAATGGTGAACCTCCCATGTAAAGATATTTACTCTAACTATTATTCTAACTATATTATGTGCAAACTAAATTATTTTCCAGGGTATTACTTTAATCACAAAGCTCATGAACCATAGCTTGGAAAATTTTAGCAAGTAAGAAGTTGTGTTTGGAAATTGTGTGGAAAATAAGAGAAAGAAAGTACAGATTATAGCAGTAGCTGAGAAAAAAGAAATGTACTTTACAATAAGTAGATTTCAGAGCTTATTGAAGCCATACAAAATAAATAAACACTTAATAAGGTCACAATTTTAGCAAATGAAAAGAAATGAATTCAGATTCAGATTTTAAGATAACACAAAGTTTACCATAAAATCCTCACAAATGCACAACAAGACTTCTCAGACACAAATTTCTTCAAAAGTCCACCTTATTTTTATTCGATTCCAGAAAGTTTACAAATGAACATTCAAGAATCTCAACACAAAGTTTGAAATTTCAATTCATGCACAAAATTACAATAGTTGTTTCCAAAAATTTCTCCATCCCTTAGCCCGTAGGATTCTCCCTACATTTATAGTATCTAGAAAGAGAGTACAAATAGGAGACATTAATTATGCCTTCCACACGTGCTTAGCTACAAAACTGTGAGAAGTTGAGAATCTTTCTCCTTGAATTTCTCTTTGCTTGGCACACATGATATTCAAATGTTCTACAATTTAAAACAAAATCAACTACTTTGCATACAGTGCCAGATATTTCTAAGTAATTGAATTTTTCAAAATAACTTGAAGTAATGGCTTTCAACCAAATTACTTAAGTTTTACAATTCAACTTGATTTTTTAATTACATTAAACAAGTGAATAAGGAAGTTTCTTTTCACAATGGATTGTGGGTTTGTAGAGTGGATTTGATTAAGTTTTAAGTAAGTCAAAAACAGGGTTGAGGTTTCCTGAAATGAACCCTGAAGTAAAATTCATTGAAAAACCCACTTAGTATCGGCTTTTAGTAATGGGACATCAAGTTTCTGTAATACATTGGGGCAGCAATAGGGCTCGGATTCCTGCAATATTTAACAATGACATTAAGGCGTTGGATTCTCGCAATACATAACAACAACAGTAGTGGGTTAGATTCCTGTAATACATTGGGACAATAGTATGGGGTTGGATTCCTGCAATACATAGGTAACAATATTAGGGGTCATATTCCCGCAGTACATAGGCAAAAGTAGTAGGGGCTCGGATTCCTGATTTGGTTTAGGCTGGAGTAGTATTGTGGGATTTGCATTTGAATTTACTTGATTACTTAACACAACTTATATAGTAAAGTAATTTGAAAAATCTGATTAGGTAAGGACTTCGTTTGTGGAGTTTTGGTTCAAATTTACTTGATTACTTAAAAGAATTAAAACAATATCAGTTTTTTGCAATGAATCGGTAGTGGTATGAATCAGATTTTAGGAACCACTTTACTTAATTACTTTTAAAAGAAGAAAAGTAGTATTGGTTTTCTGTAATGCATGGATAGTAATATGAATCAGATTTTGGAAGGACATTACTTATTAACTTTAAGAAGTAAATCAGTTGCATGAATTCACCTAAAATTGTGGAATGCAAATTGGGTTTTTATTGAGGAGTTACTGCAACTTATAAAGTAAAGTAAAGTAGCCTAGAAAACCCGAATAGGTCTAGGGGTGAACTCCATACTTAACGTTTTAGGGATTTTGAGAAATTTTGAGCAAGTGGGTATTTTTGTAGATGTGACCAATAAACCTTTTGCAACCTCTTGAAGGAATCATTAGAAAATATTAACAAGGAAAAATACCAATTTTTTAAAAAAGGGTATCCCAAGATTTCATAATGATAGTAAACAAATGCATACATACATACATACGTACGTACATGCATGCATGCATACATACATACACACACACATACATACATAATATAAATCTTGCTAATAATTATGGGAAGAAAGAAACTACCGAAATTTACAACACCTTAAAAAACTACTGGTCAACAAAATTTTGAATTGACAAGTGTCGTAATATGAGAAAATTCATATACGAATATTAACACCTATGTTAAAAATAGTTTACTGAATATGTAAATTTAAAAAGATACCACACACATAAAATTATCAATATTGGAAAACAAAGGAAATAATAAAATATGTACCCATGAGCCAAGCATGTTGAGCTATAGTTTCTGTAAACATCAGAAAAAAAATCGCATAAGGATTACAACATGCATATTATAAAAAGTAAATTTTTCCTACAACTTTTTTTTATCACCCAATATTTCCTAAATAAAAGCCATAGTCTAGGGATTTCCCACCAACTTGAAAAAATGCCATTTTAGTCTTTTAATATCATCCTCACTGTCAAGATTCGGCCTCCTATGTATCACTGGAACACCCTAAATCATGTGCACGTCCTCTAAGGTAATGTTCCACTCTCTTTGAACCCCAGGCAGCTGGAGAGTGTTCTTGTCCGTGTCTCAATAGCTCAAAAGGTCACACAATAAGTGACTAGCTGGCGTTACTAACATCATATGAGATAATCTTCAAAATCCTTCTCTATGTAACAAATCTCTCTCCTCTTGAGACAACTGATCAATAATCCCCGGAAGCCACTCACATTCTCTAGCCCAGCTCCATCAAATGTAGGAATCCTTCTGCATTCATCAAATCAAGAAAAAGAGCATGTTAGAAACATCTTGTGCATAGCAAGTTCATCAAAAAACATTATAAAATGACATAAAAACTAAAAAAATCATCACACTTGGTCCAACTTAGCTTATTCCTTGACCATTACAAATATTTCATTCTGTGCAGAGCGAAGGTTGTGTAATTACTGGTGGTTGCACAACTTCGGCTATAGGAAGCTTGATGGTTTCTTAACCACTACCTACGTACTGTGGCGGTCATTTCAAAAAGGGCACGTCATACCCCGACCCCCAAAAACTTCAAAAAAATGACAAAAATGCATCGTTTTTCACAAAATAAAAGACACAAACATCTAGGCTCCCCCCTTAGGAACATTTAAACCATGAAATTATTGATAAGGACCCCCCTAAGTTGATATTTTCCAATTTTTCATATTATAGGTTTGAAATGAATAAATGTAAAATACTGCCCTTTTTCTTAGCTGTTGCTTCTCTCAATGGTGGGGCCATGATCATGTCGTTGCACTCTTCAATTCAACTATACTCTCGTTTGAAATGGTCACAAGTAATCTAGAGCTCCAAATTATCTACAAGGGTGAGTGTAAATGATTTTGAAAATAGTGGTTTTAGATATATATAGCTTGTTTTAACTCTATTTTAAGTTTATATTCTTTGCAGGGCTGGAGCGCTAGCGTAGGTATGTTTCTATCCCCTCAGATATGGTAAGTCCTCTTGTCGTTTTAGTTTTAGTATGTTTTCTCAATTTCATATATATCTACAATTGATTATTGTTTACATCTTGCAGGTAGTGGGAGTTTGGATGATGTCACTTCGACACATGGGAATTTCATGTATAACTTCTAACTCCCCCTTTTGCAAATGTCATACTCAAACTCTACGTTCTATGCCTCTTCATAGTTAGAACACCTCTCCTAGGGGGAAACACCCAATTTTGAATGTGCTACATTATCGAAAAATGGTTCACAATCCCCTATGATGATTACTATATTTTCTAGTGGTGTTCGAGCCCCTTTCCCTCTTTGTAGCTTATATTTGTATCTTAAATTACATTAATTATCTATTTCCTACTTTCTGTTAGTTTTCCACATTGTTTTTCCTTAGTCTTTGGCCTAAAATTACGTAACCCCTAGTCTTCTTTGGAAGCAATTACACAGCTACTAGTCTACCTGGGCAGTGGTTACAAAACCTCTGGTCTGCCGTTAGAGACAGTTGCGTAGCTGCCTGACGGTTGTGCAACCGCTCCTCTACATAGACCGGTGATTGCGTGCACTTTTCCAAAACCTCTTTTGGCATGTCTTGAACGTGTGTCCACATCTTCAAACATGATTTTGGCACACATTTCTTGGTCAAATTGGATGCTTGTAGGCTTGATAGATGCGTTCTAACTTCCTCTTCCTCTTATATTGCTAATTTAGAGTTAACTGCCCCTCCTTGTTGTGATGTGGAACCCCATGGCTGCCAAGTGGGAAAGACTACTTCCCAACCATTTTCCTATAAAATCCAAGCTTCTTCCCGAAGCATTGACCGAATATTTGTGATGTGATTTGCGATCGTTATGCTTCTCATAATATTGCTAGGAAACTACACAATCACGAACTATTTCTCTTGCATTGCTTATTCTTCCACATGCATTGCTACCAGACTGCCAAGTAACCCACTACTTCTCCAACATCTTCTTCTTTGCTTTTCTACATTACCCAAGTGCAATTCCCTAGACTTATCGTGAGCACTGAAGTTGGAAGAGAAGTTGAGGGGACATCAAAAGTAAACCACAACTGGATTTACCACAACAGTTCTGCAAATTATAAGTTGGGGATGTAGTTGGATTTTTGTAAAGCTTTCTTGTATTCTTTATTTTATCTGTATGCACGATTTATTGATTAGAGTAGTTAAAATCATTTCAATTTAAATCATTGCAATAGTTAGAGTCATTACTATAGCTTTCATTTTACCTTTGACAAATATTTTGGTGATAGATAAGCTTCTTGTGCACATCCCTGTGGGTTTTAAAGGGAAGTTTGTCTCAGGAGGAAAGCTTCCGTATTTGTTTAGTGTCAATTGCAATATCATTTTATTTGTGCAAAGCTTCAATTGAATCCTTCTTTACTTCTACTGGTCAAGGAAGTTACAGGGGAAGAAAAGCTTATGAGAAGCTTTGATTTCTTCCCATATGCCTCTGCAGGTAAAATAAAGGATTTAGCATCCACAATTACAATTTGGAAAAGATTTTATTTGTATTAGGGTAGTTTAGATATACCGTCAACACAGATAAATAATCTACATCCGATTATTTATTTGTTTAGGATTTGTTAATTAAATTGTAGAAGCAATTGTATTTCTTCGTATTTCTTCTGTTAATTGCATCAGTTATTTTCCAGAAAGCCATATAATACAAAAAGATAAGTTTAGTTTAAATTAGATTGTTGTTTATTTTTCTATTTCTTTTATAAAATTGGAAAAGAACAAAAACATATACTAGATCCCCTTTGTTTAGATTAGTTTGCTTTCTTCCATTAGATTAATTGAATATGCATCATCATTGCAAGACCATTTTGGGTTCCAAGAGAACCCAAGAGATTATGTTTTTGAGCCAATAGTGCCACAACCAAATCTCTTAGGAAACATTGTCACATATTGACTAAGGCCTTCAGATTCATATCTTCCGAACCACTTCATACCTACCTGCAATCACTACAGTATTTAAGAGCTTTAAACGCCGACAGACAACAAATCTTCACGAGTTATGAGGAAAATCAGCCTGACTATGGGTTTCCTTGATCACTTGTTGGTCACTTCCGCCCATCTTCCATTGCTATTTGTCCCATATGACCATTCCTAGGGTCCCCATCAACCAAGAGGAGATAGTTTACAATTGTGATCCAAGGGTCCCTCAGCTGAATGGGCCCAAATAACTTTTTTAGATACGAACAATGGATACATGCCTTTGGATATTGGTTTTCTAGAACATTCCCCACTTCCACCAGATATTTATCATATCAACAGTTGAACGTTCTAAACAAATACACTTCAATAGAGATTCTACGCACTCTATGGTACTGAACCAACTAGGGTGAGACTAGTGCACATCATAGATATCTCTGGAACAATTCACATGTTCCCTCTAGCACTTATTCCATGAACTTCTTCTAGAAATTTCTTACGAGGTGAACAACAGGACAATTTTCAACAAATTCCGCAACACAATTAAGAGAGTTTCTGCACATCGACATTGATTCACTTTTATGTGTGTGTATCCTTCATGACCATTCCATTACACCCGTTCGAGGTTAAAGAGGCTTTTGTTTCCCTTAATCGAGATAGATTACCTTTAGTTGCCCATAGTTGGATCATTACACATTTCCTTGATAACTTGCCTGATCAATTCAACCATTTCTGAGTATCATCTTACATTCACCTTATTCATGGCTACACATAACCATAGTATCCATTCTACATTGGTTGTCTCTGGCACGACATCGAGAGGTCGAGTGCACTCTGAAAGTCACATGTCTTCGATTTTCAGGTTTACAAAATTAATGAACACATCATGAAGATACTAGTTCTACTTTTATTTCTACATTGTCTTACCTTCTTTCTTATCCATCCTTCCTCCTCTCCCATTATTCTGCAGGGTATAGCATATGCCCCCCGAATATGTCGAGACATATGAATATCGAGGAGTCCATTTTAAGGTCTTTTCAGAAGCATATTATTATCAAATTCGGGTATGCAATCAGTAACTCCTCACTATCTGGGTGGGCAACTGATAACTACTTCATCTAATCTACCGTTCCTGCGAGTCGCCATACTCCTCCTAATTTTTTCCCTGGGACCAACAATGGTTCATCACTCACAAATCCCAGGAGATTGATTAACCTATGCATGGGTCACAACCTGAACTCTCCAGCATTCTAACAACATGACATTCATTGGAGAGTAAGGTTCCAATCCTGCGAGATTTTGTTCATGACCCCATACAAGATCAACATGCAGTATGATTCAGCTCCCTTTGTTAGATAAGGAATACCAGGCATGCTACAAATCTGAAATGAACAACGGCTTTAACAATTGAATAGACCAGTCCTTGGAAAAGGATGCAACAATACATTGATGTTCTTATCCAGAACGAATCTGCTACCCCTCTTCCTATAAGAAACACATCTAAAGAGGGGTGGCTCCCAAAGATTTAGAACGAGCCCCATAGCAGGACATCATAGTACCTTTGCTTCCAATCAAGCTGAAAATGCACCTTAAGTTGAAGATTGAAACCAGTCTACAGGCGATGTAATTTCAATGCGCCATTGGTTCCATAGGATTAGGGAACCCCATAACTTTGCACCAGCCTTCTCATGCTACATATTCTTCGACTCGGAGGCAAGGTGCCAAGTTTCGACTCAGCGCATGCACAAGACTTTAGAGCCCAAGGTGGGGACTCAAACTTGCGCCAGCCTTCCACGTGGCCAATGGTTCTACATAGGTCAAAATCCAAAAGCAATCTTGGGGATTGGTTAATTACCAGAGTGTAGGCAGAAGTTTCCAAGTGTGCCAAACGGTCACACACTTCATACAGATACGCGGTCTATAGGCGCATAGTCTCAAAGTGCATTCTTGAAGGTCGTTCCCACTTGGCAACTGCGACGCTCCCTAGTTTTGCAAGTAAAATCCTAAGCGGGTTTCCAAAGAATGTTCCCTTGGACCTACCACATGTATTCTAAGTCTAATGATAGGGGGACATGTTTTCGGGGTCTTGATTTGTATGTCAAACCTAGATGGAGGGGATACCTTATACCCCTGTTAACAAGGCGCTAATGCTGCGCCAGTACCAGCTTCCTGGGGAAGGTTTCCAAACAAGCACTAGGCCTTAACTAGTGTCACCTGTCAAATGGTATGACCCTTACGCTTTGAGCACAAAAGACTTAGCCAAAATCATGAGGATCCCCTTGAATTTGTCCATATGAAGAAGCCACATGCTTAGCCCAGCGCACACTTCTTAAATTGACAGAAGTCCAAAGGGGAGGGAGTCCCCAGACATGCGCATCAACCCTCCACGTGTCTGCAACTTCTGTCAAAGACCCGTTTTGACAACTGAGGGCCGCCATGCGGTTATACGAACCTGATTCAGAATTTTCCCCAATGGGCATATCTTGAGGGTATCAATGCTCGACTGGTACTGATAGGATACTGGCAGCCGTTGGAAAGCATTCATTCAAACAACTCGTCTACGCCATGGAGATTATGAAGGCTTTTGATTTTGGAGAGGCTCTAGGTGAACATGAAAAAAGAAGAATTCATCTATATCATGCCATTAACACAATGAATCTGCCACCATTTTCCCCAAAAATCAGATGGTGACATTTAATCTGACTCCGTCGGTTCCTCCTTCTTCACATGCGACCAAAAAAATCTAATTGCGATATTATTCCATGATTCAAATTAACTGAGTCAGATTAAGTAGGAGGCATTGATGATTTCCTGGTCAGCAGCTTCGAGGACTAATCTTCCCAGGGTGCTCTCTCCTTCTTCCCTCTGTGTTGAATCTATAAAGGATAGGTTCGGGGCTCATTGTAAAAGGTAAGGCTCATTTCTGAGATTGCGCTCAACCTCTTCTCAAGGTAATTCATATCTAGGATTTGTGGAGCGGTTCCTAACTTCAATAACCTCGGGTTGTTAGCATATGGATTTTGCACGCATGTAAATGACATGCAACAGTGTGGGAATAAAGTCCCTCCTCAATGAAGGTGAGGTTGCCTTTATTGAAAACCAAAACTGTATTTACACATGTACATTCAAAATTGTATGTGGGGGGTGTTTGGAACATCAATGGAAAGAAAAGTGAATGAGGGAGATGGAATGAAAAGTAATGAATGGAAGGAACATGCAAGAGTTAGGTAAAAGCAGAGCCTAATATTACATGGAGAAGAACAATAAATAACTAACACAAATAAAATGGAGTTTGCATTAGCTAAACAAGAATGAGTAAAAGGGAACACACATGAGCAAGTAAATAGCAGAGCTTGATCACTGTGAACAAGAACAACAAATTAATAACGTTGACAATAAGATCAAAGACAATATTTTGCATGCAAGATTTAAACATCTAACATCTAATGAACATAAGAACATCAAATGTTACAAGAGACAATGAATGAGGACACAAAGTTCATATTTCATTAACTCCAAAATGTCTTCACACAAAGAACACAAAATTTCTTCCTGAAACAAAACTTACACACAAAATTATTTTCTTCTCCTCTCTCAAAGTCACCCTTACAAATGAGCCCCGGCTTTCTTTTATAACCCAAAAGTTAGTTACAAAGTAGTTAGGGTTTGCATGAACATTAAATAGGGCACTTAAGTGGACTTTGAATTTTTCAACCAACTTTTAAAAAGTGACTAAAAATAGAAACCACTTAAGTTAAAAAGTCATTTAAAAGTGAAATAACATACATAAATAAAAAGCAATGGGTACATGTGGACCCCACTTAAATGACTTGGACACACACACAGACATCCTACTCAACAATGCGCCACCTAGATCAAGACACCTAGGATTAGTGCCTTATCCATTGGGTCAAGAGTCCATCTATCTCAGTTATATGGGAATGAACTCATTGATCGTGCTTCACAATCCTCCAGATGACAAGAGAGTCGATCTTGAAACTTGAGCAATTCATCCACCCCTCCATTTGAGCAACATCCTAGTGTGAGCAAGTTCGTCTTCATTCGTATTCACATTCACAATTACACACAATTATCCACATGCTTCGAATAGCCTTCCATGATGAATTATTCATTTGTCGCAAGACTGTAGTCATTACACCACCTTGGCTTGTCAGAATCCAACTCTTGATCTTTCGCCATTGAGAAGATCTTCCAAGAGCAAAATTGCAATTCACTTCCTGGAGTTATGTCTTTTTCTTTGTCACCATCCCGAAGTGTTGGAATTCTTCTCCCACTCACGATCGTCCAATTCAAGAACGCTCCAACTTTAAGACTGACCGATGAAGTATTGTGCCTGCTACTAACTGAGAGCTGACAGGGACACGCTTGAATGATGTGGCCTTGCTTGATGATCCACACAATTGTACTTATCATTGGTCTTCATTTGTTGATGAATAGATCCGTACAATGATCAAGTGAAAATAATTTATGTAGACAATATTCTCCCATTATCGATCTCTGTCGATAACAATGGCTTTTGACTCCGAAGAGACCTATGCCAATAGCTACGACTTATACCGCATAATGAGGAAGTAAGAGGTTGCTTCCAATTCAGGAGTCTTTGGAGTTGAATCGCCACACTATACAGGTTTCGTGGTGCATCCATGCAAGTGATGACCAATTCAGAACAAGCGTCAAGAAAATTGTGACTCGCCTTTAGTTGATATGTGATCGCAGAACTGACTTATGTCAATGTGTCCCAAGTTGGTATCGGTGATGTTCTCATACTCTAAATGGAGCGTCAAGGTGAGTAGATTGCCCTAGAACTCCATACCGCAACATTTTTTTGTTTGAAGATGACATGATTGTGACAGAAAAGCGTGATTTCGGGCTATTACTTCCTTCTTACAAAACTGCACAAATCGCCTCTGAAACTGCCTTGGGAAAAATAACAAATCTTGTTCTGAGAAGTTCTCACTAGATGAGGGAGTATATTAAGGTACCAAAATTTTGAATGTCAGAGGTTTTTTTTTCCAATAAAATTCTTCAGTCAAATATTAAAGGTCAAAGTTGACTCTTTTGAAACTGCTAGGAAAATGCAAGTGTAAAACTGTGAAAATCTCGTTTAGTTTTAGCCTGAGAAAAATACCAAACGTCACCATGGGCATCTAAAACTTGGCAAGGGAGCATATGAAGGTGGGGAGAATTGAAAAAAATAATTATTTTCTCTTGAAGATCATCTGAGTTCAAAATATCAACTCTCAAAGTGAGTCACCTTGACAGGCTGAAAACTGCATGCGCAGTGAAATCATGCAAACTGCATTTTATTTGACTACGTGAAAAATATCAAAAGAAGTGTTGTACATTTGAATTTTTTTAAATAAGTACATGAATTTAAGAAGAATTCAACGAACCAAACCATTTCTCTTGACGATCATCTGAGCTCGAGATATGGATTCTCAAAGTAGGTCTTTTGCCAAGCTGAAACTGCACACATGGCGAAAACAAGCGAACTAGGTTTTTCTAGGGTTCATGAAAAATATTGAATGAGGTGTTGCACATTTGAAATTTGGCAAATGAGTATACGAAGATGGGGAGAATTCAACTAACCAAACCTTTCTTCCTAACGATCATCTGACTTCGAGATATTGAGCTCCAAAGTTGATTACTTCGACTAGATACAACCCGTGGCAAAAATTTCCGTATCTTTTTTAATTATTAATCTTCATTTTTCTTGTGTTCAATATTATATTTTATTAATTTGACATTTTGAAATGTGTTCACATGATTTTTCCTTCACAATGCACATGTCTTTGGATCACATTCTCGAAATTGATATGGGTTTGTCAAGTTACAATATCTTTCACCTATCACTGGTGAATGCATGCTAGAAGATTTTTTTTTTTATTTGGATTTTATTCGTGTTGATCTCCTTCTCCCCGCATGCAAAAGAACATGGATGTCAAGAAATGTTGTTTCTTTGGCAAAACATTCCATTTGAACTTGTATTTTATTTTTATCCATGATGTGATTCAATGTTTGGTCATTGTTTACAAAAGAAATGTGTGCTATATTATCTTGGCCAATTGTTTTCTTTCCTCTCCACGTAGTAATATTTGGCGTAAGGAAATTTTAATTTAAAACAACAAATTCACTTTCTTATTTTCTCCTTGACCCAATGCAATGGATGAATGTGTTCTTGTTTTGAGAACCTGCCTTTAGGATTATTCCAAAGCCATGCTTAAAACTGCTATCCGGTTATTCTCCTTCCTTCTTAAAACCATGTGTGGAAAACAAACTTATCATGATTATTTTCTTTGTCTTGATGTCCCCACGTGGTTTCCTCTTAGCAAATGGAAAATAAACAAAATCAAATTGGTTAATGGGTTGTTTGAAAATCTTTTCTCTGCCCAATGCGCGTGGCTTTGGTTTCAGGCAACATGTATGGAAACTTCTACCTCATGGTGGTTATTCTTTTCTTCTCCTACAAAGAGGTTGACCAGGAGAATGACTTGGACTATTTCCTTTCATTTTGCTTGTTTAAAACTTGTTGTTTCTTCCTTCCTAGGTATTTTGAAAATTGTTTTCTTCTCCCTTTGCACATGGCCAATTTGGTCTGATATCTTGCACTGTTATGCTTTAAAATTGTATTTTCTTTCATTTGCGTGTTGGATCTCCTTTTAAGCAATGTGGGCTTTTGTTGTAAAAAAAAACAACAAAACAAATTTTATTGGATTTTCTTCTCCTCCTACATGGACCTTTCTCTGAAGACTTGGAAAAACAAATACATTTTCTTTATCTTTCCTCCCCCATGCATGGAAGATTTCTCACCAAACCAAAATAAACTATTTTTTAATTGTTTGTTCTTTGATCTGGTCTACATTTTTAATTTAACTCTCCTTTGACTGGTTTCTTGGCTCTTTGCTGGCATGGACTTTCTCATTTGGCCTATGTGCAGACTTCTTTGGCAGCGTATAAATCTCTTTGGTGCATGTGTTAGCCTCCTAATGAATGCCTTGTTTTGCTTTGCCTGCAAACTGTTGTTTTTCTTGTGTGGAAAGTGCCATTCTTCCTCCATTTTGTGTTAATCCTACTTGCAAATGTTCTTGGAATGCTGAGGTATTCAAACTTGGCTAAACATGGTGATTTGTTGAGGGATGTGATAAAATATTACTCTTAGAATTTCCTTCAGAAGAAATAAGAAGAAATTGGAAAGCTTCGCATGACTTCTTCCAATGAGTTTGACGGAAGGATTTTATGAGGATTTAGGAAGCTTCCTCACAACCGTTTCTTATTCGTCCCATTAAAACAACTTCCCTCTTTCCCAGGTAGTGGCATTAATTGCCAGGGGAAATGGGGAAATAAACAACCATTTGCCAGCGGAAATGGCAAGGCGGGCTGGCAATCCCCATTTTATTTCCCCATGTGGGAAATTGGGAGATTTTTTGCCCATTTGCCAATTCATTGATTTGGCAATCGTGGAAGAAATCCCACAAGCGGGAAATTAAAATAAATTTGCCAGGAAAGGGGAAATCCGGGTTTGGGAAGCCAATTTGGCATCCCCGGCAATGGGAAGCGGAAGCTTATTTTTCCCCTGGCAATTAAAATAAATCTTGTCGAATGAATTTTAATTAATATTTATTTAATTAAAAACCCCAAAGTTATTAAAAATTGATTTTATCAAACAAAGAGTAATTAATTAATTAATATTTAACGCAGTTTAAGACCTGGCGGGAGGAGTTCTCACCCGAAATGGACGAAACGAAGACCAGAACGATCACAAAAATGAGACGATCGCGATGAGAGCGATAAATCACGCAAAGTAACACTTTTGAAAAATTTCAAAATTTCTATTTTTATTAATTTTGTGTAGTCAAAATTAGTTGATAACAGGACCCAAAATCCTTAATAAGAACTGTGGTGTTATAATGGACGACATAACATATCAACCCAAGAAGCCAAATGTTGTTAACACCAACAATGTGAATAACGGTAACAAAAACATGAATAACAAATAATCAAAGGAGTAATAAATTTTACTCCTTCTGTTAACGTGGTTGAATTTAGTCATTCTCCTCCTCCACCTCAACAAGTCTAGGCCCAAGCGTCCGGTTCAGTACCTGAGTGGTTATTCGAACCAGTACCAATACCAGAACCAAGGCCAGAGGCCCCTAAACTTTAATTATAACAACCAACAACAAAATAACAATAGAAATTATGGGCCACAACAAAACCAAAATCAAAGGCCTCATGATTATGACCCTGATTTGTATTGTGGTTTCCATAGGGTTAGAGGACATGATGCTCGTACATGTCGTGATTGTAACAAATTTATCCAACGGCTTCCAGAGGACCAAAGGCACCTCTTTGTTGAGATGTTTTTGGCTAATCCTATAGTGCCAACACAAAACATACACATGGGGCCCGTGTCCCCTCAAAATTCTACTCTCGGGGTTTTCACAAACCCTCTTCCAATGCACCCCCAAGAAAAAAAAGCTTAACCCCCATGGAACCAACAAGGGAACTACTATTGGAAACAATGACCATGAAGCATATCCTTCATCAAACACATTGGTAGCCCCTCCTTTAGATGGTTGAAATCAGACCAAAATTGTAGGTTTGGTTGAGTTGGAGACTAAACCTGAGGTTAATGCAACCACCCACACTTGTGATTATTCCTCACAACCTCTTCCTATTTACCCTTCATTTTAAAATGATATGCCAAGTGGCTCCCAAACCTGTGGGGGCCTATGATTTAATCATAGATTTAACCAAGACCTTCTCTCACGTTTCCTTCTTGGATTTGTTGAATAATTCACCTACACATTGGGTTGTTTTGTTAGAAGCATTAGGCCTTGGCCATTTAATTCACATTACTCCTCCTCTGAAGACCCAGGTTAATCACATATAATTTGATGTCTATCCACTCTGGGGTAGCCTGAAAGATATTTGGTTTTGTATTTGACATTAGCAAAAATGATCCAACCGACATTGAGTTGGCATGAAGAGGTGATCCAACATTGTACCTCCAGGTTTGGATTTACAACAACTATGTTAAATGCATGTGATGATAGATGACGGGGCAAGCCATCAACATAGTTCCTTTCTCATTTCTTCAGAAGCTAGGCTATGGAGAAACCAATTTTCTTCGACTTGAAACATGCTAAGAGGTTATGATAGTCTCAAAGCAACATCCATTGGGACAATAGTGCTTCTGTTACCCTCGGGCCAAAGATGGTTTTAACTGAGTTTTATATTATAGATCAGGAAACCAACTATAATATGATTCTTGGTCGACCATGGATCCATCGAATGAAGGAAATCCCTTCCACACTTTTTTAGGAAGTCAGATTCCTGCATCTGGGGAAAGTTTTTCATTTCTCAGGGTGACCCAAAGCCTTTTGACATTCATCTAGCCAACTTAAAGAAGAAACCTAGTGTTCACTCTGAGTTTGAACTCCCAACCAATCAATTGAAAAAACCTAAGGATTCAACACCACTGTCTAATCTGATTCCTAGGACAGAATTAGAATCCCCCAAGGTAATTGAAGGGGGTGTTATGCCTAAAGATGAAGCCACTACAGTCAAAATACTGTCAAAAAGACCATGGCTAAGATTGTAGAGTTGTTGGAAAATGACCTACCAATCTTCCTTCCATTTGACTCCATGGGTATGGGGCAAGCTCTCAGACTTGCTTCTCTACCAACTGGTGGCTATGAAGATATTTGCATGGTCGAAGGTCTCAGAGGTAAAGGAAGAAGATGCCAAAGATGATAAAACCTCTATCTTCCCTAGCAACTATTGGATGCTCAATTATGATGGCACAAAATGTCATTTTGGTGTTGGGGCAAGGCATGATTCTAACTTCCCCCGAAGGGAAGGTCATGCCCTTCACCTTTAAGCTTAATTTTGAGATGTATACAAATAATGGTTCTAAATATGAGGCTCTTCTTCTTGGTCTTATTGTAGCCAAGAGGATGGGTGTTTGCAACATTAGGGTTCTAGGTGATTCCCAACTTGTCACCAATCAGGTCTCATAAGTTTATGAGACTAGAGCAGAACATCTACAACTCTATAAGACCGTTGTGCTTGACCTTAGCAAAGGTTTTGATTTTATCTCTATTAAGGCTATCCCACATGAGAAAAACCTATTAGCTGACTCTATAGCTACTTCCTCTTCTCACTTTTTTCCAAGTGAAGATTTGAAAGAAACTGAGTTCACTGTTTTGGTCAGACCTGAACCTCTAATTTGAAGAATGCCAACTAATCCAATTCTGGCATATGTCGAGGCTGAGAATGAGCCTACCACTATGGAATTTTTATAGAATGATGAGGTAATCCTAGGATTCCTCAATGCATACACTGACCTCCACCCCGCTCACCATAAGAGAGGTTTTTCTCTTATACCTCACCCTTCCTCCTATTTTGGAGATCACACATTGTTTCCTTCATCATCAGAAGGTCTTGAGATCTATGAGGTAAAGGAAGAGGATTTATAATTACCTCTAGCCTCACCTGAATTCTGAAGAGGATAATGCCTCTTTGATTGAAGGGACAATAAATATTAACATATGGAAGGAGGAACCAAAGATCATAAAACTTGGTTCTTCTCTTACTCTGATGAGATAGAAGTGCATACAAAGGTGCTCAAAGAACACTCGAAGGTCTTTGCTTTCAGTTACAAGGAAATGACAAGAATTTCTCCCCATGTGGTGGTACATAACCTTGTAACCAAACCAGATGCTAAGCCCATAAAGAAAAAATCAAGACCTATGAAGCCGAAAGTAGCTTTGATGGTCAAAGAGGAGGTTATGAAGCTCCTACAGGTGGGATTCATTAAACCAGTAGACTACTCAATGTGGGTTTCAAACATAGTCCCCATTCTTAAAAAGAATGGGAAAATTTGCATATGCATTGATTTTAGGGACATAAACAAGGCGTGTCCCAAAGATGATTTTTCATTACCTTCCATTGACGTCATCATAGATGCAACAACTGGATATGAGTTGTTGTCACTTATGGATGGTTTTTTGGGTTATAACCAAATTAGGATCTCTGAGGAGGATCAAGAAAAGACAAATTTTACCACTCCGTGGGTACCTATTGTTACGTGGTCATGTCATTCAGACTTAAGAACATTGGTGCTACTTATCAATGAGAAATGCCCTATATATTCTATGATCTTATTCATAAGATTGTGGAATCTTATGTTGATGATCTTATGGCTAAGGCCAAGAAGCACTTGTGATCACCCTGAGGTGCTTCACATCATCCTCTCTCATCTCATAAAATACAGTGTCACGTTAAATCTAGAGAAGTGTGTGTTTGGAGTGACGGGAGGGAAGTTGTTGGGGTACATTATCTCTTCATGAGGGATTGATGTAGATCTAGAAAAAATTGAGTGGTCCTAGAAATGACCCCTCCCTCAAATGAGTCAGGAATCAGGTCCTTTCTTGGAAATCTCAGAGCAATCCATAGGTTCATACCTGATTTAACCTACACCATTCATCCAATTAACAATTTGTTAAAGAAGGATTGTTGTAATATCTGGATGACTGAGTGTCATGAGGCATTTGAGTCCATGAAGTGGTTCCTCTTATCACCGCCCACACTAATGTTGCCTAAAGTGGATCCTCCTCTCATTTTATATTCTATAGCTACTAACATCTCTCTAGCTTGCATGTTAGCACAAGAAGATGATAATAAACATGAATGCACCATTTATTTCATTAGTTGTACCTTGCTAGATTATGAGACACACTATACACAGGTGGAAAAGGAATGCCTAGCTATAGTGTTTGCAACAAAATGGTTAAGGCATTATATGCTTAACCAAGAAATGTGGGTAATTGTTAAGATATGCCATCTTTTAATGTTTCTAACCCAGGGTTCCTTGTCTAAGAAGGTTGGTCACTTTATGACCCTAATGGGTGAATTTGAGCTAACTTTCATCAATCAAAAATCCATCAAAGGAAAAATCATTGTTGATTGGTTGGCAGACAACCCATTAGATGGTGGAGATCTAGTAGACTTGGATTTCCCTGATGAGTGTGTGTATTACATAGAAGCCAGGCCTCCCATTTCCATGTGTCCATGGTATTCAGACATTGTTAATTTCATTATGGATTGCACATATCCTGAGGGAGAAACCTCACAACAGAGAATATGGTTACACATCATAGCCACCAAATATGTGATTGTAGAACAAGTGCTCTATCGCAGATCCTTTGATGGAATGTTGTTGAGGTGTGTCGATGAAGAAGAATTAAATATCCTTTTTGGAGCCCACAACAGGCTTTTGGGGTCACTTCAGAGGACATGCTACTGCTCATAAGATACACCAAATGGGTTATTTTTGGCCCACCTTAGAACATGACACTGTGGAGTATGTGCACAGGTGCCACAAATGTCAAGAATTCTCTCATGAGATTCACATACCTTCCCAGGCTCTACAACCGATAGTAACACCTTGGCCCTTTTCTACTTGGGGTTTAGATTTGATAGGGAAGTTTTCTCCCTCATCAACAGATGGCCACAATTTCATCATTACAGCCACAAAGTATTTCACAAAGTGGGTCGAGGCCATGCCTCTTACCACTGTACCTGGGTCTGTGATCGCAAAGTTTATCTTGAATCAGATCATTTATAGGTATGGGGTCCCATAGGTCATTATCTCAGATAATGGCACTTTTAAAAATGAATAGGTGCATGAGTTATGCTCTTAGTTTAAAATCTCACACCACACAACCTCTTTATACTACCCTCAGGCCAACGGACAGGCTAAGGCTACAAACAAGCCATTAAAGTACATTCTCCTTAAAATGGTTAAGGAGAATAAACATGATTGGCATTTGAAGCTTTTCCTTGCCTTGTGGGCCTACAGAACTTTGGTAAGAACACCTACGGGGGAAACCCCATATTCCTTAGTTTTCAGTTCTGAAGTGGTCTTACCACTCGAAGTTGAGATACCTAGTCTCTGAATATCCTTGCAAGGCATCTTAGATGAAGAGGGATATCACAAGGCATGACTCATTGAATTAGAAACCCTCAACAAAGCTTGGCTCAGAGCTGAGTAGCGACATAGTGTCTACACTGACTAGATGAGCCGACAATATAACAAAAAGGTGTATGAGCATGAAATATTAGTAGGAGATTTGGTGTTAAGACTTGATAACTAGATTGATAAGAAAACTGGTGAAGGAAGGAAATTCAGGCCCAAGTGGTTGGGCCCATATCGAGTCATGGAGGACTACAAGAATGGGGCATATCACCTGTGTACATTAGAGGGTGAAGAATTTGGTGAATCCATCAATTCACTTCACTTGAAACGTTACTACACATGATCCATCTACATTTCCACATGTACATTATTGCATCCACACTACATTTTCATCTACCAGATCATTTTGTAAATTTGTAATCAAAAAACTTATCTTTCAAGAAACTTTCAAAAACTTCTAAAAACATTGGAAAAACATTCAATCACATTTCTTCAAATATCTGCAATATTATCATCAACATTTCTAATCATTTCATCATTCAACAAGTTAAGACAGAATTTTGACATTAATCCTACCAAGGCCTGCATACTTGGTTCTACTCATAGTTTTCTTCTAGCTTAGGTGTCTTTTCCCATAGTATGTTCTAGAAGATTCTTTATGTCACATCTTTCCCAGAAAACCTCTTTGGTAACAAAATCATTCTAAACATTTTACCTGGATCACTTGTTCACCTATCTCAGCCTTCAGTGTTGAGCCCTCACATCTTACTGGTTGTGTGGGGTTGAGGCTAGGGGAAATGCCTCCCTCCCAAAAGCACAACTCAAAGTTAAAATTAAAAAATGATATAAGTTAATCAATGAATGCAAAAATATTTCATTTACAAATAAAACTACACTTTCTTGCCCCACCAATCTTTGGTGATGAGCCCATGTTTCTTACTAGTGATGTGAGATTGGGAAAGGAGGGAAGTTCCCTTACTCACCTATGCCTTGTCCTTGGTGATGAGCCCATGCTTCTTACTGGTAGCATGGGGCAAGGTGTAGGGGGTCTCTTCAAATAAATTAGTATTCTACAAGCAATTTAGCAAATAAAAAGTGCTTTGAAATTCAAAATCCCAAGAAAGTGAATTATATTTATATGTTCCAAGAGAGAAAATCCTTAAAACCATATTTTTTCAATCAGGAGGCCATCTACGGATCTAAGTCTAGATAAACTTGCAAGAAAATCACATTCTAGACTATGTAGTAAACTGTGTAGAGTTAGGTTGTAGGTTCCTAATTGGATTTCTGTCAAAATCTTGTCTTTCTCTCATCACTTCCATTCATCAAAATCATACAACTCACGTCCCTTCTGGCTCTCAGTGTTGAGCCCTCACATCTTACTAGTTGCGTGGAGTTAGAAGTGGAGTGGGTTCATTTTCTTATCATATCACATTCATCATATTTTTCCAACTAAATTAGAGGTATCAAATATTGCTTGAAAAACCAAAGTTTCGACATTACATTGTGTTTGCATAAACATCATATAAAACAAAACAAAACAAAACAAATCATTCTGTTAGCATATCATCATCCATAGCATGCATTCAAAAAGCATATAAAAACATCAGGAATTCTGAACATCTAAGAGTACACAAGTGAAGTAAACCATCAATGAAGATAACTCTTACACAAGATGACCGATCCAAAAATATGTATATGTATATATATCCATAATAAATCAAGTTTGTATACAATGCCATCACACTCTAGGTGTGGTCAAAACACTCGCAATGAGCACAAAATCCAAAAAAAATTCATATATATGTCTCACAAAATGACATCAAAGCAATAAAGGCCCATGGCCTATCCCTCCCTATGGGATCCTGATGAGGTGCATGGCTGAGGACTCCTGTTGTGGCTCCTATGGTGAATGTGAGCCTCTGTGCACTTAAATGATGAGAATGACCATGAGATGGGGCTAGTGATCTACCAGTAGTAGTGGTCCTCACTGTGAGAGTGGCTCTGCCTCTCCATCCTCTAAGCTAACTGGAATGTGGCAAGCTCAGTCCTCATCTCAAAAAGGATCTCTGCGGCTCACAAAACCGGTGTAAAAACATCATTGTGATGGCCACCTGCATCAACTGCCCCATGTCTGTAAGCAACTCATCTCGAGTCTTCCCCATGGTGATTATCAGTGTATCGACCAATATCCAATGAATAAGGTCTCGCCATCCATCAACAGTGGATGCAAAACACAATTGAAAACAACGATGAGTTAGAAAACTATTTAAAACTCAAAAAAAAAAGAATGTGTAATTCACTAACAATTCTAAGTAATAGAGTCAAGGGAAGAGTATCTACATACTCAGATCTCCTGGCATCCAGGAAGGGTCAACTAGTACTAGCTGGTGGTGGTGGAGCTGCTACAGGAACCTCCTTGGCTGCCCTCTCCTTAGGTGCCATATCATTGTCCATCATGGACTGCTCATCACCACCTCCTCCCTCATGTGGAAAGAGGCTCCTCAGAATAGAGAGTCTCCTTCTCTACCTCCACCTCTACTCTCTCTATACTGGAAAACTCTCCCTATAACCCTCCACTCATATCACTATCCTCCTCCATCTTGTCCCTCCTCACAACTCCTCTCTCTCTCCCCTCTCTCCTCTCTCTCTCCTCTCTCCATCTCTCATCTCTATCCTAGCCTCCTCCTCCTCCCCACTATGTGTGGGAGAGGCCTCAATCTGTAGGATACTCCTAGGCCTAGTAGGATCTAGGTCGAACCCTCTCTGTGGTAATAGGAACCCCAGGAGTGACAACTATTCCATCAAGTTGGCCCCTAGGGTGGCTCGAGCCTCTCTAATCCCCAATAGACTGTAACTGGAACTATGGGAAGTGCATCAACATATGGAACCCAAACTATTGGGGAACTACTCTATTCTAAGGATGGACCTCCACTCTAGCTATCATGTCCACTAACTGAGTAGTAGTGTTGCATGTAATCAATATAACTCTATCATCACCCCATAAGTCCAACCATATCCTGGTATGGATATGTGATCATATCATCAGTGGTAAGTGTAGAATAGGCTGATGTGCCCCTTTTGAAGAGGACCCATAACTATCCACCTGGTTTCCTCTGATAGCCCCTGGATCATCTATCCCAACTCCCCTCTAGTAGGGGATCATTCTCTCATACACCCAACACATGTCCAAAGTTGGATGGCTCAAGGAATTTCGCTGAAGTCTAAAAACTCTGTATAAATCATGGTAAGTAGTTCCCAATATATCAATGCCCCAGGCATAAATCCGACCATGCTACTCAATAGCCTGGATAATGGGAGCCCTATAATAGATGAGCTTGTCCCCACCCTTGTCTCCCACCAAGGGTGAAGGAAATATACCAATGATGGCCTTGAGTAAGGTGGGGATAGGTGCAGAGGTAACAAAAAGTAACCTCATACCCTGTTTGGCACCCATTATTGTGCCCCATCATCTCCCATGTATGTGGCCCACTGACTGATAATAGTACCACCTATGCACTGTCTAATGTCAACCTCCTACCTATCACAGGAACACCCAAAATCCTGTGAACATCCTCTAAGAGTGATATTCCACTCACCTCTAACTCCAGGAAACTGGAAGGTGTTTTGGTCTACATCCCAATAGCTCAAAGTCACACAAAAATGACTAGTTGGTGCTACTAATGTCATCTGAGATAATCCTCCATATCCATTGGCTCTATGTAACAAGTCTCTCTCCTCCTGAGATAACTGATCATTAATCCCTAGAAGCCACTCACACTCTCTGGCCTGACTCCATTGAACATAGGAATCCTTCTCCATTCACCAAAAAAAGAAAAATAACAAGTTAGAAACATGTTTGGAAAATAAGCTCGTAAAAAACATTATAAAACAACATAAAAAACCAAAAAAATCATTTAACTTTAGTCAAAATTAGCCTCTTTCCTCGATAATTACAAAACCACCCCTCTGTGCAAAGTGGTGGTTGCATAATTGCTCCATGGTGGTTGTGCAACTACCGCTCTATGCAGAGCACAGAGTTGGTAACCACCGCACCTGTGTCAAGGTCATGTCCAAAAAGGGCACGTCATACCCTAATGTCCCAAAAACTCAAAAAATGACAAAAATGCATTACCATTTTCATGAAATAAAAGACATACACATCTAGGTGCCCCCTTAGGAACATTTTAACTATGGAATTATTGAAAATGCCCCCCTGGGTTGATATTTTTCAATTTTTCACATTTTAGGTTTGAAATGAATAAATGCAAAATACTAACCTTTTTCTTAGCCGATGTTCCTCTCGCTCATGGGGTCATCATCACATCATCACACTCTTCGATTTGACTATACTCTCACTTAAAATGGTCACAAGTAATCCAGAGCTCCAAATTCTCTACGAGGGTGGGTGTAAATGATTTTGAAAATAGTTTTAGTTATATATATATATATATCTTGTTTTAACTCTATTTTGAGTGTGTGTGTTTGCAGGGCTGGAGCACTGGGTGTATATTTTATCCCCGTGGATATGGTAAGTCCTCTTGTCATTTTGTTTTAGTATGCTTTGTTGATTTCATATCTATCTGCACTTAATTCTTGTTTGCATCTTGCAGGTAGCGGGAAGCTTGAAAGGCATCACTTCAACACACGAGTGTGTCAGGTATAACTTCTAACTCCCCATTTTGGGAACACCATACTCAGACTCTACGTTTTACGCCTCTTCATGGCTAGAACACTTCTCTGAGGGGGCAATATGTACGCACCCAAATTTTGCACGTGCTACATTGATAGAAATGGTTAAAAGTCAGCTATGATGATTACTATCTTTTCCAATGGTGTTCAAGTCCCCTTTCCCTCTTTGCAGTTATATTTGTATCTTAGAATACTTTACTTAGCCATTTCCTACTTTTCCTATTTAGCTTTCTGTAGTGTTTTTCCTTAATTTTTGGCCTTAAGTTACGCAACCATTGCCCTGCTTGGGTGGTGGTTATGCAACCACTGGTCTACCTGGGTGGCGGTTACGCAACCACTGGTTTCCCTCAATGGCAGGTTGCACAACTCACCCTGGTGGTTGCATAATCCGCTCTATGTAGACCAAAGGTTCTGTGTGTTTTGACTGAAGACTTCCCAGGCATGTGATTTGGATGCATGTGTAACTTCTTCCAACTCATTTTAGTGCACATTTTCTTGGTCAATTTGGTTGATTTTGTAGGCTTGATAATGCGTACCAACTTCCTCTTCCTCTTTTAATTGTTGATTGAGAGTTAACTGCCCCTCCTTGTTGTGATGTGGCATCCCATTGCTGCCAAATGGCTTAGACCATTTCCCAGCCTATGTTCTATAAAATCCAAGCTTCTTCCCGAAGCAATGGTGAGAGATTTTTATTGTGATTTACATCATTATGTTGTCATGATCTTGCTAGAAATTACACAACCAAGCACTATTCTCTTGCATTGTTCTTCTTCTACCTGCATTGCTACCAGACTACCAAGTAAGCCACCATTGCTCCAACACCTTCTTCTTTGATTTTCTACATTCCCAGTGCAACTCCCTGGACTCACGTGAACATTGAAGTTGGAAAAGAAACTGAGGGGACAAAAGAGTAAACCACAACCGGCTTTGCCTCAGCACTACAAATTCCAGGTTGGGGATGTACCTAGATTTCTTGAAGCTTTCTTGAATTCTTTATTTAATTTGTATGCACATTATTGACTAGAGTAGTAAATCATTTCAATTTAATTCATTGTAATAGTTAGATCATTATTGTAGCTTCCATTTCTTTTGTAAAGCTTTTGGTGATAGATAACTTCCCTTCCTATCCCTATGGGTTTGCAAGGGAAGCTTGTTTGGAGGAAATCTTCTTCATTTAATTTAGAATCAATTGCAATATCATTTCAATTAGCTTCCATTGAATCCTTCTTTACTTCTACTGGGGAAGAGGAAGTTGCAGGGGAAGAAAAGCTTCTGAGAAGCTTTGACTTATCCCCATGCCTCTGAGGCAAAAGAGAGGATTTAGATCCACAATTACATTTTGGAAGAAATTTTCTTAATTAGAATAAATTAGATTTATTTCAGCACAAATAGATAATCACATCTGGTTATTTATTTGTTTAGGTTTTGTTAATTAAATTGTAGAAGCAATTTCTTCATTTCTTTGTATTTCCTCTGTTGTTTTCTAGAAAATTATAAAACCCAAAAATATTAGTTTAATTTAATTAGATTGTTTTTTATTGTTGTATTTCCTTAATATAACTGAAAAAGCACAAAAACATATATTAGATTTCCTTTGTTTCCATAATTTACTTTCTTGTATTAGATTAATTAAAAACACATCTTGCATGACCATTTCGGGTCCTAAAGATCCCAGGGAATACATTTTTGAATGGATAGTACCACAACCAAATATTTTAGTAGCATTATCAGACATTGACCAAGGTCTTCGGATTAACATCTTCCAAACCACTTCAGACTTACCTACTATCACTAAATAATTGAGGGAATTAAACACTGAAGATGATAGAGCTTACAAATTTTGGGAAAACCAACCTAGCTATAGGTTGGCTTGATCACTTGTTTGTCAGTTTTACCCATTTTCCATAGCTATCCATCCCACATGACCATCTAGGGTCCCCAACAACCTAGAGAAGAAGTGTACAATCCTAGAGTCTTTCAACCAAACGTAACTTATCTTGAGACATAAATTGATATAGGCCTTTGGATTATAGTCTTTAGATCCTCAACAAATCCACTCGTCATCATCCAATATTGAGTTTCACGTCCATAATGAAGAATCCGACAAAGTCTATGAATTTTGGAGGAACCAGCCTGGGTGAAACTAGTGCCCATCACCCATTCACTTGTCATATTCATACGTTTCCTCTAGTATTTCTATGACCTTTTCTAGGAGTTTCTACGAGGAAAATGAAGGACGATTCCCATGAATTCCACAACTAGTTGAGAGAATTTCGCAAACCGATATTGATATAATTTTGCGTGTGTGTATTCTTCTTAACCATTCGATCACACCCATTCAGGTTAGAGAGGATTTTGTTTCTTTAGATGAGTAGATCCCTTTAGTGCCCATAGAGGACATCAGATTTACTTCATGAATTTTTGACCATATGCACCCATCTTTTAGTATTTCGTAAATTCACATTAGTCCGCTACACATATCTATCTATCCATTCCACATCGGTTGTCCTGACACAACCTTGGGAGGTCACGTGCACTCGAAAGTCACGTGTTGATTTTCAGGTATACAATTTCTTACTAAAAATATTTTTTTAAAGAGTATTTAACCCACAACAAATAAAAAAATTTACAAATCAAAATCAAAACCAATTTCAAAAGATCTTTCCAACCCCCAAAACACCATTCTAGTTTTTTTAATAACATTATTACTAAATGGATTTCCTAAAAACTCACAAATTTTCACTAAAGAGGACTTTTTCAAAGAACTATAAGTGTTTATTACTATGTAAGATTTTTAGACAAGCCTAGACCACAAAAAATACCATAACCATCTTTCAAAAACAATGGAAATCCAAATACATGAAAGGAAAACAAGCCACTGACATTCACATAGCAGCACATATTTTCCTTTAGATGCACTTGACAATTAAGATGACAAATAACATTAATATATCATTCACCCTGAATAAAAAAAAGTGAAATTGGAGTGCACTAAAATAAATAGATCTAGATTTTAACAAATAATAGTTAGTGAAATTTTTTTTTAGTAATAAATCCCATAACACATACACCGTTGATTCCACACCTGCCCTAATATCAATTACAATGTAGCTATAATCTAAGCCATAAAAATCTTCTTAAACTATCAACTTGTTTTGGGATAATTTTTTTAATGATTTTTTAAACAGACAGTCCTAAAACATGCTAAAATTATCCCCACCAACATTTTGTCAATTCAATGGATTAAAAATAAATATAGATAAATAAATTATGCATTTTCAAGGGCTATTATTCAGAGTATTACTTGTAACAAAAATTCAAAAATGATTTTAGAAGAGAAAAAAACATAGGTATACATTCTTTGTGATATACATCTAAACTAAATTTATTTCTATAAGTTCTAATAGCTGCAAATAATAGAAAGCCATACATTTCATACCCCTTTAAAATGATAATATAGAAGCAGAAAAAACTAGAATTTGTTTACTATTGGCTAAGACTTGTAGGTCGACCTAGACCATGAGAAACGTTGTTCTCATCTTTAAAAACTAATGGAAATATGAATACATGAAAATCAATCACACCACCACCATTCACTAACAAGGATGCCCTAATTGATGTATATCAACACATATTTTCATTCATACTCACTTAATAGTGAAGATGGTGTCAGACATTAATATGACATTCACCCTGAATAAAACAAAGTAAAAGTGAAGTGTACCAAAACACATTTAATCGCATTTAAATAAATATAAGCTTGATTAAAATAAAAAAATATTAGTAATGAATTCCCATAACACCTACATCGATAACTCCATACCTTCCCTAACATCAATTATATTTTATTTTTATTCCAAACCAGCTATCAACCGAAGTTATCCAATGAGAAGCACCCTCGTGAACATTCCAACCAATGTTTCTAGCTCATAAGGTAGGGTCAAAGGTGCACAATTCAATAAGATTTGCAAGGAGATCAATGATGCCAACATAACTTGCATGAATAATATATTACACACAAAATTTTAAATATAAAAAAATAAAAAAATTAATAAATTTGTACAATAGTGCATTATGATAAATACATGTTTTTTGAAAAACCTATAGTTCATCAAAATTAAAAAAATCTTGTATTTTTATGGGTCACTGAAAAAACATTATTTTTAGCTGATTAAAAATTATTCTAGCATGATTAGGAAATTTGATTTCAACAATAAAAATCTTAAAATTATTTTTCCAAATAACAATTTTTTTTTAATTAAAACTTATACTTGAAATCGTAAATAAGATACATGTTAAAATGTGATTAGGTAATCCAAAAAATAGTTTATTGGTTACTATATAATCTGCCTTCACGATAATAGATCAATTTTATAAATAAATATTAAATATGTATAGACTATGATATTACATTCCATAGTTAAGGGAGAAGAGCCAGGTATGATACACCCTAAGTTTAGGGGTCCATAAGGCCAACTCAATATTGTCACGTAGGATCTCAAATTGTGTATCCAGTGCAGCTAGACCTTTTTTTAGCTTGAATTTTTTGTTTGAATTTTTTAAAACCTTATGTGACACATACACATATATCAAATTCAATATATCAAAAAAATCTTAATTTTAAGTAGAGACCAACAATTGTTCTTTGGTTGAACTTGAGGTCTTGGGCTATTGGTGAGTTACAAGTCATTTGTAATCATCAACCCAAGTTCTATTCTCATTGAGATCATTGGATGCTTTCAATAAGTGGTCATTGGGATACCTTGAGGTATGGGTTGAACTTCTCCATATCAACCAAGCGGAACATAGCGGGGTACTCTGAATGTGGATCATGTGGCAGACATTAAGAACCCAAGCCCATCCCCATGTCTCACTTAGAGAAAGTGCTCCTCCACCACTCTAGTTCATAGCTCTGGTATAATAAAAAGTGTTTACCATCAAAATTTTTGAACTCAAGGTCTTGGGATATTAGTGAGTTAGAAGTAGTTTGTAATCATCAACCCAAGTTCCATTCCCATTGAGTTCATTGGATACTTTCACACTAAGTGGACATGGGGACACTTTGAGGTAGGGGTCAAACTTCTCCATATGGACCAAGTGGAACATAACAGGGTAGTGGATTAATCAAAGGACATTAAGGATCCACGCCCACTCCCATGTCCCACTTAGAGAAAGTGATCCTCCACCACTCTAGTTCATAGCTCTGGTATAATAAAAGTGTTTACCATCCAAAGTTTTTTCCGAAGGGGTCTGGGTGGAGTGGTTAAGATAGATGGCTATTTCTGGCTCCATCTAGGTTCAAATCCCACTGAGGCACAATCCATGTTCGGGGTGGTAATGCCCGAGGTGGCATGGCTAGTAGGCGGATTTAACAGAGGTGGATTCTGGTTCGATATTTCTTGCGCTAGAAGTGTGTTAAAGTGTGGTGGTTCTGGTTCACTAATTGTTGATCTTAAATACTATATCTTGGTTGAATGTTCTCTGGTTCATAGCTCTGGTCAAAATCGTTTATCTATCTAAATAATAATAATTGTTCTTTTGAAGTGGTGGTTGTTGAATACAAATAAACCATTAAATGAAAAATTTCATTTTTGATTTGGTGGATTATGGAACACATCACAAAAAACACATCATTCAATGTTTATCCACTAAATGCCATCTACACTATAGTTAACTACCTTTACGCATGTGTTGCAAAGTTAATTATTACATTTATGTGAATTTAATGCTCATTTCCTTTGCTTTAGGATGCTCATTTCCTTTACTTGAGAGAAGGAGAGGAAGAGACATGGTGTTGGAAATATTCAATAAAAATCTACAATAAGCAAGTAAAATCTACCATGTTTTGAAAATTTCTCAGGTTTTATTCACAAATATGTGTTATTTTCACAATTTTTTTGTACCTTATGCAAGGAGTTCACTTGCTCATAAGAAAAAAAATCTCACTTGGATATAAACAAACACATCTCCTTACCAAAAATGAATCTCAATTTAAAGCTTATGATAGGTTGGATGTTGGCCCTTCAACTCACAACTACAATTGTAAAGGTCATGCATCACATTGTTAGGGATTTGGGGAATATTTGGTCTACTGTCTAGAAATACACCAAGTGATTTTATTGCCTTGTTAAATTTTTCTATTGTTTTGGAACACATTATATTTTAATTTGTGTTGAGTTTTTTTGTACTTGTGGAGTATTATTATATAGGTTTTATTTTGCAAACTAATTGGGAAACTAAACATTTTTCTACACACATTTTAAGGTTTTTTATAAACACAAATATGGTGGTTGTAAGTGTATATGACATTTGCATGAATATAACTAGGGAAAAACAATGTGTATTCACATTATCATTTTTCTAGGGAAATGTTCCCTACAATGTGAGGTTTCTACACTAATCAAAATCAGGGTTTTTACCTCACAAATAATCAATAACTCTTTTTTTTGGCATTTTGTTTTAAGGGAATCCTATTAGTTTGTTACATTTTGATGTTTCTTTATTTTATGTAACAAGTAAGTCGTTCTTTATTATTTGTATCCATGGATAAGTCAAAGAATGTATGAGTGCTATGGAAATAGTTTTTTGTCCATTAACTGTTAGTGTGAGTTATCCTTTGTGTCCTCCTCTCATGTTGGAGGGTCATCTCACATGGGTTAGGTTTAGGGTTAGGTTTAGGGTTTCATATGTGTCATGCACTAGGGTTACTCAACACCTTATATGTACCCCTTTTATATTCATTTATGAGCATGCCAAGACACTCCGCTGTCTTTCCTCTATGCAAGATTTGTTTCTGTTGAGCAAGTTCTTCCATTACTGATCAATTTTTTCCTTGCTATCACTGGAGCTTTCACGATTCCGTTGGAGTGCAACTACTTCATGGTGCCTCGTTTCCGATTTGATTCTCAAGCGTTCAAGTCTATACTCCATCAAACACCTTAAAAAACATTTCACTACGCAAACTCTTTTCATGGTATCAGAGCTGAGATCGGGTAAACGTGCACTCGATTTGTTTTTTGTTGCTATTACTCCTTGGTTTCATTATTTTACTCTGCATGCAAGTCCTTTGATCACTATTTTCTGGAAATTATCTTGCAAATATCTCTAACAAGCTTTCTCAGAAAGTTTTTTTGTGTTTTTTTTCTTGTGCATGTGCAGGTTTTTTCAAAATACCTTGAGAAATCAGGTTTTTTACAATGCTCTTTTTAGTTGGATGTAACTAAATCCAAGATAGAGATTCATTTCATTTTTTTTAATTTATTCAAATAAAAGTGAAATTTTTTAAGATCTCTGGTTTTTGCAGGTTATTTGTCTATGCATTATAGTCTGTGGTTGCATGATCTTTGTGTTCTTCTGACGTGGTTGCTCGTGGGGGAACTTTTGACTGTGCATGGCCTATAATCTCTTTTTTGGCAGCCACGCATCTACCAACAAGCATCTGTAAACACCATGGGCATTTTCAACAACACAGCTGCAATTTTTTTTCATTCACAGGCATTTTAAACCCTCAGCCACATGTTTTTTGCTTGCAAGGGCGTTTTGCACAACCCAACCACATTTTTTTGCTTGAAAGGGTGTTTTTTTTGGTGCTGGCAACAAAAAATGCGGTTGTAACTCCTAGACGCGGCTTGTCCCTCGTACAGTCACCTCTGGTAAGTCATTTTTCTTTGGAACAATCGTTTTTAGGTTAGTTTTCATTTACTTTCTTTTTGATCTTACTCAAACAACAAAAAAAAGCCAACTGCTTTTTACAAAAACGGCCTTTTTTTCTGAACGACTGATTCCAAAAGTTCCTTTTAAAACACAAAGATCCTCACTTTTTGGTATGTGTTTTAAATCACCAAATCTTTCCATTTATTTAATTATACTTTCTAAAAACGCATTTGGAATCTTTAATTAGAAGCATGTCCATTTTAAAATCTTCATCTAAAATTCCTTTTTTAAACGCCTTCTTTCTAACACTTGTAATTTTTAGAAACTCTTAATAAAAAGTGCTTTATTCAGTGATTTGTTTAAATTAAAGCCTTTTTCAAAATTCAATAGATTTAATTACATTAGATCTAATTTTTATTTCATTAACATTATTTAACACTATTTTCTTTGGCATTATAAAATTTGGTCTATTGGCTTGTTGTATTTTTAACCTTCCGTCGAGTGCTGAAGACGAAGGGTGAGGTCTGGGATAGGCAGGTGGCTAATCCCCCCTCGCAATACAAACAAACCCTATCTCAAATTCCATTTCATTTCCAACGGGCATACATACAAAACCTTTTGCATGCGTTTAGGGAACTTTTTTAATCCGTTTACCGGCTTATTGGCTTTTTTCTCATCAATTGTGGGAATTGGTTTTTGCTATAACTTTTGACTCATTGCTCGGTTTTGAGCACTTATCTAGTCAAAGTTGCATGTTTTTTCGCACTCTAGATGATGGGATCATTAGCTTTATAAATGCACTAATTTTATAAAGTGCCACATTCTGGGGGGTGTCTTTGTATTGCTTAATTCAGCTCATTCTTTGGAGCTTTGTTCTATTCCTTTTTTCGTGGACTTGTGAGCGCATCCACCACAGTATTACGACAAAGGGATTCTTTCATGCGATGTGAGATGCTTTTTCTCACCACCAGGTTTAGATTTCCCCTCCTTTCTATTTTTTGCTTGTGCTTGTTTATGGTGTCCTTTTTTGTTGCGCTACACGAAACATTGTTGTGGTCTCCTCGCTTGCGCGTTATTACGCTAATTGCAAGATGAGTTACATAGTGTTTCAAACCACATGCATGGACCTGATTGTAATCAACGCACTAACCTATAAAGTTCTGAAAGTAGGGGGGTTGTTATTGTCCTGGGTGGTTGTGTTTCTTTTCTACATTTCTTTCTCTCTCTCTTCACTATGGATGCACTTTCAATTCCTTTGCTTACGCCGTTCAAATTTTTCGAATGGAGATCGAAAATAATAATGAAACTAAGGGGTAAAGGGTTATTCCGCATCACCATGGGAACTGAGACTGAACCAGACGACGAACCTGAAAAATCTAAGTGGTTAAACCGTAGTGATGAAGCTTTAGGTCTTCTTTGCATGTCTATTTCTCCTGACTTGCTCTTCCACATTGAGGCGTCTGAAACACCTAATCTACATGGAAAATGTTGGATGCGATGTTTGGACAACTAGATGACATGAGAGCGCATGAGTTGGAAAATGAACTACTAGGGTTAAATCCTAGTGACTTTGAAAACCTACAAGCCTTCTTCTCAAAATTTGTCCACATTAGATTATTGTTAAAAGGATGTCAAGTAGAAAAGAAATATTCTCAACTGATCTTGTCGATTCTCTCTAAGCTAGGTCCTAAATATTCTGTCTTCGTGTCAACTTTCTACGCTACAAAAGTGCCTTGGGCTATACTTGGAAATGCCCTCCTTTGACTATTTTTCATCCCAACTCATTCGAGAACAGGACAAACTCATTCAAATGGGGTCTCTCAAGTCCAAGTCACATGCCCTTGTAGCAAGTACTAGCAAGGGAAAGAAGACTGAAAAGAAGAAAGAAACAAAGGATCAACCTAAGAAAGAAACCAAGATCAAACCTAAAAATGACACAAACACTTCGACTTCTGAGCCTAAGGCATAGAAAAGCAAGTATTTGTGTTCCTATTGCAAACTGGTCATGACGAGCAACACTGTTTTAAGAAACAGATTGATCACTTATCTCATTTACTTGAGAAAAATAAAATAAGTGTTCCTGAATCCATAAAACAAAGTGCTCCGAAGGCTGAGTCTTCTACTGCAAAAGGTGCTAAAAATGATAAGAAGAAAGGAAAGGCCCTTGTAGCCAAAGTTGCTCCTTCATCAACATGGATTATAGATTCTGGTGCCTCGCACCACATGGGTTCTTCAGCATGTTGAGTTTTCCAACATCAAACCTTGTGGAATGTCCCAAATCACGATGGGTAATGACACAATAGTGTCAGTTTCTGGTAGTGGATCGGTAGAGATGGATGGGGGAACATTTAACCAAGTGTTGAGTGTTCCTGATCTCTCTACCAATCTCCTATCGGTTTACCAAATTACTCACCTTGGTGAAGGAATGCGAGTGGAATTTGGTCCTAACTCGGTGATCATTCATGAGCTTAACAATGACACTACAGTGGCTGAGGGAAAGGCAGATCACCATTCACGGTTGTACACCTTCTCCCACTTTACTTCTGATTCTATGCCCACTGCCTTGCTCACTCATGCAAATGAGGTTAGTACGCTATGGCATGAGCATTTTAGGACATCTAAATTATCGCTACCTTGAACAATTGAGCCAAAATGAAATGGTCAACGGGTTACCTCGCGTCAAGTTTTCTAAGGGTCTTTGTGAGGGTTGTACCCTTGGAAAGCATCCTGAAAAGAACTTTGACAAAGGAAAATCCTAGAGAGCCACTCGTCCCTTGGATCTTGTTCACAGTGATGTTTCTGGTCCATTTTCATCTCCTTAATTTACTAGAGCTCTTTATGTGCTAACCTTCATTGATGACTATTCGTGATATACTTGGGTATATTTTCTTAAGCTTAAGTCTGAAGTCTTTGAACATTTTCAGGACTTTAAGGCTCTTGCTGAGAAACAGGCGGAACGGTCTATCAAGGTTCTTCAAACTGACAATGGAGGTGAATATGTAAACAATAGGTTCATGGATTTCTGTACTTCTGAAGGGATCTCTTTGTAGCATACAGTTGCTTATAGCCCTTCGCAGAATGGAGTTGTAGAAAGAAAGAACCATACCCTTAAGGAGATGGCCACTTGTATGATTCACTCGAAGTCTCTTCCTCCACAGTATTGGGCTGAAGTAGTGAATTGTGCAAATTACATTCAGAACCGTGTTCCACACAAGGCAGTAAGAGGGATGACACCCTTTGAAGCCTAGTTTGGATGCAAGCCTGATGTTGAGAACTTTTGAGTCTTCAGATCCAAGGCTATGGCTCAGATTCCCAAGAAGAAACACAAGGCATTGGAACCACAATCCAAACCTTGTATCTTTGTAGGGTATCCTGATGGCGTGAAGGGATATCGATTGATGAATCCTACTTCTCATGAGCTTTATATTGAGAGAAGTGTTAAGTTCGATGAGTCTTCTTCGACTTCTACTTCTCCACCTATTGAGGTTCTTCAGCTCACTGATTCAGATTTTGACTCATCAGATGATGATGTTGTTAAGCATGCTCCTCTTCCTAATCCTCCCAACCATCAGACTTCTGAGTCTTCTGATTCTGACAGTAGTGATGATGAGGACTATGTCCCTTCTCACTCAAGTGAAGAATCTTCCAACTCTGAGCTTGATCCTCCTGGTCCTCTTTGGGCCAGGAAAACTTTGCAGAAGTGCTGGAGATTTAGTTGGAGATACTTTGGATATGAGACGTACTCTCTCAGATTTCATTGGACCCCACTCTTTCTTCACCTCTGCTTCTGATCCACAGTCTTTCCAGGAGGCTTCTGGTATTCCTGAGTGGGATTCTACCATGGATGAGGAGTATTCCTCTCTCATAAAGAACGATACTTGGGATCTCACCCCTCTTCTGAAAGGAAGAAAAATCGTTCGGTGTAAGTGGGTGTTCAGAACAAAGTATGGAGTAGATGGAGAAGTTAAAAAGTTTAAAGCGTGATTAGTAGCTAAGGGTTTCTCCCAGATAGTTGGGGTTGATTATACAAAAACCTTTGTTCCAGTTGCGAAGATGACTTCTATTCGACTAACCCTAGCCATTGCCGCAGCAAACAGATGGAAAGTCCATCAAATGGACGTTAAGAGTGCCTTCCTTCATGGTGACCTAGAGGAAGAGATCTATATGGAACAACCTCCGGGTTATGTCCATAGATTCCTCCCTCATTTGTAAGTTAAAGAAGTCTCTTTATGGCCTTAAACAAGCCCCTCGGGCTTGGTATGCCAAGATGGACTCCTTTTTACTTACATCAGGGTTTACTAGGTGTCACTCTGATCCAAATGTTTATATTCTACGACAAGATGACTCCATACTCATTCTTGTTCTATATGTTGATGACTTGTTGATCACAGGTAGCTCTTCCTCTATTATTGATTCTGTGAAGATCACCTTGGCCAACAAGTTTTCCATGACTGACTTAGGTCTGCTTCATTACTTTCTTGGGATCCATATTTCACAATCTGACTCGGGAATTTTTATTTCGCAACCTAAGTATGCTCTTGATTTGATTAGCTCAGTTTTAGATGTCTGATTGCAAGTCTTCTCCTACTCCTTTTCTTTCTGGGGTTAAGTTGGTTTCAGATTGCTCTACTCCCTTGGTTGATGGTACTCTTTATCGAGTAGTTAGTGGGGAGCTTGATCTACTTGACTCACACTCGACCAGATTTATCGTATGTTGTTGGGATCATGTCCAGATTCATGTAGGAGCCACATGAGCTGCATTGGAAAGCAGCTAAATGGATCCTTCATTATGTTCGTCGCACTTATGTTGATGGCAGACACTATCATGGGAGGGGTTGATATTGAATTGATTGGATTCACAGATTCTGATTGGGTTGGTGACTTAGATCATCAGAAATCTACCTCTATGCTACAGTTTCTCTCTTGGTTCAGGTCCTATTAGTTGGTCCAGCAAGAAGCAGAATGCAATTGTGATATCATCTACAAAGGCAGAATACAGAGGAGCAGTTAATGCTGCCACAGAAGCTATGTTTGGCTACAGGGTATTCTGAAAGAGTTTGGCATCCACTTTCGGTGGCCTACCATTATCTACTGTGATAACATGAGCACTATCTCTAGTTTGTAGAAATCTAGTTCAGCATCAGCAGATGAAGCACATTGATATCCATATGCACTTCATATGGGAGCTTATTCATGATGGTATCATCACCCACATTCAATACATTGAGAAAACTGATCAGATTGCAGATTTATTCACCAAGCCCTTCACTGAGATGAAGTTTCTTCACTTATGGTCTCTTCTTGGGGTGAGGTCTTCTATGCATCTTGCTACTCATCTTCTTTGGGCTATGTAGTCCTTCTCTTCTTCTTCTTCTTCTAGGAAGATATGTTGTTTGTATATGGGCACCTTATAAGGCCTTTAGTTGCCAGGCCCCATTGACACATATTTCTTAGTTGTTTAGGAGTGTCTTCTTTTTCTATTATGACTCATCATAGCCTCTACCTCAGCTTCGATGAAGGGGGGGTGTTTGTGTGTCGGATCCTATGTGTCCTCCACTCACATATGGAGGGTCATCTCACATGGGTTAGGTTTAGGGTTTTCTTATGTGTCATGCACTAGGGTTACTCAACACCCTACATGTACCCTTTCATTTCTGATTTATGAGTATGCCAAGACACTCTGTTGTCTTTTCCTACATGTGAAAGCTTTGTTCTGTTATGCAAGTTCTTCCATTGATTGATCAATTCTTCCTTGCTGATTACACTGGAGCCATTACGATTCAACTGGAGTGCAACTTCATTGCGTGGTGCACAATAGTTTCTGATATGATTCGTCATCTCTTTCAGATACTCTTAACAAGTAAATAATAACAAATTTTGTAAAGGTAGTCCAACCCAGGGTTAGGGTTTATGGATGTTTCACAAAATACAGATGGCTCCCCCAAATGTGTGAATAACTTGATTTTGAGTGTGTAGGTCAATTCCTCCAAGGGGGCATTACAAATATCATAACAAAATTCTTAAAGTAACAAGTTACCAATGCATATATGTTATGGCAACCAGATTGGTCATAGGGAGAGCCAAACCATAGTCATACTCCGGGATATACTATAAAATTTTATACTAAGAAGTTTGAAAGCTATAATTCCATATTCATATCACCTCCAAATCATTTCTAAAACTATCAACTGTCACCCTCCACAAGATTGATATAATATATTTTCCCTTTGAATGTTAACTAGTGCCACTAAATCCTCTTTGCATAAATTTCAGAAATTTGTAGAAATTGGCTTTTTATATTTACCCAAAGATTGAGAATTTGGGGCTCTATCCAATTTATTGAAATAATATGTTATTATTCTACAGAATAAGAGCCTTCATGAGGGACCAAATATGCTCCAGAAATAAACAAATGAAAAACCACATCATTGGTCCATAAAACCTTTCATGTACAAAATGTATTTAGGTTTTAAATTTAGTGGTACCCATTGATAGTGGTTTCTCAATGCCTTGGGTCTAATTTTCCTTATCCTAATAAGTTTGTGCATATTTGAAAGTAGGTCCCAAATGGAGCCTTAGCACTGATAAAATTTGGATGCTTATTTCACCGCCTCCTCCACAACCATATTATCACATCCTTAAAGCTGTTAGATTAGCTTGAATAATGGTGAACATCCAAAAATTGAATTATCTGGGTCCTTTTCTTCTATAAAGGACTTATGCCATGCGATTCCAATAGCTTCATATTGAGTGTGATGTCAAGGATGATCCCAATGGGATGCAACCTGCCTAGATTTGAATAAGCAATTCTCCATAAGCTTCATAAACATTCACTCAGACCCCAAGTAAAGTATAAAAGGTTGTGGCAAGCTCCAGTGAATACTTGTGTAACAAATGTTTCTTTACAAGGAGAATTGAGATCCAAGGTTCACCAAATTTTACATAAAGGAAAATTGATTAGATATGGCTGTGGCATAGAAGAATGACCCAAAATGAGACTATCTAATAGTTAGTAAAAATCATTCCCCAAATTATTTGTATAAATATTATGCAAAAGATAACTTATGTACTAAACACTCTTTGCTAACATATAGTCATTTTCATGAAAACAAACTTGTGTATTGAGCATCACAATCAAGAAAAAGGACTGATTTTTAGGAAGAATATGAGGATAAGGTCTATTGGAACTTGTGCATACAAATATTATGTGGGTTATTCAATAACTCAATATTAGTGAATTTAATGATAGAAAGGAATATTTCATTATTATTCCCTACATTGGTGTTATATTAGCAATTACGTTTTATTAATTAGTTATTTCTAGCAACCAGACTATGAGTGGTGCAAGTCTAAATCATGTTGATAGACAATAGAAAAGGCATTCAAAACATTGGTGTAAGAAGGAAACAAAGTTGACAAATCAATTGAGATAGAGAGAATAATTACTGAGGAGGGTAATTCACTTCAAATGAATTCATAGAGGGAAATTACGTGATCCTCCAAGGAGGAAGGGGGTGTGGACATATGTGAAACTACATAGAACTCCACAACAGAATGAAGTTGTTGAACATTGAGATCAATAGAATTGTCCATATATTATGTCTACCCTCAATCCTAGATGAATTGCAGAGAGGTAAATGAGAACATAACAAGATTATATTTTGAATATTAGGGATGTCATATTACTAGTCCATATGCACCAAAACACCATATAAACTGAAAGAAGGGTGGACCAACAACTTTCTAACACTTCAGAGTACTTGGAAGCAAATGCTATAGATCAGTTTTAATGATGAGGCATCTTAGTATAAGTTTGATATATTAGATCTTGGTAAAGGTATTTTTCCTTGTGTAGAATCTTAAAAAATGTGAATGTAGGCCTACTAAAAATTACAATTTGATAACATTCAAAATTGTATTAATAGAAAGTGCAAACCTGAAAAGTAGATGGAAAATATCAAGATCCTCATATTTGTTTTAGAGTAAGATCACATATGGACCACATGTCATTATGTGTGAACTTATTGCCAATGGATGAAAATGGTGGGAGACACAAATCATTGACGTAACATGATTTGATATATGGTGCATAATGTGAAATGGAAGAGTAAGACCATCCAGACTAGTCCAAAAGAAATCATTTACACAATCAGATGATATGTGACAAAAATATTGGAGTCCAAACTAGAAGAAGACTTGATTATTTTGGTCCATTGAGGAAATACATGTGACAAGAATGTCTAGGAGTTGTCACAATAAATAGATGCCTAAAAGCTTTGCTGAAGCAAGAGAAGGCTTGAAGCAATGGATTGGAACCATTGTACTAGAATAACTTGATAAGATTAGATAATTTCATGAATAAGATTTGGGAGGTGTGTCCCAAGATCTAAGGACAAAAATGTGATTTGAAGGGGAATTGGGTATTCAGAAACAAGATGAAGGGAGATGTTCAACCCAACTACTAAAAACTCAAATAAAGGTTAGTATCTACCAGGTAATGTTCCTCTTGAAGGAATTGATTGGTGAAGTCACATTTTCACTACACATCATTTGTGTAGACTACTTAAAGGCCATTAGAAATGTTGGTATGGCATTTTCTTGCTATGAATGACACATTTGAGATATCTATTGGCATTGATATGGATGTTAAATATATCCTTCTGATATGGGATCATTCTTCCTTTCAAGAATAAATTTACAATAACAATATGCAGAAGATTATAACACAAGTATTAGATTAAATATAGACTATGTCATTCAAGCTCATGAAACCTAAAATTATGGATTGAAACAATCCCCCAGAGCTAATGGAACTTGAATAATTGTATTGAGCTTTCATTTCAGTCAACAATAAGAGGAGATCAAGAAAGGTATTGCCGACACCAATCTTTTTGTGGTAAAGTACTATGTTCCCGATAATTAATGATAATAAGAATAACTAGTAAGCTATCTCAGGGTATATGACATAAAACATATTCTTGGAGGGAGACATATTTTCACCTTTATTTATATTCCAACAGATCCTCTCATGCATGGAAAAAGGCACACAAAACACAAGTGGTTTCAAATTGTCCATGCTTGCATGCGAAGCCAGGGGAGATCTTTAAATAAATTATAAATATCCCAATCTGATATATTATATTATCTCATTATCACAAACCAAGTATATTAAGTATATGTTGAAGAAGTTTAGAATGGAAGATCTGCAATTTAGTAAGTACACCCCATTTATCACATGCTTTTAAGATGAGCAAGGAAGATGAATCTCCTAAAGTAAATAAGAATCTCTATAGATCAATGATTGGAATTTTATTATATGTAATTGCATCAAGACTAGATGTGATGCAAGCAATAGGAATGGTAGCACACTTTCAAACTACTACAAGAGACAACTCATGTGCAAGCTGTCAAAAGAATATTAAAATATTTGAAAGGAACACTGGAGTATGGTTTGTGTTACCAAAGAAATGAAGATTTTACTTTATATAAACATATACTACTATGTATCATTGGGTTAGTTGACATTGATGGTAAAGAAAGAAGTACAGCGTTAGGAGACACTTTCTTTTTGGTTCAATACCAATCTGCAGTATGCTTGGTTATAGCCAAGAAGCATGATTCTATTTCTCTATCCAAAGCTGAGGCAATGATAGATTATCCTCTCAGTATCACTTGTTACACTTATTCATGTTCTTTGGATGAAACCATATTCACTGAAGGATCGTCAATGGTAGAATTTTATTCTCTAATTTCTATACTATGTGATAATACTAGTGCAATAAATATCTCAAAGAATCTTTGCTATGCACTATAGAACTTCCACATATTCTCATTAACATATAATTATCTGAGAGATTTGGAAGTTGCAGATTTTTACTATGTTCAAGATGCTCAGAATACATTACCATAAAAGAATAAATCTGCTGATATTTTTACTAAGTGGTGCAACCTCTTCTCTTGAAGAAACATTTGAATATCTTCAACATGATCAACAGTTGGGAGTGATATCTCTTTCAATCAGATCATTATACATTTGTGAAGCATAATTTTAGGGGGAGAGTTTCATTGTCCTTTGTCATTGATGTTAAAGGGGGAAAATTGAAAGTCAGAAGCCAGTAATACATCAAGGGATTTGAGAGTTAAAGCCATGGTCAACAATACATGAGCAGTATAAAGCCAGGGGAGCCGAATAGATCAAGAGTTTCAGGTGCCTGCACTAGATGTTCTAGTTGCCTATTTCTTCCATGTTTAAAGGTTTTGAAATCCTTTGGAAATATTATTAGGAATCTGATGCCAAATTATAATGTTTATGAAGTAGAATCCTATATGTTAAAAAATATTGTAACATCTAGTATGTTTACAGATGTGATCCGTCTTATGAACAGGTAAGATGATTCAATCGGTCCCTGATAACCTTACCTCTTTTATAATTGATTATACCAGTTTCTCCTTCCATGACCATCTTGATAAGCAAGTGCATGGAGTCTCAAGAGAGCTCTCATGTGTATTGTATGTGTATAAGATAGATTTTAATTGTGCAAGCTTAGGGGAGTGAACAAAACTAGAGTATGGTTCCTCCCATACTTAACCCAGATTTGTCCAGAAGGAGGACATTGACTTCCATGATTGGCATTATGGTCTAGAGGTGGAGGGCTAGTAATTCTAGAATAGTGCTGGTGGTTTTTGTATGTGTATCTACCCTCTGAGATTCTCTTACCGTATCACACTTTTTTGTTCCCTGTCAACTATCGTTATAATGGCTCATGTGTTGCACCTATTTCTAGAAAAAAAAACCCTATACTACCTACAAACTGAGTTCACTAAAATCCTTGGCTGGAATATGTAGCTCATATGCTTGACCCAACATATTACCTACAAGTCCAATGTGAAGGTGTGACTAAGCACTGCAATACACTGTGTTTCTCTATGGATTTTTAGTGTGATGGAGGAATGGTGATTGAATTGTTTTCCATGTGTAGAAATGATGCCCTTATGCAAGTTGCACGTTGATAGTAGGCTATATCTATAATGTATCCCCCAATGTATACAGTGTGTGGGATTGAATTTAGAATAAACGTCCCCTCCTATGTTGCAGTATGTAATAATACAACCCAAATGCATTCCTTGAATGTTTTTATTTACCCAAGTAATAAATAATAAGGATTAGCCCTAAGTTGTCCCCCAAACCCTAATAATAGTGAGTGAGTAATGTATATATGATTCCCTTGTTTGAATTTCCTCATTAACAACTAGAAAGGCTGACCCTAAGTGATAAGAAATATTTTAGAAAAGATATCAAATGATGTGACATTTCAAATTCAAGTAAAGGAGGGAAAATAACAGAAGCACCTAAAGGGGAAAATAACACCTATATGCTCTTTTCCCAAATGGGTGCTAGTGTTTGGGATGATCGAAGGGTGTAATAGAAAATATAGAGTTGAATCATGTTTTTTCCAATTTCCAAAAGTAAGTGACCATTTGAGAAATAAAATGCCAAGAGTATCCAAAGGGGATAAAGCAATATAAAAGTAAAACATGTGTTTTAAGTGTCTAGTTTTCTTATTTAGGAATCATGCATATAATGACATAATTAGAGGCGTGAGGAAAGTAATAAGTGCATGATTTCTTGACTACATTTCCCCCCACTTTATGTCAGTGAATGAATATTTGGTAGTATAAATCAAATAAGAAGAGTTTACCTTGTGGAGAGCTGAAGGGGGTTATAATTGATAACGCGTCGAGTGAGGATTATATTTGATACCGTGTTGAATGGAGATTATAGAATGTGTATAGTGGAATATATAAGAGGTTAAGGATCCTAGGGGTGACCTCGTGTGCATAGCAGAAATGATACATGTGTTTTTCCTTGAATATTACCTTTTGTCAAATCATTTTGTGCTTTGATATTGTTCCTTGTTCCATTTATGTTTTGCCCTTTTGCTATAGTAAGGTTAGACCTAGAATTAAAGATAAGTGTATTTAATGCTCATGATAAATGAAATTGAAATTTAACTTAGTAAATGTGAAAATAAAAATGCTTATTATAAAAGCAAGTGAATTGAGGATAGAGTACACTTGTGTGTTGTGAGATAAGAGATAGAATTATTTTTGTATGTTTTGTGCCTTAGAGATGGATGGAATAGTACTAAGGAGTTGAGTGTCTTGTTACTAAACCAATAATTTGAGAATCCTATCACCAAAATAAGAATTTGAGTGTCTTGTTACCAAACCAAGGATTTGAGTGTCTTGTCACCAAACTAAGAATTTGAGCGCCTTGTTGCTAAAATGAAGATTTGGGTGTCTCTTTGCCAAGGAAAAAACATTAGGAGAGATGTAGTATTTTCCCTCTAATTGTTAACACTTCCCCATAGATAATTTCCATTACATATGGTCACAAACCCAATATAAACTCCTCACCAAGAAAATAGAATAATTAGTTCCCTTGTCCAAAGTATGTAGCTTACCACTAATTTTATTCATGTTATTCCTAATAGAAAATTGTAACATAATATGTTCTATTAATAAGTGCAAAGTATGGTCACAAACCCAATAGAACCTGTTCACCAAAAAAATAGACTAATTAGTTCCCTTGCCCAAAGTATGTAGCTTACCACTAATTTTATTCATGTTATTCCTGATAGCAAATTGTAACATAATATGTTCTACTAAAAATTGGAAAGTATTATCACTGAAAACTTGTTGATCTTGTAAAGTTCATATTTTTTCCTCTAGACAAAATCGCCCAAGTGGGACACTAGTGCCCACTACTCCTATTTTTGTTTATCACTTTTGTCCATGTTATGATTTTGACCCAATTCTAATTATTGACCTATAATTTAGCTCTTTTTTATCCTTATTTTATTGTCTACCATTTTGTATTTGGTTTATGAACTATTGAGAGGTTGAAATAGTCACCTGATTATTGCCCCCATTCATTTGGGATACGTGAGATGAACAAAGGAAAATGTAACCTCAATGATGAAAGATGAAATTAATGTGCACATCTGAAATAAAAATTTAATAGGGGTAATAGGGAATGCGCATGATGACAACCATGGTGCATGAAAAAAAATGGTAAAGGCTATCCAAAAGTGTTAGTCACAAGAAAACATGGAAAAATGTAATAAAAACTAATCAAAACATGTAACATGGAAAAAGACACAATGAGTAATTGGTTGAATATATGGGACACCACTCAATATGTCATAAGACACTCAAAATATTCAATGTTATAAAAACAAAGATGCACAATCAAGCATAGGTAAAATCCCACCAAAAAATGAAAATCAAGACACAAACATAGATAGGATATAATAAAATTAGATCACCATGGTTAGAAATAGGCATGCAAGACAAATGATACACATGAAGCACCCATTAGCATGTTATAAAAATTTATATTATGCCACAATATATACAACTAGAAAATATGAATGAAAGTATTAGATATTGCAATGATAGAACATGAATATAGAAGAATTAGAAAGGTAGATGACCCTAGGAGCCTTAGTGGGACTAGTAGCGTACATTTCCAAGCATCATGGATCATGTAAGGACCTGTAAGTAATATGCATTCACCTCAAGAGTATAATATGAACACGCATGTGCATATAGAAAAAGGTAGAGCATACTATGAATCAAAGTAACATGGTAAACAATTTGTATCATAGAATAGGATAAACAAGAAAGAGTATATCCAATCAATATCTAACCTAGTATTTTTGCTCTTTTTGTAAATATGTGAACATGGAGTAATACAAATATGAGAGGGGAGAAAGGTTTCCCCCATTGTATGTTTAAAAGGTGAGATTTATGTTGGTATGTGCACCCTAATAGTTGTGTTTGAGCATAAAAAAATAGTGTGTCATCGGGTAGTGAGGGGGGACGAAATATGCCACCAATGTGTGAATACTACAGTGATGCACCCAATGAGAGTAATGGGTAAGGGTCCACTATCTTCTAGTGTGATGGAGGTATTCATGTGATCATGATTAGAGACTTTATGGCCATGAGGCAGTATAGGTGGAGAAAGAGACTGTGAAATGGTAATTTATGTACCATGGGTAGTGTGTATCCTAAGTGGAGACTTATTCCTATGAGGTGGGATATGAGACCTATGTAATTGACGCGAGTGAAGAACATAAGCCACGAATGGAGAATATCTAAGTATATGTGTAAAAATAGCACTAGGAGTAGTATGTACCAAAGCCATGGGGCTATCATGAGGACGTGCATTAGCAGGTGAAATAGTGATAGAAGTAACTGAATGTATAAAAATAATAGGAGATAATGATAAAGGATTTCATGGTGGGATGTCTCAAATAGTGATAATGTGGCACTCATATACAAAATTATGGCCTAATTTAACTATGGATGGTACGGTTTTACCAGCCCTAAGCCAAGGGAGTCCTAAGACCATGTCACAATGCAAAAATGTGGATCCAACAATGAATGACATAGAGATAGTAAGAGGACCAATAATAATAGGAAGAGTGACATGCCCATGATAATTAGGAGACCTACGTGTCATCTGAGATAATAGAAATCTGATATCTTGTAAGAAAGATAGTAAACATGTAAGCATGGAAATCTGATAGCTTACAAGAAATATTGTGAACATGTTAGGTTATACTATAACATTATTAATAACATGAGGGACCAATATAAGCATTGATGTGTAATCGATGCGATGAAAAAATATGCATGAAATTCAACATCAGTAAAAGTAATGACATGTGAAGTAAGATCGGTAGTATCAAAAATAAATCCAAGATGATGATATGAAGATGGAGGAGGAGGAACAACATGATAAGCTTGATTTGAAGAGGATTCAAGAGATGATTTTTCATGCTTAGGCAAAGGATCATTAAAGATTTTAAGTTTTCCATTGTCATTATTATTTTTAGGAATATAAATAGTAGATTCAAGTAACCCAATGTCATTATTGTTAATAAGATCATGGATTATATGTCTAGTTTGAAACACTTGTAAGTAGAATGGCCATTGCATCTATGGTAACCACAATGTGCATTTTCATTAAATTTCTTAGCATGAGGCCTATTAGGATCATACTCAAGAGGATTCATAAGAGAAATTAGATTTTTTTCTAGGAGTTGGGGAAACAACATATGTGGTGGATATGAAAATTTAGTAAAGATGTGGCATGTAGGTTACAATTGGATTTTTGTAGGATTAGTTACATCATTGATAGCGGGATTAGGTTCATTAGGATTTCCCTTGAAGGAATATTTTCTTGAGAACTTGTTAGTAGATGAATCATAAATATTAGCACCTACTTCATGATTTTTGAGAGTCTGATATAGATGATAAAAAGAGTGAAAATAATCAAATAACACACATTCTTATAAAGAAGGTAATAGGCTTTGGATAAAAATATATTGAAATTCATATTCATCCAAGACATTGTTCATTTTTTAGAAATATTGGTCTTATAATGTAAAAAACAGTCACTAAGATGTTCATGTAAACACCTTAAAATACACACCTATTTCTATCTTATTCTCATATTATTCATATCCTATATATATCCCTTCAGATTTAACTAAGTTATTTCCATCCCGTTATAATTAATTAAATTAACTCCATCATTTAAATCATAACACTTTAGAATTGATTAATTAAATTCTATCATACTTCCAGTATTAATTAAATTTATTCCCACACCCATTAGTTAATTTAATCAAACATTTATTTAATTAAATGGTTAATTATCCTCTCACCAACTCATAACTAATTAATTTAGTTATTTAAACAATCATATTTATCTACACACACTCCACTCAATTCTACTTCTAAAACCCTACAATGGTGGGGGTAGAAAATTTGCACATATAACTATCTTCCCACATAAAATCCAAACATGCATTACCCCTACAAAGATGCAATTGCACAAACCAAATCCAATGGCTATTTTAGGAAATTATAACTATGAACCTATAACCCATTAAAAACTTGATCCAATATTCATGGCATCACCCTCGGCTATAAAAAATAGGTCAATCATTTGTAAATCATCCCTAGAAGCTTTGTGTAATTGTAGCCAACTTTTTCCAAAATTTCTATTTGAATCCTCGTGTCTATCTTCCCATAGCATTATCATTTCTATAGTTGGAGATTGATTTCAAGAGAATCCACAATACAACAAGTACAAAATTTTACAAGTTTAATACTTCATAAATATTATTTTGCAACGAAGAGCTTGGAGGGACGGTTTGCTATCATATTTTTTTATTTTTCATAGTTCTTCTTAGTTTTTCACTACTTACATTCGAGACACTTAGTAGGAATCCCACGCTTCATTAATCATTTTTCATTTACATTTTAGTAATCTAATCATTTATATGTTTTCTTTGTGTGATTCTAACCTTGATGTTCAAATTTCAAGCTCTCAGGTGCAGTAGAGAAGAAGAAAATCTAAAAAACCAAGTTTTTCGCCCTTTTTACTATATTTTGATCATTCGTAGATTTGGTGTGCTAGAATCACATGAAAAATGTGCTAGCATGCAACTACATGTGCTAGCATATCACTACATGTGCTAGCATAGTCTTACATGCATTTTAGTAACATTAAATTTGTTAAATTTTCCTTTGCACGCGTTTGTGTATCATTAAACACACTACTGTAATAATGTTTTTGTTATTCTAGCACATCTACTTGCACACTAGCAAACCTATTTGCAAACTAACGTAATTAACAAAAATCCTTAGTTACACTAGCACATTCAATTGCACACACTAGCATATGAGTGTGTACACTAGCATAACCTATCTTATGGAGGCCATAAATTTTTCTCCCAAACTTGATATAACTCTATTTTTTGTGAGGGAAAGGTCTTGAGACAAACTATACAATGAACACATAGGTTTTGGATTTAACCTTATACAAAATTCATGGTTTCCTTTCTCCAAACACTTGTCATTTTTTTTCATGTTATATTTTTTTTTTGCTTCAAATTACTAAATTTTGTTCGTAGGTTTCCATATTTTCTTTCCAAAGATAAATTAATCAAAATAGTGCTAACATTTAAAATATATGTTAAAGTTTTATTTGTTTTTGTATAGATCAAACCAACCATGTATGCTCTTCTTTCGCACCCTCTTGGGTGATCTTGAGAATAAAAAATAGTGAAGTTTGTTTCTTTATTTTACATCATGTTTTCACCTCAGGAAAAATTATAACTAATTATTTACATTATCATATTTACAATGATTGTTCTTAAAACTACTAAATATATGTTGCCTTGTTCATGGGTCAAGCAAAATTTATCACTCTTCTTATTAAATTTTAATAAAACTCACTTAATTTAAAATTTTGGAGATGATTTTATTCCCCCTTTGATTGTAACTATGGGAAGTGCATGGCTAGGGGCCATAAACTCATTGCGAGGAGTACCACATGAACCCCAAAGTAGTCACCACCTTTAGTGAACTAGCTGACAAAATGGGAACCCCCGCCCAACTAACTAGTACACATTTTGTGAGGGCTTAGATTCAAATTTATAAAAAGTAGTGACCATGGTTTGATCATTTGAGTGGAGTAAAATTTGGCTTATCATATCAAGAGGTGTAATTGGTGTCCCCAAGATTTCACTTTGAAATCGAGGACTACCCTTTTTAAATTTTTTATTCTTTTTAAGTAACGGGTTATGTTTCTATGTTTTGTTTTTCTTGCAGTTGCTTGCGTTGCTCAAAGTTATTCCCAAAAATTCATAAATCCATGCTCGTTAAATACCCATATGAAAAATCTCACTCAATTCCCTTCCAAAACTTAGTCTAGTTATATAAAAGTTTTTTATTTATTTTTTAAATAAAGTTCTTTTAAAAAATAGATTGAGCTAAAATTAAGCAATTTGGGTTATATAAAGCACTTCACCCCATCATTATTACCACACCAGTATTACTTTCATCTCAAAGTGGAACATTCACCCAGGGGAAGAGTTTTTATAGACTAGCTAGTTGGAGAAGTTATTTTCAAGCAATTACCCGCAACTTATTTTGGGATTTTTTTGTTTTGATTTATTTCTTTTGTGTTCTGGTTTCCATTTTTCTCTGTGTTCCATCTGTACAATTCCCCATGGAATTTTCTTCTCTTCTTGTCAGAGTCTATTTCAATTGCATATGGTTTTGAAAATCCATTCTTTTCCTTAGACAATGGGAAAATTAATTAATATATGTTGGTTTTCATGCTAATAGTTTCAACACATCCCTGAGGAAAGAATGCAGTGTTTTGCAAAGGAAATTATTATATATGTTTGTGGTCTTGTTTTCCAAATTGAAAAGAATCCAATTACTTCAAAATCCATGCAACTTCGCTCTCTAAGCTTCTACACAATTACCTAGACCAAGTCATGGTTTTTGGAAGTAAAAGTCCACTTATCCAAGTCATGTATATTCTGGCTACCTTCTTCCTTTAAGTTTTCATGCAAGTATTTTAAGTCAAATCATGGATTTTGAGTTGTCCTTCCACTCCAATTTCCACACAAATATTGAAAGAGGAGTTTGCAGGCTAAGTCGTGGATTTTGAGTTGTCATTCCACTTCAATTTCCATGCAATTCTTAAAAGGGTATTTCACTTGTGTAAGTTGTCATGAATAATCATTGTTTTGTCCTCCTTTTCCAAGCTGCCTTGCATCCTCAAAATTCATGTTTCCTTGTTCCTCAAGTTTCCACACAAATTTAAAGAGAAAGTCACTCAATGCAATTCGTAGATATTGGATGCTTTGTCTTCTAATTGTAAGCTACCTTCCTCCTTCAATTTTAATAGATATTTTTGAAGGAGAGTTCACTTAAGCTGTCGTGAATAATCATTGTCTTTTCTTCCAATTTCCTTCACTAAATTCATGCAAGTATCTTAAGTGGAATTCAATGTAACTTTGTGTGATTAAAAGCAAAAGCACGTAGGGAAAATCATTATTTTTCCATGCTTTGTCTTCTCTTTGCATGTTTCCCTTCCTTTCCATTTTCTACGCAATTTCTAAAGGGAAAAGAGACTTAAGTGGTTGTTGTGAATTTCAACGAAACTATGTATCTTTGCCCAAACGTAGCCCATGAAAATGCATGCAATATCTCCTAGTTAATCCCTCTAAAATATCATCCATGTTGTCCCTAATCTCCCAGTTTAGCCCACATTGAGCCTACTTCTCCTTACTTGCATCTGAATTAATTCCCATAATTTACGGCTGTCCATATATAATTAAGAGGATGATGAGTTGAATGTTTGTCTGAATTGTTTACATGATTATTTCACTTGTGCACATACTTTTGAAAATTAACCTGAGGTTAATTCTAAATACATTAGAGATATCTTCAGAGGCATCATCCGCAAGAAGTCACAGTTGTAGCTTCTGCACAAATAGATGGAATCATTACTCTTGCTCATTGGTAAAAGCTTCAAGTAAGAAGTGGAAAAATCTACAGTCTCAGACAAAAGTATATTCAGACAGAATGAAGTGTGATTACAAAGGTTATCTGAAATAATTATGCAGTGTCCAAGCTCTCTGAAGTGAGTGATACAACATGGGGCACGTGTCTATTAGGGAATCAGTTGACATATAAAGGGAAAGAATGAAGTGTTATAGATGGAATAGCTTCTTTCTTCTTTTCTTCTCCTCTTTCTTCTCCTTCTTATTTTCTCCAACAAAGAAGTAGCCAAAAATTGTAAAACTTAAGTAATTGGTTAAAATTCCGTTACTTCAAGTTATTGAAAAAGTCAATCACTTGAAAATAGGTGGCAGACATGCAAGGCATTGATTTAGTCTTCAGTTGTAAATCATGCATGTCATGCAAACAGGAATTCTAGGAGAAAGATTGCCAACTATTCCCTTTTCATAGCTGCCGCATGCGGGAAATTCATTGAAAGTTTCTTATTTGTGTTTTCCCTCTATGCACTATAAATAGAGGAAGAGCCTACGAGTTAAGGATCATAATTTTTTCATCAGAACTTGTTTAGCAGAGGATTTTGTAACTAGAGCATTCTTGAGTTTTCAGAATTTGTGCTAGAACCCTTGATGTGATTTCTATAAAAGTTAGGGATTGAATAAAAGGTGGATTTTTGGATAAATTTGTGTCTACAATGCTTTTTTGATTACTTCTATTCAAATTTTTTTGCATAAACTTTGTGTTATCTTAGATCTAGGTTAGAAGTTGTTTCTTTCCCTTATTGCTGAATTTTGTGATCTTTACATGTTTATTTACTTTGTGTGGATGAGACCAACTCTGATAGCTATTGGTTAATTCAACACATCTTCCTTCCTTCTTTCCCTATTTCTATTTTTCCCCCTTCTGCAAATATCCCATCACAACTGCTTACTTGTTACCGAATTACCCAGTTGTGGTTCACGAGCTGAGGGAATTAAAGTAAAACCCCTAAAAGTAGTTATTAGGATTCACCCCTGCAAAATAGATAATAATATATCTTACACGGGAGCTTCACCGTTAAATGAAGGAGATTTATCTCATAATTGTCTAGGTTTTATGTTGTGCATAAAATCTACCCAACAGATCTTATTCCTAAAAACCCTAGCGTACCTAGGGTGAATTACACGATGCTTTTAAAAAAAAATCATAGTTAGCCTTTAGGGAGATAAATGATTTTATAGGAAACTGGTCCTTGACCAATCCAATTTAGGTTAGAGGTGCACCTAAAAAAAAACATAAAATTCATTTTTCACTTGCCTAGTCAGTTTGTGTTCCAAAAAACAAAACAATTACCTCTCATTGCTCATTTAGGGTTGAAATTTCATCCATCAAAGTACCAAGTATATTGTATATTTCATCATCTCCTTTAAAATGCTCCAAATGTGGTTCATTTGGATTATTCTATGCATGTTATGTGGTTAATTCTTGTTCAATAGTGTATACATACGGACATACCCAAGGTTTAAAAAACTTCTATTGGGAATTAGGACTGAGGAAATGGAAACAATTCCCCAAAATCTACAGCATTCGAAGTGTAAACTAGATAATTCCAAATCAAAACAAAGTACATAGACATAACACAAAATGTATGCTACTGGCTCACCCAATGTAGGGCTACGTCCACCAAAGATAGAGATTTCATTTATATATAATGAACAAGAGTACTAAACCAACTCTTTTGTACAAGAGTATAATGCATCTCTCCAAGAGTATTTCCTCTATCCATATCTCTAAATGGATCTACATGAGTGCACTATCAACCATGCCTCCAAACCATCACCATAGATCTCACATAACCAAGAACTACTACATTTTTGGGCTCTTTCAACCAAGCTTTCATGTTAATCTGTAACCAAGACCTCTCACATCGGGGTCTACCAATGTGCAACCATAATTGTGCACCAAGAAGTAAGTCTCTCCTTCATCAAATGCATCAACCTTATGACAAACATGAAGACAACCTCCTCTACAATACTAGATCTACTTCATCTAGATCAACAATACAACATGCATCTCATGGATCTATGCATACAAGATTTGCATCACAACAACATGTGGATATAACAATAAAAGATCTCACAACATGTTGATCTACAAGAAGAATATACAATACACAATCTCACAACAACATGTGGATCTACAAGAAGAAACCCTATGTGTTTTGCATACTATGCAAGCCATTACAATCGAGACTAATAATAATACAAAGGAAATACATTAGAAGACATTACCCTCTTCTCACCAATCAGATGTACCAGTCCGACCCATTTCCTTCTGTCTATCTTTTATCTCTATGGAATCTTTGTCTTCGTGTAACCATATTTTTATTCTTCTTCATCTTCATCATCCTCTCAACCAAGTATTCCACATAAAATCCAGTCAATAGACATGCTAGATATCTTCTAACCCTAGTTTTCATGCTTATATAAGCATATACAAACTTAGGTCACCTTAGCTATGCATTTACAACCTTTAGATCACATTTAGATCACCTTTAAGTCAAAGGTTGGATCTAATCCCACGTTTAAAATAAAAACATTCGCGCACATGCGACGGTTCCCTACGGGTGATCGACCAATGTCGGTCCTCTATTTGTTGACAGTTGCCAGTTCCCTGAATGATGTGGGTTCCCTATTTTCTGACCGGTGTTAGTTCTCTAACCGCTTTTGGTTCCTCCTAGGTGACCGACGTCAGTTATTGAGTAAACCTGCAAGTTGTAGAACATGCTACTTGTGAAGCAATTTAGTCCTCCTATATTAGATTAACTAGTTTGTTATACTTCCCATAGTTTAGTTCAATTTTTGAGTTGTGGATCACTCTCCTTCTGACTAGAGCATAAAGATGAACCAAAAAAGAGATTAAGGACAAAATGTATTGGTGATGACATCAACTCCCTATTGACATCAACATAGTTGACAAGCACCATTGACTTGACTGTTATGATTGTATCAGTCTCCTATGTACAGTAGTTTGACATAGAACTGTCTACTAGTTGAATGACTGCAAGAGTCACATCAAATGGTTCCTACATCTATAAATCGAACTCTAACCCCCAATTTGATGAATTGTATAGGCATAAGTCATACTTCCATGTCCTCAAGATTCTACTAAACCCATTTCCCAAGACTATTTTAGTACAAGATCCACAACTGTCATCGCTCAAGCCTGTAGATACTGACTTTTTGGGATTGAGTATTTTGAGCACATTGGCTTCCCACCACATGGCATGTCGTTAGTTGGGGTGGATCGTGACCAAGCCATATAATCATTTCCTAATGACCAGTTAGCACCGTCCCAGCACTCTTTAAATACAAAAACTTGTATTAGTATCTCACAAGACATCAAATCATGACATACTGGCAACAGATAGAATACATGGGATGATGTAATCTAGCTTACCTCTATCATCGGGCTCCACACCTGTAATCGATCTAACTCACAAGGCCTAACAACCAATGCAGTTTAACCTAACAATGGTGACACTACTCCTCGCTAAATCAAACTTGAGGTGGCACCCCTTGTCATGAACGTATCTCTAACTCTCCACATCATCTTGAGGTGGCACAGTTGTCATGAACACCTCTAACCTCCACATCATCTATGAAGGATAGCCAATCACAACCACTCCCTCGTCAAATTGGAGGCTAAGCCATCCTTGAGGCACATGGCTCAATATATCCTCCTATGAGTTACCATCTACATCCCTCATGAGTCATCCCAATCAGGTAGATGCATGCCTACCATCACATCAAGGACTGTGATACATGACAACCCTCATTTGCCTAGAAATGTCAATGAGGCACATCCTCAACATTGAATACACAGTCAGCGTAGGCCATCAACTTCCACAATGACCCATGTATGCAACGTTGTTCATAATATTCTTACATGATATAAGGATCCTCTAAAATGAGAAAAAGATAGAAAACGATTCTAGGATCTATAATACCTAAACTACATAAATCTCATCTTTGGATGCTCTTCTATTATTAGCAATCTTGAAATTGTAAACAAGGGTCGTGAGAAAAGGAGGTTGTATTCAAATTTACAAATGAGAATCTTGAGCATACACAGATTCCTTTCCAACCCATGATAGAAGGTGAAAGACCTTACTAAAGATTTGAGGGTCAACCTTAGGTCAGTCATCATTGAGCTATCTAATCTAAAGCTTTCAAGTGCCAGCTCAAGTATGCTAAGAAAGAGTTGTGCATAGCATGAATGTAAACAGCTAGACAATAAAAAGTTTGGACACTTGCAAGCATATGTTAAACTATCCTAAATAATACGTGCAGCATACCTTACAATCGATCAATCCATAATGTACATAATGTTTCACAAGAGTTTAGGGTCTGAGGGATACTTACTTTGGCTTGATGTTGTTACATAACATTAATCAAATACCCCTTGACAATTGCTAGCAGTTTTGTGAGGAACATTTATCATCAGGTAAAGTCCATGAGGTATATATTCCTATGGGTGATAGACCTACACTAGACCATTTCAAGCTTTAATTAGAATTTTATCCTCAAGACTAACGTAAACCAATGCGTTGGTATAACTCATATTTACTGATATCCTCTCTAGGACCTTTATGATAGGCTTGTCTCCCTTGGTCATATAAGCATCAATCCTTAGCTCCTCACATTCATCTTCTTCCTTCATGGATGAAGGCCAGATTGATGTGAAGCACATATTTTAAGTGAGAATCATCTAATGTCTTATATTCAAGAAATGACAATCAAGAACCCTGTTCACAATATGAATCTGGGGAACTCTAGAAGTTAAAATGTCATTTTTAGCCACATGTCATTAGTCGGGCTGATAACACCTGCATATGTGTTGGCAAAGAGGAAAAAGAGGGGTCAGAAAGGGGAGAAGAGAACACTATAAGGACTTCATTTTCTTATGACCATGACGATCCCAGAGTGTGGTAAATGGGAAGGAATGCATGACAATATTTCTCATTCAAAGCACTATGAGCTTAAGACCTCACCCTGATCCTAGTGTATGTACATTAGGGCGTACACTCAAGGAGATCTAATGTACTTACTAAGTCCACTAAGAGAAAAGTGTCTAACCAAGTATCGAAAACATAGGTGTCATTGACATATTTTGATTCACTCCATTGACTTGGACCTCATCTATTCACAGTAACATAAGATAGGTGTCATCAAGGATATTTTTATTCACTCTGTTAACATGGTACCTCTTCTAGCCAAAGTAAATGATTGTAAATCGGGGCTAATTGAGAAGTTGACAAATTCATTAAACACACATACCTTGACTATACCTACTCCATTGAAATGGATCTCATCCACCCAACTCTTGTAAATTAAGACCGATCAAATCATAATTTTATTAAAAATCTTTTGATCTACTCTGATGGCTTGGATCTCATCCACCCAAGTCTCCTAAATCATGACTATTAAACTTTCCTAAACATGGATCTCTCTATCAATGTGTCCATTGTAAACCCTCATCTAAAAAACTTAGAACAATTAAAAAGCATAAAAAGTTAATAAAAATCCAAATCAAATCCATACTTAAAGCACTATTTGAAAATTAAAATTGTAGAAGCAAAAATATATTATCAAAGGGTACTTTGTACACTAGGGGAGTTTGTTTGGACTGTCACCTCATCTAACAAATTTTTTTAATTGTTTGATCCATAGGCAAATATCTCAATCATAACATTATCACATCTTCACATTATTCACGAATTTTAGCATGATAGTGCATATGTATATTCAGATTCATAACCAACAGTAAACAGTCCACATTGCATAAACTAGATCTAGATCTTAGAATTTATATAAGATGAACTAAACAATGACTATAATAAGATTTACCATACAAGAACCAGTTTCAGTCATGTTCAACACCATTATCCAGCCAATATGATCCATTGTATTAAATATTGTAAAACACAGAAGCTTCATACATTATAAAGGTATCTCCATGAGTCATGTGCACGACAAAACCAGTAGCCTAACTCTACAAATTGACACCTTATTAACCATGCAAATCAATACACACACACATATATATATATATAGGGGTGGGGACTTTCCCTTCACCGCCCATGCACTTTCTCAAAATAGGCCACATGCTAATAATAGCCATGCGCCTTTACAAAAGGATGCAAAACCATGCAAGTGTTCTAACAATAGACTTCCTATAGTTAACTCTGAGTAGAAATCCTATTATTAGCCTAAACTATGCATGGTGCTTAGCTAATGCTTGTTCCCAAAATACCATTGCATGGACCACAAGTCTTCATGTCTTTGTGTGCCCAGCACGCTAACTCCAGAAATAGCCTGGACCCACAAAATGGCTAAGTTCTGAATTCAAAGTGTTCTAGTGCACACTTGTTTTGCTATTCCTCTACGCATTTAAATGTGCCTTTCTCTTACATGTGCATCCTTTATGTGTCTTCACTTTAGAGAAATATTCCATCTACTCAACATTACCCCACACTAAAGTACATTACCATCCCAGAAATGGGTAATCCCATCTTATTTCTCTTGACAACAAAGAATAAATAAATGAAAGAATGAAGTTTTACTCTGCAGTCCCTCTTCTATAGGTAGGATTAACTCTTCATATTCACCCTTAAGCTCAGCTTCCAATGTTTTTCAGTCACTAAGTGCACCCCTTATTTTCTCTGGAATGTCTGTCACTATGGCATCTAATTCATCCTGAGTTATCTTCTCTTTTTCATTCTGTAGCACTTGGACAATATTGGTCATACCTGACACCATTCCTTCCATGAAATCCATTTTCTGTGCTATAAGTTTCCCAATCTCATTGATCTGATCCTTGTGTGGATCTTGGGCTGCTGTGAGGGCCTCACACTTTTGTTTCACCAGAGCTAACCTTTCTGCACGTCCAAGTGTCTCATCCTTCATTTCCTTCAGAACTTCATTATCTTCTACTATAGTTTTGATCCTTATTATCGCGTCTAGCACTGCACACATGTTCAAAGCTTGATCTACTTTCTTCAGCTCATCTTTCAAGGTTTGGAGCAAAGCCTCATAACTTGAAACTTTTCTAGCAATATTGGCCTTTTCTCTTTCTTCTTTTTCTGTAGCATCTTTTGGTGCAGTCATTCGAATGGGCCCTTCATCTAAAACCATAGGTTTACCAGTGTGCACAAATAATGCATTGCAAAGGGAAACTTATGAGGAACCTAAAATTGTAAATGAGGCCTTACCTTAAGAATATGGTCACCAAGTTCCTCATCCATGCTAACAAAAGCCTCATTCTTTTCTTCTTCCCATTCCTTCTCTGCTTTTAGGCACTTTATCTATGTAGTCTTATCCTTATTGTCTTCCAATAGCACTCTAATTGTTGCCACTTTATCCACATTCCTCCACACAACCTCAGTAGATACCTTGACCAAGGCATTGCTCACTTGTTCATCAGACATTACAGGAGGTTTGACAGTCATGTGCCTTTTTTTTGGTGCCTTCTTCACTCTGTGCGAGACACATGATTCCTCACATACATCAAAATTTGGTTCATCCATATGTGTTTGCATGGACTAGGATAATTACTTTCTAGTACACGCAGTGGCCATCTCTTTATCCATCAACTCCCATCCATATAAGTCCTTTAGCCCTATGGTGCTCTGAAATCGGGTGCATATAATTTTTCTTGGGTCTTCTACATACCCCATAGTAAGAGCCACATATTCTTCACTCACCTTCCCCTCCTTCGATTTCTGCCCCTTAGGAACCTAGGCACCAGAGTCTGGAGTTGGTCCTTCACCTTCCTGAGTGGTGTGGGGTGTGCTAGATGGCTCACCCAATTCCACTTTTGTTTCCTTTAACCCCTCCTCATCATTCTTCATCTCCTCATTGTGAGGCTCCTCTGTATCCTCAGGTTGCATCAGGGTTCCTGGCGTGCTCTCCCCAGACTCATCCTCCTCATCATCCTTGAGCTTCAGCTTCCTTCTACTCTTCTTCTCAGGTGCTTCCTTCTGAGGGGAGAGCCGAGGTGACCTTCACAAAGGTTGTGATGGTCCTACACCCTGAGTTCTAGTTCTTCTAAACACCCTTTTGAATTGGTGCTCCTCATTGACTGGGTCTGAGTCCAAGTCTGGCACATTTGTTTCCAATACTTCCTCCTCTTCTTGTTGTTGTGGAGGAGTAACCTCATGCTCACTTTCCTTTTTTTCAGTGGGCTGTCTCTGACCCCTACACACTAAACCACCACTATCCTCATGTAGGTCTTCTTCCTCTTCTTCTTCTAGGGCCGAGGTAGGCTTCTCAGCTGCCAAATTTCCAATTGTATGCTTCCCCTTAGGTGGGCCTGGTAGCATGAATTCATTCTCCACATACTTTCCATTTTCCAGCCTAGGCTTAAGCTGAATGTAAATTAGTGCGGCCCCGTTGTCACCAATGGCCAAGCTTACTTGCCTCATGGTTATATCATTTGAGATGAAACTTTCAATGTAAGTAGACCTACTCAGGTAAGCGTAGGTCTTCCTCAGGGTGTGGTAGTCACAGTCTACCTTATCTGCATTGTATATCAACTGGTGCATGTCTGAAAACCTGTGAACTGTGGCCTGGAAGAACCATGATGTGAAGGCATAGGGTAGTTTACACCAGGGACTCCATGTCCCATCCTTCATCATAAAGCGTATGATGCAAAAGTGTTGGTACACTACAAACTGTACCAACTTTCCTACCACTGAGGGTAGCTCCTTAGGAATTCTCCATTCCTCTTCAAATGTCACACAAAGTTGGTCATACCACATCTCTACCCTTTACTTGAATGGGCCACTCATAGATCCTTCACATAAATATTTCTCAAACCTTTCTGTGAGAGACTTCTTCTCTATAGGATACTCCCAAATCTTATTCTTTGGCCCATCGGGCACTCCAATTTCCATAAATACAAGAGATAATAAAATAGTGCCAAAGCTTATTTTCTCACCTTTGTGCACCTCTTCAATTATTGTATCATCTATGTATCTGCCAGATTGTATATCTCTCCCTATGACATCCTTTTAGTGATGTGGAGCCACATGGTGTTCACTTGTGACCATCTCTCTTGGTCATTCAGTTTTGTAAGCAGGTGTGTGGCCCTGCACAACAAGATACTTCCTCAGTTTGTAGATGTCCATGTCACACAGACCCTTTGAATAACCCAGCTCCTTGTCTGGTGGCCAAAATAGTTTCCTTGTTCAGTTAAATCACTACTAAATTTTGTACATGTACCCTTTAATTTTGTCAGGCTAGCAATTAAGGGCATTGTGATCCTCATCTTCCACCCAACAAAATAAAAGAAGTCCACATGGACCCTACTCATGATCCATTGGTAGAGTTTTTTGGGTTTTCCAAAATAAGGGAGTTCATACAACTGGTAGACCCCTACCTTTTCATCAACTTCTCTCCAGCATCATTGGTAGATTCTAGTGGACAAAACTATGTGAAATTCGAAGGGTGGGCATATCATCAACTGTTCATTTATTGGTCTTCCTTTTCAGCAGCGCTTCTAACTCCTTATTATCAAATGTATGATGATTATAGTCACTCACTTTGCTCTAACGGATATGAGAATCCCAATCCCATCCCATGATTACTTCTTCTGGATACTGCATCTCAAAAAAATTTCTTTCGAGGGTATCCTCTATCTCGACTTTGGTCTCTACCTTCTTCTTCCCCTTTGTCCCTACTCCAGGTGCTCTCCTTGGTGCCATAGTAAGAAAAGGGTGTGCCTTTTTACTTCTGTCAAGCTATGTGATCCAAACTCTCCATGCCCTAGCTTGAAAACATGTGCCCTAGCTTCTTCTCAAACCCTGGTGCTCTATTTCTCCTTTCCACATGCCTTTTCTTTGCTCAAACCCTTCTCCAATGGGAACACAAGCCAATTTCATGCACACTTTTGTTATCCTCACCTGGTTTCTCAGCTCTCTGCACTTTAACATGTCTCACTTGGCTCATTCACAAATAGCTCACTCAAATACTCATAATCACAAAGGTAAAATTGAACATGCATCCCATCCTTATATAGATTTCAAAAAAATCACATTTAATCACATTTATTTCTCCTCCACCTACCACCGATCCTCACATTAACTCACCATTTACCAACTTTTCCACACAATACATTTGTGCCACAGTCATAACCTTCTAGCACACCTTTCTACCTCTTGGCTACATACCTCCTTTCACGCGCTCCCATGTGGTGAAGTAATTTTCCACTGTGCCTTCCTCTAAGTAGTTTCCACGGCCACAACTTACCTCATGTTACACTGTGCATTCATTTTTTTCTCACCTATGGTCTTCATTAGGAGCAATTTTCTTTCTAGCAGCACCTTTCCATACCATCTGCACAAATATTTCCTTATGCATACCCAACTTTGGATGACAACTACCCCACACTAAGGGTATGTGCAGTCCTCTACACATGAAAACAATTTAGATTACAATCAACTTCTGGCACACAAGCGCACTTATTACACAAAACAAAGAACAAAAATGACAAAGCATAGCAATGAAGAAGGAAACACATATAAAGAAAATACATTAAGGGAAATCTAATCTAAATGGAAATACTACCTTATTACAAACACCAAGAAGGCTTATTTATAGTAGGGCTTCAACCTACTCCCATTAAAGTAACCAGGAAACCATGTTCCATCAAGCACCTCTAGCTGGCAAGCACCTGAGTCAAGTATATGAGTGATAACATATGGTCCCAACCAATGCACCTTAAGCTTGCCTGGGTGGCACATAAAACTTTGAATCATAAAGAAGCACCATCTACCCAACCTCAAGTTTCTTGTCCCTGATGTGCCTATCGTGTCATGCCTTCTGCCTAGATTTTTCTTGCTTCTGACTCCATCATGCTATGGCGTGCCTCTCATCTAGCTGAATCAACTTGTCAATTCTTTCTTCCAATGCTTTCTCATCAGCTAGACCTCCTACACATGCAATACGTAAAGAAGGTAACATGAATTCCATGGGCAGAACTACCTCTGTGCCAAACACCAACTGAAAGGGTGTTTCCTTATTCAACCGTTTGTAGGTTGTTCTATATGCCCAAAGCACAACAAAAACTTTATCATCCCAGTCCTTCCTTCCAACATCACAAATTTTTGTCAATGTTTGGCTCAATATCTTATTGAAAGCCTTAGCAGTCCCATTTTCTTGGGGGTGATAGGGTGTTGTCTTATGGTGTGCAACCATAAATTCATCCAATAATATCCTGATGGTCTCATTAAGGAAATGAGTGCCTCTATCACTTGTCAAACTTAAAGGACATCCATACCTGGTAAGAATATTTTCCCACAAGAACCTTGTTGTTGTAGCCATTGTACAATCCTTTGTAGGTGTTACTTCTACCCACCTTGTAAGATAATTTGTACAAGTGATGATGTAGCACAATCCAGTTCTGTGCGTGGCTAGGGAAATAGGACCCACAAAGTCAATTTCCCATTTCTCAAAAGGTTTTGCACTAGTAATAGGCCTCAAAGGCATTTCATCTCTCTGCCCAGGTTTTCCAAGGTGCTGACAGTGATCACACACCTTACAATATTCTTTACAATCCTTGTACAAGGTCTCCCACCATAAACCAGCTAGTAGGATCTTGCACACGGTGGCATCCCTTGTATAGTGTCCACCTGCGATACCACCATGAGCCTCCTCCATAATTTCTATTACTCATGCTCTAGTACACACCGGCGCAATACTTCATCTTAGCCTAGTTTGTATAAGTCACCACTGATCAACATGAAAGGTGTGGCATGAATTGCAAGTTGTTTCTTTTCCAAGGCCTTCATTCCTTTGGGATGTCCATACCTATTCATAAAAAGACATAAATATCCTCTAATTTTGAGGGCATGTGGTTTAACATAAAATTGTATCTTCAATACTCTGCATGTCCTCTCCTGATTGAATCCTTGACAAATGATTTGGACCATAATTTATTTTACCTAGCTTTACCACAAATGTAAAGTCAAACTCCTGGAACAATAGAACCCATCGGCATATGCACCTCTGTAAGATGGGATTTTTCACCAAGTATCTTAATGCCATATGATATGTATAGAAAACAAAATGTGTTGCTAGCAAGTACTGTCTACTTATGTAACGTGTAGATCATTGACAAAGCCTCGTGCTCTATAGTTGTATAATTTTGTTCTGCAGGAGTCAACTTTTTGCTAGAGAAGAAAATAGGATGATCTATAATACCTTCTCCAGGATGAGCTAGAACTGTGCCAATGGCCATGCCAGAGGCATCCACATGTACATGAAAAGGTATATTCCATGAAGGAAAACACAGAATAGGCGCAGTAGTAAGCCTTTCGTTTAATGATTTGAATGTCTGTTGATGCAGTTCTCCCCAATAGAACTTTCCTTTACCCTTTAATAACTCCTCCAAGGGCATGGAAATCTTAGCATATCCTTTGATAAATTTTGTAATACCCTATGTGGCCCAAGAATCCATGCACCTCACTCTAACTAGTAGGCTCCTCCAAGCCTAAGATGACTGCAACCTTAGCTGGATCTACTAACAAACCCTCCTTGTAGATGATATGCCCTAGCAGAGTTCCAAAAGGTGTAGCAAATACACACTTCCTGATATTTAAAGAGATGTTTAACTATCTACACCTCTCAAACATTAACCTCAAATTGTCACAATGATCCTTGACAATCCCATACACGGTCCAATCATCCAAGTAAACCTGTAAGAATTTGTGAATAAAATCCTAGAATGCTTGAACAACAATGCGTGAAAATACTGTAGGCATTCTTCAATCCAAAGGGCATCACCATGTATGCAAAACTTCCCCATTCAGTGGTGAAAGTTGTCTTCTCTTGATCTTCTTTAGCAATCCTTACTTGATGATACCCAGAAAATCCATCTGTAAAAGAATAAATTTCACACCCTGCAACGCCTTCCAATATTTCTTCAGTGAATGGTGTAGGGAAAGGATCAATCACACATGCAACATTCAGCTCCCTGTAGTCCACACAAATCTTGATTCTTCCATCTTTCTTTATGTTGATTACCATGGGGCTAACCCACTCTGATTCCTCTATGGGCTCAATGATGCCAGAGTTCAACATCTTGTCAATTTCTTCTTTAAATTTTACACGCAAGTTAGGGTTCATCCTGTAAGGTCTCTTCCTAACCTGGTGCACACCTTCCTTTAACTTAATTTTCATCTCACCCAAAGATTCATGCACTCCTTTCAACTCATGGTAGCCTCTAGGAAACAAGTCCTGGAAATCACGTAGAAACTCAATTATCTTAGCCACTTCAGAGTCAGACCAGTAATCTCCAATTATGGCCTCCTTAGGTTCAACATTTTTTCCAATGTTCACTTTCTTCATCTTCATAGGTTCATGGTAGGCGTGCACGCCTTCTCATCCACACTATCTAAGACCTCACATGTACCCTCTGAATGATCTATGTCTAAATTTTCCACTTCTTCATCATCCACCATGTAGACCATCTTTCCTTTCTCCTTCTCTAGGAAAGCGCACTCAAGCAGTTTCTGCATCTGTCTCATCTACTTCGTCAAAACATGCTTCTAGGTCTGACTCACCAAATAACTCCTGAATGAGTTCTTCAGCTTTTGCACTATCTCCCATAGTCAAGCTTTCATAACCTGTAATGCCTCATTCACTGGGGGTTTAGTGGAGAAGTATTCAAAATTCTGGATCATACTAGTAATCAAATCTTACCAATTTCAAGTCTCTTTAATCAACTCCGCATAAACATACCATGTGCGTGCGCAACCTCTCAAGGTGAAATAAAGTTTGTGCACCCACAATGAAGGTGGTAAAGCTTCCTACCCCTCTATCTAGAGTCTCTCACACTACTGAACATGGTGCTGAATAGGATTATTACCATGATATTCACATATTTGAGTAGGTGCATTACTTCTGAGAAACCTTTCTGATAGAGAAATTCTCACCTCTCTCCATTCTATGAGATTATCCCTATGAACTATCCACCAACGTGTTGTTATCCTAAACATAGTATAAAATAACATGTTCCTTTTTTCCACATAATCCTTCCATTGTACTTACATGGCTTGCAAGAATACCTCAAGTTTTCCTTCGCCAGTGTATTGGGGTATCGTGTTGTTTCCTAACCGCCTAATATAGTGTGGCCTGCTTATGCGTGCAATTATGCTTCTTACCTCGTGCCCAACCATCTCATAGGTGTCATGTGCCCAATTTTCACAGTAAATACTTATAGTATCACTGATGGATTTTGCATCATCCCACTAAATAATTCCTTCCTTAGATGGCTCAAGTGCTTCCGGATCTTGAATGGTGTGCACATAAATTTTGTTTAGATCTTCTTCACTTAAGGGCTCAACATAAGGTGTAGATTTCCCATCTATCAAAGGGATAATAACTCATTCTTCCTTGTTCTCAAAATTGATATATCCCTTATTGAATAGTAGATCAACATTATTTACATAGCACCAAGGGTGCCTAAGTAGAGCTGGGAAGTTTTCTGCTTCTGTAAGCACTAAGACCTCGAAGTCCCCAGTGAACTTAGCCCCTATATAGTAATGGATGCATCCTTCAATACTCCAATTGGCATGGCCTTAGTATGATTTTCCATATACATTACATTGGAAGATGGATATAATACAGGTATGCCCATCTAAACCCATGCATCTAAAGTAAGCACATTCACTTCCGCGCTTGTGTCAATAAAAATAATTCTCAAAAGTCATCCATCCACAATAACATTCAGAGTGATCTCCTTGTCATAATAAAAACTATGAGGAGGGAGATTAACATGTAGAATCTACCCTCCGCTTTCAATACTAGCACGTGGAGTGTTTTCTTTTAACCAACTCCCTAGTAACGGAATAATGTTCTCTTGACGCAACATCTTACATACTTCCTTCAGATCATCAACATATGGCTGGAAAGTCTCAGTTGTCTTATTATGTTCCAAATTCCGCAAATGTTCCTTTAAACATTGTATTTCACCCTGTAGATTTCTAAGTACCTCCATGGTTTCTTGATAAACCTCCTTCTGATGTGTAGGGTCTGGATATTTTGCATGCAAAACCTCCTCCTTAGTAATGGTAGGATTTTTTTGCAATGTTTCTTTGGCACGTGAAGCCTTAGTGCGTGTAGTAATCTTAATAGGTACCACCTCAAGATCTGGTGCTAACTTTGGCATCCATTGGTTTTCCACAGCGTGCTATATTCTAACCATCTGTGTGCCCTTGTTCTCTTGTTTGTGCTTATTTCCATATATTTTCATATAAATCTAGGACACTCTTCATAGTTATGATTCTTTCTACAAATATAACAAGTAACATTTTGAGGACACTCACACTTGTAATGGTTAGAAGATCTGCACGTATAACATGTTCCATGAGGGAACTCTCCTCCTCCAATTTCATGGCCTCAACCTCTGAATCCACCACGGTATCCTCCACCTCTACCACGACCTCCCTCAAAGCACCCTTCCTTATGATCGTAGCGCCCTTGAGTGTGATCATGATCATGTTGCTTACTTTTATCCTTAGAGTTATTCGCAACTCCAGTCTGTCATACACCAATATCAATGACATCATGGATTTGATCAATCAACCTGCAATATTCACTATTGTGAGTTGTGGATTGGAAAATCTTATAGTAGTAGGACACATTCTTCCTTATCGCACGTTGCAATAATGGGAAGTGACTCACATCATGATCTAAATGACATATCTCACAATCTAAAAAAAAGGAGTGCATCAATCTGTGAGGAAAACTATCCTTAGTATGCCCCTTTACTTCACAATATATGCACCAAATTCCAATGTGTGTCTCATGTGCTGTATTGGATGATAATTTCTCTAACTATTTTTTCATTGTTGTAATCTAAGCTTCAAAGAATGGGCTCACTCTAGTGTTTATGCTCCTGAATTATCCAGCGTGTAAGGCTTCTTCAAGCACCTCGTACGGGTTTGTATAGGTCTTATGTGAGAGCACCTCTTACCTTTGGATCAGTTTAAAATAAGAAATCAATATAATTCACATAAGATAAAACACTGAATTCATTAATTCATTCGAGATATTGTATTTATCTAGAGATAGCTTCTTATACAAATGCTTGATCCTATAAACTAGGAGTCAAGTCTTATCACTTAGTATTCCTCATATCTCTCTCTTATCTCTAGAATCTCTCTAACAAGCCTTTATTCTCTCCATACTCCTAATAAATACGTGAGTTGTATAATAGTACAACTTCACATATTACAACAATACTAAACCATTGTGAGCACTAAGTTATTTTCCTAACATTCCCCCCTTTAGTGCAAACATGGGGAAAACATTATCCTGTACTGCTACCCAACTTAAATGATGGCTTTACACTCAGCTAACCACCAACCTAAAAATGACCATGATGGTTTTATACTCGGTTTACCAATAACCTACAAAAAATTAGGATGGTTTTACACTCAGTTTACTAATAACCTACAAATAAAGGATGGTTTTATATGTGGTTAACCAAAAACCATATACATCATGTTTTTGCAGTACTCTATTAGTTCTCATCACTATCCTACCTCAAGGGGAAATACAAAGAAAGAAGCTCATTTATTACAATACTTGTGTATGCATGAGAAGTTTAGCTATATTAATAAATAAGAAACAAACTAAGTAGTTCCATGATCTAACAAAACCTATCATAAACATCAAGATGAGTGCTAAACAAGATAAATTCTACAACAATAAATTAAACTAAAACACTATCATTTTATCTCTAACTAATCTATGATTACTTAAATCATAAATTGAACCTAGTTAAATCTATGAGAAATCAAATTATATTTGTTGTTTGCTTCAATGGAGGTGAAGAGGTCTCTCTAAAATGTCTACAAGGCCAAGTTAGCTATCCTCCTACTAACCTACTATGAAGTTATGGATGCAAGATGGATGAGCTTCAACAATGGAGGATAGCCAAGCTCAAATGCCTTATTATCTTGGCTAATGCAAATGAGGTCTAATGCCAAGATCTCCAAATATGAGAGAGAAAGAACCTTTGAAAGGAAATCCTTAGGCTTGTATTTATAGTTTTTGGTTTGAAAGAGTTTGGAATTTGGGTACATGTGGGACTAAAGAGAAAAAATCACTTTTAGATTAGATTAAGATAAACATGCTTTAGGCTTAGTTAAGCTTGGTTAACTTTTAGGCTAGTTAAAATTGATTAGCAAGTGATTAGAGACTCATTGAGAGTTGGGAGGGGTCTGGTTAACTATTTGTGACTGATAGATAGCCTAAGAAGCCAATAGAAGTTGTTCAGAGATAAATAGGGAGGTTCTAAATGGTCGAAAGGAGGAATGTCCAACTAATAAGAGAGATATTAGCTCAATTAAATGATTATAGGTGGAATACGACTGAAAGAGTGTTATGAATGGGCATCCAAGAATGGATCGAAGAATGGGGTTGATTAACGAAGTGTCACCAATTGGTTGAATTAGAAGAAATTCTAAGTGTAAGCATATTTTAGGTGTCTACATTTTCCCCTCTTTGGGGTGGTGTAAGTGACATCACTTCAAAGATAGTAGACAAACATAAACAAGTAGAAAATTTTGAAGGGATAGAAGAAAAATGAGTAGAATGAAGGATGCCCCCTCGATTGTCGATGGGGTGATGGAAGAACTCGATCGATGATAAAAAATATGACAGAAAGAGAACAAAAGAAAGAATAGTGTGAAGAAGAAGAAAAGGGATATAGAAGTAAATGAGAATGAGGAAGGGGGATTGAGCCAACATCCATCCAATGCCTTTTAAACAACTTTATTTTTCATCATATTGCTAGAGATCTTCATCATCAGTCCTTATTAAAAAGAATGAACAAAAGTGTAGTATGACATGAAAATCCATATACGAACAAATGTCCATTGTTAAAAACACCAACTCCATGCAACATACAAAATGCAATGTAATACGAGAAAGTAAAAGATTCCTAACTCCATGCAACATACATAATGCAATGCAATACGAGAAAGTAAACAAGCCAACCTAACAGAGAAACATAATGTAATGTTTTTATTATCAAGCTTCAATTCCAACCTATTTGAATTAACAAAAATGGTTGATGATGGTTCCCCAAGAAATGATACATGCAAGGGGAATAACAGAGGACACTTGGGTTTGATAAAAAAGTAATGTGCACTACAAAATAGTAACAAATAACTCGTTGTACCCTAGATTATAGATGAAGTAAGCAACCTAGCTTTTGTTGATGGAGGTAGATCAAGATGATCCCTGAGTCGCACACATGAATAAGTGAGAACCAAAGAGTGACATTTTGTACGATTATTTATATTGTTTTTTATTTTTCTTAAAATATATTTGAATGTTTTTGTGATTTTTCTAACATATTTTAATTTTTTGTGATTTTTCTAACATATTTGAATGTTTTTAATTATTTTGAAATTTTTCTGAAGCTATGTATAGAAAGAAAAAGAAGCATGGATGTCCCTGGTGATAGATGGGATGTACAAGGGAAGAATTCCACGCACGTATGTGCAAATAAGTGAAGATGCAAAAATTTCCCAACGTTAGGTGAGAGCATTCAAAGGTAAAATCTTCGCATGTTGATGATGAATGGGTGATCAAGGTTAAAATAGATATGTTCAACCTGACAATGAACACAAACCAATGATGTGTTTAGGAAGGAGTAAGGATTCCCATGGCGTATGTTGGCCAAGAAACACATAATAGAAAGGAAGGAGTGAGATTTTTTTTGTGAAAGGGGATAAAGGTGTCTGCAAACATGGCAAAAAGATAATCTTATACACATGGATGTTATAAACTAAGTATAAGAATGATGTGAATGATAAGGCAACTTAGAAGCCTTGCGATCGAAAAGTGATTAGCCAAAGGCACAATTCCTGAGATGAGATACACACTAAAGCAAGATTCTGAACAAGGTCCAAAAAATGACACTTGATAACATACTAAACATGTTTACTCATAGAGATCTAGTGTTTGCACATGGAAATGAATTACCTCTTGAATGGAATATTTAATAGGTAACAAATGAGGAAAAACTAGCTAGTGTGTACGAATGATTGATTTTTAAATGTGATTTTGTGAGTGGATGGTGGAAGGATAGTTGTACATTGCTCTGATGTCATCTAGGCATCCATAGCCCCAACAGAGATGCATTTGATTCTAATTGTAACATTTCTCTATTGTTATTCAGGCATCCATAGCCCAGATAGAGATTATTGGAAATACCCCAAGAGAAAGTTATATATCAATTTGATTTTTCTTTATAGCTTTTAGCTTTTTTATTTTTGATTGATTTTGATTCTTTTACTTTCTGAAAACTTATTTTAGCTCTCTTTTTTGACATGGGGTTAAGAACCACATATGGCTTGATGGAAGGAGGTGGAATTGATTGTGATGATGACATTGGCTAGTGTCAAAAAATATGTCCAAAAGTTATTCACAACAATTTTATTAGATGTTGATTGTGATAGAATCTCTAAGCGTTTAGTCGTCATTTAATTTACCAAGGTCATAAAAGACAAGGGTCAAACAAATACCATAGATATAAACATCACAAAATGCATGTGAATAAGCTAACCAAAATAACATTGAAGGGATGAAAATGGTAGGAAGACTTGCAAAATTAATAGCAAGGAATGGAAGACATAACAAACCTGTGTATGCAATACCTTATTGCAATGTTTGATCTTTGTACCTTTGATTTTTGTTATGTTTTCTCATGTTTTTTTGTATTTTTTTTATTTTTAGATTTTTGATAGTTTTAGGAGGTTGGGACTAAAAAATTCACTCTGTATGGTAAGATCCAACAACGATGTCTGTGACTTCCTTGATAAGGAAGACTAGGCATGTTTGTTTATCAAGCGTAATATTTTTTCTGATCTCGATGATCGTAGTGAGCTCATACTCAACTAATGATTGATATTTATCTTGAAACATTTATTTTTCATGTGGGAGCTTGAGTTCTCTATCCATAGGTTTATGCACTTTGCACCATACTTAATGGTTACATTGATGTGTGTTCTTGGATCGCACTTGATTTGCAATTTTGAGATTGTTAGAGTTGTTGGGAGCTTTGGAGCTCTTGGAATTTTTGACCTGAGCTTGATTAAGAAATTATTTGGGTTTCTTATAAGTTGATGTGTGACTTGTCTGATCCCGAGAATTGGGAGAAGAAAGTGAACATTTATGATTGATGATAAGAATGGTAGAGATGGTGGTGGGCTTGACTCGATCATTGATAGAAAAAGAACGTGATAGGTGAAAAGGATATAGTCCAAGAATTGAAGAGGATGGGCTATCAAAAGGTGATCCACTAATAGAAGATGATGAAGGGCTGCTATAATATGGCCCTAAGATGGAAGAAGTTAGGCTACAAGGACATGGCCCAAGAATAGAAGATTATGGTGTCCCATAGATGGAAGAGGATGAAGGGCTACTAGGATGTGGCCCAAGAATAGAAGGTAATGTGATACTAGGAGGTGACCCACATGTAGAAAATGGAGGGCTAATAGGATGTGGCCCCATAATAGAGGAAGCCAATGGGCTACTAAACGGTGACCCAAGGCGAGATTTTTATTAATGAATGATGATAGATAAGGAATGATTTGGCAATGAGAAGATAGGCCATGGATCAATGCTAGAGCCTGACATCTCATCATACTCATAAGAAGGTGAAGATGGAATTCCAAAATAAGAATCAAGTTACATGACCTTAGGCTCTTCCTCTATGTTTTGACAAAAGGAATCAACTTCTACCCCCCAATACGTGAGCGTATCAAGTTCTAGAAATAATTCTTGTTTACAATCCTCTCGATGGATATCTTCATGTAGTCTGATTTCTCCTTTATTTTGAGAGAAATCAATAAAAAGAGGTTATGTTTATTCAACCATAGGAGGTTTACTAGAAGAAATAGGTCCGCTAAGTGGGAAATACTGATTGACGGAAGAAGATGAATATGTTCAATGATGTAGACGAGGGGAAGGCTTGACCTTATCACTCCCATGAAGAGTTTTGATAGTGCTTTGAAAAGATATCTTAGCATATGGATTCTTTCTAATGGTTTGACGTGGTCGCAGACATTGATCTTTAGAAGATGGTTGAGGAAATTGTACGGTATGGTTGAAAGGGCTTAAGGGATGAAGAGGGATTAAATTTGGACTGATAGCAAAAGATGACTCAAGAGAGGAAATAGGATTGGAGGTAAGCATATTATGAATGGATGATTTGGATTTGGACCTAGGTCATTTTTCTAGAAGATGGTGTAATGTAGGTTGGAAAGTAGGATCACATAGTCATCTATTAAGTTGTGGCATATGAGTTGAATTAGATGACTGAATCTTCTAAAGGGGTCCTATCTTAAGACAACTCATTGAGGAGGAAATGTAGGAGTCATATTAAATGTATGATGAAGGAGGTTCCTTTCGGCTAAGATTCAGGGAGGATTGTGACATAACGAGTCTTATTAGATGACTTAGCAAACTCTATTGATCTGTGAATCTTAGATTATGTGAATCCTAAATCCATTCATATAGGGTTATCTGAATGTAGTCCATTTGCTCCATGGAATGAATTTGTCCTCAAGGAAGTCAAAGGCCCATGAAATTTGGATTGGATTTGAAGAAATTATAGTTAGGATCAGAATCTTAGAAGAAGAGTGGGGGTCCAAATAGTATGTTTGGATCTAGAATCAGAAGAAGAGTGGGGGGAACGAATAATAATTTGGATCAGAAGCATCCAAATCATACCACTGACTATGAATGAAGGTGGGGAACAGAGTTACCCATATGGGGCACTCTAGCACGAAGAACCAAACAAGGTTTAGTTGTAATGGGAATCTTTTGATTTTAATTGCAATAAACCTAGGTTCCTTATTTTTTAAGTATGAGGAACCACAATAGTCACTTCATTTTTGGCATCTACCTTTAAGCATAAATGTCTAGATCTAGATAGTGTGATAGAACTCCTTCAAAGGGAAGGAAGTATGTCGATTTTGGTAGCATAAGGACAACCAACTAGACATTTCGTAAGTATTGATATGCGTGCGTGATTTTCCATGAAATAGGTCTAAGGAAAATAGACATCGTTGATGATGCAATATCGATAGATAAAAAAGGATTGTCCTAGAAAATAAGTATTTCTGAATTATGTAATCATAAGGAAAAATCATGGAAGTGTGATAACCAAATACAATTATCAAGGAAATACACCCTATTAAAGTGTTGCATGTTCTAATGCAAAATCAACACATGTCAATATTTAGTGATCAAGCTCAAAATGAACAAGGTGTAAATATTAACAAAGGGTAATGTGACTCCCAATCAAAAGGATACCATGATAAGTTCAACAACCAAAAATGCCTAAATGTTAAAGGGTGAGGCTTACAAATGTAAGCACAGACTAACCACACGAATTGGACACATCTATCAAGCTTCGACAGAGAAGTGAGATAATAGTGTCAAAGTGGTATCGAAATGACACAAACAAAGTAAGTGCCACTCTTCAAGATTTATGGAAAATGTTTGAAATCAAACTAAGTCAAAGTATACTAAGGATGTGTTAAAATGTGGGTAGCGTAACACTACAATGTGGAAACTTAGATCACCATTTATGATCAAACATGACATAAGTATCTTAATTGTGTTGAGACAATGCAAACAAGGTAACACGTCAAAGGGAGATCAAATGATGAATCAATCCTAACTATGATGATGATCTTGAAATCAAGATCAAATCAGGCCATCAATAGATATAAGGATGCATCCATAGCACACTTTAGGGACATTTAACACACTTGAGCCGCAAACATGGATGAGCATAAATAGACAAAAAAGTGGCATATAGAACACTATCTATTGGTAACACTCCCATTGAGGATGCAATCTTATGGTTTGGATCCCAAATGGCAACAAGAAGGTGCAAATGTTAATCATAAAAATGATGGAAATGAATTAATCATGTTGGGAAGATTTTCACCTCATTCATTCTGAAAGTGAGAAAGATAAAAACTGTATGGCTAAGTGTTGGTCAAATTTATAGGAAATTCTGCAATTGAAAGAGGTCACTCAGATCGAACTTATGTGGATTAGATGCTTGTTCAGAAAAAAAGGTTTTGACCAAAGTAAATATTCACTGTCATGATGGTCTTGACGTGATCAAAAACTAGTAATCTGATACCTCCAAGACACCTAATGGCTTCCTTAAAAGATTAATCAACTAGGTGTTACAAAGCCATTTAAGAGCGGGCATATTTACCCAAAGAGTCACACTGACTGATTTGGGAGTATCTCGACTTTACTTGACCCCTTACTGATTAGCATAGTGACATCAAATGCATCCAATCAGTGTACTTAGACTGTGCATTCTTGGTTGAGATATGGAGTAAATTTGTAATGGTAATTTCACAAAGATGATGAATATCTAATAGTCAAATGGGTAAGTGGAGCACTTCATTATTTCATCCACAAGGTTACCTCTTGCGGTGGACTTACTTTGGGGTTCCTGGAACCACCCCCATTGTTGTAGCTTAAGGTGTTATGCCAAAGGGGTTATGTACTGAGTTGCAGGGGAGAGGCACGTACCCTTTTTCTGAAACCTACATGTACATTATGGAATTGAATATGTTGTTTTTTATCATTCCTTAACTTCGATGTGGTTTTAAATAGATACATTTAGATTGGCAAAAGGACCGAAACAGGGAGGCAGCCTGTATAATTTTATTAATCTGCAAAACCATCAAAATTACATAGCAATGGATGACTGCAATATATATAGGTATTGCACAGTCATATCCATACAACCAAGCTGTTAAACAGCTATAACAAAATACATACGGGAATGAATAAATACAAAATATAGTTTCAACAAATAAACCATACGAATAAACAATATAACAAAATAAGATTTTACCTACGGTAAACACAACCAACTAATGTAAAATTACTTACACTAAGTTTTACCTAACATTCCCCCCCTTAATTTTACATTGCCTCAAGGGATGAGGAGAGGAACTCTCTGAACAACTCAAACTTTTCACGTGCAAGTGACTTTGTGAAGATATCTGCTCGTTGTTCAGCTGTTGGGCAAAACTGAAGCTGTATATTGTGTTTCAAGACATGTTCTCAGATGAAATGAACCTGTACCTCAATGTGCTTCATTCTCTCATGAAACACTGGATTCTGAACAAGCTTGAGAACACCTTCATTGTCAACATACATGGTGGTAGGTTTCTCCTGTGGTACTCCAAGTCCTTCCAGTATGCGACGTAGCCATATCACTTCGCAGACAGCTTCTCCTGCAGAACGATACTCGGCTTCTGTGGAAGAGCGAGAAACAAAGTGTTGTTTCTTACTTCCCCATGATATTGGTCCAGATCCCATAAAGAATACAAATCTAGAAGTGGATTTTCTATCATCAATGTTACCTGCATGATCTGAATCCGAATATCCAGTCAAGAAGAAGTTTTCATTCTTCTTGTATTCTAGACCAAGATCCACTGATCCTTTGAGATATCTCAAAATGCACTTTGCTGCTTTCCAATGACAAACTTTGGGTTCTTGCATGAACCTGGATAGATAACTTACTGCAAAGCTGATATCTGGTCTAGTGTAAGTCAGGTAAATGAGACTCCCGATCAGCTGCCGATAGAGAGTGGCACTTACCTCAGGAGATGGATCTGAACGAGATAACTGTAATCTGTTCTCCATAGGTGTAGCAATTGGTGTGCAATCCATCATCCTAAACTTCTCGAGCGTAGTCTTGGTATATTTCATCTGAGAAACAAAAATATGATTCTCTTTCTGCCACACTTCTAATCCAAGACAATAGTGCATCAGCCCGAGATCGGTCATGTCGAACGATCGATTAAGATCTTTCTTCGTTGCATCGATCATCCTCACTGAACTGCCAGTGATGACGAGATCGTCGACATAGACAACAACAATCACCATCTCCCCCCCTTGCTTTTTGAGGTAGAGATTGGGATCGTATGGATTTCTAACAAATCCATGTTGTACGAGATGCTCATCAATCTTGATGTACCATGCCCGGGGTGCCTGTTTGAGGCCATACAGAGATTTCCTGAGTCTGCATACCTTTGTTTCTTGACCAGGTACAACATATCCCTCAGGTTGAGTCATGTAGACTTCTTCTTGTAAATATCCATTTAGGAAGGCACTTTTTACGTCCATTTGGTGAACTTTCCATCCAAACTGAGCAGCTAGAGCAAAGATCATCCTGATCATTTTGATCTTAGCTGTGGGAGAAAATGTCTCCTCATAGTCAATGCCTTCTTTTTGTGCGTACCCCTTTGCTACAAGTCTTGCTTTGTACTTGTCCACTGTCCCATCTGCTTTGTACTTAGTTTTGAATATCCATCTGCATCCAATGGGTTTCTTCCCTGGTGGAAGATCAACAAGCTGCCAAGTGTTATTCTTCATCACTGATTGATATTCAGAATCCATGGCATCTTTCCAAGCTTTTGACTGTAGGGCTTCCTGGACTGTAGAGGGCTCATCTGATTCAATAACTCTACTCATCAAAGAAAAGTTAACTTCTTCTCTTGCTTTACTGCGAGTCCGTGGTCCAGGGGTGGATGTATCCGGTGGAGCATCCAATCTTGCATCTCGTAATGTACTTGTACACCATTTAGGCATACGTTGAACTGTTCCCATGGGTTGTGGTTCTATTTGATCAACACCATCATCCCCATCATCACTTTCATCTTCTGAGGGAACATTAGCTTCAATTTTTACAATAGGTGAAAAATCTACATCTTGCGAGTCCGGAGGAGGAGACTCTGCTTCCTTCTTCTCAAAAAACTCAACATCTCTACTGGTGTAGACTTTTCTGGTCTTAGGATCCATCAATCTATACCCAAGAGTCTCTTCACTATACCCAATGAAGATGAGTTTTTGTGACTTCATGTCCAATTTCTTTCTGTTCTGTTTGGGTATGTGCATGCTTGCTTTGCACCCGAATACTCTGAGGTGTGCAATGGATGGTTTCCTTTTTGACCATGCTTCTTGTGGTGTAATTCCATCAAGAGCAGTTGTGGGTGCTCTGTTCAACAAATACACTGTTGTTTTTGCTGCTTCTGCCCAAAATGTCTTTGCAAGTCTGGAATCATCGATCATGCATCGCACCATTTCCATGATAGTACGATTTCTTCTCTCAACAACACCATTTTGCTGCGGTGTGTGTGGAGGAGGCATTTGTCGACGAATCCCATGAGTTTGTAGGTATTCTCTGAACTCATCACTGGTGAATTCCCCCCCTCGATCTGAGCGGAGAGTTCTGATGTGATGACCAGTTTCTTTCTCAACTGCTACTTTGAACTTTTTGAAGGTTTCAAACGCTTCACTTTTCTTGCGAAGACAAAAAATCCACATTTTCCTCGAATAGTCGTCAACACAAAGCATGAAGTACTGGAACCCAGAATGACTTGGCTGCATTGGACCGCAAAGATCGGTATGAACCAGGTCAAGTTTACCATGAGCTCGAAAAGTACTCTTTTGGAATGAAGCTCTGTGTTGTTTTCCTGCTAGGCAGTGAGGACACTTGTCTGTATCCTTCTGAAGAGAAGGTAGCCCATGTACCATATTACGCCGGTAAAGTGTTTCGAGATATTTGAAACTAACATGACCAAATCTCCGATGCCACAACTGCACTGAGGTGGAATTTTTAGCCACAAGTGCTTGATCATCTCTATAAACAAAATCAAGTTGGAACATGCGTCCCACATTGGAGGCTTTTGCAATTATTTTCGAGCCTCTTGATTTATCTCGAATCAAACACGTTTTCTTGCCAGATTGACTATCAAAGTCAATTTTTAGGTTGTGATCTAGGAGTTGACTAACTGAAAGAAGATTCTTTGTCAACCCAGGGACATATAGGACATCTGATAGTCTGCATTTGCGTGAACCAAGGGGTAGAGAGATGTTCCCAATCCCCTGAACTGTATATGAAGAATCATCTCCCAACGAAACATGATTTTTTGATGGTGTGTCCCTCATTGAAATAAACCAGTCTCTGTGGCCGGTCATGTGTCGAGTGGCTCCCGAATCAACATACCAGACATCACTAGATGACGTGGATGGTTCACTTGATCGAGCAGTGAACAAGAAGTCTTCATTGTCTGATTGTTCTTGTTGCTCAGCAATATTACCTTGCTGGTGGGGTCTTCTTTTCCAGTTCCCCTTTTTCTACCCGTGATAGTTGTTAGAATGTCCCTTGTAAGATTGTTGTTGTTGTGGTCCAGAGTTGCTTGATGAACCTTTCTTATAAGTGTTATACCAACAATCTTTTAAGTCATGTCCTCTTTTGCAAATTGGACATTGCTTCTTCTGTTGATTGTCCCCATGATACTGATTCTGATGTTGGGACTTCTGATAGGATTTAGGTTTTCCTTTACCTTTTCCTTTCCATTTTTGATGTGAAGACAGTGCCTGCTCCTCTTCATCATCCTTATTGTGCATTGCTTCCTCTTGTTGCAGTAGGTTTACCAGCTTGTCAAAACTAATTGTCGTATCTGACAAGTTTAGAGTTGTGACAAAAATGTGGTAAGAAGAAGGGAGAGCTCTCAGAACAATGGGAATGAGAGATTCATCTTTGACCTCTTCTCCTAGGGCTAGAAGTGAAGCCCTCAACTCTGCAACTCTTCTTAGGAAAGCTTCAATTTTCTCATTCTGCTTGAACTTCAATGTATGTAACTGACTCTGCAAATTTAGTATGACATTCTTGTTCTTGGCCTCATATATTGTGCTCAGCTTATCCCACGCTTCTTTTGCTGTTGTGGCATCTCGAATGTGGGCTTGCACATCGTCGGACACTCCAAACAAGATGATGAGTTTTGCTTTCTGATCTGCTCTATCAAACTGTCGTTGTTGTGTTGTATCAGTTGTTGATCTGGTTAGAGTACCAGTCACAACAGGCCAGATTTCTTCAAACTCAAGTTGTGTCTTTATTTTTGTCTTCCATGCAGCATAGTTGCTTCCTCAGAGCAATTGTGAATCCGGAAGAAAAAATTTGGGGGCATTGGTGCCCATTTTGCAGAGATCACTGACAGGGTTTGGCTCTTATCACTCCAGGTATTAGGTATCCCAATCTATATACCGTCAGTCTGATATACCGAACCTTTCTATATACGCACCCTTCCGATATACCCGTCGGTACATGGAAGAAGCTCGCCCTTTCTATATACCCGGTGGTACGTGAAAGAGGCGTTAACGTACGTGAAAGAATTCAATACGTGGTACCAAGACAGTACTGATGGGGTCTGTGTGATTATTGACACCGGCTCAAAGAAATATCCTCATACGCGCGCGTAACTTCGCTATATACTTGGATAATTTCTCAGTCTGGATTTATGTCGTGCAATCGTTCACAGACGGATGGGATGGTTCATAGTGTGTGCACTGTGACCTTATTACTCCCCGTCGATTTATAGGGACGATGCCCAGACGACGTTGTTGCAGCTATATTAGGCGTTAAGTGCAGTAGTAGTCACGACGGCTTTACCCGTAAGCGCTTCCCAGAGGCACCGTATATACCGAACGCTGCGAATGAGATCTAGGATCTCGTGAGTGTTACAGAACCAATTTTTTTATTGTTTTTTATTACAATTCTGCCAGTTTTTGAGCAGTTACAAAGTTTGCAGTTGACTATGGCAACCTACAAATTAGTACAATATGCAGCAGTATACAATTTACATTCAAAAAACTGGACAATTTGAATGGCAGGCAAAAATTTCTGTTTCGCAGGTCCTGGTGGCCTCCTGAGCCCAATACGACCCAAAATGCTAAAAATTGCAAAAAAATAGCTGAAAATGCAATTTTTAGATGGGTCTCCTTTTGCAAAAAATGTCCAAAATGAAAAACCAGGCCGAATGGGAGAAAAAAAAAATTACCCTAAATTAGGGATTTCTCCGCTAAATTTAGTTAGTTATAACTAAATTTGAATTTCCTGCTAAATTTAGCAGTTCTGCTAAACTTCCCGCCAAAAGGTTTGAGAGGGGGGATTTGACCCCTTGACCTCCTTTAGTGAGAGTGTCTTACAAAATAATAGGCTAGCCACTTGGGCGGCCTAGTCAAACTAAACATAAAGTGAAGACATTTTATTTAAACACTTGTAAACTGTAAAACCTTACCTCTATGAACCCACGGTTTGCTCAAACGTGGTTTTGAGTGAATTTTCCAGCAAAGAGAAAAATGATCAGTGGTTTTTGAAGGTGGTTTTGCGTGAATGAAGGTGGTTTTGACTGTGTATAGCACTTCTATCAATTTTCTCCCCTCCTTTGAGCTTGCAATCTCTTCCTTGGCGGATTCTATCCTCCTCGTGCTTGAATTGCAAAGACTATACATGGTTTTGCATAGATTTAATGGCGGTTTTGAAGAATTTGATGGTGGTATTGCAAGGGATGGGGCTGGGAAGTTGCAGGAGGCAACTCTGGCTCTCCTTTGCTTGCAAAAGCTTCTCCAATGCTCCTCAACCTCTTCTGCAATCACTATGCACCTTCCTTTTATACAGGTCTCTCAAAATTCCTGCTCTGATTCCAAATGACAGGACCCGAAGGACCGAAACAGGGAGGCAGCCTGTATAATTTTATTAATCTGCAAAACCATCAAAATTACATAGCAATGGATGACTGCAATATATATAGGTATTGCACAGTCATATCCATACAACCAAGCTGTTAAACAGCTATAACAAAATACATACGGGAATGAATAAATACAAAATATAGTTTCAACAAATAAACCATACGAATAAACAATATAACAAAATAAGATTTTACCTACGGTAAACACAACCAACTAATGTAAAATTACTTACACTAAGTTTTACCTAAAGTGTTTTTGATTCCCAAGATCACCTTGAAGGTGTGAGGGAAGAGCATACACATTTTGAAAAAATATCTTTCTAATTAAGAAAATGAAACACTTAAACCACATTAGTTAAATGGCCCAAAAGAAACCTATAATCACCTATTAGAAAATGACTAGTTATCTAATAATGTAAACCATAATTTTTTGTAAGTTAAAATCCTAAATTTATGTTTACATTGCATATTTTGCTTTAATATCTTTCCAATGCAACAAAAACAAATTCGTTTCGAGTTTGGGAGCAAACATTATGGTCTTTGGAAGATTGGTAATGAACATAGTTCGACACATATGTGCCCAAAATGACATGTACAAACCTATTTCAATGGATACATGTGCAAATAGGTGTTTTTGCACCCATAAAGATGGGTATGCGTCTGTTTTGATGGATACACTCCTAGAATGACACCTATGTGTGTGCACAGGTGTTTTTGCACCCATAAACATGTGTACATGCCTGTTTCAATGGATACACCCCCATAATGACGCATGCGCATGCGTGTAGGTGTTTTTAGACCAAAAAGACGTGTGCGTTCTTGTTTTGATGGATATGTGCCCTTTGTGATGGAGACACTCCCTTTTAAGACACATACGCGTACCCCCTGTAAAACCTACAAAAATCATGGAAATGAAAAAATTCAACAGTCAAACAAGTTAGTTGTTAGCCATAAAATCCAATTTCTAACTTCAACCCATTAAATGCCTTAGCAAAAGGAAGATTAAGCCCCTCTAAAATGTGAAATATGTTAAAAAGAATCATTTAAAACATAGAAATCATAAAAATGGTTAGAAATGGACATGCAAAGCTTAAAAAGACCTACATTAATGGAGGATGGACTAAGGGTCCCACTGGGCATGCCAAATGTATGAATGAGAAGTTTAGCTATGTTAATAAACAAGAAACAAACTAAGTAGTTCCATGATCTAACAAAACCTATCATAAACATCAAGATGAGTGATAAACAAGATAACTTCTACAAGAATGAATTAAACTAAAACACTATCATTTTATCTCTAACTACTCTATGATTACTTAAATCATAAATTGAACCTAGTTAAATCTATGAGAAATCAAATTAGATTTGTTGTTTGCTACAATGGAGGTGAATGAGGTCTCACTAAAATGGCTACAAGGCCAAGTTAGGTACCCTCCATACTAACCTAACTATGAAGATTATGAATGCAAGATGGATGAGCTTCAACAATGGAGGATAGCCAAGATCAAATGCCTTATTATCTTGGCTAATGCAAATGAGGTCTAAGCTTTCAAGATCTCCAAATATGAGAGATGTAAAGTTATAAGTCATTTGAATGGGTAGGCATTAGGCTTGTATTTATAGTTTTTGGTTTGAAAGAGTTTGGAATTTGGGTACATGTGGGACTAAAGCTCAAAAATCACTTTTAGATTAGATTAGGATAAACATGCTTTAGGCTTATTTAAGCTTGGTTTAGGCTAGTTAACTAGGGTTTAGGCTAGTTAAACTTGATTAGCAAGTGATTAGAGACTCATTGAGAGTTGGGAGGGGTCTGGATAACCAATTGTGACTAATTGATAGCCTAAGAAGCTAATAGAATTGGTTCATAGAGAACTAGGGAGGTTCTTAATGGTTGAAAGGAGGAATGTCCAGCTAATAAGAGATATATTAGCCCAATTAAATGATTATAGGAGGAATACAACTGAAAGAGCGTTATGAATGTGCATCTGAGAATGGAGTAAAGAATGGGGTTGATTAATGAAGTGTCGCTAATTAGTTGAATTAGAGGAAATGCTAAGTGTAAGCATATTTTATGTGTCTATAACTTGAACATGAATTATTTATTTGTTCTTATTTGCAGAAAGTAAACACACAACTAAAAGAAAATTCCACAACACCATTATGCAGCCCCATCACTTACGGCTAGTGAGAGGTCACTGATTGACCTCCTTCCTCTGTTTCCTCCATCCTCCATCAGGAATTTATTCACTTAGTATAGAAAATCCTTAGAATTATAACCACTATCATCATTTGTTGGTTCTTCCTCATTGGATGGTTCTTTTTCATTAGCCACATTTTATTCATTTTTTTAAATTTTCCTTTAAGGATATCATTAGCTTGAACCTTACAAAACCAATATGTGTGCCTGTACGCCGGAAAAGTGTCGAGCGTGAGAATCTACAAGTCTCTTCCGCGTACCCGACCTCCCGATCATGCCGAGACAACCGGTGATGGAATATGCAGACAAACTAGTTAGGTAGTCTAATGTCTTCGACACGCACTAGTGGAATTTGTGAATCCAAAGAAGGCAACTTGGACTGGTGTGATAGATCATTTGCTCGAAGGCTCCAATCAATATCGAGCTCTGGCATGATTCGATCTATGGGTTGTGGAATACGGGAAAATGACCTCGTGTATATCTCCTGATAAGGTCTATGTGGATGATAATACAATTGATTCTATGGACGATTTTCTGGCCTATATTCCCTAGCTTCGTTAGCCCTATATGCAATAACAACATTCAACTTCATCCTTGATTTTTTCAAAAAAATTACGATTTTATCTAGTAATTATGAGTAAGATTGCACTTTCTTCTTCTGCAAGCTCTTCTGATGTCTCCATTTCTCTTTTTTCTTCTGCTAGGAGAGCTAAGATCATGTCTTCGAAGGAATGAGATAGCATTTGACCAAGAGTGAAAAAAATATTGTTTTATTTTGAAGACAAACTATTCAATAAAATAGCTTTAGCATCTTCGTCATCAACTGGTACTTTAACTTCTGTTAGTTGCCTCATGAGAGATTTGAGATCATTTATATGACTAGACATAGTAGTTCCTACACTCATTTTTAATTTAAATAAGCGTAATTTTAAGGAAAATTTTGCATTAACTGCTTTAGCACCAAACAAATTATTCATATTTTCCCAAATCTCAGTGGATGAATCTTCCAAATCTACATAGTGTAGCTCGGAAACCGAAAGTGCAAGGCTAGTGATGGCTTTGGCCTTATCATCTCTACCTTGTCATTCAAGTAACTTTCTTGCATCTGTGGGTTGTGTTTCTTTACCACTGACTATTCACCATAAATTTTTATTCATTAGTTGCATATGAATTTTAACTTTCCATGTGTGAAAGTTAAAACTAGTAAATTTTTCTAATGGGATATCCATCTCAACAATAGAAGACGTCGATTACCCTGAAAATGCGTCCTTTACAAATTAACTATAGACAATAATTTTTTTAATTTTTTTCAAAAAATAATATAATGACACTATTGATGACACAACGACGAGACGATAAAAATAAGAATTAAAAAGTAATACTTAATTACTTTTTATGTCTTAACTAGAAACACACACACACACACACAACGACGAGACGATAAAAATAAGAATTAAAAAGTAATACTTAATTACTTTTTATGTCTTAACTAGAAACACACACACACACACACAAAACAAATAAACACAAAAAAAACAAAAGAGCTCACTATTATTAAGCTTACGGATGACTCAAAGACTTAACTTTTAATAAACTTGTGACAACACAAAATAGAGACTTACTTTCTTTTTACCTTGAGAATTTGACAGGACACTAAAATTTTAATAATGTCGCTTATGTATTTGAATCCCCCACGTAGTATTCTCTCCGCATTTTCATATATGTGTGCTCAAGGAAGTTAGTGATATGTATGGATGAAGAAATAACTGCGCTTCATAATATTATGTGTAGGTTCACTTGGAATTGATATTCAAATGGTTGCATTTACGAATCCCAAGACATGACAAAACTCCACACGTAGACTATATCTGATATAATCTCTGAAAAGAGGGGCCTTCGATGTATTTAGATCCACGTCTCATTAAAAAATTCAATGTCAAGGCCAACACATCAATTCATTGGAATGTATTTAGCAATTGCAAAATCTAATAAATGCGTTAGACACCATAGTTATCTTATGAGCTTTAACGTAGTTGCTACTCCGATGTTGATTTATTCATTTCTCCATAACCAGGAAATCAATTTTTATAATTTTTTGATAGATCATGCTCAAAATCTGAATAAACAAATCCACAAAATTTCCGAGAATTTGGATTTTGGGTTTTGGAGAAAAATGTGATTTACTAGATGTATTTTAAAAAATCAAAATCATTTGAATGTTAAAATCCATAGAGCACTGCAAAGAGCCACCTGCTCTGATACCAAATATTACATTTGGATCACTTTAAAACAAGAAAAATGTTGAATTCACTTAAGATAAAACATTGAATTCATCAATTCATTCGAGATATTGTATTCATCTAGACATGGCTTCTTATACAAATTATTGATCATATAATCTAGGAGTCAAGTCTTATTAATTAGTATTTATTGGGCCCTGAAATATTTACTGAGGATAAGAAGGCGCTTGGGCATGCGGGACCTAGTTGAAGGAGGGCGCGCGGGTTGAAGGGCATGACCCTTGTGGATAAGGTGCCAACCTAACAACTATGGGATCAAAAAGGGAATATTCCAGGCATGCGATGGAAGGTTCCAGAAGACATCATTGCAAAGAGTGGAGAGCTCAGATCTGAGAAGGCATGCTCCCATGGAGGACCACTTCAACACTTGGCAACCGATCTATAACTTCTAAAAGGCATGGCGGTGGTTGCTAAGGTTATAAATACAAGCACTGATAGAAGAAAAGAGGAGAGTGTGGAAAAGAGAAAGAAAGAGAGTGAAGCTCTGCAGAAATATAATGGAGGGTTCTAAGGGTTAGGGATTATGAACATATAGGAATCATGGCACGTTTAGAGGGATGGGTCTGCATTCATTTTTGTAATGTGATGAACATAGTGTAGTTCTGATGCATGACTTGGCTCTGCATGGTTATATGAGGATCTGTTATGACCTCAAGGGATGTAATGTGGTTATTAAATCTGTTAATATGAATATAAGGCTCTATTATAAATCATATATGTGTTCAGGAGTATAATACTTATGCATTTCCTTTATGTATGAACCATTTCCATATGTTGCTTGTTATTTCTCTTTTCTGGATGCAATGAGATGACAACTCATTCTAGGTTCTTAGAATGTTGCATGGTTCTTTTCTATTCATTTACATTTGAATATCTATCATAAGATGATGCATTCTCACAAGACTCACATAAATGAGAGACTCGGCACCCGCACATGCCTCGGGTGAGCACCCAACGCCCACTGGGTGATAGGTCGATGCATGTGGGATTAGACTATTGGTCTAAGGGTATAAAATATGACTACATCTTGGTTCCATTGTTGGGACCTCTTTTCAAAGTTGTTGTGAGAAATGGCATGCATCTTTGTCCCTGTGATGCATGATGACAGAGTGTCTGACCTTGGAAAGTGTTGAAACATGGTTCAAGAGCACGGAGGATGAGTTTTCTCAAAGATTCAACACTGGACCTGAGTTCAATGCACGTAGATGGGTAGAAGAGAACCTATACCATGAGTTGTATGAGACATTCTTCTGTTGTTTCTAGTAGAACTATATGAATGGATTTCAGCATATGCATCCAGATCGAGCTGGTACTATAGATCACACGTGTGGACCCAAGATGACTATCAGAGGCTGCAGGATGTAGATCTGACTTGGACACATGTTGTTGATCACTGGTGGAAGAGAGTGCTGACCAGTTATACTCTTGAATATGCCATTTCTACGTATTCTTTCCCAGAAGTTGTTGAGTTTGAGTTTCTGAGGGAGCCTAGAGGATCATTTTTGCATGTTATTCCTTTGGCTATGAAGATCTTGGTCATTACCTTGAGTTTAGAAGCATTTCCCATGGCCGGCTAAGCTTCTCTGAGCACTGGGAGAGGAAGCTAGGGTGGAGGAAGATGGCAGACATTGTGGCTGAAAAGGAAAGGGAGGAGAGATGACTCAAGTATAGCAAAGCTCATGAAAGGGAGATGACTAGACAATGTGAGGTTGCAAGTGTGATGGATCTATGGAGGTAGACATTGCGGGAAGGAGTTGAGGTTCATGCAGAGGATGTGGAACCTGAGTAGTCTGTGCTACCCCATCTTGGAAAGCACAAGAGAGAATCCCCTTTAGATTTTTATGAGAGTTTGTCGCATGGAGAAAGGAGAGCCGTCGGCATGCATTTGAACCCACCTGATGACCAACCCCTGGCGCTTGGTTTTCCAGATCAAGGGAGAAGTATTGTTAACCCAGTTGGTATCGGTGGGAGTAACCGATCTATGCCCAGGAGATATAATTTCTCATTTGGAACATCCATGGCTGTGCAATCCATTCCTGTATTTGGAGGAATTTTTGGACAAGGTGCAAGTACACAAGGTTTGGGTATCTCATCTGGGAGTGGCGCGGGACATACAACTGGTAGTGGGACAATATCACAAACCATCAACACACAGTTCAGTGGGACATTGGGAACACTAGGCGCAACCACTTCAGGCCCTTTTCTGACTACAGGAGGTGGATCTGGTGGGTCAGGAGGAATAGGACCTAGTGGATCCAGTGGATCTGGTGGAGGAGGAAACACCAGAGGGAACCAAGGCTCTGGATCAGGAGGACAAGGACCCCAACCACCTCCCCAAGTGTTTTTTGAGATGTCTTTGCACTTACCAGACTATAGGGGTATTGAAGATGTTGCAGAGCATGTGCACAAGTGTGAATTACTATGGCACGTGAAAGGGATCACTACCCCAGAGCAGAAGGCAAGTCAGTTTGCAACAACATTGCAAGGACACACACATAGTTGGTATAGGAAGTATGACCCCCATCAGACGGTGGTAGACTACACCGCATTGAAGAACACCTTCCTAGTAGAGTTCCATATCCCTGAGTTTGAGTAGAAGAGCATCAACACTCTGAAGGAGATCCAACAGGGAATGGAAGAGAGTGTGTGGGAGTATGATGCATGTTTCAAGACTCTCTTGTCTAAACTATCCTATGACATTCATCCTTCTCAACATGCTCAATGGTTTTTCAGAGGATTGATAACACCATTTAGAAGGGCTCTATCACACAAGACTTTCATAGACCCACATGAGGCATTGGAAGCTTCCCTGCACACTGAAGCTGTTGGGAGCATTGATACTGGTGTTAGTCCTTTTCTGGAGGCTCAAATTGCTGCAATGGCCAAGCAGTTGGAGAAGTTGTCTACAAACTCAGCACATGAGGTTCATAGTGGGATTTGGTGTACAGACTGTGAAGTGGAAGGGCATGCAAAGGATAGTTTCCCTCAGAATTTGGTACACACTATGGTGGTAGACTATGAGATATTTTCCATGGGGATCATGATGCAAGTAGGTTCCCTCTACTACAACATGCAATCCACAAGAATGTTTCTTGCTATTGTAAGATTTGTACCTCTACAACCCATGATACCAAGGATTATAGACTGATTGATCAGATCCATGATGCTATTGATCTGGGTGTGTGCCAGACTAGCCTTGCAAGTAGTTCCAAGGATGATGACCATCATTATGAAGGGCGTGCAGATGGAGGAGCACATGGAAGAGGTTTTCATGGAGGATTTCATGGTCACAGTAACCGCGGTGGAGGATGAAGTGAATTCCCATGAGGAACCTATTATAATTGTGGATCTACAGAGCATTACAAACGTGAGTGTCCTGATCTGTTACAATGCTCATGGTGTGGAAAGAAACATAAGTATGAAGAATGTCTAGAAATTTATGAGCATATGAACTAGCAGCACCAGAAAGAAAAAGGTGCTGGGATGGTGAGCATCAAGAAGGCCAATTCACAATGGATGCCAAGAGTGGCACATGAGTCGAGGCTAGAACCTGTACTGGTGATGACGTGAGTAGAGGCCACACACCAGGGAGATGCCAAGACAAAGGACACTAGTTTCAAGAGAGGAAGTGGTACATGGAAAGTATCTAGACCCTACTCATCAGAAGGAGGTGTATCAAGAGACTATGGATGTGATTCAAAGTTTACAAGGGGAGATCCAATGTCTAAAGGAGAAATCAAGGTAGTTGGAGAAAAGGAAGAATGTCGAGGCTCCAAAGGATGACTTGGATGAGGTCAAGGAAGTATGTAGGATGTTAAGGCAAGAGAATATTATTCCCTTGCTAGGAGAATGGCTGAGAGAGAAGGTACCACACACCAGAGTAGAGCACGAAAGGTAGGTTTTGCATGCAAACCTTCCTCCTCACAGCCTTGACTATGATAAGGAGATTACTTTGAATGTGGTTGTTGATGGATGGCTTCTGAGTAATATCCTCATCGACACAGGAGCAGAGGTCAATGTTCTTACCTTAGATGCCTGACATCAAATGGGAAGGCCGACATTACAGCCATCTTTGAATGTGTTGTATATGACAAACAAAAACTAAGGAAATGCCCATTGGAGTCCTGAAGGATGTAGTTATCACCATTCAAGGGGCCAAGTTCACTGGAGACTTTGAAGTCTTGGCACTCACCGAGGCAGACAACTTTCCAGCATTTCTTGGGTGCCCATGGTGTTACAAGAACAATGCCGACCTATGGTTTAACAAAGGGTATATCAGCTTTGAGAACAAGGAAGAAAGGGTGATCATCCCTTTGACAGATGGGAAGTCAGCCCCTATACTGAGCCCTTAGGAGAAGAAGTCCTTGACAGAATCTATGTGCACTCCATCAGAGATCCTGAGATAATTCATCCCACAGAGGGAGTTATCCAGTTTGAAGATGCTCAATCCTTGAGTGATACCACTAGTGTGGCATGCGAAAATTGGGTGCATGGGACCTATGAGTTGATTGGGTGATAGTTGAGAGGATCTGTAACAAGGGTGATAAAGGCATGCTCAGTCAAGTGCCTAGGAGGAAAGAAGTTTCCAAGTTACTCTGGAGGAGCATACCCTAAAATTTTCTTGCGGGAAATGGAAGCTCAGTGGAAGAATGAGGATGAGAGAAGGGGAATGCTCAATTATAACCTACTCAGAACTACAGCACGTTGGTGGGATACACATCGGGAGAACCTCCTAGAGTGGCACAAGGTAAGAATCACATTTTCTGTAAGGTTCTCCAGGAGCAATGCGCCCATGGTCATACAAGACTACCATGGTAAAGAGACCACCTCATTTCATATCCAAGCATGTGAGAAGGCCTGGATGGGAAGCACAGAAGCATTACCACCTTTGTTATGGGTGCATAAGTTGTATTCCACCTTACAAGGTTGTGCACACACTTGGTATATTCATTCAGAGATGCATCATCAAACAGGTAATTGGTAGGAGTTGGTGGCTGATCTCATTCAAGCTTTCAAGTATAGGAGTACCAAGCCATCAGTAGATAAGGTGTTGTAAGTGATCAAGTGCCTTACGATGGGAGATAGTGCTATGGTAGAGGATAGGCTATTGGAGTTACTAGGTAAGCCTTATTTGGAGATGTACCTCAATGAAGAAGAATCAGAGGAAGTACAACTTGAGCACGCATGCATGGAAAAAGAAAAAGGAAAAATGGTCTATGTAGTAGACGGTGAAGAAATGGAAACTTTGGATGTTAACCATTCTGAAGGTACATGTGAAGGTCATAGATAGTGCCAATGACTGAGAATGCACCTACCTTGAGCCCTTGAAAACAAATAAGGTTAATATTGAGATGGAAACAGAACCTAAGGAAGCTATCATTGGGGACTATTGGTCAGAAAAAGAAGTTTCAAAGGTCATTGATCTGTTGCATAAGTTCCAGGAATTGTTCCCTCATGGGTACCATGAACTCAAAGGCATCCACCATTCCTTGGGGGAGATGAAGATCAAGTTTAAGGAAGGTGCATGCACCTGATTCAGAAGAGGCCTTATCAGATGAATCCAAATTTACACGTACGGGTCAAGGAAGAAATAGACAAGATGATAGCATCTGGTATCATTGAGGTAGTGGAAGAATCAGAATGGATAAGCCCAATGGTTATCAGTATCAAGAAGGATGGTAGGATAAGAATCTGTGTTGACTATAGGGATCTGAATGTAGTATGTGTCATCGATCCTTTTCCAACCCCCTTTACTGAAGAAATTTTGGAGGGAGTAGCCGGGCGCGAAGTCTACTCTTTCACGGATGGGTTCTCAGGGTATCACCAAGTCAGGATTGCAAAGGAAGACTAGAGAAAGACAACTTTTTCCACTAAATGGGGAAGTTTTTCCTACACGGTTATGCCTTTTGGATTGAAGAATGCACCTATTGTGTTCTCACGCATCGTGGTACAAGCATTTCAGGACTTCATCCATAAGTTTCTTCAAGTTTACCTGGATGACTGGACTGTGTATGGATTGGTGAAAGACCATTGTGACAATTTAAGGCTGATGTTTGAGAGATGTCAGAAATTAAGGATATCCCTCAACATTAAGAAATGTGTCTTTGCTACTCCATTTGGAACCCTGTTAGGACACATTATATGCAAAGAAGGCTTACTAGTGGATCCCACCAAAGTTGTAGTTATTGTGGGATTAGGGGAGCCTACTAGTCAAAGTGCAGTGCATGGATTCCTTGGGCATATGGGGTATTATAGGAAATTCATCAAGGGGTATGCCAAGATCACCACACCCTTGGAGGAATTGTTAAAACACAAGAGTGCCTTTCATTGGGGAGAGGCGCAATAGAAGGCATTTGACACTTTGAAGGATAGGCTTGTCACGACCCATACTACATTTTCCTTCTTGGGATAAGCCTTTCCATGTGCATGTTGATGCCTCAGGGATAACTATGGGAGCAGTACTAGCACAACCTGGTGAGGGAATTGTTGATCATCCCTTGTGCTTTGCAAGTAGAAAGTTGACACCAACAGAACAGAATTACACAACTATTGAGCACGAAGCATTGTCTATGATCTACATGCTGCATAAGTTTAGGTAGTATCTGTTGGCAACACCATTTATATTCTACACGAACCACATGGCATTGAAGTACTTAGTCAACAAGCCCGTGCTGCAAGGGCACATATGTCATTGGGTCCTATTATTTCAAGAATTTGAATTCACAGTGGTCGTAAAACTAGGAAAAGCAATTTCAGGACCTGACCACTTGTCAAGGATTAACTCAAGGGAGGATACACAAAGCATTGAGGATACCATGTCCAGATGCACAACTATTTAGGTTGTGGCGCATGCACCCTCAGACTTGGAAGATATCACAGTGTTCTTAAAAATAGGTGTGGCACTAGAAGGGATGAAGGCTCTAGAGAGAAAGTAGTTAGCAATACATGTCACACCCTACATGTTGATTAGTGGAGACCTGTATAAGTTAGGTCATGATGAGGTTCTGCACCGATGCATATTGGAGCATGAGCACATGTGGTAATTATGGAGGAAGCACATGGTGGGATTGCAGGAGGACACTATGTAGGAAATGCTACCACATGGAAGATTTTATTAGCAGGGCTTTGGTGGGAAACCATCTACAAGGATTGTATTGAGTTTTGCAAGGCCTGTGACCATTGCCAGTGCCTTGGAAAACCTAGAAAGAGAGATGAAATTCCCTTGCGACCAATAGCCAGTGCTGAACCATTTGAAAAATGGGAAATCAACTTTGTAGGGCCAATTTCGCCAGCCACACGAAGGACTGGTTCATGGTATATCATCACTTGCACTGATTACTTGACATGGTGGGCAGAGGCAAGCACCTACGAAGGATCGCACTACAATAACAACTGCTAGATTTTTATGGGAGAACATAATCAACAGGTATGGTTGTCCTTTAAGTTTCACAAGTGATAGAGTTACACACTTTCTCAATGAAACGGTCAGGATTTTGTTAGCAGAATTTATGGTGGCCCATCACAAGACTACCCCTTATCACCCTCAAGAAAATGGAACTACTGAGGCATTTAACAAGATACTAAGTCACACGTTGACTAAGATCTATGATGTTGGAAGACAAGATTGGGATGACAAAGTATCAGTCATTCTATGGGCATACAGGACAACCTACAAGAGGTTGAACAAGGCCACACCATTTCAATTGGTGTTTGGCATGGAGGCTTTTTTACTAGTGGAATTCATGTTACCATCACTACGTATAGCACACATAGGAGGTTTATCTGATGAGAAATCGATGGAAGAAAAAATTGATAAATTGATGTAGTTGGATGAAAGGCAATCACTTGCTAGATGGAGTCAGAAGATAGAAAAAGAAAGACAAAAGGCATGGCATGATCATCATATCAAGAACAAGAAGTTCGAGGTTGGGTAGATGGTGTTGTTGTATGATTCCAAGTATTTGTGCCATCCTGAGAAGTTGAAATTCCATTGGTTGGGACCTTACATCATCTCATACATTCTTGATTCAGGCGCTTTCCAGTTACAAGCGCTGGATGGGATGAGATTACCAGGTCATTTCAATGGGAGTAGGCTGAAGCCCTACTATAAATAAGTCTTCTTGGTGTTTGTAATAAGGTAGTATTGCCAATTAGTCTAGAATTTCCCTTTATGCTTTTCTTTTCTTGTGTTTCCCTTTCTCATTTGCTTGTTCCTTTCTTTTTGTTTTTTTGTGCACCTTGTGCACCGGTAACCACATTATTTTTCCAAGGTTGTGTATGCACAGAGGACCACACATCTATTTTAGTGTGGGGTGGAGTGATGCAAAGTATAAGCCTGTAATACAAGTTTGAGTAGAAGTTGTGGTGAATAGAAGGAAGTGCGTAAGGTTGAGAAAGCACATGAGGAAATGGTGGATGATAATTATGGTGTCAAGGCTGTAACAGAGACCACGTACAAAGGATGAAGAGCACACAAACAACATGAGGTAGGAAAGAGAAAAAATCAGGTAAAGGACAGAAGAAGTGCCTTCGGCATTGTTGACATGCGCGTAAGAGTCTTCAGTCTGTTTGGATTTTTGCACTCCAAAAGGTTGTCAAGTTTTTTGCGCAGGATTAGGCGCATGGGTAAAAGTGCTTGAGGTTGGTTTAGGGAAAAATCCACATTTAGTGTCTAGTACGGTGGTGGTGGTATAACATTTAATGCTGGAAAGAAGGAAAAACTATAAATACAAGTTGGGCAATCATTTTTTACCTTGTGATTACGAAGTGAAAGAAGCTCTTGTGAACTAGGGCATGCAGAGAGAAATTTGTGTGAAGAAAGAAGAATCTGAGAAATTTGAGTGTGTGACTAGAGTAGATCTGTGAACCAGAAGGAAGGAGTACACGGGTGTGAGGAAAGGTTGTGTGAAGAGCATCATCTTGTGGAAGGTTTTCCTAGTTAGGGTTTGGCAGCTAGGGCACAGAGAAAGAAGGATTCATTCTAGGAGTTGAAGCTTTGGAGTGAGCTTTGGGATTGAGTAGAGTAGTAGAGTAGAGTTAGGAAGGATTTTAAGTTTATCCCAACTAGAAAATATGGCACCCAAGAAACCAACCATTTCACCAAAGAAAAAAAAGGGCAAGGGTAAAGGAAAGCAAATAGCTACTATCGCAAGCTCCAATGAAGAATGGTATGCAGAAATGCAGTACCCAGATGGGGTATTGCTAGGAAAAGAGTGGGAGTCACACTTGCGAAAGATGGCCATGAGTGATTATAACCATTGCATGAGCACAACTGAGAAATAAATGGCATTAGAGTTGGTTCCTCCAACTAACAAGAGGACACCAGATGGAATGCCCATTTACAACGATGAGGTGAAGGTCAAATTGGAGAAGGCTAGGATTATTGCAACTATATAAGTTGCCATACTTTGGCAAGCCTGAGCCCTTTATCAATGGTTGATGTCACATGCATGAGGATCATTTTTATTTTGTGGGGCACAAGATGTGCATAACACCACAACTAATATCCAAGTTCAAAGGCCTCATTTGTGAAGGAGATAACATAGATGATGATCTGAGTGACAAGGAGGCTATCAAGGAGACTGTAGCCACGTATGACTACAAGAAGGGGTCATGATACTTTGACATCACTGAGATTCTAGACCCTGTTATGAGGATGGCCACACGCTTGGTGACCAAGCTCAATGATCAGGAATGATGGACACAAGTGAACAAGGCATGGCTAAATGTATGCTGGAAGATATCAGAAGGAACAATCTATAACTTGTCTGCTTTCATCACGGATGAGATCATAAGCAGCACACAGGAGGGAGAAAAGATACTCTTCGGTAACATCCTCCTCACCATTGTATTTTTAGAGATTGGAGTGCCCGATGGGCCAGAAAATTTTGTTTGGGAGTATCCAGAAGAGGATCCCTCACCCACAAAAAGGTTTGTGAAGTACACTTGTGAAACCATGACAGCACTCACAAGGCACACTTGGAAAAGTGGTACAAGTGAATGTGTGATGCATTCAGAGTAGAATGGAGGATCCCAGAGTAGTTACCAGTGCTCATGGATGGAGAGGTAAATTTGTAGTGTACCAACACTTCTGCATTGGCAGATTTACATTGACAGATGGGAATATGAGTCCATGGTGCAAGCTACCCTTCTCCTTCACCACGCAATACTTCCAAGCCAGAGTCAATCAGTTCAAGGAGGCCAAGAGACTAAGGTTTGACCTTAGTGAGGTAGATATAGACCACCATGAGCTGCACTGGAAGCTCATCTACCCAAAGAAGTGCACATACATGGAGAAATATGTCTCCCACGAAGTACAAATGATGAAGCCTTTAATGTTGCCGATTGCAGGGAGGACCACAACAAGGGTGTATCTACGCATAAGGCCAAAATTTGAAAAGGGAACTTACTTGGAGAATGATGTCTCCATTCCTGAAGACCCTACAGGAAGGAAGAAGGCCACACCAAGGAAGAGAGAAAGAGAAGAGGTGCAGGAGAAGAAGGCACCAAGTGTTCAAACCACACAAATGGTGAGCACGCCAGAAGCAAGCGCTAAGCCTAGTACTTACGCGTGGAGAAATAAGTCTCATGTCAAGGAAAATACCCCAGAAGAAGAGGCACCAGAGCATGAAGAGCACCTCACCCATGAGGAATCACCAAGGAAGACATCACCTGTCAAAGAGAAAGAAAAAGAAGAATCTCTTGTACTGGAATCCCCAGTAAGGAAGAAGTAGAAGGTGACTAATGAGGTAGATTCAGAAGAGACAGAGAGTCTACATGCCTACATCGGTGACAAGGATGATGATGATGAACTTGAAGGAGGTGAAGACCATCCATCTATGAGGTACATGATTCTGAGGAAGAAGGAGATGAGGAGTATAACAAAGAGGATGAGGAGAAGAATGACGAAGAAGAAGCTGAGGCTCAAGGCAAGGGGGTGAGCGGAGAAGTAAATACAAAGGATCAAAGGACCCCAAGCCTCACAAAGGAATAGATAGAAGAGGCCATAGAGAGAGAAGTGGTGGGAATTATCAAGGACCTGGTGGAACAAGAGGTAGAACGCAACGCAGATGAGGTGCTGAAGGAAGTTGAGGAGGAAAGCATAGGAAAAGAATATGGCAGCATGGGGGGAGATCCCAGTTTGGCTGTAAGCTTTCCAAAATGCCACACACATAGGGAGGAAGAGCACAGAAGCAGCACAAGTTCAAGGAATGGGCTACATCAATGATCCAAACAAGGTGTTGTGCACATGCTTTCAGAGCACCATACCAATGGAACAACTCTTGGCCATGGCTTCATTTGATGAGGAGGGTGTATACCCTCAGACGAGGAAAATGCTATCATGGGCATTTGAGTCCCACATTGATGAGCCTGAATTTGAAATAAGCCAAGGAGCATTGATGAAGGTGCCAGAAACAAAAGGAATAAACCCCTTGGTGAATGCTCAACAATTATCAGATGAGAAAATCTGCAACATGCTCAACAAAGTTTCAGTTGAGGTTGAAGCCAGACTCTTCAGGAAGAAATGACAGGGTGAAGTTCCTAGAGGTAGAGCTAGAGAAAAAGGAGGAGGAGCTCCTTAAGAAAAGAAAGGACCTGAAGCAGGAGGAGCTAATCAGTGCTCAGTTAAGGCATGAGTTAAAATATGAGAAGGCAAGGGTGCATGAGGCATACAAGAAAATAGAGATGATCACGGATGCCATTGTCTTGAAGCATCCAGACTTAACACCACCCACAAAAATATGGATCAGCCTTACAGTGCCTAGAGGACTTGACCCACATACTCACTATGGAGAGGTGGCCACTTGCCTTAGAATCTACAGAAGAGGCATTGGCATGCCAAGAAAAAGAGAATAAGATGAAGGTTGTGGAAATTTTTTCTCAGTACAACAAGATCCTCGCCGATGTAAAAGCCATCACGCAAGTTGTTGAGGCTGCCTATGATAATTGCATGGATAGGGATAGAGTGGAAAGTATCTTGGTTTCCACCCATGAAGCAAAACTCAAGGAGTTCCAAGAAAATAATAAGGGGAACAGGGCTGAGTGAGACAAAATCCTAGCCAAAGTGGAAAAGAAATCAGAGGCCATTGAGACCTTGTGGGGCTCAATCAAGAACCAGCTGAAAGAATTGTACCCCCAAATCACTCGGAGGATGGATGCACTCAAGGATTTGGGAAAACAACTAGAGGAGATCATGGAGACAATGAGCACTAAGGGAGAGGAGCTAAGTTTTGAAGAAGTGAGCACCCTAGTGGGTGACCTCTGTCAACAAGCTCAAAATGAGGTCGATGCTTGGGGAAAGTTAGAAGTAGAATTAGGGAAGGATTTCCCTCTCCTCCTCCAGAAATAAAAAAGTTCCCCATTCTTTCATTCTTTTCCCCATTTATTCATTCCTTTATTCTTCCATTCCAACCATTTGTAAGATCCTACCATTCTTTATTATTTGAAGAGTGTTTCCAATGACGGAGAACAAACGTAGTGTGGGGTGATGTTAGTCCCTAGAATATTGGCTAAGGATGAGAAGGTGCATGGGCGCATGGACCTAGTTGAAAGAAGGGTGTGCAGGTTGAAGGCATGTAGGGAAGGGTTCTAGTAGGGTTTTAAAACACACAACACACACGCAAAGGAAGACAAGGTTTTGGACTTAGCCATATTCAGCGTCCCAAGTAGCACACGAGAAAAGCATGACCCTTGTGGATAAGGTGCCAGCCTGGTGACTGTGGGATCAAAAAGGGAATATTCCAGGCATGTGATGGAAGGTTCTAGAAGACATCATTGCAAAGAGTGGAGAGCTCAGATCTGAGAAGGCATGCTCCCATGGAGGACCACTTCGACACTTGGCAACCGATCTATAACTTCAGAAAGGCATGGTGGTGGTTGCTAAGGTTATAAATACAAGTGCCTGATATAAGAAAGAAGAAAGAGAGTGTAGAGAGAGAGAGAGAAGAGAGGCTAAGCTCTAAAGAAATATAATTTAGGGTTTTAGGGGTTAGGGATTAGGAGAAAATAGGAATCATGACACATTTAGAGGGATGGGTCTGCATTCATTTTTGTAATATGATGAACATAGTGTAGTTTTGATGCATGACTTGGCTCTGCATGGTTATATGAGGATCTGTTATGACCTCAAGGGATGTAATGTGGATTATTGAACTGTTAATATGAATATAAGGCTCTATTATAAATCATATATGTGTTCAGGAGTATAATACTTATGCATTTCCTTTCTGTATGAACCATTTCCATATGTTGCTTGTTATTTCTCTTTTCTGGATGCAATGAGATGACAACTCGTTCTAGGTTCTTAGAATGTTGCATGGTTATTTTCTATTCCTTTCCATTTGAATATCTATTATAAGATAATGCATTCTCACAAGACTCACATAAAGGAGAAAAAAACAACTATGCATGTTGGATAGGGTGAATATCATAAAACAAATATGAGTGCAAAGTTCTAAAGTGGGCATCATACTCCCGTATGCTCTCAGCCATGCCCTACTTAATTTCCTTCAACACTCTTATGATCTTCTGTTTAAATTTAGGTATATGTAACTCAACTAAGAAAGCATCTCACAACGCATTGTAGTCTACAAAATTCTATTTCAGGTCATACTTCCTATAACAATTATGCACGCGTCCTTGTAAAGTAGTAGTAAAATTACATTCCTTACACTCATAAGTTATGATCCCCTTTGCACACCATAGTATCTCACACATATGCATGTGCAACAGTTATATTCTCAATACCTCTATACTCCAGTAGGTAAAGGTACATATCCATAATAAACTTGTTGGGGTTGGTGTGGACCGTGCCTACAATATCTAGAACCTATATTACCTCCAATGTTCCCTCCACCTTCAAAACCACCAGATCCACTAGTTCTTGAACCACCTAATCCTTTTGATCCTCCGCTGTAGTGGGCACCAACCTAGAGGATCTGTTACCTTGTGTTCCAATAGTTTTACTAAACTGAACTCCTATGGTCTGTGAAGTTGTGCTACTCTTAAACAGTGATTACCAACATTTTGCGAGGCCATGTTCTGTGCTGATGACACACCTAGAAAAGGTACCTCCAACCACCAAACAAATAAGACTACCCTGGCCATCTAAAAAACTCTGTGTATTTAAAGGAAAATGAAAGCTACCTATTTCTACTGAAGTACCCATACACTATCTTGTTGACTTAATAACTGTACTCAGGAACTAGAACACCAATTGCAAGGGCTAGGTCTCCAGATCGGTCCAGATGCACGCTTGCGACTCTTAATCATTCTTCTCTACAGAGACACTCTCATCAGAAGTTAAAGGGGATCTTATACCATGATTTCCAAAGGATGGGAGAGCCATATGCTCTCTGGATCCATGTCCTTCCACGTGAGATTTAAATCCTTCATGATCCATCACTCTCCTCAATTTCAAAGACTCCTCAAGGTCATGCTTCTTCGCCAATTCCCTCTCACGCACCTCATTATACTTAAGCCACATTTCTTCTCTCTTCCTCTCTTCCACCAGGTCCTCCATCCTTCATCACACCTGCTCCATCCCCCATGTGTGGTAGGGTTTAGCTTACCATAGGGCATTCTCCTCCAAATATAGAGTTACAATCAAGAACTTAATCACTAAAGGGAATAACGCACTAATAGGATCCTTTAGGTTATCATAATAATTCTTAAGAACTAAAACCTCAAGTCAAGATATGGACAGTAATAAGTTGACACCATAATCCAAAGTGTAACTATTCAAGAACACCACTCTAACTAAGTGATCCACAATGCGTGTAAGAGTAAAATCAGACATCATGTAAAGATCTAGTATTCTTCTTGTGTCTAAAAAATTATTCTGCATACCACCCATTTATCTTTTATGAAAATTCTACCATAGCTACTCATATAACTCTATAGGAAAACATAAAAAATAATACCTCATAGTGCTCATGATACATAGTTTTATTCAACCCATGCATGAGAATAAATACTCAGGTCCAGTGTTATATCTATGAGAAAAATGTTCCTCTAAATATATCTACCCAACTCCTCAATACTGGCCAAAGTCAACCGATAATGTCTTCATCATGCAACCATATCCTAAAAAAAACCTGAGTAAGAGATCCCGACAACATAGAACCAATGATGTAGCGTAGAATTCACTATAGAATAACCAAAGCGCGTTAGCACATCGCTAAGCTTGAGACTGAGCACTCACATGAAGCATGCACAAAGGTACCAGGCCTATCCTTAGATTTTCTTGTGTAGGATGTGAACATGATGAAGATTTAATGCATTTAGATCCATAAACAATATAAACTTTCCATGTAACATATTCTAGATCTAGATATTAAAGAATCATGAATCAAATGATAAACATAATGAAATTATCCATGCAATAACTAGTTACAGTCACATTTGACACCATTATTCATCCAATAAGATCCATTGTATTGAATATTGTAAAACACAGAAGCTTCATACATTATAGAGGTAACTCCATGAGTCATGTGCATGACAAAACCAACAACATAACACTACAAATTGACACCTTCTTAATTGTACAAATCAATACATACATACATACATACATACATACATATATATATATATATATATATATATATATATATATATATATATATATATATATATATAGGGGTGGGGAATTTCCCTTCACCGCCTATGCACTATCTCAAAATAGGCCACATGTTAATAATAAACATGCACCTTTATAAAAAAGGATGCAAAACATGCAAGTGCTCTAACAATAGACTTCCTATAGTTAACTTTGAGTAGAAAACCTATTATTAGCCTAAACCATGCATGGATCTTAGCTGATGCTTGTTCCCAAAATACCATTGAATGGACTGCAAGTATTCATGTCTTTGTGTGCCCAACACGCTAACTCCAGAAATAACCTAGACCCAAAAAACAACTAATTTCTAAATTCAAATTGTTTTGGTGCACGTTTTTTTTTCTATTCCTTTACACATTCAAATGCACCTTACTCCCACACATGTATGCTTTATGTGTCTTCACTTTAGAGAAATATTCCATCTGCACAACATTTTATGTCCTATTAGTCACATGCGGATGAGATTTGGGGGAAAACATACCTTCCCAACAAGCACAATATCAACATACAACGCGTAATCAATCTAAAACACAAACAAATATATATCAATCATTATACCTTTTGTCCTTCATAGTCTTCGGTGATGAGCCCATACTTATTACTAGTAGTATGAGACTAGGAAAGGAGGTAGGTATACGTACTTTCCTACATTTTATCTTTGGTGTTGAGCTCATGCCTCTTACTGATGGCATGAGGTAATATGTAGGGGGTAAATTTAAAAAAAAAATCGAGCAAAACAATTTCTACAAAAATTTTGAATAAAAAGTACTTGATTATATACATCCCAAGAAGTTGATTATGTCTATTGTGGCATCGAGAAGCTCAGTTCTAACCCAAGCTCACCCTCTTCTAGACCTGATGCATTAAGCTTCCCTTTGTCTTATTCAACCTCTTACGACCTTCTCCAATCTTATCAACTTTTGAGCTCACATTAATCCATCCCCTCATGAGCCCCTTGTAGTGAGTCAATTCCAATCTCCTCAATATGTTGAATGAGCTATCGATCTCACCTATCCTTACCTTAGCCCAATCTTCATGGCTTGATGCATATAGTGAAATCCAAACCAACATTTAAATATCGAGCTACTTCGATAAGCTAAATTAGAGCTCCCCCGAGCATGTTTACTCTCTCAGGTAACCTGGGGCACGTTTACGTCACCAACTATCCCCTTGGGGTATTATTCAATTTGTGATTTAAACACCTATCCTAAGTTTAATTCATCCCCATTGTGTTTTACCCATGAGTAATTAAATATTAACTATTTAATTACGACCTTTTTACATGTATCCTAACCACTTATCTACCCCATATCTATTCTATCCATATATCCCCCCCTATTTCTCCTCTTCCCAAACCAAGCGGGATATTTTCCCGTATTTGAGGTCGAGGGATCACTCTTATCTTTCCAGAAAATCACTCCTTTTGGCCATCTCGGGAGTCTGTTCCGTGATCGGCGCCGACTGGTACTCGGTCGACGCCGATTTTTCGGAGCGGCGCCGATTATAAATAGATGCCCAGAACTCAGTTATGGGGGAGACCGAAAGAGAGACAGATTGTAAGAAAGAAAGCATTGTAAGAGAGAGAGAGCGAGAGATTTTGAGCATCAAATGATGAATATTATCATCATATCGAATCTCAGAGCGGCAGATCTTGTCCAAATCAATCCCTGAGAGGAGCACCATTACTCTGCTCCGTATCACATCAACATCCCACACGTCTCCATTGATAACATCTGGTGACTCTATTCCTACATCCAGCATAGGTGGAGCCTTGCCATATCTCTCTGGCTTTTGCAGATCCTAGCAGACTTGACAATTTGGCCTTCATTTTCCGATTCCCAAATCTTCTCATACACTTTGTCTCGGATCGATGCCAATCTACATCAACTTCGACAGTCAATGCCTGATACTTTCGACGCCTAGTCTTTCCATCAGTCATGACACCGATTTGAACCAGTCGACGCCGATCATATCAGTCGACGACCGATCTGATGACATCAGTCGATTTCGCGCTCGATTCTACTAAATCGACGCTCGATCATCCTGCAGACAGGTAAAAGGTCACAGGTAACACAAATCCAGCTTTGTTTTGTCTCGCAGTTCCCTATTTTCTGTTGCTTTCGAGTCTACTGTTTAGATTCTGTTTATTACTTTGATCAAAAAATCTAGTCCTGTACGTACATCTTTTATCATGTATGCTTCTTTACTTAATTGAAAACGTGGACTGACATCCGCCAAGGGAGCTTATCGCTTCCCGGACCCGCTTCTTGGGCAGTCCACCTAAATATCTTTTAACATGGTCTTTTTCTGTCAAGCATCGGTGTCTCATAGGTTACTCGGATCTACTATGCAGAATTGCTCGTGTGCCCCATCTTATCTACATCGGCTTCCTTATCCGTCTACATCTTTGGATCTTGTCCATCAGGTATCAATTTCATTTGAGTTTTTCAAGGTTCTTTGTGTTTAGTTTGGTACATTAACTTGGACAGGTAACAAGCTACGAAATTCTTGATCAACATTATCCTGGTGAAGTTCAAATCATGCATCTTGTTCCTAGTTATGAATGGATTCTAACAAGGGTAGTTGAGACAAGGCCAATCAAGAGCCAGAAATCAATATGCTAATCAAATGAAATGGGCATCACCAAATTGTTTGAACATGAGTTATGTGACAATGTGTACCCCTTTTACTTAGTCAAAAATTCATTGCAATAACCATTTCTAGAATAGATGTAAAATTGAAATAGTTCATCAAAAGAGTCAGAATAACATGGCATCAAGATGTTTTCAAAGCCTATGGTTTAAAAAAAATAAGGCATATTGTTGTGTCATTGAATATAAAGGACATGTGGACGAATGTAGGATGATTCTTGGACAAATATAAGTTTCAAAAATCTAGGTTGGGGGGGGGGGTTGTTACATGGATTCAAATATAGGAGTTCAAATGGTGAAAACAATATAAAAGTGGCAAAAAAACAAAAACAATATAAAACAAGATAAAACATTAAGAAAATGTTTGAAAAAATCTCACCAACTAAATAACATAGTTAAACAATGTCACAATTTGACAGTAATCCTATTGATCATTCTAGATCATCTTCTGATAATCACTTTTCTTACCCGTGGTGTATATATATGCTCAAGGCAAAACAATCAATTACCCTTTTCACAATAAAAAGTTTCTTGGGGCACAATTGGATTAAATCCAATACAGATCAAACTTCAATGGGATTCGACAAGAGTGTTTTTGGAGCATCTAAGATCACTCCACTCCTCGTCATGATCCAATCCTCAGAGCTAAAATTTATGTTATCACTTGAGGGCATTCATATCTATCTAATTATTAACCATCAATGTGGAACATTCAAGGAGCATTCATGTATCATCAGAAGTCATTATTGCAAATAATATTATGCTATTAAGATAGTTTGTGTCAGGAGGATGTCCATAGTGTTACATTTGATTATGCACAAGGGAATCAGATGTTAGTTCACATAGCCTAAGTTTTTTGTAGCTAAATCCTATTCAATTTTGGATTAGGTTTGATATGAATTGTTTTGCACTGTATCCTAAAATGAATCACTTTTATATATTGTGAGTCAAGCTCCTGGTTTATGTAAAGGAAGTCATATTTTACTTGTGTTTTAATTTCTAAAATATGTGCCTAACTTAGATGTGTTTTCAGACTTTTCTTTATATTTGTTTCAATTATGTGTAATTTGTTATTATCATGTGTTTACCATCATTACATATGTATTACATCATTAGATATCCATATATCACCATACATCAGGTGAATCAAATGGTAAGCTATGAACATGTAAGTTAAGCTATAGATAACACCATCATTTATGCACAATACATCAAAGTCACAATCATCATCTATTCTCTTCTTCATCGTTACTCTGGATGGTTTGTTCATGGTTTCTTCTCTCTTCTCTCATGTTCTTGGTGTTATGTCGCAATCCCCACACACTCATGGGGGCATTTTCCTTCAACTAATTTCACCTTGCTAGGGAAAAATAAAGTGTACCAAACACACTGTTCCCCTACTTTGTATCAAAATTTTCAAAAAAAAATTGTATATTCAGAAAAAATTAATTTTTTTGTAAAATATAAAAAATCCAAAAAAAATCAAATATTCACAAAATAATAAAAAATTCACAAACACATTAAATATTTCAACAACTCAACACAATCTTGATAAAATAAAATTTGTAACTACTGATGAGCCCCTGTTTTGTCATGTTTTATCCTTGCATGCCCTAGAAACCTTGTTTCTGGCATAAAATATTTCCATTTTGCATTATGCATAATATTCCATTTTGTAATTGATATTTTACTATGTTTATGGAAGGAAATATTGTGCATATCCTTGTTATTTTCATCTTTTTTTGCTTCTTAAAATATGGTTCAAATGAATCTTTATGAGTATTAACAATGTATTTGGAAATCATATCTTAAAGTCATCAGAGGACTCAACTATAGACTAGTGCATGAATCATTTATGCATTATCGTAGGACTCGCTTTATAGTGTAAGACTCACCCTTGCATGAGTACATGACTCATTGTGGAGCATAAGACTCACCTAGAGCACAAATGCAAATTCATTTGGAGTGAGGAACTTATGCAAAAGAGGAATGACTTGGATGAAAAAGCAATGATTTGATGTAGTTGGCATACTAGTTGATATGATGAGACATTTACTTCTATCTTTACCTTCATGTGGATTATGAGTTCCATGTAATCTCAACTTAACACTAGTTGATTGAATACGTGATGTAGACAATCATAAAACTGATAGACTTATGATCATCGTGATTATAGGGAATCAACTCAAGATATGTAATATCTTAAGGTGTTGATTGTCTATCTCAATTAAGATTCAATTACTGAACTCATATGTAGTTAACAGGATGAATTTGAACCAAACACAACATGGAGGAGTTCTTCCATGATTATACTTCCTTAAATAGTTATTTTTTGTTATAGGTATCTTCCAGTGAAGTAATTGTCATTAATTTCAAATAATTATTCCTCTTCTAGAGAGACTAGGATTGCTTTGAATATAAAAGAGCAAGTGTAGTAGGATTAAAAGTTAGTTTGTTTGATCACTGTAAGAGAATTATTTCATTCAATAAAGCATGGATTCAAGGGAAAAGTCTACTTGTGTGACTTACAACTTTAAACAGAATCGACAGGAAGGAGCAAGGGTCATTCCTCCCTAACGTGAAGGGATAATTTCTTGTTCATTTCCCTTCTATTATTTTTCATTAATTTGATTTATTAGCATCACATTATTTTCAATACATTTAATTTTGCTTTCAATAATATTTTTTTATCAATCAATTTCATTTATTTATGGAAATTAGTATAACATTTGGTTAATTTCATTATTGAATAAGTACTGCGAATGATTATGATTGTTTCCTTTTTTGTAAATAGACATGGAAACCACCCTAGAATAATAAATAAAAAGATAAATAAAGTTTGAGTACCAATGATGATCGTTAACTAATACCCTAATGATTGTCCCAATCTTACGATTATCATGATACATCATCTTTCCTTTTTATGTTATATCACTGTTTGGGGAAAACCCAATCAATTATTTTTCCTTCGCTATATAACTTCACTTGGGCCAATCTTGGCTCTCATTATCTCCCCTACATTTCATAAGTTTAATGTTTGAAGGAAATGATCCTTTTTAACTCTCAGATCAATTTTTAATAAGGATCCAATAAAAGTGTCTTTTGGAGTATCTAAGATTACTTCGCTCTTCAATCTGATATTATCCCCATGCATTTCACATGTTTAGTTCTCTGGGGCATTCACATCTTCTTAATCATTATTATGACATGTATTAGGGGCATAGTTAATTGTCTTCTTTTCGAAATTCTATTACATTATTGATCTTAATTTTCGGACCAATTACATGTATTTCATTATGATCTTGGTTTTTTTAGCCATGGTGCAAAATTTTATGGTGTATATTGGGTTTTTTTTCCTTTTTAAATTTATTTATTTTTTGTGTGTATGTTTTTTTATGCACATAATGGGTTAAACATCATAATTCTTTCATAATCATGGTGACAAATCTATTGCATAACAACAAAATAATGTTTCTCTAACTTTCACTCTCTAAATGAATCTCATGCTGCGAGCACAGTTCCTCCCATCCTCCTTTAAATTCCTTTTCTTCTTCCTATCAAGCATTTTTCCACTGCTTTGTTGTATCACCAACCCACTTGAGGGGAATTCCTATTAGAATTTGAGGATTCTAATAAATACAGATTTAATCAACTTACATATTACATAATGTTACAATAAATATTTAAATAAAGATTACATCATAACATAAGTAAATAAAGAAATACTTACATGAAATAAATAACACAGGTGACACATTATTTATAGTGGAAAACCCCAATAGGGTAAAAACCACTTTGAAAATAACCTTTTACTTTAGAGAACTTATTTTACATCTAGTAAGATCACCTCCTCCTTTGAAACCCTATTTACCAAGGGTAAAACCAAATCACTTGATTTGCACACCTTTAATATATTTGCTGAATATATCAAATGAGGAGCTAAAGTCCTTTTTATATAAGGTGATTGGGTATGTCTCCCGACCCACCTTTTTCAACCTAAAATGGTTGACACATACAACTAGTTTTATAATATTTAATATTAGAAATATAATGATTTCATGATATTAAATATTTAACCTAAAATATATACCTAGGTTAGCATATTTAGTAATAGAAATATAAATATTTCATATTATTAAATATTAACCTATATATTAGTGATGGACCCATATACATTAAGGGTTGGCCAGACCACTTAATCATTATGTTCCAACACTCCCCCTTAATGTTAAGTGGGATAACATAACATATGCCAATAGATTACCTGCCCATGGTACACTACAGGATTTACAATCCTTAAACCATAAAGGTTTTAGGCTAGCATATCGGTTGAAGGAATTATAACACCTTCATCATACTCAATTTACCTTTTGGTACAAAAGGATTTGGAATCCCAAAGATCATCCCATGATCAGTGGCTAAGTATGATTTGTGAGTTTTACATGTTCTCACAGGTTCTCATAAAAGGTTATTGAACCCAAGCATATATGATTCTTTTACAACCAAGGACCTCCTTAACAATATGCTTGTATTGGATGTTTACCAGTAAACTCAATAGCACTAAAGAGTTTATTGAAGACCACCTTTAAGATCTTTCTACACTTCTTTCTAAAAAAGAAGCCGAGGAGGTATATATGCCTGAAGGTCTTTTTACACTTTCCCTATGGTCTTTTTTTACACTTGCTTAAAGGTCTTTTAAAATGCTCGTAGGTATTTTTACAAAAACCAAGTTCCACTAGAAGGTGACATTGTCATGCACACTCCCCCTCAATGGAAACTCCAACAATCTAAGCTTTTCATGAAAGTGAAATAACTTTGCAGCACTCAAGGACTTTGTGAAGATGTTAGCAACCTGCTCTTCAGTCAACATGAACTTGAGATTTATCTCATCACTTTGCACTTCTCACGGGTGAAGCGTATATGTATCTCAATGTTCTTCATCCTCTGATGTTGAACTGGATTCTTAATCAAGAGTAATACAACTCTGACCACCACATAGAAGATAAATACTTCCTTTAGCTTCCATGTGTATCTCTATCAACAGTCGTTGCAGCCACATGGATTTTTTACTTCTTCCATTGTACTTCTCTGCCTCAGTAGAAGAAAATGGAGATTGTTGATTGTATTTGTTGTTCCAAGTAATGGTTCCTACACCAAAAAACTTGAACACATATCTAGTATATTTTATAACACAACATCAATATGGTTAGAATCACAAAATCCATATAAGATAGTATTTTCATTCTTATTATAATGCAACCCATAATTGATTGTTCCTTTCAAATATCTAAAAATTCTTTTTACAAGATTCCAATAATCTCTAAAAAAGGTTCCTGCATAAACTTGAAGTAATTCCTACTGTATAAGAAATATCTGATCTAGTTATAGTTAGATAAATTCAAACTATCAACTAACAATGTATATAAAATAGGATCAACCTTTTTCATATGCAGATTTAGGATCAATATTTATTCCAACTTCCATTGAAGTAGAAAATGGTTTACAATCAATCATAAGAAACTTTTTCAATACAATGGTTGCATATTGTGTTTTGAAAAATAACAATAGAATGAAATACAGTCATACAAATAACATGATGTGAGAGACCTAACTCATTCATTTCAAAGTACTGCTTCAATTTCTCTTTAATCCTATGAATTAAATCAGAATTGTCACTAGACATAAGCAAATCATCAACATATATACATATAATGATAATATGTGAGTCTTATTGCTTAATGAATATATCATTGTTAGAAGAACAATTAACAAAACCTAACAATTTAAAGAAGGAAACAATTTTTTGCATACCAAGCTCTAATTACCAGTTTAAACCATACAAGGATTTGTCAAGGAGCTTGTTTTAAACCATACAAGGATTTGTCAACTTACAAACATAGTTTTATTTATCAGTTTCTTCAAATCCTTTAGGTTGAAACATGTAAAGTTCTTTTAAATTACAATTCAAAAAAGTATTTTTCTTATCCATTTGGTGGATTTCCCACCCAAATTGAGCGGCAATTGAAAATAAGGCCCTAACAGTACTCATTTTAGCTACAGGAAATGTCTCAACATAATCAATACTAGGTTTCTTGAGTGAAACCTCTAGCAACAAGTCTAGTTTTATGTTTGTTAATACTACCATCAACATTATATTTTACTTTGTATATCCACCTAGACCCTATAATACTTCAACTCAGGTTCATATAAGGTAATTAATGCATGGTACATATGATGGCTTCTAGGTCATTTTCCTAAGGTTAATAGGATTTGAACTTTCTAACATTGATTGAGCCTAATTTAATTTCTTATCTAGGAAGATAAGAGTTTCAGAAACATCTATAACATCAAAACATCATCATGACCATTTACTAAATCAGAATCAAAACCATCATTTAGAAACATTTAATGAAGTAACTTCAAGAGAAGAAGACAACACATGTAAACCTTTCACTAGATTATATCTATACATTTCATATAAGCTTCGATAATTAACATGTCCTAATATTTCATGCTTAGTTTTGAATTATCCAAACTCTGAGATATAAAATAAGATGCAGAAGAGAAATCATCAAAAATATACATACCATTTCTTTGAATTCCTTCAACTATTATACTCTCATTACTATCCTTGATATACCAAGTATCCTTCATGCATAGATTCTAGTTATGTTTATACCTCTTTTGTATGTTCGATATTACCAATGTGTAGAAGGTACTCATCATTCACATTACGTAAAATCATAGAAATAGCCTCCTACATTCGTTGCAAGAATGTATTATGTTATCTACAGTTGTTTGAGGACCAGTGGGAGCAACCTCAGATCCAGAAACAATCGTCTAGAGTTTTTTTTCCATAAATTATGTTTTGACCCAAATGTTGTAGTTAGTTTCATTCACGATCTGGGTTTTGTCAAGACAAAAATAGTTAAACGCCATTACTTTCTTAAACGTGTAAAACAAATTATAATATACAATGTACCACAGAGTTAGATACATATTTATCGATAATAAAAATAACACTTTTAATAGAATCAAATCTAAGTTTTATAGATCTAAAAAACTATTTGATCATAACTAATTTTGTCATTACAATGCATACTAATTAACCTCCCATGATCAAAATAATAACCTGAAATATAAAGGGCTCTGGATTATACCCCATATTTATATAAAAAATATTTCCAACCATATATAAGTGAAGAAGCGACCCTAAGAATGCATAACAACTTCAAATTTGTTGTTTAAAAATTAATGTAGACAAAAATATCCAACTTAAATTTGACATCTAAATGACTGTCATAATGAATTATTTTTTGGTCTATCGTGACGGTCATTTGACCGTCAATTTTAACACAGTGAAAGTTTATCCTGGAACCTACGAGCTTAAATTTGACATCTAAATGACCGTCATATTGTCCTTATGTTTGGTCTACCATGACAGTCATTTGACTGTCAAATTTAATGAAGCCAAAACTTGTTGTATATTTCCAGAATGTGAAATTCCAATAATTGCTTCTTCTATATAATATTAGGGAGGTTATATTTTAACACATTATAATAACCTATTATAATTTATAATGTAAAAATATATACACTTTTATAAAAAAAAGGTATATAGTTTATAGAATGAAAATAAAAAACAACATATAGTTCATAAAAATTATAAAATATAGTATTTTTTTATTAAAAAACACATAACCCTTATTAAAGGGGTTTAAAGGACATAGACCAGATTAAAAGAATTTTACCAAGTGCAAGTAGATTTATAAGAGTATAGATTAACCTGCATGTTTTACAGAGGGATACGTAATTTCACCCAACCAATGAAATAAATTGAAATTCCTATTTTCATCAACCTTATCTCCTCCCTTCATTTACTCTTAATTTTACGTTGCACACATTTAAAACTATGGAAAGATTGCAAAATATTTTATATAATTCCTGCAAGCTAAAAAATTTAAAACTTTTGTGTGATAACCTATAAACCAATACTTTTAAGGTAATTGTAGCGCAGATCAATTTTAACAGCACACTTCAAGCAGAAGTATCTAGGACTGGCCGCTTGAAGTGATTTGACTTTTTTAAAAACTTAACGAAGCATCAATTTTCAAGCTTTGGTTTATATTGCCCCAAAGTTGTTAGATATAAACTTCTAACTTGTTATGTTACATTAATTATTGACTTAAAGCTTTTTTTGCCTTTTTGCTTGGCAAGGTTTTTGACCTAACCTGTTAATCTATTATTAGAAGGGTTATCTTTGGCACTTCTAATGTTCTAGAATCATGAGGTTCATCCCCCACAGGAAATTGAGTCTCCTAAAATGACTCGTTTAGAGGTAGAGGCAAGGTTCATAATGAAACCCCATGTAATAATATGGATTTACTTCAATTTTAATATAATGTTTATATTATTAAATAATTTTTTAATTTGATGAATTAGGAAATTAAATTCTTTATGTTAATTTACGTTTAAGTTTAAATTCATAGAAAACTTGAAAATTATTTCATTTAGTAATAAATTATTTGAAAAAAAGAAGGGGACCGGATACTTTTAAATACCCTTTCAGGTTGGTTGAAAAAACTCATACAAATTAAATAAATAAAATACAAAACATTTGATCCTAATTTATTTAATTTATCTCACTCTGTTACCATGTTAGAATTTGAGGATTCTAATAAATATAGATTTAATCAACTTACATATTACATAATGTTACAATAAATATTTAAATAAAGATTACATCATAACATAAGTAAATAAAGAAATACTTACAGGAAATAAATAACACAGGTGACACAGTATTTATAGTGGAAAACCCCAATAGGGTAAAAACCACTTTGAAAATAATCTTTTACTTTAGAGAACTTATTTTACATCTAGTAAGATCACCTCCTCCTTTGAAACCCTATTTACCAAGGGTTAAAACCAAATCACTTGATTTGCACACCTTTGATATATTTCTCGAATATATCAAATGAGGACCTAAAGTCCTTTTTATATAAGGTGATCGGGTATGTCTCCCGACCCACCTTTTCAACCTAAAATGGTTGACACATACACCTAGGTTTATAATATTTAATATTAGAAATATAATCATTTCATGATATTAAATATTTAACCTAAAGTATATACCTAAGTTAGCATATTTAATAATAGAAATATAAATATTTCATATTATTAAATATTAACCTATATATTAGTGATAGACCCATATACATTAAGGGTTGGCCAGACCACTTAATCATTATGTTCCAATAATTCCCTTACCATTTTACTCGTTGGGGTATCCAAATGGTCATTTTTCTTTCGCTCACTAGTTTTCATGCATCTAATATATTTAAAATGTTATTAATTCGTAATAACACTTTAAAGAGGAGAAACTGTAAACACCCTAAAAATACATACCTACAATGGTGGGGGCAACAAAGTTGCACACACAACCATCTTCTCGCACAAAATCCAAACATTCATTACCCCTGCAAATCTACAACTACACAGACCAAATCCAATGACTATTTTAGGATATTATAAGAAAACTAGACATTTATAACACTTGTCTTGCTCTACATTGACATTGTTTTACCTTTCTATGTTTTCATCCTCTATTTGTTTGGAATTATCCCGTTACTTTTGGACATCACACAATGTGTTACTCAACTGAAGATTTTTTTATCCAATTTCACTACCCTGGTGAAATTGGATAACAGAGAAAGCTTGCATTAAGGGAATCTCATAGCCAGTCTGGAGGATATGGGTGGATCTCAGTGTTCAAGGTAGAATCAGGGTCTTTAAGAGAATAGAAGTTTACAAGAGGAATTTTTCCTCTTCTTGGTCTTCATTGAGTTCGAAGTTTTAAAAAGAAAAGAAGCATGAACAATTTGGGCCCACTAGCATGAAAAAGGGAGTATAAAATTTGATACAAGCATCTCTGAGCCCTCCATTTAACTCCTCGACCATTAACGAAACCCATGTTTGTTGAAGGATTCTGAGGGGAACTTACAAGTGAGATTACATTACAAAGGAGAAAGTTGTCACGATTGAGCTAACCCTTCAAAGACTGAATTGTATTAGTGTAGGAATGATTTTTTTACATCGTGAATTGAGTTGGTAGAAACACTCGTATCAAGCTACTTATAAGTGTCACTAAGCTCCCCAATACCAAATTACATCCCCTCTACCGAGTTATCCGTATGCATCAAAGGAGGTCCATGAGGATCATTGTTCTGTAGGACATATATAAGAAAGCCTTGGGCAAACTAACCATAAATCACCAAGCTCTACAATTCAAGAGTCGAGTCGTTCATCATGGAGGTCGAGCTAGTTGAACCCTTGGCGAGTTGTTTTTAGATCAAGTTGTCTACCAAGCTCTGTTCATTCACTTACCAAGTTACTAGAACATTTCTAATGGGTTGGATTGACAATAAAGCGGGACAAGTCCCATAAAACATATAAGTAACTTATAACAAAGGGATGTACCATGCTTATCAAGGAATTGAGCTTGAAGCAACTGAAAAGTTTGACTTGAAGATTCAGTTACATTACAAAGATACAAGTTATTCATTTTAATTGAGCTGAGTTATTCGTATGTGGACCAAGATATTATTAGGAGTACAAAACTCATTGGGTGAAGAAGAATTAACCAAGATAGTGTCAAGCTCATTGATCTCATTCTCTAATATTAAAATGAGCCCCAAGTAGGATTCCAAGATTTGGGACCGAGTTGGTTTACAATTGTAATGAACTCACTATGGCTTGGAAAATGATAGAGAATCCTTCATTGAGGAGGCCAAGTTGCGTTGGAGTTGGGTTGACCTGGTGCAACGTGAAGAACCAAGCAAAATGATAGGGTTAGAAGCACCTAGTAAATGAAGGGAAAACTTGGAGATGGCATTCAAGTTCATAGAGAGGGTTTTTTCAACGTAGTGGAACTAAGAGTAATAATCGAGCTGTGTTTTCAAACCCATCAAACCATCATACGCAACAAGCCAATTAATCAAGACTTGAGCAAGAAGTATAGTTACATTGAAGGGAGGGGCTCATGTTATAGGGTTACACTAAACCATTTGGAGAGAAAGTTGCATCCAGTTTGGATGATCCAAGCCAGACTCAAGAACTACAAAGTTCAATCACATAAAGAGATAGTGAGCTCTTACACTTTGGGCTCTGTGAGTAGAGGGAGAACCTCAAAGCCGAGCTATTATGAAGGGGAAAACAATTTTCATTGAGTCAGGATTCTGATATTAACTAATCCAGTTCATAGGGTAAGGATCGAACATGGCAACACGGGAAAGAGAGGAATAACCATCACAAAAATGAACTCTACAACTAGGAATTGGGCTAGGTAGAAGAGCTACATTGATCACTCAAGGCGAAACTATATTGTTGAAAATTGATGAGATCGTGGTAGAGGCATAGAGCTATAAAGAGGTTGAGTTGCGTCCATCCTGGTGCATCAATGAAACCTATCAAACTCTCTGAAGAATTAGCTCAGTTGGTCCAAGCTCGATGCAGGAAGGAGGACATCAAGTCAATTCCAAAGGCTTAGGCATCATCAACTTAGAATGGAAAACTCTATAGAGATGGTCAAGGTAGGGAGAGACCAATGTAAAAAAGGTAGGTAATCATAGCCTAAGTGGTTCATATGATTTGGGACATGTAGGCATTTAGAACTCGAAATGGCTACGGAACGTCGTGTGTGAGAGAATCGGGTGTGGAGAGCCTGGGAAGCCCATGGGACATTTGTGCGATGAAGGGCTAGATTCACAGTATCCAATACATTGTGGATATGGTGGAGGTTAACGTACCAAGTGGCCCAGTCAACGGGGGCCATGGGAACTAAATTTGGGCATGGGAGTACAAGGGAGGTATAACTCGTCCGATTCAAATGATGGAGAAACAAGTGGAATGGGTCAAAGCGAGGCGAGTTCTCTGCGTGCTAACGTGGCCCACATGGTATTGGGTGGTATTAATAATATGAATAGGTTAGCGGACATGAATTTGGAATTTCATGATATTTAAAATCTGATTGGGGTGTTTCCATGGTAATATGACCCATTGCTGAGTTGGTGAGTTAGGCGACACAAGTAACGTGGCAAAAGGAAGTAAGGTCGGTCGGTGATAAAGGAGGCAATGTGGCAAGATAGCTTAGTGGGTAGGTGAAGTGTTAGGTGGAACCAAGATAAGGGTTATAAAGGGTTGCCATTGTAAGTAGTAAGCTCGACATCCAAGATAGGAGTGGTCGGTAATATAAGAAAGGAGTCAGCTTGGTCGAGCTGGCAATTTTTAATTGATATTCAAACATTGAACCCACCCCCCATAAAGTAAGAAAGAGGTGAATGATGGAGCCCACCAATTTTAATGCCCAAAGAATTTTAAATGAAGCAAGAGACATTAGGAAAAGGGAGAGAGATTTTAAAATTAGTTTCCAGTGAAAATTAAATGCTCAGTCCCATGGAGTGGAAGCCAAACCTGGACAACCAAATTAGATACAGTCACTCAAGAAGGCATAACTTTTGTATTCCTTAGCCAAATTACACAATCTTATACTCGTTGGAATTGTGGTTCCAAGATCTATGCACATGAATTAGAAAATCTAATAATTGATGAAATTTTAGAGGAGAAATTTACACAAAACAAACCCAGTTCAAAACATATCTTTTAAAGTGGTTAGGAGTGCAATTAATAGGCATGGGCAACAATTTTCTCTCACTACAGGTTGCATATCAATTAGGAATGAATTTTGAAGATTTTTTTATCATGATTTACACCCACTTTGGGTACTTTGTAATTGATGCAAAGGGAAAATATGATTTTTCTCCTTTCTCTCTCTTTTTCCGCATTTCTCTATAAATTGAAATGTTCTCTCATTTGTGAGAGGGGGATAATTCTAGTAGCAAAATTCTATCATTTTGGTTTTATGAAGCTAATGTGCTACAAGCCTTCATATTGGAATATTTGCATGGTGATCTAGGCCTTTATCTTGCCTTGTAATTGATCTTTGCATATCAATGAAGCAATAGATACAGTTTGTGGATGTGTCTTCTAATGCTTCCATAGATTCAATAGTAGTCTACAATTATAGATATAGATTTTGTACTAATTACAACAACATTTTCTAAAAATATTTTTTTATTTTGAAATGAATATTCACTAACATGGAATCTCTCAATATTGATTATTGATAGGAGCGACGCTATATTATACCACTTGTTTTTTAGTAGTTGGATCTCCCAGTTTTTGGAATGCCCCAAATTCTACTTGGGCATCCAAGTCAGGGTCAATATCAGTGAAAACATCTCTAAATAGGGTTCTAACACCATGCCAAATGTGTCCAAAAGAGAAAATAAGAGCAAATATAGCATGTCTAAAAGTAAACCAACCCCTTGGGCTACTCTGAAAAACACCGTCATATTTCAAAATAACATGATCCAATTCAAAAATCTCACCTAATTGTGCACGCCTAGCATATTTTTTGACTATACTAGGATCACCAAATCTAACCTCGTCAAGTTCACCACCATAGAACTCAAGACCTACACCTACTTTTTCAACACTATACTTTGATTTTGCTCTCATAAAAGGAACATCGACTTTTACAATTCCTTCTTCAACTACTAGAACAACTGGAAATGTTTCGAAAAAGGTAGGCATACGACGTACAAAAAGCTCATGTCCCTTTTTGTATTTAAATATAGGGTTTCCTAACCAACCAACAAAAATTCCATCCCCATTTTCCATTGCACCCATCCTGAATAACCCTCCTTTAGCTGGATTATTCCCAATGTAATCATAAAAAGCAATTTTCTCAAGAATTTTTTACCAAGCTTCTGATAGACTTAGATTCTCAACCAGACCAGCACAAACCCATCAATATATTTCTTGTTAGAAGTCCCATTGATCCCACTGATAACGCGTAGGAAAAAATAATTTTATCGGAGTGGTTGTGGAACCATACCACATTGTCCCTGCCACAATGAAAGCTGCAAAAAATACATCAGCAATACTGCTAGATAAGACAGTCTCAATATTCCCCATACGTAATCCTTTGTATAAATATTGGGGAGGATGAACACTGAGATGGAATAGACCTGCTAATATACCTAATATACCTATTGTAATATGACGAGCAGTTATTCCTCCTGGAATAGAAGGATCAAAACCTTTAGGTCCCCACATCGAACTTACAAGTTGTATCTTTCCAGTTAGTCCATAAGGATCAGACACCCATATTCCAGGGCCATACAACCCCGTTACATGAAATTCTCCGAATCCAAAATAGGCTACTCCTGAGAGGAATAAATGAATTCCAAAAATATTTGGCAAATATAAAGAAGGTTTTCTTGTACGGTCGTCACAGAATACATCTAGATCCCAATATACCCAATGTGAAATAGCTGCTAAAAAGTATAAGCCAAAAAACACGATATGTGCCCCAGCCACACCTTCATAACTCCAAATTTCTAGATTAGATACAGTTTCTCTAGTTATACTCCATCCATCCCATGAATTCCTCTTACCTCTTCAATTTTATTGCAGGTGTATTGTATTTATCTTATGTTCTTGTAAGGTTCATTATTGTTGTGTTTCTTTGGGAATGTTGTGAATGTTGTTGTTATACTATGGAGAACTATTATCACCCTTTCTAATATGCATTTCTCCCACTTTCACACATTGGATAGTTTTTATCACACCCTTCTTTTGGTGCATCACCTTTGTAGTGTAGATTTATTTTACTTTCATGTTCTTTCTCTCTCCCTTGTCCCTTGGAAGTGGTAGATTAGGATTAGTCAATAGTTTCCTTTCATTAGAGTTAGCTTGCACTAGATTAAGAAGAGGAAGCAACCTTCTCTAGAGGTATATCTCAAGTAGAAAGTCCCACAACTTGGAGATAGTACCCATGTTACCCAGTCACATTGATTTCCTTGACATACTTACATGTGAAGAAATTAGAGGGTGTTGTGATTTGGTGATAACAGTTTTGGCATGCCTAGTGGGATAGGTTTGAAACAGCTTATCACTTCTCTTCGTCAAGTTTAAAGTGCACTTGGTGAAGTTTCAAACTTTAGAGGTAGCTTTTAAGTATATCTAGCGACTTCACTAATTCAGTAGCAGCCCACCATCTCTGGTTGTAGATTTGTTTTAATGTTTTCACTTCAGTCATGGCTCTACAAAGAGCTCTTCCATTCCCTCATTTCAGTTCCAGTCATCTTTATTTTCAGTAGTTGGATGTTATCCCCAAGGTGGCTTTGAAAAAAATACATATCTTCTATGGAAATGGAGATCAATCCATGATTGATCACATTCAAGATGTTACCAGCCATTATGTCATTCATGACATCACAAAGGAGAATGTTTACCTACAACTTCTGGTTTCATCTTTCAAAGGAAAAGAAAAATATTGGTATAGTAGTTTGGCTCCACAATCCATTGTCACATGGAATCAGCTGGGAGAATAATTATACAACCGGTTTAAAGAAAATGTAGATGTCATTTGCCTCATGGAACACCTCAACAAAATGCAGTGAGCTCCAGTAGAATCCATCCCAGATTTCAATATCAGATTCACAAGGACCTAGCACAGAATCCCTCAAGAATAAAGACCCCCACAAGGTATGGCATTCTTGTACTATTTGAGGTCCTTTGATGATGATCTAGCTATATGGATTCAGTCTCTAGGGGGCAAAAATATTCTTTAGGATTTTTCCATTACATCCCAAGCTGAGAAGATTCTCATTTAATTTGAAAAAATAAAACCCATCCATGTTGCTATGATCCCTCCCCCACCACCTCAAATTCTTCCCTCCCCATGTGAAAACAAAGAAAAATCCATCATTCCTTGCCAAAATTTGAAAATTGAGAAATTCACTATTCCTCGCCAAAATCAAGAAACTCCTGCATTTCCTTGTTCTCCATTTAATATCTCACAAATTTTCCATGCCCTAAGCATTCCCCAAGATTTGTGAAAATCCCTCCCATATCCACCCTGTGCACAACCCAACTCCCCTAAATTATGTAATAACATTCCTAGGAGTTGTGGTATCCAATATGATGTACCTACCTTCTATGCATCCATTACTAGACAAATATATCCTATAGATTTTATAGAAAGGGAGACATGTCATGCCATTGATGAAAAGGATATGTCCATGTAACACCCTCAGCAACAAAGCTTCAAGCAGAATCATACAGTTGTTCCAAAGGTTGCATATATGCAGAGTGAGGGACATGTTTTGGAGGATCATTTGGCTATCCCAAGTAATCAGATTCAATTACTTGATCATCAAACACCGTTTCCCAAGCACAAGGAAAAAAAACAACCTCTTTCTTACATTCCCCTTCTAGCCAATCAAATTAAGGATGCAAGTTTTTTGTCAATTGGAGATTGGTCCGATTCAGATTCGGGGGATGAAGAAGCTCAAATTGTTCAAAAGGAGAAGCTACATGTTAGAATAGGGCAAGCTAATTGCAAGGAAGATCAAATGGGAAAGATTGAGGAAGAAGAACTTTTTCTTAACACTATTGGTTCACAAGGCCCTGAGGGAGATCACAACTAAAATGAAGAAGGTGACTTGTTTGAGTGTAGTGATACTCATTGTTCTGCATGTCTAGAACTCGCAAAAATTTTGTTGGAAGAGCGTGATGAAATAGGGAGTGGGAAGGCCCAAAAAAAATGAGCCCAATGTTGGTAACCACTAAGGTGGAAACAAAGTTGCTTGTAGAGGCAAAGAAAAGCATAAATAAAGCTACGCATAACCCCCTTCAAAAAAATTATATAAGATAACTCTGTTTATGGAGTTAAGCCACAACTGAGTGGGAAAATCACAAGGATCATCCCAATGGTTCCAAAATCCCTTTGTCCAATCAAGCATCTAGCTAGCTTGGAACTAGAATTGGAGTTACAACCTATCATGCTTACTTATAGGCATGAGGATGAACCTCAATACATCAAGGATCAACAACAACAATAGTTCCCATACCTCTAAAATCCAGGTGAAGAATAGCTAGAGAAGGTAATTGCTCGTTTGCTTGTTAATACCTTGAAGAATAAAGGAGTGAGAAACCAAATTATAGCTAGTTTTTCACTCTTGGCCAGTGTTATGTTTATTTCCAAATCATTCGCATGGTTGCCAATTGTGAGGAAGGGCAGCTACTTCTCATCACCAGTGTTATGTTTTGTTTAGTTACCCATTCCTCTGGTTAGTATAGGAGTAGGTTAGGGTTTTATTTCCTCCAAATGCTTGTGCACATTGCATTGTCTTGGGCACATGCTCTATTGCTTCTAGTATGTGTTCTTATATGGTTCATCTTGCTTCCAGAAGAGAAAAATGCAACAAAAACTCATAGTTACAGGAAACAATTATTATCCTCAAATCAAAACAAACGCAGAGTAACTAAAATCAGATTGAGGAGAAAATTTCAATGTTCTCATTCTTTTTCTCCCCCAAGCAGTAGGTCAAAAATGAAACATTCAAAACAGGAATGAAAATCAGGTTTTAATAGAGTTCCATGATGTCTTTAAAATGTCTTAATTGAAGCTCCGTAGCATGCAACATATGCCAAATCAGTTTTTTGTACTTCATACTTGTAAGATCTAGGTTACAGAAAGGAACTGGTGAAAGTCCCATGTTATAACAACTTTCCACTCTCACAAAAAAAATTAACTTCAAGATTTTCTTATGAAAGTTGAGAGTGCAAGCAGCGAGAGGGAGTTCTAGATCCAAACAATAGTGTTTCAACATTCTGGGGGCTAAAGTTTTAAAGTTATATCAGCTCATGTCAATCATGTAGACTCCATTCCCAATGGATAGCTACAAGGTATCTGGTCTTACTTCATCTAGTAGACAAATGGCCTTGCGAGTCGTCAAATTATTATCCAATTTCACTACCCTGGTGAAATTGAATAACAAAGCAAGCTTGCATTAAGGAACTCTCATAGCCATTCCAGAGGATACGAGTGGATCTCAGTGTTTAAGGAAAAATTAGGTTCTTTGAGAGAATAGAAGTTTACGAGAGGAATTTTTTCTCTTCTTAGTCTTCATCGAGTTCAAATTTTTAAAAATAAATAAATCATGAAAAAATTGGGCCCACTAGCAAGAAAAAGTGAGTATAAAATATGATACAAGCATCTTTGAGCCCTCCGTTCAGCTCCTTGAGCATTAAGGAAACCAATTTTTGTCCAAGGAGTCTCAGGGGAACTTTTAAGTGAGATTGCATTACAAAGGATAAAATTGTCATGATTGAGATAACCATTCAAAGACCGAATTGTATTGGTGTAGGACTGAGTTGTTTACATTATGAACCAAGTTGGTAAAAAACACTCCTATCGAACTACTTTTATGCATCAGCAAACCCACCAAGACCAAATTACATCCCCTCTACCGAGCTATCAGTATGCATCAAAAGAGGTATGTTGTCGCCAAATCACTACACCCTTTGAATGGCTAGAATGTGAATAGGACGTTCAGTAAGATTGGGACACATGGGATCACCTCTCAAGCTATGGGACTCGGGCTAGAGGTGAACCTCCGAAGAAATCTAGCTTTCTCTTCCTAAACTAAGTGATGTACTGCTCCTAATGTAACAAAATTGATATCTAGTTCTATCTTAACATTTTCATGGGTTTTAGGGAAAGAGATTTACAGAAATGAAACTATACTAGGGATGGTGATGCACCAAATAAAGGATGTTTCTAGACTCAGGAAGGGTTAATTTGAAGAGGGTGTGTGCACCACAAGTCAACTTCACCTACTGCAACTTAGAGAGGGTAGAAAATATCACAGACTAGGAAGCATGTGTTCCCTTTGCTAAACTCGATCAGACAAACAAGTTATCATTTTTCTAGTGAAGAAGGATGAACTTGAGAAGGGTGAACAAGCACCAAAACTTAGCTACATGCAACACTCCACCACTTGATAAGCACATAGCTCCAAAAAATTTCAATAGAAACGTGAACTTGTACCGTGTACCTGCAAGCATGAGAAAAGGCAAAAAGAAGTATAGAAGGATGCAAGGACTGAGATGAGTCACAAAACACACTCTTTTATTGCTTTAATAACATGCACAATGCATCATACATTCAGAAGAGGCAATGGTTTCCATCACAATCTTGAAAAAGAGGCTTGAAAGTTCCCTCAACATACAAGGACAACTTGAAGAAGAGAGAGGACTCGTGAAAAATACACACTTGCCTAAGATGTCTAACTTTCCAACCTATCTGACCTGTTGGAACCATTTGGAATGAGCTTCCAACTTACATTTATAGAAGAATATGTGAGAGAGAAGAGGAAAGGTCATAAATTCCCTTCCTAAATTGAAGGTACATGATGATGTATTTATTATAGTTGGTTGAACCACTTAAGAAGGTTCTATCATGTATCATTAATACCCAGTTGACTTAGTTATCTTTAATTAATTAAAATAATATTTAATTAAAATATTTAAATAATAATAATAAACATTATTGTTAAAATATTTAAATAAAAATATTAAATTAATTAAATTTTTGGTGGGCTCCGCTATTGACTGGTTTGTGCTGAAGTGGAAAATTATGAGGAAAAGGCCAAAAGAAGACCAACTCGGTGGTTGGCTCGCTAAGCCAACTCACCAAGTTGGTTCCGAGCTCCTCTATGCCACACCGAGCTCCAATTACAAACTAAGCTCCATTCTCTCTAACTTGGTAAGCTTTTCTGCATCATCATGTAGACCTATGAGCTCCTTGTTAATTTCAAAATTGAGCAAGCTTAGTGAATCTACTCCCGCCGAGATCTTATCTTTACTTCCCTTTTACGCATCGAGCTCCATTGAACCCTTCATGTATTGGCTTGTTTGACTTGGTGTTAAAATGAATTATCTCACCTCGTAGATCTCTTCATTGAGAACCCTCACCTCCTGACGAGATGGATACCATGAACCATCTAATGTGACCTCACTCAGTCTACAAAGCACTGACAAGTTCCTATCCATACGAGTGACAAGACCCAACCCGTTGATCCGTCAACTCCCATCATGTAAGCTCTTCCATATGAGCTCATCATCACCGCAACCACTGGGTGAGATTTCTTACATCTACATCGAACACGTTCCTCCACCTCATATTCCCTCGCATCGAGCATATTTACTCAGCATTGCCTGGCTATTGATCTTCTCTCTGGGTTTGCCAAGATCTCCTCACAAATTGGCTCACCATGTCCACACAGTCGAGTCGTTCTTCATTCAATACTGAGATCAAACAATGTCTTATACTTCAAACTTAAACCTCTCTAGCTCTTTATCCCTCTGAGCTCAACTCGGTGTTATAACTTCAAACTCGCCTAGTTCTCGATAACCCATTTTCACCAAAGTACCAAGCTTTAACCTTTAGCCTGATGCATTGAGTGACTTCACGGTCAAGTATAGCCCTTTACATTACCAACAGGGATTTGATATATGTTGGAAAATATGTTATGATATTTGACCTTCTTGGACATGTATGGATATTTGGGCACGTAGCACTAATTTGATTTGATTAGTATGTTGACAAATTTTTCATTTGATGTTGCAGATACTAACTTATTTCGATGTTGGTTAGACCTAATTGAGATATGTTAGATACTTAGTTTAGTCACATGCTTGGATTATATGGATGTGTGTCACTTTTATTTATCTCTATGGCTAACTCATGGTAAATTGTGTTGTAATTATGCATGTTGTCACATTTTTGAATTCCAAGATGATGATATGCTAGCATAGATTTCATTGATCACTTATTGAGTAGTTGATTTATATTGTATCGGACAGGTGTGTTTAATGTGTGCAATGAGTGTGCAGGTGACAGGTCACATGAGAACGTGGGTTTCAAGGCAGCTACACAAATTTTGCACAAGCGGCCCACGGGGCTAAGTCCTAACCATGTTCATTGTATGAGGCCTTAGTATTAGATTTCATTATTTTGGGCACCATGAGTGACCCTCATTTGTAATGTAGTATGCCATGTAATATTAATCTTGTTTAGGATGTTTAGTTTGCTTTGTAAACTTGATTTGGGGACTTAATGGTCCCCACTTGCATTAAGTTTTGTGTTTGGGTAATGGTGTATTTAATTAGAGGGGATTAGGGTCACATGTGAACCCTTGGGTGGGCCCCACATCCTCTACACTTGTGCCCAAATGTGCCAAACCCGAAATTTGGCTATTTTAGGCATTTTAAGTGACCCCTTTTTAGTTTGGGAGTTCACTTAGCATGAAAATAGGCCCTTGGACCCTACCTAATAGGTAGGGGGCTTAATTTCAAGGCATAGAGGGAGTTTCCCTCCCATTTTTCCTCTCTTTGGTCACCATCCATGTAAGATGGATTGGTATGTGTGTTTGTTAAAAGTTGCACAAGTTTGTTTTGTTTTTCATTTTGGGTAATTTGGGAGAAGAGTGTTAAAAGCTATTTTATCTTTTCTCTCTTTTATTTTGAGAATATTTGACCTTGAGGGAAGAGAGGGGTGACACATGTCACCCCCTCATTTGTGAGGATTTTTTTGGCTTCTCTTCAAATTCTCCCTCATGGGGAAAGAAGAGAACTTTTTTTTTTGGGAGCTTTTACTTAGTGGCTTGTGGATTTTGGAGCTAGAGCTTGCTTGGATAAGGAAGTGGAAAAGCTAGAGTGTTGGAGAGATTTTGGAGGTAGGCTCCTTGAGCTCATTTTATGTTTTATATTATGTTAGATCTTAGCCTTGTTTTGTTTAAAATGTGTGTTGTTTTTTCTTGTGTGTGGCTATTTGTTGAGTATGCTTTGTGTTGTTTTATTTTTCTCCATCCATCATATGGCATGATGGATTTTGGAGTTTATGGGGGAAGAGAGAGGGATTTTCCCTCTCAAACCTCATGGCTTGATGGGAAAGCCATGTAGGTTCTTTTTACTCCCCTCATATGGTTTGAGGTGGGGAAGGTGGTTCATATGGTTTGAACCCCCTTCCCCATTCTTGGAGAGGAAACCCAATGGGTTTGAAAATCCTCCCAAGAAGGATTTTGGTGAATGGGTGGAGAAATAAGGAGGGTTTGATGACTTTGGAGGAATAAGGAGGTTGTGAAGATTATTGTTTATGTGCATCCAATGTTGGACTACACTTTTGGCACTTGGAGATCTCTTCTTCTCTTCCCCATTTTGGAGGTAGAATATGGTTTCTCCTCCTTTCCTTCTTTGCAAAAATTTGGGTTCATCTTAGTGTTTGGATTGTCTTGATGTGAAAAATATAATGTGGTTATGTCTCCCTTTATCTTGTGCAAAGTTTGTGGAAGCTAGCTCTCTCTCCCATGGGCTTGGGGGAGGCTAGCATGTCTTCCAACCTTGGAAAGGCATGTAATGATGCCTAAAGGTTGGGTGGTTAAACAAGCCTTTTCTCCTTGTGTTGGTTCTTTGAAAGTTTTTGAAGTTGGAGCTCAAGTGGAAGATAGTTGGAGTTACTTGTCATCATGGTTCTTCATTGTTACATACTCTTATTGCAACCTTAAGAACATGGCTATGTGGAAATTTTCATTATCTTGTAAAATCCCTATTTTGCATTTGGTATTACTTGTAAACTTGAGTCATTTTTGCTTTAAAAATTTCCCTTCAATCTTGCAAAGAATCTTGTAATAAGGTTTCTTGAGTAGTTATGTATTTGGGTATATTTTGCAAATGTGAACTTAAACCCTTGAAAATGAAATCTTGTAAGATAGTTGAAAAAAAATCTCTTAATAAGAATTGTTGGGGCTCCATTTTGAAGGAAAGTTGATTTATTGGAAAAATTGTTATTCTTGATATAGATTTCCTTCTTGTTTAAAGAAAAAAAAAAGAAATCTGAAATATTGATTTAGCATTGCATTTGAAGAGAAAATTAACCCAACATGAAGCTTAGGATTAACATTGTATGAAAAACATTATCCTTCTTGCTAGCTATCTCTCCTTGTAAATTCTTGTAATAGTATTGAATGGAATGGTACTAGTCTTGATTCTTCCCCATGTGAGATTTAATGAGTTGTTTTTTATTTATTTGATTAGGAAATCATATCTATATATGTGTGCTTTCTTGCAAGTTCTACATATACTTAAGCCTCTTCTCTTTTGAACTATTTACTACATTACTTCTTATTTTATTACTTAAATGAGTAAAATCATTTAACAAAGAAATATGTCATTTTCTAGAAGTAAGTTACTCCATATTTTTATACATTGAACTAGTTCTTTTACCTTGTGTGAAATGTAGTAATAATAATAAAAAAATAGATTTAATATAGTTATATTACATAACTAAATTACATTTCCATAAAGTTACCTATCAATTTCTTATATTTACCTATACTTTGATTTATTATATTCATATTTTAATATATGTATATGTTTCATATATTACAAAAAAATAATATATTTTAATATTATAATATAAATATATTGTAATTTTATATATTATAATAAAATATACTAAAATAAAAGTATATTACTAAAGTTTATTATATATATATATATATAACTTTAAATAAACCCAAATCCAATTTTCTACAAAAGAAAAATGCTATGAATAATGGAGGAGTAAAACAACAAAAAGGTAAGTATATGGGGAGGGTAAAACCCCTCCCCAATATCCCACACACCACTATTTCCTATCCAAGCATCCTCCATTCAACATAAGAACCCGTGGCCCTTTCAAACCGTGTGTGTGTGTGTGTGTGTGTGTGTGTGTTCAACCCTTTGCCTTTCAACCCAAGATCATTTCAAAAACCCACAAGTATTCTCCATATACCGCCAAGAACCCAAAATCTATGAGTAAAAAATAATGGGTAAGGAAATAACATATGAGACTTCTTCTCAAAATAAAATTCCATAAAATCAAACCCCCATAGCTCTTCAACCTACACAACAACAAGAAAACAAAATGAAACCCAAATATAGGGAAAGAAGAGATAGAGATGTGCTAGGGAAAATTTTAGGGCAAGATAAGATATAAGGCCAAGATTAGTTTAATCTTAGGGCCCATGTAATCACATTTTCTTTTAGTCCTGGGAACCTAAAGTGGGAATGACAAATTAAATTAAAAAGGAGGTGTGGGTAAATATATTTAAGGGGGTGAATTTATTTAAGAATGGGTAAATATATTCAATGTGGGTAAATTTATTTATTTCCGGGTGAATTTATTTAAGTACGGGTAAATTGATTTAATGGGGATGAATTTATTTAAGAATGAGTAATTATATTCATTGTGGGTGAATTTATTTAAAGGGGATATATATATTTAAATGTGTGTGAATTTATTTAGGAGAAAATTATGAAAGTATGGGTAAGTAAATATTAGTGGTTGCCCTTAGGTAAGTATGTAGAATAAATTAATTATTTAATGTGTTGGGATTACCTTTGGGATGATTAAATATTTCTTGGGCCATAATAAATTTATTAAATAAAATATTTTGGTTTAATAAGGCGATGTTAATTCTTAGGGTTAAGAGAGGATTGGTGTTAATGGTTCATAAAAAAAATTAAAAAGAAAAAATGTATTACCCAAATTTTTAGTGACTTTTCATTTTCTGTCATATTCCTCAACTTATGACCCCTAACTCATTGAAATGATATTTTCATTCAGTGTGGCTAGTCTATGAGCTTTTCCCACACTAGGCTATTATTCCACTAAGTTCTCCAAGGCGAGCTCCCTTTTCAACGCTCAATGATCAACCTCCACTTTGACCAGGTCTCCCATGTTACACATTTACCGATCCATCAACAACTCCAACCTACTCAAACAACTCCCACCTAGCTAGCTCGACATTTGACTTAGACCTCCTATGGCCACTCCGACTCGGGTGGTAATTTTCAAATTTTCTCAGATTATCCCCTTTCACAGATCATGCTGAAATCCTATATTGGTTTAGCACGGTTAATACCCTACCTGGCCATGTTTGCCCAAACTTCCCCTACATGGAGTTATTAGCTTGATTTTTCATTTTGACATTTTCACCATGGCCAGAGGCCCCTCGAAATCCCCAACGCTGCACCATTTTGAAGCTCAACAATTTGGTTTTCAATCTCCACAATCCCCATAATGATGTTGATATGTGGGATTGAGGATTCCCTGAAACTCCCCTCACTTCCCAACTTAGCGTGGCTTGGACTTCTCCCACCGAGCCAACTTGCGAGTTGCAACCAAGCTCATACAGGCCGACTTGGCCTTCACTATCTGAAACTGACTCACCTCCATTTTCAGACGAACTCACCTTCTATGACCTCCACGTGGGATGAGTTATCTTCACATCGGCCTATTTTATTTATAAACCAAGCTATCACCTGAGATATCCCACATGATGTTCCATCGTGCTCAGTATGGAGCTCTCTATATCGAATTTCCTTCAACACGACTCGATCATCCTTGGATCGTTATAATATAAGACCGAGTTACTTGTCATCGAGCCTGAATCATTTAAACATGTATGGCATGAGTTCCAAGCTTGAGACTATGGGATCAGATGTATCACCAATTTAAACTTTCAAGCCCTTTACGGCTAGTTCACTCAGCTAGTTTTGAAAATACATGCTTTGTTACCTTGCGAACTCACCTGAGCCCCTCGATTTACTTTGCTTACCATGACTACATAATCGATCCATACTTCATTTATCACCAAGCCTGAATCCTATGACCTATATTCTGAGCTTGCCAAAAATGCTTCTGTGAACAATTATTTGGCCCTTCTACCATGACTAATACCTTCACCTTTATGTAGTCTTCTTTGAGCCTATGTTTGTGCATAGTGTGAATACTTTGGATTATTTTCTAAGGCATAACTCACCGAGTCATTTCTTATAGAGCATGCCAAGCACTAGGCCTGAAGTAGTTTTCTTTGGCCTTCCCATGGTCGAGCTAGGTCTTATGTGCATCAGCCTAGGTTTTATATGTGTAAGATCATCCATGTGAGCTCACGCCATTTTTTTCAAACTCTTGAGTGGCTCACCGAGTCACATTACTTCCACACTTATCTACGCTCCTGTGTGGTTGGCTAAACCGATGAAAGGTTCATGTCCATTGCACAATCTCTTCATCTTTATTTGAATTTGAACTCACATGAATCTATCAATCCCTTCGAGTCCTTTCTTTGAGCTACCATGGTACGAGCTCGCAAGTTACTCTGAGCTCACTCTGAAACATCCCGTTATGATGAATGGCTTCCAATCAATCCTCACAGGAACTATTCACTATCTTTCGTCCATCTCTATGTCCCCTGATACAACCATGTACCGAGATTATCTATTTAATGGTATGCGTGAGCTAATCTGTTTGATTCTACCTTGTTGAGACCTGATGCATCAAGACTCTTAACCCAATGTTCTTCTAACTCACATGTTTATGTATCAGGCTCATATTCCTCATGCTTGATGTTGATATTTCATTACTCCCTGGTTCCTACACACTGACCTAACTTGATGATGTCGACATGTCTGAGTAATTCAAAGTTCACTGAGACTATCATTCATGTAATGTTCTTTGGGCCACTTTAATACTCTTATACTCACTTCGTCAATACCGTTCGAGCTCACTGTGACTTCGGCCACAAACTGAGTTACCCTAAAAACTAACCATTGCACTTCCTCACTCGATCATGAGCTCAAATGAATTTGAGCCTATTCACCATGTGTTACTTACAAGTTACTCTTCATCAAGAAGACCTTCTTGTCAAATCCACAACTCGGATTCATATGATCTCCCATTCTATCAATTGAGCCATTCTTCTTTTGGCCGAGCTCTCATCTGAGCTACCAACAAGTTCACAATTGAGATGTCACCGAGTTCATTTTCCATCGTGGTTGAGACTCTCCAAGCTCGTCCTTAAGGCTTAGCTTGACCGAGCTATTCCTAGAGCAATGCACCGAGTTGACGACCGAGCTCTCACCTAGCTATCAACAGAGTGGTCACCAAGTTGAGCTTAATTTGACCCTGTTCAATGTTAGGTGATATTAGCTATGCAAATTATTAATTATTTTAATCATTTTATCTCCATGATGACCCGACATTAGGCCCTTGGGACCAATGTTATAATTTGATCGTAATAGGACCCCATTGTCCATTTTTGTCTTATGTGTAAAATTAGATAACAAGGTCCATGAGGATCATTTTTCTATAGGACTTAGCTAAGAAATCCTCTAGCAAAATAACTATAAAACACTAACCTCTGTAATTTAGAAGTCGAGTCATTCATGGTAGAGGCCGAGCTAGTTGAACCCTTGGCGAGTTGTTTTTAGATCAAGCTGTCTACCAAGCTCTGGTCGTTCACTTACCGAGTTACTAGAACATTTCTACTAGGTTGGATTGATAATCAAGAAGGACAAGTCCCATAAAACATATGGGTAGCTTAGAACAAAGGGATGTACCACACTCATCAAGGACATCGAGCTCGAAGCCACCGAAAAGTTTGACTCATGTATTTAGGTACATTACAAAGATATGAGTTATTCCTTTTAATTGAGCCGAGTTATTCGTATGCAGACTAAGTCATTGTTAGGATTTCCAAACTCATTAGATGAAGAATAATTAACCAAGATAGTGTCATGCTCTAATTTGAATCTCATCGAGATCATTTACTAATATTAAAATGAGCCTCGAGTTACATTTCAAGATTTGTGGTTGAGTTGGTTTACAGTGGAAATGAACTCACTATGGCCTGACAAATGACAGAGAATCCTTCATTAGGGAGGCAAAGTTGCATTAAAGTTGGTTAACCTAGGGTGACGTGAAGAACTAATCAAAATGATGGGGTTGAAAGCACCTAGCATACGCAAGGAAAAATCAGAGATGGCATTCAGGTTTGCAGAGAGGGTCGTTTCAACATAGTGGAACTAAGAGCAAGAATCGAGTTGTGTTTTCAAACCCATCAAGCCATCATACCTGACAAGACAGTTAATTAATAATTGAGCAAGAAACATAATTACATCGAAGGGAGGGGCTCATGTTACAAGGTCACACTAAACTGTTTGGATAGCAATTTGCATCCAGTTTGGATGAGCCGAGTCGGGATCAAGCACTGCAAAGATGAATCACATAAAGAGACGCCGAGCTCTCACACTCCGGGATCTATGAGTGGAGGGAGAGCCTCAAAGTTGAGCTATTTTGAATGTACAAATTGTTTTCATTAATTTGGGATTTTGATATGAACCGAGCCAATTCATAGGGTAAAGATTGAACATGGCAACATGGGAAAGAGAGGAACAAGTATCACAGGACTGAGCTCTACAACTAGGAAATGAAACATGTATAAGAGCTACATTGATCACTCAAGGCTGATATATTTCATTAAAAATCGATGAGCTCATAGTAGAGGCATCAATCTTTAAAGAGGTCAGGTTGCCTCCATCCTTGAATATAAACGAAACCTATCAAACTCTCCAAAGAATTATCTCAGTTGGTCCAAGCTCGATGCAGGCAGGTGGACATCAAGTCGATTCCAAAGGCTTGGGCATCATAGACTTAGAATGGAAAACTCTGTAGAGATGGAAAAGGTACAGAGAGACCACTACAAAAAATGTGGGTAATCATGGCCCCAATAACCTAGATGATTGGGGACATGTGGGCATTTAGAACCTGAAATGGCCATGGAACACTTTGTGCGGGAGAATCAGGTTTAGAGAGCATGTGATGCCCATGGGATGTTTGTATAATGAAGGGACAAATTCACCACATTCAATACATTATGGGTATGGTGGAGGACAATGTCCTAAGTGGCCCAGTCAATAGGGGACATGGGAACTCAATGTAGGTGCGTGAGTACAAGGGAGGCCTAAGTCAGCCAATTCAGATGATGGTGAAGTAGGTGGAACATGTCAAAGCGAGGTGAGTTCTCCGCAAGATGACATGGCTCGCATGTCACCAGGTGGTATAGCCAGGATGACTAGGTTGGAGGACATAAATTGGGAGTGGCATGAGATTTAAAATATGACTAAGGTGTTGTCATGGTGGGGGGACCTATCGTTGAGTTGGTGAGTTAGGTGACATAAGTAACATGACATAAGGAAGTAAGGTCAGTCAGCGGCAAAGGAGGTAATGTGAAAAGATAGCTCGGTGGGTAGGTGAAGTGTTGGGTGGTACCAAGATAGGGGTTATAAATGGTTGGCACTGCAAATAGTAAGCTCGACATCCAAAATGGGAGTGTTCGGAAATACAATAAAGGAGTTAGCTTGACCGATATGACAATTTTTAATTGATATTCAAACATTGAATCCATCCCCCATAAAGCAAGAAAGAGGTAAATGATGGAGCCCACCAATTTTAATGCCCAAATAATTTTAAATGAATCAAGAGACATTATGAAAATTGAAAGAATTTTAAAAGTCATTTCCAGCCCAAATTAAATGCTCAGTCCCATGGAGTGGAAGCCAAACCTAGAGAACCAAATTAACTGTAGTCACTAAGGAAGGCATAAATTTTGCATTCCTTATCCAAATTACACAATACTATACTCGTTGGAATCATGGTTCCAAGTTCTATGCACAAAAATCAAGAAATCTAAGAATTAATCAAGTTTCAGAGGATAAATTTACACAAAACCAACCCAGTTTTAAATAGAGATTTCAAAGTGGTTGGGAGTGCAATTAATAGGCATGGGCATTAATTTTCTCTCACTGCAGGTTGTATATCAATCAGGGATGACTTTTGAAGATTTATTATCATGATTTCCATCCAATTTGGGTACTTTGTAATTGATGTAAAGGGAAAATATGAGTTTGTTTGTTTCTCTCTCTTTCTCCCCATTTCTCTATAAATTGAAGTGTTCTCTCATTTGTGAGGGGGATAATTCTAGTAGCAAAAATTTGTCATTTTGGTTTTGTGAAGCTAATGTGTTATAAGCCTTCATAGTGGATTGTTTACATGGTGATCTATGCCTTTCTCTTTCCTTGTAATTTATCTGTGCATATCAATGAAGCAATAGATACAAGTTTGTGGATGTGTCTTCCCTTTATATGTTTATTTTCATTCCTCTTGCCTCTTCAATTCTATTGAAGGTGTATTGTGTCTATCTTATGCTCTTTCAAGGTTCATTATTGTTTTGTTTATTTGGGAATGCTACTGTTAGAATTTAGAGAACTGTTATCACCCTTTCTAATCTATATTTTCATCCCATTTTCACACATTGGAGAGTTGTTCTCATACCCTTCTTTTGGTACATCACCTCTATAGTGTAGATTTCTTTTCCTTTCATGCTATTTCTCTCTCCCTGGTCCTTTGAAAGTGGTAGATTAGGAGTAGTCAATATTTTCCTTTCATTAGAGTTAGCTTGCACTAGATTAAAAAGAGGAACCAACTTTCTTTGGATGTCTATCTCAAGTAGCAAGTCCCACAACTTGGAGATAGTACCCATGTTACCCAGTCACACTGCTTTCCTTGACATACTCACATGCTAAACAATCAGATGGTGTTATGATTCAGTGATAACATATTTCTTGATTTATCTTTGGAGCTTTCTATACTTAAGTTTCCAGTAAGGGATGATAGTGATCGATGTTATTGTCTCTAGGTGGGTGCTTCTATCCCTTCACTTGTGTTATTACATTTTAAATTACACACCACTTTTGTATATTTTCTAGACTTTTATTGTTCACTTTGGGTCATTTTTTTATGGTTGTTAATATCAAATTTCAAGTAAAGGAAAAATGTATATACATAACCTACTCACTATTCTAAAGGGGCACATGGTTACTATTTTTATCTATTACTTTGGTAAAAAGGAGAAACTTGAAGACTACATTTTAGCTACTTTATTCACTGCATAGGAAGGGAAAATTCTAAATTTCATGACATACATTATCTTGAGGGAAAAGTAGTTGTAGCCTACTATCTTAACACAATTTACAAAAGGGAAACCTAGTTTTAAGGGAAAATATTTCTATCACACACACACTACATAGAGTTTAAAATCTCATGCAATGCTTGGTGATAATCATATTAGGGTGATCATCAAGGTTAGTCCGACTCAAAAAATTGTATATTTTATTTAATCTAATGTGTTCTTGAGTTTTGCGTAGGTAGCTAGGGTTTATTTTACAAGAACATGTGCGACAAGAGAACCCTAAAGTGAAGTGGACACAACTTAGAGAAAAGTGAATGTGACATCATCAGACACTAAAAGAACTATATTTCCATCCATTTCCTAGATACTAGTGCCAAGAGATACCATCCTCTTCTAGATGATACCATCTCAGCACAACTTCTAGATCACTATTTTCCAGAAAAAGCATACACATTTCAAATTGAGTCTATTCCACCATCAATTTAGCCTAGATTTAGTTTAGACAACCAAATATCATCTAAGTCACTCATATCCTCTTATTAGTTGCACTTTCTCATCATTTTATCTTGGTATATTACATGTTTTTGATACATTTGATTTTCTCCAATCCTCTAATTAAGATTTAATTTGTTAAATCAAGATTATGTTTGATGATGTCAAAACACAATATGATGATGTGAAAGATAAGGAAAAATAAATAATGAGTACAATCTAGGAATTCATCAAAGATATTCTTTACAACTTCATTAGCGAACACAATCAAAAGAGCTCTATATAATATCTCAAGGAGAAATTGATTAATCTAGTCAAGAATCAATATACTTCCTTAGTAAATTTTTGTTTTGATTCCCTTAACAAGCTCATCAAACTCCAAAATTTATTTTCCAACATGGAAGTTAGAATAGTAAAGTTCTATATGATTCCTAATTGGATTCTAGAAATGTAAGTCATTTGTGAGACTTTCCTTGCACCCCTCTGATTCCTTGATGACCCGAAATTGATGGAATCGCTAGAGAAATTTTGGAGATTCAAGATGACGAGATGCTTTGACCCAGGATTTTCAAAATGATTTTTTAATGTTTTGTTGAGGTTTCCCTTGGTGATCAATGAGTTCATTCTGTGTACGATCTGGATACGTGGACTCTTTTCCTAATGGGTAAGGCACTAATCCTAGGTGTTATGCTTGAATCCATGTGTCAATGTTTTGTTTATGTGCCACCCATGTCATTTTATAAGCATAGGGTCCACATGTACCCACTTATTTGAGATATTTGAAATACTTTATTAACTCACCCAAATCATAAAATTATTGTAATAAAGTGAATTTACTTTACTAAGATAAAATTTGTTTATTAATGTGACTTAACTAAGTCCTAATGTGATGTCATAAAACCCTAACTATTTTGTAACCAAATTTTGGGTTATAAAAGGAAGTTAGAGCTCATTTGTAAGGGACTTTTGGAGAAAAGAGGAAAATACTATTTTTAGAGAGAACTAATGAGAAACTTTGTGTTCTTGTGTAGAGAGAAATAAAGGGGTATTTATGGAGAAATTTGTGTCTTGTACTTGTTTATTTTCTTAAGCATTTATTATTGTTATGTTTAATGAATGTAACTTTCTCGCTATGGATTATGCATCTTTTATTCATTTTTCACTCATTTACTCTATTAGTTTCTAAAGTGCATTCAATATTATGATCTATATTTTTTTAATGTTGTATGCACACCTTTCATATTTCCTTGTTCATTTTCTATCACTTCCCTTTCACTTTTTCTTCCTTCCATCTTCTTATCTATTTCCTTTCTTACAAAAACCCCCAAAATACAATTTTGAATGTATAGTTATATATGACATTTTGGTTTTCAATAAAAGAAATCTCACTAGTATTGAGGAGGGGTTATGTCCCTTTTACATTGTCATAATATTTTACACATGTGTAAAATCACATACCAACAGTCTACTTGCGAGATGGAAATTTGTGAGAAGGATTCATTGACAAAACACGTATAAAATGAACAAAAATTTATTTTCAAGAGATTAAATATACCAAGGCACAATGCATCCATAATTTACCTAAAAATATTAGTTTTAACATTATTTTTAAATATTTATTTACTAGTTAGTTTTAGAAATATTTTTTGTCACAAAATGGGACACACTTATATGTTTTGACCCTACAAGAAATAATTGATCCCTATAAAACTAATCATCTTCTTAGTTGGCAATGTTGTCCTTCTTTATGCTACTTCTTCTAATTTTTGTTTTTTCTATAGGATTACTATTTTGAAGACAATTTATTGTCTGAGGATTGTTGTTAGTGGTTGAATTTTTAATTTGAAGACTTATTAATCGACCCATTGCACCAGTAGTTCTTGATATCATGCCCCTTGTTGTGAATAGTACATGAATTTTTTTTTCCTCAAAGACATTATTGAACTTATTCCAAATTTATTTGGTAGTGTCCACATCTCTTATATGAGGTTGTACCTCATCTAAAACTCCAAACATGATGATGAACTTAGATTTCTAATTTTCCTTGTAAACTTTCCATTATTGTTTAACATCATTAATATGTCAAATAAAGAATCCATCCACAATAGAACATAGATCTTCATACTCCAAACAAGTCTTTACATGGGTTTTCTATGTGGCATATTTATCTCCACATAGGATGTGTGACTTTGGAAGCAAGAACTTAGGACCATTTACCATTGTGTGCAAAATATGGGAGATGGATTGATGCCATATCACTCTAAAAAGGTTCCCCTCTATATATATTTTCAGTTTGATATATCAAACCTCTTTATATATGCACCCTTCCTTCTTATATACCCATCAGTACATAGAATAATCCCATCCTCTTTGTATGTGCAGTCATACATGGGAGAGACACTAATGCACGTGAGAGAATAATGTTACATATTATGTAGATAGTACATGAAAGGTATCCATTTAATTAATTTCACCTTCTTATAGGAATATCCCTTTATGTTGGTGATAAATCTTGATATATTCATATTATCCCAATTTCAAGATTTACTCCTAACGATCATGAAAGATGGAAAATAAAGGGAATGAATGTGAGTGTAGTGTCCTTATTACTCCCAAACAATGTATAGAGATTATGCCATATACATCAATGTTGTAGATATATTAGGCATTAGATGAAATAGTTCAAGTTATACAACATTACCTGTAAGTGTGAACGTAAGACACCATATATACCAAGCCTTTCAAAGAACAAAAGAGATCATGTTTATGTTTTGAGAACAATCCTTTTAGTTTTTCTATTTTTGGATGCACAATGGTTTGCATTTTTTAGTAGAACCTACAAAATTAGTATGAAATATAATTATAAATGTAGCCCGCAAAAAATTTCCCTCGAAGTCTGGAAAATCTGGAAGTTTTTAGTTTTATTTTATTTTAAATCATTTTACCTATTTCATTGGATGCACAATGGTCTACATTTTTGTGCAAACCTACAAAATAACAATATAAATGTAGTACACAAAAAAATTCCCCTTGAAGTATGGAAAAATTGAAAGTTTTTTATTTTATTTTCAAGCATGTGAACCTATTTTTTATCACATATGGAAAATTGACCCCCTTGTTTTTTTATTTTTTACAAAAAAATGGGAAAATTTAGGCATGAGGCCCCCTTTTAATTTGATATTTTTTGCAAAAAATGTGTTTTCATTTTGGGAAAAATATATTTTGTTTGGATATGACACCCATTTTTATATTTTTAATCCAAATGAGGGGGAGGAGGGTCAAACCCTCACCAAGTTCCTTGATTTCTTACCTTATCTACTCAAGTGGTTATTTCATTTATGATATATGGGGGAAAGATTATATTTAAAGTTAATAAAGGATGAATGGAATGTAAAACAAAGGAGTTATCATTCAAACTCCCAACCTGTCTCTACCAAGTGCCTTAGTGTGTCTTTGCTAACCAAGACAAAATAGCTTGCATCTTAGGAGACTTAAGGGACATTTATATATTTAAGAAATTAAATTTTTTGAATTACTTTTGAAAAAAATTACCCACTTTTCTACATTCAAGCGTGATTTTGAATGTGCGTTAGGGTTTCTACTCGGTAAAGTTGACTTACCTCTTAATTTTGTAGATTTTTATTTTATTTATCACTACTACTTGGAGTCCTTCATCATTTTTATGGCTAGACATATGTGTGTTTACTCGATCAGATGTTGAGTTGATCACATGTTTTTGTCTGGTGTGAGAGGAACAAGCTCAAGTTCATTTTCATAGAATTGGATTTGTGTGGAGTCAAGCTTATAAGGTGTCATTGTTGAGTGAGTGAGTTACATGGACCAAGTAGATAATAATTATGAATAATTTGAGATTAATGGATGAGGATCCCAAATTTGAGTCAAGATTAGGTTGTATCTTGTTGATGGATTTTACCAAATCACATTTGGAAAGTAGTTGTTGATGGTGAATCATAGCACCCCTGAATGTCTACAACTCGATGGGTTGAGACTCTCAGTGCGATTGCATAACATGGAGCTTTTCCCAAGTGTGGGACCTTGCGAAATCGGAAAAGCTCTCCCGATGAAGGCCGGTTCCTATTCCTCTGTTCAGATGCACACATAAAAATGTAGAGGGTTTACTCAAAAACCTAATCTAACTTTCCAAGGAGACAGGGTAAGAAGATGCATAAAAATAAACCTAAACTAACAAAGGTGATGCACCGAGGAATGAAGAACACCTGTCTTGCCAATAAACACAGACCATTAAAATGCAATGCAAGATCATGCACAGATAACCAGATTTGCAGTGAAAGATCAAGAGGATGCAAATGAACACAGAGAGGGTTGAGAATCATCCACAGACATGCATTATTTTCTCCAAAGATTGATACAATACACTATAAAATGCCAAGAGGCAAAGTTGCATTACAGTTTTAGATGGGAGGTTTGAACTCCACAAAATCCACCTACATAAAAGAGGAGAAGGGAGGGGCAAAAAAAGAATTTCCAACCTTTAGGAATAAGCCCCCTCCTTACAATTTATAGGAAGAATGAGAGAGGAAAGAGAGAGGAATTCCAAATCTACCCCAACCACCTCCAAGTTGCATTTAATTCATCTCATTATGGTGGTAGGTGAGAACCCTAGCAAACCCAAAAAGTGGCGAACTATATTTTGCATTTTAAGAACTTGTTCCCACCCAATTAAATATATCTAGTCGTAGTTAGATAGAGGACCTCGTAAGCTTTCCAAAAAGTCCAACCTTGCATGAATCCGAGCTCCCTGTGAAAAGTTATGGCCATCTGAATATCTGGGTCAGGGTTTGCTTCCTGTCAGCACTCAGAATGTTGCGCCTCCTGAAGGTGTGCCATAGGTGCATCCATATTCATGTCGACATACCCTTACATGCACTAAGGCATGAATTTTTCATGTCAACATCCTGTGTCATGTGCCCTTTACGTGCGCCAAGGCGCGACTTCTGCCATGTCGACACTCTCTTACCTGCGCCCTGGGCGCATCCATTTTCATGTCGACACCTTCTGTCATGTGCCTCTTACCTGTACGCCATAGGTATCCATTTTCATGTGTCAAAACCTTCTGTTATGTGCCTCTTACTACGCCATGGGTGCAACTATCCATTTTCATTTTAACATATTCTGTCGTGCGCCTATATTACCTGCGCCAGGGACAGCATCCATTTTTGTGTCGACACCTTCTGTCGTGCGCCTCTTACCTGCGCCATGAGTAGCAATGGATCCATTTGTTAGTGTCGACAAGTTTCTGTCGTGCACCTTTTACCTGCACTTCATGGGTGCAGCCATTTTCATGTCGAAAATCCTTCTGTCGTGTGCCTCTTACTTGCGATATGGGCGCTAAGGTCCATTTTCAGTTGACACAGTTTTGTCGTGCACCTCTTAGATTGCGCCATGGGCGCATCCATTTTCATGTCGACACCTTCTGTCGTGGCCTCTTACCTGCGAAGATGGGTTCACTAAAATGATGTAATAAATATCGGGCTCTAATTTCTTTGATTTCCATCTTCTTCTGAATTGTCTATATCTACCCAGGGGGGAGATATTTACAATAGTAGTTTAGGCTGAAATAAACCCTACCTTGTAAACGTAGAGCTCATCTAAGGCTACTTATGAATGCTTGATTTGGAACAAGCCTATCAAAGAGTTTTTTCGACAGAATAGCAGGAAGTAGGGATCAAAACCTTAAAAATGGTAAGATCCATTTAGGTAAGGCAACTCATGGGGATAAAGGCAGGGGTTATGCATTACTCATGAATTCAAGTTAGGAATATGATCCTGGTGATCTTGTGCAAAATTCTTCACTTTTGGATCCAAGATGGGTCGCATTAGATCGTCGAGCTCAATAGATCAATCGAGCGTTTTATGGGTAAAGGGGTAGAGTTAATCAAGTAGACCGGGTTAACAATGTAAATGAGTACAAATCTTAGATCGATGTAGAGATGGGATGAACAAGTGAAAAGCTCAAATTTATAGAGCTTGATTTTTTTCTAGAGGAGTGTAATGCATGTAAAGGTTATACAGTGCTTATGGTGCTCTCAATGGCTTACAAATGTCAAACACAAGATCAATATTGAATGCATAGCAAGATCTTTAAAAAAATTGTAGCTAAACACCTAAAACCAAAAACACTAGATCTAAACATGTAAAACTTTAAATTAGAATGTGGAGTGGGTAGTTCATAGTGCTCCTCCTTTAATGTTAATTTTTTCCCCATGATAGTTTTTCTCATTCTGTAACTCAATGGAAGATTTTTTTTTGATGACACCTCCCACTCTCCTCTCTCCTCATCTATTTATATTCTTGCACAACATGATGTAATATCATATTTTTAAAACCAAAAATAAAATTCAAGAGATTAAATTTGATCATTCAATCGATTAAAAAATATGTTTTTTAAAGATATTGAACAACTGATTAGGGGTGCCCATAGGGGAATTATCACCACACTAGGATTAAAACTAATGTTAAAATTGATCCTAAACAAAAGTAACCAGATTACACAATCGTTAACTTCCTTTGCACAATCTTATCCTAATCAAATCTATAGAGAATAACTAGTAACACCTAGTTACAAAGTACTTACAATAACACTTTGAGCATGTGATTTATTATCCATCCAATGTTAAATTGAATACTAACATAAACAAAATTTATCATTATTGTACAATTTGACATTTTACAAAGGATAATTCTCTTGTCATGGATGAATTCGTATGAAAAAAATTGTACTTTATGGGTGGTTTTGTCTTGTGATGGATTGATCCTTATTTTTTCTTTTGTAAAATGTTTGCATGTGTCTTAAGGTGAATATTTTGTATTCAGATGTATGTAATCTCACTTTTGTAGCTGATTTATGGTTTCTTATTTATCAAAACCATAGCTTAATATATACTTTAATGACCTAAAAAGGGGCTATTATATAGTGATCGAGTTTCCTCAACCCTCTGCTTTGTTGAAACTTTCCTACATAACAATAATTAAAAGGGGCCTCACACTAATGCAGCTCTCCTACACAATGAATGTGTACAAAAGGTTCAATAACAATGTGTTTGGCGACGAATACCCCAATAGGACCTATGACACTTGGAAATTATCTTTGGTGTATGTTGTAGTGTGTAATAATGACCTAGGGAAATTGTGGAAAGTGTGTTTAAACTTAGTAGTTGGTTTACATTCGTTTAAGAGTGATTTTATAATTGGGTGCTTTGTTGTGATCTCCTAGGTAGCTCAAAGATGTGAGATATTGAGGCTCTTTGAATGGGTAGGGAGATTGTGCTTTTATATGTGACTATTACGAAAGGTTTTCCCACTCAAATTAAATAAGGCCAACTAGGATAACTTGAGCATTTAAAAAATGGACAGTTGCATGAATGGAGAATGGAAACATTGGGGTTTGGACAAATATGTTAGTCGATTTTGGCATTGAAAAACAAATTTTTCCTAAATATGTGAAAACTATGTTTTATAAATTAGATAAGGTGGCCATATATCTAAAAAAAATCTTTATACATAATAAATATGATTTTGACGGGTCAAAGCTAAGTAATAAGTGTAAACTAGTGGCCAATGAGTTCTAAATTGAGTGAGATGTGTGTAAGAATAAGTCAATTAAATGCAAAAAAGGAAATGGCCATAGATAAATGCCAAGGATGATTTCCAGATGACATTGGTCTAAATTTAGGGTACTACACTTGCAGTGTGTTGGATTACACACCATTAGGGTCCTAACTTAAATTCGATAAATCTATTAATACATGGGTGCATTAATACCTTTAGTAGACACATGAACAATCACACATTGAATTATTATTTCACAAAATACGGATATTGAAGTCATAAGATAATAATTTATTATAATTTGTAACACCCCCATGCCAAAAGGAAAGTTCAAACATCTATAGATTCATTATATGTTTTGGTATATGTTGCACACATTGAAAGATAAGGTTTCAGTGCACTTAAATACACCATATTGATTGTTGAATTGCATGTATTGTTGCTTTAAATTTTGTCATATCATGAGGGGATTGACAATAATGGAGGGATTAGATAAGCCCCTATTATCATTCTCTTTTTAATGGGTTTTATAAGGAGCTAAAGGTGGATTGGGGATTTGAAAAAGGAGATCAGGCTCCTAGTGATGCCTTTGTTACCTTTTTTGACTTCATGTTTAGTGAGCTAAGTAGCATTAATATAAAACCCAAGAGGAGGGCATCTTCCTATATATATTTAGCTTCTAGATGAGATTCAAGACTCTTGCATACCAAAAATATATGTATCCTTGTTTGAAAAGTTACATATATTTGAGTGCAAAATAGGGATACCTATTCTAACCAGAGAAAAAATATTCCATGCATCAAAGCCTCTGTAAAATAGTGATAACATGAAAAATTAAATAGATAAAGAGTGGACATACCCCAAAATCTTTAACAATAATTGAATGATGAATTGTTGTTTTGGCTTGAATATTATTTGATAACATAGAACTAAAAACTATTTCCATGTGGTTGAAATAATTTTTCTCAAGTATGGACCCCAAACATTGCATCCATATAATAGTGTTAAAGTAACCAATGTATTAAAAGGTGAATATTTTCTTGGATATCTTGAAATTAGAGCTGAAAAAATTTCCTTTCCAAGGTTGTGAATGTTTCATATCCTTTTTTAAGTCTTTCTTCTACTATTGGTACAAAGCTAAATGGTGGTCCAGAAAAAATCAAACCCAACTAGGTGTAAGAGTACACCATCTCAACCTATTTTCCTTTATATGTCAAATTGATTGTAGATGCCACTTTCGTGGTTGTATTGAATGTCATGAGTTGTCTTTATGATTTCACTTTTTTGTGAATTTATTTCATTCCCTTAAATTTGTAATGTGTTTCCAATTAACATACATAAAAAGGATGAAGTAATACAACAAGTGGATATTCTGATTTAATTAACTTCCAACATTAATTGCATAAATCATAATAATACTTTTTAAAGTGACTATTGATCTAGTGACTATCAAAAACACAAGGGGGAATCAAACTTAGTTGATTTTGTGTAGACCCAGAAGAGTCTGAGAAATTTGAATGCATTAACAAGAAGATATGAGACTAAAAAATGCTTCGTTATAGAAAATGACACCTGAAACTAAACCTATTAAAAATTATATAACTAGGTCAAAAGCATTTCTATGGTCTTGACCCTTCTGTAACTTGTCTTGTAACTACTTGGAATAAGGGTTTGTAACTTCATGACTGCTTCATCTACTTGGAAATGAGTGTTGTTATATGTCATTCTTCTTTGATCACCTTTAGAATGGCTCTGTAAACTCTTATTAAACCCTAAAACACTTGTAATGTAAGGAGTTCTTGAAAAATAAATTTTGATGGTTTATGAGTAATGTTATCCACCACTGATGTCACCACTACTATGAAGAGGGCTCAAACCAGATGTCATTCTCTTAACATGTGATATCTATTGTAATCCAGTCAGAACTTGACAATCATGCTTTGATAATGGTTTAACTTGAGTTTCATATTGCTCAAATACTTAAGAAGGGTCACTTTTCTTTCTTATATAATTAATATGGAGACTCCTAAATCTGGAAGGAGACTTCTATAGTTCCCACTAGTTTATATCCCTTCAGTGAAAATGGTTCCATATGTTATTATTGTTGAGACATTGAAATTGATATTATCCTATCTCTTTGATTTTGAATAATTATAATTTTATTGTAACGTTAACACTTAATTTCTAACTTTTTCATGGAAAGATGTTGTACGAGGCATGCAATGTTAATTTACTACTTCCATTATTTTTGCTTGGTTTAGTTATGATGTTATGGATATTAGTGTCTAAGACTTACCTGAATGATATTTTGGATATATTATATTGTCATAATGGTTACTGATCTCACTTAATGTATGATTGTGGCATAATTGATTTTTGACGATTTAGTCATATGGGTTTTGATGGATTTGTAGATTTTTGTGCATCTTGTAACACATTGTGAAACATACCATTGAACGCATTGTCATGTTTTATAACATTTGTATAAAGGACAAATGGATTTGTAACTATTTGGTTAATTGCATATATATGGTGTAATTGCTTGATATGTGTGTGATTTATTCATTTAGCATATTGTATTGAGTAGGTATCATGTTTGCAACTGAGTGTACAGGTAGACAGAGAGGTTCATACCAGAGGAGAACATGAGACTCAGGGGTTGCACCTCTAAGATTGCACTATAGGCCATTTGGGTCAAAATATCTTTCCGTATGTTTGGTTCAACCTTACTTGTTTTTCATGTCATGAACTAGGATGGAAATGATGAAAACCATAATTGTCATTATGTGTGTTATTCATTTGGCTTGGTCACCTTGGTCTTGTTGTCTCCTTTTGAATCAATCTAGTGTTAATTACCCTTATCACTTGTTTTAGTCCATTTTTTTGGGTTTAATGGTCTCCTACTTGTGATTCTATGTTGATTTAATTTTTGTAACCATGTTTAAGGAAGATATGAGGACTGCACATAATCATGAATTAGGTGGGGCCCCACCACCTCACATAGTGTGTCACTTTTCCTAAACCCGAATTTGGGCTAACAATAGAATTTATAAGGGGTGCTTTAATTATTGGGGGCCACATTTACAATAAAATGGACCCCTCAGACCCTACCTATGGGCAGGGGGACTATTTTCAAGGTTCAAAATGGATTTCCCCTCTCTTTTTGATCCTCTTTTGTCCATATCTATCATTTATGAGATTTGATTTTGGGAACCACTTGAAAATTGGGAGGGCACTTTAATTTGTTATTACTTTTATTTTTGAGAGATTCTCCTCCATTTATACTTTTGTTTTATGCTTGATAAGGACATGGGGTGACATGGATTTGAGAAGGGGATGGGTGACACACATCACCATCCCATAGGTTAGAGTCTCCTTTCCTCTCTTTACTTAAACCTCCATTTTGGATATTTTGGAGGACTTGGAGGAGAAAGAAGTTTGGGAGGATTAGAAGTGATTTTAAAATTTGAACTTCATTGGATTGATAGGTAGGAATTCCACCTCATAACTTGTTTGGGTATGAATAATAAACCATGTTGTTTGGATTTGGTTGTGTATTCATGTGTAGGAATGCGTGTGGATTATGGTATTGTGTTTAAATTTTTCTCTATTTTTTTCTCCATCCATCTCCCATTTAGGGAGTGGATTTTCAAGTGTTAGGGAAGAGGTGGAAGAATCCACCTTTGCTCCCACATGGCTTGATGGGAAATCCATAGGCTGAGATTTATAAAATCCTCCCTTCATTTGGTGTGATGTGGGAGATGGATTACATATAGCTTTAGTAACCCAAACTCCCTTCCTTGCAAGGAGGAGGTATGAAGCGATATGGATTATGGGAGAAATAAGAATTTTGGGTGGCTTGTGATCTATTGTAAAAGTTTTAATTTATTTGGTATATGTAAAATGAGATTAAATTAGGGTATTTTAACTCTCTCTCCCCCTATTAAGAAGCATGGATTGCTTCTCATATGTGATTTGGTTTATTATCATTCATGGGTGTTAGATTGTGTGGTTATGATGTTTTTCCCATGTTTTGAGAAGCATGAATCCCTTCTTATGCATGGTATTGGATTTAAACTTGCACACCTGAGTGAATGATTGTGTGTGTCTTCCTTCTCTTTTCCCATTGTGCATCTTGGAGGCTATGAATTCCTCACTTTTCCATTGTCTTGGGGGGAGGATAACATGTCCTCCATATTGTGGAGATGACATGTAATTATTCCAATTGGTTGGGTTGACAACCAATCCACCTCTCTTGTGATGTGGAATCAATCATAATTCAAAGATGGAGCATAGATTTTTGAGCTTTGCTGTGGATTGTTCATTGCTTAGAGAAGGAATGATTTTTCACTAAAAAAATTGACATGTTATTCCCTATTTAGGGAGGCTTGTCCACTTGAATTTTATAGATTGTGGTTTATTCTTTTGAATTTCAAGGAAAGGAATGAATCTTAGAAAATGGATTGTAATTATTGATGGGAAAAGGATCTCATGATCTTTTTCTCATTATTGTAATGGAATATTGTGAATTTTGAAACATATGTTCAATATTGTGTTCAGAAGTATGAGTGTAATAATGGATTGTATTAGATTGTAAACTTTCATGTAATAAGTGCCTCCCATAAAATTTCAACTTTAAGAAAGAATTTAGCTTGTAAATATGTAGTGATTTGAGGAAACACTTGATACAATGTGTAAATCATGTGAATTGTGAAAGGATTAGATTTTGTGAGAAGTCTGTGAACTTGCAATTAAATATTTAAGTATCTTGTATTTCAACTATGAGATAATAGTTGTTAGCAAGACAAAATATTGTGAATATCCTTTCCTCTGTAAATAATTCTTGAGAATAAAGGAAAGAATTATGTAGAATTCAAAATTCCATTTCATAATTGTAAACAAGATATGCAATTTTACATATGAATGGTTCATTGTGTTTATGGTGGCTATAAGAAGAGACTTTTAACTGAGTTTTTTACAAAGAAAATCTTGATGTGAGAGTGGAACCATGGGTTATGAGCCATGGGCATTTGAAGCTATTTGGAAAAACTTGTACAAAATAATAAGAAAGGATCTAAAAAATTATGGTGGAATACTTTAATATTAGATTTGTCATAACCTGAAGGGACTTAGACTTAGATTTGTTGAATATTCACACTTTTGGATCTTCTAATACAATGTTGTATCCCTGATTAATTTATTAAATGAATGCTCATGTTTTTGTTATCATTACATATTTCTCTTAAAAGAAAATATAAGTTATCGATTTTTCCATTTCTGAGTCACTCATTGGTTTTCAAGTGAAATAGAAATTCTCCTTAGTTGGATAGAATATTATTTGAGAAAAGTTCATCTTAAACATGGAGATAGAAAAGTTCTATATATTCATATAAAACTCTTATTTCAAACCCGAAGTTGAGAGTTTTACTCAAATTTAATCTATAAGTTTATAATTGTGCATATACATATAAGGAGGTTAGAATATGAATATATGAACATTTACATATTTCTCTCAATTTCATCATTGAAAAACGTTAAATCAATTTATTTCTCTAGTTATAAGGGACAAGAATTTTTAAAGAAATAAAATGGTTTCATTTTATTATTATCAATTACTTTGAGAGTTAGATAAAGTAAAAATGTTATATAAATTAATGGAAAGGGTTGTGTGGCTATAGACCCTACCTAACCATGAAATATCCTCACTTGGGGCTCGAACCATACTTGCTAATCTGGGTACGGCTTGTGCATGCCTGATCGGGACCAATTCCCACTGTAGCATTATATGATAAGGGCTTGGCAAGGGCACTTAATCCCTTCCATCACATAATCGTGTGCTTCCTACATCAGGCCTTCCACCACTATGTGTTAGCCTAAAATCCTTCCACTGAAGCCCTTTCCTAGATTGACTTCTTCTCCATCACCATGCATACATACATACTTACACTTATGGGGCTGTATGATCTATATCCCTATATATATGTCGGGTATAAAACGTGTGTTATGTTTATTTGTGTTGTGTAATGTGATTTGTGTGTGTGTGCATATGTGATGTGTGTGTGTGAACACATGTTGTCATTTATATTAATATGCATCCTCAATGTTATTAGGGTCTCATTAAATTAACCCATAAGAGGAGGAAATTTATACAAATAGTAATAGTAAAATATATATTGTGACTCTAAGGATGTCTACAATAGAATCTGCAACAACACCATAAACAAAGAAATATGAGAAGGAGAAAGGATATAATAGAGGAAACTAAGAAAATGAATGTGTTAATAGAGATGTATGGAATATTTATGGCTTTTAGGAAGATCAATGGTGAATATAATTTTGATACTAGGGCTCTAAATTAAGTCTAGGATTTTACCATTTGTATTTTATTTAAACAAGTGGGTTCCTTTGTTTTTGGTTTTAGGTGATTAAAAAGTTTAGTTTGTAATTAAAATTAATTTATTTGGTGATAAGGGGCATGGGTTCATTTGGATAGACCAAATGTGACCCATTCCCAATTCAATTAACCTAAACTATATCTAAATAATTTCTCTATCTTTCTAAATTATCCACTTGGAGGAGAAAATCACCCTAATAATCTTATAACACCTAAAAAACCTAGTGACCTTTTTTCGTGTAACAAGAGAATGGAGATATAAAGAAATTTCTAATCAGTGCAGAAGATATGGTTTTTGAACTTAATTAACATTATTCATAAATAATAACTTGGTTTTTATCTCCTACCCTCTTGTTTGAATTAACTTCATTGACTTGGAACAAATATTTACTAATATTTTAGCACGAATGGTATTAGGATTGAACTTTACTTAACACTAATTGCATAAAAATGACATGGCTAATATATCTTACTTCTTGTGAAGTTAACGATGAGGGGTTAATGATTTATCTTTATCTCTATACTGTAAGTTTTCAATTAAACACTAGTCTTAGTGTACCTAGGTTAAATCATGCAAAAACTTGTGGTGGAAAGCAATTATAAACTCAAGGATGATTTGTTTATGATTGTAAATTGCATTAATATTACCATGATGTTTTTCATCCAAACTTATTATCCTTTCCCCCTAAATAAGTTATGGTGAATGGCTTAATAATAATATAAAATATCTTGGGATGACTCAATGTTTATGTAATATAACGCATCGGTGTTTCATATTACCCACTTGGTGGCAAAGGTCGTATTAAACTCGGATGGCCCTAATCACATGAACATGGGGATGTGGTGCAAGTATTACAATAAACTGCTCAATACATCCTTGGTAAGTAATTGATTTGGAAAAATCAATGGTTAAATCTGCATGAATTCTTACGAACGTTCCAAAAAATTGTCCCAATTTTTACCGTTCATTTGGATGGATATTTTGGGTCATGAAACTCTTAAGCACGACAACTTCAGACCTATAGGTGGTGCTTCCCTAATGTATTTTCATGAGTTATTTCATAGTTTAGGGATATTGGAGTACCTTTTGTGCTTGTTTTTACATGAGTGCTTAAAATGTTTGGTTCCTAAATGAGGTATGATTGACTTGCTTATATATAATTTTGAATTTTTTTATGTCATGAAAGGCCAAACAAAGGGATGTATTTTTCATAAGAATGTGATAGAATCAGAATAATTATTCCAATGCTTGTTGGTCAAAAATCATACAATAGGGTTGAATTGTAGAATTGCACAAACCGACCAAAAATGGTTGTTTTGAATGGGAGTGAAAATACATGTTTTGAATTTATGGGTCAAAGGATGTATGTTTCTAGATGTGTTTTATGTTTTTAAACTTCAAAATATTATGACATAGAGGTATGAAAAGATAAACAAGTAATAAAATGGATATTAAGGTATGATAAGAAAGAGTGAGGAGAGTGCATCTGTATATGCAAGTGTGTAATGTCAAGATCAACAGTTTCAAATGATAGCTTTCCAAATTTGAGTGCCTGCATTTTTCTCCTCCTTTAAGTATGAAATGAAATTACATGATTAAAGGAAAAGATACATGAGTGTGTAGACAAATTTTATCTTTACTTGTAATAACTTTGTTTTACAATGTCATGTTGTGTTGGTGTTGGCACAATCCAAAATGAAACCTACAACATAGAGTGTAGTCAATGCCTAAGATAAAAAAATGAACTTTAACTCAAAATTTAATTAAGGTACTTATAGAAATGTGCAACAATAAATTCCAAAAGAGATGTAAAACATACAAGGAATACACTTATTTATTTTGCAGAGGGAATGTGCTCCCATTCTTGTGCCTTGAAGATTATGGATTTGGTGAAATATTTTGAATAATTGAGAGTAATTAGTCCACAATTTGAACAAAGGAAAATTCGATGTGTTAGGTGTACCAACCCAACACATGAATACTGAAGAGAAAAACCAAAAAGAGCAACTAAAGTACCCTACCAAGGAGGAAGAGTGTGATCAAAGTTGTTTAAAAACTCTTATATCTCCCCCTTAAGTGCAAAGAGGATAGGAAATTTTTGTCAACAAAGAAATTAGTCACTTCAATACCATATACAATCCCACATAACATACCACTACAGATGAGTATAAGCCCAATTTTATAAATTAGGAAACACAGTAGAAAAGAGAAATAAGTGCCCCATACTATCTAGCTAAAATTAACTAAATATGGAAAAGTATAATGATATTTAATCTAATCTAGGAGGACATAAACGTTGTAAATAAATGCACTAAATTAATATAGAGTAATTAAATAATTAAACTAATGGAAATAAAAACCTCAAGTGCAAGAGTAAGGTGAGGAAAGAACTTAGTTGATTATGGGTGATTGTTGTAGAGTGTCGCAGGTATGACTAGAAATTCCAGAAGTAGGAATGACTGCACAGGGGTCCCAAAAAGGGTGAATTTGGAAGTTTTGAGCAGACTAAAGCACCAAGGAGGGTACTGGGATGCCCCAGGGTGCCCTGGTCTTTTTAATTTGATTCTTTTAGGATTAGAAGATATCCTATAACCTTTGTTGTCTGGCATACTAGATTTCTTGGACTCAGGTGCCACAATAGTGGGCTTACTAAACTGAGTGTTGAACTACATTTTAGACCCAAATTTAGTTTTGGTGTGTACGTGCATGTCGTTCCCTAGGTTCTCTTATGTCAGTCACACTATGTGAAGTAGTGATCAATAACTAAATGTAGAAAATGTAATAGCATGTGCGTATGGAATAGAATAGAATCTCTCCCCCTATGAAGTGTGTGTTGATGCAGATCTCCTAGCCTTGATGCATGGAACTATGTGGATGCAAGTGATGCAATGGATGTAAGTCTAGATGGAGTGATAGTAGTGATATGATGCAAAGACCTCAAACCCTCATTATGGTCTTATAACTTTATATTTATAGGGATCTCAAGATTAATTTTGTAATTAATCCCGACAAGGATGAATGATAAAAATATAAAGATGACCAATAGCTAGAAGAGGACTCAAAAAGTGAAAAAGGATCAGGGGCCCCAGGTGGGACCAGATTGGGGCACCCTAGTAATGGGACTAGGCACCCTAATTTAGGGATAGAATGTCGGGGATGTTATAAAATGGGTTGATAAGTGTTGGAAAATATGTAGGAAAGATGAAATAAAATATAAGAAAAAGATGGAAAAAAGGTGGGATTAATTAGTACTTTGTACACTTGAGAACCTTCTAAATAGTAGTATAAGACTGGGCCAAATTATGTGTAAAGTGCATAATTTTTTTTCTACATAAGGCTTAAATTAGATTATGAACACAATAAATATTGAACCTTGAAAATGTGATAGTGTGGAAGGTTAAAATTCATGATGTTCATGTCGTTATTGTGTCATTTATTTAAGTGTGACGTTGGTCTTACTTTGTGTCATATTGACATTTGCATGTTATACATGTTGGTGTAAACGTTACATGTGGTGTCATTGTTGAGTATGAAATGGATAAGTATGAGCTAACAATTATGAAAAAATGAGACTGTGTGAAAGATATGGAACACGAAGGCCCCTATGAAAGACCAGATGATTGGAACAAAACACATCGATACATGCCTGAGACCAATTTTTATGGTCTTGGGACTTAGCCAATTCTCCAATACGTGGCTAAAAATAGAAGAGAAGAAGAATAATGGAATCCAAGCCATACATATGTTAGATAAAAGTGGGATGACATGGGATGCACACAAAGGGAGTTATAGTTAGAAATCCCAACACATTCATAGATAGAAGAAGATCATGCATGGACCAAGATAAAAATAGGATTAAGGAAAGTGTTATAATTAGGTTAATCTATTATTAGCAGAGGATGTAAAAGCATGCAAGTTTTATACGCATGGATATTTTTAGGAATGCAAAGAATCCAAGTTAATTCTTGAATGTTCCTATTATTAGGAGAGTGTATAGGTGGTGAAGGGAAAGTCCCTACCCATATATATACCTGATGCAAAACATTTTTCTAGTGGTTCATCATAGGATGTATAGAGTTTGGGAGTGATATTATTGTGAGTATGTCTAGTTATATTTCTTACCTAACATATCTAAGGGTTTAAGAATGGCTGCGTGCATGGTCCTACATACTATTGTAAGTGATTGGTTATGTAAATCAATTATGAGATAAAAATAAATCTCCTAAAATGTGAAGTTTCTTGATGGAAAATTCATCAGTTAACATGAATGGTTTTGACATGTCTGAATATGGTGTTTTAATGATTCAGTTGCAATCTTGGTTATCGTTTAGATTTTTCATCTTCCTTATTATATGTGTTTCCAAATTGATATGGATGTATGGTTATATGTACATGAATGGTTCTTGTTTATTAAGGATAATGATTATGCATTCTATTTTCCTATCAAGAATAATAAAGGATGGACTTGGTAGCTGCGTGCACTTTGGGTGAGAATCTAGATATGTCTGAATGAGGTGTCAACATGCATAACATGTGTGTGGAAATGAAGGAATGTTTAAAAGCTGGTCTGAAGGTGATATAGGATCAAGATTTATGATTTGATCCTTAGAAGCATTCATATGCTCATTCAAAACATTATCTTTATGTTGTATCTCAAGAGATATGAGAAAATGCTTTGGTACGAACCTTTGCATAGTTGGTTCAGAAAGTATGATCCACTTGAATTGGATTATGAAAAAACATGGTTGAGTTTCACATCCCAAATTTTGAGTAACAAATCATTAGCACACATATTAAGTTTTGTCTAAAAGTGTGAGAGAGTATGATGCATCTTTGTTGTCTGAATTCATCTTATGATATCCACCAAGTTAGCATGCATAGTGGTTTGTTGGAGGATTGATGATTCCATTCCAAAGAGATTTATCTCATAAGACATATGCATACCCGCATGAGGATTTGGAAGAAGCTCTACATGTTGAAGTGATTGGAATTTTTGATACTGGAGTGAGCCCATTTTTAGAGGCATAGATAACAGCCATGTATAAGAAATTGGAGAATCTTTATGCCAATTCAACACAAAAAATGTGCAGTGGTATATGGTGTATTGAATGTGAAGTTGAAGGACACACCAAGGATAATTTTCTTGAGAAAAATTTGCAATCTTACACCACCATTCTTTTGCATTGTGTAAATGTTGTCATAGTTTGTGTGCCAAAATCTGAAACAACACAAAAAAAATTGTGACTTTCCTTTTATATGAGATGAGTGATGTTCCTTAATATTAAAATCTTGCCCCTGAGTTTTGGCAACTTTCCCTTGTCAAATCAAGTCATCACAACTACTTTTTCACATTTTCTTATGAATTTTACTTCTCCATCATCCAACAAAATGGAGTGGCCTTGTTATCGGATCAACACTAGGGACAACAAGTTTCTTTTCAGTTGAGGAAGGTATAGGACGTTTTTGAAAATGAAATTAGGAAGACCTAGTGACTTGAGTTAAATTTTCCCTTTTCCTTATTGTTGCAAACTTGATCTATCTACAAAGTACGTTGGACCACAAATTTATTCATTGTATTCAAAAACATCCTTTCGAAAAGTCATGTGTTACATAGCACCAGTCTCTATGACCCAAACATCAAACCAAGATGTATTTATTGAGGCATTAATGACTTCATCTAAAATAGAAAGCATATCTTCACTTGTGAACTATGTAGAGTTTGGTTTTAAGGATTTCTTCTTTTCTTTATTTGTTTCTAATATGTCTCAATTTTGTCCCACAATGTTTTGCATTTGTGAGACTCATGCTTCCCTTTTCAACCACAATATTTGCAAAACATGTTTTGTTTCTTATTTTTATCCTCCTACTGTTGACCATTATCCTTTCTAATTTTTTATTTTGCCCTCTGTATGTTCCCTTGCCTTTATCACTAGAAGTGGAAGTCTTATTGGAAAAATTTAACTTTTGTTGAGCATAACACATACTTTAGGCTAAGGTTTCAATCCTTCTTCCAAAGGGATTTTCTTTTTCAACCATCTTGTTAACCAATTGATCAAAAGAGAGTATCTGCAAAAATTTTCTTTCCTGTAAATGTTAGAAGATGTGAACAAGGAATGAAAAGAAAGAGGAATGCACACATCGCACATCGTGCATGTCCATCATTTTATTATGTAAGAGATAGTTACAAAATCGTTGAGGTGGTTACAACTGAACATGAGTTAATGCATAACTAATAATGACTTACTAATAATAGTTAAGCCTTATATTATAATGCCCCCTCTTAAGGCTTACATTATAGAAAGAAACAACAAACATATTAAAACTCACACATAGAGTCCACAGTGAAAAAATAGGATGGGATCAAAGGCAAAGGAATAGGAAGGCATCACGTGCGGAGGTGCAGAGTCAAACTTTCAGGACTTAGCCGATTTTGTAGATCAAGTCTATTTTCAGAGGCTGGCATGTGGAACACACAAAGCGATGCCGAGACTTGCGTGCCCATGCTTTGTCTATATTTCGAGGATCATATCGAAGCACTCTTGCATGGAAGTAATCCAAGAATAGATTCATCACTCTAGTTAACTGTAAGTGATCTATAGATAGCATACTTGCATGTATGGCTATAATTGTAAACGGTGCATGGCTATTATTAGCGTGTGACCTATTTTTGGCATAGTTAGTGGTGAAGGGAAAGTTCCCCACCCTATATATATTAGATGAATCACCTAGTTGATAGACCATGTTGAAGGGTTAGAGATTCATGAGTGCATGAGACTGGATAATTGTAACAGATCCATGCGCGCATGACTATTATTGTATCAAGCTTCTGTATTGTCATCATGTTTAATATATGAAGAATATTGGCCAAACCAAAGTGTCTTCTATGTGTTATCATTACATGCTATTGATTTCTTGATGATTTATACTTAAATGCATGCCTTTATAGATCTGGTTCGGTATAACTGTGTAATGATGGATTAGTTTCTAAATATATGTCTTTATCATTTCACCATGCTACCATCCTGTTACAACAACCCTAAAGAGGGACCTGGTACCTTGGCGTGCTTCGGGTGAGTGCTCAGCCTATGCTGAGTGATGTGCCAACGCAACTAGGTGTTATCTGAGAATTCTAGGCTGCATCATTGGTTCCATTGCTGGGACCTCTTTTTCAGTTGTTTTCAGGATGGTTCACGATGAAGACATACCAGCTAACTTTGGCGAGCATTGAAGAGTGGATTCACAATCTGGAGGAAGAATACGCATGAAGGTTTAGCACTGGATCTGGATTTAACACACGCACTTGGGTAGAGAAGAATTTGTATGACAGTTTGTATGAAATCTTATTTGTTATCTTTCCCGTAGAATTATACGAGTGGTTGACTGCATATGCATCTAAGTGGAATTGGAGGTATCACACACTTGTTTGGACACAGGAGGAATTTCAAACACTATATGATGCTGACTTGATCTGGACTCACATGTGGTAGATACCTGGTTTTGCGGTGTTCTAAACAACTATATTCTGGAGTATTCAATTTCAACTTATTCATGCCCGGAGGTAGCTGAGTTCCAGTTCCTACGGTATCCTAGAGGGATGTATTTGCAAGGTATTCCACTGGCAATCAAGATACTGATGGTAACGTTGAACTTGGAAGATAAACCCATGGCAAGCTAAAAATCTCCACGCGCGGGGGCAGGAACAGGATTGGTGAAAGATGGCAGACCTAGCGGCAGCACGGTAGAGGGAAGAGAGGTGGCTGAAGTATGATGAGGCACGTGAGAGGGAATTATGCAAGAAGCAAGAAGTTACAGAATGGATGGCATTGTGGAGAGAGATGGCTCGTGAAGGATTTGAGGCTCATGAGGATGAAGAAGAGCTAGAGCATCAGGAACTCCCCCATCTAGGAAAGCATGACAGAGAACCCTCTTCGGCCTCACATGGAAGCATGCCAGTAGATATGACCTGGGCCGTGGGCACGCATCTAAGCCAACCTGCTGACCTAGCCCTTGCGCTTGGTTTTCCAGTATCTAGTACAACAGGTAAACAAAGTTTTCATTTAGGAAGTGAAAGAGCAGAAACAAGTCAGACAGCAAGTACATCAATGGCAGCACAGACAGCTTCATTATTCTTTGGGGGTACATTTTCAGGCTCATCATCTGCACAGAATATGAGTGCGTCGAGTGTGGGATTCACCTCTGGAACTGGGACTACTTCACAGACTGTAGGGGTCCAGTATAGTACCACTATCGGGACACAGGGGAGTGCATCTACGGGCCCTATTCCAACTTCAGGAGGAGGATCGGGAGGTATGGGTAGTTCTAGTTCTGGTGGTTCAGGTGGTTTTGGAGGTAGAGGAAACCAAGGAGGTTCTGGGTCAGGTGGTCAAGGCCCGCAGCAACCCCAGAACATTTATATGGAGATGTCTCTTCATCTCCCAGAGTACAGAGGTATCGAGGATGCTGCTGAACATATTCATATGTGTGAAATATTGTGGCAGTGAAAGGTATCATGGCTTCTGAGTGCAAGGCAAGTCAATTTGCTACTACGTTACAGGTGCGCGCACAGCTGGTATAGGAAGTTTGATCCCAATCAAACTTGTATTGATTATGCAGCATTGAAAGATGCTTTCTTAAAAGAGTTCCATATCCCAGAGTTTGAGTAGAAGAGTATAAGCACACTTAAGGATATAAAGCAAGGCACTACTGAAAGTGTACGTGAGTATGATGCCCATTTTAAAACACTTCTATCCAAACTCTCCTATGATATACATGCAAGTCAGCATGCACAATGGTTTTTCAGGGGATTGATTACTCCATTTCGAAGAGCACTGTCACATAAGACTTATACCACCCACGTGAAGCATTGGAAGCAGCTCTACATGCTGAGGTAGTTGGGAGTATTGACACTGGAGTTAGTCCATTCTTGGAGGCTCAGATAGCAGCTATGGTGAAACAGTTAGAGAAATTATCAGCAAACTCAGCTCATGAGACGCGCTCAGGAATCTGGTGTACAGATTGTGAAGTGGAAGGCCACACCAAGGATAGTTTCCCTCACAGATCTGTACATTCACTACTGTTAGACTGTGAGATTTTCCATTTGAATCATGATGCTAGTCACTGCCCCTTACTACAACGCGCGATCAGGAAGAATGTATCCTCTTTTTGTAAAATTTGTAGGTCCATGACCCATGATACTGAAGATTGTAGATTGATTGGCCAGATCCATGATGCCATTGATATTGGGGTGCGACAGGTGAGTGTGGCTGATAGTTCTAAAGGAAAGAATGAGCATCAGGATAGGGATTATAATCAAGCATGCTATGACAGGAATGATGGAAGATTTGAAGGAGGTCATGGAAGAGGATGAGGATATCGAGGTGGATATGGAGGATGAGGCCGAGGTGGGGGAAGAGGTGAATTCCCTTGAGGAACTTGCTATACATGTGGCTCACCTGACCATTATAGGCACGAATGCCCACAGAATATTTCCTGTTCATTTTGTGGAAAGGGGCATAGTTATGAAGAGTGTCCGGACTTGTATGAGCATCTCAGTAAGCAGCACAAGCAAGAAAACAAAGGCACAGGGATGGTTAGAATCCAGTGCATGGTAGAGAATCAGTGGATGCCCAAGTTAACACCAGAACCTGAGGTAGTAATAGTCAAGATAACCACACGAGCTGAGGTGGCACATGTGAAAGAGGTATTGCAACAGAAGTTGACAATCACTAGGGAGGAGGTTTTGCATGCTAGGTATCCAGATCCAACTCATCAGAAAGAAGTCTATCAGGAAACTATGGAGGTCCTTAGAAGCCTTCAAGGTGAAATACAGTGTTTGAAAGAGCAGTCTCGGAAGTTGGAGCATAAGGATACAGAAAAGGCCCCATCTGATATTGATGACATCAGAGAGGTATGTAGAATGTTGTGCCAGGAGAATATTATTCCTTTATTGGGAAATTGGTTGAAGGGGAATACTCCACATGTGGGAACTGAGACTGGAAGACAAATACTCCATGTGAATCTCCCCCCCGATAGCATTGACTACGACAAGGAGATCACTTTGAATGTTGTTGTGGATGGTTGGTTGTTGAGCAATATTTTGATTGACACAGGTGCGGAAGTGAATGTACTTACATTGGATGCATGGGTACAAATGGGGAGACCTCCATTGCAGCCATCATCTAATGTATTGTTCATGGAAAATAGAACAAAAGCTACTCCCATAGGAGTTTTGAAGGATGCATCTATCACTATACAAGGGGCCAAGTTCACAGGAGACTTCGAAGTGTTAGCACTTGCGGAAGCAGATAGCTTCCCAGCTTTGCTTGGGTGCCCTTGGTGTTATGCAAACAATGCTAATTTGAGGTTTAACAAGGGGTATATCAGCTTCGAGAACAAGGAGGAAAGGGTCATAATACCATTGACGGATGGGAAATCCATACCATATGTGGAACCTTTGAGTGAAGAGGACTTGAACAAAATTTATATACGCGTTATTCGGGACCCAGAGGTCAATGAGCCATCTAAGGAAGGAATCCTTCATTGGGAAGATTCTCAGTCAATCAGCGATACTACCAGTATTGCTTGTGATAATTGGGCTCATGGTACTTATGAACTGGTGGGGCACAAAGTTAAGCATGGTTGCTTGCAAAAAGGGTTTTCACTCTGTCTGATGTATAGGTCACTCAGTACCCCGATATACTGGATCCGAAGATCTGGCTGGATTCTTGCAGGCCATGGAGGAAAACTGGGCTGACCAGATTAAAAGATGAGATATGTTGTCATATACTTTGGGTGGGACATCAGCGCACTGGTGGGTGGTTCACAGGGATAATCTCTTGGAATGGGGAGAGATTGGGACCGCCTTATCAACCAGGTTTTCAAGAAGTAATGCACCTACAAAGATTTTCCCTTATCATGGTGATCAACCTGTTCAACATCATATCCAGTAGTGTGAGAGACTCTGGACAGCAGGACAGGAAGCATTACCACCCTCACTTTGGGTGCATCAGTTTTATTCTACTCTACAAGGTTGCGTGCATGCTTGGTATGTATATGCTGAATTACATCGCGACACTGGAAATTGGTAGAATTTGACTGCAGGGATGATCCAAACTTTTGACTTCTTCTCATCTACACCACCAGTGAACAAGGCTTTAAGCTTTATCAAGCACTTAACCATGGGAGACAGTGGGAAAGTGGAAGAACTTATTCAGGAATTATTTGGTGAGACAGAGACAGGGGCACATTTTGAGGAAGAAGTAGATGATACCATACTACTTGAGCACGCTTCTCTGGAAAAAGACAAGGGGAAGTTGGTTTACATAATTGATGATGAGGAAGTTGAGCACTTGGAAGTTGATCATTCACATGGAGCACGTGAAGTGTTAGCCAGTGCGGATGTAGATACGCGTGCATATCATGAACCTATGAAGACAAAAAAGGTAAATATTGGCACAGAAGCTGAACCTAAGGAAGTGATAATTGGGGATTACTGGTCAGAGTCAGAAGTGGCAAAGATCATAGAGTTACTTCAATACTATGAGGAATTATTCCCAAGAGGATACCATGAACTTAAAGGCATGCATAAATCACTTGGAGAAATGAAGATAAAGCTTAAGGAAGGTGCGCGCCCTGTTAGGAAGAGACCTTATCGAATGAATCCCAATTTGCATGAGAAAGTAAAGGAGGAAATTGACAAGATGTTGAAATCTGGGATCATTCGACCATTGGATGAGTCAGAATGGGTCAGTCCTATGGTGATAAGTATCAAAAAGGATGGTAGGATTCAAATTTGTGTTGATTATAGAGAGTTGAATGCAGCATGTGTTACAGATCCTTTCCCTACGCCATTCACAGAGGAAATATTAGGAGTGGCTGGGCGCGAGATATATTCATTTACAGATGGGTTCTCAAGGTATCATCAGGTTAGGATTGCCCCAGAAGATCAAGAAAAGACCACCTTCACTACTGAATGGGGAAGCTTTGCCTATACTGTGATGCCCTTTGGATTGAAGAATGCACCTGTTGTATTCTCAAGGATAGTGGTGCAAGCATTCAAGGATTTTATTCACAACTTCTTGCAGGTCTATCTTGATGATTGGACCATTTATGGGCTAATTAAGGATCATTGTGACAATCTGTGCTTAATGTTTGAAAGATGTAGACAGTTGAGTATCTCATTGAATATCAAGAAGTGCATCTTTGCTACTCCCTTTGGCATACTTTTAGGACACATAATCTGCAAGGAAGGGTTGTTGGTCGATCCAGCTAAAGTTGCGGTCATTTTAGGCTTGAAAGCACCCACCAGTCAGAGTGAGGTGCATGGATTTTTGGGTCATACAGGGTATTACAGGAAGTTTATAAAAGGGTATGCCAAAGTTGCCACACCCTTGGAAGAATTACTCAAGGGGAAAGGTACATTCTATTGGGGGGAGTCGCAGCAACGCGCATTTGAGATACTGAAGAAGAAACTTACTACCGCACCTATCTTGCACTTTCCTTCATGGGATAAACCTTTTCATGTTCACGTGGATGCCTCTGGCATGGCCATTGGTGTTGTCTTAGCTCAACCTGGAGAAGGTATAGTTGATCATCCCATTTGTTTTGCTAGTAGGAAGTTGACCCCTGCAGAACAGAATTATACCACTACAGAGCGCGAGGCTTTGTCCATGATATATGCCTTGCACAAATTTTGACAGTATCTGTTGGCCACACCTTTTGTGTTTTATACAGATCATATGGCATTGAAGTATTTGGTGAACAAGCCCATCTTACAAGGGCACATATGTAGATGGATGCTCTTATTTCAAGAGTTTGACTTTACAGTTGTGGTAAAACCAGGGAAAAGTAATTCTGGACCGGATCACTTGTCTAGAGTTCAATCAGGTGAAGAAGCACAAACAATAGAAGAGACCATGCCTGATGCACAGTTGTATAGGTTACAACATGCATGCCAATGGAATTAGAGGACATTGTTGTCTTCCTAAGGATGGGGATGGCACCAGAAGGCATGAGGTCCTTGGAGAAAAAGCAACTTGCTATACGCGCGGCACCATTCATGTTAATCAGTGGTGATTTATACAAGTTAGGCAGAGATGAGGTGTTACGCCATTGTGTATTAGAGCATGAACGAAAGGATATAATGGAGGAAGCCCATGGTGGTATTGCAGGTGGCCACTATGCAGGTGATGCTACAGTGTGAAAGATCCTACTTGCTGGTTTGTGGTGGGAAACATTGTATAAGGATTGTAAGGAGTATTGTAAGGCATGTGACCATTGTCAGCATCTAGGTTGACCAGGACAGAGGGATGAGATGCCTTTACGACCAATTACAAGTGCAGAACCCTTTGAGAAATGGGCGATAGACTTTGTAGGGCCTATTTCACCAGCTGCGCGTAGGACTGGATCACGCTATATCATTACTTGTACAGATTATCTTACGAGATGGGTAGAAGCAGCACCTACGAAGGACTGTACAGTGGCTACAGTAGCAAGGTTCTTATGGGAAAATGTTCTTACCAGGTATGGTTGTCCTTTAAGTTTAACCAGTGATAGGGGCACCCATTTTTTAAATGAGACAATCTGAATTCTGTTAGATGAGTTTATGGTTGCCCACCACAAGACTACACCCTATCACCCTCAGGAAAATGGAACTGCTGAGGCTTTCAACAAGATTTTGAGCCACACATTGACCAAGATTTGTGAGGTGGGATGAAAATATTGGGATGAAAAAGTATCTGTTGTTCTTTGGGCCTACCGAACAACATATAAGAGATTGAACAAAGCCACACCTTTTCAGTTGGTGTTTGGCATGGAAGTTGTTCTTCCTATAGAATTTATGTTACCTTCTTTGCACATTGCACACACTGGAGGTCTAGCTGATGAGAAAGCTTTGGAAGAATGGATTGAGAACATGGTTCAACTGGATGAGCATCGGGCCATAGCACGATGGAGTCAGAAATAGGAGAAAGCATGCCAGAAAGCATGGCATGATAGGCATATCAGGGATAAGAAACTTGCGGTCAGACAAATGGTACTTCTGTATGACTCTAAGTTTTTGTGCCATCCAGGGAAGCTCAAGGTGCATTGGTTGGGGCCGTATGTTATAACTCACATACTTGAGTCAGGTGCTTGCCAATTAGAAGCAATTAATGAGACATAGCTTCCCGGTTACTTTAACGGGAGTAGGTTGAAGACCTACTATAAATAAGTCTTCTTGGTGTTTGTAATAAGGCAGTGTTGCTAGATAGATTAGGTTTCCCTTCCTGCATTTCCTTAATGTGTTTCTTTCATTGTCGCTATGCTTTGTCAATTTAGTTCTTGTTTTTGTGTAATAAGCATGTGCTTGCACGCATGAAGCTAACTACAATATGAAGCATGTTGATGCGCAGAGGACTGCACATACTTTTAGTATGGGGTGGATTGTTGGTGACTTCCAGGTATAATGCTGTGAAGATTGGAAGGTATAATGTTGCGGATGTTGAGGAAGTAAGCTGCTAAAGGTGATTTACAAAGGATTGCTTCTCAAAAGTAACCAAGGATGGAGATGAATGAAGGAAAAGTATAACACGAGGTAAGCGGCAGCCATGATAACTACCAGGAGAAGGTGCAGTGACGAGGTACTCGGGTGCTAGAGCATGCACTGAAGAGAAGTCTGTGACCAGAAGGTAGGAAGGCACACTAGAAGGTTATAGTTGTGGCACGAAGATGTACCATGCGGAAATGACAAAATTGAGCAATAAATGAGAAATATTTGGTAGGTGGAGGAGCAATTAATGCATCAAAAATTGAAAATCTATATAAGGACGGGATGCGAATTCATTTCTACCCTTGCAACTATGAGAATTCGACAAAGAGCTAAGTGTGAAGAGTTGAGTAAGTGATTCAAGGTGCGAAGAGGGTGAAACCAAGCATGAAAGGTAGATCTGTGTATTGGAGAAGCTTGTATCCCCGTAGGAGAAGGGTTTGAACGAAGCAGATTGACAGAGTAGAGCTAGGGCACGTGATTTCATGATTACAATTTAGGGCATGATTGAATCGGGTTAGGGTTTGAAGTAAACCATTAAAGAGTTACAGAAGAAGGTGTAGAAACACAACACAAAGGGAAGAATGGCTCCAAAGAAGGAAGCAACAGCAACAAAAGGAAAGAAGAAGGTAGTAGTGGAAGAGGAGGAAGAGATGACTCCTGAGAGAAATTTTTCAGAGATGCAGTACCCTGAAGAAGTAATTGTGGGCCAGGAATGGGATTCCCACATACGAAAGAGAAAAATAAGCGAGTACAACCATCGAACCAAGGACAATCAGAAGAAGTTGGATGATTTACTTAACTCCCAAATGGACAGGTGAACTGGTGATGGGATGCTGATATATGATGATGCAGGGGAGAAGTTACTGAAAAGGATTGGTGTTTACCAATTATATGAGCTCCCATACTTCAGGAAATATGCACCATTATACAGGTGGCTGATGAGCCGAGTCCATGAGGACTTCTTCTATTTTGCAGGGTGAAGGGTAAGACTAACACCCATTTTAATTGCCACGGTAACAGGTTTAAAGGTGACGGGTGAGGACATCAAAAATGACCTAACTGACAAGGTTGCCATATTGGAAACACACAAAGCACTGGGATACCAGAAAGGACCACACGGAATGGACATAGATAAATTACATGATTGTCTGGTAGTAAAAGCAGCAGCGCACCTGGTTACGAAATTGAATGACCAAGATCGTTGGTCACAAGTAAACTCAATGTGGCTGCATGTGGCAAAGCGCATGTCAGAAGGGGTTATTTACAACATTGCCAGCTTTATTGCAGAACAAATAGTAGAGGAAGCGTGCACAGGAAGTAAGATAAGTTTTGGTTTTGTCTTACTTTCTTTAGTATTCATGGAGATTGGAGTACCGGATGGCCCGAAAGAAAATATATGGGAATACCCCATGAATAACAAGTCTCCAGCTGAAAGATTCAGCAAGTATCTATGCAAGGGGTCTATGACAGATGAGGTAAAGGAGAGAGCAGAGATGTGGTATGACAGGCTCCGTACGGATTTTGAAGAGGAGTGGCACATACCAAAGGAGTTGCCCTCAGTATTGGGGAAGCAGGCTCAGTTTGTTGTTTACCAGCACTTTTGTATTGCACATTTTCTGATGGTGGATGGATCATGGAGCCCCTGGTGCAAACTACCATACGCATTCACAGCATGGTATTTTCAAGCTTCCATTCATCAGTTCACTGATACAAGGAGGTTAGTATTTAATGCAGACAAGGTGGATTGTGAATACCACACCTTGCGAAAGAAGTATGGATATCTGGGGAAGAATGCTTACAACGAGAGTATTATCTCAGAGATTTTGAATATCAAACCAGAAACACTTGTTGTTGGGGATATCGGGGCCACGCTCATATATCTCCAACTTAAACCAAAGATGAAAATAATAAGTATGTAGAGAATGAGTTCACGCTCCCAGGACCACCAAAGGGGAAGCATACTATGGAAAACATCCCAACACCTAGGCCTTCTAAACCCATGCAGGATGACGAGGAAGAGGATGAAGAGCATGAGGATAGTGGTGGTTTGGTGCACAGGAGGAAGCAACCATCTGGCGGACAGGAGGAGGAGCACGTGACGGCTTCACAAGGAGAAGAAAATACTGAGGTAGCACAGGGTGACCAAAGGTTCAGAAAGGTGTTCAAGTGCACAAGGTCGCAAGGAGAAGCCCAACAGACAACAAGGAAGTCACCGCGACTCTCACCGGTAGAGGAACCTGAGGAGAAGAAGAAAAGAAGAAAGCTCAAGCTAGATGAAGAAGCAGAAGAGTCTGAGGAGAAAGCACTTCCATCTCCAATCCATCATAGGGTAGAAGAGGAGCCTCAGAATGAGGAGGAGGAAAAACTGAATGGAGAGGAAGAAAGGGAGCAATCAGAAGCTACACAAGGCAAGGATGAGGATACAACCAATATTCCTAACCTTGATGTCACCATTCCAAAAGGGCCAAGGTCCCGTTGGACAAGTGAGGACGTAAGGGTACAAATAATGGGGTATGCAGAGGACCAGGAGAAGATTGTTCACGCTCGGTTCCAGAGCACCGTCGCGTAAAAAGATTTATTCGGATGGGCGCTTATGGATGAGAACAAGGTGACATTATGAACATGAAAAAAACTTTCATGGTCGATGCATACGCATATGGATGAACCAGATTTTGATGTCTGTGAAGAATCATGTGCATCTAGACGGTTGAAGAAGACACCAGAAGCCCGACACATGACAATTAAACCAACTGTTATGATGGATGAGCAGGTAAGCAATGCCTTGGTGAAAGTATCTGCTGAGGTAGCTAGAAGAAACATTGACAAATCTGCTACAATTAAAGCACTGACAGAGGAGCTAAAAGTGAAGAATGTGGAAATAGCACATTTAGTACAGGAGAGGGATCTGAGCAAAAGGAAATATGAGACTTTTGTTAGTATGGTGGAGGAAATTGGAGATGATGTACTAAAGGTACACCCACATTTGGAATCACAAGTACCAAAATAATTTCCTTCTGCGATGCACTACGTAAAGACAATGATAAAATTAGTATTGGAGGATGAAAAGGTGTGTATACCAGAGCAGCCCAAGGACCCAGCAGAAGAGGTAGAAAAAGCACAGGCTGCAGTAGCAAGGAAGATTGCTACATATGAGGGCCTACTACAAGCACTCCAAGAGGAGCTGAAGAAATCCGATCATGCCTTAATGATATGCACAGCTCCAGATGCACTAATAAGGGTAAAAACACTAGCAGAAGACAATGAGGTGCAAAAGGCCATGAAGGATGACACACTAGGCCACGCTGAATGACTAACTATGGTAAAGCAGAAGCATGAGGCATTGGCTGCGGCACAGGCACCGCATAAAGAGAGGTTAGATGAACTTGGAAAACTCATTGCTCAGAAGATGGATGTGCTAGAAGGGATGCATACATCTATGTCAAGCATAATGCTTGTAATCCAGAATGAGCAAGGAAAACTAACTCAGGATGAGCTGGAATCTATCATTGTGGATGTTCCAGAGAAAGCAGGAAAGGCATTAACGGAGTGGGAGAACTTAGAAGCAGACATAAAGGAGGAGTATCCAGAGATGATACTTCAGAAAGAAATGGAGGAGCTTGAAGCCTGAATAATTCTTTGATTATTTAATTCTTTTCTATTCTTTGTGTAAGATTCATTCAGCATTCTGTATTTCAACTATTCTTTACTCAGTTGTGGACATCACCATTGTCGGGGTGACAATGAGATTAGTGTGGGGTAATGTTGGTCAGATAAAACACTTAGCAGAACTCACACACAGAGTCCACGTGGAAAAATAGGATGGGATCAAAGGCGCGAAGGAATAGGAAGGCGTCGCGCATGGAGGTGCAAAGTCAAACTTTCGGGACTTAGCCAATTTTGTAGATCAAGTCTATTTTCAGAGGCTGGCATGTGGAACACACAAAGCGATGCCGAGACTTGCGCGCCACACTTTGTCTATATTTCAAGGATCATATCGAAGCACTCTTGCATGGAAGTAATCCAAGAATAGATTCATCACTCTAGTTAACTGTAAGTGATCTATAGATAGCATACTTGCATGTATGGCTATAATTGTAAATGGCACGTGGCTATTATTAGCGTGTGACCTATTTTTGGCATAGTTAGTGGTGAAGGGAAAGTTCCCCACCCTATATATATTAGATGAATCACCTAGTTGATAGACAATGGTGTTGAAGGGTTAGAGATTCATGAGTGCATGAGACTGGATAATTGTAACAGATCCATGCGCGCATGACTATTATTGTATCAAGCTTCTGTATTATTGTCATGTTTAATATATGAAGAATATTGGCTGAACCAAAGTGTCTTCTATGTGTTATCATTACATACTATTGATTTCTTGATGATTTATACTTAAATGCATGCCTTTATAGATCTGGTTTGGTATAACTGTGTAATGATGGATTAGTTTCTAAATATATGTCTTTATCATTTCACCATGCTACCATCCTGCTACAACAACCCTAAAGAGGGACCTGGTACCTTGGCACACTTCGGGTGAGCACTCAGCCTGTGCTGAGTGATGTGCCAACGCGACTAGGTGTTATCTGAGAATTCTAGGCTGCACAGTGCTCCATCAAGTTGTCTCATGACCATCATAAGGGGATTCAAAAACTCTTGAACTAACTAAGAAACTATCCATGTTAAGTTTCATCTACACTAGATCCTTTCCTGTCTTAAAATTTGGTGTCCCCAGGTTTCACCCTGAAATTTGGGACTACCCTATTCAAAAAAAAATTGTACTTTTAAAATAATGGGTCGTTTTGTGATTTTATTGCCAGAAAGTTCATGTAATGTGTCAAGATATTCCCAAGGAGCCATATAAGCCATTTTCAACAAATATCCAGATGCCTTAAACTATTTTATTTTGTCGTTGGGGTTTACCTACGGGAAATTTGTATTTAATTATTTTGAGCCCCATTTGAAGGCAATTTGTGCTCTGGTTTAACCCTGTTGTGATCGTACATATCATTATTCCAATATAATGGTAGGGTTTTAACCAGGAATGAATCCAGAGCTTTATTTGTGACTTCTGGCAACGTTTTGTGTTTTTTGTGTTTTCCTCGTTTCATTTTCTGTGAAATTTCTCTGGATCAATTCCTTTTCCCAGTTTGGCCTGATTCTTATCCTAGAGTATCTGGAGATCACCTATGCATGTTGTGCCAGAAGGAATTCGCCATCAGAGGTCTGGTTCTCTTGGAAAAGATGAAGTCGTGCACCAAAAAGCTTCTTCTGGGCTGGCCACATTTTTGGAAAAAGGGGTTTGAAGTGGATCATGGGATTTTTGGAAGCAATAGGCTAGGTGGGAATTTTGTACCTTCCTAGCAGGGTAATTTTTCCCATGGAAGCAACATCACTTAAGTCACAATGGGAAAATTAGAGGCAGCAGGCAGGCGGGAATTTCTTACCTGCCTTGCAGGGTAAAAATTTCCATTGTGAAATAAAAGAAAAATCACTTAAGGCATTGATGAGATTTTATTGCCTGCCTGGCAGGGTAAATAATCTCATTATGAAAGTCAAACAGCTTAAGTGAATCATGGGATTTTCGGAGTTGCCTTGCAGGGTAAATAATCCCATTGCCAATTGACTTTTAAAAATAGAAATTCCTTATTCCAAAAAGTGCGACCCCTTTACGGAAAGAAAGGTAACCTTAAATTAATTAATTTAATTAATTTCTTCTCCAACTTTGACGCCCAGGCTTGTGGAAAAGTCAACAAAGGAAAGTGGACAAAAGGAAGTTGGAAATAGATAGTTCTAAAATTAAATAAATAGTATTTATTTAATGCAGCCCCTTCATATCAAAAAGTGTGCCCCATTTGGGAGAGAGAATAATACTTTTTTAAGTATTAAATGATTTAATTAATTCCTATTTTCAGTGGCTAAGGTTAAAGCATACTGTGAGGCTTGAGTTAACTGGAAGTAGAAGTCTAAAATTAAATAAATTTAATTTATTTAATGGCAGCCATGAGCATGCACAAAATAGGCACCCCATTTGAAGAGTGAAGCTTATTAAATAATTAATTAATTGCCAAGAATAGGAAAGACATTAATTAATTATAGAATTATGAGGATTATATAAGCAGGGGCTGCCATAAGGATGAATTAATTAATTCAAAAGCAGAGAAGTGCAGCCCAGACAAAAAGTGTGCCCCATTTGGAGAGGATTTTTTCTCAGAAGAAGGTGTAATTAATGCTGGAAGCTTCCAATTTTGGCGCACAGGTTGAAGGAGGTTGATTTGTGTCTAGATAATTATTTGCATAAGTGATACAGGTGCTCAAATGAAGTTGGTAAAATTCATGCTTACTTTGCATGCAAATAAAACATCAAATTTTGGGGCAGCAGGCTTGAATTATGCATATTTTTATGATTAAAATCCACTGTTCATGTTCTGGTTGCCATATTTGTCTGAATTAATTACATGGAATTCATTACATGTGCTTTTATAAGAGAAAGGGAGCTTAAATCAATGTCCAATACATTAAACATATCCTCTGAATCTGAAGAATTATCCAGATCTGCACCAGTTTTGAAGAATTCCAACTGCATAAGGAGAAAAAGAATTATTTAGACAAAGATAGACATAGCCATGGCAAAGAGGGATGAAAAAGAGAGCATAAAGGAGTCATGCATCACTTCTAAATTTGTAGACATTGGAGACACGAATCTAGGTCTGGAACCTCTTTTTGAATTGATTGACAGATCCAGAGCAGGAAAGAATTCCCTCATGTGTGTAGTTAAAAGTAGTGGAATTATTCAAGATGCAACATTTCCATACAATACCCAGTTGCCAGATTTTGTTATGGAGTGTGCTAGGTCTTACCATCCATCATCCAGATCAGTCTGAGATGCTATAAGGAAAACAATAATCTGGTTGGATGCACAGTTCATCAATTATTGTTTGAAGATTCTAGGCACGAAAGGTGGTGACTTCTATTAGCATTCAGGATGTCAGCAATAGGTGGGAGAAGCATAGAGTTGAGTGCATGAACATAATGAACAACAGATACATGAAGAAGCCAATATGTCCTTCCAAGTTCCCAAGAACTCTTCCACGGTCCAATCTGGTACAAGAGGTGGATGATATTGCCAAATTGTTATTGTAGGATAAATGGTGAATCAAATGCTCACACCTTCCGCACATGGATGTATGCTTTCATCAGGACCATTGAAATCAACAAAGTGGATTCAATAATCAATTGGTCAAAAATCATTAGTGACAACATTAGTGAGCAACTCCGGAACGTGAAGCATACTTTCAGCTTCAAAATGACTTCCTATTTGGTATACGCAGCAGCCTCACAAGGCATCTTATCCAAGCTGGATAGATGTGGTGTTCTTTCCAAGGACCCCATTTTTGAGTGCTACCCACAGCTTATTGTACTTACGTGTAGAAAATATTTCAAAGTGGTCAACAATGGATTCTTCTACAAATTCATTTGTAGGCTAGATAGGGACCTAAAGGCCAATATGGTGAGCAAGGAAGCGTGGGAAGTTGTGTCCAGAATTGGCAGTCTCTTCATTCAGTTTGTGGATTTCACATACCTTAGGGTCACTAGCTTTTCTGGGGAATCGGTTAAGCTACCCATATATCTGAATGATAGATTGGTCGCCATGGAGCTGAGCAGACAACTTGTGGAGATGCATTACCTTCAGTCAAAACAACACAAGTCTATGGGCTTCTTCCTGATCACTATGGGCCATTATAGTTGTCAGAGCATTCATAGAGCTCGAGGAGTGGAAGCGGAGATGTTCTCTGAGTACGAGCAAGAGTTCTTCCCAGCACGGCTGAACTTTGATCCATTTTGAGTAGCCAGGAAGATGATCTCCCAGGAGTATGCACATGTGCCTTCATTAGAATATTTCTGGATGAAGTGTAAAAGTGAGTACGAGGTTAGAAAGAAATATTTCAGCAGGCTATCAGCATGGCAAGTGTTCGAATTTAGATTAGCATAGATACCTGCGGATCTTAAAGATGATGGGAATGTTTTACTTGACACATACCATGAAATGGGAGGAGATAGAGCTATACTTCAGGAGAACATAGGGGGCTGCCATACAATTGAGGAAAGGTTTGTCGTTGTTCTGGTGAATACTTCAAACTGGTTGCTGACGAAGGGATACTGCCTTGATGAATCAAATCACAGGAAACTTCGGCACAGGAGATTCCCTCAAGAGGAAGCACAGAGGAGAAAGTAGCAGAAGGCCTGAGAAGATGAAAGTGCACAGAAGGTCTCATTTGAAGGAGAAGATCACTTCTATGACTATGATGTTAGTTCTATCTTCTCCAGCATCCAGTACTTCACCAACTGTTGCACCTCAGCAGGACACTACCATTCCCTCGTTGAATCTGGAAACATTCATCTTCTCTCCTCAGCCACTCCGTTCAGCACCTATTCCTGAAGAAATTTTGAAGCTGCAGATGGTAGAGTTTGAAAGAACTTTGTCTTTGGATGATTCAGAGAATGTTAGCCACAATACTGTAGTGGTTTCTAATGGAGAGGAATCAGAGCGGGAGATAGTGGTACACTTGGCAACTTATCATTCTCTGAGAAGTAATTTCTCAGAATGGTTGGCTTTTTAATTGGTTCTAGAGGCTAGAGTGGAAATGAGCTTGGAGGAACATGACTTGCAGCTACTCCTGAGTCTAGGTGGTAAAGACAGAAAACCTAAAGTTGCTAAGGTAACTTCAAGGTTGATCATCGAGGAGTCGAGGCAGAAGTTTTATGAGATGTCAATTCCGAAGGAAGGGAAGAAAGAGGATGAGCTTATAGTAGAAGACATAACAGTAACCAGAGTACCTATAGGTCAAGTCACCACAGAAGGATTGAAGCAGGACATGCAAACATTGATAGATGCTCTATTCCTTAGTCTTGACCAGGAAAAGGTGGAGAAAGTTGAACTTCAAAAGCAGGTATCTCAGTTGTGCGAGATTATTGCCAAGGTTGCTAAATCTTCCACTCAGCCCATTTCAGTGCAGAAGCAAGTGAGTGATCATCTAATGTAGGAAATTGAAGATGCAAGTAACCAAGTGAAAGCTATTGACGAATGGAAAATTCTTATCATTCGTCAAGCTTCTATACAACTCGAAGAGGTGCCAGCCCACCTGAAGGTTATGAAAGATGCAGCAGATCAGCTGAAGCAACTGGTGACAAGCATAGTAGATAGGAACACAGTTGTTGAGAGTAACCTGAGTACTTTGGCTAAAATCAATAAGCTGTTGGGAGAAGTGTTGGTTGTAGAACAGATTGTGCCTAACGGATCAATTGAGAAGTGGAAGCAGCTGAAGTTTGCAGTAGCTTTCTGTTTGGAGATCTGTAGAATTATGCTGCAGAGGATGTAGGCACTTGAGAGTATGACATCATCTTTGTGAGACAATATCATTACTTTCACTCATGAGGAAGTGGTTGGAAATGTTACTTCATACACACGGATCATTCCTAGGAGAGTGCCTAATTCCGTGGAAGGGTCTCTTCTTATGTTCGAGCCAAGCTTGGAAGAGGTAGAAGCATGTATCAGGGTGTTGAATGAAGGATTGCTACAGTTCAGGACAAAAAAGGAAGTTGTGGCTAAGAAATATGGGAATATGTTGAATTACATGTTCGACAAGTATTTTTAGTGTCAGAACAAAAAGAATACATAGATGTTACAGCTAGTGTGTCTTTCTCCTTCTACTTTTTCTTCTTTTATTTTCCACGTTCCCGGATGAAATTGTAAAAATTTAAAACTATTGGTTTTGAAACCATTACTTTAAGTTATGTGGAAAAATTCTATTATTTAAGTGACAGTTGTGTCACTTAAAGAGGAATTAGAGGAGGAGGATTTCTAGATGTTATCTTTACCTTCTTGTTTATGTTTCAGTTCAGTTGAGTTTCCCATTTGTACTTTCCCTTCTACATTCTATAAGTAGAAGAAGAACCTTCAGGTTAAGGGTCATAATTTGTAAGCAACATTCTTGTGTTCCAGAATTTGTGTTGAAACCCTTGATAGCCACTTGAAGAAAAGGAATATAAAGGAGCAGGTTTCTAGAGAACTATGTGTCACAGTGTATTTTGTTTCTAGATTTCTATCTTAGATCTAATAAAATTTGTGTTATTTTAGATCTAGATCTGGAGTTTCCTTTGCTTATAATTTTGTGTGTTGATATCTATTGGTTTCTTCTATGTGCATGCAATCAACTCTGTTATCTATTGATTGGGTTGCACATCTTCCCTATTTCTTCCCTATGTTTTATTATTTCCTTCTTCTATAAATATTTCCTTTCTTAAACAGTTGCTTACTTGCTGCAAAGCTATACAGCTATGGTTCATGAGCTGAATATTTAAAGTAAAACCCTCATATAGATACTAGCATATTTTTATTGAAAAATCTGACATGGGAGCCTCACCGGTAAATGAGGGAGATTTATCTCATGACTGCCTAGGTTTTCAGATATGCAGAAAATCTAGCCAACAAAATTGTGGGCTTCTTAATAATATTACCATCGTCATCGTCAATCAAAAGATATATATTAAAAAAAAGGAATTTAGTCATTGAGCTAAAATAATGATGAACATGAAATGGCTCAAGAGTGTTCTTGGTAAAGGCTACCATTATGGAAGTTTGTGGGTCCCATGAGGACTAGTCCCCAGTAAATGTATGGATTGTTCATCAAATGTATGAAGGCATGGAGACTTTCTAGGTGTGAAATGCTTTTGAGACCAAAATGTAGTTCCACATGGAATTTCCCTTCTCACGCCTATTAAAAACAAAATAGTCATGCCTTTCACCTAATCCTCTATTTTCTGCTAAGTACAACTGGGAGTTATGGACTTAGTCTAAGGAAGCTATATTTTAAAACTCGTACAATCTCTCTTGAAACACACCTGTCAACATCTGAGTAATGTTGGACATTTGGCCTGAGATAATACGTAAATATTATATGCAATGGTAGAATATCGTATTAAGCCCTAACATGGGTGCCTGGACGATTACCAGAAATGGCATTCCTATCATGATTTGGTCAATAAACTATGTCCTACATAACTTCAAGTGTATTCAGGTGCTCAAGCGCTCCTGATAATTTCACAGCTTTTTTGTTGAAAATCATTTGGCTTTGGAACGGGTAAAGGGACGCTTCACCAATGCATAACGGAAAGCTGATTTTCTCTCATCCATGTGCCCTAAACCTTTGCTGCATCACATTTTTGGAATAGGTATGGACATCCATCAATTGCATAAAGCATATGCAAATGATGTGAGAAGAAACTTATAAAACCCTAAGTCAAGGGTGTATGTGATAAATAAACTGTCTAAGTCTATGTGCCTTTGATCTTATAGATGACACAAGCAATTATTAGATACCCAACTATATGCAACCCTAAGTGCAAGAGTGGGATCTCAAATTTAGCTGATTTGTAGTTATCCTTGGAACTCTATAATGGATTTAGAAACACGTCTGATGAACAGGAAGGGCATACTGTCGAAATTCAGCTTGCAACTTCTAGAAAAGAAAATCAGATGAGCCTGTCATCTGGGAATACAGGCGTATAGGATTCTCCAGAGACCTTCATGTTGGGCATTCTGTAACCTATGCAGGATGATCACATAACCTGGTTTTTCTGGTGTCGCAATGGTGGCAATCCCCACTGCTTGTTGGAATGTGCATTATGATCGCATATGATCTTGCCTGTAACCTTCAAAGAGATGATAACTTCCAAAATGAAATAACATCAAATCCCAAAAAGACCCATGATGCAACTATGGGGAGTGGGATCTGACCCCGACGGTAAATGGCTGAGTGAACTTATGTCCGAGTGTTGGCACTGAGACTGTCAGACTCCATGGTAGTGTTCATAGTTTAGGTGGATAGATTGTGCCCATAGGAAGACAACGTCAAGTGCACTTGAGTATCATTGACGTATAGCTAGATGTAACAATGTAAATACATGTGTTACATGGAAAAATGGCCCCCATGTCCCAATCCTATGTATGTATACAAAATGCAGTATGCTATGTACCCTTGAATGAAAGCTAGGTGACCATGCCTTTGATGCTCTTATGATGATTTGGATGCATACATTGAGGTTTATGATAATAGATGTTTAATATTCCTCAGTGTCCAATGTTATTCTTCTAGGTGAATTCAATGCATGTATATGGACTAACCAGACACTATGCATGAACTTTCACAAGTGACAATTGGAAGGCTGACCTTCTAAGATTCGAATATTGAAGATGTTCAATTTAGAAAAAGAACCCAAAAGAAGTGGTAAGATTACTCTAGGGTAAGGGGTTCCAAGAGGGGACGGGGTGTCTGATTGCTTCACATCCTGGCTGGGATTCCTTATTTTCCTTATTATGGTAAAGCATGCACATTGGGCAAGTAGGGTGTAATAAGACTAGAAAGAAGACATGATATAGTGGAGTAAGGACTCGTAAATAGACTGTCACATTACTAGAAGGATTCTCGCTTATGTTCCAATCATATGAATGCGAATATGCTTCTTAGACTAGAAATGTCCCTATGTGCGTGATCTTGTGTCCTACAACGCTCCACCTCTCTCCTGAAATTTCACGCAACTTGGATGTTACCACACCATGGGGGCTTTGGAACAAGGTCAGGGATGCCCACCAATGAGTACACAGTAGAGCTGATGTTTTTTTCTCCCCAACCTAATGAGGTGCAATACTACTCCAACTTGTGTCAAAAATAGAGCTTTGGAATAGGGTATGGATACCCATCCATCAGCATAAAGCATAGGATCAATGGTATTGATCTTATAAAAGAAACGTGCCTTAGTTGCATATTACATGTAGAGGCATATAGACAATATATGTGAATACTTCCCTCCACCAAATCCCTGATGACAAGGCATTGGAAAAATGTGCTTTCCTCTTAAGGAAAACTATTTCCCTACGTTCACATGGTTACCGTTCATTGCACCCGAGTTGAATGGGTTTGATATGCAAGTTCTCTTTAGAAATCTTTCAAACAAATTCTATTGCCAGGAGTCTCAAATTCTACCACCATTGCTAATGTCCTCTGATTGTACAATTAGGAGGACTATTAAGAAGTTATCTACCAACAAAGCATAAAATTAGGAGGCCTTTAGGTTGATTTCCTCAAATATGTTGTTCCCATTTTTCACTTGCCTCAACAGTGGTAACACTTTTTGATGCCAAGTCCTGCTATTGCTAGAGGATATTTATTTTTCTCCTTGTCCTTGTACATTATATCCCATTCTTGGAATCCCATGGAAACTCTAAACCCTAGATGCATGACCATTATGATTAGACATATTTGCTCCAACTTTGCATAGATCTCTTGTGTTAGACATGTGACTTTTAGAGCTTTTGCACAGTTATAATCATGTATAGTTCTAGTGGCGTTCAATGACTTCAACTCTCTTGGGAAAACCAAGTACTATAGACCACATCTTTACACCTTCTTCAAGATATCATTTGAGGAGGCATCCCGTACTATGCATTGTACTGATAAGAACCTTGCATATACAAAATGAATAATTTGCAGAAGTTAATAAAACATAAGAGATATGGGAGGGCCAATCATTCCCTAATATCAATATATGCCAAATAATACCCTTAAGGTATGGCAACACCATACAATGCTCCTTAAGGAAGCTAGAAACTCCACAATCTCCCAATATGGGAATCCACTTCGAGGGGGACACCTCCACTATACCTCTACCAAGTAGAAGACTCAACTCATACATCCATGACCCCCTCATAATGATACTCACATCCTTTAGGAATAGGTTATGGGGGTAACACCTAATCTCCTATGTAGGCAGACCCATTGCCCAACCCATTACCTATTATTAATTCCTATGTGACCTCATATATTTTAAACTATACTAAGGTGGGATGTGTTCCATATGTCAGCATCTCCATCAACCCATATATAATATTATATCGACCTTGCTATAGCATTATGACCGTCTTTCGTAGACAGCATGTTGGCATCTCCATTCAACCCATGGGTACATTATATTCCTCATATCCCAAGGTACATAGCATTGCCTCCCTCTTTGACATAGTCACTTTCCTCAAATATAAGAAGTAAATATAATGAGTGTGCTTTAATTATACACACTTGTTGCCATGCTCGATCATCCTAAATCACCCATATGAAATCCTAGTGGGTCTATAGTGTAACATCCAAACATGATTCCACATTCACATTGTGCTCATCTGAATGTTTTTATTACAAATCTTGGTCCATATGTGTTCCTCTTTGTGCATCCATGCATATGCATAATTATTATTCATGTGATTAGAACATGAGCTTCGTAATTATTGTTCCTTTGATTCCAATGTATAGCAAAATTATTACTCCTCTAATTCCTATCCATGTGAATAAATCCATTTAGAACTCTTGAATCGAACTTTGATGTGGCAACATGTCACCATGATTTATAAAACTTCATTGATGTGGGTGATCTATATGGTAACCTTAGTATGCTTTGAACCTAGTTATCAATCTTTTCCTAGTTTATGCTTTTCCTCTTCCAACTTGTTTGTTATTTCTTTTTTCTCTTGAGTTAGAAACTATTTTTTACTTTAGATCATGTTCTTCATCCTCTCCTCTAGATGTGATCCTTGATTCAATCTTCTCCACCATTTCAAGATTCATAGGTCACGATCCAATTTTACATTACTTTTTTCCTTGCTAAGTGTGATATCTTGCAGGATGAATTTTATTTCTCTTGTTTTAATTTCACGTAATTTATGCGGTTGCACATTAATATGAGTTGAACCCAAGTGTCTCTAACCAAGGATATGGGAACTAATATCCATACCATTTTATCTTGTGGACATAAAAATATGAATGTAAAACACTATTTAAATTAGAAAGTTTTAAATCTTCATCTTAACTGGAAAACTATTCTGGTGACCATGTATTTGAGATTCCTTGATATGAAATTTGTTTACACATGAGATATTTTGAGCTACATTCTATATTTTGAATGATGCATGTGGTAGAATGACCATATATAGCTTAGGGTTTATGGCAACAATACCTTTTTTGTATTTGGAATTTAGTAAATTAAAATCTCCCATGATCTTGAATCCACTTCAATGTGGGACTTATCCAATATTACCTTACCATAGTATTTTATGAAGACTCAACTCATACATCCAGAAAATCTTGATATGTTTGGATACTGGATCCTGTATATAGACATACAATACTCTTAATGGATTTTGGGTAACTACCTAATTTTAGTGTAAGTAGTTACCCAAGATTGAAATGTCCTACTCTTGGTCTTAGGTTTCATATATTATGAAACATATAACTATTCAGCATATGACCACATGACGGCATCTCCCTCAAACTCTTACATTATAATATCATATCCCAAGTGTACATAGGGTTAACACGTATAACTAAATCATTAATGAGATTAGCACATTTCATGGTTGTGTCATAATCCCACCATAACTAATGTATGGTGTAAATAGATTTAGTAGATTTGTGCCCATAAAAGGGACCATTTTCCAACCCTATTACGAAGATCCTTTTGTTTTCTAAACAATGCAATGACATGGCGTAGCCACCCATTAAAGGGATCTCGAACCCCAATAACAACTAGATCACTACTCTGATACCACTTGATAAGAAATTTGCATATATTAAATGAATAAATCTGTAGAAGATAACACAACACACATATATATGGTGGGCCAATATGCCCAAATAATACATGGCAGAATAATACCCTTAAGGTAGGGCAACACCATACAATGCTCTTTAAGGAAGGAGTAACTCCATTAATCTCCCAAGATGGGAATCCACTTCGAGGGGGACACCTCCAATATACCAAGCTACCAAGTATGAAGACTCAAATCATACATCCATTAGGACATCTCATAATGATACTCACTTCCTTTAGAATAGGATTCCATAACACTATATCTCTAATGTCTGGCCTTTTCCTATTTCATTCAACTATAATTAATTCTATGTGAGCCCATGATAATTAACTAATGTTCTGCTGGATACCTGCCACATGTCGGCATTTATCCATCAACCCATATACATTATAGTTATCATATCCCATGTGGAGTCATAAGCATAAACTAAGGGGATGTGTGCCACATGTGCCTTGATATCTCCATTTTGGGCAACCTCATATACATTATATTATCATATCCCAAGGTACATAGCACTAAAAGAGAGATTATTTCTTGTAGATTTTGAGGCATTTTACCTACACAAAATTTCATAGGTAGAGGTCACATTTAGGTATGCTCTTTTGTCACCTAATCCTTGTGATATTTTAGTTCTCCATTTTCTATGTTGCCTTTATAATCAAGCTCTTTTTGGGTATCTCAAACATTGGTTATTTTATTTAGGTGTGTATCAAATACAAATGAGAGAGCTTCTTTCTTGTAGATTTTGAGGCATTTTCCCTCCACATTACCCTTCATAGGTAAAGGTAATATTCAAGTATTCTCTTTTTTTACCTCATACTTGTGATCTATTATTGTTTCTCAATTTCCTCAGTTTCTGTGATTCTTTCTTCACTCGTGCTTTCCTCACTTCCTATGTTTCTTATTTCTTCACCAACTATATTTTCTTCTACCTCAACGCTCTCTCATTTATCAATGGTTTTATCTTCATCATTTGAGGTATTTCTTTCTAAATATAATATTGATGTCTTTCTCTAGTGTGCCCTTTGAATCTGATATATCTACTACAATATTTTCCATATTTGGCCCTTTTTTGGCATCTCTTCAATTCCTCAAGATTCTTCCTCATCAAGTTAATTCACCCATTAGGCCCCTCAAATTATTCTCATTCATTTATTTTGGTTCATGGACATCCCCTATTAGGTTTATTAGATGAACTTTATTCACAAGGATTTCCATGGATTAAATTTTCCCTAAGAAATCTCATGGCGCATATAGTTGACGGGATGCTCGTAGATCTAGCTGTAGAGGTGAATTATCCAGTGCTTTATTTTTAGGGGATCTTTATGGAATTTTTTTTTGAGGGGGAGCTTTTGGAGCTTTCTTATAAGGGGGCATTCTTAGTACATGTTATTGAGGGGAAGCCTTTTCCTTTACCTAGGTTCATCTATATTTTTTTGAAGTGAGATCATGTACTCTGAGTCTTTAGGTCTAGCTAGCACATTCTCCTTTTGGTAGAGTGTTCAAAATTTTGTTTCCATTGCACCTCTTCTAATATTTGTTGATTCCTTCCCTTCATGTTCCTTTTTAACAACATGGTATCATCAAATTCCATATCTTTTACTTATCAAGCAAAGGGCATAATCCTCTCTCTATAAGGTCTACTTTGACCTTGTCTCCTTGTGTAAATATTCCTTTAATGCCTCATTTTCAAGCCTTAGTGCATAATATACATTAATTTATCATTTAATCCGGAAATGTGTACCATATCTCACATCCATATAAAAACTACGGGGTAGTGTGTGTTCTCACCCATGTTTCCACTTCCTAGTTCTTTAGCTCCATTCAACCGATATATATTAATTCCTATCATTATCCCAACGGTCACATAGCACTTACATTAGTATCTTTGTTTGTTGTAGACTTCTGAAAGGCCTTTGACTCAGTTCAAAGTCATCTGATTTCTAAAAGTTGTGTTATGTTGGCATTTCAAATTTTCTCATCATTTCCATTTGGAAGCTCTATGAATATTTTCTCGGAAATATTCTACATCTCGTGATTTGTCTAGAATTACGAAGAGTACCATGAGGGTAAAGTAAGGATGCCCTCTCTCATCGACCCTTTTTAGTATTTATATTGATGAGATAGAAAAAATTTCATTGGAAACATACCCATGTAGATGATGGTTACATTTTACATGATGTTGTGATAGAAATATTTCTTATTATCGATGTCATCTTCCTCCCATTATACAATTGATTTATGGAGACAACTTGATGTCTCTACACAATCCTATAAGTTTCGTTACTTGGTGGTCAACCTTAGTAAAACTAAGGTCGTGATATTCAACACCTCCAAACACTCTCTTCCAATTCATCTATAAAGGGAAACCTTTGGAAATTATATTGACCTACACTTACATGGGAGTCCATTCTTCATGACCATCTTTTAGAGTGAAGACTACCTCTTAGTCATGTATTTGCAAGGGATATGTCTCCTTTTCTGTCTTGGAGAGCCCATGTTTTCATATCAACTTGTAGGATACTCCTTCAAAGGTGGGCCTCTTTCATACAGACATCAAGCCTACAATTTTGAATGGGTTCAATGTCTGGGGACCTAGTAAGGGTTTTGTTGGTTGGGATTATATTGAGGGTCCAAACTCTCATGATTCAATGTATGCTCCATTACAAATGGATTATTTCTTGATGCATCATCCAAGGTGAGTTTGTCACCTAACCTCTATGCCTTAATACTATCATCAAGCTTACTTTCTACATCATTGGGCCCTAATGGACGTCAACATTGTTGTTATTCTAAGACTAGTCTGCTCCTCCAATCTATGAGCATTCCTATTGATAGGTTACCTTCTTTCAAGTACTCTTTGGATGCCCTTGTCGACATCTTCCCTTAAAGGAGGTTGTCATTATAATTTTTAAAGAGGATATCTATAGGAAATACATCCATGTCACCTGGACATCACCTCCTCAACCACGCAACCCCAAAATTTCCTTTTACGTTGAGCATTTCTTGCAGGTGGTGGATGGTGTCATTTTTCACCTTGACTATCTTCAACACCATTGGTCTCATGGCTTGAGGTTTCCCCTCGTCTAGTTGAGGGTGTGCTTGCACCAGCTAAGGGTCGAGAGTGATCATATTCCACGTGGGGACAGGATTTGTTGCCTTTGTTCCCTCCAAGAGGTGGTGACCGATGAGAACTTCATTTTTAGATGCTCTATTTATTATGACATATGAGGGAGATAACATTGTCTCTATAGACACCCATGCAAATTTCCATCCACTTTCTTTCGATACCCATACTAATGATGAATGACCTCTTTTTCTTTAGGAGGTCATCGGTCATCACCCTTCATCACAAGTCCCTACAAGGAGCCCCTAGAGCCCCTAGGCTAATCACCTCTTTCTTTCAGTCCTTCGCGGAGGTTGTCGGTATTAAGAGCCCTTTTGATACTATTTCTTCACACATTGAAGGGGGTAGGTCAGTGAGGTTGCACTCATCTTGGCACAACACCGCTGCTAAGGTGCCCCAACACACTAGCTCTCAGTGATTGCCCCTGCTTAGTAGCATGCATCTACTCCTCAACGTCATGGATTTGCTCCTTTGCAACTGCTTCCTTGGCCGCGAGGACAAGCACACATTACGAGTTTCTTCACTACCTCGGGAGTTTCTTCAACCTTGTATGTTAAGAGGAATTTTAAGGGGAGTTCTTTGCTTCCTCCTAGGATTACCCAACTTGGCCCCCTTAGCCCTAGACACTCCGCAATTAGCATTTTCAAATCCTATATTGGCCCTTTCATAGTGATAGATGATGCAATTGATTCTTCTATCCTAGACACGGTCAGCAATGTTTGATGAGGCTCCCATCCAATCTCTCCAACTTTTACCGGCCCGTGCTCTTTCTGGGGTTCTTGTTTTTGCTCCCCCCACACGGCTATTTATATTGGTACCTTAATCACATGGGTTAGGGCTTTCGTTTACTTTCAGTTCTTTTGTTCTTCTTTTGTTTAGTTAGTCATTGTTCCTAGCGTCCTTTTACCATAGCACAATCTGATGTAATTGGTTGTATTATGGAATCTCATTGACTTACTTTTGGTAAATTAATATAATGTCTTTCATTCTAACTTACTGATCCATTTTCAACCATAGATTCCCTTTATGGGAGTCTTTTAGTCCTACAAAAGCTCAATTTTGAAGTAGACCACAACAAGAGAAGGCATTGTTGACAATAGTGAAGGTAAGTCTGAGACAAGTGATACGATAGAGATTCCAGATTGGACCCAAAAAAGAAGTAGATGACGCCCATTCTTTTTTTTCTGGTAAGAGCCTTTCTCTGTCCATTTTGTTTTGTTTTCTACCCTTCTCTTCCCACAAATCCTCCTAAAATTTGTGTCGTACACCATAAAATAGGTGTTGGATTTCAAATTTGATTTCTCTGGATAAGGCTTAACTTTTCCAGAACACCTCCTTATTTGTTTCTATTTGTCATTGGGCACATCTTTGGCATCTTCATTTAGAAAATAGTTTGCCTTGAACGAAACTCCATATTTCTGTTTGAACGAAAATCTGTTTGATTTCCTTCCCTTGGACAGTTTTGAACGGGCTCTGTCTACATATCGTGGTTTACCAGTGACGCCCAAGGCCATCCTTGGCATATTCTGTAAAGTGCTTGGGCTCTATAATTTTAAGTCATTGCAGACTTGTTAGATGACTTTAATTTTTTTCTTAACCATGGACTCTGAAACCAGTGGAACAACAGTCTGTTGATATGGAGACCCAATCAGCTATTGAGGCAACAATATTTCCAGCTAAGAAAGTCAATGTTGATGAAGCTGAAATTGACAAGGAGAGTAAAAGTGGGTCTTCAACAAAAGACCTCCAATTCATTGCTCGAACCTCTCTTTAAGAAGCTGACAATCAAAATGCAGCGATTAAGGTGTTTTAAGTTATTGGGATACATGGGATCTCAAGACCAGACCTAAGCGTATGGCCCTTTGCCGATTGACAGCAGCAGAAAATGGCCCACCAGAAAAAGAAATTTAACTTCAAGCAACTGACCAGTAATATCTGTTCATTGCTCAAACCTTTCTTTAAGAAGCTGACAATCAAAATACAGCGATTAAGGTGTTTTAAGTTATTCGGATACATGGGATCTCAAGACCAGACCTAGGGGTATGGCCCTTTGCCGATTGACAGCAGCAGAAAATGGCCCACCAGAAAAAGAAATTTAACTTCAAGCAACTGACCAGTAATATCTGCGGAAGCTTCGCCATGCATCCGTAAAGTTGAAAAAGCTACAAATAAAAAAATAGTAAAGTTTAAGGGTACCTTAATGATTTTCTTAGTGCGCTTCACAAACACCATCAAAAGTGGTCATTATGACCCTTTACCTAGATTCCTAAGATAGGATACTGTAACCGTTGTGTGCTCACAAACATATGGTTAAGAGATGTTAATGAGGCTCCAATGCAATAAAGTTGCAGGCAAAATGTGTGACTTCCGATCACACAAGCTCCTTTCCATTGGTGTGCTCTCTCATCAAGTCTAGCATCCAAGAGTGATTGTAAATGAACTTGGTGATATTTCTTGCCTCTTTAACCACATTTATCATCCATGAGACTTTTCTATGTCCTTGAGTATGAGATCAATGCAATGGGTTGCACAAGAGGTCCAAACATTTACAGGGAGCCCCTCCTCAATAAATCTCCTTATGGCTACATATGTTGTCATATTGTTTGTTACAGCTTGGACAACATTCTGCACACCCACTTTTATCACCACCTCATCCAATATATCACACAAAGTGTTGGCATTTTTTAGTTTGTGGGAGGCATCAATTGACTACAAAAGACCAGTTTCCTACTTGAAACCACTAGAAATCTCATCAATGTTTAATTGATCCGCCCACCCATGAGAAAAAATGATGTAGCTATTTTTTTAATATTTTTTTTGCTCTTCTACACTAACTAATGTATGTTTAACATCATCCTCCAACATTGGGCCACTCAAATCATGAGTAGGATCCTCAAACCCCTTCTCGACAATGATGAATGTAGTGACCATATTCTCCCAGTATAGACTTTTTTCCACATTGAAAGGAATGTTGTTGTAGTATTTGGTTTCAAGTTGTACCTTTAGGAGAAGGTTGTGACCCATGACTACTTCGAGGAACTAAAAAAGTAGTTGAAATATCTTCAAGCAAGAGGCTCATCCCTGTCCCTGACCCCTTGAAGTTGAGGCAATAAAAGAGGCCTTAATGACATAATTATCTCTCTTCCCTCTTATTTGTTACAACTGCATGAACTTCTCTTTTTTTCCTTTTTTCCTCCACATAAGCCACAAGGAAAGTAGTCATCTCTCTTTAAGCCATAGGTGGTGCTTGTGTACATTGTACCACATCATTCCCTGGTAGTTGTATGACATGGTATTTAGGGTAATAAACATCATTGCTCTTCATCTTGCAATAGTTGTATATAACACAATTTCCATATATCATCGGCTAAGTCACAAGGTTCGAGTTCGTGTTTATGTTTGACGAGGATAAAGTTTGATTCAAGTTTGCCAAGGACTAAAATTTGGAAAAAAAACATCTTTAAGTTCGAACAATTTTTTTCTATCATTTTTAGTTTTTGAAAAAAAAATCATAAATATGTCAGAGGGATAGAGTTGAGAGAGCTTTTTGTTTGCTATTTTTTAGTCAATATATGTTTATATACACACATTTGTAAAATAATACAAAATTGTGTCAAATTTTTCCCATGCAAAAATAATGGAAAAATTTTGAGTTCATGTTCGACGAGAATAAAGTTTGGTAAAATTCATGTTTTTTTATAAAATTTGGAGAACCTTGTGATAAACTGTCAATTCACAATACTTCCTAGAGGGGTCATTGGACTTGGTTGAGGATGGGCAACTAGATCAGATGCTCATATCATTCTTAAACAATATTAAACCCTATTGTGTGTGTGTGTGTTTAAATATGATGCTAATTGCTAATTAAAGGAAGAAGCAGATATCATGATTAATAATACATACTAGAAAGATTATGAAAAATATAACAAATACTAGTAGGCTGTCCATTGTAGGCTACGATTGTGTTTTAACTTTTCCTTGAGGCTTGAAAATTGAGTATGTATTAAAAAGTTGTAGGAATTAGTATGTATTCCTTGAGGCAAACTTGAAGTAACAATGAAAACCACAAGTATTAAATCTGGTCTATTGTTTTAAACTTGTATGCAAACTAGATTCAAAAGTCGCAAAACCCTAAGCTTGCATTATATTCATGAATGGCTAGGGAAACACATAAAAACATGGAGAAAATATGCATAAAAACATGGAGAAAATATAGCTTGTTATTCATAAAAAGGAGAGTTGCGGCAATAAAGTAGTGATTTTTGCCGAGTAATGAAAGAATTTACACAACAAAAAATCAACTATTAATTTTCAAAAAAATTCTCACAATTTTTCAGTCAATAACTCATTTAACCATCAACAAATGATTTCTCTACAATTAATGGCAATTTTTGAAACTATGACCAGCATAATAGACAACTACAACTATGACCAGCATAATAGCATAATAGACAGTTTTCTGACTGTTGTTGCTGCTTTGTAGTATAGGACAGTAATGAGTAATGGAGTATATTGGAAGGTGCCTCCTAGGGGAAGGTTCTCCCTTCAAAATGTGCTCACGTCACGGATTTATATTGATTCTTAGTTGTCTCCGTTTGAAATCTTTTTAGTTGCATTGAATTGAATCGAAATATTTTAATTACGTCCACGAGACCAACAGGTCTATGGGACAATATAATTGCATTAATCCATATGATGTTTGGGATGGTCAATTGTGGATTACATATTGAATCCCATTCACCTTGTTTAGATTTGCTACAACCTTTGACTTGAGCCAAATTGGAATGTATTCCTATCAGTGGTGCAAGAAACTCCTAGTGTTTTTCTGGTTCTTAAAACATGTATGAAGCCTGGCTTCTTTTTATCTGTAGAAGATTCACTCCCACACTACAACTTTGGTGGGAACTTCTCTACCTCAATCTTGGATATTTCCCGCCTCTTACCATTTTCATATGTACTCATTTGAACTCTATTTATCTAAATAGAGTCCGCCAATATGGCTTTATCACAAGCTCGATCTCAATGACTAGCACATTGAACCCAAGATATGCAGGTATTGACAGTGTAAAGGAAAAGTGATATTTACAGTAATTGGAAAGTGATATTTGTTAATGGAAAAAAATCTTCTTGTTGTTTTTCAAGGGGGTCTCCAAAGTCAATTTTGTATCTCGCTTGGCAATGACCTTAAAAATAATCATTACTTTTACCTTTTATTATGTTCTAATTAGAATTGTCTAATTTTAAGGGAAAATATGGTGTTATAGTTGTGTTTTACTAGGATTAGGGGGTCTTGCTTATTAAATGTCACTATGTCATGGATTTCTATTGGTTTTAAGCAATCTATATATGAAATCCTCACCGGAGCCTTACGTTGATACTTAGCTATCTTCATATGAAGTCCTTCTCACAACCTAATATTGATTCTTAGCAATCCTTGTAACCATCCTTCCTCACTTTGCAGCCATACATTTTTTTCTTTGCAATCTTGTAACTACAATCTTCCCAACTACATGATTTTCGTCTTTTCCCTCTAAGAATGTGCTGGGTTATCATTGTGAACTTAAACATTATTATTACTATGATTTATTTGTGAGCGGAGATAGCTCTTGTAATTTCGCCTCACATTCGACAATTGTCATCATTGCCCATTTTATTTTATCAAGATTAGTAATTTCTCTTTGTAGCCAGTTTTAGTTTAGAGCCATGTCGATTTCAGATCGTTCATCAGTATTACCATTAATATTGTTGGACACTGTGAGTGATTGTTGTTTTAAAATCCTCGTAATTCCACAATTTAATTCTTATCATCAATTTATATTCATCTGTAACAAAATTTGGTTTGTAAGTTGTCTTAGTTTTGAATCCGATGTATCATTGTCAATAAATTAGTGAGGCCTATTATTTTATTGGGGGAGATCCAGTCCCCCTGATTTGCATGTTGAATTGGGATATTGTTGCAATAAATAGGGTGGATAGACTTCTCAATATTAGGATAACAATAAAGTGCTCAGTGATCACAACCATAGCATTTCAAAACAAGTTGATGACCATGTGGTTGCCCCAGACTTGTAGCTAGGTTAAATTTGTCACACACATATGCATACCTAACAAGTTTCAGGTGCGCTAGTAAATAATCAATTTTTATTTTATTTGATGGCTCTCATGTTGAAGCATTACAATTACGTTGAAGGCATACTCCAGAATAATACTAAAGGGGAGGGAAACTGTTTGGTTGTGACACCAGTCGTGTTGGGCATATTTCTGCATCTAATATGTGTATCCAAGCCAAAGTCATAACCCCCTACCTCAAAATATAGGCTCCATAAGGCCTCGGCCTTAACCTTCCCAAATTGTCAAATGCTTAACCAGCGACATACAGTTGGATGCATCACCCCTCTGCTCCACTAACACTGATTTTTCCCCCTTCCCTCGCCTTCTTCGCATTGTTTTCTCCACATCGGGCCACATTCTTCTCCAATACAACCATGCAACATAAATGCATGAAAACAATAAAACATCCCATCCCAAAAGACGAATCTTGTAATAATTTCCTTGTTGACCTCCTTTATAGGTTCCATCTTAAAACTACCCGCTATATAGAACCTTAGTCTGCTATTTAAAATCCTTCTACGAGCGGGAAACTCGACAATTTACCTTGGAACCTTTATATTGCACGCCATCCTCCAAAACTCATAATGAAATTTGATCTGACAATCTGTAGCTTCTTTGTCTTTTATAATGGCACAAATTTGAAGTTTCTCGCAAAACTATAATTCTAGGGACTATAGGTTGATAGCTCGTGTCATATCAGCTTAAATTTATGATGAAATTAAACATAACACAATTGTGTAATTTCACCTCTTTGAGCGAAATTCAGCCTAATAGGTTATTCCTTTTTTAGTTTTTTCTCCTCGAAGTTTTTTAGTAAAGCCCTAATTTCAAATACTCCACTACAACATAAATTGGTCTCATAAAATCTTTACTGAACATGACCTTAAAGAGACTATCGGTGAGCTTCAAGGATTACCTTCATAAGCTACTTGGATGAAGGATAATTAGGTGAGATCCACTGCTCATCTAACCTCACTCAAGACCAACTAACGATAGCTCTCTTAGGATCGATGCTTCCTTGAATGGACAAACTTGTTGGATTGGGAACAACTTCTCACTTTTGACATAACTGACAGATATATTAGGTTGAACAAGCCTTGAAACCGTCATTACATGGTTCAATGGTTTGAAGGAGATCATCTAGAGCCACAACACAGAAAAAACAAGTGTAAACATCTCTAAACAAAACCTAAAATCTGACACTCGATATAGTAGGAAAAAAATTTTATAACAGCATCATGACATTCCTCTACATTTACAAATCAGATTACTAGCTACAGCTAGTTAATGCAGCAAGTCAAATTAAACCAGCAATTAGTAGACATTCCTCTGCATAATTTAATCAAGTAACTAGCTAAAGCTAGTTTATGCTGCATGTCTAACTTATTTAATCCATCCTATAACATAGTGATAAACCTTGTGTAGATGTACGGGTTAAATATCCTTGGTCTCCACGATCACCCTTTAACATTCAATGAATGTTCATAAATAGACTTGTTGGTTTTACCATATTGTGGTAGTGAGATCTTTTGACTGATCCTCTAGTGTCTACCTAGGGTCACATAATAACCCCATCCTGTATCCTACACTTCGGGATTGAGGAATCACAGTGATTAGACAATGTACCCAACAAGCGCATTACTTTGGAAAAAATTTCTTAGTTGTACTATATACGCTTAGTGTAGACGAGTGCACAATAGGTCTAACTTGTCTTCCCATCCCCTCACTATTGTCTCATCACAATTATCTGGATTCATTAAGCTTAGGTAGTTGAACCTATTTAAACTCATTTAGTTCATAACAAGTTCATTTACGCAAGCTCGAGGAACCCCCAATGCCCGTTATTGGTTACCTACGGGAGGCCTATCCACTGCTTAATACGTTCTGTATTAGGAAGCCGATGGGCTACTCGTAGGCAGCCTACATCATGCATTGATAGATCAGTTCCTGCTATGTTCATAACACTCAAGATTAATTCACTACTTATTGGATATTAGTATAAGCATTTAGTTACCTTCGTTTGGAGGTTAGGGACACAAAGTATTTATTACCTCGCTGCCCCCTTCATACATTCTAAACATTTTAATGGAAAAAATGTGTTAAAACCTTATTCAAGGTTCCCATTAGGTCCACAATCCTAACTAGCCGACAAAGCATGTCTTTTTTTATACCCCTATTCAAGGAATTATTTACATTATTGGGACATCACCTACGTCTTCAACTTATTCAAAGCTAGGTAGTACCTGTTTATGGAATACTTCTTTTGCAATGTGAGGTATGATGACCTCTTGGATATGATCTTACATCTTATAAGTAATAACTAGCTTTAGGTTAATTTTATAACATTACTACTTTAAGTTCTTTCTTCCATGTTCATAATGTTTGTCCTTAAAGATTAATCCCATAATCAGCTAAGGTAGATTTTTAACCTATCATGAATAATAGTAATAATGAATTTAGACTCCCTTAAGTCTTGATTAGATTAAAACACTTCTTTACCTAGAGCTCATTTTTCCCTTGCTTGGTTAGACCTTAATTAACTTAGATTGTAGTCCCAATTGAGCTTGATGTTTAGGAATGCACTAGCCATTTTATTCCTCGCCTAGATTACTATCAAGTTTAAATCTCATAATGAAATTAAGGATTTACTAAGCCATTAATCATATTCCGGTTTCCATCTTATAGAGATAAAGCCATTATCTTACAAGTTACCTTTTTTTAATTCCACTTTTATACACATTTCAGAACCATACTTTTCCCATATTCAACTTGACAAGGAGTTAGATTGATATAAAACATTTAGCATAATTTAGTAACTTAGCCCATTCCAATTTCATTCGTGATGAAGTAAATTATGAGGAACCTTAGATTTGTTAAGGAGGCATGACTAATATTTTAGGATTTTCCCTTCAATTTTTAGTTTCTTTAATCACTTACCATTCTTTCCATTTACCCATACATAATCCTTACATTCATGGGAAGCTTACTAGATAAGAGATACATTTTTAGTTTCATAACTGTAATTATTTGAAACACTAGATAAATTATTGTAAGATTCCCTATCTTATCAAATTAATTGTTTTGTTTTCCAACCCACAACACAATCATTATTTATACATACACAAAACTGCCATATTATTTATACACAATCCAATCCTATATTCCATTAATATATATATATGACAAATAACATCCACTAAGGACTATTACAAGGTACAATTTTCCCAAGGAAAATATATTTAACCATAAGTACATAGACAATTGGATTCATGATCCATAGTAAAACTTTCATTCTAAATCGATCTTCACATGCCAGAGAAAGAAGGTCCACGCATCGTTACTAAACCTGCGACATTGTTTTTTTGGGGTGTCAGTTCAAAGAACTGGCAAGAAGTCAATCTACATGCCCTACTAAGTTTTTGACAAATAAGAAGATTAGTCATCTTAACTAGCTAATAAAACATTGCAAGGATAATGCATCCACAACAGTTAGGGAACTAGAATCTACCGTCAATCCCATAGCTGGTGATGGAAGAGGCATGTGGAATATATGTGAAGCGTTCCCGAAGGACCACTTCGCATACATTCCTCATGATTCTTCAATTTCAAGTTATGTGATGGACATGAGATTCAGAATCCCAAACTGTGTCTGATCCACTATCTTTGCACACACAACACCATCCAAAGAACAAATAAAGCTAAAAACATTCAAGGAAATTAAATCTATTTTGCATCCAACATCTATTCAGTTTAATTCACATGCCAAGAAATTCAACCATTTATTTTAAATCCATAAAAATGACTAAGTATAGAATTCTAGAAAAAAAATTCCAGAGTTTCCCCTTGTATTTTCCACTTTTAAAATTTTCCAGAAATCATTTTAAGCTAATTTAAATCAAATAATGAAATAAATGCTTCAAATGAAAAGGCATGGATCAAGTGATCTAGCCCTCCGAGTCAAAGGATCTCGAGATAAATAAAAGTGAAAGGAACTAATGACAATAAATATTCTTACCCAGCTGAATTTTCAGCATTCTATTTTATTTCAATATCATTTTCCAAAGTGTCCCTGCATAAAGGATTAAGCATCTCTACTATATGCAAGAACGCAGATTCCAACTCATTTCATTTCATGTCCATTGAATAACATTCACTCTTATTTCATAACTTTAAATGAAAGTATACATGTCACTAATATTCCTTTCAAAGAATGAGTACCAACCAACTAATTATTCACGTTGTAATAATAACCAGCATCAACCATTTACACAAATGAAAATATGGCCATACGTTTTATTAAAATAAAACAAGATCAAAACCCCATAAACCAATTTCCTCAACACATTCAATAACTCATTTCAGCAAGCCATTAACTGCAGATTTAAAACAGGTCATACTTTTAAAGAAAGAACTCAAAACTAAAACCCACAAGTATTTCCAGATCATATTCCAAAGCCATGGAAGGCCATACAATTCCAAGCAAGAATACAAGTTCAAAACCCACAAAATTTCACAAATAAAATCAATAAAATTACACAAACCCTATGGCCATATGTTTTCACAAAACCATAAAAATTAGAGAGTAAATCAACCTATTTGAAGGAGGCTAGGCATGGAATCAGGGAGTATCTTTTACCCTTATTTTTCTATAAATTAAATACATTTATTTTTCATTGCCATAAAACACAACTGGAAACTAATTCTATGACAAGCCACACATGATTTTTTTAAAAATAGGACCATCTAATTAACTGTTTCAAGGCTATTTTCCAAATACCCATCACAACCATAATTTCATCCAAAAAATTTCAGTTGAAAACCCACAAAGTCAATTTGCACATCAAACTAATAAAACCCATATTAGCCAAAACATTTTAATACAAGATTTCAAGCTCAGAAAATGGATTTACAAATTATTTTCCAAAAATCCAGAGAAAATGTAGAACCCACAAAAGATAACAATATTTTTTATCAATCAAAAACTAAAAGAACAACAAAGAAACCCTTACCTGTAAAGATTGATTTACTTTTGTTTGATTTGCTTCCAGATACAAACTGAAACCCTAGTCAATTTCTTCAAATGTAATCATTCCAGCTTTCCCAAAACAACCAGAACTTCCACAATGCCCTCCTCATAGATAATAGAGGGTTATAAATAAAAAACCAATTCCATAACCATATGCAACAAAAAATATGGCAAAGGGTCTCCATAACTGGAGCTCTCACAAAGTCAAATACCATGCAAAACTCCCAATCTCCCACTTTTTCCCCCTTCTTTTCTCCACATATCCCCAAAAAACCTAAGTCGCATTTACTTCCCCATCTCACAAAATGCCAAATGGATGGTTTGGAGAAGCCTCATGCCTTCGTGGGTGGGGATTCTTTTTAATCAAAATTTGCATATTCAAACAATAATCTAAGTCTTCCCCAAATTTGTGTGAGTGTCCACTAAAGTGGATAAAGGAATAATTAAAGCATTGACCACATTATGGTACTCAATGCCACTTATAATTGAATCCTCGATTAAACCTTTTTAATTGACCTTTAAACAAAATCATGCTTTATATTCAAGTTCAATCACCTTGTTTATTATTTTAAATTTTGAAGTCAATACCATAAAATCAAACATTACTTATCGATTCCATGGGCATGACAATATGCCCCCAATTTTCTAATGACGATAATATTAAAATAGGCCACAAATTAATGTTATAAAGTCATTCAACCAGCTTATAAGCCTGAGGGATTCTTTTACCAAAATATAACATCTCAAAAATACTTTCCATAGTCATCATATAGTTATAAGATTGACACTTCCCGAACTAGACAACGAAGTTCCAAAATTAAAATTGCTGCATTAAATAATACCAATAGGCGGTATTTAGTTGTTTGAGTACTTAATTTTTAATTAAGTACTTAGATAACTAAGTATCGTCAACCGTAATAATATTGAATTAATCGAATAAACATCCATTCGAGGTAGGAAGGAGTGCGGACGATTTGGAGGAAGCTCATCAAGCTAGTCAGTGAGCGATGAAGGGAGTTGATCACCAGGCGTAGAGTAGTGCAGAGTTCGGACGGGTTTCAGGTACAAAGAACCTATGAGGAACAAATTCTCCATAGGGATGAGGTCTTCCAAAGGGCCATTGACCTAAAAATACATAGGAGAAATTGGTGGGGTTTGCATTATAGATGAAGCAGGGGAGTCAGGCCCGGACAACCTACTTCGAATAAGGAAAATGGGGGCTTAGGGGACGAGGTGTGGTTGATGCAAGACCATGAGTCCTAGAAGGAACAAGTAGACTACGGGGACATGATTTCCCCATGGGGCCAATTTCTCTACACAACAAAGCAACGAGGTCAAAGGGACTCAGGAAATGGCATGCGGCCACAACGGAAGGATCGAGCACATGAGGCTTAGGTGGAATGGAGACCACGAAGGCTTAGTTCATTGTGGAGGCTGAAATTCTACATAAAAAAATGGATGCAAAAGATATCTTGGTGATCTCACTGAGCTCACCAAGTAGGTCATGTTTTATAGACGTTTGTTGTGCAATCCTGGAGGACCCATGAGGAGCTTGGGTGAGGATCTGGATACAGAAGACGTAAGGCGAGGAGTGGTACGTCGGCTCTACTGAGCCAGGAAACAATTCAAATCAAAGGTAACATAAATGGGAGGTATAAGGGATGTGCCAAGCCATTAATCCACAAATCAAGCCAACAGGGAATTATTTTCTGAGTCATGCAATGAGTTGGTAGTGAGCTGGCAATGAGCTAGGTGGAGCCCAAGGCCATATCACCCACAAGTGCACTATTTTCAACAAAATTCTATTTTTTGAACTTGTAATAAATTCTTCCACACCTTGAAAAATATAAATATATGAAAAGTAAATGTAGTTGGTGGGAAGATTTAAAAGCAACATCTCTAGCTCCAAAAAATAAATACCCAGGCTTGGGAGTTATTAAAATGAGCCATAAAAGTGACATGCACCAAAATGATAATAACTTTCTCCATACTTAACCAAATCAAACAAAATTATACTCATTGGAATCATGATTTCATCCTCTATAATCATAAATTAAGAAAAAAAAAGTTGGTGGGGTTATGTGGGCCAAAAATATAAAAACTCTTCCAAATTTTAAATGAACACTTCCATGTGAAAATTGAATACATTAATGGAGGCATGGGGGAAATTTTCTTCTACAATAAGAAAAAGATCGTGGAGGGATGGCTTTGGCAGGCTGCCCATCATTATTTTCAGTCATTTAATTTCCTTTGTTTGTGGGTGAAGCTCAGATTTTAGGATTTCCTTTTTATTCTCCCTCTCTTTCTTCTTCTATATATGTAAATGGAGAGCTCATTTCAAAGGTTGTTGGACATTTTTCTAGTTGTTCCTCCATTATTCTAAAGGTGTTGTGAGCTCCAAACCTCCATTATGGGTATTTTTTTAGGAAATTCATGCCTCTATCCTTCATTGTAATTAACTATGTAATTCTATGCAGCAGTAAAATCAAGTTATGTGGCTAATCTTCAACCCTTACTTGTGTTCTATTGCATCCTCTTTCCTCTGTATTGCAGCTGAAGGTATTTTATATATTCTTTAATTTCTTGCAATCTCTAAATGGTTGTGTTTAATGAAAATGGTTTCGTGAATGTGTTTTTATAGACTTTGGTGTTCTACATACCCTCTCTATCTCTATTTCTAGACATTTTCATTCATTAAAGAGTGTCCTAATCACCCTTCTCTTGGTGTTATCACCTCCTTAGTGTAGGATTTTTTCATTTTTATACATTTTCCTCTCTCCCCGGTCCCCCTGAATCATAGAATAGGATTTGATAAGTGTATTTGGATAATTAGGAGTAGTTGTAGCATTATATTAGGAAGAGGAACTAGCCTTCTCTGGAGGTTCATCTCAATTATGCAAGCCCCCAACTTGAGAGATGATCGAATGTTACCCAATTAACTCATGGACACACACATAACAAATCAAAGGGTGTCGTAATTTGTTGATAATAGTTATGGCACACCTGCTGGGATAGAAGAAGTCAATATTTCTAGTTTTATAGGTTTGGATTTGTGTCTTAGTAAAACTCTAGCCTTTGGAGGCTCTGCGGCAACATATTTGGTGACTTGAAGCAAAAAAATCTACCAGTTTCAGCAATGAAAAGTGCCTCATCCCATGAGAAGGATACAAAAAAGGTCTAGGACAATAGAAGAAGGAATATTTGAGTACTCATTGATCTCACTAGGTGGAGGAAGAAGGGGAAGAAGATTTCAGAGATCACCATCTCCACCAAACAGAACTCTTTCAACACCACCACCTGGTAGGTCATTTTTACAATCCACTAGAGTTCTTAGACCCATCAAAATGGTTGCACAACCACCAAATCCATTTTTTAACTTCATAGGTAGCAATCCACTTGCCCTCAATGCACATAATCCAATACCAGTGATAGCATTGAAAAGTGTTCCATATTTTACTGGAGAGAACCACACTACTCTGGTAGATGATATCCAAGACATTTCCAGTGTGTGTGCAATTCATGAAATTTTGGACGTGGATGTGGTTGTAAAACTTCTAACTTCATCATTTAAAGAGAAGTATTTACATTGGTTCAGAAACTTAACGACAAGATCAATTTAGAATTGGGATGCATTGTGCACAACTCTTTGCAATCAGTTTGGGGAGAGAGTAGACAACTTATCTTTGTTAGAGCTATTGACTACATTAAAAAGATCCCCAAATGAACAAATAAAAGACTTCAACTTCAGGTTCCAAATAATGTGGGACAAAATTCCATCCCCAGTAATACCAACTATTGAAGGTGCATTCATTTACTTTTTGAAAGCTCTTAATTTTGATAATGTTGTTATGATACAATCTATGGGAGGCATAATATTTTCAAGAGCCTATACATTAGCTATTAGAGCTTAAAAATTTCTAATTCAAGCAAATAAACTTGCCCCTAGACCATTTATGCCTATTTATCTAGAAATAGGAAATCCTAGTTCTAGCTAAACACCTAATTTAGCTCTTATCACAACTCCTAGAAATTAGAATTCTAGTGAAAATTCTACCTCTTCAAGCACCTCATTTGAGCTCCAAGAGGTCACGAAACAATTGAAAAATATAGGGAATGAATTGGCGACGATCAAGAGGAGACATGCCCAAAGTTTCAGACCTTATCAACCTTAATACCAACATAACAAACCTCCATATCATTTAAATAGATCTCTCACCCAAGCTGCAAATCAAAACCAAAACTAGTTTCCTCTTACTAGGGCTTTCTAACCTTACAATCCTAACATAGCCTCTTCATCTAAATCTCTAGTTCCCATTCAAAAAAACCTTGCACAATACTATGAGTGTTGCTTCCCTTGTGGTCAACCACATAACCAAGTAAAATGTTTTAATGGTGCCTCGAAGCAGGCTCTAATGGTGTAAAGTGTTAATGTTTCTCAAGAGACAACTGAAGATGAAAATCAACAACCAAAAATCACACAGGAAACACCTCCAAATGATACTTCACTCATGATATGGAAAGAAGAGGATTTTTGTTGGATAAATTAACCTCTCCTTCACGGTGTAGCAATAAACACAAAATCTAAGAAAAGAGACATGGAAGAGGGGAAGTCATCAAATGCAAGTCCTTCGTAACCATCTCTCACACCTCAAGTAGTTGGTATCTCAAGCATAACCTTAGATTCACAAAATCAGCCCAAGCCATCTTCCAAATCAGCTCATGTATTAGCCCATGTACAAGGAAATGTGGTGCTAAACAAAGGGCATCAAAAAGATAGTCCAGCTCCATTTAAAATCTTATATCAAATGAAGAAGACAAATGTGAGTATCTCCATGTGGGAATTACTGACAATTCTAGGACACCGAGACTTATTGCAGGTAGCCATGGAAAATTTATCCATCCCAAAGGAGTCATCCAAGGAGCAAGAGAAAATTCTCATTGATGTAGTACACCAAGAAGGAGATCAACCAAACAGAAACACGAATCCTCCTCCATTCTATGTGTCCTTGATCATTGGGGATAATCTAGTGCACAATTACATGATTTACTCTAGGGCAAGTAGTTCAGTAATGCTAAAACAAATTGTAGATCAAATAGGTCTTAAGTATGAACTTGTGTCAAAAGGAGTCATACAATTAGATGGGATAACAATATGAACTGTTGGAATCATCAAGGATCTAAATCTAATGAGGCATGCATGCTCAAATGTTACAGTTCCACAAGACATCCATGATTAACCTACCTCCACTCTTTTCCCTATTCTTATCTCGAGACTTCACAGCTAAGATTGGTGGATACTTTTTTGCTTATTGGTTTCATATGCTCTTTAGGACCATTTATGGAGCTAAGGCCACTATCAAATATGAACCAATTGTTTCCTACCACACTAAACCTCATGTGTCAATCCTAATCAATGCCAATTACACAATCTTTGATGAATAAGATTTCCCAAACACTCAATAAGCAGAGACTAAAATTGGAGGCATTCCAGACTTGACACTCAATGAATGGGCACACAAGATACATGGATATGATCCTTACAGAGAAATGGAAGAAGATAAATTTGGCATCTATTATTTACATGAATAAAAATTACCTCTCCCTAGTGTCACCAAGCCAGATGATGATGATGAGAACATATTCTGGTGATTTTTATTTGATGGTTAAAGAAGCAGACAAAATGTAAGAGGAGGTGAGATGATTGTATATCCCAAAGGTATGAAGTACTAATCCACTTTCATATTTTAGTTTACTTGTTCAAATAACACAATGGAGTATGAATCGCTTATCCATGGCTTGCATTGGACAAGGAAGACAAACATCAAGAACTTGCAAGTATTTGGAGATGGTGAGCTGATTGTAAATTAGGTGAGAGGAAAAAATGTAGCCAAGAATGATCTTCCCAAGAGCTATAAGAATAGGGTATGGGATCTCATAGAGGATTTTGAATTGGTTGGATATTTTGTCAAAAAAAAAATATGAGGTTCAACCATAGTACATGGGACTATGTCTCTCCTTAGATAAAGGGGAGGCACCCTGTTTATTACTAATCTAAAACACACCAAAAGATATATACAATATTCACACTATTCTAATCATCAGGGTTGGGATCTCATCTCAGTATTTGTATTCTTATTAGAAATAAATAAGAATGTAGAAAGAGAAGAGAGAGAAGAAAGAAAGAAGTGATTTATTAGAATGTAAAAATAATAGAACCGATAGGAACATGTTTTTTCTTAAACACAAAAAAATCAAAAGATAGTCACACATGATTTAAATTGTAATAACTTGTAAGAGATTTGATAAACTAGATATTTAAAGCAAAGAACAATTTAAAGCATTGAACATAAGAACAATACCTCAAATATCAAATATATTCCCACAACACAAATTTTGCAATAGATTATCTTTTATATTCTTCAATGATCAAAAGAAATCACACAGTCTTTTCTCTTTTTCAAATCTAAACTCTATGTCATATCAAAAAATTCCAACCCTTTAGAATGCTACAACATCTCATATATATAGAGAAGGGAAGGAGAGAAAATAGGAAACAGTTGGAACAACATACTAAAAATAGTAAATATGAGTAATGAGTTCACTTGACTGATTCTCACACAGAGACCTAGTCAATTTTTTTAAGTTCATAGGATGTCAAAACAAATATTGAAAAAGACTTCTCAAGTGAAAAACGAAAATGGCATGATAAGCCCATCATTCTAACTTGTCTTTTTCTTCAGCTTGTTCATCTTGTTTAGTATCATGAAATTCCTGAAACTTTCTGATCGTCTCTTGAGATTCTTCCTCGTCTGGTCCATAGGAGTAGAGATTCAAAACCTCGCAAGTTTCATACGTGTTGCTAACAATCCCTGGAAGCCTTCTGATACTTCTTGATATACTTGGCCAAGGTGCTCAGAACATTTTCACAGAGAATTAGCTTGTCAATAGCTACCATACCAAAATTTTCCCCTACTGCAGATTCATTCTCAACTAATTCCTGAAATGCCTTATATAGATCATTTATAGGTATAATATCTAGGTCATCATCCAAAACTTTTGTGATGATTTTTGATAATTCTTCGTCAATATCATTGGTAGCATCCACCACTTCATCTCTAGATTGCCTTAGTTTGCTGCAAGCCTCATTAAGGATTTTGACCTGGAATTCAATTGCCTTGCAAAACTCAAAATGCTTTTCAACATCTGGAACTATTCCCTCCTTAATCAAGGTTTCTGAAATGAATATTTTTAAGCCCACTGAGAGCTTCCAAAGTTAACTCTAAATTACCAATTTCTTCAAGGAGTTCATCATTTAACTTATCAACATCTTTCCTTGCTTCTCAGAGCATTGAAAGTATTCACCGTATCATTAATAACATTTTCCCTTGAACAAGAAGATGTTGAATCCATTCATCAACAAACCTACCCTTCTCATTAAAATTTTCCATCCTAGGTACTGATGAGAAATCAAAATGAATGGGAGTAGGCGTAGGAGATGTTATCTGAATCTGAGAAGGCTTGGAAAGCTTGAGTAGCACCTACATCTATTGTTCAACTTTTCCTTTAATTCATCCTTGAGACCTTAGTCTCTTTGAGCTTCTTGCAAATAACATCCATGAACACTTTGTGCATCCTATTGAGCACCTTCAGCAGTAACCTTCCCAAGATCAACCCTTGTAATTTGATATTCCGCAATTGTAATGTCTTCTTTGGATTTATCTATTAGTGGTATGACAAATCTCTACAAATTTTTGACCAGATGCATCAACTGAGATCCATGAAATGGTCTTGGGTTTCTTGATTGATCGGGAAGGTGTTGGCTTCAATGAACTGAAATCAAAAGCCTCAGATGGAACAATCACTTTCCTATTCTTTGGAGTGACTAGCCTAACCATGAGGGAGTTGAAGCAGAAGGTGCCTCTAGGAGAGGAACTGAGATCATTCTAGAGGAAGTTGGAGGAGTGGGAAAAGTAGTGATCAGGGATGGAGGAGTGGAGAGAATGGTGGTAACAATGGTGGAAGACATTGGAGGAGAAAGGGGAATGGAGACTGGGATCCCAGAAGAAACTGGTAATTTCAAAGTCAATCCTACTCCATTCGAAAGAGGGGATAAGGATGAGAACACACTTTCCATGGAAGATGCAAGTGGTGATGATGGAAATGGAGGTGAGAGGGAAAATGAGGAGGAGAGGAAATAAATAGAGAATGAGAAGAAATGGAAGGAAGCACTGGAGATTGTTGAGTGAATACAGCACAAAGGAGTGTCAAGAGTGGAAGAAGTGACAGGAAGATCAACTACAATGCTCACTGGAACTTCCTTGGTGATTGATGGAGAAGGAGAATCAAGAACCACAACTGATGTAGAAGGTGCAACAGATGAAAAGGTTGAGACTTTCCTCCACTTTGAACAAACTTAAATTTTAGCTTTTTAGGTGGGCTTGCACCTTTATCCTTTTCTTTATGTGAGGGGCCCGCCTATGATGCTGATGTGACAGGTAGCTTTGGGAAATTGGATTCCTTGAGCTGCATACCCCATGAATATAACCATGCCTTTGTACAAACAAGGGTTTGGGTGACTCTCTCTTGTATAGATACTTTTTCCTTGACTGACCAGTCAATTGTCGAGAACTTGGTGTTTTCACCATCCATTTGTTCATACATAGTTTCTACAATGCTCTCATTGTCAACCACATCTTTGGGAACCTCGGAAAGATTCAACATCCTTATCTCATCCAAATTCAACCTTTTATTATCTTTTCTTTTGACTAGGACCTCATCCCTGAGATCAATCCAAATGTCCTCAAGGTCTAGAATGTGAAGTTGCAATATTCCATGAGCCTTAAACACACCTTGAAAATTAAAGCATAGCCTTGACTTCATAGTCTTCTTAAGCTTATCTTGTAACTCATAGACCACACTTTTGGATTTGATCACTGAGGAGCACGTATATCTCCCAATTGATATAGGAAATGAAATGCCAACCTTATGTTTTCTTTGTTGAAACTTGTGGAAATCCAAAATTTGTCAAACCAATTCCATGAGAATAAATTTATCACTCAGATATCTAGGAAGATGAAGAGGTGATCCTTGAAATATGGCAACCTACAAATATGTAAACTTCATTAATTGCAAAAAGATGCAACCCCACTTTGATACTTCATTCCATGCAACATCCGAGACTCTTCGCTTTGCAAGATCAAGCTCCAATCTACAGATAATCTCATAGAAGAAGGCATCATTAACCCTTCTGAAATGTTCCAAACTTCCTTTCAAGAATAATTGGGGATAAAATTTGTAAATGTGATCAGTGGACCTATTACCTTTTGAATCCAACCCATGATGATTCCTCATTCCAACGGAAGTGTAGGTAATATAAGACATCATGTAAAATTTTCCTATAGAAAGGACTATTTACATCTGAGTGTCAATGGTATCACTAATGAAGGTTCCCCAATCAAGATACTGCTCATTCTTTTTGATGATGGTGATGAACTGATACATCCATCCATGAAATTCCTTAGCTTCTGGGAGCCCAAATATCCTACTGAGGAGTGTAATAATATCACTGATTTCTAAACTAAAGTCACTCATGGGAACCATTTTTGGAAACCTAGATATACTAGGCTTAGGTTTAATTAGGAACTTCTTATTCACATGTTTAACACAATTTTCCAAGTCATTATCCCAGGCCTGTTGAGCCAATTTAAGATTTGTACCAACATATTCCTCAAAATTGGGAAGCTTGAGGAGTGCATCAAAATAATTGGTATCCAATTTGATTACTACTTCTCCCACCTGATTCCATACTGACCTTGAGTTTGAATCATAATTACTGGCACATGCAAGAATAAATTCAGGACACTGAGCAGAAATGGGAAAAAACCACTAGAATGGTAATCCACTTGCACAAAGAGATTGCATCCATGAAGTTTGTGAGGAACTCTTGAACTCTGGCCCAAAATTCTTCCATATCGACATGTGCTAGCTCTATATCCCTAATATCAAAATTTGCATCAATATTTGAGGGATCCATAACACCCTGATACTTGTACTTCATTTCTTTTGTTCCTTCCTTCTTACCCTTTCCCTTTCCTGAATTAGACATGGGGAACTTGCCACAAAGCTACTTGGAAGCCCTGGAAGAGAATCAGGTTTTGGACCATGATCAACAAGTGTGAAAGTCTGACAAACTGAGTTGGGAAAATAGCATTGTCGAACACCTAAGAAAACCCAATACACTGGTCAGGGTTTGGATATTGCTTTGCAGATGAGGAAACCTGACACACTGTGGAAGTTGAGCCTTGTTTTGTAAGGGCAAAATCTGATACACTGCAGAAGTCTGGGCCTTGTTGAGAAGCTACAAAAGTTTGAATCACTTGATTGAGAAAATGACCTATTTAGGCATGTGAAAACCTGATTATACAATTTAGGCATAAAACCTTGATCTTTGTTTCCAACTCTTCAAAATTTGAAGTCCATGAAAGTGAAAAAGAATTCACCCTTCTGATTGATATTCAAAAATAACTGACTGGGGTGAAAACATGAAGAGGAAAATGGGAGAGGACCTATTCCACCCAAATGCAACCAAGGGTATGACCTAAAAAAACCAAAAGATGACCCAGAAGGAAAATTTACTTACCTCAAGGTAAAAAAACACTTAAATCCTTTGAGGAATAATTGAAAATGACAAGAAAAAATTGGTTCACTTTTTGGAGGTGCGCAAGCAAGTGAAAATATCCAGATGGTGTTTGAATGAAAGGTACAAATGACATGGAAAATCCCCTATTTATAAAAACCTTAACATTTAATACACAAGCTGATACATGTGCTCACCTACTTGATAGCTAGACATTAAATGCACTGATTTTGGAATCAGAAAATTGATCACATATGTCATCATGTAATCGGGTCCCAAAACCTGACATGAAGAGTCTTTATAATGTTGGGTTTCAGGTTCAGGAAACATGGAGCATTTGCATGTGTTTGGGAGGTGAGATGTTCCGATGCAATTAGATCCCAAAACCTGATTGCACATGGTTTAGTCAAACTTCGAATCAGAACGTAGTGAACATTTTACATGTGCTTTGGTGGGAAGATGTTCCGATGTAATCAGATTCTGAAACCTGATAACATATAGATCAAATTAGACTTTGGGTTCAGGAAGCATGAAACAGTTCACATGCATTTTGAGTTTCCCGTGTTATGTGCAATTAGATCCTAAAACCTGATAACACAATGTAATTCAGAAATCGGATTCGGGAAACAAGGAACAAGATAAATGTTAAATGTTAAGGGGATCCTGAAATCTGATACAAAGGAAAATTGAGGCATTTTCAAAGAACAACTTTTTTGGATCAACAGACTCAAAAAGGATACATCGAGAAATTTTTGATTGGTTATCTCCAATTTCTTGACAAACTAAAAATTGGGATAACAGTTGGCTCCAACTGGGGACTTTCTTTGATGAAGCAAAGGAAGAGAACTTAGATTTCCAAAGTATGAACCATTGGGCTACAGAGTCGAAAAGAGAAAGAGACACAAACAAAAACAAACACACCAAAACCAAAGCAAATAAAATGAAAACAAACACACCAACAGAAAGCAAACACACAATGGTAAAAGTAAATTATGGTACAATGCAAGAAGATCTTGCATTACTGGTGAAATAACTTGAGATATTTCTCACAGTGAGGTAGTGGGAGTTGAGTTCCATCAAGATATGAAAGATAAAATCTATTTTCTCCACACAACTTGATGAATCTTGAAAGGACCCCTCCATAGGGAATCAAATTTACCATGCATTCCTTTTGGTTCTCTTCTTTTATCCCAAAGAAAAAATAAATCTCCGACCTGAAATTCCTTCTATTTAGATTTCTTGTCAAACATCTTCTTGACCTTTTCTTGATGTTCCATGATCCAGTCTACTACCTTAGATCTGGCTTCTTCCAACTTTTTTAGGTACATAATTCTTTTCTCAATGGAATCTTGGAAAGTGTCATCCTCAATTATCTTAGCTAGCCTTAATGCTAACAATTCCAAAGAGATGGGAATTTCTACATCAACTCCATATAACACCTGAAATGGTGACATTCCTATAGCTCTTTTAGGAGTGATATGATCAGCCCACAATGCATCATACAATGCTTTGTGCCATGTTCATTGGTTCTCATCAACTAACTTCCTTATTATAGTCACCATGTTTTTTATTACTTGATTTGGCCTGACCATTTCCTTGGGGATAGTAATCTGATGAGTGAGCTAAAGTGATCCCATAACCATAACAAAACTCAGTGAGTTCATAAGATGAAAAATTGGAAGCATTATCAACAACGATCTTATGAGGGACACCAAACCTGACTATTATGTTCTCTTTAATGAAGTTACAGACAACTTCAGAAGTGGCATGTTTTACTGGAATGGCTTCTACCCACTTTGTGAAATAATCCATTGTGGTCAAGACATAACTATGTCCAACACTAGATGCAGGGTTTAATGCTCCAATGAAATCTATTCCCCATTGTTGGAAAGGTTCTTCAATTACTACATGCCTCAAGGGAAGTGCTACCAATTTAGGATGACCGACAAACTACTGACAAGCTTCACACTTAGCTACCCATTCAGATGCATCTTGAAAGAGAGTGGGCCAATAATACCTTGCTCGCATGATCTTGTGAGACGTCACAGATGATGAAAAATTTCCACCACATGCCAAGTTATGAAATGCTTCCAAAATCTTACCTTGTTGAATCTTATCTACACAGCGAAGGAACACTCCATCAATTCCTCTCTTGTACAAACCATTATCCCAGAGTATATACTTAGCTGACCTAAACTTGACCATCCACTTTTATTTTGAACTCAGATGTGCAGGACATTCTCCATAGGTTAAAAAGAAAGAAATGTCAGAATACCATTCATCTGTTGTACTCACAAATAGAACCATGGGTAATTCCTCATGAATTCCCTCATCTGTCTGAACTTATTTTTCAGGACTGTTCTCAACAATTAATTGGCATAAACCTCTTCCATGTACCAACTTTGTAGGTTTGATTTCAAGATCATATTCTTGAACCTTGGAAATCCAATTACCTCTTTGATTTCCCAATTATTGTTTAGTAAGGATGTATTCTACCATTGTATTAGGAACAAGAACCAATGTATGAGAACTCAGAACATAATACCTGAAATGTTTGACCACTCTAACTATGACATATGCATGTTTTTCAATCTGGGACATTTTCAGTTCATGTTCCTTCAAAGGAAAACTCATAAAATCAATGGGAGATTCAATTCCTTCATCATTCTTTTGCATCAAGATGGCAGACACTGTGTGAGCAGAGGCATAACTATACATAATAAAATCCTTTTGAAAATCTGGAACATACCAGAATAGGGGCATGAGCTATAGCTTCCTTGATTTCATCAAAAGTGAGCTTTCCTTCAGCACTCCATCGAAATGGGACTTTTCCTTTCATCACGTCCACAATGTTTCATGTCTTATCAGTGAAGTCTAGAACAAATCATCTTAATAAATTAACCTTCCCAAAGAAGGAATGTACATCTTTTTTGTTTGTAGTCATGGTGAGACTTTGTATTGCCTTAACCCACTCAGGATAATTTTAGTTCCTTATTTTGTTACAATATGTCCCAATAAATTTCCTTCTGTTACCCCAAATATAGACTTCTTAGGATTCAAGGAAATCCCATGTTGTCGACACCTCATCAAAACTTTTCCAAGTGATCACAATGGTCATGCCTATTTTTTGAAAAGACCGTAAGGTCATCCAGGTACACTACTATAATTTTTCCCATTAAATCCTTGAATGCTAAGTCCATAGCCCTTTGAAAAGTAGCTTCAAATTTAATCAACCCAAATGACATCCTGCGATAAGAAAATGTTCCCCATGGACTGGTGAACATTGTCTTATGTTGATCTTCCTTAACCACCTCAACTTGATTATATCCTAAGAATCCATCTAACATAGATAGCATTTCAAACCCCATGAATGTTTGTAATACTTGATCCATGATAGGTAGGGGGTAATTGTCTAATAATGAAGGTTGATTGATATTTCAAAAATCAACACAGATATGGATCTCTCCATTCTTCTTACGTATAGGGACGATGTTAGCCACCCATGTGGAATGGTGAATAGGGAAAATAATCCTTGCATCCAACATCTTCTGAATCTCGGCAAGAATAGTGCTTGAAATCTTGGGATTGTAATGTCACTATTTCTGCTTGGATGATTGAGCATCCGATTTTAGAGGGATACTGTGTTGCAAATCTTTGAGCTTGAAGGATTTAAAATCTGTAAGACCATGCCAACACGTCCATATATTTCTTCAAGAGTGCAAAAAACTTCCTTTTCTCTTTAGGAGAGCAACACTTACCAATATTCACAATTTGTGGTTGTTTAGGGGAGCCTATATTAACTTGTTCAACTTCAGCAGATGAATTTCCTTTAGAATTACTTCTCTTTTTAGAATGAAATGGTCATGTTTATCAAGTAATCCTTCAAGTGACACCAATCCTTTGGAAATCTTGTTTCCCTTCAGCTAAATAAACTCACCACTAATCTCTTGTTGAGAATCAGAAACATATTCACAAAAAGCGATTCTGAACCCTCAAAATAAAGCTCATGAAATTGTCAGATTTCTCTAGAAAATATAAGACTTGTTGATCGTCATTGACGACTTGCCAATGTGAAGAATTATCTGGGACACTTGTTCGATAAACTATCTCAATAGTATACTTATCTTCTTTTAACTCAGGATGGGGAAGAAGTAGTGAAGTAAATACTGTAAGGGAATCTACCTTGTCATTATGATCTCTTGGCACTGATTTGATTGAAAAGGTGTCAAAATATTCAATACAATCCAAAACCTATTTTCCTGTAATGTTTTCAAACGATCATTCTTTACTTGATAAACATTCCTGATAATTTATTTCTTGGTTTTTTTCGTAGCGGGTATGGAAATCTCCAAAAAAAATTAATTGAATGTGTCAACTAAGATACGAAGAATGTTCTTGGTGTTCTTGCTCAATTGGGTAGGTGTTAGATTTAATGGGCTGAAATAAAAAACCTCATGTGGAACAACCAATTTTCTCTTCTTTGGGTTCTAGTCAATTAACCATGAGGGAGTTAAAGCATAAGGTGCCTCTAGGAGAGGAACTGATATTATTTCAGAGGAAGTTGGAGGAGTGAGAAAAGTGGTGATCAGGGATGGAAGATTGGAGATAACGGCAGTAATAATGGAGGATGACATTGAAGGAGAAAGGGGAATGGAGACTGGGATCCCAGAAGACAATGATAACTCCAAATTCAATCCTACTCCACTTGAAATAGGGGATAAGGATGAGAAAACAATTTCCATAGTGGATGCAAGTAGTGGTGATGGAAATTGAAGAGACTGAGGAGAGGAAAGAAAGAGATAAGGAAGTCATGAGATAAATCTCCCTCATTTACCGGTGAGGCTCCCGTGTAAGATTTATGTCAATTATGGATCTTAATAACTATCTGTGGGTTTTACTTTAATTGCAAAGCTCATGAACCATAGCTAAGCAATTCTGCAGCAAGTAAGCAGTTGTTAATGAAGTATTTTCAACCAAGGGGGGAAATAATAGAATTTGGGAAAGAAGAAAGGAAGATGTGTAATCCGACCAATAGTTTGTAGAGTTGGTCTCATACACATAGACAAAATAAATAGATCTCACAATACAAAAGTAAAGGAAAAGGAAAGGAAAAGCTTCTAATATAAATCTTAGATAACACAAAGTTTATCTAAAAATCCACACAAAAGTAAGAAGCAATGCACCGTTGACACAAAGTTCTCCGGAAATCCACTTCTATTCAATTCCTCAGCTTTCACAGAAAAGACATCAAAGGTTACAACACAAAGTCTGGAACTCAAGAATGTTGATTATAAATTCTGATCCCTCAACCCGTAGGTTCTTCCTCCATTTATAGTGTATGGAGGGGAAATTACAAATAGGAAACTATAACTGAACTCGCACATGTGGAAGTTGTAAAGGGAACAACTGGAAATATTTCCCGTAGAATTCCTCTCTACGTGACATGCATCTAGAGACTAAGTCAAAGTTGTGCACATCTGCCACTTATCTTAAAGAACCTTTTCAAATAACTTAAAGTAATGGCTTTTAAACCAATTACTTTAATTTTACAATTTCATCCGAGAACATAAGAAATGAGAGAAGAAAGAAGAGAAGAAAGAAAATATGCCAGTGTAACACCTTACACTTTCCTTTTGTTCTGATATTGAATATACTTGTCGAACATGTAATTCAGTGTTTTCCCATCTGTTTTAACAATAGCTTCTTTCTCAATCTTGAACTGCAACAATCCTCTGGACAAAGTATCAATGCTTGCCTTCACTTCCTCCAAACTAGGCCCGAATTCTTTGATGTCTGCTTGAAGTCTCGCCAATTTGCTAATTGAATCCAACGTGAAAGGCATGATAGCTTTATCAATCTTCTTCTGAACAATTAAAAGCAATTCTTCAAGAGAAGTAGGCAATTTGTTTGGAATGATTCTCATATAGCGGGGAATACCATTAACTACATCTTCCTCAGTGAAAGCAACTACATTATCTGGCAATGAAAAGATCTTATCCTCGAGCAACTACATTCTTTTCAGCATAAGCTTAAGAATCTCCATGTGGAAAGAAACGACAATCTCCAACTGCTTACCCTTTTCCACCAATCCATCAGGCACAAGTTGTTCTGCAATCAAAACATCCTCTGGCAGTGAATTTATCTTAACCAAGATATCCAGATTACTCTCAGCCACTATATTCTCATCCACTATGTTTGTCATCAATTGCTTTAGCTGAGATAATGCCCTTTCCATAACTTCCAGACTAGCTGGTACTTCCTTGAGCTGTTTCGAAGCTTGGTGGATGATTTGGCTTTTCCATTCATTGATAGCTTTGACCTGATTACCTGCATCTTCAACCTCTTCAATCAGATGACTACTCACCTGCTCATGTACTAAAATTGGCTGAGAGGAAGGTTTGGCAACCTTAGTGATGATCTCACACAACTGGGAAATCTGCTCTTGAAGTTTGGCTTTCTCTACCTTCTCCTTGTCAAGCTTGAGGAATAAAGCGTCTATTAATGTCTGTGTATCTTGCTTTAATCCTTCTGTGGTGATTTGACCTAATGGCACTTTGGTTATTGATATATCCGCCGCCGTTAGCTCTCCCTTTTGCTTCCCTTCGGCTGGAACTGACAACTCAACGAACTTTTGCCCTGATTCTTCAATAATCAATCTTGAAGTTACCTTGGCAACTTTAGGTCTTCTATCTTTTTGCCTAAACTCATGAGCAGCTGCAAGTCATGTTCTTCCAAGTTGATCTCTTCTCTAGCTTCTGGGACTATTTGCAAAGCCAACCAGGACGAGAAATTGCTCTTCGGGGAATGAGAAGTCACTGAATGTACCACCATCTCATGCTCAGACTCTGTTGCATCCGAATTCACCACAGTTTTATGGCTGTCATCCTCTGAATTGTCCAAAGACAATGCTCTTTCAAACTCTGCCATTTGTGCTTTCAACTTCTCTGCAGGGAGAGGTGAAGATTTGGGTGGCTGAGAAGCAAATATGAACGATGCTGGATTCAATGGTGGAATGATAATATCTGCCTGGGGTCCTGGGGATGCTGAAGTGCTATGAGTTTACGCTGGAGAAGCTTCGTTTGAAAGTGGTACTGGTATAATAGATGTAGACTTGTCCTTCTCTAGTACCTGAGACTTCTTGTACACCTTGAGCTTCTCTGGTCTTCTGCTACTTTCACCTTCATGCTTTCTTTTGCTGGAATCCCCTGCAATGAAATTCCCTGTGATCTGGTTCATCAAAGCCTCGTCCATGCAATATCCCTTTGTTAACAACCAATTTGAGGTGTTAACCAAGAACTGCGGAAGACCTCTCCTCAATTGTCTGACAACCGCCTACACTTTCCTGAAGAGCAGCTCTATCTCCTCCCATTTGATGGTATGTGTCAAGTACCACATGCCCATCATCTGCGAGATTTGCAGGTATCCGTGCTAAACCATAGTCAGAAACCTGTTGCGCTTGATAACCTATTGAAATCTCTCTTTCTGACTTCGTATTCGCTCCTGCACTTCATCCAAAAGTCTTCCAATGAAGGTACATGTGAATATTCCTGGGAGACTGTCCTCTTCGCTATCCCATATGGGTCAAAGTTCATTCGTGCTGGGAAGAACTCATGCTCATACCCATAAAACATTTCTGCTTCAATTCCTTTGGCTTTATGGATACTCTGACAACTATAATGACCCACTGTGACTGGAAAGCTACCTGTAGATTTGTGTCGTTTTGACTATAAGTCATGCATCTCCACGAGCTTCCTGCACAACTCCATGATGACCCACTTGTCACTTGGGTACTTTGACAACTTAACTAGTTCTCCTAAAAAACCACTAACCCTGAGATATGTGAAGTCCGCAAACTGGATGAAGATACAGCCATGCTGGGAGACAACTTCCCAAGCTTCTTTGCTCACTTTGTTGGTCTTCAGATCACCATTTAATTTGCAAATGAATCCGTAGAAGAATCCATCGTTGACCACCGTGTAATCTTTGTAGCATTCAGGAACTGTCAACTGCAGGAAGCACTCATAAATAGGATCTTTTGACAATATGCCTCGTCTATCCAGTTTGGAAAATATCCCCTGAGAGGCTGCTGCATATACAAGGTATGAAGTCATTTTGAAGTTGAATGTCCACCTCACACTTCGGAGTTGCTCGTTGATGTTGTCATTGATGATCTCCACCCAATTAATTATCGAATCAGCTCTGTTGATCTCAATGGTTCTCACAAAGGCATACATCCATGAGCGGAAGTTATTGGTATTAGCTTCCCCATTTATCCTGCAAAGCAATTTGGTGATATCATCAACTTCCTGCACAAGATTGGATCGTGGAAGAGTCCTCGGGAATTTTGATGGTGATCTGGGCTTCTTCATGTATCTGTTGTTCATTATACCCACGCAATCTGCTTTATGCTTTTCCCATCTATTACCAACATCCTGCATGCTAATTGCAATCACCACTGGCCGTGCCGGAAGCTTAAGGCAATAATTAATGAATTGTGCATCCAACCTGATTATTGTCTTCCCTGCAGCATCTCGGACTGTCCTAGAAAGAGGATGATAAGACCTTGCACACTCCATAACAAACTCAGGAAATTGAGTTGTGACCGGAAACACTGAGGCTTGAATAATCCCGCTAATTTTTATTGCCCGCATAAGAGATGATCTTCCAGTGGCTTTGGATCTGTCAATTAAATTAGTGATAGGTTCAGGGCCCATGTCTGTATCATTGATTTCAGTAAGCCTGGAAACAATGCATGATTCTGCTGACCCTTCTCTTTCATCACGCTTTATCATGCCTGGAATAATCTTTGTCTGAGCTCTTTTTCTTTTATTTTTGCCAGAAGACCTTGTAATTGGATCAATTTGTGCAGAACCTGTAATTCCTTCTGATTCAGAAGATATATTCAATGTATCTGACATTGATTTTGACTTCTTTTCACCAATATGAGCACCTGTGATGAATACCTGCAAATGATTCAGACAAATATGGAGTCCATGGCATGAATGCTTAATTTCTATCACCAAAATCTGCTTATAAAGCCTGTGCCCTAAAATTTGAGACTTTGCTTGCATGCCAAGCAAGCTAAAATATTATTTAATTCACCTGGGCACTTATACCAACATGCAGATGCTCTGAATAATAAAAAGAAAGCTTCTCCAACCCTAGGCGCCAAAACTGGAAGCTTCCCGACAATAAAAAATATTTTTTAATGCAAATCACTCCTTCCCTTGGCGCCAAAACTCTCCAAGGGCAGCATGCTCCATCAAAAAGAATTAATTGTCTCCTCCTTATGGCATCCCATGCTTATATAGATAACTGCATGCTATATTTAATAGTTGTTTCTTCCTATTTTTGGCAATTATTAATAATAACTTATGCTTTTTCTCTCAATTTGGGTGCCCAAGTTTGCATGCTTTAGCTTGCTTTTTTATGCAATTCTTTTATTTATTTTTAGCATGCTTCTTTGCCTTCTCTTTAGCTCATCAAGTTGCTTTGACTTTCCATCTATTTATTGGCACCAACTTTAGCTAGGAATAATACAAATAAATATCATTAAATGCATGCCATTATGCCAAGGTGGGTCGCACTTTTTGGCTAGAAGACATGCTAAAAATAAGAAGTCAAAGCAATGGGAATTTTTACCCTTCCAGGCAGCTCCAAAAATGCCATCCTTCACTTAAGTGATTTGTCTTTCATGATGGGAAAAAACAACTTTCTAGGAAGGCACAAAATTCCCACCTGCCTTCCACCACCAAAATTCCCATTGGCAGTTTAAAACCTTCCTCCCAAAAAGTGCGACTTGGATAAAAAAAGAGTTTCTTTCTTAAAAATGTGACTTGCATGGGTGAATAAAACTTCCTTGATGGGAATTCTTACCCTTCCTGCTAGCTCCAAAATTCTCATTGGTACTTTAAGTGATTTATCTTTCATAATGGGAAAAAACAACCTTCCAGGCAAGCACATCCAAATTCCCACCTTCCTTCCACCTCCAAAATTCCCATTGGCACTTAAGTGATTTGACTTTAATGATGGGAAAAAACAACCTTCCAGGCAGGCATAAAATTCCCACCTGCCTTCCACCTCCAAAATTCCCATTGGCAGCTTAAAACCATCCTTCCAAAAAGTGCGACTAGCATAGAAGAAGCTTATTTCACTTACATCCTTCCTTCTTTGTCAGAAATTAGCACTCCATGATTAATTTCTTCCTTTGTCAGAGGCCATGGATGACTTCCAGAACTTCCAGGCAAATAAACAGGCTATACAGAACGAATGAATCAAGGGGAATTTAACAGACAAACTGCGGAGAAAACTGAAAACAAACACAAAAGAAATAAATAAAAACGAAAAACGTTGCCAGAAGTTGCAGACAATTGCTTTGAAAATAACCTGTCGGATAGTCGGTTCGTAAAAACTCTTCCCTGGTGAATACCCTATTGAGAGGCGGGAATACTGGCATGAAAATCTTCAACAGGTTCAACTGCAGCACAATTTATTTTAAACAGAACTTTATTTATTTAATAAATAATTAAATAAAATTCTCTCAGACAAAACCTGACGGAGGAATAAAACGAGTTTTAGCATGTGGGTATTTGTCGAAATTGGCTTATATGATTCTCTGGGAATATTTTAACGTAATGGAGACAACTTCAGGCAATAAAAACACAAAACGACCCGCTACTTTAAAAAGAACGAAAATTTTAAAAAGGGGTAGTCCCAGATTTCAGGGTGAAATCTGGGGACACCTTTTCTTATTGACTAGTGACCTTATATTTGAGATCAATCCAAATGTCCTTGAGGTCCAGAATGTGAATTTGTAATGTCCCATGATTCCTTGACCACACCCCAAAAATCAAATCCTTAGCCTTGACTTCATAGTCTTCTTAAGTCTTATCTTGCAACTCATAGACCACACTTTTGGATTTGATTACTGAGGATCACATATATATCCCAATTGTATAGGAAATAAAATGAAATATTTATACTTACTCTATTGAAACTTGTGAAAATCCAAGAGTTGTCAAACCAATTCCATGAGAATTAATTTATCACTTGGATATCTGGGAAGACACATTGGTGCTTCTAAAAATATGGCAACCTGAAAATATGTAAAATTTTTGAATTGCAAAAAGATGCAACCCCACTTTGATACCTCATTCCACATGCATCATCTGATACTCTTTGCTTTATAAGATCCAGATCCAATCTACATAAAATTTTATCGTAGAAGAAGGCATCATTAACCCTTATATACTATCCTCATTTTCCTTCGAAGACAACTGAGGAAAAAACTTGTAGATGTGATCAGTAGACTTGTTACCTTTTGAATCCAACTCAGTATAATTTCTCATTTCGACGGCAGCGTAGGTGACATAGGACATCATATAAAAATTTCCTGTGGAGAGGACCACCTTCATCTAAGTATCAATGTTATCACTAATGAATGCTCCCCAATCAAGATACCGCTCATTCTTTTTAATAATGGTGATGAAATGATACATCTATCCGTGAAACTCTTTAGATTCTGGAGATCCTAAATATTCTACTAAGGAGTGTGATAATGCCATCTGATTTCCAAACTCAAATCACTCCTAGGGAACCGTCTGTCAGAAACCTTGATTACAACGGGCTTAGGTTTGATCAGGAACTTTTTATTTACATGTCTAACACAATTTTAAAATTCACTATCCTAGGCATGTTGTGCCACTTGAAATTTTTTGCCAACATACTCCTCAAAATTGGGAAGCTTTAGGAGTTCATCGAAATAATCAGTGTCTACCTAACCACTACCTCCCCTGCTTGGTTCCGTACTGACCTGTGAGTTTGAATCATAATTGGCTGGCACATATAGAGGATAAATTCAAGAAATTGAGCAGAAACGGGGAAAGCAACTGCTAAAGGTAATCCACTGGTATAAATAGATCACATCCATGAAGTTTGTGAGGAAATTTTAAATCTTCCCGAAAACTCTTCCATATCTACATGGCCCAAATCTATGTCCCTAATATCAAAATTTGAATCAATGTTTGAGGGAATCATAACACCCTAATACTTGTACTTCATTTCTTTTGTTCCTTCCTTCTTATCCTTTCCCTTTCCTAAATTAGACATGGGAAACTTGCCACAAAGTTACTCTGGAAGCCTTGGAAGAGAATTTGGTTTTGAAGCGTGATGAACATTTGTGAAAGTATGAAAAAATGAGTCGGGAAAATAGCATTGTCAAACACTTAAGAAAACCCAATACACTGGTCGGGGTTTAGATGTTGCTTTACAGATGAGGAAACCTGACACACTACGGAAGTTGAGCCTTGTTTCACAAAGGTGAAATTCTGATACATTGCGGAGGTTTGGGCCTGTTGAGCAGCTACAAAATTATGAATTCGTTGATCAGGAAAAAAAAACTTGTTTAGGCATGTGAAAAACCCAATTATACACTTTAGGCACAAAACCTTGATCTTTGTTTCCAACTCTTAAAAATTTTAAGTCCATGAAAGTGGAAAATAATTCACCCTTCTAATTAATATTCAAAAATAATTGACTGGGGTGAAAACATGAAGAGGAAAATGGGATAGGACCTATTCCACCCAAATGCAACCAAGGGCATGACCTAAAAAATACCAATAGATGAACCAGATGAAAATTTACTTACTTTAAGGTAGAAAACACTTAATCTTCTGAGGAATAATTGAAAACGTAAATAAAAATACGGTTCAGGTTTTGGAGGCATGTAAGCAGGTGAAAAACATAAATAGCGCTTGAAATGTAAGGTAAAAATGACATGGAAATACCCCTATTTATTTAAAAACCCTAGCATTAAATACACATAAGCCAACATGTGTTCTCACCTACTTAAAAATTAGACATTAAATGTATTGATTTCATAATCGGACAATCAATCACATATTTCATTATGAAATTGTGTCCTAAAATCCTGATATGAAGGAGGCTTTGTAATGTAGGGTTTCAGGTTCAGAGATCATGGAGCATTCTGCACTTGTTTGGGAGGTGATATGTTCTGATGCAATTGGATCCCGAAACCTGATTGCATGTTATTGAATTCAGACTTTGGAACCAAAACACAACAAACATTTTTCATGTGCTTTAGTGGGAAGATGTTCCGATGCAATCAGATCCCGAAACCAAACAACATATATCTAAAATCGGACTTTAGGTTTGGGAATCATGGAACACTTTGTAGGTGTTTTGAATTTCCCATGTTATGTGTAATTGAATCCTAAAATTTGATAATACAGTGTAATTCGGAAATCAAATTTCGAAGAAATGAATAAGATGCATGTTAAATATTAAGGTGATCCTGAAATTTGATACAAAGGATTTTTTAGACATTTTCAAAGACACTTTTTGGATTAATAGTATTTTCTATAAAAAGAAACCCAACATATATATTATTTAATGATTAAATATAGCTTAATATTTATTGATTATCTTATCAATATTGGGATAATAAGGATTTGTCAATTTTCTGTATTTTGTAAAGGTATGTACTCATGTGTGTGTGTAAATATTTCACACCCAATTTCCACAACTTTTTCAAGAATCGTCTGATATATTTGCATGGAGTTATGAAGATATTGAGAATGGATTTGATTCAAGTTTAGCACAACATACTATTGATTTGGATCCAAAATGCTAATCCCATCAAGAAGAAGTAAAGGCCAGTAAATCCTCACATATAGAGCTTCTGATGAAGAAAGACTTAAACAGGCTAATTAAAGAAAACATCATTTTCCCAATCAAGAACTCATCATAGGTTGCAAACCTTGTTCTAGTTTGGAAAATAAATGAGGAAATTAGCTTGTGTGTGGATTTTTGAGAATTAAATAGAGCTTCCCTCAAGGATCACTACCCACTTCCCTCCATGGAGCAAATTTTACAAGTAATAGCTGGCTCGAGAGAGGTTCTCACTTCTAGATGGTTACTCGGGCTACAACCAAATCACGGTGAAAGAGGAGGATCAATTCTAAGACAGTTTTCACCACAAAATGGTATCACATATGCCTATAGGAAAATGTCCATTTGGATTATCTAATGTCTGGAGAAACTATGTTTCATAGAGAGTCATGGATATGACGTTTTCAGAGGGGTTGATTAACAAGATGGTTCTTGTTTATCTTGATGATATTACAATATTTTCTAGGAATGCAACTGATCATCTCTCCAATCTTTAGGAAGGTGTTTGAGAGACACAAATAGTTTGAAGTGAATCCTTGAATAAAAAAAAATGCATATTTTTAGCTCATGAGGGTAAGCTCCTAGGTCACATTGTTTCAAAATAAGGATTAACTATTGACTCCAAAGATATTTGAAGCCATTTTGGTGTTTCCTTTTCTAAGTCACAAGAAATCTATCCAAAGCTTCTTAGGGAGGATTAAATTTTATCAGAAGGTTTGTGCCTGATTTTTCCAATATTGTCAAACCACTAGACAATGATACTGAAACAAGAGCATGACCTTCAAAGTGGAAAACATGAGGGAAAAGAGATGTTTTGAGGCTATTAAGCAAGCAATATCACAAGCTCCAGACTCTTATCAATCCAAACATCTCAAAGGACTTCATTATCTATGCTTTTGGTGGCTCAGATACAATATCTACATATCTTGGTGCAGTTGAATAAGGAGGGATTCTGAGTAGTCATGTTGCTTTCTTCAGTCCAAATCCTAGAGGAATATGAGGTGAGGTGCTCATTCATTAAGAAGCATGTCCTTGCTGTGATAATGAGATTGAAGAAACTCAGAAACCTAGTTCTCAAACAAAAAAATCCACTTGCTAGTTTCTCATGTTAGGGTGAAGGATATTTCATCCTCAACAAATATTTAAATGAGAAAATAGGGCTGGTTAGATTACCAGTGTCATGGAGTATGATAAAGAGATAAATGTGAAAAAATTGGTCCTAGAGGATAAATGCTTGTGTGAGAAACAAGGTTCAGATCAACATGTAAAATCAAAAGATGAAGGAGAGGTTGTTCTAGTGCTCTGAGACAATTAAGAATAAACAACTGATGCTATACCCACTCCTTGCTAGACATCAAGATTTGGTGCACTTTCCTTCTAACAGGTCAATTCCCTCAGGGATTAAGTAAAGAATAAAGATGAAGGTATTTCAAACTCCAATCCATTCCATATGCTCTTATTGATGACAATTTGGTTCAAGAAAGATGTGAATGAAGTTTTACTAAAGGTGCATTGGAACTAGATTAAATTGAGAAAGTGCTGCATGAGTTTCATGATGGAGAGGCTGGAGGTCACTTTGCTCCATGAGTAACAACTCTCGTAGAATCATGAAGGATGGTTAATATTGGCCCATGATGTTCAGTGATTGATATGCATGTATCAAGAAGTGCAATAAATGTACATTTTTCACAGGAAAGGAAAAGATGATAGTACTTCCACTCCACCTAATCTCAGGTGATCAACCATTCATGCAGTGGGGGTTGGATTTCATTGGGGTCATCAATCTAAATTCAATCCAAGGCCTCAAGTGGATTCTCACAGCAAATTCCTATTTCACCAAGTAGACTGAAGTAGGAGCACTAAAGGAGGAAAATGAGTCTAGTATACTAGATTTCTATGATGAATTGTAACCAATTTTGGTGTCCCATCCACTATCATATCTGAAAATGCTTTATCATTCCTGGGAACTAAAATATCTAAGTGGGCTATTAATAACGGGATATACTTGAGAACTTCATCAAATTATTACTCGCAAGGTAATGGACAAGCTGAGTCCACGAACAAGAATCTATTGAGGATCATCAGAAGGACTTATGATGAGAATCATAAGACGTGGCATACCAAGATAAAATCAGCCTTGTAGGATGATAGAATTACACCCAAGAGATCAACTGGAAACTCTCCCTACATGGTAGTCTATGAAAAATAATCTAGGTTGCTCATAACTCTTGAATTGTTAGCATTGAAGCTTATAAAGCAGCTAGAGTTATCTGAATTTGAACCCATGGAAGCTAGGTATGAAAAACTTATGGAGTTTGAGGAGTTGATAGATCAAGTGGTGTAAGCCATGGAAAAGGATAAAGCTTTGATCAAGATGTATTTTAAAAATAAAGATAATGCTAGAAGCTAACAAGAGGGAGATTTGGTACTCAAGTGGGATGCTGATAAGACAAAGCTAAGTAAACATTCAAAATTTGATGTTATATGGAGTGGTCCATATATGATCACAGGGTTCAATAGTAATAATTCTTTCCAGTTTTCAAAGTTGGATGGAGAATAACTACATATTCCAATAAATGGAATCCATAAAAAGCATTATTATTGAAGTAAATTCTATTTTTTTTTACATATTAGTTTAGGATTCCCAATTCCTATAATCACTTTCAGCACATTGTTTGTTATTAGAATAGGTTTCCCTTCCCTAAGTTATTTGCACAGGTTTTATTGGTTCTAGGATGGTCTCTTTACATAGTTTATCATGTTTTCGAGAGAGTTTATTCTGGGAAGAATTTTAGTTACAAGAAATAGTTGTCATTTTCAATCATTTCTAAATGAAAAGCAAATAAAAATCATATGTAGAGACAGTTTTAGATTTCTCATTCTCTTGTCTCTTCGGATTAGTTGTAGTTTGAGCTTTCAGTGCCTCTTCATCAACCAAAAAAGTAGTTTTAAGGTCAGGTTGAGGCATTTCAAAAAGTATGTTTCATAGTACCTTACATGTTCTCAGTCCCAGTAGGAATCCCTCCTCATTTCATCCAAGGTTATCTTGGGTTTTGAGAATAATATCAACCTTAAATCATCTTTTCACATTCATTGGATCTTGTTCAATCAAAAATCTTATGAATTTGAGAGCAACTCAGGAAGTTTTAGATCATCTTCAGATTCTAGTAATGTTCTAGGAAGGTTCATGATTTGAAGGTTTAGATGCGAGGAGGAGAAGGTGAATTTCAAAATCAAACAATTTTCCAATCACATAAAACCTTTCTCAGAATATTTTTTTATAATGTGAGATGGTCAATTTAGGAAAGAAACAAGCCAGCTTCAAATCCACAATGTTCTTTAAGAGGGTTCAAGCATGTAAATTTAAGGTTTAGATCAGTTTTGGCTATTAAAAATGACTCCATTCCCAATGGATATAGAAAAGAAACTAATCACTTCACTTGGAAGTCAGGTAAACCCCATGAGTTGCTAAATTGTTATCCATTTTTACCCCCAGGAAAAAATGGACAACTTGGGAGAAATTGGACTTGGAAACATGGCAGGGATTCAAGGTTGAATCTAGATTATTCATGTTAAATTACATGTTTTGGAGAACTTGCAGTTAGTTTTGGAGAATTTAGGATCAATTGGTGTAAATCCCCTTCTTCAGAGTTTCAGAAGGTTCATCCTTAGCCAAATTCGGGTTAAAATGTCCAAAGTTGAAAAAATGATTTTTTGAGCATCCCGCTACATTTTCCCTAGCTCCATGGCTGGGGCAAGCAAAAGTTGATCCAAAGAATTTGATTAAAATCTAGATAAATTTGAAAAAATTAGCAAAAAAACAAGAAACAGCTCAAAATCGAGCCAAGGTCAGAGTTATGGGTAGCAGGCTAGTTTAATGGCATCACACGTGAGCCAGTTTTAGCGGGTGATTTGATTCAGAAATGAGCTCAATTAAGTGGGGGTTTGGGGATCCATTGTAACCATATCAAACTTTGTGTACCTGTGAAGAACGAAAGGACCTCAAGCCACGGGGGCATGAGTTCCCCACGAGCCCGAGATCAATGCAACACATAACTTGGAGTTATTTTGGTGGGTTGGGATCTTTGTTTTATGGTTGATATGGATAGTGTGCATCCAGAGGGCCTAGACAGAATGAGTCGGTGTAGGGTGAGTTCCCCGCATTGCATTGAGAGCCACAAAGTATACGACAGGAGTGATAAGGGGCTTGGGGGATGATTTTCAGTTGTATCATCCGAATTGGGAACATTACACCCAAGTGGAATGAGGACCATGGGAAATTAGTTCCCCACAAAGGCTAGAAGCCCACAATGTAAAGCGGATACAGAGGATGGCTTGGTGGGTTCACTGAGAGAGTTGAGTTTGACATCGGGGGAAAGGTGTGAATGGGAGTTATAAGGGAGGATCTCTCTAACAAGCTCGATGACAATACATGAGAGATAAGGTGGGGATCTCTAAGTCATCTCAATCAAGATGTAAAGGGATGTGATGGAGGGGCAACTGAAACATCTCGGTGAGCCAAGTGGTGAGCTAACAAAGAGCCAACTGGGGCCACATCACCAAGCTCACCCCTCCAATGGACTCTTCTCAATAAAATTTGATTTTTCGGTCTCATAGTTCCACCCTCCACATCATGGAATTATGAAATAGGGAAAGTAAGTATAGTTGGTGGAAAATTATAATGAAATATCTCTAGCCCTAAAAATTTAAATTCTTATGCTCGAGAATTGGTAAAATGAGCCATAAAAGTGACATACACCAAAATGATCCTAACTTTCTCCATACTCAACCAAAATGGACAAAATTATACTCATTGGAATCATGATTTCATCCTCTACACTCAAAAATAAAGAAGTCAAAAGTTTTTTTGGAGGTAGATGGGCCAAAAATGAGTAAATATTTCCCATATTTAAAATATCACTTCCAGGTGGGTAAAAATGCATTAATGAAGCATGGGAGGACATTTTTCTTCTTCTATGGGCTATAGGATAGGAAGGGATGGATTTGCAGGGGTTCTTGTGATGAATTACAGTCATTTAATGATCTTTTTTGGTGGGTGAAGCACAAATTTAGGGATTTCCTCATTCTCCTTCTCTTTTCTTCTTCTATATATGTAAAATGGAGAGTTCATTTTCAAGGGTTGGACATTTTCTATATGCTCGCATCTTCTTGTGTTTTTATTTCATTCCCTTTCCTCCTATACATTATATTTTAATGGTATTTTTTCATATTTAGTTTCTCGAAAGATCTAAATGTATTTGTTTACTGGAAATGGTGTGTAAATGTGTGTTTATATACTATGATGTTCTAAGTATCCTCTTTATCTCCATTTTCCCTCATTTTATCCCTTAGAGATTGTCGCAATCACCCTTCTCTTGGTGTTATCACCTTCTTAGTGTAGGATTTCTTCATTTTCATGCATTATCTTCTCTCCTTGGTCTCTTGGAATCATAGAATAGGATTAAATAAGTGTATTTCCAACATTAAGAGTAGTTGTAGCATTAGGATTAGGTAGATGAACTAGCCTTATCTGGAGGTCCTTCTCAAGTAGTAACTCCCACAACTTGAGATATGGTCCAATGTTACCCAATTACACTGATAGCTCATGCAAACACATGAAAAATCAGAGAGTTTTGTAATTTGGTGATAAAAAAAGTTTAATCTAACAAATCTATTGTATATTTTTCTGCATTTTTAAAATGAAAATACATATGGATGTATATTAACTTAATGTTTTCTTTTTATTCCGCTTTGTTGATATTATTTATCTCCTCCTCGTCCTCAGTCATTATTTTGATTTTTTATGGGACATACAAATTTTATATGATTTACGATATACAAAGTGTATATCAAATATAATGCAATTCAAACTATAACTATGTTGATAGAAAAATATAAAGAGAAGATCAATTTATATAGCCATTTTTGTTTGAGAATCAAATATCAGATTTCAAAATGACAAGATATCAAAACCCGCTCACAAGGGGTTTCCATGAATAAATTTAACCATAAATAAACACAAGCTTGTAAGAATTTTCAAATAAGTAAAACGTAAAATCCTAGACCTTTATATGCATTTAAACCTCCATTTTTATAACTAAAGCAATGAAAATGTCTCCTCTCTATGTATTTTAACCTCTATCTTCACAATAACAATGTTCAAATACTTGAAATGATCAAATCCTTCAAAATTTTATCATTGTTTTAAATAATCATAATCAGGATCGCCCCTCCACTCCACAATCACTAATTATTTCCCCTCTTCCCATGACTTCTTCACATTATTTCTGGCTTGGACCCAATTCAAAGAGTGGCATTACATGTCCCATGTTGATGATTAATTTCCCCTATATTTTTTGTGGTGATTATTGAATTACGATGCCATCACTATTGTTGATTAATAGAGTTGTGCATGAGGTCTCTACCTTTGGATACTACTTCCACTCCAAATGTTCTTGTCTATATTTATGTAATGGAAAAAACTACAAAAACAATTTCACTTCAGAAAAAAAATCTACTACTCCTTACATTGACAAAGATATCTTTACGTCGTTTCCGTGTTGTATAAAACAACCTGGGTCTCCTCAAAGGATTGACATAAATTTCATGTCTCTTTTGTACGATTCAATTTCACATTGTTTCTCCTTTCCATTTTTTCCACCTTTGTACTTCTCCAAACTTAAACCCCTTCTTATTCACCCATCTTCCTCTCCCATTTTTTTCTCCCTCCAATATGACTCCAAAAAATCCCCTTTAGAATTTCTATTGTACATTTCACACATAATTGCTAGTCATTATATGCAAAAAAATTATATAAGGGTACACCCTACATTTAAATAAAGATATTTAGCCTATGAAAAAATATAGGCATTTTAGATACAATTTTATGGGCAGGGGAGTAGAATAAAAGACACAAAATCTTTAAAACAAAGAAAAATAATGCAATTAATTTCTTAGTGTGAGGTTTTGCAAGAACTCACTAAAAGTGTATTTAGACTTCTTAACAAATTTGGTTATCCTTGAGAATCTGGAGTGTTGTGCACACATCTTGTAGGATCCATTCCTATGATTTTACCATAGATGAGTATATTATCAAAAAAAATCATGGTAGCCATGGGAGGAGTAAAAGGAAATAGGTACGGGTACATGTATGCTATTTTTCATAAAAATAGGAGATGGGTATAAGGAGATAGAAAAATGTGTGTGAGAGAGAAAGAGAGAGAAAACATTAGAGAAAAATATACTATGTGATGGCCATGGCACTTTAAAAAATGTAATGTTCATTAAAAATAGCTTATTTAAGCAAGAAAATAAAATGATGATAAACAATGAGTAATAATATTGTTATTTGATATCTCATCATAACGAGGGTCAAGAGTACATTGTAACACACTAAAACACCAACAAATAGGCATGTAAAAAATCATAAATGTGAACTTAAAACATATCTTATATGTTACAATAGGGTCAACTGTAACATGAAGTATGTCATAAGTTTCTAGGTCCTCCACTAGTATGATCTCCTGATACTTGTCAATCTCAAGTTTTGGCTACTCTGTAGGTAATGTAATAGTGGAAAACCATTGAGGCCATTTGCCTCAACCACATAATCCTCCATGGATATGTTTGCTGCTCCATCAGGCAGTTTTTTGTGTCATTTTGTTGAAGGACCTTCTTTGTACACTAGGTCTGCATGGGAAAGAAGATAAAGCGTGCCATGAATGTAGACTAGGTTTTTTGCATTCTTTCACACTATTTGGTTCCTCTTCAATCAATTAATGAAAATATACGTTATCCAATTCCTCTCACAAGATAAGGAGCTAGCTACTTGTGAGTGTAATCATATTACAAATGATTGCAATTCAAGTGATTCACTACCATGGTTCCACAACCACCTTATTGATTCCTTCTCTCGCATATCATAAAAAACCTCTAATACTAATTTTTATTAGGTGAAAACATATTCCACAAAATTCTGATAGTAGAAACCTCCTCAACCATAAAAAAAATCACAACCCAAAATTCCTTCACTACTTATTTGTCCTATATGGAGCCTGCTTCCTGGTGATTTTTATATCATGGCACTTTAGATTTAAAACATAAACAACACAGTTTAGAGGTTTTTTAATATTGTTCCATATTCCATATATCTTTTCCTTAATCAAAGGATGTACATAAAGATCCCTTAAGTTTGTAATTTTTCTTATTCTTTCACATATACGATAAATTTATTCATAAGCCTCCCCCAAATATGGCTTGTATGAATCAAAAAAATGGATTACCTCATAAATGGGTTAAATGAAGTCAACAAAAAATTTAACATTAACCCAAAATGGACATCAAGTACCATCTACCTCACCTCAACTATAGTATCTAATGGATATTTTCTTCAAGCTACCCATGCATCACTAACTACAATGGAACATAAGGCCCCTTTGATAACATAAAGAAAATTAAAAAGTACGGAGAAAGAAAAAACTATATATTTGTAAGTTTGAAAATTTCCGCCTTGGTAAATATATGATAAATAATGTGCATGTGGTTATGATTGCATATGGAATTTTTACCTTCCTACCCTTTTCAATAAACTTGAAAATCCACTAAAACTTACCAATGTCTTTGAGTGCATTATTCAATACAAGCACACAACATAGTGTCCACATTACATGTTTTTATTTTTTGCACCAATAGTTCATGATGTAGATTATCTTAAAGCTTCCCATGCATCACTAACTAAAATAGAACATAAGGCCCCATTGATAGCATAAAATTACTCACGAAGTATGAAGAAAGAAATAAACCATGTATCTATAGGTTTGGGAAGTTCCACCTAGGAAAATATTCAATAAAATAGCTTGTGTGTGGTGATAATTTCAAATGAACATCTATATTTTTCTACCCTTTTCAATAATCTTGGAAATCCATTTAAACTTGGCAATGTCTTTGAATGTATTATTCAATGCATGCACACAACATGGTGCCCAAACTAAATATTTGTATTGTTTTGCACCAATAAAGCCACTTGTTTTACAAATCAAGGAAATGTCTATAAAAATTTAAACATGTGATGTCACCACCTCAATTGCATTAGATAGTTGGTTTCAAAGGAACTTTGCATCTTTCTCTTTCCCCAAACAATTGATTTCCTTCAAAAAATAAGGGCCTTTAGAGCAATTTATCATAAAGTTCAAAAGTGAACAATTTCTAGTAACATTCAAACATTCCATATGATGAGCACAATTTTTTGTTATATCCTTGTTTTCTCTTTGTCAATAATATTGTGTAAATATTCTCATATCTATGGTATTTAAACCTTGTTGACTTATTATTAATCACATGAACCATCTCCTTATAAGAAGGTGAGAAAGCAACATTGATTGGTATTCTATTTGCGTAGAAAAAGAAAACAATTGCTACATCAACTACATTTCAACTATGCACATCAAACATTTTCACAATGGGGTTCAAGTTGTTAATGTTTGGTGTCTCTTGAGAAGACTCCACACCTTATGTCACATGTCTAAAAGACAAATCTAGCTTTGATTATGTTTCCTTGGTTACTCTAATAGGATGACTCTAAGTTTAATCTGTTCTTGAAGCATGGGAGCTTAAAGGAGTCATTTTATATGACCCCACAAAGAAAGAACCAGAGAAAACACATTTAAATCTTACAAACAGGTCATAGAAGGACTCAACAACCCTATGCAAGAAGAAAGAGAAGAAACGGCTCTGTCGAGTGAATCCATGTCTTAAATCTATTTAACAAGTTACAGGTGGGCTCGGAAATAAAATAAGGGTAGGGTCAGAGAAGGAGGAGCCAAGTCACAAAGAAGCTTCAAAGAAAGAAAAATAAGAAATGGAGGAGACACGAAGATCTGAAGTCTTCTCTCAAAGGAATCCAAAAAGGGCTAAGTATCAAATGGTTCAGAACGAGTCCAAAAATTGGCTAAGTATGGAGGAGGCAATTGAGAGAGCCAGGTGTTGACACGACACTTCTCCAAAGTTGAATCCAAAAAGGGAGACTCAAACTTACACCAACCCTCCATGTAGCAAATGGTCAACAGAGGTCAAAATATGGACAGGGCGGGCCTAAAAAAATGCTAAGTATAAAAGTGCTGGCGGAAGACTGCCACATGTCAGTTTGGTGCATCTCCAAGGGTAAATCCAAAAGTGGAGGCTCAAACAAGTGCCAGTTTGCCACATAGCCCAGGGTCTGAAAAGGTAAGAGGGAGGTCATTGAAAATTCTAAGATACCTGCGGAGACTTCCAAGTGTCAACCCGATGCTCCTTCAAAGGAAAATCTTGATCGGGATTTTAAGTGAGCGCAAAGCCTCCACGCGTCCAGTCTTAAAAAAGGGGACAGAGTCAGGTTGAATAGTCAATGCATGGTGGCAGGCCGGTAGAGAGTGCCAAGTGTCCAAATGGCGCTAAATCAAGGGTCAAATAAAGAGAGGGTTTCCAGATGAAGCGCCAGACCACCGTGTCCCCGGTCAAGAAAAATGACCCCGCCGAGCAAAGGACTTAGCCAAAAACATAGAAATTGAGCAGGTCAGCGGAGGAAGCCATGTGTCAGCCCCATGCCATTCCAAGAGAAAAATACAGAGGCCTGCCCTCGAACAAGTGCCAGCCCTCCACGTGTCCCATATTAAAAAGGGGGACCATTTTTCAAACCGTTTTCCCACCCTTTTGTATAGGACCCGATACAAACTTCGAAGGGGCATATCTTTTGACTCAGGGCTCAAAATATTGCAAATCTGACACCATTGGAAAGATCTCAGCCTCATCTACACCATGGAGATCTGAAACTTTAAGTTTGGGGAGGTTAGGTGGGAGAAAAATGGAGAAACATCTTCAGGGCCATTAATGCAGGATCTATTTTTGCCCCAACAACCAGATCAGATTCGATCTGATCCACCGTTTCCTCCTCCTTCGAGGTGCCGAATAAGAAATTGATGTAGTCAAGATAGATTTGGGGGTAGATTTTATGGGAGGCATTAATAGCAGTGGTTGAGCTTCAGACTATTTTTCCCGCTTCTCTCTCTTTCTCCCCTCTGTGTTGAATCTATAAAAGCAGGGTCGAGACTCATTGTAAAGGGTTGGACATTCTTTTGTTTTTGCAGGCTCCCCTTTCCTTCTGGAAAAGGAATTCATGGAGTTCAGACCTTCCATTTAAATTGCAATATGTTTCCTTCCTTTTGGCCATTTGTAATGCATTGTATCAATCTGTAGAGCAATAAAACATGTTTGTGATCGATTTTAGATCCTTTCTTGTCTCCTTTGCTCTCATCTGGTCTTTCATTATAAATTTGGTTATTTGTGCTTGATTATTGTATGTATTTTGTTGGTTTGTGTCTATCAGCAAAACTAATGTTCATCATTCCTTCGGTGCATCACCTTGTAGCTTAGTTTTGATTTCTTGTATTCCTTTTATCCCTGTCTCCTTGGTAAAACTTAGATTAGGTTTAGGAATAGGTCCTCTGCAAGTTTCCACGTATGCACCTAAACAGAGGAATATGAACCGGCCTTTAATCTGGAGAGTTTTCCCATTTGCAAAGTCCCACACTTTGGGGAAAACTCAATGTTATGTGAATCACACCAAATGAATCTACCTTAGAAAAGTAGATCTGACGACTCATTTGGGGGTGCTGTGATTTTGCACTAACAGTTTTGGCACGCCCGGTGGGACCAAGAAGTCTCCATCTTTATTACAGTAAGATTGATGTGCACTTGCTGTGATTCTAGCTTTTAAGAAGCTTTTAAGAACTGCACATCTGGCGACTCCAAAAGGGACAGAATCCACTAGTTTCAGTAGTCCAAGTTTCCCAAGTTCATGAGAAGGATACAAACAAGGTCAAGAACAAGAGAAGAAGGATAGTTTGTACACCTACACTTGTCTCCAGACAAAAGGAGAAGAGGAAGAAGAGCCCAGAGGTCTCTATCTCCACCAAACAGAGCCTTATCAACACCTCCTCCTAGTAGGCCATTCTTTCAATCAAGAAGGGTGCTCAGGCTGATCAGGATGGCACAACCAAATCCTTATGTCAATTTCACTGGCAGCAGCCCACTCGCTCTGAATGCACAAAATCCAGTCCCAGTGGCAGCATTAAAGAGCATCCCATATTTCACTGGAGAAAACCAGACTTCTCCTGGTGACCACGTTCAAGATATTGCAAATGTCTGTACAATCCATGAGATCACTGAGATGGACATTGCAGTCAAGTTGCTAGCCTCTTCACTCAAGGGTAAAGCTTCACAATGGTTCAGGAGCCTAGCAGCAGGCTCTATTCAATCTTGGGACCATCTGTGCAGAGCTCTTCATGACCAGTTTGGAGAAAAAGGAGATAACCTATCCTTGTTGGAGCAACTGACAACAATCAAGAGAGCTCCAAATGAGTAGTTGACGGATTTCAACCTCAGATTTCAATGGACCTGGGACAGGATTCTAGCAGCAGTAAAGCCCACTAAAGAAGGTGCCTTCTTATACTTTCTTAGAGCTTTAAATTCTGATATTGCTTTAATGATTCAGTCAATGGGGGGCACAACCTTACCTGCAGCCTATAGCCTTTCCATAGGAGCTGAGAATCATTTAATTCAGGCTGGAAAAAATTGCTCCTAGGCCATCCATGCCTCTATACCCCAAATTAGGAAACCCAAGTACCAGCCAAACACCCACATTAGCTCCTATACCTACTCCCAGGAGTCAAAGTTCAGCTGAAGCCTCCACCTCATCATCTAACACCTCAAAGGAGCTTCAGGAAGTTATGAAACAACTTCAAAACTTGGGGAATGAGTTAGTAACCATCAAAAGACAGTAGGCTCAGAGTTCTAGGCCATATCAGCCTCAAGCTCAGTATCAGGCTAGATCCCTGTATCAGCAAAATAGACCACAAGCCCAGGCTATAACTCAGAGTCAACACCAAGGACAACCTCAAGTTGCTAGACCTTTTAGGTCATATGATCCAAACACAACTTCAACATCAAGGGCATTGGTTCCAGCACAGAATAACATGGCACAAGAATATGATTGGTGTTTCCCATGTAGTCAGCCACATAATCAATCGATGTGCTTCAATGGTGCACTAAATCAGGCTTTGATGGTGCAAACCATTGGTGTGTCACAAGAACCTAGCCAAGAAGAAAATCAGCAGCAAGGAGCTCAGCAAGAGGGACCTCCAAGTGAAACTATGCTTGTCAATTGGCAAGCTGAAGACTTCTGTGGAATGAATCAGGCTCCTTCTCAAAGTATAGCTTCCAATACACGGTCCAAGAAGAGAAATATTGGAGAAGGACATTCACCAAACTCAGGTGATCCTCAATCCTCCATTGCTCCACAAGGTATTGGCATTCAAAATACAACTCCCAATATGTAGAGCCAATCCAAGCCACCTTCCAAATCCACTCAGGCACCGGTTGTAACAACCCATGTGCAAGAGAAAAATGTGCCAGGGAAGGGGCAACAGAAGGATAGCTCATTTAATATCATTGAGCAAATGAAGAGGACAAGTGTGAACATTTCACTATGGGAGTCACTGGCCATTCCAGGGTAGAGGGATCTATTGTATACTGTCATGGCCAATTGGTCAAGCTCAAATCAACCCCCTAACCAACAAGAGAAAGTGCTTACCAATACAACTCAACCTGGGGGAAACCATCGAGAGCAACAAGGTAAGAACCTGAGACCTCCTCCATTCTATGTTTCATTAATCATTGGGGATAAATTGGTGCATAATTACATGATTGATTCTGGGGCAAGTAGTTCTGTAATGCCCAAACAAATAGTTGATCAACTGGGTCTCCAGTATGAAGTCATCTCTAGAGGGGTAGTACAATTGGATGGGACAACAGTGACAACTATTGGAATCATCAAGGATCTGAACCTCACTCTGCATGCCTGCCCCAATGTGACTGTATTGCAGAATGTATCAGTCATAGACTTGCCACCACATTTTGCATTGTGTTTGTCCAGGGACTTCACTACCAAAATTGGAGGCTATTTGTCTGCTGACTGGTCACATATGCTCTTTAGAACAAGGTATGGAGTGAAGGCCACAATCAGATCTGAGCCCATAGCATATTATCACATTGAGTCTTATGTGCCTAGCCCAATCAATGCAAATTGTTTGGCTTTTGATCAGGAGGACCTCCTAAACACTTCTGAAGTAGATACCAAGGTGGGGTGTATCCCAGACCTGACTCTCAACAAATGGGTGGTCAAAAGACATGCTTTTGATCCCTATAAGGAGATGGAAGAATCTGAGCTAGGAGTCTACTACCTGCATGAAGAGAATCATCCTCTTCCTGACATCATTAAGCCAGAATATAAGGATGACAATGAAGTATGGAAATTGTTCTTTGATGGCTCGAGAAGTAGGCAAGGAGCCAGAGGTGGAGCTATGATTGTGTCACCCCAAGGTATGAAGTATTACTCAGCTTTCCATGTTTCTAGTTTTCCTTGCTCAAATAACACTGCAGAATATGAGGCTTTGGTTCATGGATTGCATTGGGCTAGAAGATGAGGAATCAAGAACCTGCAAGTGTTTGGTGACAGTGAACTAGTTTCCAATCAAGTCAAAGGACAAAATGCTGTCAAGAATGACCTGCTCAAAAGCTACAAGAATAGGGTATGGGATCTCATTGAGGATTTCGAAGCCTTCAACATTGTGTCCATACCCAGGAAGGAGAACAAAGCTACTGATAGGCTTGCAGCAGTTGGAGCAACATTTGATGTGGTTGACAGCATCAAGAGGGACAAAGGACAACCACATATCCATGTGATTGTGAGGCCAGCAGTGCCAGATAACAACACATGTTGGCAGGTGTTCGAGAATGATCAGCAGATCATCAATTTTTTGCAAGAGGAAGCTGAGTTCTCAGCTAGGAATCAAAACAGATTAGAGCAACAATATGGAGATCAAGTAGTGCAGCTGCATACAAACAAGCTTCCCAAAGGCTTAGTGACATTGGAATCTATCTTCAATCCTAATGATCAGTTTCGAAAAGAGAAGGCTAATATACAGATCAAAGGAGAAGATTCAGAGTCAATTCAAGGTGGAGAAGGAAAAACACTTCAAATCAGCAAAGTGGCCACCGAGCAAGTAAGGTATGAATTCATGCAACTTTTCCAAGAGTTTCCAGATGTATTTTCTTGGAGCTATGAAGACCTAAGAGGGTTCAATCCGAAAGCTAGCACAACATACAATTGAACTAGATCCAGCTGCTAAGCCCATCAGGAAAAAGCAGAGACCAGTTAATCCACACATTGAACCTCTGATGAAGAAAGAGCTAAACAAGCTGATAGAGGCAAGTATCATATTTCCAATCAAACACTCAAGTTGGGTTGCAAACTTGGTCCCAGTCAGGAAGAAGAATGGAGAGATTAGGTTGTGTGTAGACTTTCAAGACTTGAACAGAGCATCCCTCAAAGATCACTACCCACTCCCCTCAATGGAGTAGATCTTGCAAGTGGTGTCTAGATCAGAGAGATTCTCTCTCCTAGATGGCTACTCAGGGTACAACCAGATAATGGTGAAAGAAGATGATCAGTTCAAAATAGCTTTCACCACCAAATGGGGCACCTATGCCTACAGAAAAATGCCATTTGGATTGTCTAATGTCGGAGCCACTTTCCAAAGGGAAATGGATATGGCATTCAAAGGGTTGATCAACAAAATAGTACTGATCTATCTGGATGACATTACTGTGTTCTCCAAAAATGCAGCAGACCACCTTTTTCACCTAAGGCAGGTGTTTCAAAGGTGTAGGAGATTTGGGGTATCATTGAACCCTAAAAAATGCATATTCTTGGCCCATGAGGGCAGGCTTCTAGGCCATATTGTGTCAAAGGAAGGTTTGGCAATTGACCCAGAGAGAGTTGAAGCAATAAGAGCATTGCCATTGCCAAGCCATAAGAAATCTCTTCAAAGCTTCTTAGGAAAAATCAATTTTGTCCACAGGTTTGTACCAAACTTTGTTGCCCTTGTCAAGCCAATAACGTTGATGTTGAAGAAGATTTTGGCATTTAGGTGGACAACCGAAGGAAAAGAAAGTTTTGAGGCCATCAAAGAAGCTATATCACAAGCCCCAACTCTCGTGAATCCATATTTTTCTAAGGACTTCATACTATATGCCTTTGGTGGCAGTGACACAATTTCTGCAATCCTAGTACAACAGAACAAAGAGGATACAGAGCAGCCAATTGCTTTCTTCAGCCAAGGTCTGGAAGATTATGAAGTGAGATACTCCTTCATCGAAAAGAAAGTCCTGGTAGTGATCAGAGGGTTAAAGAAGTTTAAACATCTGGTTTCAAACAATAAAATCCAACTGTTAGTCTCCCATGCAGGAGTTAAAGACTTCCTTCTCAGCAAGGATCTGAATGAAAAATGTGCAGGATGGATCACTCGTGTCATGGAGTATGACATTGAGATCAAGGTTACTAAGCTGGTCCATGGGAAGGGATTGTGTGAACAACTGGCCTCGAGTCAACAAGATGAGGCAAACAGTGAAAAGGAAGTTGTTTTTGTCTTGCAAAATAGTCAAGAGGAAGAAAATGATGATGTACCCACTCCTTGTTGGACTCAAAGTATGGTGCACTTCCTTCAAACAGGCATGTGTCCTCCAGAAATGAGTAAAACAAAAAGGAGACATTTCAGACTACAGGCCATCCCATATGTGCTTATTGATGGCGTCTTGTTCAAAAGGGACATCAATGGCATTCTGTTAAGATGCATTGGGACAGATCAGATTGAGAGAGTGTTACAAGAGTTCCATGATGAAGCAGCTGGAGGCCATTTTGCTCCATGGGTGACAGCACTCAAGATCATGAAGGGGTTATTATTGGCCCAGGGTGTTTAGTGACTGCTATGCATGGATCAAAAAGTGCAAAAATTGTGCATTCTTCAAAGGCAAAGAAAGGCTAGCAACACTTCCATTGCACCCAATTTCAGTTGACCAACCATTCATGCAATGGGGATTGGATTTCATTGGGGTCATCAATCCAAATTCAAGCCAAGGCCACAAATGGATTCTGACAGCAATAGACTATTTCACCAAGTGGACCGAGGCAGTGGCACTCAAAGAAGCTAATGAGTCTAGCATACTAGATTTCTATGAAGGGATAGTGACCAGATTTGGAGTGCCAGCCACCATTATATCAGACAATGCATTGGCATTCATAGGTTCCAAAATCATAGGATGGGCCATTAGGAATGGGATTTACTTGAGCACTTCATCAAATTATTACCCTCAGGGTAATGGCCAAGCAGAGTCCACAAACAAGAACCTGCTAAAGATTGTCAGAAGAACTCTGGATGAAAATAAGAGAACTTGGCACACAAAACTAAAATCAGCCTTATGGGCTGATAGGACAACACCCAAGAGGTCTACAGGAAGCTCTCCAATCAAACTTGTCTATGGGAAAGAGGCAGTGTTGCCTATATCACTTGAGTTTCCAGGATTGGAACTCATGAAGCAGCTGGATATGTATGAGTTTGAACCAATGGAGGCCAAGTATGCAGAGCTGATGGAATTGGAAGAAACCAGAGAACATGCACTTCAAAAAATGGAGAAGTATCAGGTCTCAATCAAGAGATGCTTTGATAAGAAGGCAAAGAACAAGGACCTTCCAGGAAGGAGACCTAGTTTTGAAATGGGATGCAGATCGGGCAAAACCAGGAAGGCATTCCAAGTTTGATGCCATTTGGAGTGGCCCTTACATGGTCACAAAATGTAAAAGTAGCAATGCTTTCCAATTGTCTACATTGGATGGTGAAGAGTTGCAGATTCCAGTGAATGGAATCTATCTTAAACATTGCTACTAGAAGGAAAGTTCTCACCTTGTACATACTAGTTTAGTTTCTCATTCCTCTAAGTGCTTGTGCACATTGTCTTGTTGTAGTTTAGGTTGTTTTTCTCCTAAGTGCTTTACATGCTCTGCATGTTCTACTTGGAGCATGTATGATTTCAAATTTTGTATATAGTTGTGGTGTTGTTTTGTTGCTCTTGCACAACCCATTCAGAGACAGATGAAGCCCCGGGTCAAAACAATTTTCTACTCTCAGAAACCATCATTTCGATATTTCTTATGAAAATTGAGAGTGCAAATAGTCAAGCTCATGAATCACAGGTAGGATCAGTATCAGACCTTCGTTATCGACTCCATGCCCAATGGATGTGACAAGGCAATTGGTCTTTTCATCTAGCAGGAGATACCCCTGTGAGTCACCAAATTGTTATCCATATTTCACCCCTAGAAAAAAATATTGGATCAGCCATGACCCCACATAGAAAGAGCTAGAGAAAACATGGTTTAAATCTTGCAAACAGGTCGCAGAAGGACTCAACAATGGAGTGGCGGGGCCTGCGAAAGACCAAACGACCCTATGCAAGAAGAAAGAGAAGAAACAACTCTGTTGAGCGAATCCGTGTCTTAAATCTATTTAACAGGTTACAGGTGGGCTCAGAAATAGAATAACAGGGTTAGAGAAGGAGGAGATAGTGTCAAAGAAGCCAGGAGCAAGAAAGAGGAGAAACGGCGAAGATCCAAAGTCTTTGGGCTCAAAAAAGTTCAGAACGAGTCCAAAAATCGACTAAGTATGGAGGAGAAAGCAGAGAGAGCCACGTGTCGGCACGATGCTTCTCCAAAGTTGAATCCAAAAAGGGAAGCTCAAACTTGTGCCAGCCCTCCATGTAGCAAATGGTCAAAAATTCTGACTCGACTAGGTCAAAAGGTGGACAGGGACTCAAACTCCCTACTCAAAAAAGAGGCTAAGTATAGAAGTGCTCACAAAGCCGCCACATGTCAGTAAGTTGGTACTAGCATCTCCAAAGGGTAATCCAAAGGTGGAGGCTCAAACAAGTGCCAGTTCCACATAGCCCAAGGTCTGAAAAGGTAAGAGGGAGGTCATTGAAAAGTCCAAAGAGCCTACAGAGGCTTCCAAGTGTCAACCCGATGCTCCTTCAAAGGCAAATCTTGAGCGGGCTTTCAAGTGAGCGCGGAGCCTCCACGCGTCCAGTTTCAAAAAGGGGACAGAGTCAGGTTGAATAGTCAATGCATGGTGGCAAGATGATGGAGAGTGCCAAGTGTCCAAATGGTGCTAACTCAAGGGTCAATAAAGAGAGGGTTTCCAGACGAGTGCCAGACCGCCACGTGTCCCTGGTCAAGAAATATGACCCCGCCGAGCAAAGGACTTAGCCAAAAACATAGAAATTGAGCAAGCCACGTGGAGGAAACCCAGCACGCTAAGGCGGGCCATCGGGGGATGTCAAATGAAACCATGCCATTCCAAGAGTTACAAAATGGGCCAAAATATAGAGGCCACCCTCAGACAGCGCATTTCCAGCCCTCCACGTGTCCCATAGCTATAGAAAAGGGGGCCCATTTTTGCCCTAAACTATTAAAAAGGTTTTCCCACCCTTTTGTATGGACCCGATACAAACTTTCGAAGGGGCATATCTTTCGACTCAGGGCTCAAAATATTGCAAATCTGACACCATTGGAAAGATCTCAGCCTCGTCTACACCATGGAGATCTAAAACTTTAAGTTTGGGAGGTTAGGTGGGAGAAAAATGGAGAAACATCTTCAGGGCCATTAATGCAGGATCTATTTTTGCCCCAACAACTAGATCAGATTTCATCTGATCCGTTGTTTCCTCCTCCTTCGAGGTGCCGAATAAGAAATTGATGCAGTCAGTTAGATTTAGGGGTAGGTTTTATGAGAGGCATTAATAGCAGTGGTTGAGCTTTGAACTATTTTTCCCACTTCTCTCTCTTTCTCCCCTCTGTGTTGAATCTATAAAAGCAGGGTCGAGACTCATTGTAAAGGGTTGGACATTCTTTTGTTTTTGCAGGCTCCCCTTTTCTTCTGGAAAAGGAATTCATGGAGTTTTCAGACCTTCCATTTAAATTGCAATACATTTCCTACCTTCTGGCCATTTGTAATGCATTGTATCAATCTGCAGAGCAATAAAACACGTTTGTGATCGATTTTAGATCCTTTCTTGTCTCCTTTTCTCTCATCTGGTCTTTCATTATAAATTTGGTTATCTGTGCTTGATTATTGTATGTATTTTGTTGGTTTGTGTCTATCAACAAAACTAATGTTCATCATTCCTTTGGTGCATCACCTTGTAGCTTAGTTTTGATTTCTTGTATTCCTTTTATCCCTGTCTCCTTGGTAAAACTTAGATTAGGTTTAGGAATAGGTCCTCTGCAAGTTTCACGCATGCACCTAAACAGAGGAATAGGAACCAACCTTTAATCTGGAGAGTTTTCCCATTTGCAAAGTCCCACACTTTGGGGAAAACTCAATGTTATGTGAATCACACCAAATGAATCTACCTTAGAAAAGTAGATCTGACAACTCATTTGGGGGTGCTATGATTTTGTACTAATAATAAGATTTCACACATGTGCACATTCTCAGCAGCATCCTCAATGCCTCTAGAATTTGGAAGATGAAGAGACATCTCCATATAAATGTTCTATGGTTGTTGCGCACCTTGACCACTTGATCCAGAACCTCATGTATTTCCTCTACCTCCAGAACCATTAGATCCACCAGAACTAGAACCACCTATACCTCCTGAACCTCCACCAGTAGCTGGAATAGGACCTATAGATGTACTCCCTTATGCTCCGACAGTAGTACTATACTAAACCCCTACAGTCTGTGAGGTAGTTCCACTTGCAGAGGTGAACCTAACATTTGATGCACTTACGTTCTGTGTGGACGATGTGCCTGAAAACACACCTCCGAATAACATTGAAGCCATCTATCCTGCCATTGATGTACATGCTCTCTTACTTCCCAACCTTTCTTGTTGATTACTGGTCATACTAGATACTAAAAAACCAAGCACAAGGGCTAGGTCACCAAGTGGATTAAGATGCGTGCCTGTGGCCCAAGTAGTCTCTGCTGGCGTACTTCCACGTGAGGCCAAGGGGGGATCTTTGTCATGCTTTCCAAGATGGGGGAGTTCCTAATGTTCTGGCTCCACATCTTCTATGTGAGATTTAAATTATTCATGAGCCATCTCTCTCCTCAATGCCATGCTTTCTGCAATGGTACGTTGCTTCTCTATATCCCTCTCATGTGCCTCATTATACTTAAGTCACCTTTCCTCTCTCTTCCTTTCTACCGCTAGGTATTCCATCTTTCACCAAACCTGTTCCTACCCTCGTGCACAATGAGGTTTATTTATCCATCAGTTTACTCTCTAGGTTCAAAGTTACCATCAAGATCTTGATCGCCAGTGGAATGCCTTGCCGATATGTTCCTCTAGGATACAGCAAAAACTGGAATTTAGCTACCTCTGGACAAGAATACGTTGAAATTGAATATTCCAAAATATAAATGTTTAGAACACCATGAAACCACATATCCACAATGTGAGTATAGATCAGGTCACCATCATAAAGGGCCTAAAATTATTCCTGTGTCCAGACAAGTGTGCGATACCTCCAATTCTGCTTAGATGCATACACAATCAACCACTCATATAATTCTACTAGAAAGATGGTGAAAAAGCTCTTATATATCTTTCATATAGATTCTGTTATACCCAACTGTGTGTGTTAAACTCAGATCCCCTGTTGAATTGTCATGCATATTCTTCCTCTAGATCATGTATCCACTCCTCAATAGTTGCTAGAGTTAACTGGTATGTCTTCATTGCGAACCATCTTGAAAGCAACCAAAAAAGAGGTCTCGACAATGTAACCAATGATGTAACCTAGAATTTACTAGATAGCACCCTAGTCACGCCGGCACATCACTCAACCTAGACTGAGCACCCACCCAAAGTGCACAAAGGTACCAAGCCCCTCTTTAGGGTTGTTGTAGTAGGATGTTTAGCATGATGAAGGGATAAACATATAGATCTATGACTAATCCATCGTTCTACAATGCATACCATATTCATATTTATGAAAGAATAAGCTCAAACAATAATCATGATTGAATCAAGAATATGCACTACTAAATTACACACAGGAATGACACTTAGATTCATCCAATAAATTCCACCTATTAATAAAAACATAAGCTTCTTGCAATAATGGCATTCTATACCAATGCGCACATGGATCTGATACAATAATCCAGTCGTATATCTCTCTATATCTCTCTATCTATATACTACTATGTGATTCACATCATATATATAGGGTGGGGACTTTCCCTTCACCGCTTCTCTATTCCAAAAATAGGCCACATGCTATTAATAGCCATGAACCGCTTACAGGCATAGCCACACATGCGAGTGTGCTATATATAGACCTCTTGTAGTTAACTGAAGTGATAATCCTATTCTTAGCTCATCTCCATACAAAACAAGCTTCGATATGATCCTCTAAAGATAGACAATGTGTGGTGTGCACATCCCTACGTCGCTGGTGTGTTCTGCACGCCATCTTCTAAAAATAGGACTTCATGCTCAAAATAGGATAAGTCCCGAATGTTGAACTTGTCCTTCGCGCACATGCTCTTCCTATTCATTTGCGCCCTTAAACCTAGCCTGCTTTCCCATGTGGAATTCTTGTGTGAGTTCTGTCAAGTGTTCTTTGATCAACATATATTCAAAAGTATATGCTTATAAGTAACAACTAAAAAAACAACTCCATGCATCATTCAAAGGTTAAAAATTATATGATATGATTGCAAGTCTTACTTGCTTAGCTTCTTAACAATGTTACCTATTATCAAGGAGAGTTTATTCTTTTAATTGAAAAATTAAAACTAAAATTAATAGAATAATAATGTTTATCCCATGTGTTGGATGAAAAACATGGAAACACATGACACCTAAGACTCATATGCAACTAATGTGTTCTTTCATGATACTAGGAACAAAATATGGATGTCTTAACTAGAAAAGACTCCTACTTGAACTTGAACTTTTCTATTCTCATATGTTCAAAGGAAAAATTGAGAATAACACTATGTTCCATTTTTTATCATGTCAAACCATCAACTTAGGTGCTAGATGATTGGAACTTCCTTGATTGCTTAAAGAATATTTTATACTCTTCTACCAAGTGTTTGAATTTTCTTGCACCATGTCCATTTTATACACTTTTTTTATATCTAAAAATGGTTTTCTTTTGTCACTTTTGATGCTCTTTGTTGAAACATTCTGTATTTGTACAAAATTGGCTTCTTATAAACCTTGGAGTTACTACTTGGTCTTCAAAAGTTGTCTCAAGTAATTTTGGATCCTATTTCCTTTATAATTGTGACTTATGAGAATTATAAAGCTAATTTTATGGCGGTTTCTAAGGTCAAAACATTTTTGGAGATAGGTACTACTAAGATTCCTTTTTAAAGAATTGATCTTACTATTATTCACTCATTCCAAAAATTTACCCCTTGCTTAGTATACCTTGTTTTCACAAAACACAATAAATTTTGGCCAAGAAACATTAGAACACATAACATTCATAGACCATAATGACTCTCAAGAAACATTTAAAGTATTTGTTCTATATTTTACCTTAAAATATCCTAGAAATCCCAAAACCATAGTTAAATCCACTTAACATTGGGATCATAAAGGGGAAAAAAAATTTATGTTTAGATTTTAGAAGAGGAATTTCAAGGCCTCATCATATCCCCCATACGTAATTTCTTGCAAGACCTCTTGCAATCCACCTTTCTATGTAACGATTCGGTGCCTCTAGGAGTCTAGTGCAGTTATAATCCTCAAGTTAAAAATCCAAATTGATTTTATATGTATTTATAACATTTCAATATCTTGGATTTCCACTTCAAAAACAATTATTTATATTTCTTGCATCAAGGTTCCATGTAGGAACTAACAATATCAATAGTGGAAGCTTATACCTAATTCTAAACCATGTATTTCTGTAGAATGATAAGATTAACCACAATATTTTCTCTCCTTAATAACCACCTAACATTATTAGCTGAGGTTATTTATTTATTTTAAGGAATACAAGAAGTCCTTCCCATATCTTTGGAAAAGATAAGAAAGATGAGTTAAATATGGTCATTGTATATATTATGATATTTTTTAGCACTTTGTTAAATTTTCAATATATTTATTGTTCATAGTAGGATGATAAGTATTCTATTGAATGGATATGATAAATTCTTGAGGATTTTAATATTCATGCCTCATTAAGAAGATTTCACTTTATCATTAAATGTCAAGTTATTTCACCTTGTCATTCTAATTCTGTTGATTTTGCAGTACAAAGATATAAGATTTGATTTAAACTTCCCCTAAAAAATATTAATCATGAAATTTGTGAGATGACCCAAAAAAAAACTTCTGAAAGAATAAATAATATATTAAATTATGAAATATGGTAGTTCTAGACACATAATATTTCATGAATTATTCCTCATTCTGAAAATCACGAGGTTTTCTACATGAGATCCTAAATACTACCATATAAGAAATAGTCCCCTTGGATGTAAGGAATAAAAGTGAGATGATTTATTACACTACAAAATATATTCACCAATGTGGCAAGTAATCATCAATCTAATAGTATCAAGTAATTGATTATGTTCTTTCAACCCATCAAGTTCTTCTTTGACACTTTGTTTTACTTCTCAAACTCAATGTACCTTTTTATCCATGTGTTGAACTCATGTTAACACAAGGCTAGTTTAGACTATCTGATATTCCTTCATCGGGATACTAAAATAAAATTTTACTATCTAGTTTTCCTTATTTAGAGCACCTATGGCTATTTATTTCACTTTTTATTATGAATCTTTCACTCCTTTTTTAATTTTTAAGAATGTTTAACTAACATACCTAAAAAGGATTGAAATAATGTTACAGGTGGATGTTCTGATTTAATTAACTTCAAACATTAATTACACAAATAGGAATCCATTTCGTCTTGGTGCCAGCTTGATAGAATCAAAGCTATCACATTCTATCGAGCTCTCACGAAGCAACAATTTTTTTTTGGAGTCATAACCTTATTATTGAAACAAGTAGAAATTCCACTGAATTTGGAGCCTAGTTATATTCATCACGAAACTTGCAACATGTTACTTTTTCCTAGTTTTTAACTTGTCTTAAGACAAGGCAAAAGTTAAGCTTAGTTTGTTTCATCACCACTTGGATTACTTGTTTGTTTTCTTATTTCCCATTTGGGATAAAATAACACATACTTACGTGTGTTATTGATTGATTTTTTCCACAATTTTTACACATATGTTTACATTTATCCTTGCTTGAGACTTGGATGTAAATGTTGAAAGTGTGTTCGTACATCTTATTATCTTGATAGCCATTTGATCTTGATACCCATGTCAAGATTTTCATTGTATCTAGGTTGTCTCATCATTGAATTCTTTTGAGTTGTTATGATTTCTCTTCATCACATAGATACAATTTTTGGTACTTACATCTAGTTTGCTTTGTGAAAATTGATCTAAGTCTCGAAGTTGTATTATTATGTTGCTCGCATAACTAGCAACTTCTTGCTATACGTAGATTGGATTTTTTATCCTAAACATTGGTTTGAGTTTTGGAAATCATTCTTATGCTACTCACATTGTGGCGATATCATTTTGATATTAAAAATATTGACTTTGTCTACAAATCTTGATTTGTGTATCCAAATAGCGTTGTTGAGTTTCTCACATTTGTAGCCTCCTTTTTCACAAATTGGAATTTGTTTGTTTCTAAAACATTTTTTTAATATACCTTGTTGGGATATCGCGTCAACACTTTCATAGTATTTAGGTCTTTTTTATTTTAAACTTGACCTAAGTAGTGATTATGTGTTATCACTATTTGAACCAAAACTATACTTGAAGAAAACATGAGTAACTTTTCATGTGATTAGATCATAGTTTTGATCATTTGAGTCTTAGTTACTTGTTATTTACATGTACTTTTTTGGGTAGTGTGTCATTCTCATTCATTGGAGTCCCTAGTGCACATTTCCTTTGAACATATTCTTATTCATTGATTGACATTATTTATAGCAATGTGATGTTGTTAAGTTACTTCATTTTGACTTAGGGTCCATTTTTAAACCAACCTTAGAAAAAATTCGTTCATCATGCCTCCTAAGACAAGGATGGGGCATCGAAGATCAGAGTCTGACCCTGTGATAGAAAAAATAATAAATCTTCTTAGGGAGGAAAACATCCTAGTGGGTCATAGTGGTGGCGAGGAGGATTCTCCTCAGGTGGAACATAAGTTAACCTCCGCCCAAATTGATGAGTTCTTGTTTCAAAATAAACATAAAGTCCTTATGAGTGTTATAGATTTGGGGGCACAATTATCTTCCACTATTGATCCCACTCTTATCACTGACATTCTCTGAGGAGAAGATGAAGAAGTATAATTCCCACTTTCTGATGCAGATGAGATTTTAAATCCAGGTCATGCCTCTACTTCTATCCAAAATACTAGTGGATATTGTATCCCCGTGGTTAGACTTCATCATGGATACCATGAAGAATAAAATCATGAACAACCTCCTTTGCATGAAACTCGTAAAGAGATACCTCCCAAAGAGGTTTCTTTAGAAGAGAAAATACAAGCCCTCACTTGCCAATTGGAAATTTTGGCTTCATGCGTTAGTAAAGAACCTACGAAGACACCTAAGAAAGAAAAAACTAAAGCTTTGTACTATGATTCTTTCACCAAGATTAACAAAACTCTTAAAACTCCTAAGAAAGATAAACCAAAAGGGGGTTACGAAAGGATGTACATAGATAACCATGAGAAAGAGATGGCAAGATATAATCCTATCCCTTTGAAAAACCCACTCTTTGATCAAGATTTATTTTCTATGAAGAACACCCTCACTTCCCTACAAAAAGGAAAGTTAGGGTTAAATAAGAAGTATCAATTTGAGCACTTATGTCCATATCCCTTCGATAAGGATATGTTATAGGTTCATTTCCTTAAGCACTTTGATTATACAAATTTTGACAAATACAAGGGAAAGGGTGATCCAAGAGATCACATCAAAGGCTTTTTCATGGATTTCCAGGAGGTCACATTTAGGGATAACTATCTTATACACCTCTTCCCGCGAAGTTTAGGGGGACAAGCTCTTGAGTGGTTCGTATACATCCCAAAGGGATCTATATCTACGTGGCCACAATTGGCAGAGAGTTTTATACATCAATTCTCCTTTAACATGGAGAAAGATGTTACCAGGATCGATCTATGTAATGCTAAACAACATAATAATGATAACTTTGTCAGTTTCTTACAAATATGGTGGGGGGTCGCTAGTCACTTGTCTTGCTCCATATCAGAGAAATAGTTAGTATATTTGTACCAAACTTGCACCCTGAAATCACTTTCCACTTGTAAATACATTTTGGTAATACCTTCGAAGAGGTCATAAAACAAGGTGCCAAGATTGAAAAAGTGTTATTAACAAAGGGGACATTGAAACCCTCCTCGTATGATAACCATGACCAAAAACCTAGCGATAATCAAATTTTTATTCCCAATAAGAACAAACATGTCGTAGGAGATGGAATTATAGATTCCAAATGAGTGAAGGTGGTTCAAAATATTTTTTCCTGAAAACTCGCTAAGGGACCTTCGGCCCTTGAGTATAAACATTGTACTTTCACTCCTCTATCAGACTCGATGTCATCAATACTAAAATAGTTACAGGAATTTGACATGGTAAAGAACCCTAAATCAAACCATTTTCCTGATAATGCACCTAAACCATCTTGGTTTAAAGAACATGATTATTGCACCTTTCATCACATATGGGGACATAAGACAGATAAGTGCCTCAAATTAAAACACTACATCCAAGACCTCATTGAAAGTGGTCACCTTAGAAATGGATTCCATAGGACCTAAAAAATATATTAATGTTGACATGGGGATATTTAAAGAGCCTTTCCCTAAGCATGGTTTAGGGAAAAAATCAGGATCAAAGACAATCATCTAACAACAAATTCATAGGTTATGTCTATAAGAATACAAACTGTAATGCCAAAAGCAATTATTCTTATGATGCATTAATTGGTTATGTTACCCCGTTTACTGAGAATATGAATACTATCAAGGTCATAGAAAAGGAGTGTATCATGACAATGTGACATGTTCACCTTGTTATATCTAAACTTCCACCCACTCCTATTATCACTTCTGAAGACTGTCACTATGATGTCTTAGAGTGATTAGATAAAACTACAACTAAGATCTCGATCTGAGATATTCTCAAGATTTCTAATGTACATAAATACATCCTTTGTAAGAATTTACAAGGATTAGGAGTGTCGATTGATATAGACCCCACATGCTTCCAACCAATGGTAACTCAAATTCCTCCAATGGAGCACATAACTTATAGTCAAAAGGAAATTCCTATAGAATATCCTTCATATAACTTACCTCTACACATAGAGGTCATTATTAATCATAAGAAGGTTAAAAGGGTGATTTTGGATGGTGGATCGGGCCTTAACATATGCACTTTGAAACTTCTATGGAAATTAGGTTGTACTGAGACAAATTCAAAAACCAAAGTCATCAACATCAAGGCATATGACAATGAAGAACGAAAATCATCCAGCATGATCATATTCTCCCTATGAGTAAGGCCTACTAATCATGATACGAAGTTCCATGTCCTTGACTTGGAGCTATCTTACAATATCCTTCTCAGCCACCCATGGATTTATGTTGTGTAGGTTGTGCCTTCAATGTATCACCAGTGTCTCAAGTTGTACCATGAAGGAAAAATTATAACTATTCAGGGGGATTCTCAACCTTTTGCTCACTACAGAGCCCTATTAGGTTATTTCCTAAATTCTATTGATTTTCCTTCAACAAAAATTGTTATTCTAGCTCAATCTGAGGTTCTCACCTCATAAATTGATCCAAAGGCCTTGACCCCTAATAAAAATGGTGCTTCAACATCTATTTCTCCTTTTTCTACATGGAAGATGAAGACTCTTTCAACTGGTTGTGGGGAGTATGATCTTCAAGAGGCCCTTCTAGTTTTTAATCTTCCCCTATCACCCAAAACAAGGGGTAGGCCCTGTTATAAATATTAATGGTCCCGGTAAAATTACAAACTCGATGCTTTTACTCCTAGTGGTTTACTCATATATGAAAATTTTCTCAACAATCTTATATCCCAACCCCCAGATGATGAAAAATATCCATTTTATCAATCACCTCTCGTTGATATCCCTGATAATTGATGTACGTAATGGGATACAAATGATACGGATGTGGCATAAATGAACAAGGTATGCGGGAAGCTCTCCCTATACCACATTTCAATGTTTACAAAAATGGAATTGGCCTTCGGCCTTATGGATTCATTCAATTTCTATGCGATGTTACTACCTCTAAAAGAAAATATAGTGAATCAAGTAATGAAAACAAAACAAATTCCTAGTTTAGTATTTACGAAGAATTTTCCTCTACCAATCTATATCCCAATATGACTATAATTACCATATCCCCCACCTCAACTATCCTTATTCCTGAGTTAAACCTTGATTATCCTTCCTTGGTAAATTGGAACCAACAACAACATATACATATTGACTACATTTCCAATGACGAAGCTATTGGCAAGTTTTTAGGTATTCATGATGACATACCAAATGGCAGTCACAAAAAAGGCTTCTCCATTGACCTAGATTCATGCACTTATTTTGGGGAGGATGCTGAGTTCTATGGTCAACAAAGAAAAGTAAAATGTAAGGGAAAATTTTCCATAGAAAATCCTTGCAACAAGAAAAATTCCAAGTCTTACAGCGAAAACCTTTTTGAGGCACTAACACACAAACAAAAATAAAAATAAATGGACAAAGAAATTAATTTATCCAAGGATGAAAACCTCATTGAGACACCCTTGGAGTAGATATAAATCTCCCTCCTAATCCTACACACATGGAAGAGGAGTTCAAACTTCTTGTGGAGGATACCATTGAGGTCAACATCGGCCCAAAAGAAGTGCTCTGAATGGTTAAATTGGGAGCATCCCTCTCAGCTCATGAGAAAAAAACATTTGCTTTTCTTGTGCATGAGTATTCAGACATATTTGCTTGGTCCTACACAAACATTACATGCCTTGATCCAACATTCGTTATTCATAATATTTTTTTCAACCCAAACGCCAAGCCAATTAAGTAAAAATTCTAGAAAATGCATCCTCATGTTGCCCTATTGGTAAAGGAGGAACTAGAAAGATTATTGGAAGTAGGCTTCATTAATCTTATCGACTACTTAGATTGGATATCAAATGTTGTCCCTGTTTAGAAGACTCCTATGGATATCATGATTTTTACGGATTTTAGAGACATCAAAAAATCTTGTCCCAAAGATGAATTTCCACTCCCTAACATCGACATGATTATCGATTCTATAACTAGTTATGAGATGTTATCACTAATGGATGGCTTTTCTGCTTATAATCAAATCAATATTACAGAGGAGGACCAGCATAAGATATATTTTACAACCCCTTGGGGAATTTTCTTTTACCAAGTTATGCCCTTTGGCCTCAAGAATGTAGGCACAACATATTAGTGGGAAATGACTGTCATCTTTCGTGACATGATCAGTGATATAATGGAATATTATGTCAATGATATACTGGGAAAGTCTAGGACAAGAGAGGACCATCTAGATATTTTTTGTCACATCTTTCAATGTCTGATGGTCTATAAGGTTCGTTTAAACCTGAATAAATGTTTCTTCGATGTGCTATCAGGAAATCTCCCAAGCTTCATCGTCTCACGGAGGGGAATAGAAGTAGACCCAACAAAGGTCTCGACCATCACAGAGATGCTTCCTCCTACCAACATAAAATAGTGGCATAGCTTGGAGGGGAAAATAAAAGCAATTAGGAGATTTATTTCCCAGCTCACAGATAAGTGTCACACATTTTCACATCTTCTCAAGAAATATGTTAAATTTTTATGGGGCCCAGAGCAACAACAAACATTTTCTCTCCTAAAATAATATTTGTCAAGACCTCCATGATAATACCACCTACTACAGGTGAGCTAATGTTGTTTTATATGTTTAAGACCCAAAGTTGTGGAACCACTTATGCAAAACTATCTTGTGCTCGGTGTAATTTGATCCAAGGCCCGATGTCAAAAATCTCTCTCAATCGGCACCTATACGTCATCTCATCACCGAGAATCCCCTGGATGAGACCAAACTTCCATAAGACCCTATCCACTATGTGTCACTCTACTATGTGTTCCCTCCTCCCAATTATAAAATGCTCTACCGTCAATGTGATGAGGTCAAAATCATCCTCAGACCACTAATATAGTCTATATGGTCATCATGTGATCATTCGGAGATATATCTCATCTAAAGCTTACCTGTAATACGGGGTATCTCCCATGTGCCTGCAAATGTCATCACCATCTAGAGCCCAACCCATAATGGATGGTTGTCCAAGATCCCAAGCTCGCAATGCTCTTATGGGTCGTTCTATGGAGATATGATCCTAGACCCATATCTGAAGTAGAGTTGCTAGACCCACGATTTTCTGACCATGATAAACTATCAAGTGTAGATCTACATAAAAATGGGTAAGTATGCACTACCCCCAGTAATAAACCTCTCCCTGGATAAGGTCATGTATCAATCCAATGATTCCTAAAGAAAAATGAGAACTGATATTATTAGGAAACAAAATGCCACTGAAAAGATCCACTATTTATCTCATACTATCCACTGACATAGCTCAGCGAGGTATCTCCATCACACCAAACATATCCAAAATGATCTAAAGGATATGACCGCGGTCACTATCATAAGGCACTAACTGACCCTGAATTAGAACTCTCAAAATCCTCTAAACGTCCTCCAAAGTGACATTCATCTCACCACTAGGAAACTGAAATGATTGAATCTCACTCTGCCATCTCTCAGCTAAGGCTATGAGCAAGTTGTGGTCCAAAGTGATATGTGGCATGAAAGCCACATGTGTTAGGCCCATGATATAAAGCATCATCTCCAAGAATATGTGATTGCGTCATGAGAATGTGACCTCTTAGGCCCAGAGCCAACCATGTTGCTCCCACATCTCTAATCGGGGTAGGCTCACCTGCAAAATCATCCAAGTCACTTGTTAGGATCATTTTCTTATGGGATACATTCCTAAAATTCTTCTACATCATTAAATTATTTTATTCGTCATCTAAGTTTTTCTAAAAAATTCCTAGATTCTTATAAGGCCATTCAAAAATGCCCTTTTCATGCCAACGTGCCCCTAGCAGCATCAGTGTGCCAATTTTTATGCTAGCGTACCTAAGTGCTAGCATCCCCCTTGCACATCAGCACCTGTGTTTTCACACATGCACACCCATATTCCCCCCAACCCTAGTTTGATGCCAACACATCTACAATGACGTTGACACACTCATTTTAGTGAATATGCACCCATGCTGGTGTTTTCCACATAGGTGCAACTGCTCCTTTATCTTCTCACACCATTGCACTTCTTAGCATGCATACATGGATGCATATGCAGACTTTAATGTAAGCGCACCCTCAAACACGCATGCACGCCCAAGGGGCCATGCTAACACTTTCCCACAAATTTCTACCTACAATAAATGTTACTAAAAGACACCAAAAGTAAAAGTTTTTTCTTTGTGTATTTGGAGGACATCCCTGAGAAGCCTCATGTATTCTCAAACTCAGTCTACATGGTGTCTATGGTTCTACACCCTCGCCATCTCTCTCTATTGTCAAAGAAAAATAACTGGTAAAACTGGTAAGGTTAAATGTCAAATAAACTCACCGCAATGGTTTTTACCCCTCATCGCATGGTATATATACTCATTTTGACCCCTACATTTTGTTTCTCTCACCCCCAAAGAACTCTGAGACCATCGTGATTCTTCCAAGTTCTTCTAGCACTCGTCGCGATGATTATTTTTTAATAAATAATCATTTTCTACCTGTTTTCACTACGTTGGGGCATGTTTTGCTTCCCGAAAAACCTTTTTGCTACCTGGGGAATATTTTTGCTACCAGCATTATTTGGCAATGTTCCATGATATTTTCATTCTTCTTAGAAAATTCAATAAAAATAAAAAAATCTAAATAAACCCAAAAGTTTGTAAAAATTCACAAAAATCCAAAAATTTGTAAAATTATAAATTTTCAAAAATTCGTAAATGGCATGCACACAGTTGAAGCCTATATCAAATGCATCATCCTCAAACATTGAAAATCTTCCTACAAAACATTTTTCTTAGGTACTCACATGTTCTTTTTAGACCGACTCGTAGATCATTTGTATCTACCTCCATTAACAAAAGTTGGTCTGTTTATTATGTTCATACTACCTATCAATAATGAGTTTCTTGGCACTGTGTCGTAGTGCATGAATAATTTTTCATAGGACCCAAGTGTCCTTCGTTATTCCCATTGCATATATCGTTACTTGGGGCACCATTTTTAACACTTGTCATTAAACATGAACATTCGAGAATTGAAGCTTGATAACAAAAACATTAGTACAACTATCTTGAATGTTATTTATTTGAGTAGATGTGTTTGTACTTGTTTCCTTGTCAAGTTCATTGGTTTACTTTCTTGTATTGCATTGCATTATGTATGTTGCTTGGAGATAAAGCATTTTTTTGAAATGAACAAATGTTAGTATTATAGTTTTTCATATTATTTTACACTTATGTTGTATGTGTACATTTTAATAAGGGTCAATGATGTAAAGCATGAGAAAAGTGATGAAACAAAGTTATTTATTGAATGAGTTGGATGTAAAGGCTATTTCCATTTTTCATCTATCAATTCTTATCACTCTCAAAGTTTCTTCCACCCGAATTCTTCTATGTGTTTCCTTCCTATTTTTGAACGACAGTTGAATTCTTCTATCACCCCATCAACACTCAAGGGGGAATCCTACATTCTACTAATTTTTCTTGAAAATTTTCTTGTTTATACTTGTCTACTTTCTTTGAAGTGATGTCACTTATGCCACCCCAAAGAGGGGAAAATGTAGACACGTAATATCTGTTTATGTGGTTTTAATGCTAAAGTGGTACTAACTATCTTATATCTCATAATTTATGTTATAATTAGTGTTTTTGATAGTTAACTAATGTTTCCCTTGATTCTTCTCAATTAATGACACTTATTTAATTAACTAGCTTTTATCACATTTTAGATGTCAATTAATGACACTTCATTAGTTATAATCCTCTTTAAATCAATTAATTAAATATTATTAGTTAATTAATCCTCTTTAACATGCATTTAATCAATAAATATTTTATAGGCTAAATCTCACTTTCAAACGCTTCCAATCTTATCAAATTCCTCTTCAATCGCCTCCAAATAGCCTAAAAATATTATTCCATCCTATTAACTATTCTCATTTGATTAATTATGTGCACTCCTACTCCCATAAAATGCTAACTCACCAAGCTATGGTTAACTAACCTAAGGTTACTTTATGCTTTATCTTTTGTCCCACATTTATTGGGATTCATGCTTCTCTCAAAGTAGAAAGCTATAAAAAGTACCAAGCTCCTACCTTCACACCTTACACCATGCTTTGAATTTCATATGATATAAACTTATGATTTTTAGAGTCATCTCTATTGCTTTAGAATAGTCTGCATCCCCATTTTCATCCATTCTTTCAAGCTTGGTTAGTACAGGAATATCTTACATGGCCTTGTAACCATTATTAAGAGAGATCCTTTCATCATCTTGGAACAACACCCAATTTGATTGCTCATAGATTTAATTAGGTTCATTTATTTAGCAATATTTTAACATAGTAAGGATGTTTGTTAGTTTAGATTAATAATTCATTTAGATTTCCATTTAAGCATTCTATTAAGCTTTGATCATGATTGTATTAGGTTAGATTTTAGTTTAGCTATTTAGAGTACTAGGTGTTAGTCTAAGCCATTTTAGGTTTACAAAGTTTAAGTAGTTCATAAGTAGGGATCCAACATCTTCCCATTTCCCAAGGAAGGAATGATTTTCTAGTATAATGTATAACTCGTGTCCATTATTTTTGATGCAATGTTTCCATAAGATTAAATGAGGAAATTTTTGAATTAAAGGAGGTTGGCCATTCCATGAGTCGAGCCAAAAATAATCCTTCTGCCCATTATTTACTATCCAAAACATCCTATATTTGATAATGTCTTCCCCCATTTTGAGAACATCCAGAGTTGGAGATCCTCTTCGTAGAAGGTACAATCTAATAATATTTTTTGGTGGATAATTTTCCATATCTTCGGCTCTAATATTAACATCCCACAATTCATCTCGAGATGTAATCAACCTCCAGTAAAGTTTTCTAGCAAGAGCCTGTGCTCATTTAACTACTGATCTAAAGCCCAGACCACCTTCCTTTTTAGGGTGACATAGAGTTTTTGAATTTACTAATGACCACTTGTGTTGATTTTTTGTCCCATTCCACAAAAAATTATGACAAATAACATCAATTTTTTCAAAATAGATATAGGAATATTAAGAATAGATGAAACATAAACATGAACAACCTGAAGGATAGCCTTCCCTAGAGTTATTCTGCCTACTATAGAGAGTCATTTATTAGTCCATTTATGTATCTTACCTTTTATCTTTTCTCTTAGCCACTCCTGGTCTTTATTCTATTTAGCAGAAAGAGGAACTCCCAGATATTTAATAGGAAGAGAACCTTTTTTGAAATGGAAGATCTGGAGTATTTTCTCTTCCTATTGTATAGAACAATGAAAAAAAAAATTGATTTTTTTCATTAATAAGTTACCAGAGGCAAGAAGAAAACACATGGAAAATTTTAGCAAATTGTTTAACTTCCATTGGAGTGGTTTTCCCAGCCAAAGTAGAATCATCTACAAACTATAAATGAGAAAGAGGCTTTATAGGTTTGGCAAGTTGCACACCTTGTATTCTTTTTTCTTAACAAGCTCTATTTGTTAGTCTTCCGAGACATTCCACCAAAATAATGAATAAAAAAGGTGACAAAGGGTCTCCCTGTCTTATTCTTCTCGAAGCACAAAATAGACTTGTAGGAGTACCATTAACTAACATAGAGAAAGAGATTGAGGTTAAACATGCCTCTATCCATTTAATCTAATCATTAGAAAATCTAAATTTCGCTAAGACCTAAGTAAGAAACTTCCAGTGCACTCTATCATATGCTTTGGATAAATCCAATTTGATAAACATATAAGGAGATTTCTGGAGATCCATAGAATGCAGGATTTCTTGAGCCAAAGTAATTTCATCATGAATTTGACGTCCTAGAACAAACCCTCCTTGTTCAAAGGAAATAATCATATGTAAAAGAGGTTTTAATCTTTCTGCCATGACTTTGTGATAATTTTATACAAAACATTGCATAGAGCTATAGGTATGTAATCTAAAATTTCAGTAGCATTTATAGATTTTGGAATGAGAGAAATGAATGTTTTGTTTATTTCCTTAAGCATAGATTTTGAAATTCTAGCCTCTTCCACAACACTAAGTAAATAATACTTAATGATATCCCAAAAAGTCTGATAGAATTCAATAGGAAATCCATATGGACTTGTTGTTTTATCTTTTTCCATACTGAAGACCACTGTGTATAGCACTTGTTCAGTAATTGGTTGAATAAGCTGTTCATTTTCCACTTGAGAAATCAACCGAGGCAGAACATCTAACACTTTTTGCTGGTTCTCTAAATTGAGAGGTTGAGTATAATGTAAAAAACATAACAACCTCTATTTCATCCCTCCCTCTTTCTCTTCAGAGAATTAATATGATTATGCACTCTTCTATCAAGTAGTGATTTATGGAAGAAAGCATAATTTTTGTCTCCTTCAGTTAGCCAATGAATTCTAGATTTTTGCTTCCACATTATTTCCTCTTGAATTTCCCATTCTGTCAATTTAGCTTTTAAAATCTGTTCTTTATGAACTAAAATATCTTATATTTCCTTGTTGGCGCATTCAGAATTGATAGCTTCCAATTGTTCCAGAATACCTACTTTCCTATCCTTTATATCTCCAAAATCACTCCGAGTTCCATTTCTTAAGTTTGGACTTAAGATAATCCAACCTTTTAACAAAAGAATACATCTGAGTACCATACCTTGGTTTACCTCCATCCACCACTGTTGGATATAATTTCTGATATTCTCATGCTGCAACCACATCAATTGGAATTGAAAGGGTCCATAATGCCAATAAGATCTCCCTAACTCAATAAACACATGCTAGTGATCAGAACCAATATTATTCATAAGCTTTTCCTTAGGAACAAAATATTTTAGCCACTATTCTTCATATACTAAAAATCAATTCAATCTTTCCATAATACATTGTTGTCTTTTCCTTCTATTATTCCATGTCATAACACCATTTCCTGATTGGACCATCCACTAAATGAAGTGACTGGATCAGTTGAGACATAATTGAAGAATTAGAATCCAATTATTTATTTCCACCCTGTTTTTCTTAGAGATTTAGAATAGTATTGAAGTCTCCACCTAAGACAAGAGGGGTCCTTGTAAATGGATTAGCCATACAGGATATCTGATTCCATTGTTTTTGTGTATAGCACCCACATCCAAAGGGGCATAAACATTTATTAAAACAAAATTTTGGTTATCTACTTTAGAGTACACATGAATTAAGATACCTCCTTGAATAGCACATGAATTTGACACTGAAACATCCTTTGGATCCCATAAAGTAATAATACCTCCAGATGATCCTTGTAATCTCAAATCAAGATGAAGGCCCTTAGGCCATATTCTCTCAGAAATGGCTGCTACAAGATCTATAAAATATTTAGTCTCTTGAATAAAACCCACAAGAGGGCAATTAGTGTCAATCATTTGTTTTATTTCCTGAACTTTATATGGGCTACCTTTTAGCCCCCGTACAAATAGAAGAGTTTGGAAAAAGTGGGATGAATCCCGTACCATTCCAACATTTCTCAACTTCTTACCTCATTTTAAAGAGATATTTGATTTTATTTACATCCTGGTTTTATTTTTTTATCAACTTTTAGTTTTTTCATTTGTTCCTACACCACTCCTAAATAAAATTCATCAATTTTTTTGCCCTTATCATGATTAAAGAGAACAAGTGCTTTATCCATATTTTATGTTACCTAGATATGTGGTTCTACATCCAAAAACTTATCTTGATATTTGGTCTTCCTCTAATAGCTCTTTAGAGTTTTTCTTGTTGAATTTGATATAGGTTGTTGTTGAATAAGTGCCAGCAGATTTCAACCTTCTTTCCTTTACTAATCCATGTTTTTTTGGGTTGTGGAGCTAAATTGCTTCACCAATATCATGCTTTATAGGTTGTTGGATTAAACAGTAACTAGTGTCAGTCACCTAGGGAATGACATTGGTCAAAAAGGAGGAATTAACATCGGTCGAAAACTAGCATCGGTTTCCTGTGTGGAATGTTTTTATTTAACTCACGGGATTAGAACCAACCTTTTATTATAAAGGTGATCTAAAGTTTGTTAATGCATAGCTAAGTTTCTATAAGTTTTTATATGATTATATAAGCATGAAAACTAGGGTTAGATGATATAATTTGAGTAATGTTTGGTTAAGAGGATGATGAAGAAGAAAAAGAATAAAAAGGTTACATGAAGACATAGCTTTCATGGAGAGAAGCTAGACATAATGAAATAGCATGTACATCTAAATGGCGAGAAGAGGGTAATTTCTTCTACTGTATTTCCTTTTTATTGTTTTGTTTCAATGTAATGGCTTGCATAGTATGTAAAACACATACGGTTTCTTCTTGTAGATCCACATGTTATTGTGAGATCTTGTATTGTAGATCCATGAAATCATGTTTTATTGTTGGTCCATAGAGATCTAGTATTGTAGCTCATTGGATAGCTTGTGGGTACTTGATAGTATCCATATATTGTAGAGGAGGTTGTCTTATTTTTTACACAGGTTGATGTAGTGATGGAGGATACACTTACTTTTTGGTGCATAGTTATGGTTGCACATTGATAGACCCATTTAAGAGGTCTTGTTTGCATATTCACAAGAGAGCTTGGTTGCACATTGGGAGATGCGGTAGTTCTTGGTATGTGAGATCTGGTGGTGTTTGGAGGCACAGTTTTACTACACTCAAGGAGATTCATTTAGAGATCTAGAGGAGAGGAGATACTCTTGGAGAGATGCATTATACTCTTGTATTGGAGAGTATGCAAAGCACATAGTCTTTTATCTTGTAGATCCACATGTTATTGTGAGATCTTATATTGTAGATCCACAGGTTGTTGTGAGATATTTTATTGTAGATCCATGAGATCATATTGTATTGTTGATCCCTATGAATCTAGTATTGTAGCTTGTTAGAGAGCTTGTGGATACAGATAGTATCTAGATATTGTAAAGGAGGTTATCTTCTTGTTTGCAGTGGCACATGCAGTGAGATGGAGGAGAGACTTAATTCTTGGTGCATATATATGGTTGCACATTGGTAGACCCATGTGAGAGGTTTTGTTTGCATATTCACATGAGATCTTAGTTGCAAAGTGGGAGATGCAGTAGTTCCTGGTATGTGAGATCTTGTGGTTTTTGGGCGCACGGTTGTAGTGCACTCATGTAGATCCATTTAGATATCTGGAGGAGGAGATACTCTTAGAGAGATGCATTGTACTCTTGTATGGAAGAGTTGGTTTGTACTCTTGTTCATTATATATATTGAGATCTCTATATTTGGTGACCATATCCCATGTTGGGTGAACCATGGTACATGTTGTGTTATGTGTGTGTACTTTTTTTATTTATATTTTTATAGTTTATAGTTCCACTTCTGTAGATTTTGGGGAATTATCTAGTTCTGTATGTGCATGATTTGGTTTGTTATTGAATCATGGCACCATTCCGCAATCAGGATTCCCAACATGTTTTATTCCTATTGAGTGGCTTGATTAACCTGTGTTTATGGGACTTGGGATACCATTAAGTCCTCATTCCCTTCTTCCTCTTGAATCTGTTACAAACTAGCAAATCTATTATGACTACTTACTTCCAATTTTGTTTTAGGATCCTCTTTGGATTATTTTTCTCTTTTTGGTTTGAAAAATTCCTCCTTTTTTCATCCTTCTTTAGTGGTATCTGATATTTTGAGAGGAAAATTTCTAACCAAATTCCCATATTCATGACACCTACGAAAATAGAAAGGAATATTTTCATAATCCAAAACTTTCTCCCATGCCTCATCCTCCACTACCAATAAAATCTTTTGAGGTAAAAGGTTGATTTAAATCCATTAACACACATATGCGTGCATAAATAATATGTTCCAACTTCAAAGAGGCACATCTGTCATCATATAAGTTCCCATACTATTCCCAATCTCCATGAATACATGTTGATTCCAATATTCAACTAGAAGACCAAATAGACTAACCCAAAGTGGAGCTATCAATGGTAACTCTTCCTCTACCTTAAACATAGTATGCCACAGTTTCATAAATGACCCCACTCTTCCAAGGAAGCATGGGCCTCATTGAAAAACTAATTCATGATCTAGAGGTGAGGAAAAAGAAAACAAGTGACCATTAGGGTATATAGAAATGGGGTACTCACTAAGGGTATTCCATATTTTCTGTGCCCATTTTTTAAATGCTGACAATGATGGCCTAAATCCAAGAAAGTGGAAAATTAATCCTCAATTCTCCAATTCCTCTGTTCCATTTTGAACATATGCCTTTTGAAGCTTTATCATTGGTGTGCCATCGGCTGCTTTCATGCAACCATTTTCAATTTTCCTAGGATCATATTTAGGCATTCTCAACAGAGTTTTTTGAAAATTATGACCTTGCATATTAGACTTTGAATTCCTTCTCATGGTGTCTTTAAATGTAGGGGCAGTTGAATTGAAAAGAGTTGAAACACCTTGCTCCCTTGGATTGGGAAACAAAAACCCCTTATTTGCCATGAAAAACTCACATGTTTAAGCTCCAAACACCAAAGCATGGAATCCTAGATGTAACACCACCAAGATAAATCATGGGAGAGGACAGACCACAAAAAAGACATTTTTTGTTGAGTGAATCTTGTATCATGTTTTATTTAATATAATATAAGATCTTTTTCATCAAAAAGGGAATTAAAAACAAAAACGAGGTCAAAAGAAAAACAAAAATAATCACATGGAGACCATGACAGTGATCACAAAAGGGGAAGACACCAAGAAAAGAAAACATAAACAAACAGTGTCCGAAACCGACCCCTTAAGGTCAAGTTTTGGAAATTGTATCAAAGGAAACAAGCTAAAGGACTCAAACAAAAAGAACAACAGGAAAGATAACCAATATATAACAAAATGATAATGTCTCAGAAATCGTGACCATCAGGAATCATGATTTTTCCACTAACTCAATGTTTTCTCCTTACACCTAAAATTTAACAAGGGCAACGAATGCCAAATAAAAGCTTATATTTGGGTTTTTTTGTTTAATTTTTTTTAGATATCATTTCCTAATTTTTTTGTTTCTTTCCCATCTATTGGATGATAAATTATCTCATCCATGACTAAGTGATAATTTATCATGAGTTGTGTGATTGACTAACGATTTTTTATGAACTGAGTGACGATAAATGTTTGTAATTTTCCATTTTGATGTGATTTGAAATAGAGGAGTCATAATTGTTAAGATTTGTGTTGTACTTCTTTCTATTCTTTCCATGTCCATAGCATTACACGAAGAAGTGGATTTGTAAATCCACCATCTTTTAACACTTTCTGTAAGATGTAAAATGAAGAAACCAAAATCTTTCCCATATCGAGAGAAGTATCAAGAATCTTAATAAATTGTAAACCAAACAGTATGCCACGTCACACCATGAATAGACTGCAAAAGAAAATTTCATATTGTATTTATTTACATTACATCGCAGATAGGAAATCATCAGACCAAGAGAGGTATTACCACTCACTGTTCATGTTTTAGGTTTGTTTTAGATTTTTTTTTAATTTTACTATAACAAATTTAAGATTTGTGTTATTGAAGGTTTTCACAAACAACTTAATTACATTCTGAGGCTTCCACTCTGAGACGTTGGTGACATATAAGGCATTACATGCTCCAAAAGTTCAGCCAATGGGGTAAAATCTAAGGGTGATAAGATCAAATCATACGGTGAGGCTAGAGGTTGGAGGTAATGTCCCCTTTCAAAATAATTCAATAACCCATGATGCAATATTCTAATTTCCTACTCATTGATAATTTCCCAAATAGTTGGTGAACATAAAATCAACACATTATTTATAATTTCAGTACTTAGGAACAATCATAACTATCACAAGAATCCATTGACATATTTATAACCATTTGGCAAACATTGAACCATGCATTGACATTTTGACAAATAATTGGAAAGAATAAAATCAATGTTGATATTTTTGCGTTAAATGTTGATTATCATTCATACATTCTTCATGATTAAATTATAAAACAAAAATTTATCAAAGTAAATATTAATGTTGAAAACTCACAAATGGCAGGTACTATAGTATACATTAGTAGTAATGTAAGAAGCCCCCAAATCTGTCATCAAACCCCTGTGCCAACCTTAGAGAATGATGCCCTAGCTTTGATGATCTGAATATACACTCAACTATGGCCTTTGAATGAAGTCTCCTAGAAGATGTTGAGCGTTTTCTCTCCCAAATCTAGTTGTTGAAGAGGGTTTTCATCCTCAATAGTGGAAGTATAATATAAATGCTCAAACTCACAATGTAGAGAGATGTGTGTAGAAGAATATACTAATGAACCCTCCCTCACTTTATTTTATAATATTTGTCTCCCTTTTCTAAGTGGGGCACTTTGTGTGGGATATTTCCACTTTTAGCTTTATAGTGACTTTTTTATTTTCTATTTTAGCAAAAATTCACTTAAAATAGAGAATCCCCTTTACTTTAATAATAATAACATGAGTTATTTTCTATGAAGTTGTGGGTTGCCCCATTATCAATTAGTTATTCTAAAAAAGTGATATCAAGGAGTATCAGATAATATGGCAAGGGTGTCATCCATAGTGTTAACTTCTTATTTATTTTCTTGCTCTTCTTCTTCTTCTTCTCCATCTAACACTACCTCAATGTAATGAACTTTCCCTTTGCCAAGGAAATGATGACCTGATGTCCATGGATCTTTGCAAGTGAAACACAAATTTTTCCTCCTTAGCTCATTCCTCGTTTCCACTTCTTTGTTTATCTTTGGAAACTCCTTTTGTTACACATTACCTTGCTAAAATGGTATTTTTTGTTGTCCATATGGGATTGTCTTTGTTTTCCTGAAAGGTGAAGTCCTAGGCTCCCCAAAATAAGATGTCCTTTGATGTCTTAAAGGAAAACATTTTCCCTTAAGAGTTTTTCTTTCTAGATCAAATGCCTTTTTGATGGCTTCTTAGAGAAAACAAGGGTTGAAATCCTTAACCAATCCTTTGAGTGGATTAGTCAAACCTTCAAAAATAATACCACGAGCCTCCTTTTGGATACATCTGGTACTAATGTTTGAAATTTTTGAATTGGACTCAAAACCAGTCAAGAGTTAGACTAGACCGGTTCAAATTTTATAAACCAATTTACTAAAAACACATAAAATTTTATATTTTTAATGAAAAATTTATATTTGAAAGATTAGAAACCATTATTACAATAATTACACACAAAATATGCAAATTTTTCTCATGGATATACTAGATAACATGTAAGAAAGGTGTTTACAGAAAAATTAGGATTTAGGTCAACTAAAAAGATGAAATTTTAATTAGAAATTGTTTTTTTACAAAATTAGCACTGTATTAAAGTGTTTTTCTAGCTCGATCGATTCATAGTGGAACCAAACCGGTTGAACCATTTTGGTACTGAACCTATTGTTTCCTTACGGAAACTAGCTAGTTTGGTACCAAACTAGTCCACCAGTTTGGTTTGCATACCGGTTTGGAAAAAAAACATTTAACTAGTCGAACCGTCTGATTCCAGTTCTGGTTCGACTGGTTTTAAGAACATTGTCTGGTACCATCACTAAAAATATCTAAAATACAACCACACAATCATCCATGAAATTGTTTCATTTTAGTTGCACTAACTCCCTAAAATGGATCTCTGGATCAACCCTATCAAAGTTCTCAATCAACCTCTTGTTGAACTCATCATAATATTTGATGAGGTTATGCCCTTAGGTGATCAATCCATGGTACCACCACTCATGTGTCGTGCCCTCAATATGTAAAGTAAAAAAATAGATAGCTTCTTCTTCTATCATAGGCCAAAGAGAAAGGTATGCATTCACCTTTTGGATCAAAGCTCAAGTTGTGTTTCTGTAGATCCATCATATGTAGAAAAAATGATCTTTCCCAAAACTTGTTGAAGATCCCTCTAATTATTTCGAGGTCTATGATCTTCCCTGGGTCCCTTTTTATTTCTCTTTAGCTAGATGAAATTTGTGAGAGATATTTTTCCCTAATTTCTAGTGGAAGATACCTATATTATGCATAATTGGAAGCAATATCATCTATCACTGAATGTTGCACCTCCACTTATAGAATGATGTCCTTCTTATGAAAGAAATTAGGCTAGAAAGGCCTAGTTATATATCCAATAACCATTCTCGATACGTTTTTGGATCCTGAAGTACTCCCTTCACCATTAGAATTCTTGGTTATTTTGTGTGGTATAGGCTATCTTATCCATCATATCAGCTAGCCACTCTTTCCCTTGGCAGAGACTGTCCATTTGCACATCATCAGGATGTCTGGCAATCATGTGTACCTTCTCTTTCCCTATCTTTGACTCCATATCTGGTTGTAGAAACCCTTCTGATATTTGTTCTGTAACCTTTCTTCTCTTGTAGTAGTAGCACCAAAGCTCCTTGTCACTTCCTTGCATGAGAAGAAACTGCAACAAATCTAACCCCACAACTAGTAAGGAGATGAATCTGATACCACTCTAATTTCCTCTTTTAAAATAATTCAATAACGCATGCAATTTTCTGATTTCCTACTAATTGAAAAATTATCAAACGGTTGATAGACATAAAACCAAAACATCATTTATAATTTTAGTACTTTGGAACAACTATAACTATCACAAGAATTCATTGAAATATTTACAAACATTGAATCATGCATTGACATTTTTACAAATAATTTGCAAGTATAAAACCAATGTTGATATCTCTGCATTAAATGCTAATTAATATGCATACATTCTTCATGACTGAATTACAAAACTATAATTTATTAAAGTTGATATTAGCATTGAAAACTAGTAAATAGAAGGGTATTTTACCATACTACAACAATAGTACTGTAACATATTATAGCATAGTTGTAAGAAACCCTCATATTTACCAAAATATTCCCTCAAAGCCCTGCGCCAAACTTGGAGAATGATTCTTGATGCAGGAGCATCCATAAAAAGGCATACAATTTCAAGTTTTTTGGTACATGGAGTCAAGGTGCAGTGTTGGGAAGCTTTAAGGGTTTAATTGGTGTCAAATGAAGCATTTAAAATTAGTAGTAGAGATTGGAAAACTCAAAGTTTCCTTCTCTTACACTTTCCCTCTAAAATGAAATTTAAAAATTCAAAGGAATGTAATGGATGTGTGGTCTTCTAATAGGTATTTCAAGTGTGTTAGAGGCTATTAAGTGTTGCTAGGTGTTTATCAAAGTGTTATAATTGTCATATTAACATGAGTGACATGTGTATTGAGTATTAAGTGTGTAGGAGGATCATTAAGTATTCAAAATAGTACGAAAATAGAATTTATGTAACTAGGGGATGAAGGGAAGTTGAGGAGTCACTAGGAATTTCAGTCATCATGAGTCTTAGGGGCAGTTACATGTAAGGTAGGTTCAAATTTACAAAGGAGTAGTGAGTTTTGGGAATCATTTCTTGTTTTAGGAGGAAGGAAAATGACTGGAAGATCATGTTTTGTATAAAAATATAGTGATAAGGTAATATTACTCTTATTTTAGTGTTTGAATGGTTAATGATCTGTTTCAAACTAGTGAGCATAGAGTTTTCATTTTAAATCTACATGACTTGAAATTTGGAGAATTATGGAAAAATATAATTTTTCAGATGGGATTTTAACCATTTTTCTTGATGATCAGTTTTGAGTTATTATGTGTTTTATAGCTAGATTGAGGTTGCATACCAATTGTTTAACAAAAAAATTCTATAAAAATCAATTTATCTCTTGTGTTTTCATGAGTTAGTACCTAAAATTTGGAGGTTATAATATTGACATCATTTTGCAAGTGGGTTTTTAATAGTTTTGTGATTTAAAATAGATATAATATTTTTTCACGATAGGAATATAACAATGTTGCATAGATCTAAAATCAGATAAAGCATACAAGCAATGAATGCGGAAATAAACCAAGAGATAAAATAAACAAGAAAAAGATAACACCAAATTTAACGTGGTTCACCCAGTGTGGGCTACATCCACCAAGAAACAGCCAATATTATTATTCAGTGATTTACAAAGGAAATACAATGAAGATCTGATGTCTTCCAACACCTCATAGGATGTTTAATATTTTTCCCTCACTCAGCTACTCTTTCTTGCTCACCAAGAAAACTAACATGCAAACAATTATTATTTTCTTCTCTCATACCCTCATACAATGCATACATGCATATATATCTATTCTGGGAAACTAACTATGCTTTTACAATCAAGAAATCATCTTTAAAGAAAAATATTTATTCTAATTCTCGTCCAAAAAACAAAGCACCATCACACAGGTGACCGATGTCAGTTACTACCTGACCCGTTTGGTCACTGATAACTGATGCTAGTCACTTCCTGACCCATGCTGGTTGATAACTGACCGATCGGTCACTACCGATGTTGGTCACCTCTTGACCAATGTCAGTCACTGTCAAAACCAACAACATGTAAAAACAAGCTTTCTGTGAAGAAATTAAGCTCCACACTCAACAATCTCCCACTTGGAGATCAATTGCTGCACTATACTATACATCACCATCCTTGGATCCTTTTCCTTGGCCCATTTCTTCCTCTTCAAGTCTCAAACTTGAAGACCAACAGAAGTGGAGTGAAGCTCCAACTTCTCCTTTACCAATGGCTTCGTTAGCATATCCATAGGGTTCTCATCCATATGGATTTTCTCTAACTTCAGTTTCCCATCCTCCAACACCTACCGTATGAAGTGATACCTCAACTGAATGTGTTTCATTCTTGAATGAAATGTTGAGTTCTTTTCCAGATGGATCATGCTCTGACTATCATTGTATAATCTGCAATCCTCTTGCTCCTTACCCAACTCTTCCATGAACCTACTCATCCATATCATCTCCTTGCTAGCTTCTGTAGCTGCAACATACTCTACCTCTATAGTAGACAAAGCCACAACCTTCTGCAATCTCGAAATACAGCTAATTTTTGTTCCACCTACTGTGAAAACATATCCAGTGGTGCTCCTCATGCCATCCAAATCTCCAACCATATCTGAATCAACATAGCCATGTAAAGAAGTATCTGACCCTCCATAGCATAACTCCATGTCATATGTCCCTCTCAAATACATGAGAATCCATTGGACTACTTTCCAATGTTCTTTACCTAGATTAGCCATAAACCTGCTCACAACTCCCACTACCTGTGCAATGTCTGGTCTAGTACAAACCATGGCATACATAAGACTTCCTACTATTGAAGCATAGGGAACATGTGCCATGTACTCAACCTCCTCATGTGATGAAGGACACTGATCTTTTCTCAATTTGAAGTGTCCAGCCATAGGTGTACTAACAGGTTTTGAATCTTGCATGTTAAACCTTTCCAACACCTTATTGATATAAGCCTCCTGAGACAAATACAACTTTTTTTTTGTCTCGGTGAATTTGCATGCCAAGGATTTTCTTTGCAGCTCCCAAATCCTTCATTGCAAATGTGTGAGCTAGCCTTTCTTTAAGTTTACCAATGTCCTGCATACTAGATCATGCAATCAACATATCATCCACATACAGTAACAAAATAACATAGCTCCCATTTTCAAGCTTCTTAAAATAAACACAATGGTCAGATTCACATCTCATATAACCATGCTCATGCATAAAACTGTCAAATTTCAAATACCATTGCCTTGGAGCTTGCTTGAGCCCATATAGGCTCTTTTTCAATCTACACACAAGTTTCTCCTTACCCTTGACTTCATAACCAAGTGGTTGCTGCATATAAATCTCTTCCTCCAAATCACCATGAAGAAAATTCATCTTAACATCAAGTTGTTCTAAATGCAAATATTTTGTTGCAACCAAACTTAGAACAATATGAATAGAAGTCATCTTAACTACAGGAGAAAAAATCTCATCAAATTCAATACCTACTTTTTTTGCAAATCCCTTTACCACAAGCCTCGCCTTGTATCTTTTCAGTCCACCCTCTTCTTCCTTGATCCTGTAAACCCATTTGTTCTATAGTGCTTTCTTACCTGCTGGCAACTTGACCAAATCCCATGTCTGATTTTGTTCCAAGGAGTCCATCTCCTCATCCATGCCATGCTCCCACTACACGTGGGTATCTACCTGCATTGCTTCTTCAAAGCTTTCTGGTTCACCACTATCAGTCAATAATAAATAAGAAAAGGAAGGTGAAAATCTCTTTGGAGGTCTACTTACTCTTTATGACCTTCTCACTGAGATCTAGGGTGTCTGGGGCTCATTATGTGCATGTTGCACATTCATGTCAATCTCTGTCAGTGACCAATGCCGGTCTCCTGATACCGACCACAGTTCTATAATCGATCATGGTTCCTCTGTCTATCGACCGACTGCGGTTGCCTCACCGCCACTGGTTCGAGGAGTACCGACACCGGTTCCAGTAGTTGTCTGTTCTGAACCTGATCTTGTCTGTCAATACCGGTTAGCCTGACCGACACCAGTTTCTATAGAACTGACGCCAGTGTCTGTGGATGTCTGTTTTAGATCCAAAAGTTGATTTTCCTTCAAAATATCATCAACCTTGTTCATGTTTAGGCACCAAAACCTGATCCCTGTACATTATTTTTTCATTCCAATCAACGTCATGACTCCTAACAATCTTAGAATCTTCTAAATCCCAAAAATGATATCCAAAATCACCAGAGCCATAACCAATGAAAGTACATCTCTTAGATTTAGCATCCAACTTCTTCCTATTTTCCCTATCAACATGCACAAAAGCTTCTGAGCCAAAAACTCTAAGAAAAGAAAAATCTACCTCTTTTCTAGACCAAGCTTCTTCTGGTATTCCACCATCTAGTGTTGTTGAAGGCCCATGGTTGATCAAGTACACTGTTGTATCCACTACTTCTACCCAAAACTTCAAAGGAAAACTGACATGTATCCTCATGCTTCTAGCACATTCCATGATTGTTCTGTTCATTCTTTCTACAACTCCATTCTCCTATGGAGTTCTAGGAACCATTCTTTCTCTTCATATTCCATTCACTGAACAATAATCATTGAAAATCCTTGCTTGTAGTACTCACCACCATTGTCAGATCTAAGGCACTTTAATTTTAAGTTTGTTTCATTTTCCACAAGGGATTTCCACCTTTTAAAAGTCTCAAAAACATCATATTTACGCTTAATACAATAAATCCATACCTTCCTTGTGGCATCATCAATGAAAGTCACATAATATTGGGATCCTCCAATAGAAGCTACCTGAGCTGGTCCCCACACATCTGAGTGTACAAGCTCCAATTTATGCTCCTTCTTTGTTGACCCAACCTTGAGAAATCTCACTCTCTTCTGCTTTCCAAATATGCAATGCTCACAAAATTCAAGATCTAATTGTTTCAAATCTGATAACTTACCCTTAGCCTTTAGGATCTGCATTCCTTTTTCACTCATATGGCCTAGCCGATTATGCCACATGGTTGCATCTGAATCTGTAGTAGATAGCATAGAAAAGGAATTAGTAACACAGGTAGACAGATATAAAGTTCCTACCTTCTTACCTCTTGCCACAACAAGAGATCCCTTGGTAACCTTCCAAGAATCGGCTGTGAATGTAACCACACATCCAGATTCACCTAGTTTCCCTACAGATATTAGATTTCTCTTGAGGCTTGGCACATGCCTCACATCTTTCAATACCCATGGATTTCCATTCTGTAACTTTAGATGAACATCACCTTTACCAGTAATATTGCATGGCTCATCATCTCCTAAATAAACTTGTCCAAAATCACCCTGAACATAATTTATGAAATAACCCTTATTAGGGGTAGCATGGAAAGAAGCTCTAGAATCTAAAACCCAAGATTCTAATTTATTATCCAAGGAGAGAATAAGGGCATCTTGCTTTACCTCACTTGCAACATTTTCCTCTTTACCTTTTTCTGATGTATTCTCTTTGTTTTCCTTGGACCAACACTCCTTCTTTACGTGTCCTCTCTTTCCACAATTCCAACAAAGTAAATCTCTGTACTTGGATCTAGATCTGCCATTTCTTGACTTTGATCTCCCATTCTTCTTGCTCTTTGATGATCTCTCCTTAGATCTTCCCCTGCTTTCTACATTTAAAGTGTTTCCAGATGATGCTTCTCCTGAGCTTTTCCTATGTATTTCCTCATTAAGGATTACACTAACCACATCATCAAATTTCAAACCTTTAGAAGCAGACATTGTATTACTAACAACCATTACCAAGTTATCCCAACTATCTGTAAAGAGCATAAGAATAAAAGTTCTTTCACTTCATCATCAAACAGAATTTCTACCGATTTTAATTGATTTACAATAGACCAGAAATCATTCAAATGATTAGATACAAATCCACCTTCTTGCATCTTAGAATTAAACAATTTTTTCATCAAATAAACCTTATTCGAAGCACTAGGAGTTTCATACAAATTTTCTAAAGATTTCATCAACTCTACCGTGGTTTTTGCATCTGTAAAATTTGAAGCCACCGATGTTGTCAGGCTCAATCTTATAGATCCCAGAGCCTTTCTATCAAGAACCTTCCATTCTTCATCAGTCATCGTGACCGGTTGTGCATGCTCATCCAACGGTAAGTATAGATCCTTCTGATACAAATAATCCTCCACCTGCATCTTCCATAGTTGATAATTATGACCGTCAAATTTCTCTACTCGGTATTTACTATCTTCTGCCATTGTTATGCTCCCACTCAATCAGAAAACCCTCTGTGAGTAAATCCTGTCAACACACAAAACCTCCAAACAAAGCTCTGATACCAATTGTTGGGGTTTAACCATATAACAGTGTTGCACAGATCTAAAATCAAATAAAGCATACAAGCAATGAATGTGGAAATAAACCAAGAAGATAAAATAAACAAGAGAAAGATAACACCATATTTAACGTGGTTCACCCAGTGTGGGCTACGTCCACCAAGAAATGGCCAAAATTATTATTCAGTGCTTTACAGAGGAAATACAATGAAGATTTGTTGTCTTCCAACACCTCACAAGATGTTCAATATTTTTCCCTCACTCAGCTACTCTTTCTTTCTCACCAAGAAAACTAACATGCAAACAATTGTTATTTTCTTCTCTCATACCCTCATACAATGCATACATGCATATATATCTATTCTGGGCAACTAACTATGCTTTTACAATCAAGAAATCATCTTTAAAGAAAAATATTTATTCTAATTCTTGGCCAAAAAACAAAGCACCATCGCACAGGTTGACCGATGTTGGTTACTGCCTGACCCATGCTAGTTGATAACTGACCAATGTCGGTCACTGCCTGACCGATGTTGTCACTTCCTGACCGATGTCGGTTACTGATAACCAATGATGTCGGTCACCGATCCTTGACTGATGTCGGTCACTGTTAAATCCAGGAACATGTAAAAACAAGCTTTCTATGAAGTAATTAAGCTCCATGAGATGATGAAGCAGAAACCAAGGTATGTACTTGAATTCATGATGAAAAAGAAAGCTAAATGGCATGTGGTGTAGATTGTAAATCATGAGAAGATATTAGATATTTCAGTTGATGAAGATGATCAAGAGTGAAGAGAGGAAACAAAGACAAAAGAGGATGAAAAGGCATCAGATAAGAAAAGGAAGTGATAAAATAAATAGTGCATATAAAATATAAGAGTGAAGATGATGAGGTGATAGAAGAATTTTTGGCTTCTCTTGAAAAAGTTGCATATGGTGATGACAAAGTTCATACACTGGTATAAGAATAATAGTTAAATAAGAAACAAGATGAAGATATGGCATGGAAAGAATAACTTGTAGGGGCATCCAAGCCTCAAAATTTTGATTGTAAAATTATGTGTAAGTGTGTGATTGCAGGTATGGAGAAAGAGTTTGAGATGAAAGATGATGAAAGCAAGGAGATAATGAACCAATAACAACAAATGACTAGTGAAGAAGATAATATATATTTTTATGAAAGCCTTGAACAATTTTAAAGAATATATAAAAACATTAGAGCATGCCCTATATGGATAAGAATCATGTGAAAAAGATAATGACAGTTAATCCAAACAAAGGAGGAGGAACAACATTGTGTAATGGAGAATGAGAGCAAAGTAAGCAAGAGGACAAGAAAATGAAGACTATGACAAGAAAACTAATGATAATATGATGGTTATGAACTATATAGAGATGGACAAGAGTTATACAATAATGGAGGAGTTGATCAAACAAGTAGAAGTATGCATTTTTTTTTTTTATTGTGTTTGTAAATGCAGGTATAAAGAAAGAAATCTTGAGGAAAGTGAAGATAAGGAAATGGTAAATCAAGAGGAAAGACCAGCAAAGTGAAAGAAAATACAAGACCAATTATAACTACATGGGACCCGATGTGGTTATGAGATAATTCAAATTACATTGGGATCAAGGAGAGAAGATCAAAAGACAAAAAACCAGGATCAATACATTAGCAAGGAATGTAAACTATATGCAGACTTTTTTTTCACCATGGGAGTATCATGCAGGAGCATCCATAAGAAGACCTTCAATTTTAAAATCCATTAGCTTCTTGGAGTTCAATATGCAGATGTGGGAAGGATTTAAGAGTTTCTAAGTGGAGTCATGTGAGTCCTATTAAGATAAGTAGTAGAGGATTGGTAAATTTGAATTATCCTCCTTTTTTACTTTCCCTCCAAAAAGGAAATTTAAAAATTCAAAGGGAATGTAATGGATGTGTGGTCTTGTAAAAGGTATTTCAAGTCTGTTAGAGGGTATTAGGTATTTTTAGGTTTTTATCAAAAGTGTTATAAGTTTCATATTATCATTCGTGACACATGTATTCAGCTCTTAAGTGTGTAGGAGAATCATTAAGTGTTAAAAATAGTATGGAAACATTAGTTATGTAATTAGAGGGTGAAGGGAAGTTGAAGAGTCGCTAGGAATTTCATTCATCATGAGTCTTAAGGGCATTTACATACAAGGTAGGTTAAAATTTAGGAAGGAGTAGTGATTTTTGGGAGTCATTCCCCATGGAAAGAGGAATGAAAAGGAATGGAAGATCATGTTTTGTATGAAAATATAGTGATAAGGTAATATTACTCTGATTTTTGTGTTTGAATGGTTAATGATCTGTTTCAGACCAGTGAGCATTACTTTTGCATCTTAAATCCAAATGCCTTAAAATTTGGACCATTAGGGGAAATCATCATTTTGCAGATGGGTTGTCAATGGTTTTTCTTTATGATTAGTAATTTTGGAGTTATGATGTGTTTCCGTAGCTGTACGGAGAATGCATGCAAATTGTTCGACAAAATGTCTGCCTAGGAAAGTGAGCATAACTCACGTGTTGTAAAGAGTTGGGGGCTGAAATTTGGAAAGAAGAATAATAGGGGAATTTCGCAAGTGGGTTTTCAATATTTATGTGATTTGACACTTTTGTGCAAAGTTTTAATAAAATCTCTTCAGACTATTTTTTTTGCAAGAAACAACAAGCCATTTTGGGCTTGGGAAGGATCCTCAGATGCAGAGACGAAGTTGAGTTCTTGTTATATATTCAGATACCCTTAATAGTCAGATATATGTTTGTTTTTATTTCTCTTTGCATCAATTCCCTAGCTTTGATTATCTGAATGTGCTCAAATGTGGCCTCTGAATTAAGTCACCTAGTAGATGTTGAGGATTTTTGTCGAAGAACCCTCCACTCACTTCCTTTTATAATATTTTGTCTCCCTTTTCCGAATGGGGCACTCCATGAGGGATATTTACACTTTTAATTTTAAAATTCCTTTCTTATTTTATATTTTATCAAAAAGTCACTTAAAATAGAGAGTCCCCTTTATTTTAATGATAATAACGTAAGGTCTTATTCCCGAAATACATAGGTAGTCAGCAGCAGTAGGTTTGACTCCTGAAATACATAGGCAGTCAGCTTCAGTAGGTCAAAAACCTGCAATACATAGGTAGTCAACAATAATGGGGGGGTGGACTTCTGAAAAGCATTGGGGGAAAAATGTTGAGTCTCAGCGATTCAGTTTTATAAGCCAAGTAAAAGATGTGGATAAATCCTCCAAGTGAGAGGTGAGTAATAAGCAAGGAAATGCCCGAGTTAATTCAAATAAGTGGTTTGCTTGCTAAGGAAAACCTTGGTTTTTTTCAAGGTTGAGATTTTTTCACAAAAACAATATATATGTAATTTTCCCATACAACTCACAAGTTCTCCCAACAATTTTAACCAATTTTTTTCATGACTTCATGGAAAAACTATAGATTTATAAAATGGGAAAAATTCAGATGATAGAATGGTTTTTGGCCAAACCAACTACGAAAAATGAAAGGAAGAGATGAAATGAAATAAGAGGAAAATTATCAACATACCTTTACTTGAGATGGGTCACTGATGGATTTCTCGAAAATCGCTTCAGTTAGCCAACTCAAGGAAGCTCGAAATTTGCAGGGTAGATTACTTGCTTATTTATGTTAATGGAGTAAAGAGCTACCGAAAACCCAATTTGGTTTAGGATGGAGTAGAATTATGGGATTTGCATTTTAATTTACTTGATTACTTAACAATGCTTAGATAGTAAATCTACTCAAAAAATCCAATTAGGTAAGGACTTGGTTTATGGGGTTTTGGTTCAACTTTATTTGATTGCTCAAAATAAGTAAAGCAGTATCAGTTTTTTGCAATGAGCTGACAGTGATATGAATTGGATTTTAGGAACCACTTTACTTAATTAATTTTAATAGAAGCAAAGTAGTATCAGTTTTCTGCAATGCATGGATAGTGGTATGAATCGAGATTTTGGAATGAATTTAGTTATTAACTTTAAGAAGTAAAATAGTTGTGCGAATCATTCTAGCATTGCGTAATGAAAATTAGGTTTCTATTGAGTACTTAAGTACAACTTATAAAGTAAAGTAAATTAACACAAAAAAACCCAAATAGGTCTAGATGTGAATTCCATACTCGACTTTTTAGGGATTTTGAGCAATTTTGAGCAATATTGATTGAAAATTATGGGATTCATTTCATATGATTCTCCACCTTCACCTACATCAGGGTTAAAGGCTTTGATCTTGCCCCTCGTAGGCTACCTAGTACCCAAGTAATAAGATCATCATGTTTGAAATCTATCGACAACTATCTAATGTTCATACCAATTGAAGAATGCCAAAAACAAAGGCATGTCATTTCCCATCTCTCTAGGTATATACTCATGTAGGAATGTCACTAATATAGAAAATATTCATACATATTTCATTGATCTCAATTTGCATTCCTATATATCACAGGATGACTTTAATATTAGGAAGGATCCAGGAAATTTCACCTTGTCATGCTTGCACCACATGCCACAAATTGAGGATTAGTGGGACAATTGTACATATAGCCTTGAAGTCAAAAAAGAGACTTCATACAAATGATAGTAGACCAGATGAGGGGTTTCAAGTTTAAATAGTTTGTGGGTGGAATGAAATATGATGGGTCATACATGTTTGATCCCTAATATCAATCGACACAATCCTCCTCTCTTCTTCTCACTCTATGGAACATTAGGGAATAAGGTGATATCAAAGAAAGGACTGTGGAAGTGATCCAATGATTGAAAGAATGGTTCAAGTGGAAGATATATTCCTTCATTGAGTCAGGTGGTTTGTTGTCTCTATAAAGGAAATCTTCCCACACTTCTTCCTTCAAGACTTCTCTGATAAAACAACAAGTTCCACACATTCCACAAAAACTTTCAAGAGGAAAATGGTGGATGAAGATCACACTGAAGATTCTCTCCTAGGAGGATTCAGGAAAAGGAAAAAATATTTGAAGACCCCACCAAGCCTCTTGAGCTAGGTGAGATTAATCCATCATAATCTCATGTTCTTCATCAGGATCCAAGTGTGTCTTTCTTAGTGGAAGAATCTTCCCATTATGAGTAAAATTTTATCCCTTACCAAGTTTATGAAAGTGCCCTTATGTCAAAATTCATATCTACTCTGGAAAAATCATTCCCACGGATTCAAGATCCGCTTGGAAGTAAATCAAGAATAGTGTAGCAACTTGCATTGCACGACTCTAGAGCCATCACAAAAATATTGAAAACCAAGGGAAGAAAGAAAGCACAAGTTAACTCATGTTTCTTCTCTAGATCCTCTATACCTCAATATGTTGAGGTTTCCATGCCAAAATTTATAAAACCTATGGAAGAAATGACTCAGGATGACTATGAGTTGACATGTATCTCCTTAGGGAAACCCACACACGAAGGAGATGCACACCTGTTCAAGGAGTCCATTTCCCACATGTTTTCTAGGAATAAGGATAATAAAAAAATAATGTAGAAGTTGGAGGAGCATATAAGAAATATCACTTCTTATGTTTAATCTTTCTTGGAGCCCAATGAAATTCCACCCCCTCTTGCAAAATCCATCTCTCCCATCAGCAGCTTTGACACCAGGGTGAACAAGAAGGCACAAGGATATATAATTCAAGGGAGAGTTAATGATAAATGGGTGGAGAATATTATATAGAAAGGAAATTTATTGCTACCTGAGATCCTCTCATTGTTTTAATTTGTCCCATCCACTACTTCTAAATTGAAAGTGACAAAGGATGAGATTGAGAAATAAAAATCCCACTTGGAAAGTGTGTTTCCATTGATGTCTAAAATGAGCAATCTTTATTCTACTCCTTAGTGAGTAATAATGTATTCACTTATATTTCTAATAACTTGTATCCCATACGGTCTCAACAAATTAGTGGTAGGTACGACATGATAAATGATGCCATCTTTGAACTTAATTTATGTAGAGAGCATGCATCTGAAATCTTGGGAAATTTTAGCAACTATGTACAGAAGCTCGAGTCACCTCTACTCAATGAGAATTCATCTGCGGGAGATATTTTTAAGTCTTTTCAGGACTTGGTGAAGAAAGAATCATGATATCCCTTCTCATTTAATGAAAACACTTTTGAGTCCCTCACGAAAACTAAAAGTTAAATGTCTAACATTTTAAGAGATCATCAAGTTTGGTTCAACCAATGCAAGACTCTTAGAGGCGTTCTTGAAATTTAGATCAATACTTTGATTTTTATTTGTATCCCATGTGCAGATAAGGTTACACCTGCAATATCTTGTTTCAGTAAATATTTTAAAGATGAAGAAAAATTTCTAGGAGAATTCCCTCAAAATTCATTGGAGGCTAGTACTTCATTGGAAGAGGCTTCATCCTCATCTTCCACTTCTCCATCTCCTTCCTTCTATCTCCATGTTCTAATTCTTCATCGAGGGATGTAATTTTTCACTATTTTGTCTTATTCCCCTGAGTGACCTTTAGTAATATAGTGTAAGAGTTATTTTTCACTAATAAAAAATAATCACTTTTATTACTATGAATATAAAAGGTCACAAGTGATAAGAAATCTGAAAGGTCATGTGGGGGGGATGAAAAGTCACTTTGTAAAATCAATAAATTAAAATGACCTCCCCATTTCAAAAGGGGTTATCAATTATAAGTTGCTAGTAGATAGATTTTTACTTTAATAATTACAATCAAGATATTACTTTCTTTCATTCCCTCTTATTTATGTTTCCTCTACTTCTTGCATACTCAACTTTGTAAGCATGGTGATCTTGTAAAATCAAGAAAGGACTTGGTACCTTTGACAAATGAATGAATAGAACTTTGTGTCTTAAGCTTATTAGTCTCATTTTTGTTTGCCATGGTTGGATTCCTCTAGTTGAGTGTGGATCTACTCCAATTAATGTTGTGAAATCTGAAAGTTCCTAATCACAAAATTAACCTTCACTTCACTACATTCTTACTCCATTCCAACTACTTTTCTAAGAAAATTCTTCCCTTACTAAGTACAAGCAATTTGCCACAGGTTTAGTGCAGTAATCCAATGTGATCCTTGACTTTATGGCCACCCTCTAATTTATTTTTCTGCATTCAATAAATGGGAGACTCCCCATTACCGAGGTACTTAGTCCTAGAGCATTGGTTAAAAGTCACTAATTTCTCCTTGCAACTAATTATTTCACCAACACTTTCATACATCACTGCAATACCATTACCAAATTGGATAAAGCTTCATCATATGTGCTTTCCTATACTTTAAAATCATCCATGTAGACTTCCATGCAATCATAATTTAGATCAAAAAATAATCATAACTCGTTGGAAGGTAGAATGCACATTACATAAACCAGAGGAAGGACTACATAAGCATACGTACTTTAGGGCCATGTAACTATACTTTTATCCCAATATTATGGTGAAATTTGAATCTAATTGTACCTATTGTATCCATCAAAGAAAGAAAAATATTTCTTTCAAGCCAATGTATCTATTACTTGATCAATAAAAGGAAGAGGAAAATGATCCTTTCGAGAAGCTGGATTGAGATGATGATAATAAAAAAAAAACACACCACTTCCCTCCCTTTTTAGTAACTATAAGAAGGGGTAAAACCCAATATATATCTGAGATGGGATAAATAAAACATGCATCTAATAGTTTCTTCATATCTTCTTTGATAATGTCTCTAAAAATTGGATTCATTCTTCTCTTAGGTTGTCTAATAGGCCTACAATCTGCTTTAACATAAAAATTATGTTTTTAAAGGTTTGGATGAATCCCCTTCATTTCTTGGTATTCTCATGCTAAAGATGATTTGTGATGTTATACCATGGTAACAAATTGTTTTGATTACTTTAGGATCATATTTTTATTGATATATAATAACTTATTTAGAAGAATGGGCACTTTCTTGGATAAGTGTGTCATTGAATCAATGGATTTGCACATAGAATTGAGAATACGGTCATGAGGGTAGTTGTCTTAGTGAAATTATTTGTTACAGTGTAGATTATTGGTTTTCACCATAGGTCATGAGGCTAAGCTCCTCCTTCTTGGGTATGGGGAGGCTCTGATTATTGCAGGTAAACTAACTAAAACTATGGCATGGTCATTAGGTAGGGAATCACACAGGAATACTCCACTAAACCTGTGAAAAATTTCTCGTACAGTGTATAAGGGATAAAATTTTTGTGAAGAAAGGTAAAGAGGAGTATGAGAGAGAGAGAGAGGGTTAATTTTGTGATTAAACTTACAGAATTCACCTGCATTAGCCAGAGTAGGTCCACTTTTAATTATAAGAACACAACAATGTAAGCAATCAGCAAGACTAATAAACTAGAGACACAAAGTTATACACATCCATTAATTAAACTTGCAAAAGCCATGGACATGGGGTAAGAATCTCTAAAGAAACCCCAAAGGCTTTTAAAAAACTAGTCAGTTAACCATCAGATAAGAGATAAACAAGGATTCATCACTTTTCATACATTAATATTGAAAGAAACAAGAAAATCTAGCATATTTAGTAATCCTCTACTCTTGAAAGCTTTAAAAATGAACCTAATAAGGATTCTAAGCAATCAGTTTGTGATTATGAGAATGGGAGCTCACCATTAATGGCTTCAAGGCCAATGGTTCTTCCCATTTACTCAATGCTTGTGTGTAGTGCAATGTAAAAATAAATAGCTCAATAAAAGAAATGAAATAAGCTCTAAACCCTAAGTAAAATGCTATAGTTTATGTTAGGAAGAAGGAGAGTTCTTAGAAATGAGAGGGGGGTAGTGGGCTATTTATAGTTTTCCATTTGGGAAAGTGGGGGAATTTTGGTGCATGTGGGACAAAAGGATAAGTCAAAAAGTTGATTAGGGAGTCAAAGTAAGATTTGACTAGGTTTAGAAGAGGTTAATCATGGTTAGGACTAGTTAAACTAGGTTAGGCTAGTTAATCTTGTTTAGAGAGGAATTAGGGTTTTGAGAGGTTTTGAGAGGTCTAATCAATCCAATGAAATGGATTGATAGTCTAGGAAGCTAGTAAAAGTATAGAGAGGGATGAGAAGATGGTTTAGCCAATAAAAGGCTATATTAGCCCCATTAATTGATTTACAAGAGGAATACGACCAAAAGAGTGTCGTAAGAGGGGAGTTAGATAGGTCTAACTAATGACAGTATGTTGTCAATTTGCAAGAAGGAGAATAGTTAGTGAAATATTAGGAATAATAGTGCTTTGATCAAACTACAGGTGTCTACATTTTCCCCTCTTTGGGGTGACGTAAGCTACGTCACTTCAAAGAAAGTAGACAAACATAAGCAAATGAATTTTTTGAAGGGGTAGAAGAAAAATTAGTTAGCTAAAGGGATGCCCCCTCGAGTGTGATGGGGTGATGGAAGAACTCGATCGATGATCGAAAAGAGAACATAAGAAAGAAAAAGTGTGAAGAGAAGATGAGAGAACAACAAGAAAAGGGGATATTGAGCTATCCACAAACCAGTACAAATAATTTTTAATCATCATTTTTCTTAGAATCCTCATCATCAGTCCTTATTAAAATGTAAGCATATGATGGAAGCGTAAAATGACATGAAAATCCAAGATACAAACAATCGTCCCTTGCTAAAACAACAACTCCATGCAACATACAAACATGCAATGCAATACGAGAAGTAAACAAACTCATCTAACAGGGAAATAAGTACAATCACACACACTCAAACCAACAACGTTCAAGATAGTTGCACAAATAATTTGTTATCAAGATGTAGTCCCAAATGTTTTGATAAATGAAAAGGGTTTAAAATGATGCCCCAAGAAATTTGTATATGCAAGGGAAAGGATGGAGGACACTTGGGTCCAATGGAAAAGCAATGTGCACGACGAAAACAGTACCAGGTAACTGATAGTGCCCCAGAGTACAGATGAAGTAAGCAGTGTAGCTTTTGTAAAATGATTGTAGAGTTAGGTGATCTGCGAGTCATTGTTTCAAAACATGTGAAAATGTCAGCAAGATACGAGATGAGTGCCATGTGAGAGACACAAATTTCAGCTGTAAATGAGCTTTTTACCAATTTTAGTCCATTTTCAAAGTTTTACGATTTTTTTGGATTTTTGAATGGTTTTATAATTTTTTATTTTTTGATTGGTCAGAAGAATTGCATAAGAGATCAAAGATCTCCTAGAAGCATGCATAACTACCTAAAGGTGAAGGAAAGGGCGTCAGATAGCAATAAAATGCCCTAGCAAGAAGAATTACAAGCCAACAATAATTATTTAATAAAAATAATCATCGCGATGGGGAAAAGAGAGGAAAAATAGAAGAAAAATGATAGGAAAATGGCGTCTGGAATATTCATAAATCATTCTAGGTTGAAGAAGTGACCACAAGGTGGCACTGAGTGCTCCAGCGTGCAAAAAAAAGTAAAATAATCATTTTAAATATAAAAATAATCATTTCGGTGAGTAGAAGAAGTATCAGAGTGATCACGATGGAGAAAACATGCCCCAAGGGCATCACAGAAGCTTAATATACCCACCCGGGGGGTAAAACAATCATGACCAGTTCATTTGTAGCAGAGCTCTTGTGAATTTTCACCACGAGCGAGAGCGAGAGCCCTAGAGTGAGATGGCGAGGCTACCAAGCAGGCAGAGATGGGAAGATCACATCTGAGAGTACCTTTGGGACCCAACGGACGGACCCTACATGAGTGCCCTATCCCTCCTTGTCAATTATGTATTTAATTTTAGTTTTATGTCCTTTTTAGGGTAGATTAGGCATCTTTTGAAGGATGTGTGTGCCCACATGCGTTGATTTGATGGATGTGCACACACGCATGCATCAGAATGATGGGTATGCATATGTGTACATGTCAAAAAATAGGTACATGTCTGCATATCCGCTAAAATGAGGGCGTATGTGATTGGGGGAAACATGGATGCATACGTGCGTGCATTGAAGGGTGAGTGTATGCATTGCATTGGGGGCATGCATCTGGGTAAAATAGGAAGAATAGGAAGAAATGGGGGCAGGGATACACATCGGGTAGGGTGCATATGCATTGAAGTAGAGGCATATACGTGTTGGGTGCATATACACTCAGATAGGCACACATAGGTAGTCGAAGTAGAGGCACACATGCAGGGAAAAAGGGACAATTCATCCCTGCAACCAAATAGCTAAGTACAAATGAAAAATAGACTAGATGGTTTGTAGAAGAAGGTGAAAAATTAGCATGTTAGATGGAATGAGAGAATAATTTTTTTAGAAAACTAGATAGAAGTAGATAGAAATGTAACCCTAATGCATGTGCATTTATTACAGTGTATATTACCCGTCCTTCATACCTACGAGAGATATGGCTGACTGGTACTGATCGAGGCATAGTTTTGATGAGGATGATAGGAGGATATTAGATATTCTCCTATATGTCACATGATTAGCTTACGTGGCCGACATGCCACAGATTACCTTGGATCACAGCCTCCTTACATCCCTAGCTAAGCAATGGCATAGCGAGAGTCAGTGTTTCAGGCTTCCCACTGGTGAGATCATGATTACTTTGGAGGACATATGGTGCATTATGTGGGTTCCCATCCAGGGTGAGTGATCCAGTATACCAGTCACCAGCCTGACATTGATCAGTGTATTATTGAGCTATTCAGTCCCAGTGATACCACGTCATGGGATGATAGTTAGATTGTCGCGGTGTATAGAGGATCTGAGCTTGATCGGGTTGTAGTCTATTTGATGGCTTTTGTCAGTGGAGTTTTACTCCCTGACAAAATCGGTGCTTCATTTCCGCTTGGCCTCATCAGAGTGATACGTGGATTGATCAAGGGGGAGACATATTGTTGGGGTCAGTGCATACTAGCACACTTATATTAGGACCTTCATTTGATCACATACTACCATCAAAAGATGGTAGGACCAGCCAGATTACTACAGATTTGGGCATGGGACCATATTGCTATTGGTCACCCCATAGGTGTGTTGAGAGCTCGAGCTCAGAGGAGCCTTCTTCTATGGGTTGGGTTCTGATTGGGGATGATGTGTGGCCACATATGGGAGATGCCTACCACTACCGCCATGAGTTAGATGAGTTACAATAGGCTGCCATAGTATGGAGGCCTTACAGACATTTTCAGTGGCCTCAGGATGGCCTAGAGCTCAGCACTGCAACAGTTGAGCACTTCATGTTGGGCAAGCTGTAGCTATATGCGGGAGATATACAGGGTAGATCGGTGCCAGAGATAGTTTGGCATTACCCAAGATGTACCTGGGCCAGATATGTGGTATGCTCATAGGGCCAGAGAGTATTTCAATATGGGGCCACAAATTACCAGGGGCAAGGCCCTGACCAACTTTTTACATGTGGTACCAGCTATGTGGGTACCCCAGAGATAGATTAGAGATCCTGGTTGTACTCCAGAGTATGCCCCCTGGTACCATGGAGTGATTCTACACCACTTGACTATTCCCAGAGTGGCCTATGATGTAGGAGTGAGGGCACCCCTAGTGGGGCCTCCTAGCAGTGATGAGGGTGGAGGTGGTGGTGATGATGATGATGATGATGATGATGATGATGATGATCCATTTGATGGCCAATGTCATGTTGGGGGTGGGGGACAGGGTCCTCCATTACAGCAGCCATAGAGACAGGGGCCCTGACTCATGAAGAGACAGGAACCTAGGGCTCCAGATATAGAGTTTCCTCTAGTAGGCATTCCAGCGGGGATATATGCCCCCTTACAGTAGGTATTTCCACAGTAGGGTCCACCACCTCATGCTCTAGGGGGTGGTGGTGATGATGGGTAGCTGGCTGCACTTCAACAACAGTTACAAGTGGCGATATTTGTGCAGTTACAGGTGGTGGGGGAGAGAGACGAGGCTAGGGCACAAGTACAGGCCCTTGACAATAGAGTGAGATCAGGTAGCACCCAGGTACAGGTCTTGACAGTCAAGAGAGATCAGCCCAGAGCACAGGCCATTCAGGGTAGGGATGGTGCAGCCTTGTAGCACCAGATCAGTCAGTTAGTAATGCAGGGGGCTCAAATATTGAGTCTTTTACACCAGTCACAAACTCAGGTACATATGGTCATTGCACAGAGGGATCATGCCCAGGCACAGGCACAGGGTTTTATCATTCAGAGGGACCAGGCCCGAGCCCAGCTGCAGACTATCACTGCGGATAGAGATCAAGAGGTACTGCCACATGCAAGACAGGCCCATGCTGATAGAGGTTGATTGGTAGGAGAGAGAGGTGTTACCTTCTAGGAAGCCACTACTTTTGGTGACACCGAGCAAGATGTTATGAGGGCTAGCGGCGAGGCCTTGTACTACAAGACGACCTATTATAGAGCAGTTCCAGCAGAGTAGCGGGTGGTTCCCTTTTGATCAGCTAGATGTGAGTGGGACAGGTTCCAGATCACGTGGTCAGTCATCAGGTTGATCAGTTCAGATCAGTGTACATGACAAGCCAAGTAGACAACAGGGTGGTACACTAGAGCCAGGCCCATCACAACCACCATTTTTCATCCCCCAGGACATAGACCAGGAGCCCCAGAGAGGGCGAGAGTTGTGGTTGAACTTCCTCTCTTTTGTACAGATGTATGTATGTATACATGCCTCTTATGAAGGCTATTTTTTATCGATGTATAGATTGATGTACCATTATTTTGATGCCTCTTGATGAAGGAAGAGTTTTGATCCATGCCCTGTATATGGCGTATGGTATCGATGATGCATACTTGATTTTTGAAACAGACATTTATAAATGTATTATATGGACATTCGATGGTTTATTGTTGTGTCATGCTTTGATATGCTCTTATGGTGATGGTTTATGTTCTGCATATGTATGAGTCTATCATGATGTATGATTTTCTCTTTTTCTTACATATGTGCTATATTTTAGATTAGAGATGTTAGTTTCTCATGTTTCGTACTGATGATATATCTATGTAGATAATATCGTATGTTTTTTACTTATGGGATGTTCTGATTTCTATTCTAGCACTTGGGATGATACTTATAATATATTTGTGTGAGGGTGATATATTTGTGATTATGCACAACCCCTCTTGCCCCCATTGATGATACAATATGTGATTATTAGCTTAGTATACTTGCATGTTGTAAAACTTAGCATTTTTTTATATATGATGTATATGATGAATTGATAGATGACAAATGTCATAACAAATGGATGTGCAGTAAACACACAAGAAAAAATTTAACAAAACTAAACAAATATACACAAAACAACACAACAAAATAACACAACCAAATCATAAAAAATAACTAGAAATGAATCAAGTCAAACATTTAATTAATAGATTAAATTGACATTCAATCTAAGTAAGTAAATGAATCCTAATAAGATGCATACAACAGATGATGAAAACATACCAATTTTGTACAAGAAAAGATAGAAATGAATTCAATGCAACACACAATTAAACTAAACAAGATTCAATCTAAGGTAAGTCAAATAAACCACTTTCTTAAAACAAGACAAAATGAAAGATAATACAATCAAAACTATACAAACCAAAAACTAAAAGTAATTTAATCACTACCTTGTTTTTACAGGACAACATTGATATATTTTCTAATGTTTTTGGGTTATCTTGAAAGATAAATTTTCAAGGCTACCATTCACATTGTTTTCGAGGTTTCCCTAAGACAATGTTGTAACGTTGGTGTAGCTTTGTCCCTATAAGGGATATTTTCTGAATGTTTAGATTTTTGTGTATCTTTTTCTGAATGTTTTTTTGTATTTTCTAAGGTCATGTTCTGAAAGCAATGTACAAGGACAAAGAAGTGTGGATGCCCCCAGTGTGATGTGGGAATATACAAAGGGAAGAATGCCATGCGCATATGTATGAGAAAGTGGAATGTGAAGGTGCCCCCAACATTAGATGGGAATATACAAAGGCACATCCTTCATGCAGATATAAGAGTAAATAAGCTAGATCATGGCTTTGCAAGATATATTTGGTAGGGTTCCTAGACCTAGCAAAGGAATTTATTCCTAGAAAGTAGTGAGGGTTACCCATCCTGATGCAAGAGTAACTTGTGACTGGAGAATCCTCCTTGAGCGCTGGAAACTGGTTTTCACCCAAAGACCTGCCCACTGCACCACAATTGTGTGGTTTTCACATGTGGATGACCTATTTTTTCTTTACTGTTTTCTCAATTTTTTCATGTTTTGCTTGTTTTTTCTTTGTTTTTCTATTTTTTAGTTCTTATTTGATATTCTCGTCATGCTTAAGCATAGAACCGCTTGAGATGCATGGATTTCATTGGTTCTGGAAGCTCTTCACCATCTGAATATGCCAGTTTATAAGCTCCTGACCCATATTTAGCAACCACCACATAAGGCCCTAGCCAGTTGGCCTCAAACTTACCTTTCTTTTCTCTATCTTTGATGGTATTCTTCTGATTTTATTTCAGAACTAGATCACCTACATCAAATTCATGATGAATGATCCATTTGTTATATCCTCTTGATACTCTGTTCTGGTAGACCTTGAGGTGATTAAGTGCTCTTATACACTTTTCATCCAACAACTCTAGCTCTGCTAGCCGAGCTACTCTATAGTCTTCATCTTTATCAAGATAATCCTGGAGAGATATTCTTAGGGAGGGAAGCTCCACTTCCAAGGGTATGATGGCTTTAGTGCCATAAACTAGGGAATATGGGGTCACACCAGTAGGAGTGTGGATGGAGGTTCGATAGGCCCAGAGGGTGGGATGTATCTGTAAGTGCCAATTACGCCAGTCTTACTTACCATTTTCTCCATGATTCATACAAGGGTTTTATTGGTAGCTTCATCTTGTCCATTACCTTGGGGGTAATAGGGGGTAGACCACTTGAGTTGAATATGGAAACATTGACACAATGTCTTAACCATTTTATTTTTGAAGGATTTACCATTATCAGTGACAATGGTGGAAGGGATACCATAACGGCAGATGAGATGGTTCATGATGAATTTGGAAATTTGTGCACCAGTGACGTAAGTAAGAGGCACAACCTCTACCCATTTAGTAAAATACTCGGTGGCGGTGATAATGTGGGTGTGGCCATCTGAAGAAGAAGGATGGAGCTTCCCTATGAGATCCAGGCCCCATTTAGAAAATGGCCAAGGTGTTGCAATAGGATGCAAAGCCTGTGCTGGTGCATGTATCAAGTTTCCATACTTTTGGCATAGCTCACATTTCTTGATGAAATTACAACAATCTACTTCCATGGTGGGCCAATAATAACCTACCCTTAAGAGATTCTTAGCCAAGACCATACCACTAGTGTGTGCTCCACAAATACCACCATGTACTTCCTTAATAGCATGGATTGAATCAGTAACATCCAAATAGCGAAGTAGATTCCCATCGTAGCCATGATGATAAAGGGTGCCTCCTAGGAGGGTATAATGGGCTATACAATGGATAAGGGTTTTCTTCTTAGAATGGGTAATGTCCTGGGGAAATGTGCCATCTTGTAGGTATCTAAATATAGGGTCATACCAAGGGGAGAATGGACCAACAATTTCACATGCCAAACAAGATTCTTGGCATGTCATATGCGGGTATTTGTAAATGCTCTACAAAGAAAGGTATTTTTCTCTCCTGAGGTGGAATGCATAAGAGAGATCTAATTGTAGCCATAGAATCTACTAATCTATTATGTGACCTTGGTTTTTTCTCAAAGACAATCTATGGAACAATTTTCTCATCTTTAACTTTATACTCATCATTAACTTTCTTAATAATAAGTTGGGAGTCTCAATGACTCGTAAAATACTCCTTCAAGGTTTTAACCAACTTCTTGTATTGAACAAGTTTTTCATCTTTAACCTTATACTCATCATTAACTTGCTTAATAATGAGTTGGGAGCTCCCAATGACTCGTAGCTATCTGATATTCTAGGTGATAGCCAATTTGAGGCCAATTTGAAATGAGTGCCTCATACTCTGTGAATGTTATTAGTGTAGAGTAATCCCAAATAGAATGCTCTTGGGATAACCTCACCTGTGGGAGTGATGAGCACTACTCCTGCCCCTGATCCATGGAAGGTGAATGATCCATCAAAATGGACTTGCCATTCTATAGATTCTTCAACATACATCATGGATGCATCTGGCTTGAAGGTCTAGACAAAGATTCCATTCCTGGTAGAGGAGCTTCTACCAATTGATCAGCCAATACTTGTCCCTTTAAGGATTTCTGATTTACAAACTCAATATCAAATTCACTTAGGAGAATGATCTAATTAGCCATTCATCCTGTAAGGGAGGGTTTGGATAAAAGGTACTTGAGAGGGTCAAATTTGGATATTAGTTTGGTTTCATTGTTAAGGAGATAGTGGACAAGGAAGTTTTTGAAAGGTGTGAATGACATATTTTAGGTCTAAGCTAGGCATATCAGCATATGACCATATAAATATATTTACATCCCATTCTCTTAACAACTCTACAAAAACAAAGACAAGATCCACCATCCAGGGTAGGATCAGGGGGAGTAGGTATCTCATCATCATCCTTGAACGGAGATCTCTATTCTGAATTGTCTACAAGTGCTTCAAAGAGTAGATTTTATGACTGAGTAATAAAGTGTCCACACCACTTCTTGCAAAGCCTTTCTTATGTAACTAGAATAGAGTACCAGAAGTAAAGTTGTTGCAAAGAGAGAGTCTGGGTGAGATACATTTGGGACACAACAATAGTAATTGCAAAATGTATCAAAGATTGGGAATCTGTGATCACCCTGAAGATGATGATCGTTGATAGATGTGAGTCAAGGTGCGCAATCATGGCCCTAAGACCATGTTGATGGTACACAGGATTAACTACATTATGCAGTTGAGACTCCTGAACTTTTGAAATTTCTTATTTAAATATGTTTCTTATGGGTGAAGGTGCCATAGTAAAATGATAAAAGTGAAATGATCTTGAGCAGATCTAAAATGGATATCCTAGCAAGTGTTTTCTCTTGCTGGTCTATCAAATTATATTGACCTTCCTGAGGGACATGTAGGGGATCTAGTATGATTAAATGAGCACTTCTCGTCCCTACTGCACAACTCCTTTTTGAGATCTAAATAGTATTGGCCTATTTATCAGACAAACAAATACATCCTATGAGATAATCGAAGGGAATATCATTAAGGGGATAAATATAAGCGGCAGTCCTATAGTCATTGGAAGTTTTTCTATGATCTATCTTTATTTTCTTTTTATCTGCATGGTTAGGAAAGGGCTCTTTAAAGATACCAATTTTCTCATTTGGACCTTGTCCTAAGTAGGGGGAAAAATCTACAACGATATTTCCCTCTTCAATGAGGTCTTGTATGTAATGACATAGTCTTAAATACCTATCTATCTTATGCCCTTTAATGTAGTGGAAGTCACAGTACTCGTGTTCTTTGAACCAAACGAGTTTCAAAGCATTTTTCTAGGTATGGTACCATTACAATTGGGTACTCCACCATGTTTACATTATCTAACTATTTCAGTATGGCAGATAGGGATTCTATTAATGGTGTAAACTCATGTTTGGTAGGTGCCTTGGGATGAGGTCCTTGTGAGAGCTTTAAAGGTGGACAAGTTTGCATGGCTTGGACTGTTTTGGAGTCTATAATGCCATCTCCAACGACATGTTTGTTTTTATTTAAAAACTTTGATTTATCTAAGGATTTGGCTTCATGTTTGTCTTTGACAACCAGTTTAAGTGTTCCCTTTGCAATAAGGGCCTTCTTAATTTGACTGCCCTTCTCTATAAATTCTTTGAAGTTAGAGCCACAGTGCATTTATAAATGGAAGGCTATCTCTTGGTTCAATTTAGGAAAAAATATGCTTACCAACTACTTTTCTGGAAAGGCACAAGGGAAGTGACATGTCAACCCTCACCATCATTGTAAAAATCTCACAAATGTCTCATTGGGATTTTGTTTTGCATTGCATAGGTCGTTCATTGTGATATCATTTTCCATGTTATAGGAATAATGTCATACAAATTTTTCTGGTAACGCAGGCCATGTTGTAATGGAGCCCTTGGGTATGCTAAAGAACCATTCCAATCCCAGTACCCCTGGGTTACAAGGGAAGATTTTTATTAAGAAGTTGTCGTTGTATGTGACCTCTTGACAAGCCATATAAAATTCTTTTATGTGATCACAAGGATCACCCTTGCACTTATATTTATCAAATTTAGGAATGGTAAAAATTTTTGGGAAGGGTTTCCGTAACATTTCCTTATCGAAGGGGTAAGGGCATAGTTCTTCATACAAATATTTCCTACTATGTCCTATGTTTCCCTCTTGTAGCGTAGTAAGCATATCTTTCATGGATTGTAATTCCCATTCAATGATTTGTTCTTTGGTAGGTGACATTTTTATTTGTGTCTTTGCCATTTTAAAAGTTGTGTCACTATATGGATCGAAGTGGAACTAGCTAGATTTCATTTTGATTTTGTCTTTGTATACATTCCTATTTGAAGAGCCTAAGTTTGCTAATTTTTGGCTCAGTTTCTGGATCTATTTTTGAAGGATCTCTTCTTCAATTAATGTATCCTCTTCCTCATCAAACTTGGGAGGTGGTGAGAATTTGTGCTCAAGCTTCACTTTACATGAAGCTTTGTAATAATTTCATCATGGATCACCAAGTGGTTTCAACGAGCCTTCGTCAACAGTGTTATGAGGTTTCCTAAAAGTATAAGCATACCCTATGTCAAAGGGGTTATCTATGTCTAAGAGGGATCTTCATTCTTCGATTTTATGATTAATGGCCTTAGTTTCTACTCCGCGTTCTTATGGTAGCTTAACCCCTAGTTCTAAGACTCTTGCGAGTACTTGATCCCTGTTGTAAAAAATGAGTTCGTCAAAGTAGCCTAGGTCTAGTTAGTGTTGTTCTTCAAAAGAGTCAAAATATTCTCCGTTATGATCAATCAACGGCTTTGTGTCTTTAACTTATGAAAAGAGAAGTGCTAAGTTATTTCCACTAAATAGGAATGATTCAAAAGGATTTTCTCCTAAGTCGCGATCATTTGGTTTAGATGCCATCTTCGTGATTCTAGGCATCACTAGACAAAACTTATACAAGGTTCTATCTAAATGTCTTCAAAGTTTACATGAAACCTAGGCATATATTTTTGTAAGTCGTTTGATGTGATGTTGAAATAACCTAGTGTGTTCTAGAAGTAACATTATGCAGTTGTTTTTCTAATTCAAAAAAAACTTATATTAACACTCAAATGCAACGGTCACTCAAATTGTCATTTTTTCCAAGTTTATACCCTAAATATGATTTCGGTGAAGGGTCCAAAGTGGATAGTGCCAATATCGTATCAATACATAGGTCAAGTTATAATTTTAAAAAGGCTTAAATATTAAAGTGGTACTAACGCAATCTCTTGACGAGGTATACTAAAACTAGTTCGAATGTCAATGAAAGCTAAGTTTTCTGAAAATGGAAGTTGTGAGTATGTATAGTGTAACAACACTATCCTGATACATTAACCGAGCAAGCAAGGTTTTAGTATCAAGATGAGGTTATTTCGGTATATATAAGGTAATATCGACACCTCAAAAGGATTAGACGATGTTGGAACTGAAATGAAGTATGAGTATAGCAAGAATTTTTTAGTTGTGCGAGCAGTGTAACCGCACAATAAAGGGACTTATATCAAGTTCTCAAGAATTTGAAAACATGACATAAGTACAAAAATTGTGTGACTAGAATGTGAGAAAAAAACTATCAACTTAAGGAGAGATAAAAGATGAACTGAAATCGTAGCAGTGAAGATGATCTTGAAATCAAGATCAAATAACTATCAAAGATATGAAAATGTACCTATGCACTTTAGACGTTTAACAACCTAGCCGCAAACATGGATGGGCATAAACAGAAAAAAAAAAGTCACGAGTACTATCTTTGACAAAACACATGAGGTATGCCTCCTTCTCACCCCAAAAAATGGGCAATGAGAACAAAGGGTATAGATTAAAAGGATGAAAATAAACTAAGTGCCACTTGGGTAGAGTTTCACTTCATCCGAAGATGAGAGCAATACTGAGCTAAGTGGGATGTCATTTAATTATGTGATGAAAGACACTTAGTTCTAACTTACATGGGCTCTTTTCCTTGTTAAAAAAAACAAGGTTCAGACTCCAAGTAAGTTGTCACTTCGTGATGGCCTTGACGTGACAAAGGACTAGCAAAGTGGGCTCCAAGACAAAATGGCCTCATTAATAGGATAACTCAACTAGGTGTCACAAGTTTTTCTAATGCAAGCGTAATTTACCCAAAGAGTCGCACTGACTGATTTGGGAGTATCTTGTCTTTACTTTACCCCCTTCTGATACAATGAGCAACTAGTGTGTTCATTTGTACCATCACTGGGGTCACGATACGGACAATCTTTTACTCTAACTCACAATGAAAAACTAGTCAAGTGGGTAAGTGGAGCGCTTCCTATTTCATCCACGAGGTTACTCAGTAATGGATTACTTTAGGGTTCCTAGAACCACCCCCATTGTTGTAGCTTAAGGCGTTATGCCAAAGGGGTTATGTTCCAGTTGATAGGATAGGTATGTACCTTTTTTTGAAACCTGTAATACATTATGAAGTGAAATGGTGTTTTTTAATCTTTCTTAACTTAATGTGATTTTAAGTAGCACACCGTTTGGCAACATGTATGAAAACAAGTGTATTAGAAGGTTTTGTTTTGTCTTGGTGTCTTTCTTTGACAAAAGTTAGGACCTATACACACAGAGTTAGTAATTTTTCACTGAATACTGATATTAAGAAAGGGAATTTACATGTTTCTTTTGATTCCTAAGATCACTGAAAGGCGCGAAGGAAGAGCATACACAATGTGAAAATTCCACTAAAATAAATTATATGGAAAGTATTTTACCCTTTTTAGAAGTATAAAAAAATGTTTTTAGACATGGCAAAAGGTTGTAGAAGTGATTTTGATCTCCAAGATCACCTAGAAGGTCCGAGGAGAGAGCATATACACTTCACAAACCTTGTTCTAGCTAAAAAATTAAAACACTTAATCCATGCTAGTTTTAAAAAAATAAACAACACCCTTCACTCACTTTATTAGAATTTAAAAACCTTTGAAAGTTTGGAAAATGATCTTACAGCTCCGGGAAATAAAGTTCAAATTTTAACACATACACTTGCGCATCCAAAATGATGCCTACGTGCCCCAGCCAATGGATATACCCCTAACTAACGTGGATGCATGGCGGGGATTTATGATAGTGGGCCCTAACACCTATGTGGTCCATCCAGATAGGTGTGTTAGGGTTTTAATGCAGACACTCTCAGCCTAATTCATATGCTTGTAAGAAAAATAAATTCAAAAATACAATGTTACGCAAGACACCAGCATGTCTAGAGACACGAGAACGCCCAACAGTCAATGAAGATGCCTACAGTTTGACGGATACACTTATGGGTCAAAATGATAAAATTTACACAATATGCTAATATACGTCAATGCTTGCAGAGTGATAGGTATACTCGTCAATCGACAGAGACGCCTACAGTTCGACGGAGATGCGGCCCATTCTAAATGAGATGTTAATAAGTAGTATGATCATATGTGTGCATGGCCAACTCGACGCATGTGCTACGGTTTCAACAAAGATGCCCCCTTCCATGACACATGTGCGTTCCCCTTGAAAACATGTAAATTTCACAAAAATGAAAATTTTTGACAAGAAAATAGGTTAAAGGTTAGTTAAAGAAGCCTATTTCTAGCTCAGACCCACAAAAAATGTATGAACAAGGATGATTTAGCTCACTTAAAAAATGAAATCATGTAAATAACAGGTTGTTTCTCCTAGCAAACATGAAAGTGGACTTAAAAATCTTGAAAAAGGCCCCGAGAGGACAATGGTGAGTGTCCCACCCCATCGGGCATGCCAAATGTGTTCAATGAAAATTTTAAAAAGCCATGGACATGTGGTAAGAATATCTAAAGAAACCCATAGGCTTTTAACAAACTAGTCAATTAACCATCAGATTAGAGATAAACAAGGATTCCTCACCTTGCATACATTAATATTGAAAGAAACAAGCAAATATAACATATTTAGTAATCCTCTGTTAGTGTAGGTTATTATTATCCTTTTATTTATTTATTAGGATAATTCTTACAATTGTGTTAGACCTACACTTGTTGGGTTAGCTTGCTTAGGTGTACTAGTTGTGTCGAGTTATCTTACTAGTTATGTTGAGTTATTTCTCTTATCTAGAGTTAGCTTATTCGTCTTTTGGAGTTAACTTAACTACCAGTATCAGTTAGTGGGATTTCTTCATCACTAATTTAGGCAGTATTTGCACTTCCCTCCTCCTATATGTACATATTTCCTATTGAATAATTCAAGTCATTGTATTGTAATGTATTGAGCAATATGGATTATGATGGATTTCCATATATGGCATTTTAGCTCTTCTGTTTTGTAAATCTAATGTGGTGTATTATTATCATATGAGATTGTGGCTTGGAACAATCCTCTTATCGTTCCTTTCATGGTACCAGAGCAATAGATGATGTAGACATCCATCTATAAGTTTTTATTTGCAAGAAAGAGTCTATTATTTTGATATATTTGGAATTTGTTAGAAAAATTTTGTAGCATGCATTTTTATGCAAAATGGAGTGCGGCATTGGATTTGGAAGGTGCTAAAACCCTAGAATCGACTGTAAACTCGACCATGTTTTGAGACAGTCAAATCTGTGATGTAGATCTGTACCCTTTGGGTGTATTCTTTTATCCATTGGATATAAGCATGTACCTTCACGGATGCATTCTTTTACACTAATAGATATTTTGGTTTTGGATGGAGTCTTTTATCCAATAAATCAGACATAGATCTAACATACCCTCTGGGTGCATTCTTTTATCCATTGGATATAAGCATGTACCTTTTGGATGCATTCTTTTACCCTCTAGATATTTCGATTTTGGATGTAGACTTTTATCCACTGGACGTAAATCTATACCCTCTAGGTGCATTCTTTTATCCATTGGATATTGACGTGTACCCTATAGATGGAATTATTTACCCTCTAAACATTTAAGGTTTTGGGCACAGGCTTTTATCCTTTAGTCGCAAGCTTGTATCGTGTGGATGCACTCTTTTACCCTTTGAACATTTGGGTATCACGTGTACCTTTTTAAAAAAAAGATCAGCATTAAAATATTATTTTAATAGCAAAACCTTATAGAGCTCATAACTTTTGATCTATAGCTCGGAATTAAAGGTGATTTTTTTTTTTTGAAATTGTGTATTTTTTAGAGATCTACATGCATTGGTAAATTTGTAAATAGATATTTCAAATTTAAAAGGTACTCCTCATTGTAATGTTTACATGCACTCAATTATAAAGTGCCAAATTTTGGAGGGTGTTGTAATCACTTGTGGATGAAATTTCAGTTTATTCCAATGTCCTCAACTTTTAGATGTTGCATTATTGTATCTATGGGTGTATGCATCTATATCTCTCTTTTTTGTTGAGATATTCTAGATATGTATTTTCGACACTTTATTTTTTGGCATGTTGACAGTATCTCTTGTGGGGGAGATATTCTAGTGAAGCCTAGTTTTAGTTTGTCAGTGTTTGAGTAGTTGATTTTAGCAACTCATACATATCTGTGGTGTCACTCTACCCATTCATCAATATGGTAGGATATGGTGTTGCCTTGTCATATACTGATTTTTTAAATTTTATTGGACTCGTGTCCTATGCCTTTTGTTACGTGTTGATACTGATTCTTTGGGTTTCATGTCCTTAGCTTTTCTTGGATCATGGCACTCCTATTTATTTGCCTTATTGCCTTGGTTATTCTTGGATCGTGGCACACCTATTTGTAGCAGTTGATCAAATTATGTTTGGTGTTTTAATGAATACTTTCGACATCACTCCATTAACAGTCTCCTTACATGGAGCCATTTTGGTGAATCTCAGTGTCAGTTTTTTTTAGTTCTATGACTGAGCAGTGGATTCAGACCACAACGTGAACCGAAATTCTTCAAAAATGTACGAGTTTTTAGAGCTGAACTTCTTGGGATATCTTGTAGTAGAATTTTTCTCTCTCTACTTTGTTATTACTGGTTTTGGGTACCTTGTGGTGTCCATTTTTCCCAGTTGTTGTATGTGGGTACCTCATCAGGCCTTGTTGTCGGGACCCACCTTCTTTTTCACCCACCTAACCTATGCTTACGGGAGGGTGTTAGTATAGGTTATCATTATCCTTTTATTTATTTATTAGGATAATTCTTACATGTGTGTTAGCCCTACACTTTTTGGGTTAGCTTGTTTAGGTGTACTAGTTGTGTCGAGTTATCTTACTAGTTGTGTCGAGTTAGCTTCTCAGTTATGTAGGGTTAGTTTATTAGTATTTTAGAGTTAATTTAACTACCAGTATCAGTTAGTGGGAGTCCTTCACCACTGATTTAGGTAGTCTTTGCACTTCCCTCCTCCTATATGTACATATTTCTTATTGAATAATTCAAGTCATTGTATTGTAATGTATTGAGCAATATGGATTATGATGGATTTCCATATATGGTATTTTAGCTCTTTTTTTTGTAAATCTAATGTGTCCTAATGGTCCTTTTCTTTCTTGATCTCATCTCTTTTCATTCTTACTTCCTCTACTCTTGAAATATTAAAAAATGAACATAATAAGGATCTAAGTAATCAATTTGTGATTATGAGAATGGGAGCTCACCATTAATGGCTTCAAGGCCAATGGATCTTCACATTTACTCAATGCTTGTATGTGTAGTGCAATGAAAAATTAATATCTCAATAAAACAGATGTGATAAGCTCTTAATCCTAGCAATAATACTATAGTTTATGTTAGGAAGAGAGAGATTTCTTAGAAATGAGAGGGGGTAGTGGGTTATTTATAGTTTTCCATTTGGGCAAGTGGGGGAATTTTGGTGCATGTGGGGCAAAAGGATAAATCAAAAAGTTGATTAAGGAATCAAAGTAAGATTTGACTAGGTTTAGAAGAGGTTAATCAGGGTTAGGACTAGTTAAACTAGGTTGGGCTAGTTAATCCTGTTTAGAGAGGAATTAGGGCTTTGAGAGGGCTTTGAGAGGTCTAATCAATCCAATGAAATGGATTGATAGTCTATAAAGCTAGTAGAAGTAGTCTAGAAAGGAATGAGAAGATGGTTTAATCAATAAAATGCTATATTAGTCTATTTTAATTGATTTACAAGAGGAATACGATTAGAAGAGTATCGTAAGAGGGGAGTTAGATAGGTCTAACTGATTGTATGTCACCAATTTACAAGAAGGAGAATAGTTAGTGCAATATTAGGAATAATAGTGATTTTATTAAACTACATATGTCTACACCAATAATTTGTGCAACTTTGAGAGTATCCAATATAACCACAGACTATCTATGATCCCCATGACTTTTACCACTTTTTTACAGGTGCAGTATCACCCAACCTAGCAAAAATTTGAGCCTTGAGTAAATTAGTGGACATCCAAAAAATAAGCCTTGGGTCCTTCACTCCTTTGATCAACATACTTTTCCAGAATTTGAAAGCCTCTTTGGCCAAAACCCTGTTACTCTTATCAAGAATACAACCAACGTTCAATATTTTCCTCAGCTTCAAATCATTAACTAACCTAAGGAAAGAGAAATGCACATCCTCCAATGAATACTTGTGTATCATATTTTCATTTATTTCATGCATAGTGTTCATGGTTGTGTCCCTCCCAAGACTGCCACTGGTTTACATGTTAGAGCCGACAGAACCTTTTGCCTTTCTCCATATTTCTAATGATTTAGGTCTCAAAATTAGAGAGTAAAAAACAGATGATTGAAACAATGGTGATGCTAGGATTATAAATCCCTTCTTATGCAGCCATCCACATACCAAAACGTGTGGATTTATGAATATTAAATCCCACAGGAGGTGGGAAAATCATCAAAAAAATATGGCATTTAAAAGGAATGATAGTTATGTCGTCGCTTCTCAGCTACCTTACTATTAGTATAACTACCATCTTTTTCAATTAATCCACCCACAATATCTTTCAACTAGTTAGGTTGAAATAATAATAAAAATTGGTCTCCCTGCTTGGTGTTAAGGCCCACTCAAATATTAGAAATTTTATTTACAACTCTATTATCACTTCTGAAGATGTGAGCAATTAAGAGTGTTCCAATGAGGGTTAAATAATTATCCACAATACTGATCAACTTCCAATGGTTGGTTTGTCCTTTTTTTATTGCATTGACGATAATCTAAGAGTCACTCTCAATATATAATTTATCCCAGCCTTTTTTCTTCACAATTTACAATCCTCACCAAAGATCTTTGGCTTTAGAAAAAAATTTGGAACACTTTTCAAGAGCCCCTACAAATCCCAAAATGGGTTGACCTGTAGAGTTGTTAAAAACACCAACTACACCAGCCCATTCAGGATTATTTATAGCCGTGCCATCAAATTTCATCTTAAGAAAATAATCATAAGGAACCTTCTAAATTTTCTCTCTAAATGCTTTCATTTTAATACTTACCCCCTTATCAGGGAGACATGTTATTAATATTTGAACTTTCTTCTCCTTGCTTATTTTTATTATCTACATATATGCTTTTGGTTATACATTGTGGATTTCTTACAATAAGGTGAGTGGAAGATTCCTTAAATAGGTGGGAATCTCCCTCATATGTTATTGGTCCTAGAGGAATGGTGATAATGATCATAATAGGATGGGGACATCTCACTGATAGGCTTGATTTTTAGGCTGTCTACCTCCACATACTTTTACCCATTGTGCCGCTGAAAAAGTGATATAATTTGAGCTTTCTTCCCTTTCTTTTATTTCATAGTTGAAGTGGAAATCCAGAATCACCACTTATTGGACCATGCGAGTAATCCTATAAATATCTTTTATTGAGAATGTTTCATTTTCTTCAAGTTAAATGTTGGTCATGAGGGAAATTTCTTGTTTTGGTTGAAAGGTGCATCTTGGACTAGTTGAATAGGTGCAATTGCAATTCTCTAAGTTCTTTGAAGGATCATGCTAATTTCCAATTTCACCCTATTTTGTACCTTTTGTAAGATCAATCTATTGATCACTTTTTATGTCACACCTTCAATTAGGACCAATTTTCAAATGGTCAAGGTTAATTGTATCGTTTACAAATATTTGTGTTAGAGTCATGAGAAGTTTTTTTGGATGAATCCAAGGTGGAATGGGAAAACATGTGAAATATTTTATGTGAACTAAAAGGTTGTGGGATTATGGGTATGTATTTGGATTTGAACTTATATGCATTCCATTGGTATCAATGAAGTAAAGGTGGTAGTTAGCGATAAGAACTTTCAACACGTGTCTTATAAAATAGAGTTATGTATGGGAAAGGAAGCACATAGATTGGTGAACTTATTAATTTCTTGTAATATTGAGTGGTTTCCTTCTTTCTCTTTCTCTTTCTCTTTCCTTCTTGTAATTTCTTTTTTCTCTTTCTCCTTTTAATGTTGAGTGGTTTCCTTCTTTTGTAATTTCAATTCTTTTTTTAGCAAGCTACTTCCCTTTATTTCTCATGCTCTTATATTTCAACAAAAGTTTGTATATCCCTTTTTTGCCTCTCTATAATGAATTGTAATCTCTCTTCTTATTTTTTTCCTTCATTGCCAACCTTTTTTGTCTTTTTATCTCAACAAGATTCTTATTACATTGTTTCTCTTCTAACATTTCTTTTATTTTTGTGTTTCTTTTGACTTTTAGAGACATTCATCATATGCTAGAAATTGTGAGGCATGAATTATTCAAAGTGAAACATCATCCTTACATTTGGAAGGATCCTTTACAAATCACATTGATAACCTTAAAAATTACCAGGTTTCTTCTCATTTACAACATCATTTTTTGAAGTAACACTTTCAACATCTTAGTAAGTTACCTCTTCCTCACCGTTACACCAAAACCTTAAGGCATTAGTGAAATCCACACATGAGTATCATAACATCCCACCATGCTTCCATAGAGCTCAACTCGGGCTGGGTTTGTGCCCGTACTCCCATACATATGGGCCCCACTTCACTAAGGTTTAGGTGCCCCACTGTCCCCAGCTACACGACGTAACCAACTGAGTGAGATTCAAACATGGGTGGTTAGTCCGATACCAAATGTAATGAACTGTTACACCAAAATCTCAAGGTGTTAATGAAATCTGCACATGAGGATCATATCATACCTCGAATGTCTTAAACTAGAACCAAGTGTGTCAGGGACCATTTCATCTAGAAATGAGGACCAGGGCACCTCATGCACCCTAATCCCTTCCTAGGTGCCCTAGTCAAAGACTAGAGATGATAATTAAGTGAACAATGACAGCTAAGAATCCCTAAGAGATTATCAGAACTATGCGAGTGAGTGACGAATGTGCAAGACAAACGACAACAAAGACTAACTAGACTGACGGTAGGACTAGGGGATGGGTCATTAGTGAATAATTTTATCATGTGAGATCCATATATAAAATAACATACTTTGTGGTATAATAATAGTAGTAAGTGTATGATTTTTTTACTACATTTTCCACCACTTTATGTTGGTAAGTGAAATCTCGGTAGCATAAAGTAAATAGAAATGTGTACCTGAGAGAAGTTTGGGGAAGCCTATGCTATATAATCTCACACATATTTGGTAGCAAATTTTTTTGAATGAGAACATATAACGTGAGGAACTATGAACTAGTGTGTTGATCCATGCATCATAGTAAGAGACGTAATATTGTGATGAAGTGCACTAAATGAGAGTGATGATTGTGATGTTTGAATGATTGATGATTTTGAGCTTTGTATGATGACAATATGATAGGGTAGACAGTGATCAGTTCCCAACCTAATTGTGTGTGTATAAAAAATTAGAGTATCTGGGCATCCCACCGCTAGAGGAAAAGTGTGGGGAGAAAGGTGCATTATTCTCCAACCTAAATCTACATACTCAAAATATATAGCCATTGTAGACGGACTCAAATCAATTTTTAAGTGGTTTTGGATCCAAATATTTTGATCAAATCAGTTAACCCATGTAAGATTATTATAGGAAAGGAAAACTCACCCCCACTCCATAGGTCTCACCACAATGTGTGATGGCTTCCAAGTTAGGTAATTTGGAAACAAGCACGAAATGTATGATGGCTTCCAAGTTAGGTCATATGGAAGCAAACATGAAATATAGAATAACTTCCCAAGTTAGGTCATATGGGAAATTAATGAATATAACTCTCACGTTAGATCATCTAGGAGGCCCTATGTAACTCACAAGTTAGGTCATATGGGAAAGTAATGAATGTAACTCTCAAGTTAGGTCATCTGGGAGGCCAAACATGAAATGGCATTGAATTGACTTCCCAGTGGTATAGGTTCAATTATGGGAAAGTTGAACAAATTGATAACTCCCAATGATTAGGTCATGTGGGAGGTTGGATGTAGCTCCCAAGTCAGGTCATCTGCGAGGTTGAATGTAACTCCTAAGTTATGTCATCTGGGAGGCCGAATGTGTTGTAATTGTATTGAATATGACGTAGAGTATGATTTTGATTGCTAGAGACTTGAACGTATTGATTAGTTTATTAGGGGGAATTGTTTGAAATTGATTGAAATACTACATAGAGATATTTTACGCTAGTTTCCCCCAGGTTAGGTCCATCTAGGGGGAATCGATAGAAATTGATGAAATATCACATAGAGAGATTTTACTGCTTGTTGCCCACATGTTACGTCATTAGGGGGGAAGTGATGAAATGTCACATGGTGCATTAGTAAATGTTTGAAAATGATGATATTATTAGTGTTAGAATGATCACATAGTGGTGTAAGGGGAAATTATAGGATGACCCCAATTCTATGCCCCCCCCTTTCAGCGAAAGGGGAAGTGATGATAGGAACAAATGCTGAAGCCGAAAGTAAGCATGAAATAGATAGTTCTATGATAAATATCGCCAAAATGTTTATAGATTGAGTGAAAGAAAATTTTGAGGAGAGATAACATGTGTGTGTCATGTGTATTATACAATGATAGGTGGAATTTTAAAAAGAACAGCTACAAATGGGGTGTAAATCGGAGTAAAAAAAACTCAAGATATGACAGAAAATAGTGTGGTGTGTATTAGTTGAGACAAGTGATCATGAAATAATGATTATAGTAGAGTAGGTAATGAAAAGTAACTATAAAATAGTAAGGTGAAAAAGTGATTAGTCATTTCATTTTTCTTTTGTGCGAGTGTGAGAGTGAGCTCATGAGTGTGTAAGTATGCCACAAGTTAGAGCACCATGATCTAGCCATTTGGAGATGGTAGTGACCATTGTATATCAACACGTACGACGACGAAGCTGGTAAGTGTGATGTTTTTTCGAAAAATGTGTGTAGTAATAGCCATTTTTAGTGAATTTTTGTAGAAATATTGATTTTGACTTTTCTCAACATTTTAGACCTGGACAAGAACTGGTTGAAGGTGTCTAGTGGCCTTCAGGGATAGGAGCTCCCAGACATGGGCGTTGGTGTCCTGCTCCTTGGTGCCCCGGTGTCTGCTTCTAGGTGCCCCATGTCCAGAGAGTGTGCATTTAATCCAGAGTGGTGTAAATGTGATTTTTGTTGCATAGTAATGTCTTAAGTAAGCATGTCTGTATTTTTATGGTGTTCTAATGTTGCGTTTGGTGTTGTGAATAGGGATATCCATTCTAGGGAGTTCCGTGCGGTGGTTGCCACTTGAGTACATTACTTGGGTTGGGTTTGTCAGACGATGATTAGGAGGTTATGGGACCGTGTTAGCCTATGACACACAGCGAGGATGGGGTATGTGCCCTATAATATGCCTATGTTGATAGTATTATGTGAGTGATGGTGTGCGGATACATGTACATTTTGGATACCTACAAGTGAGATGATAGTCATAAGGAGGATTTATATCACATACTACGATTACTGGTTGTTGGTGAGAGAGTATACATCATGGTAGTGGAGTATATGGAGAGACAGATGCTAAAGGCCGCTAGGTGGTATTTTTATGGGGACTTGAGTACCTGTCGAGGCCCATATTAGCTTGGACATGATTTTGAGGTCAGGGGTTCCATGCTTGCAGAAGTTCATAGCTATGGTTATTAATTCATCTATTATAGTAGAGAGGAGGTGGTGTGGGCATATTATATAAGATGCATGATATTTCGCAGATAGAGGAGGAGAGTACCTAGATATGCGTGGGCACAATGTGTGTTGGCTCACTTGTATAGAGATCTCTATAGATTTACATAAGAGGAGCATGCAGGTGGGATTGGAGCTACTATGTTATTACAAGTATGGGCTTATGATCATATAGTAGTGTTGAGGTCAGTTGGTGGTCCATGAGAGAGTGGGCTAGGACTAGACATTTTTTTTAGGAGATGGGTTGTGTGTGTGGGTGGAAGATGGATACTTACACCTATAAGGTGCTAATAGATCAGATGGGGCTTGAGATAGTGATATGGAGGCCATACCAAGACTATGGAGGATGGCTAGAGGATGTTGTAGAGCTATGGTGCATACAAAGGACTATGTGGTTAGAGGATCGATTTTCAAGGGTGACCGAGTTATTCCAGTGGAGAGGGTATCACGAATAGTTTGGTATGGCTCAAGATGTTCCCCTCAGAGCCATATGTGTGGGTTAGAGTTGTTTAGAGCACTGAGGAGGGAGATAGACCTAGGGCCCATATGAGAGCAACTAGTACCTCCAGGCTAGACGAGGCCGATGCGGTGATAGAGCCAATAGAACTGCAAATGATGTGGGGTGTACGGAGGCATATCAAGAATGTTGGGTGGTGCATTGATGGGTCTTCTTTATTCCATTGTTTTCATGGATGTAGTGCAGGGATTACCACAAGGGAGAAGGAGCAGAGGGGAAAGCACATGCCCCCGATAATGTAGCAGTGAGCTATAACAGAGCGTGAGTATTTGTATAGTTATGTTGTTGATTTGTTACTTTCTTATGTGATGGTTATGGTTTTCTAATGTGGTTTTATATTTGTTGTAGGTGACATGTATTGGTCCTTGATTAGTGGACACATATATCCACACATTGATGCAGAATGTGTCCCACCAACTGACATAATTGTGGGTGGAGGGATGTTAGAGCATGTAGAAAACATTGTAGGTGAGCATGCCTATTTGATTGAGCTAGTGGCCATAACAACAGTGACATGTACTATATTTTTGAGTGAGAGGGATGAGGCATGTGAGGAGACTCGAATGAGCTAGAGAGGTAGCATGGTGGTGGTCCTTTAGCGCAAGATGTGTCTTGCACATTATATCGAGTTATAGAGTTAGTTTGCAGAGCGATCTACATAGGTTACACTATTATAGAGGCAGGTAGAGATATATTGAGGCCAAGATCAACAACATAGAGTTAGCGGTGAGGCATCGAGTTACAGAGCTCTTACAATACCAAAGAGTGATAGTGATGATGAGATTTGATTTGTATTGTTGTATATGATGTAGGGGAGTTTCCCCCAGTGATGAAATGTTTTGTATAATGATGATTGTAATTCACATATATATGGATATTGACATATATTGGTTATATTCGATGTGTTTGCATTGATCATGTTGCTTATTGATGTTGATGGATGTGATGCAATGATGTATAATATTGTTATATGTGATGTTCGAATATTGTATGGATGTGATAGATTTTTATGTAATTGATTTGATAATGCATAGTTTTCGAGATAATGATTAATGAGTGATGATAATATTTTTTAGATGGATTTGTAATAGCATATAGATGATGTAATAATGATTGTGCGAATACGATTGTGATGAATAATGTGATGATATTTAATTATATGATGTGGTAATATGTTAGGAGGATGAAGATAGGGGGAATATTAGATGTTAGTGTGTGACCCCTGGTGGGGAAGATAGATGAGGTTAATTAAGATAAGACCCTCGACAGTCAATAATGAACCACGTAAAGCAAGATTGTGTAATTAGGAAATGATTTGATAGAGTGCAATAGATGAATCAGATGAAGCGCGTGAAGAGAATTCTTATTGTAACATAATCCCTGAATAGTTATATAAGAACCGTAAGAACACAAGTGTGTCATCGAGGGGGTAAGGTGATAGCAATCACCTACTAAAGACATGATGTGCTGTGAAGTGAGATGGAAGCATGTATGCATGAAAGCAACATGAGCATATGAACCAAATTAAATGTCATGTGGAACAACGGTGGGAGATGTGGTGAATGCTGAGGGAAGCTAATGTGAAATGATGCAATGTGAAGGATGAGGTGTATGTGATGGATGCATGATAGATGGATGTGGTGGAGAACACATGGATGTGATGAATGAACAATAATAACACCAAGTGGATAGTGATGGATGGACGAGGTGGAGAGTGCACATGAGTGATGCCCTTAACCTCTAATTGTTACAATCGATCATGAAAGGATGAAGTAATCATTGTCCCTAATGGCCATTGTAATGGTGGTAATTACAATAGGTTCAATCACGCTGATAAGTTGTAGACGATGTTATGGATGATTTTGGTTAGAGGGTAAGTGAATTAGAAACTTGTCAAGAAAATAACGTAACACATCATGTGGCCAAGCATGATGAGAGAAGTGTAATAGATCTTGTGAAATAGATGAAGTAGATGGAGATGTAGCCTACCCCGGAGTAGGAGAATAAGGATGATTTTGTGATGGAGTAGGTTGAGCTTACTTGCTAAGAATTGATGGAGATTTTGTGGGATGCTCAATTAATGACAATGGAGGAGAACTAGATAATACAATAGTAGTATCAAGAAGTGGAGGATCGATAACATGTGTTGCGAGAAGGTCTTGTTCTAGGTCAATGAATTTATAGCACAAAAGTATGAATGAATCACATGTGTCATATTGCAATCTTTGCTTGAGTGAGTGAATAAAACCATGACAAAAAATAAATTTCTTCTCTAGATCGATAGGTTGGAATACTAATTGATGCATACAAGCATTGAATCGTAAGATATAATCCATGATAGGCTTATGATGTGCCCTAATGTAAAGTAGGTAGATGATCATAAGTAACTCTAGGGCCATTGATGATGATAAAACTATGGAGAAAAGTGTCTTCCATGTCATAGTAAGTGTTAATAGACCCAAATGGAAGATGAGTATACCATTGTAAAGCATCATCAGTAAGACTATGTCGAAAGGCCTTAAGCAATAATCTATCATTAGAATAGGAAGCCATAGCCATGCGGTAATGTTGGAGATGTAAATGAGGGTCACTAGTACCATCAAAACATGTGAATGTAGGCATGATAAAGTCCTTAGGAAATGCTAGAGTTATGAATCTTCTTAGGAATAGGGTTTCCATGTAATGAGTTGTTATCAATGGAAGCATAATAGGCATTTACTTTATAATGTGAGTTACTGAACCTAAGATTGTAATTGACACGTAACATGCATGAGAGATAAGATGTCTTATGAAGGAATAGTAGAAGATGGAAATAATGTGTTAAGTGGTTGTAACTTTCCATTATGAGTAATCATAGGGACATCAAGAGAAGATAAAGGAGATTTTGATGCTAAAGGCACACTAGGTGTAGGTTTTGAAGAAGCTATAGGAGATGAGGAAGATGGAACATCCATAGAAGCGGTAGGAATAGCATCAGAAACATCCCTAGGATATGATGTGCCCGATGGAAATACGCTGATAGAATAAGATGAAATAACATATTTAGATGAAATGATAAGAGGAGATGAAGTCAGTAGGAGAAGATTTGAACTAATAGATGGAGATGAATCAGGCACAATGCTAGATACAACCTCAGGAGAAAGTGAGCAATGGAGTAGGAGATTCACAATCAACATAGTATGGAAAGTAGTAGAATCATGGCTATCAATGGTTTCATCGTATCAAATAGAGACTCAGATATGAAAATGTCATTCATCGTACTATAAATAGGATCATCAAAATAGTATGAAAGAGTGTGTTAACTAATATGCGATGGTTTATGAGAAGTAGTATCAGAAATAGGAGAAGCATGAGATGTAGTTATAGTAAGTGATCTGACTAGGAGAAGAATCAATATGCACAGTGAGAGATATTGTCAAGACCAAACATGTAATCAAGGAGAGAATCATCTAGAATTTATTTAGAAATGTCATAAGGAGGATCATTATTAGCCACATAACATGGTGTACAATGAGTGAAGGCCATCACATCAGAAAAATAGCCAACCAAATAATTTTCAAAGCTAGTAAGTAGGCGTTGTTCAGCTTCTCAGATGTGTCTGTTAACCTCATTTAAATAGTAAGAATGCTATAGAGGTTGTCGAGCTCAATAACAGTGGCCTCATCATAGATTGGATTGACACTAACATGAGGCATGATGAGCCAAGAAGGATAAGATTTATTCTTATCCATGAGGGTTTGTAGCAGATTATGAGGAAGAAGGTTCTAATCTACGGGTTCACCAAAATGATTAACTAAAATACAAATGTTAGGATGAATCTTAAGAGGACAACAACGTAATGAAATATACTTAAAAATAGATGCTATGAATTTTTTTTGAATTTTTTAAATGAAATGAAATGTAAAATGAAAGGTACTAATGTGAAATGAAATTACCTCACAGTGATCTGGAACTAAACAGAATGATGAATAGACCAAACAGAGTGTCACAATGTACCTCGAAAAATTTCAGCATAGATAGATCTTGCCATATTGGGGTAACTAGGGAAGGATGAGGATGTCTGGGGCATTCTAGTTTAGAATCTGGGCACTCTGGTCTATAGAATAGCTCTTAATCTGGTCTTAGTATGGTCGTTAGGTCTTCGCAATACTTCACCTTTGGTCACGTGGATGTCGTACTTGTTTTGCTAATGATGTAAAAAACATTCAATGATATTTACATGCAAAACCCCACACAAATCATCAAAACCCTAAAACAAATATGCATATGAAGGGTTCGAACTATCTTTAACAGCCACAATGGTGGATTTACAACTAAGCATTGCACTACATCTCAGATCCAATGTATTTCTATGTTATTTTATGTGCAATAATGTGCCTAGGATGCCCTAACACTATTAACAAATAGATAGGGTACAATAGCTAGATAAAATAAAAAATGGTGGATGGAATAGAATAGACTCCCCTTTCCTATGTAGTGTGTAATATAGAATAATGCGCACATGCAGTCCCTTACTCTTTGAATTAGAAACAATTTTCCCATTAGATAGTATGTATAGCGTGCTTATATAGGCATCTCTTGCTCAAATTTTGACACTAATAACCTGACATGTCAACTAACACCTAGGGAGAAGAGAGGGAAAATTAAAGAGACCAACCTTAAATGTCTTAAATTATAACCAAGTGTGATGGGGACCAGGGTGCCTAGAAATGAGGACCAAGACACCCTACGCATCATAATCCCTTCTTAGGCACCATAGTCAAAGACTAGAGATGAATTCTGAGTGAACAATGATAGTTAGGACTCCTTAAGAGATGATCATAACTGTGTGAGTGAGTGATAACTGTATAAGAAAAATGATGACAAAGACCAACTAGACTGATGAATAGTGTAGGGTATGGGTCATTAGTGAATAATTTTCTTATTCAAGATCCATATATAAAACAACATACTTTATGGTATAATAATAGTAGTAAGCACACGATTTTGTGACTAAAATTAGGGGTTGGGGACAACTTGGGACTAATACTTATTATTTATTATTATTGGTGTGAGTCATATTTCACATCATCAAGTGAGTCATCTCACTTAAGTGAGTCATCTCACTTAGGTGAGATTGTATTTCTTCATGTCATTTAAGGGTCATCATGGGATTCTCTTATGTGTTAATGCATCAGTATGTCATATGTGTCATAGGGAGTTACTTTTCTATTATGGGAATGTAACTCCCACTCTCCACTTGAGTTGTCATCATTACAACACCAGGGGTTACTCAACACCTCTATGTGTACACCATTTATGATCTATGAGATAGACTGAGAGTTTTTGGATTGTAATGAGGTTCTACCCATGTTTATAATCTTTACATGCACATTTAGTTGATGCCCGCTCCTCTCAAGATCACGTCACGTTATTGTTCGCATGTTCATGAATGTTCATGTCATCCCTCGTGATCCTCATGCTTTGATTTTTCACGCCCTCTTTCATGGTATCAGAGCTCACGTTTTGTAGATCCATGCAACTCTGTGGTGTTTTCACATTTTTGGATTCCAAACGTAATATACAGGTTTTTTTTGCATGTGTCATAATGGCTATTTTGATTGTGCTCTACTTGCACTTATTGGGGCTCCATAATTCTTGTTCAAGTGTGTTCTTGTTCATATGTTGAGGTGTTTTGGTTTTTAGGGTCTGTATGCATGTTTGGAGGTGTTTTCTAAGGGTTCATTTCCATTTCAAACTTCATATTTGGGTCACTATGCTGGTTTTGGGAGTTCTTGGTGTGAGAGTTGTATTTAAGGGCCACCTCAAGCTCAGCTCATTGATCTAGGAACCAATCTTCCCCCACCTCATCAAATAAATCACCCTGCATAGCTTTTCCACTTGGTCTACTTCGTGATTGGATCGATCTACAATAGTTGGTTTTTTACTTAGATCTTCAGTTGCAGGGTCATATTGTGTTTGAGTTTGAAATTCCTTGACCGTTCGAGAGTCTAGAGATTGTTTTATGCTTTTGTTCACTCACTCCAGCTCATACACCCTACAACTCCATCTACCTCTACATTCATACCTTTTTACTTGACCTCTATGAGCTCATCATGTACTCCCTATTCCTCCATGCATGTGGTTTACGATGTCCATGTTGTTTGGGTTTGACCTGGTTGGTTTCTCCTCTTTGGCGTTATGCTCTTTTCTGTGCGTTTCAATTTCCCTTGACTTCTAGTTTTAGCTCTTATGCCTTACCTCAGTAACCCCTGCATGCTTCAAACTTGGCATGCACGTTTGGCTCCATTTTATCACCTCCTAGTTGTTCGTTATCAACAGTTTCATCAACATTAGATAGAGACTCAGATATGAAAACGTCATTAATTGTACTATTAATAGGATCATCAACATAGTATGAAAGAGTATGTGAACTAGAATGTGACAGATTATGAGAAGCAATATCAAAAATAGGATAAACATGAGATGTAGTTATAATAGTGGTTTGAATAGGAGAATAAGTATGCACATGTGAGCTATTATCAAGACAAAACATGTAATCAATGAAAGAATCATTTAGAATATCTTTAGAAATATCAAAATGAGGATCATGAATATCCACATAACATGGTGTACAATGAGTGAAGGCAATCACATCAAAAACATAGCCAACAAAAGAATTTTCAAAGCTAGTAGGTAGGCATCATTTGGATTCTAGGATGTGTTGGTTAAACTCATATGAAACAGTAAGATTGCTATAGAGGGAGTTGAGATTGGCGATAGTAGCCTCATCATAGATTGGATTAACGCTAATATGAAGCATGATGATTTGAGAAGGAGAAGAGTTATTCCTATCCATGAGGGTTTGTAGTGGATCCTAAGAAAAAATATTCTAATTTACGAGTTCACCAAAATGATTAACTAGATTTTAGTATGAATCTTAAGAGTACAACAATGTAATGAAATATATTGAAATATAAATGTTATGTAATTTGAGTGAATATTTTAAATTAAATGAAATGTAAGAGGAAAGATATTAATGTGAAATGAACTTACCTCGTAGTGATCAAGGACTAAAAAAATGATGAATAGGTGGAATAGAGTGTCACAATGTACCTCAAAAAATTGTAGCAAATGGTTGGACTAGGGTGCCTGGGGCAGGCACCCTGGTACGGAATTTGGGTGCCCTAGTCTTCAAAATAAGTCTAAATTTGGTCATGGTATAGTCGTTAAGTATTCACAATACTTTACCTTTAGTCGAGTTGATGTTGTACTTGCTTTTTTGATGATGTTGTAAAATTGTAATGAGATTCACTTGCAAAACCCTACACAAAGCATCATAACCCTAAAAAAATAATGATGCATATGAAGCGGTTGAAATTTCCTTAGTGGCCACAATAGTAGAGTTACAACTAAGTGTTGCACTACATCTCATACCCAATGTAGTTTTGTGTGATTGTGTGTGAAATAATGTGCCTAGGATTCCCTAGCACCAATAATGCAGAGATAGCGGGCAATAGCTAGATAGAATGCAAAACGGTAGATGGAATAGAATATAATCTCCTTTCTTATGTAGTGTGTGATGCAGAATAATGCCTATATGTAGTCCCTTTCTCTCTGTAGATAGCTATCCCTTAGTATAAATATTTTCCCATAAGATAGTATGTATGTTGTGCTTATATAGAGATATCTTGCTCAAATTTTAACACTAATGACCTAACATGCCGAATAGCACCTAGTGATTAGAGAGGTAAAACTAAAGAGACTAACCTTGAATGTCTTAAACTAGAATCAAGTGTGATGGGTACCAGGTGCCTAAAAATGAGGACCATGTGCCTAAAAATGAGGACCAAGAATCCCCAGGTGCCTTAATCCCTCCCTAGGTGCCCTAATCAAAGACTAGAGACTACAACTTTGTGAACAGTGTTAGCCAAGACTCCCTGACAGATGATTAGACCTATGCGAGTGAGTTAGGAATGTGTAAGACAAATGACCACAAAGACCAAATAGACTGACTACCAGACTAGGGGATGGGTCATTAGTGAATACTTTTCTTACACAACATCCATATATAAAACAACATCTTTGGCGGTATAATAATAGTAGTAAGTGTGTGATATTGTGACTAAAATTAACGGTTGGGGGATAACTTGGGGGTAATACTTACTATTTATTATTGTTGGTGTGATTCATATTCCATGTCATCAGGTGAGTCATCTCACTCAAGTGAGATCATAGGTTTACGTGTCATTTAGGGGTCATCATGGGATTATCTTACATGTCAGTGTGTCATATATGTCATTAGGAGTTAGTTTCCTATTCCGGGAATGTAACTCCCCCTCTCCACTTGAGTTTTCATGATTGTGGCACTTGGGGTTACTCGACATCTCTATATGTGCACCATTTCTGATCTATGAGATAAATTCAAAGTTCATGGATTATAACGAGGTTCTTCTCATGTTTCGAATATTTACATGCACATTTGGTTGATGCTCACTCCTCTCGAGATCTTTCACGTTTTTAGTTGAGTGTGCATGGATTTTTACGTCGTCCCTCATGATCCTCACACTTTGGGATTTTGTACCATCTTTCATGGCATCAAATCTCACATTTTTTGGATATGTACAACTCTGCGGGGTTTTTACATTTTTGGATTTTTGGCGTGATATATAGTTTTTATTTTCATGTGTCATAATGGCTATTTTAACTGTGCTCTATTTACACTGATTCAGACTTCATACCTCTTTTTTAGGTGTGTTCGCGTGTTTGGTTTTTCTATTTTTTTGGGTCTGTATGCGTGTTTAGAGGTTTTTTCCATGGGTTCATTTTCATTTCAAACTTCAGATTCAGTTCACTGTGCTGGTTTTGGGAGTTTTTGGTGTGAGAGATATCTTTAAGGGCTAGCTAGGAACCTAGCTCATTGAGATGGAAGCCGAAATTCCCCCCATCTCATCAAATAACTCAGCCTGCATAGTTTTTTCACTTGGTATGCTTCGTGATTGGCTCGGTCTAAACTTATTAGGTTTTTCATTAGATTTTTAGTTACGGGGTCGTACTATGTTTGAGTTTGGATGTCCTTGACCGTTCAATAGTTTGGAGCTTATTGTTTTCTTCTATTCACTTACTTTATGTCGTACACCCTGCAACTCCATCTACCTTTGCATTCATGCCTTCATGCTTGACCTCTAAGAGATCGTCATATGCTCCCCATTCCTCCATTCATGTGGTTTGTGAAATTTTATTTCTTGGGTTATCCTCTTCGGTGTCATGCTTTATTCGGTGTGTTACAAGCTCCCTCAGCTCTTGGTTCAATATTTCATGCCTTACCTCAGAAACCCCTACGTGCTTCGATCTTAACATGCATGTTTAGATCTATCATGTCCCCTCCTAGTTGTTTTCCAAGTTTCTTGATTGTGTTGAGCCATTTACTGTGGATTTTTACTCGTTGCGTGGAACATAACTGTCAGCACACGACCTATCACCTCTACACCTTGGACTTGCCACTCCTTCATGCCACTTTTAACCATTGTTCAAACACATATTGTGTTTTTCCTACTCCTTCAGGCCAGTACTCACACGCGGATCCCACCGATCTTCCCAATGTGTAACTGATGAGAAAACCTCATGATGACCCCTCTACTTAGGCTTCCCACACATCAATCACACTGACCCTCTTACTACCAACTCAACACCCGAGCTCTCCACACCAATAGTTTTCCACCTCATAAGCTGACTCGCCCATGTGATTTCCCATAAGCATGCGAAGTTTCTCACCATCCGATCTTTTCAAGCTAACTGAGCTCCTTACTCCCTTCTTTGCTTCAGACACCTCGAGACTCCCCACCTTATTTTTTTCTACTTTTTATCATTTCTATACATTGTGAAAGTGGAAAATATATAAAAATTGATATATGCAAAGGGAGTATATTTTTTTCGGGCTCTGTATAGGGTTATTGGGCTTTTAGGGCCATTTTTTTTGGCTCGTATTTTATAGTTCTTTTCATCACCTGTGACTAGTGGATGATTCCACCAAATCCTTGCATTATTTTTTGTGTCATGATATGTCTTTCCTCTCATGTTGAGTAGTATTTTGTACCTTATCTCTTATGCTCTTTTGTGCTTGATTATGTGTGTTCTGTTAGCGCAAAATCACAGCACCCCCAAATGAGTTATATAGATCTACTTTTCTAAGGCAGAGTCATTTGGTGTGATCCACATAACATTAAACTTTCCCCAAGGTGTGGGACCTTGCAAATGGAAAAGCTCTCCAAATTAAAGGTTGGTTCATATTCCTCTTATTTAGGTGCATACGTGAGAACTTGCAAAGGATCTATCTCTATACCTAATCTAAAATTTTCCAAGGAGATAGGGATAAAAGGGATATAAGAAATAAGAAATGACTAAACTACAAGGTGATGCACCAAAGGAATGATGAACATTAGTTTTTCTGATAGACACAAACCAACAAAATACATACAATAATCAAGCACAGATAACCAGATTTATAATGAAAGACCATATGCAAGAAAAAGAGACAGAAAGGATCTAGAATCGATCACAAACATGTTTTATTGCTCTGCAGATTGATACAATGCATTACAAAACATCCAGGAGGCAAGAAACATACTGTAATTTTAATGGAAGGCCTGAACTCCATGAATTCCTTTGCTAGAAGGAAAGGGGAGCCTGCAAAACAAAAGAATGTCCAACCCTTTACAATGAGTCTCGAGCCTGTATTTATAGATTCAATACAGATGAGAAGAAAGAAAGAGGGAGAAGCGGAAAAGGAGCTCCAAGCTCAACCACCACTATTTAATGTCTCCCACAAAATCTGCCCCAAATCCATCTTGACTGCATCAAATCCTTATTTGGCACCTTGAAGGAGGAAGAAAATACGAGTAGATCGAATCCGATCTGGTTGTTGAGGCAAGAAGATCCTACATTAAAGGCCCTGAAGAATTTCTCCATTTTTTTACCTACTAAGGCTAAAAAATTATTTTTTATCTTTCCATGGTGTAGAGGATGTCGAGACGCTTCCAACGGTGTAAGATTTGCAATATTTTGAGCCCTGAGTCGAAAGATACGCCCCTTCAAAGTTTGTATCAGGTCCATACAAATGGGTGGGAAAACAGTTTGAAAAAAATGGGTCTCCTTTTAAATATGGGGCACGTGGTAGCTAGATTAGGGAAAAATTGGGTTTTTGGGTCCATGATTTATCTTTTTCCCCCTTTTCCGTAAAAAAAAAATGCAAAACTCAAAAAAATATTGAAGCCTCAATGCTTCACTTGGACATGTGGCACCCTTTGGTTGGTTAGGGAGATGTGCTTCAATTTTTATCTCTGTGCCTTTTTGACAAAAGGAAAATTTTCACCTTTTCCTCCGACTCCCCACTTTGACCTTGACTCGGGCTCAAACATTGACTTTTTCCTTTGGGTGGAGTTGCGGCCCATTTTGTAAATTTTACACCTTTGGAATAACAAGGGGAAAAAACCAACTTTCCCCCTATGGCCCACTTTAGCGCTACTAGTTTAGGGCTTGCCACGCTAACTTCTATGTTTTTTAGGTAGAGTTACGCTTCTCTTGACCTTTTACCTAAGTCTGGGGACTAAAAACAAACTTTCTATAATTTGCTTTAGGTTACTTTAGGCTTAGCATCTCTTTCCTCTGCTGCCCAATTTATATGATTATTCAACTAAGCGTTTTACCTTTTTGGACTGGACATATTTCTTGACCTTTGCCTTTGAGGACACGCGGCAGTCTGGTGCTCATTTGGAAACCCTCTCTCATTTTATTTTGGAGAATCCTTGAATTGGCATCATGGCTCCTTAGACACTTGGCATTCTCCGCTAGCTCTGCTTGGAATTTTGCATTGACTTGGTTCTTTGGGCTACGTTCAAGCTCGACTCATCCCCTTCTTTTCTAACCCTTGGCATTATTCTTACACTCTTTATTCCATTGTTGAGTCTACCTATAAATTGTAAATGGATTTAAGACATGGAAACGGCTCGACAGAATCATTTCTTTTTGCATAGGGTCATTTAATCTTTCTCAGCCCCCACCACTCCATTGTTGATTCTTTCTATGACCTATTTACAAGATCTGAACGATTTTTCGTAGGTTCTTTCTATGCGGGGTCATGGCTGATCCAATATTTTCTTGGGGGAAAAATATGGATAACAATTTGGTAACTCACATGGGTATCTACCTGCTAGATGAAAAGACCAATTACCTTGTCATAATCATTGGGCATGGAGTCGAAAACAACAGTATGATACAGATTCTACCTCTGATTCACAAGCCTGCCCGACTATTTGCACTCTCAATTTTCATAAGAAATCTTGAAATGAAGGTTTCTGAGAGTATAAAATTGTTTTGACCCAAGGCTTCATCTCTCGCTTTGAATGGACTGCATAAGAGCAACAAAAACAACACCACAACTATATACAAAATTTGAAATCATACATGCTCCAAATAGAACATGCAGAGTGTGCAAAGCACTTAGGAGAAAAGAAACCTAAACTACAGCAAGACAATGTGCACAAGCACTTAGAGGAAAAGGAATTAAACTAATATGTACAAGGTGATAACCTTCCTTCTAGTAGCAGTGTTTAAGATAGATTCCATTTACTTGAATCTGTAATTCCTCACCATCCAATGTAGACAATTGGAAATCATTGCTACTTTTACATCTTGTGACCATGTAGGGGCCACTCCAAATGGCATCAAACTTGGAATGCCTTCCTGGTTTTTCCCGATCTGCATCCCATTTCAAAACCAGGTCTCCTTCCTGGAAGGTCCTTGTTTTTGCCTTCTTGTCAAAGCATCTCTTGATTGAGGCCTGATCCTTCTCTATTGCTTGGAGTGCATGCTCTCTGGTTTCTTCCAATTCTATCAGCTCCACATACCTGGCCTCCATCAGTTCAAATTCAGACATCTCTAGCTACTTCACGAGCTCCAATGCTAGCAACTCAAGTGATATAGGCAACACTGCCTCTTTCCCATAGACAAGTTTGAATGGAGAGCTACCTGTAGATCTCTTGGGTGTTATCCTATCAGCCCATAAGGCCGATTTGAGCTTTGTGTGCCAGGTTCTCTGATTTTCATCAAGAGTTCTTCTGATGATCTTTAGCAGGTTCTTGTTTGTGGACTCAAGTTGGCCATTACCTTGAAGGTAATAGTTTGATGAAGTGCTCAAGTAAGTCCCATTCTTAACAGCCCATCCTATGATCTTGGAACCTATGAATTCCAATGCATTGTCTGATATAATGGTGGCTGGCACTCCAAATCTGGTCACTATCCCTTCATAGAAATCTAGTATACTAGACTCATTAGCTTCCTTGAGTGCCACTGCCTCAGTCCACTTGGTGAAATAGTTTGTTGCTGTCAGAATCCATTTGTGGCCTTGGCTTGAATTTGGATTGATGACTCCAATGAATTCCAATCCCCATTGCATGAAAGGTTGGTCGACTGAAATTGGGTGCAATGGAAGTGTTGCTAGCTTTTCTTTGCCTTTGAAGAATGCACAATTCTTGCACCTTTTTGATCCATGCATAGCAGTCACTAAACACTCTTGGGCCAATAATAACCCACCTTCATGATCTTGAGTGTTGTCACCCTTGGAGAAAAATGGCCTCCAGCTACTTCAACATGGAATTCTTGTAACACTCTCTCAACCTGATCTGTCTCAATGCATCTCAGCAGAATGCCATTGATGTCTCTTTTGAACAAGACACCATCAATAAGAACATATGGGATGGCCTGTAGTCTGAAATGTCTCCTTTTTGCTTTACTCATCCCATGAGGACACATGCCTATTTGAAGGAAGTGCACCATGTCTTGAGTCCAACAAGGAGTAGGTACATCATCATTTCCTTCCTCTTGATTATCTTGTAGAACAAAAACAGCCTCCTTTTCACTGTTTGCTTCATCTTGTTGACCTGAGGCTAGTTGTTCACACAACCCCTTCCCATGGACCAGCTTAGTGACCTTGATCTCAATGTCATATTCCATGACATGAGTGATCCATCCTGCACGTTTTTCATTCAGATCCTTGCTGAGAAGGAATTCTTTAACTCCCGCATGGGAGACCAACAATTGGATTTTATTATTTGAAACCAGATGCTTAAACTTCTTTAATCCTCTAATTACTACCAGGACTTGCTTTTCGATGAAGGAGTATCTCACTTCATAGTCTTCTAGACCTTGACTGAAGAAAGCAATTGGATGTTTTGTACCTTCTTTGTTCTACTGAACTAAGATTGCAAAAATTGTGTCACTGCCACCAAAGGCATACAGTATGAAGTCTTTAGAGAAATATGGATTCATGAGAGTTGGGGCTTGTGATATAGCTTCTTTGATGGCCTCAAAGCTTTCCTTTCCTTCAGCTGTCCACCTGAATGCTAAGCTCTTCTTCAACATCAATGTTATTGGCTTAACAAGGGAAGCAAATTTTGGTACAAACCTGTGGACAAAATTGATTTTTCCCAGGAAAATTTGAAGAAATTTCTTGTGGCTTGGCAATGGAAATGCTCTTATTGCTTCAACTCTCTCCAGGTCAATTGCCAATCCTTCCTTTGATACAATATGGCCTAGAATCCTACCCTCATGGGCCAAGAATATGCATTTTTTAGGGTTCAATGATACCCCAAAACTCCTGCATCTTCGAAACACCTGCCTTAGGTGGAAAAGGTGGTCTACTGCATTTTTGGAAAACACCGTAATGTCATCCAGATAGATCAGTACTATTTTGTTGATCAGTCCTTTGAATGCCATATCCATTTCCCTTTGAAAAGTGGCTCCAGCATTGGACAATCCAAATGGCATTTTTTTGTAGGCATAGGTGCCCCATTTGGTGGTGAAAGTTGTTTTGAACTGATCATCTTCTTTCACCATGATCTGGTTGTACCCTGAGTAGCCATCTAGGAGGGAGAATCTCTCTGATCCAGACACCACTTGCAAGATCTACTCCATTGAAGGGAGTGGGTAGTGATCTTTGAGGGAAGCTCTGTTCAAGTCTCGAAAATCTACACACAACCTAATCTCTCCATTTTTCTTCCTGACTGGGACTAGGTTTGCAACCCAACTTGAGTGTTTGATTGGAAATATGATACTTGCCTGTATCAGCTTGTTTAGCTCTTTCTTCATCAAAGGATCAATGTTTGGATTGATTGGTCTCTAATTTTACCTGATGGGATGAGCAGCTAGATCTAGTTCAATTGTGTGTTGTGCTAGCTTTGGATTGAACCCTCTTAGGTCTTCATAGCTCCAAGAAAATACATCTAGAAATTCTTGGCAAAGTTGTATGAATTCATACCTTTCTTGCTCGGTGGCCACTTTGCCAATTTGAAGTGTTTTGCCTTCTCCAACTGGGATTGACTCTGAATCTTCTCCTTTGATCTGTATGTTAGCCTTCTCTTTTCTAAACTGATCATTAGGATTGAAGATAGACTCCAATGTCACTAAGCCTTTGGGAAGCTTGTTTGTATGCAGTTGTACTATTTGATTCTCGTATTGCTGCTCTAATCTGTTTTGATTTCTAGCTAAGAATTCAACTTCTTCTTGCAAAAAAATAATGATCTACTGATCATTCTCGAACACTTACCAGCATGTGTTGTTATCTGGCACTGTTGGCCTCACAACTATATGGATATGTGGTTGTTCTTTGTCTCTTTTGATGTTGTCGACCACATCAAACATTGCTCCAACTGTTGCAAGCCTATCAGCAGCTTCATTCTCCTTCCTAGGTATGGACACAATGTTGAAGGCCTCAAAATCCTCCATGAGATCCCATACCCTACTCTTGTAGTTCTTGAGTAGGTCATTCTTGACAGCATTAAGTCCTCTGACTTGATTGGCAACCAGTTCACTGTCACCAAACACTTGCAAGTTCTTGATTCCTAGCTTTCTTGCCCAATGAAGACCATGGACCAAAGCCTCATATTCAACAGTGTTATTTGAGTAGGAAAACTGAAATCTGAAGGCTGAATAATATTTCATACCTTTGGGGGACACAATCATAGCTCCTCCTCCAGCTCCTTGTCTACTCCTTGAGCCATCAAAGAACAATTTCCATACCTCATTGTCATCTTTATATTCTGGCTTAATTAGGTCAGGAAGAGGATGATTCTCTTCATGTAGATAGTAGACACCTAGCTCAGATTCTTCCATCTCCTTATAGGGGTCAAAAGCATGTCTTTTGTTGGCCCACTCATCGAGAGTCAAGTCTGGGATACATCCCACCTTGGTATCTGCTTCACAAGTGCTTAGGAGGTCTTCTTGATCAAAAGCTGAGCAGTTGGCATTGATTGGGCTAGGCACATAAGATTCAATATGATAATCAGCAATGGGCTCAGATCTGATTGTGGCCTTTTCCCCATACCTTGTTCTAAAGAGCATATGTGACCAATCAAAAGACAGATAACCTCCAATTTTGGCAGTGAAGTCCCTGGACAAACACAAAGCAAAATGTGGTGGCAAATATATGATTGATACGTTCTGTAAAACAATCACATTGGGGCAGGCATGCAGAGTGAGGCTCATATCCTTGATGATTCCAACAGTTTTCATTGTTGTCCCATCTAATTGCACTACCCCTCTAGAGATGACTTCATATTGGAGACCCAGTTGATCAACTATTTGCTTGGGCATTACATAACTACTTGCCCCAGAATCAATCATACAATTGTGCACCAATTTGTCTCCAATAATCAATGAAACATAGAATGGAGGAGGTCTCAGGTTCTTACCTTGTTGTTCTTGATGGTTTTCCCTAGGTTGAGCTATATTGGTAAACACTTTCTCTTATTGGTTAGGGGTGTGATTTGAGCTTGACCAATTTTTTATAGCAGTCTGTAATAGATCCCTCTTCCCTGGAAAGTCCAGTGACTCCCATAGTGAAATGTTCACACTTGTCCTATTCATTTTCTCAATGATGTTGAATGAGCTATCCTTTTGCTGCCCCTTCCCAGGCACATTTTTCTCTTGCACCTGGGCTGTAACAATCGGTGCCTAAGTAAGTTTGGAAGGTGGCTTGGATTGACTTTAGCACATTGGGAGTTGCCGATTTTGAATTCCAATACCTTGTTGAGCGATGGAAGGTTGAGGATCACCTGAGTCTTGGTGAATGTCCTTCTCCAATATTTCTCCTCTTAGGACCATGTATTGGTAGCTATACTTTGAGAAGGAGTCTGATTCATTCCACAGAAGTCTTCAGCCTGCCAATTGACAAGCATAGTTTCACTTGGGGGTCCCTCTTGCTTGAGCTTCTTGACTATGTTGATCTTTCTTATCATGGCTAGGTTCTTGTGACACACCAACGGTTTGCACCATCAGAGCCTAATTTAATGCACCATTGAAGCACATTGACTGATTATGTGGCTGATTACATGGGAAACACCATTCATACTCTTGTGCCATGTTATTTTGTGCTGGAACCAATCCCCTTGATGTTGAAACTGTGTTTGTGTCATATGACCTGAAAGGTCTAGCACCTTGAGGCTACCCTTGGTGTTGACTCTGATTTACTGCCTGGGCTAGTGGTCTATTTTGCTGATATGGGGGTCTAGCCTGATACTGTGCCTGGGGCTGATATGGTCTAGAACTCTGAGCCTGTTGTCTTTTGATGGTTACTAGTTCATTTCCCAGGTTTTGCAGTTGTTTCATCACTTCCTGAAGCTCCTTTGAGGTGTTAGATGATGAAGTGGAGGCTTCAGCTCAATTTTGACTCCTGGGGGTGGGTACAGAAGCTAATGTGGGTGTTTGGCTAGTACCTATGTTTCCTAAATCGAGGTAAAGGGCCATGGATGGCCTAGGGGTAAGTTTTCCAGCCTGAATCAAATGGTTCTCATCTCCTATGGATAGGCTATAGGCTGTAGGTAATATTATGCTCCCCATTTACTGAATCATCAAAGAAATATCATAATTTAAAGCTCTAAGAAAGTATAAGAAGGCACCTTCATTAGTGGGCTTTACTACTATTGGAATTTTGTCCCAGGTCCATTGAAATCTGAGGTTAAAATCTATCAGTTGCTCATTTGGGGCTCTCTTGATTGTTGTTAGTTACTCCAACAAAGATAAGTTATCACCTTTTTCTCCAAATTGGTTGTGAAGAGTTGTGCACAATTGATTCCAATTTTGAATAGAGCCTGCTTCAAGGATCCTTAAACATTTTGAATATTTACCTTTGAGTGAAGAGGTTAGCAACTTGACTGCAATATCCATCTCATGGATCTCATGGATTGTATAGACATTTGTGATATCTTGGACATGGTCACCAGGAGAAGTCTGGTTTTCCCCAGTGAAATATGGGATGCTCTTTAATGCTACAATCAGGACCAGATTTTGTGCATTCAGCATGAGTGGGTTGTTTCCAGTGAAGTTGACATAAAGATTTGGCTAAGCCATTCTGATCGGCCTGAGTACCCTTCTTTTTTAAAAGAACGGCCTACTAGGAGGAGGTGTTGAGAAGGCTCTGCTTGGGGGAGATAACCTCTTAAGCTATTCTTCTTTTCCTTTTTCTAGAGACAGGTGTATGAGTACAAACTATCCTTACTCTCTTGTTCTAGACATTTTTTATATCCTTCTCATGAAATTTCTTGGACTGCTGAAACCAGTGGATTTGTTTCTTTTGGAGTTTCCAGATGTACAATTTTAAAACTTCTTAAAAGTTAGAATCACAACAAGTGCACATCAATCTTACTGTAATAAGATGGAGACTTCTCTGTCCCACCAGGCATGCCAAAAATGTTAGTAAAATCACAGCACCCCCAAATGAGTTCTATAGATCTACTTTTCTAAGGCAGAGTCATTTGGTGTGATCCACATAACATTGAACTTTCCCCAAGGTGTGGGACCTTGTAAATGGAAAATCTCTCCAAATTAAAGGTTGGTTCCTATTCCTCTGTTTAGGTGCATATGTGAGAACTTGCAGAGGATTTATTTCTATACCTAATCTAAAATTTTTGTCAAGGAGACAGGGATAAAAATGGATATAAAAATAAGAAATGACTAAACTACAAGGTGATGCACCAAAGGAATGAATAACATTAGTTTTGTTGATAGACACAAACCAACAAAATACATACTTTAATCAAGCACATATAACCAGACTTTATAATGAAAGACCAGATGTGAGAACCAGAGACAGAAAGGATCTAGAATCGATCACAAATGTGTTTTATTATCTTTTGCAGATTGATACAATACATTACAAAATAGCCAGGAGGCAAGAACATACTGTAATTTTAATGGAATGCCTGAACTCCACGAATTCCTTTACTAGAAGGAAAAGGGAGCCTACAAAACAAATAATTTCCCTTCAAAGTTTGTATCAGGTCTGTACAAATGGGTGGGAAAAAAATTTGAAAAATGGATCTCCTTTTTAATATGGGGCACGTGGCAGCTAGATTAGGGAAAAATCAGGTTTGCCAGGTCTAGTGATTTATCTTTTTCCCCCTTTTTTCACAAAAAAAAAAAACCAAAACTCAGAAAAACCTTTTTGGCCTTCCAATGACGCTTCGCTTGGACACATATTTGCACCCTTTGGAATATGGTTGGGGAGATGTGCTTCAATTTTTAATCTCTATTCTTTTGATAAAAGGAAAATTTCACCTTTTCCTCCTTTTGACTCCCCACTTTGACCTTGACTGTGGAGCTTCAAACGTTTGACTTTTTCCTTTGGGCGGAGTTGCGGCCCATTTTGCAACTTTTACACCTTTGGAATAACAAGGGGCAAAAGACCTTGAACTTTCCCCCCGATGGCCCACTTTAGTGCTGCTTTTAGGCTTGCCACGTGGTGCTTCCTCCGCTGGGCTTCCTAATTTCTATATTTTTGGTTAAGTCCTTTTCTAGGACACATGGTTATTTCCGACCTAGAACACGCGGTACTTAGTCACTTTTGGAAACCCTCTCTCAATTTTGATCCTTGAATTACTCGTTCTAACACTTCACTCATTTGTCCCCCTTCTAGTTCCCCATGCATTGACTGGTTCCTTTGACTCTGCCCCTTCTTTTCTGACCCTGTTATTCCATTGTTGAGTCTACCTGTAACTTGAAAATGGATTTAAGACATGGAAACGGCTTGACAGAGTCGTTTCTTTTTGCATAGGGTCATTTAATCTTTCTCATCCCTCGCCACTCCATTGTTGAGTCCATCTACAGCCTATTTACAAGATCTAAACAAGTTTTCTAAGGTTCTTTCTATACGGGGTCGTGGCTGATATAATATTTTCCCGGGGGTCAAAATATGGATGACATGTTCATTTGTTTCTAACTTATGACTTCATTATAGCCTCCATTCTCACATGAATTATCACCTACTGCGAGGTGAGTGGCTAATTTTCTGACATTTCATGAACGCACCATATTGTTATCACACACTATCTTATAAAGTGTAGCAGATAAGGGGGTTATCACCACCCTTCTCGAGTGTTGTATTACTTGAAGATGCATTATTGACCACGTCCAACATCTTACATTCTTGTACCCTTCTTCTTGTGCACCTTGAACTTTTGCTTTTACATCATAGAGGATGCTCTTTCTAGACTTGATCATCGCAAGATCACGTTACATCTTCCACCACTTCTTACTGGGAGAGAGAACTATTCATTCATCATGGCATGCTTCTGTGGAACACTACTTTTCCCATGTGGGTCTTTCACACTTCTTTCTTGGGTCAGTTCCTACACCCACTAATTACAGTCATCTTGACGACTTTATCAATACTTCTGATCATGTTTTTGGTCACTTGGTGTGTTCCATCACCAAACCTCTCCACATTCATGTGGTAGACTCAAATCCTCCCCACTGCATCTAGAACATATTTCAGTCCCTCTTTGGAGACCCTTCGTATACTGTCATTGTTGTTTCTATTGTTGATCCATTTTTCTCCTCTTCTTCTTCATGTGATGGTGATTCTGCTGACACAAACTTGCTTGATTATTATTCTAATGATGAGGATTTTGGACCTAGTTCTAATGTTGAGAGTACTACAGAGGAATCATTTCCTCCTTCTCTCACCTTTCCAGAGAGTGTTGACACATCCCACATCTCAACAAATATCAATCAGTTCCATTCTCAACCTCATCCTTCCATTTCACCCACCTCCTTTCTGCTTCTAGTGTACAAGGCCCCTTCCACTCCTCTACCTTCATTTGATGACTTATACATATCCAACATCTCTCTTTTATTTTTTGAGCCCCCTCATTAGGATGAGTATTTTCCCAATCTTGGTCGTCATTTTGTAGAGTCCACTTGTGATGCATTATATGTTTCTCATCCAGCTTCAGGTGCTTTGGAGGAGTTCATCATCTCTATTTTTGGGAGTTCCTCTTCTGGGAATCTTATCGCTTCCACTTTTTTGGAGACCTTCATTGATCCACCCTTTCTTGTGGATCAATTTTCTATTATGGGGGTTTTTTGTTGTCTTCTCATCCCTTAGAAATCCTTTCTATGGGTGTTCCTTCTTCACTCTCTAATAGTTCTACGCATGTGGCATTACCTTCACTTCCTCGACACCTTCTTGCTAAACCTATGACATACTTCCATGGACCAGACTCAAATTTCTTCGTGTTGTTACCTTTGGTTTCCTTCACAGAGTGGGAAGACTTTCAACACTCTATTTTTTTCCTTCCTAAGGTCAGGCACATAGTTTAGTGCAGGTGGCTCTTCTTCATTCCAGAGGAAGAGGACCATGCCATCGATACTCTTTTGGGAGACTTCTTAGAGTTTCAGAGTTCAAATCCATCCATGACATATTTTTTGTTCCTCTCATCTCCCTCTTCTTCTTCTTTCCGAGAGATTCACATTTTATACATGGGTACCTTATCAGGCTTATCAGTGTTCAGGACCCATCTTTGCCATCTTTATTAGGTTAGAGAATTTTTTTCTCTTGTGGTTGATGTTTTTCCCACTGGGTTTTTCTTCACTACTTAGGATTCTTTGTTGTGCATGATTACCCCATCAAGATTTTGTGTCAGAACCCATTTCTCTTTTTTGACTTTCTACATCATCTTAATGTACAATGAAGGGGGTGTTGATGTGAGTCATATTCCACATCATCAAGCAAGTCATCTCACTTAGGTGAGATCATAGGTTTGCGTGTCATTTAGGGGTCATCATGTGATTCTCTTATGCGTCAATGTTTCATATGTGTCATTGGAAGTTAATTTCCTATTCCAGGAATGTAACTCCCCCTCTCCACTTGAGTTTTCATGATTTCAACACTAGGGGTTACTCAATACCTCTATATGTACACCATTTCCGATCTATGAGATGGAGTGAGATTTTGTGGATTATAACAAGGTTTTTCCCGTGTTTTGAATCTTTTCATGCATACTTAGTTGATGTTTTATCCTCTTGAGATATCGTCACACTATCATTCGCAGGTCTTTGGATGTTCACGTCATCCCTCATGATCCTCGTGCTTCATGTTTTTGCACCCTCTTTTAATTACTTGGGTAAATAACAACATTCATAGAATGCATTTGGGTTACATTATTCACTACATAGGATGGGATATTTTTGAATTCCATATCACACATTCATCTTGGGGGAAAATTAGTTGTATCCCACTATCTTGGTGTGGCTGGCACAAGGGAAAAATATCTTAAAGAGACACAATTTAATATCACACACACACACTAGAACTACATAGAGTATGAAGTGTATTGCAGTACTCGATGACAATCACATTGGGATGAGATCAGTCTAACTCAAGCATATGAATTATTTATTCCATATAATTTTTTCTTATGCTTTTTACAGGTAGTTAGGGTTTATTTTATAGAAATAGCTGCAGCACATGAACCCTACAATGAAGTAGACATGAAAAAAAAAATGAAAGAAGGAAGCTAATCTCAAACCTTTAAAAGAACAAAAGTAGAACACTTTCCAGGAAACTAGCACCCAGATCAGACACTAGCTCCCAGGATGGTCTTGTCCTCCTTTGGATAGTTTTCCTAAAGAAGTTCCAGACTCTAGTTTATTAGACAGATCGTGCATAGTTAAAATCTAGATTTTTCATCCTTTTTCCTAGCTCAAGATCAATCTAGATACCCTGATACAAGCTAAGTCATTCTCATCTCCTATCTTACACAATTACTTATACTTTTCATGTTAGATCTTGCTTATTGCTATATTATCTATTTGATCTCATTCCTCTCATAAAGATTTAATTTTTCTTAAATCACTCTCTTGAAAACAAGAACTTACTTTTTTTATGGTCTTGGAAACCACTTGGCATTGCCATTTATAAAAGAGGTAAGGTGATTAGGGATTTATTTATTGACATTACTAGTGCATACTACACATACATTACAACTACTAGATGTTAGTTTATTTTGTTCTTTTAAATCCTGCTTCAAAAATTATAAGATGGATTAGATGCCTAATAACAAGTACTAGGATTTCAAACCTTTAAACTTGGAAGAAATAGTTAGTAGAGCACTAGTTAAAGCCATCAAACCTAGAAATATTCAGGTTAGTTTTATACACACATGTATCTATCCACTTAATTTAAATACATTATAGAATGACAGGTAATGTACTATAGCATATATCATTAAGGAAGATGATAATGAAAATGTTAAAAAATCATAAATGTTGATGCTGATGAAAAATTCAAAAATGTTGATCGTGTTGAAGACATCCTAAGTTTTTCAAGAGAGGTGGTTGTACCACTTTGTGACAATATAAGAGACAATTAATGTATGGAATCAGTTAAGCATCTTGCAATAATAAAAATGTGTAATCCAATTATATAAACAATTATTGTTGTTAATACAAATGTGGAAGAGCTAAGTGTACACAAAGAAAGAAAAAGTATAATGCAAATCAAAGACTTTGAAGTAAATCACATTGTGAACAATGATGAACTGCTTTTTTATCTAACTACAACTTTCTAGGACCAATATCAATAGGAAGGATTATGCACAAATGGATACCAATTAAGCAAGAATCTAATGACATCTTAGTGCTTATGCTATTGCCTTAAAGATCATTTGCTAAAATGGAAAATTTGGAAGTTGGATCTAAATTGGAAGATCTCTTTATTGAAATCCTATTTTTACCTTCCTTTCAACCAAGAATGTGTAGACTTTTATAGATTCCTATCATTCATTTTGAAACAGAGGAAATGGAGGACATACGTAAGGATAAATATGTTACACTCTTGATTATATATCTTACATTGGATGGATATAGCCTACTTGTGGCTATCATAACTTCTTATCATGACTTATCTCTTTCATATATGATATATTATCTTTAGTAGGTCAATCTTGGTGATGGTCGAAGCATATGAATAATATAAATAGGGGTTAGTAGGTAGTGTTTGATCATCATTGGAGCATTTGAGTCTCATTGTACTGGTTTGGAGGTTGCCCCCTCAAAGTGGAAAATCTATTCTAATTGCATATTGAGATCATTCATTGAAATATTGTGTTTTTGGTGTTATATTGTATGACTCATAATCAACCCCATTTATACAAGTAATTTCATTACAAGTGGTATCAGAGCTTGATCTCGGCCAGTGTTATGTCAAACCCTAATTGTGAAGGTTCTGTTATATCTCAAAATTGGTAGTGAATTTTTCTACAATTTTTTTGTGGTGTGGCGAAATCTAGTAAGTAAGATTCTCTCCAAATTCAAGTATTTTTGACTTAATTTGCAAAAGTTCCAGCAGTTTTATGTTTTTTCATAATTCGGCTCCATAGGGCGTAATTTTTGGAAAATTTTCCAAGTTTCTTATATTTTCGGAAACCTATCCAAAAAATAGTTAGGGTTTCTTCTTTATGACTTCCTATATTCAGCCAATTTTTTTTCGAAACCCTAAACCCTAAAATTTTCTCTATTAAGTCTACCCGAGGCCCAAACCCTACATCATGGCTGGTAGATCTACCTGAGGCCAAGGAAAAGGAAAAGAAACTCAAGGAATGAACCCAAATAAGGAAGATATAGATTCAGAGTCTTCTGGTTCAGGAGTATCTGAGGTGGTCATCCAAATTTAGGAGAGGGTAAACAATATGGTGAGTAAAGATTACCTTAACAATGAGCTTCTTCAACTACAAGGTAGCCTGAGGAGTGAAATTCAGAAGGAGTTTCATGCAATGTAGCAAGAGTTGTTGCACAGCTATTTCAAATACAACTCCTAATTCTAGTCATATGGGTTCCTCTAGTAATGGTCACACAGATCAAATCACTCCAATCATGGAGGATCACTTTAATCATTCAAGTGGCTATTCAAACTCACCAATGGAGGGGAATGATTCCAAAAGTGGAAATGCGTAAATTTGATGGAAAGGATCCACTCAATTGGATTACCCAAATGGAAAATTTCTTTGATCTCCATCAGATCCTAGGAGGACAAAAGGTAACTGTGGCATCCTTATACCTAGAACCTGATCAATTTGTTTTAGTATCATTGGTTATGTGCTCAAAGGTAGAAGAATGGCCTAAATGTCACCTGGACAATTTTCATTAAAGAGCTTCAAGTACACTATAGTTCTAGTGTTTCTAAGAATTACTTCAGCCAATTAGCAAAGTTACACCAAACAGGTTCAGTTAAGGAGTATGTCCATCAATTCCAAAAAAATTCCTTGCGTGTGGAAGATATTATAGAAGATTATTTGAATGACCTATTTCTTGGGGGTCTTAAGGACCACATTGAGCATGAGGTATGCATGTTTAACCCACTCAAGGTTTCTGATTCTATTATCATGGCATGTCGAGTAGAGGAAAAATTTCTTTCCAGTAGAAGGAAGTCCTTCTCTAGCATAAAATATCGTAGCACCTTGCCTCCTTCATACCCTCGGCCAATTCGGTTGACACCTCAACAAATTGAAGAAAAAATATTTAAAGGGTTATGTTTTAATTTTGATAGAAAATATGGACCAAATTATAAATGTTTTGAGAAAAAAATGTTCTACATTGAAGGGTCGAATGATGAGGAAGAATAAGAGGAAACATCAATAGAGGAAGTGGAAAAATTAGAGGAAAATTTTGGAGATCCCCAGCTTACTATTTCATGCCATTCTCTATCAGATATTAGTACTTCACAAACCCTTTAGGTCATGGGTTATCTTAATAAGCAGAAGGTAATAGTCTTGATTGATTCAGGGAGCACACATAATTTCATCAATCATAAGCTGACAGAAAGACTGAATTGTTTCATCTACCCAGCACCTGAATTTCAAATAATGATTGCAGATGGTGGCACAGTCCAATGTTCAGGTAAATGCCATAAAGTCAAACTCATGATGGGTGACTACACATTGGAATTTACGATGTTTGTTATCCCCATGGGTGGAGCTGATATTGTCTTAGGTGTTCAGTGGCTCACAACTTTGGGCATCATAGAGATAAATTTCCAGGAATTGTTCATGCACTTTCATTCTGAGGGTAAAAAATTTGAACTTATAGGTCCACAAGATAAAGATACTCTAGTGGTGAGTTCTCACCAAATGTAGAAGATTCTTAAAAAGGGGTCTAAAGGATTTGTAGCATGCATGTTCTCTATGGAATTCTAAAGGCAAATGACGGTAATGCATCTTGATGTTTAGAAGGTTATTGATCAACATGCAGTTATATTCAAGGAACCAAGAGGATTTCCTCCTGAAAGAGAGCATGATCATGCCATTCAGTTGATTCAGGAAGCCAACTTCCCAACATCAAGCCTTATAAATACCCATTATGCAAAAGAGTGACATCAAGAAGATGGTGGAGGAAATGTTAGAATTGGGTATTATCCGTCATAGTCAGATTGCCTTTCTGCTCCAGTGGTGATTGTGCATCATAAGGATGGAAGATGGTGCATGTGCCTATAATATCAAGAGCTCAAAAAATTCACTATCAAATATATGTTTCCTATTCCCATCATTGATGATTTATTAGATGAGTTACATGGTGCCATTTATTTTACAAAAACAAGATCTACATTTTGGGTATCACCAAATTAGAGTAAAGAAAGAATATATTCATAAGAGAGCTTTCAGAACTCATCAAGGCCATTATGAATTCCTATTGATGCCATTTGGTCTTACCAATGCTCCCTCCACATTCCAGAGCTTGATGAATTTAGTATTTAGACCATTCCTAAGAAAGTTTGTCTTAGTATTTTTTGATGATATACTCATCTACAGCAAATCGTGGGAGAAACACTTACATCACGTCAATACTATCTTAGAGGTCTTAGAGCAACATCAAATTTATGCTAAGCCTTCGAAGTGTTCTTTTGGCGTACAAGAAGTGGAATACTTGGGCCATATTGTTTCTCATGAAGGTGTTAAGGTGGACCCTCATAAGATCCAGGCCATGGTGGAATGGGAAACCCCAAGAACCCTCAAATAATTACGAGGTTTCTTAGGTCTCATAGGGCATTATCATAGATTTGTCAAAAAATATGGTAGTATAGTAGCACCACTCACAAAATTATTGAAGAAGGACTCCTTTCAGTGGAATGAGGAAGCATCTAGGGAATTTGAAAAATTGAAGGCAGCTATGTGCACCACTCCAGTATTGGCAACCCCAGATTTCTCCAAAACTTTTGTAGTTGAGTGTGATGCTTCAGGAAATGGAATAAGAGCAATATTAATGCAAGAAGGACACCCCATTACTAGCTTTGAGAGCTGACAGTTAAAAGGAAAGAATTCATTAAAGTCCACCTATGAGGTAAGGAAATGATGGCAATACTACATACAGTCAAACAATGGAGACCATACTTGATGGGTAGACATTTTCAGGTAAAACCTGATCATAATAGTTTGAAATATTTCTTAGAGCAACATCTATCTTCAAAAGAATAACAAAAATGGGTCACTAAGATGTTGGGATATGACTTTGAGATTGTTTATAAGAAAGGAAAGGAAAATTTTGTCGCTGATGCTCTATTTAGGAGGGATGAGTCTGCTGAAGCATTGTTATGTGCCATATCTATACTAAATGTAGATTGGGTAGATCAAGCACGTGAAGAATGGAAGAAAGATGCAAGTATTGATGTAACCACACATACTCTCATTCAAAATCTCCAAGTAGATCCGTCCATATCAGATCAATTTATATGGAAGGGGGATACATTGTGGTATAAATATCAGGTTATATTTATGAAAGAACTCTACACTTAAACACCATGTTATTTTAGAGCTACATTCTTCTCCAATAGGTGGCCACGCTAGAGTCTTGAAAACATATCATAGAGTTAAGAAGGATTTATTTTGGGAGGGGTTGAAAGGAGATGTTCAAAAATTCGTGGAAGAATGTTTGGTTTGCCAAAAAAATAAGGGCGAGACCATTAAGACACTTGTTTTTCTCCAACTTCTGTCTATTCCTAGTGAGAGATGGGAAGAGTTATCAATGGATTTCATCACATGATTACCTAAATTAGAAGGGAAAAGTGTCATCATGGTCGTGGTAGATAGACTTACCAAATATGCTCATTTTTGTGCCATGGCTCATCCTTTCACAGCTAGTACAGTTGCCATCTCTTTTATGGATACAGTTCAAAAGCTCCATGGCATGCCAAAAATTATAGTAAGTGATCATGATCCAATATTTACAAGTAACATTTGGACTGATTTATTCTCAAGTCTCGAGTATCTCCAACTATCCCAACATTTCCTCTTGGACAATGTGTTCTTCACTTGAAAGTGATACAGTTGACCTGTTTTACTGTGACCTCTGGATCTCCACGATGCAAGGAGATTATAGTTATCCCCATTTTCATTATACCATGCGGGCATCAGGGATGAGAAGGGTCAAACTTAGCTGTAGTATGTGTGTTTTCGACATTGGTGCTTGAAGGAGTAATGCCTCCATCTTTTAAGAGTTTTTCCAAAATGGCAGAAATAAGGCTCTCACTATCGGGGCCATAACTTGTTGAGGAGCTCTCTTCCATCAAATTCCAGAAAGGTCTAGATATGGGAGAGGTTAAGATCAAGAAGGTTTTTCTTGGTTATATGGATGAGATGGGCCGGATCTTGTAAAAAGATCATGCAGTTAGCATGACCCCTTGGTTTTAGATATAGGTATTTGTAAGCCTTTGGAAGAAAAAGAAGTCATTTGTTTAATTTGAACGCATACATTCTGTTTGTTTCTGCAGTTGAAATAGCTTCTTCATTTTCCCATTCAGGGCGTGGATTTCCAGCTTGTGACCAGGCCATGGCGAATGCCTCATCCAACAGGTGTGGAAGAATTTGGACCTAAAGAGTTGATGATATATGTCGTAGGCACAAGCCCTGGTGAATATGGGTTATCAAAATGGAACATGGGTTGAAACTCACTTCTCTAGAGGAAGCAACAAAGTCTACTTGTGCATCCTCTGATCCTCCCAATGGGAGATGGTTCCCAAATTGATAAGCAGGAACCACAAAGTGTACAGATATACAACTCTCAATGTTTAGGAACATGATAGCTTACGGAATGTTTTCATACTTACAATATTATCAATAAGAAGGAATAGAAGAATAAAGAGATAGGAGAAGGAAGAAAACAACAATGTTTGTGGGAAATATAGATAGTAGAGTATCTCCCTACTCACATTAGACTAGGAATATATAGAAAAGGATCAATTACTTCACCACCGATGCAAATATGCAGACACAAAGTTCTAAAGATTACACAGACCAGAACACAAAGTTTCTATTGAATGAAAAACAAATGATCCATTGAAATGAGCAAGGAGAGAGAAAGATATCTCAGAGGAAATAAGAAAAGAAATAACTTCTGTATTAAATTACTTCAGAATTTAAAACCTTCCCAGAAAACTAGAATCCCTTTTCCCATGGCCAAAACCATGTTCTTATAAAAATTCGTATGCATATGTACTTTGTCCCCAAGAAAAGAATATATGAAAGGAATAATGTTTGTTGCAAATCCTCTTTTGGAAAGTAACATGAAACAAACAAACTCATGAAAACTAGAGGTTCAAAAAGGTGAATATTTCGTCAGTTTAAGCATGATTATTTTAGCAAGGGGCATCTCATGATTTTATTCTTCATGTGGTCCTACCATTTCCACATTTTAACCACTTTCATAGCACTCAAGTGCTTGCTGGTAAGTTTTCTCCCTTTTTATCACGTATGCCTGATAAACTCCGTTTTTTTATTATCAACTTTACATTCCTTTAAACTTATCGATTTGGCTCCACAATAAACCAAAAATCTATCTCATGGAGAAATGACAAGGATACAGAGAAAAAAGAATGAATAATGATCCATATTTACATTTTACATAGCTTTGGTTCATTAATGGTGTTTAAAAACTAGATGAGTGCATTTGGCTATCTTTTCCTCCTTTCACCTTCAAATTTGGACCCTACACGTGGCAAGATCCAAGTAATGATGGCCCTGGGGGAGAAAACTGAATTTCTTGACATTTGGGAGAAAAAGCGTGATTTCTCATTTTGTTCTGCCCCCCCCCCACAGCTCCGCCAAAGGCCAGACACGTGGAACCATCTGAGTGGCTGAGGAAATTTGGTTCAAATCTGCCATTTAAACTCTTTTTAACAAAAAGCTCAAATTCTCAAAAACCTCTGCCGGCCCGCTTTGACTTTTCAACGTGAACACATGGCACACCACGATTTGAAAAAGGGGTCATGGCTCAATTTGCAACATTTTAACCCTTTGGTGAAAAATGCTCAAATTCTCAATTTTCCCCACAGGCCCGCTGTTCTGATTTCATTCTTCAACACGTCGCATCACGTGACTGGTTGCAGGAATGCACCTCATTTTTATACCTTATCCACTTTTGAAAAGGGGAAAAATTCTAACCTTTCCCCATGAAATTCCATGCCTTCGCCATTGAATTCTCAACATAGGCCATGTGTCCCTTTCTAATTTGTTGTGGGCCTTAACTTAGAAATTTTCCCTTCGCATGAGCGGGACCGCGGGCCATTTTAGAACTTTTCACCCTTTGTAGAAGGATAAAATTCCTAAAGTCCTCTGTCAGTCCACCACAACATATATGAACTGAAATATGGCCACGTGTCCCTTTCTGGTTCTTCAACACGTGGCATCACCTGATTGATTGCGGGGATGTGCTTCGCTTTTTATCTATATTTGAAAGGGGAAATATTCCAACCTTTCCCCCAATATTCCATGCCTCCACCATTGACTTTTCAACATGAACACATGTCCTTTTTTGATTTGTTGTGGATACGTCAGCTCAAAAATTATCCTTTCGCTTGGGTGGGGCCATCAGGCCATTTTTAGAAAATTTTCACCCTTACGCCACAATTCCTTAGAGAATAAAGTTGATCTGTCGCCCTGAACTTCCGCCAAAACTGCTCCAGCTAATTAGGGACCCAGGTGGGGATGCGGGGAAAATTTGACATTTTTTTCAAAATCACCAAAAGTGATAAGTTCAAAAAGGATCCCATCCGATCGCATCTAATGAGAAACAAACGCGCATACTTTCATTTTTCTCGAGCAATAATGTGACGGGGAAAATAACTTAGGAAGTTGCAGGAAACGGGAAAACGCCATTTTCTCTCTCAATGAAGAATTTATTTCTCTGCAAAAGGTTAAAAAAGAGAGATGCAAGGTCCCACGCATTCCAAATGCATAAAAGAATAACTAAAATCATTTCCCATCTATTGAAAATAGGTAAATTGTTTTAACAACAACAAACTGAGGAATTTGATTAAAATTTCTGTGGGAAATGAAAATGAGCATATAAGGAGTTTAAAAGACGAATTTATTCTACAACAGGGCTCCAATTTTCATGAATTTAGATTCGAAAGGGTGGGGAAAATTGAGAGGACAACAAGTCCTCCTTGTCAATCCAGTTTAAAGTCGCAAGTCACACCCGTAGAATTTTTCCTTGAATCCACACTTTATTGAATGAAAGAATTATTTTGCAGTGATCAATCAAACTAAAATTTTAATCCTACTACACTTTCTCCTTTATATTCAAAGTAATCCTAGTCTCTCTAAAAGAGGTCTAGTTATTTGAAATTAATGATAACTACTTAACTAAAAGATACCTATAACAACAACTAACTATTTAAGGAATTGCAATCGTGGAAGGATTAGTCCATGTCGTGTTTGGATCAAATTCTTCTTGTTAACTGTAGATGAGGTTCATAATTATCTCTTAATTGAGATAGTCAATCATCACCAGAAGATATTACATATCTTGAATTGATTCCCTATAATCATGATAATCATAAGTCTACAAGTGTTCTGATTGTCTGCATTGCATCTTCGAGAAATTGGTGTTAAGTTGAGATTACATGGTCCTCGTAATCTTCATGAAGGTTAAGAAAGAAGTACACATCTCATCATATCATTTGGTATACCAGCTACATCAAATCATTGATTTATCATCCGAGTCATATGCCTATTTTGCACAAATTCCTCATTCTAAGTGAGTTTTCATTAGTGCTCTGGGAAATTGCTGCACTCCATAGTGAGTCATGTGCTCATGCAAGGGCGAGTCCTACATTATAAATTGATTTCTACGATAGTGCATAAGCAATTCATGTGCTAGTCTATAGTTGAGTCCTCTGACAAATTTACGATATGCTTTCCAAATGAATTGTTAATACTCATAAAGATTCATTTGAACCATATTTGAAGAAGCAACAACAAGATAAAAATAACAAGGATATGCATAATATTTCCTTCTAAAACATAGTAAAGTATTAATTATAAAATGACAATATTATATATAGTGAAAAATGATGACATGCCAAAACAAGGTTTCACATAGGATAAAACATGACAAAACAGGGACTCATCAGTAGTTAAAAATTTTATTTTATCAAGATTGTGTTGAGTTGTTGAAATATTTGATGTGTCTACAAATTTTTAATTATTTTGAAAATATTTGATTTTTTTTTGGATTTTTTATATTTTTGCGATTTTTCAAAAAAATTCTGAATATATGATTTTTTTTTTTTTAAATTGATGTAGGATAGAGGAGCAATGTGTTTGGTACACTTGATTTGCCCCAGTAAAACATTTTTTTATACCTAGCAAGGTGAAATTAGGAAAAGGAAAATTTCCCCGTGAATGTGTGAGGATTGTGACAATACATCAGGAAATCACATGAGAGAAGAGAGAAGAAACCACAAACAAACCATCCAGAGTAACGACAAAAAAGAGAGTAGATGATGATTGTGACTTTTATGTATTATGGATAAATGATGATGTTATATGTAGCTTAGCTTCCATGTTCATAGCTTAGCTTTTATTCATGACGTATGATGATTTATGGATATATGATGATATGATACATATGTAATGATGGTAAATATGTGATAACATCCAACAAAGTACTTGACAATTAGCACAAATACAAAAAAATGTAAACAAACCATAACTTACACAAATGGTAAAAGGAAAACACACCATGGCTTATTTAATAAACCAGGATAAAAACACAATAAGTACAAGTGGTCCAAAGACACAAAACAAACATGTCAAATAAACCCAATATGAACAAGAATTAACTACACCAAAGTTATATGTGAACTGTGATGCTAATAACTTTTTCTGCTAATTGGTCTACAATAACAAAGTACAACAAAATAATAAACTAACAAAAAAACAAAATCATCGTCACAATGTTGACAAATCACAACAGTACAACACAATTTTAACGACAATAATGATACTCCTAATGTGTTCCACATTGAAGAATTAGACAGATATGAATGCCCCCCAAGCGATAGCTTAGAAAGCAAGAGGATTGAATCGGGCCGAAAGAGCGGAGTGATGCTTAGATACTCCAAAAATACACTCTTGTCAAATCCCATTGAAGTGTGATTTGTAGTGGATTAAATTGTGAAATCGAAGTGTGCCCCAAGAAAACTTATATTGTGAAAGGGTAAATAATTGATTGTCCTCTGAGCATAGATATACACCATGGGCAAGAAAAGTGATAATCATGGAAGATGATCTAGGAACAATCATGAGGATTGCCGTCAAATGGCAATATTGTTGAACTTGTATTATTTAGCTGCTGAGATTTTATCAAACATTTTCTGAATGTTTTGTTTGTTGATAGTTTTGATTTTGTTTTTGGTTTTTGTAAACATATTTGAATGTTTTTGGGTTTTGAAACATATTTGAATGTTTTTTTAGATTTTTAAACATATTTGAATGTTTTTGGGATTTTGAACCATATTTGAATGTTTTTGGATTTTTGAACATATTTGAATGTTTTTTGGATTTTTAAACATATTTGAATGTGTTTGGATTTTTAAACAAATTTGAATATTTTTTGTTTTTGTTTTACTCGGGAAAGGGCGCACTGTCTGAACTCATGTTCAAACAATTGTAAGCATTTCATTCCATTGGGATAATGTTGAGGATATAGTGATAGGATGTCTCACTCCACTTGTGACTCCACACAACTAGGAAGATGTGAGGGCTCATCACTAAGAGCCATGAAGGACATGAGAACTAGGAGAATACTGATATGAAAATGAAGATGATGGATGCTAAGACACAAGGTGTAATAATGATCCATTTGGGAAAATGTAGTTCATCTCCTAGTGAAGATTACTGACCGATTCCAAGATGATTTCACTTTATATGTTTTAACTAGATTTATATCCATTGATGACCTATTGATTGACAAGATTCGGTTGAAGGAATTGTTGTCTCTCTTAACATGAGCAACTTCTTGGGATGTTTTTGATTAAGCAATTTTTTTGAAGATTTTTTGAAGGAGCTTTATTTTGTTCGATTTTTCTGAAAGGACCCCCTACATCTTACCCCATACCACCAGTAAGAGGTAAGGGTTCAACACCAAAGACAAAACGTAGGTGAGTAAGGATACCTATGCTCTTTTCCCCAGTCTCAACACTACTATTTAGAAGTATGGACTCATCACTGAAGACTGTGAAGGACGAAAGGTGTAATGATTGATATTTTTTTGTACTTTATATTGATTTTTCCTTTTATGTTGATATTTTGTTTTTTGGGAATGAATGTTTTACTCCCAAGTCTTAGCCTCATGCAATTAGTAGGGCACAAGGGTTCAACACCTTAGACATAGATGGATAGTCAAAAGATCTCAGGAAATAAGTTCTAGTGCTTTTTTTTAAAGAGAGATCTTATTTGAAAGGAGGATTTACCGTCAGTAAGCTTCTAGACAAAACCATAGGTAAAAAGATGTAGAATGGTAGAAACCATAACAGGGATGAGATACAATGCCCAATAGGAACAAGATATAACATTGTGTCTTATAGGTGAAGAATGTGAAGATATGATAATGTTATGATTGAGATATCTTCTTATGGATGAAATAATTAAAATTGTTTATTAGATGAGGTGACATCACGTCCTATGACAACCTTCCCTAGTGCGGAGAGTACATGTGAATGGATAATATATTTTTGCTTCTACACTTTTGATTTTCAAATATTAGTTTAAGGAGGGGTTTGATATGGATTTTTATTCTCTTTTTATGCTTTTTTTTTTTTTTGAGTTTTTATCCACTATTAGGTTTACAATGGACACATTTTAGGAGAGAATCTCCATGTTTATGAATTGTGATTTCGTCCAATTTATGAGATTTGGCGTAAAAAAGGTTATAAGCACTGCTAAAATAGATGAAAATTATTTATCAATAAAACCATGATTTGATTGGTCTCTAATTTATGGGACTTGGACGTACCCCATGAGAGATCCAAGTCAATCGGGAGTTCATCCCAAAGATTTGCCTCACAACAATGGTGATTTAATGAGTCTTGATTTAGAAAACTGTTGGCACAAGGTCAGCCAATGCCAATGGAGTGAATCAAAATATTTGATTGATCCTAAAGCTAAACTTGGGCATTAAGTCCAAGTCAATGTGAATCAAAACATTCAATGAATCCTACGCATGAGTACTTTGGTGGACAGATAACTCCAAGGTCAACATCTTGTGAGCCCAAGCTTTAATGAGTCTGATGTACAAGACTTGGGTAGACACCGGTTCCTAAGTCAATCGGGGTATTCTAGAAAGGTTTGATCAACCTGTAATTTGACGGCTGAGTCTTTGATTTATGAGACTTGGGAAGATAAGGCATTCCAAGTCAAGGTTGATGTATGTGATTGGATCCATTTTTTGATGAGATCAAAAAACTTATGTGATGTTAGAGGTTTAATTTTTGATGTGGAGAATATGTGGAAATTCATATTCCCCAATATCTTTGTGAATGATTTTCTAAGGATAGGTGGAATAGAATATTTAATGATTTAAATGACACTTAGAAACATATTCTTTGCCTCCTAATATGCTAACCTTCATCTCATGATTTAATGCATGTGAGGAGCAGTGGATTTATTGCAAAATAGATGGAATAATGACAGGCATTATAGGTTGTAGAGAGAAAATATTCAATGTTGGACTTCTTTCAGGCATTGGATAATTTGTTTGACAAAATTTATACATTAAATGCTTGATATGGTTATGTTGTCGATTCTCAAGTAAGTACACAGTGGACATGGTACCATTGGCTATGATATGTGTTGTAACAGGTAGGAATTCATCATTGACTATTTAATAATTTTAGCCACGAATGTAGACTACTTCATCGGGAAGGATATGTGATAACGTTACTTGTTTTATGATTGGAATGTTTGAAGGTATTAAAAACATATATGGTTATGGTTACTGTTGAAATGTTTTTTGTTTTGTATGGAAACAATAGGAGGGTTATTATGTTGTTGTCCCTTATATTTCACCCTGAAATCTGAGACTACCCCATGTTAAAAAAATTCGTACTTTTAAAATAATGGGTTGTTTTGTGTTTTAATTGCCAGAAAGTGTTTATATTGTGTCAAGACATTCCCAGATGAGCCATATTAGCCAATTTCGCCAAATACCTAGATGCCCAAAATCATTATATTCTGTCGCTGGGGTTTGCCTGCAGAAATTTGTATTTAATTATTTTGAGCCCCATTTGAGGCAAATTGTGCTCCAGCTTTAACCCAGTTGTGGTCTTACATGTCAATATTCCCATATACCAGTAGGGTTTCCACCAGGAATGAATCCTGGACTTTATTTGTGAACTTCTGGCAACGTTTTGTTGGTTTTTGGTGTTTTCCCATTTTGTTTTCTGTGAAATTTCTCTAGGTCAATTCCTTTGCCGGTTTGGAATCTGATTTTCTTGCCTGGAGTATCTGGAGATCACTATGGACGTTATGCCAACCAAACAGGGATTTGTCCACAGGGGGTTTAGTTCTCTCTGAAAAAGTTGTGCACTCACAAAAAAGCCTCTTCTGGGCAGGTGCATTTTTGGGAAAGGAAGGTTTTAAGCTACAATGAATTTTTGGAAGCAACAGGAAAGTGCGAATATTGCACCTGCTTGGCATAAAGGTTACAAAATCTGAAGATCCTAGATCTCAGATTATTTTTCAGGAGTCTGACCATGGGGTCTACTTCTTGGAAATGGATAAAGGCATTCCAGAGCCAGAATTTCAACCAGATAAAGAAAATCAAAAAGAAGCTGAAAAAGTTTGGACTCTAGAGTTTAAAGGAACTTGTTGCTCTTTTGGATCAGGAGCTGATGGTCTACTAATATCTCTAGATCATGAGATATTCCCATACTCCCACAAGCTGATGTTTGAGAACACCAATCATACGGCAGCGGAGTATGAAGCATTGCTTCTAGGAATGGAGCAAGCTAAAAAGAAAGGAGTAAAACTCCTCAAAGCCCAAGGAGATGTTGAACTTCTAGTAAAGCAAGTTTGAGGGAAAGATCAAATCAAAAGAGATGAGCTGAAGCATTACAGAGATAAAGTGCTTTCTGCCACACTGATTTTGTAGCCTTCTCTATTGAATTTATTCCAACCAATCAAAACTCCAAGGTAGATTCTTTGGTAGTCACAGCTGTACTATTGAATCTGGATAGACCACCGTCCATATTCAGACAAGGAAACTATAAAGTGGAGATGATCTACCACCCCAAAGTCCCTGAATAATGTTGAACAACATTAAATAGACATCTGTTGACAATGATAGCATCCAATGAGCATGCACAAGCATGTTTGATTTGAAGGGAGTAAATCACCACCATGACAAACAGTCACAGGAAAAGCTGATCCAGGTTATGATGACAATAGTGGAGCAATCCAACCAAAAGGTAACAAAATCCCCAAGGGTTTAGTTTCCTTAGTGGAGACTTTTAACAAGCATGATCAGTTTCACCTGAAGAAGAACAAAGAATATGGTGATAGTTCTTCCTCAGAAATGCAACAAATAAATCTGGGAACGGAGCAAGATGATGCAAACCTACCCACCACAGAGAGAAGAAAGGATGAGCCACCACTAGATGAAGTTGATAATGACTTGCCGAATATATTTGACAAGAAGGCCAGAGGAAGAAATTTTTATGATCGGGGACTGGGTACTCTGGTGGGACAAGAGACATGAACCGAAGGGCATGCAAGACAAATCTGATTCACTCTGGAAAGGGCCCTTCGTGATCAAAAGAGCTGTAGAATGGATACTTCTTCCTTGCATACCGGGATGGAATTGAGTTACCATTTCCTTTCAACGGGCAGCATCTGAAGCTGTTCAAGGAACTAAAAAGTAGGGTAAAACCTGTATGTATATAAATAAAACTTTGTTGTTTTTCTTTCCTTTTGTTTCTGAGTTGTGTTGTTTTTGTTTGCCTGACCCCGAGCCCAATATAGACAAGACATGAAACCAGAGATGCTAGGATCTCATCTTTGGACTTCTGTCATTTTCACAGAGGCAAAGATGTCCATAGACAAAGCCTACTGGTGTCCCCAGATTTCCCCTTAAATCTGAGACTACCCCCTGCTAAAAATTTCGTACTTTTAAAATAATGGGTCGTTTTGTGTTTTTATTGCCAGAAAGTGTCTGTATTGTGTCAAGATATTCCCAGAGAGCCATATTAGCCAATTTCGCCAAATACCCAGATGCCCAAAATCGTTATATTCTGTCGTTGGGGTTTGCCTGCGGGAAATTTGTATTTAATTATTTTGAGCCCCGTTTGAGGTAAATTGTGCTCCGGTTTAACCCTGTTGTGATCTTACATGTCAATATTCCCATATACCAGTAGGGTTTTAACCAGGAATGAATCCTGGGCTTTATCTGTGACTTCTGGCAACGTTTTGTGTTTTTGGTGTTTTCCCGTTTTGTTTTCTGTGAAATTTCTCTAGATCAATTCCTTTGCCGGTTTAATCTGATTTTTGCCTGGAGTATCTGGAGATCACCTATGGACGTTATGCCAGAAGGAATTTGTCATCAGGAGGTCTGGTTCTCTCTGAAAAGACGAAGTCATGCACAAAAAAGCTTCTTCTGGGCAGGCCGCATTTTTGGGAAAGGAAGGTTTTAAGTTTCAATGGGATTTTTGGTAGCAGCAAACAGGTCGGAATTTTGTACCTGCCTAGCAGGATACTTTTTCCCATGGAAGCAACGCCACTTAAGTCACAATGGGAAAATTAGAGGCAGCAGGCAGGCGGGAATTTCTTACCTGCCTTGCAGGGTGAAAATTCCCATTGTAAAATAAAAGAAAATCACTTAAGGCATTGATGGGATTTTATTACCTGCCTTGCAGGGTAAATAATCCCATTATGAAATTCAAACAGCTTAAGTGGATCATGGGATTTTTGGAGCTGCGGTGCAGGGTGAATAATCCCATTGTCAATTGACTTTTAAAAATAGAAATTGCCTTATGCCAAAAAGTGCGACCCACCTTGGGTGAATAATAATGCATTAAATTAATATTTGTTAATTTTATTCACCCAATTTTGGCACCCAGGCTTGATGGAAAAGTCAACAAAGGTTGGACAAAGGAAATTAGAATTAGAAATTCTAAAATTAAATAAATATTATTTATTTAATGCAGCCCCTTCATGTCAAAAAGTGTGCCCCATTTGGGAGAGGAATAATGCTTTTTTAAGTATTAATTGATGAAATTAATTCCTATTTTCAGTGGCTAAGAGTCAAAGCATACTGTGAAGCTTAAGTGAACTGGAAGTAGAAACTAAAATTAAATAAATTTAATTTATTTAATGGCAGCCATGAGCATGCACAAAATAGGCGCTACCATTTGAAGAGAAAGCTTATTTTCATAATTAATTAATTGCCAGGAATAGGAGGGGCAATTAATTAATTATAGAATGATGAGGATTATATAAGCAAGGGTTGCCATAAGGATGAATTAATTAATTCTTTAGCAAGGAATAGCAGCCCAGGCAAGTTTGTGCCCCATTTGAAGAGGAATTTTGCTCAGAAGAGACCTGCTTGGAAAGCTTCAAAAAATCAAGTTATCAACTGGATGCTAGTTTGCGGGAAGGTCTGCATATTTTAAGGTCTGCTCAGGTGAAGTTGAAAAATTTGCGCTTGCTTACATGCAAGCAACGTAATTTTAGGTGCAGCTTGAATAGCAAATTTTTATAATTCTGTCATGCTTTGGCTGCAAATTTATGTCTTTTTTGAAAATTGTAGAGTATTCATTAAGAGTGCTTTTATAAGTGAGGGAGCTTAAATCATTGTCCAATACATTTGTTTTTTTTGACATCTGCCGAAATTTGCTTATGGAGTAATTGCAACTATCAATATACATGAGCTCTGTCAACTTTGCTCCAAAAAGCGCAAAGTTAATTGTTGGCTCATGGTGAAAACAAGCGTCAAATATATTTCTTTATTAACTGATAATATTTATGCGTATTTTTAAAACCTCAATCATAGAATTGCATTGACAGATGCCATGTTGGTTACTGCCCATGTCCGGTCAAAATTGTGAAATCATTCGAGCTAGTCAACAGTTCCGGTTCTACAATTTTTAGAAACATTATTTTATTCACCACTTGATTTTGATCTTTTGCTCACAATGCATGAGGAAAACAATTATAAAGCATGAGGAAAAGTCAACGCATGACTGAGTTGGATAAATGGAAATTAGTCACGCGTAGAAACTTCCTAAAATTACGTCAAATGTTATTGCTTTAATGCGTCAACTGGAGGATGCCACGCAAAGTGCGCCCCATATTGGGAGGATTTAAATTCTTTTGAAGTAAGGGTATGCGCAGTTAATTAATTCACAGTATTCAGGGCTGAGGTTGTTAAGCCTACTTGAGGCTATAACCCAGAGAATCAGCTAGGTTTTTAAATAAATTTTTTATTTAATGGCTGCCTGAAGCACGAATTTAGGCCCGATTTGAAAATTATACTTATTATTTAATCCATTTTGAATAGGAGGGAATAATTAATTATCCGAATAATTCACCTTTATACATTTGGGCTGCCATAAAATGAATTTTTAATATCAATAGCAAATATATCGCCGAAAAAATGCGCCCCATTTGAAGAGAATTTTAACCTCAGAAGGTGTAATTACTGCTGGAAGTTTCCAAAATTGGCGCCTAGGTTTGAAGGAGTTTGATTTGTGTCTGAAAAATTGTCTACATATGGTGCAAGTGATACAGGTGCTCAGGGGAAGTTGGTAAAATTCATGCTTGCTTTGCATGCAAATAAAGCATCAAATTTTGGGGCAGCAGGCTTGATATATGCAGATTTTTATGATTAAAATCCACTGTTCATGTTTCGGTTGCCATCTTTGTCTGAATTAATTGCAGGAATTCATCACATGTGCTTTTATAAGAGAAAGGGAGCTTAAATCAATGTCCAATACATTGAACATATCCTCCGAATCTGAAGAATTATCCAGATCTGCACCGGTTGTGAAGAATTCCGGCCGAATAAAGAGAAAAAGAATTGTTCAGACAAAGATTACTCCAGCCATAGAAAAGCAGGATGAAAAAGAAAGCTCAGGCGGAATCATGCATTACTTCCATATTTTCTAGATTTGCTGAGACACATCCAACCCAGATCCAGATCCAGATCCAGATCTCATAATTGCAAAAGCTTCCGGCAAAAATTCATCCTCTTGTTTCTGATGCAGCCCATGTAGAAGTCAGTACGTGGAAAATTCCTTCAAGGATCTTGTGCATGTGCTCCCAATCTTCCAGTTGAAGTCTTCATTGAAGTTGCATTCACCCGGAGTGCTTTCCAGAATTTTTAATTGCTCATATGCAATTAAAAATAAAAATGATGAGTTATTTACGGCAAACATTGCACTGATGCATGTACTGGAGAAGAACTGCAAAAGCTTCAAGGATAAGAGGGAAGACAAGTCAAAGGCAACACCCGCAAGCAAATCATTCAGATCCAGCTTGCTTCCAGATCCAGCCGCTTCCAGATCCAGCTGCTCCCAGATCCAGCTTGGTGAGAATCAAAGGCAAAAGAATCAGCTGCATGCAGAATATGAAAAAGGACAAGACTGCAACTTTCCTCTTTCTTCTTCTTTCTCTTATTTCCTCCGACAAAGTAATTGAGCGATCAATTAAATTATACAACTTAAGTGATTGGTTTAAAAGCCATTACTTGAAGAAGTCAACTACTTGGAGATAGGTGGCAGACGTGCAAAATAGAAGGTTCTATTTTCAGTTGCAAATCATGCATGTCATGCAAAGAATAATTCCAGGAGGAAGATTTCCAGTTGTTTCCTTTCCCACTTCCACATGTGCTAGTTCAACTAAAAACTTCCAACTTGTAATTGCCCCTCTACATGTTATAAGTAGAGGAAGAACCTTCAGGTTAAAGGATCAGAATTTGTAAGCAACATTCTTGTGTTCCAGACTTTGTGCTGAAACCCTTGATAGCTATTTGAAGCAAAGGAATATAAAGGAGCAGATTTCCAGAGAACTTTGTGTCACGGTGCATTTTGTTTCTAGCTTTTTATCTTAGATCTTCTAATAAACTTTGTGTTATTTTAGATCTAGATCTGAAGCTGCCTTTGCTTATAATTCTGTGTGTTTATATCTATTGGTTTCTTCTATGTGCATGCAATCAACTTTGTTATCTATTGATTGGGTTGCACATCTTCCCTATTTCTTCCCTGTGTTTTATTATTTCCTTCTTCTATAAATATTTCCTTTCTTAAACAATTGCTTACTTGCTGCAAAATCTATACAACTATGGTTCATGAGCTTAATAGTTAAAGTAAAACCCCCATATAGATACTAGCATATTTTTATTGACAAATCTGACACGGGAGCCTCACCGGTAAATGAGGGAGATTTATCTCATGATTGCCTAGGTTTTCAGCTATGCAGAAAATCTAGCCAACACATGCATATGAGCTAGTATTGAAAGCATAGATCCAAGTTTAATAGTGCTTGATAATTGACCCTCTTCTTTAAAATAATAATTTATATCATGGGTTGGAAAGGAGTCTTGAATCATGTTCAAGCTCTCATTTGACATTTGAAGATAATTGTTCAAAACACTTTCAATTTCTAATTGTAATAATAGAAGAGCATCTAGAGGAGAGATTTATTAGTCTTGGTTTATAGATCCTTGACTCTTGTCATCTTAATCTCATTGATTTTTATCATGTAAATAATTTTGGACAATGTTAAAATCTTCATTAGAAGTTGTAGTAGCTGATGTGTTTTCAATTTTGAGAGCTTCATCATCGATTTCTATATAAATGAATCTATCATCAATTAGTTCTTAAACGTAATGGAGAATTCACACGTATCTATCTATTTGATGACCATCAATGAGATGAAAATCACAATATATATTGGGTTTGTACCAAGATGGCTTAGGTTCCCCTTTGAGAAAGGGTTTTTTAATTGGATATTTCATCATTTTATCTTTTGTTAATTAATGAAAGACACTAGAGAAATTCTATGAGGGGTGTAAAATGAAATTTGATTTTGCATGGAGTAGTGTCTTTGCTAGGTTATATGATTGATTTTTTGGTTTATTTCTCATTAAGGCATGAAGCCATATGAAAGAGTGGTTCCATCATCCCATTAATTTTTCAAGTATCTCATCATTTGATGTCTTGCATGATCCCACCATTATGTCTGAAAGAGGGGGGGACAATGAAACTTGTTTTAATTTTCTTGAATTTTGGCAAAGAGAATGTCAAAATAAAAGAATAGGAAATTAAATTTCTCGACTTCAACCCTTAACAAAGTTAATGTCAAGATAGAAGATTTTAGGGAAATTACAATTGATGTGCTTGAAACTTAACAAACCAAATGTTAAGATAGAAGAGGCTTAGCGATGAAAGGGGAGTACTCAAATATCAACAATGTGATTGTTAAAATAAGAGGTGTAGAAATGATGATGCCTAAAATTTAACAAAGTGAATGTTAAATTTGTGGACGTAGGATGGGAGAGTGCTTAGAGTTTAATAATTTCTATGTCAAACTAAAAGACATAAGAGGATGATAGAAGAATAAGATCATCATGATGCTTGACTATGATAAAGTTAATATTATGATGTCAAGACTTAGATTTTGAATGAAAGTGCTCAGGTGATGACGTGGGTATCCACAACTCAAGGCTTAAATTTGATGGGAAGAATTTTTTTAAACGTTGGGAAAGGATTCAAAGATTATAAACTAAGGTAAGAATGAACTTTAGATGAAAATCCAAATGAAGGATATTTGGAAGATTTGAAAGAGATGAAGAGAATTTAAAATGAAGGATATTTGGAGGATTTTAAAAGAGATGATGAAAAATCCAAATAAAGGATATTTGGAAGATTTGAAAAGAGATGATGATGGAGAGTGAACGATATGAGTGTGGAACACAAAATCACTAACAAGTAAAAATTGAAAATGATGCTTATGGAAGGTGGGCCTCTAACCTAAATTGGCTTGGTCAAGGATTAGTTTCCTAGAAAAGAGTTCTCTCCCTAATGCTAAAAGATTACCCAAGCGAGTGTGATACTATTGTTAGTAGTTATCTTTAACTACCCCTCTTGATATGATAAGTTGGATTTTACTCCACTAAAATGATCAAACCAGGGTCACCACTATGGATAACTTTGACTCTCATCCCTCAAAAAAGGTGTACTAGTTAGTTGGGTGGGGGTTCCTGTTTTGTCAGCTAGTTCACTAAAGGTGGCGACTACTTTGGGATTTATATGGTACTCCTCACAATGATTTTATGGCATGTGGCCATAAACTTGGATTTTGTGTCTACATATTTGCATCAGTGGTGAAGTAATTGATCATTTTCTATATTTTCTTGTTTCAATATGAGTAGGGAGATACTATGCTATCTATATTTCCTAAAAGCATTGTTGTTTTATTCTTCCTCCCATTATTGTTATTCTTCCATTCCTTCTGATTGATAATCTTTTGAGTATGAAAACACACCTGGCTACCAGGGTCCAAACATGGCATACTTATAGATTTGTACATTATGTTTTCTCACAGCTTTCAATAAGGGAACCTCTCCCATTAAAGAGGAGGGACTTGTTGTCCCCTGACTATGGTTTCAACTCATGTTCCATTCTGAAACCCAACGTGAGCCAAGGCCACTCCTCCCCAATGTGAATGGATAATTTCTTGTTTATTTCCCTTCTATTATTTTGCATCAATTTGATTTATCATCATCACATTGTTTTCAATACTTTTAATTTTGCATTCAGTAATCTTTTGTTATCAATCAACTTCATTTCTTTGTGGAAATTATTATAACATTTGGTTAATTTTTTTACTGAATAAGTATTGAGAATGATTCTGACCATTTCCTTTGTTGTAAATAGCCATGGACATTTCCCTAGACTGACAAATCATAACATAACTAAATTGCGAGTACCAAAGACACTCATTAACTACTACCCTAATGATTGTCCCAATCTTACAATTATCATGAAACATCATCTTCCCTTTGTATGGCATATCTCTTCTTGGGGAAAACAAAATCAATTATTTTTCCTTCGTTATATAATTTGCTTGGGGAAATCTTGGCTCTCATTCCCTCCCCTACATTTCATAAGTTTAATACTTGACGGTAATGATCCTTTTTAACTCTCAGGTCAATTTTCAATGCAGATCTAACAAGAGTGTCTTTTGGAGTATCTAAGATTACTCCACTCTTCAGTCTGATCCTATCCCCATGCATTTCACAAGTATAGTGCTTGGGGGCTTTCACATCTGCTTAATCATTATTGTGACACATATCAGGGTCATAGTTAATTGTCTTCTTTTCATATTCGTGTTACATTTTTTATCTTAATTTTTGGACCTATTACACATATTTCATTATCATCTTGGATTTTTGGACAATGATGCATACTTTTATGGTTTATATTGGGTTTTTTCCCTTTTTATCTATTTATTTGTTGTATGAGTGTTTGTCTATGCACATAATGGGTTAAACATCATGGTTCTTTCATAATCATGGTGACAACTCTATTGTGCAACAAGGTTGCTCTAACTATCACTCTCTAAATAACTCTCATGCTACAAGTATAACTCCTCACATCCTCCTTTAAATTCCTTTTTTTCTTCCTATCAAGCGGTTATCCACTACTTTTTTGTGTCACCCACCTACTTTAGGGGGCATTCCCTTACCATTCTACTCATTGGGGCATCCAAATGGTTCATTTCCTTCTGCTCACTAGTCTACATGTGTCTACTATCTTTAAAATGTTATTGATTCGTAATAACACTTTAAAGAGGGGAAATTATATACACCCTAAAAATATATACCTATTTCTAGCTTATTCTCATATTATTTGTATCCTATTTACATCCCTTCAAAGTTAACTAAGATAATTCCATGCAATTAGAATTAATTAAATTATTTCTATCAATTAAATCATAACCATTTATAATTAATTAATTTAATTACATCATACATCTAAAACTAATTAAATTAGTTCACACACCCTTTAACTAATTTAATTAAACATTTATTTAATTAAATGGTTAATTATCCTCTCACCAACTCATAACTAATTAAGTTAGTTATTTAAATAATCATATTTATCTACTCACACTCCACTCAACTCTACTTATAGAATCTTACAATGGTGGGGAAAATAAATCTGCACACACAACCATCTTTTCGAACAAAATCCAAACATTCATTTCCCCTACAAAGCTGCAACTACACATACCAAATCCAATGGTTGTTTCAAAAAATTATAAGAAAACTAGACATTGATAACACATGTCTTTCTCTACATTGACATTGTTTTACCTTTCCATTCTTTCATCCTCTAATTTTCTGGAACTATCCCATTACTTTTGGACATCACACAATGTGTTACTCAACTGAAGATTTCTTGATTTATCTTTGGAGCTTTCTATACATAAGTTTCTAGTAAAGGATGATAGTGGTCAATGTTATCATCCCCATATGGGCACTTCTATCCCTTTTTTTGTGTTCTTACATTTTTAAATTACACACCACTTTTTTATCTTTTCTAAACTTGTATTGTTCACTTTGGATCAGTTTTTATGGTTTTTAATATCAAATTTCAAGTAAAGGAAAAATATATATACACAACCTACTAGTTATTCTAAAGGGGAACAAGGGTTACTATTTTTATCTATTACTTTAGAAAAAAGGAGAAACTTGAGGACTACATTTTAGCTACATTAGTCATTGTATAGGAAGGGAAAAATCTTAATTTCATGACATACATTATCTTGCAAGAAAAGTAATTGTAGCCTGTTATCTTGGCACAACTTACACAAGGGAAACCTAGTTTCAAGGTACAAGATTTCTATCACACACACACACACCAAAACTACATAGAGTCTAAAATATAGTGTAATTCTCGGTGAAAATCACATTAGGGTGATCACCAAGGTTAATTCGATGTAAGAAATTGTATATTTTATTAAGTATAATGTGTTCTTGAGTTTTGTGTAGGTAGCTAGGGTTTATTTTATAGGAACAGGTGTGACAGGAGAACCCTAAAGTGAAGTGGATGCAACTTAGAGAAAAATGAATGAGACATCATCAAATATTGAAAGAACTAGATTTTCATCTATTTCCAAGATACTAGTGCCCAACTTGAACACTAGTGTTAGGAGACTATCCTCTTCTGGATGATATTATCCTAATGTAACTTCCATTTCACTATTTTCCAGATAGAGCAGACACATTTTATATTTAATCTATTCCACCATCAATTTAGCCTAGAGTTAGTTTAGGTAGGAAAATATCATCTAAGTCACTCCTATCCTCTTATTGGTTGCACTTTCTCATCAATTTATGCTGGTATATTACATGTTTTTGATACATCTGATTTATTCCATTCCTCTTATTAAGATTTAATTTGTTAAATTAAGATGGTGTTTGATGATGTCAAAACACAATTTGATGATGTGAAAGATAATGGAAAATAAATCATGAGTACAATCTAGGAATTCATCAAAGATATTATTTGCAACTATCTTGGCGAACACAATCAAAAGAGCTCTATATAATATAGTAAGGAGAAATTTATTAATCTAGTCAAGAATCAGTATGCTTCCTTGGTAGATTTTGGTCTTGATCCCCTTAACAAGTTCATCAAACTCCAAAATTTATTTTCCACCATGGAATATAGAATAGTAGAGTTCTATACGGTTCCTAATGGGATTTTAGAAATATAAGTCATGTGTGAGACTTTCTTTGTGCCCCTTTACTTCCCCAATGAGTCGAAATTGATGGAATCACTAGAGAAATTTTGAAAATTCAATATGATGAGGTGCTTAGACCTAGGATTTTAAAAATGATGTTTCAATGTTCTATTGAGGTTTCCCTCGGTGATCAATGAGTTCATTTTGTGTATGATCTGGATAGGCAGACTCTTGTCCCAATGGGTAGGGCACTAATCCTAGGTGTCATGCTTGAATCTATGTGTCAATGTTTTTTTTATGTGTTACCCATGTCATTTTCTAAGCACAGGGTTCACATGCACCCACTTATTTGAGATATTTGAAATACTTTATTAATTCACCTTAATCATAAAATTATTTTAATAAAGTGACTTTACTTTATTAAAATAAAATTAGTTTATCAATATGACTTAACTAGGTCCTAATGTGATGTCATAAAAAACCCTAACTATTTTGTAACCAACTTTTGGGTTATAAAAGGAAGTTAGAGCTCATTTGTAAGGGACATTTGGAGAAAAGAGGAAAATATCATTTGTAGAGAGAACTAATGAGAAAAACTTTCTTCTTGTGTAGATATAAATAAAGGGGTATTTATGGATAAATTTGTGTCTTGTACATGTTTATTTTCTTAAGCATTTATTATTATTACGTTTAATGAATGTGGAAGATATTTCTCTCTATGGATTATGCATCTTTTATTCAATTTTCACTCATTTACTCTATTATTTTCTAAAGTGCATTCAATTTTATGATCTCCATTTTCTTAATCTTGCATGCACACCTTTCATATTTCCTCATTCATTTTTTATCAGTTCCCTTTAACTTTTTCTTCCTTCCATCTTCTTATCTACTTCTTGTATCAAAAAAACCACCAAAATACAATTTTGAATGCATATTTATATATAAAATTTTGGTTTTCAATAAAAGAAAGCTCACCCATTATTGAGGAGGGGCTTTGTCCCCTTTATATTGTCATGATATTTTACACGTGTAAAATCACATGCCAATAGTCTACTTGCGAGATGGACATTTGTGAGAAGGATTCATTGACCAAACACGTATAAAATGAATAAAAATGTATTTTTAAGAGATTGAATATACCAAGGCACAATACATCCATAATTTACCTAAAAATATTAATTTTAAAATTATTTTTAAATATTAATTTACTAGTTAGTTTTAGTAATATTTTTTTCACAAAATGGGACACACTTATATGTTTTGACCTTACAACAAATAATTTATCCCTATAAAGTTGATCATCTTCTTAGTTGGCAATGTTGTCCTTTTTATGCTACTTCTTCCAATTTTTGTTTTTTTCCATAGGATTACTATTTTGAAGACAATTGCTTGTTTGAGGATTTTTGTTAGTGGTTGGGTTTTTAATTTGAAGACTTATTAGTCAACCCATTGTACCAGTAGTTCTTGATATCATGTCCCTTGTTACGAATAGTACATGGATTTTTGTTTTGTTTCCTTGAAGACGTTGTTGAACTTGCTCCAAACTGATTTTGTAGTGTCAACATCTCTTATATGAGGTTGTACCTCATCTAAAACTCCAAACATGATTATGAACTTAGATTTCTAATTTTCCTTATAAAATTTCCATTGGTGTTTAACATCATTAATATGTCAAATAAAGAATCCATCCATAATATAATATAGATCTTCATACTCTAAACAAGTCTTTAAATGTGTTTTCCATACAGCATATTTATCTCCACATCAGAGTTGTGAGTTTGGAAGAAAGAACTTAGGACCATTTACCATTGTACAAAAAATATGGGAGATGGATTGATTCCTTATCATTCTAAAAAGGTTCCCCTCTATATATTTTTCAGTTTGATATATCAAAGCTCTTAATATATGCATCATTCTTATATACCCGTCAGTACATAGAATAATCTCATCTTCTATATATGTGCAGTCATACATAGGAGAGATGTTAATGCACATGAGAGAATAATGGTATATGTTATGTAGATAGTACATAAAAGGGATCCATTCAATTAATGAAACCTTATTATAGGAAGATCCCTTTATGTGGATGATATGTCCTGACATATTCATATTATCCCAATTTCAAGATTTACACCTAGCGATCATGAAAGATAGCAAATAGAGGGAATGGATGTGAGTGTAGTGTCCTTATTAATCCTAAACAATGTATACAAATGATGTCATATACATATATGTTGTAGATATATTAGGCATTAGATGAAATAGTTTAAGTTATACAAAATTACCTAAAAGTGTGAACGAAAGACACCATATATACCAAACCTTTCCAAGAACAAAAGAGCACATGTTTATGTTTTAAGAACAATCCTTTTAGTTTTTCTATTTTTTGATGCACAATGGTTTGCATTTTTTGGCGAAACCTACAAAATTATTACGAAATAGAATTATAAATGTATCCCACAAAAAATTCCCCTCTAAGAATGCAAAATTTGAAAGTTTAAATTTTTATTTTATGTTAAAGCATTTTTACCTATTTTATTGGATGCACAATGGTTTGCATTTTTGTGGAAACCCACAAAATAAGTACAAAATAACAGTATAAATGTAGTACATAAAAAAATCCCCGCGAAGTATGGAAAATTTGAAAGTTTTTAATTTTATTTTCAAGCATGTGCAGCTATTTTTTATCACATATGGAAAATTGACCCCCCTGATTTTTTATTTTTTACAAAAAAAATTGGGAAAATTTAGGCATGAGGCCCCCTTTAGTTTGATATTTTCCAACAAATGTGTTTTCCTTTTGGGAAAAATATATTTTGTCTAGATGTGATACGTCTTTTTATATTTTGGATCAAAATGAGGGGGAGGGGGGTCAAAACCTCACCAAGTTCCTTGATTTTTTACCTTATCCACTAAATTAGGTATTTCATTTATGATATATGGAGGCAAGAATCTATTTAAATTTAATAAAGGATGAGTAGAATGTAAAATAAAAGGCTTTATGATTCAAATTGTTGTACAAAAAAGTTCATTCTTGAGCGGGGTGAAGGCCGATACTGGGATCCACCAGCAACTTCGAATGATGGAGGGTTCAACACCTCAGATATAGATGTGGATCTATGGGAGCAAAGAAGAAGGATGTACGATATAAAGAAGCTAGATCTGTAAAACTGAAACAGATAAGATTATATCACAATATGCGGGGTTTCCCGGACAGTGTCAGTTCTAAATGGATTTTAACTCCCTTGGAGGATGTCAACTCCCATGTCAGAAAAGATAATAATAGATCATGAATAGTAGTTATGGAATATAAAATGACAAGTAACTGAAATGATGAGGGAACTTAGCTTGTTCTCTGCTATAGAGATGAACGGGCATCAAGATGGTAAGATAAGGAACCATGGCAAATATTTCTCCCTCAAACTGGTAGAACTTAATTAAGCTCTTTCTTCTCCTCTCTGGACCTAGGTCTCTCCAGGTCCTCTTGAAAAATATCCATCAAGGCCCTTGAAATATGGGGGAAAACCCATATTTATAGCTTGGATGTGAGGTTAGATTGGGGTTAACAAGTAACCGGGGTTGGGTAGAGTAACCCGAGTTAAGAGATATGATGTGATCATGTGGGGACCACGGCTTGAATTATTAGATGGAGTGGGGAGCATGATTGACATGGTAGGTGAGATGATAGATTCCATTTAGAAAGGGGTGTCGGATGGGTGTATTAATACCCATGGATTGAATAATTTGTGAGAGATGGGGGATAATGCCAAAAGTTGAATTATCAAATGGGTCTACATGGAGCCCATTTGATAATTAATTAAATAAGGTGAGAAAATAGATGGGATTTCATTTAATTTAAGAAAAAGAAAAGTGAGAATGGAAATTGAATGAATGTGAGATGATGGAGGGGTTCTATAACCAAAAATAGGTGTCTACATTTGCCCCTTTTTGTTGAGTGGTTTGTGATAGCAAGCCACGAGACAAAAACAGAAAAAGGGTTAGATGAAATATGTGTCTAAAGATGGATGAAGACATGACCAAAGGAAAGATGCCTCAGTCAAAAAAAAAGGATCGCAATAATCATGAAAAAAAAGTATGGTGGTGGCTCTAATATCACATCAGGTAGAGGACAATTGCGGTCTCAACGAAGATAAACGACAATGTTCTACAGACTAGTGAGTGGGTGAAGACCACTGCAGTATAGATGTAAACCAAGATGACAAATGGGTCATAGGAAAACATCAAAATATGTGCAACTTGAAAGCGAAAATATGTGCGAAATCCTTTGTCTGTGAGGAATCGTGCAAAAAATCATGCGTCTGCAAAAGGGATGAGGATGAAGATAATGATGCCCCAGCACAGGGCACGAGAAGGACACAAAGTGAGTTCTATGTGTTGACAAGTATAAGGATGAAAAGGTGCCCCAACATAAGACATAAATGGATGTTGAAATAAGATATCCCAAGGGGAATAATCATAAATGTGCACATGATGAGCAGATAGGATAGAAAGGTGAGATAAAATGCCCTAAAAGGGTGATAAATATGATGGTAATCATGTTTCATAGGAAAGATGCATAAGTGTTAGCAAATTAGAAGGTAAAATTAGTCTTATTTCTTCGATAAGTAGGATAAGAAGTCAAGATACTTTTGTGACAAAACAAAAGTAGAGAAAATATTCATGGAAGAGAACAAGATCAGATAGGTGATGGTCGTTATGGTATCTTCCAAGACAAAAATGTCAAAGGAAGATGGGAAGAGATTCTTAGAAATGGATATGATGATGTCCCTGCAAGAGGACTGATGAAGATAAAAGATGTGACAGGGTTCTCAAAAAGAGAAGAGGTCAATGTTGCAAAGAGAAGAACAAGAACAGTAATGAAAGGGATAGATGACGGTACATAAATGGAGAAACATTGGCATTGACCATGAATGCAGATGTGAGGGATGTTGAGAAAGAGAAAAGGGTATAGGTAGGAGGATTGGTGGATTATGAGAAGAGCAAGAAAGATTGAATATGAAGGTGATAGGGGTATGGAATAGAGGGATGGAGATAGAGGAGGAGAAAATAAGGAATGAAAGGGGAGGAAGAAGATAACAAAGAAGGATTATAGAGAAAGGGGGAAATGAAGAAGGAAAAACAAAGAGAAGACAAGAAAAGAACAGAGCAGAGGATGAAATTATGAAAAAGAGAGAGAGAGTTATTCAAGATGAAAGGTGTGAAGGAGGATGAAGCAGAGGAAAACAAAGAGGTAATGGAAAATGAAAGAGATGATAGAGCAAAGAAAATTGAAGGAAACATATCATAGTGAGGAAATCCAAGGCAAAGAATATGGAACTAACCACATGGAAATGCATGTGGATGATGAGATGATAAAGGAGATGGGATAACGTTGAAGAGTCAAGTTATTGATAGGGAAGTAAAGAGGAAGTGTGAGGTAAATGAGGAGAACGATGATGTAGAGGAAGTGAAATAAGATGAGATCAGAAAGTAGATGGAGAAGAAAGGAGAAAATTAGTGGGTGAGTGCAGGATGACTGATCAAGCTTAAGAAGGACTCTTAAGTAAGATCGCCATGCTACAGGAGGATTTAAGATATGAGATGAGGAAAGTGATGAGTGAAAATAGGAAGGGTGCATGAAAGACAACATTGAAATTGGAAGGAATGTGGAATGATTGGAGAAGTGGATGAGTATGATGAGAGGCGGGGATAGGAGAGATGAGTGAAGATATGTTAGGAGGTGATAATGATCAGTAAAATGGAAAAAGATTCTTAAGGTAGGAACTAAATGAAGAATGGAAGATTGAACACGATGGGCACGGTCAAGTAGGAGTCGCCAAAATGAAAAAGAAGAAGGAAGGAAGGAATGAAGATTGAGAATGGATAGGTCAAAATGGAACAAGAGATGAAAGGAGATGATATCAAAGTGATAACAAGGAAACAAAGGAGTGTGACAGGAGTGAATGGAGTAACATATGCAACATAGATGGAGATTTTAAGGGCAATCCTTAATTAGGATGCCCACGGGTTGGAAGTGATGATGCAAGAGTGTTAAGCAAAAAAGGAGTGGAAAGACGTTTGTAGTGGTGATTTTCATCCGCTGAAAGATGAAATGGTGAAGAAGGTTATATAACAGGAGGATCCATGGAAGAATATATACCTTAACTAAGGTTCTTTGGATGTCTGGATGGTTAAGTAAGATTGTCAAACTGAAAGTGGAAGAGTAAAAGGGAAACTCAAGAAGAAAGGCAAGTAAGATATCTAGCGTCGTGCAAGGGGACAGAAAGGTGAGAAGGATGATGTGGAGACAAATGGTGATAAGTGGAAATGGGGAGTGAGGAGCAATGGATCAAAGACATTTTTGAACATGTTGAGAGATAAATAGCTACAGGATAACTAACTTGCCTTGAGAAGGATCCTCAAGTAGAATTTGCAAACTGCAATAGTGATCAAGTATAATTTACAAACCAAAAAGTGTATTTGCAAACGCATTCATGGAGATTATGGATAGATATAAAATTCATAGTGTGAAATTTGATGTGATTTTTATAAAATATGGTTTGGATGAGATGAATAGAACATAGTTGTAGCAAGGGTGTACAGGGAAACTATGTTTCAAACTGGATTAGAGATAAACAAGAAAGTTTACCACTCAAGGCATTGCACTTGCAGCCAATAACAGGTGTTAATACATAACCAATGATAGTTAGTTATACCAAAAGATCATGAGGGAAAAATGGATGAAAGATGCTCGTAATCCTAATGTTGACATGACAAAGGGATCAAAGATGTGACTTGTACATGGGAAGAGGGATCTCCAAAGGTGGTGTTCCTTAAGTCTATGCCCCAGCTCTGGGAAAGGGAAAGAACAATAGCAGAAAGTTGATCAATGCGGGAAGCTTTCCGAAAATGTTGATAAAGGAAGGCTGATCAATGTGGAAAACCTTCCAGATGCCATAATAACAGAGTAGCCATCCTTCGAGGGTATGGTCTACTTTATACATAATATGGATGACAAGAATAATATGATAGCCTTCCTTCAAGGGATCGGTCTATTTCTTTTGATTTTGCTTTGATTTTGATTTGTATGCTTTTCTTTTAGTTTCTTTTTTTTTGCATGAACAATTGTCCTTCGAGGGATCAGTCTATTTTTTTATAACTTTGATTTTTCCTTTTGCATACATGAATTTGAGCTTCACATGGGGGAGAGCTGGGAATAGCTAAGTAAACCACTTAAGAGGGGATAAGGAATGTACAAGAGACACCTTGGACCCTTCACATGGCTGCAATAGGAGAATGAGAAGGTGATGGATGTAATGGTTATGGGGTCACATCAAAGTAGTGAAGGCGGACCACATAATTCAGATCATTACAATGACAAATGGAAGGGGCTAAAGATGGAGGAATAATCTAAGGATATAACTAAGTGATCATTGGTAGATATGCTAATAGTAGACTGGTCACAAGTGCAATGCATTAAGAGGTTACGTCTCTGGTTTACCACCACAAGAGGGAAGACAATGAAGTTGCAATAAGATGAGATGATAGACAAGCAGGAAATAAAACTATGTCCTGAAGGAAACAAACATATGACCACAATGGTGGATTTAGATGAAAATAAATGATGCCCCAAGAGAGACATAAATATGGAAGGACAATCATGGCCTCAAAGGAGGACTTGATGAAATAAATAGTGTCCCAAAAGAGACACAAATATAGCCACAATGGTGGACTTCGATAGAATAGATGGTGCCCCAAAAGAGACACAAATATAGCCACAATGGTGGAATTCAAGAAAATGGTCCCTCAATGGAGAGACAAACATGGCCTCAAAGGAGGACTTTGATGAAAAAGATGATACCCCAAAAGGGGCACAAACATGGCCACAATGGTGGACTTCAAAAAAGAGTCCCTTAACAGAAAGAGGATTAAAGGATGTTGAAAGATTTTAGATGAAATTCATTTTGATTTGGATAGGATAGACAAAACAATGTCAAAGAGTGAAGTCCCCTTAGTAACAAGGGAGTTGTACAGATGAGATGCTCAAGGGTGAGGGAAGGTTGTTCCCCCAATAAGTTAAATGTGAAGGAGTTAAAGGATGTCGAAAGAGTTTAGATGAGATTGTTTTAGATTTGGATGGGGTAAACGATCGGAGACCACAAGTGTGCTTAGTAAGATAAGCGGTATTGATGAACAATGGAGGACCTTCCTTAGGAGGAATGTCATGTGCAGGAGGGATATTAAGGGATGATGTGGATGAAGGAATCATGGGAAACCCGAACAAATGGGATATGAATTGGATTGAATGTAGATGGAGAAGGAACTTTCCCCTGAATGAGGAAATCATATCTCTCAATAAGATTTTGGATGATTGTCTGAAATGCCTTACAATGTTCGATGTCATGGCCTGGGGTACGATGATAAGCGCAACTGCAATTAGGATTGAACCATGATGGCTTGGGACCATAGGGATTAAAGGCTTTAATGGGAGGAAGTGTGATGGTAGATATTCAAGTTAAATTTCGAAGGATATCTGCATAAGACCCCATTGAAGTGTCATGGGGAAGGTAACTCTTGTGGGTTTTGATAGGATATCTCAGCTTGGAGTTAGGAGAAAAAGTGGATGTAGATTGGATGGGTGAATTTCATGTTTTGGAGGAAAAATCAAATTTGGTTGAAGGATTGTATTGTTTGGATGTGGATTGATTGTTGCAAGATGTCGTAGATGGAGAGACTGATCCTAAATAGATGTTGTGGCATTGGATTGTTGAGAAGAGGGAAAACCTGAATGTTTCTGAGGATGCAGGGGACTGTCGGGGATGTTTTCCCCAAGCCTTAGACTTCAACTGAGAAGATTTACCTCTAGCAGGGATGATTATAATTTCAACCGGAGGATCTGATAGTGGTGGTGTGGTTATTAATGGAGAAAATGTCCTAAAACAAGATGAGGATGTTAATGGAGAGATAGGTGTTTGTATGATGCGATTAATGATATCTATGTGAGATGTGGATTGTTTCAGTTTTGGCATGGGAAGAGTTGATTTTGTAGAGGGAGAAGGAAAACCATCTTTCTTTGATTTAGGTGGATATGTTGGTTCAGTAGATGATCCAAAGGGTATCTTTGATAGGGTTACAGATCGAGAGGATTTGGTTGGTGTGACATAAAAATTAGGTAAAGAGTATTGGGATAAAGATGATGATGTGGCCATGGGAAAAGATATAGGTAAAGATGTCAGGTTAGGGATAGGTGTATTTTTTGGTATGATAGATATAGGGGTAGTTGGATAGATAAAGATGTAGGAATATTTGGAATATGTGGAGATGTGGGTGGTGTGATAACTGATGGAGTAGACCTTATGGGTAATGTAACAAATGCAGGAGCATTTTCAGGTGTAGAAGTAGAAGGGACTGGTTGTTTCATAAATGTTTCGAGGGGTAAGAATGATATGTTTGCTAAAGGGGTTGATGTCGAAGGTAGGGTTGTAAGGGTGCATGTAGTAGAACTGAGTTTAGTTGGGATGGTTGTGAGTAATGTAGGTGTAGTAACAGGTGTATTTGATGAAGATGTGGGTGAAGAATAGGTGTGAGAGATGTAGGGATATGTGTGGATATGAGTGGGGCTGAAAAAAGTGCTAAGGATGAATCTAATGTGGTAGATTGGGGTGTGTTTGAAGTGGCAGAAGTGGATGGTATAGTTGAATTTGATGTGGATGTGATAAGGATAGGAGAAGGTGCAGGTTCAGGACAAGTAGTGAAAGTTGATGTAGGTGTGACAGGTTCTGAATAAGAGGTGGGAATAATGTCCACTGTGGGAACATGTGGAGTTGGTGATAAGATAAGATCTTGATTGACAGTGTCAATCATATAAGCATTTGATAGTTGAGATGTAAAGGGGGTGACTTGATTTGTTGGTGGTTGATTAGTTTGCGCAGTGGAGGTATCAATTTGGATATCCCCTTGATTTACGAGTTGTTGGACATGATCTTTGAAGGAACGACATCTCTCAATGTCGTGACCTTTGACTCGATGATATTTACAATAGTGGGCTTCATGATACCAAATAGGCTTGGCTTGTGAGTTGTCCATGGGTCATATGGGAGGAAGTTGGATGGAGTTTACAGTCATCAATTTATCAAATACAGAACTATATGATTCTCCTAAGGGAGTGTAGTTGGTTGTTGATTGAGGGGATCATTGTTGAGACCATGTGCTTGATGTAGGTGTGGATGAGGGTTCAATGACCACAGTGTTGGCCACATCCTTGAACTCATCATTATGTGTGAATGGTTAAGTAGATTCCATTTTTTTTAATTGAACTTAGTTTAAGATGACCCTGCTCAATGGCACGGGTTTCAGTTTGTGAGCCATTGTGAAAGCTTCATCAAAGGTTCAGAATGATTGGATTTGCAAAGTGGATGATATATGTTTTGCACACGAACGTGAGAATAATTCGATGAGTTCGGTTTGCGGGATAGTGAAGGATAGTTGGTTTATAACATCATGCCATCATGTGACGAAGTCAGCAATGGGCTCGTTTTCAAACTGTCGAATGGTATATAGATCAGCGATAGTGGTTTTGCGTGTGATATTGATAGAAAAGTGTTCTAAGAACAACTGTGCAAGTTGAGTGAAAGAGAATAAGGAATGTCGTGGGATACTGTTGTACCAGTCCAACCCGGGACCAGACAAAGACATGGGGAAAGTGCGAAGAAGTAGATCATGATCATGCACAATAAGACAACATGCGTGTTTAAATGTGAGGAGATGTTGTTGGGGATCTTCCTTGTTGTTGAACTTATTAAACGTGGGAAGTTTCCAATGAGGAGGGTAGGGTTTGATTGGAACTGATGGATGAATCAGTTCATTATAGATTTGTTCATAGGATAAGGTGTTTTTGGGTGCTACGGTAAGGGTTTCTAAACTGGCCAACCGATTCATTAAGGCGTGAATTGAATCACTCGAGGTGTTGTAAGGTTGAGATTGGATTGGTTGTGTGGTTTGAAAAGTAGTTTGATAAGGTGAATGATGTGTTTGTGGGTGTGTGGGTAGTTGGGGAAGCATCTGATAAGGTGGTTGATAAGTTTGTGGATAGGATGTTTGCGGAATGGTTTGATAAGACAGTTGATTAATTTGTGGATATGTAGGTGTTTGGGGAGCTTCTTGGTAAGGACTAACATGTGTCATAGGTTGGGATTGCTGCATAGGTTGATGTTGAGCAATAGGGGCATGATGATAAGCAGGGATATGTGTGTTAAGAGTTTGAGATGGTTGGAGCATACGATGGGCAGGAATGTAAGTGTGAAGAGGTTGAGATGGTTGGACAGGCCTATTAATGGAATTGTCAAAATGGGATGTGGGTGGAATGCGATCCACCAATTTAGGAGATTGGGAGGATTGAGAGATTGTAGGAGATTTTTGGAGTAAGAAGTCATATATGGGGTTAGGAGGAGGCCCAAGTGTATCTAGAGGAGTGGGAGATGGTGGTGCGATCGGTTTAGGAAGACTGGCTTGACGAGGGATATGAGGGTTGGTGTCAAGGTGGGGAAATTTTGGATGACATGGTTCTCATGAGGTGAGACCATGGAGACTGGAGGTTGGGTGACTGACGACATGGTTTTGAGTTTAGAATCTTGTTGGGTGAGATCATTAGAAGAAGTAATATCATTGGATAGAGCATATTGTTGTTTTGTCTCGATTTGAGAGAGAGCGACAATAGGTGTGAAATAGAGAAACATTTGTTTATGTATGTTGTTGACAAACAAATCAAGCAGAATATTTTTTATCATCATGATTAATTACGAGATGTGAAAAAAAGTAAATTAGATAATGAAGGTGCCTAAAGGAGTTCTAAGGCTGGTTTCAGTAGTTATGGATTGGGAGATGTCTGAGACGGTTTCCTGTTGGGTGTTTAAGTCCCAATTAGTTAACCAGGTGAGAGGAATGTTTTGATGTGTTAATTATGTTTGTGCAGTCTCAGGCAGTGTGTGATAAGTGAAATGCAGAGAGTTAAATCCCTTACTTAGGCTATGTAAGCAAGCAGGATGCAAAAGGTTCGTTTTAGACCAAAATGAAATATAACATTCGATGTGGACAATCACTCAGAAAAGGGAAAGTTCGATGCAGAAAAGAGAAAATAAAGAAAAATGAGGAATACCTGGAGAATCACTTTTCCTGTTTATTTAATCACAGACCTGTGATCTAGTGATTAAAAGTGCATTTTGAAAGAGGGATCTGGATAATAGTTTTTTGATGTGGATCGCAATGATGGTCGTACTTGGAGGTGACGTACCCTAAAATGGCACCGTTTAGAGTTGCAAATCTATGGCCAGTGAAAATGATGGTTTTTTTTGTTTTGGTTTAAAAATGGTCTTTGACGATGTGATTTAATGGTTGCAAGGTCGTGGAGTTTACCTGCAGAAGAAATAAAACAATTAGTTCATGCGAATGACAGAATAAGAAAAGCAATATAATGGTCCTAATGACCTTGTGTATTGAAAAGAAGCTTAATAACTATTCTAGTTAATTATATTGCGAAAAATTTCTAAATAATTCATTTTTGAGTGAAAACGAAGGTAACCTACGCATAATGACACAACTTAAGCCAATACTACTTAAACATCGATATTTGTAAAACATTAGCAAAATAAACTAGTCAATAACTGAATTTCTAAAAAAAAATTAATTAATTAAGTTGCTAACTAAATTAAATTAACTAAATAATATCAACTTAATAAAAATTTAATAGATACTACTAATTATTTAAGTCGCTAACTAAGATTGATTTAATAAAAAATTTAAATAATGTAGTGAAGCTAATAAATTAACTTAATAAGTTTAATAGATACCAATTAATAAGAATAAATAAATTCATGAATGAATTATGCATGGGAAGAGCTGTGGTGGGAGTGAGGGTGGAGAGAGCTTAAACGTGAGGGAAGGAGATGAGTGTGAGTTTGTGAGGTCAATTCAGCAGACCTCAAGTAGAGGTCTGAGAGCTCGGGGGGGACCTGGATAAAGGAAATCTAAATGTGGTGCAAACCACATATTTTCATTATCAGCCAACCACTAAAAAAAATGTCTCAACTTTAAACACCCATGTGTGTGGGACCAATAAATTGACTTCCACTTAAACAAGCTTGAAAGGAACATTTGCACATGGGGTGAAGAAGGGGAGAGGATGACCAAAAGGTAGCTCACTCAACAATGGTGGATGGAAAATCAATTCAAAGTTTGCTTTAGAAAGGTGTTGTGAGCACTATTTGTGATGGTGTGGTAAAGAATCATAATCCAATTGTTGTAAAGAGACTTTACAACAACTACCCACAGATCTTGCATGAATTTGAAACTAGCTGTCATACATGGACATGAGCTCGATGGCATAATGAGAATCAAAGAAACTCTAAACGAGAAATGGATATAATTGGCTATGGTGCTGATGAGCTCTTGTAATTACTGCACTTGAGAGAATTATAGACCTAATGTTATAGAGAAAATATACAGTCACTATTACAAAGTGTAGCGTGGAGTGGAGACTGAAAGGAACTGTTAGAAGCATCAAGCGTTAAAAAAATGGTGTGTGTTCAATAATTAGTCAGAAAATCATTTCATAGAAATTAGATAGTCACTATGCAGTTTGCGAATCTTGACATGTAAATTCAAAGACATCATAATTAAAAGATTTGAATGATGTGGGATCTCAATTAGGAAAGGAATTGATGGTGATTTGGGCATTACTAGGTTGCAGTTGAGACGTAGAAAAGAGATGTCTGTGAGTGATTGAGATTTCAGGTAAGTTATAGTATGGCCATGATCAGATTTCATGGAGAGGATCCCTTATGTGAGGAGTGGCTAGAAAGTGAGGATTGATGTGGGAAGGACGGATAGGGAAGAAGGGTGGATGGAGATCTGATGCACAGGAAGAGGAGAGTGGAGCTCCCAAGAGATGCTCCACCATGGAAGAAGGTGGATGGAGAATCAACACATTGGAGAAGGGATTTAGTGGAGCTTGGTGATGGTGGAGGATATGGGAGGTAGGAAGGGAGAAGTGGGATAGAAGGAGATGGGGAAGATCAGTGAGGAGAGAGGTCAGTTTGTGGAATGGATTGGAGAGATGGGTTGGAGAGCCGTAGCATGGATTGGTGTGGATTGGCGTTGGTAGAGGGAGGAGATGAGATCAGGAGCAGAGGTGGAGGACTAGAGAGGGAGATGTGAGAATGGGTGAGATGGAAGGTATGTGTGGGATGTGGAGCTCAGTTAGAGGGTACTGGTGGGAGGAAATGGGAGCTCAGGGAGTAGAGAGATGGAGGGAGGAGTTGGTCGAGTGGGGAGTGGAGGAATGGAGTGGAGATGTCGGATGGGTAGAGTGGAAGGGAGTGGAGGGGATGTGGAGAGTGAGTTGGTTGGATGGTGAGGCTTGATGGCTTAGAGTTGGATGGAATAGAGTGGGTGGAGGAAGGAGAGTAAGTAGTGGGAGATCAGGAGTAAGGGGTGAGGAGGCGAATGTGAGTGGGAAGGAGGTGGCATGAGTAAGTGTGAAGGGAGATATGGAGCTCGATGGAGTGGGAGGAGGTGGAATGATGTGAGGAAAGGGTTGTAGAGTCGGTGGATGAGGGAGGGGAGTGAAGGAGGGAGTTGAGGGGGGTGAGTCAGGAGTGGATGTGGTAAGTGGAGTGAGGTGTGGAGGATTGGTGGGAAAGTTAGGAGATGGGTCAGAGGTGGAGGGAATGTAGGGAATGGGTAGTTGAGGATAGATAATGTTTTTTTAGGATTTAAATAATTAATTTAATTTATTTTTATTAATTTAATTTAAGTATTTATAATAATTTTCATTATATTTATTATTTTTTTAATTAATATTATTTGATTAATAATAAAAACAATAAAATATGATATTAATTATAAACTACCAAATAAAAAATACTATTCATAAATAACACAATAATGTACCTTGAAAAAAAAATGAAAATGAATAAAAGGACACCTCAATGACGGAATACATTAAATAATAAAGTAAGCTTACAAACGAAAAGATTCACAAAATCCCATCTAACAGGTGAGACCACTAAGATACAAAAGAATTAAAATATAATCACTTGAAAACAACTAGCCAAACAAAGATAAGGTTAATTTCTGGATTCATATCCCATGCGGGTAGATTTCAACAGAAAACAAGAAGAGCACGTACCTCCTGGTGATTTCAATGAGTGACCGTACTGACCTGAAATCAACAAATACTAAGATATTGCAAACAAGCAAGTTAGAAAAGATGAGTAAAATAACAAACAAAATGACCAGATCTAGGATCTGGTCCCACCGGGTGTGCCAAATGTTGTACAGGAAACTTCGTTCTCAAGCGGGGTGAATGCCAATACTGGGAACCACCAACAACTTCGAAAGATGGAGGGCTTAGGACCTCAGATGCAGATGTGGATCTACGGGTGAAAGAAGATAGATGCATGATATAAAGAAGCTAGATCTGCAAAACTGAAACAGATAAGATTAGATCACAATATGCGGGGGTTTCCCGAACAGTGCGGGTTCCAAGAGGATTTTAACTCCCTTGGAGGATGTCAACCCCCGTGTCAGACAAGATAATAATATATCATAAACAATAGTTATCGTGCAAAATATAAAATGACAAGTAACTAAAATGACGAGGGAACTTAGCTTGTGCTCTGCTATGGAGATGAACTGGGCATCAAGATGGTAAGATAATGAACCATGGCAAATATTTCTCCCTCAAACTGGAACTTAATTAAGCTCTTTCTTCTCCTTCTGGGCCTAGGTCTCTCCAGGTCTTCTTCTCTGAAAAATATATCCTCCAGGTCTTCTCTTGAAAAATATCCTTCAGGGTCCTTGAAATATGGGGGAAAACCCATATTTATAGCTTGGATGTGAGGTTAGATTGGGGTTAACAAGTAACCGGGGTTGGGTAGAGTAACCCGAGTTAAGAGATATGATGTGATCACATGGGGACCACGGCTTGAATTATTAGATGGAGTGGGGAGCATGATTGACATGGTAGGTGAGATGATAGATTCCATTTAGAAAGGGGTGTCGGATGGGTATATTAATACCCATGGATTGAATAATTTGTGAGAGATGGGGGATAATGCCAAAAGTTGAATTATCAAATGGGTCTACATGGAGCCCATTTGATAATTAATTAAATAAGGTGAGCAAATGGATGGGATTTCATTTTCAGATGTTGAGTTGATCACATATTTTGGTCTAGTGTGAGAGGAACAAGCTCAAGTTCATTTTTATAAAATTGGCTTTGTGTGGATTCAAGCTTGTAAGTCTTTATTGAGTGAGTGAGTTACAGGGACCAAGTAGATAATAATTATGAACAAGTTGAGATTAATGGATGAGGATCCCGAATTTGAGTCACACTTAGGTTGTATCATGTGGATGTTCCCAAACCACATTTGGAAAGAAGCTTAGGCTAAAATAATTACATGGAAAAGTGGGAATCATCTAAGGCTAAGATGAATGTTTGATGTGGAACAAACCCATCAAATAGAATTTTGACAAAGAGAGAGGAGTAGGGGATCAATGTGGTAGGTAAATCTAGGTAGCGCAACTCATGAGGATCTCATAGGGGTTATGCAACTCATGAATTCAAGTTAGGAATATGATGGGGGTGATCTTGTGCAAAATAGAGGATCTGAGATGGGTATTAGGAGAGCTCAATAAATCGATCAAAATATTTTTGGGGTAAATATGTAGAGTTAGTCAAGTAAATCGGGTTAACAATGTAAATGGGCATCCATCATAGATTGATGTAGAGATGGGATGAACAAGTGAAAAGCTCAAATTTATAGAGCTTGATTTTTTTCTAGAGGATTGCAATGCATGTAAAGGTTGTACAAAGCTTATGGGTATCTCAAGGGATTACAAAGGTCAAGCACAAGATCAATATGACATGCATACCTAGATATTCAAAAAAATTGCAACTAAACACCTACAACCAAAAACACTATATCTAAACATGTAAAACTTTAAATTGGAATGTGGAGTGTGTAGTTCATAGTGCTCCTCCTTTAATGTTAATTTTTTTCCCATGATAATTTTTATCATTCTGCAACTCAATAGAAGATCTTTTTTATGACACCTCCCACTCTCCTCTCTCCTCATCTATTTAGATTCTTGCACAAAATTCTCTAATATCAAATGTTATAAACCAAAAATCAAATGCAAGAGATTAAATTTGATCATTCAATCAATTAAAAAATATAATGTTTAAAGATATTAAATAACTGATTTTATATAGTGATTATCACCACACTAGGATTTTAAATGATGTTAAAATTGATCCTAAACAAAAGTAACCAAATTACACAATAATTAACTCCCTTTTCAAAATCTAATCCTAATCAAATCTATAGAGAACAAATAATAACACCTAGTTACAAATTACTTGCAATAACACTTTGAGTGTGTGATTTATTATCCATGCAATGTTAAATTGAATACTGAAATAAAAAAAATTATCATAATTGTACAATTTGACATTTTACAAAGGATAATTCTCTCTTCATATGAAGTCATATGGATAAATTTGTCTTTTATGGGTTGTTTTGTCTTGTGATGGATTGATCCAATTTTTTCTCTTGCAAAATATTTTCATGTGTCTTAAGGTGAATATTTTGTATTCAGATGTATGTAATATCACTATTGTAACCAATTTAAGGTTTCTTCTCTATCAAAACTATAGTTTACCCTCCACTTAAATGACCTAAAAAGGGGTTAATATATAGTGATCAAGCTTCCTCAACCTCCCGCTTTGTTGACATTTTCCTACATAGAAATAATTAAAAGGGGCCTCACACTAATGTAGCTCTCTTGCTCAATAAATGTGTACAAAAGGTTCAATAAAAATGTGTTTGTAAATGAGTACCCCAATAGGACCTATTACACTTGGCAATTATCTTTGGTGTATGATGTAGTGTGTAATAATGACCTAGGGAAATCGTGGAAAGTGTATTCAAACTTAGTAGTTAGTTTGCATGCTTTTAAGAGTGATTTTTTAATTGGATGCTTTTTGTGATCTCCTGGGTATCCCAAAGATGTGAGATATCGAGGCTCTTTGAATGGGTAGGGAGATTTTGATTTTATATGTGACTATTGTGAAAGGTTTTCCCACTCAAATTAAACAAGGTCGACAAGGATAACTTGAGAATTTTAAAAATGGACAGTTACATGAATGGAGGATGGAAACATTGGATTTTTACAAAGCCATTAGTCAATTTTGTCATTGAAAAACAACTATTTCCCAAATATGTGAAAACTATGTTCTATAAATTGGAGAAGGTAGCCATATATCTAAAAAAAATCAATATATAATAAATATGAGTTTGACGGGTCAAAGATAAGTAACAAGTGTAAACTAGTGGACAATGAGTTCTAAATTTAGTGAGATTTGTTTAAGAATAATTCAATTAAATGTAAAAAATGAAATGGCTATAGATAAATGCCAAGGATAATTTCCAGATGACATTGGTATAACATTAGGGTATTACACTTGTAGTGTGTTGGCTTACACACCATTAGGGTCCTAACTTAAATTTGATAAGTCTACCAATACATGTGTGTATTAATTCATTTAGGAGACACATGAACAATCACACATTGATTTATTATTTCACAAAATATTGGTATTGAAGTCATAAGAGAATAATTTATTATCATTTGTAACATCTACATGCCAAAATTCAAGTTCAAACATCTAGAGATTCATTATATCTTTTGGTAAATGTTGCACACATTGAAAGATAAGGTTTCAGTGCACTTAAATACACCAGAGTAATTATTGACTTGCATATATTATTTCTTGAATTTTTTTCACATCATGAGGAGTTTGATAATAATGGAGGGATAAGATAAGCCCCCATTAAAGTTCTCTTTTTTATGGGTTTTACAAAGAGCTAAAGGTAGATTGGGGATTTGAAAAAGGAGATCAGACTCTTGGTGATACCTTCGTTACCTTTTTTGACTTCATGTTTAGTGGGCTAAGGAGCATTAAAACAAAACCCAAGAGGAGGGCATCTTATAATCTATATATATCTTCTAGATGAGATTCAAAACTCTTGCAAACCAAAAAGATTTGTATCCTTGTTTGAAAAATTGCATATATTCGAGTGCCGAATAGGGATACCTATTCTAACCAGAGAAAAAAAATCCATGCATCAAAGCCTATGCAAAATAGTGATAACATGAAAAATTAAAGAGATAAAGAGTGGACATACCATAAAATCTTCAAGAATAATTTAATGAGGAACCGTTTGTTTTGGATCAAACATTCTTTGATAACATTGAAATAAAAAACTCTTTCCATGTGGTTGAAATATTTTTTTCTCAAGTACGAACTCCAAACATTGCATCCATATAATAGTGTTAGAGTAACCAATGTATGAAAAAGGTGAATATTTTCTTGGATATCTTAAAATTGGAGTTGAAAACATTTCTTTTCCAAGGTTTTCAATGTTGCATATCCTTTGTTAAGTCTTGCTTCTTCTATTGGTACAAAGTTAAATTATGGTCCAGAAAAAACCACACCCAAGTAGGTGTAAGAGTACACCATCTCAACCTATTTTCCTTTATATGTCAAATTGATTGTAGATGTCACTTTCTTAGTTGTATTGAATTCTATGAGTTGTCTTTGTGATTTCAAATTTTTGTGAATTTATTTCATTCCCTTTTAAGTTTGTAATGTGTTTCTAATTAACATACATAAAAAATTTGTAATGTGTTTTCAATTAACGTACATAAAAAGGATGAAGTAATGCAACAAGTGGATATTCTGATTTAATTAACTTCCAACATTAATTGTATAAATATGAATAACACTTTTTAAAGTGACTATTGATCTAGCAACTATAAAAAAACACAAGGGGGAATTTCACTAGTTGATTTTACGTAGATCTAGAATATTTTGAGCAATTTGAATGCATGACCAGGTAGATCTAAGACTGAAAAATGATTTGTTATCGAAATTGGCACCTGAAACTAAACCTAGTAAAAATTATACAACTAGGTTAAAATCATTTGTATGGTCCTGAACCTTTTGTAACTTGTCTTGTACCTACTTGTAATATGGGTTTGTAACTTCTTGAGTGCGTCATCTTCTTGGAAATGAGTGTTGTTATGTGTCATTCTTCTTCGTTCACCTTCAAAATGGCTCTGTAAACTCTTCTCAAACCCTAAAACCTTTGTAATGCAAGGAGTTCTTGTAATACAATTTAGATGGGTTATAAGTACCCATATCCGTCACCGATGTCACCACTACTTTGAAGAGGGCTCAAACCACACATCATTCTCTTAACATGTGATGTCTATTGTAATGCAATTATAACTTGATAGCCATGCTTTGACAATGCTTCAATTTGAGTTTCATACTTGCTCAAATACTTAAGAAGGGTCACTTTTATTTCTTGTAGAATTAATATGGAGACTCATAAACCCATATGGAGACTTCTATAGTGCCCATTAGTTTATATCTCTTTTTTTATATCCCTTTGGTGACGATGATTCCATATGTTATTATTGTTGATACATTGAAATTAATATTATCATATCTCTTTGATTTTGAATAATTACAATTTTATTGTAATTTTAACACTTAATTTCTAACTTGTTCATTGAAATAGTATGAGGCATACAATGTTAATTTACTACTTTTTTTTATTTTTACTTGGTTTAGCTACGACGTTATGGATATTAGTGACCTTAGACTTACCTGAATAATATTTTGGATATATTATGTTATCGTGATGGTTATTGATATCATTTATGTATGGTTTTAGTGTAATTGATTTGGATGGTTTAGTATATGGAATTTGATGGATTGGTATAGTTGCATTCATCTTATAACAAATTATGAAACATACCATGGATGAAATTTTCATGTTTTTTAAGATATGTCTAAAGGACAAATGGATTTGTAACTATTGGGTTGATTGCATATGTATGGAATAATTTCTTAAGATATATGTGATTTATTCATTTAGCATATTTTATTAAACAAATATAATGTTTGTAATTGAGTGTGTAGGAGAAAGGTTCACGCCACATGAGAACATGAGACTCAAGGGTTGCACATCCAAGATTGTACTATAGGTTGTTTGGGCCAAGTTCTCCTTCCCTATTTGTTTAGTTTTACTTGTCTTTATCTTTATATGGAAATGAGAAAGCCATCATTCTCATTTATGTTTTTTCATTTGACATGATCACCTTGGTTTGTTGTCTCCATTTAAATTCAATTTGGTATTTTTTATTCTAATAACATGTTTAAAACGAATTTTATGGGTTTAGTGGCTCCCAACTTGAGTCAGGGATAATTTAGTTAGTGTTATCCATTGTTTAAGAAGGTTAGGGGGCCACCTAATCATGAACAAGGTGGGCCCCACCACCTCTCAAAGTGTTTCACTTTTCCCGAACTCTGAATTTGGGCTAAAAGTGGAATTTATAAAGGGGTGCTTTGCATTTGTTGGGGGTCGCACTTACACCAAAAATGGACCGCTTGGATTCCTATCTATGGGTAGGGGGACTCTTTCTAAGGTTCAAAATGGATTTGTCCCTCCCACTTGACCCCTCTCTAGTCCCCATCGTACATTAATGACTTTGATTTTGGGAACCACTTAGGAATTTGGGAAGGCATTTTATTTTGTTTTATTTTTTATTTTGTTGATATTTTCCTCCATTAAGACTCTTGTCTTATGCATGATAGGGACTTGGTGTGGCATGGATTTGAGAAGGGGATGGGTGACCACATGTCACCATCCTATAGGTTGGAATCTCCTAGTTTTTCTTTACTTAATCCTCCATTTTTGGAGGGGGGTTTGGGACTTCTTGGTCTCATTTTTTCACTTGGGATTTTTGGAGAGCTTGGAGTAGCAAGGGAGCTTGCGAGGATTGAAGTTGGCATTTTTTAAGTTGGTCTTCGTTAGCTTGTGAAGTAAGGCACTCACACCTCTTAGCTTTGCTTAATGTTTCTAATGAACCTTGTTGTTGCATTTGTTTTGTGTTTCATATGTAGGCATGCATGTGAATTATGGTGTTGTGTGTGAATTTATTGTGTTTTCGTCATCGACCCCATTTGGGGAGTGGATTTTGGAGTGTTGGGGAAGAGGTAGGAATCCCTTTTACACCCACATCGCTTGATGGGAAATCCATGATGGGATTTCCAAAATCCTTCCTTCATTTAGTTGATGTGGGAGATGGCTTCCATATCGATTTGGAAACCCATCTCCCTTCCTTAGCAGGAGGAGGTATGGAGGTGATATGGTCTATGGGAGAAATAAAGATTTCGGGAGGCTTGTGATCTTTTGGCAAAGTTGCAAATTTATTTGGTATATGTAAAATGAAAAAAAGATTTAAAATGGGTATTTGCCCCTCTTCCCCCTCTTGATGAAGCATGGAGATCTCTTTATACGTAAAGTGGTCTTTGATTTCTTGGTGTTTGGCTTGTGCTAGTTATGTGTTTTTTCGCTATTTTGAGGAGCTTGGAGCTTCTTGTGCATGGATTTGGCTTCAAACTAGTTTGTTTGAGTGAATGTTGTGTGTGTCTTCCTTCTCTTTTCCCTTGTGCATATTAGAGGCATGCATTCTCTCTCTCTTCCCCATGGGCTTTGAGGGAGGCTAACGTGTCCGCCACTACTTTGGAGATGGGCATGTAATGATGCCATTTGGTTGGGTGGACAAACCAAGACAACTTATCTTGCATTTTGTGAAGTTATCCAATTACTTGAAGATGGAGCGTGACTTCTATTGGACCCTATGCTTGGAGTTAGTCTCACTCAAAATTTGGAGCAGGAAGAATCAACTAAATTTTTGACATGTTGTTCACGTATTTGGGAAGGCTTATCCACTTGCATTTTAAGATGATGAAGTTTCTTGTTATGTTTTCAATGAGAAGGTGAAGATGCTCAATTAATGTGTTACATTCTTGGTTACAAAACGATCTACACTTTTCCTTTTAATCACAAGCTTATTATAATGGAAGATAGAGAATTTTGTCTCTTATTTTAATTTTGTGTTGTAATGGAATGGAGATTTTAAAATGTTACTCCTATTGTAGATTTTGGAACAAAAAGAAGTTATGTGGGTTTCTTATAAAAAAATAGATCTCTGTGTTTGTCCATGTTATTCAAGCTTGTAGATCTTAGTGAAGTAAGGGCCTCCTAATCTTGGTCATTCGTTTGTTTTTTGTTCATATATCACTTTGAAAATCTTGGGAACTGGTTATTAAATATGAAAATGGAAATGGAAATTGATGTACTTTTTAAAAATTAGTGTTGCATGTTGCATATTTTATCTCCTAGTTTTGATTGAATCAATACAAAGGAATAAGGGAACCGAATTATCAGAGTTATTGCATTTCAGTGTTGTAGATAACTTGCATCGATGAAACAAGATATCTAACTCAACCTCCTTCATGTATATTTGCTCCTCAATGGTGCATTTAACTTGTAAACTAAATCTAACTCATTCATGTTTTACATATGGTACCATGTTAATGTTAGCGTATAAGGCCCTAGGTGAACTTAGATGATATTACTTAGGATTTTTTGTTGTTAAACTCATTGGAATTTGGATGGAGATATGTATATGTGCTTATGGAATGCCCCATCTTAGGGAATCTAAATGAACTTATTGAGAAAGTTCTCTTATCCTCCACTTTGTTTTGATTGATAACAAAGTTGCAAGAAAAAGGGATAGTAGACTCTTTTAGTATACTATTTCTAATCACTATTCACTACTTCTTGGATCTTCAAAGAAATCAGTTTTTAGCCCTATGGATTTATCCATTTGTATAGTCACTCATTAAAGGAAGCAAAAAAAAAAAAACTTCATTACACCTTAGTCAGGTATTCATGTAATCCCATGAGAACTGTATAAAATTATCATCCATGTGAGACCATTATAGTTACTATGTATATGATATCTCTATAGGTTTGGCTATAATTGTACCTCGATATGAAATCTAGATCCTGCAGAACAAGTATAATCTTGTTCGTATAGTGTTATAACATTTTGTTTAATAATTTCCGTATAAACCCCTCAAAATCCCATTAAAAAATATCAAAATTAAAAGAGCAAAACCAGGGGGCCGCGGCCTAGGGCGCGAGCCCCAATCCCTCCCCCATTGTTTCCTGACATACTGGGGCTACAATCATTATGCTTAGCTAATTCAAGTATTTGGCCTTTCCACCTGAATACCTCCACACCACATAGGTACGGAATGCACACGCAAACCTATATGACTTTTGATAGCTTTGAATTTCCATTGATTAATGACTCGTTTTTAAAACAAAAATTAGATGTGTATGCCTAAATAATGTGTAGTTTTGTTTGCATATATGGGATATGATATATTGTGTATATACACACATAATTTTCATATTTTTAGTTGCATATAAATGTACATTTGGTTTCTCATACAAACCCTAATCAAGGGTATTTCCAGATAGGAAGATAGACATAGATGGGGAGAAATGAGACTCCATTAGATGAAGGAGCAACAAATAGCTTTGGTTGCCTCCTTAAAACTTGAGAGGAAATAAACAAAGGAGAAAATGAAATTGAGAGAAAAATGAGATGGAGAAAAGAAACATAGAAGATTCACTAGAAGGAAATTAGGGATTTCTTTTGATATACCCTATAGATCAATGGTGTAGAAAGCCATTTGATTTCTGGGAATCACCTGAATCCACCTAGAATAATCACCACTTGCCCCATTTCTAGTGGGGATTTACTTTCCCCTCCTTGACTTGGATAGTGGAAGTGACTTTTATTTTAAATTATCTTTTAAGTGAAAATTAAGTACTACGGGTTAGTGTAAATGGGTTTTAAAAGATTAAACCTATATTCAAATGGGCATTACTAATGTTGGGGACATGGGTCTACATCATTATGTGGCCAAATACGACCATTTTTATGCCTCTTTAAGTGATTCTATTAAACCTTGGAAGTATCTTAATCACCTTAGTGTAATTAACCCCTTGATTTAGCTTAAGCATAACCCCCACGGTGGGAAAAACATGCGATGAACTTGATCAAATAGCTCTTACTAAACCCTAGTCACCTTTATTTCGAGAAAACTAAATTATATTAGAATTTAGACTCATCTAACCCCTTGGAGGGGAACATTTGTACTAAAATTGTTTAACTGAAATTGCCAAAGTAATACTACAACTATTGTCTCACTTTGCACTTAAGCCTACCATTTTGAAATGAACATTAATAAAACATAAGTTTTTTCGTCTTGTGCTTTTAGGTTCTTGGGTTAAATTATTCAAATACCTTGGTGGGGGAAATCCATCCACAAAATAAAAATTATTTTCAATATCAAAACTAATACCATGGTCACATTATCATCCTTTATGAGAATTAGTTGGAATATTGACAATGAGATTGTCATGGGACACTTAGTTGCAAGGATAAGTTCTCATCTGTCATCATTATACGAAACCAATTTTATAGGACTTTGATTCATTTTAAATGTAGGGGATCATAGTACCTTACACAAATGGAGCTGATTTTTCTCTTGTCATTGTTAATTGGTTTGTGAGATAGATTTACATTGGTCTAATCATGTAATACATTTTTAATATTAAAACTGAAAAAATAGTCCCAATTTTTACCATTCATTTAGATGGATATTTTGGGTCATGAAATTATTAGGAATGACAACTTCAGACCTATATGTGGTGTTTCCCTAATGGATGTGCATGATTTATTTCATAGTTTAGGGAGCTTGGAGTGCCTTTTGTGCTTGTTTTTACATGAGGAGTTCTTAAAGTGTTAGGATCCTAAATGAGGTATGATTTACTTGCTTATATATGCTTCCAAAAGTTTTTTATATCATGAAATGATGACCAAGGGGATATATTTTCTTATAAGAATGTGATATAACAAAAATAAATATCCATAAGCATGTTAGTCTAAAAACTATACAGGTAGGGTTCAGGATTATAGATTCTACAACCTGACCAAAAATGATGGTTTTGATCAGGAGGGAAAAATCATGTTTTGACTTTATGGATCAGAGGATGGATGTTTCTAGATGTGTTTTATGTTGTTAAACTTCAAAAATTGATGACATAGAGGTGTGCAAAGATAAACAAGTAACTGAAGAGCTATCAGGGTGTGTTAAGCAAGAGTGAGGAGAGTGTATTTGTACATACAAGTGTGCAATGTCAAGATCAGCAATGTCAAAGGATATATTGCCAAATTTGAGTATTTACATGTCCCCCCTTAAGTATGAAATGAAATTACATGCTTAAAGGAAAATATACCTAAGTGTGTAGACACACTTTGTAATTTTCTATCAATAACTTTGTTTTGCAGTATCATCATTGTGTTGGTGTTGACACACTGCAAAATGAACCCTGTAACATAGAGTGTAGTCAATGCCCAAGATAGGAAACATGAACTTTAACTCAAAATATAATGAAAGTACTGTAGATAAAATGTGAAACAAGAAATTCCAAAAGATATGAAAAACATGGAAGGAATATACCTGTTTGTTTCTCAGAGGGAATGCACTCCTATTATTTTGCTTTGGAGATTATGGATTGTGTTGAACTCTGATGAAGAATTGGGGGTGATCATCCCCAATTTGTACCAAGGAGAGGTCAATGTGCTAGGTGTGTGCCAACCAAACGCATGAATGATGATGAGAAGAACCAAAAAGAAGAGACCGAAGTACCCCTTCCAAGGAAGGAAGACCATGTATCAAATATCATTCAACAACTCATGATATCTTCCCTTTAAGTGCAAAGAGGATATGAAAGTTCTACCTACAAATAACTTAGACACTTTATACCTTCCATAACCCCATATAATATACCACTAAAGATGGTATATATAAGCCCAATTTTGTAAATTATGTACACACGTAGAAAAAAAGAGAAATAAGTGCCCCCCATACTCTTCCCATGTGTTGCACAACTAAGTAGAACTATATTGTATGTTCAAATATGAGTGGAGAAAGAAGACCTATGCCCCAATGTGTCTAAAATTGAAGATGAAACTAAGTACCATGGAGAAAGAGAGAATAAAATACTTCATTCCCCTAAATCTATGCCAAACTGAGTCAATTTGAGTATAAAACCATATGAAAATGTTGTAACAAAATAAAAAACTAGATTATGTTTGAAATATCTAGATAAAATGTCCCCTAGGAAAAACCATATGATAGGGTTAGAACCATCCATATGATCCTTACCAGATATGTACAGTCTTGACCCTTTATGGATTTTTCCAAATTCTGTGTGTCTGAGTCCAATTCTAAGGAATTTTTACCTACCCCTATATGTATTGTTCCTAGAAAATATTTGTGTCTACTGGAAATATAGAATAAAACCCTAGAATGTTTTCCCCCTCTTTTGAGGCATGTCTATAATGAAGAATTTGAGTACACAGCTCAAAAGAAAATTTATACTCTCATAGTTGAGTAAGTGAAAATTTGTATATAACCTCTGAAATGATTGATTTGGTATCCACCAAGAATAAATTGTATCTACAAAATTGGGGATACACATGGTAGAAACCATGGTGCAAAACAAGATAACAATAACAAAAGAAACATGATAACAAGAATAATGTCAATTCAACAAAACAACAATAACAGTAATAGGAAATGATGTGTTAGTAGAAAAAAGTGCATACAATGTAGAAACATGTCCAAACATGCCAAACAATGTCACACAAAAAAAAAATTCCTGCAAACAATGGGACACCCACAGTGTCATAAGACTATCAAGGAACTTAAGCCTAAAAACAAGAGATACAAACAACACATGGCATAATGCTACAAACATGGGACACCCATAGGTGTTGTAAGACAAACAAGGCCCTTAAGCCATAATCAGAGTAGAAAACAAGTATACACACACACCACTAGTAAATCATGTATGGAAATCAAGTGTATCCAAATGTTATGAATGAAACATATGATATAAAAAGAGATAGCAATAATTGTAAGTGCACTCCAAAAAACACATGTGTTAGTCATGATATTCTAAAAGATATAAAAATACATAATATAGATATGTGACCAAGTGTAATGAGGAAATAAAGGAACTATAATGGAAATATAACACCTAGATGTAGTATGCAAAGGTATATTGCCCCAAACATTATCAATCTGGGTATTGGGTTGGCTAGCACCTATCATCATGTACCACTATATGTATGTCATGCATCATGTTAAATATACCACATAATTCATGTGTGCAAAGAATAAATGTTATCTATCAAACTAATGGAGTAAACACCATGTATAAAGTAAAGTGTAAACAATGTATGCTATAAAACATAGACCATAATTTTTGTATTTTGTAAATATTTAAATGTTTTTTGTGTTTTAGGCCCTCCACAAGGGCATAAAAAAAACCTATTCTCAAAAGAGAAGGGTGATCCAATAATTCCCCCATGGAGAGATATAGATTATGCAACTAAATATGGGAAGAAAGATTTCCCCCCAGTGTGTGTGTAAAAGTGAGGTTCATGGAGTAGAACTACTCCCTCAATAGTTAAATTGAACCTATAAATAGAGTGCATCATTGGGAAGTGAGGGGGGGATATCATGAGAGATCTATAAAATATTTTAAATAGGTCATCGATGGCAGGATTAAACCCAACTATTCCAGGATCTACAATATTAGTAAATTTTGAAACATCTATCAATAAACAATCTTATCTTATGGAAGTGATAGAGTGTCATAATATATTCCTCATTGATGTAAGAAGGACCTTTTGTGTGTATGTCATGATTCCAATGTGTCATATTTGGATGATAGTTAAAGAAAATAATCATTGCGAATAGTGACCATGCCAATAGTAAGAGGGAAAGTGATGTTGGTGTTGTACTCATCAATAGTACCATAAATATGTCATAACCAAGATCTACCAAAATCCAATGGGGTAGGTTGGGGATCAAGAGAAACCCAAACTTTAGTGGTGATAACATGTAACCCAAAAGCTATCATGAGTATAATATATCCTTGAAACTTGATAGTGGGAGTGAGGGAAGGTGTAATGTAAAATGATGTGATTCCTAAAGTAGTCAAAGCCTCACAAGTGTGAATGTTCTTGTTTCACTTGTGATTGAGAGGAACATGTGGCCAATATTTCTTATTAATATACATAGTGCTATTAAAAGTATCAAAATGAGGAGTCTCATAGGAGGAGAAGGTGTACCATACAAGATAGTAATAGTGTTGTTATTATTTTAAGGGTGTTGATTTTGTTGATTAAATCCTGAAAAATATTAGTGCCATGACCGGTAACATGGTGGTAATCACAAAAAAGATGACTGGGATGCCTAGAAATCTTGCAACTAGAATGAAGTTCTTGGAGGTAAATGGGATAATACCTTGATAAAGTAACATGTAAAGTAATTCATGTGGGGTATCAAGATTAGTGTGAGATTGTAATATATGTAACATGAGGTGAAACATCCTCAGTATTGACTGTATTGGCCATAAGATCAATGTGTGTATTTCTAGATTCAATATTGATTAGGAGGGATGAACTATTAGCACTAGGGGAAGTTTCCTTAAGTCAATAATGTCCAATTCTAGTGGATACAAAGAGAGAATGAAACATATATTCATCTGCATCGATAGGATTAAAATTGAGTTTGTGTAAATTATCATATGTGAGTGCAATTATATAATCATCACTATCAGGAGCATATCCATGTGTATCAGGATGGGGCATAGCACCATCTAATAGATTTGAAGTACTAATTGATGGATTATAAGAGGAATGACATCTTACAACTCACTAAGTGGCATTATATTCAATGAATGTTTAGTAGGGTCACTGGTCTCACCAACAACGTATGTATCTAGGTTGTCCATAAAAATAGGTTGTGGTGGGGGAGTGACTAAAGGTGCTTGTGGATTAGACATATCTACTTTGCAATATTTATAAGGATCAAGATCAATACATATAATATACTTAGTGCAATTAGGTAAAAATTTGATGCAATAATGGAAAGTAAAGGAGACAACTTACATATCATGGAACCAAGGATGACCCAAGAGTAAATTGTATTACAAATTCTTTTATTGTCAATAATGTGTACTGAATTATACACTGGGTACTATCTTAGGACCAAGCCATGTAGGTCAAAATTAATAGTGTTAACATGGTAGAACATGTGATGTCATCTTTATCCTACATACACTGGTAGTGGGAGAATGATTGATTGCAAGAGGAGAGATGTACCATTATATGGGAAGAAATGATTTAGGACACGTCCTTAAGACTAGATCTCCATATTGTGCCAAAACTCCTTTGAGAATTTTATCATTACACCTCTATTTTCCTTTTGTACTTATTAAGCTAAATATGTAAATATGTATAAATTCCTAGATCTAATGTACGATTGTAGCAATAAATAAATAGAAAAATTAAGTATATGAAATTACACCCAAGAAACTAAGCAATAAATTATAAAACCCTAATTGCAAGGAGGAGAAAAAGGTACTTAGCTTGATTCATGAATTAAATTTTAGATTGTACTGAGTGGCTGAAGCAGGTGAATAGAAGTGCATCAGAGTCATCAGAGACCTAGAAAAATGCATATCTGGAGTGGAATATGATAGATCACTAGGGTATGCACCTAGAGAGGGACATAGGGAACCTGCATGGGCACCTTAGACCTATTTTTGGATGCTTGGGTCTGTGGAAAAGCTCAAAAAACCTCCTTTAAGTGTATCATAAGAGTGTTTGTTATCTTTACTCACTTGTTTGGTCACTCGGAGGTCACACCAAGACAAATCCTAAAAAAGAAAGATGTAGAATGAGGGGTCAAATTGTCCTTAACTGTCACAATGGTGAACTTATGACTGAGCATTGCACTACATCTCAGATTCCAATGTAGTTCTATGTGTGTGTGTGTAGAATCGTGCCCTAGGTGGCTCTTGTGCGTGTCACACTTGATAGCAAGAAAATAAGCTAGATGTAAAGAAATGTAATAGATGTGTGCATGGAATAGAATGAACTTCCCTCCTATGAAGTGTATGCAAATAACCAGCCCTTGTGTCCCTTGAATGGTGTTAGATGGATGCAATGGAGCTCTTAGATGCTTGATGGATGTAACCTTAGGTGGTGATAGCTAATGCTTAGTGTTTGGTCCTTTATTATGATCACATAACTTTATATTTATATGATTCCCTTGCTTGAATTTTGTAATTAACCCCGAAAAAGGACGACTACCTAAAAGTAAGATGCACAAACGGCTAGAAAGGACCCAAAAAGTGTGAATAAAGCACAAAAGAGTCAGGGGCACCCAGAGGGGATGAGGGCATCTGGCATTGGCGTCTTGGTTGGGCGCTTGGTGTCCAAGGTGATAAATGTCAAATTATAAAAAGGTAGACTGAGCAAGTAAAGGTGTAAGACCAAGAGTGGCAACATAAAAGCAAATAAAGGTGGCCAAAGACATGGGTTAATTAGTACTTTTCTTACTTAGGAATCATATGAATAGTAGTATGCAATCAAGACTAGATAATTACCCAAAGTGCGTGATTTTGTGTCTACATTTTCCCCCACTTTATGTTGGTGAGTGAAATATTGATAACATAAAGTAGATAGAGATGTGTACCTGATAACCATGTAGATCGATGGCGAAAGTGTTCTAAGGGACAAGACAAAGCTGTGGAGTGATAAAAATGTGAAGCGTGGATGCTAAGGAGGAGAAAGTGGAAAAGTGATGATGATATGAACCTAGGGTGGAAATGCATGTGTAGATTGTCATGTTGTACCTGTACATGTTTTGTTGATGTCAATTGTTGTTGTTGATGTTTTGATGTTGGATGATGTTGACTACCACTTCCCATACAATGGACCTACAAAAGAGAAGAAAACAAGTAGTCAAATACGCATGTATATGTATGTAAAAATGGTATGTAAAAAGTATGTAAAAATGTTAAAATGTTAAAAAAGGAACATGTGCACCTGATCCGTGATGAGAAAAAGAGTGTAGAAAGGATCCAAAATGATGTATGTTTTTTCGGTCAACTCAAGTTGTGTCAAATACGAGTTTTTTGGGAATCTCACGCCATGAATTGAAGAAGTGTAGGGAGATTCAATCTTGTTGTCATCCTCCAACCTTTAACCATTCTTGAATGTTGTAGCACTTGTAATGGTGGTAAAAATTTGGGTGATCACACCAATGGCTAAAAGTTAGTAGAAATAAAATTTGGTGTTATCCTCCAACCTTTAACTGCTTCCTTATAAAAGTGTATTCACCACTAATACAGATGGTTGTGTACTTTAAATGTAAGAAAGTGCTAAGGACTATTTACCCTTGTAAAAGTTATTGTGTGACAGTTCTGTAAATTGTGTAACTTCCCCCTAATCACATGTATCTAAGAAGGGTCATCTGCCCAGGTGCTATATGTCAAAGTGCATTATGATGTGCTAAGGACCCAAGTCAGATTCTGAATCTGAAACTTGATGACTTGTTTGTACTAGTACTGAACTGTTGTGTGTATAACTTAAATATTGTGTTGGGTTGATAATTCACCCAAATGATGACCCCCTTGTTTGGGGTGCATGCAACATCATTGAAGGAGTATGTAGGCCCAAAGAGAGGACCAACCATTGTGCTGAAACTGTGCCCTGTAGGGGGAGGGAATGTGCTTGGTAGAAACCAAGGCACACACAAACAAAGTGGCTAGGATACAAGTGTTAGTACAAGAAAACACACAGCACATGTAGAAGAAAAAAAATGTTTTGTAACAATGTGTAAGCTAAGATTCCAAGAATATAATGTAAAAAAGAAGACAATGTAGACAGTGAAAGGTGGGTCACAAACATGGGACACCACTCATGATGTCGCAAGACAATTAAGCTGAAGTGGCCATAAGCATAAAAGTGTGCCTACAAGACAAAGGGAAAATCTCGTAAACAAGAGCATACAAAGAGAAAGTAATAACAAATAATGTAAAACAAATTAGACCATGGAAACAAATAGATTCCTTGCATAAATAAATGTTGCACATAAAGCCCTTGTTATCATGTTAGAAAGATAAAAAGGTATGTCAAAGTGTGTATAATACATGATAAAGTATTGTGAAGATGAAAAGTACAAAATGAAATAATAACACTTTTAGTGTATGAAAGTGGATGCCCCCAAGTGAGCCATTGTGGGACTGGTAATAGGTACTGCACCAAGCATCCATGTATGTGTATAGAGTCTGTAGAATCATGTGATCACAACTAGAAAAGAAAGTGAACATGTGTGTGTATGATAAAGATAATGACATACAAGATATATTGTTGTCTAGCATGTGTAATAAGTGAGGTGTAACAAGTAAATGTAAGCAAGAGTAAATGTAGACCAAGATATGTAGTATGTTGTGGATGAGATGGAATGGAATGCATAGTGAATGATAGGAGCAATGTGCCCCCTGATTGGATGTGTATGTATGCAATGAGGTTCATTTATTTATGCCCCCTCAGTCAAGAATGAACCGTAAATGATAGTGTATCATCGGGAAATGGTTTGAGTGATGTGTTGTTATGTGATTCAATCTCAAAGTAGAGGTATGATGATATGAGTGTGTATGTGAGCCAATTGTAGAATTGAGTATGGATGTTGCTAACTAGATTATTGATATATCTTTATTAACTAAGATGTCCTATGAGAAAGATATGGATTTAAAAAATTGTATCACACCATTGAATGTGTGGTTTGTAGGATCAATGATGGTGGTTCCATAAAGCTTAGTAAGAGTCACATTATGGTTCCGTAGAACAAGAAATCATCCATGATCATGAAGTTGTATATCATGTAACCAAGTGAATTGAAAATGGGTGATGATTTATCCTAAAGTGTATATCAAAAAATGTGAATAATGTTGCTAGAAAGAGTGATGATTTAATCATAAGGCATATATCACTAAAATGTATGAATAGGATGCTAGGAAGATCAATTGTATAGTTTGGAAAATAATGTCACATGTGACAAGATAGAAATATGATTGATTGATTTTGTGAGTGAAAGATGTTGTGATGAGGAATGAGGTTCAATGTCAGAATTTCTGGGTGCCTCAATAATTGAATATTATGATACCTTGGGAACTAGAGTGCATCATGGGTAATGAGTGCACATGTGATTTGATGTGAAGTGTGATATTGAGATGAATATCAGTGATTATGAATTGCTGAGAAGATGAAATGTATAGAATTTTATTTGAAATGTGTGTGTGTCTAAGCTGTTTTCATGTGAAATATGTGTGTTGAATGTGTAATGTGACATGTATAATGTGCATCGTATGTTATCAATCATGTAAATGTGGGAAGCACAAAGCAAGTATGATGCGTAATATATGTAATAAGGTGACATTGAAGATGTGTATATTGTGTAACATTAAGTGTGTATGATGTATAGAAGAAGATATGAATAGAAGATGTAGAAAGCGCACAATATTTATGATGTGTAGGAAGAAGAAGATGTTGTATAAGTGTGAGATTTGTAATGGGTAGAAATTGAAAAGTGTGCAAAATGTATCTAGTAGGTAAGAAGAAGAGGATTAAAAATGTGTAGGAAATGTCAATGTGTAGAAGAATGTGTGTAGATGTGAAGTGTGGAGTGTGTAATATGTTATATGTAATGTGCAATGTGTAGATGTGCTTAGTGTAAGTCATGTATAATATTTAAGTCAACATCAAGTGTGAACCAAAGCAAAGAGTGTGTCATAGGGAATGATGTATATGATCACAAATAACTTGAATTCAAAGTACATGTGATGTATTAAAATGTGATGATTTAACTATAAGATGTTCTTATCATGTTATAGTGATACATGGGAGGATGTGATAAATCATGATGCCAAGTGTGGATGTAGATAGTGAGGATTACATAATATCATAGTGCTAGAAGTATCATTTGTCATGGGCAAAATGTTAAATATATGGAGTGGGTGCCCCCATCAAAAAACCATGCAAGCAATAGTATCAAGGTGTGTCAGTTGAAGATCCATTAAGGCGTAGAGTGTAACATATAACATTTAAACCATCTCACTCATTGATTCAAGTATTGCAATATGGAAATATACCAATGAGTGAGATGTACAAGATGTGTCAATCAGCCAAGGAATAGTCATTTCAAATGTGATGTGTAATGTAAATGGCAAGGGAATGATCAATCACTATGAAGGTCTAATGCGCCACCCTATGTAGGTCGATAATGATTTCCCTAATATAAGTAGAGAAGAGTGAGGATGCACCATAAAGTAGGATTTACAGATTTTTAAAATACATGTTATAGCAGGGAAGTGTTAGGAAATAAGAGATAAAATATGCGGAATAATCCCTTACAGAATCGCAACAGTAGAAACTAATATGCAGAAAATATTACAGATCTCAAATAAAAGTGCAGAATAAAATAACACAACACAGAGAGACAAGATTTAACGTGGTTCACCCAATTTGGGCTACGTCCACCAAGAATCACTTGCTCAGATTTTATTACAAGCCACCACTCTCTCAATACAATACCCAGATCTGTTTGGAGCTATGCTCAACAAACTCTATAGAATTCACACCCGAATTCAAAGCACATCTGCAATACATTTTCTTGTCTATGTATCATATGCATAAGACCATATAAATAGACAATTGCTTAAGCAGTTTGACAAAACCGTGGGTATCAAAACCATGGGCAAAAAAATCCCATAAACCTATGGGTATCAAAACAATCCTGCCCAAAAACCATGGGCCCAAAAACAGCCCATAACCCAGTTACCCATTACCCATGGGTTAATAAACCAAAATGAAAATTTGCTTCAGGGGCTTCACCCCCGAACCCCTTCACCCCCCTTAACCCCCTGACCCGACAACTGATGGAAAGTGTACAAATACTCTTAGTGTAACACATAGAAGGTGTACCACACTCTAACATGAAAATAGGCTCCACAAACATAACAATCTCCCACTTGGAGACTAGATTTCCACTGAGCAAGCTTCTCAACCCTTCACTAGTCATCTGTGAAGGCCAACCAAAGCTGAACATAGCTTTAGTTTATCCCTTGTGACCACCTTGGTCATCATGTCTGCAGGATTCTGACTGGTATGAATCTTCTCCAACTTCAACTTATCTTCCTCCAAAGTTGTCCTGATGAAGTGATATCTTAACTGTATATGCTTCATCCTAGAGTGGAAAGCAGAGTTCTTAGCTAGGTGTATAGCACTCTGACTATCACTATGCAGCTTTCCATTCCTCCTGCTTATGCCCCAACTCCTCAAGCAATTGTTGTAACCAAATCATCTCTTTGCTTGCCTCTGTGGCAGCAACATACTCAGCCTCCATGGTTGACAAAGCCACCAACTTCTGTAGTCATGAAATCCAGCTTACTGTTGTCCCACCTACAGTGTAAATATAACCTGTCGTGCTCCTCCTGCTGTCTACATCTCCAGCCATGTCTGAATCTACATAACCACATAAAGTGGTGTCTGATCCACTGTAGCACAAAACTGTCCCCATGGTCCCTCTCAAATACCGAAGGATCCACTTTACTGCTTGCCAAATCTCTTTACCTAGATCACTCATAAATCTACTCACCGCTCCCACTACATGGGCAATATTAGGCCTAGTGCACACCATAACATACATCAAACTACCAACTACTGATGAGTAAGGTACCTTGGACATCTGGTTTCTTTCCTGCTCTGTCTTGGGACACTGCTCCTTTGATAACTTAAAATGGCCTGCCAAAGGAGTCCCAACCGGTTTAGCATCCTGCATGTTAAACCTATCCAATACCTTCTTAATGTACTCTTCCTGAGATAAAGTCAGCTTCCATTCCTTCCTATCCCGAGTTATCCTCATACCAAGGATTTGTTTGGCTGCCCCCAAATCCTTCATATCAAAGGATTCACTTAGTTGTTTCTTGAGTACTTTTATTTCCTACATGTTTTTACCTGCAACCAACATGTCATCAACATACAAACACAGGATAATATAACTTCCATCCTCAAATTTCTTTGTATACACAATGGTCAGAATGACATCTAATATAACCTTGCTCCATCATGAAGCTATCAAACTTCTTATACCATTGACGTGGAGCTTGTTTCAAGCCATACAAGCTCTTCTTCAGTTTGCACACCATCTCCTCTTTACCTTTGACCTCATAGCCCTCTGGTTGCTGCATATATAGTTCCTCCTCCAAATCACCATGGAGAAATGTAGTCTTTACATCTAACTGTTCTAAGTGCAAGTCTTCTGCTGCAACTATTCCAAGAACAGTTCTAATAGAAGTCATTTTTACTACAGGAGAAAAAATCTCATCAAAATCTATACCTTGTTTCTGTGCAAACCCCTTGACCACCAACCGGGCCTTATATCTTTTCTTTCCTCCTTCTTCCTCTTTAACTATGTACACCCACTTGTTCTGCAATGCTCTTTTTCCTTCCGGTAGCTTCACCAAATCCCAAGTCTAGTTCTCCATGAGAGCCTTATGCTCCTCATCCATGGCTTGCTCCCACTTCTTCCTAGCATCTACCTGCATTGCTTCATCAAAGCTCTCTGGCTCTCCACTATTAGTGAGTAATAAATAATAAAGAGAAGGAGAAAAATGTTCAGGTTCTCTTCTTACCCTAGAAGACCTCCTCAATATAGGAGTTTGGGGTTCCTGTTGAGTAGGTTCCTGAACTGATTCATGTGTCACTTTCCCATCCGGAAGATCCTCTACCACTGCATATTCTTTCTTGGATTCTTCCCTGTTTTCCTGCAACTGTTGCTTATACATGACTTTCTCATTAAAGACCACATCCCTAGATCAAATGATTTTATTGTCCTTAATACTCCAACATTTATATCCAAAGTCATCACCACCATAACCAATGAAAGTACATTTTTCTGATTTAGCCTCTAGCTTGGTCCTATCATCCTTGTCTATATGAACAAACACCTCACATCCAAAGACTCTAAGAAATGAATAATCAACTTTCTTACCATACCAAGCCTCCTCAGGTATGCCTCCATCCAAGGCACTTGAGGGTCCTCTGTTTATCAAGTACACAGTTGTGCTCACCGCTTCTACCCAAAAAGAAAGAGGTAGTCCTGCATGTAACCTCATGCTCCTAGCACATTCCATTATTGTTCTGTTCATCCTTTCTGACACCCCATTCTGCTGCGGAGTTCCTGGAACCATCTTTTTCCTGTGGATTCCATTCTTAGAACAATAATCATCAAATTCATTGCTACAATACTCCCCTCCATTATCTGACCTGAGACATTTTAGCTTAAGACCTGTTTCATTCTCTACCAAGGCTTTCCATTTAACAAAAGTGTCAAATACATCAGATTTGTTTCTAATACAATAAACCCAAACTTTCCTTGTTGCATCATCAATAAAAGTAACATAATAACTTGAAGCCCCAAGAGATGATACCTGAGCTGGCCCCACACATCAGAGTGCACCAGATCTAACTTACTCTTTTTCTTTGTAGTGTCAACCTTGAGAAACCTTACTCGCTTCTGTTTCCCATATATGCAGTCCTCACAGAAATCCAAACTTGTTTCTGTATATCCAGGAAAATTCTTCTTTATGATGTCCATGCCCTTATGGCTCATATGACCGAGCCTATAGTGCCACAATGTTGTATCTACTTCTGAAGCCACAAGATTACAATCATTAGTACTATCAGTGGTTAAATACAAGGTTCCAACCTTCTTACCTCTTGCCACCACAAGAGCACCCTTGGTAACCTTCCAAGAGTCCAGCTGTAAATATCACAGTACAACCATCACTTCCCAATTGCCCCACCGATATCAAATTTCTCCTTAATGTAGGCACATGTCTGACATCCTTCAATAGCCATGTATTCCCATTCTGCATCTTAACCTGAACATAACCTTTTCCAACTATACTGCAAGGCTCATCATCACCAAGAAAAACATGCCCAAAATCCCCTTGAACATAATCAACAAAATAATGCCTATGTGGAGTAGCATGGAAAGAAGCCCCTGAATCTAAAACCCAAGATTCAGTAATATTATGCAAAGAAAGAATTAAAGCATCCTGACATACATTACCTGATGCCACATTTTCCTCCTTGTTTTCTTCCTGTTGTTTCTTCTTGTCCCAAAGCTCCCAACAGTCCTTCTTTGCATGCCCAGACTTTCCACAGTTCCAACATACAATCTTGCTCTTGGATTTTGACCTTGCCCGATCTTTCGATTTTCCATGGTTTCCTCTATTCTTCTGTCTCCCTCTAGTTTCCACTGTCAAAGCATTCCCTGAAGTAGAAGATTCCCCAGAGATTTTTCTTCACATTTCCTCACTTAGAATCACCCCTACAACATCCTCAAACTTTAACTTTGAGTTAGGTGGAACCGAGTTTGCTTACCGCCATTACCAGGCTATTCCAACTCTCAGGTAAAGAGCACAGAATTAATAAAGCCCTAACTTCTTCATCAAATTCTATTGTAACCAAAGCTAGCATATTCACAACCGTATTAAAATCATTTAAATGATCTGCTACTGAACTATTCTCAGACATCTTCATATTAAACAACTTTTTCATTAAAAATATCTTATTAGAGGCAGAGGGTTTTTCATACAACTTCCCTAATGCATCCATCAGTTCTTTTGTAGTCTTTTCCTTTGAAACATTAAATAATACCGAAGATGCAAGACACAGCCGGATTGTCCCAAGTGCCTTCCTATCCAACAAATCCCATTCTGCATCTGTCATACTCGAGGGTTTGTTCACCTTCTTAGACAACGGAGTATAAAGATCCTTCTGATAAAGGTAATCTTCCATCTGCATCTTCCAAAGACTAAAATTCTACCCGTTGAATTTATCAACCCTAGATCTTCCATCATCTGCCATAGCTCCCACTCAAGATAAAAATTTCCCTGTGATTCAACACTTCAGCAAACCAAAACCAGGCTCTGATACCAATTGTTAGGAAATAAGAGATAAAATATGTGGAATAATCCCTTACAGAATCGCAACAGTAGAAACTAATATGCAGAAAATATTACAGATCTCAAATAAAAGTGCAGAATAAATAACACAACATAGAGAGACAATATTTAACATGGTTCACCCAATTTGGGCTACGTCCACCAAGAATCACTTGCTCAGATTTTATTACAAGCCTTCACTCTCTCAATACAATACCCAGATCCGTTTGGAGCTATGCTCAACAAACTCTACAGAATTCACACCGGAATTCAAAACACATCTGCAATATATTTGCTTGTCTATCTATCATATGCAGAAGACCATATAAATAGACAATTGCTTAAGCAGTTTGATACAAAACCGTGGGTATCAAAACCATGGGCAAAAACCACTGTGGGTCCAAAACCATGGGTCAAAAAACCGTGGGTATCAAAACATATGGGTACCAAAAACCATGGGCCCAAAAACAGCCCATAACGGTTACCCATTACCCATGGGTTAATAAACCACCCATGAAAATTTGCTTCGGGGGCTTCACCCCCGAACCCCCCTGACCCACTCACCGAAAGCGGGACCGCCGTAAAAATACCCGAGTGTAACACATATAAGGTGTACCACACTCTAACATGAAAATAGGCTCCACAAACATAACATTTAAGCAACACTGATAAGTGATGATATTTATAATATGAACATGAGGAGTGAGTTTGAGAAAATTTTGAAAGCAACCTACGAGTTCAAACCATCCTATGAATATATAGTGACATCGCAGGATCAATTGGAATGTGTCCTCACTAAAATAATCGAATCATTCCATGAAAAGCATACATGTGAAATTCCAGTACATGTCCATTGTGCATGAAACAGTGTTCTAAATGATTTAATGAAAATTCCAATGAAGAAACATCTCAATACAAAGAATCATAGAGTAGAAGCATGGTAGGCGTAAATGCAGTGGGACCGAATCTAACATGCAACCATAACACCTTCAAGTGGTGGTAAATGATTGGGATGCATCCACAGGGTTGGGTTCATTAGTAGTATTACTATCATGGAGTAGGAATTATAGTATTGGGATCAGATCTTAATCATGAATTCACGATCACTAGAATTGTATATTTTGATGCCCTAATGTATGAATTTGACATAATGATGTACTGTAGAAAGAATTATTGCATAGTATTAAACCATAGAATCTGACACCGAGAAACAGTATATTAACCATAGGAAAGCTCATTGATAAAGCTTTAAACTATTTAAGGGATTTATGGGCCCTATGTGATAGGTATAGTAAATTGAAGCAAAATGGATTTATATGAAAATTCTAATTTAATGTTATTATAGTAGTAAATAAATATGTAGCAATAAGTACAACAAATAATCTAAGTAAACTAAGTTATAAACTATAAAACCATAAGTGCAAAGAAGGAGATAGGACTAATATACATTAGCTGTCATTCGTAATTAATTTAAATGTACTAAATGCCTAATGACCGAAAATGTGAAAAAAATGAAGTAGGAGCTATCACAATTAGAAGCTCAAAAAAATGTAGATTTGAACGTAGAAATGTTAGACATGGGTGCCTAGAGAGGGACAAGGGTGCCCATGGGCACCTTAAACTAGTTTATTGGTGCCTAGATCTATGAAAAGACTCAGAAAACCTCATCCAGGTAGTTGTAAGGTGTTCTTTTAGTTCATTTGACCACTCTAGAGGTCACACCCATGATCACCAAGGTCACTGGAAACCTCCAATAAAATAATGACCATGTAAAACCCTCGAATAAACATCAAATCCTATAAAAGAAAGATCTAAATGATGGTTCTAAATGCCCTTAGTCTATCACAATGGTGAAATTATGATTAAACATTGCACTACATTTCCAACTCAATGTAGTTCTATGTATGTGTGTGCAGAATCATGCCCTAGGTAGCTCTTGTGCATGTCATTGCACTTGATAACAAGAAATGTAGCTAAATGTAAAGAAATGTAATATATGTGTACATGGAATGGAATGAACTTCCCTCCTATGAATTTTATGTAGAATAACCCACCTTGTGTCCCTTGTGATATCATTAAATGGATACAAATGGAGCACTTAGATGTTTAATGGATGAAACCTTAGGCGGTGATAGATAATGCTTACTTCTTGGTCCTTTATTATAATCACATAACTTTATATTTATATGATTCCCTTGCTTGAATTTCATAACTAACCCTGAAAAGGAATTTGACTAAAAAAGATAATATACTCAAATGGATAGAAAGGATCCAAAAAGATGTGAGTAAAGTACAAAGAGGTTAGGGTGCCCAGAGGGGACAAGGGTGCCTGGCACTGGCATCCTAGCTAGGTGTTGTTGTGTCTAGGATGATAAAAGCTCCAGTATAAAAAGGAGACTGAGCAAGTAATGTAAGACCAAGAGAGGAAACAAAAATCAAAGAAAGTGGCCAGATACATGGGTTAATAAGTACTTTTATTACTTAAAAATCATATGAATAGTAGTATGCAACTAGGACTAGATAATTACCCAAAGTGCATGATTTTGTGTCTACATTTGTCCCCACTCTATGTTAGTGAGCAAAAATATCAATAACATAAAGTAGATAGAGGTGCATACCTAATAACCATGTAGATTGATGACAAAAGCATTGTGAGGACTAAGACAAAGCATGGAATGATAAAAATGTGAGGCGTGGAGATGCTAAAATGAAAAAGAGAGTAAAAAAGTGATAGAAATGAACCTAGGGCAGAAATGCATGTGTAGATTCATGTTCATGTACCTGTTCCTGTTTTTTGTCAATGTTTTTGTTGTGGATGTTGATGATCTTGAGGATGTGACATTGACTATTGCTTCCCATAAAATGGACCTACAAAAGAGAATAACGAACAAGTAATCAAATATGTGTATATGATTGAAATGTGTAAAAAGTATGTAAAGAAGTATGTAAAAAAATGCTGAAAATGTGAAAAAGGAACATGTGCACTTGAACCGTGATGAGAAAAGGGTGTAGAAAGGATCCTGAAAATGTCAATGAAGTGCAATTTTTTTGGGTGATCTCACACCAATTGTGCCACTTGAAGTTTTTAAGTGTAGGGATGAATTTTAGTGTCATTTTCCAACCTTTGAATGCTTCTCAAAGTGTAAGAGTGTCTGAAGATGGTGGTCTTTTATGATCCTTTCAACTGCCACTCCGAAGTATAGTAGATATTGGAAATACTTGTATGTCATGGTGACCTGCTAAGGATTTGATCTGAAATGAAACACCACTAATGTGGTGTTATTGACCCTAATGAAAATTCTGTATAAAGGATCTCCCTTATCAAAAGCCTCTAGGAAGGTCAAGGGTGAATTAAGTGTAATTCCCCCTGAGTTACAGGCATCTAAGAAGTGTCTCAGTTGTGCTAAGGACCCAAGTCTTGACTGAGCCCTGTCTGAAACTGAAAACTGTGTTGTATCGGTATTGTGATGTATTGTGTATGACTATTGTATGGGGTGACTAATTCACCTAAATGATGCCCCCCTCATTTGGGGTGCATGCAATGTCACTGAAGGAGTATACAACCAAAAAGGGGACCGGCCATTTTGCTTAAATTGTGCCCTACAAGGGGAAGGGAATGTGCTTGGTAGAAACCAAAGCACACGCAAACAAAGTGGCTAGGAAACAATTGTTAGTACAAGCAAAGAGAAACATGCATGTATAAGATGAAAATTAAGTTAAGTAGACAATGTGTAAGCTAAGACGTAAGTAAAACATGAGAAGATAATGTAGACCGTGAAAAGTGGGTTACAAACATGGGACACCACTTATGATGTCACAAGATAATCAAGGCCAAGTGGCTATAAGAAAAGCAGTGTGTGCACACAAGACAAAGGGAAAATCCCACAAACATGGAAAACAATGACAAAGCAATGTACAAACTTAGTAATAGATAACATGGAAGCAAATAGGCTATAAAACAAATGTTGCACATGAAGCACCTATTAGCAAGTTAGAAAGATAAAACGTATGTCAAAATGTGTATAATCCGATAAAGTAGTGTGTTATGAAACAATAAACAATGCACTTGTAATGTGCAAAAGTGGATGCCCTCAGGATCCGATGTAGGCCTAGTAATAGGTACTGTGCTAAGCATTTGTGTTGTGTGTATAGATATGTAGAATATGTGATCACAAATAGAAAAACAAGTGAGCACGCATGTGTGTATGATAAAGACAATGACATACAAGATATCTATCTAACATGTGTAATAAGATGAACATGTAACAAGTAAATGTAAGCAATTATAAATTCACCCAAGATATGGAATATGTTGTGGATGACATAGAATGGAATGCATAGTGGATGATAAGAGCAACGTGCCCCCAAAGTGGATGTATATGTATGCAATGATGTTCATATATTAATCCCCCATTGGTAGTCAAGAATGAACTATAAGCAAGATTTTGTCATCGATAAATGGTTTGAAATGAGTGTATGAGGATGTAAATTTGTTGATTGTAGGTTATTGTGTGATGTGTAGGATTTGAATGTGACAAAGGAAAATTGATCCTTAACGTTGTAGAAATGAGGTGGTAGAAATCGTTATCAATAGAATGTGAGGAAGATACTATGTGTTTAGCGTGATGATTAGAACCTAACATAAAGCGTATAACACAAAATATATGGATTAGATGCTTAGAAAGCTTGATGATTTTTCAAAAAATGTATATCACGAAATGTATGAGTAGGATGCTAAAAAGGTGCGATGATTGAGCATAAAGCATATATCACAAAATGTGTGAATAAGGTGATGGCTAAAAATGTTGCATAGTGTGATAGAAGGATTTATTGATTGATTTAGTGAATAAAATGATGGAAGCATGATGAGGAAGTGAGGTTCAATGCAGAATTAGACCCTCAGCCAATTGATTATGAACCATAGGACTAAAGTGCATCCTTTAACCTATCGGATAGTGTGCGATGTATAAGTTGGATATAGATGATGTGTAAATGTAGAAGAGAATAATATTACGTACTAATATGATGTGCAAAATGATGTAAAGTGTAAAATGTGGTTTGAAATTATGATTCGTTAGAAATATATGTGTTGAAGTTTTTGAGTGTGATGATGTATAATGTGCAGCGCATTGTGTAGATTGTATGATGCATTGTATATGCACCCAGATGATGATGGTGACAGATGTGTAGAATATAGCACAAATGATCCGAAAATAATCAGATTATTACTACCTGATCTCGGACCCTTATAGGCTTTAATTATTTGCCGATAATTTACTCCTTTTAAGTAATCAATTTAAAATAATGCAAGACAATAATGACAATTGCACACAGATTGATTACGGAGTTCGGCAATTGCCTACGTCTCCGGGTTCGTGGTCGAACCGTTCCACTAGTCAAAACTTGTAAGTTACAATAGTACTTTCACAAGAAAACCTAATGGAATTTTACTTGCCTATCAGAATACACCAGACCTTCGGACGACAAGGGTGAAAAATAGCACCCGACTTCCACCTTCCTGGTGTACAATCTCCTTCGGCTGTGATCGGCCTTCCCGACGCAAACAATGCGAAGCTAGCACTCCAGTCGACAATCCAGGATTTGCAAGTAATTGGTGTGGCTCAATGGGCCTATTGGGTAGTTTACAATTTACTCCCAATCACAAATATTTCATCTAATATTGCCTAAAATAATAGGCCAATAGACAATACTTGTTGACACATCCCACAAATAAGCTTAACAAATAATAAGCTTGTTGGACTTGTGTGTGTCCACCACCGCAAGCTCTAGCAATGATAAGCTTCTCCGTTGTGTGTGTGTGTGTGTCCATTACAATGAAATAGTTTCCCTATTTATACAAAATTAGGGCCCAAAAATAATGCATTAATATCATCCTTAGGCTAATAATACCATAGCCCGTAGCATTTTAGAAATTGGGATAAATATCCCATTTGGAGCGGATTGTATGTTTAATGGGATTAATTCCCATTTGAGCGGCATTTGTTGATAAGAGGGAAAAAATCCCAAAAGAGGCACGGCATGTTATAAAAATCCCATAAGGGGTGCATTTGCTATGTTTATGGGGATCCCACATTTGGGCGGTGGGAGAAAATGTCTAAGGCTTTAAAGCCTTTCCACTCCATTCTTCAAGTGGTAGACTTAACATGGGCCTTAAAAAGCCCCCATCTCAACCGCTTCATCCTCCTTCTCCACATGGAAGATTCCACGCATGGCTTTTGCCCCCAAACAACCGCTTCACCACCTTCTCACGTGTGTTTGGAAGTTTGGCAATAGCATGATTTGGTTTAATACTAATGTTTTAAACATTAATATATATATGGTTTGGCATTTGGATTTGGAAGTGGACTTACCAAGATAATAATAATTTCGACCCATACAATGAGGCATAGAAATAAATTATCTCGGTAATTAGCATATTTTCCACTTGTCGTCTCCCGATAGGCAAATCGAGCAAATTCGACGAGTGGTGGCAAGCCACGTGTCACAGTGCGATTCAGTCCAATATTGACCAGTTGACCAGAGTTGACTTTCCTGCTGTCTGAACTTTGACCGAACATATCTAGAGCTCCCGATGTCCGTTTGCCGCGTTCTCACAGTCGTTGGAAAGCTCTCGAGATGATCTTCTACACTGAAACCATTTAGGGATGTTTAGGGAACTTTTGAAAATGATCCCCTGATCATGTAATGTCGTATGATGTATAGAACAAGTATGAATATAATTATGTATTTTGCACTTTGTATCTTGATGTGTCTGACAAGTGAGATTTACAATTGGTATCAAAAGTGTGTAAGATGTATAATGGATGTAAGAATAATATATTGAAGATGTGCATGATGTACAATGTGTTACAAATGTGAAGTATGTAATGTGTAATATGCAATGTGTAGTGTGGTATGTGAGATGAAGTGTTGTGCATCATGTGTTTTGTGTTGTGTGTAAGAGATTGATGTATATAGGATGCCCTCAACATTCAAGTTTGAACAAAATCATGAGAGTGCGTCATTGGGTAGTGACAATACGAGCAGATGTGAGGATGCATATGTGAAAATCTAGGTGTGAAATGATGTGGATATAAGAGATGTGTCGGTGTTAAGGGGAGAAATAAGTGAAATTCCCCCCAAGTGTGATTTGAGGAATTCTATGATAAAATTGAACAATGATGGTCACTACCCATTTTTTTGGTGATGAAGGTGTGTGAAGAAATCTGATTGTTGATGGTATTGTTGAGATAGACGTTGCACATTCGTGAATGAAGTGGGTATGTATGAAATGTTGAGTATATTGGGCACCTATGTTGTAGTGAAATGTGGAGGTCTTAAGGATGTCATGTACCGTAACGTAGACAATGTGGTTAAGTATTTCTAGATATAGGAATCCTTGTCCTAGTGATGTACCAAGACTAATAGAGTGTTCATCATAATTTTAATTCATGTGAACATGTGAGAATAGGATGTCATAAATTGTGCTTTAGGTTTGATATGGTGAACATATGATCCCTAAGCAATGGTCATTGCAACTTTAAGAGGAGCTTTGACCATGTGAGTGGATGGAGGTACACCATAAATAGAGATGACCTGATAATGTTGTGAATTAACTTCAATGTATAGTGTTCATTGAAATGATAGACTCTATGGAAAATAGCAGTTTAAGTAAGAACCATCACACCCTTCGACTGTTTGTGTTGCAAGGAAGGGCACAAGTTATGGTGATGAACCTTACACTAAATTTATCAACCCTAGGAGTTCGGTATTAGATATAATGTTTGGAAAACTGAGGATATGTAGCAACATGGGGAATAGAAACTTGGGACTGACACTTAGGATCAAATTTAGATTATTGATAGGGATGCTCCTCCTTAGAATCTCTAATGTGTAAGTGATATGGATGCAATACTATGATAATCATGATCAGAGTTAGAAATGGTGGGGGGAGATTCAGATTGAGAAATAGAAATCAAGTTGTACTATTAATACAATTATTTTACAAGTTGAGGCTCGATGTTGTGAAGTGGATAGTAACTTGTTAAGTATCCCCTTGGCTAGTCCAAGATATTAAGCCACATAGTCATTGTAATGTGCTATTCAATATATATGTATTTTATTCGTAAATTGAAATTTTTATGTTATTTTTGATGGATTGTAACAGTTTTTCTTGATTACCATGTTTTACATTTTGGACATTTCCTTAGCTTGCGGTACTAACTTGTGGATTTTGAACTAACTATGACTATTTAGCCATTTCTTTTGCTTTGGTTTTGGATCTTCTTTTAAAGGACCTTAAGATTTTACCACCTTTCCTAAGGCTTGTACTTTTCCACTTAGCATTAGGATCGGATTGTTATGTTGGTTCTATTATCGTGATGTGTGGATTAGGGTGACATGGGATGCACCATGGGATTGTTGGACCTATGGACCCGCTTCAGACGGAAATAAAATTTTATGGGGGTATGCCCCAAGGAGTCATAGATAATGAGAGAGTTGTAGAACCACGAGTTATTATCTCACTTGGGTTAGGGGGTGTTTGGACTCATAAGTGCATAATGCCATAGGGATGACCAACCTCCTTGAGGGAGGCATAAGATATTTGTGTGTGTGTGTGGTTGATGCTTTAGGAGGAATACAGAGTTGATTGATGTTGTTGGTTGAACAGGTGTTATGATGAACATCACATTGTACTCATGTTACTTGGATTTGTTTTGTGATGTTCTGGATATCACGTTGATGCCCTTGTTGACCCTATTTACATATAGTTGTTTCCTTATGTTATAGTACAATATTCATCCATGGAATTGTTAAAATTTTAGGTTGTTGTAGTACACTTGGTATCAGGGTGTTGTAGTACACTTTGTTTGCGTATTCTATACGTCAATCTTAGATGTGTAACCAGACTAGTGTGCCCCAATACTATGTTATGTGGACCGTGTATGTTGCCTTCCGTAAATTGAGCTAATCTCTTGTGGTGTGGTACCTTTTATCGAGGTTAATTTTATCCCCCCAAGAAAAATTGGATCAAACGTGACCCCATGGAGGAAGGAATTCAAGAAATAGTTCCGTTGTGCGAGCCCATGTTTCAAATCCAACAAATAGGTTGCAGGTAGGCTCTAAAATGGAATAGCAGGGTCATGGAAGGACCAAACAGTGTTAAGGAAACTAGAGGCTCAAAAGAAAAGAAACAGAGAATATTCAAAATCTTTGGGCTTCACAAATGGTTCAGAATGATCCCCAAAATTGGATAATTATGGAGGAGACAACGGAAGCTGCAAACTATCTAAATGGTGCACCTCCAAAGATTAAATCCCAAGATAGAGACTAGTGGAAGGTGCCAAGTGTCAACATGAACTATTTCAAAATAAATCCAAAGAGTGGAGACCCAAATGAGCGCGGTCTCACCATGTAGTCCAAATTAAAAAGTGGGATAGAGCGGGCCCAAAATTGGTTAAGTATAAGAGTGTAGGCGAAAGGTGCCACGTGTCTCAATGATGCTCCTTCAAAGGTAAAATCCTGAGCGGGTTTTCAAATGAGCGCGGGCCTTCCATGTGTCCCAGGTCCAAAAAAGGGACAGAGTCGGGGTTGAATAGTCAAAGTAGAGGCAGGCCAGTGGAGGGAGCCAAGTGTCAACATGAAATTTGCTATTTCAAACATGAGTAAAATTTGGGGCACCCCAAAAGGTAGTTCCAAACAAGCGCCAAGCCTCCACGTGTCCAGGGTCAGACTTTTGGCCCCGCCAAGCAAAGAAAGACTCTTAGGAAAAATACAAAGGAAACCAAGGAGCTCCATGGAAGCCACCACATGTCAGTCTGGAATGATTTCAAGAGCATAAGGAAGGAGCCAAATCTCCAAGATGCACGAGGCCGCCACGTGGACCTTGTATGGACAGACTCTTTAAATATTGTGCGCCTGTGACCCTAATATTCAAATGGCCATATCTTTTGACTGGAAACTCAGATTTGGGTGGGAGAAGACTTTTTGGAAATGTCTCGACACCCTCTATGCCATGGAAACATAAAATATCATTCTTAATAGGATTTAGTGGGTGAAAAATGGGAAAACATCTTCCAGACCATTAATACAGAATCTGATTTCTTCAACTACCAGATTAGATTTTATTTGATCCTCATTATTCTTCTTCATCCAAGCAGACATAGGGAACCAGAATCGACAGATTGTAGGTGGATTTGAGAGGGGCATTGATTGATAGTGGTTGAGCTTTCAAAGCAGGATTCAATGCATATCTCAAGGTGGTTGAAGCAGGATTAAATTCTTCCCTCCTCTCTCTCTTATTCTTCCTATATATTGTAATGAAGGGGCATATTCAAAGGGTTGGTCATTGTTTCTCCTCTTCCCCCCTCTCTCTTTCTTCCTTAGGGTAGAATGCAGAGTCTAAGCCTCCTCCCATGGCTCTGTAATGGTGTTTTCTTGCCTCTTTCCCACTGATGATGTACCATGTAACATTTTGGAGCAATAAAATCTGTTTCGTGATGCATCTGTCCATCCTTGGCTTATTTTGTTGTCTCTTCTTACCTCTCATCATTGCAGGGTATATTGTGCATACTCTGATGTTTGTTGCAGGTTCTGGGAGCTGTGCTTAATGGGTTTTGAAGTGGTGTTCTGTGTGAAATCTATCTCTGGTCTGTGGTGCATTCTGTCCACCCTCTCCTCTGCTCACCTCTCTCCACTTCAGGCAGTCGGATCTGTGATTCAACCACTTCCTTTTCTGGTGTATCACCACTTAGTGTAGGCTCTTTCACCCTCTCTCTCTCTCTCTCTCTATGTCCCCTTGGAATGGTTAGATTAGGATAGAATAGGTTCTTCCTGCACTGGAGTAGCTTGTGGCAGGTAGATTAGGAAGCAAGAACTGGCTTTCTCTGGAGGTCCATCTCAAGTTTTGCAAGTCCCACAGCTTGAGAGATGGTCCCATGTTGTGCAATCACACCGAATGCCCCACTTCACATCAGGCCATTCGGGGGTGTTGTGATTCTACACTAACAGTTTTGGCACGCCCAGTGGGATAGGTATGAAGCACCTTACCACTTCATCTTCATCAGGTTGGTGTGTTCCTGTTAAGGTTCAGCCTTTTGAGGCACATTCAAAACACATCTGGTGACTCCATCTTGTCAACAACCCCATCTCTGAAGTTGTAGAGCTTTTCCATCCATTTCCACCCATCTTCATTCACTTTTCTTTCCATATCTTTCATTTTCTTCCATTTCATGAAGTTGTGCAATCATGACTTCATTCCCTTCATGGAACTCACACTTGCAACAGTAATGCAGTTCACCTCCAATGCATTTCCCAACTCCTCCAGATCAACATTATAATCAGATCCAGGACCATTATGCTTACCCATATGAGCAGGGTCAAAGTCAGTTTGGCTATGGAGCTTATCAAGAACAAGGGGATGCATACAATGGTGACAACTATGTGGAGAATTAATTTGCTGGAGAAGATTCAAAAAATGGAGGCTGACATGGTTCAGTCAAGGGCCATAACACAAATGAAGGCATTCAAGATTGGTTGTAGGGCACCTTGTCCATGGGGAGGCCCTTTTCCAAGACATTACAACCCTCAAGAGAAGCTTGACTTCATGGTTGAAGTGCTGCCTCAACTTACACAGTGGATTGAGGATATTGAGGCTTATGAGTTGGAGTGCAAGACAAACTTGTTAATGAGTAAGTCCGCCACCTCCTAGCTCTTCATTTTCTCTTTCTCAAACTTTATCATTTCAGCATGATCAAGAGTCAAGCCCCTCATTTGCTGCCCCAAGTGTTGATTTCTCTTCTCCATCTCCTATCTACCATCCCATCTAAGTTATTTTGCCCTTTTCCCTTCCAAGCAGTCATTCCCTCCAAATAAACAAGAAGTTCCACTTCCCTCCACACCACAAATAATTGCAAAACTGGTTGAACCCCAACCTGCCACTCCTCTTGCTTTCCCAAGTCCATGTTGGGAAGAGACTCAAGAATCCAGTCAAGGAGAACAACAAGAAGAGGAGCCCAACAGAGAAGAAATGACAGACAATCTGAAGAGTTGGGCTGCCAAATTTGGGTTTACAAAGATCCCCTTGATGGTTAAGCCAATAGAGGAGGTCAAGGTTGAAGAGCCAGTGGTGGCTGAGGCTGAGTTTGCAGCAGAAGAAGAACAAGAACAAGAAGAAGAAGATCAACAATCTGTTTGCTCTGAATGTAGTGTCCATGATGGCACTTTGTCTGAAGAGGATGTTGATCTAATCCAAGCTGCACAACCAGTTAAGGAGGAAGAACAATCAGCTCCAAGTCCCATTGAAGAGGAGCAGCTGGGAGAGATCAAATCAGAGTTGAAGCCACTCAATGAAGAAAGCATCATTGAAGATTTTTTTCTTTCATTTCAAGGGCCTGATTTGATTGATGAACCCATGATGGAGGAGGACCATACAATTTCAGAGGCTCCAAGTGTGGAGCAGGCCACAGAAGAACCTTCAGTTCTTCCTCCCACTTCATCCCCTTCAAGCTCTAATGTTGAAGAAGAGTTTGATCTTTCAAACTTCATGTTTGAGGATGAAGGGAACCATGGTGAGCTAGTTGCAGATCAGGAGGACACCATGGAGGAGGTAGAGCACATGCAACAGGACAACAAGGAGGTAGATTATCTATCTGACTTGGAAGATTGCTTTGATGGAGAAGATCCCATGGAGATCACATCATTTTCTCCTCCATCATCCACCTTCCAAGCACATGAGCCTGCTGCCATGAAGGAGAGCATTCAAGGAAAACAACTTGCACTTCATAACATCCTCTGAACCAAGGTTGGAAGATATGAATCTTCCATGTTCTCCATAGGAGAAGGAAGTGAAAAGGAAAGAGGATGTCATCCCTCTCACACCATCCATCCAAGAAGGTCAGCAAGAAGACTCCATTTTTGGAGTTGAAATTCAGAGCAAGGGGCACATTCAAAGGATCAGACCATGCCCAATCAGGTACTTGGCTTCATTGGAGCCAAGGGAGAAGCCAAAACCAGTCATGCCTACTTCAGGGCATGAGGATGAGTATCAAAGTACCAAGGGTCATCATCAACACCTCCAGGAGTCCAATGCCAATCAACTTGAGGAGGTATTTTTGGTTGATGTTGATACCTTGATGATTTGGGTGGAGGACCGGCTTATTGTCAGTTTTTCACTCATAAAAGGAGCCATATTCAGTGTCAAATCATTTGCATGGCTGCCCCTTTTGAGAAAGGGAAGCTACTTCTCCCTACCTAGTTGCAGGATTTGTTTAAGCTTTTCTTTCTCTCTGGTTAGTGTAGGAGTAGGAGTAGATTTTGTTTTCAGCAGAAGAAGTGCTTGTGCACACTCTGCATGTCTCATTTGAGGCATGTATGATTTTTGTCTTTGTACATAAGTTTTGTTCGTATTGCTCCAGAGGTGCATGAGGCCAGGCCCTTCAGTATTCATGGTAGAAAGACCCATAGTTTCCTGTAACAGTTGCTAGTTTCAAAATAAAACAAATGTAGAGAAACTAAAAATGTTTTCGAGGCAGTCCATTTCCAAGGCAGGTTCAGGGTCACCAAGTGCAAACAGGCTCGCAGCTCAGGGGATTTTTCAAAGAAAAGGATCAGTATCAGGCTATTATTCTTGAATCCATGCCCAATGGATGCTTCAAGGCTACTGGTCCCTTCATTTAGCAAGAAGATGCCCCTGTGAGTTGCCAATTGTTATCTCAATTTTTGCCCCCCGAAAAAAATGATCAAACACGACCCCGTGCAAGAAGAAATTCAAGGGACGGTTCCTGTCGAAATGAGCCCATGCTTCAAATCCAACAGACAAGTTACAGGAAGGCTCTAAAATGGAGTAGCAGGGTCGGGGAAGGAGCAAACAGTGTCAAAGAAACCAGAGGCTCAAAGGAAAAGAAATGGAGAAGGCTCAAAGTCTTTAGGCTCTGCTAATGGTTCAAAACAAGCCCCAAAATTGGCTAAGTATGAAGGAGACCGCGGAAGCTGCCAAGTGTCCAAACGGCACACCTCCAAAGATTAAATCCAAAAGGGAAACAAACTCAAACAAGCACCAAACTTCCACATGTCCAAGAGCCTCAAAAGTTACACCGGCCATTGAAAAGTCTTAGACTCAGCGGAAGGTGCCAAGTGTCCAAATGATCTACTTCAAAGATAAATCCAAAATGAAGTGGAGACCCAAATGAGCGCGGTCTCGCCACATAGTCCAAATTAAAAAGTGGGATAGAGCGGGCCCAAAATTGGTTAAGTATAAGAGTGCCAGGTGGAAGGTCCACATGTCTTAACGACGATTCCTTCAAAGGTAAAATCCAAAGTGGGTCCCCAAATGAGCGTGGGCCTTCCACGTGTCCCAGGTCCAAAAAAGGGACTAGAGTCAGGGTTAAATAGTCAAAGAAAAGGGCAGGCTGATGGAGGGAGCCAAGTGTCAGCATGGCTCTATTTCAAGAGTAAAATTTGGGGCGGGTTTCCAAACAAGTGCCAAGCCTCCACGTGTCCAGGGTCAGACTTTTGGCCCCGCCAAGTAAAGAGACTTAGGAAAAATACAAAGGAACCCATGGAGCCTGTGGAAGCCACCATGTGTCAGTCTGGTGTGATTTCAAGAGCATAAGGAAGGGTCCAAATCTCCAAGATGTGAGGCTGCCACGTGGACCCTATATGGACAGACTCTTTAAAATATTGCGCACTCCCAAGACCCTAATCTTCAAATGGCCATATCTTTTGACTGGAAACTCAGATTTGGGTGGGAGAAGACTTTTTGGAAACATCTCGACACCCTCTATGCCATGGAAACATAAAATATCATTCTTAATAGGATTTAGTGGGTGAAAAATGGGAAAATGTCTTCCAGGCCATTAATACAGAATCTGATTTCTTCAACTACCAGATCTAGATTTGATTTGATCCGTTCTTCCTCCTTCAACACACCAACCAGAATAGGGAACCATACATGATTTGTGGGTGGATTTGAGAGGGGCATTGATTGATGGTGGTTGAGCTTTCAAAGCAGGATTCAATGCATATCTCAAGGTGGTTGAAGCAGGATTCAAATTCTTCCCTCCTCTCTCTCATTCTTCCTATATATTGTAATGAAGGGGCATATTCAAAGGGTTGGTCATTGTTTCTCCTCTTCCCCCCTCTCTCTTTCTTCCTTAGGGTAGAATGTGGAGTCTAAGCCTCCTCCCATGGCTCTGTAATGGCATTTTCTTGCCTCTTTCCCACTGATGATGTACCGTGTAACATTTTGGAGCAATAAAATCTATTTTCATGATGCATCTGTCCATCCTTGGCTTATTTTGTTGTCTCTTCTTACCTCTCATCATTGTAGGGTATACTATGCATGCTCTGATGTTTGTTGCAGGTTCTGGGAGTTGTGCTTAATGGGTTTTGAAGTGGTGTTCTGTGTGAAATCTATCTCTGGTCCATGGTGCATCTTGTCCACCCTCTCCTCTGCTCACCTCTCTCCACTCTAGGTAGGTAGATCTATGATTCAAACACTTCCTTTTCTGGTGTATCACCGCTTAGTGTAGGCTCTTTCACCCTCTCTCTCTCTCTCTCTCTCTGTCCCCTTGGAATGGTTAGATTAGGATAGAATAGGTTCTGCCTGCACTGGAGTAGCTTGTGGCAGGTAGATTAGGAAGCAAGAACCGGCTTTCTCTGGAGGTCCATCTCAAGTTTTGCAAGTCCCACAGCTTGAGAGATGGTCCCATGTTGTGCCCATTCGTGGGTGGTGTGATTCTACACTAACAGTATCTTCAATACTTTTTGCATCCTCTCTTGATTGAATCATTGATAAATAGTGTAAACCAAAATTACTCTTACCTGGCTTTACCACAATTGTAAAGTCAAACTCCTAGAATAATAGAACCCATCAACATATGTGCCCCTGTAAAATGGTCTTGTTCACCAATTATTTCAATGCCATGTGATCTGTATTAAAAAAAAGGAGTTTCCAGCAAGAACTTTCTAAACTTATGCAGTGCGTAGATCATTAACAAAGCCTTGCGCTCCATAGTTATATAATTATGTTCTATTGGAGTCAACTTTCTGCTAGCAAAGTAAATAGGATGATCTGCAATACCTTCTCTAGGCTGAGCTTAAATTGTGCCAATGGCCATGCTAGATGTGTACACATGTATATGAAAAGGTATATTCCATGAAGGAAAACGTAGAATAGGCGTCGTAGTAAGCCTTTCCTTCAACACTTTGAATGCACTCTGTTGTGGTTCTCCCCAATAAAACTTACCTTTACCTTTTAGTAACTCCTCCAGGGGTATGACAATCTTAGCATATCATTTGATAAATTTTCTATAATACCCTATGTGGCCCAAGAATTTGCACACCTCACTCTAACTAGTAGGCTCCTCCAAGTCTAAGATGACTGCAACCTTAGTTGAATCTACTAACAAACCCTCCTTGTAGATAATATGTCCTAGCAGAGTCTCAAAGGGTGTAGCAAATATGCACTTCTTAATATTTAAAGAGATGTTCAACTACTTTCATCTCTAAAACATTAACCTCAAATTGTCACAATGATCCTTGACAAGTCCATACACCATCTAATCATCTAAGTAAACATGCAAGAACTTGTAAATGAAATCCTGGAACGCTTAAACAACAATGCGCGAAAATACTGCAAGTGTGTTATTCAATCCAAAGGGCATCATTGTGTATACAAAACTTCCCCATTTAATGGTGAAATTTTTCTTCTCTTGATGCTCTTTAACAATATTTACTTGATGATACCTAGGAAATCCATCTGTAAAGGAGTAAATCTCACACCCTGCAACACATTCCAATATTTCTTTAGTGAATGGTGTAGGGAAAGGATCAATCACACATGTAGCATTCAGCTCCATGTAGTCCACACAAATCTTGGTTCTTCTATCTTTCTTTATACTTATTATCGTAGGGCTAACCCACTCTGATTCCCTATGGGCTCAATGATGCCAGATTTCAACATCTTGTCAATTTATTCTTTAACTTTTACGTGTAGGTTAGGGTTCATCCTGTAAGGTCTCTTCCTAACCGGGAACACACCTTCCTTTAACTTAATCTTCATCTCTCCTAAAGATTCATGCACTCCTTTCAACTCATGATAGCCTCTAGTAAAAAGGTCCTGGAAATTACATATCAACTCAATTAACTTAGCCACTTCAGAGTCAAACCAGTAATCTCCAATGATGGCCTCTTTAGGTTCAGCATCCATTCTAATGTTTACTTTCTTTGTCTTAATAGGCTCATGGTAGGCACGCACCTTCTCATCCGCGCTGTCTAATACCTCATGCATACCCTCTAAATGATCTATGTCCAAATTTTCCACTTCCTCATCATCCATCATGTAGACCATCTTTCCTTTTTCCTTCTCTAGGCAAAGGTGTTCAAGTTGTTCTACATCTATCTCTTCTCCTTCTTCAAAGCGCGCTTCTAGGTCTGACTCACTAAATAAATCCTGAATGAGTTCTTTAGCTTTTGCACTATCTCCCATAGTCAAGCACTTCATAACCTATAATGCCTCATTCATAGGAGGTTTAGTGGAAAAATAGTCAAAATTTTGGATCATAATTGCAGTCGATTCTTACAAATTTCCAGTCCCTCTATTTAACTTTGCATAAACATACCATGTACCCACGCAACCTTGCAAGGTGAAATAAAGTTTGTGCACCCACAACAAAGGTGGTAAAGCTTCCTACCCCTCTATCCAGAGTATCTCAAATCAAATGACATGCAACAGTGTGGGAATGAAGTCCCTCCTCAATGAAGGTGAGGCTGCCTTTATTGAAAACCAAAACTGTATTTACATCTGTACATTCAAAATTGTATGTGGGGGGTGTTTTGGAACATCAATGGAAAGAAAAGTGAATGAGGGAGATGGAATGGAATGAAGGAAAGGAGTGGAATGGAATGAATTGAAAGAACATGCAAGAGTTAGGTAAAAACAGAGCCTAATATTGCACGAAGAGGAAAGATGAATAACTAACACAAATAAAACGGAGTTTGAGTTAGCTAAACAAGAATGTGTAAAAGGGAACACACATGAGCAAGTAGATAATCAGAGCTTGATCACTGTGAACTAGAACAACAGATTAATAACATTGACAATAAGATCAAAGACAATATTTGCATGCAAGATTCAAACACTAACATCTAATGAACATAAGAACATCAAATGCTATAAGAGACAATGAATGGGACACAAAGTTCATATTTCATTAACTCCAAAATGTCTTCTCAAAAGAACACAAAGTTTCTTTCTTTGAAGTAAAGCTTGCATACAAAAGTATTTTCTTCTCCTCTCTCAAAGTCACCTTTACAAATGAGCCCCTCACTTCCTTTTATAACCCAAAAGTTGGTTACAAAGTAGTTAGGGTTTTACATGAACATTAAATAAGGCACTTAAGTGACCTTTGACTTTTTCTAACCAACTTTATTAAAAACAACTAAAAATAGAAATCACTTAAGTTATCCACAGCTTCCCGAAAGCAAATAACAACATCCTTTTCTTAAAAATCCACTTTTTAAAATATACAATAATAACCAGTGCCTTATCCATTGAAATGGGGTCCGCCTATCTCAAACGTATGAGAAATGGACTCTCCCACTTCGTTAGATACCAAGAAAACTATCTCCCTGAACCGCCGGTGAAATTAGGATCTGCCACTTTTGCTAGTTGAAAGGATCTAAACCTTCCCAAAGTTTCAAACATCTTTTCTTCTTCTGGAGGTTCATTTGGTCGAAGAATAGCCTCACAAAATACCTGCAATTCAAGAATCCTACTTGGCATATCATTTAAATTAACAATCTTTGATTGAGCGTTCTCAAATAAGTTCTTTAATTTGATGCACCGCTCCATTGAAACTGATGAGAAATTATTGGCGGGAGTGTACATGTCCTTAAACAATTGTGAAAATTGCTCTTCCACCTGTTCCGATGAACACCTTTGATTATGTTCATTTACGAGGTTGCAAGGGATCTCAGCTATGAATTCTTGAATCAAGGCGAGTGAAGTGAAGGCTTCATTGCATATGCTCTCATAATGGATCATAGAATCCTCGAGAAGCATCTTCCTTGATTTGAGATGCAGACACCAAAGAAAACGTGTCCCTCGATGTTCAAATTCGAGAATTCCTTCAATGGCTAAAACTGAGGATTCCATACTCGTCATCTCCTGCAGACTGGGCAATATCTCATCCAAATTTGATATATTAGAAACAAAAGTTTCCTTGAAAGAAAGAATTGGATCAAGATACGCACTGACATCTTCATGGAGCTTAACCGTTGTTTTGATCGTCCCTTGGCCTAAAACGAGAATCTCTGAAAGCCAAGTTTTAGTGACATGGCCCAATGTGTTTATTTCTTTTGACAAATTGAGAGTTTCTTCATCAGGGGCAGCCACTGCATCAGGTACTGGGAAAGTGGATGATATGGGATTTATCAGATGTTGAACATATTCCACCAATTGATTCTTTTCGGCCTTGAGCTGAGAGTTCTGAGACTTATATTTCTCAAGTCTCTTTAGCACGATATCAATTGAATCTTGAGCCATTGCCATGTCACTTTCTAATGTGGACCTCCCAAGTCCAAGTCTGGAAACTTCATAATCAGCAGGTGTCATGGCATCACGCTCCTTATCAACTTGTGGGATGGCAAGATCTACAAATCTGTTTCCGTCATTATCCACCATTATTCGAGAAAGCACCTTAGGCTTCTTGGGAATGACATCATTCGAAAGTTTGAAAAGGGCATCAAAATCAATGTCAATTGCCTTGACAACCCTCTTCCTTTTCTTAACCTCGGAATCAACCCAGGAAGGAGTATCATTCACTATTTCCGCATACAAAATCCTAGAGCTCGAAGCAATATTCTCATTGTTCTCGACATCATGAGATCCTGCAAGAATCCTTTCCACGACCTCGATTTGAGGAGAAATAACCTCAATATCCACCTTCTGATCATTTGGGAGATTTTGGGAAATCTCTTCATGAACTGTAGGTTCCGAAGTGTTTGATATTTGGACTACCTGCACCTGAGTGGACGCTTGTGCAAGGCATGGCTAAGGATCATTTGTCACGAGCTTCTGAGAACTATTAACAATGTGAGTAGAAGAATCTCTACTTGAAGTAGAAAATCCTGATACACGCTCTCTTCCTTCACCGGGGCTAGGGCCTTTAGATTTTTCTCCTCGTGGCACATTATTCGGCGAAGTGGATTTTGGCAACCACTCCTTTCTTGCTTGTTGTGTATGATTGGATGGTACGGAGGTTGATTGAGAAGGGGATTTGGTTGAATGAAGACCTCCTCGAGTTGGCAATTTTTGTGATCCTGAAGTATGATCTTGAATTGATTGTAACTTGGCAAGTTCTCTGTTGTACCAAGATATGCTTCTTTCAAGAATCGGTTGATTCTTGCTATCAAGAGAAAATTCATCTCTTTTGGTCCAGTCAATTCGAGGCAACGGGGTAAAAGCAACTGCATCATATGAAGGATCAATAACATCTTCATCATCATTTACGAATGAATCGGGAGGGTTCTTGATGTGAAAGGCCTTGATCTGAGCAAGTGTTAGGCGAGAAAACTCTCATCTTCTTACTTCATGTTCGTCCGAACAGGCAGCCCAGAAATCTTCCATGGTAGGGTTATGTTGATACTTTGCTCCAAGAATCTTCTGCATATATCCATTGATATCAAACTGGGCTCTCTTCACATATGGATGAATTGTGATGAGGTCGATATATTTTTCCATGAGTTGTGAACTGAAAAGATTTGGACATTGGTATTCCCCGATTTGGATTGGGAAATGAATTCCTGAAACGATGCTTGTCACTGAGAAGACAATGAACTTGGAATAGTTGTCGCGCAAGCTCCATTAATGCCCATCTGTCACTGACGTACTTAGGAAGCTTCCATGGAGTACCAACAAAGCCACTCACGCGAATGTAGGAAAAGGATGAAAATTGAATAAACCATGTTCCCCATTGGGAAATGACATTCATGGCTTCTTTGGAAAATATTTCCTCTGTATTCCTATTCAGGTTCTGAATCACATGGAAGGTAAATGCATTGTTGACCCTTCTGAAATGGTGAGAGCTATTTTTGAAACTTAGTTTTGGATAATAATGAAAAACACTATTTGATGGCCCCATGACTCCTCTTGTTTCGAGTCCAGAAAATAGCTTTCTTCTTGCTACTGCATAAGTCAGATACGATGTCATGTAGAAGCATCCAGTCATCTTAACTTCTATCAATTGTTTGTGAAGGGTATTACTGATAATGGTGGCCCAATCCACAAACTCTTTCTTGGCAAGGATGATACAGATAAACTGATACATCCATGGGTGGAAAATCCTAGCAGAGGGTAAACCGAAAACTCGACTTAGGAGAGTAATCATGTCCCTGATTTCTTCCACGAACTCAATGCGGTACAGTTCTTTGGGAAGCCGGTCAATTCGAGGCCTCTTGGTCACTAACCAGTTGTTATTAACCATCTTGCTCCACCTAAGGGGTTCTTCATCCCAAAATTCTTGTGCTGACTGGCGAGTGATATCCGCATTCTCAGGAAAGTCAGGTATGCCGAGCAATTCCTCAATGTGCTCTGGTGTGATTAAGAGGAAAGGCTCGCGATTATCTTTAAAAATTCCTCGTCTCTCAGGATCATAATGCTCCGCACAAGCAATAACCAGCTCTGGACACTGCACCGAGATAGGAAATGTTGTTGCTTGGGGTAGACCACTATGGTAAAGCCTATCTGAGAATATGGTTTTGCCTTCAGTTTTCACCCGTTCACAGAATTGTTGCACATTGATGTGACCCAGATTTGTATCAGTGATATTGTCATATGCTGACTTGATGGAACTGGGAGGAATGATTCCTTGGAATTCATACTTTAGCGCAGACTTATTTGATTTCTCCACTGGCTTCTTCGATCTTCCTGCAGATTTGTTAGATTTTTCGGCCATTATGAATTTCACAGAAAAATGACTCAGGCACGCAAAACAACGCAAGCGGGGTCGGGTCTCAGTCTCTGAAACCCCCGTTAATGCAAAAGAAATGTGACTCATTTTATTATTATTTTAAAAATAATAATAATAATTGATCCTGGGTTACAATTTTTTTTTTTTAAAATGTGAACACAAGCAAAATATCGAGACTAAGCTCGAGTTACAAACCGGGTTAAAATAATTATAATTTTTTTTATTATCCGGTTGCAATGGCTTTGTGCAGGGTCGATTTGATTTTTTTTTTTAAATCGCTACTTCTTCGCCTTGCCTGATTAGAGTTGCTCTTCTTTACCCTCTGCGTGGATTTTAATGCAAAAAATGTGATGGGGCAATAATTTCTTTATTGATCGTGGCTTGTGCAATTTGGCTACTTGTGGCCTTTCTCAAACCAAGGCGTTGAATTTTTTGCCTCCTTTTGTTGCATGCGTGGAAATGGTTTTGTTTTATTTGTGCCTGAATGCATGGAAGTGTATTCTTTTTCTTGGCACGTGAATTCCTCTTTGTTGGCTGTGTTGAACTTGTTATTTCCAACGTGGATTTTATGCTTTCTTTGACTATGGTGGAAAATTTTTTTTGGATTTATTTTTTTTGAATAATTGTATGTTGAAATTGGACTTTGCATGATGGATATTCTTTCCCTGACAATGCATGGATCTTGGTTATTGCGTTTGGCTTCCTTCTTTACTTTTACATTGTCTTTCTCCCAAGAATGTGTGGGCTTTGACATTTCTATTCTTTACCAAGGCATTTGCATGGCTTTTTTTCTGTTACCAACTGCATGGATTTTGCTACTGTTTGTTGGTGCGTGGATTTTTTTAATGCAAATGTGTGGCCTTTTTCTTACTTCCTTTTGTGTTTGCATTTGGACTGTCTTTTCTTTTGGCATGTGTGAAAATGCCTTTTTGGATTTTGGCCTTTGTTGCGTGGACTTTCCTTGTCTTGGTTTTGTTGATTTGCTGCTTTTAGCTACGTGGAGGTTATTTGACTATTTGACTGTGGAATTTGCTTACATGGCTTTTTCTCTTGCTTTAGACTGCATGGAGATTCCTCCAAAATTTTTGTGAATGAATGTCCTTTGGTGTTGCTTTGATTGGAATCCTTGGATTTTTGCATGGAAAAATGGTTTCTACATGCGTGGCAATTGTTTTCCTTTGCTTTGACTTTCCTATGCATGGATTTCTTCTTGTTGTTTGAATGGTTTTATGTGTTTTGGATTTTGCTTTGAACTTTGCGTGGAAATTTTCCTCTCCTATGTGTGGCCTTTCCCAATTTGCTGGATGATTTTATGACCTTTTTTCTTTGTTTTGTGTGGACTGTTTGGAATTCCCTCTTGGCCATGTGAAATGATCTTCCTTTTGCTTGTATTGAAAACTCCTTCCCTTGCATGGACTGGTTGTTGAATAAGCATGGAATTTGTTTTAGATCCTTTTGATGGACTATCAAAACTCTTGAATGCGAAAATGTTGTTATTGCTTGTGGACTTCTTCCTCAATGCGTATCTTCCTCCTTCACAATGGCGTTCACAGTAAACTAGTATTTTTGAGGGATGTGATAAAAAAATTACTTTGATCCTTCAGAAGAAATAAGAAGCAATTGGAAATCTTCGTACGACTCTTTCTAACGAGTTTGACGGAGGAATTTATGAGGATTAATTCATCCTGTTAAAACAACTTCCCTCTTTCCCGGGTAGTGGAATTAATTGCCAGGGGGAAATGGGGAAATCAACTGCCAATTGCCAATGGAAATGGCAAGGCGGGCTGGCAATCCCCATTTTATTTCCCCATGTGGGAAATCGGGAGATTTTTTGCCCGTTTGCCAATTCATTAATTTGGCAATCGGGGGAAGAAATCCCACAAGCGGGGATTTAAAACAAATTTGCCAAGAAAGGGGAAATCCGGGCCCGGGAAGCCAATTTGGCATCCCCGGCAATGGGAAGCGGAAGCTTATTTTTCCCCCGACAATTAAAATAAAACTTGTCGAATGAATTTTAATTAATATTTATTTAATTAAAAACCCCAAAGTTATTAAAAATTAATTTTATCAAACAAAGAGTAATTAATTAATTAAATATTAATAATTAATATTTAACGCAGTTTAAGACCTGGCGGGAGGAGTTCTCGCCCGAAATGGATGAAACGAAGACCAGAACGATCACAAAAATGAGACGGTCGCGATGAGAGTGATAAATCACGCAAAGTAACACTTTTGAAAAAAATTCAAAATTTCCATTTTTTTATTAATTTTGCGAAGTCGATGGCTACAATGGAGGTCTACCCATCTGAACCCATGCATCTAAATTGAGCACATTCACTTCTGCACATGTGTCAATCAAAATATTGCTCAAAAGCCAACCATCCACAAATGCATTCAGAGTGATCTCCTTGTCATAATCCAAGCTATGAGGAGGGAGATTAACATGCAAAATCGGTCGTCCATTCTCAATACCATTGTGTGGAGTGTTTCCCTTTAACCAACTCCCTAATAATGATATAATGTTCTCCTGGCATACCATCTTGCATACTTCTCTCAAATCATCAACATCTGACTGGAAAGTTTCAACTGCCTTCTTTTATTCCTGTAAGCTAGGAAAAATACACTACTAACAAGGAAATAAAATACCAATAATCATACCTCCTCCTTCGCGTTCCGTAGCAAACCTCGGAATGGGCTAGGAAACTTGGATTGAGCCCTGATTTTGTGATATGTAGGTGCTTTTCTTCAAGACGGAGCAAGACCTTCCTGCAACAATGATCTTCTTACTTTGCACTAGATGGGAAAAAGGATTATGAGGCTATTTTGGCATTAGGACAAGGCAAAAAGGATGTTCTTTGCTCAAAGGATGCAAGAACTTAGATATGGCATGAAAGCTTATTCTCCGTGTGTTTAGAGGGGAGGGGTAAGGTTGTATTTATAGCCTGAGGGAGTGATTAGCTTAGATTAATTTAAGTAATCATGGTTTGAAAATGTGGGCAAGATTAAGTGAGTGGTTTGAAAATGTGGGCAAGATTAAGTGGGTGGTTTGAAAATGTGGGCAAGATTAAGGTGAGTGGTTTGAAAATGTGGGCAAGATTAGGTGAGTGGGGACCACGAAGAATGGGTGAGGATTTGAATTATATTTTTAATTCATAAGTGGAGGATTTTAGGTGAGTGGGGACCACGAAGGGTGGGTGAGGATTTGAATTTAAATTTTTAATTCAATAGTGGAAAAACATGGAGAATAATGACATGTGGTGAGGATTAGATTATTTTTTGGATTTTGAAATGGATAATTAATCAAATTATATTTGATTAATTCGAAGTGTATTTTTGTGGGAAATGAGGAAGGGGAATTAATTGATTTAGGATAGATGTGAAATTGGGGTGTCTACATTTGCCCCTCTTTGGAAGGGTACTATGAAAGTAGTGTCCTTTCAAAGCAAAAATTGAATCTACTTTTTTTAAGCAAAAGGTAGACGGTTTGGGGGAAGAATGGTCAATCTGTCATAGTACCTCCTTAAAAGGTAGAGATGAATGGTTTGTTGGGGAGAATGGAAAGTGGTGAGTGACTTTCATGTTCTCTTAAGTATCCTCCAATGACAAAAATGTCAATGAGAAGATGTTTATGAGAGGAGATTTGGGTAAGCCCTACATCTTACCTAAAAAAAATACACTACTAACAAGGAAGTAAAATACCAATAATCATACCTCCTCCTTCGCGTTCCGTAGCAAACCTCAGAATGGGCTAGGAAACTTGGGTTGAGCCCTGATTTTGTGATATGTAGGTGCTTTTCTTCAAGACGGAGCAAGACCTTCCTGCAACAACGATCCTCTTACTTTGCACTAGATGGGAAAAAGGATTATGAGGCTATTTTGGCATTAGGACGAGGCAAAAGGATGTTCTTTGCTCAAAGGATGCAAGAACTTAGATATGGCATGAAAGCTTATTCTCCGTGTGTTTAGAGGGGAGGGGTAAGGTTGTATTTATAGCCTGAGGGAGTGATTAACTTAGATTAATTTAAGTAATCATGGTTTGAAAATGTGGGCAAGATTAGGGAGTGGTTTGAAAATGTGGGCAAGATTAGATGAGTGGTTTGAAAATGTGGGCAAGATTAGGTGATGGGGGCCATGAATGTTTGAAAATGTGGGCAAAGTGGATTAGGTGAGTGGGGAGAATGGGTGAGGATTTGAATTATATTTTTAATTCATAAGTGGAGGATTTTAGGTGAGTGGGGACCACGAATGGTGGGTGAGGATTTGAATTTGAATTTTTAATTCAATAGTGGAAAAACATGGAGAATAATGACATGTGGTGAGGATTGGATTATTTTTTGGATTTTGAAATGGATAATTAATCAAATTATATTTGATTAATTCGAAGTGTATTTTTGTGGGAAATGAGGAAGGGGAATTAATTGATTTAGGATAGATGTGAAATTGGGGTGTCTACATTTGCCCCTCTTTGGAAGGGTACTATGAAAGTAGTGTCCTTTCAAAGAAAGTAGACGGTATGGGGGAAGAATTCAATCTACTTTTTAAAAGGTAGAGTGAATGTTTGTTGGGGAGAATAGAAAGTGGTGAGTGACGGATGTCATAGTATCCTCCAAGACAAAAATGTCATGAGAAGATGTGATTATGGATAGATGTGGTGATGCCCCCTCGAGAGGACTGACGAGAATGAAAATATGATAGAACTCTCGAAAAGAAAGGAAATGGATTTGGCAGAGAAGAGGATGATAATGGAGTGGAAGAGACTGGAATGACCGCACGACGCAAATGGAGAAAGGATTCAATCGACCTTGAATGCTAGGTGTGAGGGTGTGTGGGAAAGAGAAAAGGGAATGGATAGGATTGGGGGTTGATTATGAGAAGAGTAAGGGAGATAGGGGAGGGGGGAAAAAAAGGAATGAAAGAGGTAGAAATAAGAGAGAGGGATGATAGGGGAAGAAGGGAATGATGAAGGACAAACAAGGAAAAATGTAGGGAGGACCCTGACATAAGATTGTCATGTGACGGAAGTGGTTAAGTAAGATTTCCATGTGAGCAAAACTGGAGATGACAAATGGTCAAGCGAGAAGTGGTGTTTGCGAGAATTGAAAAGGAGGTGAAAGGATGTGATAATGGGGAATGCCGAGAAAAAATGAAGGGTGAAGGGTGTGTAGTGATGGGGAAAGGCAAGGAGACAGATCATCCTTAAGAGGGACTCTTAAGTGAGATCGCCATGCCGGGTGAGTGGTTAAGTAAGATTTCCAAGCAGAGGAGGGTGATAGTGGTGGTAAAAAGATGTGATGATGGGGAATGAAGAGGAAATATGGATGGTGAGATTGGAGAGTGATGGGCGAGTGTAAGATGACATGTCATGCTTAAGAGAATCTCTTAAGTAAGATCGTCATACTGCTGGAGAGGTTTCGTAGGATCACCCAACCGACAGGGATGATATGCAAAGAGAAAGACAAAATGATATTGGGGACAGGGGTGGAATGGTAGGGTGAAGAAGATGATCGCGATGAGAGGTGGGAGAAATAAGATGGGGGAAATATGATGGGATGGGGGAAGGCCACAGGGCAGATCAACCTTAAGTGGAAGTATTAAGTAAGATTGCCATGCGGCTGGAATGGTTAAGTAAGATCGCCAAGCTGAGGAAGAAGAAGATGATGTTAGAGTTGGTGGGAATAGGGTATGACAAAATGGACTGAAGGGGAACCCTCAAGTGAATTTTTCCATACTACGAGAGCGTGTAAGTAGGATGACCAGGCATAAGGTGGATTTGGGGAAGGATGAGAAAAGAGTGAGTGAGGTATGCCTAAGTGGTATATGATATGAGATGAGGTGATAATAAGAAAGAAAGGACACAAAGGAGTGTAACATGAATGGATGAAGGAATATATGCAGTGGAGGGCAGAGAGTGTGAGGGGAATCCTTAATTGGGATGCCCACGTGGTGAGAGTAATGATGCGGGAATGGGAAGTAGAAGAGGTGGAGTTGGAAGATGTGTTTGGTGGTGATGGTTATTTGATGAGAGGGCAGGTGGTGAAGAAGCTTCTACAGCGGGAAGATCTTAGGGAGAGGGTAAACCTCCACTGAGGATTCCATATAGAAGGGGTTATTAAGTAAGATTGTCAAGTGGGAAGAAAAAGGGTGAAAGGAAAGAATACCAATGGGTGAGAGGGGACATGAATGGTGAGAAGGGTAATATGGGTATAAGCGGCGGAGGAGTAAAAATGAGGAGTGAGAATGAATGGATCAAATACATGGTGATCATGGTGGGGGAGAAGGAGTTGCTGGATAGTGAATGCTACTTGAGAAAGATCGTCAAGTAGGATTCGCAAACTGCAACGGTGATCAAGTAGGATTCCCAAACTGGAGAATGCATTAGTATGGGTGAATGGATGGGGTGCAAAGTAAGATGTTGATCATGCAGGAAGATACTCACGTGACGAAAAGCATCTTAATTTTAATATAGCACATAACAGGATGCATCGTGATATAAAAGATCAGGATGACTAGACTGTAATATGCGTGATAGCATAGACAGGGGCCATCAAAAAGGTTTGATGCCCCAGTACGATATGCAAATGGAAGAGAGCATAGACAGAGGCCATCAAGAAAGTATGATGCCCCAGTACGACATACAATTAGATAACATAAGAATATTACAGAGAGCACCAGGATACATAAAATCAAGATGCCCCCTGTAATATATCAAGATACAAGAAAGTAATTAATAATTTACCACTAATAATGCAACACAAGAACCAATAAACATGTCCCTAACGTGTTCCACAGTGATGATTGATTAGATGTGCCCCCAAGCAGGGGTACAAGGGATTGGGTCAGTCTCCTCAAACAAGGAAACAATGAGAGCCGGATTTTCCCCAAGCGAGGATTCACGCGAGGAGAAGTGGTTTGAAATTGGTAGTCATAAGGTGGTTGGACCATTCGTTTGGGATAATAGTTCAAAGGATGAATTGTGTTGCTTATTGAGTTTTTACGATTTTGTGGATTTTTGGACATTTTGAAAATTTTTGTTTTTGTATTTTGGATATTTTCAAATGTTTTTGTATTTTTGGATAATTTTCTAATGTTTTTGTTTTTGTTTTTAGGATTTTTATTTTCTAATGTTTGGATTTTTGACGATTTTTAATGTTTTTGGATTTTTGAGATTTTTTATTTTTTTTTGAATGTTTTTTGTTTTTTGGATTTTGAGATTTTTACACTGTTTTTATTTTTGACGATTTAAATGTTTTTGGATTTTTGACGATTTTCAAATGTTTTTGGATTTTGACGATTTTTACACTGTTTTTGGATTTTTGACGATTTTCAAATGTTTTTAGATTTTTTTGACGATTTTTTCTAATGTTTTTGGATTTTTGATTTTTACACTATTTTTGGATTTTTGACGATTTTCAAATGTTTTTGGATTTTTAGATTTTTTGTTTTTGGATTTTTGACGATTTTGAAATGTTTTTGGATTTTTAACGATTTTCAAATGTTTTTGGATTTTTTGTTTTTTGATTTTTAGATTGTGATTGGCAATTTATGGACCAGAGTGCAGACTTATTTTTGAGAGGTGATAAACCAGGATATTATCCATATGTACCGTGTTCCGTGTGGTAACTTATGCTCAGAATAACACAAATTCTCTTTCCATTGGCAGGATATGGTGGTGATGATATGATGAAAAGAATTCCAGCTCCATTCTTGACTCCACACAACTAGTAAGATGTGTGGGCTCATCACCGAGAATCAAGAAGGACGCAGGAGGTAGATAATGAATATAGAGACAAATGCTAACAACAATCCCTTTGGGAAATTGTGACTCCATTCTTCATAATGGTACTGAACCAGTTTCAAAAATGGCTTTCACTTTATGAGTCACATGCTAGACTTAGACAGTTATGTGGCCTGCTGATTGGTAAGATATGAGGTTAAGGGATAGTTCTCTCTTCACTTAGGCATCTAAATTACGTGTTTGGGGATTCTATAATTTGTAAGCACTGTAAGATTTTGTATTTTTGAAATGACTCCCTATGCCTTGCCCCATGCTACTAGTGAGAAGCAAGGGCTCATCACCAAAGGCAAAATATAGGCGAGTGAATTTCTTTTTGTCTTTTTTTTTTTTGTTTTGTTTTTTTGTTATTTTTTTTTGAATATTTTGCAATGTTTTTATGCTTTATGAGAATGACCCTCTACACTTTGCCCCATGCCACTTGTAAGAGGCAAGGGTTTATCACCGAAGACAAGACGTAGACGAGTAAGGGCACCTTCCTCCATTCCCAGTCTCACACTACTAGTAAGAAGTGTGGGCTCAACACCAAAGACTATGAAGGACGAAAGATGTGACAATGAATTATTCATAAGTTATTGAATTGATGGATTTTTTTACAATAGTGCTTTGTATTTGGGAAGAAACGTCTGCCCCCAATCTCAGCCCCACACGACTAGTAGGACGCGAGGGTTCAACACCGAAGACTGAGATGGACGACCAAACGAACTGGGTAACGAAGTTTAGAGCTTTGTTATGAAAGAGAGAATGTATTTGAAGGGAATATATTACCATCAGTAAGCTTCTAGGTATGACCATAGAGGAAAGCGACTGAAAATGGAAGAAGTATGATGCTCACAAATTTAATAGGATTTATATTAGCACTTGTCTCATGATGATAAATATGAAGATGTGATTTTGATAAAGAAAATATCTGCCAATGGAAATGAATAAATTTAAATTATTCAGAGATAAGCAAGACAGAAGGAACAATGTACACGTTGTTGTTTCCTGGAATAGAGAGTGCTTTCAAGAATAAAATTTCTTTAAATGGAATGCATTCATGGGTTTTTCAAGGACTTGGTCTGTGTCAATGGCCAATTTATAAGCTCCAAACCCAAAATTATCTATGATTTCATTGGGCTCAAATTTGTCTTGTTTGTCTCGTTCTTTGGGTGTGTTCTTTCGATTTTCTTTGAGAATGAGATCATTGACCTTAAATTTTCTAGGTTTGAATTTTTTATGGTAGCTATGCCGTAGCTGATTTTGATATACTTGAAGATGATCTAGGGCATTAAGTCATTTTTCATCAAGAAGCTCGAGTTCATTAAGGCGTGAGTGTTGATAATAATCTTTATTGATTACATCTTTGAGGGATATTCTGAAGGATGGGAATTCAACCTTGACATGTAAAATAGCTTCCCAACCATAAACAAAGGAAGGGAGTGGAAAGATGTGCGGTAAGCCCAAAGAGTGGGATAGATTTGGTTAAGCCAATAGCTTCCATGTGTGTTGACAATAGTTTCCATGATGGTTTGTATTATTTGGTTTGTTGCTTCTATTTGTCCATTAATTAATTGATTTGAGGATAGATTCACAATTAAAGATGGAAAAGGTTGTGTAAGGATATTCCTGGGTATACGTACCTCATAGAATGTATGCACGTAGAAGTCTTGACAGGTGGGAATCATTGGTGATGAGATGCCTACAAGATCGATCAGTTGAAAGCATAATGGACATGATAGGTTGTATTATCGCAAGTGTCCAAACTTGATGTGGTTGTGTTTCAACAACAAGGCTAGAGATGTTAGGCATAAGAGCCAATATTGGAATCATAGAATCAAACTTAATGGTACCTGTTGATGGAACCTCGTCTGTAGTGTCTACATGTAATATCAAGGTTTGAAAGGGAGTCTTGAAATGAGATCAAGGTCTCGTTGATGTTGGAAGAATGTTGTCACCCAAAACAGGTTCAATGTATGTTGTATATCAAGGGGATGTTAGAAGAATGTTGAAAGAGAGTCTTGAAATAAGTTCAAGTGCTCAGTAGATGTTGGAAGAATGTTGTTGTCCAAAATAGGTTCAGGTTCAAAGAGAGTCTTGAAATAAGTGTTCAGTAGATGTTGGAAGAATGTTGTTGTCCAAAATAGGTTCAATGTATGTTTGGGTTGAAAGAGAGTCTTGAAATAAGTTCAAGTGCTCAGTAGATGTTGGAAGAATGTTGTTGTCCAAAACAGGTTCAATGTATGTTTGAACTAATGGAAGGAAATTTGAAGAAGATATGGATTGGTTTGGAATTAGAGAGTCTTGACTGTTTTTCGTCATGATCTTGTGGAATTTCAGTATATATAGGAGTTTCGACAGTAGTCAAATCTTCATGGAAAGTTATGGTATTGGATGTGTCGTTGGTTGCAAGAGCATTGTCATCAAGTTCTACAGAGATGACATCGTCGTCAATTAAGTCTTGGACGTAATTCTTAAATCGCACACATTTATCTGTGTGATGACCATCAATGCGATGAAAGTCACAGTATGTGTTAGGTTTGTACCAACATGGCTTAGATTCCCCTTTGACAAAGGGTTTTGTAATTGGATATCTTATCAGTTTAGCCTCTTTTAGTTGATGAAAAACACTAGAGAGACTTTCTCCAAGGGGGGTAAACTGACGTTGGACTTTACGGGAACTGATGTCTTCGTTAGGTTGTATGATTGGCTTTTTGGGTGATCCTTCACTGATTTGGGTAGCCATATGAGAGAGTTGTGTTGTCATCTTATTAATTTGTTCTAATAGCTCATTGTGTGATGTTTTTCGTGAATTCATCCTGTTTGAAAGAGAGGGAGAATGAAGAAAGGTGTAATGAAGAACTCAACCTATTGATTGTGATCTTTGTTTTGGCTCAATCAAGTTTTAACAAGTAAGGCTATAAGGAGTAAGCTTAAAAAAGCTACTCGGGATACATAGTGTGGATATAACTCAAACAAGCTATGATGAATATGGTGATTGGTTTGGATTAAACAAGCTTAGCAGATGAAAATGTAAGGAGTACACTCAAACAAGGTACTCGATACAAGTGGGATATAGCTCAAACAAGCTATGATGAATATGTTGATTGGTTTGGCTTAAACAAGCTCTGGATTGTTGATAGGAAGAGTAACTCAAACAAGTGACTCAACACAGTTGTGAACTCAAAATGAGTTATGAAGGGATTTGTGTTGGATGGGATTTGGATAAACTGACAGTTGATGAAATAATGAGTGAACTCAAACAAGTCACCCAATATGTAGTTTGATATAGCTTGAAACAAGCTATGAAGGATGTTTTGACAATTGATGAGATAAGGAGTGAATGCTAGTCACTCAATATCTATTGGATATAGCTGAAGACAAGCTATGACAGATGTATTGTTGGCTGAAGCAGCTAATGAAATTGGTGTGATGTTTTGGTCTGTGTGTTGGATTGTTTGGATGTTTTCGCTTGGTATTGAATTGGTCGAGAACTGGTTTTTTTTGTGGAACACAACTAGGGTTTGAATTTTACAATGAACACATTGATATCAGCCAAGTTTTATGATAAAACAATGCTAAACTATTTTGTTTTCAAACAACAAGCAATCATGTGGATTCAATTGTTTTGGCTTATGAGGTAAATTCTTCAGGAATGATCATTGTTTCATGCAATCATACAAGTATGCTGTGAAATGGTGGATGCAGGCTCTTATTACTCCAAGAAGATGCGTCCTCCGATATACCCTAGTCCTGATATACCTAATTCTGTACGGGGATAGAATTGGTACGGGGAACCCTTAGAGCACTGGAGGAGACTCACCAATTCTTACTTGCCTGTTTCGGAGTGAATCACCACGTCCAAAACAGGTTTTGTGAAAAGGTGGAAGGTGATGGAGGGATGAATGTGTATGGTGTCCTTATAACTCCCTAAAGATTTACAGGGACGATGCCCAGGCTTCGTTGTTACAGCTATTTAGGCGTGACTCGCATGCGCTGCACGACAACATTACCTGTAAGTGAAGAGCAGGGGCGAGGTAAATACCGAACGCTGTGATGAGACTAGGTCTCAAAGTGCAATGCAGATGCAAATGTTGTTGGTGCGTGGTAGTCAAGTCCACATCACCGGTGTAGCTTTGGTGGTGATGAAATCCACCTCGTCTACGTGCAAAAACAAAATGATAAAGTGATTAAACGCAAGGTTCTTTCCAACTTGAAATAAATCACTAGCAGAAAATAATTACGTACCTGAGCATACTTTTTTTTTGTTTCAGCAATTTTCTTTGAATGGTGGTATTTTTGCGGGATTTTTGTTGTTTTTTTTTGTTTTTGTTTTTGACAATATTCCAGCAACGCGGTTCTACAGAAAACAAATTAGTAGTTATCCTGCAAACGAAATGTTAGAAAAGTGATCGTGGCTGTTTTTTATTTTCCAGATCGCTCAAAGGCGCAGGAAAAGAGCATACACAACCAACGACCAAACAAATATTAATAATATGACAAAGGAAAATAATTATTGAAATGACAGTTGGAAAACAAAGCTAGAGGATCCTGCAATGTTAGAACAAGAAACTAAAAAATTGTGACCGTTTCTGATTTTCCAGATCGCTCGAAGGCGCAAGAAAAGAGCATACGCGGATACAATTGAAATAGATTTTTTTTTTTTATGTTTTTAAATGTTAATAATTATTGCAATTAATCATGATTGTGAAATAGCGATAATGATTATTTTCACAAAAAAGAAAAACGACGAAAGAAGAGTGTGAAAACGTTACCTAGAAGTGTTGTCGTGGAAAATTGAAATGTAAGGCAAAAAATTAAAAATTAAAAAAAAAATTGTTTTGCGGAGCCTGAGTGGCCTCACGTTTCTGATTTCCAAGATCAATTTTGAAGTGCGAGGAAAGAGCATACGCGTGAGGTTGTTACGTGAAATAAAATAAAAAAAAATTTTAAAAAAAAAACTATAATTTTGTTGTTTTTTTGTTAAAAAGACAGGTGTTAGAAGAAATGAAACCAAAATTTTTTCTGTAAGTCTAAATCTAAAAATTATTTTTTCATTGCATAGATCTTTTCAATACCTTTCCGTTAAAAAAAAATGAAGTCATTCCGAGTTCGGGAGCAAAAGTTATGGCGTCCGGAAGATGGGCTACGGTAGCACTCTGAATGAAAATTTTGAACGTGAGAAAAACGTCCCGGGAGCTGGTTTTTTTTTTTTCTGACTTCTGTACTTCACCTGAGAAGCTAAAATTTTGACAGCAAGGTTAAAAAATAACAATAATCAGAAAGAAAGAGTTAGATCACAAAATGATTGACTAAAATAAAAGAAAAAAAAATGATTAACTTCCTACAAAGCAGTTATTTTAGCAAAAGTAAATAAATAAATGCATTTTCCGGATTGGTTGTCCCATGACAGTAAGATGATAAACTAATGATAGTTCATGTGTTTCTATAGATTATGAGTGAATAGAAAAATCAAAACTATCAACTAAACACCAAGCACCGAGGAGATCAAAGACAAATGAGCTTCATAGTTTCATTGTTGTTATAACCTGCAGATACACCACAAGACACCACACAACAAGAACACTACCAAAAGCATGAAGGTTAACCAAAGAAGGCCATAAGGAACAGAAAAAATAATAATAATGAACAATAATAAACAAAGAACAGATAAAACCACTAATTGGGAAATTAATGGTAACAGATCGAAACTAACCGGGCGTGCCAGAATGTAAGCTAGGAAAAATATACTACTAACAAGGAAGTAAAATACCAATAATCATACCTCCTCCTTCGCGTTCCGTAGCAAACCTCAGAATGGGCTAGGAAACTTGGATTGAGCCCTGATTGTGTGATATGTAGGTGCTTTTCTTCAAGACGGAGCAAGGCCTTCCTGCAACAACGATCCTCTTACTTTGCACTAGATGGGAAAAAATATTATGAGGCTATTTGGGCATTAGGACGAGGCAAAAGGATGTTCTTTGCTCAAAGGATGCAAGAACTTAGATATGGCATTCAAGCTTATTCTCCGTGTCCTTAGAGGGGAGGGGTAAGGTTGTATTTATAGCCTGAGGGAGTGATTAACTTAGATTAATTTAAGTAATCATGGTTTGAAAATGTGGGCAAGATTAGGTGAGTGGTTTGAAAATGTGGGCAAGATTAGGTGAGTGGTTTGAAAATGTGGGCAAGATTAGATGAGTGGGGGCCACGAAGAATGGGTGAGGATTTGAATTATATTTTTAATTCATAAGTGGAGGATTTTAGGTGAGTGGGGACCACGAAGGGTGGGTGAGGATTTGAATTTGAATTTTTAATTCAATAGTGGAAAAACATGGAGAATAATGACATGTGGTGAGGATTAGGTTATTTTTTAGATTTTGAAATGGATAATTAATCAAATTATATTTGATTAATTCGAAGTGTATTTTTGTGGGAAATGAGGAAGGGGAATTAATTGATTTAGGATAGATGTGAAATTGGGGTGTCTACATTCCGTTCGGTTTATTGAGCATCCAAGATGTTACTGTCATAAATATCTTCATCATCCCCATTGTACAAAATAAGTCACATTCTCTCCTTTCTGGATTCACGAGACACAAAGGAACAAAGAGATCACACTTGAGGTGACAAGCTGACAATACAAGTGGTCCTTATTTTCTTCTGTTTGCAGCCTTCCAAGTTTGAATGTATCAAAGTTATATAGGTTGTTCAGTAATATCACATGAGTGAGATGAATAAATTTCATTTGAGTTAAAATCTTGCTTTCTTCAACCCATTGTCGGGGTAAAGCAGTGGGTCCCAATGATAGCTTATGCCTTGAAGCCATTATTTTTTTCTCACTTCTGAGGTAAATTGGAAATTTTTCAATCAAATTATTAGATTTTTTTTGTATCAACTTACAAGTGCATTTGCAAATAGCTACATCTGGCTACCTTGCTTGTTTTAGCTTTATTCTTAGATTAAATGTTACTTGTTATATGAACACATTACATTAGTTGTTCTTCCCACAATGGTCCTAGACTTTACACATATCTTGGAACTAACTTCCAGAATTGAACTCATACTCATGGATTCATTTTCATAATTAGTTTAAGGCACATGGGTTTGTTTAGTTATTTCTTGCAAGTGACCTAAAGCACCTTAAACTTAGTTACACACTAGAGCCCATTAAGATCTTAAATTATGGGATTTCAAGAGGGAAGGTTTGATGGACCCTAGTACGAAGTATGTTGCATGGACTTTCTACGAGCTCATCTCCATTCATTAATTGGTAGATGGATTCATCAGTAGATCCAAACAATTAGAAACCCACAAGCATTGATAGTGACAATTGAGAGAATTAAACATCGAAGATGTGGCAAAGCATATGAATTTGGTCAAATCAACCTACAGCTATGTTTTACCTTGATACGATTTCCATGGATCTTGGACCTCTTGCAAGAATAGCCGATGTAGAACAAAAATTGTGGGGCACAAAGCTTCCATAGCTAAATGTAGGTACCTTCTCACTGCAAATGTTTAGCATGAAGTATTCAAAAATTATCAGTTTCCTAGGACACCCGTGAGGTATCCTCTCCCGAGAAATGATCACCTGTCCTCCGGCCAACTAAACATTGTGTTATCCTTATAATGCTTAGGAAAACTGTGATAATGTAATTTTCAAGGTGTGCTTCATTACATGACCATAATATGTCCACAAAAAGTTTATTCATGAGTTCACGGTTTGTGATCCATGAGTCCCAAGTGCTCCTAATAGGCCTACCAAATCATGCTTATTTTTATCGGCACTAGTTTGCTCGTAACACCCCCTGAGAATGTATATGGAAGATCCTCACTACTTCCACTGGATATAGCTACACAACTTTCTGTGTTAGACCTAGAAACCAATCAAGCTAATATTTTCTGGGATAGCCCAAAAAACCATCCGTAGTTTCCTGTAAATGCACTATACTTCTTGCATGGGTACTTTCATGACAGCATGTGAAAAAGGCTAAGTATTGTTTTGAATGTTCCAAGAGCAGGTCAAGTTTCCACGAATCCAAAACCAATTATATATCGTTGGTAAAGCTCGATATTGATTGCCTACCATTCTGAAAATTATGTGTTAGGACCGGATTTGTAGAATTGGCCAAGTCAAGTAAGGAGATCTCTGATCTTTTGTGAAGATTCAACTTAGATCCTAGGAGTTACATAGAGGATATAATATTTATAAGTTGTTTCAAAGGCTCATTTGACCATATCTGCATAATTCCATTTTCACATCCAATATTGTATCTTATTTTAATCATCATAAACTTTAATGGTAAATTTTGATTTTCTCATGAACACATCACCTGTCACTTTTCTATCGTACAAAATTGGTGAACCCGAAGGACCAAAATAACAATTTCAGACATCTGATCCAGGTCCTAAAATGGTACTAATGTTATTCCAATTTTGATTCACTTTAATATAATTTTTTCCCTTGGAATTCCTCTACTAGCTCCAGTGGCTAGAAAATGTGTTCATCAATTTCAAACAAAATTGGTGAACCTAATGTGCAAGGAATAGCTATTTTTGGCTTTTGTGCACTTAGAAAACCCCTTTATTTCATCCACCTTACGCTCCTTCCCATAAAATTCAAAAGGGACACTGGGGACACATTTATATACCCCCCACATATGTCAGGAAGTTGCGACGTTACGACAGACCTTGGTGGTCTAGAACCAATTATGGTACACACTCACCTAGCCCAACCAACACCCTCACTCGTGATGAACAGACCCTTGATGGCTATGAGGAACTGTCTCATTTTCTTGTTTCACAAAGGTACATGGAACACTATAAGCTGTGCCACCACAAGGAGATGAAGTCTTCATCATTTTCACAAAATGAGGTCTTAGAAGATGTTTTCACGCAAAAACTCTCAAATCGGAGCCCTCGGGCTCCTAACAATGATGAATTTAACCTAAGAGAATCCATTTCATCTCCTTTATGTCCCTTTGTAGACCACAATATCCACCACATAGGATAGTGTAGATCCACTATACCCAGTTTTGGATGAAGAATACTTAGGTTCATTACTTGCTCACTAGGCAGTTTTCTAACTTTCACAAAACACGTTTTGGCCCCCATAGTGATGCTTCCACCCTTGGTGCAACTTTACAACCTTCGATGTCCTGCTTTCCCTTACTAGATGTGGTAAGGAACCCCCATAAGATTGTTAGGAAATATGGGATAAAATATGTGGAATAATCCCTCATAGAATCGCAACAGTAGAAACTAATATGCATAAATTATTACAGATCTCAAATAAAAGTGCAGAATAAAATAACACAACACAAAGAGACAAGATTTAACGTGGTTCACCCAATTTGGGCTACATGTCCACCAAGAATCACTTGCTCAGATTTTATTACAAGCCTCCACTCTCTCAATACAATACCCAGATCCGTTTGGAGCTATGCTCAACAAACTATACAGAATTCACAACCGAATTCAAAACACATCTGCAATACATTTACATGTATATCTACCATATGCACAAAACCATATAAATAGACAACTGCTTAAGTAGTTTTACAAAACCGTGGGTATCAAAACCATGGGTTAAAACCGTCCCATAAACCTATGGGTCAAAAAACCTGACAAAATGAGAAAATCATGTTTCTCGATATATCGGGCATGTTTTAAAGCCCAAAATTTTTTTTTCGGGGACTATGCCCCCGAACCCCTGCTACTGGGGGCTGCCGCCCTCGGCTCGACCCCCAACCCCAGTGAGACAACTATGGAAAGTGTAAAATACTCTTAGTGTATAGTCTTCAACACTTTCGTAGCCTAGAATTCACTCTAAATGACCCAGGCGTGTTGGCACATCACTCAGTCTAAGCTAAGCTCTCACCAGAAGCACGCAAAAGCATCAGGTCCCTCTTTAGATTTTCTTGTATAGAATGTTAACATGATGGTGCATGTATATATTCAGATTCATAGCCGATAGTAAACAATCCACAGTGCATAAGCCAGATCTAGACCTAGAGTATATGGAAGATAAACTATGCAATGACTATAATAAGGTTTACCATACAAGTACTAGATTTAGTCATGTTCAACACCATTATCTAGCCAATATGATCCATTGTATTAAATACTATAAAGCACATAAGCTTCATACATTACAAAAATATCTTCATGAGTCATGCATGCGACAACGCCAACAACATAACTCTACAATTTGACACACAAACACACTCTCCAAATCGTGCAAATCAATACATATATATAGGGATGGGGAATTTCCCTTCACCACCCATGCACTTTCCCAAAATAGGCTACATGCTAATAATAGCCATGCGCCTTTACAAAGGATACAAAACATCTTAGTACTCTAAAAATAGACTTCCTATAGTTAACTCCGAGTCAAAATCCTCTTATTAGACTAAATTATGTATGGCACTCAAACTAATGCTTGTTCCTAAAATACCCTTGTGTGAACCGTAAGTCTTCGTGTTTTGTGTGCTTAGCACACTAACTCCAAAAATAGCCTTCACAATGAAAACGGCTAAGTCCTAACCCTGGGCACTTCAACCTTACTGTAGCATCATGTGCTCTTCCCATACCCTACATTTTCATGCCCAACACTTAGGCTATTTTTGTTCGCCCAACAATACCAATCCTTGTGATTGTCATCCATACAAATATTGTGACCATGATCCCAACACTCCACTTCCTGTTCTAAGGTCTGATGCTATAGATGAGCTACAACCTATCAATGAGCTACCACATTTACCACCACTGGAAGGTGCCATTTATATGATAAATTTTGTACTAACTACATCTACACCTCCCCCTTCCACTACTATTGTTATGATTGTTTATCAAGATTCATTCTCTACACACATGTTGCTTTAGTTCCTCCACCTTCTCATCTTCCACCTCCATCACTCTGACCTCCCTTCACATGCACACTTTTCATGAATGATTCTTATTGGGAGCAAATTTCATTCAATCCTACTTGTGATAACATTGTATGTACGCACGATGGCTTAACTCTTTTAGGATTTTCTTTTGAGGATCTCTACCCTTCGCCACACTCTGCTCATCTTTATCATGGCTTTTTTCACATTACTGCCGCATATGGCCTACATGTTTTTCATCTCCAAGTCTTCCTCACATGATATTCTCACTCTTCACTACTCACATTAGGACAATCTTGGCTAGATTACATTAGGGGCATGCTAGACCCTGATCATACAGACATATCATTCCCCATTTCTTTTAGTTGAGTCTTCATTTACAATAGTTCTTTTCTCGGTTATACACATAATCTCACTCGATGATATCCACATGGGTGCCCTTTATCACCCTTTACTGATGAGGAATATGTCATGGGTATGTACATCTTATGCCTTAATGGCTTGTTACGTGATCAACGCGACATAATTGCTTATCAGGTCTCTGATGCTTATCCATTTGATTTTTCCATGATAATGATGAGCTCGTAGATGATATTACATAATCTACTTCTTCATCTTACATATTTGAGGGGCATTGCATCTATACCACCCCCTCACCTTGACAAGTGTCTTTTACTCATCCTACTTACATACTTATTTTCTTACTATGCATCTACATCATCATTACCCAATGACACACTCTTGTGCTTCAGTTCACACTTGACTATTGAGGGTGCCCTACACACATGAACCCCCACACACTGCACATTAGACATTGTGCATCATGTCTCTTCACACATTTTACATGACATCTCACATTATACATCTTACATATTGTATAATACATCTTATACTTACTTCACATCATTCATATTTCAGCCTTTGCACATCTATACATCATACATACTCTACACACCATACTAGTGATCATTACACAAGTGTCACACTCATATTGACTACACATATTACATTACATACTATATGTCACACATTACACATTTTACACATTACATAGTAGTCTCTCATCATCGCACAGTACTACAGATAGTATATCTCATCTTCTCCTACATGACTGCACTCACTTACCCTATGACACACTCTAGTCTCACAATCCATACTGGACTGTTGAGGGCATACATCTTCATTGGACCACATCACATCGCACATATTTATCAATAAATGTTTCCATCATGTGGCATTTTTAGAATAGTGCTATACATCATAGGCTATATCATCACTTCCACTTGCATCATTTAGTGGTATACGCTTTAGGCTACATCACCACTCCTACTCATCTTGTAGTGATATACACCATAGGTTACATCATCACCTACTCTATCATCATCATTACCTATTCTGATCATCATTTATTTATATACGCTTTAGGATAAATCATCAATTCTTTTCTCATATTATTCATGATACTACGCTTTGGCTATAGTCGTAATGCACATACTTCACCTCTATAGCTCACATATCATCACTACACATTCACATTCACCATAACGTGCTAACACTACAACACACACTTTGACCATTTTCTGATGATGCACTCTTGTTTACGGTTCATTATTGACTGCTAAGGAGGAAATACCAAATGAAACTCACTGCATACAACTTCCATTCACTCAAGGGGTCATGCGGATCCTATAATCTATATTGCATTCCATTACATCTATCTGTAACATGACTGCATATCTTAGTTGTGCTTTAACTCTTTCTTGCATTATAATTTTACATGCTCGCTCTTATTATACATGCTAGATAGGTCTATTGATATGTCATTATATTTACCATACACATATGTGCAAATTCACTGTCTTCTTCTAATTATGATCATAGATACAGAGGCTTCTACATGCAACATGGATGTTTGGCACACTACTAGTCCCATTCAGTGGTTCCTAAGGGCATCCAACTTACGTAAACTATAAGTGCTATTGTTTCATTTTTGTACTTATACACTGTAATTCATTGGTTCATACATGATTTTGACATACATTTTATCTTTCTAACATGCTAACGGGTGCTTCATGTACAACATTTGTTATATAGGGATATTTGCTTCCATAATTTTTTGTCATATTATATGTTATTGCTTGTCTTTATTTGCAGGGTTTTCCCTTTGTCTTTATGCACACTTGTTTATTTGCAGCCACTACGATCTTCAGTGTCTTGAAAAATCGTGAGTGGTGTCCCATATTTGCAACCCACTTTGCACAACCTACATTGTCTTCTTTGGTGTTTACATTTTCTGCTTACGTACTAGCTTATACATTGTATGTGTAACATACACTTGTCTTCTACATCCATGTATGTGTTTGTTTACAGTAACACTTGGTTTCTAGCCACATTTTTTGCATGCACCTTGGTTTCTACCAAGTGAATCCCCTCCCCTTGTAGGGCATGCTATCAACAATCAGTCCTCTTATGGGCCGCATTCTCCTATCCATGACATTATATACGCCCCCAAAGAGGGGGGCATCATTTGAGATCTTACACACTAGTCAACACTTTAGTACTGATACCAGTACAATATAGTTTTCAGTCCTTGACATAGTGGGTTATGCACAGTGAGTGGGTTCAGACCAGTCTATGAACACTCATACACTGTTGGATTTTAATAGGACACATTTTTCCTTAGCATTCTAGGGAGTAGTTACAGGTTAGAGGATAAAGTGGATTTCCTCTCTACACTACTTCAACAAGTGGCATTGGATCACCCAAAAAACTAGGCATTATAAATATATCTTCACATCTTTAGGGAAGAAGTTACAGGTTGGAGAATACATGTAGACTTTTTCTCGCTACACTTCTTCGGACAAGGTGGTGTGAGATCTCCTAAAAGACTCGTGCACAACATTTATAGGATCCTTTCTACACCATTGCAATCTTTTATAGCATAAGCCCATGGAAATCTTGTTTTCCATTTGGCCTTGAATGTTCTTTATAGGTTTCTTTGATGCAAGTTCCTCTTCCACAAATTCTACTCCATCTAACATCGTGTTCTTCTTGACTGCAAGAATATAAAATTCTTCATTTTGAGAATCACATGGTATGACTAGAATGCTGAGAGATACCAAAATGCATCGGCAAGTGATAATTGTTCTTTATCCTTCTTACGGACGATGCAATGGAAGCCATTTTGTCACAATCTTACACCACACTTGTCACCTAGGTTCCAATCTCATCAATTATAAATTTTAAATCTTTATCAAAATCCAGTGTTTTCACATGACATTTTCATGTGTATTATCCCTTTGACAATTTAGAACTTATATGAATATTAGGTACATATCTCTAAGAAAATAATGTTACTGAATAATTTTTTAATCATGCAACATTAAAATCTAAGATATAAGGTTGACACTAAATCAGAGGGTAATCATGGATTCATATTCAGTACCTCTTCATATGGTTTTGGTGAACTACTCCTCGTTAAATCTATCCACTCCCTCAACGTTTAATGTTTTTTGTTCACCAGATAAGTTTTCTGTCCATACTTTCACACAATATATTATGAAAGCCCATTTGAGTAGGGCTTACAATAAAAAATAAAAATAAACTTCTTTCACAAAAACCCTTAAAAACAAATTAGTAAATCATATCTTTTTATATATCAATTTATTCAATGCAAGGAGACTTTCTAGAATTTGGGTTACCGTATTCTATGGTCGAATTTCTTTCCCTTAGGAGAAAATTAGAAGACGATAACCATATCAAAGTATAACAATTATGGTAAATAATAATAGTAGGATGAGAAAATGCGACTGTTTCTTTCTGTAAATTATAATATACAACTGAGTAAGAACAAACAACATACTAAAAGAAAAATAATTTTAAAATTGTTGTCATTTACACTAACAACTATTTTTTTCTAGGTACTATCATGAAAAACAAAACATGGTTATTTTCTGTGTTGTGGCACTTACCTTATTACAGGTTGAAGTTAACAGTGAGATAGTAATGTTGTGCCTACTCTGTCAAAGTCCTGGATACATTAACCTATAACCAGAAGCCATTTTTTGAACCCCATACTATTCTAACTTCCTGCATTAAGATATCAACCGCAACTACCTTAAATCTATTTCAACAAACCATCCTTGGTTGGGCTCAGATCATATTTCATTTTTGTGTGTATGCTGGTACATAGGTTTAGCTTGTTACTGTGCCAATGGATGCTCTTCAACTAACATTGTGGAAATGTTTTGCACTTTGCACATAAGGAGCTGAAATGAGTTTCAATTTAAGCCCACTGATCTAAAACAAACATGAATGCACATACAGTTTGGATCGTTGCAACAAATTGAGTTTCCTAATTTATCTGGCATAACATTTATTTTAACTAGAAAGGATTTCTTTCCTGGGTAAAATTTGGGATAATTACACATTTTATTGTGGAATACAATGCTTACATGTAATATGAGAACTAGAATTCTGGTTCAGATCTTTCTTCTGCTACACAAATTCCTTCTTTCACAGAACTTTGGAAGTGACTTAGGTTGACTTTTTTCTGTAGACAAGCGAGATGTGAGACAGTGAGATTTAGGAGGGTCATACTCCTGCTCTTTAAATATATTCTTACGGAATCCAGGCCTGGATTTTAAAAAACCACAAACTTTTATTTTTGGACAGCTTAAACATATCATATTCTTTTAATGGCCCATACCGCCCGAACAAGTAATGTGTATTCGTGATTCCGTGAAACTTCGGTTCTTGTAAGTTGTAACGGCTGGTAGTGGTAAATTAGTAATTTCCCTATTGTGGTAGGACGTAAATTATGATTCATTAAATTATTTCCAAATTCCCATGGACTATAGTCCACTCAACTCACGTTTGCGTCTCCCAGTCTCCAGATATGGCGCAAGTGGAATCGTGATTATTGATTCGTGAATCATGGATGAGCTGCATCCTGGCAGGCTCAAGGATTGAGAATTGCATGCATATTAAATTTCCAAACCCAAGTGTAAATTCTAAATGTTCTTGAATATGCTTGGAGAAAATTTCAAATGACCAGTGCATTCAGGTGACATGTTAGTTATAAAATAGACCTTATTTGTCAAGCAATTTATATACCCTATTTTTTTTACGGGGAAAATTTAGTTTGGCCATTTTCTGACGTGTTCAGACCCTCTTTTGACAGGCTGTGACATGATTGATTTTGAACACTGTGTACTTGGAAACCAGTTCCAATTTATAGATTAATCTCCCATCATCATTTGTCATCCTACAAATATTATGGAGCTGACTTCAGTTGGATTTGTTGTGAAGTTTTTCTCCATGCACAGTGGGAATCTTCTCATGGAGCTCACGGTTAGTTTTATCAGATCAATTAACTCTCTGATCCTTAAGATACTTTTGTTTAATGCAGTGCAATAAGTCTTTTATTCGTCATAATTTCATGTTCTTAAATTGTAATATTTTAGCTTTTTTGATTATGTGGTGTCTATTTATAGGGAGAGTCATTTATTGTAAGTCACGTCATTGATTAATGTATTCAATTTATTTACGTATAAAAATACTCATCTCAAAATCATGTAGCATTTAGTAAAAGCATCATATCTTTTCCTGTTGTCTGAAGTTACATAGTCACTGTCTTATTAATTTCAAATTAGGTTATTGTTTTATTGTGATTTATTTGAGTCAAAATTAGATTATCAAGAGTCTTTTTTGTATTAATAATCAAGTTGTCATCATGAGTCAAAGTCATGTTACCTTCAATTATGAGTCATTATAGGAAGTTAAATAGTTCAAGTGTTGTTAAGATTCAAGAGTCAAAAATTGAGTCATTATAAAAGTTCAAATAATAAAAAATAAATTGTCTCACATTTTCAATAATTGGACGCATTTTCGCTTCTATGTGACGTCCTTCTTATGGTGATGAATTGTACAATGAGCTCCATGATCACATATGGCTGAACTAGCAACATGAAATCAGAGGATGGAGGCATCAGAGGTAGGAGGTCAATCAATGACCTCTTGTTAGTCACTTACGACAGGGCCGCATCAAAGATTTGGTGGCAGATTTTGTTTCAGTTGTGTGTGTTTGCTTCCAGTTATGCGTGGTGCGTTTGCAGTTTGCTTTCAGTTTTTATAGTGTGCCTTCTATTGTTTCCAGTTTCAGTGTACTTCATATTTCAGCGTTCCTGTTTTCAATAAGTGAAAAATTCACATTGAGGGGGGGAACATGATCCTAATGTTCCATTTTCAGTTTTTCAGTTTCTAATGTGTGAGCAACACATTTTCCTATATTATTCGTTGCAGTGAGATGTGATGAGGGCTGATAATAGTACTTGGCACATCATGATGTGGTTGTAGGTAAACCACTTGAAAACCTTCATTTGTGGTTTGTGGTAAACTAATAGTAAAACCACCATTCTTGGTTGTTGGCAAACCATTCACATTACCATCTACCTATGTGGATTTATGGTACTCCAGATTATAAAACCATTGATTCTAAGGATTCTGCTCGACCATAATGCATAACCATCCTTGTGGTTTGTAATTATCATGCTGAAGAGAGCTCTAGAAGTATGATAAATCAGGTGCAAGTATAAGGGAGGTTTTCCCCATTGATTCATACTAAGATGTAGATTGTTAGGATAATGCCTAAATATCCTTTGACCAGGGTCATGAGATAATTTGATGTCACTTGGAAAATTCTTATCGCTGAGCTAGGTCATTAGTAAGTGATCGTTAATGAATCATTCATAACCTTGTTTGATGAAAGTTGTTGATAAAACTACTCATGCAAATAGTTTGAGGGAGTTGGAGGAGTTACAACAACATCCTAAAATATAGGAAGTTCATATATATATATATAAGCCTCATATTAGTGATGATCAAATACCATTGAATAAAATTCTTGGTAATGAAAATGAGGGGTCAATCTATCCTAAACCATTTTGTAAATGAGTGAAGTCCAACGACTTTCAGCGTTGCACTACATTTCAAACCCAATATACTTCTAGGTGTGTGTGTGCGGAATTGTGCCCTAGGTGACTCTTGTGCATGTCAAAATTGATAACGAGAAATGTAATTGGATGTAAATAAATGTAATAGATGTGTGCATGGAATAGAATGAACTTCCCCTCCTATGAAGTGTATGTATAAATAACCAGCCCTTGTTCCTTTCCCTGATGGATGTTAGAATGGATGTAAATGAATGCTCTTAGATGCCTTGATGGATGCAACCATAGGTGGTGATAGTTAATGCTTAGTGCTTGGTCATTTATTATGATCACATAACTTTATATTTATATGATTCCTCTTGCTTTAATTTCGTAATTAACCCTGAAAAGGTTGACCACCAAAAATATAAGATGCTCAAACAGGATAGAAAAGGACCCAAAAAGTGTGAGTAAAGTACAAAGAGGACAAGGGCACCCAGAGGGGGACTGAGGGCGCCCTAGCACTAGTGTCCTAGCTGGGAACCATAGTGCCTAGGATGATAAAATCAATAGTATAAAAATTACAGACTAGCAAGTAAAGGTGTAAGACCAAGAGAAGTGATAGAAAGCAAAGAAATGTGGCCAAAGACATGGGTTAATTAGTACTTTTCTCACATAGGAATCATATGAATAATAATATGTAACCAGGACTAGATAATTACCAAAGTGCGTGATTTTGTGTCTACACAAGTGGCCATCACTTGCTATGCATGGTGAGTGGGAAATGATTGATGTCATACAGATGATACGAATTCATGTTTTTGATATCATCTAGAGTGATTTAGGACGGGTATGTTGAGATGTACCAAAAAACCATCTGAGTGTTAAAACTCTATTGAGCAAGGTTATATTGTATAGAATTCATGTAATGAGTGTAAAAAGTGATGACCAGTCAATTCTAGGGTAACAATGCATCAGTACGATATCAATATGAAGTGGTATAGTACATCAGCCTTAGTATCATGTCCTGTATTGTATCCATTAGATGAACCTAAAGTTGACTACTGTGCTATCATTATCTAGTATGTACGAAGCAAAAGAGAAGATGAAAGTATCAAATACACATGTATTTGTAATGTGGTAAGAAAGGAACTCATGTATATATGTCCCCATATAGTCTAAGAGAGTATCATTGAGTAGTGTTCAATGTAAATCCAAATATAGGAACATGTAACTTGATAGTGATATCACCAGATGAATTATGGTGTAAGAGGGGAGTGAAAAGGAAAGGGAAATTGTCCCCAATAGATGTACCTCATGCAGAGATTTTAGGGTGATCTACATGACTAACCAGTAGTGAACAAGTTTTATGAGGAAATTGAGTGGATTTATCCTAAAATCTTTCATTTTAATCTAATGTTATGCAAATCAGTAAATGTAAAAATAAATAAATGAAGTAAATGACTAAGCATACTAAGTAATTGAGAAATTGTGAAACCTTAGATGCGTAAAGAGGGGTTAGAAAGAGCTTAGTTGATTCGACTAACCTTGTCTGTGATTATGTCACAATGAAGACTGCAAATGAATACAATGTCAGGAACCTCTACACAGAAGCTCCATAAGAGGGAAGATCTGGTCGTTTGAGTATGACTTGGATTCGCCTAGAAAGGGATGGCAGGGGCACATGGGGCACCCTGGTCTGAGATCTGGGTACCCTTAGGTCTATGCAGTGAATATAAACAGGGAACTTCCTAATATGGTGTCGTTAGGTGATGTAAAGCCTTCAAATTCCTGTTGCAGTGTGGATATCACTGAAATTGGTTCATTAAGAATGTCGTAAAGCCAGTGCAGTGAAGAAAACCTGTCAAAACCCCAAACAAAAGCATCAAAACCCTAAAAAATGAAAGATGTAAATGAAGGGGTTAGACTATCCTCAGCGGCCAAATGGATGGACTTACTGACTGTTGTTGCACTACATATCACTACCCAAATGTAGTTCTAGGTGTGTGTGTGTGCTATAAATTTTGCCCTAGGTGCTCTTGTGCTAGTCACACTTTGTGAAGTAGCAAGATCAATAACTAGATGTAGAAATGTAAATAACATACTGCATGGAAATAATATGAATCCCCTCCTATGAAGTGTGATGCAGATGAACTAACCTTATGTCCCTTATGATGGAGTTAGGATGGATGCAAATGGATTTATAGATGCCTTAAAATATGGATGCAACCTTAGGTGAGATAGATAGATGCTTAGTTCTTGGTCCCTCATTATGATCACATAAATTTATATTTTATAATTCTCTTTCTTTAATTTCATAATAAACCCCAAAAAGGTCGACCACAAAAAAAAAAGCTTAAATGGCTAGAAAGTGCCCAGAGAAGTGTGAGAGAAAATTACAAAGAGGAATAGGGCAGCCTAGAGGGGATTTGTGCACCTGTCTTGACTGGGCTGAGCCCTAGTTAGGAATAGCTAAACATAAAATGACAATTATTGAAAGGTGTAAGACATGGGAGCAAGTACAATGTGCAAGATTTAAAATGAAATAGAAAAGCAAAACAAAGTTGGCCAAAGACATGGGTTAATTAGTATTCTTTTTCACTATAGGAACCATATGAATAGTAGTATGTGACTGCGAGACTGGTCAGATAATGATTTCAAAGTGCATGATTTTATGTCTACATTTTCCCCCACTTTATGATGGTGATTGTCACAATGCTCGAGTAACATATAACCTAGATAGACAATGTGCACACCTGATGATCCATGTAGAATGACTGTAGAAAGTGTGCAAGATGGGATTAGACAAATCATGGAGTGGTCAAAATAGATGGAGTGTGGAGACTAAGATGCAATAAATCTAAAATTTCATGAGGTTCCAGTGAACCTTGTGGATGAAAATGTCACTGTCCTAGATGCCAATGTGTGCAGTGTACTTACATATAAGACCTAGTTATGTCCATGTAGTGTCAATGTTGTTGTTGACATTACACAAGTGTTGGATGGACTAAAGAAATTCCCTTCCCATACATATGGACCTAAAAGAGAAGATGATCAAGTAGTCAAATACACATGTATACTATGTAATATAACATGTGAAAATGATGCACCTGTATATATAAATGTAAAAAATGTAAATCTAAAGTTAAAAAGGAACATAGTGCACCTAATCTGTGATGAAAAAAGGGGTTGTAGAAAGGATATCTGTTGATGTTGTGATGCAAGATTTTTTTGGGTGATAGACATTCCGTGAGCTGAAAAAATATGTAGGAAGGAAATTCTAATTGGAGGATCCTACAACCTGTAACTATTCTCAACTAGGATTCCCACAGAGATATGTATACTTTTGAGTTTTTTGGTTTACAAGAAATCTGACGGTTATAGTATGTAGAGAGTAAGGTCTAGTTTATCCTTATCCTATAAGCCTATCTACATTGAATACCAATATGTGCTAACGAATGACACCATGTCCTATAAAATTCCATGTACTGTATCAAAAAATTCATATGTACTTGTGTTGACCACTCACCATTGGCTGTAACCCACTACTGTCATGGATGAAAACTGAAATCTAAGAATATATCATTCATATGTGTTGTCGTGTGTGTGAAACCCAAATTCTACCCTAGGATCTTTGGGGCACATCGCACATTGTCAATAGGAAGTAATAACATGTGTAGAAAATCCAAGAAGAGGACCGACTATGGATACTAAATCCCTCCCGCTATGCAGGGGGGAGGGGATGTGCTTAGTAAAACACTTGAATGATGGAACATGTAAATGTAAGTGGCTAAAGAACATGGAGTGTTAGTACGATAGTGATGCTTGAAGTCCCTCATTATTGTAATGCTCTAAGTTCAAGACAGTACCTGTAGCCTATTCTCTGAAGACCCTATTGCAATAAGTAGGGATTGTATAACAATGGGATGTCCACTCACAATTTGATCATTAGAACACACAAGACCATGTCTCGTGTCACAGAGAATGATTAAGTGTACACATCCTTTGTAAATGAGCATTCTGGCATGTCCGTATCTTTGCAACGATGAACTTGACAAGTGGTAGGGCATACGCAGTGCTTTTCGATATCCAATGGTTAGGAAAATCCAGTTGCTCAAACTTTGTTTGAGTTTGCATTGGTCAAACACTCATTAATATGATTAAGAGATAATTATCATGTATTCCAAAGTCGTGTAGAACCAATAAAATAACATTGTTAATACATAATATTATAATTTATATTGTATCACCTTACAATACGAAATTTGGATTTTGTGTCAGTAATTTTATTATGGTAATGGATAGACTAAGCTATAAGTTCCCTATTTATGCCTCCTTTTATTATTAAAAAATAAAATAATAAATAAATATAAAAAAATAAAATAAAAGAATTCAATTTAAAATAGGTCATGATTGTTTGGGTGGATTAGGGCAAGGTAAAGCTCAAGGGCTTGACCAATTGGGCAAGGGAGGTTTCTTATGGGTTTTTGAGGGATTTCGACCATGTTTTGCTTTTTGGGATAGGGGGAAAAAGGGGCCGCAGGATGGAGGGCAGGGAGAAGATTCGAAAGGTAGAACTGTTTCTAGCGGCACTCAAACGAAATGCTGAAGGAAACATGTAGTGGATCTTATGAACTGCAGGATGTGTGGACAACCTCCAGGAGTGCATAAAAGGTATCCATTTTGTTAATGCCAGAGAAATGTCTCCTTGTTTTTTGTTCAAACGCTAAATGCAAAAATGTTTAGAAATGGGCATCTCATGGAATGACCTTGACATGTACAGACCTTCTAGACTCTATGCCAACATTCTCCCTGCCTGATAAAAAAAAAACTGAGTTTCATCTGGGACCTGCAGTGGGTAAACTAGGATCCAACCAGTAAAATGGCTGTGGCATTTTGTCAGATGTTGTGTTGCAAATGCGTGGGGGAGCATGTTGTTTTAGTGTTTGACCAAATGAAAGAACTAGACAACTATCTCATGGATGCCTCATAGAAAATATACAGTGCTAATGATGGTAGGATTTTCAAAAAATGAGGTTGTTGAAAAGGCCTTGGACCTTTCAACAAATATTCCATTGGTCTGGTTTAAAGCCATAATTTACCTAGTTTACATTTGCCAACGTACTTCCAGCCTGTGCCAAAATGGAAGCTTTGGAACAAGGTATGAACAATAGAATTTGGTTTTTTTTGTAAGATTTTGTACTTGCAAGTGTCATAGTTGATATGCGTGAAAAATGTGGAAGTGTATTCAAGGCACGTGGATTGTTTGACAAAATGCAAAATTCTCAGATATTTCATTGTCATGGAATGCAATGGTTTCCAGGGTATTTGCAATGATACATGAGCTTGTATGTAAACATGCCTTTCTGGCCTATGAAACTTTGAAGGATAATTTTTTGGTAGTTGTGCAACACTGTTAACAAATGAAAAATTCAACACCCTCTCAGGAATGCACCAAAATAAGTTTTTAACTTGGAATGCCTTCAAAAATTATGGATATGGTTTTTTGACAATAATGGAGAAAAGCTATACAAAAGGCATGAAGATCTGTTTGAATCCCAAAACACCTCAAAGAAAGTACCATGTTGGATCTCACCATAATGGATGGGATTGAAGTCTACAGAAGGTGTAAAGCACATCAATGTCCATCCAACATTCTCTCAGTTCAAGAAAGGTTTTAGAAAATTGTCACAAGAGATTATTCTGTTGGAAAAACTTCACAAGTGAATCGGGAAGTTGGTGTGACATGTGGATGTTATCTGGCATCATGTGAACTGGTTGACGAAGGATCGCCCAAGTGATAAACCGAAGCCGGACGCACCTTGACCGACTTCGCTCATCGTTCCAGGCATGGTTCATCTTCCCTTACCTCTCATAATTCTCATGTTTTAGTTCTCTTTTGCAACTTAATAGAATTTTAAAACATTAGGATTTTAATACAGTTAAATGTTATTTCAACTCATTGCAAAAACAATGAAATGTCGTGTCGTAACTCACGAAATCAAAATAACTCTTTTGCATTAAAACATGAACTTCCACCCTCATTCTGAGGTGATTTAGAAAACTTCCTACCCAATTGGATCGCTACAACATTATTTTATCGACCAGACGAAATTGACTTCCCATTAATAACGTTGATCTTCTCCCTGTTTAAATAGTTAATTTTTGCATTTTTCGGAGACTCATTTAGTACCCGTCGTAACTCTGAAAATGAGATGCTAAGTTTCATTCATGTACCTTGTTATGTGAGAAGCTACCTTGACCTCTGGATTGACCCTGAAATGAACATATGTGATCTTTTTGGCGCTCTTATAGGAGCCCTGTTACACTGGTTTACAGCAGTAGAAAGTTGTTAAATCTAGAAAGTTGGCTTTCGTTTTGAACCGCCATTTGAAACCTGGATAGAGAAATTATTTCCCGTCTTCGCAAACCTCTAGTGTTTATACTAGACAATTGCATGGAACATTCAGTTTAGGGAAAAAACTTTTCTGGATAGTTTGGCAAAGCCATTTTGTAGGCCTCCGGTCGCAGTTTGACGAGGTCAAACTGGACCAATTTCGACTTGTCGCTCCAGAAAACTTGTCGCCATTTGAAAATGGTTTTCTAGTTCTCAGTCCCGTCGACTCTGATGAATTCTCCTTATATAGGGGAACTAGTAGGAAGTGTCTCATTGTGTGCTCATCCATCGAACGTCAGTTATGGATGTGATTTTTTGAGCCCTCGAGCTAACGTTTTTTCATTTTACAACTGGGTCAACTACGACCAGTGGCCCCGGAAAACTAGCCGCCAAACGCAAACCGTTCACTCTTTCCCAATTCCGTCAGTTGCTATGAACTCTTGGTATATCTGGGGACACGTAGAAAGTTGATCGTGGTGTGCGTTCTCATCAGAAGATAACTTTTGGAAGCGGTTTCTTAGCCTCCGAGCCCGTTTTGTACGTTTTTGTAGCTAGTAAGAAAATGTAAAAATAGAAAGCTGCGGACCCTCGTAGGGTTGCCAAACCACCCTGTAAACTCTTAACACATACAAATAACTGTTTAAAACTCTATAGTGGAACTTGTTGTGTGCATTAGAACTTTTGACAAAACGGTGTTTTCTCTCTCTTCCCTTCTCTTTCTCTCTCCTGGGTTACAAAATGAAGAAAAATGAAATGCAATGAATACATGTCTCTAGACCTTTTTATTTCGATTGCAAATTGTAATTATTGTCATATGTAAATGGGAAACTGAAAAATGATACTTATGTTAGGTTAGGGTGGATGCCATGCCAGTGAATTATCACTGATATCATGCTCACGTGGGTTTTGCAGGATGAAAGAATGATGACGTAAAGGCGTTGTGTAATGCATTAATTATCATTGTAATTTATATAGTTCATTTTTAAATGAATAAATGTATTTTGTAGTCTCATGTTTCAGAAGGTTATATTTGATAATTTGTTGCTATGTATGAGATGCTGGTTTCTAGGACATCTAGGAAATGTGCATTTAATCTTAGGTTCAATTTTGATTCATAGTACACCTGGTAAAAAGGTTTGATATTTATATAAAGTAAATGAATTTGAAGTAATATCTTGTAGTGCATATTCAATATTCAATAAATGATCAACGAGTCATCTTGTGCATTCATACTTGGTAAATGAAAAGAAAAAGATTTAATCGAAACACTCTACCCTCGTTCAATATCAGAGCATAACTTGTTTTCATGTGTGTTACTTTTACCCTAGAAGACATTGAAAACCGTAGAGTGAACTTAAACCCTACACTCGATGGAAATCTCCTAGCTTGAGTAAACAAGAGCCCAAGAATGGGTTTATCGTCTTAGTCAGTATGGTTAGTGACATTGTCATAAACCTGGTAAATAGGAGTGATACAGTCAAACTCCATTTGGAGTAAGATGAACTAACCCTTCCTTCGTATCCTAGTGGATTACCTTGTTTTTCCAAAGATAGATTTAAAATTAATTTTTCTTCATCGAATGAAATCCCTGTTGGATCCAAACGACATAAATGGAGATTAGGACATAGTTGTTCTTTGCCTTGCACTCTTGTTAATGAACCCCCTTGGCTCCGCATAGCTAAATGTTTTACCTTGGTGTCTCTCAACATTACACCTTGGCCCCTTCTGAAGGTGGGTTAGCATAAACTTGTCCTCTCGCTTAAACCTCATTTATAGTTGAGGGGTAGACCCTTAGGTGAAGTTGGAATTAATTTAAAACTCAGTTGTTTTGGACATTAACTTAGGGTTCGTGTGAAGCATCAATTATTTTAATCATATTAGTTCTCCAAGAGGTTGCATAAACACTTCGTAACTCCTTTTACAAGACAATGCTAAAAATAAGGCCATAACGTGACGTAGAAAATAAAGCATATGAGAGTAAAAATGAGAATTGAGGTTAGGGATACTACCACTCTTGGAGACCTTATAACTCAATTAAATATCTTTATGTGTTTTCAAAGAATTATGTATTGCATTGTTGTGATCAAACTACGAGAAAACAAAAGATATATAAACATAAAAGGAAGTCATTAAGTTATTTCACTTCAATAACTATGGTAGGGAAATAATTATTTCGTGATCAAGGAATGCTTTTTTAAAAAATCTACCTTGTATTTAAATCTCCATTAAATCCTTTTATTGTGTTGTGGATATCGAGTTACTTTCACTTGAGTTGTAAGGTTAAAACTGTAGACATTGAATAAATGTTGAGAAGAATATTCTTAACATAATAATAAGATAATTAAGTACTTTGTATGCAATTTGATTTATGCCAAATAAGTATGTTAGTTATGGAAATTTTTATAAAGTATAAGAAGCCAACATAAGATGGTCGAACTGTATTTTAACCGTGGAATAAACTTAAGAATATGTGGGTGGAAAAACGAGAAATTTATCCTTGCTCAATAATGTTCTTGGAATGTTAATCGTAACTAAAATACATTTAAAGAAATGATGTGTTGTGGGTTCGCCGTTCCTGAAGTCATGTTTCTTGTGGTTGGGTCATTGCTAGTATTCGTTCATTGGGAAAAGTGTGGCATCGACATGCCTATGTCGTTTTCATGTGTCTATGTGAGTCGATGACTTATGTGATTGTCGTATGTGAGTCGAGTTTCTATACTTGGAGCCCTTGTTGTGTTGTGTGTAGTGAGCAATGTAAGTCAAAAAAAAAATTATCCTGGTATTTTACTGTTGTGTTTGGGTGTGTAAAATGTGGGCACTACAACTTTGTGCATTTTCATGTTACATACTTAGATTATGCATTACAACAATGATACTACTTACTAGATATCATTATTATGAATGCGCATGTAAGTAATATGGTAAAGTTAACGATTATTTCTATGAGAATTTATCTATTCACTCAGTGCAAGAATTTTTCCATTTGGATAATTAGATGTAAGCTTGTGTAATTTTCAACCAAGATATGCAGTATGATAAGGTATGGATAAAATCATAATTTATAAGATGGATGATAAGTATCCAATGAGTCCCCTGAGTCAATGGACTAGTCTTTGTAATGAGGTTCATATGTTTATGCCCCCTCAGCAGTAAAATGAAATGACATCCTAGATGACATTGAGCTTCATCATGTTTATGCACTTAAATCCATCTCGCCTCTTGTAAAATAATCAATTATCTATGATAAATTTTCGCCTATGTGTGTTCACCTGACACCACACACTAAAAGATGAAAGCGTGATAATGATCCTATAGCAATGAAGCGATGAGATGTCCAAAGTTTGTTTATAATGATCCCAATACATCTATATGCTTCTAATGCTAAATGAGCAGAGGAAGTGGTCTTGTATCAAAGGAAAGCGTATATACCATGTACAACATGATGGTATATGTTAAAATTTAGCCTATACCATTTATTTTATCTCAACCCAAAAATCTTACAGTGGTATAGAGCTTGACTCCTTAGATGAGGCAAATTTGGATACAATCCCATTTGTCCTCTATCACCCTCAAGTTGTCCTTCAAAAATTGCTAGAGTACAGACCTTGTATCTGCGTCCCCCCTTATAGGGTCAATACAATGTAAACCTTGTGGAAATTATTTTAACTCTAATTCCCATTTTGACTATCATAGATGTGTTTAAAATTATACTAACCAATGTATCAAACTTTTTCATAATATCCAAGACCTTATTAATGCAAGTTATATTGAATTTGATTTGCATCAGGAGAAATATAAGCATACTAATGACAATCTGAAGCTTAATATTTTCAATGAATCTCTTCCTAATCATGTTACCACTTAATCTAATCCAAAATTACACCATTATTATCAAATATAACATCCTCCTCCCTCCTATCATCATTCAATGGATTTTTTTGATTGATATTATTATTCCTAGGCCTCCTCTTAGTCATACCATCACATTTTATGATTCTTATATTTCTCAAGATCTTTTTTCTGATACACTTTATATTTAATATGTTTTTAGCAGGTATTTCAAGTTCAACCAGAATAATAGCCTCAGCACCATAAACCAAGTCAAACATAGCAGCATTAGTAGGTGTACAAACACTAGTATGATAGGCCCATAGAGCATATAATAGTTGGTTATGCCAATCTTGGTATACCACTAGAGTCAATTGTCTTACGTGTAATATCTTGACAATGGTTTTTGGTGGCCTCAGACTTGGCCATGCCTTATGGATAATAAGGGTTGGAAAATGCGCAATTGTTTAATTTTGAATTTGGCTACAAAATTTTTTGACCATCCTTATTTTTTAAGGAGATCCATCATCAACGATTATAACAGAAGGTACACCAAAATGTGTGATGATATTGGTGGTGAGAAAATTACAAATGTTCGTGTCAGTGACTATTCGCAGGGGAGCTTCCTCGACCCACTTAGTGAAGTACTTGGTAGCAGTATTAATGAATTTGTGTCCTTTAGTAGATTCAGGATTGATCATACTGACGAGGTCAAGTCCCCAAAGGGAAAAAGGCCAAGTTGGCACGATGGGTTAGAGGTCATATGTGGGTGCATTGTGAAGGTTACCGTGTTTTTGTCATTTTTCACAATGAGTAGCATATTCAAGGCAATCTTGTTCTATTGTAGGCCAATAATATCCCTGACATAAAAGTTTATGTGGCATAGCTTTACCAGAAAAATGACCACCACACATGTTGTCATGTATCTGCAAAATGGTACAGTGGGGATATTTGAGAGTGCTAAGCAACGTAAGAGGTGACTGTCAATTACACATTTAATAATTTTATCCCAACAATGGCATAACGAGTAGCCTCACGTTGTAACTGTCAAGTCTCGTGAGGTTGCAAATTGTCAGACATGGCTTACTTATATAAGTAATTGTAAAATGTGTAAACCATTCAGAGTTTATCTTGACTACGCGTTATGAGCACAATTGTGCAAGAGGCAATGCAGAGATAGAAGGATGTTCGTAAGTGTGTTAATTATGAATGTATCTTGTTCATCGCTGATATTTTGCGGGATAAGTGATGCTAACACTAGCTATAACATCTACACAATGATTATGCTTATGAGGAATTGTAGAAATGGAGGACTCAAATGTAGCCAATAGATCTTTTACAAGTGTGTTGTATGGAATTAAATGCTCCTCCTTTGTGTTATATGTATCGTTTAACTGATTTATGACTAACTGAGAGTCGTCGTGAATGCATAGATTATGAATGAGAATTTTTTGAGTGGTAAGCAGGCCTAAAATGAGGGTTTCATATTCAACAATGTTATTTGTACAGGAAAACGCCAAATGATATGGAAAGGGGAGTGGATCACCCTATGGGGTGAAGAATACTATCCCGACTCCAACGTGAGAGCAAAAACGAGAGACATAAAATACATTGTCCATGTGTGTGGCTAGACAATACAGGTAGTGAAATCATCACGAAAGGAATTAGAAATGGATGATGCATCTAGGAGGGGTGTCACAACTAATTGATCAACTAGAACTTGTCCTTTAATTATTTTTTTGGTATAAAATTGAAATCAAACTCAGTGAGAAGCATGACCCAACGTGCCAAATGTCCTGACATATGTGTGGGATAAGAAGGTACCGTAATGGATTGACTTTGGTGATAATATGTACCTTGTTATTAATAAGATAGTGTTACAATTTATTTGCAACAAAGACAAGGCCAAGACATAGCTTTTCAATGTAGCTATAGTTACATTCATAAGAGATTAGTGTATTCAAATAATATAATATATTGCTCTTTCACGTCGAGAGTCATCATGTTGTGCCAATAGAGTTCCTAATGCATGAAATGTAGCAGAAATATACAATAAGAAAGGTCAATTAGCTAAGGGAGGAATAGGAATAGGAAGGTGTAGTAAATATGATTTTATATCATCGAATTCTTGTTGACATTTCTCATCCCAAACAAATTTAGTATCCTTCTTCATGAGTCATGTAAATGGTTGAGTTTTATTAGTGATTTGTGTAATGAATCACTGGATAGCTTGAATTTTTCCTTGTAGTGATCGTAGTTAATGTAAATTTTTGGGCGGAGGCATATCGACAATGGATTTAATCTTGTTAGGATCAATTTCAATGCCACGTTGAGAGATAATACATTGAAGGAGCTCACCTATTGTGACCCTAAAGACACATTTTTTGGGATTTAAGCATACACAATTATACATAGTTTTCAAATAGTGTTTGTAAATCCTTTGCATGGGAAGAACATCATCTAGATTTGGCCAAGATGTCATTAATGTAATCTTTGATGATCTTGTGGATGTAATCATGAAATATATGTGTCATTACCTGTTGATAAGTAAATCTTGCATTTTTAAGGCCAAAGGGCATGATGGTGTAACAAAATGTTCCCCATGGTGTGGTGAAAGAGGTCTTTTCCAGGTCAGCAGGGCTGATTTTAATTTGATTATAACCCACAAAGCCATCCATGAAAGAGAGAATATCATATCCAGTTGTAGAATCAACAATGGTCATCAATGTGTGGCAAAGGAAAACCATCTACTTAGGACAAATCTTTATTTAAATCATGAAAATCAGTACAATAATGAACTCAACCATCTGGATTCATTACAGGGTACAATATTAGATACCCATTCAGGATAGTCAACAACATGAATAAAATCGACAGCTTCAAGGAGTTCTAGATTTCTTCTTTGACTAAGAATGTTACTTTAGGATGTATTTTACGTATTTTCTATTGGACAGGTTTAGCACCAGGGTTGAGGACAATATTATGCATTACAATAGATGGATCAATACCTGGCATATCACTATAGTCCCATGTAAAAATATCAGAGAAATCATGAAGGACTTGTTTGATATACTTTTTGTTTCGGTGGGAGTGAGAGAGGCAACTAGCAAAACTATTCGTGGGTTTGTTTCAGATGTACCCAAGTTGTATTGGATTATTTATTCATTGATAAGGGCCGAGTGATCTTTGATATATGGATTAATAGGAATAGTATTAGGAGGATCAACGTTGTCAAATGATATATTAGATCTTTCAAAGTAAGCAGTAGTATTGAGAGATAATGGGTGATGCATTTTATGGTGAAAGGAAAGGAAAATGATTGTAAACACCCATATGTTCTAGTAGGGCCTCATTGGTGGGAAAAGTGTCTAATGTATCCCAAGTGGTAGACACATCATCACTGATGAGTTCAGGGTGCACTATGGGAAGTGAGGAAGTATGAAAGGTGGTATAAGTGTCTGTAGAAGACCAAGAGGGAGGTTGATACCCTAGTCCAAACTTGTGTGACTGCAAAGGGAGATCCTAAAGTGTTGTGACCTTATGTTCTTGTTTATCTAAGTTTTTATCAAAAAATCCATAGCAACGCAAATATTCATACCCTAACCCATATTTAGAAAAGTCATGAGTAATATCAGAGGAAGTAGGAGTATCACTAGATTGCTCAATAGAATTACAATATTCAAAATGGGATGGATTAATCGGAACATCATAGACGACACCCTTGATGATGGAACTTGAGTCAGACATGTAGTGTAGAGGTAACCACATGCATGGCATGGATCCAAGGTTGCCCAAGATGAATATTATGATTAAGGTTATTAGGCATGAAATGACATGGAATAGTGATTGTACATGGACCAATAGTGACATGGAGGCTAACTATACCTAATACACACTTGGGAATGCTATCAAAGCCACAAATAGAGATTGATGAAGGAGCTAAAGATGCTTCCGAAATACCTAAATGATGAAGAAAATGATGTTACAAATATTAAGGCCAGATCCATTGTCAACTAAGGCATGCATTTAAACTTTGATATTGTTAACACAAACTTGAATATATAAGGGAGGGTCATGTTGTAACACTTCTTGAGAAGGTAAGCCCATCATGTTCATGAAATTTATTTGATCCTCATTGAGGGACAGGGAAAAAGTAAACTCATCGTATACATATTTCAATGATGTGTGAGGAGGAATATAATTAGTAGCTAAATATTTTTTGAGCATACTTATACAACCAGGATGATTTTACAGATAAGTATGGATAGATATATTCATGATGCAAAAAGATTAAAAACAAAGAATGAGTACCCTAAAAGGCGTGATAGATCGAATAGTGGGGTTCACCAAAATGATTAAACTAAAATGTGAAATTATGGGGCCTAATTTAGATTTAATTTAATAGTAATGCAAAGTAGTAAATAACAATAAATAAATAAAGTAAATGCCACAAGCAACTAAGTAAATGAAATGTGAAACCCTAGATGCGTAAAGAGGGTTAGAAAGAGCCTTAACAGATTCACAGACTTGTCATGGACTATGTTTCGCAAGTGAACACCAGATGAATGGAAATGAATAAATGATCCACACAGGAACTCCATAAAATGTATAGATTTGAGCTTTTGAGTAGACTGGGGCACTATAAAGGAGATGGGGGTGCACATGTGGGCGTCCTGGTCTGAGATTTGGGCACCGGTAGTCTGAATAAATGACTATGGAACCTCCTCTGAGGTAGTTGTTGAGTGATTGGTTTCTGCCTTCACTTTGGTCGTTATCATCATGCACGATGTTATTGAACCTCGTTGGAATTTCACCTGCAAATCAGAAATGGAGAAAGCACTGAAAAACCCTCAAACAAAGCATCAAAACCCTAAAAAAGAAAGATGCATATGACGGGGTTGGACTATCCTCAACGACAACAATGGTGGATTTACTAACTGAGCGTTACACTACATCTCAGACCCAATGTAGTTATATTTGTGTGTGTGTGTGGAATCATGCCCTAGGTGGCTCTTGTATCAGTCACACTTGATAGTAGGTGAGCAAATAACTAGATGTAAAGAAATGTAAATAGTATGGTGCATGAGAATAGAATAAACTCCCTCCTATGAAGTGTGATGCAGAATGAACCAGCCCTTATGTCCCTTGTGGATGGTGCTAGATGGATGCAAATGAAGCTCTTAGATGCCTTGGATGGATGTAAACTTAGGTGGTGATAGCCAATGCTTAGTGTTTTGGTCCTTTATTATGATCACATAGCTTTATATTTATATGATTCCCTTGTCTTGAATTTCATAATTAAGCTCCGAAAAGGTCTAAGCTACCAAAAATATAAGAAATGCTAAAATGGCTAGAAAGTGACCCAAAAGATGTGAGAGTAAAGTGCATACTAGATGATCAGGGGCGCCTAGTGTTGGACCAAGTCTTGACTTGGATGTTGGTGCCTTAGTTATGAATAGGATGCCAGACGTATAAATGACATTACAGATTGAGGCAAGTGTAGGGTGAAAGCCCAAAATTGGTAACATAAAATCATAATAAAAGTGGCCAAAAGATATGGGTTAATTAATGACTCTTTCTTCACTTAGGAATCATATGAATAGTAGTATGCAGATCAGGATCTAGATAACTACCCAAAGTGTGTGATTTTGAGTCTACAATTATAATAAAGAAGCTTACACATGGATGATGAAAGCTGACATGCATTTTTTCCAATGCTCATCGTTGCCCTCTAAGCTCATCTTCAGGTCATCTAACTTATCCTTTCCTTTAAGAGTCAACATAAGCGACCAACGTTCAAATGCATATTGCGGGCATTGTTGTTGTGAGCTATGGGATGTTTAGGCCCTGCTAGGAGGTGAACTGGGAACCCTAGGTCAGAGATAAAGATAATATAATTTAGTAGGAAGCATTTTTTTTACATTGAAGTTGAACATGTTTTCTTGAGCATGGATCTTTTGTTTAGCAAGCTATGATGTTCGATCACAAGATCAGGTCAGTTTCTTAATTGAAATGATTTCACTTTTTTGTGAATAAATTATTTTTATTCCCTTTTTAAGTTTTTAATAATGTTTAATTAACATTAACATAAAAATAGATTGAAATAATGCAATATTTAGTGGATATTCTGATTTAATTAAATTCCAACATTAATTAGCATAAACCAGGATAGTAAATTTTTTAAAGTGATTATTGATCTAACAATCTATTCAAAAACACAAGGGAGCCAATTACACTTAACTGATTGTATGCAGATATGGAAGAGTTTGAGATGATCTCGAATGCATGAAAAACACTGATTTGAAATTGAAAAAAAAAATCGAGTACCAAAAGCTAGCACATTAAAACTAAACCTGGTCAAAATAATATAAGCTAGGTCAAAAGCCAATACATATGGTCTTGAAACCTTCTGTACGTTCTTAGACCTACTTGGAATTTGGTTATAAAACTTCGATTGGACGTACTTACGCCTATTCCTAGAAATGAATGTCTCATTACAACCTATGCTGAGTATTCTTCACTCACCTTGCAAAATAATGGCTCTGTAAACGCTACTCAAACCCTAGAACCCTTGTAGTGCAAGGAGTTCCTACAAAAATAAATTTAGGTGGGTTGAATGGGAACCCCTATGCATTTCTGATGTTGACCACTACTCTGAAGAGGTTTACAAATGAACACAAATTATTCTACTTAGACATTAGATATCTACACATGCAGTATTCATCAAAACTTATTCAGTCGTGCTTTGACAATGCTTCAACTTGAGTTGTAAACCTACTTAAATACTTGAAAAGGGTTGGACTTTGCATGTGGTCAAGCTTGTAGAAGAAATTGAGTTAAGACTCCTAAACCTTGAAGGAGACTTTAAGAGGCCTATAGATTTTCTGTAACGTTCTCCCTAAATAGATGTGCATGAGTTATTTCATAGTTTAGGGAGCTTAGAGTGCCTTTTGTGCCTTTTTTTGCATGAGGATTCTTAAAGTGTCAGGTAAGCTCCTTCGTAAATGAGGTATGATTTACTTACTTATATATGCTTCCGAAGGATTGTTATGACATGAAAGGCCGACCAAAGGGGATGTTTTTTATCATAAAATTTGATGGAATTGGAAGAATTTTAGCATGCAAATATGTCAGTTCCAAAACCATACAATAGTAGGTCGAATATGTAGAATTTTACAACCTGACCTAAACTGATAACATTTTAGGAAAAGGTGAGGGAGGGAAAAGTACATGGCTTTGACTTTATGGACCTAAGCATGGATGTTTTCTAGATAGGTGTATATTTGATGCAATTAAATTTCGAAAATGATGACATCTAGAGGTGTGAAAAGATAAGAAAGTACATAAAGTGCTATTAGGGCATGCTAAACAAGAGTGATGGAGAGTGCATTTGTCCATGACAAGTGTGCAATGTCAAGATCAATAATGTCAAAGGATAGATTGCCAACTTTGAGTGTCTACATTTAGCAGTGTTGATTAGACCTTATTGCACAAAAAATAATTGAATCCATTAGGTTGGTTGAGCAAGCATTGAATGTGAATAGCAATTTGCATCATCTACAATAGGATAAAATAGTTGATTAAATGAAAGAGGTTCAGAAATGTCATACCCAAATCTGTAAGGAGGATGACTACGTGCCATTCAGTTGTGTTTCATCAATAGTAGAAATACTCAATAAAAGTTTAAGTCTAAGTGGACAACATGTTTCACAGTTTGGTATAGTGAGATGCTAAAAAACCATCCCATTTTGGTATACTGAATCATTCCCAAACAAAGTAGCCTGATAAAGTACTTCATTTAACCAAATGAAATTTTTAAGTCAGAAAGATTCATATTTCAAGCCTTTAATCAAAAGGTCCGTTGGTGAGAGGTTCAAATGCCTTATTTAAGTCTATTTGAAACAACAGATATCCATTATATTTCTTAGCCAATGTTCCTCTATAAAATGATCAAATAAAGTGGTGCTGATCAATCGAAGGCGTAAGATTGATTGGAAATCCAACATGGCCTTTTGCTAAAGGCATTTTCAGTCTCTACCCACTTGGATGTATAATGATAAAGATTGTACAAAATATTTAGCCAAAGTATGACTACATGTATGGTTTGCCGTAGTTCTCTAAACTTTGAAGAGAAAAATCTAAATTTGAAAGGGTGTAAGATCCCATATCATGATGTTCAACTTAGGGCAGCAAGACTCATGAGGAATTATTATATAATAACAACATAAAAAGCATTAAGAGAGCATGGAGCTCACAAGAACATATGGAATTGTATGGATGAATTTCCAACATTAAAATGTTTCGCTGGATCAAATATGCATAACAATTATTTGACAGAATGTACTGAGCTAAACATAGGATTTGGATGGCCCCTTGCTGATCAACCACCAACCATTGTTTAGGCAACTTCATAGTTAATAGTTTTCACTACCATCGATGGCTAAGTTTGAAATAGTTGCAACCAACATATATAGGAGAGTCAAACAATTTAAACTAACCAGTGCTTTGTTAGATTTGAACCTAAGTGGGTTGGAAACCACTCAGCCCTTTGGTCGGTATGCCCACATCTCATTAGCCATAACACACAATTATCATACCCAAATAGTTTGACAAAAACTAGAGTAAGGTAAGATGGGGAGAGAATTAGACACATCTGATGGTTACGGGAAGGTTTGTCAAAGAATCTAACATTGCAAATGTGAGGGTTTTCCTGCAATAGGAAAACCACCCAAATGATGAGAATCATGATTCATTGGCCACAGTATACAGCTCAATTGTCCTGAACCATGCACCCAGACATTCACATCAAACTCTACAAAATCAATATTTTTCAGTGACAACTAGATTCACATGCTTTCACCTTCTAGAAACCTCATTGAGTGTTTTGCAATTCACTTTAATTAATGAAATTCAATCTTCTTCTTGAATCTCAATCATGTATGCCATCTACAAATGTCCAAAAATATTTCCCCATTGTCTTGGGGACTTAAAGTTTAACTTAGCTTAATTCAACAATATTTGATCCCGCCATGTATAAATATTGAACCTCAACATCTTATAGATATACACAATGATTTTAGCTAGAGATACTGGAGTGCAACGTAACATGTCTTCCAAACTATTTAGTTATTAAATGAATATTTGATTTCTCTAAATCGTTTGTGCAAATGTTTGATGTCTTGCTTGATCCAACTTTCACTATGGAAACTATTTGAATGCCTTTATAAATAATTGACACTTTGCTCAAATATAGGTCTCTCTGTAGCATAGATTCTGTGGATGGAATGTAGGTCATATGGAACTTGATCAATCATAAATGCAAATAAGCTGCAAAACTGTAGGATTATATGCACTTGTTCACAATACTTAAGTTAGGTCATTATTGGCATGCAAGTCGACCTCCATTAGATGCCCAGAGAAATGAAAAAGATATATAAGGGTTAAAAGGGGCAAATACCCAAGGGATAATAGTGGAAATCCACCAAGATGGACATGCACTCTATTTTCCTAGAATCCAGGGAACCTTGGAGTCAAGGAGATCTTTATTATAACATGGGGGATCAAAGCAAGGGAATGTGGAGTCCACATTCTTAAACATAGGGGTGTCAATACAAAAGGCTAACACAATGGAACTCACATTCCAAACTTGGGGAATCAAACAAATGGTGGAATCAAGGAGAATGGTGAGAAGTGAAAGTTGGAGTATTGGTAGATGAGCAAATTGTGTAAGTCAAGAAATTGTGCCAATAGCCATATTTTGGATTGATAAAATCCTGCAAATAACACTATAAAATGTCCACCATTTAATGACTAATAAATGCAAGTTCATTATTAGGTGTCTACATGTACACACATCTTTCAAGGATGTCACCTAAAAACATGTTAATCATATAATAAGTGGAATGATTCAGGGAAATATTATTGTTAAAGTTTGCCACTTATGAAGTGATAGTGGAAATTATTATATTTCAGAATGTTTATTAATAAGAAGGATGTTAATCTTAAGGTCTTATTTTGCATTTAATGCTCAAGAATCAACATATGATTATAGAACTTCACTAATGATTCTCTATGATTTTAAATGTTAAACTGATTGGTGACAAATATTGTCAATCTAAAGAGATACACCACTATGAACGTTCAAAGGGCTCTGAATTGAAGTGGCCAGCTTGAAACACATGTTTTCAATTGTCTTCTCCAAACAATAAGAATAATGGTGGGTTCTGACAATAAAATAGTTGTTAAATCAACATGTTGAAATTGCCATATCAACTTACGGGTACGGGGATCCAAGAATGCTGGTACTTTTGAGAGGCCCGGACAGCACTTGGGTATGGCCGTACAAGTATTATACATATGCTGCCGATATATCAATATATATATATCATATTGATATATACGATATATGCAAAAATTCAACCTTATACATTACATAGAGTAAATTTATTAAGTAAGGTGAAACCCAAATAGCATATTAATACCATTCAATGCAATCAATTGAGGCGTGGTATTCATTGATCAAAGCTTCGAACAAGTACATTGTTCAAACTCCAAATGTTACAATGTCCAACTTACAATCATAAATAATAAAAAATCTGTGATCATCACTCACTGGAATTCCAGCTAAATACAAGGCTCCCTTCCCCATCTGAGCAGTTCATTTTCCTTTGGGATTTCTCTTATTATTCCTGAACATTAGCAATTACTTCTCCTAGTGGAGATTCCATCTTGATCTGACATGTATTTCAGGTTGATCTCTACATTTGGGAAACTCATCTCAACTGTTGCAGTTTCAGTACATTGTTTTAGGTACTTCAAGGTGAAAACCCTTGTTTACTAGCACAGTTGAATCATTTAAGTGGCCCATCTATTGACCCCGAAAAAAGATACCATTATAGTTGAGTGCAAGGTTGTTTTTACTGTGGGTATAGTGCCTTGAATACGTCCAAGTACCCAATAGTATGTCTAAAAGGAAGTACACAGACGTACATTTTTGACATGCTGGACATAATCATATCATGCCATGTAAGATATTGCCTTCAAAATTGCATATGTGTCAACCATTATCACCCATGCCAAATGCATGGGTAATCAAAACCGGCTACCTGGGCAACTAAAATTTACAGTTTCAAATAAATTTAAAATATGATCTTTCCCTCCATTACAACTCTCAAGAAAATCATTTCATAATTTCAAACTTGTGAAACCATTTCATAATTGCTAAGGAATTGTATTTATGAAATAGTTCTCAAGACATGAAATAGGCTTGAATCTCGAGACAGTATTTCATAATTTCAAGTTCGTGTTGCCATTATGAACCTCTTGATAATTCTGTTAAAATGCCTATAGATTCATGACCGTCTATTTAGATTGTATAGAGGTGTTTTTTGGGATAGTCCAAAGGGTGTTACATCGAAAGCATTTGAAAACATCCATAAAAGAGGACATACAAATCACAAGACTGCCAGCATCAATGTGCATACATCGATTTTCATTCCAAAGGAGATTCAAGATTTTAATTTAAATTAAAATATAACAATTTTATGTATATTTCCTTAAAAATTGCAGCACATTCTCAAAACTGTTTTATACGATAAGACCATTCCGATTTAAAATACTCCTAAAATTACTCTAGAGCACTGCTAAAAAATAATATGAACCCTCCTCTCATGAAACTTTTGGTGTCTCTCCCCTATACAAATTCGAATTGGAGTTACTTTCTCATTCATTCGAATTCGAGTTATATTTGGTCTGAAATTCTCTGAGTTATTAGCGATTTATCGTACTTTTGGCTAATCTGCTTATTTTCTCTCTACCTGCTTGGGCTTTCGGCGATTCCTCTGCATTTTCAGCATTTTCTAACCTCTGTTTGCAGTATTTTTTTTTTTTTCTGTTTGTGTGTTTCTTTCTGCCTTTGTTGTACAGGGTTTTCTATTGTAGATGGCCCTCCAATCTCCTCATCGATTTAGCGTCAGGAGGCACCTTCTGCAAGGGCATCGTACGATTGCAAGACAGAATGTATGTATTCTCGTCTATATATTCAATGCATATGGATCTTGTATTGGGGTTTTAAAATATATATTCTGTATTGGGGGTTTTGGTTTAGAGCCTCTGTTTTTTGGCATTGGTGTATAGATTCTCAATTGGGTGTTTGGTGTGTATATTCTGTGATTTTTTATTGTATGTGTTATGTATTTGGGGTCCTGGTGAATATATTCTGTATTGGGGTTATGGTGTATGGATGTTTTATATTCTTTATCGGGTTTCAATGCATATATTCTATAGTGGGTGGGTTTAATCTGTATGTCCCATACTGGGGTTTTGCAGTGTTTATTGATATCATTTTTCTTTTTATTGCAGAGTGACAGGTTTATTGCCCACAGGGGATCAATGGATTTTGATCTAGCTCGATATCTGCTAAGGGGAAAGGACAAAGAGAACACTGCTTGCAATACTGCATTCAAGCAAGAATATAGGAAAGAGCTTGCAGCATGTTTGTTGGAGGAGAGCAACATTGGCTCGAAAAAATCAAGAATCCTAACCTTCAGGGAAAGAGCCCGTTCTGCTCCAGATTCTTTCCAGGAGCTGTTTTCAGATACTCCAAGTAAATTAAGTAAACCACGCCTTTATATACCCCAAGTAAGTATATGGCTTTTGTTATGGTTTATAGTCCAGTTTAAGGCTGCTTTTGTTGTACAGGTTTTTCTATTGTAGTCATTTCTGAGATCTTAACAAATATTTTCCATGATAGATCTTATTTTCCATTCAAGCTAAGCGAAAAAACAAGTTAACTTATCATCTTAAACAATTAAAAAAGAAATGTGTAGTAGAAAGTCCACTGACCAATCATAATGGGAGTTCCTTGTGTTTGAAAGTGTAATGCTAGCTCACGACATTTCTCTGGAAGCTCTGCCCCAGATCTTACATTTAAATCTTGCAGCTTACCTGTAAAAATGCATAGGCACCCTTCTCAATAACCTCCCAGCTAAAATACAAAGGATTCTCAAAACTAATTTATTTAACATGCCAATGCAAATAACCCTTACAACGACCTGAAGACACCCAATTAATGCAATGGCTCAACATTATTTTTAAAGAAAATAGCAAATTATATAGAACTTGACATTTAAAGCTCAACAGCAACAAAATTTGACCTCATCTAATTCCATGCAAAAGATCTCCATAATAATATTTACCATGTAAAGCTCAGTCTAGCAAAACTTCATTCAAAATAAGTTGTTTGCTATGGGTAAATGACAAATGTTTGTAAAACAGGCCTATCAGTTCCTAATATTTCAGTCTGTGCATAATGTTTGTGTTTAGGGGATCAGTTCCTTTACCAACTAGCTTAATAAATATCAGTGTTCTTGATATTACCGTTGTTCTGATCAACTATTGATATTGTTGTCTGCAGTCTGAAGAGGAAATTTTGCATGCCCCAGGTCTTGTGGATGATTTTTATTTGAATCTGCTGGATTGGAGTATCAGCAACGTTTTATGTGTAGCCCTCAGAAATACTGCTTACTTGTGGGATGCTACACAAAGCACTACTTCTGAGCTGATGACTGTTGATGATGATGTTGGTCCCATTACGAGTGTTAGTTGGGCACCTGATGGGAGACATGCTGCTATTGGGTTGAATAATTCTGTGGTGCAGTTGTGGGACTCTTCAACTAATAAACTTGTAACAGTCTCTAACGTTTTCTGTTTCTGTATCTGTGTTCTAAATGTAACCTAATTGAGACAATAGTTGCTTCAGTTTCAATATTTGTTTTTTCACTGTCTGGATTGCTTTCATTGTATGCAGATTAGATTCTTGAGAGGGCATAGTGCCCGTGTAGGTTCTCTTTCGTGGAATGCACATATTCTTTCGACTGGTGGTCTGGATGGTTTCATTAATAACCACGATATCCGTATGAGAGAATCCATTGTTCAAACTTTCAGAGGTCATGAACAGGAGGTTTGTGGATTGAAGTGGTCTCTATCTGGCCAACAGCTTGCAAGTGGAGGGAATGACAACTTACTTCATATCTGGGACAAGAGCATGTCATCCTCCAATGGTGTTACCTTCTATCTTCATAGACTGGATGAACATCGTGCTGCTGTTAAAGCCTTGGCATGGTGCCCCTTCCAAAGCAATCTTTCGGCATCTGGTGGAGGTAGTGCAGACAGGTGTATTAAGTTCTGGAATACCCAGAAAGGAGCATGCCTGAATACCATTAACACAAACTCTCAAGTTAGTTCTCTGTTGTGGAATAAGCATGAGCGTGAGCTACTCAGTTCTCATGGTTTTAGCAAAAACCAGTTGACCTTGTGGAAATACCCTTCAATGGTGAAAATTGCAGAACTTACAGGGCATACTTCCAGAGTGCTGCATCTTGCAGAGGTACAATTGCTAGTGATATGTGTATACTTTTAGCATGCACGAATAACTTAAATTATTTAATGTGAAGTCTCACCTTTCCTGTATTCTGTTTTCAGAGTCCAGATGGGTATACAGTCGCATCAGCTGCAGCTGCAGGAGACCAGACCATAAGATTTTGGCAGGTCTTTGGAACTCCAGAGACCAAGAGTAAAGAGCCAGTGGGTGCCTTCAACAATTACTGTACGACTCATATTCGATAAGCAAAGGAATAAGCAGGCTTACACATATTAGGGCATGGTCCCATGGAGCCGCTACAGGGTCGATAATGTTGCAGCAGGTGGTCCCATGCAAAATTTTTCAACCAGCTACAGGTTAAATCCGAATCTTGCCCAGGAAAGTAGGAGCTCCACAATTTTTGCCCGTTCAACTCCAGGGGGGGCTGAAGAGGGGGGGCTGACAATTTCCTGCTACAGTTTAGGCTTTCTTTTGTCCAGCTGGCAACTGAAATGCATTCCCGCCAGTTTTTTTGGTGGATTTGGAGGGAGATTTTCACCTTATATACCCTGCATCTGCTCATTATTTGAAAGCAGCGCTTTGGAGGTGGATGCTATAAAAAACGAAAATCTCATTTTTGCAGTGCTTTGGAGCACACTGGACAGAATCCTGACAAGTTGCAAAAGGTGTGAAGAATCCTGACGAGTTGCAGACAGTGGAGACAGTGGGAAGAATCCATTGAAGCTTGAGGTAAGCAATTTTGCACTCCACTTCGTTATCAGTCTTATGAGTTCTGCTAGTTACCAAACGTGTATGATGAATGGATTAAGGTAGATATAAAATGAAATTTTAGCCGAGAATATATGTATGTTCCTATGTTCCTACCAATTAAAAATATTTGATTTGGTCCTGCTGTTATGCTGTAACTCCAAGCAGAAAAAATACAAATACAATGAAAGGCAGTTCAAAACAAAAAGAATTACTACCATTAGTCTATAAGATAGGCATCTGAACATTAATAGTGCTATTATTACAACAGCCTATACTGAAGTTTTATAAAATATAGGTAACGCATTATACATTAAAGAAACAGGGATTGTAAAGTCGAGTCATTAAATACAGCTTTAATATGAAATAATCAATAGTAAACAAAAATAGTGAAGTAATCCAAATTTTTGAATAAGTTTCTATTCCCAACAAACTGAACAACATAGTAAATAACTCAGATGACTAAATAAACAACAATCATACAACTATCCGTTAGATGTTCCATTTAACTGGAGATCGTGAATGAATGCACTCATTGTGTTAAGGACCAAGATTAGCTCAATTATAAAATGAACCAAAAGTCAAGTGGAGATGTAAAGAAATCTATGTCAAATTCTATGCACTCTATTACCCTGCCCAAGGGTAAAGTGTATAATCTTGAAACTTCAAGTTGACAACAAGGGAAAAGAGCCAGACTAAACTCCATTAATGGTAGGCATTACAACCCCACAAGGTTCCCAAAATAATATGGTGTGAGACCATTTCCATGTTCAAGGCTAAGTAAATAATAAAGAGATCAAACTTATGCTTACAGTTCTCAGAAAATATTATTGTCTACATTCATTACACAAGGTGAAAAGCTTTTGTTGCAGGCTATATGTCTACACTGCATGTAACATGGTGAATTCACATCCCAATTTGAGTAAAATGCATAATTTATAAATCTGTAGTTTGCAAAATTTATTAGAACTGAAGCTATTTGGAATTCTCTCCTCTTGTTGCACTGATAGGATGCCACATGACATGGAGAAACGTATCTTTTCTTAAATGAATTTTCATTCAATTCAATTTTACAATTAGCTAGATTTGGAGTGTTCAGGGAAAATACCATCCTAGATCAAGACTAGAGGTACAATAGCAGATTTGCCCAATTGCTTATTGTAACAAAACTATGATTATTTTCCCTAAGATGTAAACATCATGGAATGTTTTGATTTACTTACTAGCAGCTGGGCATGGAGAAACTGTATACTTTTGATTAATGGCCTACTTTGAGTTTACCTTTGCAGTCTAACCCATGAATGGATTGGACCCATGAGAGTAACTTTGAGGTGACTTGATAGTTAATCTATTTGTACAAGAGTTACAGAGGAACCCATATAAGAAGATTATGACCTGCAATATTGACGTCAATTACTTTCCCTGCTTGGTAACAAAACAAATGGATTTACTTATCTTGAAAGAGATTTAACAACGGTTCAGCCCAGACCACCACAAATTGATTTGTATGAAGGTCCTTGACTTCTACCACTTGGGATTACAAACAGTTTTGATGTAGCTTAACATACACCTGTTCAGGAAATATATTGGAGCTGCAATTGAGATAGTGATTACTAACCCTTGTTATCCAAGATGGACTTTACTGAACTCTAAAAGTTGTTACTTAGGATTACAGTTTACTCCATACAGGTGCATTCAAAGAATACTTTATCTATTGTGTGTACTTCTTTTTGTTATTTTAAATTTCTAACTGAAGAAAGGTACTATGATTGCTTGTATTCTTTTTGTAACTGAATGAAGAATGGTTGAGAATTTTCCAATGCCCGGAAATTTATTCTCTTGTATGTTTTCTTAAATTTCGAACTTTGAAGATAAGGTTCTCTTATTTCATGATCTCTTTGCCTTGCGTTGGGACCATTTGTCTGTAGTTTAATAGTAAATCAAGGTCTTAACCCATGCACTTATGCTAGTATTTTGATTTATGGGAGAACAAATTATTCAAGGTTTTAAACTCTATGCCTTACGCTTTACTGTCATGCTTGGTTGACGTAAAGATAATTTCAATTTTCCAGTTTCTTACGCTTCTGTAACAGGAAAGTCGGTCAATTGGTAAGGTACTTCTATGAGCATCCTTCATCTGTTGCGTTCCTAAGAATAATGAGAGTGTAATAATCAGGAGGATTTGGCTTGAAATGTGAATGTGAACCCAATTTGGCTTTAGTTTATTTGTTTTCTTCACAAATAGAATTTTGATTTCATGTTGTTTCAAGCACTATATTAGACTTGTACATTATAAGCATCTTCATTGTCGTAGTGTAAGTAAAGGAAAAAATAAAATGTGTCTCAATTCTTTTACTGAATAGTTCTTCTCATGTACCAATTGAGGTGTGAATTTCTCAATATGAACAATGTAATCCAAACCATGTTACTTATTTTCTAGTGAATGTTAAGGTGAAATATATAGATCATTCTAGATATGTAATGTTAATTTTATGTGTGAGTAGATGCTGTGTATTACATGGCAAGCAAAGGATGGAATTTGCATTTATTGATTTTCTTTTAATGTGTAACATTTCCTCAAGCAATGATGAACCAATGGAAGAATCTATGACATCCTTGATTGAGAAGATAAAAGCCGTCATAAATGATCTGTGTATGTTCCGTATCCATAATGTGTGCAAATGTCACCTCTAAAATGTAGTTCTTAGAAATGGAGAGGACTTATTTAATGTATTTTGTCCTTTATCTCAAGTAATAAAACTATTTTCCTAATCAAGTTGCAAACATGGAATATTATTATATATTTAAGCCACATGCCCCACATAGAAGGGCTGCTCTAGCATTCCCAACAGTCCTTATGTAATCTAGTTGTAGTCATACCACCCTTTTAAAATGTTAAAATTGGTTATGTGTATTTGATTGATATTTTTGCATACCAAAGAATATGTGATATGAGTGAATATATGTGATTTGGCTTATATATAGATGGTATGTGAATGTTTACTTTAGTTTATTTTGTTGAAAGTATTCTTCAAATGTTGTTTCATGCATAAATGTAGAAATTATGATAATGATTTCATCTTTAGCATTATGTGTATTTAAATATTTGATTGTATATTTTATATTGCAGGTTTCAGCGAAGGTTTTTTTGTTCTTTGTTGTCATGGATAAATCATTATATCGTCCAAATCCAGTAAAGGCTGGATTTAGGAGGTTCACTGCAATGCTTTCACAAAATTACATAGCAGATGATGATATATATTCTATAGATGATGATTACCCTTACTCTGTGCCAAGTACACAAATGAGCAATGAAGAAGTAATCATTCCTACTTATGTTCCAAATACAGAAAAGATAATTGACGAAGTAAACATACCTACAAATGGTATTCACTTGGAACATATCAATGATTCCCCTCTTCATCATGAGAAAATGTCAACCAAAGAGCCACATAGCCAAGGAAATCAACCTTCAGTTCCTCCTGCACAAAAGGGCAGGGCTCGTTGGAGCATCGCAGACACTGTTGTCCTTATTGAAGCAAAGCGTATTGAGAGAGACACCCAACTCAACGGCGGAACAATGAAAAGAACTATAACAACAAATGAGAAATGGAGAATTGTGGAAGATTATTGTTGTACTCATGGGCTCCTCCGCACAGCGAGTCAATGTCGAGATCGGTGGGAGCATGTGTTACCTGATTACAAAAGAGTAAGAGACTATGAAGCACATATACCTTCTGGGCATGATAGTTATTGGAGTATGACAGGTCGAGAGAGAGCTGAAAAGAAACTTCCAGCAAACTTTGCCATGGAACTCTTTGATGCCATGGATATTAGCTTTGGTAATGATAGAGCTATCAATCCTGGTAAAATATCAATTGATACTTCTGACACACAGTATGCATTCACTGAGGGTGGATGTTCTCCAATTGAAAATGAGCCATTGAAAGAGTGTGAGATACCGACGATGACTGGTGAAAGCTCGTTGAATACTGGAAAGGAAAAGGAAAAACTTTCAACAGGTAAAAAATGGAAAACAAGCAACAAAACGACAAGTATTAAAGACAACATTGTTGAAAGCAACAAGTTAGTGATTTCTGCATTTCAGATGGCTGAAGAGGGGCGTATGAAACGCCATGAAATAGATCGTGAAAGGGAAGATAAGAATGAGGAAAGACTGTTCAAAATAGAGGAGCAAAAAATTAATGTGCAAATGAACATGGTTTCAGCTATGAATGCTATTGGACAGGCAATGTTGAAGATGACAGAGTCATTTGCAAGTGACAAATAAATATTTAAATCACATACTTGGATTATATTGTTGTCATTTTTTGCTCTTTAGTGGATCTTCTATTTACTTGTTATGAGCCTGAAATAAGTATATTAATAAAGATGTATTTGAAAATTGATTGTTTAATTACTTGCAAATTATGAAACATAAAACCATCTTGTTTCAACATCCAAATGTTGTTATATTGTTGTCGTCTTTTGCTCTTTAGTGGATTTTCTAGATACTTACATTATGAGATTGAAATAAGTACATTAATAAAGAAGTCTTTGAAAATTGTTTGTTATTCTTGCTAATTGTGAAAAATAAAACTATCTTGTTTCAACATCCAAATGTTATAATCTTGTAACATTTAAAATCCAATGGTATTTCAATACTTGCAATTTAATATAATTATAAGCCTTCAACTTTCTATTTGTCAGTTGTATCATCATTTGTTATTTGATATATTTTAATAGTGCATTCTTTTGTATGCTTTTTTGAAGGGAGGAGAACAGTGTTTACATTTATACATTTACATACAATGAATCCTACTTCAATAGAAAAAATGAAATTCTTTTCAAATGCATCAATTATTGTCCAATTAGCATTGCAAATATGGAATGATCTTCAAGATTCAACAAATACGCAACGCATTTTCAAGAAGCGTAAGATAGATGACTTGGATGCAGAAATGACATGGAAATGGAGGTTATTGCTTTCATTTTTGGACAACAAAGTCAAATCCTTGATGCAGATTTATCTCCTTTTGAATGGGAAGGAAGGATACAAGGTGAGTGGTATATCAAACCACGTTCTATACACTGGTGGAACCACTATATTTTTGAAGTAAGATGTGATGATCAATGTTTCCGCAGCATTTTTAGGATACCTTACATGTTATTTCAAAATATTTGTCAACTATTGAATGATGACCTTAAACAAGGTGAAATACCCTTTTCATTTGCCACTTCTATAAAAGGCAGGGTCTTTCCAGTTGAAAAACAAGTGGCCATGGGAATGTTAAGATTGTCATCTGGAATGACAATGGTTAACATTAGTGAATTGTTTGGTTGTGGAAAGTCAACCACAGTGAGAACTGTAAATAAGTTCATAAATGTCATGTACACTAGGTTTCGAAGTAATGTTCAGTGGCCAAGTGAGCATATGGCATTGGGGCAAGTAAAAGAAGGATTTCGTAGAAAACGAGGTTTTCCAAATTGTTGTGGGGCTATAGATGTAACTCACATTCCAATCCGACTTCCTCCTAACGAGTGTTCATCTGATTGGTATGATCGAGATCACAATTATAGTATGGCATTACAAGTGATTGTTGATAGCAATATGCATTTCATGGATGTGTTTACTGGATGGCCAGGTTCTGTAAATGATTCTAGACTTCTTCATAATTCAGCTTTTTATAGAATGTGTGAAGGAGGAGAGAGATTAAATGGTCTTCCAGTTCCTATTGGCTTAGTAAACATGAGGGAGTACATTATTGGCGATGGTGGATATCCACTATTACCATGGTTAATCACGCCTTTCAGTGGATTTGTAACTACTACTCAAAGAGAATTTAATTTTAAGTTGTCATCCACACGCATTGTTGTCGAGTGCGCATTTGGAAGGCTAAAGCAATTATGGCGGATTCTAGAATCCAGAATGTGGCACCCAAATTTGGAAATGTTGCCCAAGACCATTCTTGTTTGTTGCATACTGCATAATATGGTGCTAACGGTTGCAGAAGATGACACTGATGCATGTGATGATGTTGTTTTTTAACATGAAAATAATATACCAACCATTGAAGTGGGTGATCCAGCTGCTACACTTGCTCGAGCAGCCTTAATGGAATTTGTTAATGGCAATGCCAATAATGTGGACATGTAAGGAACATAGAATGAGAAAGGTATTTTGTTTTAGTCATTATGATTTCAATATATATGTATGCTCAATTCGAGCCAGCAGGATGTAAAATTCAAATAACATGTTTCTAATTAATGTGTTTATCATGATGAAGGTCAAGGAATGGATTTTTCATTTTGTTGTAATTTCTTCGTGCCACAGCTATTGTATCTAAGCTCCGTTATACTGAGAAAGTTGCAGCTATCTAATTCTATGTAATGTGCAATCTCTATTATGTTCATTCTTCCATGGTACTTTGTAAATGTGCTCTTTATTTGTGTAACACACACCTCCAACAAGCACCTCATTTGGTGTTTATAAATATATGGACATTATTGCTGGCAATGGAGGCATTGAAAAGAGGTTTCCTTGTACAACTTGAAAGCTTTCTAATGGCAAGCCACATTTGTTGCAAATGACTTCAATATTTTTGAGTAAATGTTGGTGAATGATAATGTACCCTGCACATGTTGGAGAAGAATTGCAAATTTTCAAATGTATCTACGGTAATAATCAATGTACTGTGCACTTAAATATTCAAAAGTTTTTTAGATTTTCAACAATTTTCAGTTGTCTTCCATGACATGAATGATGATATCATATAATCCTTGTTTGACCACTTCGTTTACCAGTTAGAAATATTTATGATGTTAATGTTATTTTGAGCATCATTGCATTTTCAGTTCATATTGGCTAGTTTGAAGTATATTTATTTTTTGAAGTATATTTATATTTGGTGTTCTTTAGAAAAGACTGGCGATACAAATCATTAGATTGTTGAGTAATGTAGGCCTGGAAAATTGAACATTATTGCATGCTTTGTGAGTGGTTATGGATTTGGTTTTTGCACACTTAGCTACAACAGAATTGAGGTTTCTTTTCTTGAATTTTTATTTTTCCTAAAACTTCAGTTGAATTTAAATGGGTTGTGCAAAAATGTGATATGTATTCCAATATTGTTCACTCTAAGTGCAGTTGTATTCATTCCTGAATATATAGACTAACATATTGTAATATACATTCTATGATACATACATTATCTACCATACAAAGTTTTGTAATCTCTCTGACACATAGTTCGACAGAGGATTTCTATATCTATGCTTTTAGTTCTATTTCAAAAACTCAATTTCCATCTACTTTCAGAAATAGGGCCTATTCTCCTCGGTGATTCACTGTATGGATAAGCATCTCAAATAATCAGTCAATTTCTAATTACAAATTGGAAATGGAAAAAACAAATAAAAATGCTTGCAGGGATTCAATAATAATTAATAAACTTATTGTTGGGAAACATGTACCAATTGGAATCATGACCTTACTACCTTTTGTAACCTGTTAATTGAATTCTTGAAGGTGTGGATAAGAAAGTATTAGACTCCTGTAGGCATCAATTGAGATGAGATCAAGAAGTGAATCAATGGACTTTCATAGAAAAGTTGCTACATGTTATGTCCCTGAAAGTACATGTTAATGTCTACTATTGAGTAACATACCATATTGCAAGTCTGGATTGGTGTTTGGTTGGTGATCAAACTCTGAGCACAATTGTGAGCCTTGTGAAATTGCAAAAACTATATCATACTTCTCTCATGTAATATCATGACTTATGGATTATTGATGAGTGGTCTCTGAATGACACTTTTGATTTTTGATGTGGATCTGGTTCATCTTGCAACATTTCAACCACATTCCTCATCGTAGGAAAAATTTCCATGCAAGGAATTGGTATAGTGAAGAGCAATTCTAAATGGGAGTGCAAGTATTGAGTCTTTGTATAACTCAAAAACTTGAAGATCTCTAAGTACAGTTGTATTACAATGCCTAAATAATATAGATTTCTAACATGATTTAAAAGTTGAATAAAAAAGGAAACATTTATTCTATACAAAAACTCAATCTCCATCTGAATTTGATTTCAGAAATTTAAAATTAGATCATTTCCGTTCAGGATATTCAGTGCCTCTGTGTTCACTGATCCATGTTAGAGTTGCACCAAAATGAATTTCTTGTCAGATCCAATAGCTATAAAGTATAAATTTACAGAATTAGTTGTCAAATTCCATTTTTTACTAGTTGCTCAGGATAAATTATTGTGTCTTCTGAGATTTGATGCAAGACTTTATTATTGCAGAAAACTACAGTGCTTTCATACATATATATTGTTCAAAGTGCAAACAGTCAATCATGAAGGCTTTCAGAAAGTCTATGATATGTGCTACCATCTCAAAACAAACAGTCATGTATAAATCGAACAGTATTCAACTTCACAATAGGAAAGTCCATAGGACCATAAAACTGTAATGGGCTCCTATTATTTCTCAGTGGAAAATATTAATAAAAAAATTATAACCATGGGACCCAAAAACAGCTAATATGCTCCTAAATTCGCTCAACAGCACCCGCTGAGATTTTTATGCAGCCCCCACTCCATGGGACCATATAAGCAGGCTTACACTTCATGCAAGATAGATATCTGGTTCTTTTCTTGTGTTTTATGTAATTTGGCTATGCTCATGAAATGGAAATATTCTGCAGTTTAAAAACAATATATAATGCGTACTATCATGATGATACATTTCCTTCTTTAGATTGCATTGACAGTGGTATAGTTCTTAAATAGTTGACTCATTCTGCTTCGGTATTATTAGAAGCTGCGAGTACTTGATTGATGTTATATAATTAGGCCAGGAAAGCATCCTGAACTGAACTTGGGGAGGTACAAGTCTGAGAGTAAGGTGGGTGTTGCAAAGGATTTTGTCGCATATCTTCTGTGACAAAATCCTTTGCTGCACCCACCTTACTCTTAGACTTGTAAGGTGGGTGTAGTAAAGGACGTTTTTCTTAGCAGTCAACAATTTTTTTAAATAAGAGGAAAGAGAAAGATCGTTTTCCCAGCCAATACAATTTTCAGCACGAGGCCCTAGTTCTTAGGTGAGTAGAACAATTTCTTTAATAAGAGAGTAGGATTTTTGGCTTCCAATACAATTTTCAGAGTGAGAGAAACTACTACTTTAAAGAAGAGAGACGAGGGTATTTTTCATAGACATGAACAGGCAGAACAACAGTTTCTTTAATAAAAGCAACAGGATGAGTAGAGAAATCAGTTCTAACTTAGCAGAACAAAAACCAACTTATTTTGAATAAAGAGATAGCAGACAGGTTCCACAGCCAACAACATTGTGTGAGACGGGCAGAGCAGCAGTTTGATGAGAAGAGGAGCATCTTTATGTATAAGAGATAAGGGGGGTATTTCTTAGCTAATAACAGGTTTGATGTACCTGTATCCCACATGTTTTTTATATATGCAATTTATTTATTCGTAGTGTTTAACAAGAATTTAAGCACATTTTGTTTTTTAATGTCCTTTTTGCTTTTATCTTATATTTTTCTTTTAATGTGTTCTATTGGCTTTGCAGCATATCTGTTGTTCTGGGGTGCTTCTACGATGCTTTCTATGGTGGGTGCTTCTACGATGTTTAACGTTTTTCAAGATTTTTGATAACTATTTGTATTTAACTTTGTTTAACGTGTCTTGGAATTGTAGCATAACTGCTCTTCTGGTTTCCTTCTACCCTGCTTCCTCTGGTGTTTATAAACACCGTCCTTTCCCCATTTCCACCCCCAGACGTTTTTAAACGCCACCCATATCGAGGAGGTTTTTGACTGTTGGAGCTTTTCTTTTCATTTCTTGAACCCACCAAATATGACACAGAAACACAATTTTCATTTGCAAATCCGTCTGATTTTTCTTATTTGCAGCATTCTGTGTGTTGGGATTAAATGACAAATGTTGCAGAAAAAAAATAAAAAATGAACTGATTCTTTTTGACTCGAAACAGGGTTTCATTGAAAGTACTGTGAAACTGCAACAACAAGGTAAATGAAGTTTATTAGGGCAGAGTTACTGTAATTTAAATGAAAAATATACTGGGAATAGCAATAATTAGACACTGTAGAAATAAGAATTTCTAGGAGCACCTTGCAAAATATTAAGTATGCTAATGATGTGCGCCTTGAAGAAGTGCTATGTACAGCAACAAAGGACTAACTTTCAAACATGCTTATCAAACAATTATAATAGTTTACATTTAAAAAATTGTTCTGTGTTTGATTCACTGTTGGCGTTCAACCCCATACCTTTTTTTGGTAATGAAGAGTAGTGATACAGTCTTCGACTTCCAAGTTTGAGAAAATCCAGCAGAATAATAATCCTGTGCGCTCTTCTCTCTCTGAGATTTGCTGCACTGCTTTCCAGGGTATTTTTACGGGCTATTTTTCGCCCATCGGCTAATTTATCCCGAATTTTAAAGCAATGTTTCGAAAAAATTACTTTTTTAAATTTACCAAATATACTTGTTAACATGGAATTCTATTGGTTTTCTTAAAAATTGCATACAATTACATAAATTTTCATTTTTTAGTTTTTGGGTACAAAGATTTAATTTGAGTTTGGTGCAAGGAAATTCCGCTAGAGTTAAGAGTTTCTTGTTCAATGTTGGTTTTAAATGTAAGTTTTGATGGCTCCTTTGTGGTTGCAGTTGTTGATGTGATAAGGATTTGGTTGGAGTATTGGCTATAAGGAGATTGCATTCGTTTCTTGGTCCATTGCTAGTTCTGAATGCCAGTTTCTCATGGGTCAATTTTTATCCTACCATGGACATTAATATTACTATCTTATCTGTGAGCTTTATAGTGCTTTTCAGGTTATTTTGTACTGGTTTTTTTTTGCCCATCAACTAAGCTTTTGCAAATTTAATAAATTTTTAGATTCACTAGTGTGGAATCTTTTGAAAAGAACACTTGTCGAAATATGTGTGTTAATAATGAATACTATGGTTTTCCTTATAATTCATGGCTACGTTTAAATACTTACAAAAAAATTCTCATTCCTTCTATTTTTCTTTGGGGGTAAGTACATCCCTCAAGCATTGTATATTACCTTTTGATGTCTTGTACATTGTTTCCTTCCATTAAGAATAAAGAAAGAGTTTGCGATTTGAGCTCTTTATGTGTGTAGAGATATTTTGATGGGAAAAGTGTTTGATTAAAATTTGGTGAATGGAGTATTGCTTGTAAGGAGATTGCATTTGTTTCGTAGTCCATTGCCAGTTCTGAATGCTAGTTTCTCATGGGTCAATTTTTGTCCTGTTGTGGACATTAATATTACTATCTTATCTGAGAGTTTCATAGTGCTTTTCAGGGTATATTGTACCGGCATTTTTTTGCCCATCAACTAAGTTTTTACAAATTCATTAAATTTTTTAGATTCATTAGTGTGGAAATTCTTGAAAGAATACTTGCCAAAATATATGTATTAGTAATGAATTCTTTAGTTTTCGTTACAATTTGTGGCTACATTTAAATACTTACAAAAAATTCTCATTCCTTCAGGTGGAGGCTATCCTCCCCAAAGAATGCACCACTTTAACAAAGGGGGCTTTATAAGCGTAGCATTAAAGTGGTGCTTTCTTTGGGGAGAATTGCCTTTGGTATTTTTCCTTGGGGGTAAGAACATCCCTCAAGCATTGTATATTAGCTTTTGATGTCTTGTACATTGATTTTTTTTATATTAAGGCCAAAGTATAGAGAAAGAGTTTGCGATTTGAGCCCTTTATGTGTGTAGAGATATTTTGATGTGAAAAGTACTTGATTGGAATTTGGTGGATGGAGTATTTGTTTCTTGGTTGAAAGCTGGTTTTGCTTTTGACGACTCGTGTAGTTATTCAATTGAAATGTCTTGTATTTGTTATCTCACAATGAGGCCAAAGTCTAGATAGAGTTTGTGATTTGAGCTATTAGCTCTTATGCATTGAGACCGCCCATTGTGTGCATGTGTGTGATGACTCCTTTGGTTATTCTCAAATGCCTTACACTTTGTTGTCTTTAAACAAGACCAAAGCATGGAAAGAATTGGTGATTTGAGCTATTCCCTTTGTAAGTGTATAAGTGTTAAGAATGGTTTATAGAATATCCAATTTTTTCATCTCACACAGACCTAGGGCCACACATAGGAGGGTTTTAAAGTGTTTAAACCATATATCTAGAAGATAATTTTTCATTGTTGCTCTATCAAAGTCTAGGACTGCAAAGCCCAAGTCTAGCTTATATTATTGTAAAAAATTGGAAGAATATATTTGTTATGAATAATAATCCATCATTACATTTTAGTGTAAAGTTGTGTTGTCTACTTCACTTGCTTGTTATGAATGACATATCTTTATGAAGGATGTATATCATTAAGAGAAGAAGAAAAAGAGAAGCAAAATAACTACCATCCGGTTGAAGAAGAAACTACACTAGGTGGAAGTTTAATTTGTTGAAGTCAAATGCCTCATAAATTGGGGATTGGGGGTTGGTGCTCATGAATTGGCTGAAATTGTGCTTCGCTTTGAGGATTAGTGTTTGTAGTAGGTTGGTTCCTACAAAGTTTGTAAGAGAATTTATTAAGCAATTTATCTTTGTGGTTTTTCCGGAAAGGGTTTTCCACGTAAATATGGTGTTTTGTGTAATGTTATTTGAATATTTTCGAATTCTTTAATTGTGGATATAAGTTTTAATGAGTGAAAGTTAAATCTTATACTGATTCACCCCCCCCCCCCAGAATAAATGTCTTCAGAACATTAATTATATTAATACTATCTCCCTTAACAAGGAGGCTCTTGGAACCCAACTCAACAGTGAACTTAATTGTAGGGTAAGTATCCTTTATCTATGCCAAGCAATTAGTTTGAATGCATAAGAAACATGCATAAGCCAATAAGAACTTACCATTTGTTGTCCCTTATGATACCTCGTCCATTAGATGCACTCAAATTTTGTTTAGAGGCCTTATCAAAGTTTAACTTCACCCACCCTAAAGAAGGAATATGCCATCAAACTTGCGACCTATCCACTTTCAAGATACATGGGTTTCTTCTCCCCGCTTGCTTGATATCCCACTTTACAAAAATGTTCGGGTCAAGATGTTTAGAGAGGTATTTGCATTTCTTGTAGGAAAGGAGGTTTTTTTGATGTAGTAAAAAATGTGGATACCCACCCACTCAACATCTCTAGATTTATCTTTGAAAATTCTCCTATTTTTTCTCCCAAACTCCCCAAAAATGAGGAAGAGAACAACCACAACTTTTTGAAATCGATATTTGAGGAGGGTGACACCCATTGGATTAGCAAATCAAGGATAGAATCCGACCTTACCCAATTGATCTCAACAAGATTAAGGATAAATAAAAATAATTTCTTCGAGAGAGGGCATTCCCAAAATATGTCAACGTATTCTCTTTTTACATAGGATGCTTCTAATCAGAATAAGAGATCCTTTCTGGAATAAATTATCAATCGTTAGAATTTTATTCTAAGAAACAATCGAAAATAAAATATTGATTTTGAGAATAATATCCTTAATCCAAACCAAATGCCACGGGAAAGCAACATTTTTTTCTTCATATTTCATCTTAAAGCCAACTTTTACATTATAGCTTCCATCCATAATGGACCAAACCAGTTCATCATTTTGAGAAGTTTGACTAATATGGGTAGAAGCAAGTATAAAGTTGAGTGAATTGAGTTTCTCAATATCCTCTTGGTAGATAGAGGGGATATTGATTTGTTTTCATACTTTACCTTCCTTATTCACCTCCATTTAGTATTCAATTTTATCCCCCATATCTCTTTTTGTGTTGATACAAGTTTGTTCCAAGGATTAATAGAAGTCAACAACACCTCTCCAAGCCAAGTGTTATCCTGGAAAAGAGTCTTACTCCTTGAACCCACTTTCCATTTTCAACCCTTACAAAGAAGGTTTCTAACTTTCACCAAATTATTCCATATGTTATAGCCTCTAGGGATCCCCTCATTGCAGAGAAAGGTTTGAGTAGGTACCATGTCCATTTACTTGGCCCTCAAAAACATATTTGTAAGGTCCTGAAAAGTTGTTTTTAAAATCTTGAAAATTCGTTTAAGGTACAAGAAAATTTGTTTCAAGTCTAGAAAAACAGTTTCTCAAAACTTTAGCATGGCTTAATGGATCAAATTATAATATGTAGAAAATTAGGCTTAAATCTAAATATATAGCTAGAAAACTATGGGGTATTATAAACGAAATTGATAAAACTCCTTCAGGTAGGCAAGAAAACTCTAAAAATCTACATTCTTTGCAAAAGAGATCTCAAGAGGCTATTTCTATCATCCTTAGAAGGGTTAAGGATAATCGTTTCTTCATATGGGAAATCAAGATTCCCCTAGTGAAGCATGGAAATAGTTGGAATCCATGCATGAAGGAACTAGAGTTTTTTAAATCATCAAACTCATCTTAAAACTAATGACCACTCCTATGAAGGGAGATGATAAAGTCATAAACTTTCTTTCTAAAATCAAATACATAAAATTTCAATTAAATGGTTACTGCTACAACTTGATTCATGATCAACTACTTATTTTATCATTCAAATGAATCTTCATGAAAATTTCACTAATTTTATTTCAATTCTAAATTATAAATATCAAAATGAAACTAATATTCCTAATTTAGGTACCTTGTCTGCTCTTCTTATCCAAGAACATTTTATGACAAATTTTGATTCAAAAGAGGATGTCACTGGAGATATTCTCTCTCAAAATCGAAAAACATGTATTCCCAAAAATGAGGAACTCAAAAATTAAAACCCGATTCCAAATAAAACTTTTAACCCTCTTCTACCTACAATAACAATAGTGGCAGTAAGAATAAATTTAACAAAAATGAATAAGTTAATTTGTAATCTTTAACACCAACTTTGAATCCGACACTTGCTTTAGTCTTTGTTTTTGGTGACATAAATAAGTCTCTCCCTATGATTTATTGGGTAATAGCTCTTATCAAGAACGAGGTTTACTCGACATGAGTGTGGAATGTAAAGAATTCTAATTTATCTGCAAAACAAAAATATTTTCAAATAATATTGTACCATGTTATGCATGTATGATGTGACCCAATTTCTTATTTCAATTGACTTGAGGACTTTTCAACTTTTTTTAGGTATCTAAAGGAAAAAGGTTCAACAATAAAAATTCAAATCAAAATCATAATTAGAATCGGAATCAAGAATCAAACAAAGGCGCAACATTTTTTTATATCTAATAACAATAAATGGATCCTAGATAGTGGTGCCTCAAGATAAATGACTTATGTGTGATATCCTGGCATATGTCAAATAATGTTGTAAAATAATCTATATAGGAGACAACTTGGTCATAGGAATTAAAAGTCGAGGAAAAGACAAAATCTCAAATGGGTTCATTAGAAATGTTGTCTGTCCCTATACTTACAAAGAACCTTTTTATCATGTTCTCAACTCACTATAGATAAGGTTATTATTTAATTATATAAGGAGAAATGATTTATTAAAGATCAATCTAACTCCATTATTGCTGAAGGAATTCAAAAGAATGACCTTTATATCTTTAACAATTTTTCTAATGAGACATGTATTTCCTCCCAACTTAGAAATGAAATTCAATTTTGGCATGAAAGACTTTTTCACCTTAATATTAGGAATCTTACTAATATGTCTAGACATAACCTTGTGGTAGGACTACCTAAAATCAAAACTAAGCATGAGACTTTTGAAGGATGTTTATGTGGTAAGAAACAAACTTCCTTTTAACAAACATCATGGAGAAAATTCATCTCATCCTTCAGAACTTATTTACGGTTATGTAAGTGGACCACTAGAGGTAGTTTCTCTTAGTGTTTCCCCTTATGTTGTAACATTTATTAATGACCATACAAGGCTGAGTCACAAAATTTATATAAATAAGAAATCTAATGCTTTAACTAAATTCAAATAATTCAAAACCTTAGTTGAAAACTCTTCTGACCTAAAAATTTAGAAACGAAGAACTTATTACAATTTGTTAATACATAAGTAAATACTTTGATGCATTGCACATCTAATGTATAATTCAAATATATTTAACCACTCCTTTAGAATGGCTAGGACAATGCTACATTCTTCTAATTCTCCTAAATTCATATGGGTATAAGCCATGAACACTATTTTCCACGTCCTAAATAAAGTTCATAAAAAATCCTTATATCAAATTACAACTCTAGAAATGTGGACTAAAAATAACGTAAATGTTTCTCATCTTGAAATATTTGGTAGCCTTACTTCTATTTTCAATCCTAAAGTAAAAAGGAAGAAACTTGATTCTACCTCCTACTCCACATCCTTTTTGGATGTGGAGGAAGAACAAATGATTAAGAGTTTATGATCTATCCAAATGAGAGATCATCGAAAATAGAAATGTTCAAATCCTTGAAAAACCCTTTTGTGTGTCATTGTTAGGACCCTCTCAAATTTGTCTTAATAAAGAAACAATTGTCTTAGAAGATGATGATCCAAATATGGACATTGTAAATCATGAGGTCGAGGGGGAGACATTACAAATTCATAACTAATCAAAAATACTTGAATGGGCTCAATCCTTAGTTCAAAATTATAACCTTGAAAATATCAACAAAATGACTAGAAATCAACATAATTATTATGCTTTAATGACCTTATATGAATGTAAAACCCAATTATTCAAAGAAACAAAACCAAGATGAAATATGGAGGGATGCAGTGAAATTTGAGTTTGATGCTCTTATTAAAAATAAAACTTGGAAACTTGTTTCTCCACCATTAAAAAAGAATATTGTTGGATCTCTATGGCACTATAAAATCAAATACAACAACTCCATATGAGAAATTGACAAATTTAAGGAAAGGTTATTCTCTCATGGTTTTACAGATAAACTAGGATTTGATTATGAATAAACACGTGCTTCTATAACAAGAATGAACATACGTTAGGATTCTCATTTCTCACACATCACTATATGGTTGAAAAATACATCAAATGAATGTTAAAAATGCATTTTTGAATGGTTATTTAAAAGAATGAATTTACATGACTCAACCTAAAGGATTTGAAGAACCTAATAAACAACATTATGGTTGTATAATAGAGAAATCTCTTTATGGTCTAAAAGAGGCTCTTGGTGTTTGATACTCAAAGATAATAGTTATTTTAAAACTTTGGAATTTAAAAAATTGTTACTCTGATAATGATATGTTTATAAAATTATAACATAATCAAATTATCATAATTGTACTTAATGTTGATGATATTCTTATAATCAGTAGCAAAGCTAACTTAATTAAAAAATTTAAGTCTAAACTAAAATAACACTTTGTGATAACTAATCTAGGTCTACTTCACCACTTTCTTGGATTTTGATAAGGATTTGTTTGTAAAAGTCAAACATAATCAAATTATCCTAATTGTACTTTATGTTGATGATATTCTCATAATCAATAATCAAACTAGCTTAATTTATAAAATTAAATATAAATTAAAATAATACTTTGAGATGAATAATCTAGGTTTTCTTCATCACTTTCTTGGCATGGCCATATTTCAGAATAAGAACTCAATAGAAGTATCTCAGTTACAATATGCTTGTAACTTGATCATCAAATTTATAGATCTAAAACATACATGTGAAAAAATGAATCTTACATTATACATGTGATTTATTAATAGTTTAATTTAGCTAATTATTATCGTGCTAGATATTTATTATGATGTATGTAATGCCCCTCGATTTCAGACATCGAGCCGCCTTTATTAGGGCTGGCAGGTGGAAAGGCTTGCACCCTGTTTTTTCCTTGCATAATAATCCAAGCACTTTGTTTGAGGTCCAAAGGCATTAACCAAGATGAAACCCAAGTAAACGTTGTAATTTAGCAATAATTGGATGGCCGTAACAAGTGTAGGCCTGCACCCTCAAAGTAAATAAACAGAACGTTACTGGGAACCGTGTAAAAGGAGATATGCCAATAGCCATCTAAAATCAACCCATTCCGGTTTATTTCAGCCCTATATGTGGAGGAAAATCTGTAACACAAAAATCTCCTCATTCTATCATATGCAAAGTGAATGATCTGGATCGATTTCTATATCTGAAGCAAGTTTAAATGTCTCTGAGACATAAGGAAACTACTTCCTGCCTGTCGTTGTTTTGTTTGTTGTGGGCAGAAGAAGTTTGAGGACTTGGAAGTGCCCTTTTTTGTTATCCTACTTATTTCTTTGCAAGTTTTGTTTCATTCTCCCTTCCCTGCATCAAGTGGGAGCTTGAAACTGCTGGGCACGTTCCCAAATGGAGCAGAATTCACAAAGTAGGGAATCCGCTTGTCTAAATATAACCAACATGTGTGCATGGTACTGTTTCACCTTCGCTTGCATATTCTTAGCCTTTATTAAATGGGGGGCGGGGGGGGGCTTTGAAGCAGAGAAGTTGCAAGATAGATAAAGATCATGTGTAGGTGAAGACATCTTAGAAAGAACAATGGATTTTCCATGATATCATCCGTATAAAAGGCACGAACATGGCTAAATCCAATAGATTTATGGATATGCAATCCTAGTTAGAAGCTGCACATGACAATCAGGGAAATAAAAGCTTTTTTACTTACCGTGGATGAATCCAGATTTGGGTGGGGACTGGAAGGGAAACATCTAGATTCAATGAAGATTTTGCTAAGAGTTTTAGGATTAGCTCAGCGTTGAGAGCTATTGATTTATGCATCTCTGTTTTATTTAAACTAGGGGATCAATTTCTGGAATAGTTGGAAGTTCGTAATATATAGCACAAAAGGAGGTTGTTATAAAGGCCACATAGACATTTAAGCAAATTTTGCGGGCAATTTTAAATCCAAAATTCCACAAATAGTGCTAGCTTCCTCCGAGCATGTATCAAAATGAGTCTGTGTTTTGTTGGTTCACCAGGTGCATGTATCCATGTAATCAGTTCACCTTTGTCGCCACTCTCATCCTGTGGCTTCCGTGACACTATGGCCAACTGTCAGTTTTGTGGAGTTCATCATGCCTTGTCTCGTGGTTTGCGCTTGGTGAATGTGGCACGCTGATGTGATCACGTTGAATGTCGGGATCACGAGTTTTGAGTAAAAAAAGTACGGTTTTTCCCTTTTCGCTTGCATTAAATTTCGCTTCATCATTTCCAACTTTTTAAAAATTAAATGTTGAATAATAAGGAGCGTAATTCCAAAAAAAGACAAAATGTTTCCTTGACATGAACTCTCAAACCATAAACAACAAAAAAAATGATATTGAAAGTTATGTGCATGGAGTGCCACACCCAAATGTACCGCAAAACCAAAGCTCTTTGTGTGACCCAAGGTAACCTGGAACACCTTAGGGAACCTTAATTGAGTTGTTTGAAATTATTTAACACTCTTGCAAGTTGTATTCCTAAACTCTCTTAGCTTATCAGTCACTTATGGTGACATAATCATTTCAATAAAACACGATCAATTTCGGCTTACGATTGTCGCTTAGCTTGAGTGAAACTAAAAAACCACTACCTCCTACCTCTAGAATGCCAATAAGAGGATCATAACCCACCTTCATTTCACTTAAAATTCCTTCATAAACGAATTTTGAAAGTGGATTTTGGGGCCCACAGGTCATTGTGCGATAAGAGCTGCTGACGCCGTTACAATAATTGGCCTTGGACTTGCCCTTGTAACTTGAGCTCTGCTTGTCGTAATCAAATCTCGTCATACATGATGAATTCTCTATAAATGGGGGAATAAGTAGGAATCATCAAAATTTTTGATTGAACTTGAAATGAGTGTGTAATTTTTGGGCATTGCAATGTATGTGTTTCTTCTAGATTTATCCAGGATCCATATCTGGATCATTGGAAATTAGCAAAACAATTTAAAATATATCAAAGGTATAATTAATGATAGTCTTTATTATTATTATACAAATGATGCTAAGTTATTTGGTTGTTATAATGTTGACCGTGTTAGTGATACTACATATAGGAAATGTACTTATGGAATCATTTTTAAGTTTAGTACAAGTGATATCACTAGAAGTAGTAAAAAAGTAACCAACAATTTTTTATCTTATCTATAGAAGCTGACTATAAAAGTGTTATAGAAGTATCTAAAGAAGCAATATGGTTGAAAAAATTATTGGAAGTACTCCATATGGATCTCAATAGAAGTACCACACTTCTTTGTGATAGTCAAAGTTGCATAGCTCTTGAAAACAATCTGTTTTAGCATCAAAGAACAAAGTACTTTGAACTACATATATATTTTGTCAGGAAAAAAAATTAATGGTGATATTGATCTTCAATTATGTCCTCCAAATGATCAAGTTGTTGACATATTCACTAGACCTTTGTGTGCTATAAAATTTGTAAATTCAGAAAAGTGTTAGGCATTTTAGAGCTACTATTGAGGGGGAGTGTGCATGACAATGCCACCTCCTAATAGTCTTGGAGTATCTTTCTTCTTTATACTTCTTCTAGATTGTAAAAAACATTGTAAAATATTTCCATGTGTGATTTTGTGTAAACATCGCCCTATGTGAGTTTACAAAGAACCCAAAGAGGCACTGTCTTCAAGAGATTCACTATATTATAAAAGGCCCCAATAACTCATATAAGGATTCATATATACATATATCTATGAGGAACATGAAGATGTTATATGTTAGATAATCACATTAACATGCTAGCTTAAAATCATCCTATATGGTATAAAGATTGTAAATCATTTTGCACAAAAAAGTAATATTGGAGTATATCCCCACTAAACATCAAGGATGAGTGTTGGAGCATATAATGTTTTTACAGAAAAACCTATTGTGCCTCGTTCATCACAAACTTAGAGAGAGAGAGTGATTTGGTATGAACGTGCATGGTTATAAATGATCACCCATCTATATACGTAAATTTTCAATATGTGGAAATGATCTGGACAAGTGAAAATATACTTGATATTCACGCATGTATGTAATTGAAGAAGTGAGAAGGAGCTACAATTTTAGGTTCTCTTGTTATAGGTTTTCCCACATATATATTGTGTTCTATGTTTATTTTAATTTCCTTTACAATTTCCAATTTCAATTTACTACAAATATATAATTTTGTATTTCAATTTGATCCTTGTTAAATTCATTAGACAACAATCTATTTAATTGATCCTACTTAGTCTGACATGGAACTACAAAAATATTTGGTCTAACATACGTGAAATAAAATGTTTTTTGGAGAAAGAATAATATTGTTGAAAGATAATGTTAGATGAAAATGGCACATTGAGGTCTACAATGGGTTATGCTACTAAGCTCTCCATAAATGCTACATTACTTCACCTCGTATCCAAATACCACTTTTGATCAAGTTGATTATGCTTTCACATAGTCAACACCACTCTTAAGCATATATGGAGAAGTTTATATCAAACTCTATGCAAGCTGTTCGGAAGAAAAATTTGTAAAGGGAGGAAAATGAAAATGGAGTCCCGTTTCTGGGAAGATTCGAAGGCTCAAATGTGCACATGCACGATTAATCAATCATATTCGACATAATAAACAATATTACAATAGACAATTATATAGGGCTAGATATTCTAACGACTAATACTAATCTAGGTTATATGTTATAACATACTAGATTCTCTCTCTAACTACTAACCACCCTAAAATCTCTCACACCCTACGTGAGTTGTTTTCACAACTCACAACATTAATTTATTTAATATGCTCCACATATTAAATACACACACTCTAATTAATAATGTAACATCCATGTTAGGACTAATTCCTAACAGAGAAGAGTGGATGATTAAAAAAATAAATGAGAATGTGATTTGATACTAATCGTAGACCAAGAGTATGTTAGGAATAAACCTTAGCTTAATTCACCATAGTGAGTTATGTGAATAAATGCAATAAGTTAAAGCATTTTATTCTTTTACTTTAAATTAATTAGCTTTATCTTAGTTAACATATCCCTATGTTTGTGAAAGTTGTCCAAATGCTAGGATGTTGTTTCCTAAATGATTTTAGGGATAGTAGTGGCATTTCTCTATTGTGAGTAAATTGTTAGCATCAAAAATTTCAATCCACCTTCCATGGATATGTTTGTGATTAATTAATGTCTATAAACATTGCATTTCTCACCATTATTTGTATTGAACTTTTTCCTATGTAAGATTTGGTATCAAATTAGGAAAGTTTTGCTCAAGTGAGAGGAAGAGGAAGTTGTAGAGAAGAGAGTTAATGAGGGTTTGAGTTTGAGTGAACCACACAACCACCTGCCTCCCCATAACCACCATCCCTATTTTCCCACCTCCAACAACTGCACAAGATAGATAACAGTAGAAGTTGTGAACCTGACAAGCTGTGAACCTAACATTGCTTTTTGGAAGTAGTTTATAAAAGATTTACTTTCACGTTGGATGAGGAACCCACCCATGCGTTGTCTCCTACACCAAATTTGGCATATCCTGGTTGAGGTTTTGGGTTGTAACAAATTATATGCCAAATTGGTTGAGGTTTAATATTATGTTTCCGAGATAACTTCCACTCATAAGGTGTGGCCAAATGGCTTAGTGTTGTATCCTCCAAGTTTAAGATCATAAGTTCTATTTTGAATTTGAACTTGTTTTGTTTGTTTAAAAAATTGTATGTGTTTTGTATTGATCAAATATATTAATATGCATGTAACTATTTGTATGTGGCTACTAAATTTTTGGTTCAAGTAATTAACAAATCCAAGGTTAGGGGTTTGATCCCCCTCTACCCACCCTTTCAAAACTTTTTAGTGACATGCTAAGTTTTTAGAGGCACCTCCAAATTTACAACCCCCACCAAAGCATTTTAGACTACGTCTAAACTAGTTAGTAGAAAAACACCTAAGAGATATATTTTAAAAAAAAGAATTGCAAACTTTTAATTTGGAAATCTTGTAAACCAAAAAGGAGGCCAACAAGCTTGATTTATTCTCTTTTGCATTGTATTTCTTTTTCAAAAAAATGTAAATTTTGCATTGTACTTATTCAAAGAGGCCATAAAAATGTTTTTTTTAGTACTTTCATTTCGGAAAACTGAAAATTTGTTAAATTTTACATTGTAAAGGGGCATTTTAGCACTTTTCAAAGCCACAAACCCTCTAGAACCAAAACTAAAAATAAAAATAAAAATCCTTGAACTATCTTGTAAGGGGGGTCTAGTTTTTGGAAAACAACCTATATTTTTTACATTGTTAGTACTCTACTGCCAACATAGATTGCATAACAACACTACCTCTTTCCTGCACTTTCCATTATGGTTGCACAAGTTGCTCCAAGATTCTTCTTACCATATTATCATCTCCTTTGGGGCAAGAACTATATCACATGGAAAACCAAAATTCATGCACAACTTGAGTTTGATGATATTTGGTCAGTTGTAAAAGGTTTTATAACACGACCAGAAGCTGATGTTGGTCAACAATGTGCTTTTGAAATAGTTGATCCAAAGGCCAAACTCATAATCCTATTTGGAGTGATAGATGAGGTACAACTCTATGCTCATTCTACCACATTGATGAAGGAAACATGAGACAAACTAAACATTGTGTTTGAAGCTAACAACAAAAACAATGTACTTCATTTAAAAATTCAACTCCATTGCCTCAAATTGAAGTCGAATGAGAAACTTCAATCTTAATTAAGGCATGTTGCAACATTGAGGGCCTCATTTCTTGGGTTGTATTGTGATGTGTTGGATGACTCTCTTGTACCCATTTTCTTGAGAGCACTTCCCTCTTCCTACAAGATATTTATCACTACACTCAACATTTCATATCAATGTATAAGTTTTGAGAAATTAGTAAACATGTTGTAAAAAAAATCCTTGCACACAAAAATAGAAGATGAGGAACAAGCTCTTGCTTCGTCCCATAAAGGGAAGAAAACAACATTTGGTGTAAGCCAAATGTATTCATATTAAATTGTACAATAGAAAATATTACAATAAAAAGCTCATGAATGTGGTTGTTCAATTCATCTTCTAAGTTCACATCAATCATGTATGTCTCTTGAGATTTACAAGAAGAAAAAAACTTATTCCTAGGATTGATAAATATTATGTGCAATAATATACAAAAAACACCATTGTGGAAAGAATGTAATACACAATTATGAAATTGTAATTTGATTGCCAAGAAATTAGCTCCGAAAACTAGTCTCTTTAACAACTTTACCAATAAAAATAATAAGTACAAAAGTAAGTAGAAACAAAAAAAATCATAGATGCTAATGTATCCAAAGCTCCAAATGAAGATTAATCAAGAATAAAAAAGCAACAAAGTTGAAAAAATATTCATATACTCATGCTCAATTAGATAAGTTGAACCAAAAAAAACATGTGAAATGTATTCATGTATGGACCTACAAGAGGGTCTCTACTAAGTTAATAGCAAGACGGCCTTTCTTGACCCTATATTAAAGGGACACTACACAAGTGGATAAGTGAACATGGCAGTAAAGAAGAGCTAGAAATATGACAATAAGCAAGAGTTATAACGTAAATACAAGGAAAATATATAAGAGCAATATATAATGCATGCAAGAGAAATAATCAAACCTACATAAATGAAATAGGTAGGAAAAATAAATACTTGCATGGAATGAACCTGGTAGTGCATTTACCCCCCCTTGGCTTGGGAACTTGTAGAGATATGATGTACGTGAAGTCAAAAAGGATAATTAAAACTTTAATAGACAATAATAGGGGACTATTAAGACTTGGTAAATTTTTTGGACATGAATCCTCTATTTTTAAATATTCAAACATGTAGTTTCTTCCCTTATTGAATCTTTTTTACACAAAAACCCTTGAGATTCCATACGTAAATATGCTAATTTACAACTACAAAGTAGAGCAAATGAGAAACACTTTTTTGGAAAGGACTACGAATATTTATATGGGTTATGAATCATAAACCTCAATTTAAAATAGCCAATTTCAGTATCCATTGAGGGTGTAGTCACAATAGTATTGAATTGCACCGATCAACATCAACCAAATGCTGTTTGATAGGGCATGGTGAATAAAAAAATTCTAAGGGGAACTCAAAGAAGGAAGCGAGATGAAAATTCATGTAGACAAATAATATGCACATTTGAGGGAAAACATGGGGCACATATGAGGGAAAACACGAGGCACATATACAAAAAGGAGACACCACAGGAAGGAAAATACAAATATAAGGAACTACAACACATCTCTCGACATGTATGCTCAAGTTGGCCTTCCAATCTAAAATGTGAAGGTTAATGCTCTAAGTCCTTAGAAAAAAGTGTTAATACAAATATTTTGGAGTGCATATAAGCCTATATTGAAACATCAATCACATGCACAAAAAGATAAGTTATGGAATTTGATTGGTATGTCCTAAAAATAATATGATCGAGCTTATCTAAAATAATGCAAGACCACATAAAATGGTAAACATATTAAGGATAAATAAAAGAAGATTGAGCTTATTATAAGACATTTTTAATCTTCAGTATAAGAATATATACCTAAATAGTGAACACCACAAATCATTGAGGCACCAAATATCTATGTATCCAAATTTGTTTGGACTTGGGTTGAATTGGTTTAGTTATTTTCCACAATTCAAGAGTTTTTCTTTATTTGACACAAGCTTGACATGGATAATATTTTCAACATTTAGAAATGTATATAACAATGTTCACATCTTAACCATTTTAACCCAAGTGTGTAGTGCCCCGTTCTCCGACGACCATGTCGCTAAACTTTTAACGTTGTGGTGCTTATGTTGACCTTTCGTTGGCTCTTGTTTTTCGATTAATAAGTATTAATAAGTGGTAAGTAATAATAATAAGTGGTAATAATAATAATAATAATAATAATTTTTATTTATCGGTCGACGTTAACCTCGCCTTCTGAGCGTCGATTTGAAACCAACCATGTTGTTAAATTTTGATAAGCGATTACATAAATTAATGCTGGGAAATGAGGATGAAGCTCCATCCTGCTCGGCATTTAAGGCGAACAAATTAAATATGGTTTAGGTTTGTAAAATCTTCTAAGGCGTGCTCGAATGGGGAGAATTTAGGATTTGTGTTTCACACGGATCTCTCTCCAAAATAGACGTCTTTTCTTGTAAACCGTGTTGGACCTTCCCTGGGATTTGGGGAAACGTGTTTGCAATCGTATTGGGTTTTGGCCTGCGTTTTGACCTCGTGATTCGTTTTGGCTTGCTAGCCACGTTTTCTTTGTTTTGGGGATTTGCGTGCTCTAGTTGTTTGGGGATCTGCGTGCTCAGTAGATTGGGAGTCGCGCGCCCAGATGAAAAGCTCACATTTGTGAGTTTATTGGAAGTTCCTTTGCTGTGTGGTCGTTTTTCTAGTGCGCAGATCCTGGGCGCGTCTTTTTTTGTTTCCCTGGCCGCCATGAAACCTCCTCACGCCTTGCTGGTGCGCAAATCTTGGACGCCTCCATTTTTTTTTCCCTGCCCTGGCCGCGTGGGTCTGTGGGGGGAAGGAATAACTTCGTTTTTTTTGTGGTCGTGTGGACATGTTTTTGTTGTTGTTGCTGCCTGGTGCGTTTTGGGGGAAGAAGGGGCGCGGGTTTCTGTTGCTGGCCGCGCACAGTGCACAGCGGGTACAGCAGGCGTGTTACTCCACTTTCATTGGGTGTGCTGCGAGTGTGTTCTTGTTGGGGAATCCAGCACAGACAGCAAACAAACAATAACAGTCTCCAGCCAGGCAGCAGGCGCGCGCGGTACAGTAGGCGCCTCTTTGAGCGCTTCTAACCAGCAGGCCGTCCAATAATGTTGTTACCTGTTCAGTATTGAATGCATCCTCAAACTCATTCTCCTTCAAGATATTGTTATCAAAATCGTCTATGTGGCAGTGAGAGTGTTCCAGCAGACCTGATGAAATTTATTTGCATAGATTCTCTGTTGAGACCTTACTTGCTGTTCGATGTAACATGAAGCACATGGAAGAAAACTTTCAGAGATCTCATAGAGGTGAAGGTAGCAGGATATTGTTCAGATCAGAACATGTACTGAGAAAACAGTAGTGTCAGGATTACAATGATTGCAGGTTATGGGATGCAAGAAATAGTTGAGGATGCTAAGTCTAGGGACTGTTTTATGGATATGGAGTCTGTACTGGGAGATTGTTTTGGTTATAAAGCCATCTTCTTTTGCTTTGTCTCAAACTAGGGCTGCTCCTAATATGAGAGCACGAAGGTTAGGAGGTCCAAATTAGAAACAATCAGATGCATATGGAGATGGTGGAGGTGTTTGGATGAATGACGAAGGATTAAGTTCCATTGCCAAAATGGGACCTACAGTAGTTCTAGGGCTGATCTTGGAGCGGTGTTGGGAGAATGATAAGCATTTTAGACCACCCACCCTGGCTGTGAACTCCTATTCCAACATGAAGATGTTCGATGTTTGGGTGCCCAATGAGCTTGAAGAAAATCGAGTTAGGCTTCGGTTGCTGTTGCAGGCCCCGTCCATCTTGTGATCGACTGCGGGAGCTTAATCAGGCACGATATTCTCTATACCATCAATCCTTATGCTGTTATTTAATTGAATCATTAAATAACTCTACTCTTCATATAAATGATTCGTGTGATGGTATGCTAGTTGGTTTCCACTTTCCTGGCTCGTTTGTGTTTGTTTTGGCGTTAGAAATGATTGCGTTGGTTGAAGCCCTTTTATTGTTTTCTGGGTTTTAATAAATATTATTTGGGGTGAACTTTGTTCTTAAGACTAATAAAACAAAAGAGATGGGGGTCCTGTAATGAACACCCCCTAGTTCCTTATTTGGACTCACGATTTGAATGTTTTTATCAAACATTGTTGTTGGACTCAACCTTACAGTTCCTGTTTTGTTCTTATTCTTGTTTCGGTTCGAGATCTTGTTCTGGGTTATGTCAGTATTTGCGAATTAGGGATTGAGTACTGCATAAATGCTTTTCCTGTTCTTTTCTTTTCTTTTAGTTTCTAGTAACCTTTCCCGGTTGGCTTGGTGTGTGCTTAGCTTGACTGATTATCGATTTGAGCCAAGTTGATATTACTCTCAACTAGAAGTTGCTTTTGTTATTGTTTGAATCGCTCAAAGAAATACTTTTATTCTTCGATGTCATGGTTGATCTCATAATTTGATATCAATTCATGTTCACCGTTTGGAGATTGTCGTCTTTGGAATCACCTTATCTCCCTTGGTAACTGTTGCATGTTTTGATTAGCTGATCCTATGGAATGTCTTCTTTTGACGATACTCACATTTCTTTTGGATAGCTTAAAATGTCAGAGGAAATACTCTTTCTTACCTTGATTTTTAAGTTTCACACATGTTGGAGGATACGAGAGCTACTTGATCATTAGTGAGGAAGTTTTCAAATCTTAAAATTGGGATGTGGGTTTTAACGTAAGAAATTTACTCTACGTTTTGCTCCGTAAAGATGCTTAAGTTTCATTCTCCTGTGACTCATAGGTTGGTGTTTTGGGAACTCTTTGGTTGACTGGTTTTTGTGATGATCGTTGTGATACGACCTCCTTGTTGTCATTGTAGTAAATGGTTATGTATTGACCAGAAAGGTTTAAGTCACTTGTTGTTGACGACAGATCCTTTGGAAGCTATGTATCTTGTGTTGTGTTCTTGTGAATGATTGAGTAACCCTCTGTAAGATTTATAATGGATACATTTGGTCTTGTCAAATTTGTTTTTTTTAAGACATTCTCTTGATTAGATGAAAGACTAATAGAAGGATTGTTAGGATAGGATGTGACCCATGCGAGGTCATTTGTGCGTTTCATAGATTCATTTATTCTGTACTGACATAAAATTAGTTATAGGCACATATCTTAATATTAATAAGTCATGTGGTTTAGATATTCTCATGTCGATTGATTGTTTGGGATCTTCCAGTGGCATAGTGAATCCTTGGCTTGGTGAACTAACTTAAACAAATAGGGATAGATCACGTTTGAAATTAATTCTCTTCCTGTAATTGTCTTTGTTTCGAAATGTTATCTTGTTAATGACAATCATTATTGTGATATGGGTGAAATTCACTATGATGTTTATTAATTGCTCCTATGTGAAAATGATAATTGAATAGAGTTAGTGTCGTCCCTTTTATTTAGACATTTTATGCTTTTGGACAGCTCTTTAATTGCTCTTGTTTAGACTCTTGGAATTATCGTTTTCTTCACAACGGTGTTTTTTCTTTTTCCTTGAAACAGTTAGATAACAACATACAATGTTATAGCTTTTATCACTCAGTTCTTGCGAACTGACAACAAATGTGCAGGAGGATTTCCTGAGTAGAAAAGAAAAAAAAAAAAGAGAGACAGAAAAAGAAACACGTGTAGAAAGTGGATTCCATCCTTCTTAGGAACTGCTGTTGTACGAATGTTTTTCTTTTGCCTTACAGCATTGGTATGGAAATTGTGGAGACATCTAGAAGGCATTGTGTTATAATTTTGTATTGTTCTCATGTAGGTTGTTATCGTTTGAAAGTCAATTTGAGAAATATTATCGTCAATAAGATTAAATGAACTTGTTTTGACATGTGTATCCTTTGTTGAATTTTCACTTTTCAGAATATGATTTATCCTTGAATTGTCAAACCTAACACCAAACTTGAATCATCTTGCATCGCTCTAGTTACCTTGGTCTTGTGTCGCTTGGTAGAGGACTATGTTTTTGAACCTAGTAAAAAAAGAAGAAAAAAAAAAGAGAAGTGAAATATACCTTGTGATCCCGCGTAAACAAATCAACAATCTACTTATTGTGGTGAGTCTTAGAACGGTCTTAAGGTGAAATCAATGATTAAATTCTTGGAAGATAACAAGTTACAATAAATAGAAGGAACTTGCCTAAGAAACTCTTCGATCTGTCTTACCCGTTGAAAATGTAAACAGTATACTTATTTCTATCTCTTCGTGAAGCCCAAGTAAACCTTTAACTTTTCTGATTAGAAACTTGACCCCAATGAAATCTTATTAATAACTAATAAGATCTTAATGATGAATCCAAGAGTTGACAGTCATGTACTTGAAAATAAAATTGACCGCTTAAAAGGTAAACACATATATGTTCAAAAGCTCATGCAAAACAGAATGTAAGTAATAGCCTTGAGAAATTAACTCCTCCTCACAAATGAATAAGTTAATCAAGTAAATGAAGTAACATCTTGCTATTCTATAATTGTTTACACTGTATTTTGAACATTATCAAGGTAGGGGAAAATGAATTCAAAGGAGACATGACTTTGCAGAATTTCATATCTTGACCCTGCGAAAAGTAAGTTAATGTAAAAGACACTTACAGCTAAAACATGAATCTAAAGAGACCTTCTGTGGGAAGCCCTAGTTGTAAGAGACTGCATACTTTAGATGAACCATTGTGTCCTTAGTGTGTGCCTCTTGTCTATCTGTCACTAGTGTGGGTTTTCGTGTTGTGGAAAGCATGTCTTTGGTTGGTTGTATTCCCTAGAGAACATGTGTAGTGTCGCTTTATCTGTCAAGCAAGTCAAAAAAAAAAAATAAAAGTTATCCTGTAGTTTACATGGGTGCAAAGAGGGGTTCCACAGTTGACAAAAAAGTATACTTTTGTGTTTCTACTGTAAAGAAAGCAAATCGGGATCTAGAAGAGAATAATACAAAAAAAAGTATTGAATGACCCAAGAAATAGGTTTTCTACATATATGCACCATGCAAAAGTTCAATGAATAATTTTTTTTAGAAGTATCAAATAAGAGAGATGTTTTCAATTCAAGACACACACACACACACACACACACACACACACACACACACACACACACACACACACACACACACACACACACACACACACACACACACACATTTAATTATAAAATATAGAACTTAATGCATAATTTTTCAGACATATAAGGAAAATAATAAGATTTTCTACTACCATGTATATTTTAGTAATTCTCACAAGTTTATGTATGTTTCAGACATATAAGAAAAAATAAGATTTTCTACTACCATGTATATTTTAGTAATTCTCACAAGTTTATGTATGTCTTATAAGAAAAAATACTAGATATTATTTAAAAAAATTGTTAATTGAAAATTTTGTCTTGGAAAAAAAAAGCAAAAACGAACCATGTGAGCAAGATATGTCTAGAAAATTTTTAGGCAACCTACCCATTAGTGTGTAAAAGAGAAAAAAAAAAGGAAATTTATTACTTAAAAAAAGTTTTTTAATGTTTCAAATACAAGGTCTTTCTTTCTTTCCTAACCAAACATATACAAAACTTAGATTTCAAATTTTAGTAAATTCATTTTGATACTATGAATGAGATAATTCCAATATCGCCTACTCTAACAATGGAAATTCAGTACTTAAAAAAAAAGTTTTTAATGTTTCAAATACAAGGTCTTTCTTTCTTTCCCAACCAAGCATATACAAAACTTAGATTCAAATTTTAGTAAATTCATTTTGATACTATGAATGAGATAATTCCAATATCGCCTACTCTAACAATGATTCACAAGTGAGAATATGTAAGGTACACAAATTGCCTAGGAAATCAACACAATAAAAATATTGAGACACAATTCGTGATGTAGTTTAGAAGAAAACCCCACATGTTATAATGGTAAGATCTTCAAATATAATAATTCAAAAATATGTAGAATAAACTAATATCAATTACAAAAAAAATTATTGGTGGGCCAAGAAGCCCTAATATTCAATACATTCACAATAATACCCTTAAGATAGGGCAATACCATATAATGCTCCTTAAGGAAAAACTCCACAAGATCTCCAAATATGGGAATTCCACTTCAAAGGGGGCACTTCAACTATCCTTCTACCAAGTAAACAAATCAACACATACATGAAATATATCATAATTATATCCATCTCCTTTATATAGGCATATACTACTCTAATAATTGGTTAGGTGACACCTAATTCTAGTGTAGGTCGACTCATTACCCAATATAATTGATTCCATAACTTACCTGATTGACCCCATATATTATAACCATATAATTAAGGGAATGGGCACCACATATCGACATTACCATCAACCCATGTATATTATAATATCATATCCTTACGTACATAACATGTCATCTCTCTTTGACATGTTTCATCTCCAAAACATGAGAATAAATCAAGTAATAAGTGTGCTTCAAATCTTTGCACACTTGTCTCCATGATCAATCATCCTACCAACCATATGTGATCTTGGTGGTTGATATCTCTCTAAAATTGTATTCAAATTTGTTGTACTACTTTAATTGCATTCACAACCATAGGTTTTTCTCTTTAGCATTCATGCATAGCCATAGTGATTATTCCTATGATCCCATATTCCATAATCGTTACTCCATTAATTCAATGTAAAACCATAATGATTGTTCCTCATATGCTTTGTATATCCATATTGGTTTCCAATTTGACATGCCATGACATGCCTCCATGATGGTTTTCTCTCATGATGGTATTGGTGTCTATATGTCGTAACTTTATTATCCTAAACCTTTTCTTTTGTTGTCTCAACGTCTTTAACCTTTTTTTATTTCCGATTCCCATCTCTCTTGAGTAGATGAAAGGTTATTTTCATCGTTTTCTTTATATGCATCTTGTTCTTATTTTGAGTCTTCTTTATTCCCTTCTTCCCCATCTTCAATTCATCCTCATGCTCTACCTTTCCCTACCTTATTTCTTTTGTAATTGTGATATCCTACAAAGTGACCTTAGTTTTATTGTACCAAATTGTAATTAATTTCTTTTGAACATTATTGATTGTTCCTAATATTGCTAACCAAGGACATCCAATAACATTATCCAAAGCATACAGATCTGAATGCAAAACATTGTTTCCATAGTGAGCTTCAAATTCTCAAAATGCTTACCATCCACTTGGACTTCCTTGATATTCCTTCTTGAACTAATAGAAGTTGAGACTCATCCATGTTAGATGAATTTATACTTGATGCTAGTGTTATGGACACAATGACCTTTTTCCTTTGAATGTAGTTATGAAACAAAATTTTTAAAGCTTCCTTTTTGGGTGCTATATTGTTTGAATCATTATCCTCGATCATTACTTCATAATATATTCAACTTGTCCTTTTGCATCATTTGTAGTCTCTTTTCCTTGTTTTACGCCCCACCGATCTAAGAAATATATTCCATTTCTTGCGATGAAATATTCCTACTTTATTTGAGTATCCCAGAAAATTATATAAATGCAAGACCCTTGAGATGCAATTAAAATTTGTTTGCCACAATATTGATTGAAAGCAGGTCTCCTTAAATCAGAGTCATCAATCTCTAACATCAATATCATCTTCTCTAAAGGACTACTACAACTCTATGATCCACACAAATTTTAGCTTTAAGAACAGAATCCTTCGACAAAATTTTGACCTAAACATTTCATCCTGGAGTCGACGTTGAATCAGATAACATAAAGAACAAACCTCCCTTAAATTTTTAAGTGCTTTCCAATAATGTACGAATAAAATTTGAAATACCATGGCTTGAAGTACGAATTTGTTAAAAACATTAAAATGACAGTGACTTCCTTAATACGAATCACCATATGTTGAATTTGTATTGTAGTTGTCTCAAATGATTCTCCACTTGTAGCAAACAAATTACAAAAAGAAATAGTCCTTTGTAAGATATACATGAATATTTAAAATTAGGGTCTCAACCCAATTTTTTCCCAAATCGATGCTCTCATACTTCTCAGTAAGATCTTCACTAATAGTAATTGAAAAAACATGTAGAATAAATGAATATGAATTAGTGTGCCAAGAAGCCCTACAATATATTCATAATAACAACCTTAAGGCAAGGTAATGTTATACAATATTCCTTAAGGAATAACTTCACAAGATCTTCCAATATGGGAATTCCAATTTGAGAGGGACACCTCCAATATCATTCTACCAAAGACTCAACAAATATATAGCATATATCATAATGAAATTCATATCCTTTATATAGGCATGAATTAATCTTATTGGATGTGTAGCACATAATCCCAAGGTAGGTTGAGTCATCACCTAATACAAAGAATTCCAAAAGTTACCTAATTGACCCCATATAACTAACTAAATGGATGTGTGCCATATGTTGACATTTGTGTTAACTTATAATATCATATCCCTGAGTACACAACATTTAAAAGGTAGATAAACTAATTACAAAGCTTCTGTAATATGCATCAACCTTCTTCAAGAGAGAATATGGAAAAGACGGAGAAAATGTATAAAAATAGACATAAAGATGCATAAAGATGAAGTGATCTATGAGCTCTTGAAATAGAATATTTATCGAAGAATGCCAAAAGATTTAAAAAATAATAAGCCTACACTCGTGTAGAATATTTAGTTATAATTTCCAACGTAAAGAGTGTTACAAAATAATAAGCCTATGCCATAACTTTATAATATTGAATATACCACAAATTGGAAGTGTCAGATTCCAGTATTTCAAACAAGTAATGTTTTTTTCCTTGACCTACTCTATCAATATGTCGCCAAACGGCTTTCATCTTTCTCACTCTCATGTCACAGAACTTGATTGTAGATCGTAAAACAATTACAAAGAGAGGTTTTCACCAAAAAAGAAAAGGATAGAAAAAATAAGCCCTATCAGTAGAGGTATACTAAGCAACCCGCTAAGAAGATAAAAGTGCCTCAAAACCACAAAAAGCCAATGGTGGTTAAAAGGAAAGGTATTTATTTCTTTTCTACCTAAGCATTTGCAAAACTTAGTTTGTATGTCCAAGTGGCTTTCATCTCTCATTAAGTCATGAGATTTGATCTGAGGTGGAGAGCTTAAATCCCTCACACCATTAAAACCAACCACCTCAAACCCTAGGGAAATATAAGGGAATACAAAAATTTGCTTTGAAGATTTGTTGTATTTTTATGCCATCATTTGAATAAAGTACTCCCAAAGCACACACAGTTCGTTGTTCAAGCATAAGAAATATAAGGCATGTGTATTGTAAGGTAGGTTGTGTGCATTAACCACCTATCTTCTTCTTGACTTGAATTGACCCAAAGAATTGAAGTATATCGTACCTTTTTAATATTCACCTTTCTTTCTTTTTTGTATGGATATCTTCAACATCCCACAATGGTATGTTTTATGCCAAGAAAACTTAAATCCTCAACTTTATAGAGGTTACAATAAGTAAAAAAATTTGTAAGTGCCTCACGCAATTCACATAATTGGTGTTTTGGTATGGAGTTACATTTAAAATATAATTGATCTATCTTCATACTAAAGCAATTTTCTTCCTATAAATTGGTAGTTCAAATAATGTGTTGTATTGCCTAATAGTCTTGTGGGAGAACATTCTAGCATTTTCTCAGTAGGTGTCGTTAAAAAAATTCCATTGCCTCCGTAAAATGGTCTCGTGACAAATATTTTTAGTTCAACAACATTTTTCAAATCAAGATAAAAGGGTGCCTATTAATATTTTAAGATAAATCAATCGAATGGGTTTACCATCAAGGCTTTCCAAGAAAGGTGTTATATGTTAAAATGTACAAATATTGATAATTTAAAATGGGGTTAACTACCACATCTAATTTTAAGTGTGACCTACTAACAAATGAGGCCAGGTGCAAGTCCTAATCGAATTTGACATAAGAGGTACCCCTCAATTGTGGAATCTAAGTTGAAGGAAACATTGTAAGAGGTATTACCATTCCAACTGGAAAATATATTTTGAGAGATTCACCAAAACATATAAACATCATATATTTAGCTTAGAATTTTCCCAAAATGTATCAAGCCAAATTGCAAAATTCTATGTCCCCCAAAACTACATATTAGTCAAATTTTCCTTTCCTAAAAAATTGTCTCTCAGCCTTTGAGGTAAAAACTCCATCTTTTGTAGCTTTTTATATTGCACATGTTACATGAGACCACGTGCAACAAAAGAATAGCTAGTAGCCCCTTCCATGGGAATCCTGCGTTCAACATGATAGTTTATGAACTTTCAATTCTAAATCCAGAAGCTTATTGAATATCATACAAATTTCATCTATTTCTAAAACCTTTAATTAGCAGTCAGAAGGTCCAAAAGGAAACAAAATTCATTTACATTGACGAGTGAAAAAAGTAAACTAGAAGCCCCTACTTATATATTTTCTTAGTCTTCGTAAAGTAAATTCATTCACCTTTAATTAGTCTTCGTATATGTTTTCTGATACCCCCTTCACTCCCACTTGTAACAATAGTTTCTTCTTCCATATAAATTACCCCAATCTGCATAGCCAATATTATTTTCAATCAATCATCAAAAAGGTATTTGAAAAGCATAATAAGAAAATAAATACAAGTGTAAGAAGATTGGCAACAATAATTATTTCAACACACACATGAAAGTAACTTGTGGCAAGCCACGCCATATTAATTTAAATTATATACACCAACATGGAAAGATTTCTTGTGTTTCTATTGAACGAATTAAAATAGAGTTTCAAATGAATAGAAATCATGCTCTTTGATAATTGCATGGACAACAAGAAGAAACCCACATATCAATCCCAATGCCAAATTCTAAAGGAAAGATACATAAATATATCTTAGGTAACCATTAAACCTAGCAAGTTATATTTGACCTCAACTGTCATACAACTTACGTTCATAAGAACATTTCACTACTTGCCCAAAATTCAAATAGACAATCACATCTTCACATTATAGAGGGATGATCGAGATGGAACTGACCAACCTAATAAACTATACAATAAATGACACTTCAAAAAATTTCCTCTTGATCACTAAATCAATTAATTAAATTGTTCAAGAAAAGTGAAAAATATCGTCACAACAAGGATATATTTTAGTTTTGTGAGCTTTAAACATTGTTGTTTCTACATTGTCATGAAGCAACAAATGTCTTGCCATTAAATATCAAAGTTGTCTTAGTCAACCCTTATAAGATGAAAAAATTGCATTAGAGGTCTTTGTTTTTCAAGAAGGTGTTGATGAAAAATTCAACTAAGCTTAGTTTTTAAATTAAAACTTAAATATAATTTCAATAACCTTTTACATCCCCAAAAAGGTCTTCACTTCATACAGAAGCAATCAACTGTATAACCCAAATAGAGGAGGACAACTTGAGACAATGGATACAAAAAAGGCTAAAGATGGCATAATGACATCACTATGATGTCACCATTCTATTTCTTATGAATTTCGTGAATTTAAAATTGTGAGCTTACTCATTTACTCTCTGCTAGTTGGCTTACAATTTAATGTGAACATTAATTACAGTGCACTAATCACTAGGCTGTCATCCCTATGAATTTGAAACAAATTCCTAAAATTTTTCTTTATTTATGCATTAATTGGTTAATATTGTCTCTCTTTTGACCCATGTTAAAATAAATGAAAAATCGGGGGCTCGAGAGATAGACTACATTACTGCCATTACAAGGATTATCCATTGAGTAAAATTCTTGTAACCGAAAGGGTTGTAGTCCAACTAGCGCGGATGATGGTAACGTTCACTGCCACGCCATCCACCAAGGTACTAATCCTAAGAGATACCAAAAGGGATGAAATTGGATTTAAGTCTTAAGCATATTCAGAGGCAAGCACACCTTTTAGTCCTTGGCACTAAGACAAAGGTGGTCTATTATTTATGCACCTAATACTGATGGAAACCAAAAATAAAAAATAAAAAACCTTTAGACTCTTTGATTGCATGTTGACTTAATGATTGTTGCAATTACATTCGACTAAGGGAAAATAAGAATGGTTGTGGTCAAATTTCTAGGAAATTCATGAGAAATATGTTGATGAACTAAGAGAGATTTCATAAATGGCATCAATACTGCCATCATCCCTTTGTAGCTCAAATTCATCTTTGTCACTTCTCTTGTATTAGGATGTCTTCCGGTAGATGGATTGAAACTTATCATAGCTAATAATTCTAATTACAATTTCATATTCTGTGACTTGTTATATGACATTTATGAACAATCAAGAATGATAATTAAATTAATAATTTTGTAGTTTCCATATTTCATTGCATAATGTAACATTTGAAATGATTCATGTAGTTCTATTCTATTTTTTGGTATAAATATATTAAATTACACCTAATAATAAACTCATGTTGAAAAAATATTTATTATTTGGTTTTATTAAGAGTTTGTTTCAAACTCCCAGAGCTTGTTGAGATTCTCTCCACTCCCTTTATAGAGGATTTGTTATCTCCTAGTGTAGATTTATATTCCTTATATCTAGGAATATCAAACAACTAGTTATTTCTATTTAAATGGTTCTCTCGGATGGTGAGAACATTAGAGTAAAACTATTATTTCTATGTTCCCTAATTATTGTTTATTCTTCTTATCTGAGTTTATTTCCTATGCTCTCTCTTCCTATAACTAGATCTATTTGTCTGATTTTTCATGGTATCAGAGTTGTTGCTGTTGCAGGAGAGTTGAGCTGGTTCACTCAGAGGATTACGGTGTTTACTCAACCTGGTCTCCTTCAACTGGAGTGGCCTGCGTCTGGAGATTTTTTGTTTCAGCCTGCGTGAGAATTGCTAGCCTCGGGCTTTTCTCCGGCTCTGTCATCTCCTCCATTCTCCTTTGCTTTTGAATCTTGCTATGTATAGATTTCTGCAGGAGGAGCCACAACTTTGTTCTCAGACCACACAAAATTGGATTATAATCTTATTGTAATCAATAAGAATCGGCTCACTTCTCTGGTCTGACTGGAGGATTTGGCATGGGTTCCTTGATGAGCAGGAAGAATGCCTACCAGTGAGCTTCTGGACGAGGGCACAGAAATTGGCCGGATCAGTTTCGATAATCGTTGGGGCCTGAATGTTCACAATTTGTATGGTGGGGGATGAGGTCAAACATCGGATTTACTTCCACTTAGTTTCCTAAATTTTTTCCTCATTCCTTCTGCTCAAGCGTGATTCCTTTCCAAGTTGACATTATGTCTCTGTCGCTTGGCTTGCACGGCCTCTTCCGTATCTGAGATTTTTATTCTTCCGTTCTTCCTTGTTCCTGGGCACGTCCTCGGTGGTCTGCTACCTACTCGTCACCTCACGTCGCTCCTTCCTGAACGGACCTACTCATGCTCGTGGTTGGTTTTTTATTGTTGCAATTCGATCCAATGACATCTTATTGAATTTTATACTCCATGGTGCAATCTCATTGTATTCAGGTCGCCCATATGCGGGTTAAGCCATTCATACCAGCTGCAAATACAAGAAGCTTCAGTTGAAGACCAAGCTCCTTCTTCCTTCATTTTTGTGAGTATCTTCTTGAGTCACTCGTTGGAGACACTATTGCATTTCCCATTATTACCTTTCTATTAGAAACCTCCTATGCTCTTGAAAAAATCATTGGAGACACTATTGAATTCGCGAATATTATGGCAGTAATATTGGTTAGAAACCTTCTACACAACCTTCTGTGGAGATATTTTTGGTGGTGGAGATACTTGTTGGCAGAAGCCACTACCCAAGTGGTCAAGCTATAAGCTCCCTTCCGCCAATAAACTCAAAAGGTTGGGTTTATATTTGTTTTAAATATTTTGTTGACAACAATATAATTGGAAGTTTTTTTGGAGTTATAAGTATTGTGAAATTGATAACCATGTCGAGAGTTTTTTTATCATCCTCATCTTCTACTCACACCGGAGATCTACGGTTGTTCGAGCCTCTAAACTCAACCAATTACCATGCCTGGAAACTAAAGATGCAACAGTTATTACAGTTTCATGGCTTATGGCGTGTATTCGACGATACTGTTCTCGCATTCACCACAGAGAAGGATAAGTACCTGTATGCATGCAATCAAGACGAAGCTCTCAAATTGATCACTTTGAATGTAGCAGATAACCTCCAGTTTCACATTTCTGTGGCAACAACTCCGAAAGAGGTATGGGAAAAATTTGAAACATTGTTTGGCAAGATAAATGAGTTCAAATTAATTTAGCTAGATCATGAGCTAAACTCTTTGTCGCCTTCAAATTTTCCTTCCATAGAAGAATTTATGTCAAAATTTAAAGAGATTCACAGTCAGTTGAAAGATGTTGGTAAGACTAAAAAGGATGATGAATGCATCTATATGATCTTAACTAAACTAAAAGGTCCTTTTTCTATATTTACATCAACCTTCTTTTCTACTATGGATGCACTAGACACTCAGTTTAAAATGCCTTCATTTGAATAGTTTTATGAATGTATCTCATGAGAACAAGTAAAATTAATCTCTCTGGATGCTATGCCTACCTCGAATCATGCTCTTATGGCCAATTCTCCTAAGAAAAATTGGAAAAATAAACCCAAGAAAAGTTATGATAAGCCTGTATTCTCTCAAAATATGGTTTCTAATCCTTCTGTTGACACTTCTAAACCATAGAATAATGGAAAAAATAAGAAACCATTTTAGAAGCGGGTGTTTGATCCTTGTTCCTTTTGTGAGGGGACAAATCATCTTGAATCCAGATTTTTTTTTAAGTTGGAAGCATTAGAAAAGGCTTTAAAACAACACAATATTACATTTCCATCACCTTCATCTGCTTCCAATGCTGGCCAGGGTAAGGCTCTTTCTGTTAGAGCTTCTTCTCCTTTGCAAGACCGGTGGATTCTTGAACTCAGGGGCTTCTCATCATAATACACATTGCAAGGATTTGTTGACATCTGTTTCTGCTTGCAGCACTTCACAGATTTCAGTGGGCAATTCTGTTTCTGTAGATGTATTGGGTTCTGGTACTATAAATATGCCAAATGGGCATCTCAATGATGTTCTTTATGTTCCCCATATGTCTTATAATTTTCTTTCCATATATCAAATCTGTAATTCTGGTGATGGTAGAACTGTTGAATTCTCACCAGATAGGGTTGTAATCAGGGAACTTCATGATCATGATGATATTATAGCTATAGGATCTGTGGATTCATGTTCACGTTTGTATGTATTTGAGAGCTTTGATAACTCTGCAGGATCTTCACTAATTGTTCATGTTGATTCTTTGAGAAAATTATGGCACAAGAGGTTTGGCCATCTCAATTATAGATATCTACAGCAGCTATCTTCGTAGAATATGGTCACAGGACTTCCAAAGGTAAAATCACATGATAGTGTCTACCCCGGTTGTATGTTGGCTAAGCAACACTTGGATCCTTTTCCAAAAGGACAAGCAAAAAGAGCTAAGGCTTGTCTTGAATTGGTACATAGTGATCTTACTTCTTTTCCTCATAGATCATTTTCTGGTGCTAAGTATGTACTCACATTCATAGATGATTTTACTAGGAAAACTTGGGTGTACTTTCTCAAATTCAAAAGTGATGTCCTAGAGCATTTCAAAGTTTTTAAAGCTATTGTAGAAAAACAATCTAGACATTGTATTAAAATACTCCGCACAGACAATGGGGGGAATATGAAAGTAATGCATTTACTGCTTTTTGTGCTAATCATGGAATTGTGCACCAATATACTATTCCTTACACCCCTCAGCAAAATGGAGTTTCCGAACGAAAGAACCAAACACTCGAGGAAATGGAAAATTACATGGTCCAGTCCAAGAACTTGAAACCTCAGTTCTGGGTGGAAGTAGTCAACTGTGCAAATTACATTCAAAACAAAATGACACATAAATCAGTGCAAGGGGTTACTCCTGAGGAGGCATGGTCGGGTGAAAAACCTGATGTATCAAAATTCCAAGTTTTTGGATGCAAGGCTTGGGCCTTTGCTCCTGATGACACTCAGAAAACCATGGAGAAGAAAAGCAAAGAACTTATTTTTGTTGGTCATTGTGAGCATGTGAAGGCATATCACCTTTTCGATCCCGCTACCAAAGATGTTGTGTTTCAGTGGGATGTTCGAGTTGATGAGACCAAGGCTCCTTTAGATCATACAATTCTTCCTTCTCCATTATTGTCTCCTGCTCCTGCCACTGATGATGATTTTGATGGGCCCTATGATGTTACTCCCACTCCTGCTCCTATTGCTCCTGCTCCTGTTGTCCCTACTCCAAAATGGTTGAGATCTACATTGGCTGTAACAGGTGATTTGCGGGTGATTCACAAGATCTACAACATACTAGAGCTGAGACTTTTGGTGTTGTCGATCATCGCCCTATTCTGGTATGGCTCTTATGATCCAAGCTATTTCTAATGATCTTGTTCTTTTTTCACAGGCATCTGGACAACCAGAATGGGATTCAACAATGCAGGATGAGTATTCTTCACTTTTGAAGAATAATACTTAGGAGTTGGTTCCTATTCCTAAGGGAAGAAAGCTTGTAAGATGTAAATGGGTCTATAAGACCAAATATACAACTAATGGGTGGATTGAAAAATACAAGGCACATATTTTCGCTAAGGGGTATTCTCAAGTTGAAGGAGTAGATTACTCTGAAACTTTTACTCCTGTCACAAAGATGGATTATATTCACCTTGTTCTCTCTCTAGTTGCTTCTCATCGATGGTCAGTACATTAGATGGATGTGAAGAGTGCATTTTTGCATGGTGATATTCATGAGGAGATTTATATGGAGCAACCTCAGGGGTTTGTGCATGACTCTTCACTAGTTTGTAGACTTCGACATTCACTCTATGGTCTAATACAAGCCCCTCAGGCTTGGTATGAGAGGATTGATGCTTTCTTATTGTCTATTGGCTTTCATCATTGTAAGACCGATCATATAGTTTATGTCCTAAAGAATGATGATGATTTTCTTCTATTGGTATTGTATGTTGACGATCTTCTCATTACTAGTAGTTCAAATTCTCTAACATAGGACATTAAATGAAAATTGAAAGTAGAATCTAATATGACAGGTATGGGATTGTCGCACTATTTTGTTAGCCTACAGGTTCACCAGTCTACTGAGGGAATCTCCATTTGTCAGAATAAGTATGCTACATATCTACTTCAGAGATTTCATATGGTTGATTGCAAGCCATCTCCCACACCTTACCAGTCAGGTATTAAATTGACTGCTGCATGTAAGTCTAACTTAGTAGATCCCACTTTGTATAGATAGTTGGTTGGGAGCCTTTTGTATCTCACTCATACTCATCCCGATATCACCTTTGTTGTTAATCTTGTCTCTCAGTTTTCACATGAGCCTCATGAGAGTCATTGGGAAGTAGCCAAGCGGATCTTGAGATATCTTCAAGGGACTCTGAGTTTTGGTATTCATTACACACCTTAGACTGTTCCCAATATTGAGGGCTTTACAAATTTTGATTGGGGTGGATGTCACAATACTCGCAAATCCACATCTGGCTTATTTTTTCATCTTGGTTTTGGTCCAGTTGCTTGGTCTTGTAAAAAGAAGAATACCATTGCATTATCATCCACTGAGGCCGAGTATCGAGGTGTTGTGACAGCAGGGCAGGAGGTTCTTTGGCTTCATCAGATTCTTGGTGAGTTTGGTTTTTCACAGGAGTCTCCTTCCATTCTTTGGTGTGATAACCAAAGTGCTATTCACATTACACGTAATCCTATTGAGCATCAATGCACGAAGCATATAGAGATCCACATGCACTTCATTTGACAGTTAATTCAGGATGGGGTCATTTAAATGGAGTTCATTCCTATGGATGATCAGCTCACAGATATCTTCACTAAACCCTTGGCTTCTCCTCGCTATTTGGAGTTACAAGACAAGATTGGGGTGAAGGAAGTTGTCCTTGGGGGGGAGCTTGTATAGTCCTTCCTTCTTTTCTAGTATTGTATTGGGTACCTTATCAGGCCTAGTAGTCAAGACCCTTCTTTCTTTTTTTTCTTTAGCATTCGCTTATGGGAGGGTGTTGGTGTAAATATATTAAATTACACCTAATAAGCTCATGTTGAGCAAATAGTTATTATTTGGTTTTATTAAGAGTTTGTTTCAAACTCCTGGAGCTTGTTGAGATTCTCTCCACTCCCTTTATGGAGGATTTGTTATCTCCTAGTTTAGATTGATATTTCTTATATCTAGGAGTATCAAACAACTAGTTATTCCTATTTAAATGGTTCTCCCGGATGGTGAGAACATCAAAGTAAAACTAATATTTCTTTGTTCCCTAATTATTGTTTTTTCTTCTTCTCTAAGTTTATTTACTGTGCTCTCTCTTCCTGTAACTAGATCTATTTGTCTGATTTTTCACTATTAATAGTCGAAATTTGATTGATTTCTTCCACTAAATTTTTCAATGTCGTTTCCAATATTGTTCCATACCAATTCCCAAGTTCCTCTATTTTCCTCAAAAAATATACCCCAATGTTTTTATCGCTTTCTAACCTAGCCATCCTAACTTCTGAAAATCATAAATTTGAAGTTTCCAAGTTCCATTCTCAATTCTTACTGCCACTTCATAAAATACAATTCTAATGATCTCTTATGCTCTGATTAGACAGATAAATATCCTACAAACATGTCCATCAATCACCTAAAATTTAGAAAAGTTCCAACTCTAGCAATGTCAAAGAGAATATTCGTACCCCCCTAACACCCCATATTTGAGAGCATGGATTTAGAAATTGCCAAAAATCGGCGATAAATTGTAATTTTCAAGCAGTTAAACTTAACAAAGAAGGCAATAAGTTTTAGGGTGATTAATAGCTGATTTTTAGTGAGTAATTTCATCATTTCTCCCATAAATTGGTGACTAAATCGCCCAAAAATCATTTGTGATGAGTATTAAATGCCCAAAACTAAAAAAAGGTCATTTTTCTATGTTTTTATGTAATTTTTCTCTTTGTGTTTTCTCTCTCTCTGTGAATGGTGTGACTACCTCCTAGGGTTTTGACTTGTCTTCATTACACAATCCTCTACTAAGTCTGCTTTCAATTTTCATTGGTCAAACTTCAAGGAGTCAATACAATCTTTTCTTCCTTTTCACTTTTCATTGTTCAAACTTCAAAGATCAAGCCTCATCTTCAAGGCTTCAAGGAATACATCGGCACAACCTACAAGAGTAACAAATTGTAAAATCATTATTTGTCTTAGAATTTGGCTAGATGCCATTTTGGTAATAGTTCTACTTCTCAAAGGGCTATAATCAATGTTCAACTTCAAACGATGACAAGTTGAAACCCTAGTAGGTTACTTGATTATTAAACTATTCTAAGTGCCATTGTTGATAAATTTGTGCTTCCAAAAAAAATACATGATTACATTTGCAATCTTATCCACTTGCTTAGAAGTATGAAATACAGTAATGGGTAATCTATTTTAATTTAGTAATTTAAATTGGCACTCAAGCTTGTACAATTGTATAGTACAAATGTGAGTGCCAAGGTCAACACTAAATAGATTACTCATTATAGTGTAACTTTAAATAGTAAATATTAATTGACAAATCATAAATCCACTTCATTCATGATGATATGATATATCTTTTTATGTTATAATATTTTCTGCAGTATGGAATGTAGAGCGGTATTCCTGGACTTCCACTCTACATATCATCAATTACACCTTATAGAATACAAAGTACAAAATTCTAATTGTTATTGACCAAAATAAATTCTCTGTGGAACAGAATAAATAGTGGCTTGACTGGAATGTGTTTGCATTAGAATCTATTTGACAATATTTAATTCTTTTGGCTAAGTCTCAAGATAGTTGATTGTATTAAAAATTATCTGTAATCTTTTCTACTCATAAATGTTTTCATTTGGTGTTAATTTCTTTATTGAATAATTACTCAGCTTTGTTATTGAGATAAGCTCTCTGTTGAACTGCTATTCAGACTTGATATTAGCTTGAGATTTATATTGAACCATAATTTAGTTTTTCGTACTACTACTACAGACCTCAGAAAAATATTATTCCTAATTTCCTCATGCAACTTGAATTATCTAAGACTTGTAAAGCTAAGACAAACTTGTTTTGTTTTGTTTTTAAAAATGGCATCGACATCTGGTTAAGGTTCCACTGCTCGTAGTAAGCCTAATTCACAAGACCCTTCTTAGAAGCAACATGAAAAAGCACCTGACAATTGTGATATATGTGATTATTATGGGATGAAGATGATTGGAGGTGTCTATTGCCTTAAGTTCCAAATTACATGGATATTAGAGATTGAAGTGGTATTGTGCATACAAACACCACCTAAGGCTCAAAGAGATTTGGTTGCTTACCTTGTTGCTTATGAAGAGAAAAATGGGAAAACTAATGCACTTGGAGCTTAGTGAATAGGAGGGCAGTGAGGGATGATTTTGACATTGAGGCCTCTTCTATTGCCCCAAATCCAGGGTGTCCAGAACATCAATAGGGCACATCCACTAAAATAGTTTGACTATTTTTTTGTTCCTTGAGTAGTTTTGGGTCACAACCTTCACTTAAAAGCACCTCCTGTAACAAAATTCACAATTAAAAAAGGATAGTTGCAACAATTTTTTGGTAATATAACACTACTTTCAACATGGTGAAAATTCCATATTGGGATAATGTTGTCATTGCATAGACCATTGTCGAGAACGGGTTTAAGGGTCCTCCCTATGATTTGAGTGGCCTATTGTTGGAGAATTATGTCAAACATACCAAAAATCTTGTAGAAGAACAAAACAAGGTATGGAAAACAATGTTACACCATTTTTCCTGATGGGTGGGGCTAAAAATGGAGATAAAGGGTTTACCAGCTATCATCACAAGATATGATCTGAAAATACCATCAAGCACACACACAACAAACTAAAAATAACTGAGAATATCTTATAATGATCAACTAATACAAAATTTTTAGTATCCTAGGGAACCAAACTACCTATGAGATTCAAATCCACTTTTCACTATGTAAATCAAGGTAGAATGCCATGAAATATTTTATCTTAGCCGCAACAATATTTATGCATGACAAATACATCAATTATCGAAAAAATATCTGATAAACACAACTGGAATTAAATATTTATGACAGTAGCAGTTGAGACCAAACCGAGGGCTAGAAAAAATAGCAAATCCTCACATAAATTCTCTAAAGCTCAGATTATGATGAGGTTAAGGGAGTATCGTGGGTTATATTTCTAGTTTCCCCATTCATGTTTATGTTTTTATCTTTGTATTTACCATTATAAGGGGTCGGCTGGGTTTGGTACAATTTAAAAGCAAATTAAAAGATTAAATATGTTTCATATGGGTTGGCCTTGCCTTTTTGGCCTAAGGTGCAAAGATGAAGATATAGAAAGAGATTAATGACTTCATTTGGAGACATCTACTTTGGGTACTTTATCTAATTTGGACCTTTGGGTTGTTTTTCTCATTTTCTTTCCACTCTTGGGCAAAAATTCAAGTGTGTGGCTCTCTCCAAGAAGGAAAAAAACCTCTCTTGTGGTTGGTTGGAGGAAGAAAACCCTCCATCCTTTGTTGAGGTGCAAATATCTTGAAGACTTCATGCAAATTTGGACTCTTGAAGATCAAGGAAGACATCTAGTTTGCATAAATTTTAGAACCCTTCCTGGTTGGAGTGACTAGGGCTTGAGGGTGTTTGGATACCTTCTAGGGAACAAAAATAATATTTTATTTGATATTTTGATTCGACATAATTTATAAGGCCGGAATCTATAATTTCATGATTTTTGGAGAGGTTTATCTATCATTTTTAACCTTGGTTTGTGAGAACCCTTATACTATCCTAAATTTAATTACAATAGTTATCTTGGGTTTTCTCCATTTGTTTATTGCAAATTGAATGGAGAAGTGTTGTTGTGCATGAAGAAATTATTTAGAATTGTTTTCAAATATCGTGCATGCTTTTTATGGTGCTTTTAAATCCCTTTTTAGTTTGTTTCTAGGGCTTATATTATTTTGGGAACTATTGTTATAAAAAATCATATTATTTTCATTTTGGTGTGGTGTATTTTCATATTTGATCCTTGGGTTTGTGGCCAAACCCATATCTTTGGTTTTTTCCCAAAAAAGGACATTACATATGGCCATATAAATTATGCCGAACAAGAATAACAAACTAAAATAGTGAAATCAGCCCTAGAACATACAAAACCCTCCACCCATGCAAGTCACCTAGGGTTAGAAGGGGGGAAAACCAACAATAAACCACTTTGGAAAACCCCATATGGGATTCCCCTTAAGCTTGAAGAGTTTTCGTTCCTCAATCTTCCAACAATGGAGGTTTTTGTCCCCAAAGTTGAGCCACACTAAAGGTTTCATCTTTAGTGGAGAGTAGGGCACAATGTGCAAAACCAAAGATATAAATCTTTAGAATAAACATGAATAACCTTTTAAATTATCCTTCATGTCTTTATATATCCTCAAGTCACGTCAACATCAAAATAAAAGCCCAAAGCATAGGCCAAACTTTAAGCAATTCTATTTCTTCATTAACCTCTATGTAAGCTCTCCAATCAAGGCCAACCCATAAGGATTAGAAGTATTTGAACCAAATAAGAGGCCTTCGTGCCCAACTTGCCATTTAAAGTATTTAAAAATACTTTTGCGCCATTAAATCAAGTAGAAATCATCCTTCATCGAGCCAAAAAAGACATAATGAGAACTAGAAGAAATATGAAAGCAATTATCATTATGTCCCATTTAGGGAACATTACAAGAGATGGGAAAAACTACGCATTGATTAACCTCCTAGTGGCCAATTGGTCCTCTTGAAGTCAATTGATGCCTCCCACCAAGTGAAAACTGTAAACACTTTATATGATATGTTGGATAAGGTGGTGAAATAGGTTGGCATAAAAAATGTTGTCCAAATTGTGACAGACAATGGAATGACATATGTAGCAACAAGAAAAATTCTTTAGAAGAGACATCTTACACTTTTTTGGGCCCCTTGTGCAGTCTATTGCTTGGATTTATTACTCGACGACATGGGAAAACTCTCATGTGTGAAAAATGTGGTTAAAGAGGCAAGAACTATTACCATGTTCATCTACAATCCCACTTGGGTGTTAAACTTGATAAGAGATCACGACAATGGAAAAGAGCTTATGCGACGGAGTCACACGATTTTCCATAGACTTCATCACAATGCAACCTCACAAACATCCCTTGAGCAAATATTTATGAGTCATTGATAGTTGGAGTATTCCTATGTTATGAAGATCAAAGGGGAACAGGTTGTGAAGACCATTTTTGATGATATGTTTGCAAAGCGAATGAAAGAAATCATTAAGGTAACCTAAACTTAACTATTGTTTTATTCATCATTTATTCATTATTTAAAAAAGTATTGATTTAGCCTTTGGTTTGAGTTCTACTATTGGTGGATAGAGAGGAAAAACCAATGGGTTATTTGTATGAGGATATGGACATGGAAAAGGAGGCCGCAACCAAATATTATGGGAAAAATCAAAGAAAATGTGAACTCATTTGGCACATAATTGATCGAATAAGGAACAAATTACTCCACATACATATTCATGCAACAAGCTACTACTTGGATCCTAAGTTTTCTTATTTGGATTCATTTAAGGTTGATGAGGAGGTTATGGATGATACATGCATAGAGAGGATAATCCTAGATGATGACACTAGAAATGTAGTTATTGAGGAGATAAAGATTTACAAGAATGCAACAAGGAGACTTTTTCTTCAACCCTGCATTAAAAGAAGAAACGCTTGTCAACTAAAAAAACACAATTGATTCATTTGTTTTTACTTGTTAGTCTCATTACTTGTAGATATTATTACTAGACTCCTTTCATTTATTCAAGCCTAGCTGACTTACAAAATTATAAATGTCATATTTGCAGATGTTTTGTGGGAAGATTATGGTGCAAAAACACCAAATTTTCAAAGGATTGCCGTTCACATTTTTTGTCATCCATATAGCTATTCTGAGTGTGAACATAATTTGAGCATGTTAGAATTTGTTACCACAAAGGAACACAACAGGTTTCATACAACACCTCAATGGCATTGTTTTTATGTGATACAATCTTCATCTTCGCATGAGACAAGTGGAGGGCATACAAAGTTATAATGCAAATGACTTGGATGAGATCGATCCATATGAAAATCAGATTGTTTATGATGTGGAGCCCATGTCTACCACAGAGGAGAAAAAATGTGGAGAGGGAGACAAAAAAAGCAATTCAAGGGCATTAGGAGCTTGTGAGGATCCAAATGATATATTTGTTGATGATGATGTTGGTGTTGAAGAGGAGGAATCTCTACCTTCCACTTCCACGAGGTAGCTGTAATAAAATTATTTTAGGTGCACCTGATGAAATGCTAGACTATTTCAGTACGGGTACAAGTACACATTTAAACATAATTTAGAAAAAAAAAACTCGGGTACGGTACGTTATGGGTATGTTTGTATGTTATATTTTAAATAGTAAAAAATATAAATATATATAAAAATTTATAGAAAATAGCAAGCTTATAGTCTCAGTAACCTATAAAATATTAGAATCCAACAAGAAGCTTATTATGAAATAGAAGCCATCTAAAGCCCAGAGAAAGGTTTGGGGAGAAGGCAATCTTTTCATAGAGTTGTTTGGAGGTAACCTCTTGGAGAAGGGGCCCTTTGAACCACCTCTTAGTATCCCAAAATTCAATCTCTTTCTCCATAATTAGTCTGGTAAAGAGAGCTGTGAAAGAATTTATGAGCATTGTATACATTCTGAACTGAGATCGATGAAGCATATAAAATCTTTAAGGTCTGTCCATTCCATCCACTTTCCAAATTCGTACTAGTCATGAAATATTTTAATTCCTTTCTCAAACCAAAGGAGGGTATATAAACCTCTTGTCAAGGTAAGGATGCTATCATTATATTTCATAATTGACAAAATCATTTTGTAGGCTTGGCACCTGGTATCAAAGGAAGAGAAGATAGGTTGCCCAACCACCAAGTGCTTCACTTGTTCCCATGCCTTCCAAATTGATTAAAGAATAAAGGACCCATGAGGAGAAACAATAAAACACCCAAATAGTAAGTCAACCAAATGGAGTCCTTTTCATCTCTCTTGACCCTTCGAAGCCTATTGGCAATTTTGGATCTCACACAAACTTTCTAAAGTTCAATTCCAGTCAAATCCCTCAAGTTCTATTTATTTATTTTACACTTGAAAAAAACCATGTGGGTATGCTATGGGTATGTACCCACATGCCCTGGGTACATCCCAGACATGAATCTTCATACCTGGGATGTACCTAGGGCCTGTGGGCACGTACACATAGTGTACCTGAACTGTATATGTACCTGGTACATATCAAACCTGGTACTGGGGGGTAATTGGCGTTTTTGGGAAATCTAGATGAAATGTAATAGGTATATTTGATATATCATATGAGTCTATAAACAATGTAGATTGTAACTCTATACCATCTACTCTTTTGGTTGAAAATTAATAGAAAATATACTTGTGCCATTTTGTACATTCACTTTTCATGTCATTTAAAAATGTTTAAAATTTACTTTAGGTTTATTTTAAGAATTTAAATGTCTTTACAAGTAGTGATAAATTTTTCGAGTAATGTCGATAAATTTTAAAGTCCCAAGTTCCGAGTCAAATTTTGTGTTGTTAATTAATTACCAAGTACGATTTTTTGAACTTTATTTAAGAGAGGTTTAAAAATGCAACTCCATTTATTCAAAAAATACTAGAAGAACAACTAGAAATTCAAACCTTGATTCTCTCAATATTTCCCTTAATGACCTACCATATCGGCAACCACAATCGTGATGGATTATAATGAAACTAGAACCAAATAATGAAAAAACTCTAACAAACTGCATACTTTGTAAATGGAAATACATGAAAAAAATTAAAAACAAAGTTAGAGCCTCATAATCTTCTAAGCTCCTTTTTGATATATTAGTTCCCTAAAAAAGGACACAAAACATCCTTGCACAAACTATTTTAAGTGATATATATTCCTCATTGAAGACAACCTTTTCTAAACTTTATCTCAGAAACATGCACAACCAAGTCGGAAATAGATAGGATATATAGTAAGGAAGCCTTCACAACAGTAAATAGATACTTAGTAGTGCCTTTAAGATTCGTGAATGGCCTTCATAAATGTTGATGAACATGTTTTGACCATACCCAATAATATTTATCACAATACTAACACAACACAGGTTGTGCACCAAGGTTTTAACTACTTTAAGAAATAAGATACTTAGAAGAAAATACAAATATTACCAAACCATGTATAGTATCAAATTCAATTTATTGGAAAAATACCATATAGCATATAAAACCTCCTAATGAATATTTGAAGGCTTCCACGTTACAGACAAAACCCTAAAGGATCTACTGAGAAATTCCAAAAGATCCTTTTAGACATCTGAAAATGCTAACAAAAACTACTAAGAAATGCACCATTCAAACATGTTGCTAATGACTATGACATGAGACTCAAGAGCTATAGAATCCAAGGATGCTAAAAGGAAACATTTGAAAGGAAAAGCATAGCCAAGAATTTTTGGTGATTGGGTCTCAAACACAGTAACTTGAGTGCTTACTCCAAAGGAAAAATTGACAAATAGGTCAATAAAAATTAATAAAACAAAAACACAATAAACACAATAAACAATACCTTACACTTGTCTCAAAAAACAATACTTCTTCCATGCAAAACATTGTCTTCAAGACATTTAGAACAACCTACAATACTAAAACTAATAGATTACGCAAACTTCCAAACATCAGTCATTAAGGATAAGGGGAGGTGTTCTGTGACTCACAAAGCATACACCTCATAAACATATTTAAAACTTACACAAAGAAGTTTAAACACAATTATAAACAAGTAACTTCTCATGGAATCACAAAAGACTTCATTGTGACATCATAACTTAAATACAACATCACATGAACAACATATCTAAAAGAAAAAATTGTAAAGCTAAATTCCAAACAGAATTCAAGAGTGAATACTACTCAGTGTAAGTTTAAAGGTTTTACAAAAAGAAAGAACAATCATATACATGGTTCAAATCCTAGAAATGACATTCTTTCCAATTTTTAACTAATAACCCTACTGAATGTTGACAAAATTCAACCCGGCAGCACTATGCAAATTAAAAAAAATTAAAATAAAATATATATACATGCACTTCAATCTGCTCCATTTTCTTCATTTGGAATGTGATTCTCTCTCCTAGTCACTAACATGTATTTGATAGGGGGTGTTTTGTGGACATTGTGTGGTTGTTGACATCAATGAACCCGTTGTGTGATACTAATATGATGTAAGCAGAGAACCTAGTGTATTTTGTGTCTAGAAATTACTGACTAAGAAATTGTGTGACCTCAACAAGGCAAGTACTTGACCTTGGTTTAATTATTATGATCTTAATAAGAGTAGTTTAAATACCAATTATGGTAACGTGATTGACATAAAATGATATTTTACTATTTTAAGCTCTGTTTCTTATTTTTATTTGAGGTTTAGTTAATTGTGGGAAATGAAGGGCCCCACATCTAGGATGACACAACCACCAACCACCAATTTGAAACAAAAACAATGATGGCCAGTCAAACGTCCATAAGGACCCTTTTTTTGGGCCAGTTAAAAGTTTACAACCAGTTGTAAGTAAAATGGTTGTAACCAACAAGCGCCTTGTGAAATTTTAACTTGGGTGTGTTGGAAAACACTCTACCCTCTTAGCTAATGCACCTTCATCTTGTCGAAAAGAAAATTGGAACAAATTTTAGGGCATAGCTTAAAGTGTACATAGGAGTGGGCTTGAAAAAAAATGAGGTATGAGCATAACTATAAGTGTACTTGGGGATGGGCTTGGTCCATAGTATCAGAGAGCATATTCTGTGTGGTTCACATTGAAAAGTTCGACCCCTACCTCTAGGTGTCCCAATGGCCATTTTGAGTTTCCCTAGAACCCATGGGAATGGAACCTTTGCCGATTGTGTGAAATTCATTGTTCCCCGAAACCCCACCACTAGCCCCAAGGGCAAAAATTTTGGGTAAATTTGAAGGCATAGCTTGAAGTGTATGTAGGATGGGCTTGGGTTCAAGATATTAGTGTGTTCTATGTGGTTAAGGTTGCGAAGTTAAACCCCTACCTTTAGGTGTTCCCATTGCAAATTTGAAGTGCCTTAAAGCCCATAGGAATGGAATCTTGGTTGATGGTGTGAAACACAATATTTCTGTAGTGTCCCTTTCTAGGGCACACTGGGAAATGATGCAATCACCAAAAATTTGATCACACACAACTGTAAAGCACAAATATTAGAGTAGAAAAATGATCTTGCAACAACCATAAACCAACCAACAAATCCTGCCAAGTATGGAAAATTAGCCTATATAGATCTAAGGGCTTTAACCTTCATAAACCCTAGCCTAAATATGAATTTTACAATCTAAAAATGATATTCATAAACTAGTGACTAAAGATTGATTTTAGACTCCACTTAATCACTACCAAGTAACTCCTTACACAGCAAAAGTCTCCTCCCAATGGAGCGGCTGGTTTGGGGAATCCGAACCCTTAAAACTAGGGTTAATTCAACCTCAAAAATTGTATAAGTGTGCCCAAAAATATTAAATAAATATTATCAACAAATTCACGAAGGAAAACTGAATTTTCATGCCCTAGATCTAAAGATATGATTTCATGTCAAACCCTTGTCTGCAGAAAATTATGACAACTTAAAACATTCATAACTCACTCAATAATGCTTCGATTCACACAAATAAACTGTGAATGGAATCAAAAAATAAGGAGAACAAGAATATGGAAGCTAATCATGATAAATCCCCTCTGAAGTCCCCAAAATTGCACTTTTACTAATTCACCCAACATAAAAACCCTCCAAAATGGATGCAAACCCCACACATGCAAGTTACTTCAGTCCTAGAGGACAGATCTAACCATGCACAATACCCACAAGTAATTCTCTCCACATGGAATAGGAAATATACACCATGAACAAAAATAATATGCAAAATAACTACTAGAGGAAATTTTCTACATCTAGGGTACAAACCAACAATGATAACACACTTTATTTGCAGAAATAAATTTCAAATCTGATCTTCAATCCAACTTCAAATCGATTGGCAAATAGAAATAAACAATAGCAAGCTAGGGCTTACATTCCTTGGGCATACATCCCATTTTCTTCAAGCATGAAGAATTCAATTTTTTAAATGTTTTGCATAACTCTCTAAGGCCATGCATCCTCTTTTCATAAGCTAAGGGGTGCAACATAAACAATGGCCGATGTAATTCCTTTTTAGAGGGAAACATAAGAAACATAATTAAAATATAAAAATACTAATCCAAAGTTTACTTTATGACTTTCTAATTTACTAATGACTCCCACTTGTAGTGCATGACATGACAAGGGGTTACAATGCAAGAAAATAATGCAACATATATCTCAAAGAATTCCCTTAGCTTAATCCTTGAACCCACAAGGAATGGATTGGATTGAAGGTCTTTGACTTTCTTTATGTTGAAAAAGAAAGGGAAATTACAGGTTCCCACCATTAGCCCCAAACCCTTTGGGCTAAAATTTGGGGTAGATTTTAGGGAATGTCCCAAAATATACATGGGGATAGGCTTGGGTCTGTAATATCAGAAATTTTGTTCCATGTAGTTCACACTAGGAAGTTCGACTCCAACCTCTAGGTGTCTCCATGGTCAATTTACAGTGCCCTAGAAACCGTTGGAATAAAACTTTAGTATATGTCAAAATAATTGTTTCTCGCCACTAGCCCCAAACGCATTGGGCCTATTTTGAGCCTTTGTTGACTCTTATTGATTTCAATAATTGCTCTATTTGTTGGATAAGATGTATACATATCTTATTAGACTTAAGTATTTCCTTAATTTACAAAATACATTGGGATATATGTCGACATGTACAGTCTTAAGTGGTCAACTGACCTCACACTATATTAATCATATGGGTATCTATAAGAGACTAGGCCCACCCATCACGAATGATCCATAAGAATCCATGAAACATTAAATCCTTTCATTGCATAAAACAACCAAGAATTCTATTAGAAGGAATACCTTGATAGAATCACTAGAAACAATAAGGTGGTGGTTGCATTACTAAAATGGCAATTTCATTTGCATGGAAGTTTTGTTTGGGGCTTGACAGTTGTGTATGTGGCATGGTGGTTTTGTTTTGAGGCCTATGGAATTTTAACTTGCTTCAAACAAAATAAAAAATATACTAAACATCAGATAAGATAAGATAGATAAGATAATTATATTAAATGTCCAACAAGTGACCACAAAAATAGGTCAATGGGATTGCACCATACAAAGCAAAGCAAAATCAGCAAGGAAAACCCAAAAGGGTCTCTGAAAAAAAAGAAGAAGAATAAAAAGATTACAAAGAAGGAGAGGGGTGGAGGGAAAAGCCTTAACACCATCCTTTGAGATTGTTGCCCAAGGCCAGCCAGAAATAATCTTGTTATGTGCTGGTGTTCGGTGTTAGGAACTGGGAGCTATCTGGGATGCCTATGATCTATGGAAAGTCAAGATATTTGGGTGAACTTGGTAGTCTATTACCTATGAGAGGGGGCCCTTGGTCGTGTCTAAGACCAGATATGTCTAGTATGGGAAGAAGCTCCTCTAGTCCTGAAAAATTTAATATGAGGATCTCCAATAGGATCAAGTCTCTGCTTGGTGACACTCTCACCTGGGAGCACAACAAAGAAAGATATGATCTGTTGAGTAGTAGTATCCCTAGAAGGAGGATGGAGGACCCATTGACAGGGCTTAAAATATTCTTATAAATAGAGAGTGAGACACCTTTGATCATAATACCTGAATAAGGTTGTGAATGTTGGACGTTCACAAAATAGACAGTAAAACCTCCCTCTAAACTCATAGTAGACGGGGCATCAGAAAATAAAGTGTTCATCTATCTTAATCTCCTGGAGGGAGAAAATATGGAAAATCCTCTCAAACCGATCCAACTAGTGAACGATCTCAACTCGAAGCGTTTGGGAGCTAACTCTGAACTGGCCCAAGAATTTAAGAAGAACATGTATCCAATGATGGGAGATATAGGTGGGCCAAATGATGAGTCCATTGTTGAATTTGAGGAAGTGATTGGCATAAAAGACCATCTTCTAGCGTAGCTCATCCCAGGGGTTGGTCCAAGTAGTTTGAATGCACTATTTATATATAGTATTTGATGATTCTGTGTAGGTTTGTGTGCTTAGAAGAAGGTGAGAAGGAGCATCCATGGAGTACCTGAAAGGGGGGAAACAGTCCATATTGATCCCAAGAGAACCAAGAAAATGAGAGGCCCTAATATACCAACAACGAACACAACCACTATGGTCATAAAGAGCAATGGCCTTAGAAGAATGGTAGGAAAGGTAGATATACCTATCTCTTCCCATGGAAGAATCAGAAAGTCCCAAGATATGGTGCAAGAGTGAGATGAGACCAAAGATGACCTCTAGTCTGGAAGGGTGAGCCCCAAACTTGGCAATGAAGATATTATGAGGAACAATTTCTTTAAATCTGATGATCCGTCTGAGCAAGAGGATCTAAAATCACTCAATAGAAGCCCAATCAGACTCGAGTAAGGAGGGACCCCAAATCTCAAAACCATAGAGAGCTGTGGGTCTCACAAGAGAGTCCAAGAGAGAAGTCTTGGACAATGTGTCTTGAAAATGGTGGTGGAAGCACTATCTCTCCAAGATCGTAAGGGAACCACACCTCTTATTGATGCGAGGTTGAACTGAAGTGAGGTCCAGAGAAGAGAATCCCTAGATAGGTGTAAGATCACAAAAGAGAATTAGAGATCTTCAACACATTGACTACCATAACCTTGGTTTTACCTAGGTTGACTGTAAGCTATCTATGATCACAATAGACGATAACACTTCAAGTTGTCTCTATAACCCCTCTACAAAAGAATCCAAAAGGACCACATCATCCATGAAGAGAATAATGTAGATCAAAACCTAGTGAAGAAGACAACCGTCCCCATCTTGTATGTGGTCTCGGAGAAATTCCTCCAACTCATCAATATAAATACCAAACATAGTAGGAGAGAGAGCGTAACCTTTTTTGAACCTGATGGTGCTCCTGATGAAGTCAGAAATCCCAACAGAAATACGAAGGCAACCTAAGGCCTCATCATACAGTCAAGTGATGGTGACAAGAAGGGTATCAGAAATACCAATGTCTCTAAGTCTGTGGAAAAAGTCTTCTCTAGGAACAAAGTCAAAGGCTTTCCGAAAGTCCACAAAGCAACATAAGGCTAGACGAATGGTGACATGTTTCCTCAATGATAGTATGAAGGGTGAGAATGTGATCAATAGTCTGGTACACTATCCTGAAACCTACCTATCCTCTGGCTCTGCATTGGTACTGGTCATTATTTCAACTATTTCATACCAATGTTATCCTCAAAACATTTAATTGTACATCCTCTAAAAGTAGTGTTGTCATTGTAGATGACCACGTTGACCATGTTGCGGAAGCAATTGAATGCGCTGCACCTGAAGATGATCCATTAGAGCATCCCTACATTATGATTGATAGTACATAGTTTATTATAAATGAATAGTAGTTGATATATAAAAAAATTCACAATTACTAAATGAATTTTATTTTTGGTGACAGTTGATAGCGATGAAGTAATTCAACAGGAAACATAATACCTTAGTCCAGATAACATGTCAGAAACCATGGAAATGCATTGCAAGTGCTCAGTGAGTCTAAAGAGTTTTTGAAATCATTGTTGGACATGGTGCCAAATAGTGATGAACAAATGTTTTCTTTTAGAGACTGTGTATAAAAAATTAAGAAGCTTTTGGATGAATTTGTTGCCATTTGTTTTTTCCCAATTGTAGTTAAAATGAGACTTCTACCACCCATTTGTGGCCATGGTTTAGTCAAGTAAGCAACCTCGAAAGAGGAAGAGAAAAGATATCGTAGTTCTAGATTTAAACATTGATGCTCAAGAGTATGAGGATTATACATTTCTTAACAAAACTTGTGGAAGGAGACATCTCAATAAAACACAAACGATCTGGTATAGCAATCAAAGAAAGTTGTGAGGCTATAACAGTGAGTTTAGGTGAGTACGAATGAAATGTGATTATAAGACATATTGATTGGAATTCAAGACACTTTAATTTCTGTTTCGTGATTCACAGGGACATCCCCCTCGACCGAAATGTATGTTCAACATCGTCACCTCTCGTTTGGAATATTGAATGAATATTGAAGGTATTTATGTCTATGTGGAAAATAATGTTAAGTGTAGAGTTTTTTACTGTTATGTGGATTACACAGTCTTGTTTTAGTATTATTACGACAAATATTTTTTCATGGTGCCTCATCATGTTTAAGAGAAATGATGTTAAATGATGTATTATGTGTGTTCTAAGTTTTACACATTTGGATTTTATTATATTATGCATATATTCCATGATCTTGATCTAAGAATGGTGATATATGCTTTTTTTTTGTTTTGCATATTATACGATGAAGGGGCATGTAGAAGTCTCAAAGAAAGTTTTCTAAGGTGGCACATTTAGTTAGAGTTGGATGCATATATTATAAATGAACAATATGTAACTGAATGTTCTCATTCTATCTGGATAGTGTCATATTGTGTGAAGGTTTTCAAGAAGTATCTGAGGAAGAATATGGGTTTTTGAATGAATGTTTGTAACCTTGGATCGTGCAATACATTTTCTTGTAATATTGTGAGCCAAAAGTGGTGCTTTCATAATATTGTAGCCTTGTAATATTGTAACATTGTAGCCCACAAGTGGTACATTTTTGTAATAGTGTAGCCTTGTAATATTGTAATATTATAACCCGTAAGTGGTAAATTTTTGTAATAGTGTAGCCTTGTAATATTGTAATATTGTAACCCTGAAGTGGTACATTTTGTAATATTGAAATGAAGAAAACTCAGTTGTTTGTATACAAAGAAGCAATCTATATGTGTTGCACTCTAAGTCTTTGAGCTTTTTAATCTTACCTTGTGGAATAGACCTAAGTTTTACATTAAATTTCTAAACTCTTCTCTTTCAATAATTAAATGTATAATTGATGTGACTGCAAGTATAAAGGTACATCTTATGTTCTGAGAATGGGTTGTTTTGATATGTAATATATTTCATTGAGTGATTTGGGGTTTTCCTTCTAGATGGAAGTTTTTTGGAGAATTTATCTTTTAGTCATCTAGATGTATGATGCAATAACAATAAATCTTTTTTCTTTGAATGATCTAGAAAAGGTCTTCAAAGTATTCTTGAAAATGTGTTAAGAGTGAAAGTGGTGTAGTGCTCATTGCTGATACTCCGAAGTTGCTTAAAGGAGATGGCAATCAAATTGAATCTTGTTATTAGATGTATTGTGTTAAATTCATGTTTAAGGGAGTGCTTCAAATCTCTTATGGTTTTTGCAAGATCAAGTCAAGCAGGTTTTGTCAATTGTGAAGGTATTTAGGGCTCATCACTAAGTGTTTTTTCTCAAAAGGTATGACTATGCAGTGTTCCCTTTCTTCTCTACCTCATAGCAATCAATCATATAAGGAGAAATGTGAGTGTGTGGAAAAGATTAGATAGATCAGATGACTTTGATCATGCCAAGTAACAAAACAATGGTATAATAGTTCAAAATCAAGGTTATTTAGTAGATATTTATTAGAGCAGATACATATTTTGAAGTGCAAGGGAGACAAGTAAATTTTGGGACAATATAGAGTGCATGAAAAGAAAGCAATAATACTATGTATATAAAATTATTGTCATGAAATAAATGATCAAGAAATAATTGACCTTTTGGACACCCAACAAGTCTTACAAACTCCCTACAAGATTTCAGACTTGACCTCAAAGTCTAACATATACCTCCTTTGTTAGGCTTTCCTCATAATTAGTCTTCTCTAACTTGTGTACAAAGTCCTAACAAGACCAGTAAAGAAATATCTTAAATGCACCAATGAAAATTTGAAAATTCTCCTTGAAACACTTAGTGTACCTCTTCATTATTGTTTGTACAAAATTTTAGGATGAAATGTACTGATTTGATATCCCTAAGCTTAGGCACTAGCTAGCTTCCTATTGTAATTCACAGATAAGCTGAGAGGGTCCTTTCTTAGTAGAAATTTCATTATAAATTGGCTTAAAGTTTCAAAATTTCATTGTAGGTATAATTTTGTGCTAGATAAGGTATTTTCTTACCAGTGGTAATGGAGACACAAACTATAAATTTCCAAGAAACAATTACTTTGCAAGAAACAAAGAATACATTTGCCTTGGTTCATCACTACAAATAGTTTCTTTTGTAGCAAATTCAGAATCTTTGATAACTTTTAAGATAGGACTCTTAATCTTTCACAACTTTTGAGAGGAAGTATAAAGAGGAAATATCATTGTTTTCATAAAAAATGGTTTTTAAAATAACATTGTCTAGAGACAACATATGAAGCTATTTATGAAATATTTGAAACCATAATTATAGCATTTTTTTCATTGTTATAGGACCTAAAGCCTCTGCATCAATATTATCCCCCAACTTCCTCCTAAATTTTCTCAAAAAACATTCCAGGGTTTCTCCAAAATGCATAATTCACCTGTCTTGTTATCAAATGTTTACCAAATCCTAGACCTATTTATGCTACATAATATACAACATGCTTGAAGCATTTAATGAATTGTCTTGGGTCTATAGAACAATGTTGTGGGTTCATGTATGATTTCTAAGCATAGAAACTGAGGTATAATGATTGGTAATTATACATGACAACAGTGATTGGTGTCTTTGGAAACTATACATGATTCAAAAGTATTCTTTTGCATGTTTTATCACCCTCGTCGTGATCATCTCATTCTTGTGATCATTTTGGTCTTCGTTTCATTCATTTCGGGTGAGAACTCCTCCCACCAGGTCGCAAACTGCGTTAATAATTAATTAATTAATATTTAATTAATTTATTACCCTTTTATTTAATAAAATTAATTTTATTAATTTTTGGGGTTTTTAATTAAATAAATATTAATATAATATTTATTAAAAATCAATCGACAAGTTTTTTTTATTGCCAAGGGAAAATAAAATTCCACTTCCAATTGCCGGGGATGCCAAATTGGCTTTCCGCACCCGGATTTCCCCTTTCCTGGCAAATTCTTCATTTTTCCCCACTTGTGGGATTTCTTCTGCTGATTGCCAACCCAACCAGTTGGCAAACTGGTAAAAAAATCTCCCAATCTCCCACATGGGGAAATAAGATGGGAATTGTCAGCCTGCTTTGCCTTTGCCACAGGAATGATTAAGTTTTTTCCCATCTTTCCCTGGAAATTAATGCCCACTACCCGAAGAAAGGGAAATTGGTTATTTCAATGGGAAGAAAGAAACAGTTACAGGGAAGCTTCTTTAATTCCCATAACCATTTCCTCCGTGAAACTATGTTGGAAAAAGTCATGCGAAGAAGCTTTCAAGATATTTTATTTCCAATTTCTTCTTATTTTTTTGAAGGAACATTTTCAGAGAAATATTTTGTTTGCAATATTTCATATTTCTTCAGGAGAATTTAGAAGTAAAGGAAGGTTTCCATAAAGAAAGATTGAAGTTTAAATCCACACAAGCATTGTTTTATTTCTAGAAAGCATTCACCAGAGAAAGAGTTACATTGCCAACAAAGATTCATCCACACAGTTGAAGAAAAGGAATTTCCAAATAGCTAGTGAAAAGTCCATAGTCCATTTAAACAAATGCAATTCCATGAATTTGTAGATTTCCATGTTTTTTGGAGAAAACTTGTCAGTCCATAAGAAGAGTTCAAATTTCCACACATATCAGAAGAAATATTTACCAATCCAAGGATTTGTATTTTCCAATCAAAAAGTAAACATACTTTTCCATGCATTGAGAAGAATAAAATCACAATATGCAGAAGGCAAAGGAGTCCACATTGCAAAGCTAAAAAAATGCAAGGTTGAGGGGTCCAATGCAAAAGGAAGAATCCCATGCATGGTAAAAAGAGAAGCCATTCCACACAAGGAAAAGGAGAACACAAATGCAAGAAGACAAGGAATAATAGAAATTTCAACGCATTGATTGGAGTTTTTTGCACATGCAAGACAAATAGAAAAAACACACATTGTCAAGAAAAAGTTTTTCACCAAGGAATTTTGCCAACATTTCCAAGGAAAAGGAAATAAAAGAATCCAATGTTTCATCATTTTCTAGGAGGAAGAAAAAAGTTTCCAAACATGCCAAGAGAAGGAAAATTCCAACGCACTTTTTGAGAAGAGATCAATAAATTTCAATGCAGGCAAAGAAAAAAGCTCCACATGAAAGAAGGTTTCCATGCAAAATTTCAGGAATATTAAAATTTCCATTTGGAAAAGAAATAACAATTCATAGCAAAAGATTTCCAAAATAGAAAAAATAGCCACATTCCAATTTCCATAAGGTAAAAAAAAGACATTCAGATTTGCATTGAAAAGAAAGTATCCACATTCAAAGAATAAAAATTATTCATGCATTTGACATAACCAAGAGTTAAATAAGAAGTATTCAATAGAATTCAATAATCCATGCATTCAAACGCTAATGAAAAGAAAAATAACAAGTTCAAAGTATTGCTGGAAAATCAAAGCAATTCTTCATGCTGAAGCAACTTGAATCAGGCAAGACGAAGAAATAGTGAATTAAAAAGATTAAAGTTGATCCTACGTGAATTCATTATAATCGGGAGAATTTAATAAATAAATAAATATTATTATTGTTGCCCGATCTGTAATTCAAGCTTAGTCTCGATATTTTTGTTTGTATTGACATTTTAAAAATTTGTAATTCGAGATCAATTATTATTATTATTTTTAAAATAATAATAATAATAAATAAACGAGCCATATTTTTCTTATGTTTACAGTGGTTCAGAGACTAAGACCCAACACCATTTACATTGTTTTGCGTGCCTGAGTCATTTTTCTGTAAAATTCATAATGGCTGAAAAATCTCCAATAAATCTGCAGGAAAATTGAGGAAGCCAGTGGAGAAATCAAATAAGTCCGCACTCAAGTACGAATTCCAAGGAATCATTCCTCCCACTTCCATCTAGTCTGCATATGACAATATCATTAACACAAATCTTGGCCACATCAACATGCAACAATTTTGTGATCGGGTGAAAGCTGAAGGCAAAACCATATTCTCATATAGGCTCTACCATAGCGGTCTACCCCAAGTAACATTTCCTGTCTCGGTGCAATGCCCAGAGTTGGTCATCACCTGCACAGAGCATTATGATCCCAAGAGGTGAGGAATTTATAAAGATAATCGTGAGCCTTTCCTCTTAATCACACCAGAGCACATTGAGGAATTTCTCAGCATACCTGACTTCCCTGAGAATGATGACATCACTCGAAAGTCAACACAATAGTTTAGGGATGAAGAACCCCTCAGGTGGAGCAAGATGGTTAATAACAATTGGTTAGTGACCAAGAGGCCTCGTGTTGACCGGCTTCCTAAGGAACTGTACCACATTGAGTTCATGGAGGAAATCAGTGACATGATCACTCTCCTGAGCCGAGTCTTTGGTCTACCCTCTGCCAGGATTTTCCACCCATGGATGTATCAGTTTATCTGTATCATCCTTGCCAAGAGAGAGTTTGTGGATTGGGCCACCATCATCAGTGATACTCTTCACAAACAATTGATCGAAGTGAAGATGACTGGATGTTTCTACATGACATCATACCTGACTTATGCAGTGGCTAGAAGGAAGCTATTTTCGGGGCTAGAAATGAAAGGAGTCATGGGTCCATCAAATAATGTCTTCCATCATTATCCACAGTTAAGTTTCAAAAATAGCTCTCATCATTTCAGGAGAGTTAACGATGCATTCACTTTCCACGTGATTCGAAACTTGAATAGGAATACAGAGGAAAGATTCTCCAAAGATGCCATGGATGTCATTTCCCAGTGGGGAACATGGTTTATTCAATTTTCATCCTTTTGTGGATTTGTAGGTACTCCATGGAAGCTTCCTAAGTATGTCAGTGACAAGTGGGCATTAATGGAGCTTGCGTGACAACTATTCCAAGTTCATTGTCTTCTCAGTGACAAGCATCATTCAGGAATTCATTTCCCAATCCAAATTGGGGAATACCAATGTCCAAATCTCTTCAGTGCACAACTCATGGAGAAAGAGTTTTCTCTCATCACTATTCATCCATATGTGAAGAGATTCCAGTTTGATATCAATGGATATATGCAGAAGATTCTTGGAGAAAAGTATCAACACAACCCTACCATGGAAGATTTCTGGGCTTCCTGTTCAGATGAACATGAAGTGAGAAGGTGAGAGTTTTCCCACCTAACCCTTTCTCAGATCAAGGCCTTTCACATCAGAAACCCTCCAGATTCATTGGTGGATGATGATGAAGATGTTATTGATCCCTCATATGATGTCATTGCCTTTACTCCATTGCCTTGAATTGATTGGACCAAAAGAGATGAATTTTCTCTTGATAACAAGAATCAACCGATCCTCGAAAGAAGCATATCCTGGTATGAAAGAGAACTTGAAAAGTTACCATCAATCCAAGTTCATACCTCAAGGATTACAAAAATTGCCAACTCGAGAAGGTCTCCACTCAACCAAAGCTTCTTCTCAGTCAACCTTTGTGTCATCTACCCATACACATCAAGTAAGAAAGGAGTGGTTGCCAAAATCCACTTCACCAAAGAAGGTGTCACAAGGTGAAATATCTAAAGGTCCTAGCCCTAGTGAAGGAAGAGAGCATGTATCAGGAATTTCCACTTCAAGTAGAGATTCTACTACTCACATTGCTGATAGTTCAAGAAGCTCATAACAAACACTCCTCAGTCATGTCTTGCACAAGAGTCCACTCAAGTGCAAGTAGTCCAGATATCAAATGCTTCTGAACCTACAGTTCACGAAGAGATTTCTCAAAGTCTCCCTGATGTTCAAGAGGTTGATATCGAGGTTATTTCTCCAGAGATTGAGGTCATGGAAAGGATTCTTGTAGAATCTAATGATGTTGAGAACAATGGGAATGTTGCTTCAGACTCCAGGCTTCTGTATGCAGGAATTGGTGAAGGATACTCCTTTTTGGGTTGATTGTGAGATCAAGAAAAGGAAGAGGGTTGTCAAGGCAATTGACATTGACTTTGATGCCCTTTTCAAGCTTTTGAATGATGTCATTCCCAAGAAGCCTAAAGTGCTCTCCCAGATAATGGTGGATGATGACGAAAACAAATTTGTGGATCTTGCCATCCCACAAGTTGACAAGGAACGTGATGCCATGACATCTGCTAATTATGAAGTTTCCAGACTTGGACTTGGGAAGTCCACATTGGAAAGTGACATGGCGATGGCCCGAGATTCAATGGATATTGTGCTAAAGAGGCTTGAGAAATATAAATCTCAGAACTCTCAGCTCAAGGCCAAAAGAATCAATTAGTGGATTATGTTCAACATCTGATAAATCCCATACCATCCACTTTTCCAGTACCCAATGTAGTGGCTGCCCCTGATGAAGAAACTCTCAATTTGTCAAAAGAAATAAACACATTGGGCCATGTCACTAAATCTTGGCTTTCAAAGATTCTCATTTTTGGTGGAGAGACGATCAAAGCAGTCGTTAAGCTCCATGAAGATATTAGTGCATATCTTGATCCAATCCTTTCTTTTAAGGAAAATTTTGTTTCTAACATATCAAATTTGGATGAGGTATTGCCTAGTCTATAGGAGATGACAAGTATGGAATCTTCAACTTTAGCCATTGAAGGAATTCTTGAATTCGAATGTCGAGGGACACACTTTCTTTGGTGTCTACATCTCAAATCAAGAAAGACACTTCTCGAGGATTCTATGATCCATTACGAGAGCGTATGCAATGAAGCCTTCACTTCACTCACCTTGATTCAGGAGTTCATAGCTGAGATCCCTTGTGATCTTGTAAATGAGAAAAATCAGAGGCATTCATCAGAACATGTTGAGGAGCAATTTTCACAATTGTTCAAAGACATGTATACTCCTGCCATCAATTTCTCTTCAACTTCAATGGAACGTTGCATCAAATTAAAGAACTTGTTTGAGAATGTTCAATCAAAGATGGTCAATCTGAATGATATGTTAGGTAGGATCTTGGAATTGCAGGTGTTTTGTGAGGTTGTGCTTCAACCGAGTGAACCTCCTGAGGAAGAAAAGATGTTCAAAACATTGGGAAGGTTCAGATCCTTTCAATTGGTGAAGGTGGCAGATCCTAATTTCACTGATGGGATGAGGAGATAGTTTTCCTAGTATCTAACGAAGTGGGAGAGTCCATTTCTCATACATTTGAGATAGGTAGACCCCACTTTAATGGATAAGGCACTGATTTTTGTTATATGTTAAATGGTATTTTAAGTGGGTTATTGTTAAACTCACTTTTGGAAAACTTTGGATAACTTAAGTGATTTCTATTTTTAGTTACTTTTTATAAAGTTGGTTGAAAAATTCAAAGTCACTTAAGATGCCCTATTTAATGTTCATGTAAACCCTAACTACTTTGTAACCAACTTTTGGGTTATAAAAGGAAGTTAGGGGCTCATTTGTAAGGGTGACTTTGAGAGAGGAGAAGAAAATACTTTTGTATGCAAGCTTTACTTCAAGGAAAGAAACTTTGTGTTCTTTTGAGAAGACATTTTGGAGTTAATGAAATATGAACTTTGTGTCCCATTCATTGTCTCTTGTAGTGTTTGATGTTCTTATGTTCATTAGATGTTAGTGTTTGAATCTTGCATGCAAATATTGTCTTGGATCTTATTGTCAACTATATTAATACATTGTTCTAGTTCACAATGATCAAGCTCTGATTATCTACTTGCTCATGTGTGTTCCCTTTTACTCATTCTTGTTTAGCTAATTCAAACTCCATTTTATTTGTGTTAGTTATTCATTGTTCTTCTTTCGTGCAATATTAGGCTATGCTTTTACCTACCTATTGCATGTTCCTTCCATTCATTCCTTTCCATTCCTTTCCTTCATTCCATTCCATCTCCCTCATTCACTTTTCTTTCCATTGATGTTCCAAAACACCCCCCACATACAATTTTGAATGTACAGATGTAAATATAGTTTTGGTTTTCAATAAAGGTAGCCTCACCTTCATTGAGGAGGGACTTCATTCCCATACTGTTGCATGTCATTTGCATGCGTGAAATCCATATGCTAACAGTTTTTGGTGACTCTACTGGGGATTCAGGAATCGTTAACCAGTGCTTGGTTAAATCTTTATGACTATCCCCTCTGCACAAGCTCCAGTTCTTCAACCGAATCTTGTGCCCAACGAATATTTTCAAGGAGACATTGTTCCCAACCTTCGGATAGTAGCTTGGGAAAACCATGAAATCTTGCAACAATTTGTGGTTGTTGATAGAGCCATTGACAGAGAAATCTACATTGAAGACCTTAGAAGAAGAGCACCCACACTTGTGGCTAGAAGACCTCCTGGACACATGTTGATCATTGTTCACCGACGTGGCCCTCTTCCACCAAGGTAATAATTTGTATGACTATTACAGGTAACTCACCTATCTTGCAACCAAATATTCTTTTTGCAGATACTCAAGAAGACATATCATCATATTTGAGGAAAGCTATTTGGGAAAGGCACACGAACGACTATCATTTTCATCTCACCGCATCAGTATTGGATAACGAAGAAAATCAAGCTGCGAGAGTTGCTAGAGTCATTCAGGCACAAAGAGATCAAGAAAGAGAGTGAACAGAAAAGGCTAGAGTTGATCAAAAAGTGATCCTTTCACAATAAAGATTTCAAACTGGCAGGAAAGAGGTTTACACGAGGAGAAAAAGCTAAAGGTCAATCAGATCCCATTTTTGATTTTCAAGGAAATTTTGGTTTCAAGTTATCTCCTCCAAGGAGGAACACTCCCGTAGATCTGTAAGCCTTGCATCAAGTCCTGAAAGAGCAAGCAAGGAAGGAATCACTACAAGTCAAGCACTTGTTCTTGCTCACATTGTTTTTCCTTCGCATACCACCTTTCCCAAGATGGTAGTTAACATACCATGGGGAAATGTCCATAGGCCCATTGGCCTTACCAGCTCGACATGACCTCCCATGAGGATCGAGGAAGATTCTTCCTAAGTTCAATGGAGATGGGAAGACTTCACCTGATGACCACATTTCCGCCTTCTTTGTTGCATGTGTAGTTTTGTCAGTGGAATATGAAGATGTTGTTGTTCACCTCTTCATTGAAACATTGCATGACATTTCCGCAGATTGGTTTCATCATCTGCCAAATGGATGCATTACAAACTGGAATGATATGAAAACTAAGTTTGAAGACTGATTCAAGATGGCAAAAGATGAACATGCCCTCCTTGCCCAATTATCTCAGGTGAAGAAAGAGCCAACATAACCCATGAGGAATTTCGTGGCTAAGTTCAACAAAATGGTGAACAAAGTTCATGTCGGGATTCACCCAAACCCTGACAGACAAAAATGTTTCTTTATTAATGCACAACAACCAGAAGTGTGCTATCAACTGAGAAGGGCTAGAGTGGCTACTTTGGAACTTGCTCAATCCTTGGCCATAGAAATTGAGGATGACTTAATCATGGTGGGAAAATTCAAGAAAAATTCCCTCAAGGGAAAGAGTCAAGAAACCCCCAATGCTTCTGAGACCATACTCACTAAGTTGGCTAATGATGTGCTAGCTTTGAAAAAGCAAGTTGCTCAAAGTAGTAAACCTGCTCCTTACAAAGACATCCCAAGAAAAGGCTATGTTCCCAACAAATCCAGAATTGCAGGCACTCTGACGAGGCTTGCTATTGAAGTGGCTCCCGCAACTAACTCAAAGTGTGATGTCATTGAAGAAAGTGATGATGAAGTTGAGGTCATCGAGGTTGACGAAGAAGAGCCAGACTCTGGAACATCTGAACCTGAAGTCGAAGAGCCTGAAGGAGAAAGTAATAATCATTTCTTTGAGTACCATTCAGAAGAAGAAGATGAATATGAAGAAATTGTAGAAGATATGAATAGTCAATCCTTCATTGTCTTCACACGCTCTCAGAAAAAGGAGCAGAGTACCACTAAGGTGGAAGATAAAAAGAGCTCCAAGGAAGTTCCTAAAGAATCTAAAACTAAAGAACTTCCAAAGAATCCAAGACAAATGAGACTCCTAAAGAGTCCAAGATGACTGAGGTTCCCAAGGTCAAAACTATCTTAAAGAAAGGAGGACCTTTGTCAAGTCAATCAGTTGATAAATCAGCTACGAAGAAAGTTTCTTCTTCCACATCAGTATCAACCAAGCCCGAAGCAAAGGTCAAAAGTGTGCCATCATCAAGTTCAAAAGAACTAGTATCTGAGACATCAAGTACATCATTTTGCCCAAATTTGATATCATTGATCATATCAATAAAACAAAAATTCCATGTCACAAGCAGAGTACTTGAAGTCCAATAAGGATCAACTCGAGAAATTGGTCCAGTTTATCAAAGGTGACTCTACTGTTCATTCCTCTAAAGGAATTCTAAAAACTCCCAAAGACAAGAAGACTCAAAATATTGTGGCAGCCACTACACCTTCAAATGAAAAGATTGAACCTTTCTTTGTGTCCTTTCTAATCAACAGATGCAAATTAAGTAATTGCATTATAGATTCTGGAGCCTCAGATAATGTGATGCCTGCAAAAGTAGCACATGCTCTTGGGTTGACTTGTACGAGAACATTCAGATCTTGTTACTCCATGGAGACAAGACAAGTTCCTCTGATTGGGTAGATTAAAGACACTCAAATGGTTTTAGCTCAATTTCCTCAAAAGTGAGTCAAGGTAACCATTCTAGTTGCTGACATTCCCACTTCATATGGTATGTTGTTGAGAAGGAAATTTTGCAGAGATCTGGGTGGTGAGATTCAAATGGACTGGTCTCATGCTATGATCCCTATCAGTGGAGAAATGAAGAAGCTAATGCCAGAAACTCAGGAAAAGTTCACAGTAACAAAATTGATGATCCCCGCACATAGGTCATGATTCAAAACTCAAGTATGGGTAATTATATGATGACTACAAAGGTTCATGCACCTGAGGTCACTTGCCAAGATCCCAATGAGATCTGGACTCTTGAGTTCGATGGAAGTTGTTGCTCAATAGGTTCCGGCGCAGGAGTGGTGCTTATATCTCCAAATGGTAAAATGTTTCCTTTTTCTTACAAACTCCAATTTTCAAATACTAACAACACTACAGAATATGAGGCATTAATCCTTGGCCTCCAAGTTACATAAGAGAAAGGGATAAAAAATTTGAAAGTCTTGGAGATGCAGAGTTGATCGTGAAACAAGTAAAAAATCAGTTTCAAGTAAAGAATGATCGTTTGAGACACTACAAAAATAAAGTGTGGGACACGATAGAAACCTTCAATGCTTTTTCCATAGGATCCGTCCCTCGTGAAAAGAATGAAAAAGTAGATTCTCTAGCAGTCTCAGCTTCATTGATGATCCCTCATTCAGAGTTTGATCAAGACAAATACACCATTGAAATGGTTTTTAGGCCAAGTGTTCCTGACAATGCAGAAAATTGGCAAGTCTTCAATGATGATCAACAAATTATTGCCTTCTTGGAAAAGAGGGATAATTTTGAACAGTTGTACTTTGAAGGAAGTGATTCTGCATTTCATGAATCGATGACCTCACCCATTCAAGAAGGAGTTGAGAATGAGGATCCTGGTGATGGCATCATTCAACTCAAAGGAAATAAAATTCCAAAAGGATTGGTTTCACTTGAAGAAATTTTTGATAAACATGACAGGTTTATCAAAGAGAAAGAGTAGGCAGGACCTGCAAATTCTGCTGACTATGAGAAAGTTGACATTGGTACCAAGGACAAACCTCACCTAGTCAACATTGGTAAGTGTTTCTCACCTGAGGAGCGCAAGAAATTTGTAAGCCTCCTTACCAAATATTCTAGACATCTTGGCTTACTCATATGAAGACTTGAAGTCTTTCCAACCTAGGGAAATGGAGCATGCCATACCCTTGAAACCTGGTGCAACTCCATTCAGGCAAAAGCAAAGACGGTATAATCCCAAGATAGCAGGGACAATATTCCATGAGGTTCAAAAGATTTTAGATGCACGAATAGTTTTTCCTATTCAACATTCAACTTGGATAGCTAATATTGTACCCGTTCACAAGAAAAATGGAGAAATTAGGATTTGTGTGGATTTCCGCAATCTTAATCAAGCTTCCTTGAAGGATAACTATCCACTGCCAGTCATGGACCATATTCTGCAGGCAGTAACTGGATCAGAAATGCTATCCATGCTAGATGGTTTCTCTGGTTATAATCAGATTGAAGTGGCTAGAGAAGACCAACATAAAACCATTCACCACCCCCTGGGGTACATTGACATATAAAAGAATGCCTTTTGGATTGATCAATGCCAGTGAAACTTTTCAAAGGGATATGGATATGACATTCACAGATTATAAAGACAAGATCATCATGATACCTAGATGACTTGACAGTTTTCTCAAAGAAGCAAGAAGATCACCTAAGAGATTTGGAGAAAATATTGCAAAGGTGCAGACTTCATAAGATCTCCCTGAATCCAAAGAAGTCTGTGTTTGGAGTTACGGAAGGGAAACTCCTAGGTCATATTGTTTCTAAAGAAGGAACTAAGATCGATCCTGAGCATGTTCAAGCTATCAAGAATCTTTCCTTACCTACAAGTAAGCCTGGAGTCCACTCATTCTTTGGGAAGGTGAAATTTTTGAGAAGGTTTGTGCCATATTTTTCTGAGCTAACCAAAGAAATTGCTGACATGATGAAAGGAAAAGAATCCTTCAAATGGTCGAAGGAAGGTAGAGAAGCATTTGAACAAATCAAGGATGCTATTGCAAAAGCTCCTACATTGGTGTGTCCTGATTTTAAAAAGGATTTCATAGTCTATTGTTATGCTTCCCCACACACGATCTCTGCCATCCTGACTCAACACAATCAAGAGGGAATTGAATCTCCTATTGCATTCATGAGTTCTGGATTCAAGAAACATGAACTGAATTACACTCCCCTTGAGAGGCATGCGTACGTGGTGGTTAGAGCCTTGAAACATTTCAGGTACTATGTATTGAATTCTCACACCAAAGTCTTAGTTCTAGACACCACAGTTAAATCAATGTTGACACAACATGAACCAGGATCTAAAAGAGGTAATTGGGTCTCCAAGATCCAAGAATATGACTTGGACATCAAGCCTACCAAGTTAGTTCGAGGAAGAGGACTCTGCCAACTCATCGCAGAGAATGAGCCACGAGATGACTCTGAAGAAGAACCAGTTGAAGAAAGTTTACCACTGGTAGTTTTCGTCAGTACCACAGATGAATGGTATTCTGATATAGCTTATTTTCTCACATATGGTGAATGTCCTGAGAATCTGACAAGCTAAGGAAAAAAGAGATCTATCAAATTGAGAGCTGTCAGGTACGTCATTTGGGACAACACCTTATTCAAGAAAGGTATTGATGGCATGTTCCTCAGATGTGTTGATAAAGAACAACAACCCAGGTTGCTTGAAGCCTTTCACAATCATGCTTGCGGTGGTCATTTCTCTGGACTAGTGACAACTCATAAATTTTGCGAGCACATTATTACTGGCCCACTATGTTTTTTGATGCTCAAAAATGGGTAGCCAAATGTGAAGCTTGTCAACAATTTGTTGGAAGACCTAAATTGGTAGCTTTTCCTTTAAAGCCAGTTGTCATTGAAGAACCCTTTCAACAATGGGGGTTAGATTTCATCGGGGTCTTGAATCCAAATTCTAGTGCTGGTCATACTCACGTGCTCACTGCAACTGACTACTTTACAAAGTGGGTAGAAGCTATTCCGGTGAAACAAACATCTACTGTGGTAATCTGTGACTTCATCAAAGAGAATATATTGGTTCGTTACAGAATTCCACAAAAGATCGTGACAGACAATGCCTCCAATTTTTCTTCTACAGAGATGATAGGTTTTTGTTATGGGTATGGGATATCTTTATCTCATTCATCAGATTACTACCCTCAGGGAAACAGTCAAGCAAAATCCAGTAACAAAAACATCATTACTATCGTGCACAAGTTAGTCGAAGAAAATCAAAGAACTTGGCACAAAAAGTTATATGATGCATTGTGGGCTGACCGCATAACTCCCAAAAGAGAAATTGGAATGTCTCCATTCCAACTCTTGTATGGAACCAATGCTCAAATTCCCATCACTTTGGAGTTACCGAGCATTACGATTGGCTCAAGTAGTTGACAATGAATGTTTCGCCAATGCATTGGATAAAAGGATCATGTTCCTAAGAAAGCTTGAAGAACAAAGAAGTCAAGTGGCAAACATAGGATCGAGGAACACCAATCAAAAGTAAAGAAATTGTTCGACAGAAAAACTAAGGAGAGACAATTTCAAATCAATGACTTAGTTCTTCTCTGGGACAAGAGACGTGAACCAAAAGGAAAGCACAGGAAGTTTGATTCACTGTGGCTGGGCCCTTTCAAAATCAAGCATTTCTGTGGAGATAACACATATTACTTGGCATATCCTGATGGAACTCATTTTCCTTTTCCCTACAATGGGCAATATCTCAAGCACTATCAAAATTGAAAACGGGTTGTCCCCCGTATGTACATAGGTAATTAGGATTTTGGTTTGTTTCATTTCCCTGTTTTTTGGTTTCCTCTCTTTTGTCATCCCGTTTTTGTGCATCATCATTTATGGGATCATGTTCATTAAATTATTGGGTCTAGGTCTATTGTTGTGTCCGTGAAGTCCTTGTCCCCAATTAGAGCCAGTTGTTATCAGCTAATTTTGACTTCGCAAAATTAATAAACATGAAAATTTTTAAAAAAAAATTTTCAAAAGTGTTCTTTCACGTGATTTATCACCCTCATCGTGATCATCTTTATTCTCGTGATCATTTTGGTCTTTGTTTCATCCATTTCGGGTGAGAACTCCTCCCACCAGGTCGCAAACTGCGTTAATAATTAATTAATTAATATTTAATTAATTTATTACCCTTTTATTTAATAAAATTAATTTTATTAATTTTTGGGGTTTTTAATTAAATAAATATTAATTTAATATTTATTAAAAATCAATCGACAAGTTTTTTTTATTGCCGGGGGAAATAAAATTCCGCTTCCAATTGTCGGGAATGCCAAATTGGCTTTCCGCACCCAGGATTTCCCCTTTCCTGGAAAATTCTTCTTTTTTCCCCGCTTGTGGGATTTCTCCTTGTTGATTGCCAACCCAACCGGATGGCAAACTGGCAAAAAATCTCCCAATTTCCCACATGGGGAAATAAATGGGAATTGTCCAGCATGCTTTGCCATTGCCACGGGAAAATGATTAAGTTTTTCCCATATTTCCCTGGCAATTAATGCCCACTACCCGAAGAAAGGGAAATTGGTTATTTCAACGGGAAGAAAGAAACGGTTACGGGGAAGCTTCTTTAATTCCCATAACCATTTCTCCGTGAAACTCTGTTGGAAAAATTCATGCGAAGAAGCTTTCGAAGCTCTTTATTTCCAATTTCTTCTTATTTCCCCTTCCAAACGTTTGCTTATTTTTTTCCCTCAGGCAATCACCAGTTCATAACAGTGTTTTTGAAGGAAATATTGAGAATCAATCAATCAATTTATTTTGGGAGAAATTCATATTCAGAGCAAGATTTTTCCAAAGATTCATCACCATTGAAGACAGAAATCATAGGCAGTCACGCATTTGCCATTCAAAGAATTTGTAAGAAACCATTTTTTTAGCAAAAATGGAAGCAACACATTGTTTTAGGAAGAATCAGTCCAAGGATTGTTGTAGTTTTCCATTCCCATGCAAGGAGGGAGAGTCCACACAAAGCAAAGGATTTCCATTCATTTCCAAGAAGAAAAAAAATGGAATTTTTCCATTGCCACCAAGGAAAGGAAATCCACCAAGTTCAAGGAATTGCCACACAAAGTTTTAAAGGGAAGAAATCCAACCAATTGTAAAAGAAATCTCCATGCATTTTTTTACGAAACCACAGTTCCACGCAAGGAGGAAAGAATAAAGGAACCACACAGCAAAGAAAAGAATTCAATCTGCATTCTCATGCAAGCAAGTAAAAAAAGAAAAAGAATTTCCATTCTGAAAAGAACCAATAATCCACCATGCATGCATAAGAAGAAATATTTTTTCAGCATTTATCCAACAGGTAGAAAAAAAACAAAACCAACATGCCCAGGATTTTCCAACGCATGCAAAGAAAGGAGTTTTCAAATCCAAATTAAATTCCAACAAGGAAAAGAGAAAAAAAACAATTTCCATGCAAGGCAAAGAAGAAAATCCATGCATTTCCAAAAAAAAATTGCTAAAGAAGGAAGAGTTCCACGCAAAAGGAGAGAGAGGCAAATTCATTGTAGGGAAAATTCTGCAAAATAAAGTCCATTAGCAGAAAAACCAGGAGTTCCAGAGTTTTTAGGTAAGAAAAAGTTCACGAGAAACTGCAGATCCCACGTTAATAGAAATAAAAAATCATTTTTCCAATCACGCCTTGGTGAAAGTATTCAATCACCACGCATTGCAAAAAAAATTAAAATTCATGCATTTGCATAAACCAAGAGCTCTCCAGGAAATTTAGGGCTATTTAATAATCTCACGCAATCAAATGCCAATGAAAAGAAAAATTACAAGTTCAAAGTATTGCCAGAAAATCAAAGCAATTCTTCACGTTGAAGCAACCTGAATCAGGCAAGACAGAGAAATAGTGAATTAAAAAGATTAAAGTTGATCCTACATGCGAAAGCCATTACAATCGGGAGAATTTAATTAAAATAAATATATTATTATTGTTGCCCGATCTGTAATTCGAGCTTAGTCTCGATATTTTTGTTTGTTACATTTTAAAAATTTGTAATTCAGGATCAATTATTATTATTATTTTTAATAATAATAAATAATTAAACGAGCCATATTTTTTCTTGTGTTGACGGTGGTTCAGAGACTAAGACCCGACACCGTTTACATTGTTTTGCGTGCCTGAGTCATTTTTATGTAAAATTCATAATGGCCGAAAAATCCAATAAATCTACATGAAAATTGAGGAAGCCAGTGGAGAAATCAAATAAGTCTGCACTCAAGTATACGATTCCAAGGAATCATTCCTCCCACTTCCATCAAGTCTGCATATGACAATATCACTGATACAAATCTTGGCCACATCAACGTGCAACAATTTTGTGATCGGGTGAAAGCTGAAGGCAAAACCATATTCTCGGATAGGCTCTACCATAGCGGTCTACCCCAAGCAGTGGCATTTCCGGTCTCGGTGCAATGCCCTGAGCTGGTCATCACCTGCGCAGAGCATTATGATCCCAAGAGGCGAGGAATTTATAAAGATAATCATGAGCCTTTCCTCTTAATCACACCAGAGCACATTGAGGAATTGCTCAACATACCTGACTTCCCTGAGAATGTTGACATCACTCAAAAGTCAGCACAAGATTTTTGGGATGAAGAACCCCTCAGGTGGAGCAAGATGGTTAATAACAACTGGTTAGTGACCAAGAGGCCTCGTGTTGACCAAATTCCTAAGGAATTGTACCGCATTGAGTTCGTGGAGGAAATCGGTGACATGATCACTCTCCTGTAGTGAGTCTTCAGTCTACCCTCTACCAGGATCTTCCACCCATGGATGTATCAGTTTATCTGTATCATCCTTACCAAGAGAGAGTTTGTGGATTGGGCCACCATCATCAGTGATACTCTTCACAAACAATTGATCGAAGTGAAGATGACTGGATGTTTCTACATGACATCATACCTGACTTATGCAGTGGCTAGAAGGAAGCTATTTTTGGGGCTAGAAATGAAAGGAGTCATGGGTCCATCAAATAATGTCTTCCATTATTATCCACAGTTAAGTTTCAAAAATAGCTCTCATCATTTCAGGAGAGTTAACGATGCATTCACCTTCCGCGTGATTCAAAACTTGAATAGGAATACAGAGGAAAGATTCTCCAAAGAGGCCATGGATGTCATTTCCCAGTGGGGAACATGGTTTATTCAATTTCCATCCTTTTCCTACATTCACGTGAGTGGATTTGCGGGTACTCCATGGAAGCTTCCTAAGTATGTCAGTGACAAGTGGGCATTAATGGAGCTTGCACGACAACTATTCCAAGTTCATTGTCTTCTCAGTGACAAACATCGTTCAGGAATTCATTTCCCAATCCAAATTGGGGAATACCAATGTCCAAATCTCTTCAGTGCACAACTCATGGAGAAAGAGTTTTCCCTCATCACTATTCATCCATATGTGAAGAGATTCCAGTTTGATATCAATGGATATATGCAGAAGATTCTTGGAGCAAAGTATCAACACAATCCTACCATGGAAGATTTCTGGGCTGCCTGTTTAGATGAACATGAAGTGAGAAGGTGAGAGTTTTCCCACCTAACCCTTGCTCAGATCAAGGCCTTTCGCATCAGAAACCCTCCAGATTCATTGGTGGATGATGATGAAGATGTTATTGATCCCTCATATGATGCAGTTGCCTTTACTCCCTTTGCCACGAATTGATTGGACCAAAAGAGATGAATTTTCTCTTGATAACAAGAATCAACCGATTCTCAAAAGAAGCATATCCTGGTATGAAAGAGAACTTGCAAAGTTACCATCAATCCAAGATCATACCTCAGGATTACAAAAATTTCCAACTCGAGGAGGTCTCCAGCTGACCAAAGCTTCTTCTCAGTCAACCTCTGTGCCATCTACCCATACACATCAAGTAAGAAAGGAGTGGTTTCCAAAATCCACTTCACCAAAGAAGGTGTCGCGAGGTGAAACATCTAAGGGTCCTAGCCCTAGTGAAGGAAGAGAGCGTGTATCGGGAATTTCCACTTCAAGTAGAGATTCTTCTACTCACATTGTTGATAGTTCGCAGAAGCTCATAACAAACACTCCTCAGTCGTGCCTTGCACAAGAGTCTACTCAAGTGCAAGTAGTCCAGATATCAAACACTTCTGAACCTACAGTTCACGAATAGATTTCTCAAAGGTCTCCCTGATGTTCAAGAGGTTGATATCGAGGTTATTTCTCTAGAGATTGAGGTCATGGAAAGGATTCTTGTAGAATCTAATGATGTTGAGAACAATGGGAATGTTGCTTCAGACTCCAGGCTTCTGTATGCGGAAGTGGTGAAGGATACTCCTTTTTGGGTTGATTGTGAGATCAAGAAAAGGAAGAGGGTTGTCAAGGCAATTGACATTGACTTCGATGCCCTTTTCAAGCTTTCGAATGATGTCATTCCCAAGAAGCCTAAAGTGCTCTCCCGAATAATGGTGGATGATGACGGAAACAAATTTGTGGATCTTGCCATCCCACAAGTTGACAAGGAACGTGATGCCATGACATCTGTTGATTATGAAGTTTCCAGACTTGGACTTGGGAAGTCCACATTGGAAAGTGACATGGCAATGGCCCGAGATTCAATGGATATTGTGCTAAAGAGGCTTGAGAAATATAAATCTCAGAACTCTCAGCTCAAGGCCGAAAAGAATCAATTGGTGGATTATGTTCAACATCTGATAAATCCCATATCATCCACTTTCCCAGTACCCGATGCAGTGGCTGCCCCTGATGAAGAAACTCTCAATTTGTCAAAAGAAATAAACACATTGGGCCATGTCACTAAATCTTGGCTTTCAGAGATTCTCATTTTTGGTGGAGAGACAATCAAAGCAGTCTGTTAAGCTCCATGAGGATATTAGTGCATATCTGGATCTAATCCTTTCTTTTAAGGAATATTTTGTTTCTAACATATCAAATTTGGATGAGATATTGCCTAGTCTACAGGAGATGACAAGTATGGAATCTTCAACTTTAGCCATTGAAGGAATTCTTGAATTTGAATGTTGAGGGACACACTTTCTTTGGTGTCTACATCTCAAATCAAGAAAGACACTTCTCGAAGATTCTATGATCCATTACGAGAGCATATGCAATGAAGCCTTCACTTCACTCACCTTGATTCAGGAGTTCATAGCTGAGATCCCTTGTGATCTTGTAAATGAGAAAAATCAGAGGCATTCATTAGAACATGTTGAGGAACAATTTTCACAATTGTTCAAAGACATGTACACTCCTGCCATCAATTTCTCTTCAACTTCAATGGAACGTTGCATCAAATTAAGGAACTTGTTTTAGAATGTTCAATCAAAGATGGTCAATCTGAATGATATGCCAGGTAGGATCTTGGAATTGCAGGTGTTTTGTGAGGTTGTGCTTCAACCGAGTGAACCTCCTGAGGAAGAAAAGATGTTCGAAACATTGGGAAGGTTCAGATCCTTTCAATTGGCAAAGGCGGCGGATCCTAATTTCACTTATGGGATGAGGAGATAGCTTTTCTGGTATCTAACGAAGTGGGAGAGTCCATTTCTCATACGTTTGAGATAGGCAGACCCCACTTTAATGGATAAGGCACTGGATTTTATTATATGATAAAATGGTATTTTAAGTGGGTTATTGTTAAACTTACTTTTGGAAAACTTTGGATAACTTAAGTGATTTCTATTTTTAGTTACTTTTTATAAGTTGGTTGAAAAATTCAAAGTCATTTAAGATGCCCTATTTAATGTTCATGTAAACCCTAACTACTTTGTAACCAACTTTTGGGTTATAAAAGGAAGTTAGAGGCTCATTTGTAAGGGTGACTTTGAGAGAGGAGAAGAAAATACTTTTGTGTGCAAGCTTTACTTCAAGGAAAGAAACTTTGTGTTCTTTTGAGAAAACATTTTGGAGTTAATGAAATATGAAATTTGTGTCCCATTCATTGTCTCTAGTAACATTTGATGTTCTTATGTTCATTAGATGTCAAGTGTTTGAATCTTGCATGCAAATATTGTCTTGGATCTTATTGTCAACTATATTAATATGTTGTTCTAGTTCACAATGAACAAGCTCTGATTATCTACTTGCTCATGTGTGTTCCCTTTTACTCATTCTTGTTTAGCTGATTCAAACTCCGTTTTATTTGTGTTAGTTATTCATTGTTCTTCTTCGTGCAATATTAGGCTCTGATTTTACCTAACTATTGCATGTTCCTTCCATCCATTCATTTTGATTCTTATCCTTCATTCCATTCCATTTCTCTCATTCACTTTTCTTTCCATTGATGTTCCAAAACACCCCCACTTACAATTTTGAATGTACAGATGTAAATATAGTTTTGGTTTTCAATAAAGGCAGCCTTATTGAAGCAATCTTAAGAGTATATTATCATCAAAATAATGCACGCATAATGAATTCTGTGAAGGAATTATGTATCTGTGGTCATATTTAGTTTGGAGTTCTATGAGTTTGTATTAGGAATGCAAGAATGCATAAGAGACTGTAGTTGTGATGTATGGGTGGAGGCACTCACAAGAAACTTCTTGAAGGATAGGGTGTTTCATTTTTCATCTATATATGAGAAGACTAAGCCATTGTGTCATTCAATTGTACATTTTTAAAACCATCTTGAACTCTACACACCATATTGCACTATTTGAATGAGTTCCGAAACCAAAGGGGGTAACTTCTTATCTATTGAGGTTCCGGAGCTATCTCCACTAGTTCCAGAGCTAAGCTTGTATGGATTCAATGAATCACCAACACGTCTAAAATGTTGAAATAATGCCATAACATGTTTATTATTGTTGAAATAGGTGTATGTTGTGCAATGGGATCCTTCTGAAGAAGTTTGAACCCTGTGGACAAGGGTATTGAGAAAATTTTACCTTAAACTATGTTTCTTTACATGAATGTGAGAAACCTTGATTTCTTCCAAACTGTAAAGGTGTTTAATGAGCTTGTAAAGGTATGTTAGTAGGTTAGGTGAGTGAATACATGTCTTGGGAGTGAGAAGACTAAGTTATGAAATAATGGAAAAAATTCTTTGTGTGTGAAAATGGTTAGTTGTATGCCTAGGAGGGAGAAGTTTCTTGTAATGGAGATAAGGAAATATGGAATTATTAAGAATTATGTATGAAGACTATAATGGAAAAATAGTGGCTCTGTTTTAGAGAAAGAAGAATTAATATTTTCCCTTAAAAGATTGGATGAGTGATTTTTTTGAGTTTCTATTGGCTTCTTCCTTGTGATTTATGCAGGGTATTCTCTTACAGAAATTGTATTTACATGCATTCAAAAATCATATTCTTGTTGGATCTAACACTCTCCTTTGACAATGTGCATGAGCTTTGATTGTTAACGAAGCTTGTTTAACAGTAGTAATCTTGTCAAATCCCTTGAATGAGATCTATAGTCAATCCATGTATGGGATAGTGTAAGGAAGTTGATGGTATGATTTGGAATAACATAAATGCTAAGTATTATTTACATCTTGTTGCATGAGACTGTATTGTGTAGCTGTGAAGCCTGATGTAATTATGAAAACTGGGTCAATATGCATTGAAATATCTTTGGGGGAATCTTATTAAGGGTTGGAATGATGGTATAGACTTTCAAGGATAAATTTAAACATTGAGACCAAACTACATTAAGCTCCCCAAACACATGAGGGTTTAAGAGTTCAAACCCTGATTTCACAGTCAGATATATATGAAGATATGGTTGAATCTTATTAGTTTAAGAATCTTAGAGAATATTTTTACTTTGAAAACATGAGAAAACTCAATGAGTTCCTACAGTAGGAGTTTGAAAGGTTCAAAATGATTTTGTGGATTTTAGTGAGCAATTTTGCACTCTCAGGCATTCACAGTCTTCATAGCTAGGGTTTGGATAAGAAGTTATTAAAAATATTTTATAAATCAAACTAAACCATAAAAATTTGAACAATGCATGGGGAGAGGATACTCAAGTTTATTCAAAAGGAAATTTAAAGTTATATTAGTTGGAAATCAATATATTTGTGACAGTCTAAAACTCTAGGATTGTAATCACAGTGAAAGGCCAATTTGAGAGACATGTTTCCAAAGGAATTAACCTCTAGACTTTGAATTCAAACATGTTACTTCAACAAAAAATATATGGTTTAAAAAAAATTCTTATGCTTTGAATCCTCAAAAAAAAATTCAAATAAGCTAAGAAGAATAGTGGGATAGGGCTAGTAAGCCTAAAAGTGGAAAAGTGGAATAGGAAGAACATTATAAGTGGAAACGTTGTATGGTGGTATTCGAGGGAGTAGGAGAGTGTGAGTCATGGTTCCTAAAAAATAAGGAGGATTTGGATAATGAAGGAGAGGAGAACAAAACAAGAACTATGAAATTTTGTATTAAGTTCAATATGTTGGATCTAGTTTGGTATCCTCTTGACCATGTGTCTTGTTGTCTAACTTTCTGAGTTGGTTGGTGCCTCTCTCATGATCATCTTGAAAAAATTTGGTGCTTTGAAATAGAGATTCAAGAAATTAATAGTCATTTTTTGCCTCTCGAGTTAACACAGTCTTGGGAGACCCTAGTCTAGGGTTTGAATACTAAAAGTTGAACTGTGTAGACTCTATCCATCAAAAAATGCTGAAATTTGAAAGGTAATATCTTGATATACTTATCTAACATATTTTTGAAGAAATTTGTGTTTTAGAGTTAAGAATTTTGATATTTTTCTAACAGTCATACACATGCCTGTAGACAAACACAGTGACCTAGTGAGAGAACTAAGAAAGTGGGGTTTCAAGATAAGGTTCAAGCTTGAAATGTTGAGAGTAGCAATAATATGAAAATGAGTGTCATTCAATTGTACATTTGAAAAACCATCTTGAACTCTACACACCATCCATTTGAATGAGTTAAACCAAAGGGGGTAACTTCTGGAACTATTTGGAGGTTCCGGAGTTATCGACACTAGTTCCGGAGCTAAGCCTATATGGATTGGAGGCTCCAAAATCTGACCTCTTATGTGAAATTGTAGCTCTTATCTTTGAGGTCAGTCCTTGTTAAGTAGTTGGCATACATGATGTAAGCATGAAAAATAATTCAGTTTACATAAAGTATATTTCCCTCCAGAATTCAATATTCAAATGATCTAGTTGATGATCCTTTAAGGCATGTAAATGGATATGGGACCTCTTGGTTAGGGTAGTGGGGGTCATTGGATGTTGTTAACACCATTGGAAACCCTTGGTTAGTAAAATAGTTATAACTGTAGATAGTTATGAGTCATAGGTGTTTGTCAAGAGTTGATTGTGAAGGCTACAGATTCCTTGAAAATTGAATATTAGCTTGAGTCTTACTCTTAAGAGCCATTTGAGGGTAGTTTGGGTAAACTTGTGAAAGTTATTGAATTTTCTTAGTTAATTTAACCTCTTGATGAGTGGTTACAGGTTGGAACAATCATGATGAACAATTTAGTGGGTTGGAAGGAGTTCATGTAAGGTAAAAAGTAAATTGTGCTTGTTTGTGGGATGGAGAACCAAGTAAAAATGAACCACATAATGAAGGTGAGAATTTTCATGAATGGTGGCTACTTCGTAGTTTATTGGGAGTTGTATAAGCTTGACATAACAAGGTAGAGTGTATGGTGAAGACTTTTAAGGTGTATAAGGTCAGGCATAACATATTTGTGACATAGAGCTAGTCAAGTAAACATCCAAAATAGGGCAGTCCTTTGAATGAAAGTAATCTTATTGTAATGAATGCATGGGATTAGTTCAGTGGTGCTACATCAGATTGCATCACACTTGTGGGAAATAAACACACTTTGCAGAAATCAAACACAGTAACCAATATTGCTTAAATGAGATTTGAATGAAAGGAATTAAACAAAATTAGAATAACCTGTTATCTATCTATTAGGATTCCCTCAAAAATCTGAAACTGAATTGCAAAAATTACAATAACCCGCTATCTTTTGGTACAACAAAAGTGGGGTCATAGATCCTGGATTGAATTTTTTCACATAAATCAAAAATATGAAATTGAATTTCCCAGGTATCTTCAGTTGTGGTGTTAAACCCACAACCAGCCTTTGTTTCCTGCCACCACCTATCAAATTGTTCAGGATCCTGATCTTCCACATTTTTCCATGGAGACATAGGTGTGAGAAGGAGAGGGGGCCTGGTTCTCATGCCAATCCACATACCTCTTTTCTTGCTTATGACTTGAGGAATTATTGTCGCCAAGGTTTTAGGTCTTCCCAAACTCTAGCTTAAGTTTGTCAGAGAGATGACTTCCCTCCTTTTTAGGGGTACAGTAAGGTGGTTCCACATTTTAATACAAGCAGAGAAATGATGGTCAAGGCACTACTGCTCATATGATGTAAAAGCTGCAATATTTCATTCCATACTAGAAATATAATGTTCTTTGAACTTGGAAGTAAAAGCAAGAGATCTGAAGTCATTGACTAATGCAGATGTACGTGGATACTGAGGTCTCATGCAGAGGCCAACTGAGCTCACTTTTATCATATGTTCTAAATCTCTCTGCTCCCAAGATTTTTGGTTTTACAGTGTGGAAATGAATGCTTGAAGTTGGCTCTCTCCAATATACAAATTGATTAAGAACCTTGTCATATCTTTCAACATATAATTACACAAATAAAATTCACAAAGAAGGTTCTTTTGTTCAGGGGTGGCTACAGAGTAAGCAACCATGAATTATTTCTCATCTTTCAACTCATTTGGGAGGCCACATGCAAGCCATCCCAATTGCCATCTGATGAATTGTTCTTCCAAGAAAACATTGTATGCAGGAGAAGGTCTCCTACATGCAAGCAATTTTTCCACCAACAAGCATGCTACTTGAATTTTTGCTGCACATTTGAATCTGGCATTTTCTTCCTTATAAAAATTTTCTTCCCATTCTCTCCTTTACTTCTTCTCCTCTTCCATTTTAACCTTTAACTCCTGATTCATTACCCTCAATTCATTCAATCTCCTGCAAGTATCATCCCAAAGTTGTTTGACTGGAAAGAAAGATAATTCGGTTTGAGTTTCTTGATCCAGTTGTTGTGGCGGAGTAGGTACTTTTGACTGCCATAAAACAAGTTCTTTTTCTCTAACATCATCTTGTTCTTTTCTCAACTGTAATTCCCTATCTTTAATTTCTGAGTCCTGTCTTAATAATTCCAACTCTTTATCCTTGTTTTCCATCTCAGTCTTTAGCTGTTCTAGCTCATTTTGTAGAGATAGGATATGAGTTTCTCTATTTTCCACTTTGAGTTTGAGAAAAACCAATTCTTCATCTTTTTCCCTTATGATAATTTCTGCTCTTGAAAAAAACAGAGCTTGCTTGACCTGTTGTTTCTCCTCTTCTGATGTCAACTCCACATGAGTTGGATATCCTTCTTCCTTGATCATAGGATCTTTTCCTTTTACCTTCCAAGCTGCAAGATGCTCTTCAGAACTCAGTTGTCCTGCAACATCATCCTCTTCGTTTATGGGCATGGAGAAATCACCCACCTCTTCAAATACCTGTCCTATTAACTCCTCCTCATTTTCCATCATTGATTACTCCTTTTCTTCTGGTTGAGTTCCAAGAGGAAGTAAAACCCTCATACTGTCAAGAATGTTAGCAGCTACTCTTTCAATTTCCTCGTGTACCTCAACATTTTCTACTTCCTCAGTCACTTCAATCATTCTCCTTTTTGACATGCTACACTCTATTGTATCTTCCTGCTTTCCCTCCAATGTACCAATTCCCAAGTCCTTTTAGGGGTAAATGGGGTTGGGATTCCCCTTCTGATTACATCAGGGGTTTGCTTAAATTTATGAATAAAATTCATCCATGCTTCCTCCCCATTTTTCTTATTGAGAAAGTGATGCTCACATACTAACTGAACCAAACCATGATGTCTAATCATGTTAGCACCCCATGAATACCTTTGGGCCATAATGTGAACAAAGTCATAAAGAAATCCAGGGAGGTTTATCATGTACTCTTGTTTTGTGTTTCCATATTTCAAATGGATTAACATTTTAACAACCTCCTTCCCGACAGTTCCATACTGCCCATCACAGGTGAGATATTTAACTACCCAAAAGGCTACTCTGTCAAAAGGTTTGGGAAGGATTGCTCACCTTACTCCCTTTATGAATTTCTTGGATGTGAAAATATATTGGGGTTCAGGGTCACCTTCTTGGCATAAGACTTCCACCAGTTCTTTCAAAGAGCCTTTGACAGGGTTTGGTGTATGGGAAATCATAATACCTGATATTTGACTGATTATATTAACAGTAAAAGGAATTGTAGCACCTTTCACTTTAGCTTTAAATTGTTCCAAATAATAACAAATTCTCTTACCAGTTCATCATTATACTTGGAGAATTTCTTCAGAAACCCTAGCCATCCCGCATGCTCAAAGATGGTCGCTACTTCAGTATCTGCAATGAGTTCAGTGGCATCTTCTGGTTTGGATTTATTCTTGATTCCCATGGCTGTGGAGAATTCATGTTTACCGAGCACCTGCGCCATCCAAAGACCTGGATTTGGAACCTTTACACTTAGCTGCGGAACCTACCACACTTTAAATACAAATCATTTCTGAATATGCCCTACTTCAAATTTATTACAATCTCTCACGGGTTTTCCAATTTCGGAACTGTATATTGGGAAATGAATTTCAAACTGAATATCGGAGGTGGTTTCTTACTCAATATTGAAGAAGAAATGTAGCAAATAAAAGAATTAATTCATTTGGATTGAAGACAGGGTTTATAGAAACAATCTACGAAAAACTTAAAAACAAACATAAAATACTTATCATTTCAAAAGAGTAACACATTGAATATAAAAAGAAGTTGGAAAAAAAATATAATAAGTTGTTAAATTTTATGAAATCACACTTTAATACAACATAAAATTAGAATTAAAGTTTAATAAAAATATATAGAAGGATAAAATTATCAAATATAAAATAGATATATATTATTATAAAGATAATAACAATTTTAAAAATATTCTAATATTAATTAATTATAACTAAAATGGAAAAGTTTGTTTTATAGAAATAATATGTTTAATATTTGTATTATAATAAAAACATTAAAATGTTTAACTTATGATTAAAAAGGTACATTTTTTCTTAAATTTAATTAAGATATTGACTTTTAAAACACTAACACTTATATAAAAAAGTATTTGAGAGTCTCTACACACCATCTTGAACTCTTTGAATGAGTTTCAGAACCAAAGAGGTAGCTTTCAGAACTATCTGTTGAGGTTCCAGAGCTATCTCCATTAGTTCTTGATGGCTTGAAATCAAATTTGTGAGCCAAGAGAGTCTATTTGTGAGCTAAGAGAAGTGCAAGAATAGTCCAAGATATTGTGTTGTCAGTATGTAGCTATTAAAGGTCAGGATGGTCAACAAATTCCTTTAATTGTGCTTGTATAAGGTAGGACAGTGGATTTGGCAAGCACTAGATGTAATTTTGTTTTGGTGATCACTCAAATACAAAGGAAATATGATCCTAAGGTGACTAGAAGACATCTTGATTAAGTGTTACATAGGTTAAAGGTCAATAGACCATCTAAGGGTTTATTGTATGCCTAGAAACCCTTGCATGCTCAGTTTAGGTGAGAGTAAAGCCTCAAAAGGGAGTGATTGGTGCAAAATTCTTAGCTCAGCTATCCCTCACCTCATTTGTCATGCTCTTGAAACACTCACTCCACTTGAGAAATCATACTATGTCCTTCCTAACTCATGCTCATTCAATGCACTCTTGACCCTTCATGCATGTTCAATGTTTCACATGAACCATCCTCTTTTGTTTAGGTCTCCAATTCATGTTTGCACTCTTTTCACTCATACTCATCACCACCAAATGGATTCTATTTGGTCATTCACCTAGCTCTCTTTCCTCAAGCCAATATCTTATACTTTTCTAACTAGGGTGTTCTCATTCACTCCACCTGAAGCCCTATTCAATACACCATTAAATGATAAATAACCTTATTTAAGATAACCATAAATTTAATTGGTCCATCTTGCATTAAATTCCAATCAAAACATTAAGAGGCCAAAAACATTGTATTACTTTAACATCACCCCAGCATGTTGTAGATTTAAAGGCTCCTATAGAAGGACTACATACCTCATGCAATCTTGTTTTGTCTATCTGGATATTGTTCATATCATGTAGACACTAGGATATGAGTAGTTATTAGAATTGCCTTCAATTTATCCTAGGTTAGACTTTCCATCACTAGGACCATCAACCCATTTCCCTTACGTGTATTGTACTATCATCCAATCCAAGGTCAAGCTAGTTCTTGTATCATACCATTCAAATCCTTTACCCTATGCACTTGAAACCAACTTAGTAATATTGAACATAGACCATATTAGAGGATTCATACCTATTCATACATGTTGGAGGCATCAAATTAAATATTTTGACTCCCCTGTGAAGGCTCTAGCATTGTTCTTCTATTTGAGTTCCTAGTATTCTGCCCCAAGCCTCTTATGGCTCTTGTTGCTCAATTCAAGCCTTGAAATGCAAGTGGAAGGCTTCATGTCCTAGGTTCATGTTCTATAGGCTTCCTTTGTCATGTTCTAGCCATCATCTTGAATGATCAGATTTCTACTTTAACAGTCAAGAGATTTCTCACATTTAAAAGGTGTTGAGGGTTTCATACCCACTGTTCTGGCAGAGTTCTTCAATACATCCATTAAGAGGTTAAATCCACTGAAACAATTACAATCCAACTATATCTAGCATGTTAAATCATTCAAATTTGAACTTGAACATCTGACATGCCAACTCATATTTTTTTTTGAACAATGACAACTCCTTATATATGCTTAATGCCTTCCATAGGCTTATTCTAACTTTATTGTGCTCTCCAAGCTACTAGGATGATGCTCTTGCATCAGTGATTTACAATACCTTCATGATTGATGTTAAGAAAATCATCTTTAGAGTGTTGAGACAAACCTAATTGTGAAATTTGAGATCATGATTCATAATATATTGAAAGATATTAACAAAAGAAGCTTATCAGGTTGAGTAGTTGTCTAAAGTCAAGATGCAATAGGGCTTGAAAGTAGAGAGGGAAAACCAATGTTTTTGAACCTGAAATTTTGTATGAACATTGTTGAGGGAAGCCTTGAAGGGATTCAAAAAGAATTTTAAATTTCCACCAATTATTTTTTGATGCAGGAGCATCCTCCATGATGCTTGGAGAGCATAAATAAGTTTGGATAAGCCTTGAAAGGCATGAAAACATGTAGTAAGAGTTAGTTTAGTTTCCCTCCAATTGTCAAAATTTTTAATCTCATGTTGTAATGAGTTTTTTCTATAATGTAAGAGTAAAAAATAAAAAGGAATGTACAAGTAAGTTGTTAGTTGTTAGATGAGTTTGAGTGAGTTTTCTTTTCTACATGGATGAAGGTTGAAGACCTCTTCTTATAAGTTGTAATAGTTTCTTTAAAGTCAAATTTGGATGTTGGTTCCTATTCCCAAGCACAAATGAAGGGGTATCACTAAAAACAGGGAGATTTAGTCAAAAATGATCCAAGAGACAACAAATTTGGAAGCCTAATAATGAAGATAAAGGAACATGAGGTCAACCACTACCAAAAAGAAGACAGAGAAATAGGATTTTGTAAAAAAATAAGGGAGTACATTGTGTAATTTGAAGGATTGATATGAAAGTTCAAGTAAGTTTTTGTTGCAGTCATGAATGTGAATCCATTTGAGGTGTATGACTCTTCAACCTCCCTTATTGCATGTATTTAGATGATTCAAAATGTAATTATGCTTGTTCCATACACTAGATGAGATGGTTTTTGTGTATTGCATGTTTTCATGGACCGTGTGTGAAGGTTTAACTCAGGACAACAAGCTTAAAATATAACATTCATCTAAAGCCACACCTAAAACCCTAATGTTAATGTGAAGAGGAGTAATGGATTACAAGCTAGGAGGAATTTATTTCAATCCTTGACATTGAGAAATTACAAGTAATTTTGTGGTCTCCTTCTCAAATTAGGGCTTGTTATTACTCTAAATTTCCTTCTTCAACATTTGGTAGACTAGCTCAACATGCCTTGTTTCCATTCTCAGACCTTACATTCCTTTCTAGGTATGTATAAATGAAAAGAGAAGGAGAATGAACTAAATTAAACATATGTTAGTGGAAATATGGCTTGTATCTAATGATAAGTATATGGTGACTAACAGTGCATGGAGTTCATATGAATCACTTAAGGAAAACTTAGGAAAAAATATCAAGCTACAAGCCTTTCCAGGATTTATTAATGTCTCAGACTCTTATTCATGTACAGTAACCTCCTGCATGTTCAATAATAATTCTCTCAATCCTTCCAAGGTTATCACTCTTCACTATTATCTTTACAAAGATCAAAACAAACAATAGTTCTTCAGTTCCTTAGTGCACAATTACAGTTTCAAGGTAATGCACAGTCACTCCTTCCACATCTTATCACATAAAAAATAACTTGTTTGATGACTTCAAGTGGTACAAAATACAATCTCAAAGAATAGTTAGCGTGCAAAATACCACCACATTCTCTGGTATAGTTTTCTCAGTCACAGTCCAGAAATGATCTTTTAGCACTCATCATAGAGCATCTTAAATAATACCTTACCTCCTTTTTTCAAAGGATCTTTACTAGTCTTGAGCATGAGTTTGATGTCTCCAACACTCCTTGTTAAGTTCCACCACAACTCATTTGCAATTGTTTCACAGTCTTGATACAACTTCAATCAGTAGCTTCTCATTACAACATCAAAACAGGGGATTAGGCTATCAAATTCACTGCTATTTCAACAAGACTTAATAAAATTCCCTGCATAACACAGTTATGGCCTACCTATCAACATGCATAAGACTTCCCAAGAACAATCATCAAATCACATAAGTATACATACACAGTTACAAGTCACAAAATGCATGTAAACACAATTTTCTCCTTTCTTGAAGCCTTTTCTTGATTTCCAATCGATTGGGAATGAGATAGAGTAGTTACATTTGCATATTTATCTGAATCCCATCACTTAGCAACTGAATACACACCCTAAATACATTGGTCATATGAGTGACCTTACCCTTATCATTAAGTTTCTTAGGTCAAGACCAAGTCATAGACTTTCTAAACTCACATGATGTATTCTAGACCCATATATGGACTTATGACACTTGATTACACCTCACTTTATCCCATTACATGCTTATAGGCTTCAAGGTCCCATCAAAAACAACCATTCAAGGTCCCATCTATTTAGAGGTTCAAAGCTATCTCCATTAGTTCCGGAACACATCCTGTATGGATTCCATGATAGCTAGATTGTATTCATGTCACATTGAATTGTTCACATAACCATAAACCCATTCATTTATTAAGGAATGATCATTCGTTAATTATTTACATAAACCTGTATTTTGTTTGTCTCACATACCTCAACCTTTGTAATATCATGTGGTAGTGTTGTTTGTGGTATACACACTGTGTGTATACCACAGAAGAGATAAGAGGTGGACATTGTTGAATCCAAGATATTGATATTGACATGAACAAACTTTTCTCACATATTGGTTTTGATATTGATATTAATATTGATATTCGTATAGGTGATATAACTAAACCCATTCATCTTGTAAGATGTTATTCATCATTACAAATTATCGTAACATGTATTCATTTTTTGGCCTACTACAATGAATACACTAAGTAAGTAGCCATTCACAAATTTGCAATGTTCTCATCCAGTCCAGATTTTATAATTGAATAGTTAGTTGTATTTGTACTTGAATCATTCTTAAAAAGTAAATTATGTATACTTTTTCTTTAATTTATTACTATAAATGTTTTTTCATTTTTATATGACAGTTTTTAAACCCCGGAAAGGATTGGTCAAACAAAATACACTTAATTCTTATATTCAATCAATCAAATTATTATACTGTTATAATTTAATAGCTTAGATATTAAGAAAGAAGAAGATAATATTGAATTCTCTCAAGGTCTAAGAGTTCTTAAGGGATATTTGACCAATAAATAACATTAAGATGTTGACCCTCCAAGTTGTTAAAGATACATTCGTAGAACACTAACAATTTTCATGCTAAAAATTAATCAAAGGAACAACATATTAGTTGAGTGTAATGTATGAAATGTATTCATTCGGTTAACATTAGCTACATTACAATGCATCTAAAACATATATCAATTTTTTTGCCATGTTAAATAATATCACTACAAGAAATGCATATGCTAGTATAAATACTAATATGTATATAGTTTATAACTACAATTTCATTAGTTGAACATTGTGATTTTAAATATGTTAAAAGAGTGGCATGCCTAAACGTGTTTAAACCATGAATGTGTATGATAAAATAAGTCTATTTTGTTTTCAATGAGAGAACGAATTGGTGAGATAGTCAACTTTATAGTATGTCGTGAGGCTCGTAGGTTTATCATGAGTGTGATTATAAGTTACCATATAACATGCATTCTTACATCTCAATGGAAAAAAGTAGCAACTTTCCACATCCAGTGATTATTGTAGAAGTATGTAAAGTGACAGTGACACGTGATAAAGGAAAATTACACTCTTACAAAACATGCCATGTTGGTAAAATCAAACATACAATATTTTCTTGATCCAATAAGTCTTGTTCCCTTGGCAGTTTTATCAGATCCTTTACCTAATTCAGTATCTATAATTCTCATGACTGTTGATTCAAATTTTAAATAGAAATGTTGGAGCTTCACTGAAGCTTGGAATGACTTAAACCATATGTTGTTAATACTGTATATAAAACTTTGTATATCCCATCTATAGAATGGACTATTTGGATTGGTATGTTTATACAAATCAGAAAGGGATTCATTAGAGCTCTTCTCTCCTAATTAAATATTCATGGCAACTTGATCATCTCCAGTAAGATATTGAACAATAAGTTTTTACCGGTGAATAGGTTATGGGAAATTGAAAGCTAAAAAGGAAATCAGAGCATGCATCAAACTACAATATCATCCAATTGACTCTCAAAGAGTTTTAGGTAATGGTAACTCCAGATAAATGAAAATTATAGGACATCATACAATTATAGTAAGAACACATGAATCGAATACATAAAGTAAAATATCATCAAATATTATTAATATTAATTGTTGATGTGTTACAAATTATAACTATAAACTGTTTTTAAAAACAAGTGGCAATGCCACACTTTTAGGCCTTTTTCTCATTACATATATCTGTGAATCCCAACGTGATTTTGAATAGTTCTTTCAAATGTTGGTATTCTCGGTCACGATTGGTGACCACCTCATGAAGCTTGGCCAAGGCAAGTTCATTCATTTGCAATTTTTTTGCAGACAATGTTTCCATGTTTTTATGTGCCATCTCTAGTTGAATCAAGTCCATCTCTATATTGGCCTTCGACTCGTGCAGATCTACGAGCTTCAGCATTACACCTTTTATTTCTTCTCGTAGTTGTTTGTTCTCTTTTTCATAAAAAGCAATTTTCTCTTCCAAAACCTTTTTTTTGTCAACTTCGGCCATCTCCTCATAACTTTTACGCAAGGATTTCTCTTGGGTGAACGAATCTGTGTGAAAGCATCATGTTACGGTCTTCACATTTGTGAAATTAATGTAAAACAAATGTCAAAGTAAATAATTTGTTACGTTGCTCACCTCCAAAGACAATAGAATGAAAATCATTCCTTCTCCTCTTGGTTGCACCAGGGACACTAAACATTTTGGCATTTTCATTGGTTCTTTGACATTTCTTCTCCTTACCCAGGGTTTTATTCATTAGGTTTCATTGTATTGTTTTCTTACTTTCTGTCTTATCAAAATGAAGCAATGGAATAAGGAAAATTTGACATCATCCTTTAAAATAAATGGGATATACAATCGAAGCTAGGTTTTTGCTTACAAAATGAGCCATCAATTTCGATGTGATAAATAAACCATTAAATTATTGTGCACAACTTAATAATAAACTCTGCTATGGATGCAGTGAGTTCCTCCAACCTATTTCCATCCAAACCAAGCCTACAAAACTATGCATAATAAAGATCTGTCATTAGTTATGTTAAAAAAATGAACTATGAATAGATATGCACGTCTCCAAAAAAACAATCAGCTTACATATAAATCTTAAGAGGACAATATGGCCAGTTCAAGAAGAAAGGAATGAAGACTACATCGTAACTTACATATATATGCATGAGATACTCAACACATTAAAAAATTTCATCAAAACACAAGCTCTACACTAACTTTGATGAAGTGTTCATGGATGAACAAATACGTAGCCTAAATCACCACTCATATGAAATAACAATGACATCCAATGAAAGCAACAACATCATTCAACACAATAATAATGAAATTGAGCAGAAGATAAAATCAAAACACACCCAAAATGAGAAATGATAACTGCAATACTGAAATGAAAACATAATAGTTAAGCCATTTCATGGGAGAAGAATTCCACAATGATGTTTCCAAATGAAGTGTTATTCCCTGCAGTACAACCATAATTAGGTTAGAGCAATCCATAATCTCCTAATTATATTGGACTAACAAAAAAGAGAAAACCCATGGATATACTTGAATATTATTCAAGGATTATGCACATGACATACTGGCTACTCCATAATCCAGTCATACGTGATGTAGTAATGACAAGTGTAGATGTTAAGGGTATAACAAGCCATCACAATTTTCTTCATTTGATTTTTAACATGGAACAAATTTCTCTTTTTCTTCGTTCAAAAATGTTATGATAAATTGTGGTCATGGCTTAGTCTAGAGATTAGCTTGATACATGAGAACAATTGTACCATCAAAATATTCACCTCAAACAACCTTGTGGCATTCAACGCCACTAGTCACAATCTTCCAAAAAGATTGCTTATTATTTTAATCTTTCAGGTGAAACTCTGCATGAACTTTACAATAAATAGCATTTGCGTGCCTGTCTACATCAGAATGACTGCCATGATTCATCTTGGAAAACTTAGCCTTTTCTAAACATCAGTGACATTCTACATTTTCAGACAAGCAAAGTAAAAAATATTGCTCCATAGCTGAATCTATAGCTCCAACATACACATCAAGTTCTCTAAGAAGTTGAAATTTTGCATAACATGGTCATCATATGGTTGTATTTCAATTTTTTCTTCTTCTTTGAAATGCATAAGAGGCATAACAGAGGTGCTAGACCTATTACTTACTTACCATACTAAAAAGAGGGATTTTAATTTTTCTTATGCTTACCTACTCCATTCTCTCGATGCGGTTCTAGATCTTTGGTTTGTTTTTCCTGCAATACAAATAAAGAAAGGGGTTAGTATGCTGCTATAAATAGAGGAAATAAACAGTTCACATGTTAAGAAATGTTCTAATTCACATGATGGTTGAAGAAAGTGGGGAGAAGATGTGATGATTACCTGTTGTTGTCATTGTGCTGCCAAATGGCACATACAAATGAAAAAAACCAAAAAAGTGTGACAACTATAATGATAAATAATCGACCCATTGTGGTGCAACATGGCACATTCAAACAAAAAAAACCTTTGAGACTAGTATAATCATGAGTAATCATTCCTTTGTGATGCCACATGGCAAAAAAAACATGTGACAACTAAAATCATGAATAATCAACACATTACTATGCCACATGGCACATTAAAACTAGTATAATCATGAGTAATCATTCCTTTGTGATGCCACATGGAAAAAAAACATGTGACAACTAAAATCATGAATAATCAACACATTACTATGCCACATGGCACATTAAAACAAAAAAGCATTTGTGACAAGTATAATCATGAATAATGCACCCATTGTGATACAACATGGCACATTCAAACTAAAAACACTTATGACAACTATAATCATGATTAAATCCAACAAATTCACAATTTAAGCACATGTTAATGTCAGTGTTATTATATTAAAACAAGTGAATATTGTATCAATTAAAACTTTGTCATTAAATTAATAATATTGTTTTGAAATAATTAAGTTAGTTGTATCCAATCAGTTTTTCCTCCTTTTCCTAGTACACGCAACGGAGGTAACTCTTTCAAAGTATGCTTTTTTTTTCAGGTTCTTGTGTATGGAGTCTAGTGTCACTTTTGTACTTGGTGCCCACCTTGATTTTTTGGCGGGTACCACATCAACCTGGAAAATTTAGACAATTTGTGTTACTATAATTCATATAGGATAATAGTAACGCAAAGCCAACACTTCATGTAAAACATTTCCAAACAAGATATTACCTGAGGTGGCTAGCTACGATGCATTTTAGAAAATGGCCAAATGGTAAAGCTCCCTACAACATCGGTCAACATGCACGTGAAACTAGTAGGAAATAGGAGAGGGAAAGTATCATCGATGACACTGAGGATATTAACAACCACATAACCTGATGGAACTTTCATCTGGTGGAAAACTACATCATCACCGACATCGTGCAATTTTCCATGGCCCACCACTTCTCCAACCATCAAGACATCCACCGCATCGCCAATAGATAGCATCATACCCTGCATTATAGGAACACTTTAGCCTCTTCAAATAATTCTGGTAGTTAGTTAAAACAATTTTTTTTATATACTATAACTTTATTCCTATTTTTAATACTATTTATATCGTAACACGATTCACAACATAGATTCTTGATTCCACTTCACATAGAGGTTACCTGTAAATCCTCATGTACCGGAAGATGCTCCTCCCCTTCTCTATTGAGGCCACTGGGAGACACCTGTAATTATTGCACATTAAATTAGTTGCACAAACTAGCAAAATAAATCATATTTAAATGTTCGTGTATATGTGAAAAACATAATCAACTGATATTTAATTACGTACCTGTAAACCAGGGTGCATGTCCATCTCCTCATTCTCCTCTATCCCATGGGTCCCAGATACTACCTGTAGTCAATGAATTGTAGGGTGCATAAGTTTATAGAGACCCAGTGGGTCTGAGTTATACTTACTTTATCTTAATACTTACATTATCTTCTTTCTAGCAGTATCATGTTCAACATCAATTTAGGTCTTAAATACTAAAAAGGCCAATGATAATACACTTTCCAATGATAAATTTACATTATTGTTAGTATTTAGATATAATTTGATGTGTTGGCTACTTGTTTTGGAGTGTTGGTTACTTTCTTCATAGTATAATCTACTTGCATTTGTATGTGAATATAAACAATATTTTTCCTCTATTTATGTGATATACACACAATTTTTACCATATACAACACTACCATATGTACACATATATGTGATAATAGACTACACTCCGAAGTTGTAGACTACGCTTGCAATCAATGAACTTGCAGCACTTCAATGAAAAAGTATCAAACAATGTAGGTGATAATATGTTAGATAAAGAGGGTAGTGATGAACCACTCGTGTATGATATTACAATAAATTTCAAGGAGAGTCAAGTCTACTAATATCGAAAATAGTTTGAATTCCAAAAGAAACATATTGATGTAAAACCTAATACTCATAATCAAAAAAGAAGAAGGTTAATAAGCCCACGGTTTGATTTTCCCAAAATCGTATTTAAACAAGTTCTCCTCCACTCTCATTGTGGAAAATGATTTAGAAACGTAATATTGAAAAATAAATTTCACAAGGATATAGTAGTGTACATATCAATGAACATAAAACATATAAGCATCTTGATAGAACATAAATGGAAACTCTTTTATTTTGGCTATGTTGGTATGTTTATACAAATCCTAAAAGCATGTTCCTTGAATTTGTACCCTTAGATCTTTAGGCCTAATTAATATATTCATCTGACAATTGAGTCAAGAACTTTGGTTAAGGATATTGAACTAATGAAGTTTATTTGCTAATAATGTATATTAAACTTTGTATATCCCATCTATAGAATGGAATATTTGGATTGATATGTTTATACAAATTGGAAAGGGATTCATTAAGCTCATATCTCCTAATTAAATATTCATGGGAACTTGATAGTAAGATCAATCCAAGATATTGAACAATAAGTTTTTACCTTTGAATACTTACATTATCTTCTTGATCACCAGGATGCATGCAAAATATTAGAGCTCCATTATTTCTATTACTCCTTCTAGATCACTTTCTTGCTAATGGTTCTCAAACCCTTACTAGGACTGGGACAATAAGTTTCCAACCATATCTTTCATGTCTAAAGTTTCCAAGACAATGAGAATATACAACATAATGAGAATAACAAACAAACCACAAGAAATATACAAAACACCCATTTCTCTTTCCCAAATATTTTCTCCAAAGCCTCAATATGAGCTCTTCTCCTTCAACCTCCTTAAATTTAGTTACATTTTAGGCTTTTATAGCCTTTCATAACAGTTACACCCACTTTTGAGGCTTTATTACCCTTTAGACTTCTAAATTACCTTATACTCTCTTTGAATACTAACCCTAACTAGTACTTTTTAAACCCTAGGTCTAATATCATGACTTCAACTAGACTCCCTAGGACATACAAGACCTTACCCTACTTATTCCATGCTTTAACATTGACTTAGACTCCTTATACAAGCCAAAAACCATCATAATGCCCTTTTAGGAATTCAAATTACATTTTTGGAGGTAAACTTCCTAATTCAAATTTCTTGCATACCTAGACCAACTTAGGCATTTGAATGGAACTACTAGGACCCTACTGACATCCCCCAATCCTTACTTAGGCTAACTCAACCCACCATTTTCCAATTTGAACTAAAACTCAAAAACTCAAAATCAGCTTAAGACTTACCATGCTCTCCATTTCTTGCACCACCACATCAACGAACAACTCAAAAGGTGCCGCTCCATCACCCCCTTGCGACGAACCAACCTACAAAATAATAATTTTTTTACAATGGTTTTATAACAAATACTACAAATTACAATTCATGGATTTTCTGTTCGCTTTTATTTACCTCAGCTTCCTTTATGTTTGTTGGTTTCGTTGCTACTTTTTTTTAAAGTTTTTCATAAAGATGCAACAGCGACATGTCATCCTCCTACATACATGTTGTATCAATGAAAATGTTAATGAAGGATTCATGAACAGGGATTTAGATAACAAAACTAAATATAAAATGACTAACTTACGTCGCGGTCACCTCTACCAGTTCTTTCGGGAATGACCCCCTCCATTGTTGTATCCATCTCACCCTCCTCTACCTATGAAGACAATGACATGTAACTTATAAGAAATAGATAATACTTATGTACTCACAATGAGAAAAGAGTGAAATGAAACCGTTACTCAAACTTACCTTGTTTTTCTTCTTTTCTCTCAAATCCAAAATGTCTTCCCTCCTCTTAGCCCTCGCAGTCTCTGAATCATAGTCCCTCATGGCATCATCAACCTCTTTCTTGCAGCATCTACTAAGCTTGTTGAATGATGCCTTCCCTTCCCTCTTGCAAATGTGTAGTATCACGTGTTGCCTCTGCATAATATACCACACACGCAACACACCCTCAATGTCTCCCTCTCTTTGTTCCCTGTATTGCCTCCACTTTTTGGAGGCCCTCCGAGGATACTTGCCAGTAAAATTTCTCCCTTTCCTCTCAGGGAGAACATGAGGTAGGGAATGGGCATTTTCCCTGTGGATATTTAGCATCCGTAGAGTGTAAAATTTTTTGTTGTAACTGGGGTACTCACAATAATAAAGTATGTGATCCCCATTATGCTCCCTCCTATAGTGAAGAGGGGCCTATTCAAGAACATCGTATAATCAATTAGTCACTAATTAATGGATATATATGAAAACAATAAATTACAATATTCAATTTGTTGATTTTACCTCATCGACGATGGGAGCATCCTCTGCATGGCCTGGAGCAGCAACATTGGATGCATCCTCCTACAATAATCATTCCAAAAATCACGTAGTGAGTCGTACAAACTTGTTACGCACATTCATAATAATATATAATCACGTTAAATTAATTTACGATAACAAATACAACTTTAAATTAAAGTAATTTTACCTCCTCTACAGCTATATCGGCCTGTACATGTGACGACGAAGCAACATTCACTGCAACAACCTCCTCGTCCTTCACTCAACAATCCATAACATATAAAAAATCGTTACTGACATAATAAATAATTCCAAAGTCCCAACAAATTTTTAAAAATCAATGTTAGAACGATTATTAGATCAAGTACACACACATACCGACGAAGATATCTGAAGGTGCAATGTTTGCCTTCCTCTTTTTGATCTTCTGAGTGGAGGCCCAGGCACAGGTTCCTAAGATAAGATTGTGTTGGTTACTTAATATATTAGTTTCCACATAAAAGATAATACAATTATCTATTTTTCAAATGCAGCAATGGAAAAGGGAAAATGAAAAGCTTGCAATCTTACCTACGACGAAGATGCAATGTCCGCGACACGCAACTTCACAAAATCCGACCGCAACATTGGCTAAATAACAATAGATCACAAACAATCATAATTCAGCTTAACAATAACATTTTGGACAAATATAGTGCCTACATGTATTTTCCTAAGAGTACTCACCATAACACAGTATGTTGCCTGCAACCTCTGAGTATGTTGCGATAAACTTCGCATTATTTCTTCGGCAGGTTACATAATTCCTGCCATAAAAAAATCTATGTCTACCATTGCACAAATGCTTCACAAATAGCACATATTAAGCCATTAAATAACTACAAACATAATTGTACTTAACACAAAAAGGAAATACAATGTGTACATATATCATATTACAATGTCATCCATGGCAAGTGCTAACAATGCTACCACTTCTTCATTTATTGTGGCCCTAGACACTTGACATACATCCAACCTACCTCTATTGACTTTTACATGTACATATGAACATTTCACAAAGCAGATACAATCTCTAGCGCTTGAACACGAAGAACAGAAATATTTACATTGTTACATTGGTATACACCATTCATTTGATTAACAACAATCATATCATGAGAAAACACACAAATGTTTCAAACTTCATGACGCAACGCTTCCTCAAGACCCAATATCAAGGCCCTATACTCAGCCTGGTGGATCGTCATATTGGCATCTCCCACAATGGTGCCTCTCTCTACTTTCTTGCTGCCATCAGGGTCATATAATATGAACGATGAACATGTCAATTTTTTTGAGGTATTAGACACACCATGAATTTCCAATCTCCAAATGGAAACCATGTTTACCTTTACAATGGACAAACATACATCGTAAGCAACAAAAGACAACATGTTTTTTCTTTTTGCATTATCAACACTACAAATTTAAACTTTTCAATACAACTATATGCATTCCAAGACATGTGCATATCTATATATATACATGTTTTTTTGTGTTAGTTGGGGTAAGCAAACTATTTTTCATTTTCTTACTATGGCATACACACCATTTTGTGTGTGTTGATGATGATACAAATGATAATTCACATGCATGCCCATGCAATTCTGTCACCAAGGAGCCGTCTATCATGAGGATGGCACCGACTATCCTGGTGTCAGGATTGCATGCCATGCATTCCTGGGAATGCATGTGTGGTATACACACATGACATGCCTTATTTATACTTCACTTTTTTATTTGATTTTTTAGTGTGGTATACTGAATTTGTATACCTCACTCATTGCATACACCACAAAAAAGTGTGGGATTTGAACCTGGACCTCTTAATTATTATTGGAAGGCCCTATCAGTTGTGCTACGGTGTGTCCCAAGAAACACTGCAAAAAAACATATAATTATATAAGTTTGATATACACCGAGTCGGGGAATCATATAATAATATATATTTTTGCAGTGTGTCCCAAGACACACTACAGGAAACATAGTTAACAAGCCCTTCCAATAATAATTAAGAGGTCCCACGTTCAAATCTCACACTTTTTTGTGGAGTACACAATGAGTGAGGTATACAAAGTCTATATACCACACAAAAAAACCAAATAAAAAACTAAGGCACATCATGTGTGTATACCACACACGCATTCCCAGGAATGTGTGGCATGCAATCCTGACACCAAGATATTTGGTGCCATCCTCGTGATAGACGTCTCCCTGGCACATGGGCATGCATCCTCGTACACATAGTATGAATATGCTCCCATATACAATAATTGCATGGGCATGCGTGTCTATCCGCATACACACATGTACATATATATGAATATGTGTATGTATACATGTACATATACAAATGCATATGTATATGTATATGTATGTGTATGAATATGTAGGTGTCACAAATGAGCCTTACGCTATCCTGGCTACATGATGACATGACCCACATCCATATCACGTGATCCCCGTGGAGCAATTTTGATGCTACCGAAATATTTCATATATCTTGTGTATATTGCTTGTGTATTTTTATCTCTCTTTTGTGGTATACACACCGTGTGTATATCACAATCCAAAATACCATACACAATGTGTATAACACAGTCATAGAGTTTTGTATAACATTGTTATTGATACATAATGTATATCACATTGTGTATATTGTTTGCAGTATTTTTATCTCTCTTCTATGGTATACACATAGTTTGTATAACACAATGTGTATATTGCTTTATTTTTATATCTCTCTTCTGTGGTATACACACAATGTGTATATTGCTATTAATATAGTAAATATGTTTATGCATAAAAAATTCACAAGATATATAAAACATATTAATAATAAGAAATGTCTATCTATGAATAACTTTAAAATGTCCATAAGTATGTGTTTATGCATAACACCTGACTATTTTTTTAAGATGTAATACTTCTCCCCAATTCTTAATGCATATGCGATGACATAAATGCATAGCTCTTTGTGGGACCTGCATCCTCCTCAGCATCATCTAGTCTGTCAAACTAGTCACCATTGAGCCAACTATCTTGGCGACAAGATCACATGATCACTCGTGCCTATCTTGGTGACAGGATAGTGTACACACACTACGGATGCCCATTTCATGTGCATGCATGCATGCACGATGTGGGACCCAACCTTGTTGAGGTGGTGGGTTTGATTTTAACATAATACATGTGTTTGTATGTAAAGAAGTGTGGGATGCAACTGGTGCTCAGTGTAGTGGTAGGCATGGATGCATGTATTTTAGAAGGTCATGACATCCAAATATACAAGGCTCCATGCCTATCACTCATCACAGTTTACACCAAGGGACTTTCATGCCACCCTTATTTTTCAAACATGTATATTATGTTAAAACCAAATCTGCACCACCTCATCCAGGGTGGAACCCTAAACCTCATGCATTCATGCATGCATGGGGAATGGGAATCCAGAGTGCATGTGCACTATCTTGTCGCTAGGATAGCCACATGAAATCAACATTCTCCAAAACAATCATGCAAATCCATTTCCGAGGTCGATCCGAAGGTATATACAAGGGTAGACAAATGATGGGACGAGGAAACGATGTTAGAAATTAACAACATTTAATGCAAAGCTATGGAGAAGAAGCAATGATTACAGTGGTTTTCATTGTGTTACCATGTGGCACATATAAACAATAAAAATTGTGGCAGCTATAATCATGTATAATCAACCCATTGTGGCAGTTATAATCATGTATAAAAAACATATGTAAGATATATACATGTATATGGTTACGCAAATGCATGCATGAACATACACATGCAATTACACACACATATATATGTACACGTACATGTATGTATGCACATGTATATGTATATGTATATGTATGTATTCGAGTAAGTGTCACAACAGATTCCTTGACTACCCATCAAAGGGAAGAGTATAGATAACTTTTTTCCCTCTATTATGTGGTATACACATAGTGTGTATACCACATACAACACTACCATATGATAATACAAGGTATGTGAGACATATGCATATACATATATACATGTATACTCATACATACGTGTACATATAAATATAAATATACATATATACATGTATACTCGTACATACATGTGTGTATGTGCGTGCATATATATACATATGTATATGTATATATAAGAGTATGTACTGTATGATGGAAAAGTGACAAGCAAGCGTGGGAATCTACAAGTAACTCTTCCTCGCACCCGACCTCCCGAGGTCGTGCCGAGACAACCGGTGGGGATGGAATATACGTGGGGTGCAGACAAACTAGTTAGGAAATCTTATGTCTTTGACGCGCACTAATGGAATCTGTGAATCTAAGGAAAAGAAGGCCCTCCTAACCTGAACTGGTGTGATAGATCATTCGGCGAGGATGACTGCTCGAAGGCTCTAATCAATATCGAGCTCTGGCATGATCCGATCTATAGGTTGTGGGATACGTGGAAGATAACCTAAGGGTGCTTCGTAGATATCCCCCCGACAGGGTCATGAAAAATGGATGATGGATGTATGGTGGATTCTATGGGTGATTCTCTGGTCTAGTCCAGAAATCCTTAGCTTGATTAGCTGCTATGTCTAGTGAGGATAGTTGTGCGATAATGATTGGTGGAAGTGGAGAGGATCTAAATACTAATGTGCGTAAACCAACATCAATGTCTGATTGACCTGTGGGCCCGTTGGGTTGTGGGACCTGTGGATCACAACCGTAGGTTCGTGGTCGTTGTGGGCCTCCTATGGTCATGTGCAGAATCAATCCCTAATCCCTAATATCCAGTAGTCGTATGCCTTTTCAGCCTCTATGTTTAGAACTAAAAGTTGTGCAATCTTCTCAGAGTACCTTACAGGCGTTCTAGCAACTTGAATTCTTAAGCTAGTGTCTATGTCAATGAGGATGTCTCCTGCATCTGGCTGTGGGACCAAAGGATCACAACCGAACGTTTTCTCTCTTTCAAGCCCTTCTACAGTCATGTGGATATTTATTAGGGAAATCTGTAGTTTGGCTGGTTTGACCAAAACGTATGCACTTTGTCGTCTTCTATGTTTAATCCTCTTAACTGTGAGCTAATTTCTTGTAGGTCTGTTGTTGTTCGGAAGACCTAAATTCTGAGATTTTGGTCTATGTCAGTTATTGCTGCAACAAGATTGGGTTGAGGCACGATTGGCTCGAATACGTATTCTCTGGGCTCCCTAGGTCCCGTGATTGTCATACAAAAGAAACAATATAAATCTAACTAAAGCAAAGTAAACTAATTATGTAAAGTATATCCACAACATATATAAATTCTCTATTTTTGTATTTTTGACAGATTATTTGATAGAATTAAGATAACAACAATAAAATTGAAAGAGAAATTATTTAATATCTAGAAAATGACAACTAAGCTAATAACAAAATTTAAATCAAAGTAGCCGAGTATAGCTACTTGCCTGTGCAGTTGTGAATCTATTCTGAATAACCAAATAACTGATCTAATCTATTTGAAAGACCCCTGATCCTACCTCAGAAGTGAGGAATGAATCATAGTTTCTCAGAAACTATCAATCCCCACAGCTTCCCCGGCAATATCGAAAGTGAGATTAACTGAAATGAAATGATTCACTACTCTATTTGATATGTTTTAACTAGAACTTTGATAGCTTGAACCTGGATTTTGCAGAACAGTGGTGAATCTGATTGTGTGTGGCTTTGTCCCCTCAGTGTGGTCTCCTCGTTCCTTCATGCTCACGTGAATCCAGAAAAGCGTGTAATGCTAGCATCAACAGAAGTAGGTATTGGAACAATGGCAGCTTTGGATGTAGACTGAATACAATGTGAGTAGGAGAGGGATAGCGCAAGAGAACAGAGCTTGGCTTATGTAATTCCTAGTGGGATTTATTGTGAGTCATGCAACACAAAACATCCAGAACCTGAAACTATCCTTCTTGACGAACAAAACCTGCAACTCTAATGGCTTCAGACTGAAAATGAAACTATCCTACCTTAATTGATTGTATGAAACAGTAATAACACTAGAACAAGAAGATCATGTGGCTTCTAAACAGCAAAATAAGACTAACTATGCATGCAACAAATGAAAACTATTGAATTCCTAAGCAAGAACTGAAAGACTAAACTATTGAAATGAGAGGATGAGAGGCAGTTTTGAGGGGCCATTTGCTTGTAATCAAACCAGCTATTTATAGAATTCCCATTCACCCAAAGGTAACTCCAACTAGGACTCTTTTACTATAAACAATGAAGAAACACTATTCCAGGGAACCAAAATCATAAATACAAGCAAAAACGGATGAGAAAGCTGGTAAAAGTTGAAAATTTACGCAAGTCGCTGTTCAAAGAAGCATGCTGGAAAATGCGTGAAGGACCGCCACCCTGAGCAGGGGGTGGTTACAGGACCGCCGCCCTGCCTGGGCAGCGGTCACGAGACCGCCGCCCAGGCAGGGCAGTGGTTTCATCACTGAAGACAAAAATGCAAAGGAAAAGAGGGGAAAAGAGAAAAACAAAGCATGCGGAGGCTAAGCGGGGCATGCGGGATGTTAATGTACACTTGGAGAGCTTTTTTGGATCCCGAACACCTTGCGAGGAGACCTGTATCATCATTGGGGCATGTGTAACATCGTTCTGGCGGTACAGTACCCTTACAATTTTGGGTACGTACATATTGCCCCCTCGGAGAAGCATTTTAGCCATGAAGAGGTGTAAAACGGTGGGTCTGAGTATGATGGTCCCGAAATGGGAAGGTAGAAATTATACTTGACATGTCTGTGTGTCGAAATGACACCATCCAAAATTCCTGCTACCTGCAAAATGAAAAGAAGACTCAAGTGCAGATAGATAAAATAAATCAAAAAATAAATACTAAAATAATATGAAGTGAGGACTTACCATTTGCGTGGGGATGAGAACTTACCTCCGTCGGTGCTCCAAACCTACGAAAAGGGGCATCCAAAACGAGTCAAAATGCTATATATATAAAAATGGGCCCATTTTCCTATTCATTTGCGCGTGTTGATTTGATTGATTTTGAGCTCTGGGACCCACGGTGATGGTTTTTGACGAGAGTATAGTCGAAACGTTCATGACGAGATAGTGATCATGCCTCCGCGAGCAGAACATCGACCCACGAGATCTCAGGTTAGTTCTTCTCGATTTACCGTTTTTATACCTAAAATGTAAAAATGATGAAATCTTCACCATGGGGGGGTAATTTTTGAAATTTCTAGTTTTAAATGTGTCCTTAGGGGGGGACGCCTAATGGGTAGGCTCTCATTTTAGTCAAAATGGTCATTTTTTGTGTTTTTGAGCATTTTTTAGGGCACGTGACCCGTTTGAAAATGCGGGACACGACCGCCACCCTGAGCAGGGCGGGGGTTATAGGACTGCCACCCTTCAAAGTGGTGGTTACGGAACCGCCGCCCTACTCAGGGTGGAGGTCCTTTATAGAATGCTAAAATAACATTGTTTTGAACCCATTTTTTCCTTTTTAGTATTTTTATGTATGCTTTAATGATTTTTCCAATGTGATTTTGGTACTTACTCCTTTTTTCGTGTTTTTGTGTGTTTTGCAGAAGAAGGAAGAGTACATCAGATGGAGCCGTGAGAGAGAGTGTGATTGGCTTCCAGCAGTGTTGGATGCACTTTCTCAGGCCGAGCAGGATACTCTTCAGAGGGCCGGCATATTACGTATATCACGGGTTCCTCATGTCGCACCTTCTAGTCACATACTATGTGACCTGTTTTCGTATTGGGATGCTGATCGGAACACTTTCCGATTTCCAGGAGTCAGGGGTGAGTGGACTATCACCCTGGAGGATGTCTACCACATCTTGGGAGTCCTGATCATCGGGAGACGACTTACACTTGAGACAGCGGGGTCATGGGCTCAGATAGCTCAGTGGGCTACATATATGGGAGACGCAGTTGTCTCCACTGGTTCGAAGAAGGGGGTGAGGGTCCGTTCCATTCCTAGCTTGCCTATCCCTTTGATTCGTCAGGCCATTATGGGGATCCTTGCCTCGAGATTGATCGGGGACAAGGGAGGGGACACCTTACTCTACTGTTGGTCCCCTATTATTACACAGATTGAGGCACATGGTCAGATTTATGCCTGGGGAGCCGATATACTTGGGACCACCTACCACGACCTATACAGGGTGGTCCACTTACAGGGACAGTCTTTGAGCCATCTGACCTTGGTTATGAGCTGGGTCTATGAGCGTATCATCCCTTATGGGAGAGGCATAGAGGTGGCGGATCCCGGAGCCGTGAGGGCAGCTAGATGGACAGAGATGTCGGTGCTTAGAGCACCCCACCAGCCAGTTGCTTCCCTGACTACTGATGATATGGAGGCCACACCTTATCAGGCCATGGCAGGGTTGTGGGGTGAGGAGACCCTCACTTTGATTTCCTGCTCTACTACAGGGCAGCTTGTGGACAGGACAGGGAAGGTAGAGACACACCCCTTTGATCGAGTGCCTCAGCAGTTTGGCCTTGCCTACGTTGATATGCTTCCCCCAGTCGTGCCAGTGTTCAGATCAGTTCAGAGGCTAGGGGAGGTCCTAGAGGCTGGGTTGGACTGTTGTTACTCCTGGCATCCCTATTGCAGCTAGGCGGGTGGTACGTGCCCGAGAGAGAGTCGGTGCTCCTCAGGCACCTTTACTTCAGATTGCCGCCAGTCCTGCCCATAGCAGTGATGACCCTATTGATATAGACTCCGAGTCTGAGGAGTTCACAGGGGGAGAGATGGAGGAGGAGACCAAGGACATGGAGGTCAGCAAGTCAGGTGGAGAGGAGGATAGTGATCCTGAGTGGCATGACACTCAGGAGATCTTACAGGCTGAGAGGGCAGAGCAGAGTGCGGAGAGGGTGACTCTAGTCTCAGAGGAGTTACCCTCTCAGGACCTAGGTGGAGAGGATGAGTCCATAGTAGGATGCTATGTTGCCCCAGACACAGGAGGAGGACATCAGTCAGTGGCAACATCTGTGGCAGGTGCTGATCCTAGGGATCCCTCTTGGAGGCCCAGAGATCCGAGTGAGTTGTCACTCTTCTTTTAATATTTGTTTTTAGCTAGGATTTCCTTAGTTGCTATCTCTCCTTTTGTTCATTTTTGTTTTTATCTTTTGATTATTTCTAATTTGTCTTCTCCTTTGCTTGCAGAGACTGCTGATGAGTGGCGAGACTTGATTCACTAGGTATGTACTGATACCCTGATGCTCCCCATGGAGAAGACTCGCGCCGAGTTGTCGGTGGATGCGGGGGAGCCTTCAGCAGCTGGTAGGCATAGTGATGTCTTTTCCCCTGTCTGGCATGTGGCCAAGATGGTGACTTCCCTCCGTACCAAGTTAGCCAGGTATAGGACTGCAGAGCGCCTGATGAGGAGCCGCTCTCATAGCGAGGCTACAGCTACTGTTCGGGACCGTGAGCCCTCAGTGCACTCAGAGCGCCGGCATAGCCGGAGTCCTAGACGTGGTCGTGCACCTTCTGAGGGATCTCATAGGGGTTGAGAGGCCACTTGGCTCTTTTTGTAGTGACTCTTGTTAGATTGTTTATACGATCATTTTGTATTTTCTGGGCTCATTGAGCATTTTGACCATGCCTAGCGCATGATGGCATTGTACATAAAACTTGATTATATATATATATATACTTCTTTTTTGGACCAGACTCTTGGTGTCTAGGATTTTTTGGTTCATTTCCACATGTATATTAGATGCTTATTAGAATTCTTGTTTTTATATGCTTTTCAGAATGTATGCAATGGAGAACAAATGATACAAATGCTTTCTTCCTTTTTGTATTTCATGATGCTGATGTATGATAATGTAGACATGAATTGTGATCTTGAACTTTAGTTTCTATAAGCAATTTTCCGGTACTTCATATTTGTTTTGACAAAATGTGATGATAAATTGATATGATGAGCAGATGAACTTGCCCCACTCCTAACTCCACGCAACTAGTAAGATGTGAGGGCTCACCACCGAGAGCTAGAAAGGGCACAAGCTATGAGGAGTGTTGAAATGATAATGATGGGAGATAGACAAAGAGTTGGTGGAACCAAATTAGGACGCTACAAACCTACCCTACTCAAGTGACTCCATAGTTTAGAATGTGACTTGCTTTGTAGTTTATCTAGACTTAGATCCGTAGATGGCCACTTGGTTGACAAAATCTGGTTTTCAAGGTTTTGAACTCTCTTGGAATTTTGGACATCTGATTCATTTGTTTTTGACTCAAGATTTCAAAGGTTTATTTGAACTATTTGCTTATGACCTTCAACGTTTACTGTCAAGAGGACCCCCTACACCTTGCCCCATGCTACTAGTAGGAAGCATGGGCTTATCACCATGGACAAGGTACAGGTGAGTAAGGGCATTCCCATCCTTTCCCAACCCTACGTCACTAGTAAGAGACACAAGTTCATCACCGAAGGTTGGTAGGGCAAGGAAATGTGTAAAAGTAAAATTTTCTGTTTGATCTATATTCGACTTATTTATTTGAGCAAAATGTCAGTATGTTCTTATTTCCAAAGAGATCTATATACGGGATAGATGTGACACCATGAAGCTTCTAGAATAGACCATAGGCAAGACACCTATCCTAGGAAGAAACAAAAGTGAGAACAAGCATGCAGGCCTTGGTATGGCTACCGTTAAGACTTTGTCATATCTAGCTTTAATTGATGACATGATTCTGAAATAGTTGATGATGTTATGAAAATGAAGAAGTATGATTTGAATGCTTCTGCCAATACCATCAGAAGTTTGTAATGAATTTCTTAAGAATAAGTCCCTTGATCACCAAATTTTATGAAACGAGTGAACAAAATGAACCTATCTAAATGAAGATGCAATGTAGATATAATTATACAAATAGTGTCGATGCTTCATGCGTAAAACCGTTTAAGGTGCAAGGAATTGACAGTTTCACCAAATTCCTCACCTTCTAGTGTGCACAAGAGATACACACCATTTCCGTAGTCCTTCATGACTCGATATGGGCCCAACCACTTGGGCCAGAACTTTCTTCCTTCACCGGTCTTCTTATCGATCCGGCTGTCTAGTCTTAAAACTAGATCTCCTTCATATATTTCTCACTCATAGACCTTTTTGTTATACTGCCGGCACATCCGGTCAGCATAGACTCTATGCCGTTGTTCAGCATTTAACCTGGCCTCATCTAGGCTTTCTAGTTGGGAGAGGCATGCCTCTCTATAAGCTTCCTCATCCAGAATCCCTTGTAGTGAGATGCGGAGACTGGGTATTTCAACCTCAAGTGGGAGAACTGCTTCTGCTCCGAATACCAATGAGAAAGGAGTTGCTCCTGTTGGTGTTCTTATTGAGGTTCGGTGGGCCCACAAGGCCGGATATAACTTTAAATGCCAATCTCATTTGTTTTCTTTTACCGGTTTTGAGTAGAATAGCTTTCAATGTCTTGTTTGTTGCTTCAGCCTGCCCATTGGCTTGAGGGTAATACAGGGAGGCCGTATGATGGTTTATTTTAAATTTACTGCATAGCTCACGGACCTCATCATTCTTAAAGGACGTGCCATTATCTGAGATAATGACTTGTGGGACACCGTACCTGTAAATGATCTGGTTCAAAATGAACTTGGCGATCACGGCACCTGGTACAGTGGTAAGAGGCATAGCCTCTACCCATTTGGTAAAATATTCGGTGGCCGTGATTATGAAGTTATGGCCATCCATTGACGAGGGAGAGAATTTCCCTATCAAATCTAGGCCCCATGTAGAAAAGGGCCATGGAGTCACGATTGGTTGTAGAGCTTGTGCCGGCATGTGAATCTCGTGGGAAAATTCTTGGCATTTATGGCATCTACGTACAAACTCTACTGTCGTGTTCTAGAGTGGGCCAAAAATAGCCCATTCGATGTATTTTGCGAGTGGTGGCATGACCACCGAAGTGGCCTCCACATATTCCACTGTGAGATTCGTAGAGAATCTTCTTGGATTCTTCTGTGTCAACACACCTTAGAAGCATTCCATCGAAAGCTTTACGATAGAGCACTTGTTCTATAATAACATATTTAGCTACGATAATGCGTAACCACCTTCTTTGTTGTGGTGTAGCACCTTCTGGATACGTATGGTCCATGATAAAATTGATAATATCAGTATACCAAGGACATTCAGAGATGGGAGGTCTGGTTTCGATGTAATATATGCATTCATCGGGAAAATCTAGATCTACTAGATCACCTCCGTCTAACGGGTTGTCGGCTAACCAATCTGCAATGATTTGTCCCTTAACGGACTTCTGGTTTACAAAAGTTAATTCGAATTCACCCATTAAGGTTATAAAGCGTCCAACCTTTTTAGACAAAGACCCTTGCGTGAGGAAAGTTCGTAAATGGTCTGTTTTTACAATGACCCTTGTTTCTTGATTTAGCATGTAATGTCTTAAGCGTTTGGTTGCAAAGACTATGGCAAGGCATTCTCGTTCTGCCTGCGTATAACGTGTTTCATAATCAAGCAATGTTCGGCTAATAAAATAGACCACACGTTCTCATTTATCATCGTCTTCTTGAGCCAACATGCAGGCTAGCGAGACATCCGTAGCTCGTGAATATAAGATCAAAGGATGATCTGGTCTAGGTGGCATTAACGTGGGAGGAGACAGTAAGAAGCGTTTAACTGCTTCGAAGGCCTCATGGCATTCCTTTGTCCAAATAATGCAGCAATCCTTTTTCAACAAATTGTTGATCGGATGTACAACAAAACTTAAGTCCGGAATGAATCTCTGGATTGCACCGAGCTTTCCAAGAAATGATCTAATGCCAGAGTCATCTGATGGTGGGATCATCTCAAGAACAGCCCAGATTTTGGCTGGGTCTACATCGATCCCTCGTGATGATATAATGTAACCTAGGAGTTTCCCTCCTGTCACACCAAATACACATTTTTCTGGGTTTAGTGTGACTCCGTATTCGATCAAACGTGAAAGAATGATGCGGAGCACTTCCGGGTGATCACAACACTTCCTGGCCTTGGCCAACAAGTCGTCTACATAGGATTCCATGATTTTATGAATAAGATCATGAAATATGTATGTCATTGCCCGCTGGTATGTAGCGCCAGCGTTCTTGAGACCGAATGGCATAACAACGTAGCAATAAGTTCCCCAAGGAGTTATAAACGTGGTTTTGGCTTAGTCTTGTTCAGATATTCTAATTTGATTGTATCCCGAGAACCCATCCATGAGGGACAAAAGCTCAAATCCAGCTGTTGCGTCAATGATGACGTCAATGGATGGTAACGGGAAGTCATCCTTGGGGCACGCCTTGTTAATGTCTCAGAAATCTATGCAGATGCGTATCTTCCCATTCTTTTTGAGAACGGGGACGATATTAGATACCCACTGAGAGTAATCGACTAGTTTGATGAACCCTACCTGGAGAAGCTTCATTACTTCTTCCTTCACCATGAGAGCTACCTTGGGTTTCATTGGTCTCGATTTTTGTTTAATTGGCTTTGCATCTGATTTGGTGACGAGGTTATGTACCGTGATGTGTGGTGCAATTCCCGTCATTTCTTTATAATTAAATGCAAAATCCTTTTGATGTTCTTTGAGGATTCGAGTGTGTATTTTTATTTCTTCTGGAGTTAACGAAGATCCTAGTTTCAAGATCTTTGGTTCTTCCTCCATTCCGATGTTAATATCAATCATTTCTTCTATTAAAGAAGCGTTACCTTCTTCAAACTCAGGCGGGGCTGGAGGTAGTTCCAGATCTTCTCCATTCTCTACCACGTATATGTCGAGTTCCTTTTGTGGGGGAAGCTCTACCATGGGATTTCCAAAGTAAGAAGATGAATGTGGGATTAAGGACAAATCTACCATGTGATGGGTGAGGTGTAACTCTGCATAGGCATTTAGGTAATCAAGAGTGGCTCTATCACTGTCAACGTGACCTAAGATAGTAGATTTATTCTCAGCTATGTGCGTTAGAAGAGGGTTTGTTGACGTTTTCTTTACTAACGGTTCAGTACGAAGGGATACCATGAAACGGGTGTCTTCCAACTCACTGTTTGGAGTGAAACGTGAAGCTGAGGTTGCTATCAAATCTGCGAGAAGGTTTTGTTCTCGTGGGATTGCTTCAATTGATATGAAGTTAAATCCTTTGCTCAAATCTAATACTGCTGTTTTGTAGAGATGTAAATGTTCAGCTCTCATCTCATACACCTCAGAGACTTGGTTTTCTACTAATTGAGAGTCTCCTAACACTCTGATGTCATTAACACCGAGCCTTTTAGCTATGATGAGGCCAAGGAGGAGGGCTTCGTACTCAATGCCATTGTTTGTACATTCAAAATTTAATTTAAAGGTGAATGGTAGGATCTTTCCCTCGGGAGAAGTAAAGATCACACCTGCCCCAGCCCCATAATGACATCTAGCTCCATCAAAGTGGAGAGTCCAATGTTTATTTGGGAAGATGGATGTTGGGACATTCGTTACGTCTATTTCTTCTGCTTCAGTTACTTCTACCATGCAGAGTTCCTCTGCTGGAAGAGAACCAACTCCTAGGGTACATCCCATACCTGTGGAATCAAATGGTAGGAAAATTGGTAGATCTTGTTCTAGCAACTCAACAATTTTTGCAGTAGTTCCTAATGACACTGTTTCTACAACGTTAGCTTCATCCTTGAGGGCTGGGATGCTCTTGACTAGGTTCGTAATCTCTAGTTCTGTTGTAGGTATTAATTTTTCTTCTGGTTTTGAGTTGGTTGGTTTGTTAAGTTGGTTTGTTGGGAGTTCAAACTCAGAGTGAATGCCTGGCCTTTTCTTCAGGTCTGCTAGGTGTATATCGAATGGTTTCGGATCACCTTTTGCTACGAATATCTTTCCTAAGTGCAAGAATCTTATTTCCTGAAATAACGTAGAAGGGATTGCCTTCATACGGTGTATCCATGGTCGGCCGAGGATCATATTATAGTTGGTTTCCCGATCTATAATATAAAACTCAGTGAGGATTGTTTTGGGTCCTAAGGTGACTGGTAGTATTATAGTTCCAATCGAAGTGGCTTTAAGGCTATCATAGCCTCTTAGTGTATTCCGAGTCGTGGAACAATTTGTCTCTCCATACCCTAGCTTTTGAAGGAAAGAGAAGGGGACTATGTTAACTGCTGCCCCATCATCAACCATTGCACATTTAACGTAATTGTTATAAACCCACACTTGTAAATGTAAGGCTGGATCACCTCTACGTGCAATCTCAGCATCTGTTGGCATTTTTCTTATGTCGAATATAAACTTGGTATCCCTATCCGGCTGCCCCGGAGGGTGGATATCAAAGTCTATATGGTTTACCTATGTTTCGGGAGGTGGAGTGATGTTAATTAAATGACCTAAACCTAATGCTTCTAAAAGAGCAGCCCTATGGGCAGGAGAGTTCTTCAGCAAGTCCAAAAAGGAGATGTGAGAGAAGGTCTTTGTTAGGTCATTAATTAAATCATAGGCACCTACGGGTTTTACTAATGTTTGTTGAATGTTATCTGGCTCTAGTGGGTAACTTGGATTTGGCTGAGAGGAATACTCTCGTGTCCTTGTTATGGCTTCCACGTGTAGCTCAGTGTCTAATTCCACTAAACTGACTATCTTGGTTCATGGCTGATTTCCTAATTGTGGTGCGACAGGTGGATTTAGTGAAGTCGAGGCTTCATGATCATTGTTTCCTGTCATTACACCCTTGTTCATCCCATTTGGATTTAATTTGTTGTTATTGTGATTTGGGAGTGGATCATTGAAGATCTTGAGGGGTGAGTTTTGAGGGGAGACTGCCCCTGTGAAAGTATTTGGCACAGGTGATGCAGGATCTGCTAAGAACATATCTATGAAAAGTTGTCTTTGTTCCTCTAGCAAACGTTGCATGAATTTATTGTAGTCACGGAAAGTCCTAGTGTCATGGCCTCAAATTTTGTGGAAACCACAATACGAGTTGGGATTGTAATTCCTAGGTTGTTGGTTTGGCACGTGTTGTGGTCCAAAACTCTGATTGAACCGTTGACTATTAGGATTAAAGTTTTGCATTTGTTGCCTTTGGTTTTGATATCCAGTTGAGTTTTGACTTGGACCCTGTGTCTGGATCTGCCATTGTTGTTGTTGTTGTTGTGGATGATTAAAATCCACCGCGTTGATTGTTGGGGTAAAATTGTTGTTTCGTTGATTGTTAACTGGTGGTGGAGCATTTACAACATTTGCCTTTTTTGCTTGGTCAGTTACTCCATCTGTTGTGACCCCACAGTTTTTGTTAAGGATTTTAGGTCCTTGATTGGCATTTGTGGTAGTAGGATAAGTCGTAGTATTTTGGTTGGGGATGATTAACCTCCCATTTGTTCCATATGCCTTGCGACCGCTATCTATTGCAGCTTGATCTATTCGGAGGGCGCTCTCAAGCACTTCATCGTAAGTTCTTAGTGGGAACTTCTGGACTTCTTCCTTTATCTCTCTGCTGAGAGAATGAAGGAATAAATCACATAGTTCCATCTGATCCATGTTTGGAGTGCTTGCTGAAGAATAGAGGACTGTACGCCATCTTTGGATGAAATGAGCAACAGATTCATTGTGTTCTTGTTTAATATGCAAGAATTCCCTGATTCCTGTTCTCAACAATTTGTTCATGTCGAACGCCTTGATGAACTCTGAAACGAGTTGTTTAAATGAATGGATTGAGGCTTCAGGTATTCTGTAATACCAATCGAGGGCAATGCCCTCTAAAGTTTTGGGGAATATTTTAGCAACAACTCCATCCCAAGGGAGCAGTTCTCGAATGGCTGTGGCATAGGCCTTAATATGTGCATTCGGATCTCCCTCCCCTTTATACTTGGGAAAATCAGGAAGAGGTCTTGGAAGCATGACGCTTCGTATAGTGAAGTCTAAGGGCTCTTTCAAATATTCTGAATAAGTCCCTATCGCATAGGTTTCGACCATCGATGGTGCCTGCTGAGGGGGTGGAGGTGGAATGGGTTGTTGATATGGCATAGCATATGCATTTGCAGGGACATAAGGAAATCCCTGTGGTTGAGCGAACATGCCAGGAGAAGAGAACATATCTCCCTGTGGTGACTTGGAATACATGTTTAAATATGGAGGAGCATTGTTCAGAAATGGATTGTTTTGTACTAAACTGGGAGGTATCATATTTTCCACTGGAGCGGCATTTAGAGAACGCAGTTCTAGTTGGCATTTGTTGTGAATACTGAGGAGGCATGCCCAATGTGCCTGTTCCTGTGAGGAGGTCTACTTGGCTAGGATGATGTGGAGGATTGGAATTTCCTGCCTGCATGAATTGTAAATTTTGACTTGCTTGAGCAAGTTCCAACCCTCTAACTTTCTCAACTAAGGCTGAGATGACCTCGTTTGGTGAAGATACAGTATTTTTCCTTAGTGGTGTTTGTTGAGGTTGTATAGGCATATGGTACCCAGCTATGAATTGATCGGTGCCCTGCCAAGTTTCACCGAGGGCATTTCCTATAGATGGAGGTGTTTTCTTGAAAAGAGACCTCAGGTTGTGTTTGTAAACCTCCTATAGGTGGGTACATACTTTGAGAGCATTGTTCACTCCTGGCATAACGCGCTAAATGTTCATCATCTAAAAATAGATATGGATCTGATTGTCTACTGATTTGTGGTCTAAGCAACACCTGAGGAGATGAACCAGATTCTCCAGTGAGCGTCATGTTATTCGAGCCTGAAGGCTCTGGTTGTTGCGTTTGAGTGAGCTGATCCAACTCCTCTATTTGGAAAGAAGAACTATATCTAGTCCTTTGAGGCGGAGTTTGTGTTGAAAGTTAGTTAATTGAATAGTTGTCACCCCATGCTGAGAGCGAGGGTGATGGTTGTCTATTCAGTTGATCGTAGTATGCTTCAAGACCTAGGAGAGGTCTGCCATATGCATCGAATCCTGACATATTCGGGGGGTATATGAATACCCGTAGAATAATGGGAAGAAGCGAAGATGGATGAAAGACACTAAAAGAAAGGTGAAAGTGAAGAAATTGTTCCTTTCAATATCAGGTTCACCAATTTTGTTGGTAAAGCTGATGTGAAGGCTAATGAGGTAGATAAAAGTATACTAATTGAAGAACAAGTTATGTGAACCAGAAAGTTTTCACGTTGGGTTCACCAATTTTGTATGATGGAAAAGTGACAAGCGAGCATGGGAATCTACAAGTAACTCTTCCTCGCACCCGACCTCCCGAGGTCGTGCCGAGACAGCCGGTGGGGATGGAATATACGTGGGGCGCACACAAACTAGTTAGGCAAATCTTATGTCTTCGACGCACACTAATGGAATCTGTGAATCTAAGGCAAAGAAGGCCCTCCTAACCTGAAACTGGCATGATAGATCATTCGGCGAGGATGACTGCTCGAAGGCTCCAATCAATATCGAGCTCTGGCATGATCCGATCTATAGGTTGTGGGATACGTGGAAGATAACCTGTGGGTGCTTCGTAGATATCCCCCGACAGGGTCATGAAAAATGGATGATGGATGTATGGTGGATTCTATGGGTGATTCTCTGGTCTAGTCCATAAATAATTAGCTTGATTAGTTGCTATGTCTAGTGAGGATAGTTGTGTCATAATGATTGGTGGAAGTGGAGAGGATCTAAATACTAATGTGCGTAAACCAGCATTAACGTCTGATTGATCTGTGGGCTTGTTGGGTTGTGGGACCTGTGGATCACAACCGTAGGTTCGTGGTCATTGTGGGCCTCCTATGGTCATGTGCAGAATCAATCCCTAATCCCTAATATCCAGTAGTCGTATGCCTTTTCGGCCTCTATGTTTAGAACTAAAAGTTGTGCAATCTTCTCAGAGTACCTTACAGGCATTCTGGCAACTTGAATTCTTAAGCTAGTGTCTATGTCAATGAGGATGTCTCCTGCATCTGGCTGTGGGACCAAAGGATCACAACCAAACATTTTCTCTCTTTCAAGCCCTTCTACAGTCATGCAGATATTTATTAGGGCAATCTGTAGTTTGGCTGGTTTGACCAAAATGTATGCGCTTTGTCATCTTCTATGTTTAATCCTCTTAACTGTGAGCTAATTTCTTGTAGGTCTGTTGTTGTTCGGAAGACCTGAATTCTGAGATTTTGGTCTATGTCAGTTATTGCTGCAACAAGATTGGGTTGAGGCACGATTGGCTCGAATACGTATTCTCTGGGCTCCCTAGGTCCCGTGATTGTCATACAAAAGAAACAATATAAATCTAACTAAAGCAAAGTAAACTAATTATGCAAAGTATATCCACAGCATATATAAATTCTCTATTTTTGTATTTTTGACAGAATATTTAACAGAATTAAGATAACAACTATTTAATATATCTAGAAAATGACAACTAAGCTAATAAAAAATTTAAAACAAACAAGGTAGCCGAGTATAGCTACTTGTCTGTGCAGTTGTGAATCTATTCTAAATAACTAAATAACTGATCTAATTTAATTGAAAGATTTTCGATCCTACCTCAGAAGTGAGGAATGAATCATAGTTTCTCAGAAACTATCAATCCCCACAGCTTCCCCGGCAATATCGAAAATGAATTAACTGAAATGAAGTAATTCACTACTCTATTTGGTATATTTTAACTAGAACTTTGATAGCTTGAACCTGGATTTTGCATAACAGTGGCGAATCCAGTTGTGTGTGGCTTTGTCCCCTCAGTGTGGTCTCCTCATTCCTTCGTGCTCACGTGAATCCAGAAAAGCGTGTAATGCTAGCATCAACAGAAGTAGGTATTGGAACAATGGCAGCTTTGGATGTAGACTGAATACAATGTGAGTAGGAGAGGGATAGCGCAAGAGAACAGAGCTTGGCTTATGTAATTCCTAGCGGGATTTATTGCGAGTCATACAACACAAAACATCCAGAACCTGAAACTATCCTTCTTGACGAACAAAACCTGCAACTCTAATGGCTTCAGACTGAAAAATGAAACTATCCTACCTCAATTGATTGTATGAAACAGTAATAACACTAGAACAAGAAGATCATGTGGCTTCTAAACAGCAAAATAAGACTAACTATGCATGCAACAAATGAAAACTATTGAATTCCTAAGCAAGAACTGAAAGACTAAACTATTGAAATGAGAGGATGAGGGGCAGTTTTGAGGGGCCATTTGCTTGTAATCAAACCAGCTATTTATAGAATTCCCATTCACCCAAAGGTAACTCCAACTAGGACTCTTTTACTATAAACAATGAAGAAACACTATTCCAGGGAACCAAAATCATAAATACAAGCAAAAACGGATGAGAAAGCTGGTAAAAGTTGAAAATTTACGCAAGTCGCGATCAGAAAAGCATGCTGGAAAATGTGTGAAGGACCACCGCCCTGAGCAGGGGGGCAGTTACAGGACCCCAGCCTAGGCCGCCCTGCCTGGGTGGTTCACGAGACCGCCGCCCAGGCAGGGCAGCGGTTTCATCACTGAAGACAAAAATGCAAAGGAAAAGAGGGGAAAAGAGAAAAAAAAAGCACACATAGGCTAAGCGGGGCATGCGGGATGTTAACGTACACTTGGAGAGCTTTTTCGGATCCCGAACACCTTGCGAGGAGACCTGTATCATCATTGGGGCATGTGTAACATCGTTCTGGCAGCGCAGTACCCTTACAATTTTGGGTGTTCATTGATTACAAGTATAGTCTACTTGATTTAGAGTGTAGTCCACGTACAACACTACCATATGATAATACAATGAATTTGAGACATGCACATATACATATGTACATGTATACTTGTACACATATGTGTATGTACATATATATGTATACATATATATACATATGTATTCGAGTAGGTAACACAACAGATTCCTTGAGTATGTATATGTGTGTATTCGACTGGACATTCTCACCAATTCTCCCAAAATTCTGTGAATAAAGTTGCAGAGTTCACGGTTTTGGAGCCAAATGAATGTTTTGTTGCTTGTTTTATTCCTTTTTTGATCATTTTTGGCACAGGTAAAACATTGCGTTAAGTGTTGCCAACTTATTACATCCTTTCCTCCTCCCATTATTTATCTACTTATATCTGTGAACTAATTTAAAATGCCTATCTCTGAACTAAATTAAAATGTCTATTAAGTAGGTGTTTATGCATAACACCTAAATGTTCTTGAAATAACTCAAACTTCTCCAAAATTGGCATGACAATTCTACACAAAGAAAGGTTGCGTATCAGCCGGAACGAAGTTGCAGTTCACAATTTTGGCGCTAAATTTCTTTGTTTTATTCCTTGTTCGATAATTTCTAGCACAAGTAAATATTGTATTAAATGTTGCCAACTTCTTACGTACTTTCCTCATCCCATCAGCCTGCTTGTATCTTCCCTTCGCATTGGCCTCATGAATAGAGTAACATGACTGTTTCTGGGGATTGCTAATTAGGTTGACATACTAGACGCCACAGAGGAGAATGTGGGTCCAACAAAGAGCTATGCATGTGTGTCATTCCATATGGCATCTTATGGTCATTACTATGGGGGACATGGAAGCCAGATGCCAGGTGATGCAAGAGCTCACCACGTAAAACTCAAAGAGGGAACTCAAATTTTGTGGACTTCATGCATAGTTTTTTCTTTGTTATGTGGTATGCACACAATGTGTATATCACGTACACCATTACCATATGATAATACAAGGCATGTGATACACGTACATATACATATGTACATGTATACTTGTACATATGTGTGTGTATGTACGTGTATATGTATATGTATGTATTCGAGTATGTATCACAACAACAATTTCCTTGAGTGCCCAGCAAATTGAAGAGTATAGATAGTTTTTTTCTTTGTTATGTGGTATACACAAAGTGTGTATACCACATACAACACTACCATATGATAATACAAGGCATGTGAGACACGTACATATACATATGTATATTTATACTCGTACATACATGTGTATATGTGCATGCATATTTATACAAGGCATGTATACACGTACATATACATATGTATATGTATACTCATTACATACGTATGTATATGTAAGTATTCGAGTATGTATCACAACAGTAGATTCCTTGACTGCCCAACAAAGTGAAGAGTATACATATTTTTTTCTCTATTATGTGGTATACACATAGTGTGTATACCACATACAAAACTACCATATGATAATACAAGGTATGTGGGACATATACATGTACATATGTATATGTATACTCAAACATACGTGGGTGTATGTATGTGTATAAATATATGTATGTATTCAAGAAGGTATCACATCATATTTCTTGGCTACCCAACAAATTGAAGAGTATAGACAATTGTTTTTCTCAATGGGACAAATACATGTACATATGTATATGTATACTCATACATACATGGGTGTCTATGCATGTATATGTTTACAAGATCACATGGCCCCCACCTGTATTGATAATGACCCCCCTTATGCCCCATGCACATCCATCCCACTTTTCCTGGGAGTCTCATGCCAGCTTGGACTGTCACCAGCTGGAAAAAAATTGTCATCGTCAGGTTTTGATGAGGTGGTACACGTTTTTCCAAGCTCATTGGGTGGAGGCAAAGGACGCCACCATACAAAACTGCCATATGATAATACAGGGTATGTGGGACATATACATGTACATATGTATATGTATACTCAGACAAATGTGGTTGTATGTACGTGTATATATTTATATGTATTCAAGAAGGTACCACATGATACATCATATTTCTTGGATACCCAGCTAATTGAAGAGTATAAACAATTTTTTTTCTCAGCAGGACATATACATGTACATATGTACATGTATACTCGTACATACACATGTGTATGTATGCGTATATGTATGTATTCAAGTTTATATCACAGCAGCAAATTCCTTGACATCCCAACAGATTGAAGAGTATAGATAGTGTTTTTATCTGTTATGTGGTATATACATTGTGTATACCATGAACAACACTACCCTATGATAATATAGGATATATGGGACACATACTTATACATATGTTCATATATACATGTACATACGTGTGTGTATGTATGTGTATATGTATACATATGTATTCGAGCAGGGATCACATCATATTCCTTGACTGCCCAAAAAATTGAAGAGTATAAACAATATTTTTTCTCTGTTATGTGGTATACACATAGTGTGTATATCACGTACAATACTACCCTATGATAATACAAGGTATATGGGACACATACTTATACATATGTACATATATACACATACAAAAGTGTGTGTATGTACGTGTATATGTATACATATGCATAGGTATGTGTATGTGTATATTTATTTATACTCGTACATACCCGTGTGTATATATTCAAGACTTCAAGTATGTATCACAACAACAAATTCTTTGAGTGCCAGCAAATTGAAGAGTATATACAGTTTATTTTCTCTGTTATGTGGTATACACACATTGTGTATACCACATACAACACTACCCTATGACAATACATGGTATGTGGGACATGTACATATACATATATACATGTATACTTGTACATACATGTGTATGTATGTGTATATGTACATGTTTATATATATGTGTATGATTATTTATGATTATAGTTGCCACACTTTTTTTTGTTTTTTGTTTGTATGTGCCATTTGGCAGCACAATGACAACAATTGGTAATCATCACATCTTCTCCCAACTTTCTTCAACCATTATGTGAATTAGTAAAATTCTTAACATGTGAACTGTTTATTTCCTCTATTTATAGCAGCAAACTAACCCCTTTCTTTATTTGTATTGTAGGAAAAACAAACCAAAGATCTAGAACCTCATTGAGAGAATGGATTAGGTAAACATAAGAAAAATCAAAATCCCTCTTTTTCGTATGGTAAGTAAGTAATAGGGCTAGCACCTCTGTTATAGTATTTTTTCTCTGTTATGTGATATACACACAATGTGTATACCACATACAAGACTACCATATGTACACGGTATGTGATAATAGACTACACTCAGAAGCAAGTAGATTACACTTGCAATCAATGAACCAAAAAAAGTATCAAACAATTAAGGTGATAATATGCTAGATACAAATGGTAGTGATGAACCACTTGTGTATGATATTCTAATAAATTTCACGCAGAGGAGTCAAGTATGCAAAGATGGAAAATAGTTTGAAGGGAAAAAGAAACATATTGATGAAGAAACTAATACTCATAATCAGATTAAAAGGTTAATAAGCCCACAATTTGATTTTCCCAAAAGGTCTTAAATAAATTATCCTCCACTTTCAATTGTGGAAATAGTTTAGAAACATAATATTTAGACTTAATTAACATCTAAACATCTTGATAGAATAGAAATAGAAACCTCAGTTTGATTTTGGCTTGCTATGGTTGTTTTGATAGAATCTTGAAGCCTACAAGCATGTAAGGTGATGAAGTGAAGAGTAATTAGGTGTCTTAGGTCCATATCAGGGTCTAAAAAGACATAGTGGGATTTTAAAATTCAAAGACATGCCTTTTGATTGAGGAACTTAGCACAAGACTAAGTATATTCAAATGACCACAAGGTCTGCAGTCTAGAATTCAGTTAGAAACTAATAAAAGGATTATAAATTGTGAAAATGTAACCAAATTATGCATTCCTAATTGATTGGAAATCAAGGAAGGTTTCAGGAAAGGAGAAAAATAATGTTTTTGTAATCTTTGGTACTTGGTAATGGTGTATACGTCTCTGAGATTTGTTGAATGTTCATACAAATCTAATGCATGCTTGTTGGTAAGGCTATAAATTATCTTTGGGAGAAATGATTTACATTCAACATTCACAAGAAGTAATAATTATTTGAGTACGTTCATGTTTGGATGAGAACAAAGGCTCAAAAAAATATTTTTAATTAGAAATTTTAGTCATCCATGGAGGATTGCAAACCCTTAAATCCTTAACAAATTAAACCTAAAAATTAGTATGGAAAAAAATGATCTTTTACAACTACAAAACTAAAATTTTCAAAGAACACAACTAAAAATATGAAAAACATGTAAACGATTGTCAAATTCGAAATCACTCATTAATCTTTTAAGGGAAAATATTAATTCTACTTGCTCTAAAATAGAGCCATTGTTTATCCATTATAGTCTTCATACATAATTCTTAATACTTATTTCATATTTACTCCTATCTCTATTACAAGAAGACTTCTCCCTCTCTATCAGGGATTACAATTTTCATTATAACATCTAAAGCTAGAGTTTGCAATTTGGTGGGTCAAATCTAAATATTTTTCTTTTAAACTTGCAACATACAATGAATGTGATCCAATGTAGGAGATGTCAAAAATAATGATGCGAATGGAAGATATGAGAAGACTAATGGGATGAGGAAACTATGTGAGAAGTTGGCAACATTTAATGCAATATTTACTTGCGCCGGAAATGATCAAACAAGGAATAAAACAAAGAAATTTGTATTTTTAAGGGTGAAATTCAGACTTACATGAAAAGAGGAGTTAACCCCTAAAAATTTAAGAAATCGTGGTAAAAAATAAAAATTATTTCATAGCTTTTGGGAAGATCAAACTATTGGTACCAATGAACCCTTGAATACATGAGGTGGGTTTCGCATTTTTTCTAAAAAAATTTATAGTTGGGATTCATTGTGGGCGGTGCTAAAACCCTAAACTCTACAAATTTATTCAATGTGGATGGGCCCAATGCATTATGGTTTTGAAAATCGGTGCTCGTCCCATACATTTTTTTCTTTTATTTCTTGTTCATGCCATTTAAAAATATGTTGCCAAAAACAAGGAATAAAGAATAAAACAGGGTTCAATTTGCCAAAAAAAGCAAACTCTAAAATATTTATTTGCACAAGTTATGGTGACAAAATCGTAGGGCCCTCATAACTAATCTTTGTATAAAATTTAAGCATAAACACATTTTTTTAAAAATCTTGAACGAAAGGGCACAAAAAAATTACAGAAATTACTTGTGTTCGAATCCAGAAACGAGCTTCTACCTGCATGAGGGACGATATTTCGCCACAGAGGAGGGAAAAAAAAAATGAAAGGATGCTTCAAAAATGAAATTCAAAAACAATTCCAAGAGTCTCATTAATTGGGACTTGATAGTAGGAAGGTGGTGGTATCCTCCACCCAACATGCTTAGGAAAACATGTGCCACCTCACCCTTAACCAGACGACTGATAATTTCTTTCCAGTCGGTGACAGTCCATGCTAGCATGAGACTCTCAAGAAAATTGTGAGGGATGTGTATGGGGCATATGGGGAGGGTCATCATCAACACAGGTGGGGGCATGGGGGGGGGCAACAATTTTGTCGTCAGGATAACCACAAGCTATTTTGTTGGCTTACACACCATTAGTATCCTAACTTAAATTTGATAAATCTATCAAGACATGGGTGCATTAATTCCTTTAAGAGACACATGACAAATCACAAATTGAGATATTATTTCACAAAAAAAATGATATTGAAGTCATAAGAGAATAATTTATTATCGTTTGTAACATCCCCATGCCAAAAGTCAAGTTCAAACATCTAGATATTCATTATATCTTTTGGTAGATGTTACACACATTGAAAGATAAGGTTTTAGTGCACTTAAATACACCAGATTGATTGTTTAATTTCATATATTATTGCTTGAAATTTTGTCACATCGTGAGAGCCTTGAAAATAATGGAGGGATAAGATAAGTCCCCATTAACATTCTCCTTTCTATGGGTTTTACAAGGAGTCAAAGGTGGATTGGGGATTTGAAAAAGGAGATCAAGCTTTTGGTGATACCTTTGTTACCTTTTGTGACTTCATGTTTAGTGAGATAAGGAACATTAATAGAAAACCCAAGAGGAGGGCATCTTCCTATATATATTTAGCTTATGGACGAGATTCAATACTCTTGCATACCAAAAATATTTGTATCCTTGTTTGAAAAATTGCATATATTCGAGTGCTAAATAGGGATACCTATTCTAACTAGAGAAAAAACATTCCATGCATCGAAGCCTATGCATAATAGTGATAACATGAAAAATTAAAGAGATAAAGAGAGGACATACCCCAAAATCTTCAAGAATGATTGAATGGGGAACCATTGTTATGGCTCGAACATTCTTTGATAAAATAGAAATAAAAAACTCTTTCCATGTCGTTGAAATATTTTTTTCTCAAGTATAGACCCCAAACATTGCATCCATATAATAGTGTTAGAGTAACCAATGTATGAAAAAGGTGAATATTTTCTAGGATATCTTGAAATTGAAGCTGAAAAAATTTTCTTTCCAAGGTTATCAATGTTGCATATCCTTTGTTAAGTCTTGCTTCTACTATTGGTACAAAGCTAAATGGCGGTCCAAACAAAACCACACCCAAGTAGTTGTAAGAATACACCATCTCAACATATTTTCCTTTATATGTCAAATTGATTGTAGATGCCACTTTTTTTGTTGTATTGAATGCCATGAGTTATCTTTGTGATTTCACTTTTTTGTGAATTTATTTCATTCCCTTTTACGTTTGTAATGTGTTTCCAATTAACATACATAAAAGGATGAAGTAATGCAACAAGTGGATATTTTGATTTAGTTAACTATTAATCTAACTATAAAAAACACAAGGGGGATTTTCACTTAGTTTATTTTGTGTAGATCTGAAAGAGTATGAGTAATTTGAATGTATGGACAGGAAGATCTAAGATAGAAAAATGTTTCGTATTCGAAACTAGCAACTGAAACTAAACCTCATAAAAATTATATAACTAGGTCAAAAGAATTTGTATGGTCCTAAACCTTCTGTAATTTGTCTTGTACATACTTGGAATATGGGTTTATAACTTCATGAGTGATTCATCTGCCTAGAAATGAGTGTTGTTATATGTTATTCTTCTTCGCCCACCTTCAGAATGGCTCTGTAAAATCTTCTCAATCCCTAAAAGCCTTGTAATTCAAGGAGTTGTAACAAAAAAAATTATATGGGTTATGAGCATCCCTATCCACCACCGATGTCACCACTACTTTGAAGAGGCCTCAAACCACATTTCATTCTCTTAACATGTGATATCTATTGTAATGCAGTCAAAACTAGACAATCGTGCTTTGACAATGCTTCAACTTGAGTTTCATACTTGCTCAAATACTTGAGAAGGGTCATTTTTATTTCTTATAGAATTAATATCGAGACTCCTAAACCTATAAGGAGACTTTTGTAGTTCCCACTAGTTTATATCCCTTTGGTGACGATGATTCCATATGTTATTATTGTTGAGACACTAAAATTCATATTATCATATCTCTTTGATTTTGAATAATTACAATTTAATTGTAATGTTAACACTTAATTTATAACTTGTTCATGGAAAGATTTCGTATGAGGCATGCAATGTTAATTTACTACTTTTATTATTTTTACTTGGTTTAATTATGACGTTATGAATATTAGCGACCTTATACTTACCTGAATGATATTTTGGATATATTATGTTATCGTGATGGTTATTGATATCATTTATGGATGGTTGTAGCATAATTTATTTGGATGGTTTAGTATATGGAATTTTATAGGTTGGTATAGTTGCATGCATCTTGTAACAAATTATGAAACATACCATGGATGAAATTTTCGTTTTTCTAAGATATGTATAAAGGACGAATGGATTTGTAACTATTGGGTTGATTTCATATGTATGAGATAATTTCTTAAGATGTATGTGATTTATTCATTTATAATATTTTATTAAACAAGTATGATGTTTGTAATTGAGTGTGTAGGAGAGAGGTTCATGTCACAGGAGAACATGAGACGTAAGGGTTGCACCTCTAAGATTGCACTATAGGTTGTTTGGGAAAAAAATCTCCTTCCCTATTTTTTTGGTTTTGCCTTACTATCTTTATTTTAGATGGAAATGAGAAAGCCATCATTCTCATTTGTGTTATTTCATTTGACACGGTCATCTTGGTTTGTTGTCTCCTCAGGTTCATTTTGGTATTAACTATTCTAATCTCATGTGTAAATCCATTTTATGGGTTTAATGGCTCCAACTTGTGTTAGAGATGATTTAATTTGTGTAACCATTTTTAAGAAGGTTTGGGACCACCTAATCATGAACTAGGTTGTCCCTACCACCTCACAAAGTGTGCCTCCCAAACCCGAATTTGGGCTAGAAGTGGCATTTTTAAGAGGTTCTTTACTTATTGGGAGTCACATATACACTAAAATGGACTGCTTGGATCCTACCTATGGATAGGGGACTCTTTCCAAGGTTCAAAAGGGCTTCTCCCTCCCATTTCAACCTCTCTTGTCCACATGTACATTTATGAGATTGTTTTGTGATCTACTTGGGGATTTGGAGAAGTTTTTATGATTAATTTTGAGAGATTATCCTCCATTAAGAATATTTTTTATGCATGACAGAGAATTGGGGTGTCTTGGTTTTGACAATGGAATGGATGACACATGTCACCCTCCCATCGGTTTGAATATTTTATCTCCTCATTACTTATTCCTCCATTTTGGAGGGGGTTAGAACTTCTAGTCTCATTTTTGCACTTGGATTTTTGGAGATCTTGGTGGAGCAAGGAGCTTAGGAGGATTGAAGTTCTTTTGGAATTGGAATTAATTGGCTCGAGTGGAAGGAACTCCACCTCATATCTTGTTTGATGTAAATAATTAACCTTGTTGTATTTTTTTTGCATTTCATGTGTAGGCATGCATGTGAATTATGGTGATGGGTGTAAATTTATTTTGTTTTCTCCATCCACCCCATTTGGGGAGTGGATTTTGGAGTGTTGGGGAAGAGGTAGAAATCCCTTTTGTGCCCACATTGCTTGATGGGCAAGTCATGTTGGGATTTCTAAAATCATCCCTTCATTTGGTTGATGTGGGAGATGACTTCCACATGGTTTGGAACCCATATCCTTTCCTTGTAAGGAGGAGGTATGGAGTAATATGGTTTATGGGAGAAATAAGGATTTTGGGAGGCTTGTGATATTTTGGAGAAATTGTAATTTATTTGGTATATGTAAAATGAGATTAAAATGGGTATTTTAACCCCTTTTAAGAAGTGTGGAGCTTTTTATGTGCGGATTGGTTTTTTATTATTGGCTTTGGTTTTGTGGTTATGATTTTTTCCCATTTTGAGAAGCTTGAAGCTTCTTTTACATGTCTTTGGCTTCAAAATATTTTGTTTGAGTGAATGTTGTGTGTGTCTTCCTTCTCTTTTCCCCTTTTACATCTTGGAGGCATGCTTTCTGTCTCTCTCCCATGGGCTTGGAGGGAGGCTAACATGTCCTCCACTTGTGGAGATGGGATGTAATGATGCCAATTTGTTAGGTGGACAACTAATCCACCTCTCTTTTGTGTGAAGTTATCCTAATTGAAGAAGCAACATATTTATTGGAGCATTGCTTGAAGTGTACATTATTTGGAGAAGGAAGAATTAACTAAAATTTTGGCATGTTGTTCTCTATTTAGGAAGGGTTGTCCACTTTTATTTTAAGATTATTCTTTATTCTTTTTTTTCAATGAAAGGAAGATCTTAGTTAAGTTTCATTCTTGTTTGCAAAAGGATCTCATGTTCTTTTTTATCTCAATATTGTAATGGAATAGAGTTAATTTTGTATCTTATTTTAATCTTGTGTTAAAAAGGATGATTGTAAAATGGATTGCACTAGACTGGAAAATTTCATTATTAGTTCCTCCCACAAATCTTATGTTGAATAGGATTAAGCTTGTAGATTTTAGTGAAGTGAGGGCCTTCTATCTTCGTTATTCACGTGTTTTGTCTTAGAATTAAAGTATTGAACTTGATTAAATATCTAAGTACCTTATATGCAACTATAATAATAGGCATTGCAAGACCAAAATGTCTCTATAATTTGTAAATATTGCTTGGAAATAAAGGAAATAATTATGATATTTTTTGTATTGTTTGGGATTTCACGGTGAAACAAGATATGTAATTTTAAATTTGAATGATATTTTTTATGGTGGTTATAAGAAAGACTTTTAACTATTTTTGTTTTACAAAGAAAATCTCGATGTTAGAGGAAACCATTGGTAATGGTTTATCCTTTGAAATATTTGGAAAAACTCGTCAAACTTTGGATTGTCTCTTAAAAATGATTGTGGAATGCCAATATGAGAGTTGTCAAACTTAAAATCACTTATACTTAGTTTTTTGTTTGATATAACTTGTAAGAAAAAGGGAAGTAGATTTTTATTATATATCTCTAATTTGATTCATTACCTATTGCTCTTAAAAGAAAATATAAACTATGGATTTTTCCATTTCCAAGTCACTCATCGGTTTTCTAGAAAAAACTACATTCTCCTTTTCAAGATAGAAAATTTGACCTCAATTTTAAACATGCAGTTATACTTCTATAAATTCATATGTGTGTGTGTGAAAACGAAAATGAAATATTTTAATGACGTCCACGAAAAAACTATGGGACCAAAAAACTAAGATTTTTAATCTGATTTCAGACTCCTTTCAATATCAACTCTCTGGTTGTGAATCTTGAGAATGAAACCCGCGGTCACTTGAAGCTTTGTTCCTTCAAAGAGTTCCTCTAGTCCATCCACCTTCAGGTTGTTTTCATATTGGATGCGAATATCATCATATGCCGAACACTCCATGACGAAATGCCATTCTGTCTCAATGATCCCTTTGTTGTAGAAAAGACAAATTCTCCTTTCCCAATCTTCCTTTGGAATAGTCCATCTACTAGTTTCACATCAAAGATGTCAAAGATGTCAAAGATGATGTGATCCGGTCCTTAACTGTGCCACTAGAATCCTTGCTTTACCCTTGATAGCTACCACTAGATAAGTTTTTTCATCATGTTCCCCAGTGGGATTGAATTCTCTAATATAATGTGCTTTCTTTCGACCAATCTGTCCCATCCACATGGCAGTCCTGAACTTTTCTATCACATAATTTTTTATTTCCCTTTTGTTGTTAGGACACTCTTGCAAGTTGATGCCCCATTTGTTCATCCATTTATTATTTTGTTTCATCCAGGTTTTCTTTCTATGCTCTAGAGTATCATCCACAACTATTTTGGGCCAACTAAGATTGTCCATGCTTTCAATTTTTTTCAAATAGCTTATCATCTGAGATATTTCTGAAGCTTCCAATGAGGAAGTACCCGCTTCAGCCAACATGATCTCATAAGGAACATCTGATTTGAATTTGAGAGTGCTTGTGATTAGATGTTTCTGGATTCTTTCTATCTGTCTCCACCCGTGATTTGACATGCTACTTCCCCAAACCTCACAGCCATAGAGAACAACCGGAGTGATCAACAATCCAAAAAGATTTTTCTTTGTTTTCCAGTCCCAAAGTTCGGCTTTCCTACACCTGTTTTGAAGTAGGTAAGTGTGTAATCATAATACATATTCTAGGAAATAAAAATTAAAAGAAAAAACAAAAAAAATTAGGCAGAGGTGTAGCTTAACCGCAACCACCCCCTCCCACTATAGCATTATAGGATAATCCCTTACTAGGGCATGAGCCTCCTCCATACTTCTATGTACATTATGCTTAGCTAATGCAGGTATTTTTCCTTCCTAACTGACTTTTTATACACCACATATACATGCATAGTTATGGGGTTGATAGTTATGTTCCCTGATATAAGACTCAGATCAAAAAAATAATAATATTTATATGTCTAAATAATTATATTTGAATGCATATACATATGAGATATTGTGTATGAACACATAATTGTCATATTTTTAGTTGCATATATGTTTTGGTTTCTCATACAAACCATATATGCATTGGCCTCCATGGATGAGAACTCACACACCTGCAAGTAAAACAAGAGAGGAAATGAAAAAATATGAAATAAGAGGAAAGAAATGAAAATTAAACATATTAGAAAAACTAGAAGGAAATTAGGGTTTTCTTTTAAATTCCTAGAATCAATGGTGTAAAAATATTTGATCCTAGGAATCACCCAAAACTAGGATGATTACCCTTTTTAATGTTTCTAGTGGGATGAAAGTGGAAGTGTGATTTTTCTAAAATTATCTCTTAAGTTAAAATTAAGTACTAAGGTTAGTGTTAATGGGTTTTAAAAGATTAAACCTACATTCATATGGCATTACTAATGTTGGGGAAAGTATTCCACATATTAAGTGGCCAAATATAAATTTTGTTATGCCTCTTTAAGTAAATCATGCCCTAATAATTATAATGAACCCAGGAATTATCTTATTACCTTGTTGTAAATAACCTCTTGATTTGCTTAGCGTAACCCCTTGGTGGGAAAAACACGATGTACTTGATCAAATATTTCTAACCCTAGTCATCTTATTTCAAAAACAACATTATATTTGATTAGACTCATCTAACCCCTTAGAGGGGAACATTTGGACTAAACCTGTTTAACCACAATTGTGAAAGTAATACTATGGCTATTGTCTCACTTTGCACTTAAGCCTACCATTTTGAAATGAATGTTAATAAAACATAAGTTTTTTCATCTTGTGTTTTTAGGTTCTTGGGTTAAATTATTCAAATACCTTGGTGGGGGGAAGCCATCTCTAAAATCAAATTATTTTCAATATCGAAATAAATACCATGGTCATCTTATTCATCCTTTATGATAATTAGCGGGAATATTGACAATGAGATTGCCTTGGGACCCTTAGTTGCAAGGATAAGCTCTCATCTCTCATCATTATATGTAACCAAGCTTATAGGACTTGGATTCATTTTAAATGCAGGGGATCATAGTACCTTGCACAAATGGAGCTGATTTTATCTTGTCATCGTTAATTGGTTTGTGAGATAGCATATGCATTGGTCTACTAATGTAATACCTGATTAATGTTAACCTGAAAAAATTGTCCCAATTTTTACCATTCATTTGGATGGATATTTTGGGTCATGAAATTCTTGGGCACGCCATCTTCAAACCTATAGGTGGTGCTTCCCTAATGGATGTGCATGAATTATTTCATAGATTAGGGAGCTTGAAGTCTCGTTTGTGCTTGCTTTTACATGAGGAGTTCTTAAAGTGCTAGGTTCCTAAATGAGGTATGATTTACTTGCTTATATATTCTTCTGAATTTTGTTATGTCATGAAAGGATGAACAAGGGGATTTATTTCTCATAAGAATGTGATAGAATCAGAAGAATGATCCAAAATCTTGTAATTCCAAAATCATACCTTATGGTCGAATTGTAGAATTGTACAAACTAACCAAAAATGGCAATTTTGAATGGGAGGGAAAATACATGTTTCAAATTTATGGGTCAAAGGATGTATGTTTCTATATTTGTTTTATGTTGTTAAACTTTAGAATCTTATGACATAGAAGTATGAAAAGATAAGAAAGTAATAAAATGGATATTAAGGTATGATAAGAAAGAGTGAGGAGAGTGCATTTGTATATGCAAATGAGTAATGTCAAGATTAATCATGTCAAAGGATAGATTTCCAAATTTTAGTGTCTACATTTTCCTCCCCCTTTAAGTATGAAATGAAATTACATGATTAAAGGAAAAGATATATGAGTGTGTAGACACACTTTATCTTTTCTTGAAATAACTTTGTTTTACAGTGTCATGTTGTGTTGGTGTTGGCACACTCCAAAATGAAACTTGCAACACAAAGTGTAGTCAATGCCCAAGATAAGAAAATGAACTTTAACTCAAAATTTAATGAAATTAATTATAGAAATGTGCAACAAGAAATACCAAAAGATATGTAAAACATGTAAGGAATACACCTGTTTATTTTATAGAGGGAATGTGTTCTTATTCTTCTTCCTTAAAGATTATGGATTTAATGAACTTTGAAGAATAATTGAGGGTCATCAATCCCTAATTTGAACCAATGAGAGGTCAATATGTTAGGTGTACTAACCCAACACATGAATGTTGAAGAGAAGAACCAAAAAGAGTAACCAAAATACCCTGCCAAGAAGGAAGAGCGTGTATCAAAGTCATTCAAAAACTCTGATATCTCCCCCTTACGAGAAAACAGGATAGGAAAGTTCTGTCGATGAAGAACTTAGTCACTTCGATACCATTTATAACCCCATAGAACGTACCATTACAGATGAGTATAAGCCAAATTTTATAGATTAGGAAGAACAATAGAAAAGAGAAATAAATTCCCACGTACTCTTCCAATGTGTCACACAATTGAGTAGAACTGATTGTATGCTGAAATTTGAGGGGAAAAAAGAGACCCATACCACCAATGTGCCCAAAACTGAAGATAAAACTGAGCACCATGGAGAATGAGAGAATGAAATACTTCATGCCCCTTGAATTTGTGCCAAACTGAGTATGAAATATTATAAAAATGATGTAACAATTATGAAAAAAATGAGATTGTTGAAAGATCTGGAGAAAATTTCCTTGGGAAAAACCATATGATAGGGTCAAAACCATCCATACATTTCTAACCAATTTGTATGGTCTTGAACCTCTATAGATTGTTACAAATTCTTGTTCTTGAGTCCAATTTTGAGGCATTTTTGTTTGCCCCTATGTATTTCTATACCTAGAAATATGCTTGTATCTGCTAGAAATGTAGAATAAAATCTTGGATAGTTTCCCCCTCTTTTGAGGCATGCGTAATGAAGAATTTGAGCATGCGGCTCAAAAAATATGTACACTCATAGTTGAGTATCTGAAAAGATGTATATAATCTATGAAATGAATGGCCACCAAGAAAAACCATGCATGCAAGGGGGGATGTACATGATAGAAATCATGGTGTAAACCAAGAGCAACAAGAATGATAACAAGAAAAGTGTCAATGAAACAAAACAACAATAAAAACAATAAAAAATGATGTATTAGTAGGAAAAAAAACATACAATGTGGTAAAAAAGTGCAAAAATGGAAGAACGTGTCACAAAATTAGGCAAAAAATCCTACAATCGTGGGACACCCATAGTGTCACAAGACAATCAAGGCCTATGATCCTACAAAGAAGAGGTACACAACCACACATAATGAATAACATCACAAATATGGGATACCCACAGTGATCCATAAACTTCTACTTGGAACTCTACGAGTCACACAATTATGTTGTTGTACCTTCAACTTTGGAAAATGACATATTTTCTTGAAAAATTAGAGCTTCGTGACTGATTATCTAGTGCTATAGAAAGGAAATTGCAGAGAAGGAAAGAATTCAAAACTTCAACACCAACAATTTTATCCTGGAAACCTCCAAGGAGGAAAACCAGTCGGGAAGGGAAACTGCTCTTTCTTCCCACTTTTATTGGTCTAATATAGAACAATTACAAATTACAATAAGTATGAAAAGAAGAAACAATGTAAACCTTCTCTCCAATTACTTGCTTTCTCTGTTTCTACACCTTGCTCCTACAATTCCATTCCAACACTGAAGATCTTGCTCACTGCTCTCATTAAACTCTACTTCTCGATCTCTCTAGATCTTCAAATGATCATTCTCTTGCTCCTTTCATGCATTTATAGGCCTTCCCATGTCCTCCCATGCACTGGAGGATGTGAAAGGGCATGGAAGGGAAGAGACATGGTTGGGCACTTCAAATTCACATCCATTTGTGTTTCATTCTTCTTTTCTATTTGAAAGTGTCAGGACCACCACCATGAGCAGACCTGCGGTCTCAGGACTACAACCCTAGCTGGGTGGTAGTTTCAGGACCACCACCCTTAAGGGTGGTGGTTCTGAAACCACTTACACAGAGTGGTGGTTCCTTCCAGAACCTCCATTTACCTCATTTTATTCATTTTCTTGTTTCTCCTTCTTGGTGCTGATGGAAATGATGAAGTGGTGTGTTTTTATGGATCCCTATGGATCATACCTCCCCTACTTAGGAGGATTTTTGTCCCACAAAATCTTAGTGGGGAGTGGTAGAGGAATCAACTCCCTCTCATGCTCATTCGAGTACCACTGGGTCTACCTTGGTGTCTTCTCTCGTCCAACCTGCCAAGACTCATATGGATCTTTGGTTTGCTTCTCGAGTGCTACATCCTCCTCCGAGTTTCCTCGAGTACAATCCTCTTTAGAAGGTAACTTCTATATCTTTCCTTCTTTGTCATGAATAGATGGCATTAGTGGATGCGAGCTCTTGCAACTTATTATCACGTGCATCTGCATGAAGTATGGCCTAAAGGTTTCTTCTCCAACCTGCTCAAGTATGGAGAAGGTCCCATACTGTAGTGGTTTAGTCCTTTCTTATCTTTGTCTCTTGAGATGGATTGGCCGAATCCTCTCCAAGTACGTTGTTGCTATAGTCACCATTTTCCTTGTATCTCCTCTTCTTCTTGTTGCCCCACGGTCAGGTCCAGTGAATCCGTAGGTAGATATGGTGACTGCATAGTGGAAGTTTGTTTTACTCCTTGAATGAGCAGTTCCTGTGGTGGCTTCTTCTGCAAAAATTGACAAGTGCTATCCAAATTCTCCATCCTTTGGTCAGAAATATCCGTGCTCTCACGTCCATTTTGTTTTTCTTCCAATGAAAGCAAACAAAACTGATGATTTTCCTGAATAAGTCTTGGTGCTTGGTTGGCACTTACCATAGCCTTCTTTGATTTTCTCTGGTGTGCCCCGATGTTAAAACTGACTCCATCCTTGACCCATCTGTACCGGTTCTCCCTCCTTGTGAACACAACATCCCTGACATACAAGTAAGGACTTCCGAAGACAACGTCAAATGCATCAAGTGGAATAATATCAGCCTCTAATACATCTATGTATTGGGTATTTATCCCAAACTGAAACTTACACTTCCTTGTAACTTGTATTTCTACACCCTTCTTCACCCATCCCAGTGGGTATGGATGTGGATGTGTAAGTCTCTAGACCAAGTTGTTCTACAACCGCATCAGAAATCAAATTTGACTGAGAACCAGAATCTACTAAAGCATTTACCTTAGTCTTCTTGATTTGGATTCTGATTTGAAATAGCTTACTCATCTCTTCTTCTTCTTTGCCCCATACATGTTAGTGGCCATGCATCCCAGCCTCTCATCTACATCTGAATCATCCTCAATCTCCACCTCTCTTTCTGTCTTCACAAGTGGCCATGGATTTCTTGGAATCCTTGGTTCGGTGCTTTGGGTGCAATTCTAGGATGCAACTTCCAACATGTGGCATCAGTATGTCCATTTACATCACAATTCTTACAGAAATTCTTAGGATCTTTACAAGTATGCAAAGTAGTAGTGACATGTTTACCTTTCCATTTACCTCTGCTACTTGTCTTCCCTTGTTCTTTGTCCTATTGTTCTGTTGACTGGTCTCCCTTTGGCTCTATTTCTCCTTGCTTCTTCTCATCATCAATGTAGTATGCTTGTATACAAGCTTCATTGAGATCCTTGGGCTTCATGGAGATTACCTTCCTCTGAAGGTGAGTGTGAAGTCCTCCCAAATACTTGGTTAGAATGTCCTCATCCTCCAAGTCCATATTAAGCAACATGGCTTGTCTCCAAAATTCCATAGTGTAGTCTTGCACGCTTTGACCACTGCCCTGTCTAAAGTACTGCCACTTAATCATCATGTCAGTCTTATGGCCAATAGGATAGAAGTTAGCTCTAATCAATTCTTTAAAACCTTTCCAAGTACTGACAATAGGACATTTCTTCTTCTCACAAGTGGCTAGATGGGTTTCCCACCAAACCAGAGCATGACCTTCCATTTTGAGACATGCAAAGGTGATCCTTTGTGCCTCAGTGACATTATGCACACTAAAGTAGACTTCCAACTATTTTAGCCATTTATCCAGTAATTTTGCATCTACTTGTCCTTCAAAATTCTTTATTTCCACTTTCATTTCAACTTTAAAAGGTGTATGTGCAGATTTTACCTTCTCACTTACAATTGGAGTCTCTTCATGCTCTTCCCATTCTTCCTCTTTGTGGCTCTTTTTGATACCAAATTTTTTGGCTAGTGCTCGAACCACTAAGTCCATGGAATCTTTCTTAACCAAAGCCATCTTTTGCAGATCTGAAATCTCTTCTTGTTTTCTATGCAATCTATCCATCATGGTCTCTAGCATCTCGACTCTACGGACCAAGTTCTCTTCCTCCATTTGAGCTCAAATTCTCTGTTTCCACTTCTTCGTAGAAATATCTGGCTCGCAAGGTAAAAATTCTTCACCTTTGGACCTTGTCACTGTCATACAAAATCACAAGAAAGATTCGAATACCACAGTCCTGGATATATAATCAGCTCTGATACCAAAATGATCCGTAAAATTCTACTTTGGAACTCTACGAATCACACAATTATGTTGTTCTACTTTCAACTTTGGAAAATGACAGATTTTCTTGAAAAATTAGAGCTTTGTGACTGATTATCTAGTGCTATAGAAAGGAAATTGTAGAGAAGGAAAGAATTCAAAACTTCAACACCAACAATTTTATCCTGGAAACCTCCAATGGAGGAAAACCAGTTGGAAGGGAAACTGCTCTTTCTTCCCACTTTTATTGGTCTAATATAGACAATTACAGATTACAATAAGTATGAAAAGAAGCAACAATGTAAACCTTCTCTCCAATTACTTGTTTGCTCTGTTTCTACACCTTGCTCCTACAATTCCATTCCAGCACTGAAGATCTTGCTCACTGCTCTCATTAAACTCTGATTCTCGATCTCTCTGGATCTTTGAATGATCATTCTCTTGCTCCTTTCATGCATTTATAGGCCTTCCCATGTCCTCCCATGCACTGGAGGATGTGAAAGGGCATGGAAGGGAAGAGACACGGCTGGGTGCTTCAAATTCGTGTCCATTCACATTCCATTCTTCTTTTCTGTTTGAAAGTGTCAGGACCGCCACCCTGAGCAGACCGGTGGTCTCAGGACCGCCGCCCTGGCTAGGTGGTAGTTTCAAGACCACCACCCTTTGGGTGGCGGTTCTGAAACCGCCACTCTGCACAGAGTGGCGGTTCCTTCCAGAACCTCCATTTACCTCATTTTATTCATTTTTCTTGTTTCTCCTTCTTGGTGCTGATGGAACTGATGAAGTGGTGTGTTTTTTTGGATCCCTATGGATCACACGATTAGGAACTTCTAATTGCAAACCTAAAACATTTGATGTAGTTGAATCATTATCATTTCTAGGGAAATTTGGGTTTTCTTACTAAGGGTAATTGTGCAAAAGAAAAATGTGTAAGTCCTCTATTTATATGGAAACGTCCTTGATTGATATTAATTATACCATGTTGAACAATTATTAATATCTAAATAGAAATTTTATTTTTCAAAAAATCCTAGAGTACTTATTGTCAACATGTTAGGTAAAGTGATTTTAAACCTTATGTATGCTAGTAAATTGTAGATTCTCATTTTGTATTTTTTTAAATATTTGAATGTTATAAGTTATTAATGCTCATTTCAAGGGCTAACACTCAAAACCTGGCATTATTCTGAAAGAAACATGGGATTTTACTCCAAGATCCAACTTCATGGAGAATCACTTTAGCATTTTTATTTTAACTAAATATCCTTATAGCAATATTGTCATGAAGAATGTGTAGTAAGTTTGCAAAGATGAGTTTTGGGTGTAACACATTCTCAACCAAATTTGATTAGTAATGTATTTTTGAGTGCATCAAGAGAATTCTAGAATGAAGGGTAATATGATATGAAGTTCCATCTAAAGATTTTGAAGTGAGGGGTCATCGATGTTGAGAATTAAACCTAACTTAAATGTGGATCTCATAGGGAAGATAATTTGTGTGAATTTACGTTGATCATAGGCTAAGATATGTCTCATTGGGTAGTGACCTGAGGTTTTCTCCATGTGTATATTCCAATGAAAAGTCTTTTTAAGAATTTTTCTTCTTTAATGCCAATAATAACTTTCATGTAGATCACAATGTGTCATATTTTGTTCTATATTGAAAAATTACAAGTAATTGTGAATAGTGAAACGTGGTAAGACTACCATGTGATTATTAGTTTATGAACAGATCGATACGTACCAACTTCATATGCACCGTAACAGTAGATCTGACCAAAATCCAAGGGGTATAGTTTTCAAGATCATTTTGGATTATTTATGGATATATTCTATGGTGTAACTCAAAAGAACATATTGATCTTGATACAATATATCCTTTAGAAACCTTCAAAGTTGGAATTTGATGCCATAAAGACGTTTATTCAAGATAGTGTGATTCCCTAGTAACTGATTTGCAAAATAGCCTCATAATATATGTAACAGTTAAATGTATGCAAACAGAAGTGATTGGACACAATAGATAGGCAATTTGGTCCCTTATTGTCTTATGAAAATACATAATGCAGAGTTTAACTTATAAAATCAGGTGTGGATACCAGTAACTAATGTACCCCCATCCTCTTATTCATAGCCATAAATTTCCATTATAACAAGATGTTTAATTTATTGAAATATATGAAAGTGCCATAATATATTAGTGTGCATGATGCTATGTATATGGTGTGTACATAACTATGTGTTCCTATATGATTCTGTGTATTATTCTAAAATTCCATAATTAGAATGAGTGGTAATCCAAGGTATCATGTGACCCAATAGTTCTCCTTTTGATAAATTTATCATGTTGATGTTGGTCATGAGTTTCGGTGAAAATGCACTTCCTGTTGTGAGTAGCTTTCCTAATCTTTGACCTGAACTTTCATACATGATTAGCAAATGAAATGTCCTCAAGATTTAATATGATTAAGGCCATATTTCGCACAATTATGTCATTTACCCAGTGTCCTTACTAGTGGGATAATGTCAACGAACTTCCCTAGTGGATCCAAAAAATAGTAGTTTCCCGTGGTGTAAAATAGATCCGTCATGCATTATAGGATTAAAATTTCTTAGTATGTAAATTATCATCTTATGAGAACCTCATCAACAACATATCACAATATTTTGAATAGAATGTCACAAATCACCAATCCAAATTGTATATTTATGAATCATGTAAATTTATTTAACAATGGAATGATTAGAAGTACAAGAAGGGATAAAGACATTCAGAGCAAGTAGAAGAGGTACATATTCAAGATGTGAAGTTAATATGTGAAAAGATTGATAATGTAGAAGGTGGGATCTACTAGTTTGCCAAGTGAAATATGTCCTCTATGGAACTGTGATCCTACTATGGATTTATTACGGTTTGTGGTGTGTAGAAGTTAACTTGTAAACAGTGGTCATTGTAGGACAATTAGTTGTCAAATTAACTTTGTAATGGTTTGTAAATGGATCATGATCAAATCCATTAGTAAGTTTAGTACACCTTATGTAAACCACTTGTAACAACCTGCAGCAAATGGAAATACATGAAAACACTTGCAAAAAATATGTAATTTAAATTGTATTACAGGAAATGTCAAGTCCAGATGAAAATGTGTGTGGGTGAGGCTATATTTACTCCTTAATATTAGTAAACCCTAGTGAACATGACAATTAGGACGTGTGATTCATACATCCTTTCATGGTAGTGTTGAGAATGATTATCATTAAAGATCCTATGTTTTGTGGGTATAAGCAATGTTTAGTGAGCAATGTTGAAATGAATCCATTTTTGCATTAGTATGTCTTTTGATATAAAGGCCAAGCAGTTGTGACTAGAGATAGAATTAACTGTACCCAAAATTAGTGTAGTTGATTAAGAAAATATTAAATATATAACTGCCTAATTCTATTATTATTGTAACAAATAAAATGAATAAAAATTAAGTACATAAAATTGACCCAAGAAAACTAAGTAATTTAAATGTAAAACCCTAGTTGCAAAGAAGAGGAATAAAGAAGTACTTATGATTGATGAAAATTTGTTCTGGACTGTGCTAGAAAGATGAACATGAAATAGGAAACAGAGGAGACGAACTATTGCAAAGAACCTAAAAAAGTTTAGATTTGGAGCAATAATCTTTGGACTGGGGCACCTGGAGAGGGATCAAGGGGGTGCCTGTGGGCATCCTAGACCTATTTATGGGCACCTGGTTACTGTGTAAAATCTCAAAAAACCTCCTTTAAGGTATCGTTGGAGGTGTTATATTCACGATGTTCACTTTTGTTGCTCTGGGTCATGTGACAATGATTTGATCAGGACCTGTCTAATGAAAGATGACTTACAAAACCCCAAATAGACATCAAATCCTAAAAAATAAAGATGCAAAATGGGGGGTCGGATTGTCCTTAGCTGTTACAATGGTGAACTTATGAATGAGTGCATGCACTACATCTCAGACCTGAATGTAGTTTTATGTGTGTGTGTGTGTGAATTGTGCCCTAGGTGGCTCTTGTGTGTGTCACACTTGATAGTGAGATAATAAATACTATGATGTAAAGAAATGTAATAGATGTGTGCATGGAATATAATAAACTTCCCTCCTATGAAGTGAATGCAGAAGAGCCAATCCCTTGTCCCTTGGATGTGAAGATGGATGCAAATGAGCTCTTAAATGCTTGATGAATGAATACCTTAGGAGGTGATAGATAATGTTTAGTGCTTGGTCCCTTCATTATGATCACATAATTTTATATTTATATGATTCCTTTGTTGAAATTTTGCTAATTAACCCCTAAAAGTCCGACTACCAAAAAATAAGATGCTCAAATGGCTAGAAAGGACCCAAAAGATGCGAAGTAAAAAAGTATTGATGGGAAACATCCTAGGGGCACGAGGGCGCCTGATGACTGGCATCCTGCCTGGGCTCTGGTGTCCATAATATGATAAATGAAAGAATTAAGTAAAAAAGGTCAGACTAGGAAAGTAAGTGTGTAAGACCAAAAGTGACAACAGAAAGAAAAGAAAGGTGGCCAAAGACATGGGTTAATTAGTAATTTTATTACTTAGGAATCATATGAATAGTAGTATGTAGACTAGGACCTAGATAATCACCCAAAGTGCGTGATTTTGTGTCTACATTTTCCCCACTTTATGTTGGTGAGCAGAAAGCTCAGTAACATAAAGTAGATAAAGATGCGTACCTAATAACCATGTAGATCGATGATGAGAAAGATGCTGTCCAAGAGAGACAAGACAAAGCGTGGAGTGATAAAAATGAAGCATGTAATGCTAAAGAAGAGGAAAGTGTAAAAAGTGATGACTGAAATGAACCTAGGGTGGAAAGCATATGTGTAGATGTCACATGTACCTATTTTTGATGTTGCTTCCACAAAGTGTTGTTGATTTTTGATGATGTTGACGTTGACCACTTCCCATACGGACGGGCTTGCAAAAGATAAGAACGAACAAGTAGTCAAATATTGCATGTATATGTATAAAATCCATGTAAAGTAAAACTATGTAAAAAAATGAAAAAATGTGAAAAAGGAACATGTGCACCTGATCCATGATGAGTAAAGAGGAATGTAGAAAGGATCTTGAAAATTTCAATGAAGTGGTGAAATTTTTTGGGATGATCTCATGCCACGATAGAAGAAGTGTAGGGAGAAATGGTCTAGTGTCATTCTGAGCCTTTTAACCACTTCCTAGAAAGTTGTTAGAGCATTCTGAAATGTTGGTTTTTTGGGTGATCCTACGCCATGACAGAAGTAGTGTAGAGAGGAAAGGTCTAGTGTCATCCTCTAACCTTTAACTCCTTGGAATAAAATGGAAGAGACCACTACAGATGGTGTGTACAAACGTGATCCGATGTAAATGCCTAGTGAACTAAAGGAAGTTTATTGTTCTAACCTATAAGCCTCCCTGTGACATGCCGAAGAACTGTGCATGTAATTTCCCCTGGTTATAGGCATCTAGGTAAGACATCGTGTGCTAAGGACCCAAGGTCGATGAATTCTGAGCCCATTTTGAAAGCAAAACTATTGTGTTATAATGGTACTGTGTTGTTTTGTGTATGACGTTGTATAGGGTGACTGATTCATCTAAATAATGCCCTCCTCATTTGGGTGCATGTGACGTCACTGAATGAGTATGTGGCCCAAAAGAGGACCAACCATAGCATGTTGAAAATATTCCCTATAGGGGGAAGGGAATGTGCTTGGTAGAAACCAAGGCACATACAAATAAAGTGGCTAGGAGACAAGAGTTAGTACAAGATATACAAACATGTAGAAGACAAAATGTAAGCTACAGCAAATAATGTGTAAGCTAAGACACAAGTAATGTAAACATGCAAGAAGACAATGTAGATTGAAAAGTGGTTTGTAAACATGGGACACCACTCACGATGTCACAAGAAAATCAAGGCCAAGTGGCCACAAGCAGACAAGTGTACACACAAGACAAAGGGAAAATCCCACAAACAAGAGCATAAAAAGAGAAAACAATGACAGACAATGTAACAGATAACCATGGAAGCAAATAGACCTGCATAACAAATGTTGCACATGAAGCACCCGTTAGCATGTTATCAAGATAAAAAGTATGTCAAAATGTGTATAATTTGATATAGTAGTGTGCTATGAAGCAAAATTAAACAATAACACATGTAGTATATGAAAGTGGATGCCCCCAGGCAGCCTCTGTGGGACTGGTAATAGGTATTGCGCCAAGCATTCATATGCTACATGTAAGGATGTGTAGATCTTATATCATTTTTAAACTAGAAAGAGACGTGAACGCGTATGTGTGTATGATAAAGATAATGACATAAAAGATATCTATCTAGCATGTGTAATAAGATGAACATGTAACAACTAATTGTAAGCAAGTCTAAATGCAACAAAGATATGCACAATATGTTGTGGATGAGATGGAATGGAATGCAGAGTGAATGATAGGAGCAATGTGCCCCCTTGAGTGGATGTGTATGTATGTAATGAGGTTCATTTATTTATGCCCCCTTAGTAGTCAAGAATGAACCATAAACAAGATTGCATCATTGGGAAATGGTTTGAAATGTGTTGTCAGTGTTAGAAAGATGTGATGTCAATAGTGCGTAGAGCGTTTATTATAGAAGTTGAATAAGTCTGTCAGAAATGAGTGTTGTGTACTTGATTGTAAGACACATGAGTTGATTGGAATGTGAAGTTGAGATATTGATCCTCAGAAGTCGTAGTATAATGGATGCATGATTTATCCTAAAGCGTATATCATCATATGGGTTGAGTAGTGATCACATAAAGTGCATGATGATATAGCAGAAATCGTATATCATGAAATGATGTTAATTTGAAGCCAAAAGGTGAGTGATAATTTAGCATGAGGCATATATCACAAAATATATGATAGAGAGCATAGAAAGTGTGATGATGTAGCATGAAGGTGTATATCATGTGCTATGTATAGATAGGATGCTAGCATGGATCAAGATGAAGTGTGGCTAAGAATGTTGCATGTGGGGATAGAAGGATTGATTCATTGATTTTGTGATTGAACATAGTGAGATGCTACAAGTGTGATGAGGAAGTGAGGTTAACTTTAGAATTAGAACCCTCAGTAATCGAGTATGAACCATGGGACTAGAGAAATGCATCATGTAGGGTAGTGTGTGCATTGTATGATTGTTTGATATTGTGAAGTGTGATTGTGATAGTGAAATGTGTAAGTAGGATTACGCTAAGAAGATGTATATTGTATGATGTAGAATTTTGCATAAAGTTGTGACATTCTAGAAAGATGTGTGTAGATATGTCGAGTGTGTTGAGTTGTGTTTGAATGTGTAGTATGTAGATATATATTTTATGTAAAGTGTGGAAAGCATCAAAGTGCATTATGATGTATAATATATGCAAGAAGGTGATGTTGAAGTCTGTATATAGTGTGTAGAATGTGAGTGTGTCATGATGTATAGAAGAAAATTTCAATAGTCAAGATGTAGAAAGCACAGAATATGAATGATCATTGAAGGAAGTAAGAGATGTTGTATAGATGTAATATGTGTAATGGGCAGAAAGCATTAAAGTGGTGTAAGCGGTATAATAAATGTAAGAAGAAGATTTCGAAGATGTGCAAAATGTGCAATGTGTTGTAGAAGAATATGTTAGGATGTAAGTGTCTTTGACATAAATTTGTGATATGTAGTGTAGAGTGTGTACTATGTGAGGTTCATATGTATAGGATGCCCTCAACAGTCACATTGTGAACTAAAACACATGAGTGCATGATCGAGCAAATGATGATACTGAGTATTTAGAGGAGGTTTCTATGTGATTGGGTCCATGAAGTGATATATCAATTAGGGATGTTCCATAGTAGGATGGGGGAGAACGATATTGAGATAGTGATTCCCTCCAAGTGTGTGACTTGGTATGTGTCACAATCAGGTAATGGAATATAGTGAGATCATCATTATCATGGTCAAAGTTCAAATGGGTTGAAGCATCGCAAACCTGACCAGCTAAGAAATAACTGTCAGAAGTTGATCAGTAAAGATGCCATTGAGGTGTAGACTGTACGTACCCATAGCATAGTCCTCATTAGTGAAAGGAGGCAATGGATACCCATGTGCATACCAACAAGTTAAATTAGGTTAATAGCCAAGGAATGTGTCATTGACAAATGAAAACATGACTAAATCAACATGGGGAATGATATATCATGTGATCACAGTCTAATGTGATCCCCTATGTAAGTCAAGCCAAGATATGTCCTTATGTGAGTGGATAAGAGTGAAGAGGGCATGCAAGATAGATCATGAGATGGAAGACACACATACCATAAGTATCAGTTAGGATAGTGAACTGAATCCATAATATAGATGAGGATCATGAGTTGGAGGATAAATATCCTATTGAAAGATGAAACCTAGTTCGAGTAAACCATCATGTGAACATATAGTGACATCACAAGTAGGATGAAATTGAATGTGTTCTTGATATGAATCATTCATGAAAAGTGTACATGTGAAAGCAATAGTACTAGTGGATTGTGCACATGAGAAGGTGGATCTGAAGTTGGTAGTGATGTATGATGTCAGGGACAAGTTCCCTAATAGAGAGTCATAGTAGTCATAGAAGCAGGTGGAGAAATAGATGCAAGTTGAGACTAAATCTAAAATGAAAATAACAACTTCAAGTGGTTGTAAATGGATCTGGAGCATCACTATAGGTTGTGGTTCATTAGTAGTAGTCAGATCGAAGATTAGGAATTGTAGTATTGGGATCATGGTCATAATATTTGAATAGGTGATGATTACGAGGAACTTGTATATTTTATGCCTTCATGTATGAATTTGACATAAGTAATGTACAGTATAAAGAAACTGTTTGCATGGCATGAACATTATGACCCACTGAGTAGACAATTATACAAAACAGGTTCCAAGAGTCATTGACAAAGAAAACTGAGATAAGGGTCTTTGTCACCTATAATTATGATGTAGAGTAGTCTAAGAAAATGTGAAATGTATGAGCCAAAATCTTAATGCTATTTAGTAGTAAATAAATGAATAACAATTGAAGTAAAAGTAATCTTACACCCATGAAAAGGCTAATCTTGTAAAGTATGAAATCCTTAAGTGTAAAGAGAGGGTAAGAATGTACTTAGCTGCTTTACAATTATATCTGGAAGATTTGTACCATAGAGCTGATGACCAGATGAATGAAAATGCGACATCACTACCATCACACATGGAGCTCAGAAAAATGTCAGATCTGGAAGAATAAGATGGACATAGGGTGCCTGAAGAGGAACATGGGTGCACCTGTGGGCACCCTAGACCTATTTCTAAGCGTGCCTGGGTCTGCATACGAAAGCTCAAGGAACCTCCTTTGAAGGTGTTAAAAAGTGTTCACCTTTGATGATTTTTTTTGATTGCTTTGAAGGTCACACCAATGATCTCCGAGGTCACTAGAAACCTGAAATAAAGATATGATCCTACAAAAATCTCAAATAAACATCAAATCCTAAAAATGAAATATGTAGAATGAGGGGTTCAGATTGTCCTCAACTATCATAATGGTGAAATTATGACTGAATGCACTGCACTACATATCAGACCCAATCTAGTTCTCTCTTGGTGTGTGTGTGTGTACATAAATAGTGCCCTACGTGGCTATTGTGTGTGTTGTGCTTGATAGCTAGAAATGTAACTAGATGTAAAGAAAACTAGTAGATGTGTGTATGGAATAGAATGAACTTCCCTCCTATGAAGTGTATGCATAATAACATGTCCCTTGATGCCCCTTTTGATGTCGTGCTAGATGGATGCAAATGGAGATTTTATACGCCTTAATAGATGCAAGCTTAAGTGGTGATATCTAATGCTTAGTGCTTGGTCCTTTATTATGATCACATAAATTTATATTTATATGATTCCCTTTCTTTAATTTCATAATTATCCCTGAAAAGGATGACTAATAAAAATATAAGATGCTCAAACGGCTAGAAATGACCCAAAAAGTGTGAGTAAAGTAAAAAGGGGATAGGGGCACCTAGAGGGGACAAGGGCACTTGGTGTTGGTGTCTTGGCTAGGCACTGGTGTCTAGGATGATAACTAGCCGAAGTATATAAAAAGGACTAAAAAAGTAAGGGTGTAAGACCAAAAGTGGAAACAAAGAAAAGAAAGGTGGCCAAAGACATGGGTTAATTAGTACTTTTCTTACTTAGGAATTATATGAATAGTAGTATGTAACAAGACTAGATAATTACCCAAAGTGTGTGATTTTGTGTCTACACAAGTGTAGAACACGTGATGTAATCAAAGCCTTGCATGGTAGTGGGAGAATGATTGATTACAAGTGGAAAAATGCCCATTTGTGTAAGAAATGATTTAGGACATATGTTGAGACCAGATCCATTGTCTATTGAAACTCTTTGGAGAAAGAATCCTTGAATGCATGCAATGATGAATAAAAGTGAACATCAATTCATAACAATATTAGTCAGGATATCAAATGATGTTAAAGTAATATCATTTTCAAGTGCCTTAAAGTATCCATGAGAGAAGCTAAAGTAGCTGGATGGGTATCATTAGCTAATGTGAAAGAGCGCAAAGTATCTTGTAATATGTCTTTGTAAATATGGGATTTTTGAAGCAACTCAAGTATATATGTCTTAGCAAGGGTATTGTTGAGTTGTTCAATTAAATCATACCCTTTATATGGAACATTAACTTTAGGAATAGGAGCAGATGGTGGGGGAGGCAAAGGTGAGTTTCCCACAATAGCTTGTTTATTGCATCGCTTGGTTACTACATTGACTATAGTAGAATGAAACTATGGTGGATGATCAAAGTAACATGAGTGATCTGAAATTGAGGGTTGATGTAAGCAAAAGAGATATCAACCATATGACAAATAGGGTCAACATAATGACCTTCATTCAAATGCAAAGTATGAACATTGACCTAGTGAGAGGGATAGCAGCTCCTACTAGGAGCTGAACTGGGAACCCTGTGCTAACGATAAAGATCATAACATTTAGTAGGAAGTGGCATGATGAATAATAAAACCCTAAAGCTACTATGGGTAAAACTACAATGTTCAATCAAAGAAGGTTGGGTTCACCGAATGATTTCACATTTTTGTGAATCTTATTTCATTCCCTTTGAAGTTTTTAGTGTTTCTTTAATTCACATACATAAAAAATGAAATAATGCAACAAGTGGATATTTTGATTCAATTAACTTCCAACATTAATTATACAAATAATAATAACACTTTTCAAAGTGATTATTGATCTAACAACTATAAAAAACACAAGGGAGAATTGCACTTAGCTGATTCTGTGTGGATATGGAAGAGTTTGAGTGATCTGAATGCAAGAACAAGCTAATTTGAGATTGAAAATGCTTAGTTACAGAAGCTAACACCTAAAAATGAACATGGTCAAAACAGTACAACTAGGTCAAAAGCATAAGTATGGTCTTGAACCTTCTATATAGTCTTGGACCTACTTGGAATATGAGTTTAAAACTTCCTGAGTACTTCGTCTTCTTGGAAATGAGTGTCATTATATGTCAATATTCTTCACTCACCTTCAAAATGGCTCTGTAAACTCTACTCAAACCCTAGAACCCTTGTAGTGCAAGAAGAAGTTCCTATAAAAAAAGTTAGGTGGGTTATGAGAACCCCTATGCATCGCCGATGTCACCACTACTATGAAGAGTTCTCAAACCGCATGTTATTCTCTTAACATTTGATATCTAATGTAGTGTAGTCAAAACTTAACAATCATGCTTTAACAATGCTTCAACTTGAGTTTCACACTTCTCAAATACTTGAGAAGGGTCACTTTGCTTCCTTGTAGAATAAATATGGAGACTCCTAAACCTGGAAGGAGACTTCAGACCTACAGGTGGTGCTACCTTAATAAATGTGCATGAGTTATTTTGCAATTTAGAGAGCTTGGAGTGTCTTTTGTCCTTTTTTTTACTTGAGGAGTTCTTAAAGTGCCAGGTTCCTAAACGAGGCATGATTGACTTGCTTATGTGTGCTTTCGAAGGTTGTTATGTCATGAAAGGTTAGCCAAGGGGATGTATTTTCTCATAAAAATGTGATAGAATTGGAAGCATTTTCCCAAAGCATGTCATTCCAAAACCATCCAGTAGGGCCGACTTGTAGAATTGTACAAACAGACCGAAAATGGCGGTTTTGACCGAGAGGGAAAATACATGTTTTGACTTTATGGGTTGGAGGATGGATGTTTCTTGTTTTATGTTGTCAAACTTCAGAAACTGACGACATAGAGGTGTGCAAAGATAATAAAATAATCAAAGGGATATCAGGGTGTGTTAAGCAAGAGTGAGGAGAGTGCATTTGTACAAACAAGTGTGCAATGTCAAGATCAACATTGTCAAAGGATAAATTACCAAATTTGAGTGTTTACACTTTGCAAGATTTACTTCAAGGCCTTTTTTATCGCAAAAATTACTCAATGAATCAAGTTGGTTTTGAAAACATGTAGTTGAATGTGAAAGCAAAACAATGTCATCTGTAAACAATAAAATAGCACATGCAAATCCCAAAGAGGCTACAATCACTCATACCACCAGAAACTGCGGAGATAAGATCCTTTAGTTCATCAATATAGAGCCCAACAAGTGTAGGTGAGAGTGGACAACTTTGTTTCACACCTTTGGTACTATGGATGCTATCAGTTGCACCCGTTTTGGTGAATATGCCCAAATATTGCCTCATATAAGTCACTACCAAAGAAATTATTAAGTCGAAAAGATTCAACTCTTTAAGCCTCTAAATCAAAAGAGGCATTCGTATTGTATCAAATGCCTTATGGAAGTCTAGAAAACAACAATATACCTTCTATTTCTTAGCCTTCACTTTTTCTATAATGGAAACAATAGTGAATATGTGATCATTTGTTCAATGAGGGTACGATAGTTATCTGGTTGAAGACAATCTCTAAATTTGAAGATGGGATATATAATATGGGATGCCCAAGTAGGGGGAAGATCACGAGGAACAATACAAGTAAAAAGATTAGAAATATGGACCCCAAAAACAACTCGACTATAATGGAGGAATTCAATGTTTAAATTTTCTACACCTTGGATAAAAAAACGAACTTTAAGGACCATCTTGTCAGTGAATAAAGGACAATTGTATAGTCTAAGATTCATGTGGATTGGGGTGAAAATTAAGTAATCTAGGATTCACTTAAATGAAGAGTTAATTGGGAGCATCATAGAGAGATGTGACATATCTATACCATATTACACACACACATATATGGAATCGTTGCCTTTTTCTTTTTAAGAGGAATACTTATTACTCATGAGGGAAGTCTAAAAACAAAACGCCAACGTGCCCGTTCACTATAAAAATCAGTAAACCGCAATTACTAAGGTACAACGGGAATTTAAATCACGAGAAAAGCACATTTCTGACCGTTTGGAACCCGAAAATATATATTCGAATTCATTGCGTCTTCCGGTTCATTATTTCATTCATGCATTCAATTTACAGCCTTCTCTATCTGCTTGGCCTTTCGCTTCTCTAATTCTTTTGGCGATCTGACCTCTGAAATTGGGTTCTCTAATACTTTCGGCGAGCAAACTGAATACACATTTTCCAGCATTTTTCTAACCTTTCATTTGCATTTGTTTCCAGTATTTTTGTTTTTGTTTGTGTGTTTCTTTCTGCTTTTGTTGTACAGGTTTTTCTATTGTAGATGGCCCTCGAATCTCCTCCTCGAATTAGCGTCAGGAGGCCATCCAAGAGCAGACACCCTCTGCAAGAGCATCTTACGATCGCAAGACAGAATGTATGTATTCTCGTCTATATATTCTATGTATATGGATCTTGTATTGGGGTTTTAATATATATATTCTGTATTGGGGGTTTTGGTTTAGAGCCTCTGTTTTTTGGCATTGGTGTATAGATTCTGCTTTGGGTTTTTTGTGGCATTGGTGTTTTATTGTATGTATTAAGTATTTGGGGTCCTGGTGAATATATTCTGTATTGGGGTTATGGTGTATGGATCTGTATGTTCCCTACTGGGGTTCTGTAGTGTTTATTGAGATAGATTTTGTTTCTATTGCAGAGTGACAGGTTTATTGCCCACAGGGGGTCAATGGATTTTGATCTGGCTCGATATCTGCTAACGGGAAAGGAGAAAGAGAACACTGCCTGTGATACTCCATCCAAGCAAGCATATAGGAAAGAGCTTGCAGCATGTTTGTTGAAGGACAGTAACATTGGCTCGAAAAAATCCAGAATCCTGACCTTCAAGGAAAAAACCCCTTCTGTTCAAGATGGTTTCCTCGAGCTGTTTTCAGAATGTGCTTCTACCGGTTCTGTGTTTAAATCAAGCAAATCACGCCGTTATATACCCCAAGTAAGTCTCTGTTTTATTCTTTAAAGATTAAGCCAAGCCTCTTGTTGTTTGAGATTTAGCATTTCAATGTACCTACCGTTGCTCTCATTCTGTTTGTAGTATATTTGACGATCGGTTATAGCAGGTAAATCCTTATATGTATTAGGTTTCTGTTTTTAAAGATTGAGTCATGCCTCATGTTATTTGGGGTTTAGTATTATACTGTTGCTCTCGTTCAGTTTGTTGAATGTTTGAAGATCAGTTGGATTCTTTAGTGTACCGGGTCTTTATTTACCCTATGTTTGGGTTTCTACCTAGATTCTTAACCATGATTCAAGTGGCTCTCAGTTTACTTGCAGAGTTTCTTTTGGGTTCAGGTTGGCTGTGCAGTCTCAGAAATATCTTCACCAATATGGGGATTAGTTTTGTGCTTTTGGGATTCTTCTCTATAGATTGGGTTTTATATTTGGGTTTCTGTCTCAAAAGAATGAGCCATGCCTCAAGTGGCTTGAGATTAGGGCTTTTAAATTTCTTCTATGTGGGTTGATTAAAGTGAAGCTATAACGCACATCCTTCTGTAGGCTGGGTTAAGGTTTCACTTTTGCCGTTTTGTTGTTGAGGACATGTTCTCCGGGGTCTGGACGGATTCAGTTAGACAGGATTCATATTAGGGTGTTCTATGCTGAACAAATTACAGTTTGGTTATTGGATTTTGTAGTCATTTGCTGAGGTTTTGTAGTCATTTCTGAGAATTTAACAAATATTTCAGTCTGTGCATAAACTATGCTGAACAAATTACAGTTTGGTTTTGTAGTCATTTGCTGAGGTTTTATAGTCATTTCTGAGAATTTAACAAATATTTCAGTCTGTGCATAAACTATGCTGAACAAATTACAGTTTGGTTATTGGATTTTGTAGTCATTTGCTGAGGTTTTGTAGTCATTTCTGAGAATTTAATAAATATTTCAGTCTGTGCATAAGCTATGCTGAACAAATTACAGTTTGGTTATTGGATTTTGTAGTCATTTGCTGAGGTTTTATAGTCATTTCTGAGAATTTAACAAATATTTCAGTCTGTGCATAATGTTTGTGTTTGGGGGATCAGTTCCTTTACCAACTAGCTTAATAAATATCAGTGTTCTTGATATTACCGTTGTTCTGATCAACTATTGATATGGTTGTTTGCAGTCTGCAGAGAGAACTTTGGATGCCCCAGATCTTGTGGATGATTATTATTTGAATCTGCTGGATTGGAGTATCAGCAACGTTTTATGTATAGCCCTCGGAAATACTGCTTACTTGTGGGATGCTACACAAAGCACTACTTCTGAGCTGATGACTGTTGATGATGATGTTGGTCCCATTACGAGTGTTAGTTGGGCACCTGATGGGAGACATGCTGCTATTGGCTTGAATAATTCTGTGGTGCAGTTGTGGGACTCTTCAACTAATAAACAGGTAAATAGTCTCTAACATTTTTTGTTTCTGTATCGGTGTTCTAAATGTAACCTAATTGTGACAATAATTGCTTCAGTTTCAATATTTGTTTTTTAAACACAATCTTGTTCACTGTCATATTGCTTTCAATGTATGCAGTTGAGAACCTTGAGAGGGCATAGTGCCCGTGTAGGTTCTCTTTCCTGGAATGCACATATTCTTACGACTGGTGGTCTGGATGGTTTCATTAACAACCACGATATCCGTAAGAGAGAATCCATTGTTCAAACTTTCAGAGGTCATGAACAGGAGGTTTGTGGATTGAAGTGGTCTCTTTCTGGCCAACAGCTTGCAAGTGGAGGGAATGACAACTTACTTCATATTTGGGACAAGAGCATGTCATCCTCCAATGGTGTTACTCGCTACCTTCATAGGTTAGATGAACATCATGCTGCTGTTAAAGCCTTGGCATGGTGCCCTTTCCAAAGCAATCTTTTGGCATCTGGCGGAGGTAGTGCAGACAGGTGTATTAAGTTCTGGAATACCCAGACAGGAGCATGCCTGAATACTATTGACACAAACTCTCAAGTTTGTTCGCTGTTGTGGAATAAGCATGAGCGTGAGCTACTCAGTTCTCATGGATTTAGCCAAAACCAGTTGACCTTGTGGAAATACCCTTCGATGGTGAAAATTGCAGAACTTACAGGGCATACTTCCAGAGTGCTGCATCTTGCAGAGGTACAATTGCTAGTGATATGTGTATACTTTTAGCATGCACAAATAACTTGAATAGTTTAATGTGAATTCACCTTTCCTGTATTCTGTTTTCAGAGTCCAGATGGGTATACAGTCGCATCAGCTGCAGGAGATGAGTCACTTAGATTTTGGCAGGTCTTTGGAACTCCAGAGACCTTAAAGAGGACCAAGAGTAAAGAGCCAGCGGGTGCCTTCAACAACTTCCTTACTAACATTCGATAAGCAATCCACAGTGTCTCATGGAATAAGGAGGCTTACACTTAAGGTGAGATGGATATTTGGTTCGTTTCTTGTGTTTTATATAATTTGGCTGTACTATGAAATGGAGATATTCTGTTCTATCATGATGATACATTTTCTTCTTTAGATTACAGTGACAGTGTTCTAGTTCTTTAATAGTTGACTCATTCTGCTTTGGTATTATTAGAAGCTGCGAGTACTTGATTAATGTCATATAATTAGGCCTGGAAAGCATCCTGAACCGAACCTGGGGAGTTACAAGTCTGAGATAGCAAAGGATTTTGTCACCACCAATACAACAATTTCAGAGTGAGGCATCAGTTCTTAGGTGAGCAGAGCAAGAACCAACTTATTGTGAATAAAGAGATAGCAGAGCATTGAACATTGTGTGAGACGAGCAGAGCAGCAGTTTGATGAGAAGAGGAGCATTTTTATGTACAACAGGTTTGATGTTGGGGGGGAGGGGGTATTTCTCAGCTAATAACAGGTTTGATGTATCTGTATCCCATGAGTTTATTATATATGCAGTTTATTTATTTGTAGTGTTTAACAAGAATTTAAGCACATTTTATTTTTTAATGTCCTTTTCGGTTTTATCTTATATTTTTCTTTTAATGTGTTCTATTGGCTTTGCGGCATATCTGCTGTTCTGGGGCGCTTCCACGATGCTTTCTTGGGTGTTTATAAATACCGCCGCCCACGGTAACTATTTAATTATGTTTAACGTTTTCAAGATTTTTTATAACTATTTGTATTTGTGGTTGATCTAATATTAACGTGTCTTGGAATTGTAGCATAACTGCTCTTCTGGTTTCCTTCTACCCTGCTTCCTCTGGTGTTTATAAACACCCTCCTTTCCCCCAGGCGTTTTTAAACGCCACCCATATCGAGGAGGTTTTTTACTGTAGGAGCTTTTTATTCTTTTCTTGAACCCACCAAATATGACACAGAAACACAATTTTCATTTGCAAATCCGTCTGATTTTTCTTATTTGCAGCATTCTGTGTGTTGGGATTAAATGACAAATGTTGCGAGTCAACATTTGTCATTTAATCCCAACACACAGAATGCAGCAACAAGGTAAATGAAGTTTATTAGGGCAGAGTTACTGTAATTTAAACGAAAAAAAATACTGGGAAAATCCAGCAGAATAATAATCCGTGAGCAGAAATATAATTGTATCCTGTGCGCTCTTCTCTCTCTGAGCTTTGCTGCAGTGCTTTCCAGGGTATTTTTACGGTTTTCCGCGCATCGGCTAATTTATCCCGAATTTTAAAGCAAAGTTTCGAAAAAATTATTCCCACAATTGTTCAACAAAAACTCGTTAAATTTGCCAAATATACTTGTTAACATGGAATTCTATTGGTTTTCCTTATAACTTGCATACAATTATATAAATTTTCTTGATTTTGGGTACTATGATCTAATTTGAGTTTAGTGCAAGGAAATTCCCTGCTTGAGTTGACATTTTCTTGTTCAATGCTGGTTTTAAATGTAAGTTGCAGTTGTTGATGTGAAAAGGGTTTGGTTGGAGTATTGGCTGGAAGGAGATTGTATTCGTTTCTTGGTCCATTGCTAGTTCTGAATACCAGTTTCTCATGGGTCAATTTTTGTCCCATTGTGGACATTAATATTACTATCTTATCTGTGAGCTTTATGTTCCTTTGTGGACATCAATTTTTTATGGGTTATTTTGGCCCATCGATTAGATTGTTGCAAATTTAATAAATTGTGAACAAATTCTTGTAAGAATACTTGCCAAAAAATGTGCGTTAATAATGAATTAAATGGTTTTCCTTATTTATAAAGAATTCTCATTCCTTCCATTTTTCGTTGGGGGCAAGTACATCTCTCAAGCATTGTATATTGCCTTTTGATGTCTTGTACGTTGTTTTTTTCTATTAAGAACAAGGCATAGAGAAAGAGTTTGCGATTTATGTGTGTAGAGATATTTTGATGTGAAAAGTACTTACTGGAATTTGGTGAATTTGGTCCAAAGCTGGTTTTGAGTGCCTTTTGAGCTCGTTATTTGAGATCGTTATGTGTGTAGATATTTTGATTATTTGTTTCTTGGTCCAAAGCTGGTTTTGAGCTCTTTATGTGTGTAGAGATATTTTGATGTGAAAAGTACTTGATTGAAATTTGGTGAATGGAGTATTGGTTGTAAGGAGATTGCAATCTTTTCATGGTCCATTGCTAGTTGTGAATGCGACCCAATTTTTGTCCTCTTGCGGACATTAATAGTACTATCTTATTTGTGAGTTTTATAGTGCTTTTCAGGGTATTTTTTACGGGCTTTTTTTGCCCATCAACTAAGGTTTTGCAAATTTATTAAATTTTTTAAATTTTTACATTCATTATTGTGGAAATTTTTGAAAGAATACATGCTAAAATATGTGTGTTAGTAATGAATTTTATGGTTTTCCTTACAATTTGTGGCTACATTTAAATACTTATAAAAAAATCTCATACCTTCCATTTTTCCTTGGGGGTAAGTACATCACTCAAGCATTGTATATCGCCTTTTGATGTTTTGTACGTCGTTTTTTTCCATTAAGGTCAACAAAGCATAGAGAAAGTGATCCGAAAATCATAGGCAAAAATTGCAACATACATTCATAGCTTTGCTTTAAATAATGATTTTACGGATTAATGAGGACAATATGACTTTCTTGTATTTTCAATTAAACGAAGAGGTTGCAAGCACTATAAAAATCAGAGAAATAACTAGGAAAAATACAAAACAATACGTGATACATCTCCGGCTAGACCAAGCTAATTAAAGGGACTGATCTATTAAAATCATATAAAATAACACTTAGTAATACATGATTTAGATCTTTTCACTGGGATCCTCTTGCAAAATAAGGCTTAGTCTCTTTTGGCACTTCCGCCAAATTCTTCTCCAAGCTTGCTCAATAAGCCTCCTTGAGGAAAATAGTCTTTGCCCCTTCCTCCTTCAAATACACCAGGCTCCTTTTATAATTTCACCGAGCTCCTTGGTGTGTTAGTAGGGCATTATGGTTTGCACACTGGTGGTGGGGGTTCTCTATGTGGCCTCCTAGGTTCACTACTCAACGTGGGGTGTAGTGCCCACACTTTTTTATAGCTCAGTAGCTTGTTGTTTCTTTGCTCATAGACATGTTTTGACAGTGATTGGTTATAGCTGGACATTATATTCAGATATTTGATCTTATTAGACAGGTGTGGACATTTGGGCGTATAGCGCCAATTTAGCTTAATTTCCATATTGTCGCATTTTCTTGTTATGTCATGGAAACTAATGAATATGATGATGTTTTTGGAACCTAATTATATTGATGGATAATTGTTGCATGGTGGGATTATATGTCACTTTATCATCTTGTCTATATTTTGAAATATGGAATATAATTGTGCACATTGTCGCATCTTGATTTCAGTAGGATGTTAGGTTAGTTTAGAACGCATTGATATCTTACTATGTCATTGAATTATATTGTATCAGACAGGTGCGGTTAATGTGTGCAATGAGTGTGCAGGTGACAGGTTTACAGGAGAACGTAGGATTCAAGCCAGCTACTCAATCTTGCACAAGCAGCCTACGGGTTGAGCCCTAGCCATGTTCTTTGTGTGAAGCCTTAGGATAGATGATTATTATTTTGGGCACTATGAGTGACCTCAATGTATGTAATGTATTGCGTTTTTGATTTATTAATTTTGGTTAGGGTAGTTGGTTAAGTTGTAAACTTGTTTTGGGAGTTAATAACTCCTCTTTCATTTGAATTGTGGATTATGTTTAATGTGTCTCTTAATCACAAGGGTTTAGGGTCACATGTGAGACCCTTGGGTGGTCCCCACACCCTCTACCCTTGTGCCAAAAATGCAAAACCTGAAATTAGGGTATTTTGGGCATTTTTGGGGACCCCTTTGTAGCTTGGGAGTCCCCCTATCACAAAAATGAGCCCTTTGACCCTACCTAATGGGTAGGGGGGCTTGTTTTCAAGGCTAGAGGGAGTTTTCCCTCCCTTTTTACCCCTTGTTTTGTCACATCCATGTAAGGGATGTGGAGTTGTGTGTTTATCAAAAGTTCAACTAGTTTTGTCTTGCTAACATTTAAGGGAATTTGGGAGAAGAGGGCAAAAAGATAATTTTACCCTTTCTCTCTTTTGTTTTGACATCTTTGACCATGAGGAGGGAGAGGGGTGACACATGTCACCCCCTCATTGGTGAGGATGCTTGCTTGCTCCTCTTCAAATTCCCATCCATGGGAAAAGAGAGGGACTTTTTTTTTTGGAACTTCTTGCTTTTGGATGCTTGGGTGATTTGGAGCTTGGGATTTGCTTGAGTCAAGGTGTGAAGAAACTTGAAGTTGGAAAGCTTTTTGGAGAGCTTTCCTTGAGGTAGGTTCTCTTGTTTTTTTTTTTTTTTTTCCTTTTAATTATTGGATTGGTTGCTTGAGATTGTTATTTATATATGTTGATTTTGGTTATTTGTTTGTTGTTACTCCCTCCATCATATGGCATGATGGAGTTTTGGAGTGTGGGGGAAGAGAGAGGGAATTTTCCCTCTCAATCCTCAAGGCTTGATGGACAAGCCTTGAGGAGTCTTATTATTTTTACCCTCAATGGTTGAGGTGGGGAAGTTGATTCATTTGGCTTGAATCTCCTTCCCCATTCTTGGTAAGGAAACCCCTTTGGGGTTTGAAAATCCTTCCAAGAAGGACTTGGAGAAAGGGGGAGGAATAAGGAGGGTTTGATTTGATTAGGAGCAATAAGAAGGATATGGAGATGTTTATTATGTGCAAGTAATTTTTGATGTATAACTTTGGAGAACTTTCTCCTCTCTTCCCCATTTTTGAGGATGAACATGGGTTCTCCTCCTTGTAAATTTTGGAATCTTGTTGTATGTGTCTTATCTTTGTATGCTTGTATTATTGTTAGTGAACCCTTCATTCTTGTCCAAGTTTTGGTAGTTAACCTCTTTCCCATGGGCTTGGGGGAGGCTAACATGTCTTCCAACCTTGGATAGACATGTAATGATGCACTAAAGGTTGGGTGGATAAACAAGCCCCTTCTTTTGTGTTGGCCTTGAAAGATTTTGGAGTTGGAAAATAGTTTTCCACTTGGAAAGCCATTGGAAGACACATGAAGACACTTGTCAATTTGGAATTTCTTCTTGTCTCCTTCACCATTTAAAATATGGATTTCTCTTTCATTGTATCTTGAAAAGAATGGCTTGTGTGAGCTTTCATTGTCTTGTAAAACATTCTTTTGCATTTGGAGTTACATGCAAACCTAGTATTATAATTGTTGATAAATCTACCCTTAATATTAGTATGTTACCTTGTATAGCTTTCCTTGGAATATTTGGAATGTTATGGGGCTATGTTAGACCTTTTTGGAAACTAAAACTTTTGAAAAGAAAGCTTGTGAAAATAGTTGATATTTTATGGATTGATGGAACCTCCTTCTTGAAGAAAGGTTGAATTATTAGATGTGTAGTATTCTTGTTTTAGACTTCCTTGTAAATTTTTGTAACATAATTGAATGAGAAATAAAATTTACCATTTGTGAAATACATCTCTCCTTGTAACATTGCAATTTAGTGATTAAAATAAAACTAGCATTAATCTCTTTTCTAGCTAACTTGACAAATGGCTTTAATAATAAGACAAATGTGATTGTTCATCATCCTTCACTAAGTGTAAAACTTGTTTTCCAAGCATCTTCCCTTAATTGAAATAGGTTTGCTACAATCGTTTGTTTTTGTCAATATATATATATATTATATATATATATATATACAACTGTTATCAAGTTAATTTTCATAAGTTTATTTTATATTGTATATGTTGTTTCATGTTTTAAGGCTTGACATTTACCATTCTAAGAAGATACAACATAATAGCTATAGTATATATATATATATATATATATATTATATAATAGTTTCCAAAATATTATCCTAAATATAAACATGGTATATTTTAAATTTAAATAAAAAAATGATTTATTTTTTTAACAAGGTGTAACATTTAAACAAATGGACAAAAAAAAAAAATCATTGGGGGAGGGTCGGCCCCCTCCCCCAGTCTATAATTTAAAATCCCCCGAAAAAGTTGGAGATGTTTCCAAAATTTAACCCGTAGGGGGCCTGCAATAAGGAAAAAAAAGGCCCTCTTCCCTTTCTCTGTGCGCCCCCTCCTGCATCCTATAAGCTCCCTGGGTGCCCTGTTGGGCCTCCGGACCTGCGCTTTGCCCTGACAGACTTTAACCTATGCCCGATCCACAATTTTTAAAGGGATTCAGGTCTGTCCCCCCCGACGCCCATTGAAATATTGCCCGCGGACACCCTGTAGCGAAATCCTGGATAGCACATGCAAGAGGACCTTTCCATAAGGAAGATATGTCACGGTCAATGTTTTGCATTAGATCCCCCCAACACAGAATGGCCGTTCTATTTGACTTTCAAAGCATAAATAATCAATCAAAATGTTGATAAACAAAAATAGGTTTAATAATGTAAAGATAAGTCATCCAAGAAAATACATAGATTCAACCTCAAAAGGAACCCTCTTCCACTTAGCTTAAGATCAAACAAAGTAAATGAGATTGGAGAAGGTTTATTGAAAAGAAGGAAGGCTCCAAATGGATAAGAAAGAATGAAGTAAAAGTTAGGGCAAACTTTAGGGCAAAATTTGAAATCAAGGGTTTAGATGTGTTTGATCCTAGGGTGCAAACTTTTAATCCTACACACTGTTAAGTCATTAAGAATTGATGGTGGACATGGGTGGTAAATTAGATAAATACACAGGGGATGTAGAGGCAATCATACAAAAATTATAACCTAGGTAATGAGTAGTTTGTATTCATGTGGCAAGATTCTATTTTACAAACTTTGAAAGGCCATATATTTCTACAATTTAAGCTAAGTAAATAATTAAAATTTGGTTCCTAGGCTAATATTTCCTTAATTGGGTAAATTAAAATTAACATAAAATTAGGAGTTATCATTTGGAAAGTTAAAAAGATGTATTAGTATTAACTAGCTATACACTTCAAAAACCAAATTTTGACCCTAAAATTCTAGTCACGATTGGTGTGTTTTTCGATGTCCCAAAGGGATAAGACATGGGGTGATGGGTTTGCAGACGTTCCCACAATGATTTATAGATATTTTAATATATCTTGTTTGTTGGTAAGACTGGAAACTCGGACATCTAATCTATTTTCCCTATTTTTCTCTTCCTACATACATAGTTAGCATGAAATATGATCTCTTAAGGATGGATCCTCTCAAAAATTTAAAAGCACCATGTTAAAATGGTTTCTGGAAAATATGAGTTGCCACGAATCAAATTTCAACCTCTATAATTTGTGTCTTAATCTGTTGAATGGCTAATGGAATATGCTTCCTTCAATAAACAAATAAAATCATCTATTTTGTGTTTAGCTCAGCCCTACCTATGTTTTTCTACTTTCAATTTACCTTTTTCAACCATTGCAGGTGTATTGTGCATCCTTTTATCACTTTGCAGGGTCCATTTTTGTTGAGGCATGTGAAAAATGACATGTTGAATGGTAAGATAGGTTGAGTTTCATATGTATGCCATCTCTTTTCTCATTTTCCAGATTTTCCCTTATGGAGAGTGTTTTAATAGCAAATTACAGTTATCATCACAAATGTTCTAAAACAACTAGTGCTTATAAGAAAAAACAAAATCTTAAGCATAACCAACCCAGTCAGAAATAGGACTGATCTACAATCCCAAGATATATTGTGGTTTCACCAAGCTATTGTTGGTCATTGAATCGCTTGTAGAGACACAATAAGTTCATTTATAGACTCCTGGGAAATCAATGACATCTCCTTTATAGACATGTTTCTAGTAAATCTTGAAGGACCTGTTGCACCTTAGAACATAAACCTAGAAATCTATCGGGACCCATTTCCAAATGTTATGAAGATGAAAAAGTATGTCTTCAAAACATAAAAATTGTATTCTTAATGGGAAAAATGACCATGAAGCCTCAACTTTTGACAATTCTATGAGTTCCTTGCTAACTTAGTCCTAAGGAACAAGATAAATATTTTGGGACTAGTCGAGTTAGAAATTGAGCTATAAATCAATGCAATGACTTGGAAAAAGAAATACCCTCTAAAACCTCTTCCCAAAGCATTAAGCCTCTTGTGGATGAAACTAAGTCCCAAAACTTGGTGGGAAGTATGATCTATTTCAGAGCTTAAATAAGCTCACCTTTTCTCAATTGTAACAATGATAGATTTACAAATTATTATCTAGTGCATCGTTACAATGTTCTAGATGTATTAGGGATTTGTCATAAATCCATGTTACGCCTCTTCAATGAGGCTCAAATAAATCATAAATAATTGGTGGGTAATATACATCCTCCAAAAGATAGATCAATAGGGATATTGAGTTTGTGTGTGATATAAGCAAGATGTTCTCTGATGCTAAAATAGCCTAGAGAGGAGATTCAAAATTATACTTGTAAGTGTGTTTCTATAATGCAATTACATAATGAGAGCCATGATTGATGATGGGGTTGTATGTATTCCTTTTTATTTCTTGCATAAGTTAGGATATGAGGAGACTAACTTATCCTCTACTTGAAACATGTTGAAATACCCCATATGATAGTCTTAAGGCTACCTCAATTAGAACTATAGTCCCTAAAGTGTCTATGCCTTAGACATAAAGCCATTCTAACTAAGTTTTACATCACAGATAAGAAGTCCTCATTTCATATTCTCTTAGTTTTATTTCTGGAATCATTTTATGTATTTAGGTCAGTGCACTTGAGTCCCGAGAACTTGTTCTAAGAGGTTAGGTAGTTCCATTTGGAAAATGGCCAACTTTCTCACTCAAGGCATGATCATATAACCATTCTAATATGCATTTGGAACCACCAAGACTCAAACCCAAATTTCATTTCATGGCTAAATTGCTTCTTCTGTACGTACCCAAAATTGTAGGGTATTGCACTTCCAGAATGATGTTACACATGCCCCAATGATGATACAGGTCTCCTCGCAAGGTGTTCGGAATCCAGAAAGGCTCGCTATGTATACACTTGTATCCTGCATGCCCCATTCAGCTTCCACATACTTTGTGTTTCCCTTTTCCCCTTTTTATTCTTGCATTTTGTCTTTGGTGATGAAACCACCGCCCTGCCTTGGTGGTGGTCTCGTGACTACCGCCCTGCTCAGGGCGGCGGTCCTGTAACCGCCACCCTGCACAGGGTGGTGGTCCAGTACGTTTTCCAGATCCTTTTGATGATCATTCAAATGTAAATTTGGAATTTTACCACGCTTTCTTCAACCTACTTTGGCTTGCATTAATGTTTTTGGTCCCCTGGAATAGTGTTTTTCCTTTGTTTATAGTAAAAGAGTTCTAATGGGAGTTACCTTTGGTGAATGCATTGGTTATAAATAGCCAGCTTGTTTTCAAGACAAATGGCCCCTCATCTTCTCAATTCTAATATTCAGTCTTTCAATTTCTTGCTTAGAATTCTGTTAGTTTCATGTTTTGCTTCCATTGTTGGTCTTTTTGGTTTAGAAGTCATATCATCTTCTTGTTTAAAGTCTTGCTTCATTGCTTGTTCATACAAGTCAGTTTAGAATAGAATAGTTTCATTTTAGATTAGAATCCATTAAAGTTGTAGGTTTTGTTTTATCACAAAGGATAGTTTCTGAAACTCTCGGTACACTTGTGTTGTATTCCCGCAATAAATCCCGCTAGGAATTGCATAGTCAAGCTCTGTTCACTTGCGCTATCCCTCTCCTACTCGCATTGTATTCAGTCTATATCCAAAGCTGCCATTGTTCCAATACCTTCTTCTGTTGATGCTATCATATACACACTTTTCTGGATTCACGAGAGCATGAAGGAACGAGGAGATCACACTGAGGGGACAAAATCACACACAACTGGATTTACCACTGTTCTGTAAACACCAGGTTTGAGCTATCAAAGTTCTAGTTACAATCATATCAAATAGAGTAGTGAATCGCTATTTCATTTCAATCAAATTCACTTTCGATATTGCCAGGGAAGCTGTGGGGATTGATAGTTTCTGAGAAACTATGATTCATTCCTCACTTCTGAGGTAGGATTGAGTCTTTCAATTAGATTAATCAGTTATTGCTTAGTTATTTAGGATAATTCACAACTGCACAGGCAAATAGCTACACTCGGCTACTTTGTTTGTTTTAATTTTGTTATTAGATTAGTTGTCTATTTTCTAAATATATTAGAATAGTTTGCTCTTTTAAATTTCATTAAAATATTTCATCGAAAATACAAAAATAGAGGAATGTATATATGTTGTAGATATATCTTGCATAATTAGTTTATTTCGTTTCAGTTAAAAGTTGAATTGTTTTCGTATGACAATCACGGGACCTAGAGAGCCCAGGGAATACATATTTGAGCCAATAGTGCCTCAACCAAATCTACCCACAACACTAACTGACATAGACCAAAATCTCAGGATACAGGTCTTCCGAACAACGGTAAGACCTACAAGAAATCAGTGACACAATTAAGAGGATTAAACATAGAAGACGAAAAGAGCACACACATTTTGGTCAAATCAGCCAAACTATAGACTGCCTTGATAGGATATCCATATGACTGTAGAAGGACTCGAAAGAGAACAAACATTCGGTTGTGATCCTTTAGTTCCACAACCTAACGCAAGAGATCTTCTGATTGACATAATTACTAGCTTACGCATTCAATTTGCTAGAACCCCCGTAAGGTATTCTGAGAAAATCGCACAACTTCTAGTTCTAAACGTAGAGGCTGAAAAGGCATACGATTACTGGATACTAGGGATTAGGGATTGACTCTTCACATGACCATAGGAGGTCCACACAACCACGAACTTACGGTTGTGATCCACAGATCCCACAACCCAACGGGCCTACTAAGTCAATCAGACATTGATGCTGGTTTACGAACACTTAGTATTTAGGTCCTCTCCACTTCCACCATACATTATCACAATTCTCCTTATTAAACATAGCAGCTAATCAAGCTAAGGATTTCTGGACTAGACCAGAGAATCGTCCATAAAACCCCAGAGAATCCACTACACCTCCCATCCACCATTTTCATGACCTTGTCGGGAGAATATACACGAAGCACCCATAGGTCATTTTCAACGAATTCCACAACCTATAGATTAGATCACGATAGAACTCAATATTGATTGGAGCCTTCGAGCAGTTATCCTCGCCGAACGATCTATCACACCAATTTAGGTTAGAAGGGCCTTCTTTGCCTTAGATTTGTAGATTCCATTATTGCGTATCGAAGACATAAGATTGCCTAACTAGTTTGTCTGTACCCCACGTATATTCCATCCCCACCGGCTGTCTCGGCACGACCTCGGGAGGTCGGGTACGAGGAAGAGTTACTTGTAGATTCCCATGCTCGCATGTCACTTTTCCATCGTACAGGCACCCCTCCTATCAAAAGTTTTCTGTCTAACCTGACTGATGTTTCCCGGCCAATGCAGATAACGAGGTCCACCAATCCTGGTTGATAGTCCTAACGATGCAAAGATGAGCAGAACGCGAAGCTTTCAGACCTTACATCATATTTGCCAAATGCCATGTGTCAACGCGTAAATTGCATGAATCAGACCCCTGTTGACCAATTTTCAAACCTGGACTATGACTGAAAAAATAATTGAGAAGGATATGAGTCTCCACATTTGAATTCCAATATATGGGGGAAAAAAAACACTCGCAGAACTAGTCATAAAAACTCTTGAGTCATGGTTTAGTTGCTAAAATGTTACCACAACTCCTGCATATCTTAACCAATGTCCTCCGGATCATAAAGAGTTTGTGATTTGATCCCTTTATGTATGTAGAGATATTTTGCTGTGAAAAGGAGATCTTGTAGTAGGAATTTGGCTTATCATATGACACATCCTCCTATCTCATATTCTCCTAGGGCTAACGGTTTGAGTCACCTCATTGATGGACTCATATGGTTATTCACTACTGAAATGTCAAGTATTTGTTATCGACAAAATGAGGCCTTTACCTTCTATGACCGTTTGAGATCCTTATTGATGACTCCTTTGCGTGCATGCCTGTGATGACTCATATGTGCTATTCATTGATTCACATGCCAATATACTAGTGTTATGGTAGACAACGAATCGCACAAAAATGTTTACACTGTGACATTACTTACTAGCATTGGAGCTACTCTCACATTGATTTGATGGGTATGAGAGCTATAATAAATGGCTCTAATGGACATCAAAACCCTCTTAGGGGCATCGTCACTACAGACTTATGATTGGACCCAAGACGATAGCTGCATGATTTTTAATTGCTGAAGCCATATATCTAGATGATAGTATTTGGCATTGTTACTCTGGATCAAAGTCCTTGGACTACATATGATGCCCAAGTCTATCCCTTGTGTTATTGTCAATTGCTTAGAAGAATATATTTGTTATGAACAACAAAGTACTCATTGTTCAAAGTTTTCCTTGTGAGTATCCAATTGTGATTGTCTACATTACATACTACACGTCCATGAACGACATACCTTGCAACATCAAGAACTGGATATCATTGAATCCAACCTAATCAAGCTATGTGAATCATAATAGCTCAGCAACCTAATTGAATCCAAGACAACTACATCTAGTGTCCAAGCTACAATATACTCATCCACGCTCTACGATAATCTAACAACAGCCTTGTGGATTGCACATTCAATGCTCATGAACACCCTGACCCAATGCTTGGCAATCATGCAATGGAGACCACCAGTCGTTACACATGTAGGTTCCTTACAAAGTATGTAGAGATGCATGTAATCATAGCAATATATCATCGATCATATTTCTAAGGCGGGTAATTCAGGGTTATCCATATCGTTCATGACCATGTTGTTTTTGATGTATATGAGTGATTTGAATATTCTCCTGACCATTCGTTGTATTGCGACATGTGACAGTTTGCACTAATTGAGTAAAAGTTAATCTTATAATGATTCACTCCCCCCTCTAAGTATAAGTGTGTTCATAGCATTAATTATATTAATACCATCTCCCTCAACATCGAGGCTCTTGGAACCCAACTCAACATTATTGTAAATTAGTTTCTTGTAAGTATTGTTTGTCTTTGCACTTGATCACCCTAGTCTTGAGTTGCACTAATACTTCATGCATGTTTGTCAATAGGATCTTAATCATTTGTTGTCCCTTATGACACTTTTGTCCACCAGATGCACTCGGATTGCTTTGTTTTACTAGCCCTTGTCAAAGTTTGATTGTTTACCCCATTCCTAAATATTTACATCATGTGACCTAACTTGATGACATGCATATGTATATTTCTAGGTAACGTAATTCTAGTGACACATCAAAATGCTAAGGGAAGTCGTAGATCCACTTGCTTGATACCCTCCCACTTCACTTTAATATTTGGGTCAACCTATTTAGAGAGGCATTAGTCCTTTCTTGGTTGGATTGGACACTTGTCTTTATGAAGTATTCAAAAATGTCAAAATCAGGACCTACTGCAACTACTTGACTTTATCTGATACATGTTTACATACATTGTTGTGTGTCATGTTATGATAGTCACTTTAACATGCTAGCCTAAAATCATATTATGCACGCACTTTTGCACAAAAAGGTAATACTTGAATTATAGACCCACTAAGACATCATGGATGCATAGATGCTTTGAAGCATATCATGTTGCTCACACCTGGGGGCAACCCTTCTACATTAGGGTCATCTTTTGGCATGTGACAAGTTTTATCCTTCACGTAAAATTCTCCATTGATCATATTGAGTTATATGTTAACATTGTAACTTATATGTGTATATATATCTTGCTCTTTCTATATGTCTACTATATAGTGCTTGCTTACATGGATATTGTGCTTTACTATACATGATGATGAGCATTGCTTGCTTATGTAGTACTTAGGATTGCTTGCTTTGTGCTATAAACTTGTGTATGCTTATAACTGATTGCTCTATTCTTATACTTGTGTGTGTTGATTTTTACTACTTTTTGCTTATGATTGCTTATGCATGCTTACATTGATAGTTATGTGGGTGTAGAAGCATCCGGGTTAACATGCATATCTTGACATTCACCAACGAATGTAATTGAAGAAGTGAGAAAGAGATACAATTTTAGGTTCTCTTGGCCTATAATGGTCATACAATTTTGTGATGACCTTGCTCAACTATGTGCATTTAGTGATTGTTGGAATAAAAGAATTTTACCTAGCATGAGGAGATCAAGGTTTTTGGCACTACCTTTATGGAGTTTTGTGCCCAACGGTTGTATATTGAAGTTCTATGTTGCATTATAATGTCCTTTATATTGTGTGCTATGTCGATTGAATACAAATATATACACTTTTGTATTTCAATTTGCGGAGCCCATGTTAAATTCATTACGCCTATCAACAATCAATGCAATTAGATCCTAAACACATGAGCCTTGATCCATTTTTCCCCTAACTAGATTGGTCTAACATACGCGACCTAGTATAATTTGATTGAAGACAGAATAATGCCCCTCAAAGATAATGGTTACCTACAAACCGGATGGCACATCCAGATCAACAATGGGTTATGCTAATCAAGCTCTCCATAGGGAATGTTGGCAAATATATCTTGACCTTGTCTCCTATTGCCATCCTATAAATAAAGGGATTACGACTTTCACGTAGTCAACATCAGTTGGGAGCTAAAAGCATCTATGGAGTAGTTTATATGAAACTCTATGGAAGAATCGATCACTGAGCCAGAGTAGTTGTAAAGCCTAGGACAAGCACGAAGGATAAAGTATCTTAATGTGAATGTGATTTGATACCAAGCTCGCATTGTCCAAGAAGCCATCTTAGTTCTATAGAAGCTTTGCTTAGGGGTCTACCATAGTGAGTTATGCGAATAAATGCAATAGGTCGTATCGTAACTTATTCTTTTTGGGAATTTAACTTCAATTAGCTCTATCATAAGACTATGGCATATCCATATGGGAATGTGAATGTTGTCCTGAGTTAATAGGATCTTGTTCCACATTAATAGAAGAATTTTAGGGGTAGTAGTGGCATTTCTTACAAGTCGTGCTTGGATTGTTAGCATTCAGCAAGGTCTATCCACCTCTACATGGATATGGTTGTGATTATGCAATGGTCTATAGGCATCTGCTTTATCTGAGACCCCTCATTGTGCACTGCATTAGTTTGGCATATCAAATTAATGACCTTACAAAGTCCTATAGAGGAATGTGGTATCCTATGTAACATCATTTTGGTATCAGATCAGGAAGGTTTTGATCAAGTGAGAGGATGAGGAAGTTGCAGAGAAGGGAGTTAGTGAGGGTTTGAGGTTGAGTGAACCACAGAGCCACTTGCCTCCCCACAACCACCATCGCTATTTTCCCACCTCGAACAACTGCACAAGATTGATAGTTGTAGAACTTGTGAACCTTGCAAGCTATGAACTTAGCATTGCTTCATGGAAGTAGTTTACAAAAGATTTACTTTCACGTTGGACGGGGAGCCACCCATGTGTTGTCTCCTAAACCAAATTTGGCATATCTTGGTTGAGGTGTCGGGTTGTAATAGATTGTATCCTCCTTGGAAGATATTTTGGATTTTTTGGAGACTGTAGCAAGCTTTGGTCATACTAGTGGCCATTGGCATCCTCACCCCTCTCTTGCTTGGTTGTGACCTATGTTGGAGGATATGTGCGCTTGGAGTCATAAATCCTTTGGAAAACTCTTGTTTTGCATTAGCAGATATATCGTGCCACATTCCCGCTTGCATGTTTCCATTGTTTGTGCATGGGTTGGTTTATTTTTTATTTTATTTTTAAAAACTAGACTTCTTTACATGATTTAATATTATGTTTTCGAGATAACTTCCAACCATAGGGTGTGGCCAAGTGGCTTAGCGTTGTATCCTCCAAGCTTAAGGTCATAAGTTCTATTTTGAATTTGAACTTGTTTTGTTTGTTTAAAAAAATTGTATGTGTTTTGTATTGGTCAAATATATTAATACACATGTAACTGTTTGTATGTAGCTACTAAATTTTTTGTTCAAGTAATTAACAAAGCCAAGGTTAGGGGGTTCGATCCCCCTCTACCCACCCTTTCAAAAAATTTTAGTGACATGCTAAGTTTTTAGAGGCACCTCCAAATTTACAACCCCTACCAAAGCATTTTAGACCACAACTAAACTAGTTAGCAGAAAAACACCTAAGATATGTATTAAAAAAAAACACCTAAGAGACGTACAAAAGTAAGTAGATACAAAAAAATCATAGATCCTAACATATCCAAAGCTCCAACTGAAGATTAATCAAGAATAAAAAAGTAACAAAGTTGCAAAAATATGCATATACTCATGCTCAACTAGATAAGTTGAACCAAAAAAAGCATGTGAAATGTATTCATGTATGGACCTACAAGAGGGTCTCTACTAAGTTAATGTCAAGGAGGCCTTTCTTGAACCTATATTCAAGGGACCCTACACAAGTGGACAAGTGAACATGGCAGTAAAGAAGAGTTAGAAATATGGCAATAAGCAAGAGTTACAAAATAAATAAAAGGAAAATATACAAGAGCAATATAGAATGCATGCAAGAGAAATAATCAAACCTACACAAATGAAAAAGGTAGGAAAATGAAATACTTTGCATGGAATGAACCTGATAGTGCATTTACCTCCCCCTTAGGTTAGGCACTTGTAGAGATACGATGTATGTGGAGTCAAAAAGGATAATGAAAACTTTAATAGACAATAATAGGGGACTATTAATACTTGGTAACTTTTTTGGACATGAATCCTCTATTCTTAAATATTCAAACATGTAGTTTCTTCCCTTATTGAATCTTTTTAACACAAAAGGCCCTTAAGATTCCATACATAAATATGCTAATTGGAAACTGCAAAGAAGAGCAAATGAGAAACACTTTTTTAGAAAGCACTAAGGATATTTATATGGGTTATGAATCATAAACCTCAATTCCAAATAGCCAATTTCAGTATCCATGGAGGGTGTAGTCACAATAGTATTGAATTGCACCCATCAACATCGACCAAATGCAATCCGATAGGGCATGGTGAATAAAAAATTCTAAGGGGAACTCAAAGAAGGAAGCGAGACAAAAATTCATGTAGACAAATAATAGGCACGTTTGAGGGAAAACACGGAGCACATATAAGGGCAAGTAGGAGACACTATAGGAAGGAAAATCAAGGAATAAGGAACTACAACACATCTCTTGACATGTATGCTCAAGTTGGCCTTCCAATCTAAAATGTGAAGGTTAATGCTCTAAGTCCTTAGAAAATAAAAATGTTAATACAAATATTTTGGAGTGCATATAAGCCTATATTGAAGCATCAGAGACATGCACAAGAAGATAAGATATGGAATTTGATTGATATGTCCTAAAAAATATGATCGAGCTTATCTAAAATAATGCAATAACACATAAAATGTTAAACATAGTAAGGAGAAAGAAAAGAAGATTGACCTTATTATAAGACATTTGATCTTCAGTATAAGAATATATACTGAAATAGTGAACACCACAAATCATTGAGGCACCAAATATCTATGTATCCAAATTTGTTTGGACCTAGGTTGAATTGGTTTAGTTATTTTCCACAATTGAAGATTTTTTCTTTATTTGACACAAGCTTGACGTGGATAATATTTTCAACATTTAGAAATGTATATAAATATGTTCATATCTTAACCATTTAACCCAAGTGTTACTAAAAGAAGTATCTTATTAATTTTCAGTTTTAAAAACATTAGAGCACAAAGCCCTATGATAAGGGTAATAGGACTTCACATTTAAAATTCATAATCATTAAAAAGAAGTCTTCAAAATTAGTACTTTGGGAAGAGCGGCTCAATAATTCGATTTTCATTTTTATCAAAGCCACCTCCCACATAACCCATAGATATCACCATTTTTATATCAAGGTTAGAAAATTAATTTTGCAAACATTCACGTTCTTTATTGAAATAAGAAGCCAAATCATATGCAATGTTATTAGTAGATACTTGAACAAGCACATTCATTATTGGAAAGTAGAGGTGAAATCACATGCAATGTCAACACTAGAGACTTGAATATTTTTCTAAGGTGTAATTTGAATGTTAAAAGCATCAACTAGTTTTTGTACTTTACCCATTTGTTTATCATACAAACCATAAATTAATTGTCATTCCTTGTTATTCAAATTGACACTTATGAACAATAATTTCATTTTTCTGAAACAAATTATTGCTTTATATTTGTAATAGCTACAAAGAAAACCAATTTAAAATTATAATAGATGAACAATATTAAAAAATGCTAAATTTTTAACTGAACTCGCTAAAAGACACTAAAAAGGTTGAGCCTCTTAGTTAAAATGCCAACCAAAAGAGACACTATAGATTCATGTCAATAGCTAATGTGAAATTCAAGAATGTATAAAATGTTAGAAAAATAAGTTTTATTTTCATTAAAAATATACATATACATATACATATACATGTACAGATACATTTACTTATAAGTTGAATAATTTAAAAGCAACCATTCGTGTATAAGTGTTAAATCAATTAAAAACAACCATAAATTATAACATTCTGGGTTGAATGATCATTGTAACACCAGGTTGCAGAACTCAAAGTGATCGTGACAACAGACACCCATTAGAGTGACCTACAATAAAATGAAAGGAGCAACAATTGGTATGTTCACTACAATAAACAAAAACACTCCCAAGGGTGTAAAGAGGGGTTCCACAGTTGACAAGAAAAGTATCTTTTGTGTTTATATTGTAAAGAAAGCAAATCAGGATCTAGAATAGAATAATACAAAAACAAGTATTGAATGGCCCAAGAAACAAGTTTTCTACATATAGGCACAATGCAAAAGTTCAATGAATAAAGAATTTTCATAAGTATCAAATAAGAGTAATGTTTTCAATTCAAGAAATATAGAACTTAATGTATATTTTTTTAGACATATAAGGAAAATAATAAGATTTTCTACTACCACGTATATTTTAGTAATTCTCACAAGTTTATGTATGTCTTAGAAGAAAAAATACTAGATATTATTTCAAAAAATTGTTAATTGGAAAATTTGTAAAAAAAATAGTCAATTGATGAGAATGTTAGTTGCTAAATGGACAAAAAGGGACCTAGAAAAAGCAATGACACCTTGTTTGAGAAGAAAAACTTGACATGGGCTGCCAAGCAGACACAAATAACCAACATAACAAAAGGTGACAAAGATTAAATTTATATGCCAAAAAATGTGGAAAAAGATTTACATGGTTGCCTGGGAAAAAAAAAAGATAAAAAATGAACCATGTGAGCAAGATATGCTTAGAAAGTTTTTAGGCAACCCACCCATTAGTGTGTAAGAGAAAAAAAAAATGGAAATTTAGTACTTTAAAAATAAAAAAGTTTTTAATGTTTCAAATACAAGGTCTTTCTTTCTTTCCTAACCAAGCATCTACAAAACTTAGATTTCCAATTTTAATAACTTCGTTTTGATACTATGAATGAGATAATTCCAAGATTGCTTACTCTAACAATGATTCACAAGTGAGAATATGTAAGATGCACAAATTGCCTAGGAAATCAACACAATGAAAATATCGAGACACAATTCGTGATGTAGTTTAGAAGAAAACCCCACATTCTATAATGGTAAGATCTTCACATATAATAATTCAAAAATATGTAGAATAAACTAATATCAATACAACAAAAAGTATTGGTGGACCAAGAAGTCCTAATATTCAATATATTCATAATAATACCCTTAAGATAGGGCAATACCATATAATGCTCCTTAAGAAAAAAAACTCCACAATATCTCCAAATATGGGAATTCCACTTTAAAGGGGGCACTTCAACTATCCTTCTACTAAGTAAACGAATCAAGACATACATGACATATATCATAATTATATCCATCTCCTTTCTATAGGCATATACTACTCTAATAAATGGGTAGGCAACACCTAATCCCATTGTAGGTCAACTCATTACCCAATATAATTGATTCCATAACTTACCTAATTGACCCCATATATTATAACCATATAATTAAGGGAAAGGGCACCACATATCGACATTGCCATCAACCCATGTATATTATAATATCATATCCTTACGTACATAACATGGTGTCCCTCTTTGACATGTTTCATCTCCAAAACATGAGAAGAAACCAAATAATAAGTGTGCTTCAAATCTTTGCACACTTGTCTCCATGCTTGATCATCCTACCAACCATATGTGATCTTGGTGGTGGATATCTCTCTAAACTTGTATTCAAATTTGTTGTACTACTTTGATTGTATTCGCAACCATAGGTTTTTCTCTTTAGCATTCATGCATAGCCATAGTGATTACTCCTATGATCCCATATTCCATAATTGTTACTCCATTAATTCCATGTAAAACCATAATGATTGTTCCTCGGATGCTTTGTATATCCATATTGGTTGCCGATTTGACATGCCATGACATGCCTCCATGATTGTTTTCTCTCATGATGGTATTGGTGTCTATATGTCGAACCTTATTATCCTAAACCTTTTCTTTTGTTGTCTCAGCGTCTTCGACCTTTTTTGATTTCGGATGCCCATGTCTTTTGAGTCGATGAAAGATTATTTTCATCGTTTTCTTTATATGCATCTTGTTCTTATTTTGAGTCTTCTTTATGCCCTTCTTCACCATCTTCAATTCATCCTCATGCTCTACCTTTCCCTTTCTTAGTTCTTCACTACGTGTGATATCCTACAAAGTGACCTTAGTTTTCTTTTACCAAATTGTAATTAGTTTCTTTTGCGCATTATTGATTTTTCTTAAGGTTTCTAACCAAGGACATCTAATAGCATTATCCAAAGCATAAAAATTTGAATGCAAAACATTGTTTCCATAGTGAGCTTCAAATTCTCAAAATGCTTACCATCCACTTAGGCTTCCTTGACATTCCTTGCTTGAACATTTAGATGTTGAGACTCGTCCATGTTGATGAAGTTATACTTGATGCTAGTGGTATGGACACAATGACCTTTTTCCTTCGAATGTAGTTATGAAACCAAAATATTAAAGCTTCCTTTTTGGGCGCTATATTGTTTGAATCATTATCCTCGATCATTACTTCGTCATGATCTTCAACCTTTCCTTTTGCATAATTTATAGCCTCTTTTCCTTCTTTTATGTCCCACTGATCTAAGAAAATATATTCCATTTCTTCCCATGAAATATTCCTTCTTTCTTTGAGCATCCCAAAAAATTATATAAATGCAAGACCCTTGAGGAGCAATAAAAATTTGTTTGCTACAATATTGATTGAAAGTATGTCTCCTCAAATTGGAGCCACCATTCTCTAGCATCAATATCACCTTCTCTAGAGGACTATGGTAACTCTATGATCCACACAAATTCGAGCTTCAAGAACAAACTACTTCAACAAAACTTTGACCTAAACATTTCAGCCTGTAGTCGGCATTGAATTAGAAAACACAAAGAACAAACCTCCCTTAAATATTTAAGAGCTTTCCAAAAATGTACAAATAAAATTTGAAAAGCTACGGCTTGAAGTACGAATTTGTTAAAAACCTTAAAATGACAATAACTTCCTTATTACGAATCACCATATGTTGAATTTGTATTTTAGTTGTCTCAAATGGTTCTCCAATTGTAGCAAACAAATTACAAAAAGAAACAGTTGTTTGAAAGATATAGACGAATCTTTAAAATTAGGGTCTCAACCCAAATCAATGCTTTGATACCTCTCACTAAGATCTTCATTAATAGTAATTGAAAAAACATGCAAAATGAATGAATATCAATTAGTGTGCCAAGAAGCCCTAATATTCAATATATTCATAATAACAACCTTAAGGTAATACTCCTTGAGGAATAACTTCACAAGATCTTCTAATATGGAAAATCCACTTCAAGACAGACACCTCCAGTATCATTCTACCAAGAAGAAGACTCAACAAATAAATAACATGTATCATAATGAAATTCATCTCCTTTATATAGGCATGCACTATTCTTATTGGATGGGTAGCACATAATCCCAAAAGTAGGTTGAGTCATCACCTAATACAAAGAATTCCAAAAGTTACCTAGTTAACTCCATATAACTAACTAAATGGATGTGTGCCATATGTTGGCATCTGTGTCAACTCATATAAATTATAATATCATATCCCTGAGTACACAACATTTAAAAGGTAGACAAAATAATTACAAAGCTTCTGTAATATACATCAACCTTATTCAAGAGAGAATACGGACAAGACGGAGAAAATCTATAAAAATAGACTTAAAGACGTATAAAGATGAAGCGATCTATGAGCTCTTGAAATAGAATATTTATCAAAGAATGCCAATGGAATTACAAAATAATAAGCCTACACTCACGTAGAATATTGAGTTATGATTTCCAACGTAAAGAGTGTTACAAAATAATAAGCCTAGACCATAACTTTACAATATTGAATATACCACAAATTGGAAGTGTCAGATTCCAGTATTTCAAACAAGCAATGTTTTCTCCTTGACCTACACTATCAATATGTGGCCAAGTGGCTTTCATCTTTCTCACTCTCATGTCACGGAACTTGATTGTAGAGCGTAAAACAATTACAAAGAGAGGTTGTCACCAAAAAAGAAAAGGATAGAAAAAACAAGCCCTATCAGTAAAGGCATATCAGGTAAGTTTCTAAGCAACCCGCTAAGAAGATAAAAGTGCCTCAAAACCACAAAAAGCCAAAGGTGGTTAAAAGGAAAGATATTTCTTGATTTTCTACCCACACATTTGCAAAACTTAGTTTGTATGTCTGAGTGGCTTTCATCTCTCATTAAGTCGTGAGATTTGATCTTAGGTGGAGAGCTTAAATCGCTCACACCATTAGAACCAACCACCTCAAACCCTAGGGCAACGTAAGGAAATAAAATAATTTACTTTGAAGATTTGTTGTATTTTTATGCCATCATTTGAATAAAGTACTCCCAAAGCACATGCACTTCGTTGTTCAAGCATAATAAATATAAGGCATGTCTATTGTAAGGTAGGTTGTGTGCATTAACCACCTATCTTCTTCGTGACTTGAATTGACCCAAAGAATTGAAGTATATTGTACCTTTTTAATATTCACCTTTCTTTCTTTTTTGTATGGATATCTTCAACATCCCACAATGGTATGTTTTATGCCAAGCAAACATAAATCCTCAACTTTATAGAGGTTACAATAAGGAAAACAAGTTGTGAGTGCCTCACGCAATTCACATGATTAGTGTTTTGGTATGGAGTTACATTTACAATATAATTGATCTAACTTCATACTAAAGCAATTTTCTGCCTATAAATTGGAAGTTTAAATAATGTGTTGTATTGCCTAATAGTCTTGTGGGAGAACATTCTAGCATTTGCTCAATAGGTGTCGTTAAAAAATTTCCATCGCCTCTGTAATATGGTCTCGTGACAAATATTTTCAATTCAGCAACAACATTTTTTAAATCAAGATAAAAGGGTGTCTATTAATATTTTGAGAGAAATCAATCAAATGGGTTTACCATCGGGGCTTTTAAATTGGCGACTCATGTTCAAATCTCCAAGAAATGTGTTATATGTTAAAATGTACAAATCTTGATTTTTAAAATGGGGTTAACTACCACATCCAATTTTAAGTGTGGCCTACTAACAAACGAGGTCAGGTGCAAGTCCTAACCGAATTTGACATAAGAGGCACCCCTCAATTGTGGAATCTAAGTTGAAGGACACATTGTAAGAGGTATTACCAATCCAATTGGAAAATATATTTTGAGAGATTCACCAAAACATATAATCATCATATACTTAGCATAGAAATTTTCCCAAAATATATCAAGCCAAATTGCAAAATTCTAGGTCCCCCAAAACTACCTATCACTCAAATTTTCCTTTCCTAAAAAATTCTCTCGGCCTTTGAGGTAAAAACTCCATCTTTTGTAGCTTTTGATATTGCAATGTTACATGAGACCACGTGCAGCAAAATAATAGCTCGTAGCCCCTTCCATGGGACTCCTGCCTTGAACATGATAGTTTATGAACTTTCAATTCTAAATCCAGAAGCTTATTGAAGAAAATCTCATACAAATTTCATCTATTTCTAAAACCTTTAATTAGCAGTCAGAAGGTCCAAAAGGAAACAAAATTCATTCACCTTGACGAGTGAAAAAAGTAAACTAGAAGCCCAACTTCTGAGATCTATTATAAGCAGATTGTAGTCTTCGTATATGTTTTCTGACACCCCCCACACTCCCACTTGTAACAATAGTGCCTTCTTCCATATAAATTGAACCATCTGCATATTCGAGTTCCACCAAACGATGTGTGACCCATAAAGCAGTAACTTCTTGAGGCCCATTTACAACATTTCGAACAGCTTCAATTACCCCAATCTGCATAGCCAATATTCTTTTCAATCAAGAATGAAAAAGGTATCCGAAAAGCATAATAAGAAAATAAATACAAGTGTAAGAAGATTGGCAACAATAATTATTTCAACACACACCAGAAAGCAACTCGTGGCAAGCCACACCATATTAATTTAAATTATATACACCAGCATGGAAACATTTCTTGTGTTTCTATTGAACGAATTAAAATAGAGTTTCAAATGAATAGAAATCATGCCCTTTGATAATTGCATGGATAACAAGAAGAAACCCACATAGCAATCCCAATGCCAAATTCTAAAGGAAAGATACATAAATATATCTTAGGTAACCATTAAACCTAGCAAGCTATATTTGGCCTCAGCTGCCATACAGCTTACGTTGATAAGAGCATTTCACTGCTTGTCCAAAATTCAAATAGACAATCACATCTTCACATTATAGAGGGATGATCGAGATGGAACTGACCAACCTAATAAACTATACAGCAAATGGCACTTCAAAAAAATTCCTCTTGATCCTCGCTAAATCAATTAATTAAATTGTTCAAGCAAAGTGGCAAATATCGTCAAAACAAGGATATATTTTAGTTTTATGAACTTTAAACATTGTTGCTTCTACATTGTCATGAAACAACAAATGTCTTGCCATTAAATATCAATGTTGTCTTAGTCAACCCTCATAAGATGAAAAAAGTGTATTAGAGGTCTTTGTTTTTGAAGAAGGTGCTGATGAAAAACTCAACTAAGCTTAGTTTTTAAATAAAAACTTAAATTTAATTTCAATAACCTTTTACATCCCCAAGAAGGTCTTCACTTCAGACAGAAGCAATCAACTGTATAACCCAAATAGAGGACAGCCTGAGACAAGGGATACAACAAAAGATACAAAAAAGGCTAAAGATGGCGTAATGACATCATTATGATGTCACCATTCTATTTCTTATGAATTTTGTGAAGTTATAATTGTGAGCTTACTCATTTACTCTCTGCTAGTTGCCTTAGAGTTTAATGTCAACATTAATTACAGTGCGCTGCTTACTAGGCCGTCATCCCGATGAATTTGAAACAAATGCCTAAAAATGATCTTTATTTCATTAATTGGTTAATATTGTCTCTCTTTTGACCCACGTTAAAATAAATGAAAAATCGGGGGCTCGAGATATAGACTGCATTACTGGCATTACAAGGATTATCCATTGAGTAAAGTTCTTGTAACCAAAAGGGTTGTAGTCCAACTAGCGCGGATGATGGTAACGTTCGCTGTCACGCCATCCACCAAGGTACTAATCCCAGGAGATACCAAAAGGGATGAAACTGGGTTTAAGTCCTAAGCATATTCAGAGTCGAGCATACCTTTTAGTCCTTGGCACTAAGCCAAAGGTGGTCTATTATTTATGCACCTAATACTGATGGAAACCAAAAAAGAAAAAAACCTTTAGACTCTTTGATTGCACGTTGACTTAATGATTGTTGCAATTACATTCGACTGAGGGAAAATAAGAATGGTTGTGATCAAATTTCTAGGAAATTCATGATAAATATGTTGATGAACTAAGAGAGATTTCATATATGGCATCAATACTGCCATCATCCCTTTGTAGCTCAAATTCATCTCTGTCACTTCTCTTGTATCAGGCTGTCTTCCGGTAGATGGATTAAAACTTATCATAACTAAGAATTCTAATTACAATTTCATATTCTGTGACTTGTTATATGACATTTACGAACAATCAAGAATGATAATTAAATTAATAATTTTGCAGTTTCCATATTTCATTGCGTAATTTAACATTTGAAATGATTCATGTAGTTCTATTCTATTAATAGTCTAAATTTGATTGATTTCTTCCACTAAATTTTTCAATGTCATTTCCAATATTGTTCCATACCAATTCCCAAGTTCCTGTATTTTCCTCAAAAAGTATACCCCAATGTTTTTGATGCTTTCTAACCTAGCCATCCTAACTTCTGAAAATCATATTTTTAAAGTTTCTAAGTTCCATTCTCAATTCTTACTGCCACTTCATAAAATACAAGTCCAATAATCTCTTATGCTCTGATTATACAGATAAATATCCTACAAACATGTCCATCCATCACCTAAAATTCAGAAAAGTTCCACCTCTAACAATGTCAAAGAGAATATTCATACCCCCCTAGCAACCCATATTCAAGAGCATGGATTCAGAAATTACCAAAAATCGGCGATAAATTGCAATTTTCGAGCAATTAAACTTAGCAAAGAATGCGATAAGTTTCAGGGTGATTAATAGCCGATTTTCAGTGAGTAAAAATCGCGATTTATCGGGCGATAATCGCGATAAATCGTTTTCCCCAAGCAAAACGATTTATCTTTCCATAAATCGCGATTTCTGTAATGGCGATAAATCGTGATTTTTGGCGCTAAAAAACCTGCACAAATCGTGGAAACTCGGCAAATAAATCATGGAAAATCGCGAACTTAGGTATTAATGAAAAAAAAAACCCAAATCTGTCTCGTTTTTTCACTTGCGTGGCTCGGTTTTCCTCCTTTCTCTTGCGTGGGTCGTTTCTCCATTTGCGACTCGATTCGTGCTATTTCGTGACAGTATTTGTGCATTTCGTGACAATGTCTGTGCATTTCGTGACGGGATTTCTGCATTTCGTGACAACATTCGTGGATTTCGTGGTGGTTTTGTTCATTTCGTGGCAGTGACAAAGCATTTCGTGGCAGTAATAGAGGTTTTGGTGGCAGTTTTTGTGCATTTCATAGAGGTTTCTGTGCATTTCGTGGTGGTTCGTGGCCCTAACCCTGCAGGTAAGACTATATATATAGATATTTTTTAATATCTTAAATATTAACAATATAGATTTAAAAACGAATTTACATATTAATTCATAATATGTAAATGAGTTTACATTTAAATGAATAATATAGTTTACATTTAAATGAGTTTAATATAGTTTACAATTTACATTTAAATGAGTTTAATATATATACTTATAGTTTACATTTAAAACATTTCTAGCTCATTCTAGTTTACATTTTATTTCTCTAAGGCTTGTAAATCTAAGACAATTGTTTTTTTGTTTTGTAGAATGGCATTGGAATCCGGTTCAACTGCTCGTAATAAGCCTATAACTCAAATGACCCAGGGTGGAAGCATTGTGAACGAGCAGAAGCCAATTCTGTTATATGCAATTATTGTGGCATGAAGATGAGTGGCGGTGTTTATCGCCTTAAGTTTCACATTGCCCGGATACCAGGGAATGAAGTGACAATGTGCAATCAAGCACCACCTGAGGCTTAACGAGAATTGTCTGCTTTCCTTGCGGCTTATGCAGAGAAAAAAGAAGAAAAGAAGAGGAAAGTTGATGCACTTGCAGCCCTTGCAAATAGGAGGGCAGCGAGGGAAGATTTTGACATTGGGGCATCTTCTATTGCCCAAACTCCACGAGGTCAGACATTGGGACGAGGCTCATCCACTGATAGTAGTTCAGCGATGTTTTTTGTTCTTCGAAGTAGTCCTGGTTCACAACCTTCACTCGAAGGTACCGCTTGGAATAAAGAAATGCACAACGAAGCAAGAATAGCTGCGGCAAACTTTTGGTACTACAACATTCCTTTCAATGTGGCAAAAAGTCCATACTAGGAGAATTTGGTCACTGCATTGAATGTTGCCGGAAAGGGGTTATAAGCTCCTACTCCCCATGATTTGAGTGGCCCATTGTTGGAGGATTCCGTCGCACATACCAAAGCTCTTGTAGAAGAGCAAAAAAAGGTATGGCAAAAAAGAGGATGCACCATTTTGTCTGATGGGTGGACAGATGGGAAAAACCGCACATTGATTAACTTCCTAGTGGCATCAAGTGGGCAGTTGGTCTTCTTGAAATCAATTGATGCCTCCCACCAAGTGAAAACTGCAAGCACTTTGTGTGATATGTTAGATGAGGTGGTGAAGGAGGTGGGCGTGGAGAATGTCGTCCAAGTTGTGACAGACAATGCGGCGGCATATGTAGCAGCAGGGAGACTTCTTGAGGAGAGGCACCCTACACTGTTTTGGACCCCTTGTGCAGCCCATTGTTTGGATCTCTTATTGGAGGATATAGGAAAACTCTCATGGTTGAAAAATGTGGTTGAAGACGTAAGAAATATTACAAAGTTCATCTACAATCACACTTGGGTGCTAAACTTGATGAGAGAGCACACCAATGGAAAGGAGCTTGTGCATCAAGGGTCACACGATTTGCCACAAACTTCATTACATTGCAAAGCATTGCAGCTTCATTAACATCCCTTAAGCAGATGTTTGTGAGCACGCGAAGGATGGAGTCTCCCTATGCCAAGAAGATCGAAGGGGAAAGGGTCGTGAAGACCATTTTTGATGATGTGTTTGCAAAGCAAATGGAAGAAATCATGAAGGTAAACTAAACTTGAATATTTGTTTATTTATCATTTGTTTGTTATATATTTTTTTATTAATTTTGATTTTAAATTTATATGTTATTTTGTTTTAGGTGTCAGAGCCTTTGGTTCGAGTTCTACGGATGGTGGATGGGGAGAAAAACCCAATGGGTTATTTGTATGAGGCTATGGATGTGGCCAAGGAGGCCATAGCTAAATATTATGGGCACAATCAACGAAAATATGAACCCATTTGGCGCATAATTGATCGGAGATGGAACAAGACACTCCATCGACATATACATGCAGTGGCGTACTACCTAAACCCAAAGTTTTTCTTTTCCCCATCATTTAAGGCTGATGAGGAGGTTATGGATGGCATTAATACATGCATAGAGAGGATGGTACCTGACGAAGATATTAGAGATGCAATTGTTGACGAGCTGGCAGATTTACAAGACTGCTGAGGGGAGGCTCTTTTCTTCGGCTCTATGTGTGAAAAGAAGAAACACTTCTCAGCCAGGTAAAAACAAATTGAGTCATCTGTATTTAGTCTCTTTACACATAGAACTAGATACTAGAAGTTTAGAATTCTTTTATTTATTCAAGCCTAGTTAACTTACAATTTTATAAATGTTTTATTTGCAGATTTGTGGTGGGAAGATTATGGTGCAAAAACACCAAATCTTCAAAAGCTAGCCATCCGCATTTTGTGTCAGCCATGCAGTGCTTCTGGATGCGAACGTAATTGGAGCATGTTTGAAGTTGTTCACACAAAGAAGCGCAACAGGTTGACAACACAACGCCTCAATGACCTTGTCTTCGTGCGATACAATCTTCGTCTTCGTGTGAGACAAGTGGAGGGGGCACAGAGTTATGATGCAATTGACTTGGCTGACATTGATCCATATGATGACTGGATTGTTGACCCTGATGATGCGGAGCCTATGTTTACTACAGAGGAGATAGTTGCTTTGGAGAGGGAGACTGAAGAAGCAATACCATTAGGGACATTAGAAGTTGGTGATGATCTTTAGATGATATGTTTGTAGAAGACAATGTTGGTGTTACAAAGGAGGAATGTTTACCTTCCACTTCCAAAGGTGCCGCAAGTGCAACAGACTTATTTTAGGCGTGCTTGATGAAATAGAATATTATTGATATTTGATAGTGATACTTCAAAAGTCACATGTGACATGACTCTATGAGCATTTTTGTTTGCAAACTTTGTACTCTCTTTTTTGGTCAAAACTTAATAAAAAATATGCATATGGGCCTATGGCATTCTATAGAGTCACTTCTCGCGTCATTTAACATTGTTTTTACATTTAATTTAAGTATATGTTATGAATTTAAATGTTTTTTTAAAGTAGCGATAAAGTTGCCTGATAATGCCGATAAATTGCCGATTCCCGATTTCCGAGTCAAAATTTGGAAGCAAAATCGATAAAAGATTTTTAAAAATCGCGATTCGTGTGTGCCCGATAAAACGACAATTTTTGGTGATTAAAATCATGCAAAATCGTGGAAAATCGAAGCTTAAATCGTGGAAAATCGTTGACGAAATTGTGGGATATGTTTTAATCCGAAAAAAGACCAAATCAATTCGTTTTTTCTCTGGTTTTCTCCTGCTCGACACGTTTTTGCTCTAGCGATTCGTTTTTCCTCCATTCATGAGCATTTGACGTGATTTCATGGGCATTCAACCTCAGTTCGTGGCATTCGATGCGATTTCGTGGGCATTCTAGGTGGTTTTGAGTTCAGCCACGGTGGTTTTGAGTGCATTCAAAGTGGAATTTTTCAAGCTCGTGGCCCTAGCAGGTAAACCGTAATACTGCACTTTTTTTTCTTTTTTTTAAGATCTTCAATATTAATAATTATATTGATTATTACATAATACGTAGTAAGCTATAAGTTTAATAATTATAAGTAAATAACTATATTTATAAGTTTAATAATTAATTATTATATTACATTATAGTAATACATATAGTTATACTGTCTATAGCTTTACAATATGAATAAAATATTTAATATATTATAGTCTTGTATATATTTAATATATTAATTAGTTTTGTATTATTTAATATATTACATTATATATTTAATAATTAACTGTTATAGTATATAGTTATGCAGTATACTGTATAGTTATACATTTATATAAAATAAGTTATAACAATTAATTTTATACATATTGCAATCTTCAAAAGTTTAATGTGACTGTGAACACTCAGCATACAGTGGAATAAGTTATAAGTTATAACTTATACACTGTATGTTGAGTGCTCACTAACTATAAATTTAATTTTATACGTTTTGAATTTGTATAAGTATATACTGTACACTATTATAAATTTATAGTTAACTGAACAATATATAATTATATACTATACAGTGATACACTATAAATTGTATAAACATAGTATACTTAAAACGATTTTAAAAAAGCTATTATATGAAGTTATCATAATATAATAGTAATAAATTAATAATACAATATACTATATAAAAAATGAGAATCATATGTCTTTAATATAGCTTTGTTGTAATGTTCTCTTCATGCAATAATAATATTATTCATAATTTCGTCATACAATTTAATTTCTCTAAGGCTTGTAAATCTAAGACAATTGTTTTGTAGAATGGTAAAAAGGATTTGGTTTAAGTTCAGCTGCTCGTAGTAAGCCAAAATCAAATGACCCCTCTTGGAAGCATTGTGAACCAACAGAAGGCAATTGTGTTGTATGCAAATATTGTGGCATGAAGATGAGTGGAGGGTTTATTGCCTTAAGTTCCACATTGCATGGATACGAGGGAATTGAAGTGGTAGTGTGCAATTAACACCACCTGAGGCCCAACGAGAGTTGTTTGCTTAACTTGCAGCTTATGCAGAGAAAAAATGGGAAAACTAATGCACTTGGAGCCCTAGTGAATAGGAGGGCAGTGAGGGATGATTTTGACATTGAGGCCTCTTCTATTGCCCCAAATCCGGGGTGTCCAAAACAGTAACAGGGCACATCCACTAAAGATAGTTTGACTACTTTTTTGTTCCTCAAGTAGTTCTGGGTCACAACCTTCACTCAAAAGCACCTCCTGGAACAACAAAATGCACAATGAAGAAATGATAGTTGCAACAAATTTTTGGTGATATGAACATCGTGGAACAAGTTACAACGTGGTGAAAAGTGTTATTAGGATAATTTGGTCACTACATAGACCATTGTCGAGAACGGGTTTAAGGCTCCTCTCCATGATTTGAGTGGCCCATTGTTGGAGAATTATGTCAAACATACCAAAAATCTTGTAGAAGAACAAAACATGGTATGGCAAACAATGTTACACCAATTTCCCTGATGGGTGGAGAGATGTAATGTCCCTTTTTGGGCTAAAAATGGAGAAAAAGGGTTTACTGGCTATCACCACAATATCTGATCTGAAAATACCTTCAAGCACACACATAACAAACTGAAAATAGCTGAGAATATCTTAGAATGATCAACTAATACAAAATTTGCAGTCTCCTAGGGAAGTGAACTGCCTATAAGATTTGAATCCACTTTTCACTATGTAAATCGATGTAGAATGCCATGAAATAATTTATCTTAGCCACGGCAATATTTATGCATCACAAATACATCAACTATTGAAGAAATATCTGAGAAACACAACTGGAATAAAATATTTATGACAGCAGCAGTTGAGGCTATTCCAAACTATTAGGGCTAGAAAAAATAGCAAATCCTCACATAAATTCTCTAAAGTTTAGATTATCCTATGTAATGCCCCCTTTTTTAACGATATTAATCCAAAATAAAGGATTCCTTGCCTTTCCTCTTTCCGAAGGCAAGCAATGGATAAGCAAGGAAAGATCGTGGGTTATATTTCCAGTTTCCTCATTCATGTTTATGTTTTTATATGTGTATTTCCCATTATAAGGGGTCGGTTGGGTTTGGTGCAATTTAAAAGCAAATTAAAAGATTAAATATGTTTCATATGGGTTGGCCTTTGCATTTTTCGGCCTTTGGCAAAGATGAGGATGTAAAAGAGATTAAGGACTTCATTTGGAGCATCTACTTTGGGAATTTTATCTAATTTGGTCCTTTGGGCTGATTTCTCATTTTCAAGAAATTTTTGGGCAAAATCCAAGTGTGTGGCTCGCTCTAAGAAGGAAAAAAACCCTCTTGTGGCTTGTTGGAGGATGAAAACCCTCCATCCTTGGTTGAAGCGAAAATATCTTGAAGACTTCATGCAGATTTGGACTCTTGAAGATCAAGGAAGACATCTAGTTTGCATAAATTTTATTTGGAGTGACTAGGGCTTGAGGGTGTTTGGATGCCTTCTAGGTCATGAAAATAAGATTTTATTTGATATTCTGATTTGGCATAATTTATAAGGCCATTGGAATCTATAATTTCATGATTGTTGGAGAGGTTTATCTATCATTTTTAAACTTGGTTTGTGGTAGCCCTATTGCTGTCCTAAATTTAATTACAACAATTATCTTGAGTTTTCTCCATTTGTTTATTGCAAATTGAATGGAAAAGTGTTGTCATGCATGAAGAAATTATTTATAAGTGTTTTCAAATATTGTGCATGGTTTTTATGGTGCTTTTAAACCCCTTTTTAGTTTGCTGCTAGGGTTTATATTATCTTGGGAACTGTTATAAAAATCAGATTATTTTCATTGTGGTGTGGTGTATTTTCAGATCTGATCCTTGGGTTTGTGGCCAAACCCATAGCTTTAGTTTTTGTCCCAAAAAGGGACATTACATACGGCCTTATAAATTATGCTGAACAAGTATACCAAAAAATAGTGAAATCAGCCCTAGAACATACAATACCCTCCACCCATGCAAGTCGCCTAGGTTTAGAAGGGTGGGAAACCAACAATAAACCACTTTGAAGCACTTTGGAAACCCCCATATGGGATTCCCCTTAAGCTTGAAGAGTTTTCGTTCCTCAATCTTGTCAACAATCGAGTTTTCGTCCCCAAAGTTGAGCCACACTTAAAGGTTTCGTCTTTAGTGGAGAGTAGGGCACACTATGCAAATTTATATAAATTTTAGAATAAACATGCATTTTTCAAATTATCCTTCATGTCTTTATATATCCTCAAGTCGCACCAACATCAAAATAGAAGCCCAAAGCATAGGCCGACCTTTAAGCAATTCTATTTCTTCATTAACCTCTATGTACGCTCTCCAATCAAGGCCGACCCATAAGGATTAGAAGTTTTTGAACCAAGTATTGAGGCCTTCATGCCCAAATCAGTGCATTAAAAGTATTTTAAAATCACTTTTACGCCATTAAATCAAGTAGAATTCATCCTCCATTGAGCTAACAAAGACATAATGGGAACTAGAAGAAATATGAAAGCAATTCTCATTATGTCCCATTTAGGGGACATTATAAGAGATGGGAAAAACTTCACATTGATTAACCTCCTAGTGGCCAATTGGTCCTCTTGAAGTCAATTGATGCCTCCCACCAAGTGAAAACTACAAACACTTTATGTGATATGTTGGATGAGGTGGTGAAAGAGGTGGGCATAAAAAATGTTGTCCAAATTGTGACACACAATGTAATGGCATATGTAGCAACAAGAAAACTTCTTTAGAAAAGGCATCTTACACTTTTATGGGCCCCATGTGCAGTCCATTGCTTGGATCTCTTACAAGAGGACATGGGAAAACTCTCATGTGTGAAAAATGTGGTTGAAGAGGCAAGAAATATTACCATTTTCATCTACAATCCCACTTGGGTGCTAAACTTGATAAGAGATCACACCAACGGAAAAGAGCTTATGCGATCAAGAGCACACGATTTTCCATAAGACTTCATCACAATGCAATTTACAAACATCTCTTAAGCAAATATTTGTGAGTCACTGATGGTTGGAGTCTTCCTATGTTAAGAAGGCCGAAGGGGAACGGGTTGTGAAGACCATTTTTGATGATGTGTTTGCAAGCACATCTGAAGGAAATCATTAAGGTAACCTAAACTATTTTTTATTTATCATTTATTTGTTATAAAAAGAATTTTCAAATTTCTCTTAATTTTAATTTTAAATTTTCACATTATTTTGTTTTAGGTGTTAGAGCCTTTGGTTAGAGTTCTACTATTGGTGGATGAGAGGAAAAACCCAATGGGTTATGTGTATGAGGCCATATGGACGTGGCCAAAGAGGCCATAGCCAAATTATTATGGGAAAAATCAAAGAAAATATGAACCCATTTGGTGCATAATTGATCGGAGAAGGAACAAGCACTCCACAACATATTCATGCAGCACCCTACTACTTGAAGCCCAAGTTTTTCTATTCCGATTCATTTAAGGCCAATGGGGAGGTTATGGATGACCTCAATACATGCATAGAGAGGATGATCCTTGATGATGACACTAGAGATGCAATCATCAAGGAGCTAGAGGTTTACAAGAATGCAACAGGAGAGGCTTTTTCTTCGCAAAAATTGCATTCAAAAGAAGAAACACCTCTCAACCAGTAAAAAACAAATTGAGTCATTTGTTTTTAGTCTTTTAGTCTCGTATATACTAGACTTCTTTCATTTATTCAGGCCTAATTGACTAATAAAATGATAAATGTCTCCTATTTGCAAATATTTTGGTGGGAAGATTATGGTGCAAGGACACCAAATCTTCAAAGGCTAGCATGTCACATTTTGTGTCAGCTCGTGTAGCTCTTTTCTGGGTGTGAACATAATTGAAGCATGTTTTAAGTTGTTACACAAAGGAGCACAACATGTTACATACAACACCTCAATGGCCTTGTTTTTGTGCGATACAATCTTTGTCTTCGCATGAGACAAGTGAAGGGCGTAAAAGAGTCGTGATGCAATTGACTTGGATGGTATTGATTCCATATGTCGATTGTATTGTTGAGCTTGAGGGTTTGGATGAGCAGCCCGTGTTTACCAAAGCAGGATTGACTTAAAATGTGGAGAGGGAGAGTAGAGGTAGCAATAGTGTCAAGGGCTGTAAAGGCATTAGGAACTAAAAAAGTTGGTGAAGATGGAGATGATATCTTTGTGGATGATGATGTTGGTGTTGAAGAGGAGGAATCTTTACCTTCCACTTCCACGAGGTAGCCGTAACAAACTTATTTTAGGCGCACCTGATGAAATGCTAGACTGTTTCGGTATGGGTACAGGTACGGGTACAAATATGGGTACAGGTACACGTTGAAACAGAATTTTAAAAAAAATCAAGTACGGTACATTATGGGTACGTTTGTACGATATATTTTTAAATAATAAAAATTATAAATATCTATAAAAATTTAAAGAAAACAACAAGCTTATAGTCTTAGCAACCTATAAAATATTAGAAGCCAACAAGAAGCTTATTATGAATCAGAAGCCATCTAAAGCAAGATTTCTTTGACTGAATACAAGAAGACCACAAAACATTAAATCTATGAGTCCATCTACTAATGGGCTCACAAACATTCCACTTATTGTTAAGGCCCAGGGAAAGGTTTGGGGAGAAGGCAATCTTTTCATAGAGTTGTTTGGAGGTAGCCTCTTGGAGAAGGGGCCCTTTGAGCCACCTCAAAGTATCCCAAAAGTTCATTCTCATCCTCCATAATTAGTCCAGTAGAGGGAGCTGTGAAAGCATTTCTGAGCATTGTATACATTCTGAACTGAGATTGAGGAAGCTTATAGAAAGCTTTAAGGTCTGTCCATTCCATCCACTTCCCAAATTTGTACAAGTCATGAAATATTTTAATTCCTTTCTCAAACCAAAGGAGGGCAGAGCAGCCTCTTGTCAAGGCAAGGATCTTGTCATTATATTTCAGATTCGACAAAATCGATTTGTAGGCTTGGCACCTAGTGTCAAAGGAAGAGAAGATAGGCTGCCCAACCACCAAGTGCTTCACTTGTTCCCATGCCTTCCAAATTGATTGAAGAATAAAGGACCCATGAGGAGCAACAAGAAAGCACCCAAATAGTAAGTCAACCAAATGAAGTCCTTTTCATCTCTCTTGACCCTTCGGAGCCTATTGGCAATATTGAATCTCACACGAACTTTCCAAGGTTCAATTCCAGTCAAAGCCCTCAAGTTTTATTTATTTTTTTGCACTTAAAAAAAAACAATGTGGGTACGTACCCACGGGCCCTGGGTACCTCCCAGACACAGAACTTCACAGGCCCTGGGCCTGAAGGTACATACCCAGGGCAGTGTGGGTACGTACCCTAACCGTACCCGTACCCGATATGTATCAGGCCTGGTATGGGGGGTACTTGGCGTTTTGGGCAGTCTAGTTAGAATCTATAATCACAGTATAGATTGATATTTCACACTAATAGCTATAAACAATACTAGATCTGCTAAGACATTATCTCACATACTCTTTTGGTTGTAAACACTAAATTCCCAAAAGTATACTAATGTGGCATTTATCAACACACTCCATTGCATAAAACTGAATGCGTAAAACACCTACCTTAGGCCAATTTAACCGCTTTATTAGCTAAGAAGAGACCCTAAACATCTCTTAGGCCTCCCACTATAAAGTTGTTTATCCCAAAATTAAATTGCCAAGTCCTTGAATAGTTTCGAGTCAAGTTTCTGGGCCCTCGTATGTAATTAATGCTCTCCAACTTTACCAAATACAGGAACTGATGTTTAAAAGCTGGGAAATTACTAATAATAAACTCCATGTTAATCACTTCAGACAGCCAAGATAAAGACTAGACTTCTAATCCTTTTCGCTCAGCTGAAGTGTGCCCAATGCCTCTACCATTATTGTGTGCCTTGATGTGGATGCATTTTTAATTTCCAAACTAGAACATACCACTTTTATCCCTCAATGAGAAAACTCTTACCAAACTGCCAGTCTACTCATAGAACATCGGAAACTTAGCCCTGTCAAAAAGTATATAATACAAATTGGCCTAGAGCAGGGGTTCTCATTTTATTTTACCTCTTGTGTTGAAACATACTTTTTAAGATATACTAGTTCCCTTCAACAGGATGACTACATCTGTCATTATTTCACAAACTGATGTTAAATGATCCTTCATATGTTAACTGTGAGCATTGGAGAGAAAACACATTGGATTCATTTCATAGAGTTTGATCAGAAACATGTGATTGCCTCAAGTCAATTAATAGACTGTAGGATACATTTTCTCAAGTCAGCTCCGCAATCAACAGTAAGAGTTGATACTTTCACAACTGCCTGCTAGTCCTCATGCAATGTACTGTCACCTTTCAAACTTCACATACCACTGAAGTTTGCCATACTTAAAAAAACTAGGATAGGACTTCTGAACCCAAGGAAGTAGCCTTAGCATAAAGCATTCTCTGAATAACCAGGATACTTGCAACTCCTACTCTTGGTTTAGAATCACAAAATCCATGCTATCATCAAAGACACTGACCTTTATATCTTCCATGGAAAAACGTATTGTGCATCCTATGTATCAAGCATGGAGTTCATGCTAATCATAAGCAGTACCTAGTGAATCTGCCACTCAACAATGAACTGGTTCAAAATCCAAAGGTCACCTAAATAACTATATGTCGGTCTGATTAATATTAACAAAATACTAAGAAGCTCCATCAAATTTCCTGTACACCAAAGGACATTTTGAAATTTGAATCCAAGCCTTAAAAACAGCAACTTCAGAACGGTAATCATAGGAGAACTTTATGGGTTCTTAAAGAGGTACATCTAGTAACTCTTTAAATGTGAAATCAAAACAGGCTGTAGTAATATTTTTGCCCTAGTTCAGTAAGTAAACCTCACAACATACTCTGCCACACAATCGAAATCTAGATCCATCAAAATAGTGCTCCAGTCTAATGTTCATTTCAAACCTCTGGTCAATACAAACAAGAATCAATGATCTTCTCTCCTTGTAAGTATCAGGTCGTCCAAACGCCCCAGCACCGACATCAACCATCCATGCACCAGGAACTTGCACAGGAACTCTCATGGACTTTAGCTATTGTGAATCATAACTCAAAGGTACCTCATCAATCAGGGGTTACAACATATCTACAAGAAAAAACTGTAGAGCTAAATTCCAAACAGAATTCAAGAGTGAATACTACTCCGTGTAAGTTGAAAGGTTTTACAAAAAGAGAGAGCATTCATATACATGGTTCAAAATCAAATCCTAGAAATGACATTCTTTCCAATTTTTAACTAATAACCCTACTGACTAGAACTTATTGTTGACAAAAGTCAACCCGCCAGCACTATGCAAATTTCCCCAAGTCAAATTAAAATAAAAAATACTGCATAGGTACAATTCTGCAGGCCATTGTTCCTTCATCTAATGAATTCTATGTTCCTTGATCATGACTTGCATGATATCAAACTTGTTTACATGTGAACATCTGCTAGACAATGAATTGTTGCCATCAAGATACCCCTTGTCATGATACCAACATGATCTAAGTAGAGAACCTGGTGTATTTTGTGTCTAGAAACTGCTGACTAAGAAATTGTGTGACCTCAACAAGGCAAGTGTTTGACCTTGGTTTACATTTTATGATCTTAATAAAAGTAGTTTGACTACTAACTATAGTAATGTGATTGGCATAAAATGATATTTTATTGTTTTCAAGCTTTGTTGCCATCTGAGGTTTAGAGAATTGTGGGAAATGAAAGGTCCCACAGCCAGGCCGACAAGTTTGTACAATTTGAGAACAACAACGATGGCCTGATTGAAGTTTATGCACTCCATAAGGAGTTTTTTGGGCCAGTTAAAAGTTTACAACCAGTTGCAAGTCAAATGGTTAGTAACCATCATAGCCGCCTTGTAAAATTTTAACTTGGGTGTGTTGGAAAGCACTCTACCCTTTACGCCGGCATTTCTTGCATCCTGTGCAGAAAGTATTATTTGTGGATAAACAAAATTTCCAGGGCATACTCAAAGTTTACAACTTGAGATTTCTGAGAAACTTGGAACTAAAAATTGAGTAGTGCTTTTAATATACTGACAAGTTGAAGCTCTAAGTGTACATGTCTTTGACAAGACTGGTCCATCTAGTTCAGACATCTCATTCACAACAGGTGGACATTGAGGAAGCTTCAAATCCTAAATCTAAATGTCATCCATGGCCACTTTGCATTTGCCCTAGAACTCCGATGGGATTAGAGAACCTTGGCCAACTCTTATAGGGTGAAGTAGGATTGCACTTAGGCAACACCAAATATCTAGCAAAGTTCTATGTACTCTAGGCTAGTGAATGTTCAACTTGAATCACATTACGTGAGACCGGTCAACTTTGAGTTGCCACTAAAGCTAGGACATGGAATCTATGGTCGCATGGTGTAAAATTCACTTATCTTTGATAGCCATCCCTTTCCCAGCCCACACTAGGTGAAGAACACAAGTGCACCTTTGGACATCGGTACTTCACATATCAAGCTAAAGCACATGGATATTCAGATGCACAAATATCATCAACACTTTTAATTACTAACTCCAACTTAGCAAGATCCTCCCAATGTGATGGCATATCAGCCTGATACAGATATGAGGGCTAGATCTTCAAGAACCCTACTTGTTGGCATGGCTACGAATTTCTCGAATGACACGGATGATATTCTCATAAACCAAACCACCTTTAGGAACCGATTACAGAGTCAAACTCCTTAATCATACTAAGAAACTCTAATTACACTGGGAGTCTCCTCGGCCAATGGAGCTAGGAGGATTCTGGGGAAGTGCTTTGCTTCCTCTCTGAGATCTCCCAGGTTAATGGCCAACCTTCAAAACCTTGCATAGCAGTCTTACATTGTTAAAATCTCCTTGAGTAATAGTATATGATAGCAGCACAGTTGACTCCTCACTTCATGGATAACTCAATAGTTGCATGAAATTCCTTCCAGGCTTCACTGGACCACATGATTTATGTCAAGCCACTTGTAGATGGCAAAGAATTATGGCAACTTGCCAAAATTTGTATTGATTTCATTACTCATCAATGTTGCTCCAATTGAAGGACAAATAGAATGTGCTACGGACTGTACTTTTTTGACTATTTTGCCCAATGCCTAGGATTCTCCTTCAATCAATGAATTGGTAAAGTTGCAACAAAAGTCAAGTCCCTTAAGAATACCTAAGAGCATTTGGTAAATCTAACCATGCACAGGCAAGCATAAGTTATTTCTTTCCACACGAGTCAACCAGGACATCTGACAAGCATGAAGTCAACCAGGATGCAATATTGCAGAATGAAGCACTTCAAATGACTCAAATTCACTTCAAGTTTCAGAGTTACAGAACTCAGCCAATGATAAGCTAGTTCATCTTTATTCTGCATAGCCACAAGCTTCCAAATCCTTGCATTTTCAAGGTCCAGCTTCCAAATCAATTCTCAAAGATGAAAGAGACATAGTTGGTTGTCAACAGATAGGATTACATCCCAAAACTTTTTGTCATTGGAGTTCATGATGTAGTCTCATCTCTTCAATGAAAGCATCAAATGTTTAGCCAATGGCGTGAGGCCATGACAAATCCTCTTTCAATAAGCTCATCTACCTAGGGGTGCAACATAAGCATGTGGCCGACCGAGTAATCCCTTTTTGGTAGGGAAACATAAGAAACATGGATTAAAATTTAAAAGTACAATCCAGACTAGTGCATTATCACTTCTAATTTACTAATGACTACCCAATCCGATACTGCATAAGCATGTGCAAGGGGACATACACAGCTTGCAAGTAAAAAATGTACAGGTACTCAAATGCTGTGGTGTAGCTTGTTCCTTGAGCCCACAGGTCCATGGACCCTTTGGGTTGAAAACCTTCAACTTTACCCGAGGTTCCCGTGGGACATTACATACCCACTCACTACCCCAGGCAAAAAACATTTGGGCTTTTGGGATATGAGGGATCAGGGATTGGCCCAAAGATATAACCCATTGTGGCAGGGACTTCACGCTCTGCCATTCAGCTGCCTTCTTTCTGTTCTTCACACCTTTGGGATTCCCGTAGGAGGCTCCAACCTCTTAGGTGTCCCCATGGTCACTTTGAGGTCCCTAGAAACTGTGGGAATAGAACTTTAGTATATGTCAAAATCATTGTTTCCCACCACTAGCCCCAAACGCGAGACTACCCCATGTTTAAAAAAATTCATTCTTTTAAAATAACGGGTCTTTTGTGTTTTTATTGCCAGAAGATGCCTGTATTGCATTAAGATATTCCCAGTGAATCATATGAGCCAATTTCGACAAATACCCAGATGCCCAAACTCATTTTATCCTTTCGCCAAGTTTTGTCTGCGGGAAAAATTTATTTAATTATTTATTAAATAAATAATGCCCCGTTTGAAGTAAATTGTGCTCCGGTTGAATCCTGTTGAAGTTTTGCATGCCAATATTCACATATATCAATAGGGTTTTCACCAAGAATGAATCCTGAGCTTTGTCTGTGACTTTTGACAATGTTTTTCATTTTTATTTATTTCTTTTGCGTTTTTCTCCGTGAAATTCCCCTAGGTCAATTCCTTCGCCAGTATAGTCTGTTTAATTGCCTGGAGTATCTGGAGATCATCTACGGCCGCCATGTCAGAAGGAATCAGCCTCAAAAGCAAACTTCTCTTTAAAAAGATGAAGTCGTGCACAAAAAAGCCTCTTCTGGACAAGTCACATTTTTGGGAATGGATGGATTTAAGCTGCAGTGGGATTTTTGGTCGCAGCAGGCAGGTGGGAATTTTGTACCTGCCTTGCAGGGTACTTTTTCCCATGAAGGAAAAGTCACTTAAGTTACGATGGGAAAATTAGAGGCAGCAGGCAGGCGGGAATTTCTTACCTGCCTTGCAGGGTGAAAATTCCCATTATAAAATAAAGAAAAATCACTTAAGGCATTGATGGAATTTCTTACCTGCCTTGCAGGGTAAAAAATCCCATTATGGAAGTCAAACAACTTAAGTGGATGAAGGGATTTTTGGAGCTGCATGCAGGGTGAATAATCCCATCAAAGATGACTTTTAAATATAGAAATCAGCCTTATTCAAAAAGTGCGACCCCTTTGGGCATTAAATAATAACTTTAATTTGATTTATTAATAGTTTTTCATTCCTAATTTTGGCACCCATGGATGAGAAAAAGTCAATGCATGAAGAAGTCAAAGAAGACTGGAAGAAGAAGGCTAAAAATAAATTAAATTTATTTATTTAATGCAGCCTTGAAGCATGCTAAAAAGTGCGACCCATTTGGTGAATAAATAATGCACTTTTTGTGGCATTTATTAATTAATTTTTATTCCTAATTTTGGCGCCATGGAAATTAATAGAATAGTCAATGCATGAGTGAAGTCAAAGTAACTGAAGGAAGCCATAGGCTAAAAATAAATTAAATTTATTTATTTAAAGGCAGCCATAAGCATGCAAAAATAGGCGCCCAAGTTGGAGGAAAAAACATGTTTATTTATTAATTAATTGCCAGGAATAGGAGAGGGCAATTATTAATTATAGAATGCTGAAGGTTATATAAGCATGGGCTGCCATAATGATTGTAATTAATTCTTTTATAGGATTGCAGCCCGGACAGTTTTGGCGCCCAAAGGAGGAGGATTTTTGCATCAAAAAAGTGTTTTTCATGTGCCGGAAAGCTTCAAAGTTTGGCGCCTAGGATTGGAAGAGCTTGAATGCCTTGTAATTATCTGCATTGTATAGTGCCCAGGTGAAGTTATTTATGCTTGCTTTGCATGCAAGCAAAGCCTCAAATTTTAGGGCAGCGGGCTTTATATGCAGATTTTTGGTGATAAAAATCAAGTGTTCATGCTCTGGACTTGCCATCTTTGTCTGAATTAATTGCAGGTATTCATTACAGGTGCTCATATAAGAGAAAGGGAGCTTAAATCAATGTCAGGTACATTGAATATGTCCTCCGAATCTAAAGAAATTGCCAGATTTGCACCAATTGTAAAGAATTCCAGCCGAATAAAAACAAAAAGAGTTGCTCAGACAAAGATTGCTCCAGCCATGGCAAAGCAGGATGAAAGGGTAGGCTCTACGGAATCATGCATAGCTTCCAAATCTGCTGAAGTCAATGATACAGACACAGGCCATGCACCTATCACCGATTTAATTGTCAGATCTCACAAATCTCATCCAATTGCAAAGGCTTCCGGCAAAAATTCATCCTCTTGTTTCTAACGCAGCCCGTGTAGAAGTCAGTGCATGGAGAATTCCTTCCAGGATCTTGTGCATGTGCTCCCAATCTTCCAGTTGAAGCCTTCATTGAATTTACTTGTACTTTCCTTCACCCGGAGTGCTTTCCAGAATTTTTAATTGCTCATATGCAATTAAAAATAAAAATGATGAGTTATTTACGGCAAACATTACACTGATGCATGTACTGGAGAAGAACTTGCAAAAGCTTCAAGGATAAGAGGGAAGACAAGTCAAAGGCAACACCCGTAAGCAAAATCACAGTCAGCCACTTCCAGATCCAGTTTGGTGAGAATCAAAGGCAAAAGAGTCAACTGCATGCAGAATATGGAAAAAGAACAAGACTGGAAGTGTTGCAGCTTTCTTCTAATCTCTTTTCCTTTTCTTCTTCTTTCTCTTATTTCTCCGACAAAGTAATTGAGCGATCAATTAAATTATAAAACTTAAGTGATTGGTTTAAAAGCCATTACTTGAAGAAGTCAATTACTTGGAAATAGGTGGCAGACATGCAAAATAGAAGGTTCTATTTTCAGTTATAAATCATGCATGTCATGCAAAGAGGAATTCCAGGAGGGAGATTGCCAGTTGTTTCCTTTTCATACTTCCACATGTGTCAGTTCACTAAAAGCTTCCTATTTGTAATTTCCCCTCTACATGCTATAAGTAGAGGAAGAACCTACAGGTTAAAGGATCAGAATTTGTAAGCAACATTCTTGTGTTCCAGACTTTGTGCTGAAACCCCTGATAGCTATTTGAAGCAGAGGAATAGAAAGGAGCATATTTCCAGAGAACTTTGTGTCAACGGTGCATTTTGTTTCTAACTTTCTTTTAGATCTATTCATAAACTTTGTGTTATTCTAGATCTAGATCTGAAAGTTTCCTTTGCTTATAATTTTGTATGTTAATATCTATTTGTTTTATCTATGTGCATGCAATCAACTCTGTAATCTATTGATTGGGTTGCACATCTTCCCTCTTTCTTTCCTTGTTTTCCTATTATTTTCTTCTTCATATAGATATTTCCTTTCTTTACAGTTGCTTACTTGCTGCAAAACTATAGCTATGGTTCATGAGCTACATGGTTAAAGTAATACCCACAAATAGATACTAGCATATTTAACTGACAAAATCTTACACGGGAGCCTCGCCGGTAAATGAGGGATATTTATCTCATGACTGCCTAGGTTTTCAGCTATGTAGAAAATCTAGCCAATAGTTTTTGGCGACTCCGCTGGGGAACGAACTATCTTTGTAGATCAAAGCTTATCTTTGGCAGATCAAAGTGTTTTCCCATTCAACTTTCAACCTGGCTGAACGTCCATTCACCCGATCTGTGAAGGCACAAGGAAGGACTGATCATTTCTACAGATTGCAGGAGCAATTCAATTTCAATCATCCTCCTCAAGTTAGAAGCCGCAGATCTAGTCTCTCACCAGGAAGAAGAGTACACATTCATCCAGATCCAGATCATCTTCAGCATAATCCGGTAGCTGGAATTATTCATCAAGTCTACTCTCAGAGAAGACGTGCCCCATTCATCATGCTGAACCGGAACCACCCTGTTCCATGGGGTGCAGCCTTTGGACCTCTGAATCTGACTCCTCCTATGCATGATCTACCTAAAGGGACAAGAAAGAATTTTCCAAAATTCTTTGGAGATGGAAAGCAAAATCCAGATGACCACTTGGCTGCATTTTTCATATCCTGTGGAGTGCTTGCAGTCGAACATGAAGATGTATCTGTCAGACTCTTCATAGAGACTCTGCATGACTTGGCTGGAGAATGGTTCTACCGGCTAGCTCCTGGCACCATAACCAACTGGGCTACTATGAGAGATGCATTCCTGAAAAGATTCAAACCAGCTGAAGATTCCAGTACATTGATAACTCAACTGACTCAGTTGAAGAAGGAGCCACATGAGCACATGCGGGATTTTATTGCAAAATTCCAAAGATTACTGTACAAAATTCTGGCTTCTGCTTCTCTGAATGATGAGAATCAAAAGGTATTCTTCATCAATGCTTTACTTCCTGAAGTAAGCTATCAACTGCGAAGAGCACGTCCTGCTGACTTGTTAGCAGCCCAAAACATGGCGGTTGAAATTGAAGATGACCTCATCATGGCTGGAAAGATAAAGAGCAGCACTTCTAGAGCTGAAAGTTCATCCTCTGCTACTACTTCCGATTCACTATTGCAAAAGTTAGCAAATGAGATGTCGCAGATGAAGAAACAAATGGCTCAAATGGCTCAAGGCAACAACACTGCCCCTGCTCGGAATTTCAACAACAACCGGAACCGCATTGTTGGTTCCCAAAGATTAGCAATTGAAGCTGCTCCCAGAAACAACGTGGAGATGAATGAAGAAGACCAGGAAGCTGACACTGATCAGTTTGAGAATGATGATTTTGTAGGTCCTGCTGGCGACTCCAACATTAATTACCTAAACTACAAATCTGAACATGACGATGAGAAGCTTCATGAAGATGATCATGGTCATACATATGCAGTATTTACAAGATCACAAACTCATCAAGCTGAGGCATTAGCTGATGAACAAAGAAGGGGCAGCCCTTTACCTTCTTCCTTAGCTCCCAGAAATAAGAATGTGAGTTCTTCATCTCAACCACAGAAAATAGCTCAGGTATCTGAATCTATACCTTCCTTTGACATTGTTGATCATGTCAAGAAAACTAGGATTCAAATGTCAGAAGTTGAATACTTGAGAGCCTTTCCTGAGCAGTTAAATAGGCTAGTCAAATATGTACAATCACCAGGACAATCCAATACATCAAAAGGCCTTTTGCCTAAGCCCAAAGATACTCCTCCCCAGAACAACACTGCAGTTGTTAAATCCTCACCATCTTCTGAAAGAGTGGAACCATTTCTATGTTTCCCTATTGCTTAATGGTTTCAAGTTAAGCAACTGCATTTTAGATTCAGGTGCTTCTGACAATGTCATGCCAGCTAAAGTTGCAGATGCTCTTGGGCTTACCTTGACAAAGACCATAAAAAGGTGTTATTCCATGGAGAGACAAGTCCCTTTAATCGGACAAATCAAAGATGCACAAGCTGTTCTGGCAGCTTTTCCTGACAAAAGATTAAAGATGACAATCTTAGTTGCAGATATTCCTGTCTCCTACGGGATGTTGCTGAGCAGAAACTTCTGCAAAGAGCTGGGAGGAGAAGTAAAGATGGATTGGTCTTGTGCTCATATTCCTATCAAGGGGATTAATCAGAAGCTAGAGCCGGAAAAGAAGTCCAAGTACACGGTTACAAAATCTGAGGATCCTAGATCTCAGATTCTTTTTCAGGAATCTGACCATGGGGTCTATTTCTTGGAAATGGATAAAGACGTTCCAGAACCAGAACTTCAACCAGAGCCAGAACCAAAAGGAGAGGAAAAAGTTTGGACTCTGGAGTTTAAAGGCACCTGTTGTTCTTTTGGATCAGGAGCCGGCGTTCTACTAATATCTCCAGATCATGAGATATTCCCATACTCCCACAAGCTGATGTTCGAGAACACCAATCATACGGCGGAGTATGAAGCATTGCTGTTAGGAATGGAGCAAGCTAAAAAGAAAGGAGTAAAACTCCTCAAAGCCCAAGGAGATGCTGAACTTCTAGTAAAGCAAGTTCGAGGGAAAAATCAAGTCAAAAGAGATAAGATGAAGCATTACAGAGACAGTACTTTCTGCCACATTCGATTTTGCAGCCTTCTCTATCGACTTCATTCCAACCAATCAGAATTCCAAGGCAGACTCTTTGGCAGTCACAGCTGCACTATTGAATCCAGATAGACCACCGTCCATATTCAGACAAGGAAACTATAAAGTGGAGATGGTCTACCGCCCCAAAGTCCCTGATAATGTTGAACAGTGGCAGACTTTCAATGAGGACAAACAAACATCTGCATTTCTGGAACAAGACAACTTTGACAAGTTGTATGTTGAAGGGAGTAAATCACCACCACGACAAACAATCACAGGCAAAACTGATCCAGGTTATGATGACAATAGTGGAATAATCCAACCAAAAGGTAACAAAATCCCCAAGGGTTTAGTTTCCTTAGTGGAGACTTTCAACAAGCATGATCAGTACCTGAAGAAGAACAAAGAATATGGTGATAGTTCTTCCTCAGAAATGCAGCCGGTAAATCTGGGAACGAAGGAAGTTGATGCAGACTTATCCACCACAGAGAGAAGAAAGGATGAGCCACCACCAGATGAAGTTGATAAGGACTTGCCCAAGGTATTTGACAAGAAGGCCAGAGAAAGGAAGTTCAAGATCGGAGACTGGGTACTCTGGTGGGACAAGAGACATGAACCGAAGGGCATGCACGACAAATCTGATTCACTCTGGAAAGGGCCCTTCATGATCAAAAGAGCTGCCGGAATGGATACTTTCTTCCTTGCCTACCAGGATGGAATTGAGTTACCACTGCCTTTCAACGGGAAACATCTTGAAGCTTTCAAGAACTAAAAATAGGGTAAAACCTGTATGTATATAAATAAAACTTTTTTTTTTTTTTTTTTTTCTTTTTTTTTGTGTTGTGTTTTTTTGTTTGCCTGACCTCGAGCCCAATGGACAAGAAACGAAACCAGAGATGCTGGGATCTCATCTTTACTCCTTTCATTTTGACAGAGGCAAAGATGTCCACAGACGGAGCCAACTGGTGTCCCCAGATTTCACCCTGAAATCTGAGACTACCCCATGTTTAAAAAAAATCATTTTAAAATAACGGGTCTTTTTGTGTTTTTATTGCCAGAAGATGTCTGTATTATGTTAAGATATTCCCAGTGAATCATATGAGCCAATTTCGACAAATACCCAGATGCCGAAACTCGTTTTATCCCTTTCGCCAAGTTTTGTCTGCGGGAAAATTTTATTTAATTATTTATTAAATAAATAATGCCCTGTTTGAAGTAAATTGTGCTCCGGTTTAACCCTGTTGAAGTTTTGCATGCCAGTATTCACATATACCAGTAGGGTTGTCACCAGGAATGAATCCTGGGCTTTGTCTGTGACTTCTGACAACGTTTTTCATTTTTATTATTTTTTTGTGTGTTTTTCTTTGTGAAATTCCCCTAGGTCAATTCCTTCGCCAGTACAGTCTGTTTTATTGCCTGGAGTATCTGGAGATCATCTACGGCCGCCATGCCAGAAGGAATCAGCCTCAGGAAGTCAGCTTCTCTTTAAAAAGACGAAGTCATGCACAAAAATGCCTCTCCCAGGCAAGTCACATTTTTGGGAATGGATGGATTTAAGTTGCAGTGGGATTTTTGGTAGCAGCAGGCAAGTGGGAATTTTGTACCTGCCTTGCAGGGTACTTTTTCCCATGAAGGCAAAGTCACTTAAGTTACGATGGGAAAATTAGAGGCAGGCAGGCAGGCGGGAATTTCTTACCTGCCTTGCAGGGTGAAAATTCCCATTATAAAATAAAGAAAAATCACTTAAGGCATTGATGGGAATTTCTTACCTGCCTTGCAGGGTAAAAATTCCCATTATGGAAGTCAAACAACTTAAGTGGATGAAGGGATTTTTGGAGCTGCATTGCAGGGTGAATAATCCCATCAAAGATGACTTTTAAATATAGAAATCAGCCTTGCTAAAAAGTGCGACCCCTTTGGGCATTAAATAATAACTTTAATGTGATTTATTAATAGTTTTTCTTCCTAATTTTGGCGCCCAGGGATGAGGAAAAGTCAATGCATGAGAAGTCAAAGAAGACTGGAAGAGGAAGGCTAAAAATAAATTAAATTTATTTATTTAATGCAGCCTTGAAGCATGCTAAAAAGTGCGACCCATTTGGTGAATAAATAATGCTTTTTGTGGCATTTATTAATAGTTTTTATTCCTAATTTTGGCGCCATGGAGAAATAGAAGGTCAATGCATGATGTGAAGTCAAAGAGAACTGAAGGAAGGAGGCTAAAAATAAATTAAATTTATTTATTTAAAGGCAGCCATAAGCATGCAAGTTTAGGCGCCCAAGTTGAAAGAAAAAACATGTTTATTTATTAATTAATTGCCAGGAATAGGAGAGGCAATTATTAATTATAGAATGCAAGGTTATATAAGCATGGGCTGCCATAATGATGGAATAATTAATTCTTTTATAAAAGGATTGCAGCCCAGACAGTTTTGGCGCCCAAAGGAAGGAGGATTTTTGCATTAAAAAGTGTTTTTCACTGCGGAAAGCTTCAAAGTTTGGCGCCTAGGGTTGGAATGAGCTTGATTTATGCCTGTGTAATTATCTGCATGTTGGTATAAGTGCCCAGGTGAAGTTAAAAATATTTATGCTTGCTTTGCATGCAAGCAAAGCCTCAAATTTTAGGGCAGCAGCTTTATATGCAGATTTTTGGTGATAAAAATCAAGTGTTCATGCTCTGGACTCCATCTTTGTCTGAATTAATTGCAGGTATTCATTACAGGTGCTCAAAAAGGGAGTTAAATCAATGTCAGGTACATTGAATATATCTTCTGAATCTGAAGAAATTTCCAGATCTGCACCAATTGTCAATTGAATTCCGGCATAATTAAAAGAAAAAGAGTTGCTCAGACAAAGATTGCTCCAGCCATGGCAAAGCGGGATGAAAGGGTAGGCTCAGCGGAATCATGCATAGCTTCCAGATTTGCTGAAGTCAATGATACAGACATAGGCCATGCACCTATCACCGATTTAATTGTCAGATCTGCACTCATCATTGCAAAGGCTTCCGGCAAAAATTCATCCTCTTGTTTCTAATGCAGCCCGTGTAGAAGTCAGTGCATGGAGAATTCCTTCCAGGATCTTGTGCATGTGCTCCCAATCTTCCAGTTGAAGCCTTCATTGAATTTACCTGTACTTTCCTTCACCCAGAGTGCTTTCCAGAATTTTTAATTGCTCATATGCAATTAAAAATAAAAATGATGAGTTTTGTTTGAATTATTTACGGCAAACATTGCACTGGTGCATGTACTGGAGAAGAACTGCAAAAGCTTCAAGGATAAGAGGGAAGACAAGTCAAAGGCAACACCCGTAAGCAAAATCACAGTCAGGCGCTTCCAGATCCAGTTTGGTGAGAATCAAAGTCAAAAGAATCAACTGCATGCAGAATATGGAAAAAGAACAAGACTGGAAGTGTTGCAGCTTTTCCTCTTTCTTCTTCTTTCTCTTATTTCCTCCGACAAAGTAATTGAGCGATCAATTAAATTATAAAACTTAAGTGATTGGTTTAAAAGCCATTACTTGAAGAAGTCAATTACTTGGAAATAGGTGGCATACATGCAAAATAGAAGGTTCTATTTTCAGTTATAAATCATGCATGTCAAGCAAAGAGGAATTCCAGGAGGGAGATTGCCAGTTGTTTCCTTTCCGACTTCCACATGTGTCAGTTCACTTAAAGGCTTCCTATTTGTAATTTCCCCTCTACATGCTATAAGTAGAGGAAGAACCTACGGGTTAAAAGATCAGAATTTGTAAGCAACATTCTTGTGTTCCAGACTTTGTGCTGAAACCCCTGATAGCTATTTGAAGCAGAGGAATAGAAAGGAGCATATTTCCGGAGAACTTTGTGTCAACGGTGCATTTTGTTTCTAACTTTCTGTTTTAAATCTATTCATAAACTTGTGTTATTCTAGATCTAGATCTGAAAGCTTCCTTTGCTTATAATTTTGTGTGTTAATATCTATTTGTTTTATCTATGTGCATGCAATCAACTCTGTAATCTATTGATTGGGTTGCACATCTTCCCTCTTTCTTTTCTGTTTTCTATTATTTTCCTCTTCTTCAGATATTTCCTTTCTTTAACTGTTTACTTGCTGCAAAACTATAGCTATGGTTCATGAGCTACATGGTTAAAGTAATACCCACAAATAGATATTAGGATATATAACTGACAAAATCTTACACGGGAGCCTCACCAGTAAATGCGGGAGATTTATCTCATGACTACCTAGGTTTTCAACTATGCAGAAAATCTGGCCAACACAGTTGTGTATGTGGCATGGTGGTTTTGTCCTAAGGCCTGTGCCATTTTCACTTGCTTCAAACAAAATAAAAAAGATACTAAACATCAGATAAGATAGATAAGATAATTATATTAAATGTCCAACAAGTGACCACAAAAATAGGTCAATGGGACCGCCATACAAAGCAAATAGAAACAACAGGGAAAACCCAAAAGGGTCTCCGAAAACAACAAAAGAAGAAGAAAAAGAGTACAAAGAAGGAGAGGGGGTGGAGGGAAAAGCCTCGACACCAACCTTCACGATTGTTGCCCAAGGCCAGCCGGAAATAATCTAGTGATGTGCTGGTGTCTGGTGTCAAGAAATGGGAGCTGTTTGGGACGCCTATGATCCGTGGAAAATCGAGCTCTCTGGGTGAACCTGGTGGTCTGTCGCCTATGAGAGGGGGCCCTTGGCCATGTCTGAGACCAGATATCTCTGGTCTAGGAAGAAGCTCCTCTAGTCCTGACAGATCTAATCTGAGGATCTCCTGTAAGATCAGGTCTCCGCTTGGTGCCCCTCTCACCCAGGAGCACAACAAAGAAAGATGTGATCCATCGAGTAGTAGTCTCCCTGGAAGGAGGATGGAGGATGCCATCACGGAGCTTAAAAGCTTCCTGTTAATAGAGAGCGAGACACCTCTGATCATAATACATGAAGAAGGTTGTGAACGTTGGACGTTCATTCATGGAATAGACAGTGAAACCTCCCTCTAATCTCATAGTAGATGGGGCATTGGAAAATGAAGTGTTCGTCTGTCTCAATCTCCTAGAGGGAGCAAAGCTGGCAGATCCTCTCGGACCAATCCAACTGGTGATCTCTCTCGACCCAAAGCCTGTGGGATCCAACTCTGAACAGGCCCAAGAATATGCGAAGAACATGCATCCTATGACGGGAAATATAGGTATGCCGAATGATGAGTTCATTGTTGACTTCGAGGAAGTGATTGGTGTAGAATGCCATCTTCGGGCGTAGCTCATACCGGGGGTTGGTCTAAGTAGTCTAAATGAATTGTCTATATATATAGTCTCTGATGATTTTGTGCAAGTCTTGTGTGCTCAAAAGAAGGTGAGTAGGAGCATTCATGGAGTACCTGAAAGGGAGGAGACAGTCCATGTTGATCCCAAGGGAACCAAGAAGACGAGAGGCCCTGACATACTAGTAGCGAACACGGCCACAACAGTCAGAAAGAGCAATGGCCTCAAAAGAACGGTAGGCAAGGTAGATGTACCTATCTCTACCTGTGGAAGAATCAGAAAGTCCCTGGATGCACTGCAAGAGTGAGATGAGACCAAAGATGACCTCTAGTCTGAAAGGGCGAGCCCCAAACTCGGTAAGGATGATATTATGAGGAACAGTCTCTTTACATTTGATGATCCGTCTGAGCAAGAGGATCTGAACTCGCTCAATAGTAGCCCAATCTGACTCGAGCAGAGAGGGACCCCAAACCTCAGAACCATAGAGAACTGTGGGTCTCACAAGAGAGTCTGAGAGAGACGTCTTGGACAACATGTCCTGAAAGTGGTGACAAAAGCACTGTCTCTCCAAGATCACAAGGGAACCATACCCCTTGTTGATGCGGGGTTGAATAGTCAGGCATAGACTGATGCGAGGTCCAGAGAAGAGAATCCCCAGATAGGTGTAGGATTTGGTGATCTACAGCTCCTCCCCTTTGTAGAAGAAATGGAAATCGGAAGTCTTCAGCACATTGAAAACCATAATCTTGGTTTTACCTAGGTTGACTGTAAGTTGTCTATGATCACAAAAGAGGGCTAAGGCATCAAGTTATCTTTGTAACCCCTCTGCAAAAGAAGCCAAAAGGACCACATCATCTGTGAAGAGATGAATGTACATCAAAACCTGGTGAAGAAGACAACCGTCCCCGTCCTGTATGTGGTCCCGGAGAAATTCTTCCATCACATCAATATAAATACCAAACAGAGTAGGAGAGAGAGGGCAGCCTTGTTTGACCCCGATGGTGGCTCCTGATGAAGTCAGAAAGCCCAGCAACAGTACGAAGGCGACCTAAGACCTCATACAGTCGAGTGATGGCGACAAGAAGGGTTTCAGAAATACCAATGTCTCTAAGTCTGTGGAAAAGGGCTTCTTGTGGAGCAGAGTCGAAGGCTTTCCGAAAATCCACAAAGCAACACAAGACTCTGGACGAACAGTGACGTGCTTCCTCAATGATAGCACAAAGGGCGAGAATGTGATCAATAGTCTGGTACCCTGTCCTAAAACCCGCCTGTCCTCTGGCTCTACACTGGTACTGCTCTAGAAACTCGGATAACAGCCAATGGAGAACAGTGGCGTACAACTTGGAGAAAGTGTGACCCACCATAATTGTCCTGTAATTATTAGGATCAGAAGTAGGACCGGATTTGTGAATAGAATGGATAATATGGTGGGACCAAGGTTGCATGAAGCCAGTACACACCACCTAATTGAAAAGTTCTACCAAATAATTGTTGATGGTGTTGATCCCATGCTTGAAAAACTCTGCTTGGAAGCCTTCCTCATCTGCTGATTTTCTGCAATTCATCACCGATATGGCCCTAATAACATTTGTGTAGGTGAAGATGTGGCAGGTGGAGGGTCCGCCTAACCTTGATCCACAGAAAACAGGCAAACTCATCCTCGGCTGCCACTGAAATCCTGCCACGAAGAGAGTCCCTGACCAAACAAGTGACCCTGTCATAACCCCTAACTCCACCGGAGCTCCTAGTATCCTACCTACAAACCGAGAGCCGGTAGTACCCCCTAAAGTACAGTAGAGGACGAACGGGGCTCTCATGAGTTTTCGTAACAAAAAGGAGATTTGAGTGACCCAATGCATCTTGTAGGAGACCAAGTGAAGACTAGTAAGACCCAATTCCATTCCAACATGAAATGGAAATGCCCCTATTACGACGCCTCTCCCAGCGGGACCATCATTTGGACCCGGGAGCCCAACCAAGAGGGAAGGTGTCTCGAATCATTGGTCTGAGGTCCAAATCACCACCCATTTACTTGCCTTCCTGGCTGCCATGACCATCTTCCGAGACTGCTTGAGTTCTGCCACCTGGGCTCTAGTGAGATCTTCATCAAGGAAGATCTTATCCGGAAGTGAGAAAAGTTTCCGTTTAGCCCTAAGAGCCTGAAGCCTGTCTTCAACTGATTTGAAGCGAAGGAAGAGGGTAGAATCAAGACCAAGCCATGCTCTATCAATTTGCACCTCTGGAAGCCCCAACTTGTATGTGATGAAGTCAAAAGCAATGGTAAAAGGATCAAAAGGAGGAGGTGTGGGAAGCCCTCTTACCTTGAGATTGAGCTCTCTTGTTTGTTTCTTTCTTTCTTCCACAAATTTTACCTACACAACTTCCTCCACAACCATGATGGGAGAAGTGTTTTGGTCCTTACCTTTCACAATTTGTGCCCATGAATCAGATTGTTTCATGAGATTTTCATGTTGGGTTTGAATCTCTTCATGTTTGTGCTTCAAGTCTGAAATTTCTGCATGTAATTGATCGTTAGTGCTTGTAGGAATGGCTTAGGTCGTGATATCTGTAAGTTGCCTACGTAGAGAAAGGTTTTCCACTTCAACCTTTTCGACCCGAGAAGTTAATTCAAAAACCTCAGTTCGAAGGGTTATGTTGGAAGATTCCAATGTCTCTAATCTGCTGAGCAGCTGAGCCATAATGTTTGTGAGGTTGCCTTCTTGTTGACCCTGTTTTTTCGATCCAAGGTTAGAAACCAATGGCGCTACAGGGGTGGAGGGAGTCATCGCGAAGGGGTAGACTACTGGGAGAGGTGAAATGATTAGAGTAGTAGAGTCTCAAGTCCCCCAGACTCAGTGGCCATGTGCATTGAAGATCAATGCAGGTTAGGGACTGAGCCCAAAAGTAGCAAGCAACTTTGAAACATAGCCACGAACCCAGACGAACCCAGTCGACGCCAATAGGGGAACAAGCCACGAAAGATGAACACTAGCTACGAAGTCGAGCCACAAACAATGCCAAAAACACAAGCAGCGAACAGGTAAGGTAGGGACGAGCTACAAAACCGAGCCACAGAAACCACGAGCCCAAAACACAACCATGAACAGGGAGTTCGAGCCACAATGGGAGTTTCGAGCAGTGCAGTCAAGCTAACCCAGCCACGATAGAGAGGAATCAATCCACGAATTTTTAGCCACGATCCCTTTCGCGACAGGTTACACGATTGTTAAAAGGACTCCTTCGTGTTCGTGCCCTATGTGTCCTAGAACTGCAACCAAGAACCTAAGAGAAGTTACTTGGTGTCTGGAAGTCCTTTCGTGCACGAAAGGACACCCCCAATAATTATATTTGTAAGAGGCATAAGACCAATTGTAAGGGTGTGAGAGGAGAATTGGTGAGTTCTACTTGATTGTAAAAGTGAAAATTGAGGTGTGAAGAGTAATAGAGGGGGTACTCGTATAGTAATAGGGAGGATTTTGTAATATGCTCTATCCAAGCTCTTTGTAACAGTCTTGGCCAAAGGAAGAAGGAAGTTGAGCATTTGCCACTTCTAGCTGGTTTTTCCCACACTAGGGTATTGAAGATAAAAGTTGTGTCAATCATGTTGTGGTTTGTTGTTTCTCTATTTTCGTGTTACTATGATTTTGTTTTATTCAGGCACCTTAAGAGCAATAATTCTAGCACTAAATTGTGTTCGATTATCAATTTGAAGCTTAATTCAAGGCAATATTGGTATCAGAGCATTAAATCTTTGGGTATTGTGGATAGTTTTTTGTGTTGATTTGTATGATAGCGACAAGATCTTTGAATGAGGAATTGCAGCCTTACAAATCAGATATTTCAACAAGAAGGTGAAATCAAGTGGTGAGGATGATGGCCAATTAAGGTCCAAAAAGCCTAGAAAGAAGAGTTACCTCATTGGAATCAAAGTCGGAGTTCATGATAAAAACCCAAGAAAACCTCATCAAACAACAAGAGTTGTTTGTTAGGAATCTTGCCTCACTAGAAGCAAACTTGGAGTTTATGATGAAAACACAAGCAAACCTCATCAAACAACAAGAGTTGTTTGTTAGTAATTAAGCATCCGCTGATAAAGATGGCACATGCTCTTGCCAAGAAACTTGGATTGGAAGAAGAGCAACTCCTTGAAGAAGATGGAAATGGAAAAAGTAGGATTGGTTCATGGATAGAGAGAAGTAGTCCAAGGTAGACAAAGGAGAAGCTAAAGCAGAGGTAACTGATCAACCCCCTTTTACAGTTGAAACATAAGTAGATATTGAAGCATTCAAATGATCCATAGGGATCCAAAATGACTCCACTTCATCAAAACAGTCAACGCAAAGAAGGAAAAAATCATACATGGAGGTTCTGTCTTTTTAATAACAGGACCGCCGCCTAGCCAGAGCAGTGATCCTGGGACCTGTTGGCTAGATTTTCTGCATAGCATCAAACCTAGGCAGTCGTGAGATAAATCTCCCTCATTTAACCGGTGAGGCTCCCGTGTTAGATTTGTCAATAAAAACGTGTTATTATCTATCAGGGGTTTTACTTTAACCACTTAGTTCATGAACCATAACTAAGAAGTTCTGCAGCAAGTAAGCAGCTGTTCAAGAAAGGAAGTATTTTATAGAAGAAGGAAGTAAAGGAAATACAGAGAAGAAATGGGGAAGATGTGCATCCCAATTAGTAGATAGCAGAGCTAATTGCATGCACATAGAAGAAACTTAATAGATATGAACACACAGAATTATAAAACAAAGGCAACTCTAGATCCAGATCTAAAATAACACAAAGTTTATTAAGAGATCTAAGATTAAAAGCAAGAAACACAGTACACCGTGACACAAAGTTCTCCGGAAACCTGCTCCTTTGTATTCCTTTGCTCCAAGTTGCTCTCAGGGGTTCAGCACAAAGTCTAGAACACAAGATTGCTGCTTACAAATTCTGATTTTTAACCCGAAGGTTCTTCCTCTACTTATAGAATGTAGAGGGGCAATTACAAGTTGGAAGCTTTAGTTGAACTGGCACATGTGGAAGTCGGAAAGAAACAACTGGCAATCTTCCTCCTGGAATTCCTCTTTGCATGACATGTATGATTTGCAACTGAAAATAGAACCTTCTATTTTGCACGTGCCACCTATCTCCAAGTAGTTGACTTCTTCAAGTAATGGCTTTTAAACCAATCACTTAAGTTGTATAATTTAATTGATCGCTCAATTACTTTGTCGGAGGAAAGAAGAAGGAAGAGGAAAGCTGACTTTGTCGGAGGAAAGAAGAAGGAAGAGGAAAGCTGACTTTTCTTTTTCATGTCTGCATGCAGCTGATTCAAACTGGATCTGGAAGCAGCTGGATCTGATCTTGAAACTAAAATAAGCTGGAATTGCAAGCAGTTGGAATTGGAAGCAAGCTGGAATTTTGCCTTCGCATTGTCTTCTCTTTTATCCTTGAAGCTTTTGCAGTTCTTCTTTTGTACATGCATCAATGCAAAGGTTTTGGCCGTAGATAACTCATCATCCTTATTTTTAATTGCATATGAGCAATTAAAAATTTTGGAAAGCACTCAAGGGTGAATGAAAATTCAATGAAAGCTTCAATTGGAAGATGAGAGCACATGCACAAGATCTTGGAAAGAATTTTCCACGCACTGTCTTCTTCACGGGCTGCATTCGAAACAAGAGGATGAAGCCTTTGTGCCGGAAGCTTTTGCAACTATGACATCTGGATCTGCTGCATATGGATTTGTATCTGCATCTGCGTCTGGATATGGATCTGCACATGTATAACAAACTTTGGCAACTGGGTTATGGATGGAAAATTTGCAGCTCGAATAATTCCACTGCTTTTAATCTGCACGCATGAGTGAAGTTTTTTCTGCACACATGAGTGAAGTCTTTCCTGCTCTGGATATGTCTATCAATTCAGCAAGAGGTTCCGAGCCTAGATCTGTCTCCAATATCTGCAAATTTAGAAGTGATGCATGACTCCGTTGTGCTTTCTTTTTCATCTTTCTTTGCCATAGCTTTGTCTATCTTTGTCTGAATAATTCTTTTTCTTACTTGGCCGGAATTCTTCAATACTGGTGCAGATCTGGACAATTCTTCAGATTCGGAGGATATATGCAATGTATTGGACATTGATAAAAGCTCTTTTTCCTTTGTAAAGCACCTGTAATGAATTCCTGCAATTTATTCAGACAAAAATGGCCACCGGAGCATGAATAGTGAATTTTAATTGTAAAAATCTGCACTTTTCAAGCCTGCTGCCCCAAAAAATGGTGTTTAATTTGCACATAAAGAGAGCATGAATCCTTTCAATAACACCTGAGCTTCTGTAACACCTGTGCAAACAATTATGCAGACAAAGATCAACCTTCTTCAAAGCATGCGCCAAATCTGGAAGCTTTTAGCCTTGTTAGCCACTTTGTCTGAGCAAAATCCTTCTTCAAATGGGGGCACACTTTTCCTCTTGGCTGCAATTCTTTACCTGTGAATTAAATAATTCACCCATATGGCTGCCCATGCTTATATAACCTTCACAATTCTATAATTAATAATTGCCCTAACAATTAAAGGCAATTAATTAATTAAAAATCATGCTTTTCTCTTTTAAAAATAGCATGTTTAAGGACAGCCATCCAATAAATTAAATTAATCCAATTTAATCCTTCACACATCACTTCACTTAAGCTTCACAGTGTGCTTTGACCATAGCCACTGAAAATAGAAATTAATTTAATGTTTTAATGCCTTAAAAAACATTAAATAATCCCAAATGGGGTGCACTTTTTGAGAGGAAGGGGGCAGCCACTAAATAAATTAATTTTAATTAATTTAATTCCTTTCTTTTATTCCTTTGACTTTTTGACCTCCTCAAGCTTGGGCGCACTTTTTGAAGAAAGATTAATTAAAAATAATCAATTTAATCCATTTTTAATCTTGGGGGCGCACTTTTTTGCACATGTAATTCTATTTTTAAGAATTTTCCACAATGGGATTCTTTACCCTGCAAGGCAGGCACCAAAATCCCATGATCCACTTAAGTGATTTGACTTTGACAATGGGATTCTTTTACCCTGCAAGGCAGGCACTAAAATCCCATGATTTCACTTAAGTCACTTTCCTTTTATTATATCATGGGAATTTTTACCCTGCAAGGCAGGCAATAAATTCCCACCTGCCTGCTGCCTCTAATTTTCCCACTGCAGCTTAAGTGACTTTTATAACATAGGAAAAAGTACCTGCTAGGCAGGTATAAAATTCCCACCCTGCCTGCGGCTTCTATTTTTCCCATTGCAGCTTAAATCCTTTGTTTTCCAAAAATGCGCCCATCCCCGCAGGGGCTTTTCTGTGCACGACTTCGCTTTTTCCCAGTGATCCAGACCTCCGATGGCGACTTCCTCCGGGAAATAATGTGCGTATATGTTTTCCAGCTGCTCCAGGCCAAAAATCGGGCTTACCCGGCAAAGGAATTGTTCCAGAGAAATTTCACAGAAAACGAAACGGGACAACACAAAAACACAAAAAATTGCCAAAAGTTACAAATAAAGCCCAAAACTTATTCCAAGTTAAAACCCTTCTGGTACATAGGAATAATAACATATTCGATCATAACAGAGTTAAAACGGAGCGCAAATAGCCTCATACGGGGCTCAAAATAATTAAATACAAATTTCCCGCAGACAAATCCCGACGACAGAATAAAACAATTTTGGGCATCTGGGTATTTGGCGAAAAAGGCTAATATGGCTCTTTGGGAATATCTTGATGCAATACAAGAACTTTCAGGCAATAAAAACACAAAACGACCCATTATTTTAAAAGTACAAAATTTTTTCGGATAGGGTAGTCACAGATTTCAGGATGAAATCTGGTGACACCACTTTTCTTTTTTACAACCTCTAAAAAACCATTGGAATCTGGATCTCCATCAAACATCGTATTTTCTTTTAGTAGCGTAACTTCCCCCTCCTCTTTCTCTCCCTTCTCACTATCAAGGGCGGATGGTCCTGGCTCTTTCGGACAGAAAACAAAAATTTCTTCATGAAGACTGAATTTATTTTACTCATTTAGGACCCAAAATTTGGAAGGATTAGCTCCTGTGTCTCTTCTCCTCCATGACCTTTCCCATTCTCCAGTGCACGGGAGGACATGAGAAAGGCTATAAATACATGTTTGTAGAAGAGAATAGGATCATTAGGTTGTCCATCTCTTCTCCTCCATGACCTTTCCCATTCTCCAATGCATGGGAGGGCATGAGAAAGGCTATAAATACATGTTTGTAGAAGAGAATAAGATCATCGAAGCATGAAAGCAAGTGAGCAAGAAGTTCTTAGTGCTGGAATTGTGTTTTGTAGAAGAAAGGAGTGTTGAGACAGAGCAAGCAAGTATTTGGGAGGAAGTGTGAGATATTATCTACTTCTCTTTCATACTTATTGTAAATTCTGTACTTATTATTTTGAATTGGCCAATAAAAGTGGGAAGAAAGAGCAATTGCCCTTCCCGACTGGTTTTTCCTCCTCTGGAGGTTTCCAGGATAAAATTTGTCAGTGTTTATGAGCTTAATTCTTTCCTTTAATTGTGGATTCTAAGCATAAGCATAATTCATTCACTAGCTATCTCTGTCATTTTCTAATAGAAAGTAGAACAACAACGTTTAATTTGTGATTCTGTGGATAATTCCAAAGTTGAAGAGTTTACAGATCATTTTGGTATCAGAGCTAACAAGTATCCAAGACTGTGGTATTCGTTCTTGGATTTGTATGACAGTGACGAGATCTAAAGGCGAAGAGGCTTTACCTTGCGATCCAGAAATTTCTACAAAGAAGTGGAAACAGAGAATTCGGGGACAAATGGAGGAAGAGAACTTGGTCCGTAGAATCGAGATGCTGGAGACCATGATGGATAGGATGTTTAGAAGGCAAGAAGAACTTGCAGATTTGCAGAAGACAACTTCTGTCAAGCAAGACTCCATGGACTCAGTGGTTCGAGGCTTAGCTGAAAAGTTTGGCATAGGAAGGAGCCACCATGAGGAAAGATTATGGGGAAGAGCATGAAGAAGAGACTTCAAACACAAGAGAAAAGGTAAAATCTGATCATACTCCTTTTAAAGTTGAGACAAAAGTTGATATTAAAAGCTTTGAAGGACAAGTAGATGCAGAGTTGCTTGATAAATGGTTAAAATAGTTAGAAGTCTACTTTAGCATCCATAATGTCACTGAGGCACAAAGGATCACCTTTGCACGTCTCAAAATGGAGGGACATGCTCTGGTTTTGTGGGAAACCCATCTAACCACTTGTGAAAAGAAGAAGCGTCCTATTGTGAAATCTTGGCAAGAATTTAAAGAATTACTTAGAGCTAACTTCTATCCTATTGGCCACAAGACTGACCAAATGATTAAATGGCAGTATTTTAGACAAGGCAGTGGTCAAAGTGTGTAGGACTATACTACGGAGTTTCAGAGGTAGGCCATGTTGCTAAACATGGACTTGGAGGATGAGGATATTCTGACTAAGTACTTGGGAGGACTTCACACTCACCTTCGAAGAAAAGTCATCTCCACAAAGCCCAAAGATCTCAACGAGGCGTGTGTGCAAGCATACTACATAGATGATGAAAAGAAGCAAGGAGAAGCAGAGCCAAGGGCAAAGCAGTCAACAAATCAGCAGAAAAAAGAGTATGGGCAAACAAGTAACAAGGGTAAGTGGAAAGGGAAAGGTAAACAAGCTGCCACTACTTTAAATACTTGTAAAGATCCCAAGAATTTTTGCAAGAATTGTGATATCAATGGTCATACTGACGCTACATGTTGGAAGTTGCATCCGGAGTTACATCCGAAGAACCGAACCAAGGACTCAAAGAAGTCCATGACAGCTGTAAAAATAGAAGGGGAGGTGGAAATCGAAGATGACTCTGATGTAGACGAAAGGCTTGGATGCACGGCCACCAACATGGACAACCAGGAAGAGGAGATGAGTAGACTATTCCAGATCAAAATCTAGATCAAGAGAACTAAGGTAAATGCTTTGGTTGATACCGGTTCTCAGTCTAACTTGATTTCTGAAGCAGTTGTAAAGAAGCTTGGTCTTGAGACTTACGAGCATCCACACCCTTATCCTTTGGGTTGGGTGAAGAAGGGTGTTGAAATTCAGGTAACAAGAAGATGTAAGGTCAAGTTTGGGATAAATTCCCAGTATATTGATGTTTTGGAAGCTGACATTATTCCACTTGATGCTTTTGATGTTGTATTCGGGAGTCCTTACTTGTATATCAGGGATGCTATATTTATGAGAAGGGAAAACCGGTATAGATGGGTCAAGGATGGAATCAGCTACAACATCCGGGCACACCAGCGTAAGACACAGGGTTACTATGGTGAGTGCTAACCAAGCAAAATGACTTATTCAGGAAAATCATAATCAGTTTTGTTTACTTTTGTTAAAGGATAAACAAGATGGGGTAGAAGTTTCAGAGATTTCTAACCAGGGAAAGCATGATTTGGATAGTATTATTCAGTCTTTTCAGGAAGTATTTCAGGCTCCCAGTGGGTTACCACCAAAACGGGAAGTAGAGCATGAGATTCAGCTATTGCCAGAGTCCCCTCTACCGAACATCGGGTTGTATAGGCAATCCTTGCTTGAGAGTACTGAAGTAAAGAAACAACTCCAGGAACTACTAGACCAAGGGGTGATACGTCCGAGCACCTCACCATGTGGTTCACCTATTGTGATGGTGCCAAAGAAGGATGGTTCTTGGAGAATGTGCATCGACTACCGCACTTTGAACAAGATCACCATAAAGAACAGATATCCACTTCCCCGCATAGATGATCTCTTGGACCAGCTTCAGCATGCCAAATTCTTCACGAAGTTGGATCTCAAGTCCGGTTATCACCAAGTCAGAATGAAGGAGGAGGATATATGGAAGACTGCCTTCAAGAACAAAACAGGGTTTGTATGAATGGTTAGTACTTCCTTTTGGGTTATGCAATGCACCCGCTACATTTATGAGATTGATGAATGATGTATTGCGGGATTTCATAGATTCATGTGTCATTGTATATCTAGATGATATCTTGATTTTTAGTGCCACATGGGAAGAACATCTAACTCATTTACAACAAGTCTTGCAAGTTCTCAGGGAGAAACAACTGCTTTGTAATATGAAGAAATGTGAATTTTCCAAACAGTCACTTGCCTATCTTGGGCACGTGGTTGGAGGAGGAGAGCTACGAGTGGATCCAAAGAAGGTGGAAGCCATCACTAATTGGCCAACACCAACAGGAGCCACAAAGACTAGGAGTTTTGTGGGAGCAGTACAGTACATGCGGAAGTTCATTCTGGGCTTCTCCGCGATTGCAACACCTCTACACACAGTGGCCACAAAGAGTAAGGGTTTTGACTGGGGTAAGGAACAAGACAAATCCTTTGAGTTATTGAAATACAAGATTAGTCATGCTCCAGTACTTGCTCTTCCTAATTTGCAGCAGCCTTTTGAAGTAGAGACAGATGCCAGTGATTACGCCATGGGCACAGTGTTGCTTCAAGGAGGTAAACCCGTATGTTATCATTCTGAAACTTTCACTTCAGCAGTTAAAGGATATTCAGTATATGATAAGGAAATGTATGCACTAGTTCAGGCAATTAAAAAATGGAAGCATTATTTGTTGGGTAAAGAAACTATTGTGCACACTGACCACAAACCTCTCCAGTATTTGCAAGCACAGTCTAAATTGCAGCAGGAAAGGCACTACAAATGGATGGGGTTCCTTCAGCAGTTCCATCTGGTGATCAAATACAAGAAGGGTAGTACAAACTTGGTGGCAGACATGTTGTCTAGGCCACCCACACAGGAGAAGTTTTCCTGTTTGGCCACTATCTCTCAGATCGAGCCCTTCACGAAGGAAGCTTACGGAGAGGCATATGCCCAGGACAAAGACTTTGGGGTGACATTTCAGCAGTTGCAGTCCCAAGGGACTGAAAGGACAGGGATTGAAGATTGTTATCTCAAGGACGGGCTGCTCTACCGATGGGGGAAGCTTTGTGTGCCTAAAGAAGAAAGACTTCTATTGATGAGGGAAGCACATACCTCGAAAGTAGCGGGACATTTTGGTGTTGGTAAGACCCTAGCCCACTTGCAAAGGTACGTGTATTGGCCCAATATGCAAGAAGAAGTATCAAAATTTATACGTGGATGTAAACTTTGTTGTACTAGCAAGCCTAAGACTAGGAAGGAGGGTTTGTATATGCCTTTTCCAGTACCTACTCGTCCATGGGAGGACATTTCTATGGATTTTGTAGGAGGATTACCTATGTCTAAACATGGCCATGACTATCTCTATGTTGTTTTTGATAGATTTAGTAAGATGTGTATTCTTATGGCATGTAAAAAGACAGTAAAAGCACATGAGGCAGCAGATCTTTTCTTTGCTAATGTATGGGTGCATTTTGGTTTGCCAAAGTCTATTGTTTCTGACAGGGATTCCAGGTTCTTGGGGAAGTTTTGGACTACTTTGTGGGACAAGATGGATACCAGGTTACAGAGGAGCACAACTTTCCATCCACAGACAGATGGACAGACAGAGGTGGTGAACAGGACTTTGGTACAGTTGATCAGAGGGTATAACAACAAATACCCAAGGACTTGGGATGAGTCCTTAGCCTACATTCAACATTCCTATAACCGGGCAGTACACACATCCACTATGAAGTCACCATTTGAAGCATGCTTGGGATATCTACCTACAAATCCGTTGGACATAGCAGTTGGGCAGCAGGATGAGGAGGAGACACGAGACACAAAGGTGACTAGAGCAAACAAATTCATTGAGAGGATCCAGAAAATCCATCTCAAAGTCAAAGAACAACTAGAGAAATCTCAAGCCAAGTACAAAGCTAGGCACGATCAACATAGGAGAGAACATAAGCTTCATGTTGGAGATAGAGTTTGGCTTTACTTGAGCAAGGAGAGACTACAAGGTCAAGCACGGAAGCTCAAGCCACTACGATATGGGCCCTTCACCATATTGGAGCAGGTTGGACAAAATGCTTTTCGACTTGATTTGCCATCATTTATGAGGATGTACTCTGTAGTAAACTGTGAGAACTTGCACCTATATGAGCCATCCATGCTAGATGAAGATGAAGGACTACAGTTGCTACCTTCCATTGAGGATTGCATCTTGGACTCACGAGGTGAATTGGAGGAGGATGTAGTGTTGCAGTAGAAGTTCAGAGAGACTAGGAGAGGTCCGTAGGAGTCTTGGCAGATTGGACTGAAAGGAAAGACACCAAGGCAGGCCCGGTGGTACTCAAAGGAGCAAGTGAGGGAATTATTTCCTCATCTACTCCCCCACTAAGCTTTTGTGGGACCAAAAGCCTCCTAAGCAGGGGAGGTGTGATCCATAGGGATCCAAAATGACTCTACTTCATCAAATCAGTCAGCACGAAGAAGGAAAATAAATACACGGAGGTTCTGTCTTTTTAGTAACAGGACCGCCGCTCTGTGCAGAGCGGCGGTTACAGAACCGCCGCCCAACCAGGGCGGCAGTCCTGGGACCGCCGGTCTGCATTGGGCGGTGGTCCTGGCTCTTTCGGATAGAAAACAAAAATATGAAACGAACAACCCAAAATTTGGAAGGTTGTTCATGTCTCTTCTCCTCCATGACCTTTCCCATTCTCCAGTGCACGGGAGGACATGAGAAAGGCTATAAATACATGTTTGTAGAAGAGAATAGGATCATCGAAGCATGAAAGCAAGTGAGCAAGAAGTTCTTAGTGCTGGAATTGTGTTTTGTAGAAGAAAGGAGTGTTGAGACAGAGCAAACAAGTATTTGGGAGGAAGTGTGAGATATTATCTACTTCTCTTTCATACTTATTGTAAATTTTGTACTTGTTATTTTGAATTGGCCAATAAAAGTGGGAAGAAAGAGCAATTTCCCTTCCCGACTGGTTTTTCCTCCTCTGGAGGTTTCCAGGATAAAATTGTTGGTGTTTATGAGCTTAATTCTTTCCTTTAATTGTGGATTCTAAGCATAAGCATAATTCATTCACTAGCTATCTCTGTCATTTTCTAATAGAAAGTATAACAACGTTTATTTTGTGATTTTGTGGATAATTCCAAAGTTGAAGAGTTTACTAACGCAAACTATTGGAAGTTGCACCCTAAATTGCAAACAGATAATCGTACCAAAGGGGACTCCAAGAAGTCCATGGTCACCTTGGTTAATGGAAAATAGGCAGCAATAGAGGATGATTTAGATGTGTAGATGAGAAATTGGGTTGCACCACTACTAAAGTGGAAAGCAAGGAACAAGAGGAGATGACCAAGCTCTTTAAAATAAAAATCCAAATCAAGAAGGAAAAGGTAGCTGCACTTGTTGATTCTTGCTCGCAATTTAATTTGATTTTGGATGAAATTGTAAAAAGGCTTCATTCGCAAACTCATAACCATTCATGCCCATATGCATTGGGATGAGTGAAGAAAGGTGTAGAGATACACATAACCAATAAGTGTAAGTTCAACCTTTCTATTAATTCTGATTCTATTGATGAGGTTGAAGCAGATTTGATTCCAATTGATGCATTTAATGTTTTGTTTGGAAGTCCTTATTTGATTCTTAGGGATGCTATCTTCATGAGGGCCAAAAAATACATATGGGTCAAGGATGGGGTCAATTGTATTGGTAAGGCACATCAAAGCACGTCTAGGCTTGCCATAGTAAGTGCTAACAAAGGTAAGAGACTCATTAAAGCAAATATGAAATTTAGTTTACTTCATTTGAGGGATAAGAAAGATGACTGGCAAGAAATTTCAGAAGTCAATGGTGTTAACAGTGGGGTAAAGATTTGGATGAATGATTGCAGTCTTTTCAGGAAGTGTTTCAAGCTCCCAAAGGATTTCCAACCAAATAGAAAAGTAGGGCATGTGATTCAATTGCAACCCAAATCTCCTCTACCCAATATTGGATTGTATAAAAAATCTCTTTTGGATTGTATAAACAATCTCTTTAGGAGAGTAATAAAATAAAGAAGCAACTCCAAGAGTTGTCGGAGCATAGGGTCAAACGCCCAAGCACTTCGCCATGTGGGTCATCCATTGTCATGATTCAGAGGAAGGATGGCTCTTGGAGTATGTGCATGGATGATAGAGCCTTAAACAAGATTTCCAATCCGCTACTTAGATCCACGACATATTAGCCCAACTTCAGAAAGCCCAGTATTTTATAAAGTTGTATCTCAAATCCAAGTACAATCAAGTTCACATAAAGCGGGATCAGTTTGGAAGACAGCCTTCAAGACAAAACAAGGTTTGTATAGAAACCATTCATAATACACTTATGAGGTTGATAAATGATGTACGGAGGTCATTCATAAATACATGTGTTATAGTGTATCTAGATGATATTTTGGTTTTCAGCACTACTTGTAAAGAAAAGCTGATTGATTTGAAACAAATTTTGCAAGTGTTAAAAGGAAGAAAAAAATTTAAAAATACAATATGAAGTGTGAATTTGCAAAACAATCACTTGTCTCTTTAGATGATGTGGTTAGAAGAGGAGAATTAAGAGTTTATCCAACAAAAGTTCAAGCTATTAAGTATTACCAATCAGCCCATGCCTAAGGCTGCTACAGAAACAAGGAGCTTTGTTAGGGAAGTTCAGTATATAAGGAAATTCATTCCTTCAATATCCAAAATAGCAGCATCTTTGCATGCTATTGCAGAAAGTGGTAATACTTTTGATAGAGAGGAACACACGAGTGCTTCCGATTCATTAAAATATAAAATCATCCATGCACCAGTGCTTGCTCTTCTTAATTTGCGACAGTCATTTAAAATAGAAACAGATGCGAGTATGCTACAGGGGCAGTTTTATTGCAAGGTAAGTCAGTTCGCTATCATTCTTAAGTATTTTCTAAAACTGTAGGGAACGCGCGTTTATGACATAGAAATATATGCACTTGTACAAGCCATTAAGAAATGTAATCATTATTGTTAACCAAGGGGACAATTGTACATACTGAGCACAAACCTCTTCAATATTTGCAAGCACAAAATAATTGCAGCAAGCAAGATGCTGAAAGTGGATGGGATTTGTTCAAAAATTCCATTTGGTGATCAAGTACAAGAAGGGAAGCACGAATGTGGTTTGCAAAGCAAATTCAGCTTTGGCAACAGTTTCACAACTTGAGATCCTTTCACCCAAGAGGCTTATAATGAAACATATCATCAAGATGCAGATTTTGGGGAGAGATCAGAAATTGAAGACAGAGAAAGTAAATGTTGAATAAAAACTGATTTCTAACTCGAAGATAAGATACTCTGCAAGTCGGACAAGATATGAGTGCCAAGGGAGGAAAGACTTTTACTTGTGAGGGAGGAGCATTCCTCTCAAGTTTCAAGCCATGATTTCTATCTCAAAGAAGGGCTATCTTACAACTCAAACAAGCTAAGAGTGCCAACGGAGGAAAGACTTTTACTCATTCGATGAAGGAATTTTCCTAGCTTCATCCACATACAGCCTTGACAATCTGCAAGCTCTAAAATGGGTCCCGGTTCTCTTCATCATGAGTGGATTTCATACAACCCTGCAGCAGAATATCACTTAGATGAAAAGATTGGTGGTCTGCAGAAGCAGCATCCCAATCTTTCTAATAACATTAAATTCTGATACCACTTGGAAAAGAGAACAAATAATTGTTTGTGTGTGTGTGTGTGTGTGTGTGTGTGTGTATCAGTATACAGGTGTAATGATTGCAATACAAGGAAGGCATCAATTGTATAGACAATCTTGGGGCATGAATCAAGGGCCGCATCCATACAATAGGTAATCAATAATATGGTTCAGAACAATTTATCATATTTAGACATCATACAATTTGATTCGTTTCGTCTTCCCAGAACTCTGAAAGTTACAGTCAATTCATTACCTGGTGAATGGTTACTAAAAATGTAACAGTTACAACAATCTTCTTGGGCATGCAATACTCACCAAAATGGATAGAAACGAATGTTTGATTTAATGTAATGATTCAGATTCTCCTATCACTTTTGATGTGTCGTTATTTTCAGCATATTGCTTGTTTCTTTTAGTTCTCCACTGACATGACCTGCGTGAAGTTGTGGCCCTGATCAGCATGCCTTGCGGAAGATGATGCCTAACATGAAAGACCTGGAATTCATTAAGTAGTATTCTCGTGCTTCCATACAAGGCTTCTTGGACTTGGTCAAATTATCATTATGCATTGAACCCAATGCTCATGGCACAAAGCTTGGTGTTTATTATGGAACTACACTACCAAAGAATATTAATTAGAGAATAGTAACTGCATACGCCATTGCAGCATAGAAGAATATGAGAATAATCACTTCTTTATTCAAAGTTGTTCGGTTACTCCGCACCCTTACCCTAACACATCATTTTATTTATATGACATGGCTCAACAGTTGTCATTTAAACACAACTGAACTTAACTAAAGAGCCGTTACAAGACTATCTAAACCCAACAACACAAAAAACATGATGTTGGCTACTAAAACATGTAATTAATTATAAACTAATAAGAATCGCAATACTAACATTACGGTCTACATTATCCCCTCCTCCTCCCTTTCAACTCAAGGCCGTCCGACATAACTCATATACAACAAGAGAAAAATAAGATTGAAGAGAGAAGACAGAAAGCATTCTTGATAGGGTTCCTGTTGTGGTAGAGGCTGCAGCTGCCGAAACTTCCAAATACCCGACCTTGCTAAAAGCAATCGGACAAAAATAACCCTTGAAGACATTAACAATTTAATTTTTCTTTTACCGTGAAGCACTTGTCACCAAGGCTATTGGCTGATGCCCAATTGGCCCCAGGGACATGTGGCAATGCCTGCTCTTTCCACGAACTTCTCTGTGCTCCAAGAAAAAAATGTATTTTTCTTCCATTGTTGCCAGCAATTCCTCCTACTGTGAAAGCAAAAGAAGCAGACTGTGCTGGCCATACAACTCGACAGGCATCACTCGGCACCGTTGGAGTTAGAGGGGAACATTGCAAAAAGGCAAGGGTCATACGATGCAGAAGCATAAATCAACCCTGAAAGAGCATACAGCCGATGAACAAAACTGTGGGGTAAAGAGTGACACCGCCAACTATATAAGAGGTGCATGGCGGGCAGAGGAATGAGGACTGTATGTTGCAAACCAGAGAAAAAACGTACGATGAACATGACTGCTGGTGGGCGTACAGTGCATTGCAAGACAAGCTGCACAGATTTGAATGGTTGTAGGAGGCATATGGTTATGCAGCATGAACGTATGGTGTTAGGCGAGGCAAGCCATACAGCTGCAAAATGTTTGGAGGGGTGTACAGTGCTGGGTGGGTGGGCCGTATGGTTGTGACTAAGTAGGGTGTATGGCTGTGATTAAGTTGGGCATATGGTTCTAGCGTCTTAGTATATGGTTTTCTGTGGGCAAGGGCATAAGTTAGAGGGTAAGCAAAAAGGGATGTACATTAAGGAGAGGTATGGTGTTGTAGCATTTGGTCTGTGAGTCAGACCTTGGACGTACACGGATGTCATTACAAGACTACCTTTAGCCAACAATACAAATAACATAATGTCAGCTACTGAAACATGTAATTAATAATAAGAATGACAATACTAACATGACAGTCTACACTTGGAATTCCTCTAAATCCTTGCATAGATGTCAACCATTTCTCGTGTTTCATGCAAGAGTGGACTTAGTTATCTTTCCACTTCTTATTGCATGTAGCATGAAGCATGGATCTCATTTTAACACTTTGAGCCTTCACCTCCCTTGCAATTGTGGACTTGGATTATTTTATTATCTCTGCATGGATCGCAGTGCATGGGGTCCTCAAGCAAGTTGTTTTGTTGCTCTTGATACTTCTGTGCTCCACGCTCCCATGCATAGAATTTCAGACTTGAGTATGGATTCTTCAAACTTCTATGTGTACGACGTTATTAAGGCTTCTATTATTGAAAAATTGAAAATTTTCTAAGTGCCAAAAGTTTAATAGGTGAATCTTTCCATTCGTAGAATATCACACTTGAGCATGGAAACTTCAAACTTTTGTCATTCTGTTATTGAGGAATTAAGAATTTTCCAAGTGCCAAAACATATTGGTTTGTCCCACATCAAATATTAGTGCCAAGCATAGATTAGTTTTTATCTAGCTAGTACTTATCCACTTAAATCTTGTCTATAAAGTTATTTTCAAGTAGTGCTCATGTGCATGTGGGATATTTCTGCAACAACTGCGCAGATACAGTTGTGATATACAGTTTGATTACCCAGAGTCAAGTTCTGGACATGGCTGAAATCCATTCCTGTACTACAAAATTGTCCATCTATTGTCTGCTTGTGGACCGGATCAACATGCTACACTAGGAGGTCAAATAATATATTTCATGGAAGAGAAAAACAAATGAGAACTTACTATTAGTATGAAAAACTTTTCTCAGCAAGGAACGTATTAATAAGACATGCACGATGAGCAACTGGTAAAGCCTACTATATTAATCAGTTCCAGAAGAACCAAAGAGCTGTGCATTCATTTGCACACATAATAACCTTAGATAGTTGAGGGTAGATAGAATCTCTTGAACAGCTAGGATTCCCACTGCAAACAACATTGTTAGGATGTCTGTTGCATCACGAAGCAGAATTATTCCATTGCATTGGAATATACAATAATTTGAATTGCATGACTTGAAATATACCGGGTTCCAATTTAAACTTAAAGTGAAATGTTATATGAACTTTAATTCAAGAAAAAGAGGGTTTTCCAGATCTAACAGCATTGATTTGAAATGTACCTGATCCATTTCATTTAGGAATGTGGTTAACTCATCCAAAAGTAGCAGCCTGCTTGCTTCAGCCAGTGCACCTGCAATAGCAACCCTTTGCTTCTGATCACCACTTAGGGTTTGGGTTTGTCTCTGTGGATGGAAAGTAATTTGTAGAGAATGAAAATACAAACCTCAAATTATATCTAATGCACTATCCAGCCAACTATCAACAAAACGGTAAAAGGAATGCAATCCATACTTGTAAGTATTCTACCATTCCTACTGCCTCTAAAGCTTTTGTCACTCTAATTCTGACTTCACCTTCACTAAGATTGAACAGTCCAAGACCAAACGCAACATCTGCTTCTACTGTAGGCATGATAACCTACTCAAGAGTGCCATATGTAAAGTTTGCATGGACAATCTTCAGTATACAAACATAAAATAGATACATCAGTCATTGGGTATGAAAAGCATTTCAGTATATAAGATGCAAGCAATAAGTGACTTTTCAAAGGCTAAAACATTTATTGAGTTTATACTTACTAAATTTATCATACAAGGTAACGAAGCTGGAGAAAATTAGGTCAGCATGATAGAAAAGTCATGTTTCTATGATGACATGTAAAACTAATTACAAAGGGAACTTGAGGTTGCCGTGTTTTCTAGGGAGACAAATCCACATCAAATCTGATTACCAGTTCATATCAGTGTGGGATAGACATATAAGCAGCAAATCAGATCTATCAAACACAAGGTCTATCGTTCCAACCATCTATACTCGATAAGTCTCTCAAATTTTGTCAAAAAATATTCATGGTTTTATCGTCATCTGTGCTTAGGTAGATATCACAGTGCTCTCTCAGTGGGATTATCGGAGGAAGTTGTGCCCCAAATCTAGAGATGGTGATACATAGAGGTGTGATACACAGATATCAATAATGTCATAAAGTTCAATTGGGACATTCATACCAGCTTAACCATGGAGTGAGCTAGTTTCATGGAACAGGAGTTCAAAATAGAGATGTTAGAATTTCATCTTTGATGTACACATGAGTATACTAAAACTATAAAAATGCATTGAGAACAAATCATCATCCATTTTTAGCACCAAAAGATATTTGTATAAGCTTTATATCCATACAAATGCCTGTATATATTGTTGAAGCTTGACTGCACCATATGCAAAAGCAAAACATAGAACCACCAAGAAAAAAATCCAGGAGCATATAAGTTATTTACGCACATCTCCTTGATCATAGATGCTCAATGTAGTGACTTCAAGTGAGCTTATGATGCCCTTCTTGGCTCGCTAATACCCTTATTAATGCCCCCAAGGGTATACACACAACACAAGATCTTATGCACAACATAGAAACTGCTGAATATATAACATGAACCAGTACGGTTCTAGGCAGTTGAAGAGGTTGTAACCAACAGCCAAATGTAACTAAATGTAACTACTATAATAAATTGAAACTGCCTGGGTCATTCAACGCAGTGCAGTTGTGTGCAGTTTCATCTTCTTGCTGTTTTCTTTGTGCTTCTATACTAACAGAAACCAGTATGCAAGAAAAAAAAATTCTGATATTCTTCCTTGCTTCTGACCAAGGCTTTATTCACACGAACTTCCAAGTTTGAGAAATTAACCAGCAAGAACTTCAAATAATACTATATTCTCATTTGAATACGGAAAGCAATAGGATGCATTGCAAAACTAAAGATAACTCGCGGATATGCACAGCTATTAAGCAATGTTAAATATCGGCTACTGCCTGTAACACAAACATACACCAGGGATTTATAGAAGTGTTTTGTGGAGTACAACACAAGGTGAACAGTTGGGGCACTTTATGAACATGTTCAAGACGGGCAGAAAAGGGATCAAATGGAGACCATTGTAAGAGCACAACAGACTGTCAAATGATTGTATTCTCTAGTGATGTACCAAGCATGTGTATCATTGAAATTTTATATTATTACAATCTGCAAAGACTGAATAAGAACAATTTGAAAAGGATATTTGGAAGGACAAATCAGACCTGAGCCAATCAGCTTGTGGCTAGCTCATGTCATGGTTCCATATTTTGATGAGATGGATGGATATTTGTGTTGCATACTAAATAAAGAGTCCCTAGATCATTTCCATAATCATTATAATAATGGTTAATGATAAGCCCCAAGACAAACGGCCATTTTTCTCAATGAATAGTCAGCATATTAGACAACTCAAACCCAATATTCTCTCTTCAATAACTAGAATATCATTTATTACTACAAAATGGAATGTATTACATTCCTGGGTTTGATTTTGGGAATCCTGGGGATCGTAAACTATTTGTAAGAACACAGGAAACACTTCAATGTAGCAACTTTCTCATGAGAACCATACTATTCTCAAAGCAAAATAAAGGACTGGAGAAGAGGAAGGCCCTCACCCCTCCTCCCTCATCCGCAATCTCAGGTCCCCCTTGCTCTCCCCACCACATGTAGATGACAACGCGTACAAGTCACTAAAGGGGAAAGCTTGGTGAAAGTTCAGAAAGAATATTTCATACATAACAAGGAATGCTAAGCGTAGATCCCACTGTTATCCGCATGGGTTAAGTTACTAAGTATGTTGACTCAGAAAAGCTACAAACTGTCATTATGCTTGGTGGAAGTTCAGAAAGAGCATTTCATACATAACAAGAAATGTCAGCATAGATCCCGCTCTTATCTGTATGGGTTAAGTTACTAAGTATGCTGACTCAGAAAAGCTACAAACTGTCATTATAAAATCTACCTTTTGGTTGGATGGTGATCCGGACTGGTAGTTGCTCTCAGGCATCTATAAACAGTTTTCCTCAGACCTGATTGCCACCTATACCTAAGGTTATCCTGCTACCAAACTGATGATAAGAACATGTATTATGGATAATAGGCATTGGTAATGTTAATCTATTGTGAAATCCAACATGCAAATTTTCATATTAACTTATGGATCATCCAAAAAATTTAGGATTCATAAATTAGAGCATGGGTGCGTAATCATTTTGTATTATAAATTTATTTAGATGTTTTGAAAATTTAAGGGATTCCATGGTACTTCTAAATCTCTTATCCTTCAGAGGAAGTTCCAAAGGACTTGTGATCTTTATAATTTCCATCTTAATGGGAAATACCATGCAATGCAGAATGACCGACCTGACCACTCGACCTAAGATTGTATTTATACTTGTCTGTTGTACTGCAAACAGATGGTACACAAATTTGAAATAGCACCTTTCCTGTTGCTTTTCAGTTGCTATATAACAGCATGTAAATACACATTGAATCCCTGTCACGCCAGGAACATTACTGCACTAGCTACACAGCTAGGTGGTACCTCGCACCACTTCACATTTGAAGTGTATTGCGGACAAACCCTCAAGATAGGATGTATTTTCCCTAGTCGCCCAGCATGGTAGCCACACTGGAAATGGAGTAAATGTTGAAAAAAATGAAAAAACCCTCAACGTTAAGCCAACAAATGATTTAGAAAATGAATCTCGCCCTATTTCTCTCATTTCACAGATTATTTCCTGATATTAGCTGCTGCATTGTTTTCCCAAGGGAACTTTTGGGAAATAATTGACATCTTTCTGGAAATTTTGCCACCATGCAATTCCTATCATATGCATAGCCTTCTCATGTCTTTGATCGTTCTTTTTTATACTATTGAAACCTACACTTTATAATTTACATGATGATCGACTATCAATTTTTGAAGGATTTTGTAGTGTAATACTAAGTCACAAGGTTTGAGTTCGAATTCATGTTCGATGAGGATAAAGTTCAGTTCAAATTTGCCAACGGATAAAGTTCAGAAAAAAAATGTTTTTAAAATTTGAACAAAATACTTTTTTATCATTATTATTTTATTTACAAATGTAATAATATGTCAGAGGGATAGATTGGGGTGAGATTTATATTCTCTGTTTTCAATTGATAATATATATACACACATATTTATCAAATAATGCAAAAGCATGTCAAATACTTGCTACATAAAAATAATGGATAAAGTTTGAATTCATGTTCAATGAGGATAAAATTCAGCAAAGTTCGAACTTTCTCAATAAAGTTCGGCATACCTTGTGATATAGGTTTAAATCGTTTGATATAAGAAAAATTTATCAATCGTGAATTGAATATCTAAATTCCGTCACCTCCAATCTGTAAATCTTCTCCAACTCTACGAACTAGGGATAGAAAAGGAAAAGGAAGAATGAAGTCGGACTATTGTTAAGATAATCACTAGCATTCACAGGCTACCAGGCTCCACTTCTCACAGATAGGTTTTGCTGTCTGCTTTAGCCTCAATGGAACCTTGCTATGGGCAAGGGTAAGTCCCCACACCCGCATGACAAGCATTTAAAACACAAGCCAAAAGAACACCACTCCAAAAGAAGCAGGATTAGCACCATAAGTATGCATGATATGGTTATGTATTGCCCCTTTCCGGGCTGAGTTGAAAGAAAAAGAGAAATAGCACCAACCCAAATCAAAGAAAACTGAAATTTATAACAGCAAGCTACAGCAGTTTGATATCTTATGACAGCAAGAGGGAAATTGCAATTATTCACCACCAATACCACGTTTACACCATCCAAAGCATGTAGGAAGTATTTATTATTATTTTATAGCAAGTAAAAACCAAGAAAATGAATTTTTAGAACCTTGGCTGAAGTATAGTAATTAATTTTGTGACAGCAACAAACCCACTTACAAAAATGGTTGGAGATAATGATTCCTATGCCCGAAGTTCAATCCGTAAAGTGTAATCAGCCTTATAAATTAGGCACAATCCAAATATCACCGAAGAAAGGGGTGTCGTGCCCTAGAAACCTATTAGCTCCTCCCAAGGAGAAATCGGTAGCCTAGGAGAGAGTCTGGAATTGGCCAAACAGCTGGTCCAAAACCCTTGCAAGCTCAAACACGAACTTGTGTGGCTGTCCCCCACTCAAAACCATGCAAATTTGATCTTCCTTAGCTATGAATGATGCCCTAGCATTGATAAATCTGCCTTGACCCTCTGTAAATCTGATTGTAGCACAAGTGTGACCTCTGCATGAGATCACCAATGAAGATGTGAGGGTTTCTGTCCTCAAATCTAAGTGCTATTGAGGGATTTTGTCCTCAATAGACCTCCATGGAAGGTTTCCGTCCTCAATGGATGAGAGAGAAAGAAAAGTGTACCCAACTCTTCAAAGAAAACCAAACCATATCCAAAAACTACCTCCACCCCAAGTGACCCCTTTAAATACTTGAGGGTGTCGCCAAACACCAAAAAGGAACCCAAGGAGACCGACCTCCTTTTTGGGTGTTATGTTTCTCCTTTAACTCCATTACCTACTTTATTTTGAGTCAGTGTTTGCGCTTTTTGACCTCTTTCTTTTCACTTCCTCAAAGCCACTTTAGAGTTTAAAGTTTGTTCTTCAAGCGATGCCGATTTATGTGGCTTCGGTTTTGAATATACCTGGCATTATTTTTAAAAAAGTGGATTCCATATGTCAAAAATTTCTTTGGAGTTGGGTTCAGAAAAAGAAAAAGTGGACGCTTGTTAAATGGGCATCTCTTTGCAAACCAAAAAAAGAAGGGGGACTCAGTTTTCAGTCATCCATCCAACAAAAACAACCTTAGCTGCTAAAATCTATCGGAGGCTCATTGTTTATCCTAATGATCTATGGGTTGTCAATTTCAAAGGCAAATATGTGGAAAATAGTCATCCAGAGAAGATTATCAGATCAGCCCCTCCCTACTAATGGCTCTCCAGCATTAATGTTTATCAAACGTGGGGAAAATTTGATTAAAAAACAGCTCTTTTGGATTGTCCACAATGGGCAATCAGCAAATTTTGGACAGACTCATGGGATGGTCAACCCCCAATTATAACACAATTCCCTCAGCTTCAACCCATAAAGGATCATATGCAGGCTCAAGGATGGATTAAAGTAGCCCAGTATGGTCAACCAGTGATTCAGCCTTGGAAGACTGAGAAACGATGGATTCCAATTAGTGAGTGGCCGATGAGGATAGATCAGGAACATCAGAACTTGTTGAAAATGATTTTGCAAGGACGACCTCTTGTTTCTTCTCCCAATCCTGATGAGTTAGGCTGGGGGAGTGGTTCTTCAAGGAGATATGAGGTGTCTTCTGGATATACCTCTCTAATAAATGGCTGCCCTCATCCTGATCAAGCTTTGTTTCAGCATATTTGGCAGCCATGGATATGGCTTAAGGTAAGTTTCTTCCTTTGGCTTCTTATTCAAAAAAGGATCTTAACTGGAGACAGGCTCATAAAGAGAGGTTTCAGAGGTCCATTTAGATGTGAGCTTTGTACACAGGACGAGGAATCGGTGGAACATCTATTCTTTCTTTGCCCATGGGTCTCTCCTTTGTGGAAACACTTGGCCCGGTTGTTTAAGCTTCAATGGAATAGTTTTGGATCCCTAGCACAGGTTGCTGACGTTTGGCAGGCAGCCATTCCTAAAGGACAAAATTTGTTTCCGGCATTGTGGAGTGGTATCTCCTTCCTATTAAGGAATACCTAGAAAGAAAGAAATTACAAAATATTCCAACAAACCAGGAAAGAAGTTATATATGTATGGGAAAAAATTAAAATTAATTTGATAGAAAAGCCTTAAACATAAGGTTTCGCTTCCAGTTCAACTTTCTCAAGAATGGGATCATATATGTAAGCAGCTCTCTCTAGATCCTAAAGATGCCACCATGCCTTGCTTTCAAAACAAGAAGAAAACAGTGATTCAATCTCAAGCGGATGATGCGGTGAGGTATCATGGTTTACTCAATACAGATGATGCTTCTAGGGGAAATCCTGGAAGAACTGCTATGGGAGGGATTGGTCGCAATAGGGAAAGAGAAGTGTTTCATCTTCGCAGAAAGTCTGGGTATTTCTACTAATAATCTGGCGGAAATCAAAGCGATCCGAAGAGGAATGCAAGAAGCTATAAAAATCTGATGGCAGAAGATCAAGGTTCAATCGGACTCAAGAATCATGATGAATTTACTGAGTAATTCTAATACTGGATGCCCTCCTAATTGGCGGATTGCAAACGAGGTTTGTAAAATTAAGAATCTTCAGCAGAAGTTCCAAGAAACCCAATTTAGGTACATTCCTCGACAACAAAATAAGGTTGTTGATGGTTTGGCTAATTGGGCCCTTGATAACAACAATATGCTTTGTTATGGATTACCTCCCTTATGGTGGTCTACTAAGATTCAAGAAGAAATTAGGAAAATCATAAATCTAGACTCTTTACAATGAGTGTTAGTCTTACTATTATGAGAGAGAAAGAATAATAAAAGAATAGAATGTACAAAGAACGGATGAAGAGAAACCGGAATGCACACATTATCATTGTGTGTCCGTCATTTTATTATGTGAAAGATGGTTACAAAGTGGTTGAAGTAGTTTCAACCGTTTATTAGTTAATATTTAACTAATATTAAACTAACACTAATAAATAAGCCTTATATTCTAATACCCCCTCTTAAGGCTTACACTATAGAACATACTGACAGAAGATTAAAATAACAGAACCAAACAAGACCACACATTCTTCAGAAGCTTTCCCTTTTGAAAACAATGCTTTGACCAGGTAGAACTCCATCAAGCTGCCTCCTTGACCCTCGTAAAGGTGTAGTTCCTGAGCTGAATTCCCGAGTTCTTGAATTCCACCTCCCGAACTCCCGAATTACAAAATCTCCCGAATTGATGGACAACCATCCATACTGAGCTACTCCCACAGTGCTCCATCAAGTTGTCTCATGACCCTCGTAAGGGTAAATTCCCGAGATTCACAGACTCCCGAACTATCTGGACAGCCATCCATGCCGAGTTTTACCTACACTGGATTCCTTCATGTCTTCAAAGTGTTGGGATTCTTTTAAAATACGCATTCTCTATCAGTGAGTTCATCAATTTCAGCATCCGGTGGATTTTCAACAATGGCTTCATTATTTCTTGGATTTTTCCTTTCATCTATTTTTCCTCACGATCTTATCCGTCTCTTGAAATTTTCTTTCAATAAATCGATAATTTAAACTTTTTTCACAATTCTTTAATCATTGGCTCCAAAGTAACATCTTTGGGTTGTCACAAAATTCATTCAAAATATTTTGTGACAGAAATTCCAAATGACTGTGTACCTTCCTGTATTCTTGATTTTGAAAAATGCACAACTAAATGACAACGTGCCCTCCAGGGCTTCAGCAATTTGTATTTTTGCCCAAACACGACTTGACTGTATGTTTTCCCCTGGCTGTATAACCCTTTCAACCTCGACTGTGTTTTTCTTTGTATCGTGAACTTGTATTTTATGCCCTTGTTTTGACTGTATCACAATTTTGAAATTTGCTCTCTTTTCCTGCAGTATTCATTTTTGCCCTTCTGTATTTTGTATCACCCTTTAAATTTTGCATCTGATTTAATTCTCAATTCAAAACAACTTTGTTTTGCCCTCACCTCCGACTGTTCCTGTATTCCCTGACAGGTATTGATTTTTTCTCACCTTTGAACGCTGACTATTCTGCGCTGAAATTTGTGACTTGCGATTTTCTAAAACTTGGACTGTATTAACGTTTATGGTGGAGATGATGCGACCCTTGAACCTCTGTTTTTCTAGCGCTTCGTCCAAAACCTCTGTGAAAACAATTTTTGTCCCGTGCCCTCGAAATGCTGTATCTAAAATCACTTTTTTTGCCCTTTGTGATTCATTTTTGTATATAAGCTGCCTATTTGCATTCAAACTATGCCCTAATGCAGACTTCTTGAACTTCTTCCCTTCTTCTCCTTGCTTGCTGTGCTCTGATACCAATGTTAGAATATGCGGAGAGAGAAAGAATAAAGAAAGAATAGAATGTACAAAGAACGGATGGATGAAGAGAAACCGGAATGCACACATTATCATTGTGTGTCCGTCATTTTATTATGTGAAAGATGGTTACAAAGTGGTTGAAGTAGTTTCAACCGTTTATTAAGGTTCTGCTTCAGCAGTCATTCTTCCCTACAAAAACAATGTTCCCCTCATGTCGCAACTGTGTGCCGTCTTAGAAATTTATAGTTTTAATCAGGTCACCCACCACATAGCACTAAATATGTTTCATGAAAAGTATTTCCGAATCTCACTTCCCCAACACCAGCCCTACCACTACCACTCCACCCTCCCTCATCCCCCAGTTTTACCCTACGGGGATTCAAATCCCAGTTGTAGAGACTTATGCAGCAAGGCCAACAAAGCCTACCAAGAACGCATTCAGAAAGGAGTCGAGTAACAGAATCCACTGGTTCAGGGGACCAAGTAAAAAGCGATTGCAAGTGTGAGGAGGGAACCAACATGGAGTTGGATGTTGACCTCAATCAGAACATATCAGAGAAGGATTGTTTGAAGATTTTTCAATGCTTGTTTTTGGTATGATTCCAACTAACATGTTATGTGCTGTAGCAGCCTTTCTTTTCAAAATGAAATTCTGTTTTAGCTTTCCCATGTAATGGCACGGTATGCCTCTTCTAAGTTCTAGGTGGATTACAGGTTTTCGGATCTTATTTTGTTCTTCTTACAGCTGTATCCAAGCTGTTTTTGTAAATGGAATGTAAAGGATATTTGAAGTATCAAAAAGGTAATATTGAATGTCTAAATGTAATGTGTAAATCTCTTGTTGTTCGATATTATATCATGTTTGTTGCACACAAATATAGTTATTTATTTAATTTCATTTTATATTTTTTTAATATATGTTACACGACATTAATAACTGCATACCCAGATTTTGGGAGTCTGCACAAGCTACTCTGTAACCATAACCCTGTACCCATGCACCAGGTAACCTTGGTTTACAATTTTGACTATTTTTTAGTAATATCCTCATCCAGGCAACAACACACATTTGGTCAGATACTTCCCAATTCACAAGCTTTCTTGATGGCAATTATTGGCTCCCAGCATCATGCCTCAAAGTATTGTCTTATATATGTATTGCCTGTCCAATAGAGCTTTGACATTGTCTTTATGGTTGATTGGTGTTGCTTTGGTTGATTGAGCATGTCATCCACTTTGTCTTGGTATGTCCCATATTGGAAACTTAAGTATCTCTAGATCAAAATATGCCAACCTACATAACGAGAGTCCTCATATTGCCAAAACCTTGTTCATTAGATTTATCTCCCCAGGTCCTATGTTGTTGTGCTGCCCTTGCAACGTGTCTCGGTGCTGTCAAGATGCAAAGTTTTATCCACTAACTTGCAGCATGTCACCAATATCTCTCACGTGGTCTTCTTCATCATCAAAGCTTCTATCACTTCATGGATCAACTTGGCTCCTTCCAGGGATCGGAAAATTGGGTGATAGTAAGTATTGATCTCTGACACTTCCCCTTTTCTCCTACTTAGAAGTTAGAGCCTATAAGTTTCCTTCCTAATCGATGATCTAAACCACTCTTCATTGACACAAATAACATCTCTATGGGATTCCCAAACAAGGTCTTGACATTCTTGAAGCACTAAGTAATCTTACCGCTTCTGCAGTTGTCATATTCTCTAGATTCAATTTTTCTTGTGCATGCAATCCATGGAATCGCCCATTCATGTATAGTCAGTGGAATTTTGTGAACCATAAATATCTGTTTGATTTGACGATTGTTAGAGCATTGAGTAGCTATTGAAATTGCATTGCTTGAAGATAATCATTGAATACTTATATTTTAAATCCAAGCCAATCCAAAGAGCTGCGCTGTTCTTAAGATTGGTACGTTGATCTTAATTAATGTTGTGAATAATGTTGTAATCAAAAATCGCCACATTGGGGAGTACAAACACAAAAACACAGCCTAAAACAAGAATGAGCAACTACCTCATTATGATAGGACCTTTGGAAGTTAAAAATATTATAAAGAAAGTATAAAATATTCATGCCTCAATGTGTTCCATTCGTATCATGTTTATGTAAAACAAGCATCCACACTTCCCATTGCAAAGGTGTATATAGGTGTCGATATAACCTGATCCGCAATCTTGCTTGTGGTTGTTAGTCTATATAAATGACATAACAGCCGGATGGAGCAGAATGATATTATTTTGCATGATATGGGAATTCAAAATTATTTGAAATTGTAACAATGTTTTCCTGGCTCTAGGATCTTATCTTTTAGTTCAGAATGTTTTGTAACAAGCAACCTACCACTAACTAAGCAATGTTGCACATTTGCAGAAAGAGTATACAATGGAGAAGCATTTGAAGGTTTGATGATCGTTTCTTGTTTTTGGAAGGGTTAAATTAAGAAATTTTACCAAATTGTGACAGGTGACACCAGATTTCCACGCAAGAATATACAAGGTTTGCACTTGGAGAAGAATTCAGGCAACTATTTTTCAATGTTGTAAATTTTCTCATAATATTCGGGAAAAAATCAAATTTTGGAGTGTTGCTTCAAATTTATCCTAGATCTTCTCTAGTGAGCAGTCATGTGGTTAGTTGGGGGACACTATCCTTGAGTGTTTTGTCAGTGATTGGATTGTGATCACATGGGTGACCAAGGACTAAGGCCCTAAATTGCTTAAAAGGAGTTTAAGCACTTAACAATGTATGAAAGCATGGGACTTCTCTTCGTACTTTTGACTGCTGGTTTCTGTCTTCACTGATTCTCTTTAATTTTGTTCGATGCTTCCTGTAGATCACAATAGTGCTTTGAAAATATAACATTGTTACAAGTAAAGGAAAACCTTAGGTATGAAATTATCAAATGTATTAACAAAGTCACAGAAAGGGATCTTGAAGCAATGTTGAAAACTGAATTAGAAATTTATCGAGGATATTAAAGATATGCAAGAAGAGGAGTAGAGTCATCAGTGCAAAGTAGAAGCTCTCCTCCAGCTACTATCACATAAATAACCATCTGTCAAAAAATAATCGGTATGGGCATGAGCATAGGCATTACAGAAGGTACAGTCTTCCATCTGAAGAATGTTTATGCAAATTTAAGTGTCAATAATAGACTGGAATTATATTACTGAATCAAGAACTCAGACATAGTTCAAAATGGAAATTCATGGATCAAGATCAAAGATCAACCTTTGTGCAATGCGCTTACATGATTTTATACAATTTGAGGCAATTGTTGGTTTACCAGTCCTTCTTCTTCCATTCCTTGACAAAAGAGGCTCTTCACATTCTCTACTTGTGCTTAGGGAGAGTTACATATCCTCTATTTTTTCTTCTCTATACTATGCATATACCTTAGGTATTACATAATATACAACAATTCCAAAATACATTCAAGTCATATTTTTTACCCCTATACACTTCCAACACTTTCCCAGACTTACATAGTTGTCTTGTCCCAAGACAAAAGGTGCTTTAAGGATCTGGGAGGTACTTTGTCTTTGTTGTTCTAGCCTTTTCCTGATGTTGATTGCATTGCACTGAGATAGTCTGCTCGTAGTCGGCACAGAGGATGTCATTTACCAATTTTCATCCTCTGCACACCACTTAACCGCCCTCACATGGTTTTCAATTAAGTAGTCTTTCCAACAAACCGCCCTTTCAATTTGAGGAAACTCCCTCATAAATCACCCTTTTGGATTTTCAATCTATGGGCCTGCTTACAGATATCTTTTCAAAATATGCGCAATTGATACTTCAAAATTTTCCCTACCGCCAAATTGTGTTGCACATTAGCCTATTTCTGTTGCTTTGGCTGCTCAGATGAGGCTGGTTGGACCTGTACTGATGGAGTGGTGGATGGAGGTGGTAGTGCTTGCACTGCCTTGATCTTTCTAGAGCATGAGATGAGGGATGATGTATTTTCGGGGTATTCTTCATGTTTTCGCAAGTTCGTAAGAATATTTCTAGGTCTACTTTGTATACATTCCAATCTGCGAGGGCTTTATTTACTTTGCTAAAGTATATTTGCAACTGTGATAATGCTTGCATGACTTCAAACAAAGCATCAGCTTTTACATTTATTTCAATTGGGCCCTATAGAGATATGGCATTTTGTATTTCGTCAATCAACCCCTCTAGACAATCCCTCATTCATTGTGCTTGCACCCCGACAAAAGTATTGTGTGGCATATTGCACTTCCATTCTCGCAGTATGTCATTGACATCATCTCAAGCCTGCAAGGATGCTTGTAGTGTTGTATCTACCTCCTGATTATCTGTCTCCGCTATCATTTGTGCCTGCATTGTTTTGCCAAGGTTGTGTCATCTTGTTCTCATTCATTGTAGTTTGTCAGTGTGTGTTCCAATCCAATAGCTCAAATGTGATTTTCTTAGTTTGTGTTCTAGCTTGTTGGAAAAGGTTGATGCATTCACGTAATATAATAATTACATCTTTCACTTCCTTCTTGGATTGTGTGACTTGTGCCTTCACCTTCATCGCAGTTTCCTGCTCTTGCCAATTGTCCACAAGTTTACCAACCAAATTGGTCAGTTGCATTTGTTCTCTCATAACTTGGTCACCTATAGCTTCCATGACAAGTTTAGGGACAATTATCTTCAATTTGTTTTTAGGTTCACACAATGTTTGCTCCAATGTTGCTTTTGTTGGGCCAATTGAATTGTATTGCACCAATGTTTTCTTGAAGCATATGAATTCCTTCAATTTGTGTTTACAGTGACAACTTCTCAATATCTACCTCAATCAGTGCTGACAATGGCTTGTGAGGTTGTTGTTTGTACACTTGTTTGAGCAATCTGTGGACTATTGTATGCACATGGGAGGAGGGAAGGATAAGCTTACGCTTTCTTGTTTGCGTCGTTGATTGCATTGCCCACTAAATGTTTGTCTCTTCTTGTTGCAACTTCTTCTGTGGTAATCAGACTCTGAGCTAGAGCTTCCTACCTCCATGGTGTTATCCTTTGGCTTTTGTTCACTTTGTGCACTGACCATTTGCTACCTGAGGGGTGACTATTGTTTGCACAGTATCTTTTGCTTGCAAGTTTGCATTCCTACTCTTTTGTTCCACCTCAGTCTTTGTTTATGCAATTGCTTGTTCCTTCGCAATCCAAGCATGCTCTTTTGTTTTCTTTGGCTTTGCTTTCTCCTCTTTACTTTCTTGTATTTGCTCCTCTTTTTCTTGTTTCTCCTTCTTTGTCTACTCTTCCTGTGCCTTTCTCTTCTCTAATGCCTCTTTTTGCTTTCTTCTTCTTCCTTTTACTCTTTTCTTCTTCTTCTTTCTTTTTTGTTTCTTTGCTGCTGATTTTCTTCGAGGAGTTTTTGAGCTTCAACTTGTGCAATTGTTTCTTTTGTAGCTCTACCTTCTTCTTTGTGCACTTTTGCTCCTCGTCTTGCTTTACTTTTCTCTCTACCTCAACTTTCCTGTTGGCTTCTTCTTGTTTTGCTTTGCGCATGTGTTCATCTTCCTTCTCTTTCACAATGCACTCATCTTCTTATGCCTTCTTAAGAGATTCCTTGGTGGCTTCCTCCTTTTGGTGTTTGTCTTGTTCTTCTTTCTACGCATTCTCCTGATTTTTTGTTTCTTCCTCTTTCTTCTGTTTATCTTCTTCTTCTATGGACTGTGCGGTTTGAGGTTATTGCACTGAAGGTGTTTGTGCACTGGGCATTGTGGCCTTTGTTTCTACTTGCTTCAGCTTCCACACTTGTTTCTTCAACCTTAACAAATTTTGGAGGACTGATTGTACTGGTGGAGATGGGGGAGGAGAAGGCGTAGTTGTAGTTTGTTTTACCGTAGTCTTGGGTATTGTTGTCTTCACTTTGTTGTGAGTCTTGAGCTTTTCCCTCTTTTGTGCACGAACCTTCTCTTTCTTGTGCAACTTTTTTTTCTCTTGGGCCTTATTGTCTCTTGAGATATGGTCTTCTGTTGTAAAGATGCCCTTCTTTTTGTACTGACTTCCCATCTTGAAAGTTTCAAATCTTCTTCAAGTCGTGCTCTTGCACTAACCTAAATGGGCTTTCTCTCTTTCAAGATCTTTCTTCTCTTGTGCGGAGTCACTAGTATTTCTTCCTCAATGCCATTGAGGTCGACTATTTGCAATGTGGCTCTGCTTTGATGTCCACCCTTGCTTCTTTTAATCCTTTGGCAATGTTGATCATCAATTGGTCTTGTGTTACATTCTCTCTTTCGACTTTGATTATGAAAGACTGCGGCATGAGTGGTACTTCGATCATTTCTTCATCTTTGAGCTTGTGGGTCAGTGCTTGCACTCTCCTTATAGCTTTCCATATACACACTCCCTCTCCTCAGGTAGGTACATTTTTGTGCCCATGTCTTCTAGCACGCAATAGTGTGCACTTTTGCTTTTGCTGACTTTTAATTTGGCAAAATCCAATTTTGCAAACCAGCTAGGCAATTTAGGATCTTTCTCCACTTGAGGGTTCAACTTGTTCAGGTTGCACAATAGCTCTTTTCTTTTCCTTTCCTTCCCTTTTTGTTTTCTACTGGTCCTTCCCCTTGTGTTGTGGATTTTGCCTGGTTGTTGCTTGTGCAACTGTCATGTGGTTGTAGTCCTCCTACTATTGGTTGTGTTAGGTCATTCAATGCGTAATAGGTTGAACATGTGTGGAATCATCCCGTGTTGTCTACTCAGCTTTGCCTTGGCTATATCCATGTCCAATGAAGAATGGCAATTTTCTGGGATGCTTGGTTTTGTCATCTTTTGAGCGAAGTGTGATTCCATCATGCAACAATGTCAACTTACCCCATGGCATTGTGTAAGTGCGCACTTCCTTTAGAATCCATGGGTTTGCGCTAAGTGTTCTCTGATTTTTGCCAGCCATAGTCCCATCTTCTGATTATCATCATATGTTGTGTATGGCTTTGTTGGGATGTACTGCACAAATCTTTCATGCGGATAATACACATCATCCACTTCAATGATACCTTTTGGGGCTCTCCAAAGCATAAGGGATAACAGGATTACTCGCCATTGGTACATGAATGTTTTTTCCAGCAACTTCAACAACCTTTTGCATTGATGTTTACTTCTTAGGCCAAGAATTCAGGCCAGTTAAATTCTTCATCTTGTTCCCACATTTTGATTCACTATGTCCATGATGCCAAGTGATGTTTGCTTGCTTCCCCAGATGCTTGCCAAAATCTTTCTGACACTATTTCAGCCAAAACTCTGACTGAAATTTGCAATTGCTCCCAAAGGGATCCCCCTTCCTTTGCATAGCAGATGCCCATATGCGGTGGTTGTGGTTTGTGGAACAAGAGGTCAAGTCATTTTATATGCCAACATGGATGTGCCACTGTTAGGCAACCCAATGGGTCGAGCTATGCTGGGCGGCATTGATGGAACCATCTTGTGCACTGAACGAGATCACACCATTGTTGTAGCGATTCATTATTGTATGCATCAACTCCAGGTGATCTCCCAAATAGGGCAGCTTTGCTAATCTCCATGTCGGTTCCTCGCAATGGATCTTTGACTAGTTGCCTCTTGTTGCCTCATCATTTCTACGGGTCTCTCTACTCCCCAATATTTCTCAACCCTCTCTTGTAGCTCATGGTGGGGCGGATCACTCCATTTTGTCTGTCGGAAGCATTGCACTAATGCCCATATCTTCTTTTTCTGCGTCACTCAAGGTCAAGAAAGTAATTCCCTACTCTTCCGTCAAGCCCTAAACTTTGGGGCCGACTGGGCAAGTGAAGGGATCTGTCATTTTTGCTTATGCTCTTTGATTATCTCTTAATCTATCTTGGCAAATCTCTCAAAATTGAATTCTGAACTCAATTTTTCCTTAAGCTTTGGCTTCTCAATTGACACAATGCTTTGGTTTTGCCACATGTCTCCTCTTTATATCTTTTGCTTTTGTGACGTGTTTATTTTCCGTCCATTTGTGACTTGATTCACCACCTTAAATGTACTTATCCGTTGGGGATTTGCTTTTTGATCCGCCAACTAGCCTTTTTATTTCACTTGCTGCGAAATTTGCTTTGTTTGATGGTTTGTCCATACAAAATCTTTGAGATCGGAGTAACTATCACCTTTTTGAATTCTTTTGTTCTTTTTGCCTCTTTACCTTTTCTTTCCTTCCACACAATGTTCCTGGACTTATTCAATTTGTTCGGTTCTTCAAATTTATTACCTATTTTTACAAACTTGGTCATTTGATTGCAACTTTTTTTCTCTTGATTATCTCCCTACTCTACACACACTTAACCACAAACTTATCAAATGTACAAAACTTCTAACTACCACACATTACATGAATTTGGAAATCCTATTCTAACATTGTGCTAGAAGGCACTTATTTCATTTCTACTTTGTGCAATCATGCATTTGTAGGCCTTAAGCCTACTACCATTTATTTTGTTAGGTAGAACATTTCCCTGTAGATCCCAAATACTATTGTACCCTATTTAGTTATATGATGTATGACATATGGTCCCTTCCATCGGATGCATAATTTTCCTAAATGCACTCTGAACCTATTTCATATACTAACCAACTACTCTGTTTTGAATTCTTTGGTGTGCATAATTTGTTGACATGTCATGCTTTTCTGACTTTGCTTATGAGTTCCTAGTTCCATTGCATAGTCATCCTATTCTCCTCCATTTTGTCCAATCCAATAACCTATTTTCTATGAATTCTTTATCCCCTAACCTTGTCATTATGGTAATGCGCAAACTTGGTACAAAATATTCCATTGGCATAACCACTTTTATTCCATATACTAACTTGAAATGGAGTATGCCCTGTATTTGTGTTTATAATTTGTCTTATAAGCCCATAGTATTATTGGTATTCTATCCTCCCAATCGTCCCTTTGAACATTGCAAATTTTTGTGAGCATCCTTTCCAAAACCTTGTTTGTTGCTTCTACTTGCCCGTTTGCTTGCAGATGGTAGGTTGTACTCTGTTGTTGTGCAATCATAAACTCTTCCGTAAAGACTTGATTGTATTATTGATGAAATGAGTTCCTCTATCACTTACCAATTTTTGTGGACAGTCATATCTTGTGATAATGTTTTCATATAAAAAATTAGTTGTGTCTCTTGTTGTGCAATTAGGAGTTGCAACAACTTCTACCCATTTAGTGAAATAATTTGTCGCAATGATTATTTATCTGGCTTTGGATCTCTTGGATGGTAGATGAATTGGTCCTACAAAATCTATTCCCCGTTGCTCAAATGGCTATGCAACTAGTATTGGGTTTAGCGGCATCTCATCTCTTTGATTTGGTTTTCCAATCCTTTGGCAGAGTATCATAGTGCTTCGTAATATGGTGTGCATCCTAAAATATTATTGGCCACCAAATTCTGCTTTGTAATATCTTTTCATAGTCAATTCTCTAGTAAAATGGCCACTTGTTATTCCTTCATGTGCTTCCCTAAGTATGGCTTCCCTTTCATGTTCCAATGCAACTCTGCAATACTTCATCTTTTCCTAATTTGTATAGGAACCCATTGATAATTGTGAATGGTAATGCCTTAGCAAGTTGTTTTTCCTCTTTTTCTATATAATGATCTAGTAGGACCCTGTATTGTAAAAATTGCAAATCTCTTCTAGTTCTAAAATTATGATGTCCCTAAAATGATGTGCATCAAGAGAATCTTCATTAAGTTCTTCTAGTTCTTCTCATGTGTTAATTCTACTCAAATGATCTGGTCCAACATGTTCTCTCCTTGGCTTGACATTGATTTTAAACTTATATTCTTGAAACATCAATGGATTTATTCTCTTCACCTTCAGCCACAAAGAAGATTTTGCGAGGGTGTTGTTGGGAAGGCCCTGGTTTTTTGGTAGGATAGGCTTCTACCTTCGAAGGTGGACTCCAAGATTTAATCCACAAACTGAAACCATGACTCAGGCGCCGATATGGGTTCATCTTCCTGACCTCCCCTTGGAATTTTGGTATACTGCAGTCATTGAAGGTATTGCTTTATCCATGGGAACTCTCATTGCTATAGATCAAGCAACTAGAGCTGGTTCTAGATTCATTCATGCTAGGTTTTGTGTTAATGTTGACATTAGTATTCCATTACCATCTTCCATTGAGCTCTATTCTAACCTAGGAACATGGGTGCAACCAATTGAGTATGAATACATACCTCAGGCTTACTCAATATGTAAAAGCATTGGCCACAGATCCCAGGCTTGTCCTCCAAGCCAGCCCCAAAACCTAAGGAATAAATGCTACGTTCCCCAAAGAATAAAGGAAAATTCATTCCCAAAATCACTAGGAAGTTAGCACCTCTAACCCATTTGATGCTTTACAAGAGGAAGGCGAAATCCCTGCTGATAAAACCACAGTCTCTCTCCTCTCTCTTCCTCATCACCCCAGCCATAACTTCAGTCTGACCAAATGGCTATTTACTCTACTCATCCCTCGAACGTATTGTCTGATCATCAGCCTCCAATGGATCAACCCATTTTCTTGTCATCTACTCTCTCCTCAGAGATCCCTGCTACATTCCCACTGTTTGAGCATTCCTCTTGTTTTACCACCCCCCTTCCTCACTTTCATTTCGTGAGCTTCCTGAGACAGCTATAAATCTCGACATCCCCATCCAATCTGGACCAGAAGGATCTTTGGTTTCTACTCCTCCACTTGATCTTACTCTTTTGAGAGAAAAGTCTCCTCACCCCTCTCCCTCAGCCTCGGTGTCTGCAAAGCTTTGCCCAACCAGAAAAACTATAAACAACTCTAAACAAGGTATAGATGTGGGTTCCAAAAAGCCCAAAGGAAGACATACCACCCAAGCAAAGCTTCAAGAAGAGGCAATTCAAAACATCACTCAAGGAACGCAAGGAATCCTCACCATGAAGGTGGGAGGGAAGCATAAATCCAAAAAATGAAGCTCTTCTCTTGGAATATAAGGGGATTAATGCTCCCCAGAAAAAAAAAATCATTAAAGATTTCAAACTTAAACACAATCAAGATATTATGATGCTACAAGAAACAAAGCTGAAAGAAGATGATCTGTTGCAGAGGATATGGCCTAATGCTTCCTTTGCTTCTCAGCCTTCAACTGGTAACTCTAGCGGCATATGTACGTTTTGGAATCTCAAAATCCTTTTTGGGGAATGCATTATCAAAACGCCCCATTATCAAGTTATGTTTTTTCAAGAAATAGGATCTAGTATTTGATGGATTGCAGTTAATCTTTATGCTCCTAATCTGGAAACTCACAGGGAAAAAATTTGGAAAGAATTGTTGGAATTTCGTAACACTTGTAAGCATCTTCCTTGGATTATTGCAAGTGATTTCAATACCCCCCTTTACTATCGGAAAACCAAGGAGGGACCAACATCAGCACAAACAGCATGGACTCTTTGGCTGATTTTATCAGGAAGGTGAGTTTTTTGACTTTGATCTTCATGGAGCCTCCTTTACCTGGTCTAATCAAAGGTTAGGGAGCAATCATATTCAAATAAGACTAGATAGGATGCTTGCATCTATGGACTAGATTGCTCACTTTAATGACTTTTAGTTGATGGAACTTCCTAAAATTACTTATGATAATTGTCCTTTGCTTCTTAAATGTACTCAAATGCAAAATATGAAACACCCTCCCTTTCGATTTGAGTTAGCTTGGATTCAAAATCACAATTTGGAAAACCTTATTGCCAAGTGGTGGAAGACTGATTTCAGGGGCTCAGCCATGTTTAGATTCTCTAAAAAGCTTAACCATGTTAAAAAGAACTCAAAGTTTGGAAACTAAAGGTTTTTGGAGACATCCGTAAAAGGAAAATCAGCTTGCTGAAAATTGCTGAAATCTCTGCTAGACATTGAGCTTGTGGCAGAACTCCTATTCTCCACCAGAAAGAATTAGAACTTCTTAGTCATATCATAACACCCTTGTTGAAGAAGAATTTTACTGGAGGCATAGATCTATGGCAATCTGGTTACAACATGGAGATTGAAATACAAAAAAAAAATCATACTACTGCCACCAAGCACAAAAGCAGAGATAAAGTTAAAGAGCTTGTTACTATGGATGGTAAATATTTAAATATTGAGATGGCCCCATTGCTATTGAATTGGTGCATTAATTTTCTCTATCTCCTTCAAGAGGATAATCCTCCTTGTGAGGAAGATAGTCAGGAAATGTTACAACATATCCCTACTGATCTCTGATGATATAAACACTAAGCTCACTCAGCCTTTCTCTATGGAGGAGGTTTGTAGAGCTATTTTTTGATATGAAGGGGGATAAGTCACCTGGCCTGGATGGTTTTCTTGCAGCTTTCTTTCAAACTTATTTGCATACTATTGAGTCAGACCTATTTGTTGCAGTCTCAGTTTCCAACAAAAATGATCTTCTTCTAAAGGAATGGAATAATACCTTTGTGGCTCTTGCTCCTAAGTCATTGGGCTCTAAATTGGTCTCAAACTTTGACCCATAAGTCTTTGCAACACTTCTTATAAGATAATTACTAAAATTGATGGCCTCCAGACTCAAACCCTTTATGGACAAACTAATTTCTGAGCAACAAAATGGATTCATTGGTGGTAGACTAATTCAAGGTGGGAGTATTAATTGTTCATGAAGCTATACACTCTACCTCACTTTCTAAAACTGCTGGGATGATCATCAAGCTTGATATGCAAAAGGATTTTAATAGGGTAAGTTGGACTTTCTTCCTCAAAGTGTTGAAAAAAATTTGGTTTCTGGGGAAAATGGTGTTCTTGGGTTCATAGTTGCATCTCCTCTCCAAGATTTTCTGTCCTTATGAATGGTATTCCTCAAGGATATTTTGCCACCAGCAGCGGAATCAGGCAAGGTGATCCTCTTTCACCTTTTTTGTTCATCCTCATGGCTGACACACTTAGTAGAGCACTGGTTGCAGCCAAAAGATCTGGCAGAATTGTCAGGTATTACTATTACTTCTAAGGTCCCTGCTGCTACCCACAACCAATTTGTGGATGATACTATTTTTCTTGGTATCGCTTCGGTGGTGGAGGAAAAATATTTGAAAATAATTTTACCATGTTACCAATCTGATTCTAATCAACTAATTAATTTCACTAAAAGCAATATTGCTTTCATGAATACCCCTCCTAAGCAGACAAAGAAAGATTGCAACCATTTTTGGATGCAACATCATGGACTTACCTTCTTCTTACTTGGGGCTCCCTCTCTTTAAAGGAAGACAACTTAAAACTCTTTGGAATCCGGTTATTGAAAGATTTAAAAAGAAACTTGCAGGCTGGAAAGGTGCCCTTCTTAGTCAATAGGTAAGCTACAACTGGTTAAATCCACTCTGCAAAATCCTTCCCATATACTTTATGTCTCTTCTAAAAATGCCTTCCTCAGTTGTTGCTAGTATTGAAAAAATTCAAAAACAATTCCTGTGGTTCGGAGCTGAGGAAAGAAAAAGAGTCCATCTGGTCTCTTGGAATGTGGTTTGTAAGCCTACAACGTTTGGGGGTCTAGGTTTACGTAGAGTTGCTGAAATGAATTCTGTTATGTTAGCCAAGTTGGGATGGGTTGTGGCTTCCAAAGGTAAATCTACTTGGATTTAGATGTTGATTTCTAAATACCTATCTCCACAGGAAAATTTCTTTGCTGAAAATATTCTGAGTGAATCGGCGATCTGGAACTCTATAATTAGCAGTCAAAATCTGCTATAGTCAGGTACTAAATGGAAACTGGGCAATGGAAAGCAGATTGATTTTTGGAAAGATTGGTGGATAGGGGAGAAACCTTTATCCTCTAACTCATATTGGGATCCTATCAGAGCTCACCTCACTAGATTATGTGGAAAAACTGTTAAACATTATATTGACAGGTCCAATTCTTATCAGTGCTGGCATATACTGGTTTGGGAAGGTGGCAACTCAATCCAGATGCAGCAATCAGATGAACTAAAGCTTTTGGTTTCTTCACATTACTTACAATTTTCTCTGGAGGAAGATGCTCGTATTTGGCCACTATCAACTTTGGGAGAATTTTTTGTCAAGGCGGCTTATCTCTCCCTCCTGCATCGTTCGGAGGGTCCTCCTCTGAATCATATCTGGCCCCCTCAGGTGAATCATATCTAGTTGCATTCTTGCAACATGGAAGAAGGGGAAAGTTAAAGTGGGGCACACCAAGTTCGAAATCATAACTGAATCCATTGTCGCTGCTACGAGTCTTCCTGATGATGGAGATATTTACTTTAAGCGTTCGCTTACTACGAAGATGGGGGATTTTCTAAAGAAGATGGAACGGGTCAACAAATATCAATTTGGTTTTGAGTGCGCTTCTTTGCCTACACCATGGGACAGAGTTGAACAAATTATGGGCCATTTTATGCTCGAAGGGAGATACAACCTAGTGTATGGTCCCCAACTTTTCCTCCTGACACTTTTTCGCAATGGTATCAAGGTAAATTTGGCTAACTTTTTGTTTCAGTCTTTGGACCTTTCCATTAAACAAGCCCCTATTGGTGAAAACCCTCTCCTTCACCAAGGTTTACTCTACTTGTTTAAAAATGCCGTTGATCCTACGGTTTTGGCTCGTTTCCCCACTGTGTCTGGCTCGGCCCGTCGTCGCACCCCTCCACCGCCCCTCTTCCCGCCATCTCTGTCACCGCTTTATTCTCTAGCTTGTCTCTGATTCGGAGGTGGTGATCACGAGACACCGGAATGCCACCTCTTCCCACCTGCTTCTCTGCCCAAGTCTTCTCCCCCCCACCTGGCACTTCTCCCTTGGCGGCGGCGGACCAACCACCTCCCACGCTTTCTCCTTTCAATACTACCGACATGGAAGTGTCGAGCCCTACTAGCAACAGTGGCATCCTTGATGTTCTTATCGGCCTTTCCAAGGCATACTTTGATTCCCCTGCTCCTTCTCAACTGGGATCGCCTATCGTCTTTGTTGGTGTTGTGGAAGAGGAAAATGTTGTTGATGATGCAGGTGTGGAGGGCGAAAAGGTTGTTGATGATGTGATTGTGGACATTATGGAGGTTTCTGAAGAGGCTGATGCTGAGGATACTACTGAGACTGTTGCAACTGGTGTTGCTAATACTGGCACTGCTGAAATTCTTCACAGAGTGCTAGAAAAAATTAATAGAGCCTTCACAGTCATCAAAAGCTGGAAGGATCACACTGACAAGACATGGGAACACCTGCATAATGGTTGTAAAGATCTCATCACTTTAGTTGAAGCAATGGCTGACAAATATCCGGATGATGCTACGTATGAAGTTGTTAATGTACTAAAAAATATGATAGATATGTAACCCCTGTGTGGGTCTAGCCCTTTTGGATTTTGGTACTTTTTGACTTATGTCTTCGTATCTTATGTGCTTAACTATAAGAGCTGGCTTTTTGGGCTTTTTGTAGAAGGATGTGGGTCCTTTCAACACTCTCAACGTTTTACCAATTTCCGAAACAACTATTGCCCGAATTTTTGTAATGCGAAGACCATTGTCCTATACTTTCGGCTTGTAAAATGTATAGGATGATCAATACCCCCTCTTGGTTTCACAACAATTGCCCATATTGCACTGTATGATGCATCTACATGGACATGAAATACTTTACTCCAATCTGGAAAAAACAATATTGGTGCAGCAACTAGCTTTTGTTTTAGCTATGTGAAAGCATTTTGGCATTTCGGTGTCCATTCAAACTTAGCCCCATTTAGTAACAGTTGTTCCATTGGCTACACAATGTTAGCATATCCCCTGATAAATTTCTTGTAGTATCATGTATGTCCCAAGAATGTGTGCACTTTAGATGGATTTGTGGGAGGTTAAGCCCAATTATCACTGACAATCATTTGCTTGGTCTATAAGGATTCCATCTTTGCAAACAACATGTCCAAGCAATACTCCAAAGGGCGTGAAAAAGAAACGTTTCTTTAAATTTAATGCAATGTGCAATGCTCTACATTTTTCTAACATTAGACATACCTTGGAAAGATGCTTCTTGAATAAAGAGAACCGCCCAATCATCGAGGTATACTTTGAGAAAATCATGGATGAAATCCTTGAACACAGTCCTTATGGCTCGAGAAAAGATTGCGGGTGCATTCTTTAATCCAAAAGGGCATTACTTGTAAAAAACATCCCCATTATGTAGTAAAAGTAGTTTTGGACTGATCTTCTTGTGCAATTGGAATATCATGATAGCCACTAAATCTGTTTGTTAATAAATATACTTCATGTCTTGCTACTACCTCCAAAATCTCATTTGTGAATGGAGTAGGAAAGGGATCATTTACGCAAACATCAATAAGTGCCCTATCGTCTCCGCAAATTCTTATTTCTCCTGTTTTCTTTGGTTGAGTGGCTACCGGACTTACCCAATTTGATTTCTCTATGGGATATATCAATCTCACTTCTATCATTCGATCTAACTCAACTTTAACCTTGGCCTTCATATTGGGGTTCAACCTATATGGACGCTTCTTGATAGGCTTTGCACCTTCCTTTAATTCAATGCACATTTCTCCCAAAAACGGATCTACCACTTTTATTTCACTAAACTTGGTCAGGAAAACATCCTCATAGTCGTGCAATAGCTGTAATTTAAATCTCTTGCATTTATGTCCAATAATCCCCAATAGTGGCTAACTTAATTCTTCTAAGGTCCAATGTCTTCCACTTTTTTCTGCACTAGTTCATCATATACTTTTTCTTTCCCTTTTTCTCTAGTTTCTCCAATTATCCTTGATCCTTCTTTTTCTTCTATGTTTAGATTGCAAATGCTCTTCTTCTTCGTTGCACAATTCTTTGCTTACAAGAAGTGGCACAATATGCTCTAGTTCAAACATGCCTTTAAGTTTCATATCCTCTTCACTATTTGAATTGTCTCCTTCTTCTTTTATATCTCCCACTCTGTGGCATACTTCTATCATCTGATTAGTGTTTTTACTAGTTTTTTCTTACTAAACGTTGATTTTGTCATGGTAATGCAAATTCCTATGCTTTGTTTTCTTTTGGGTCTTTGAATTCAATCTCTCCTTGCCACATCTATAGTTCCATAACAGAGGAATGTTTTGATCTTTTGTAAGGTTACATTCACCATAAGATTTTATCTTCAAATGTGAAATGTCTAGATAAAATTTCTTGTACCTGCCTCCAAGTGTGCATTTCTCTTCTTTTCTTCTTGGTGAATGTACCATGCCTTAGGCAATGGAGTGAGTGTTTTATGGAAAGATATGGACCCACCATTATGGTTCAATTTATTGTGTCTTCCATGCATCAATGCATCCTTGAATATGTATCTCTGGACACTAGTTTTCATAATATCTTGGCCATGCTTTAGTCAATCTAGATGGTAATGACAAATCTTGCATGCATCATGCCTATGCTTCATTCCATCTCCAGGTTATTCTTTCTTTTGTGCACTACCCACCAAGTTGTTGCTATTCCTTTCAACACATAATCTAGTGCACTAACTCTCATATCCTCTTGGGGTATGTGTTCCTGAAAATTAACCAAGAAAGTGTCAGATTAAAGGTGTCAAAATACTGCAGAAGTTACTTTTCGTCAACATGGACCATTCCAATCGGTCTGATTTCATGCTCCCTTTACATCCCATGGTTTAAATCCACATCTAAATCCCCACTAATTGATGAGGCTACCTCCCAAGGAATGTGACTTACTCCATTCGGCTCTGTATAATCTTGATTCGTAAGCGCAAATGCATACACCCTTCCTATCTCATATTTTGTAGGGGATCTTATTATATATTGCATATCTTCTTCCAAGAATGGATTCTTTGAGTGTGCATTTGTAGGAATCTCCCAATTATTATAATCCCCAAAGTTTTCCTTTGCTTTCTCTTGATTGTAGGAATTTCTGATCTTTCTTGATGCTCCACTTTAAACCATCTTTCAATATCTTGCACATAGGGAGACAATGGCTCTTTTGAATGGTGCAGGGCTTTTGTTTAGTCATGTTTATAGGTATGACAATAATAGAATCTTCCATATGTGCTTCCATTTGATTAGTGACTGTATTAATTGTCATGTTCCCATCATAGGCCCATTTCTTTCCCAATCATAATAGGGTAGTGTTTTCATTTTTATTGATGTCAATGACTTCAAAATCACCTTTCAGACTTAGATCTCCTACCCAAATTTCCACATCTTCTAACCGTCCAATTGGATCCACTCTTCCATAGTCTGTTAGGCTTAATGTTATAGGGTTATATGCTAAGGCTTGAGTGCACCCATGGCTTCCCATGTAGATCTTGGCATCATATTTACAGTACTTCCAAAGTCAAATATTGCATCTCTTATTTCATATCCTCCCAGAATTATATTCAACTTTGTATCTACATCCCAAGGTTTCTTAGTTTTTATATACCACATGGGTTTGTTGGATTGAACAACTTCATTGGTTGTGCTTCCCAACAAAGTCTTTAGTAAATTGGAGATTTATGTGAAATGTCTTCATTGTGCAATACATTTACTATCTTTAAAAGATCATGTTGAGCAACAACCACTCCTTGTTTCAAAATCCTCATCATTTTCCCATATATGTGTGCTTCAACTTCTCCTATATTCTGAGTACTTGCATCCATGTTCTAAATGGATTTCAATAATTCTTTAGCCCCTTCTAACAATTCTTTCTCCCTTTTTTTATCAGGATATATCATTGTACATGTCATATTTGGGGCTCAATAGGCATCTCCATGGGTCCCAAGCCTTGTTCCTTCCTTTGTAATCTAGTAACAAATTGGAGACTCACAGTTTCTTGGGCACCGCATTTACCATTTTGACATTGTGCAATTGCTTTTCTTTTCATTGTTTCTCCAAGGCAGGACAATCTTTGGTGGGGTGTTGTACCTTGTACTCTACAATATGTGCAATATATTGCTCACTCTAGGTTTGAAGGAGGATTTCGAGCAATATGATTTAACTCTCCACAAAGATAACATATGACTATTTGCTTCTGGGGTCGAGGTCCCGTCCTCCTTTACTGATAACCACCCTGATATCCTCCTTGTTGCACATATATGGCCTCTGCGGAGCACTCCACCCTTGATTTTGGTTCTGGTATCCCCCATAAGGACCTTGTTGTTGAGGGGGCGCTCCATAGGGGTGATCGTTGTGAAGGAGGTGCCCAACCCATCAAATTTTGCGGAGAAGGCGGATCCCAACTCAAACTTTGTTGTGGAGATTGCAGAGTCTATTATATATAAGTTTGAGGGGACGAAGTGGCCCATTGCACATTTTTTCGAGGAGATGGAGCCATTTCTACCTCTAGAATGATAGGTTGTCTTTTTAGTAGCCAATTGTGTCTAGACTGCAAATATATTCCTAGTTACTTCTTCTTTCAAATTCATAAGTGTCTTACAATCGTTGGATTCATGGATAGTGGATCTATAGAAACTACACACTATGTTATGAGGCTGATGCACAAAGTGTTGCATTAAATGGCATTTATTGGTAGGATGCCCCCATACCCTACAGATTTCAAAATATTTTGCTCTCTCATCTGAAGGAAATAATGGTTTATTTGTCAGTGTTTTTGGGCAATCATTATTATGATGTCATTCATCTCCACACTTTTCACACTAGATGCTTAGTCTTGGTTTCTTACCTTCATATAATTCTTCTAGTATTCACATTAAAACATCCATCTTAGCTTCATCTTTTGACTAACTCTCACACTGTTGCCATAGTCTTCAATCTTTTCTACCCTTATAGCAGCCTCAATTGCTTCATTCCTTGGTAGAAAATTTGGTTTGCACGATTACAAAATGGATCTTACTATGTAGTCCTTCTAAAAACCAAAAAGCTATACTAGCATCATCAAAATTAAAATGTGTCTTGTTCATGAGATTAGAAAACCTCATATCATACTCCATCACAAATTCTCGGATTTTGTTTGATTTCTTTTAAATCTTGAATAGTCAGCCCTACACACTTTTTCCTTTTAAATTCCTGGGAAAGAGCATCTTGCAGTTCCTTTAATGTTTTCCCACTCAAGTTCATAGAATATATGAATTATAAAGCCCTGCCATGTAGTGCTCCTATGAGCTCACACTTCTTGGTATTCTCATTGATTACTCCATTCACACCCCATCGTATTTCACAAGTTAATAAAGAATGTTCCAAATCAGTTGACCAACATAAGGTTGTAGGCTTGCATATAGATTAGGAATATGGGCCATGTTTTTGCCTACACTTGGTGACCTCGTCGGTTATTACTATGCATGCAACAGTTTGATTGAACCACTATTGGAATTCTTGGATTTGGCTATGCACACTTGGCTGATTGTTGTTTGCACCTATACTCACACTTGCACTGCTAGATTTTTGCTTCACCTCTTTAAAATTTGAAGATTCACTATTGATTCCAAGGATTCCGGGAAACTTACTCTATTAGGACTCACAAAGTTGTTATTACTGCACTCTCCACTTCTTTCTTTACTACTACCCAAGAAAGTATGCGCAAAGGATGTCTACTCAAGTTGGTCTGATTCCCTTCATTCTCTTCTTCCACACTTATGTCTACATAGAACTATAGGTAACGTTGTTTGCACTATGTTGTTGGATCTCAACTTTTCCCTCAATTCTTGCAAAATTCCTATCTACTCCCAATTGTTCAAACAATCCCAAGTTATCAATTCCCTATCTGGCTCAAGGGACATATATCCTAGAAGAGGGGTACTGTCATCTTCTACTGGCCTGTGTGGATCCTATATGATGTCTTCATTGAGGACTACTTCTTCCCTATCTATGCAATACCATGGTCTCCAAGATGGCTTCTTTGGGTTAAGTTCCAACTGCCTCATAAACCTACTCCTAACTATCTCTAATCCTTTATCCTTCACTTCCTCTTTTCCTTCCTCGGTCACTTCTATCATTTTCCCAGTTCCAATCAGGGTCAATGACTTCCTTATGCACCCTCTCGATCATTGCTTGGTCAACACCCTCTCACCCTCTTGATCACTTCTCTTCTTCTTCTCTCTTCTCTTCTATTTCTTCAAGAGGTTCCTTTCCTCCTTCCTTGATCACTCTACCTATTCTACTCCTTGCAATTGGTTTTCCCTTCCCCACTATAGCACCTGAACTTCCCCATCTATTGCATTGTCTCGCTTCTCTTTGCAGCGTTTTTGTTCTTCTCTTTTCTTCTTTCAGACCTTTCAAAGGCCTCTTTGTTTTGGCCCTTTCCCCTTCATCTCCCTTCTTCTAGGACTGCATCCCTTTGACGCCTACCCGACTACTCCATGTCGTGCAGAATTGGCACCATGGCCTTTTCCACAACTAGCATTTTTACCAAGAAAGGAAGTTGTTTGACAAATTTGTCTCGTAATCCAAAAATGAAACGTCCTTTTGCATAATCAAATGAACAAAAATTTTACACAACAATTTTAGTTACATACTTGTCAATGGTAGTTTGCATCCAGTAGTCTACAACTTGGGTCCATTCAGTATGTAGTTTTCGCAATTTTTCTATCTTCTCATTTGACCATTCATACTTTTCTTTGATTTCGTGCCTAAAACAATAATATTCCAGTCAATATAACCATGTGTCTAGTTGCCCTGGGAGCTCGTACTAAAAGATCTCATGAGTGTCTTTGTATATGTGTTCTAACCTGATTCTTTTTGCAATAATTCCCATCATGACCTCTTCATCTTCCGCAAAGCGGTTCATCTTCTCCTCTAGCCATCTCTCCACATCTGGTTGTCTTAGTAGTCATCTTAACATTTTTAGGTCCTGGCAACGAAAAAACATTGTTAGCAGTGGTCCCTAGAATCACTCATTAGGACATGCTACATGTTGTAGTCTAGGAGAAACATAAGCTATTCCAATTACTGTTCTTAATACGGTGTGCAACAACTTAAACAGATCTTAACATTTGTAATGCACAATAGCTACATATCAGAGACTATAAAAGAAACATACAATCAAGAGAAAGAGAGATGCAACAATAAACTGGATTTGTATTACTGAATTCAGAACATAGGCCTAAATTCAAAGTAGAATCAAGATCAACCTTGTGCGCAATGCACTTCCATTGTTTTATACATTTCAAGGCGACTGTTGGCATATCAGTCCCTTCTTCTTCCATTTCCTATCAAAAGAGCCTCTTGGCATTCTCTATTTGCACTTAGGGAGCGTTATATATCCTCTATTTTGTCCTATCTATGCTATGCATATACCTTAGGTATTGCACAATATACAACAAATCCAAAATACAATCAAGTTGGCTTTTTGATTGAAAATCATGTTTCGTCATTTCACATTACGTAGCCCTCAAAATTTGCTATTGGAGTGACTTCAATAGTTAAAAAATCCATCAAAAAATCTCCAAAATGGGATAATGATGGCACTCCAATGCAACCGTCATCAAATTTCTAAGAAAATTCATCCACCATATAAGTTTGAGCTCTGAGTTTCATAGCACCATCGTAGTGAAATAAGGATGCTGTCTATGTATAGACCAAATGTATTACAAAAGGCCTCCTTGCCGCCCCTAGGTTACAGCACACTAGTCTCAGACCATACAACTCTGTGTTCAAATACCACCGAGCTCATTCTTTTACCAAGTCGAGCCACCCGGGTCTAAAGTCATAGGGATTCCTAGTGGACCCTAACATTCCTCTTAGCAACGGGGATTGACACAGAGTTCAAGTCTCCCTCATACCATTTTGTTTAGCCAACCATTTTGTTCCCTAAGTGGGGATAAAATCCGCACAGTTACCTACACTAGGAACCAAGGTGGCGAATTCTGCTACAGCCGAATCCGCCCCTTTAAAAATTAATATCTTAGTGATACGTGGCTTAGGCCACATTTTCAGTTGCAGCCAATCCAACTGTGTATAAGCTCGAATTAGGTCGAGTTAGTGCGTCATGATTTTGGTATTCGCTAGCGAACAACTGTGGTAGGGTGCTCAAGTTAGCAATTGTCAACTATCTCGACCATGTTGTATGGTTGCGAATTGCAGCTCATTAGCATATGTGGCACTGGCAAACTCGTGATGACATCCCCCAAATACATTGTGTCGGCCAAGTATTATTTGGATCGTCCATAATCCCGGCTGAGTTGTATGGTCTCTGTGCCCATACCCAGGATATATGTGGATCCTCCGAACTATTAGATGGATAGGCTTTGGCCAAGGTAAAAAGGTAAGCTTGAAATATGTCGTGATAAATCCCAAACATAGTGGAGATCAATGTGATCAACTCGGTGGGGATATTATCACCCCCACTGATCTAATTAAACGAGAAGGGACTGTGGGAGCTGGAGAGAGAGGCGTCACCCCATAATAGCACAAATCCTGTTGATAGCACCAGGGGGGAGAATTTGCCACGATGTCAACCCCACCTGTCCGATTTTAATAGATCTGAGCTAAAACTCACCCCACAATGACAAATCCATTTTTACAATTTGACGTGTCAACGTGTGATTTTCCTGTTGAAACCAATTTTCAAACATGAACTTTGACCGGTGATAACTTGTGCATATGGACTCTGTTTCTGGAGCTATGCATACCATTGGAAAGGTCTCAGAATGCTCTACTGTGTGGTCACCATTTAGGGATGTTTATGAAACTTTACAACACCTGAACATCCTCGAGATCATATATGAGCTTCCAAAAAATAAACATTTTTGGTATCTAAATGCAATAATGGAACATAATGGACACTTCTTATACTTGTTTGCTTGCCACACTAAAATCAAAGCTTTTTCTTGTCAATCATGGATGTTATGAATTGAATTTGAGCCAATGTTGACAAAGTTTGCTTTTGATGACCCAACATAAGATTCAGCCTACATAGTTGAAAATAAATAAAGTACCAGAAAAAAATTTCCCAATTTTGCCAATAATGCCGAAGCACTAATGAGTACAGAGATTCACCTTGGCAAATGTCAATTAATGGAGATCTTTTGATTCTTTGAGAAATATCTTAGCAAATAATATACTCGTGACATTTCCATTTGAAATAAACAACACTGAATGTGCCGATAACATGAGTAAGAGATTCGCTTGAAAGGGCCAAAAAAAATTTTTCTTCTTTGAGAAAAAAAAAAGCATGGAAAAATAATCGTGACATTTCCATTTGATTGAAAATAAGAAAACCTTCTTTTTCAATATTATTTTTGATTTATGTTAAATCCAATGTATTTATATTTGTTAATTAATTTTTAATTTTGATAGAGAGTTTGTGTAACTATTTTATCTTTATTATTATTATTTTTATGGTGTTTTTATAACTATTAAAAAAATATTATAATTTTTTAATTTAAAAACATTTGACACTTGTCATGCAATAAAGGGACAAGAGTTGTAAATACTTGTAAGTCATTATATGGAAAAGAGCAGCAAGATAGGTGTCAAAAATGATTGTGTTGAGTTAGAGTAGGCCATCGGCCTAACTATATAGACCTAATGAAAATTTTATGAAGATTAAGGCCTTGTCTTACTCAAGTAATTAATTTTCTCATTCCAATATTACAAAACTATATGCATGTCTTAATTGCCGCCCAATGGCACTAACAGCATAGGTAGGGGCCAATTTCTTAGATGTAGTTTTTTGGAAGAGGATGTACAGTTGTTTCAGTGGACACATCAAAACTATATGCATGTCTTAGTGGAAATGTAGGTAGGGGCAATAATGTATGTTTGGAAGAGGATGTACTTGTTTCACCCAAGTTCAATAAGTATGTCTTACCAAATGAGGGGAAGGTTTTTTAATGCCAATGTACATGCATCATTCATAAATGTTATTGGTAAATATGGTTTGTTGGTGGTACAAGGGGAACTTCAAAGGAATCTCTATGGAACTATTGTCAATTTGTTTAAGTATGAGAGGTTGAGATCTGAATTCATGGAAGACATACAAGACATCTTCCTAGTTGGGATGAGGAAATGGGAGGTGTAGGGAGACATCCCTCTTCAAAAAAAATTTCATCAAGAAAGTATTGGGAATTTACATTTTATAATTTTTATATTGAAACAAACACATATGTTGGGATCGGTCTCTTTCAATTTAGTGTCAAGGTATTTAGGACTCATTAGTTATTTAGTATTTATAAAGAATTGAATTTTGGTGGGATCCTTGTGAAGGTGAATAGTATATCAACAAACTTCTCAACACATGAACATGTGTAGATCTATAAATACAATCCTGGCTAGATTTTCTGCATAGCATCAAACCTAGGCAGTCATGAGATAAATCTCCCTCATTTAACCGGTGAGGCTCCCGTGTCAGATTTGTCAATATAAATGTGTTTTTATCTATCAGGGGTTTTACTTTAACCACTTAGTTCATGAACCATAACTAAGAAGTTCTGCAGCAAGTAAGCAGCTGTTTAAGAAAGGAAAAATTATAGAAGAAGAAAGTCAAGGTATTACAGAGAAGAAGTAAGGAAGATGTGCATCCCAATTAGTAGATAGCAGAGCTAATTGCATGCACATAGAAGAAACTTAATAGATTTGAACACACAGAATTATAAAGCAAAGGCAGTTCTAGATCCAGATCTAAAATAACACAAAGTTTACTTTAAAGATCTAAGATTTAAAAGCAAGAAACACAGTACGCCGTGACACAAAGTTCTCCGGAAACCTGCTTCTTTGTATTCCTCTGCAACAAGTGGCTCTCAGGGGTTCAGCACAAAGTCTAGAACACAAGATTGCTTCTTACAAATTCTGATCGATGATTAACCCGGAGGTTCTTCTCCTACTTATAGAATGTAGGAGGGAAAGTACAAATAGAAGACTCAAACTGAACTAAAGCATGAACAACAAGTAAAGATGACATTTGGCAATCATCCTCAACTAACTTCTTCTTAAGTGACACATGTATCACTTAACTAATAGAAAGGTTCCACATGACTTCAAGTAATGGTTGCAAAACCAATAACTTAGAAGTTTACAATTTCATCCGGGAACATAGAAAGTAGAAGAAGAAAGAATAGAAGAAGTCATGCCAGCTGTAACATCTACATCTTCTTCTTGTTCTGATATCTGATATACTTGTCGAACATATAATTCAGCATCTTTCCATCTGTTTTAGCTACTGCTTCCTTTTCTGTCCTGAATTGCAGCAACCCTTCATTCAACACTTTGCTGCATGCTTCCACTTCTTCCAAACTTGGCCCAAATCTCGCAATGTCTGCCTGCAATGTCACCAGCCTACTGATAGAGTTCATCGTGAAAGGCTTGGTAGCTTTATCAATTCTCTTTTGTACCATCAGAAGAGAACTTTCCAGGGAATCATGCACCTCGTTAGAAACAATCCGCACGTATGAAGTAACACCTCCATCCACTCTTTCCTCAGTGAAAGAAATGATACTGTCCGGCAAATCTGATGTTCTACTCTCAAGCGCCTGCATCCTTTTCAGCAAAACTCTGCAGATCTCCAAACGGAAAGATACTGCAAACTCTAGCTGCTTCCCCTTCTCGACTGATCCATCCGGCACAATTTGTTCTGCAACCAATACATCTCCCGGCAGCTTGTTGATCTCGGCCAAAATACTCAGGTTACTCTCTGCAACTGTATTCATTCCTTCTATGCTTTCTATCAGTTGCTTTAGTTGATTTGCTGCATCGTTCATAACCTTTAGGCGGGCTGGCACTTCCCCAAGTTGCACAGAAGCTTGACGAATAATCAGATCCTTCCATTCGTCAATAGCCTTTACTTGATTGCTTGCATCTTCCATTTCCTGCATAAGATGATCACTCACCTGCGCTGAAATGGGCTGAACGGAAGGTTTAGCAACCTTGGCTATGATCTCACATAATTGAGATATTTGCTTCTGCAGCTCTTCTTTCTCCGCCTTTTCACTGTCAAGCCTAAGGAACAAAGCATCCAGCAACGTCTGCGTGTCCTGCTTCAATCCTTCAGTGGTAGCTTGACCGAGTGGTATTTTGGTCACCGTCACATCTTCTGCCGTGAGCTCCTCTTCTACCTTTCCTTCCGCCGGAATTGATATCTCAGCAAACTTCTCTCCCGAATCCTTGATGATCAACCTAGAAGTTGCTTTAGCAACTTTAGGCCTTCTGTCTCTTCTGCTCAGATCCTGAAGTAGCTGCAAGTCATGTTCCTCTAAGTTCATCTCTACTCTTGCTTCCGGAACCAACTGCATAGCTAACCATTCCGAGAAATTACTTCTCGGAGAGTGAGAAGTCGCTGAGTGCACTACCATCTCCCGCTCTGCATCCTCTCCATCAGAAAGTGCCACAGTATCATGGCTGCCATCTTCTGAAACATCCAAGGACAAAGCTCTTTCGAACTCCGTCATCTGCAGCTTCAACACCTCTTCTGGAACGGGTGATGAACGAAGTGGCTGCGGAGAGAAGACGAACGTCGCTGGTTTCAATGAAGGCATGGAAACATCCTGCTGCTGTGGTGCAATAGTTGGTGATCCTCTAGGTACTGGAGAAGTCGGAGTCAAAGCTATGGTCGTAGAAGTGGTCTTCTCTTTCTCTTGAGATCTTCTGTGTACTTTCAACTTCTCGGACCTTCTGCTGCTCTCTCCTTCATGTTTTCGTTTGAGGGAATCTCCTGCGCCGAAGTTGCCCGTGATTTGATTCATCAATACTTCATCAAGGCAGTATCCCTTCGTTAGCAGCCAGCTCGAAGTACTCACCAACACTGCTCCAGATCTTTCTTCTATTGTGCTGCAGCCGCCATTGCTATCCTGCAGTATAGCTTTATCTCCTCCCATTTGATGGTAAGTGTCAAGTACCACGTTCCCATCATCTTTAAGATCCGCAGGTATCCGCGCTAGTCCAAAGTCAAATACTTGCTTTGCCGATAGCCTGCTGAAATCTTTCTTTCTAACCTCGTACTCACTTCTGCACTTCATCCAGAAATCTTCTAACGAAGGCACATGTGCGTACTCCTGGGAGATTGTCTTCCTGGCTATTCCAAATGGATCGAAATTAAGCCGCGCAGGGAAGAACTCTTGCTCATACTCGGACAACATTTGTGCTTCCATCCCTCGAGCTCTGTGAATGCTGATGCAACTGTAATATCCCACAGTGAGTGGGAAGAAGCCCGTAGACTTGTGCCGCTTCGACTGAAGGTCGTGTAACTCCACAAGTTGCCTGCTCAGCTCCATGGCGATCAATCTGTCACTCGGGTACCTTGGCATCTTTATTGGTTCACCTGAAAAGCTCGTAACCCTGAGGTATGTGAAATCTGCAAACTGGATGAATACACTGCCAATCTTGGACACTGCTTCCCATGCTTCCTTGCTTACCCTGTGAGTCTTCAAGTCTTTGTCTAACCTGCAGATGAAATCGTAGAAGAAGTCATCGTTGATCACTTTGAAGTCCTTCTCGCACGCAGGTACAGTAAGCTGTGGGTAGCACTCGAAAATGGGATCCTTGGAAAGAATACCACATCTATCCAGCTTGGAAAAGACACCCTGTGAAGCTGCAGCATACACCAAGTATGAAGTCATCTTGAAGCTGAAGGTACGCTTCACGTTCCGCAGTTGCTCACCGATGTTGCTGCTAATAATTTCTGACCAATTGATTATAGAATCAACCTTGTTGATTTCAATGGTCCTGATGAAAGCATACATCCATGTCCGGAAAGTGTAGGCATTCGCTTCACCATTCAACCTGCATAGCAATTTGACGATATCATCCGCCTCCTGCACCAAATTGGATCGTGGAAGAGTTCTCGGGAACTTGGAAGGGGATCTAGGCTTCTTCATGAACCGGCTATTCATGATGCTCACACAGTCAGCTCTATGCTTTTCCCACCTACTGTCAGCATCCTGAATGCTAATAGAAGTCACCACCTTTCGCACTGGAATCTTCAGACAATAATTGAAGAATTCTGCATCCAAACGAATTATTGTCTTTCCCGCAACATCACGCACTGATCTGGATGAAGGATGATAAGATCTAGCACACTCCATCACAAACTCTGGCAATTGGGCTGTACACGGGAAAGCTGCAGCTCGAATAATTCCACTACTTTTGACCGCACGCATGAGTGAAGTCTTTCCAGCTCTGGATCTATCAATCAAATCAGAAAGAGGTTCTGGGCCTAGATCTGTGTCTCCTATGTCTGAAAGTTTGGAAGCAATGCATGAATCCATCGTGCTCTCTTTTTCATCTCCTTTCGCCATGGCTTTATCAATCTTTGTCTGAATAATTCTTTTTCTTCTAACTTGGCCGGATTTCTTCAATACTGGTGCAGATCTGGACAATTCTTCAGATTCGGAGGATATTTGCAATGTATTGGACATTGATAAAAACTCCTTTTCTTTTATAAAGCACCTGTAATGAGTTCCTGCAATTTATTCAGACAAAAATGGCCACCGGAGCATGAATAGTGAATTTAAATTATAAAAATCTGCACTTTTCAAGCCTGCTGCCCCAAAAATTGGTGTTTAATTTGCACATAAAGAGAGCATGAATCCTTTCAATCAACACCTGAGCTCCTGTAACACCTGTGAAAACAACTATGCAGACGAAGATCAACCTTCTCCAAAGCATGCGCCAAATCTGGAAGCTTTTAGCCTTTGTTAGCACTTTGTCTGAGCAAAATCCTTCCTCTAATGGGGGCGCACTTTTCCTCCTTGCTGCAATTCTTAACCTGTGAATTAAATAATTCATCCATATGGCTGCCCATGCTTATATAACCTTCACAATTCTATAATTAATAATTGCCCTAACAATTAAAGGCAATTAATTAATTAAAAATCATGCTTTTCTCTTTTAAAAATAGCATGTTTAAGGACAGCCATCCAATAAATTAAATTAATCCAATTTAATCCTTCACACAGCACTTCACTCAAGCCCACAGTGTGCTTTGACCATAGCCACTGAAAATAGAAATTAATTTAATGTTTTAATGCTTCAAAAAACATTAAATAATGCCCAAATGGGGCGCACTTTTTGAGAGGAAGGGGGCAGCCACTAAATAAATTAAATTTAATTAATTTAATTCCTTTCTTTTATTCCTTCTTTGACTTTTTGACCTCCTCAAGCTTGGGCGCACTTTTTTAAGAAGAAAGATTATTAAAAATAATCAATTTAATCTTTTTAATCAATCACCAAAGGGGGCGCACTTTTTTGCACATGTAATTCTATTTTTAAGAATTTTTTCCATAATGGGATTCTTTACCCTGCCAGGCAGGCACCAAAATCCCGTGATCCACTTAAGTGATTTGACTTTGACAATGGGATTCTTTACCCTGCAAGGCAGGCACTAAAATCCCATGATTTCACTTAAGTCACTTTCCTTTTATTATATCATGGGAATTTTTACCCTGCAAGGCAGGCAATAAATTCCCACCTGCCTGCAGCCTCTATTTTTCCCACTGCAGCTTAAGTGACTTTTATAACACGGGAAAAAGTACCCTGCCAGGCAGGTATACAATTCCCACCCTGCCTGCGGCTTATATTTTTCCCATCGCAGCTTAAATCCTTTGTTTTCCAAAAATGCGCCCATCCCCGCAGGGGCTTTTCTGTGCACGACTTCGCTTTTTCCCAGTGATCCAGACCTCCGATGACGACTTCCTCCGGGCAAAATGTGCGTGTATGTTTTCCAGCTGCTCCAGGCCAAAAATCGGGCTTACCCGGCGAAGGAGTTGTTCCAGAGAAATTTTACAGAAAACAGAACGGGACACCACAAAAACACGAAAAATTGCCAAAAGTTACAAATAAAGCCCAAAACTTAAAATAAGTTAAAATCCTTCTGGTACATAGGAATAATAACATATTCGCTCATAACAGAGTTGAAAACAGAGCGCAAATAGCCTCATACGGGGCTCAAAATAATTAAATACAAATTTCCCGCAGACAAATCCCGACGACAGAATAAAACAATTTTGGGCATCTGGGTATTTGGCGAAAAGGGCTAATATGGCTCTTTGGGATTATCTTGACGCAATACAAGAACTTTCAGGCAATAAAAACAACAAATGACCCACTATTTTAAAAGTACGAAATTTTTTCGGATTGGGTAGTCGCAGATTTCAGGGTGAAATCTGAGTGACACCACATGTGACTTCTGTAGCAAGGATTGCATTTTCAATAGAGAGTGCAATTTTTCATAATTCAGCCTTTGTGCCTGAGAAGGTCTTGTAAATAGAGATATGGATCTGAGATAGCCATATGGATTTGCATCTGTCATTCCCATATGGATCAGGTAAAAGCTGCAAACTCAACAAGAATAACCAAATACAAGCAATTTAAATGCCAAAAAAGTGAAGTTTCTTTACCATGATGTTAAGGTTTCCTGTTCTGATCTGTCTATCAATTCCCACAGAGGTTCTGAGCCAAAACCATTGTCACAAATATGCAAATGACAGAAACATAACTGCTATGACTTCAAGCGTAACCATTCATTCTTCACCTTGTAACTTCGCCATAGCTTTTCCCAAATTTGGAAGAAATCAAAACTTGGACTTCTTAAGTTGCCGGTATTCCTTCTACATGGCAGAGAGCATCTGGATAATCCTTCAGATTCGGAAGAAATATTCAACTGTCATTGGACATTGTAACTAGGCCCTCTAATTTTTAATTTTCTTTTGAAAAACACCTGTGTGAATTGCCTTTAGCAGGTCGGCTGTTTTATGCAAACAATTATGCAGACAAAGATCAATTCCTTCAAAGCATGTGCCAAATTTGGAAGCTTTTAGCCTTGTTGCCAAGCTTGCCTAAGCAAAATCTTTCTTCAAGGATGCCTTGTTTCCATTGCCTGAAGAATCTATCTTCAAATGGGGCGCATTTTTCCTCTTGGCTGCAATTCTTTACCTGTGAATCCTAATTCAATTCGACCCAAGTATGTGCTGCCCATGCTTATAAACTCTTCACAATTGGTTATAGGATTAATAACCCTAACAATTAAAGGCAATTGGTTGATTAAAAATCAAGCCTTTCTTTTAAATATAGCATGTTTAAGGACAGGCATCATCTTACAAATAACACAACCCCTTAATTTTAGAGTCATTCATATAGCTTAAGTGACTTTAAAAAGTACTTTGATGGTAACCTTGATGCTTCACAGGGCACAAATGACAAATAGGAATTTTAATATTTTCATTCGACATACTTTAAAAAGGGAATTCCTTTTCAAAAGCTGCATTAAATTCAAATTTATTTCAATTTTGAGAATTCTATTTTTAAATTTTTATGGTCTCACTTCCCTTTGGCTAACTTTTCCATGAGCCTGGGTGCCAAAATTGGGTGAATAAAGATTAACAAATATGTATTTAATGCAGTTATTATTCACCCAAGGTGGGTCAGCACTTTTTATGCATAGTAGAATTCTATTTTTAAGAATTTTTCACAATGGGATTCTTTACCCTGCAAGGCAATCCAAGAAATTCCCATGATCCACTTAAGTGATTTGAACTTTGACAATGGGATTATTTACCCTCCAAGGCAGGCAATAAAATCCCGTGAGTATTTAAGTCACTTTTCTTTTATTTCACCATGGGAAGTTTTAACCCTCAAGGCATGCAATACGTGGTAATTTGGAGCTCAGGCAAATAAAATGTCACGGTTGAAAGACATGTTAAGAGTACAGATGTTTGACCTGATGTCCTTAATTTTCACTTTTGTAGCCAAAAGTGATATTCACAAAAACAGTACCCATGCTAACACAAGCAAAACCGCCATGACAGTAACACAAACTGTTGCCCTATTTAGCAATTTTGTCACTTGTGCAGAGTTATTCTTTGATTCTTCCTTGTTTTGGGACATGCACCCTCTTCAGGAGCTTCTTGCAAGACTTCGGTTTTGTGAACACCTCCGATGGTGACGTTCCTCCGGGCATAACCGTATATGTTTTCCAGCTACTTCAGGCCAAAAATCATTACCCGGAACTTTTTTTTGTTCTAGAGAATATTTCATATGAAAAATCGAAACGGTCATCAAAACACATAGACTGCCAAAAGTCACAATAAAGCCCAAAACTTATTCCAAGTTAAAACCCTTGGTACATAGGAATAGCTGACATTTACTGAACAACCATAATCTAATTTGGATCGCAAATCCTCATAGGAGGATTTTGGTCTCCAAAAGCTTAAGGACTCTCTTTGACTTGAATGAGGGAACATTGTTCCCCATTTTCTCCAGACAAAATACCTTGCCGATTTCCTTGGCAGATTGTCCTTTCAACCCACTTGCACTATATTGGCTCTGCCCTCTCTTGATGTCCTCACCTTCTTTTGCAAAACAACCCTTAAAAGCTAACTTTCTTGAAATTAGGTGCATTCTTCAATGGAAGGCAACAAAAGTCCTTCCATTTAGCTATACATAAAATGCTCACAAGAATAAAGTCATTCAAATTCACAAAAATAAATAACTTCATGTATGGAGGCATATCTAATATAAAAACTTCACTGCCCACTTGTTCAAGAATTTCAAATGGGCCATATGCCTAAGTGGTCTTAAATTATTTTTCTTTACCTTTAAAAACCACTTTCTTTGCTTAAGTAAATGTTATGTCCCCAACTTGGAATTCGTTGCTCAATTATTATGCATGTCGTGCTAAAACTTAAGAATGGCAGACTCCATGAATTAAACTCTCTTCCTTCCCCACTCTTAAGGCAGCCTACCGGTATAGCCTTCTCCGCCATAAGAAGCGATCCTTCATTTCCCATGCAGATATATTCTTTACAATCCCTTAGGACTAATCCTCAGTCCTTCTGGCATACTATCTTCCCCACCACTCCCCCTCCTTCGCGGTGATTGATCATATCTCCATTTTTTCCCACACCTCTACCCTTTACGATATTCTGAGGCAACAGTCTATCTAGATTGGCATTCCACCACCTGGTAATCCCTTCACTTTCAATAATATCAAAGAGGCAATAAGGCTCTTGAACAGTAAGCAAGGGCAGCTGATGTGGAAGGTTTCCAGGCCGAGTTTTCAAGCAGGATTTTGAGGTCTTTGGTAACTATTTGACAGATCTTTTCAATCAGGTGGTTCGCGTGGGTTTCCCTCCTACTTGGTCTCATCATATCATTCACCCGATCCACAAAGTTGGGTCCATTTCTGATCCGAACAATTATAGGACTATCATGGTGGGCCACTCTTTCTCCAAACTCTATGCTACGGTTCTCCACAGGTTGTTGTCCGATGTTTTGGAGCAGCGGCAGCTCAGAGCCAGAGGTCACGCTGGTTTTCGCCCTGGTTATCACACCGTCAACCACATCTTCACCCTTTAGGCTATAATTGAGGAGGCCCGTCACCGGTCTTCAAAAGTTTATTGTTGTTTTGTAGACTTTCAAAAAGATTTTGACTCCATACCTCGCATGGCCCTCTCTCAGAGACTCAGAGACATCGGTATTTCCGAGATTCTTATTATTGCCATCATGCGTCTCTATAAGTCCGTCCTTAGTCGTCTTCATACTGCACACGAAATGTCTAATTTCATCAGAAGCACCATTGGGGTCAAACAGGGCTGCCCCCTAACTCCTACTCTCTTTGGCATTTACATTGATGAGTTGGAATCTTTTCTTCGAGATCACGTTCAGGAAGGGGATGGGTGCCTTCTTCACCACGTCTTGATTTCTATTCTCCTATTTGCCGATGATATTGTTTTACTCGCCTCTTCTCCTGAGGGGCTTCAGAGACAGCTTGATGCACTTGCTTTATTTTGTGATCTTCGGCATTTGACTGTCAATCTGGGTAAGACCAAGGTCATGGTCTTCAACGGGTTGAAGACATCACACCTCCATTTCTTTTTCAGGGGGCAGGAGGTTGAAATCACTAATACATACACCTATCTTGGAGTCCAGTTCTCAGGGCCTAGATTCAGTATGAGGCATGCTCTTCAGCCGAGGGTGAATAAAGGGTATGGGTCTCTAGCCATTCTCGAGAGACAATGCTTTCGGCACCACTTTCAGGACATCTCCTCCAAGATGTCTCTTATGAACTCCCTCATCCGGCCCACTGTTCTCTATGGGTCAGTTGTCTGGGGACCCTCCCTCTTAGATACAGATTGGGCTTCTGCCGAGAGGATTCAGACTCTCCTCCTTCGCCGCTTCATCAGATGCAAGCAGACGGTTCCCCAACATATTATTTTGGCAGAGTTCGGGGCCTGACCTTTCCGTCTAGAGACCATAATTGACATATCAGCCTTTCTTCACCGTATCAGGAGGTTTGGTGATTTCTCCGATGAGCGTGACAGGTACCCGTATCTCGCTTATTGTTCCTCTGTGAGTATTGCCCAGGCTATGGGCCGCTGCTGGTTTTCCGGGACTTCTGCTTTATTGGATTCAGTTGGTATCCAGATTGATCGTCTCCCCCTTTTCAGTATTCCTTGAATGCTCCCAGTCATCTCTTGCCCACCAAGCAAGTGTTGAACACGTCCATCCAAGAGGATATCTACAGGGGCTTTATTCAGACTACTTGGGTGAATCCTCATGGGGGTTTGCGCCCTAAGATGTCCTTTTATGCAGAGCATTTTCTTGAGATCAGAGATGGACTCATCATCCGCCCTCAGTACACCTTTCGTCACTGGATGCATGCCCTCCGCATACCTCTGGGTCAATTTCGGGTTGGCTCCCACAGACTTCGGTGCAAGACTGATCACCACATTGACCGGGATGACAGACTTTGTAGGCTCTGTAGCCTTCAGGAGGTGGAGACCGAGACTCATTTCATCTTCCGCTGCCCCATATACTATGAGATCAGAGGACGATTTCATTGCCTCTTCAGAGGGGTTCAGACCCTCCCGGTTTTCTTCAGATATATTGACCAGCGGTGTCTTGCCCTCTACATCCGTGAGTCTCTACTGCTCCGGGACCAGATTCTTCATCCCCCTCCGAGAGTCATTCCCACGAGACAAATTACAACCTTCTTTCCGGTTCTACCCGCAGTTGGAGGAACTAAACGACAGAGCCATTCTGACCCAGTTACAGTGCATAGATCAGTTCGTCCCCGGTTGGACCTTCACATCTCCCCCGGTCACCACCAGCAGGCTCGGCCGCACACTCGTACCAGAGGGCAGCCCAGCTCCACCCGTCTCCCTGGCCGTCGTTTTAGTCTCAGATCTCAGCAGGGGAGGGGGCCCTCGCCCCCCTCTTCGGATTGTCATTCCATCAGGAGCTTCTTTTTCGTCGGCCTCGAATGTTAGGAGGGATGTGGCTACCATTTCTGAGTAGACTATTGGTCCTTGTTTGCCCCCTCCTTCATTCCCTTCTCTGCTTCTCCCTTCTTTCTCCCCCGTTTGTTTCATTGCCCCCGCCTGTGGGGGTTTGGCTTCGGGGTTCTTGTTTGTTTTGGTTCTTTTCCTTTCTTTTGTTTTTGGGAACTCGTTTTGAGTTTTCCCCGCTCGCACTTTGTATATTGTTTGGGCTGCAGTCCCATTGACCTACTTTTGTGGTCATTCGTTGGACATTAATATATTTATCTCAACCTCAAACACACAAAAGATGATAACATCATTATTTAAACCCATTTCATCGGAATCTACATAGGAAAGTCCCCTTTCGAACCTAGTGTGATGATGCTATCCACAAGATTATTAAACAATTAAGGAGGTCTACTTGTCATCCCACTCGATGAGGTCTACTGACAGCTTTTGGTAACTCAAGGATATCAATATAGTTTTAATTTTGATTTCCGTTTTATCTATGTCTAGTTCTAAATTTTGGTGCTTCTAGAAGTGAATTAACATTCATTACAAGAGAATAATACAAAATACATAGAATGGAAGAAAACCTGGTGATCCGGATTTTGGAAAACAAAGCTCCTTGGCTTCTGTACGTGTATTGTCCCACTGTGTGGCTTTAAAAGCCCTGCCAAAGCCTGTCAGTATACAAAAATAATAGTGATTACTGAGACAAATGCACAGAGATAAATTTTGAAAATCAGTTTATAGGACCATATGACGTTAAAGTTTAACAATAGACACTAAACAAAAGTATCCACTTCACTAAAAAATAGCATTGTCACTCTTTGTTCTTAATACTTACAGTCCCCTCTTCTCATAGATCAGCAACATTGGCATCCAAGAATATTATTCAATATGTCAAACTAATTGATAATGATGCATCTTCTAGTGTTATATTTTTGTAAATGCCTGGGTTTCAAATAAAATTAAATTATATCATAAGCAACATTAAATAAAATAAATAAATGTGTTAAGAATTGCTATGCTCTTCACTCCTAGAATGTATTGGAATATGTTCCTAGTTAGTAGAGTGGATGAAGCTAAATATGTGTGGACTGGAAGTTCTCATTGTCTACATTCCAAAAATACGTTCCCGGTTTCTTGGTAGAGTGGATGAAGCTAAAGGTGGACTAGTTCCTCTCTACATTGGAGAAAACAGTAACACACTTTGTGAAAATTTCAGGGGAATACATGGACCCATGTTGTTTGCTGAAAAAGTTACTGAATTTTATCTGTGCCCCCTATCTAATCTGGGATTTGCAGATTGTTAAAATAGTAGATCTATGGTTCTATGACACCTTTGACTATGAAATCTGGGGATGCCACTTGCATTTATCTCAAGAAAACAAGAATTGTCTAGTCGAAGTTTGCATGACCCTTTCCAATAGAACAATCTGTTTGAACAGTGGCAAATAGGAACCCTTCGGGTGAACAGTGCCGTGATTATCAATTTGACAGTCTAGGGCAGAATTGTCTAGGGATTTATGGCTCTGCAAATTTCTATAGTTAATAGTCAGTGGCATTCCACATGGAGTATCCCTCTATTGCAGGAGTATCAAAGAAGACTTGTTTGTGACCAACGATTAGTTGAAGATCTTAGTTTTGGGAAGGTACCTTCAGGATGTATGTTACTTGCTGAAGATAACCTTTGGTTGAATGCTTGTATGGAGACATATCTATCATTTAGTCATCAAGTTGGTATGTAATAGAATGATCCAAAGTGCAATGGATCAGCTCACACTTAATGCAGATCAAATGCCACGGTGGACTGATTCCAGCGAGGATTTCATCTATCTTGGGGACCGAAAGATAGTATCAGAAGTGCTATGAGACAAGGAGAAGCAAGGAGAGAATCAATCAGGCACTGTCTCTTGAGATTCTACAAGAAGACAAATGCCTACTCCTAGGATTAATAAAATACAATAATATTACATCCCCCCTTAATCCATAGGGGTTATTGTGAGACCAAGCATGCCTCTAAACTTTTCAAATTTCTCTCTTCCAAGCACCTTTGTTAGGATATCCATTGGTTGCTTTGCAGTTGGACAATGTAGCAATTTGACACTGCCGTCTTTCACATAATGCCGAATCAAATGATATTTGGTGTTTATGTGCTTGGTTCGGTCATGAAATACTGGATTCTTGGCCATTTGGATTGCTGAAGTGTTATCAACCATGAGTGGTGTAGAAGAAACCTGTTTTACCTATAAATCTGCAAGAATCCTTCTGAGCCATAGTATTTCCCTGGTTGCCTCTGCAACTGCCATGTATTTTGCTTCTGCTGAAGAAATTGCTGGCACTGACTGCTTCTTTGACTTCCAAGAGATGACTATTGTTCCTAAGTTCATCAAGGAAACCTATAGTTAATTTCCCATAGTCACAATTGGAATATCCAACCAGTTTGAAATCTGATGCCCTCGAGTATTTGAGCCCAAATATTATTTGTTCCTTTTAGATAATGAAGCACTCTCTTTGCTGCTACCTAGTGATTCCTAGGATGTTGCATGAATTGATAAAGAACTCCAATAGCAAAAGAAATGTCTGGTCTATTTGTGGTTACATAGATCAAACTTCTAATGAGTTGTTGTGTACTTAGTTGCATCTACAAGCTCTTGAAGTATCATCTATGTTAGCTTCAAATTTTGTTCCATGGTGTGCATTAGTGGTTTACAATCTTGTCATTCCAAATTTGCTCAGAATTTCACCAATGTATTTTTGTTGTGTGATGAAATGTACTTTGATTTTTGAATCACTTCAATACCCAAATAGTAATGAAGATATCCCAAATCTGTCATTTCAAAGCCTTTCATCAATTCTACTTTGATTTTTGTAGTGTATCTTTCATTGTTTCCTATGAGGAGCAGATCATCCACATATACAACCAGAAATACAACTATTTTGACAAATAGAGTTGCATCTTCAAATTCAAAACGCTGAAAGTTCATGTTCAGGAGGTGCTTAGTGAGCTTTTCATACCATGCTCTAGGGGCTTGTTTCAACCCATACAACGATTTCTCCAACTTGCACACTTTGTGCTCTTGGCCTTCTACCGTAAATCCTTTTGGCTGAGTCATGTACATTGTTTCTTTGAGATCACCATTCAGAAAAGTAGTTTTTACGTCCATTTGATGAACTTTCCATCCATTCTGTGTTGCCAAAGCCAACAAAGTCCGAATAGTAGTCCATTTTGGTGTAGGTGCAAAGGTCTCGTTATAGTCTATCCCTTTCTTCTAGGCAAAATCCCTTTGTGCCAAGTCGTGCTTTGTGTTTGTCAAGTGAGCCATCTGTTTTTTACTTGTTGCAAAAGACCCACTTGCAACCGATTGGTTTACAGTTGATTAGAGGATCAACCAACTTCCAAGTCCCATTTTTGACCAAGGCATCATATTCACTTTTCATCGCTTTTCTCCATACATCCAACTTTTCTACTTGTTTGAAGGAGGCTGGTTCAGAGTCAAAAACAATATTGACTTCTTTTGGATGGTCAAAAGTTGGTTTGTACCTGGGTGCACCCTCCAAGGTCCAATTTTCCATTTTTTCTTGAATCTCTTCAAGCATTTTATCTATTTTATGATTTGTTTTATATGTGTTTCTGGTGCATGTTTTCCCAACTTCATCAGGTTTGACATCTGTTAGTGTTTGTGTGAGCCATTTAGGCATCTTCTTATGTGTCTCTTGCGGAACAACTGGTGCCTCAATTTCCTGTTCTAAAGCTCCTTCATTTTCTAACAACTGCTCCAGAAACACTTGCTCATCCTTTGATGAAGTTTGAATTTTTGTTGCAGGTGTTTCATTTTCAATTACAGGAGATAATATAAATTCAAGTGATTCCCAATTACATGTCCCCCCCCACTGTTTGGGATTGCTTTATCTATCTCCTTGTAAACATCAAATTTGGAAAATTTCTCAAGTCAACTCAATTGTCAATCTATGTTGGCTGTGTCCTTTGTGGTTTCACTAAAAACATCTTTTGCAATGAGAAATTTCTTGTTCTTTTCATCATATAACTTGTATGCCTTTGAGGATTCTGAATATCCTAAAAGGATGCATTTGCGACTCATGTGGTCCAACTTATTCCTTTTCTCCTTTGGAATCAATGCATAACATGTGGATCCAAAAACCTCAAAGATGTCACACTGAAGGAAGATGACCACACCAAACTTCATACAAAGTCTTCATTTGAAGGGTTGTTGATGGTGACCTGTTGCGGAGATACACTGTTGTTTGAGCTGCTTCTGCCTAAAATGCAGATTGACCCCTTTGAAATACAACATTGCACGAACCATGTTCATCACAGTTCTATTCATCCTCTCAACTACTCCATTTTGTTGAGGAGTGCGAGCGACTGTTAGATGATGCTTGATCCCATTTTGCTTCAGATAGGCCTCAAACACCTTTGAAGTGAATTCACCACCATTGTCAGTCCCGAATGTCTCAATGCGGGATTGTGCTTCATTTTCAATCATGGTTCAAAACCTTTGAAAAGTTTCGAAGGCTTTTGATTTTTGTTTCAGAAAGTAGATCCATGTCATCCTGTTGTAGTGATCAATGAACAACATGAAGTACTTGTGACCACCAACAAAAAGAATTGGTAGAGAACACAGATCAGAGTGAACTAACTGCAACTTTTTGTCAGCTTTCCATTTTGATGTTTGAAATGGTTCCCTTGAGTGTTTAGCCAGAATGCAGGCTTCACATTTTTCAATTTTCTTGGGCAGAGTTGGCAATCCTACAACACCATTCTTTTGCATTGTGCAAATGCTATCATAGTTTGTGTGCCCAAATCTGGCATGCCACAAAAGACTTGGTGACATCCCTTCTTCTACGAGATGAGCAAAGTTCTTTGAGATTGAAGGGCTCGCCCTTGAGTTTTAGCAACTTTCCTTCCTCAAATCCAATCATTACAACTGCTTTATCACATTTTCTTGTGATTTTTACTTCTCCATCATCCAACAGAATGGAGTGGCCTTGTTGTCAGATTAGCACCAGGGACAACAAGTTTCTTTTCAGTTGAGGAAGGTATAGGACATTTTTTAGAATGAAATTTGGAAGACCTGGTGACTTGAGTCGAATTGTCCCTTTTCCTTCTGGTTGCAAACTTGATTTATTTGCAAAGTATACCGGACTACAACTTTTTTCATAGCACTCTTCAAAGAAGTCCTTTCGGAAAGTCTTGTGTTGCATAACTCTGGTGTCTAGGACCCAAGCACCAAACCAGGTTGTATTTGTTGAGGCATTATTGACTTCATCTGAAATGGAAAGCATATCTTCACTTGTGAACTGAGTAGAGTCTGGTTCTGAGGCTTTCTTCTTTTCTTTGTTTGTTTCTTTTTGTTTCTAATAGGCCTCAATTTTGTCCCATGATGTTTTGCATTCACGAGCCTCATGACTCCCTTTTCGACCACAACGTTTTCAAAACATGTTTTGTTTCTCATTTTGCTTTTCCTATTGTTGACCATTATTCTTGCCAGTTTTGCCTCCTCACACTCTATATCTTCCCTTGCCTCTATCACCAAAGTGGAAGCCTTATTGGAAAAATTGCCCTTTTGATGAGCATAGCACATACTTTCACTGGAGTTTTCAGTCTTCCTTTCAAAGGCCTTTTCTCTTTCAAGGATTTAGCATCTTATCAACCAATTGATCAAAAGAGAGACACGCCGAATGATAAACCTCCAAAATTATTGGACAACCATCCATGTCAAGCTACATCCACAGTGCTCCATCAAGTTGTATGACCCTTGTAAAGGTATATTCCCAAGATCAACAAACTCCTGAACTAACTGAACAACCATCCATGTTGAGCTTCATATACACTGGATCTTTTCCTATCTTCAAAGTGTGGTCTTCTTTAAAATACAGATTCTTCATCAAATAATTCTTCATTGCTTTCAGCATCTGATGGATCTTCAATTATGACTATATCTCTTTTGTCTTAATCTGATCTCTACAAAAGTTTCTTGAGTATTAATAAACTCTCAAGTTGAGGATCACCTTCTGTGTATCTTTTACAGTCATGAATATCAAAGGAAAACATTATGCCAATTTGATTTAAACCACTTTGACTAGAGAATAAAGTGCAATTATAAGATTGGGCTATCTTGTTTGCAAATGTCTCTTTGAGCGCCAAATGAATCTTGAATTACACTAGAAATGAAAATTTTTGTAGACATCTGAAAATATATTTGCCAAAATAAAATTAAACATTTTCGCTAGAATAAAATACCATATTATGCCCTAGCATCTGGATCTTCAAAATAACCATAAATGGTGTTCCTCTTGCGATTTGACACAAATCGTGCCCTAAACTTCTTCAAAATGTGCCCTAGAAGTTTGTAATTTGCTTTTGTCTATGGAAACTCACAACAAATTGTGCCCTAGAAGCTTTAACTCGTGTATTCTCGTTTGAATGGCAGCCCTAAAATCACGTTTTGGAAGTTGACACAGATAATTGCATGTAATATGCAAATGACGGATGGAAAACTTCAAAATATGAGTTGTATGGGTCATTGGCCGAAGATTTCAAATTGGTCTATCTACGTGCCTTTACCCTTGCGAGATTGTGCCCCTTGACTGGTTTTACATGCTAGCAATGGTTTTTTTGGCATTTTTGCTGAGCAAGTGCCTTTCACATGCTCTAATGGCTAAAGAAACTTTCGATTGTATTTCCACATGCCTTCTTTCTCCCTCAAAATACCTTCCATTTTTCTCCTCACTTGTCCAAATCTTATACCAATTTTAGAAGATGTGCACAGAGAAGGAATGAAAAGAAACTAGAATGCACACATAGTAGATTAAGTATTTGTCATTTTACAATGCAAAAGATAGTTACAAAATGGTTGAGAAGGTTACAACCGACCTTTAGTTAATACATAACTAATAATGAATTAATAATAAACAATAAGCCTTATATTCTAATACTAAAGACTCTAAATCAGTTGAGTATGTGAGAAGATAAGCTTTTATGAAAGCAGTCATATATATATATATATATATCAATTTTGACATCAACAGCTTCAACATCATGTTTGATAGCACAGACTTCTGATACCAGACTCATTACATCGCCATTTTTCCGCTCAAGATTGAACAATTTCAACTGCAATTGTATGAACTTCAATGTTAAGTGAGAATCATATAGACCCCTTAGTTTTTTTTGGAGCTTCCCAAAGCGTGTTGCACCCTTGTATGTGAGAAAAACATCACCATCCACTACGGCCCTTATCAAGGCCAATGCCTTAGAATGATTTTTCTTCCATATTTTTGATTCTGCCTTTGTTATTGGTTCCACTAGTCATGTGTTTCCATCACAAATGTCGAACCACAAATCATTGAAGATGAGAGTGTTCTTAACTTGTTGTGACTAGTCTAACCAGATGTGCTTCTCGGTTAGTGTTGTGCCAACATTTGAACTTATTGAATTCATTTTGCTATGAACAGAGATGGATTGGTTTCTTATTGCTCCAAAAGGTTTCTTTTTCTACATACCACCAGAATGATATATCAAAAATCTCGATATGTTCACCCTTTCCCTTCCTATATACATGTCGGTACGTAGAAGAAGCCTGTCCTTTCTATATACCCGTAATTACATGAAAGAAACATTAATGCACGTGAAAGCAAAATGGTATGTGATACCTAGGTAGTACGTGAAAAGGATTCACTCTATCAATAACACCCGCTTAACAAGAAGTCCTTGTACGTGGGCATAACACCCCTATATACTCAGAGACTTACTTTCAAGATTTGAGTCTAGTGATAGTTGCAAATGGGTAACGCAGGGGATGGGAAAATTGAATTTTCCTTATTTCTCCGTAGCATTAACAATTTATTAGTAGTGCTTTTGTGGTTATTTTGTTTAATCCAAGTATATCATGTGGTTAATTCATGTTTATAAGGCTAGAATATTTTTATTTTTATTTTTATTTTTTATATATTTCTTTGAACAGCCATACCCAGGGTATTTTATTGACAAACCCAATTCACCATATCCAAACCCAAACCCAAATGAAAAGGTAACACGGTAAGAATGTGGTTGAAGCCATTCCCACACAGTGTAATGCAGTACATAAAATTGGCCACGATTTACCATAAGAAAAAAGAAAAAAAGTGTGATGTATCCATTAAAATGTAAATTGGAGGTACACTCAGGTGTGTTAACAAATCTTAAAAATGTGGTCCAAGCCTATCCACTCCACACAATGAACAATAACCTCAGCCAAGATTTACCTGAAATATGTATATGCACTCGTCTCTCAAAATGTGAATTGGAATACATTCAAGCGTAGTCTGTAATTATAGTTCATAAGAATGTGATTCAAACCTTCCCACACAACAAAATGTAAACCCATAACCTTGCCCACGATTTACCAAAATTTAAAAAGAAAAACATTGACCCTTATCCATAAAAATGTGTATTGGAGGTACACTCAACTGTGGTCCACCATTAACAAATCTTTAAAATGTGGTCCAAGTCTACCCACACAACCAAACGCAAGCCATAACCTTGTCCAAAATTTACTAACAAAATATAAATGACAAATGATTCTTCCCTATCTATTAAAATGTTAAATGAGATACTTTGGAGTGTGTCCCGCATTTACAAATTTTAAGAATGTGTTCTAAGTCTACCCACAGAGCAAAATGCAACATATAACCATATCCAAGATTTACTTTATAACAGAGCAAAATTGCCTCTATCCATTATAATGTAAGTTGCAGTACATTACAAAGTGAACCGTGAAATGTAATCTATAATCTCACCCTAGATTTACTAAAATAAATGAATAAACAATATCCCTGTCCATTGATATATGAGTTGCAGTACATTAGAATGTGACCCAAGTTTACCCCACACTGCGTTAAGGTGTCAATGTGCCCCAGGCAATAACAATGTTTAATCTTCAAATCTCAGCCAAGTTTTACTGAAATCAAACTAAACAATTGCATCTGTCCATGGAAACATTTTAATTGCAGTAACTTATAAATTGACGTAATTTTGATAAATCTAATAGAAATGTAGACCAGACTTGTCTCATACAGTGACAAATAACAATCTATAATCTCAACCAGAAAACTCGCCAATTGTGAAAAGCTGAGTCCATACGGGCCCTGGTCAAGTGGCAAGGCGGATGTGATATGTAATCGTTACTTGATCACATATTAGGGCTAAAAGTCTCAAAAAAGCAGAAGAAATTCCTAATAACCTTGAGAAGGGTCGTTTATCTACACAGCCATATCTGAGCAAACACCAAAAAAGCAAACGGAAAAAAGGTTGCCCCTATGTAAATTGATTCTAGCCTGACTTTTGCATAGGTTGGATGCGTGACTCTTCCTTTGCTTTCTTGTTTCTGAACTTGTTCAGGTTGAGATTGACTTAGCCTTGCAATCTGCAAATTGAACACAGAAATAATTAAAAAAACAAGTAAAAGAAATATGAAAACATGAAAACCATTTTCAGCCTAGCGTGTGCAGTTACTCCGTTGCTCAAACGATTGTACTGTGAGTGGAACGTTTCTTCCAGACTGCAGTTGTTAAGCTTCCCAGACGTGCGACTCGGACAGCGAGTCCAAACTGCTTTTTCACGGTTCAGGCGGGTACGACGCTTTTAATTGGAGAGTGTAAATATTCGAAAATCGAATTAAAAGATAATAATTCTTAGTTTGTTAATATGTTCTAGTGTTGAATTTATAGTCCATTCGCAGTTTTCCTATCGTTGCCGTTACCTAGGTAGTCACACGTCGAGTGCGGCTGCAGGCGGGAATAATTGATATCTGAATTGGTTTGAAAGTTTTTAGGCTTGCATTTTCCACGAGACAAAAAGCCCTCTTCACCTTCGGACCACGGACATCACTTCGTAAGCTATGTACTTTCCATCTTCTTTTCTCTGTTAATTTCCTAGTTATTCAATTTGGGTAGTTGGTCCTAAGTCAAAGTAGAAACAGACGACGGTAGTGGGTACCACTACAAAGCAAGACACAGTAGAGATTCCTAGTACATGTGGGTCCTCTAGACATAGCTTCACAAGGGATTGGGGCACAAACAGAGATAGGAGATAATTTTTGTGGTCCAATGTTGGCAATGGAAAGAACGTCTGTGGGTGTTGAGGAGTCAAAAAACTTGGGAAAAAATGCACTCGCTAGACAAAAGTGGGAAATGGGTGTGGGTAAATGCAAAGCATTATCGAGGTATAATAAAACATAGGCTTTCACGCATCAAATGGGGTCTTCAAAAAAGACATCAAGATCGGAAGATGAAAACTATACTCCACTCAAACAAAGGTCAAAAACTCATTTCAAAAGTGGAGCACACAAACAAGGAGGCACATGACTATAAGACATAGGGGTTGGAAGAATGTCTACAACCCTATTTCCACTCCTCTTACTTGGTCATCCGAGCTATATGTGCAAGAGTTGTTGAATGTGAAAAGCAGAATGGAACGCATCGGAGAGCAAGGGAAAAAATGCAAGATCCAAGAGATTGTAACAACAAACCAAACTCTTGTAGAAGACAACAAAGTTTTAAAGGAGCAAGTGGCAATGCTTCAAGAGGCCTTACAAATAGGAAAACATGAATGGAAAAAATGAAAAATGATAATGAAAGGGTGAAAACAGCTTGGCAAGACATGTTAACATCAACAAAATCAAGTATGTGTGTAACAAACTCAAAAAAAACATAAATAAGAACTCAGAAGGATCTGAGAACAAAGTCTCAGGGATTTGTGGTTGAGGAATGTGTTAAGGATATAAACGCAAATGAAACCAAGTCATGGTCTCATGTTGTTAAGGGACCATCGAATAAGGATAGCGAGGTAGGTGTAAATTTGGGTAGAATGCAAGAAAACAAACATAGAGAAACACAGGAGAGGATAAAAAATATAATTATCAAAGGGGTAAAAGAGTATGGAAAAAATGAAAAGACATTTGTTTTGGCAAGTGACTTTCTAAGAGACAAACTACAATGGCAAGGGTTGATCATGCAAGCAAGGAGAATTGGAAAGGTAGATGAAGAAAGGGCTAGACCTATCAAAGTTGTCATGAGGATATTAGAAGACAAGTACCAACTTTTGAGTAAGAAGGGACTCTTGATGGGGTCAGATTTATTTTTAGATGATGATTTAACTTCAATACAATTAGAGGATAGAAGGAAATAATTAACTAAAGTAAGATCAACAAGAGATGAAGGTAAAAGAGCATGGTTATACAACGGAAAATTCGTTATTAGTAAGATAATATCATAGTATTCTTCGCAGATGGATGACAATGGAGAATAATGAAATTGATGTTAGTGAGGAATGAGTTAGGCCAATCATGGATACAAAGTTATGAGAACCATGCTTCGAGCTCTCAACACCAAAATAAATAGGAATCAGGGCCCTTCCAGGTATTGTTAAAACTTGCATGTTGGAATTGTAGAGGTTATCCTTAGAGAAGGGGACCTGGGTTAAGGCCTATAGCATAAGGGAGAGAGGTAACTTGTCTCACAAAAACTCATGAACATGATGGTTGCAAGACTCCTTCTTTTGAAGGTTATAGGAAGTTTGCAGTCTGGAATGAGGTAACTAGAAATTGGAAATGTTTTGGAGGTATAATGGTTCTAGTTAGAGAAGTGGGGGGTAGAAAGATTCAACAAGTAAAAGAGGACAAAAAGAAGCAGTTCATTGGGTTTAGAATATTAAAAAATGTGAGTAACATTGGAATAACAACTTGTTACTTTGCACCTTAAGTCTCAAAAACATACGAAAAAGGAGGGCTAGATGGGAAAGATCCTTATGCAACCCTAAAGAAAGATATTTTAGAGTTTTCATGACAAGTAGAAGTTCTTCTTATAGGTGATTTCAATGCGAGGACTGTAAATGAGCAAGCTAACACTTGGAGTAGTAAGGAGAACCATAACCCGATATGGCTTATGGAAGAAGATAATCAACAGTTGTCAAGATGGTTGGAAGACAATAGGGACATTAATTATTTTGGTGAAGAATTATTAACTCTTTGTGGCATGTTTGATTTGATTATTTGCAATGGTATGGAAAGATGGCATAAATCTATAAATTTTAATTGTAAAACTTACAATGGGACAAGTGTTGTTGATTATACAATTTATTCGCAAAGTTTAATCGATATGATAAAAGAAGTGGATATTGATGATTATATCAGGGACCTAAAGTCGAATCATAATCTAATTTACATAGTGGTAGATTAGTCGAGCAAGAATCAACTCACAAGGAAAGAATAATCTCAACATCTTCCAAAAAATGGGGGATTCTTGTAACACAAGAAAATTGTGATATCTTCAAAGTGGCATTGAGTCATTTAACGCGAGAGGGGAAAGCAAGATCACAAGACCTTAAAAGCTATTAGTTAACGAAGATAATTAAGAATGCCCTTACAAGTTGTTAAAGAAAAAAGAAAAAAAGCAAACAAATTGTTTCCAGTAAATAGATGGTTTGATGAGGATTGTAAAGTGGCAAGGAGAGATATTAAAGAAACATGAAAAAATAAGTTGAACACAAAGTTGTACAAACAAATCATAAAGAAAAAAAATATGATTTCATGACCATGAGGAGGGAAGAGCTTATACACTAAGGGAAACATATCCCAAAAGCATTTTGGAAGAGGTTTCAATCAAAGAAAAAACATACATATGACAAAAATATCACAACCAATAAGTGGTTTGAGCTTACAAAACAACTTTATGAGCAGGATCCAGAAGTTGAAGGCCCCCCTTTGGTTAACATGACAACAAAGCTTTTTACTATGCAATAAGTTGAAGGGGGTATTATGAAATTGGGGGTTGGAAAATCCAAAAACTTGGATGAGTTTCAGACAAAATATTTAAAATGGGGGAAATAATTTCTCATTCCTCACATTGTCGACATATTCGAGAACATCATTCAGTAGGGTTTTCCTAGAGATTGGATTACTAGTCTTACAATACCTCTTTTTAAGAATGGAGATGTTAACAATCCTTCTAATTATAAAACCATAGTGATCAACCCATTGTTTGCAAATTTGTTTGATAACATGGTGCAATATAGAATCAACAAGTGGGCAGTAGATAAATGGGAGGGCTAAGAGAGACAAAGGGTCCCAAGCAAGTTTGAGACCTAGGATGTATGTCAACAATTGATCAATAGTATCACTTTGAGGCACATTATTGAAAAAGTTTAGAATGATAAAGAGGAAGCTTATTGTTGTAAGATGTTGACTTCAAGAAGGATTTTGACACAATTCCGAGGAACAGCTATGAAGATAGAATTGAAGTACAGATCTTGGTCTTCCAGTGCTATCACAAAGCAGTTGTTCATAGACTTTATGAGGTATGAGTCAAAATTAGAACCAAATTGGTATCTCAAAAAAACTGGGTTAGGATGTGAAAGATTGGGGTTAAAAACAAGTATGTCTATCTATCACCTACTTCTAATTTGATCTATAATGGATCGACAAAAACTTGAGGAATGGTCTAAATATGCAAAGTGAAACATAAAGTGTTCGCCTAGAAGAGTATGTTGTAAGACTATCTCCTTTATGATATGACAATAGATCTTGATTGATTAGGTCCGACTCAAGGGGAGGCTTCAAAAGCATTCATGTGCACTTGATCACTTTTGTAAAGAAGTGACTGGATGCAAGTTGAACACTGGGATAAGACCAAGATTATGACAAATAGAAAGAAAAGAACTCCAGTATGATTTCTATTTCGATGGAAACATTTTAAAGGAAGTCAAGGTGAGTATGGGAATATTTTGGTTTTGACTTTAATGAACAATGGATCAGTTGAGAGATTTATTACAAAAAGAGAACTTTATGGGGCTGGAAGAACTTTTTGGCCATGACTTTCCACAACAAATGCAAACACAAAGCTGAGAATAATGGGATTGTAAAACTGATGCAAACTTCATTTGGGCTTTTAATAACCCCAATGGTACTTTACAATGTGAGGAGGCCTTTGGCTAACAACATTTCCAAATGACGACTTAAGGTGCAAAATAGGGAGAGGATTCAAAAAAGCATGATTACTAGCAGGTTCAAATTAAAGATCTCGGTCCCATTGTGATTCTTCTAGATGAAAGGAGGGATGGTGGCTTCTAGAAGCTCGATTGATATGGTTCACTGACTCATGGGGACCCATATTTAAAAATGGTCAAAGCATAATAGAAGATAGTATATGGCCTAAAGTTGGATCCTCAATGAGTTTTTGGAAAAATAAAGATCAAGCTCATGGATGAATCAAAATAATGGGTAAAATGGCTTAAATAAATGGGTTAAAATTTACTTGAATATGATGGCCTAATAATAGCCAAAAGATAAAAAAAAACTTTTTATAGGGATAAACAAATTAAATGAGAAAGAAGAGGTATTTTTTGGGGGAATTTAACTGTACATTAAGGACAATTAGGGGATAATTTAGGGAGAATAAAATAATGTACATGAGGATTAGAGCTAATTAAGGATATTACTAGAGATAAATCTCGATGGAAATAATAAGATGATAACTAATTGAAAGGTAGAAAATCATCTAATCAGTGTGAAATTGGAAAATGGAAAAAAACCTAAAGGTAGCATGAGGAAGAGAGAATCTGTTTCTTTTGCACTTCGGGAAGGGTGGAGTCAAAGAAACATTTCATGTTGGAGTCTAATTTGCCCTTATAATGACATTATGAGCCCAGTTTGCTAGCATGGTGGCTAATGCATCCTTTCAAGATATTTTCAGCAAGAATGTGGTTTGAAAGATAGGGGATTGGTTGATCCCCCTCAAACTAGGGGTCGGAGATACAAAGGAAGTCAATTACGAGTTTGAAAGAGATAGATGGTGAAAGGATGGAAAGGATGAGAAAAGAAAGAGAGAAGATAAGATATTCTTCAGATTCTTGATTGAACAAAAAGTAAAAAGTCAAAGTATTATTTAAATATGGCTTTAAATGATTTCATATTCACTTCGGTATGGAACAAAGTATAGTCTTCAGGGAGACAATGACAATGTCTTACGGGCCCTTGAGCTAACAAAAACCACTAAAAAATGGAGGGAAACCAAGGGGAATCCGCTCAAATGGATGTGTAACCCATAGGGCCAACAATCAAAGGTAGACATCAAGTATGCACAAATAAATGTGGAATTGGTTGAGACAAAAGTTGCGACAAAAGGACATGGGCAGGATCAAAAATATGCATCTAAGGTGGGACAAAAAAGTGATGTAAAATAATGGTGCCCCGAGTAAGAACACAAAAATATGGCCACGAAGGCGAGATAATGTGGGATGATGGAGAATAAAGTCTCAAGGGATAAATAAGGATGGAAAATAATGGTGTCCAAGAGGGAACACAAGGATGGCTAAAACAACAAGGATGATAAAGATGTGATTGGGAACGAAGCTTACGAAGGACACAACAAGGATTTGCCAAAGTTTATAAGAAGTATCTTGACCACGCAAGGTAAAAGTGGAAGAAAAGATCGTTTGAAAGGAAGGATTTATCAAAAAGAGGAAAGGGGGATGAAGATAAAAAAGGCAAGTCTATGTCGACGACGACTGGAGGCAATTAGTGGCGACCCAAGAGGGGTCGATGGCCTATATAAGCCCATGGGTCAGCCAATTAGGCTCATTTGGATGCTGCGAAGTGATTATTGAGAGCTTTGGGTTATAAAGAGAGAGTGAGATTGAGAGCAAGATGGAGACCGGAGGAGCAACAAGGAAACGCCAGAGGAGCCGCAGGATGGTAAGTGCCTAAACCCTAGCTTGTTTTTTAGCATTTTTTATGTTTTTAGACAATACTTTTTCGATCATTTTTTTAAGAATTTTTAGTTTGTATCTAAGAGTCATTCAACAGAGACTGGAGATGGTCAACATCGATCGGGCCTAGAATTACATCGACCTAACCTTGGAGACGTCAACCTAACCTAGGTTGGTGTCGACCAGGGATAAATAGGTAGATTTTGCTTGATTTTGGATTTTTGATGAGGAGCCTGATGTTTGCCTGTTTGATTGATTTTGCAAGCCCGAGAGACCTTGCACTTGTAAGATAGAGTACATGCATTGTTTGATCAAATGAGGGGTGATGTGACAAATGTTGAGTGGGATCACTTAGCGGCAGTTAGATTGGGTGGTTTCCATCACTACCAGTGGATTCCACGAGATTTGGGCCTTATGATTGCTTTGGTGGATCAGTGGGATGTGCGGATAGACACATTCTGGTTTACCCGACGGTAGTGAGATGATTGTCACTTCTATTGTATACCACATTTAGTGTCATTACTTTTATGGAACTAGAAAATAGTGATCCCATGAAATTCAAAACAGTTGATAGAAACTATGGGTCTTGACAACCCATTTGGAATATAATGCAGTCCACATATCACTTTTGCATCTAGGGCATTTTATCATTGAGACCCAATATGAGAGGGTTGTAATTTTGAGCATAATGATTTGTTTGGTGATGATGGTTCTTATAATATTAATCTACGCACTTTTAAATGATTCATGGGTGCTAGATTTTATGGAAATATGGAAGGTGTGGTCACAGATATTATTGATCACAGGATTGTATTTTCATTTGGCACAACATTATTAACACAGGTATACCACAAGTTGTGCATGTACTCGAAGAGGAGGAGGATAGATGTGAGGTGCTTTCTCCATTGTTGGGATTACGAGTACATAACGGTTATATGAAATTAGGCACAAAATCGCTGCACATGGGTGACTATTTCTAGGTCCACATTGCAGCTAGCATTTACAATTTTTGAGGTGGCAAGCCAACGAGGCTAGTGGTTGACAGACTATCTTAGAGCCTGTTGATTGTATGGGGATTTTCTTTTGGTCTTAGACACCCTACAAGGTGAGGTGGTAACCATATTGTGACTACCATGCATGGAATGGAGTAGATGTTTAATTGATGGGAATGTGACACACTAGGTGGGTAAAAGGGGTTTCTCTCCCTACTCATTATGATTGAGGCAATCTCAGTTTGATCTTTTGTCGGTAGTTTTGTGTCACTTATGGTCCCTCGAGAGCCAATTATATATATGCATGATGAGACACAGAGGGATCATATACCATAGCCTTGACATGTGTTCAGACCACTTTGAAGGAGGAAGGTGTGCATGGGACAATGATGATCACCTGGGAGTTGGGGTTCCAAATGCAGATTAAATGCACCAAAAGGATCTGGGCTAGCATCCATTCAAGGGACAAAGGGCTACATCAGAGTGGATATGAGGTGATCTGTAAACTCTTCTACTTTGGAATTATTCATAGAATCACAATTAAATTTTGGTGTTCTACTTTTGATTAGAAAATGACAGAAATAGCTAGTGAATGAATTTTGCTTGTGCCTAGAATCAACAATTTTCAGGAAAGGAAAGAATATAACTCATAAACACCAACACGTTTTATCCTGGAAACCTCCAGAGGAGGAAAAACTAGTCGGGAAGGGAAATTGCTCTTTCTTCCCACTTTTATTGGCCAATTCAAAACAATAAGTACATAATTTACAATAAGTATGAAAGAGAAGTAGATAATATCTCACACTTCCTCCCAATTACTTGCTTGCTCTGGACCTCAACACTCCTTTCTTCTACAAAATACAATTCCAGCACTAAGAATTTCTTGACTCACTTGCTTTCATGCTTTGATGATCTTATTATCTTCTTCCTACATGTATTTATAGCCTTTCTCATGTCCTCCCATGCACTGGAGAATGGGAAAGGTCATGGAGGAGAAGAGACACGGACAACCTTTCAAATTTTGGGATTGTTCATTTCATATTTTTATTTTTTCTATCTGAAAGAGCCAGGACCAGCCACCAAACCGGCAGATGACCGTTCCTAGGACTACCTCCACTAGTTGGGCGGTGGTTTTGTAACTGCCACTCTGCATAGAGTGGTGGTCCTGTTAATAATAAAGACAGAACCTCCATTTCTTATTTTTCCTTCTTCGTGCTGGCTGATCTGATGAAGTAGAGTCATTTTGGATCCCTATGGATCACACCTCCCCTTGCTTAGGAGGATTTTGGTCCCACAAAAGCTTAGTGGGGGAGTAGATGAGGAAATAATTCCCTCACTTGCTCCTTTGTAGTACCACTGGGCCTGCCTTGGTGTCTTTCCTTTCAGTCCAATTTGCCAAGACTCCTACGGACCTCTCCTAGTCTCTCTGACCTTTTGCTGCAGCACTACATCCTCCTCCAATTCAATCCTCAATGGAAGGTAGCAATTGTATTCCTTTCATCTTCATCTAGCATGAATGGCTCACATAGGTGCAAGTTCTCACAGTTTACTATAGAGTACATCCTCATAAATGGTGGAAAATCAAGCCGAAAGGCATTTTCTCCAACCTGCTCCAATATGGTGAAGGGTCCATATCATAGTGGCTTGAGCTTCCATGCTTGACCTTGTAGTCTCTCCTTGCTCAAGTAAATCCAAACTCTATCTCCAACATGAAGCTTATGTTCTCTCCTATGTTGATCGTGCCTAGCTTTGTACTTGGCTTGAGATTTCTCTAGATGTTCTTTGACTTTGAGATGGATTTTTCAGATCCTCTCAATGAATTTTTTTCTCTAGTCACCTCTGTGTCTCATGTCTCCTCCTCATCCTTCTGCCCAACTACTATGTCCAGTGGATTTGTAGGTAGATATCCCAAGCATGCTTCAAATGGTGACTTCATAGTGGATGTGTGTACTACCCAGTTATAGGAATGTTGAATGTAGGCTAAGGACTCATCCCAAGTCCTTGGGTATTTGTTGTTATACCCTATGATTAATTGTATCAAATTCTTGTTCACTACCTATGTCTGTCCATCTGTTTGTGGATGGAAATTTGTGCTCCTCTGTAACTTGGTATCCATCTTGTCCCACAAAGTAGTCCAAAACTTCCCCAAGAACCTGGAATCCCTGTTAGAAACAATAGACTTTGGCAAACCAAAATGCACCCATACATTAGCAAAGAAAATATTATGCTGCCTCATGTGCTTTTACTATCTTTTTACATGCCATAAGAATACACATCTTACTGAATCTATCAACAACAACATAGAGATAGTCATGGCCATGTTTAGACATAGGTAATCCTCCTACAAAATCCATAGAAATGTCCTCCCATGGATGAGTAGGTATTGGAAAAGGCATATACAAACCCTCCTTCCTAGTCTTAGGCTTGCTAGTACAACAAAGTTTACATCCACGTATAAATTTTGATACTTCTTCTTGCATATTGGGCCAATACACATACCTTTGCAAGTGGGCTAGGGTCTTACCAACACCGAAATGTCCCACTACTTTCGAGGTATGTGCTTCCCTCATCAATAAAAGTCTTTCTTCTTTAGGCACGCAAAACTTCCCCCATTGGTAGAGCAACCTATCCTTGAGATAACAATCTTCAATCCCTATCCTTTCAGTCCCCTTGGGACTACAACTTCTGAAATGTCACTCCAAAGTCTCTGTCCTGGGCATATACCTCTTCGTAAGCTTCCTTCGTGAAGGGATCGATCTGAGAGATAGTGGCCAAATAGGAGAAATTCTCCTGTGTGGGTGGCCTAGACAACATGTCTGCCACCAAGTTTGTACTACCCTTCTTGTATTTGATCACCAGATGGAACTACTGAAGGAACCCCATCCATTTGTAGTGCCTTGCCTATTGTAATTTAGACTGTGCTTGCAAATATTGGAGAGGTTTGTGGTCAGTGTGCACAATAGTTTATTTACCCAACAAATAATGCTTCCATTTTTTAATTACCTGAACTAGTGCATACATTTCCTTATCATATACTGAATATCCTTTAACTGCTGAAGTGAAAGTTTCAGAATGATAGCATACGGGTTTACCTCCTTGAAGCAACACTACGCCCATAGCATAATCACTGGCATTTGTCTCTACTTCAAAAGGCTGCTGCAAATTAGGAAGAGAAAGTACTGGAGCATGACTAATCTTATATTTCAATAACTCAAAGGATTTGTCTTGTTCCTTACCCCAGTCAAAACCCTTACTCTTTGTGGCCACTATATTTAAAGGTGTAGGAACTGCAGAGAATCCCAGAATGAACTTCCACATGTACTGTACTGCTCCCACAAAACTCCTAGTCTTTGTTGCTCATGTTGGTGTTGGCCAATTAGTGATGGCTTCCACCTTCTTTGGATCCACTCGTAGCTCTCCTCCTCCAACCACATGCCCAAGATAGACAAGTGACTGTTTGGTAAATTCACATTTCTTCATATTACAAAGCAGTTGTTTCTCCCTGAGAACTTGCAAGACTTGTTATAAATGAGTTAGATGTTCTTCCCATGTGGCACTAAAAATCAAGATATCATCTAGATATACAATGACACATGAATCTATGAAATCCCACAATACATCATTCATCAATCTCATAAATGTAGCGGGTGCATTGCATAACCCAAAAGGAAGTACTAACCATTCATACAAACCATGTTTTGTCTTGAATACAGTCTTCCATATATCCTCCTCCTTCATTCTGACTTGGTGATAACCTGACTTGAGATCTAACTTTGTGAAGAATTTGGCATGCTGAAGCTGGTCCAAGATATCATCTACGCGGGGAAGTGAATATTTGTTCTTTAAGATGATCTTGTTCTAAGTGTGGTAGTCGATGCACATTCTCCAAGAACCATCCTTCTTTGGCACCATCACAATAGGTGAACCACATGGTGAGGTGCTTAGATGTATCACCCCTTGGTCTAGTAGTTCCTAGAGTTGTTTCTTTACTTCAATACTCTCAAGCAAGGATTGCCTATACAACCCAATTTCAGGTAGAGAGGACTCTAGCAATATTGAATCTCATGCTCTACTTCTTGTTTTGGTGTTAATCCACTGGGAGCCTGAAATACAAAGAGATTGAAAATACTATCAAATCATGGGTTAGAAATTCTGAATCTTCTACCCCATCTTGTTTATCCAATTAACAAAAGTAAACAAGTACATTATGATTTACAAATAAGTCATTTTTCTTGGTTAGAGAACATAGTAAGTGTCTTACGTTGGTGTGCCCGGATGTTGTAATCCCATCCTCCCATCATACCAGTTCCCTTTCTCATAAATATAGCTTCCCTAAAATTAAGGACTCTGATACCTCAACATCAACAACATCAAGTGTAATAATGTCAGATTCTACAAAATACAATTCCCCTTGAGCACTAAGAAATTCTTTCTCACTTGATTTCATGCTTCGATGATCTTGTTCTCTTCTACAAACATGTATTTATAGTCTTTCTCATGTCCTCCCATGCACCGAAGAATGGGAAAGGTCATGGAGGAGAAGAGACACGGAGAACCTTTCAAATTCTGGGGTTGTTCATTTCATATTTTTGTTTTTCTGTCTAAAACAGCCAAGACTGTAGCCCAATGCAGACCGGCGGTCCCAGGACCACCGCCCTTTTTAGGTGGAGGTTTTGTAACCACCGCTCTGCATAGAGTGTTGGTCATGTTACTAAAAAGACAGAACCTTTGTGTATTATTTTTCCTTCTTTGTGCTGACTGATCTGATGAAGTAGAGTCATTTTGGATCCCTATGGATCATGAGGAAGATGAAGGATGGTCACAGAGTGTAATAGGAACTCCTGATGTATCGATGGTAGATGATGGAGGGGATGTTTGTGGAGCTATCACAATGTTATATGCACATTAGCCACCCCCCCTGGCAGTTCTCCATTCCAAAGAGGCCGAGACATTTAGTTTTCCTAGTATCCTTGTGGATTGTTGTAGTTTTTGACAATTTTATCAGCACCATGAGATAGATACAAGCTTGACAAATTCCAGGCCCTATAATACTTGATTCTCTAGAACTTTACAAGAATAATTCTTAGTAACTCAGAGTCAGGCAGTGGTGCACCTTGATTGATACATCATAAGGAACTGTGTGTCATATTTGTTATCTCCAGGGATTGATTCCCCTGATTTTTTCTTATAATTAAATGTGGACCTAATTAGTTTTCATGGTGATATTATGAGTGGGTACTGTTACACATAACCATCTCTATTCAAAGATAGTGAGATACGTATGCTTATCTTGTTTGCATTCAATGAGTAGGAGTGAGTGGTGCAATGCCATCTCAGGAGTATTGCTTGCATGATCACCACCATTGCGAGATGAAGGATAGTTTATATTAAATCATGATGTGGCCCAGGGATTGATACGGGCACCTGCCCAGGACCATTGGTCAGGACACATGATATTGTCGGATGTACAATTTACCAATTTTAATGATGCATCTAGCGTTGAGATAGGATGCCCTTAGTGGCCTGTGACATATGATATATTGATGTATTTGGAATTAAGATTATATATATATATTTATGTTTTTCCTTTTTTCATGATTTATAAAATAAGATTGTATGCATTCATGATGAAATTGAACATGTAACTATAAATGTGAAATTAGAAATACATGATTAAGTTAGATGAGTCAAGGATGAACACATTGAATTTATGGTTTAGAGGAGATAAATTTATCCTTTATGACTTATCCTGACCTTGCATTTATGGGTTTTGAGATGTGAATATTTTACGTATATGGATGAATTATGATCTTATGTTCTAAAATTTAGAAGGGAAGAGTATTTGATGTGGATTTATCCCTCCATGATGTATATTCCTGGGTGGATAGATATTTGTTAATGGTCACAAACCCAATGGTCACAAATATGTGATGGATTTACAAATCATGTTTAGGCATATGGATTATTTGTGGATATGATCCCTAGATGTGATTCCTTAAAAGTAAACCAATAAATGACATAATTAGATATAGTTACTTTACTCAGTGTAAGAGAAAAGGATGTATTTTATAGGTATGTTGACCAAAACAACTTGTAACAACACATAATCATAGTTTCTATATTTATGAAGAAACGATGTTTTATACCATTTTTTGAGGTAAACAAGAAAAGGATTCCACCGAGGAAATGCACATATAGCCAATAACAGGTGGGAACACTATAACCATTCATGTAGTTATGCTTATATCCAATGATTATGAGGCCTAATATGGATTCTGAACTTATGGACCTAATTTCAACATGATAATAAGGAGTTTCTAGTCTCTAACTCATAGAGTGAAAATATAGGATTTCTCCACAGGTTTAGGGTGTTCGTGAGTCTAAAGCGAACAGCTCTAAACTATGGAAAGATGCAAACTAATCAATGCAGGAAGTTTGTTATGAATGATAAAAGTGATTGATGCAGGAAGCTTTCTTAGGATGCTTGCTTTTGAGATTTATGCTTTTCTTTATGAGATAGAAGGTTGATCAATGCAGGAAGCCTTCATTTCCATGACATAAAGGGGGTAGTCAACCTTCAAGGGAGTGGTCTACTTTTTGCTTGTATGCTTTTAGATTTTAGATTTTTTGCTTTGACAAATGGCTAGGATAATATATATGTATGAAAGTTGTCCTTTGAGGGATCAATCTATACTTTTGATTTTTGTTTTATATGAACAACTGTCCTTTGAGGGAGCAGTATGTTTTCTTTTGACTTTTGATATAAGCATCCATGAAATTTTGACTTTTTTATGGGGAAGAGTTGGGTATAGTTAGGTATACCACTTAGGAGGGGACAATGAATGTACAAGTGACACCCATGAACCCTAAATGCAGTTCTAATAGGTGAATAAGAGGGTAATGGATGTAATGATCTCATAGTTCTCACCAAGAAGTAAGAACCTATCCATAAGGAATATACTATGAGCAGAGCCATGGTGCCCATATTCAAGGTCACAACTAGTAAAGTGACAGTAGACCACATAATTCCAAATCATTACGATAAATATATGGAAAGGGATAATGATGGATGGATGACCAATGGGATGACTAAGTTCACAATTGTAGGTATATTAAGAGTAGAAAGGCCACAAGTGCAATGCGTCAAGAGGTTATGTTTCTGATTTACCATCAAGTGAAGCCAAATGATAGGCCCATGACCCATACTTATATGTGATAATGTAGGGTCCAATCCAGTTGGGATAAAACTTTCCACATAACAAGTTCCTTTCTATAGTAGTGACGTTTTTATTTTATTTAAGGACAAGGTCACTGATGTTAAAATTGTGTTCTTTGAGATGTTTGTTGTAAGCATGTTTGATGCGCTCTTGGTAGACATGATGATGTTCAAGATCAAGAAGGTGACATTCATCTAACAACTCCAGCTATGTTATATGCTCTTGACTATAATCTTCATCCAAAATGAAGTCGCGAAGAGAAACACGCAAGTAGGGGATTCAGACTTCAAGAGGAAGAACAACCTCGGTGTCGTGGACAAGAGAGAAAGGAGTAATGCCCATAGAGGTGTGGATGCTAGTCCGATAATCCCTAAGAGAGAAGGGGATGTGAAGATTTCAATCACGACTAGATTTATCAATAGTATTAGTAAGGATGTTATGAAGAGTTTTATTAGTGGATTTGGCTTGGCCAATAGCTTGAGGATAGCATGGAGAAGAGAATCTAAGCTTGATGTTGAATGAGTCGCAAATATTTTTGAGGTATTTTTTTTAAAGACTTTCCATTTTCTGTGATGATTTTGTGAGGAACACTAGTGCGAAAAATGATGTTATGATAGATAAATTTAACGATTTGGTTGGATTTGGTTGATGTGAGTGGAATTTATTCCACCCATTTGGTGAAATACTCAGAAGTGGTGATGATAGAATGATGGCATTGAAAAGAACGTGGATTGATGAGGCCAATGAGGTTGAGTCCCCATTGTGATAAAGGCCAAAGGTCTTGAGCCGGATGTAAGGCCTGACTAGGAATGCAGATGAGATTGGAATATTGTTGGCATTTGACACATTTATTAACATAATCACAATAGTCTTGTTTAAGAGAGGGTCAATAATAACCCATGTGAAGGATGCATTGGTGACAACCAAGCCACTAAAATGTCCACCATAGATACCGTCATGGACTTCTTGGATAGCTCGAATGTATTTGTGAGATTTAAGGAAATGAAGCAAGATTCCATCGAAGTCATGCTTATAAAGGATGTTGTCAAGGATGACATAATGATTAACACATTGAAGAAAGGACCTCCTACCATTTCTAGATAATTTGGGTGAGATCATGAATTGAGATAGATAGTCAAATATTTGAGAATACCAAAGATCACAGGAGTTAGTATCAACATGGTTGATACCAAGTAGTTCATAAACATGGGATGGTTGATCTTGATGCTGAATAACGACATAAAGTTTAGATTCTTCAGTTGTCCAAGGGATGAGAGATGTGAGGGATGTCATAGTGTCTATGAAATGTTTGGATGAAACAACAGGGATAGTTTGATTGGTGTAGAAATCGAATGCTTTAAGACGAAAAATTCAACAATGTCCTTTGTACTTTTGAATGATGTCATTTTTACATTGATAAACACCCTTGACTTGATTGATGATACGTTGAGAATCTGTCATCACCAATCTGGCACTATGATAATTCTTCACTGGGAACTCCTCGTGCTATGATTATTTACTAATGCACAACCTTTAGTTTGGTGGATATAATCTGGAAACAAAACAACAACATAACACAAGAATACCATCGACTATGATAAGACGGAATGATGACAAATCTGAAATATCAAAGTAAATTATAATATTAACATGAAATTGTTACAATCTCACCCATGAGGTACTTCAAGTGTTATTGACTTCACTTGCCTTTCACCAAGACTATGGGAGAAACTTTACAATTACACCTCTTAATGGCTTCTTCAACACACCTTTAAACTGATGGCTTCCTTCGCACACTTCCTACAATATTTCTCACTACTTCCTTCTATGCTAAATGAGGGGGGTGGCCTCTCTATTTATAGAACTTCCAGGCTTATCCATCTTATCTCTAAGATAGGATAAGAAATCCCTTCTGACGAATCATATTCCATACCTTAACTCTTATCTGTACATGTAAGCTTATCTGTTAAGATAAGATAAACCTTATCATTTTACATGGGTTCCAAATTTTTAGACTTTTTACAAATAAAATGCACAAAATATTTATGACCTCACTCCTTGTCTTTATTACCAATATAATATTTCTAATTCCTAATCATGTAGACCCTACTTCTCTAATTACCCAAACTTTGACATTTTAACATTACCGGACCACTTACGACAAATATTTACTTTTTACAACATTCCTATTGTACTTTGACTGTTATCGTACTCCACATTATTGGCGACACCGTACTGACGGCGCCGTTATCTTCTATCAGACGCTACTACTAATTATACTTAACAACATCCTATTCCTAATACATACATTAATGAAATAGAAATTACGGAGGAAAATTTTAGTGTCGACAAATCCCCGTAGATTTCAAGAATTTAGACACCGAGTAAATGTTAGCATAATTTAGCATAGGCATATTTATTGCATTTTATTGCATTGTCTTTTATTTAATAATGTGCAATATGTGCACTCTAGTCTAGTGACTTGCATTCAATATTGTTATGTTGGATAACATTCAATATTGGTATTAGTAGTAATTACATGTGCATGTGAGATGGGTCTTATCATCTCGTAGTTGGTGTCTGCTAGGGTGTCATGTCTATCCATATGAGGCTGTTTAATATCTATAAATATTACAGCTCTTGCATTGTTATGTAATCTGATTTCATGATCAATAATATTTGTGAGGCTTCCGTCCCTCTTTGGTCATTGCAATCTTATTCTATTCTATCATTTGGTATCTAAGCTATACCATTATTATCATTTGGTATCAGAGCAGGTTCTATCCAAGCAAGGTTGAAGAGGAGCACTATTGGAGAGGATCCATTGGAGAAGAAGATCTGCATCAAAGGAGAGCCATTGAAGCATCCCGCAGCCTCCATTCCTCCCAAGCATCCATCAACTAAAATTTGACCTATCCACTTATTTGGAAGGTAAATTTTTTTTATTAGTCATTGGCATAGCCAATTGATCTAACATATTGGCGGAATATTTCAGATTTGGAGATCTTTAAAAAAAAAAGGAGAAAGATCTTGGAAAAAATTGCAGATCTAAAAAAAAAAAGATTTGTGAAAAAAAAAAGAGATCTTAAAAAAAAAAAAAGGAGAGAGATCTTAAAAAAAAATTGCAGATCAAAAGAAAAAAAAAGATCAGATCTAAAAAAAAAAATCAAATCTGAAAGTGGAGGTGTGAAGAATTCGGGAGCAAAGGTTGAAGCAGTCCTGTCAACAAAATTCCAGCAGATAGCTCTTAGAAAAAAGGACGTAACTTTTTCATAAAATGTCAGATTGATGTGTCATTTTTTTTTTCTGGAAAGATAAGAAGGAGGCACACAACTTTTCAGTTTACATCATCTTCAGATTCGGCCTCTACATATGACGAAAAGTCTGTACAAGTCGGATCATTTTTTTCTGAAAAAAAATCAGATCTAGCTGGTAAATTGGTAAGATCTCAAAAAATAAGATTCTGATTCTTCTGAAATTTTGTGGGTTTCAAGAAAAATATTGTATGATGCTGCTGTCAAAATTTTAGAAAAACCCAGATCACGGTTTGTGAGAAAAGCTGAAAACAATATTCAGATTGTTTGTTTGGATCTTGGGAACAAACAGGTCAGCGGTTCGATTCCCACTCTCTCCATATTTTTTATTAAATTATTTTTTTTAGAAAATTTGGAGAAATTACTAAATTTTGGGAGATTTCTAAATTTAGAAGCTCACCAAACACATTTAGAGCCACTGCTAAATTTAGCGGAAAAACACCTATTGGGGGTAAAAAAATATTTTTGGCCTAAATTGTGTATTTTGTGATTCTATACCCTTTTTTCTAAAGAAGGGGGACACAAAAACTTCATTTTGATGTACTTTTGGAGCATGTTGTACTAATCTTGGTGCATAAAGTGAAAATAAATAAATAAAAAAAGTATAAATTTTTTATTTTATGTTTAGTTCTATCACACGAGATCTTTGATCTCATAGCAGCATTCGGTATATACGGTGCCTCTGGGAAGCGCTTACAGGTGATGCCGTCGCGACTACTACTGCACTTAACGCCTAACACAGCTACCTAAATGTCGTCTGGGCATCGACCCTATAAAATCGACGGGGAGTAATAAGGACACAATACACACACATTTGAGCCCTCCCATCCGTTTGTGCTTGCACAAACCCCTCTCCGTACTGTCTAAGTACCACGTACTAAATTATTTCACGTGCGTTAACACCTCTTTCCATACTGACGGGTATATTGAAAGGGTGATCTTCTTCCACGTATCGACGGGTATATCGGAAGGGAGCATATATAGAAAGGTTTGGTATATCGGTCTGACGGTATATTGAGAGGGAGACCATAAACCTGGAGTGATAAGAGCCTTACCTTTTGTCAGAAATTCAGAGTTTCAGAAATTTAGATTGCAGAAATGGGTGCACAAGCACCAAAGTTCTTCTTGCCAGATTCACAACTGCTTAGAGGAGACAACTATGCTGCATGGAAACCGAAGATCAAGGTGTTACTTGAGTTTGAAGACCTATGGACAGTTGTAGATGGACAAACAACAAGATCACTTGATGATGGAAGACAACAAGTTCAATTTGACAGGGCCAATCAAAAGGCCAAGTTGATCATCTTGTTTAGTGTAACAGACGATGTGCAACCCCACATTAGAGATGCCACATCAGCCAAGGATGCATGGGATAAGTTTAGTACAGTCTATGAGGCAAAGAACAAGAATGCCATCCTCAACCTACTATCACAACTGCATACTCTCAAGTTCAAGCACAATGAGAAGGTTGAAGTTTTTTTGAGACGAGTTGCTACTTTGAGGGCATCTCTATTGGCATTGGGAAAAGAGATAAGTGATGAAGACCTCGTACCAATTGTGTTGCGAGCACTTCCTCCTTCCTACAGAATCTTTGTGACAACTATCAATATGAGTGAACACACAGTCACCTTTGAGAAGTTGGTCAATCTACTCCAACAAGAAGAGGCAATGAACAACAAAGATCATGAAGATGAGCAAGCACTATCTTCCAATCATAAAGGAAAGGGGAAATTTTAGTCCAATCACAAGAAGTCCCAACAAAATCAAAGTCAACGAGACAACACCAAGAAGTGTCCCATTTGCAATAGAGGGGGACATGACATCAAAGATTGTTGGTACAATTCCTACAAAAAGGGTTCATCAAGCAATTCAAAACCCAATAATCAACAGGGTAACAATAATTCAAATAAAGGGAAGTCCAACAACAACAACAATCAAGGGCAGAAAAATGGTAATTGGCAAAGAAAACCCAAACAACAAGGGTACATTTCCGAACATGAGGACGATTCAGATGAAGGACACCACATGTATTCTGCTCAATTTGATGAAGAAACCAAGTCCACACAAGATATCTGGTATGTTGACTCGGGTGCAACTCGACACATGACTGGATGCAAGGATTGGTTCTACACACTGCGTGACTCACCTAACAAGAACCATGTGTCATTAGGTGATGACTCATCATACAGTGTCAAGGGGATTGGAAACATTTCACTACCTCTTGGAAAGCATGACTGCAAAATCACAAATGTATTGTATGTACCTGGGTTGACCAAGAATTTGCTATCAGTTAGTCAATTCCTTGATCACAACTTGAAGTTGGATTTTGACAGTAATAATGGAGAAAAAGTGTGCTTGATAAGAGATAAGTCAAGAGGTTCCAAGATTGTAGCAAGAGCCTCCAATGTGGGACGCATGTTCCAACTTGATTTTGTCCACAAGGATGATCAAGCTCTAGTGGCCAAAGACACACAATCTGCAGAACTATGGCATCACAGATATGGTCACATCAGTTTTGGCTATCTCCAAACACTTCAAAAGGGCAACATGGTGAAAGGATTGCCTACACTCAAGCACAACACTGACAAGTGTCACAATTGCCTAGCTGGAAAGCAACACAGAGTACCCTTCTAGAAGAACACATATAGAGCTAAGGGAAAGCTTGATTTGGTGCACACCAATCTTTGCGGGCCCATGCAACCAAGTCATTCTGGATGTCAATACTTCATGCTTTGTGTTGATGACTACTCAAGAAAGATGTGGATATATTGTCTAAGAAACAAGAGTCAAGCCTTTGAGACATTTCAGAAGTTCAAAGCACTTGTTGAGAATGAAGTTGGTCGCAAGATCAAAACTCTCCACTCAGATCGAGGGGGGGAATTCACAAGCAATGAGTTCAAGACTTACCTGGAAGCTCATGGGATTCGTCGACAAATGCCTCCTACTCACACACCACAGCAGAATGGTATAGTTGAGAGAAGGAATCGTACTATCATGGAAATTGTGCGATGTATGATTGATAACTCAAGTTTAACAAAAACATTTTGGGCAGAAGCTGCAAGAACTGCAGTCTATTTTTTGAACAGAGTGCCCACAGTAGCTCTTGAAGGAGTGACACCTCAAGAAGCATGGTCAAATCGGAAACCATCAATTGCACACCTAAGAGTATTTGGGTGTAAAGCTAGCATGCACACACCCAAGAAGAATATGAACAAGTTGGATATGAAAGCTGAGAAACTGATATTCATTGGATACAGTGAAGAAGCACTTGGGTACAGATTATGGGATCTGAAAGCAAAGAAAGTATACACAAGTAGGGATGTTGAGTTCTTTGAGAAGAAACAAGCAGATGCTCCACTCAACGACTCAACAAACATGCAGAATACACCTCTTGTGAAGACAGAATTTGATGTTCCCACTGAAGATGACAGTGATGAATTGGATGATGGTGAAAACTTGGATCCACCACAATCCAATGGAACAGCTAATAAGTTACCTAAATGGTATACTCAATTAATAAGAGATGCAAATTTGGATGAAGCACCTAGCACATCATCCAATCCTGGACCTAGAACTCGCAGTCAAGCTCGTGAAGAGGTCAATTATGCCCTAATGAGTAGAGTTGTTGAAACAGTTGAGCCATCTACAGTTCAGGAAGCCCTACAATCAAAATCTTGGAAAGATGCCATGGATTCAGAGTATCAGTCAGTGATGAAGAACAACACATGGCAACTTGTCGACCTTCCACCAGGGAAGAAACCCATTGGATGCAGATGGATATTCAAGACTAAGTACAAATCAGATGGGACTATTGACAAGTATAAAGCAAGGCTTGTAGCAAAGGGGTATGCACAACAAGAAGGCATTGATTATGAGGAGACATTTGCTCCCACAGCCAAGATCAAGACAATCAGGATGATCTTTGCTCTAGCTGCACAATTTGGTTGGAAAGTCCACCAAATGGATGTGAAAAGTGCCTTTCTTAATGGAGATTTGCAAGAAGAAGTCTATATGACTCAACCAGAGGGTTATGTAATACCAGGAAAAGAGATGATGGTATGCAGACTCATAAAATCTCTATATGGCCTAAAACAGGCACCCCGGGCATGGTACATCAAAATTGATGAGCATCTCATAAGTCATGGATTCGAAAGGAATCCTTATGACCCCAATCTCTACCTCAAAAAGCAAGGGGGGGAGATTGTCATTGTGGTTGTTTATGTCGATGATCTAGTCATTACAGGTAGTTCTGTGAAGATGATCGATGCAACAAAGAAGGATTTTAATCAATCGTTCGACATGACAGATCTCGGGCTCATGCACTATTGTCTTGGGTTGGAAGTATGACAAAAAGAGAATCATATCTTTGTGTCGCAGTTGAAATACACCAAGACAATGCTCGAGAAATTTAGGATGATGGACTGCACTCCTATTGCTACACCTATGGAAGCGAGACTTCAGTTATCTCGTTCTGATCCATCACCACCAGTGAATGCAACTCTATATCTGCAGTTAATCGGGAGTCTCATTTACCTGACATATACTAGATCAAATATCAGCTTTGCAGTCAGCGATTTATCACGCTTTATGCAAGAACCAAAAATATGTCATTGGAAAGCAACAAAGAGAATACTAAGATATCTAAAGGGTACAGTTGACCTTGGTCTAGAGTACAAGAAGAACGACAACTTCTTCTTAACAGGATATTCAGATTCAGATCATGCAGGAAACATGGATGATAGGAAGTCAACATTAGGCTTCATCTTCTTTATGGGATCTGAATCGATATCATGGGGAAGCAAGAAATAGAACTTTGTTTCTCGCTCTTCTACAGAAGCAGAGTATCGAGCTGCAGGTGAAGCTGTTTGTGAAGTAATATGACTATGCCGAATACTGGAAGGAATTGGTCTACCACAACAGAAATCTACTCCAGTATATGTTGATAATGAAGGAGTTCTAAAGCTTGTTCGCAATCCAGTATTTCATGAGAGAACCAAGCATATTGAAGTACATGTTCATTTCATACACGAGCATGTCTTGAAGCACAACATACAACTCCATTTCTGTCCTACAGCTGAACAGAAGGCAGATGTTTTCACTAAGTCACTTGCACGTGACAAATTCACACTGTTCAGAGAGTTCCTCTCCACTTCATTGGAAACTATGCAAAATTAAGGGGGGGAATGTTAGCATAATTTAGCATAGGTATATTTATTGCATTTTATTGCATTGTCTTTTATTTAATAATGTGCAACATGTGCACTCTAGTCTAGTGACTTGCATTCAATATTGTTATGTTAGATAACATTCAATATTGGTATTAGTAGTAATTACATTTGCATGTGAGATGGGTCTTATCATCTCATAGTTGGTGTTTGCTAGGTGTCATGTCTATCCATATGAGGCTTCTAATATCTATAAATATTACAGCTCTTGCATTGTTATGTAATCTGATTTCATGATCAATAATATTTGTGAGGCTTCCGTCCCTCTTTGGTCATTGCAATGTTATTATATTCTATCATTTAGTATCTAAGCTATACCATTATTATCAGTAAGATGACGGTTTCAAGACCTAAGATGAGAGCCTCATACTCATGCATATTGTTAGTACATTCAAAATTAAGCTTATTGGTTATAGGAATAGGACTATCCCAAGGAGGAATGATAATGACACCAACACCTCCCCCTTGTTGACATTTAGAGCCATTAAATAAGAGAGTCATCTTTATAGGAAAAACTTCATGTTGGAAGTTGTTGATACACTCATCTAGAAATTGTTCATGAGGAAGGTGATTATTGGAAAGAGGGGCATCAACTAACTGATCTACGATAGCTTGTCCCTTGATTGATTTTTGTGAGATAAACTCCATGTCAAACTCTATCATGAGCATTAGCCATCAAGTGATGTGATCACAAGGCTTGGAATGTATTCTTGAGAAGATTCAAGTTGGCGATTGATACATTCCTAGTTGTTATGATTAAGAATTGATGTGGAGAAGTTTGGAAGTGGTGAAGAAATTTAGAGTTCAACAAAACTTTTGACTCCTGAAACTCTTGAACAATGTTTTAGTGAGTTTTCATAAGAAAAGTCACTTGCAGGGTGAGTTTCAAATGAGGCATGTAATAAACCACATGCCCCCTACCTTGCTCATTGTTATGTGCCAACATGGTGCTGAGAGCATGATCAGAGGCAAAGACATAAAGATATAAATGCTCCCCCTTGCATGGAGGTGTAAGAAAAAGAGGATATATGATATAAAGCTTGAGATCATCAAATTTTTTTTGACAATTATCATCCCATCTAAAGTCGATGTCTTTACGGATAAGATTATGAAAGGGTTGGAAACGGTCTGAGAGTTGCGAGATGAAATGAAAAATAGAATGAAGGAGACCTTGAAGACTATGAAGTTGCTTCAAGTTAGAAGAAGGGGGCATCTCAAGGATAGCCTTGATTTTGGCGAGATTAACTTCTATACCCCTGATAGAAACGATAAAGCCAAGGATTTTACCAGTTAACACTCCAATTACGCACTTGGCTAGATTAAGACATAGGAAGAAACATATAAGGCACTCAAAAAGGATTTCAAGGATGGCGAGGTGATTATGTCGATGCTTGGACTTACCCAAGAGGTCATTTACATAATTGTCTACAGTTTTATGGATGAGATCGTGAAAGATGTAGCTCATGGCTAGCTAATAGGTAACTCCGACATTTTTCAAACTAAAGGGCATGATACGGTAGCAAAAGGTTCCCCAAGGAGTGATGAAAGAGGTATTATGTTGGTCTTTTTTTATGATAAGGATCTGATTGTATCTAGAGAAACCATCCATAAGAAACAACATCTCATAGCCCGCGTTAAGGTCTATGAGTTGATCAATGTTGGGTAGAGGAAAGTTGTCTTTAGGGAAAGCAAGGTTTAAATCTTGAAATTCAATGCAAATGTGAATCCTGTTGGAAGATTTAGCAACATGTACAATGTTGGAAAGCCATTAGGAATAGTTAATGGGGATGATGAATTTGGTTAAAAGGAGGCACTGCAACTCCTCGTTGACAAGGAGAGTAACTCAAGGGTGTATGTGGTGAAGCTTTTGCTTAACCAACTTAGAGTTGGGAAAGGTGATGATATTATGGACAACAATGGATGAATTGAGGCTTGACATGTTGGAGTATGACCATGTGAAGCCTTGACTATGTCGAGAAAGATAGGTGGTGAAGGATTCAAGTTTTTATGGATCAAGGGAGTGACCCAATTTGAGAATGTGAGGCTCCTGGGGAGTCCCTATATTGATATTGATAGTGGATTCATTAAGAAGGGTGGATGTGTCTGGTGGTAAGGACATATGAAGATAGGAATATTCTACCCCCATGTGGGAAAGGATGACATCATCATCAGTACATTCAAGAACATCAATTATAGTGCAATCTTCTTCTATCGTTTCTGGATGTCAAAGAGGGAGGGACCTAGCTCCGTTTTCACACTGATAAGTGACCGGTCCCAAGGTGATGGTGGAGATTAAATAAAAGGTGGAGGAGATGGAAATGGTGTCTTCTGTATCCATGAGCACCTAGGATGGAGAAGATGGATTATCGATGTCCATGAGATCCAAAGATGGTGGGAGAGGATCTACAGATTGTTATTCGAATCCTAGTCCAAAATTTTCATGGGGTTTGTGAGATTGATCAATGACAAGGTCATGCATACCTTATTCATAACACCCCATTCCAAATCCTTTCCAGGCGCAATAATAAATATAGGTATAGGAAAATTAGTTATTATAAAGACAATCAAAGTTGTTGGTGTATGGTTTCATGTGCGGTTGAGTGTCAATGTGTGAGGAAGGGTGATCAATGCCACCATAGATGAGGTTGGTGTGAAGTTGAGGTGGACAAAAAGAAATGATGTCCCTGAAATTAGGTTGGTACATTAGAGCTTTATTGGGTCTTCTAAGTCTATGAGGTGTGGGAAGGTCGTTAACTGTGAGAATATGATAATCCCCCAACGAAAGGTGATCCATCACTTTTTCTAAGGATTTATCATTAGGGAGCTTGGACACAGAGACAAATAAGCTAGTGGATACTTCAGAAGGATCTTGTTTAGGAATGAAGATGGCTTTATGTTGATAAGTCATGTTATATCTTTGAGTTTTAGAGTGTCTGAAGGGAGAGTTAGAATTTTCCCCTCATGTTCGTATTTAATGCAACGATGCAGGGTGTGTTATCGTATTTAATGCATGAATTATTTTTATATCAGCTAGAAGGGTGAATTTTCTTTCACTTTTGTGGGCTTCAAGTGTAGAAAATTGGAAGACAAGATTAATAGTTTTTGTGCTCAAAATGGATAATCAAGTTTTCCTCCTACCTTAACAGGTTTTGTGCTTGATCAAAGTAATTCAGACTTTAGAAGTTGCTTGACATCTCAATTTTTTGCATTTTATTAGACTTTGGCCCCGTTTAAATAAGACCCAACCTCCACGATATTTCGGGTTTTCTCACTTTTCAAGCATCACTTAGATCCTGAAAAGTGTGTTGGGTTTCCACAAGTGTTCAACAGGGTCTCTCTCCCGATTTAGTTTGTCAGGTTTTCACATCTACTGAACAAGGCCCCAAATACAATTTTCTTCTAGTGCTTTCAGGTGTTTTTGTGATTATTTCCCCATATCTTGATTTTGGCAAGGGGAAAGGGAAGAAAGTGGGAAGAAATGAAATGAAGTATAAGTATCAAGGTGTTAAGGCTCCCTCATACATTGATGAAATTTTTGATATTAGAGATACAAAGCTGGGAAATATTGATATGGAAGAATTTTAGGGAAGAGTCTACAGGTTCCTCATTAACTTTGTGGATGCAGTCTATTCTTGTGCAGTGGACTGTTACCCTTGAGTAATAGATTCCTTCCCCATTTTGGCTCAGTGCCCTAATTTATTTTGCCTATGTGCTAGTACTCACTATGATTCAAGCTCCCAAGATCAGTCTAGAATCATGCAAGAGAAGTGGTGATCAATTTAGACAATGATTATTTTGATCAACTCCTCAAACTTCCCAATTTTGAGGAATATGTTGGCACAAGTCTTCAACTAGCACAACAAGCCTAGGATAATGATTTTGAAAATTGTGTTAAGCATGTAAATAAAAATTTCTAATTAAACCTAAGCCCATGTGTATCAAGGTTTCCAAAGATGGTTCCCAGAAGTGATTTCAGTTATGAAATAAGTGAGATCATTACACTCCTTATTAGGATATTTGGGCTTCCAGAGTCTAAGGAGTTCCATGGGTGGATACACCAATCCATCACTATTATAAAGAAGAATGTGTAATATTTTGATTGGGGTGTGCTCATCAGTGAAAACATTGATGCTCAGATGAAGGCAATCCTCTCTATTGGAAAGTTTTACATGATGTCCTATGTCACCTACATTGCCACTTGAATGAGGAACTATCACAGCTTGTATTCAAAAGGGAACCAGTCCACTGATCATATCTAAATATATCCCCAATTGTTCTTGAAAGGGAGTTTGGATCAATATAGAAGGGTTAACGACACTTTCTTTTATGATATCATTTACAAGTTGGATCCTGATCTTAGAAAACCAAGAGTTTTTAATGAAGTGATGGAATGAAGTATCAAATGGGGTTGCATCTTCCTTGCAATTCAAAAATTCACATATTTTATGGGTTTTCATATTTCAGGAGGCTCCCATATGAATCTTCCAAGATATCCTAAGTGATAAATAATTCTTATGGAATTAGTTAGACAGGCTCCTGGACTTTTCACAAGTTTCAACAAAGTAAGCATAAGGTTGTTGTTTCATTTCCCATATCAATTGGAAGATATATGTGCTCTTCAGTAATCAAGGCAAGAATGTGATTATGAGTTGAAGATAATCTTAAGAAGCATATGAAGTCAAGGACAAGATTTGATTTTTGAGGTGTGCTTAAGGATCATGGAACAATACAGCTTCACATTCCGAACATTGAAGATATTTGGATCGATCTTAGGGATGAAGTCGCAATTTGAAGGAAAGATAATAGTAGATTGAGTTTGAATGAAATAATAATGTTGGATCTCGATGAGGTTTTTGAAGATGCAGTTGATAATGAGAGTGTTGTAGAAACTATGTATGAACAAATGGATGGTGATAATGTCAGGGTTCCTGAATTGATTGGTTGGTCAAGGAATCAACATCTATACCAAGAAGGACACCCAAACCCTTATTCACACAAAGGCATGGTTGATTTCATGGGGTATAAATCTCAAAGAATCTAGTTTTTTAAAATTATCAGTCACATCAACATTAGGAGTGGGCCCCTCACATGTGGAAAAGGATAAAGGTGTAAGCCCACCTAAAAAGTTGAAATTAAGTTTGTTCAAAGTGGAGGAAAGTCTCAACCTTTTCCATCTGTTGCACCTTCTACATCAGTTGTGGTTCTTGATTCACCCCTCCATCAGTCTCAAGGAAATTTCAAGTAAGTATTATGTGGATCTATCCATCACTTCTTCCACTCTTGGCACTCCTTCTATGCCTGTTTCCACTCATCCATCTCCAGTACTTCCTTCCATTTCCTCTATTTCTCTCTTTCTTTCCTCTCCACCTCATTCCCCTCCATTTCCATCATCACCACTTGCATCCATTGTGGCAAGTTTTTTCTCATCCATATCCCCTCTTTTGAGTGGAGTAGGATTGACTTTGGATTTACCAGTGTCATTCGGGATCCCAGTTCCATTCCCCTTCCACCTCACCCATGTCATCTGCCATTGTTACTACCATTCTATCCACTCCTCCATCCCTGGTCACCACTTTGCTCACTCCTCTAACTTCCTTTGGAACAATCTCAGTTCCTCTCCTAGACGCATCTTCTGCTTCAGTTCCTTCATGGTTGGTTGTCAAACCCCAAGGAAGAGGAAAATTGGTTGTTCCACCTGAAGCCTTTGATTTTAGTTCATTAAAACCAACACCTACTCGATCAACCAAGAAACCCAAGAGTGTTTCACGAATCTCAGTTGATGCATCTGGTCAAAATTTGTAGAGATTGTTGTTTCTGCATCAGATAAAACTAAAGAAGATATCATAGTTGCAGATTATCAGATCACAAGGGTCTATCTAGGGAAGGTTACTGTTGAAGGTGTCCAACAAGATGCTCAGAGTGTTTTGGATGTTTTGTGCAAGAATCTCAAAGAGACTAAGGTCTCAAGAGATGAATTGAAGGAAAAGGTTGAACAATTGATAAAAGTTTTTCTCAAACTCTCCAAGCCTTCCTAGAAGCAGATAACAACTCCTATGCCTACCCCTATTTTTTTATTTCTCATCAGTACCTAGAATGGAAAATTTTAATGATAAGGGTAGGGATGTTGATGAATGGATTCAACAGCTCCTTGTTCAAGGAAAGAATACTCTTAGTGATACGGTGAATGTCTTCAATTCTCTAGAGGATGCAAGGAAAGATGTTGATAAGTTGAATGATGAACTCCTAGAAGAAATTGGTAACTTGGAGTTAACTTTGGAAGCTCTTAGATCTTTTAAAAATATTCCTTCAGAAACCTTGGTTAAGGAAGGAGTAGTTCCGAATGCTGATAAACACTTTGAATTCTATAAAGTAATTGAGTTTTGAGTCAAGATCCTCAATGAAGCTTGCAAAAAACTAATAGAATCAAAGGATCAATTACTAGATGATAATAGTGATATTGATGAAGAGTTGTCAAAGATCTTCACAAAGGTTATGGATGATAGCATGAATATTTTGTTAGTTGATGATCTATACAAAGTGTTTCAGGAATTGGTAAAAAAAGAATCTGTAGTAGGAAAAAAGTTTGATATAACAACCATTGACAAAATAATCTGTTGTGAAGGTGTTTTGAACACCTTGACCAAATATACCAAGAAGTTCCAAAGGATTCTAGGGGTTGTTAACAACACGCAAGAAACTTATGAATTCTTGAATCAGTACTCCCGTGGACCAGATGAAGGAGAATCTCAAGAGATGATCTAAAAATTATAGGAATTTCATGTTAAACAAGCTGAGCAGGATGATGAAGAAGAAAAGTTTGAATGATGAACTTGTAATGTCATTTGTATTTCTCATTTGGCATGTCTTTTTCAATATTGTTTAGACTAATATGAACTCGGAAGGATTGACTAGGTCTCTGCATGAGAACTAGTCAAATGAAATCATTATTATTATTTGTTATTTTTAGTATGTTGTTGTAACTATTTGCTAATTTCTCTCCTTCCTTCCTCTATAAATGTAAAATGCTTTGGCATTTTGAAGGCTTGGAAGTTTTTGATTAAGCATAGAGTTTAGATTTGAGAAGGAGAAAGACTATGTGTTTTATTTTAATCATTGAAGAATACAAAAGATAATCTGTTGCAAATTTTTTGTTATGAGGAATATATTTGTGGTTTGAGGTATTGTTCTTATGTTCAAATGATTTAAATCATTCTTTGCTTTAAATTTCTAGTTTATCAACTCTTCTACAAGTTATTACAATTTAAATCACGTGTGATTATCTTTTGATCTATGTTTTCTCAAGAAAAATCACGTTCTCGACCATTCTATTCTTTCTACATTATAACAATTCACTTCTTTCTTCCTATTCTCTTTCTTTCCATTTCCTAGTTATTTTTAGCAAGAATACAATTACTGGGATGAGATCCCAACCCTGATGGTTAGAATAGTGTGGATATTGTATATATCCTCTGGTGTGTTTTAGATTAGTAATAAACAAGGTGCCTCCCCTTTAGTTGAGGAGGGATGTTGTCTGTGTACTATGGTTGAACCTCATATTTTGTCTCTGGAAAAAAATCCAACCAACAGTATTTAGCAGCTCCGCTAGGGAATTATGGACGTAAAATACTAATCATATCTTCCTATTGAAAAATACATTACTACCTTCTATTTTACATTCTCTTTCCAGGGTGTAACTGGCCAGAAGGGTGCATACTCGCATAAGTCAAGCAAGGGGTGAAGTTGATCCTCTTTTTGATATGATGCAACAACAAAATTTCAATCTTGTACCAGAAAGGTGATCCTCGAGTTGTACAAATTGTTCATCACCTGTTTATAGGAATCATGTTATCCAAGGTCAATATACCTCAATAACTTGTAGAGTGTTATTTCTGATTGATATGCAGATTCATGCACATACCATTTTCAGAAGGATGGCCAGAAAACAACCACTGCAAGCTCCAGTTCCTTGGGGTGCCGCTATTGGTCCACTTTCATTAGCTCTACCATTTCATGATTTACCACATGGGTCTCATAAAAACATTCCTAAGTTCAATGGTGATGGAAAACAACTCTTGAATGAGCATATAAATTCATTCTTTGTAGCTTGTAGAGTTCTTGGGTTGGTTCATGAAGATGTGTCTGTTCGGTTGTTTGTTAAAACACTTTAGGGCACCACAGTAGAATGGTTTTATCATCTTCCAAATATATGCATTACAAATTGGGTGACTATGAGATCACGATTTGAGGAAAGATTCAAACCTGTAGAAGACTCACATGCATTGTTAGCTCAAATTACTCATATGAAGAAGGAATCACACAAGCCTATGCATGATTTTGTGGCTAAGTTTAATAAACTAATCCACAAAATTCCTGAACTTGCAGTTCCTACTTTGGAAAACTAGAAGTGCTTCTTCATCAATGCTCAACTTCCTGAAGTAAGTTTTCTCTTGAGAATATCCATCATTCCCGATTTAGATTTTGAACAAGCTATGGCTACGAAAATTGAATATGATCTTATATTGGCGGGAATGATCAGGAAAGAATCCTCTAGGTCTAAGAATCAAAGTTCTTCTCAAGGCACCATTGATCCCATGATTTAGAGGATGGCTAATGATCATATAAATTTGAAGAAGTAGATGTCTCAACATGCATAAAATGCCCCTTAAAGGGATATCGCAAGGAGGAAATTCAATAATAACAATGGTGCTCCTATGAGAGATAGAAATCAGTTGCCCCTTGTACAACAAACATTGGCAATTGAGGCACCTCCTATTAATGCAGCTGTTGAGATAGTCAAGGAGGATGGAGAAGAAGAAAGTGGAGAGGCTAATGATGATTTTGAAGCTTTTGGTTATGCTGATGAGTCGTATGATGATTCGGCTGACGACTCTAATATCATGTATTTAGAATATGAAGAATATGACTATGAGACCAGTGGCCAATCTTTCATATTTTTCACTCGGTCTCAGAATTGAAGGACAGAGATCAAAAGACCTAAAGAAAAAGAGGGTCTGATATTTGTTGCAAAGAAAGGTAATCCTCTCCCTGTGAAACCAAAGGATAAATCAACTGGTAAGAAAGTCACTACTTCTAACCCTTCTTCTTCCACTGTTCCCAAGACCAATTCTCCAAGCCCACATGTAAATGTTTAAATAGCTGAACCTGTCATTGTTCCTTCCTATAGTGGTTTTGATATTATTGATCACGCTAAGAGAACCAAGAATCAGATGTCTGAAGTAGATTATTTGTAGTCTAACCCAAAACAATTTGAAAAGCTTGATAAATTTATTAGGAGCATGACTACCATCCCACCTAATGCCGTGACCTCTAAAGGGATCTTACCCAATCCGTCTTGCCTGCTATCCCAAAATATCATGGCATCAACTTAGCCCTCAGGGAATATTGAGCCACTTTATTTGTCGTTACTCATAAATGACTTTAAACTCTTCATTTGTATAATTGATTCAGGAACCTCAGATAATGTTATGCCTGTAAAGGTAGCCCATGCTTTGGGACTCACTCTTATAAAACCATTTAGACGTTATTACTCGATGGAAACCAAACACATCCCTTTGATTGGTCAAATTAAATATGCATAGTTGCTTTTCCTTCATTCCCATAAAATAGGGTCAAGATGACCGTTTTAGTAGCTGATATTCCAACAACATATGGTATTCTACTTGAGAGAGGATTTTGCAGAGATGTAGGTGGAGATATTAATATGGATTGGACCAAAAAATATCTCGGTAAATGGAACCATGCGCATTCACGAACCCGAAGCTCAAGAAAAATATCTTGTTACTAAATCCAATGATCCCAAGTCCCTCCTCAATGAAGGTGAGGCTGCCTTTATTGAAAATCAAAACTGTGTTTACATCTGTACATTCAAAATTGTATGTGGGGGGTGTTTTAGAACATCAATGGAAAGAAATGTGAATGAGGGAGATGAAATGGAATGAATGAGAGGAATGGAAAGGAATTAATGGAAGGAACATGCAATAGTTAGGTAAAGACAGAGCCTAATATTGCATAAAGAAAAACAATGAATAACTAACTCAAATAAAATGGAGTTTGAATCAACTAAACAAGAATAAGTAAAAGGGAACACACATGAGCAAGTAAATATCAGAGCTTGATCACTGTGAACAAGAACAACATATTAATAGCATTGACAATAAGATCCAAGACAATATCTGCATGCAAGATTTAAACACTAACATCTAATGAACATAAGAACATCAAATGCTACAAGAGATAATGAATGGGACACAAAGTTCATATTTCATTAACTCCAAAATGTCTTCACAAAAGAACACAAAGTTTCTTTCTTGAAACAAAGCTTGCACACAAAAGTATTTTCTTCTCCTCTCTCAAAGTCACCCTTACAAATGAGCCTCTAACTTCCTTTTATAACCCAAAAGTTGGTTACAAAGTAGTTAGGGTTTACATGAACATTAAATAGGGCATCTTAAGTGACTTTGAATTTTTCAACCAACTTTATAAAAAGTAACTAAAAATAGAAATCACTTAAGTTATCCAAAGTTTTCCAAAAGTGAGTTTAACAATAACCCACTTAAAATACCATTTAAACATATGACAAAACCAGTGCCTTATCCATTGAAGTGGGGTCCACCTATCTCAAACGTATGAGAAATGGACTCTCCCACTTCGTTAGATACCAGAAAAGCTATCTCCTCATCCCATCAGTGAAATTAGGATCCGCCACCTTCTCCAATTGAAAGGATCTGAACCTTCCCAATGTTTCAAACATCTTTTCTTCCTCAGGAGGTTCACTCGGTCGAAGCACAACCTCACAAAACACCTGCAATTCCAAGATCCTACCTGGCATATCATTCAGATTGACCATCTTTGATTGAACATTCTCAAACAAGTTCCTTAATTTGATGCAACATTCCATTGAAGTTGAAGAGAAATTGATGGCAGGAATGTACATGTCTTTGAACAATTGTGAAAATTGTCCTAAACATGTTCTGATGAATGCCTCTGATTTTGCTCATTTACAAGATCACAAGGGATCTCAGCTATGAACTCCTGAATTGAGGCAAGTGAAGTGAAGGCTTCATTGCATATGCTCTCGTAATGAATCATAGAATCTTCAAGAAGTGTCTTTCTTGACTTGAGATGTAGACACCAAAGAAAGTGTGTCCCTCGGCATTCAAATTCAAGGATTCCTTCAAGGGCTAGAGTTGTAGATTCCATATTTGTCATCTCTTGTAGACTAGGTAATATCTCATCCAAATTTGTTATGTTAGAAACAAAATTTTCCTTAAAAGAAAGAATTGGATCAAGATAAGCACTAATATCTTCATGGAGCTTAACGACTGCTTTGATCATCTCTTCACCAAAAATGAGAATCTCTGAAAGCCAAGATTTAATGACTTGGCCCAATGTGTTTATTTCTTTTGACAAATTGAGAGTTTCTTCATCAGGGGCAGCCACTGCATCGGGTACTGGGAAAGTGGATGATATTGGATTTATCAGATGTTGAACATAATCCACCAATTGATTCTTTTCGGCCTTGAGTTGAGAGTTCTGAGATTTATATTTCTCAAGCCTCTTTAGCACAATATCCATTGAATCTCAGGCCATTTCCATGTCACTTTCCAATGTGGACTTCCCAAGTCCAAGTCTGGAAACTTCATAATCAGCAGGTGTCATGGCATTACGTTCCTTGTCAACTTGTGGGATGGCAAGATCCACAAATTTGTTTCCATCATCATCCACCATTATTCTCGAGAACACTTTAGGCTTCTTGGGAATGACATCATTTGAAAGCTTGAAAAGGGCATCGAAGTCAATATCAATTGCCTTGACAACCCTCTTTCTTTTCTTGATCTTCACAATCAACCCAAAAAGGAGTCTCCTTCACCAATTCTGCATACAGAAGCCTGGAGTCCAAAGCAACATTCACATTGTTCTCAACATCATTAGATTCTACAAGAATCCTTTCCACAACCTCAATCTCTAGAGAAATAACCTCGATATCAACCTCTTGAACATCAGGGAGACCTTGAGAAATCTCTTCATGAACTATAGGTTTAGAAGCATTTGATATTTGGACCACTTGCACTTGAGTAGACTCTTGTGCAAGACACGACTGAGGAGTGTTTGTTATGAGCTTCCTTGAACTATCAACAATGTGAGTAGAAGAATCCTTACTTGAAGTGGAAATTCCTGATACACACTCTCTTCCTTCACTAGGGCTAGGACCCTTGGATGTTTCACCTCACGACACCTTCTTTGGAGAAGTGGATTTGGGAAACCACTCTTTTCTTGCTTGATGTGTATGGGTAGATGGCACAGAGGTTGACTGAGAAGAAGCTTTGGTCGACTGGAGACCTCCTCGAGTTGGAAATTTTTGTAATCCTGAGGTATGAACTTGGATTGATGGTAACTTTGCAAGTTCTCTTTCATACCAGGATATGCTTCTTTCAAGAATCAGTTGATTCTTGTTATCAAGAGAAAATTCATCTCTTTTGGTCCAATCAATTCGGGGAAATGGAGTAAAGGAAATGACATCATATGAGGGATCAATAACATCTTCATCATCATCCACCAATGAATCTGGAGGGTTTCTGATGCGAAAGGCCTTGATTTGAGCAAGGGTTAGGCAGGAAAACTCTCACCTTCTTACTTCATGTTCATCTGAACAGGAAGCCCAGAAATCTTCCATGGTAGGATTGTGTTGATACTTTGCTCCAAGAATCTTCTGCATATATCCATTGATATCAAATTGGAATCTCTTCACATATGGATGAATAGTGATGAGAGAAAACTCTTTCTCCATGAGTTGTGCACTGAAGAGATTTGGACATTGGTATTCCCCAATTTGGATTGGGAAATGAATTCCTAAATGATGTTTGTCACTGAGAAGACAATGAACTTGGAATAGTTTTCACGGAAGCTCCATTAATGCCCACTTGTCACTGACATACTTAGGAAGCTTCCATGGAGTACCCTACAAATCCACTCACGCGAATGTAGGAAAAGGATGGGAATTGAATAAACCATGTTCCCCACTGGGAAATGACATCCATAGCATCTTTGGAGAATCTTTCCTCCGTATTCCTATTCAAGTTTCTAATCACGCGGAAGGTGAATGCATCATTAACTCTCTTGAAATGATGAGAGCTATTTTTGAAACTTAACTGCGGATAATGATGGAAGACATTATTTGATGGACCCATGACTCCTTTCATTTCTAGCCCCAAAAATAGCTTCCTTCTAGCCACTGCATAAGTCAGGTATGATGTCATGTAGAAACATCCAGTCATCTTCACTTCGATCAATTGTTTGTGAAGAGTATCACTGATGATGGTGGCCCAATCCACAAACTCTCTCTTGGCAAGGATGATACAGATAAACTGATACATCCATGGGTGGAAAATCCTGGCAGAGGGTAGACCGAAGACTCGGCTCAGGAGAGTGATCATGTCACCAATTTCCTCCACGAACTCAATGCGGTACAATTCCTTAGGAAGCTAGTCAACTCAAGGCCTCTTGGTCACTAACCAGTTGTTATTAACCATCTTGCTCCACCTGAGGGGTTCTTCATCCCAAAAATCTTGTGCTGACTTTTGAGTGATGTCAGCATTCTCAGGGAAGTCAGGTATGCTGAGAAATTCTTCAATGTGCTCTGGTGTGATTAAGAGGAAAGGCTCACGATTATCCTTATAAATCCCTCACCTTTCAGGATCATAATGCTCTGTGCAGGTGATGACCAGCTCAGGGAATTGCATTGAAAAAGGAAATGTTGTTGCTTGGGGTAGACCACTATGGTAGAGCCTATCTGAGAATATGGTTTTCCCTTCAGCTTTCACCCGATCACAAAATTGTTGCACATTGATGTGGCCAAGATTAGTGTCGGTGATATTGTCATATGCAGACTTGATGGAAGTGGGAGGAATGATTCCTTGGAATTCATACTTGAGCATATACTTATTTGATTTCTCCAGAGGCTTCCTTGATTTTCCTGTGGATTTATTGGATTTTTCAACCATTATGAATTTTACAGAAAAATGACTCAGGCACAAAACAATGTAAATGGTGTCGGGTCTTAGTCTCCAAACCACCGTTAACACAAGAAAAATATGGCTCATTTAATTTTAATTATTATTATTATTATTATAAAAATACTTATAATAATAATTGACCATGTATTGATTTTTTTTAAAAATTTCAATATAAACAAAAATATCGAGACTAAGATCGAATTACAAATCAGGGCAAAATAATAATATTTATTTTTTTTTATTAAATTCTCCCGATTGTAATGAATTTGCGTAGGATCAACTTTAATCTTTTTAATTCACTATTTCTCTACCTCTTGATTCAAGTTGCTTCAGCTTGGAAATTTCTGTTGATTTTCTGACAAATACTTTGAACTTGCAATTTTTCTTTTCACTGGAGTGTTTGAATGCGTGATATTATTTAATAGCTCGAATTTCTTGGAGAGCTCCTGGTGATGAATACCTGAAACTTCTTTTCTTTTTGCATGAATGACTGCATGTTTATTTTTTTGGATGCATGGAAATGATTTTTTTTATTGAATTCTTTGAAATCTATGTGTGTGAATTTGTTTCTTTTACAAGTGGCATGGAGCTTTATTTTCTTTCTTCCCAATGTGAATTGTTTCTCTAATTTTATGTTCTGGTTGGCTTCTTGTGGACCTTTAAAATGTGGAGTTTATTTTTGGACAAATGTGGCTTTCAAATGCTGGAATTTGCTTTGCTCTCAAAAATGCATGAAAATTCTTTTATTTGGTGCATGGAAAATTCTTGTTGCCTTTCAACATCTGATGCATGAACTTTTTCTTCCTTAAAACATTTTGGATTGGATCCTTCCTTTGGCTTGGAAACATGCGTTGAATTTTGGAATTCTAATGCGTGGAAATTCTTTTAAACTTTCTCCTTGAGATCTATTGGATGTGCAATGTTTTGGAAATTATTGTTGTCTTTTGGAATCATGCTAAATGCATGGAATTTCTATGACTGGTGAGATTTTTTTTTCCCCTTGCATGGGAAATTTTTTGGAACCTTTTGTTTCCTTTATGCAATGTGAATGTGGATTTTTTTTACTTCTGGTGATTTTCCTACTTGCTTGTGTGGGAATGTCTTTTTTGGAATTTTCTTGTTATGTGGAATTTTTTCCTTTGAAGAAATGTGTTGAATCTGCCTGCTTGGTTTTTTGGTGAGTGCATGAATTTTATTCTTTCTTCTCTGATGGAAAACATATGTGCATGGAATTCATTTCTCTGAATTGGCATGCTGTGTGACAAAATACTTTTGTAAAAAAATTGTGGAGTGCATTGAAACATTTACTTCTGGTGAAGATTTGTGCTATGAGGGATGTGAAAAAAATATTTCTCTGAAAAATGTTTTCAGAGGGAAATAATAAGAAGAAATAATAAAATTTATCTTCAAAGCTTCTTCGCATGACTTTTCCAATAGAGTTTCACGGAGGAAAAATTATGAGGATTAAAGAAGCTTCGCTTAACCATTTCTTTCTTCCCATTGAAATAACCAATTTCCCTTTCTTCGGGTAGTGGCCATTAATTGCTATTGAAATATGGGGAAAAACTCAATTGTTTTCCCGTGGCAATGGCAAAGCAGGAAGGCAATTCCCATTTATTTCCCCATGTGGGAAATTGGGAGATATTTTTGCCAGTTTGCCATCCGGTTGGGTTGGCAATCAGCAGAAGAAATTCCACAAGCGGGGAAAAAAGAAGAATTTTCCAGGAAAGGGAAATCGGGTGCGGAAAGCCAATTTGGCATTCCCGACAATTGGAAGTGGAATTTTATTTTCCCCCGACAATAAAGAAAAACTTGTCGATTGATTTTTAATAAATATTATATTAATATTTATTTAATTAAAAACCCCAAAATTAATAAAATTAATTTTATTAAATAAAAGGGTAAGAAATTAATTAAATATTAATTAATTAATTATTTAACGTGGTTTGCGACCTGGCGGGAGGAGTTCTCACCCGAAATGGATGAAACGAAAGACCAAAATGATCATGAGAATAAGAAGATCACGACGAGGGTGATAAAACACACAAAAGAATACTTTTAAATTTTTTTTAAAAAAAATTCATGCTTATTAATTTTGCGAAGTCAAAATTAGCTGATAACAGTTGGCTCTAATTGGGGACAAGGACTTCACGGACGCAACAACAGACCCAGACCAAAAATTTAATGAACATGATCCCAAAAATGATGATGCACAAAAACGGGATGACAAAAGAGAGGAAACCGAAAAACAAGAACCGGAAACGAACAAAAAATCCTAATTACCTATGTACATAGAGGGGACAACCCATTTTCAATTTTGATAGTGCTTGAGAAATTTCCCCACTGTAGGGCAGAGGAAAATGAGTTTCATCAGGATATGCCAAGTAATAGGTGTTATCTCCACATAAATGCCTGATTTTGAAAGGGCCTAGCCACAGTGAATCAAACTTCCCGTGCTTTCCTTTTGGTTCACGTCTCTTGTCCCAGAGAAGAACTAAGTCATTGATTTGAAATTGTCTCTCCTTAGTTTTTCTGTCAAACAATTTCTTTACTTTGGATTGGTGTTCCTCGATCCTGTTTGCCACTTGACTTCTCTGTTCTTCAAGCTTGCTTAGGAACATGATCCTTTTATCCAATGCATTGGCGAAGCATTCATCGTCAACTTCTTGAGCCAATCGTAATGCTGGTAACTCCAATGTGATGGGAATTTGAGCATCAGTTCCATACAAGAGTTGGAATGGAGACATTCCAATTTCTCTTTTGGGAGTTATGCGGTCAGCCCACAATGCATCATATAACTTTTTGTGCCAAGTTCTTTGATTTTCTTCGACTAACTTGCGCACGATAGTAATGATGTTTTTGTTACTAGATTCTTGCTTGACCATTTCCCTGAGGGTAGTAATATGATGAATGAGATAAAGATATCCCATACCCATAACAAAAACCTATCATCTTTGTAGAAGAGAAATTGGTGGCATTGTCTATCATGATCTTTTGTGGAATTCTGTAACGAACCAATATATTCTCTTTGATGAAGTCACAAATTACCGCAGTAGATGTTTGTTTCACCGGAATAGCTTCTACCCACTTTGTAAAGTAGTCAGTTGCAGTGAGCACGTGAGTATGACCAGCACTAGAATTTGGATTCAAACCCCGATGAAATCTAAACCCCATTGTTGAAAGGGTTCTTCAATGACAATTGGCTTTAAAGGAAAAGCCGCCAATTTAGGTCTTCCAACAAATTGTTGACAAGCTTCGCATTTGGCTACCCATTTTTGAGCATCAGAAAACATAGTGGGCCAGTAATAATGTGCTCGCAAAATTTTATGAGTTGTCACTGGTCCAGAGAAATGACCACCGCAAGCATGATTGTGAAAGGCTTCAAGCAACCTGGGTTGTTGTTCCTTATCAACACATATGAGGAACATGCCATCAATACCTTTCTTGAACAAGGTGTTGTCCCAAATGACGTACCTGACAACTCTTAATTTGATAGCTCTTTTGTTTTAGCTATCAGATTCTCAGGACCTTCACCATATGTGAGAAAGTAAGCTATATCAGAATACCATTCATCTGTGGTACTGACAAAAACTACCAGTGGTAAACTTTCTTCAACTGGTTCTTCTTCAGAGTCATCTTGTGGCTCATTCTCTGTGATGAGTTGGCAGAGTCCTCTTCCTCAAACTAACTTGGTAGGCTTGATGTCCAAGTCATATTCCTGGATCTTGGAGACCCAATTACCTCTTTTAGATCCTGGTTCCTGTTGTGTCAACATTGATTTAACTGCGGTGTCCAGAACTAAGACTTTGGTGTGAGAATTCAATACATAGTACCTGAAATGTTTCAAGGCTCTAACCACTGCGTATGCATGCCTCTCAAGGGGAGTGTAATTTAGTTCATGTTTCTTGAATCTAGAACTCATGAATGCAATAGGAGATTCAATTCCCTCTTGATTATGTTGAGTCAGGATGGCAGAGATCATGTGTGGGGAAGCATAGCAATAGATTATGAAATCCTTTTTAAAATTGGGACACACCAATGTAGGAGCTTTTGCAATAGCATCCTTGATTTTTTCAAATGCTTCTCTACCTTCCTTCGACCATTTGAAGGATTCTTTTCCTTTCATCATGTCAGCAATTTCTTTGGTTAGCTCGGAAAAATCTGGCACAAACCTTCTCAAAAATTTCACCTTCCCAAAGAATGAGTGGACTCCAGGCTTACTTGTAGGTAAGGAAAGATTCTTGATAGCTTGAACGCGCTCAGGATCGATCTTAGTTCCTTCTTTAGAAACAATATGACCTAGGAGTTTCCCTTCCGTAACTCCAAACATAGACTTCTTTGGATTCAGGGAGATCTTATGAAGTCTACACCTTTGCAATATTTTCTTCAAATCTCTTAGGTGGTCTTCTCACTTCTTTGAGAAAATTATCAAGTAATCTAGGTATATTATGATGATCTTGTCTTTATAATCTGCGAATGCCATATCCATGGCCCTTTGAAAAGTTGTGCTGGAATTGATCAAACCAAAATGCATTCTTCTATATGTGAACGTACCCCAGGGGGTGGTGAACATGGTTTTATGTTGGTCTTCTCTAGCCACTTCAATCTGATTATAACCAGAGAAACCATCTAGCATGGATAGCATTTCTGATCCAGTTACTGCCTGCAGAATATGGTCCATGACTGGAAGTGGATAGTTATCCTTCAAGGAAGCTTGATTAAGATTGCGGAAATCCACACAAATCCTAATTTCTCCATTTTTCTTGTGAACTGGGACAATATTAGCTATCCAAGTTGAATGTCGAATAGGAAACACTATTCATGCGTCTAACATCTTTTGAACCTCATGGAATATCATCCCTGCTATCTTGGGGTTATATTGTCTTTGTTTTTACCTGAATGGAGTTGCACCAGGTTTCAAGGGTATGGCATGCTCCATTTCCCTAGGTTGGAAAGACTTCAAGTCTTCATATGAGTAAGCCAAGACATCAGAATATTTGGTAAGGAGGCTTACAAATTTCTTGTGCTCCTCAGGTGAGCAACACTTACCAATGTTGACCAGACAAGGTTTGTCCTTGGTACCAATGTCAACTTTCTCATAGTCAGCAGAATTCACAGGTCTTGCCTACTCTTTCTCTTTGATAAACCTGTCATGTTTATCAAAAAGTTCTTCAAGTGAAACCAATCCTTTTGGAATTTTATTTCCTTTGAGTTGAATGATGCCATCACCAGGATCCTCATTCTCAACTCCTTCTTGAATGGGTGAGGTCGTCAATTCGTGAAATGCAGAATCACTTCCTTCAAAGTACAATTGTTCAAAATTATCCCTCTTTTCCAAGAAGGCAATAATTTGTTGATCATCATTGAAGACTTGCCAATTTTCTGCATTGTCAGGAACACTTGGCCTAAAAACCATTTCAATGGTGTATTTGTCTTGATCAAACTCTGAATGAGGGATCATCAATGAAGCTGAGACTGCTAGAGAATCTACTTTGTCATTCTTTTCACGAGGGACATATTCTATGGAAAAAGCATCAAAGGTTTCTATCGCATCCCACACTTTATTTTTGTAGTGTCTCAAACGATCATTCTTTACTTGAAACTGATTTTTTACTTGCTTCACGATCAATTCTGCATCTCCAAAGACTTTCAAAATTTTGATCCCTTTCTCTTCTGCAACTTGGAGGCCAAGGATTAATGCCTCGTATTCTGCAGTGTTGTTAGTATTTGAAAATTGGAGTTTGTAAGAAAAAGGAAACATTTTACCATTTGGAGATATAAGCACCACTCCTGCACTGGAACCTGTTGAGCAACAACTTCCATCGAACTCAAGAGTCCAGATCTCATTGGGATCTTGGCAAGTGACCTCAGGTGCATGAACCTCTGTAGTCATCATATAATTACCCATACTTGAGTTTTGAAATAGGACCTGTGTGCGAGGGGATCATCGGTTTTTGTTACTATGTGAACTTTTCCTGAGTCTTCCAGCATTAGCTTCTTCATTTCTCCACTTGATAGGGATCATAGCATGAGACCAGTCCATTTGAATCTCACCACCCAGATCTCTACAAAATTTCCTGCTTAACAACATACCATATGAAGTGGGAATGTTAGCAACTAGAATGGTTACCTTGACTCACTTTTGAGGAAATTGAGCTAAAACCATTTGAGCATCTTTAATCTGCCAATCAGAGGAACTTGTCTTGTCTCCATGGAGTAACAAGATCTGAATGTTCTCGTACAAGTCAAACCCAAGAGCATGTGCTACTTTTGTAGGCATCACATTATCCGAGGCTCCAGAATCTATAATGCAATTACTTAATTTGCATCCATTGATCAGAAAGGACACAAAGAAAGGTTCAACCTTTTCATTTGAAGGTGTAGTGGCTGCCACAATATTTTGAGTCTTCCCATCTTTGGGAGTTTTCAGAATTCCTTTAGAGGAATGAACAATAGAGTCACCTTTGATAAACTAGACCAATTTCTCAAGTTGATCCTTATTGGACTTCAAGTACTCTGCTTGTGACATGGAAATTTTTGTTTTATTGATATGATCAATAATATCAAATTTGGGCAAAATGATTGTACTTGATGTCTCAGATACTAGTTCTTTCAAACTTGATGATGGCTCACTTTTGACCTTTGCTTCGGGCTTAGTTGATACTGATGTGGAAGAAGAAACTTTCTTCGTAGCTGATTTATCAACTGATTGACTTGACAAAGGTTCTCCTTTCTTTAAGATAGTTTTGACCTTGGAAACCTCAGTCATCTTGGAATCTTTAGGAATCTCATTTGTTTTGGATTCTTTGGAAGTTTCCTTAGTTTTAGATTCTTTAGGAACTTCCTTGGAGCTCTTTTTATCTTCCACCTTAGTGGTACTCTGCTCCTTTTTCTGAGAGCGTGTGAAGACAACGAAGGATTGACTATTCATATCTTCTACAATTTCTTCATATTCATCTTCTTCTTCTGAATGGTACTCAAAGAAATGATTATTACTTTCTCCTTCAGGCTCTTCAACTTCAGGTTCAGATGTCCCAGAGTCTGGCTCTTCTTTTTCAACCTTGAAAAGCTCAACTTCATCATCACTTTCTTCAACGACATCACACTTTGAGTTAGTTGCAGGAGCTGCTTCAATAGACAAGCCTTGTTTAGAGCACCTACAATTCTGGCTTTGTTGGGAACATAGCCTTTTCTTGGGATGTCTTTGTAAGGAGTAGGTTTACTACTTTGAGCAACTTGCTTTTTCAAAGCTAGCACATCATTAGCCAACTTAGTGAGTATGGTCTCAGAAGCATTGGGGGTTTCTTGACTCTTTCCCTTGAGGGAAGTTTTCTTGAATTTTCCCTCCATGATTAATTCATCCTCAATTTATATGGCCAAGGATTAAGCAAGTTCCAAAGTAGCCACTATATCCCTTCTCATCTGATAGCACACTTCTAGTTGTTGTGCATTAATAAAGAAACATTTTTGTCCGTCAGGGTTCGGGTGAATTCTAGCAGGAACTTTGTTCACCATTTTGTTGAACTTAGCCATGAAATTCCTCATGGGTTATGTTGGTTCTTTCTTCACCTGAGATAGTTGGGAAAGAAGGGAATGTTCATCTTCTTCCATTTTGAACCTATCTTCAAACTTACTTTTCATATCATTCCAGTTTGTAATGCATCCATTTGGGAGATGATGAAACCAATATGTGGAAATGTCATGCAATGTTTCAATGAAGAGGTGAACAACAACATCTTCATATTCCACCGAAAAAACTGCACATGTAGCAAAGAAGGTGGAAATGTGGTCATTAGGTGAAGTCTTCTCATCTCGATAGAACTTGGGAAGAATATTTATTGATCCTCATGGGAGGTCATGTCGAGCTGGTAAGGCCAATGGGCCTATGGAATTTCCCCATGGTACATTAACTGCCATCTTGGGAAAGGTTGTATGCGAGGGTAAAACAATGTGAGAAAGAACAAGTGCTTGACTTGTAGTGATTCCTCCCTTACTTTCTCTTTCAGGACTTGATGCAAGGCTTACAGATTTACCGGGAGTGTTCCTCCTTGGAGGAGATAACTTAAAACCAAAATTTCCTTGAAAATAAAAAATGGGATCTGATTGACCTTTAGCTTTTTCTCCTCACGTAAACCTCCTTCCTGCCAGTTTAAATCTTTACTGTGAAAGGATCACTGGCACGTTTCTGATCAGCTCTAGCCTTTTCTCTTTGCTCTCTTTCTTGATTTATATGCACCTGAAATATTCTAGCAACTCTCACAGCTTGATTTTCTTCGTTATCCAATACTGATGTAGTGAGATGAAAATGATAGTCATTCATGCACTTTTCCCAAATAGCTTGCCTTAAATCTGATGATATGTCTTCTTGAGTATCTACAAAAAGAAGATTTGGTTGCAAGATAGGTGGGTTACCTGTAATAGTCATACAGATTATTACCTTGGTGGAAGAGGGCCACGTCTATGAACAATGATCAACATGTGTCTAGGAGGTCTTCTGGCCACAAGTGTGGGTGCTCTTCTTCTAAGGTCTTTAATGTAGATTTCGGTTCTATCGACAACCACAAATTTTTGCAATCTTTTGTGGTTTTCTCAAGCTACTGTTTGAAGGTTGGCAACAATGTATCCTTGAAAATATTTGTTGGGCACAAGATTCAGTTAAATAATTGGAGCTTGTTCAGAGGGGATAATCATAAAGATTTAACCAAACACTGGTTAATGATTCCTGAATCCCCAGTAGATTCACCAAAAATTGTTAGCATATGGATTTACATGCATGCAAATGACATGCAACAGTGTGGGAACAAAGTCCCTCCTCAATGAAGGTGAGGCTTCCTTTATTGAAAACCAAAACTGTATTTACATCTGTACATTCAAAATTGTATGTGGGGGTTTTTGGAACATCAATGGAAAGAAAAGTGAATGAGGGAGATGGAATGGAATGAAGGAAGGGAATGGGAAGGAATGAATGGAAGGAACATGCAAGAGTTAGGTAAAATCAGAGCCTAATATTGCACAAAGAAGAACGATGAATAACTAACACAAATAACATAGAGTTTGAGTTAGCTAAACAAGAATGAGTAAAAGAGAACAAACATGAACAAGTAAATATCAGAGCTTGATCACTGTGAAAAATAACAATAGATTAATAGTATTGACTTGCCAAAATAAATTCGTGGAATATCCTGTGTGGTATATTTGGTAAGTGCTTTAATTTTATTCCCTTGACTGCATGTGAGATATGCTTGTGGCATGGAAGTCTGATTTTTCTTCTCTCATACGTAGCCTGCTAAAGACAATGTGGTATAAGACACATGTGTGGGATCCTCTAGAAAAATATTGCATTGACCTCCTTTACTTCTGGTGTATCTCCTGAGGGATGTGATAAAATATTTCTTCGAAACATTCCTTCAGAAGAAATAAGAAGAAATTGGAAAGCTTTATCTTTGAAGCTTCTTTGCATGAATTTTTCCAATAGTCTTTCACAGAGGAAAAATTATGGGAATTAAAGAAACTTCCCCATAATCGCTTATTTCTTCCCGTTGAAATAACCAAATTCCTTTTCTTCGGGTAGTGGGCATTAATTGCTAGAGAAAGATGGGAAAAAACTTAATCGTTCGCCGGTGGAAAAGGTAAAACAGGCTGAAAATTCCGATCTTATTTCCCCACGTGGGAGATTGGGAGATTTTTTTCTAGTTTGCTAACCGGTTGGGTTGGAAATCAATAGAAGAAATCTCACAAGTGAGGAAAAAAGAAGAATTTTCCAGGAAAGGGGAAATCCGAGTTCGGAAAGCCAATTTGGCATCCCCGCCAATTGGAAGTGGAAGTTTATTTTTCCCTGGTAATTAAAAAAAATGTCGATTGATTTTTAATAAATATTAAATTAATATTTATTTAATTAAAAACCCCAAAAATTAATAAAATTAATTTTATTAAATAAAAGGGTAATAAATTAATTAAATATTAATCAATAAATTATTTACGTGGTTTGCGACCTTGTGGGAGGAGTTCTCACCTGAAATGAATGAAATGAAGACCAGAATGATCAAGAGAACAATACGATCACGGAGAGGGTGATAAAACACACAACAAAATACTTTTGAAAATTTATAAAATTTTCATGCTTATTAATTTAGTAAAGTCAAAATTAGCTGATAACAAGTTACAATGAAGGGAACCTACACTAGGAACCTGATTGAAGCAAACATGAAACTGTAATGAAGATGCAATATATGTAGTGAGAGAAACAACCTGGGTGAAGCAACGACTGATGACAACGACTGCATCGAGAGAAGCAGTAACCTAGATGAAGAAATAACTAACAAAAATGACCACAATGAGTGAAAAAATGACCTAGGAGAAACAACTACCGGCAATAAAAACTGTAAGGAGTATAGTTTCATTATGAGTGAAGCTTGAGATGAAATGCTATTGACTATAGCAAGTGAGGAAACCAACATGCTACAACAAAAATGAGTAGATATGCTGTAATTAGTGGTGAAACTACCTCAGAGAGGATCATGCCTCGGGGGGATTTGAACATGGGTGGGCAAGCACACAACCATATGACTTGACCGCACCACTCCGACCCCATCGACATTATGAAATGTTTTTATTAGGACTAACAACGACGAAGGAAAAAGGGATCAAGAATTTGAAAGTGCAAGGAGACACAAAGTTAATTTGTCAATCAAGTTGGGAATGTTTATCAAGTGAATAATGAACATTTGAAACATTATAGGAACCTAGTTTGGGATTGCATAGAAGGCTTTGATGCCCTTTCAATCAAAGCAGTACCAAGGGATCATAATGACAAGGTGGATTCCCTTGTGGTATCTGCTTCACTACATCTTCCTCATATTGAGTTCAAACAAGACAAGTATACTGTTGAGATAGTTTATTGACTAAGTGTCCTAGATAATTCATCACATTGGCAAGTCTTCAATGATGATCAATAAGTCTTGGCCTTTCTAGAGAAATCTGATAATTTTAGTGAACTTTATTTTGAGGGTTCAGAATCGACATTTCATGAATTTGTTTTTGATTCTCAACAATTTAGTACTGTCAAGTTTCTTCAGTTAAAGGGAAATAAGATCCCCAAAGGCTTGGTGTCACTTGAAGGACTCTTTGATAAACATGACCACTTCATCCAAAATAAGAGATAGTTTGAAGGAAATTCATATGCTGAATTCGAACATGTTAATTTAGGTTCCCTTGAACAACCACAAAATTGGTAATTGTTGCTCTCCTAAAGAAAAATGAAAGGTCGTTGCACTCTTGAAAAAATATATGGATGTGTTAGCATGGTCCTACGTAGATTTGAAATCCTTCAAGCCCAAAGATGTGCAACATAATATTTTGTTAAAATCAGATGTTGAACCGTACATGTAGAAACAATGACATTACAATTCCAAGATTTCAGGAATTATTTTAGTTGAGATTCAAAATATGTTAGATGCAAGGATTATTTTCCCCATTCATCATTCCACATGGGTGGTTAACATTGTTCTTGTACGTAATAAGAATGGAGAGATACCTATTTGTGTTGACTTCAATAATCTCAATCAATCCTTGTTGAAGGATAATTACCCCTTGGCTATCATGGATCAGGTATTATAAAAAGTCACAGGGTCTAAAATGTTATCTATGTTAAATGGATTTCCAGGATATAATCAAGTTGAGGTGGCTGCTGAAGATCAACATAAAACAACATTCACCACTCCATGGGGAACATTTACTTATTGAAGAATGCCATTTGGTTTGATAAATATCAGAGCTAATTTTCAAAGGGCTTTGGACTTAGCATTTATATATTTTATGGGGAAAGTTATTGTGGTATACTTGGACAACCTTACGATCTTCTTAAAAAATAAGCACGATCACTATGATCACCTGGAGCGCATTTTGCTGAGATGTTGACAACATGGGATTTCCTTGGATCCTAAGAAGTCTATGTTAAAGGTAATAGAAGGGAAGGTTTTGGGACACATTGTAACAAAATAATGAATGAAAATTGATCCTAAAAGGGTTAAGGAAATACAAATTCTTACCCTTCCCATGAGTAAGACATGTGTGCAATCCTTCTTTAGAAAGGTCAATTGCTTAAGAAGATTCTTTCCAGACTTCACTTATATAACAAGGCACATTGTGGAAATGATGAAAGGGAAAGTCCCATTTTGATGGAGTACCAAAGGGAAGCTTGCTTTTGAGGAAATCAAGAAAGCTATAGCCAATGCTCTTGTCTTGGTATGTCTAAATTTTAAAAAGGATTTTATTATGTATAGCTATGCCTCTACTCACACATTGTCCACCATCATAATGTAAAATAATGAGAAAGGGATTGAATCCCCTATTACTTTCATGAGTTTTACTTTGAAGGAGCACGAGATGAAAATGTCTCAAATTGAAAAGCATGCATATGTCATGGTTAGAGCAATCAAGCATTTTAGGTATTATGTTTTGAGTTCTCATTCATTGGTTCTTGTTCCTGATACAACGGTGAAATCCATCCTTACTGATCAGAGGATCATTTTTGATATCGAAAGTTCCCTAAACATCTCTAAATGGTGTCAGTGTAAAATATATTTTTGAGAGCTTTCCATTGACTATGAGAAAATGAAAAATGAACATTGGGAGCTCTAGTTATGTCCGATCAAAGTTCAATCAATGAGAAAGTCAAATTTGGTCAATAGATTAATAGTGGACCAATCACACAGTGACATGTGGCAAAAAGGTGTTAGAAAAAACCGGAGAGGTTTTCACCACCAGTCTTCGACGATTGTAAAATGGTATAGCTCAGCAGAACAAGACACTTAACTTTTGTTACGGAGGGGAGCTCGACTGCCACGAGGACTATGGTATTATCACCAATGTGGTGAGTCCTCAAGCCACCACGTGGCTTACCACCACTTAGCCATATTTCATTTTGAATATCATAGTATTCTATGGTCAAATTTTATATTACATTGGTAATTATTCACCATGTTACTATGTTATTTCAATTTGTAATGTTTTGAGAATTGACCGAGTTTATTATCCTTGCTCAGTATTATTTCCACTAGCTCGGAGAGCTTATCACACCGAAGGAATCATTATATAGTTCGACACATGGATCGATCAACAACCGATGCATTAAACCAACCAACCACCACTCCCAACATAGTGGCCAACATATAAATCTGCCGACCCTTATATGCAAGCATCCACGTGGAAAGGAGAAAGAGGTGGGGCAAAGGCCCATGCGTGGAAAGTTCCACATGAATGGTGGGAGGCTAAGGTTTATTAAAACCTTATGAAAACTTAAATGTCACCCCATTTGGGATATAACCCACTCAATTATGCAAGCCACCCAATATGGGATGTAAACCCTTCCACAATGCACGAGCTAGGATATTAATAGCATTTAGATAAATTTTAAGGCATTATTTTAGGGCCCCATTTTGTCATAAATAAGGGACCCCTTGCATTGTAAAAACACACTGAGACACAAAATATTATTATTTTTTAAGCTTAATTGTGGGATTTATGAGAAATAGTAATAGGGTAATTTTAATATAGTTATGGGAACTATATTAAAATCCTAAAATTGCTATAGGAAAATATTGTTTATTGGCCTACTATTTTTTAGGCAATAGTAGATGAAATATTTGTGGTTGGGAGTATCACACTACCCAATAGGCCCATTGAGCCACAATATTTTTCACTTATGACTCCTGGAGTATCGATCAGAGTACTAAAGGACGTCGAGAAACAAAGATCAATCATGTAAGCAAGGAGAATTGGAAAGGTAGATGAAGAAAGACCTATACCTATCAAAGTTTTCATGATGAGATTGGAAGACAAGTACCAACTTTTGAGTAAGAATGAACTCTTGAAGGGTTCAAAATTCTTTTTGGATGATGATTTAACTTCAATACAATTGGAGGATTAAAGGAAATAATTAACTAAAGTAAAAGTAGCAAGAGATGAAGGTAAAAGAACATGGTTGTACAATGAAAAATTTGTTATTAACAAGATAATGCCACAATATTCTTCACATCAAGATGACAACCGGAGAATAACAAAATTGATCTCAATGAAGAATGAGTTAGGCCAATCGATCATGCTTCGAGCTTTCAACACCAAAGTAAATAGGAATCACTCCCCCCCATGTATTGTTAAAACTTGCATGTAGGAAGTGTAGAGTTTATCCTTAGAGAAGGTGACTTGGATTGGGGCCAATAGAAGAAGGGAGAGACGTAATTTATCTTGCGAAAATTCATGAACATGATGGTTACAAGACCCCTTCTTTTGAAGCTTATGAGAAGTTTACAGATTGGAATGAGGTAGCTTGTAATGGGAAAGGTTTTAGAGGAATAATGGTTTAAGTTAGAGAAAAGGAGGGTAGAAAGATTCAACTGGTAAGAGAGAACCAAAACAAACCATTCATTTGGTTCATAATATTAAAAAATTGGAGTAGTATTAGAATAACAACATGTTATTTTGCACACCAGGTCTCAAAAACATACAAAAAAGGTGGGCTAGATGGGAAAGATCCTTATGCAACCTTAAAGAATGATATTTCAGTTTTCCCATCAAGGGGAAGTTCTTCTTTTCAGGTGATTTCAATGGGAGGACTGCAAATGAGCAACCTAGCAATTTGAGTAGTAAGGAGAACCATAATCCGATATGCCTTACAGAAGAAGATAATCAAAAGTGGGCAAGATAGTCAGAAGATAGCAGGGACATTAATCATTTTGGCAAAGAATTATTAACCTTTTTTGGCTTGTTTGATTTCATTATCTATAACAACATGGAAAGATGGCATAAATCTAGAAATTTTACTTGTAAAACTTACAATGTGGCAAGTGTTGTTGATTATGCAATTTGCTCACACAGTTTAACGAAAGGATAAGAGAAGTGGAAATTGATAACTCTATCAGGGACTTAAAGTTGGATCATAATCTAATTTACATAATGGTAGTTTGGACGAGCAAGAATAAACCCACAAGGAATGAAAAATATCAACAACATCTTGTGGAGAAAGGAAGCATTCTTGTAATGCAAGAAAATTGTGATACCTTTAAAGTGGCGTTGAGCCATCTAATGTAAGAGGGGAAAGCAAGACCACAAGGCCTTAAAAGCTATGAGTTAAAAACATAATTAAGATGACCCTTACAAGTTGTAAAAGAATAAAAAATAAGAAGCAAAAAATTGTTTTCTAGTAAATAGATGGTTTGATGAGGATTGTAAAGTGGTAAGAAGAGATATTAAAGAAATAGGAAGACAAAAATTTGAACATAAAGTTGTAGAAACAAATCATTAAGAAAAGGTGAGTTCATTACCATAATGAGGGAAGGGATTATATACTTAGGGAAACATGCAGAAAACAACAATATCACAGCCAATCAGTGGTTTGAGTATGCAAAATAATTTTACGAGCAAGATTCAAAAGTTGAAGGCCCCCCTTTGGTCAACATGACAACATATTTTTTTATTATGCAAGAAGTTGAAGAGGGTATTATGAAACTGGGGGTTGGAAAAGCCAAAGACTTGGATGAGTTACAGGGAAAATATTTAAAATGGGTGTTGACCAAGTTTCTTCATTCTTGTTCAGATTAGTGATTTAGTAATAAAGGAAATAAGTAACTCCAAATATGTAAGGGTTTATGACACCTTGGGGTGATATGGATGGATATGTGCGCAATACGAACCCCACCTCGCTGTGAGCTAATGGACTTGTACAACAAAGAAGACTAAGAAGGAAAATGGATTAGTTAATATATAGAGGGTTACAAGACAAAGTCGGTCTTGAGAAGTGTGAGCTTCCTAGGATGGATGTCAACCCTCTTGTAAACAATATAAGATAAAATTGGATGTAGTAAAATTTTATAAGATGCAGAATTTGAGATAAGAAAGAGACTATAAGAAATGAAGATAATAAGAAGCAGATATGATCTAAGTCTACACAAAATAAATCAAACCTGACTAGGTCGACAATGACCTGGGGCTGCAGAGGTCCAATCGAAGGAAAATGAGGCAGGATGAGAAAGATTTGTATAAAAATAAGCGTACAATTCCTCCTATGGCTGGATCTGAAGCCAATCTGTGATGATAAACAAAATCTTGCAGAAGGTCTGAACAAGAGGAAACATAAAATATGAAAGAAAATTAGGAAAATAGATGGCAAATGATATGAAAATAGATTGGGTCGACGGTGATTGGGTTCGATCAGTGGCGATGGGGGGCTGGCAGAACAAATCTAAGATGGTAGAGGGGACATAATGACTAGATTTGGGAGCTAAATGGATGGGATCAAACATGTGATGGGACAGGTGACAAGAAAATAGAAATAAAGAGATGGGTCAATGACGACTAGGCAGGATCGACAGTGACTGGGAATGATTTAGAATTAAATGAATGAAATGGATAAAATGAAAGCCTGTAGATGAAGAGGAAGGTGATTGGATGTAAGAATGAGGCATTGGGATGATTGCAGAACCTGTAAACATGATGAGGATGGATGTAAAAATTTGATGATGATGGATCTAAGCGTGTAATGACAAGATGAATCCAAAGCTCCCAAAATGAACACAAGATATCCAAGATGGCTTCTAAATGGCTTAGCAACTGCAAAAGAGGTCACAAGATGAATGACAAGATCATAAGAGCTTATAAAATCTCAAAATTACATCCTTGAACAAGGAGGGGTAAAGGTGGCTTTATAGGGTCGATGATCACCCAGATGGGCCACTGCCGACTTTATGGACCCATCCATTTGGACATTGGGAAGATGATGATCTCGAGACAAGGAGCCCATAGGAAGTGAGATTAGGGTTTAGATGGATAGGATCGAGCTAGGGTTGCATAAGGAATATAAAATATGTATGTGGATGATTGAAATGAGTAAATAAAGGCCATGGGTGGGTAAAACATTAAATGATGGCCTATAAAGAGTAAAATTGAGGTTTTATGGAGGATAAACAAATTAAATGAGGACTAGGACTAATTAATGATAATTAAGGATAATTAGAAAGAATTTAGGGTGTTTTCTGTCACTACCAGTGGATTCCATGAGATGTGGGCCTTATGATTGCTTTGGTGGATCAGTGGGTTGTGTGGACATGCACATTCTAGTTTTGAATTGGTGAGATGATTGTCGCCCTCGAGGATGTATACCACATCCTTAGGCTTTCGATTTAGGGCGAGAAAATAGTGCCCATCACAGTTGAAAAAATATTATGGGTCTTGACATGACTATTTGGAGTTGATGCCCCACATATTACTTTTGCATATAGGGAATTTCACATTGAGACCCGATATGAGAGGGGTGTAATGAGGAGCATAATGATTTATTTGGTGATGATGGTCATATATTGCTATGCACTTTCAGATTCATGTGGTGCTAGATTTTTGTGGAAATTGGAAGGAGTGGTCATAGATATTATTGATCACAGGATTGCATTTGCATTTGGCACAACATTATTAACACAACAGTGTGCAGGGCATAGCCCCTCTTTGAGTCAGCAAAGTGAAACTGGTTTATTGCTATTCTACCAGCAGGAATCTGTGCAAGTCTCACAATATTCTGCCTTCGGGGGTTTGGGATCTCATCCCAGTAGGGGTGTTTCCGACTGCGGAAAGAAAGGAATGAAAGAGAGGATGAAGAAAGATCAGGTCCGAAGGGAGAAAAGAAATGAATTCCAAAGCAGAAAGGTCAGAGGGTTTATGTTTTGGGATTGGTAGTAAACAGAGCCAAACCTACTTGCATAAACGAATAAAGCAATACTGATGAATAAATGACAAAAAAGTAGAGATAGATTTAACAGAATAAACGCATAGATCTGACATAAGAAAGATCAGATGCCCATAACACACATATTTACCACAAAGTCTTAATATTTGCATTAATATCTTCTTCTGTTACAAAAAGTACAAAGCCTTTTCTTCTCACTTCTATTTTTCATCTAAAAGATATCCACCCTGAATACAACAAGTATTCAAGTATATATAGAAGGAGAGAAGAAAAAGAAGACAAAAGCAAACAAACCACTTATTTACAAAAATATCTTACAATAGATTACAAAGTCATTTGTTGACTTTTGACAACTTTGGTGGATGACATCATCCCATGGTGCAACATGGATGATGTCATCATTTGTGTCAACAAATTTTAGATATTTTACAAAGAGAAAGATGAGAAGAAAGAAACTATTCGTCGTCGTCCCGCGGCTGGAAGGGGGTATCCTGCTTTTGCTGCTCGGGTGACGAGATGTGGAACTGGGCACGGTACTCCATGAACTTACTGATCATGGGTTGAAGTTGATCCTCGGAAGGATCCTTGTGTCTATCACTGATAGCTTCGCAGGTCTCCCGCTCATCTATGAGATTTTTCGGGAGTTTGGAATAATCATTCTCTGCCTCTATCAGGTACCTGATGAAGTCACGACACGCCAACAGGTTATTGATGGATTCGGCGTCGAACGTGACCTCTGGCCCCAGTCCCTGTGAAACGATCTCCTTGAAGATCTGAATAGTTTCTTCAACCTTTCTTAAGGTGAAAGAAGAAGTGAGCAACCCTGGAGACATTCTGAGAACAATCTGTTCCATTTGATGCATTGCATCCAGGGCTACCTCCTTTACCTTGTCGATCTTCTCCAGGACGAACTCCAGCTGATCCACCCGATAATCCAAAGTGGAAAGGATTTTATTGAGGGCTCTAGGGTGTCCAAAGATGCCAAACTTAACCAGATCATCGACTGAACAGTCGAGCATTTTCTGAAAGGTCTCGTGTTGCATCCTGGCATGATCAAGCTCTTCGGAGATGGGTCCCGCTATCGCCTGGAGTTCTCTGTTTGTTCGATTGATATTCTGGTACAAATCTGTGAACTTAGCGATAACTCCCTCGCTTTCTTTGAGGATTTGGCTCCTCCAGGTGGAAACTGCCATGCCCTGCTCACCGATTTTAGCATATTCATTGATCTTATCCTGGCTCAGAGGCTCAGGAGTTTCGGCGGCAGTTGTAGGAGGCGCACTGCCCATTTTCTGCAAGGCGCGGAGAAGATGCTTATTTTGCTCCTTTAGCAGCCTTTTCTCTTCCTTTGCTTCTTGGAGTTTCTTGCAAAGGGCGTCAACTGCAGATAGGGCCTCTCCTTGCAGGCTTGCTGAAGATGTCCCCATCGTGACTTGAGTCACTGTGTAATCTGTCAGAGACAGATCTTTCTTATCCTTCAAAGGATTGGGGTATGCAATCTCCATCACTCTCTCCCCTGATGCACTCTGAGAGAAGCGGGTTATCGGTTTTTGCTTCTTGATCCCTTTTGATGGGATGACGGAGAAGTCCATCGGGGTGATGGGAACTTTCCTCTTCTGTTGACTCAGGTGCTGGGAGACCCAGGCTGGACTTATGGGAGAAGGACCAGAAATAGAGAAGGGGGCAGCTGCAGTAGTAGAAGGGAAAAACGTGGAGACACTTGGAGGCGGCATTGAGAGGAAAGCCGAGGAAGTGCTCACGGGAGGAAGGGATACTGCAGGGGAGGAAGTCATAGGAAGGGAAGGGAGCTCAGAGATGAGGGAAGAAATGGAGGGGGACAGCTCCGCGAGAGAGGAGAAGATGGATGAAGAAGCAGGAGGAACAGTAGAAGAAGGGGGAGAGGACACGACCAAAGGAATGGTCGCTTGGGTCACTCGAGGAGGGGAAGGAGGAGAAGGAGAAGGAATAGAAGGGACCTCAATTGTTACAGTTGTGGCCACATCCTGAGTGGATGTGCCTATTGGAACATCTTCCGCTGCTTCTTCTTCTAAGCTTTCCGGGATTACAACCCATTCTTGTGAAGCGGAAGGAGGGCTTTCAGGAGCTTCCTCTTGGGTGGAGCTGGACTCACCCTCTTTACCTTTCCCCTTGCCCTTTGGTTGCTGTTTGGACCGAGGAGGTGCGTTGCCCAACGGAGATGTGATGAAATCAACTCCGAGGTAGATGAGACCATTCATTCGGCACCAATGCTCTGTTCTTCGCAGAGTTTCCTTGACCCTTTCCTCAATTTTCTGAGGAGCTTTGGTCCTGTCAATCACTACAAATGGCCAGTCGTCCCCATTTGTATCAAGATACACCTGATCAACTTCTTGATCAGTAGTTTGGTATCCTTTTGGGACGATGGCTACCCCGTACTGGATGATTTCTGCTAAGGCCAAGTGGGAATGATCCTTCCTCCTGAGCTCGACCTCATGATATAAGTCGATGTAAATGTCTTCGATCTGAGGGATGTGGATTGGATCGAGCTTGGCCCTGGGCAGACAATTTCTTGGGTCGAAGGTGGGCCTTGCTGGGAAGTTATGCTTTAGATTAAGCAGCTCCAGCTCTGCAAACATGTCCTTCACCTTGTGGTGAGAGAGACACGTATACCTACCCACTGTGAGGGGGAAAGGAGTTCCACCCTTCTTTCTCTTGAGACACTTCTCATGGTAGGTGATAAGCTGTCTTGACAGCTCCAACAGGATCAACTTGGGACCGGCATATCTTGGCAATTTAGTTGGTTCCCCCAAGAAGTTAACTGCCCTCAGATAGGTGAATGTGGGGAATTGAGTGAACAAGGCCCCCCATTTCTCTGTAGCTGCTACGATGCTCTTGGTCGTACGACCGTGAGTCATATTCGGCCTCAACAGGTAGATGATGAAGTAGAAGAAGGCATCGTTGATCTTTGTGAACTGGGGGATGCTATTTTCCAGCTTCAGTTCTGGATAATATTCATAGATTTTAACTTGGGGCCAAACCCCGCATCGCATTAGAGCGGGATAGTCTCTCTCTGAAGCCGCAGCATAGACCACGTAGGAGTTCATATAGAACCTCCCCGTTGTGTTAAGTTGTTGGAGCTGCTCAGATATTGTGCTGCTTATGATTTCCGCCCACTCAAAGCGTTGATCGGGCACATTTTTGTTCATTGTTTCTAGGTATCGCAGCATCCACTTGTGAAAATAATGGGCATCAGGAAGCCCAAAGACTCTGCTCAGGAACGTGATTGTGTCACTGAGTTCCTCTGAAAAGTCACTGCGATGAATGACTTGTGGCCACCGAGTCACCACCTTTTTGTTCTTTAGGTATACTTCGTTCATCAGCTGCATGCACTGATCCTCATTGTCATCCCAATCTTTGATGCAATCCTCCTAGCTAATGGCCACAAAGTGACGGTGGTGAGGGATGCCGAGCATTATTTCGAAGTGGCGGGCAGTGAGGTTGATTATGACCTCGCCCTTCTCGTTATGGACACATCTTGTGTCTTTGTTGTAGCATCGGGCTACTACCATCATAAACTCATTGTTTACAGCACTAACTAGGATCCCACCAGCAAAATGTAGTGCACTGCCCATCAGTTTGTCCATCCATGGACTTCTTGTGACCCTCTGGGTTCTGGCCCAGAAATCCTCCATATCAATATGACCCAGTTCTGAGTCTCTGATGTCTAGGTCACACTCTGCTTGGGACTCGGGCATCCTGACCCTCTGATATTTATACTTCATTTCTTCTTCTGTGAGCTTGGCTTTGCCCTTGGGTTTGGTAGGTCTCTTGCTTGATGTTGACATATGTAACTCTGAACTCAGTTGCTGATCTGCAAGAATAAGAAGTGAAACCCAACGCAAGAAAGTCATATCAGCTGTTTGATCTTCCATTAAAGCGTCAACAGAAGAAAGAGTTAGTGATTTTAAGGCCTCAGGGCGCAGGGCGCATGAATACTGCAGGTTACAGGGCTAAATAATAAGGCGCACAGGAAAGGGCTGCTGCAAGGGATAAATCAGCGCCAAAGGGCGCATGGCGCATGGACACTGCAGATTGCATTTTTTGTTGTTGTAAGTATAAGTGCGCCTGCGCCATATGTATACATTTTATAAAGGGCGCGGATATTTTTCATGTTACACGGGTGCAGGATGCACCAAAGGGCACGAGTTTAATGCGTGTAACATCATTTTTTCATGCGCCATAGGGGAACTTGGCGCGGCGCATGGAAGGTCTGCACAACATGATGTTGTTGTAACAATGGATGCGCCTGCGCCGTTTACAGTTTTGCACTTGGCGCAGATTTAGTTGGTGTTACATAGATGCAGGGTGCGCCAATGGCGCGAGTTTTTATGATGCAACATATGAGTTTGGTGCGCCAAGTAGGGCGCAGGGAAAGCGGTTGCAACAAGCGAAGGAAGTGCACCTTGAGGGCGCAGCTGTTCTTTGTGTAACAGACATGGTATATGCGCCATTGGCGCGACTGTATATTATGTTGCAGGGGTGACAGATGCGCCAAAAGAGGAAATAACAGTCTCTTATTTTCAAGCCATGATTCCTTCTCTGAGGGGTTTTACATGTGGTTAAGCTCCTTTTGCAGGGTTCATTGGGTGATGAAGAAGCTAAAAATAAGAGTTCCAAGCCATCTTTTCAGGACAGAGTTTCCCCTTTACCAGCAGATCTGGAAAGAGGGGGAAAAGCATGGGGAAGAATAGCAAGACGGGGGGGGTGAGTTCATGTTTTGCACAACTTATTTGAGTTAATCCAAACCAACAAGCAGCCAAAAAACAAAACACAAAACACACAGAAGCAATGAGGACCTCTTACCAGGATTATATAATAGAGAAATGTGAAACCGGGTCCACGACGTGATTCGAAAATGACAGGGTAGGTGCGCTGACAGGTACAGAGGTGAGAAAATCACGTGATTATGTCGGATGAAAATGACAGTGCAGATGCACCTATATATAGGCGAGGTGGTAATAAATGCGCCACCAACTTTTTCAAATGGCGCATGAAAAGCACTGTCGACACAAGAAAGCATGCGCCCTTTGGCGCATCAAAACACTTGCCAACACTAAGTTATGTGCGCCTATGGTGCACCGAAGGTTTTGTTGACATAAGAATATGTGCGCCCTTGGCGCACCAAAAAGGGGCGCAACAAAAGTATTGTTGACATGAAGGCGCATGCGCTTTGGCGCATGCAAGGAAGGCACAACATAGTGAGGCGCATCAAAATGCCTGTTGACACCTCAAACCGTGCGCCAAAGGATTTAAAGGGGGCGCATGAATACTTGATGTTGCATAGACATTATGTGTGCCCGACCAAAAAAGACCAAAAATGGCTAAGTTCGGAAAACTAGATTTCCCGGGAAGGGATTTTGCAACGTTCCGAACGCAAGAGGTCCCTGACGAGGGACCAGAACAAAATTTGGTAGGGTTATCTGTAAAATTTCCCTTGCCAATTTTACGGGATAACAGCTGGCTCTTTCTGGGGACTATCCCTGAGAAAACCTCAGGGGTAGAGAATCCCAGATCTCACGTGCCTATCCATTGGGTAACAGATTCAAAAACAAGGGGGACCAGAAAGGGAAACACACAACCAACAAAAGTAAAAACACGACAAAAACAAACACACAACTGAAGTAAACTGTACAAAGAAGAGAGCAAGCTCTACTTCCTGAAGATTTTCAGATGTTGCCCGCTATAGGGAAGCGGGAGCTCAGTTCCATCCAGATACGAGAGATAGAAACTATTCTCTCCGTTGAGCTGCTTGATCTTGAAAGGCCCTCTCCATAAGGAATCAAACTTTCCGTGCATGCCCTTTGGCTCTCTTCGTTTGTCCCACAAAAGGACGAGGTCTCCCACCTGGAAATTTCTTTGCTTAGCTTTTTTATCGAACAATCTTTTGACCTGATTCTGATGCTCGGTGATCTTGTCGACCACCCTTACTCTCTTTTCCTCGAGCTCTGCTAGATACATGATCCTCTTTTCAAGGGAATTTTGAAAAGTTTCATCTTCGATTGCCCGTGCCAAGCGCAGAGCAGGAAGTTCAGCGGAAATGGGAAGCTTGGCATCGGTGCCATACAACACTTGAAAAGGTGACATACCGAGAGATCTCTTGGGAGTAATGCGATCTGCCCACAAAGCATCGTATAAGGACTTGTGCCACATTCGTTGATTCTCATCCACTAGCTTTCGTATGATGGTCACCAAGTTTTTGTTACTGGATTCTGCCTGACCATTTCCCTGAGGGTAATAATCTGAGGCGTGAGCTAAGGTTATTCCATATTCATAGCAAAAACTAATAACTTCCCGTGAAGAAAAGTTGGAAGCATTATCAGCAACGATCTTGTTTGGAACGCCAAACCTGACAATGATATTTTCTTTGATGAAACTGCAAACAACCTCGGAAGTGGCATGTTTGACAGGTATGGCTTCCACCCACTTGGTGAAGTAATCTGTTGCTGTTAGGACATAACTGTGTCTGGCACTTGATTGGGGATTGAGTGCGCCGATAAAATCAATTCCCCACTGCCTGAATGGTTCGTCGACAACGACCGGCCTGAGGGGAAAAGCAGCTAACTTGGGCTTGCCGACGAACTGCTGGCAAGGCTCACACTTCGCTACCCAGGTAGCTGTATCTTGGAAAAGCGTCGGCCAATAGTACCTGGCCCGGATGATCTTGTGTGCTATCACGGAAGAGGAGAAATGCCCCCCACAGGCTGAATTATGAAAATTTTTGAGTAACTTCACCTGTTGTGGCTTGTCGACACATCGCAAGAAGACACCATCTATCCCGCATTTGTATAAACCGTCATCCCAGATGACATATTTGGCTGCTCTGAGCTTTATAGTGCGCTTCTCCTTTGTAGTTAGGTGAGCTGGGCATTCGCCGTAGGTGAGGAAGAAAGCAATATCGGAATACCACTCATCGCTGGTTGCGACAAATAGGACCAGAGGCAGTGAATCGGGTTTCTCCAGTTGACTTTGTGCTTTATTGGTACAATCATCTTTTTCTCCAGAAACTTCTGACCCTTGGTTTTCGGCCATAAGTTGACACAAGCCTTTGCCTCTTACCAACTTAGTTGGTTTTATATCCAGGTCGTACTCCTGGACCTTTGTAATCCAATTTCCTCGCAAGCTTCCTAACTCTTGTTGAGTTAGAATTGATTTGACTGCCGTGTCAGGGACCAGCACCACTGTATGAGAATTTAAAATGTAATACCTGAAGTTTTTGACTGCTTTGACAATGGCGAAGGCATGCTTTTCCAACTGAGACATTTTTAATTCGTGAGGCTTGAGGGGAGAGCTCATGAACGCAATCGGGGATTCAACATTCTCAGAATTCTTTTGCATCAAAATGGCAGATACAGTATGCTCAGACGCGTAGCTATACATGATAAAATCCTTGGAGAAATTGGGACATACCAGGACTGGTGCGTGAGCGACGGAAGCTTTTATTTCCTTGAAACGACCTTTTCCCTTCCTCGCTCCATCGGAAAGTTGGTGACCCTTTCATCATGTCCAATATATGACGAGTCTTTTCAGCAAAGTCGGGAACAAAGCGCCTGAGAAAGTTCACCTTTCCGAAGAAAGAATGAACGCCGGTCTTGCTTGTAGGCAAAGTGAGGCTCTGAATAGCCTTAACTCTTTCGGTATCTATCTTCGTTCCTTCTTTGCTAACAACATGTCCTAGCAACTTTCCTTCTGTGACTCCAAAAACAGACTTTTTTGGGTTCAGGGAAATCCCATGCTCTCGGCATCTGGCCAATACTTGCTCCAGATGATCACAATGATCATTTCGTTGTTTAGAGAACACAGTTAAGTCATCCAGATAAATGACAATGACCTTTCCCATCATACCTTTGAATGCCAGGTCCATGGCCCGCTGAAAAGTGGCGCCAGCATTGGTCAGGCCAAAAGGCATTCTGCTGTAAGCAAACGTGCCCCAGGGAGTAGTGAATGCTGTTTTAAACTGGTCTTCAGGTGAGACTTCAATCTGATTGTAGCCTGAAAAACCATCAAGCATGGACAACATTTCTGATCCAGTTACTACTTGTAGAACTTGATCCATTATAGGAAGTGGGTAGTTGTCCTTTAAGGAAGCCTGATTCAGGTTTCGAAAATCTACGCATATGCGTATTTCACCATTTTTCTTGCGCACTGGCACAATGTTTGCCACCCAAGTACTGTGATGGATAGGAAAAATGATCCTCGCATCCAACATTTTCTGAATTTCAGCCTGGATAGTACCTGAGATCTTAGGGTTATAATGCCTCTGCTTCTGGCGAAAGGGTTTGACGTCTTCTTTCAACGGGATGTCATGCTGGACGTCCTTTGGCTTAAAAGACTTCAGATCGGCGTAGGACCATGCCAATACATCCATGTATTTCTTCAGCAGTTTGACAAACTTCCGCTTCTCTTCAGGTGTGCAACATTTTCCGATGTTCACAAACTGCGGATGTTCTACCGATCCTAAATTAACCGGTTCGTTTCTGGGGAGGATCCAGCATCATCTCGCCTTTTCTTTTTTACAAAATGATCATGCCTGTCGAACAACCACTCTAAAGAAACCAAGCCTTTCGGAATTTTATTTCCTTTGAGCTGACATATGCCGTCGTTCCCTTCGGACTCACCCTCTTGACCGGTAACTGATTCACGGCACGTAGAGGTGGATCCTTCAAAGTGAAGTTCCTTAAAATTTTCCACCTTTTCTAGAAAGGCAATGAGTTGATTGTCATCGTTGAATACTTGCCAATGCTGAGAATTGTCTGGCACACTTGGGCGGAAAACCACCTCAATGGTGTATTTGTCTGTTTTCAAACCTGGGTGAGGGAGCATGAGGGATGCTGAAACGGCCAATGAATCGGCCATGTCATTCTGAGCTCTTGGAATGGATTCTATTGAAAAAGCGTAAAATTCCTCAATGTTGTCCCACACCGCGTTGCGGTAGTGCCTGAGCCTCTCATTCTTTACTTGATATATCCTCTTAACTTGATTCACGACTAGCTCTGCATCACCTTGTACTTTCAAATTTTTGATCCCTCTTTCCTTTGCGGCTTGCATGCCAAGTAGCAGAGATTCATACTCAGCAGTATTATTTGTGTTGAAAAACTGCAACTTGAAAGAGAGAGGAATAATCTCCCCTTCGGGAGATATTAGCACGGCTCCGGCGCCACATCCACTGGTTGCGCAGCTGCCATCGAACTGCAAAGTCCAGATCTTATTAAGATCTTCTTCTTGGATGAGAACAACCATTTTGTCAGACTCGGTAGACAAGAAATAGTTCCCCATCCCTGATGATTCGAAAAGAATTTGAGCTTTGGGGTCCTCAGAGTTAGTAACCAAGTACTTCTTTTGTGATTCTGGCTCCAATGTCTGCATTACACCTTTGACGGGGATTCTAGCCTTAGACCAGTCCATATGAATCTCCCCACCAACTTCACTGCAAAAACTTCTTCCCAGCAAAATTCCGTAGGCTGCTGGAATGTCGGCAACGAGGACGGTCATCTTTACTCTTTTCTCTGGGAACGCCGCAAATGCGAACTGCGCGTCTTTGATTTGACCAATCAACGGAACCTGCTTGGTTTCCAAGGAATAACATCTGCCAAAAGGCTTGGTAAGGGTGAGGCCCAAAGCATGGGTGACTTTTTCCGGCATGACGTTATCAGAAGCTCCAGAATCAATTATGCAGTTACTTAACTTGTGGCCATTGATTAGGAGGGAGAGATAGAAAGGCTCTATCTTGCCTGATGCAGATGTTGAGGCAACATTTATGTGGGATGCAGGAGGAGTGGAAAGGATTCCCTTTAGGGGGACCTGGGGAGATATGACAGCTTGGCTTTGAATATACTTAGTCAATCTTACAAGCTGCTCGGGGTTTGACTGAAGATACTCGGCTTCAGACATTTGGATCTTAGTCTTCTTAGCATGATCTATGATGTCAAACGTGGCTAAGGGTTGCGCTGGTGAAGGAATGAGTCCCTCACTTCACGATGGTAGAGTAGGATTACTGGTCTTCATGGAAATAGAAGAAGGCTGATTTGGAGGAGAGATGGGGGGAAAAGACTTCTTTGTAAAAGACTTAACAGGGGGTTGAGTAGGAAGAGGATTACCTCTTTTAGCAATGGTTGGAGGCGTGTTTGACACATCCTTCTCTTTCCACACATGGGCAGCGACCTCTGCTTCTTTTCCTTGCGAGCGGGTAAAAACAACATATGATTGTCCACTTGCATATCCTTGTGTACCCTCTTCTCCATCAGATTCTTCCTCATCAAATTCCATATACCCGATAGTAGAGTCGCCAGTCGGCTCACCGACATCTTGATCATCTTCGCCTTGAGACGAAGGTTCTTCGTAATCTTGTTCCTCTTCTTCGATTTCGACTAAAGCGTTGACCGGAGGAGCCTCAAGTGCCAACCGTGGAGCAGTTGCAGGTAAGCGCGGCCTTTGTGAAACATTGTTGGAAACGAAATTCCTCCGTGGAATATCCCGGTATGAGGAACTGGGGGAAGCTTGGGCTAACTGCTTCTTTAATGCGAGCAAGTTGTTCGCCATCTTTTGAAATGCCGGATCAGACGAAGTAGTGGGAGAAGGGCCCAAAGATTTAAGCTTAGACGATTCCCTTTTTAATTCGCCAGATATTAGCAAGTTATCTTCAATTCGGATTGCAGCAGCCTAGGCAAGAATCAAGGTAGCTACTTGTTCTTGTAAGAGTAAGAAACTTACTTTCGAACTCATAGCATTCACGAAAAAACACTTCTGGTTTTCTGGTGTTGGAAGCATGGCAACAGGCACACGGTTGATTAATGCATTGAACCTGGCGATAAAATCACGCATGGTCTCATTGGCCTCCTTCTTTAGGTGAGTGATCTGGGATAATAATGCAAATGCATCTTCCGAAGGCTTGTACCTGTCTTCAAAAGCATCCCGCAAGGTGGCCCAACTGGTGATAGATCCGGCCGGCAGATGCTGAAACCATTCTGCTGCGGGCCCTTGTAAAGTTTCCAGAAAAAGGTGAACCGACACATCTTCATGAGTTACATCTAGGATACTGCATGACATAATGAATGCAGATATGTGTGAATCTGTGCTTTGGTTTCCACTCCCGTCAAATTTGGGAAAATTCTTTCGGTTTCCATGTGGGAGTGCGTGAACAGGATGTGGCAAGGCCAGGGGACCCATAGCGTTTCCCCATGGTACCGCCATCTAGACGGGTGGAAAAAGAACACGGGCTGGAAGCACAATTCCACTGAGCAGTAAGGCACTACAAAGGGATGTGGAGGCTCCTTGTGAAAACCGGTTCTTTCATGGAGGTGAGGCACTTCTGGCTGACCGATTAGCTGAACTTAGTGATGGAAAGCGTGCCAGTGTTATACTAAAGTTGTGCTTTTGAAGCAGATCAAAAGTAGGATCGACTTCTCCACGAGTTTGGTGTTGTGCAGATGGTCTCTCGAGAGCTGATTATATATAGGAATGATGAGACATTGAGGGATTTACCAAGCCTTGACATTACAGACCCTTTGGTGGAGGAATGTGTGTCATGGGATGATGACGATGATGTGGGAGTTGGGGTTGGATTTTTAGATTGAATTACTAGGATCTGGGAAACCCAGATAATAATAAAGGTGACTGAGAAGGGAGATGAGGAGGATAAGGATGATGCAGAGGACAAGGAAACTCTTAGAGGTGGTAGTGGAGATGATGGAGGGAATGCAGTGGAGTTATCTCGAGTACGCGTAGAGCATGACTTAGCCACCACGCGTTCCAAGAGTGAGAGGCATCGAGATAGGAGGCCCTAACTCTTCGTCAGGAGAGAGATACAATGATAGAGAAACGAGACAAATATAAGAGACAAAGGGAGGCCTATAAGGAATGATTTAGAGACCTCACACTAATTTTACTAGCGGAGTTAGGTAGTGGCACACCAGTTGCATCAGAAGGAGTAGATGGTATCTCCAGGGATTGTTCCCATGATCTTATACACAATTTTATTTTACGAGGCATGATATTATGAGAGGGTTCTTACACATAGGCTGTCACGGATAGTGAGATTCATAAAGTATCTAGTTGTATGACGAGCATGAGCGAGTGGTGCAATGCCATCTAGGAGTATTATGAGCATGGAACCACCATTGCGAGATGAGGGTCATGATGTGGCCCAGGGATTTATACGGGCACCTGCCCCAGGAGGTCAGGACTTGAGATTGTCGGATGTACAATTTACCAATTTTAATGATGTATCTTGATTGAGATAGGACCCTTAGTGGCCTGTGACATATGATATATTGATGTATTTTGGACTCACGATGATATATATATATATAGATGATTTTTGGTTATGATTCATGATGTGCTATGTATATAATCGAGGGATTTGATGATGTCTATGTTAGATGTAGATGATGATGATTTTTATGGTTTAGATGATTTGATACTTTAGATTAGATGACATGTTATGGGTTTTGAGATATTGAATATGGTTTACGTATTGATGGATGAATTATGTGATGATGTGTATATATATAGATGTAGATATGAATGGTTGATATGTTATATGTGAATGATAATATATGGATGGATAGATAGTTGTTAGTCACAACTAATTGTCACCCATATTATGATGGATGTAAAAATATGTTTATGGATTGTGTGGATATGATTAATGTTATACTTAAAAGTAAACACATAAGTGTGAATGACATAGTTAGATATGAATGCTTTTATTAGTGTGAGAGAAAAGGATGCGACTTTGATAAAATTCAACCAAAACAAGATAAACGACACGTAATCATAGTAAGGAGCACATGAAGAAATGATGCTTCGAACCGGATTGGAGGTAAACAAGAAAAGGATCCAATCAAGGAAATGCACTTGTAGCCAATAGCAAGTGTTAACACATAACCAACGATAGTTATTTATTCCAATGATCATGAGGAAAATATGGAAAGTGGACTTATGGACCTAATGTCAACATGACATAAGGGTTTAGATGTGACTCATATGGGAAAATAGGTTCTCCATAGGTGGTTGTTCCTAGGTCTATGCCCCAGCTCTGAGTAATATGGTACAAACTGATCAATGCGGGAATTTTTCTATAGATGAGAAATTTGATCGATGCAGGAAGATTTCTTAGGATGCTTGCTTTTGAAATTTTATGGTTTTTATTTTATGTTAGATAGAAGGTTGATCAATGTGGGAAGCCTTCACTGCCATGATATGAGATGGTAGTCCATCCTTCGAGGGAGTGGTCTACTTTTTTTTTATGCTTTTGACTTTAGATTTTTTTTTTAAATGGTAGGGATAATATATATATGATAGTTGTCCTTTGAGGGATCAGTCTATACTTTTGAATTTTTTGATTTTATGAACAATTTATCCTTCAGAGGGATAGTAGTCTATTTTTTTGAGTAAGATGGCTTTTAAAATGAGCATCCATGGAATTTTGAATTTTTATGGAAGAGTTGGGGATAGCTAGGTAGACCACTTAGGAGGGGATGAAGAATGTACAAGTGACACTCGTGGACCCTTAGTGTGGTTCTAATAGGTATATAATAAGGTGATGGATGTAATGATTGTGGAGTTCTCACCAAGAGGAAGAACCTATCCATAAGGAATATGCTATGAGTAGATCCATGGTGCCCATATTCAAGGTCATAGATAGGATAGTGATGGTAGACCACATAATTCCAAATCATTACGATGAAATATGGAAGAGGCTAATGATGGATGGATGACCACTGGGATGACTAAGTTCACATTGGTAGGTATGTTAACAATAGAAAGGCCACAAGTGCAATGCATTAAGAGGTTTATTTCTGGTTTACCATCAAGAGAAGCCAAATGATAGGCCCCAGACCCATACTTATGCATGATAATATAAGGTCCAATCTAGTTGGGAGAAAAATTTCCACGTTGAATCCTTTCTAGAGTAGTGAAATTATTATTTTCTTTAAGGACAAGGTCACCGATGTTAAAGTCACATTCCTTGAGATGTTTATTATAAGCACGTTTGATGCACTCTTGATAGACATGATGATGTTCAAGAGTAAGAAGGTGACATTCATCTAACAACTCAAGTTGTGTTAGATGCTCTTGGTGATAATCTTCATCAGAGATGAAGTCATGAAGAGAAACATTCAATGATGGGATTTGGAATTCAAGAGGAAGAATGACCTCGAAGATATAGATGATAGAGAAAGAGGTAGCACCCGTAGAGGTGTGGATGCTAGTCCCATAAGCCCAAAGAGAAAAGGGGATATGAAGATGCCAATTACCTGATTTATCAATAGTCTTGGCAAGGATATTGTGAAGAGTTTTGTTAGTGGCTTTGGCTTGGCCATTAGCTTGAGGATAGTATGGAGAAGAGAAGCTAAGATTAATATTGAATGAGTCACAAATATTCTTGAGGTCCATGTTTTTGAAGGACTTTCCATTGTCTGTGATGATTTTATGAGGAATGCCAGAGCAACAAATGATGTTCTGATAGATAAATTTAACAATTTGGTTGGCTTTGGTTGATGTTAGTGGAATTTATTCCACCCATTTGGTGAAGTACTCAGTAGTAGTGATGATAGAATGATGTCATTGAGAAAAACATGGATTGATGAGGCCAATGAGGTCGAGTCCCCATTGTGAAAAAGGCCAAAGGTCCTGAGCCAGCTGTAAGGCCTGACTAGGAATGTGGATGAGATTGGAATGTTGTTGGAATTTGACACATTTCTTAACATATTCACAATAGTCTTGATTAAGAGAGGGCCAATAATAACCCATGTGAAGAACATGCATTTGGTGACAACCAAACCACTAAAATGGCCACCATAGATACCATCATGGACTTCTTGGATAGCTCGAGTGGATTCATGAGACTTAAGGAAATGAAGCAAGATGCCATCGAAGCCATGCTTGTAGAGGATGCCACCAAGGATAACATAGTGTTAGAACATTGAAGAAAGGACCTCCTACCATTTTTAGATAGGTTGGAAGGGATGATGGATTGAGAAAGATAGTCAAATATTTGAGAATACCAAAGATCACGAAGGATTAGTTTCAAGATTAATACCAGGGATTCATAAGGTGAGATGGTTGATCTTGAATGCGTGAACAATGATAGAAAGTTTAGATTCTTCTAGTAGACCAAGGGATGAGAGATGTAAGAGAAGCCATAGTGTCTGCGAAATGATTAGATGAATGAGGGATAATTTGAGTGGTGTAAAAATCAAATTCTTCAAGAAGAAAGTCAATGATGTCCTTATACTTTTGAAGGATGTCATTATTAAATTGATAGGTGCCTTTGATTTGATTGATGATAAGTTGAGAATCCCCATAGATATCAAGGATTTGGACACCAAGTAAGATAGTAGTTTCAAGGCCTAAGATAAGAGATTCATACTCAACCATATTATTAGTGCATTCAAAATTAAGCTTATATGTGATAGGGATGGGAGTATCCCAAGGAGGAATAATAATGACACCAAGACCTCCCCCTTGTCTACACTTAGATCCGTCAAAGAAGAGTGTCATCTTAAGGGAGAAAAACTTCATGGTCAAAGTTGTTGATAGATTCATCTTGAAACTGTTTATGAGGAAGGTGATTTTCAAGAAGAGGGGCATCAACCAATGTATCTACGATAGCTTGTCCCTTGATTGATTTTTGTGAGATAAACTCTATGTCAAACTCTATCATGAGCATGAGCCATCAAGTGATGTGATCACTATGATAAGGCTTGGAATGCATGGTCTTGAGAAGATGAAAGCTAGTGACAACATAAGTCTTATGATTGAGAAGATAATGGTGAAGCTTGTAAGTTGAGAAGAAAAGAGTGCAACACAACTTTTTAGCTTCAGTGTAGTGAGTCTCATAATCATGAAGGGTGTGGATGATGTAATACATGGCCTGCTCCCTACCTTGCTCATCATGATGTGCCAACATGGTGCCAAGAGCATGATCGAAGGTAGAGACATAGAGATAAAAAGGATCCCCCTCACATGGAGGTGTAAGAACAAAGGTAGAGAAGAGATATTGCTTGAGATCATTAAAGGCTATTTGGTAGTTATCATCCCATTTGAAGTCTATATCTTTGTGAAGAAGATGGTGAAAGGGTTGGAAATGGTCAGAAATTTGTGAGATGAAATGACATATTGATTGAAGTCGACCTTAAAGACTATGAAGTTGCTTTAAGTTAGAAGGAGGAGGCATCTCAAGGATGGATTCTTGATTTTGGAGGGGTCAACTTCAATACCCCTAATAGAGATAATAAATCCAAGGATTTTATCGGTTAGTACTCCAAACACACACTTGGATGGATTGAGATAGAGGAAGAAGCAGATAAGGTGATCGAAAAGGATTTCAAGGATGGCAAGATGATCACGTCGATGCTTGGATTTACCCAAAAGGTCATCAACGTAGTCCTCTATAGTCTTATGGATGAGATCATGAAAGATGTAAGTCATGGCTCATTGATAGGTGGCTCTTGCATTTTTCAAACTAAAGGGCATAATGCGATAGATAAAAAGGTTCCCCAAGGAGTGATGAAAGAGGTATTATGTTGGTCTTCTGGTGTGATAAGGATTTGATTATACCTAGAGAAACCATCCATAAGAGAAAACATCTCATGGCCTGCAGTAAGGTCTACGAGTTGATCGATGTTAGGAAGAGGAAAGTCATCTTTAGGGAAAGCGAGGTTTAAATCTCAAAAGTCAGTGAAAATGTGAATGCTTTCCAAAGCTTTGGTAATGGGTACAATGTTGGAAATCCATTTTGAATAGTTAATAGGGATGATGAAATTGGTAGAAAGGAGGCATTTCAGCTCCTCTTTGACAAGGAGGGAAACTCGAGGGTGCATGTGGCAAAGCTTCTGCTTAACTAACTTAGATTAGGAAAGGTAATGATGTTATGGAAAACAATGGAGGGATCAAGGCCTGGACATGTTGGAGTATGACCATGTGAAGGCTTGGCAATGTTGAGAAAGGAAGGTGGTGAAATATTCAAGCTCTTGTGGATCAAGGGATTGACCCAGTTTGAGGATGTGAGGCTCTTGTGGAGTCCCTATGTTGATGTTGATGGTGGATTCATTAAGAAGGGTGGATGTGTCTAGTGGTAAGGTATTATGAAGATAGGAATCTTCTACCCTCGTGTAAGAGAGGATGGAATCATCATCAGTGCATTGAAGAATGTCAATGGTAGAGGAGTCTTCCTCTATCATATCTAGAAATGTAAAAGAGGGAGGGACCTAGACTTCATTTTCACACTGATAAGTGACCGGTCCCAAAGTGATGGTGGAGATTAAAAAAAATGGAGGTGATGGAAATGGTGTCATCTGTATCCATAACCTCGTGGGATGGATAAGATGGAGGATCAATGTCCATGAGATCCAAAGATGGTGGGAGAGGGTCTACAGATTGTTCCTTATAATCCTAGTTTGAATTTTTCATGGGGTTTGTGAGATTGATCAATGATAAGGTCATGCATACCTTATTCGTAATGCCCCAATCAAAATCCTTTCCAGGCACAATAATAAAGATAGGTATAGGATGAGAATATGATAATCCCCCAACGAAAGGTGATCCATCACTTTTTCTAACGAGTTATCATTAGGGAGCTTGGACACAGAGACAAATAAGCTAGTGGATGCTTCAGAAGGGTCTTGTTTAGGAATGAGGATGTCATGGGGTTGATAAGTCATGTTATATCTTTGAGTTTTAGAGTGTCTGAAGGGAGAGTTATAATTTTCCCGTCATGTTTGTACTTAATGCATCGATGGAGGGTGTGTTATCCCATTTTTGAGTTTGTACATAAAATGAGGATAACCAATCAAAAAAATTGGTAATTTCCTTCTAAGTCTTTTGAGCCAATGTCACTTTTGAAAATCCCTTAGAAAGTCTTTATTTCATGTTTTATAACTTTCCCAACAAATCCACATGCTTCATTTTCCCTGTTTCCCGATTTTGAAAACCTGAATTGAACTATATTGTTAGGTTTCAGAATCTGATTGCACCAAACAAGTGAAATTAAAAATGCATGCAAAGTGTTCTATTTTTCCTGGACCCAAAGTTCACTTTGAACTACATGCTATCAGATTTTAGTATATGATTACATCAGAACATCTTCCCACCGAAACACATATTATTTTCTAACTGTTTCCCGAACTCGAAACCTGACTTAACTATGTGTTGTCAGATTTTGGGACCCATTTTCATCAAAGCACTAATTTTCCTGTGCATATGCTGAATGCCTCATCCTTTCTAAACATGAATTTTGACTCCATAAAGACCTCTTTGTATCAGGGTTTCAGAACATGAATACACAATGACATATGTAATCAACCTTTCAATTCCACAATAAGTGCATTTAATGTCCAATTGGTGGGTAGGTGAGCACACATGTCAGCCTATGTGTAATTAATGTTAGGGTTTTTATAATTAGGGAGTTTTCTGTGTCATTTGTACCTTACATTTTCTGAAGCCATGTGGATTTCTCACTTGTTGTCACATCTCTAAAACATAATCTATGTTTTTCTTGATAACTTTGGATTATTTCTCCAAGGATTGAAGTGTTTTCACCTTGAGGTAAGTAGATTTTTATCTAGGTTTTGTTTTGGGTTTTCTGGGTTCATGCCCTTGTTTTCATTTGGGTAAGGTTAAGTCTTTCCACATTTTTGCTTTGTTAGATTTTCATCTAAGTCAATTATTTTTATATCAGATAGAAGGGTGAATTTTATTTCACTTTCGTGGGCTTCAAGTGCAAAAAATTGGAAGACAAGATTAATATTTTTTGTGCTCAAAATGGATAATCAACTTTTCCTCATGCCTTAACAGGTTTTGCACATGGTCAAAGGAATTTAGACTTTGGAAGTTGCTCAACATCTCAAAATTTATGCATTTTATTAGAATTTGGCCCCTTTTAAATAAGACCTAACCTCCATGATATTTCGGCTTTTCTCACTTGTCAAGCATCACTCAGATCCTGAAAAGTGTGTCAGGTTTCCTCAAGTGTTCATCAAGGTCTCTCTCCCGATTCAGTTTGTCAAGTTTCCATATCTGTTGAATAAGGCCCCAACCAATTTTCTTGTAGTGCTTTCATGTGTTTTTGTGATTAATTTCCCATATTTGATTTTGGCAAGGGGAAAGGGAAGAAATGTTACAAAGTAAATATACAAGTACCAGGGTGTTGAGGCTCCCTCTAACATTGATTCAAAATTTGATATTAGGGATACAAAGTTGGGACATATAGACATGGAAGAAGTTTTAGGGCTAGATTCTCAGAGTTCCTCATAAACTTCTTGGATGCATAGTATATTTTTGCAAGTGGATTACCTTTAGTTATTTCCTTCCCCATTTTGTCTCAGTGCATTAGTTTTATCCTAACATGTGCCACTCACTAGGACTCAAGCTCTTGGGTTCAGTCTGGAATCAGTCAAGAGAAGTGGCGATCAGGTTGGACAATGATTATTTTTATCAACTCCTCAAACTTCCTAATTTTCAGTAATATGTTGGTACAAATATTCAACTAGCACAACAAGCCTAGGATAATAATTTTGACAATTGTGTTAAGCATGTAAATAAAAAATTCCTGATTAAAGCTAAGCTCATTGTGTTAAGGTTTCTGAAGACAGTTCCCAGAAGTGATTTCAGTTTGGAAATAATCGAGATCATTACACTCCTCAGTAGGATATTTGGGCTCCTAGAGTCTAAGGAGTTCCATGGGTGGATGTACCAATCCATCACTATTATTAATAAGAATGTGAATTATTTCGATTAGGTGTGCTCATCAGTGAAAACATTGATGCTCAAATGAAAGAAATCCTCTCTACCAGAAAGTTTTACATGATGTCATATGTCACCTATGTTGCCACTCGAATGAGGAACTATCACGGCTTGGATTCAAAAGGGAACCAGTCCACTGATCATATATATAAAATCTATCCCCAGTTTTCCTTAAAAGGGAGTTTGGATCAATATATAAGGGTTAACAATGCTTTCTTTTATGAGATCATCTATAGATTAGATCTTGATCTTAGAAAACCAAGAGTTTCTGATGAAGCATGGAATGGAGTGTCCAGATGGGGTTGCATCTTCTTGCATTTCAAAAAATTCTCATATATACAGGTTTCCATTTGTTAGGAGGTTCCATTGTGTCTACCCAGATATCCCAGTGATAAGAAAATTCTTATGGAATTACTTAGTCAACTCCTGGACTTTCACAAGTTTCAACAAAGTAAACATAAGGTTGTTGTTTAATTTCTAATATCAATTGGAAGATATACGTGCTCTTCAGTTATTAAGGCCCAAAATATGATTTATGAGTTAGAATATAAGCTTAAGAAGTATATGAAGCCAAGGAAAAGGTTTGATTTTTGAGGGGTCCTTAAGGCTCATGGGATGCTGCAGCTACATGTTCTAAACATTGAAGATATTTAGATTGATCTTAGGGATGGAGTCGTAGATCGAAGGAAAAATAATAATAGATTGAGTTTGAATGAAATAATAATGTTGGATCTCAATGATGTTCTTAAAGACGCAGTCGATAATAAGAGCGTTGTTGAGATGGTGTATAAATAAATAGATGGCGATAATGTCGCGTTCCCGACAATTGATTGGTCAAGGCAGAATCAACATCCATACTAGAAAAGGGCTGCCCAAATCCTTATTCACACAAAAGCATGGTTAATTTCATGGGGTATGAATCTCAAAGGAATCCAATTTCCAAAAATTACCTAGTCACATCAGTGTCAAGAGCGGGCCCCTCACATTGTGAAAAAGATAAAATTACAATCCCACCTAAAAAGGTGAGATTTAAGTTTGTTCATGGTAAGTCTCAAACTTTGTTAGCTATTATTCCTTTTACAACAGTTGTGGTTCTTGATTCTCCAACTTCATCAGTCTCCAAGGAAATTCTAGTAAGTGTTGTAGTGGAGCCAGCGTATCTTGTCATTTATTCTACTCTTCGCACTCCTTCCATGCCTGTTTCCACTCATCCATCTCCAGTACTTCCTTCCATTTTATCTATTTCCTTATTTATTTCCTCTCCACCTCATTCCCCTTCATTTCCATCATCACCACTTTCATCCACTATGGAAAGTGTTTTCTCATCCTTATCCCTTCTTTCGAGTGGAGTAGGATTGAATTTGAGGTTATCGATGTCCTCTGGGATCCAAATTTCCATTCGCCTTTATTTACCCATTCCATCCGCCATTGTTACTACCATTCTATCCACTCCTCCATCCCTGGTCACCACTTTGCTCACTTGTCTAACTTCCTTTGGAACAATCTCATTTCCTCTCCTAGAGGAATCTTCTACTTCGGTTCCTTCATGGTTGGCTAGTCAAGCTCTAAAGAAGAGGAAAGTTAGTTTTCCTCAAGAGGCCTTTGATTTTAGTTCATTGAAACTAACACATATTCGATGAACCAAGTACCAAGAGTGTGTCACGAATCTTAGTTAAGGTGTTAGGTCAAAATTTGTAGAGATTGTTGTTCTTGTAGCATATAAAACTAAAGAAGATATCATAGCTGTAGATTATCAGATCACAAGGGTCTATCTAGGAAAGGTTACTACTAAAGGTGCACAACAGGATGCTCTGAGTGTTGTGGATGTTTTGAATAGAAGAAGCTAAAAGAGACTAACATCTCAAGAGATGAATTGAACGAAAATGTTGAACAATTGAAAAAGGTTTTTCTCAAACTCTCTAAGCCTTCCTAGAAGTAGATAAAATCTCCTACGCCTACCCCTATTTTTTAAATTTCTCATCAATACCCATAATAGAAAAGTTAAATGAGAAGGGTAGGGATGTTGATGAATGGAGTCAACAGCTCCTTGTTCATGGAAATAAGACTCTTGGTGATACGATGAATGTATTCAACTTTCTGGAGGATACAAGGAATGATGTTGATAATTTGAATGATGAACTCCTAGAAGAAATTGGTAATTGTTTGCTAATTTCTCTCCTTTCTTCCTTTATAAATGTAAAATACTTTGGAATTTTGAAGGGTTGGAAGTTTTTGATTAAGCATAGAGTTTATAGTTGAGAAGGAGAAAAACTGTGTGTTTTATTTTAATCATTGAAGAATACAAAAGATAATCTGTTGCAAAATTTGTGTTGTGATGAATATAATTGTGGTTTGAGGTATTGTTCTTATGTTCAAATTCTTTAAATCATTTTTTTCTTTAACTTTCTAGTTTATCATTTCTTTCGCAAGTTGTTATAATTTAGATCTTTAATGATTATCTTTTTATCTATGTTTGCTCAAGAAAAAGCATGTTCTCGACCATTCTATTCTTTCTACATTATAACAATTCACTTCTTTCTTCCTATTCTCTTTCTCTCCATTTCCTAGTTCTTTTTAGAAAGAATATAATTACTAGGATGAGATCCCAACCCTGATGGTTAGAATAGTGCGGATATTATATATATCCTCTGGTGTGTTTTAGTTTAGTAATAAACAAGGTGCCTCCCCTTTAGTTGAGGAGGGATGTTGTCCTGTGTACTATGGTTGAACCTCATATTTCATCTTTGAAAAAATATCCAACCAACAATTTTTGGTGACTCTGCTAGGGAATTATGAACATAAAAGACTAATCATATCTTCCTATTGACAAATCCATTACTGCATTTTGTTTTACATTGTCTTTCCAGGGTCAAACTAGCTAGAAGGGCGTATACTCACCTGAAGTCGAGCAAGGGGTGAAGTTGATCTTCTTTTTGATCTGATGTAACAACGTAATTTTAATCTTGTACCAGAAAGGTAATCCATGAGACATATCGGCAGTTCATCACCTGTTCATAGGAATCATGTTATCCAAGGTCAATATACCTTAATAACTTGTAGAGCATTATTTCTGATTGATATGTAGATTCCTGCACATACCATTTTCAGAAGGATGGCCAAACAACAACCACCACAAGCTCCAGTTCGTTGGGGTGCCACTATTGGTCTACTTTCATTTGATCCACCATTGCATGAGTTGCCACATGGGTCTTGTAAAAACATTCCTAAGTTCAATGGTGATGCAAAACAAATCCTGAATGAGCATGTAGCTTCATTCTCTATAGCTTATAGAGTTATTGGGTCGATTCATGAAGATGTGTCCTTCAGGTTTTTTGTTGAAACACTTTAGGGCACTTTATCATCTTCCAAATGTATGCATTACAAATTGGGTGACTATGAGATCACAGTTTAAGGAAAGATTCAAACCTATAGAAGACTCACATGAATTATTAGCTCAACTTACTCATAGGAAGAAGGAATCACACAAGCCTATGCGTGATTTTGTGGCTAAGTTTTATAAAATGATCCAAAAAATTCTTGAACTTGCAGTTCCTACTTTGGAAAACCAGAAGTGCTTCTTCATTAACACTCAACTTCCCGAAGTAAGTTTGCTATTGAGAAGATTTTTCATTCTTGATTTAGATTTTGCACAAGCTATGGCTACAAAAATTAAAGATGATATTATCTTGGTAGGAAAGATCAAGAAATAATCCTCTTCGTCAAAGAATCAAAGTTCTTCTCAAGGAACCAATGAGCTCATGATTTAGAGAATGGCTAACGATCATATAACTTCGAAGAAGCAAATGTCTCAACATGCATCAAATTCCCCTTAAAGGGATATCCCAAGGAGGAAATTCAATAACAATGGTGCTCCTATGAGAGATAGAAATTGGCTTCCCCATGTATAACAAAGATTGGCTATCGAGGCACCTCCTGTTAATAAAGTTGTTGAGATAGTCAAGGAGGATGGAGAAGAAGAAGGTGAAGAGGCTAATAATGCTTTTGAAGCTTCTGGTTATGATGATGAGATGTATGATGGTTTGGCCGACAAATCCAATATCGGGTATTTAGAATATGAAGAATATGACTATGAGACCAGTGTCCAATCTTTCATAGTTTTTACTCGGTCTCAGAATTGAAGGAAAGAGATAAAAAGACCTAAAGAAAAATAGGATCTGATAGTTGTTGCAAAGAGAGGTAATACTCTCCCTGTGAAACCAAAGGAGAAATATAATACCAATAAAGTCACTACTTCTAACCCTTCTTCTTCTACTATTCCCAAGACCAGCTCTCCAAGTCCATAGGTAAATGTTGAAAGATCTGAGCTTGCCATTGTTCCTTCCTATACTGCTTTTGATATTGTTGATCATGCTAAGAGAACCAAGAATCAGATGTCTGAAGTAGATTATTTTTAGTCTAACCCAAAATAGTTTGAAAAGCTTGCTAAATTTATTAGGAGCACAACTTCCATCCCACCTAATTCCATGACCTCTAAATGGATCTTACCCAATCCATCTCACCTGCTATCCTAAAATAACATGGCATCGAATTATCCCTAAGGGAAGATTGAGCCATTCTATCTGTCGTTACTCATAAACGAATTTAAACTCTTCATTTGTATAATTGATTCAGGAGCCTTAGATAATGTTATGCCTACAAAGTTAGCCCATGCTTTGGGACTGTCATCACCAATCCAGCACTATGATAATTCTTCACCGGGAACTCCTCGTGCTATGATTATTTACTAATGCACAGCCTTTAGTTTGGTGGATGTAATCTGGAAACAAAACAACAACATAACACAAGAATACCATCGACTATGATAAGAAGGAATGATGACAAATCTGAAATATCAAAGTAAATTATAATATTAACATGAAATTGTTACAATCTCACCCATGAGGTACTTCAAGTGTTATTGACTTCACTTGCCTTTCACCAAGACTATGGGAGAAACTTTACAATTACACCTCTTAATGGCTTCTTCAACACACCTTTAAACTGATGGCTTCCTTCACACACTTCCTACAATATTTCTCACTACTTCCTTCTATGCTAAATGAGGGGGGTGGCCTCTCTATTTATAGAACTTCCAGGCTTATCCATCTTATCTCTAAGATAGGATAAGAAATCCACTTCTGACGAATCATATTCCATACCTTAACTCTTATCTGTACATGTAAGCTTATCTTTAAGATAAGATAAACCTTATCATTTTACATGGGTTCCACATTTTTAGACTTTTTACAAATAAAATACACAAAATATTTATGACCTCACTCCTTGTCTTTATTACCAATATAATATTTCTAATTCCTAATCATGTAGACCCTACTTCTCTAATTACCCAAACTTTGACATTTTAACATTACCGGACCACTTACGACAAATATTTACTTTTTACAACATTCCTATTGTACTTTGACTGTTACCGTACTCCACATTATTGGCAGCACCGTACTGACAGCGCCGTTATCTTCTATCAGACGCTACTACTAATTATACTTAACAACATCCTATTCCTAATACATACATTAATGAAATAGAAATTACGGAGGAAAATTTTAGTGTCGACATCTTCCCCCTTCCTAGCTTCTACTCCGTCCTTGGAGTAGACTATTCTGGTGCTTGGAAAATCTTCAACTTGTCGTGGTTGACCCATTTCGTAATGGGAGTGCCATCCAATTCCTCCAGTCGGTATGTACCATTTTCATGCACAACTGCTATTTTGTAGGGCCCCATCCATTTTGGAAGAAATTTTCTCTGTCTTCTTTTTTTGTATCTGGAATCATATACTAGAACCAAGTCATTCACATGAAATGGAGGCCAATGGATCTTTTGATCAAAGTATTCCTTCTGCTTCATTTTCTTCTTATAGCTTGTATCCTTTGCTATTTCTCTCATTTCCTCTAGCAAATGAAGATGTACCAACCTTTATTTTACTGAATCACTTTCATCCATCCTTTCATTTTTCATAACTCTCACAGTGGGAATATCAAACTCAATAGGAAGAACTGGATCAATGCCATAAGCCAACTGAAATGGGGAGTATCCTGTTGCTGACTTTGATGTTGCCCTATATGCCCACAATGCTGCATGAATCCTTTTATCCCACTTATGTACCTGCAAGGCTGCATCTTTTGCTAGAATTTGACACAACACAAAATTTGTTCGTTCCACCTGTCCATTTGTGCTTGGCTTGTATGTTGTTGCCTTCCTGTGCTTAATAGAAAACTTATTGACTAGGGCTTCTACCACCTCATTAATGAAGTGGCTTCCTTGATCTGTTACAATTTCTAATGGGCAACCAAATCTGGTGACAATGCGTTCATATATGAACCTTGCCACTTCATCCATGGAAGCTGTTTTCAATGGCCTAGCTTCAACCCACTTGGTTAAATAATCTGTGGCAACTACAATATACTTATTTTGGCGTGGGGTAGTTGGAAGTGGACCTACAATGTCTATTCCCCACTTTTCAAAGGGACCAAGTGGAAGAATAGGACATAATGGAGCTGATGAAGTCTTATGGTTACCATGTGTTTGACAAATATCACATGTCTTACAATAATTATAACAATCTTTAAAAAGAGTGGGCCAGTGATAACCTGCATCCAAGATCCTTCTTGTTGTAAGTTGTCCAGAGAAGTGTCCTCCACATGTACCATTGTGGAATTATTCTATCAGCTCCTTCCCTTGATCACGTCCAACTGCCCTCTTGTACTGTCCATCAGGTCCTATTCGAAATAATACTCCATGCAGAATAGAATATGGATGACTGGCTTGAGTAATCTTCCTCTTAGTCTTTGCATTGGCACCATCAGGAAACTTGAATTCATTTAGATAATTCCAAATATCTATGTATTCACTAGGGATTGTGTCAAGGGATAACAATGCTGCATCTGGGAAATCATCATCATCACAAGATGAACCTAAACCATCATAGGCTCGAGAGAGTGCATCTGCATTGACATGCTTCTTTCCTGGCCTATCTATAATATCAAATTCAAATTCTTGTAGCAAAATTATCCATCTTGCTATCCTCCCTGATGGGTTAGGCTTATTTACAATATATTTTAGAGCCTGATGATCTGTTACAACTATAAATTTCTGCCCTAGCAAGTAATTTCTAAACTTCTTTACAGCAAAAATGATAGCTAGAGCCTCTTTTTCAGTTACAGTATAATTTACCTCAGCACTGCTCATTTGTCTGCTCCCAAAGTAAATTGGATGTTCATTCCCATTTTCATCCTTTTGGCTCAGAGTACTTCCTAGTGCTGCATCTGAGGCATCAATGTACACAATGAATGGCTTGCTCCAATCTGGATTCTTCAAAACAGGTGAAGACACCAGGGCTTCCTTCAGTTGTTCAAAAGCTTCATGCACCTTATTTCCTGGTTCATAAGTAACATCCTTCTTCAAGAACTGGGTTAGTGGCTGTGCAATCTTTGAGAAATTCTTGATGAACCTTCTATAGTAACCCACATGGCCTAAAAATGATCTCAACTTACTTCTATTCATAGGAAATGGTAAATCTTTGATTTTTGAAACTTTATCAGGATCAGTACCAATACCATCTCTGGATACAACATGCCCTAACAAAACACCTTTAGAACATCCAAAGACACACTTTGTAGGGTTTAGTGAGGCTTGTGCTTCATCTAACCTTTGAAATGCTGTCTCCATCTGGTGCAGGTGGTCCAACTTGCTCCCATAGATGCAAAAATCATCCAGAAATACTCTGATGAAGTTCCTGTTATTCAAACACCCTATTCTTTTGATAACATGCATCAGAATATTCAAGTTACCGGACCTCAATTGATTCAGGGCAAAAATCATGTTTCTAGGGTCCCTTCAGAATTTTTTTTAACTCTCCTGACCAGGTTGATAGAGAGCAAGCTCTGAGAAAATGAGAAGGTTGCAGAAAAGGAACTTGGGCCAGGAAAAATCGTGAAAATTGGCTAAGTCCTAGTCCTTGCAACAGTAGGGACGTCCTGGGACATCTTAAGACGCGGATCGGCCGAAAGGCCTCTAGGCCCAGTCCAAGCGACTGGGACATCTGGGACAGAAGTACGCGGCTTCCGAAAATTTCCGATCCGGATCGAAAAGGAGAACTTTAATGACTAACTGCTGAGGGGACAGTCTGGGAGAGTACAAAGATACGCGAACCGGCCGGTTCGAATACGAAATGAGAACAATGCAGTCAAAAATGGTACATCAGGGCTCGAGGACGCGAATCGGAATCGAAAAATAACCAATTTATATCCCGTAAAGCACTGGGATTACAAGTGGGACAAATGGACAAAACCGGCCGAATCGGGCGAACCGGAGAATTTTGCTACACCACTGGGACATCTTCGGACAATCGTTTCCTACGCGGTGGACGCGAAGGAGCCGAAGTGTGAGGTTTTCCATAAAAATTCATGAACCGTGTCAAAGGGCAAGGTTTGAAAAGGGATGACAAGTCTGGAAGCCGAGATCTGAATGTTTTGAAGGCCAATGGGCCAATTAAAAGCACTTTTGATGTCGTGTCCCATCAGATTTATGCCACAAGTCTCAAGGCGAGGAATTTCAAAAGGGATGAAAATGTTGGCCTTGGCCGAAATAAAGGAAAGCCCATCCTCCAAGACAGAGGAGAGGAATCACGTGATTTCAATCAATGCGTGCCATGTGGTTCATCCAAGTGGCAGAGCGCGGGACAAGATTTCAAAAATCGTTTTCGCCTGTTTTGTGCCCTAAAACTTCAGACCTCCATAACTTTCGATCCAGAAGGATTTGCACGTTCTTTATATCAACGGAAAGCTTATGAAATTCTCTACATGATTCTTGATCAATCTCTAAATTTTGGTGCAGTCTGAGAGAGAGAAAATTGAGAAACGGATCTGACGCAGTGGTAATGCCAGAAGTGACGTTTCAACAACCAGTTTTAATGCAACATTCGTATTGCAATTCTTCTAGCATTTTTCATCCAGAACTGATGTCCTCAACCACCGATGTTTAATGAAGAATGCCACATTTTGGTCAACTGGTTGGGGATGATTTTAGTTTTTTCCTATGTTTCCCTCTCCTGGGCTTCGACCCATGTATTGTAAAAGCCAGATTTGGCTCATTTTAAAAAGATATGACATTGTTCACTCTGATTCGGCTCTGCCCTCCCTTCTTTTCTTCTCCATAGGGTTGAAAATGGAGTTCGAATTCCTCCTCCCTTGCTCTGTAATGGCATTTTTCCTCTTACTATGAAATGATGTTCTCCCAGCAAACTTCTGGAGCAACAAAAATGTGTTTTGTGATGCATCTGTCCATCCTTTTCTGTTTTTACTTGTTTCATTCTTGCCTCTCTTCATTCTTCTCAGGTATTTGTGCATGTTTGAAGGTTCATTGCAGATCTGGAGCTGTGTTCATGGAGTTTTGGGACATTTTCTGTGTGAAATCTATCCTTGAACCTGGATGCATCTGTCCATCCTTCCCAAATTGCTCACCTCTCCTTGTCCCATGGCTTAGTTTTGATAGATGTTCAACATTCTCCTTCTCTGGTGTATCACCGAGTGTAGGCTTTTGTTTTTTTTTCTCTTCTCTCTCTCTCTCTACTCCTTGGCATGGTTAGATTAGGATTAGATTGCTTGCCTGCACTGGAATAGCTTGTGGCAGGTAGTTTAGGAGCAGGAACCAAGCCTTCTCTAGAGATTTCTCTCAGTTTCACAAGTCCCACACTTGGAGATTTAGAGGTTTCCATGTTGTGCAATCACACTGGATGCCTGAGTGATCAACCTAGAAGCCTGATCTGCATCCAGGGGTGCTGTGATTTTGCACTAACAGGTCCCAATGTAGGGTTCGAACACCCTATTCATCAAACGCTGGAATGTTGCTGGAGCATTACACAACCCAAAAGGCATAACTGTATAAGCAAACGTTCCCCAAGGAGTGGTGAACGTGGTCTTCAGCTGATCTTTCTCTGCTATACGAACTTGGTTGTAGCCGCTATATCCATCAGCAAAACTATAGCACTCCTGGCCAGCTACTTCGTCCAAGATCTGATCTGAAAATGGAAGAGGGTAATGATCCTTCTTTGTTGCCTTATTGAGCTTCCTGTAATCAACACAAATGCGTAGCTTCCCATTCTTTTTTATTGAGATCACAATGGGAGAAACCCATTCTGAATTCTCCACAGCAAATATGAATCCTGCATCAAGCAACTTATCTATTTCTTCTTTTACAGTCTTGGAAAAATTAGGATTCATTCTATATGGCATTTGCTTTATGGGCTTAGCACCATCTACCAGCTCAATAGAATGTTCTACCCAACTTACTTGACGGAGTTCCTTGTAATCAAAAGTGAATAGGTGTATGTACCTTCGAAAGAGCTGGAGGTAGGATTCCTTCTCACTGGCTTCTCCATCACAGCATCACCAATCTTTATTTGTTGGAGACGATCATCAACTTCTTCTTCAGATAATTTTATGGGGTCATGAGTTGGTGTGACTGGAAGGATATCCATGACTGAAACATCCACCTCACTTTCTTCATCTTCAGTGTCCACTTCACTGGTACTAGAGTAATCAGAGGATGTCCAATCATCAGTTTCATCACTTGAATCCACAGGTTCTGCCTTATGATGTCGAGGGATCACGTTTATCTTCACCCTCTCTCTACCACGTCCAAGTGTCATGAAACCTTCATTCCAGTAGTTTCTTGCATGAACTCTCCTTAGCCATGGTCTTCCCAGCAGCATTGGGTACGCAACAGTACCATTTTTCATCACCTGAAAGTCTACCACACATACAACACCCATAACAGATATTGCCACATTTGAAACTACACCTTCTGGTTTAGTTTTTCCCTTATTTAATGACCTTAACATAAGTGTTGAAGGGCGATCAATTTTTAAACCCAACATATTCATTACAGACTCGGTCATTACATTAACTGCAGCACCTCCATCAACTAAGACATCATGAATTGAAATACCATTACATAATACCTCAGCTTGTGGAGCATAGGGATCCGCCTCTGCCTCCAAAACAGGGACCTCAACCTCCTTCCTTCTTCGAGCATTGAGTCCACTTCGCAACTCCCGCCTCTTCTCAGAAGACATAGCCAAGAGTTGACCATATGTAATATTTGCAGGCCTTTTGGACAGATCTTCCAAGATGGAGTATGGTCCTTGCCCCTGTGAAATCAGAAAATCCTGCACACCCAACTTTCTTCTCCTATGTTTCTTACTAGTTTCTTCTTTCATCTTCTTAGGATCATTTCCATCTTGATTATCTTTTTCTTTCTTTCTTTTTGTTACAAACACATCTACTTCATTATTTCTGCTCTTATCTACTACATCAAAAGAATTCACAGGTGCTTTTCCTTTATCATTATCTCCTTTACCAGATGTAGAAGCTCTATCTGGACAATTATACTTATAATGACCCTTTTTATAACAACCATAACAAACAACTTCAGAAATATTTCTTTTTGGACCTCTATCTCCTCCCTGAGAACTAAATTCCTTTCCTTGAAGAAGATTAATAGTTAACTGACCCATCTTTTGAGCAGATCTTCATACTCAGTAGATGTACTAGGAGAAATATTTGTGCTCACCGGGAGTGGTTGTGGATTCTGGACCAAAGGTGCTGGTGTAGGCTCTACTTTAGCAACAATTTCTTTGGGCTCCTCTTCCATGCTTTCTTCTTGCCTTCTTGCAATCTCCTTTGCTTGTTCAATGGTAGCTGGGTGGTCATACTTCACTCGTTGTCTGATCTCTGGCTTCATCCCAAGAATGAAGTGCTTACAGAGGAGATTATCCATGCCATTCATCAACCCATCCGCTAATCCTTCCTTCCGATTCTGGGCATCGAGCTTCTCTCCTTAGCTCTAGAACAGTGATAATCCCTTATCTTCTCCTTCTCTCCTTGGGATAGCTTTGTGATTACACAATCATGAGATCTGCATATTTCTGTTGTGGTCACCAAATTCTTCAAGAAAACTTTCAGTTATATAAATCCCATGAATTGTTCCGGATGTATTATCATCTAGTGTTTCTATAACCACCTAAGTGCTGAACCATCCAAAATCTGATCTGGTAGGAAAAAATTCAGTCCATTTTGTTCCCTTCTTCCTATAAGGCAATTACAAATACAAGATCGTTTAAACTCTTGAGATGAAAGGGAGAAACATCTTCATTAGATTGGGCCACAAAAATAGGAATCTTGCCCATTTTCAAAAGTAACTTATCTAAATACCAACCCACAAGTACAATCAACAAAAATTAGGATTCATTCTATATGGAATTTGCTTTATGGGCTTAGCACCATCTACCAGCTCAATAGAATGTTCTACCCAAATTACTTGAGGAGAGTTCCTTGTAATCAAAAGTGAATAGGTGTATGTACCTTCAAAAGAGCTATGAGGTAGGATTCCTTCTCACTCTCCATCACAGCATCACCAATCTTTATTTGTTGGAGACGATCATCAAAAATTCTTCAGATAATTTTATGGAATGAGTCTCGAGCAAGTGACTGGAAGGATATTACATGACTGAAACATCAACCTCACTTTTTTTTCTTTTGTGTCCACTTCACTGGTACTAGAGTAATCAGATGGATAATCTAATCATCAGTTTCATCACTTGAATCCAAGGTTCTTGGTCCAAAGGATGACGAGGGATCAATTCTTCACAGGACTCTCTCTACCACATCCAAGTGTCATGAAATGCCTTCATTCCAGTAGTTTCTTCATGAACTCTCCTTAGCCATGGTCTTCCCAGAAACATTACTTATGCAACAATGCACCATTTTTCATCACCTGGTGAAAGTCTACCACACATACAACACCCATAACAATATTGCCACATTTGAAACTAACACCTTTTGGTTTAGTTTTTCCCTTATTTAATGACCTTAACATAAGTGTTGAAGGGTGATCAATTTTTAAACCCAACATATTCATTACAGACTCGGTCATTACATTAACTGCAAGCACCTCCATCAACTAAGACATCATGAATTGAAATACCATTACATAATACCTCAGCTTGTGGAGCAAGGGATCCGCCTCTGCCTCCAAAACAGGGACCTCAACCTCCTTCCTTCATCGAGCATTGAGTCCACTTCGCTAGCTCCCACCTCTTCTCAGAAGACATAGCCAAGAGTTGACCATATGTAATATTTGCAGGCCTTTTGGAAAGATCTTCTAAGATGGAGTATGGTCCTTGTCCCTGTGAAATCAGAAAATCCTGCACACCCAACTTTCTTCTCCTATGTTTCTTACTAGTTTCTTCTTTCATCTTCTTAGGATCATTTCCATCTTGATTATCTTTTTCTTTCTTTCTTTTTGTTACAAACACATCTACTTCATTATTTATGCTCGGCTCTTATCTACTACATCAAAAGAATTCACAGGTGCTTTTCCTTTATCATTATCTCTTTACCAGATTGTAGAAGCTCTATCTAGACAATTATACTTATAATGACCCTTTTTATAACAACCATAACATACAACTTCATAAATATTTCTTTTTGGACCTCTATCTCCTCCCTGAGAACTAAATTCCTTTCCTTGAAGAAGATTAATAGTTAACTGACCCATCTTTTTGAGAAGATCTTCATACTCAGTAGATGTACTAGGAGAAATATTTGTGCTCACCGAGAGTGGTTGTGGATTCTGGACCAAAGGTGCTGGTGTAGGCTCTACTTTAGCAACAATTTCTTTGGGCTCCTCTTCCATGCTTTCTTCTTGCCTTCTTGCAATCTCCTTTGCTTGTTCAATGGTAGCTGGGTATCATACTTCACTCGTTGTCTGATCTCTGGCTTCATCCCAAGAATGAAGTGCTTACAGAGGAGATTATCCATGCCATTCATCAACCCATCCGCTAATCCTTCCTTCCAGATCTGGGCATCGAGCTTCCTCCTTAGCTCTAGAACACGAGCATGATAATCCCTTATCTTCTCCTTCTCTCCTTGGGATAGCTTTGTGATCTCGATCATGAGATCTGCATATTTCTGTTGTTCACCAAATTCTTCAAGAAAACTTTCAGTTAATAAATCCCATGAGTTTTTCACATTATCACCTAGTGTTTCAAACCACCTAAGGGATGAACCATCCAAAAAGGTAGGAAAAAATTCAGTCCATTGTTCCCTTCTTATAAGGCCATTACAAATACAAGATCGTTTAAACTCTTGAATGAAAGAAGAAGCATCTTCATTAGATTGAGCTGAAAAAATAGGAATCTTTCCCCATTTTCAAAAGTAACCACCGTGAAATACCAACCCACAAGTACAATCAACAAGACTTATGTGCACAAATAATTGGAATCACTATACTAGAAAGTGACTTTACACCTTTCTACATAGTAAAATAGAAATGACCACGGTAAACTATGGTAAAACTTGACTTACTACGGTAAAAACTGACTTTACTGTGGTAAACACTATTCACGGTAAAAAGTGAAGTTACTGCGGTAAATACTATTCACGGTAAAAAGTGACTTTACTGCGGTAAATACTATTCACAGCAAAAAGTGACTTTACTGCGGTAAATACTATTCATGACTTTATCATGGTAAAAATGACTTTACCATGGTAACTACTATGCACAGTAAAAACAAGGTTACCCTCCAAATGATTTTTGACTAAGTGGGAATATCTCTCCAGAAAATCCACCAACGAGGAATGGTCCCGGCAACGGAACCAAAATGTCATCACCAATCCGGCACTATGATAATTCTTCACCGGGAACTCCTCGTGCTATGATTATTTACTAATGCACAGCCTTTAGTTTGGTGGATGTAATCTGGAAACACAACAACAAACATAACACAAGAATACCATAGACTATGATAAGAAGGAATGATGATAAATCTGAAATATCAGAGTAAATTATAATATTAACATGAAATTGTTACAATCTCACCCATGAGGTACTTCAAGTGTTATTGACTTCACTTTCCTTTCACCAAGACTATGGGAGAAACTTTACAATTACACCTCTTAATGGCTTCTTCAACACACCTTTAAACTGATGGCTTCCTTTACACACTTCCTACAATATTTCTCACTACTTCCTTCTATGCTAAATGAGGGGGGTGGCCTCTCTATTTATAGAACTTCCAGGCTTATCCATCTTATCTCTAAGATAGGATAAGAAATCCACTCTGACGAATCATATTCCATACCTTAACTCTTATCTGTACATGTAAGCTTATCTTTTAAGATAAGATAAACCTTATCATTTTACATGGGTTCCACATTTTTAGACTTTTTACAAATAAAATACACAAAATATTTATGACCTCACTCCTTGTCCTTATTACCAATATAATATTTCTAATTCCTAATCATGTAGACCCTACTTCTCTAATTACCCAAACTTTGACATTTTAACATTACCGGACCACTTACGACAAATATTTACTTTTTACAACATTCCTATTGTACTTTGACTGTTACCGTACTCCACATTATTGGCGGCACCGTACTGACAGCGCCGTTATCTTCTATCAGACGCTACTACTAATTATACTTAACAACATCCTATTCCTAATACATACATTAATGAAATAGAAATTACGGAGGAAAGAAGTGTTGGTGAGAAAGGTATCTAATGTTATTATCCAATCCTTGAATGCTTCCTGATTTTTATAACCACTACAGATGGTGGGATTACTATTTTTTGACTAGTTCAATCCAATGCAAATAAAAAAGGAGATAACATGCATGCTTAATTGTATTGAAGGACTGTTAGGTTCTATGAAAACTATTGTGTAAGCTCTAATGAAAAATGATTTGATTTGAGAAAAAAATCTATAACTACCCCCTGGTCATTGGCACCCAGTAAAACTTAAGGGTGCTGAGGTGCTAAGTGTGTATCTGGGCATTGGCATCCATTGTTGTGCTGAGGACCACATGTCAAACATTTGGGATTGTCTCTGTGACTGAATACTCTTTTGTTACTGTTAGCATATATGATTTGTGACGCATGCAAAATGACATGAACAATGTGGGAATGAAGACCCTCCTTAATGAAGGTGAGACCCTCCTTTATTGAAAACCATGTGACTATATTTACAGGATGTACATTCAAAATTGATGTGGGGGGATGTTTTGGAAATCAATGGAAAGAAAAGTGAATGAGGAGATGGAATCAGTATGAAGGAAGGGAATGGAAAGGAATGAAGTGGAAGGAACATGCAAGAGTTAGGTAAAAGCAAGAGCCTAATATTGCACATATATAAGAACATGTGTAACTAACACAAATAAAAATAGAGTTTGCATTAGTTAAACAAGAACAGTAAAAGGGAACACACATGAGCAAGTAGATAATCAGAGCTTGATCACTGTGAACAGAACAACATATTAATAGCATTGACAATAAGATCAAAGACAATATTTACATGCAATATTTAAACATAATAACATCTAATGAACATAAGAACATCAAATGCTAAAGAGATAATGAATGGGACAAAATAGTTCATATTTCATTAACTCCAAAATGTCTTCACAAAAGAACACAAAGTTTCTTTCTTAGAAATAAAGCTTGCATACAAAATCTATTAGAATTTTCTCCTCTCTCAAAGTTACCCTTACAAATGAGCCCCTCACTTCCTTTTATAACACAAAAGTTGGTTACAAAGTAGTTATGATTTACATGCACATTAAATAGGGCATCTTAAGTGACTTTGAATTTTTCAACCAACTTTATTAAAAACAACTAAAAATAGAAATCACTTAAGTTATCCAAGGTTTTCCAAAAGTAGGTTTAATAGTAACCCACTTAAAATACCATTTAAACATATGACCAAAACTAGTGTCTTATCCATTGGGGTGGGGTCTGCCTATCTCAAACGTATGAGAAATGGATTCTCCCACTTTGTTAAATACCAAGAAAGCTATCTCCTCATCCCATCAGTGAAATTAGGATCCAAAACCTTCACCAATTGAAAGGATTTGAACCTTCCCATTGCTTTGAACATATTTTCTTCTTTAGGAGGTTCACTCGGTCAAATAACAACCTCACAAAACACCTGCAATTCCAAGATCCTACCTAGCATATAACTCATATTGACCATATTTGATTGAGATTTCTCAAACAAGTTCTTTAATTTGATGCAACATTCCATTGAAGTTGAAGAGAATTGATGGTGGGAGTATACATGTCCTTAAAAAATTGTTAAAATTGCTCTTCCACATGTTTCTAGTGAGTGACTTTGATTTTGATCATTTACAAGATCACAAGGGATCTCAACTATGAACTCCTGAATCAAGGTGAGAGAAGTGAAGGTTTCATTACATACGCTCTTGTAATGAATCATAGAATCTTCGAGAAGTGTATTTCTTGACTTGAGATGTAAACACCAAAGAAAGTATGTCCCTCAACATTCAAATTCAATAATTCCTTCAATGGCTAAAGTTTAAGATTCCATACTTTTCATCTCCTGTAGATAGGAAATATCTCATCCAAATTTGATATGTTAGAAACAAAATTTCCTTAAAAGAAAGAATTGGATCAGATATGCACTAATATCTCATGGAGCTTAACGGACGTGGTTTGATTGTCTCTCCACCAAAAACAAGAATCTTTGAAAGCTAAGATTTAATGACATAGCCCAATGTGTTTATTTCTTTTGAAAAATTGAGAGTTTCTTCATCAGGGGCAACCACTGCATCAGGGATTGGGAAAGTGGATGATATGCGATTTATCAGATGTTGAACATAATCCACCAATTGATTGTTTTTGGCCTTGAGCTAAGAGTTATGAGATTTATATTTCCAAGTCTCTTTAGCACAATATACATTGAATCTCAGGCCATTGCCATGTCCCTTTCCAATGTGGACTTCCCAAGTCCAAGTTTAGAAAGTTCATAATCAGCAGATGTCATTGAATCACATTCCTTGTCAACTTTTGGGTAAGTAAGAAGTAAATATGTTACCCAAGTCATTATCCACCATTATTTGGGAGAGCACTTTAGGATTCTTAGGAATGAAATCATTCAAAATATTGAAAAGGGCATAAAATTCAATGTCAATTGCCTTGACAACCATCTTTCTTTTCTTTATCTCACAATAAACTCAAAAAGGAGTTTCTTTTCACCAAAGTTGCATCATAAAGAGCCTGGAGTCCCAAGTAACATTCTCATTGTTCTCAAAATCATTAGATTCTACAAGAATCCTTTCCATGACATCAATTCTAGAGAAATAACCTTGATATCTACCTCTTGATCATTTCAGAGACTTTGAGGAATCTCTTCGTGAACTTTAGGTTAGGAGCGTTAGATATCTGGACTACTTGTATTTGAATGGATTCTTGTGCAAGGTATGGCCGAGGAGTGTTTGTTATGAGCTTCTTCAAACTATCAACAATGTGTGTAGAAGAATCCCTACTTGAAGTGGAAATTTCTGATACACGCTCTCTTCCTTCACTAGGGCTAGGACCCTTAGATATTTCACCTCGCGACACCTTCTTTAGTGAATTTGATTTTTGCAACCACTCATTTCTTACTTGATGTGTATGACTAGATGGCACAAAGGTTGATTGAGAAGAAGCTTTAATGGTTAACTGAGATCTCCTCGATCTTGGTAATTTTTGTAATCCTGAGGTATGATCTTGAGATTGATTAAATTTGGTTCAAGTTTTCCATTCATACCAGGATATTTTTTTCGAGAATTGGTTGATTCTTGTTATCAAGAGAAAATTCATGTCTTTTGGTCCAATCAATTCGGGGCAATGGAGTAATGAAAACGACATCATATGAGGGATTAATAACATCTTCATCATCATCCACTAATGAATCTGGAGGGTTTCTGATGTGAAAGGCCTTGATCTGAGAAAAGGGTTAGAGAGGAAAACTCTCACCTTCTCACTTCACGTTCGTCTGAATCGGCAACCCAAAAATATTCCATGGTAGGGTTGTGTTGATACTTTGCTCCAAGAATGTTCTACATATATCCATTGATATCAAACTAGAATCTCTTCACATATGGATGAATAGTGATGAGGGAAAAATCTTTCTCCAAGAGTTGTGTACTGAAGAGATTTAGACATTGGTATTCTCGAATTTGGATTGGGAAACGAATGCTTGAATGATGCTTGCCAATGAGAAGACAATGAACTTGGAATAGTTGTCACGAAATCTCCATTAATGCCCACTTATCATAGACATACTTATGAATCTTCCATGGAGTACCTACAAACCCATTTATGTGAATGTAGGAAAAGGTAAAAAATTGAAGAAACCATGTTCCCCACTAGAAAATGACATCCATGGCCTCTTTGGAGAATCTTTCCTCTGTATTCCGATTCAAGTTTTGAATCACGCAGAAGGTGAATGCATCGTTAACTCTCCTGAAATGATGAGAGCTATTTTTGAAACTTAACTGTGGATAATAATGGAAGACATTATTTGATGGACCCATGACTCCTTTCATTTCTAGCCCCAAAAATAGCTTCCTTCTAGCAACTACATAAGTCAGGTATGATGTCATGTAGAAACATGTAATCATCTTCACTTCAATCAATTGTTTGTGAATAGTATCACTGATGATGGTGGTCCCATCCACAAACTCTCTTTTGGCAAGGATGATAAAGATAAACTGATACATCCATGTGTGGAAAATCCCGACAGAGGGTAGACCGAAGACTCAACTCAGGAGAGTGATCATGTCCCCTATTTTTTCCATGAACTCAACATGGTACAACTCCTTAGGAAGCCGGTCAACTTGAGGCATGTTGGTCACTAACCAGTTGTTATTAACCATCTTGCTCCACCTGAGGGGTTCTTCATCCCAAAAATATTGTGCCAACTTTCGAGTAATGTCAACATTATCACGGACGTCAGGTATGCCAAGAAATTCCTCAATGTGCTCTGGTGTGATTAAGAGGAAAGGCTCGCGACTATATTTATAAATTCCTCATCTCTCACAATCATAATGCTCTGCACAAGCGATGACTAACTCCGAGCATTACACCAAGACGGGAAATGCCACTATTTGGGTTAGATCACTATGGTAGAGCCTATCCAAGAATATGGTTTGGCCTTCAGCTTTCACCTGATTAAAAAATTGTTGCATGTTGATGTGGCCAAGATTTGTATCGGTAATATTATCATATGCAAACTTTGAAAATATAATATCAGAATTGCATAAATTAAATCTAAAAACTTACTCTTCATTCTTGTTATTACATAGGAAGTATTACACCCATATATATAGGAGAGGTAGTTCCTATATTTAAGGAGAGATAATCTTCATAAATATCTCCACACACAACTCCTAAAACAACTCCATGTTATTTTACGTGAGATTTTGTTTTCTCACAAAACTAATATTGTTAATGAGTTGTTTACTCAACAACTCATAACAATATTTACTCACCCACTCATAATTACATTTACAATAATGTAATTAATTATTACAACACATATTATATTATCCTAGATAATATAATCACTCACATAATATTATATGTTCACACTACAACATAAATATTCCTAACATTCACCCCCTTAGTGTGAACATGGGGCAAGAGCACCTGAAAATAGGAGTATGAGAGAGTTCCGCAGTTGCTACTGGATCTTGCTGTCTGGATCTTGCTACACATGATCACCTCTCTGGCTCACCAGCTGATCATGATCACCTCTCCACGTGAATCTATTCACCGGATGATCGTCTTCCAATGAAGTACAACATTCAGAGGACCGTATGACAGTCAGAGGATCATACGTAGAAGCTTCCCTCTTGTAAACAAATGTTCTCAGCATCCAAATTCACATCCTCCTCTTTTCAATATTTGACAAGGAACATGTTTTATATCTGCACACATCACTCAAAGCAAACAACTGAAAATATTATTAAAATGTGCCACCAGTGCTATATGCGACCCCATCGTTGGTGACTGATGAGAGGCCCTAAAATTCCTCCTTCCTCCTGTTCCTCCTTCCTCCAAAAAGTGAACTATTTACCATAAGAATTCCTCATCACTAGGACAAGAAAGCTCCCCATCTTTAGATTATTCATCCCAATTAGTTTCTTCTTCAACCAAAAGAGATTTTTGATTTATTTTTTCATCAAGTAGATCTTTTGCCCTCTTTTTACAATTCAAGGCTACATGTCCCGATTCATTATAGTAATAGCATTTCATTTTACCTTTAAAATGGAAAGGTTTTGGTTTGAACTTTCCTTTCTTAGATGAAGTACTTACTTTATTCCTTACATTACTTCTTCATATTCTTCATAATTACTTTGATAAAGTAATGTGGAGATTACTCCTTCTAAGATTATTGTTACCTTGCTTAAACTAAACACAATATTTGAATAACTTTTAGGCATACTATTCAAGAGTATTGCTTTAGCATCATCATCTTTTACTGACTCTTTAATTCTAGCTAGTTGATTTAGCAAAGAGCAAAACTTACTTATATGATCTACCCATTTTGAGTTCTCTTCCATTTTCAACCTGTACAAGCGTTTCTTCAGTGTAGTCTTTTCCGTTTCAGCTTTAGAACCAAACAATTTGTTAAGAGACTCCCAAATTTCTTTTGCAATTTTTGTGAAATCCACATGATGTAGATAGACTTTTGATAAGCCCAGACCAATGGTACCCAAAGTTCTCTAATATTTTGCTTTCCATTTAGCTAGATAAGTTGTATTCATGGGTGGAATTGCATTGGCTTTAACTACATCCCATAAGTATTTTTCTATTAAATGTCATTGCATCTGTAGTTGCCATGTATGGAAATCTTGTCCTTCAAACTTTTCAATCAGATTTAATTTCTCCATTATTTTGTACAATACTGATAAAAAAATATAGAATTGAATCAAGTACTTTAAAAATTTATATAGAATACCTTTGAACCTCCAAGCAAGCCAAGACTCTGTATTAACAATTCAATATTATTGGAAATTGGAGAAAACTTTTAGTAGAAGAATTGATATGCTGAATTTGATAGCTGCATAGTGAAATCCGTATTTCTTCAAAAATACAAACTAGGTTCTACTGTCATTTTCTGACAAACACTTGGTTCCGCGTACAAAATTATAGAAAAACCCAAATCCGAAAACAAAATATATAAGCTATTATTTGAGACATATTTGATCAAGAAAACACCAAAAATTTCCGGCATCAGACTTGCTCTAATACCAAATGAAAATATAATATCAAAATTACATAAATTAAATCTGATAACTTACTCTTCATTCTTGCTATTACATAGGAAGTATTACACCCATATATATAGGAGAGGTAGTTCCTATATTTAAGGAGAGATAATCTCCATAAATATCTCCACACACAACTCCTAAAACAACTCCATGTTATTTTACGTGAGATTTTGTTTTCTCACAAAACTAATATTGTTAATGAGTTGTTTACTCAACAACTCATAACAATATTTACTCACCCACTCATAATTACATTTACAATAATGTAATTAATTATTAAAACACATATTATATTATCCTAGATAATATAATCACTCACATAATATTCTATGTTCACACTACAACATAGATATTCCTAATAGACTTGATGGAAGTGGGAGGGATGATTCCTTGGAATTCGTACATGAGCGTGGACTTATTTGATTTCTCCACTAGCTTCCTTGATTTTCTTGTAGATTCATTGGATTTTTTGGCCATTATGAATTTTATAGAAAGATGACTTAGACACGCAAAACAATGTAAATGGTGTCGGTTCTTAGTCTTTGAACCCCTGTTAACACAAGAAAAATATGGCTCATTTAATTTATTATTATTATTATTTTAAAAACAATATTCATACTAATTGATCCTGAAATTACAAATTTTTTATAATTGTCAATAGAAACAAAAATATCGAGACTAAGCTCGAATTCCAGATCGGGTTAACAATAACGATAATATTCCTATTTTTATATAAATTATTATCCCGATTGTAATGGCTTTGTGTAGGATCAAGTTTAATCTTTTTAATTCACTTATTTCTCTGTTTTTCCTTATTTCGATTGCTTCGGCTGTGAAAATTACTTTGAACTTCCTACAAATACTTTGAACTTGCAATTTTTTGCGCTTTATGTTTGAATGCTGGATATTACTTTAAATGCGAATTTCCTAGAGAGCTCTTACGTGAATACTCTTTATTTTGTGCATGAATTCACTCTTATGCTGTATTCTTGTTGGGATGCGTTGGAAATGATTTGTTTTATTTGCCTTTTGGAAAATGCGTGGAAATTCTTTATTTGGTGAATGGACATTAATTTTCTTTCTTCTTAGCATTGAATTCTTTCTCTACCTTGTTAATGGAGATCCTTTTGGACATTTTACAACTGATCCTTGGGCATGGAGCATCTTTAATCTTTTTTGCTGGATTCATGTGTGGAATTCTACCTTGCCTCAATGTGACAACTTCTCTTTAGTCAATGTGTGGAAATCTCTTACTTCTACTCAATGTTGAACTATTTTCTTCCATTTGGACTTTATCTTTAGAGAATTATTCTTGATTTCCTTTCCTTGTTGAATTCTGCATGGTGCGTTGGAACTTCTTTCAAACTTGCAACTTGAGCCTGTGCTTGTGTAATGGCATGGGTTTTAATCTTTCCTAACATTGTCTCTTTTGCAACATGCGTTGAATTTGGACTGTATTTTTCTCTTTTAGCTTTTTTATGGGAAATTGTGATCAGCTTTATTTTTCTTCTTATGCAATGTGTGGTGATTTTGAACTTGCTGCCTGCGTACATGGGAATTGTTCTTTTTTCTTTCCTCTTGTCATTCCTTGCCAAAAGCAATGCGTGGAATCTGCTGTTGGTTCTTTTTTTCATGGATGCATTAATTTTATTCCTCTTGAACTATGTGTAATGTGCTTCATGTAAGTTTTCTCCTTCTCTTATGACGTAGCATGGAAGACAATGTGGTTGGCTAGCATGTGTGGAGCTCCTCCAGAAAAAATCTTGCATTAAAACCTCCTTTACTCTGAGTTATCTCTTGAGGGATGTGATAAAATATTTTTCTCGAAATGTTCCTTTAAGAAGAAATAAGAAGAAATTGGAAGCTTTATCTTCAAAGCTTCTTCGCATGACTTTTTCCAACAATCTTTGATGGAGGAAAAATTATGGGAATTAAAGAAACTTCCCCGTAACCATTTCTTATTTCCTATTGAAATAACCAATTCCCTCTTTCTTTGGGTAGTGGGCATTAATTGCCAGGGAAAGATGGGAAATAAACTTAATTTTCCCTGTGGCAATGGCAAATCAGGCTGACAATTCCCATCTTATTTCCCCATGTGGGAAATTGGGAGATTTTTTGCCAGTTTTCCAATCCGGTTGGGTTGGCAATCAACAGAAGAAATCCCACAAGCGGGGAAAAAAGAATAATTTTCCAGGAAAGGGGAAATCCGGGTGTGGAAAGCCAATTTGGCATCCCGACAATTGGAAGTGAAAATTTATTTTTCCCCGACAATTAAAAAAACTTGTTGATTGATTTTTAATAAATATTAAATTAATATTTATTTAATTAAAAACCCCAAAAATTAATAAAATTTTAATTTTATTAAATAGAGAGTAATAAATTTATTAAATAATAATTAATTAATAATTAACGTAGTTTGCGACCTGGTGGGAGGAGTTCTCACCTGAAATGGACGAAATGAAAACCAAAATGATCACAAGAATAAGACAATCGCGGCGAGGGTGATAAATCACATGCAAAGAACACTTTTGAAAAATTATAAAATTTTATGTTTATTAATTTTGCGAAGTCAAAATTAGCTGATAACAACTTGGCTCTAATTGGGGACAAGGACTTCATGGATGCAAGCAATGGACCCAGACTCAAAAATTTAATGAACATAATCCCAAAAATGATGGTATAAAAAATGGTATGAAAAAAGAGAGGAAACCAAAAAATAGGAAATGGAAACAAACCAAAATCCTAATTACCTATGTACATACAGGGGACAACCTATTTTCAATTTTGATGGTGCTTGAGATATTTCCTGCTGTGGGGAAAAGGAAAATGAGTTCCATCAGGATATGCCAAGTAATAGGTGTTATCTCCATAGAAATTTCTGATCTTGAAAGGGCCCAGCCACAGCGAATCAAACTTCCCATGCTTTCTTTTCCGGTTCACGTCTCTTGTCCCAGAGAAGAACTAAGTCATTGATTTGAAATTGTCTCTCCTTAGTTTTTCTGTCGAACAATTTCTTTACTTTGGATTGGTGTTCCTCAATCTTGTTTGCCACTTGACTTCTCTATTCTTCAAGCTTTCTTAGGAACATGATCCTTTTATCCAATGCATTGGCGAAGCATTCATCATCAACTACTTGAGCCAATTGTAATGCTGGTAACTCCAAAGTGATGGGAATTTGAGCATCGGTTCCATACAAGAGTTGGAATGGAGACATCCTGATTGCCCTTTTGGGAGTTATGCGGTCAGCCCACAATGCATCATATAACTTTTTGTGCCAAGTTCTTTGATTTTCTTCTACTAACTTGTGCACGATAGTAATGATGTTTTTGTTACTGGATTTTGCTTGATTGTTTCCCTGTGGTAGTAATCTGATGAATGAGATAAAGATATCCCATATCCATAACAAAAACCTATCATCTCTGTAGAAGAAAAATTGGTGGCATTGTCCATCACAATCTTTTGTGGAATTCCGTAACGAACCAATATATTCTCTTTGATGAAGTCACAAATTACCATAGTAGATGTTTGTTTCACCGGAATAGCTTCTACCCACTTTGTAAAGTAGTCAGTTGGAGTGAGCACGTGAGTATGACCAGCACTAGAATTTGGATTCAGAACTCCGATGAAATATAAACCCCATTGTTGAAAGGGTTCTTCAATGACAACTGGCTTTAAAGGCAAAGCTACCAATTTAGGTCTTCCAATAAATTGTTGACAAGCTTCACATTTGGCTACCCATTTTTGAGCATCAGAAAACATAGTGGGCCAGTAATAATGTGCTCACAAAATTTTATGAGTTGTCACTAGTCCAGAGAAATGACCACCGTAAGCATGATTGTGAAAAGCTTCAAGTAACCTGGGTTGTTGTTCCTTATCAACACATCTGAGGAACATGCCATCAATTCCTTTCTTGAACAAAGTGTTGTCCCAAATGATGTACCTGACAACTCTTAATTTGATAGCTCTATTTTCCTTAGCTGTCAGATTCTCAGGACATTCACCATATGTGAGAAAGTAGGCTATATCTGAATACCATTCATCTGTGGTACTGACGAAAACTACCAGTGGTAAACTTTCTTCAACTGGTTCTTCTTCAGAGTCATCTCGTGGCTCATTCTCTGCGATGAGTTGGCAGAGTCCTCTTCCTCAAACTAACTTGGTAGGCTTGATGTCCAAGTCATATTCTTGGATCTTGGAGACCCAATTACCTCTTTTAGATCCTGGTTCCTGTTGTGTCAACATTGATTTAACTGTGGTGTCTGGTACTAAGACTTTGGTGTGAGAATTCAACACATAGTACCTGAAATGTTTCAAGGATCTAACCACCGTGTACACATGCCTCTCAAGGGGAGTGTAATTTAGTTCATGTTTCTTAAATCTAGAACTCATGAATGCAATAGGAGATTCAATTCCCTCTTGATTATGTTGAGTCAGGATGGTAGAGATCGTGTGCAGGGAAGCATAGCAATAGACTATGAAATATTTTTTAAAATTGGGACACACCAATGTAGGGGCTTTCACAATAACATCCTTGATTTGTTCAAATGCTTCTCTACCTTCCTTTGACCATTTGAAGGATTCTTTGCCTTTCATCATGCCAATGATTTCTTTGGTTAACTCGGAAAAATCTGGCACAAACCTTCTCAAAAAATTCACCTTCCCAAAGAATGAGTGGACTCCAAGCTTACTTGTAGGTAAGGAAATATCCTTGATAGTTTTAATGCACTCAAGATCGATCTTAGTTCCTTCTTTAGAAACAATATGACTTAGGATTTTCCCTTCCATAACTTCTAACATAGGCTTCTTTGGATTTAGGGAGATCTTATGAAGTCTGCACCTTTGCAATATTTTCTCCAAATCTCTTAGGTGGTCTTCTCACTTCTTTGAGAAAACTGTCAAGTCATCTAGGTATATTATGATGATCTTGTCTTTATAATCTATGAATGCCATATCCATAGCCCTTTGAAAAGTTGCGCCAATATTGATCAAACCAAAATTCATTCTTCTATATGCGAACGTACCCCAGGGGGTAGTGAACATTGTTTTATGTTGGTCTTCTCTAGCCACTTCAATCTGATTATAACCAGAGAAACCATCTAGCATGGATAGCATTTCTGATCCAATTACTACCTGCAGAATATGGTCCATGACTGGAAGTGGATAGTTATCCTTCAAGGATGCTTGATTAAGATTGTAAAAATCCACAAATCCTAATTTCTCCATTTTTCTTGTGAACCAATACAATATTAGCTATCCAAGTTGAATGTCAAATAGGAAAAACTATTCAATATAACATCTTTTGAACCTCATGGAATATCATCCCTGCGATCTTGGGGTTATACTATCTTTTCTTCTGCTTGAATGGAGTTGCATCAGGTTTCAAGGGTATGACATGCTCCATTTCTCTAGGTTGGAAAGACTTCAAGTATTCATATGAGTAAGCTAACATGTTAGAATATTTGGTAAGGAGGCTTACAAATTTCTTACGCTCCTCATTTGAGCAACACTTACCAATGTTGACCAGGTGAGGTTTGTCCTTGGTACCAATGTTAACTTGCTCATAGTCAACAACAATTTGTAGGTCCTTCATGTTCTTTCTCTTTGATAAACTTGTCATGTTTATCAAATATTTCCTTCAAGTGAAACCAATCCTTTTGGAATTTTATTTCCTTTGAGTTGAATGATGCCATCACTAGGATATCATTCTCAAATCCTTCTTGAATTTGTAACAAAAAGGAAATATTTTACCATTCAGAGATATGAGCACCACTCCTGTTCCAAGAAGGAACCTGTTGAGTAATTGAAGACTTCCATTGAACTCAAGAGTCCATATCTCATTGGAATCTTGCAAGTGACTCTCAGGGGTATGAACCTCTGGGAATCTAAGTCATCATATAATTACCCATACTCGAGTTTTGAAACACTTTAGGATTGTGTGTCTCAAGGATCTTCAGTTTTTTTTACTGTGAACTTGGCTTGAGCTTCCAGCATTAACTTCTTCATTTCTCCATTGATAGGGATCATAGCATGAGACCAATCCATTTGAATCTCACCACCCAGATCTCTGCAAAATTTCCACTCAACAACATACCATATGAAGCGGGAATGTCGACAACTAGAATGGTTACCTTGACTCGCTTTTGAGGAAATTGAGCTAAAACCATTTGAGTGTCTTTAATCTGCCCAATCAGAGGAACTTGTCTTGTCTCCATGGAGTAACAAGATCTGAATGTTCTCATACAAGTCAACTCAAGAGCATGTGCTACTTTTGAAGGCATCACATTATCCAAGGCTCCAGAATCTATAATGCAATTACTTAATTTGCATCCGTTGATCAGAAAGGACACAAAGAAAGGTTCAATCTTTTCATTTGAAGGTGTAGTGGCCACCACAATATTTTGAGTCTTCCCATCTTTGGGAGTTTTCAGAATTCCTTTAGAGGAATGAACAGTAGAGTCACCTTTGATAAACTGGACCAATTTCTCAAGTTGATCCTTATTGGACTTCAAGTACTCTACTTGTGACATGGAAATTTTTGTTTTATTGATATGATCAATGATATCAAATTTGGGCAAAATGACCGTACTTGATGTCTCAGATACTAGTTCTTTCGAACTTGATGATGGCTCACTTTTGACCTTTGCTTCGGGCTTGGTTGATACTGATGTGGAAGAAGAAACTTTCTTCGTAGCTGATTTATCAACTGATTGACTTGACAAAGATCCTCCTTTCTTTAAGATAGTTTTGACCTTGGAAACCTCAGTCATCTTGGAATCTTTAGGAGTCTCATTTGTCTTGGATTCTTTGGAAGTTTCTTTAGTTTTAGATTCTTTAGGAACTTCCTTGGAGCTCTTTTTATCTTCCACCTTAGTGGTACTTTGCTCCTTTTTCTGAGAGCGTGTGAAGACAACGAAGGATTGACTATTCATATCTTCTACAATTTCTTCATATTCATCTTCTTCTTCTGAACGGTACTTGAAGAAATGATTATTACTTTCTCCTTCAGGCTCTTCAACTTTAGGTTCAGATGTCCCAGAGTCTGGCTCTTCTTCATCAACTTCGATGACCTCAACTTCATCATCACTTTCTTCAACAACATCACACTTTGAGTTAGTTGCGGGAGCCACTTCAATAACAAGCCTTGTCGGAGCACCTGTGATTCTGGCTTTGTTGGGAATGTAGCCTTTTCTTGGGATGTCTTTGTAAGGAGTAGGTTTACTACTTTGAGCAACTTTGTTTTTTAAAGCTAGCACATCATTAGCCAACTTAGTGAGTATGGTCCTCAGAAGCATTGGGGGTTTCTTGACTCTTTCCCTTGAGGGAAGTTTTCTTGAATTTTCCCACCATGATTAAGTCATCCTCAATTTCTATGGCCAAGGATTGAGCAAGTTCCAAAGTAGTCACTCTAGCCCTTCTCAGCTGATAGCACACTTCTGGTTGTTGTGCATTAATAAAGAAACATTTTTGTCCATCAGGGTTCGGGTGAATCCTGACAGGAACTTTGTTCACCATTTTGTTGAACTTAGCCACAAAATTCCTCATGGGTTATGTTGGTTCTTTCTTCACCCGAGATAGTTGGGCAAGAAGGGCATGTTCATCTTCTGTCATCTTGAATCAGTCTTCAAACTTAGTTTTCATATCATTCCAGTTTGTAATGCATCCATTTGGTAGATGATGAAACCAATCTGCATGGAACATCATGCAATGTTTCAATGAAGAGGTGAACAACAACATCTTCATATTCCACTGACAAAACTACACATGCAGCAAAGAAGGTGGAAATGTGGTCATCACGTGAAGTCTTCCCATCTCCATTGAACTTAGGAAGAATCTTCATTGATCCTCATGGGAGGTCATGTCGAGCTGGTAAGGCCAATGGGCCTATGGCATTTCCCCATGGTACATTAACTGCCATCTTGGGAAAGGTGGTATGCAAAGGTAAAACAACATGAGAAAGAACAAGTGCTTGACTTGTAGTGATTCCTTCCTTACTTGCTCTTTCATGACTTGATACAAGTATTATAGATATACGAGGAGTGTTCCTCCTTGGAGGAGATAACTTGAAACCAAACTTTCCTTGAAAATAAAAAATGGGATCAGATTGACCTTTAGCTTTTTCTCCTCATGTAAACCTCTTTCCTGCCAGTTTGAAATATTTATTGTGAAAGGATCACTGGCATGTTCTGATCAGCTCTTTCCTTTTCTCTTTGCTCTCTTTCTTGATCTCTTTGTGCCTGAATGACTCTAACAACTCTCGCAGCTTGATTTTCTTCATTATCCAATACTGATGCAATAAGATGAAAATGATAGTTTTTTGTGCACTTTTCCCAAATAGCTTGCCTCAAATATGATGATATGTCTTCTTGAGTATCTGTAAAAAAGAATATTTGGTTGCAAGATAGGTGAGTTACCTGTAATAGTCATACAAATTATTACCTTGGTGGAAGAGGGCCACGTCAGTGAACAATGATCAACACATGTCCAGGAGGTCTTCTGGCCACAAGTGCGGGTGCTCTTCTTCTAAGGTCTTCAATGTAGATTTCTCTGTCAATGGCTCTATCAACAACCACAAATTGCTGCAAGATTTCATGGTTTTCCCAAGCTACTATCCAAAGGTTGGAAACAATGTCTCCTTGAAAATATTCATTGGGCACAAGATTCAGTTGAAGAACTAGAGCTTGTGCAAGAGGGGATAGTCATAAAGATTTAACCAAGCACTGGTTAATGATTCTTGAATCCCCAGTAGAGTCACCAAAAAATGTTAGCATATGGATTTTCACGCATGCAAATGACATGCAACAGTATGGGAACAAAGTCCCTCCTCAATGAAGGTGAGGCTTCCTTTATTGAAAACCAAAACTATATTTACATCTGTACATTCAAAATTGTATGTGGGGGTGTTTTGGAACATCAATGGAAAGAAAAGTGAATGAGGGAGATGGAATGGAATGAAGGAAAGGAATGGAAAGGAATGAATGGAAGGAACATGCAATAGTTAGGTAAAATCATAGCCTAATATTGCATAGAGAAGAACAATGAATAACTAACACAAATAAAATGGAGTTTGAGTTAGCTAAACAAGAATGAGTAAAAGGGAACACACATGAGCAAGTAAATAATCAGAGCTTGATCACTGTGAACAAGAACAACATATTAATAGCATTGACAATAAGATCCAAGACAATATTTGCATGCAAGATTTAAACACTAACATCTAATGAACATAAGAACATCAAATGCTACAAGAGATAATGAATGGGACACAAAGTTCATATTTCATTAACTCCAAAATGTCTTCACAAAAGAACACAAAGTTTCTTTCCTTGAAACAAAGCTTGCACACAAAAGTATTTTCTTCTCCTCTCTCAAAGTCACCCTTACAAATGAGCCTCTAACTTCCTTTTATAACCCAAAAGTTGGTTACAAAGTAGTTAGGGTTTACATGAACATTAAATAGGGCATCTTAAGTGACTTTGAATTTTTCAACCAACTTTATTAGAAGTAACTAAAAATAGAAATCACTTAAGTTATCCAAAGTTTTCCAAAAGTGAGTTTAACAATAACCCACTTAAAATACCATTTAACATATGACAAAAACTAGTGCCTTATCCATAGAAGTGGGGTCCGCCTATCTCAAATGTATGAGAAATGGACTCTCCCACTTCATTAGATACCAGAAAAACTATCTCCTCATCCCATCAGTGAAATTAGGATCCACCGCCTTCACCAATTGAAAGGATATGAACCTTCCCAATGTTTTGAACATCTTTTCTTCCTCAGGAGGTTCACTTGGTTGAAGCACAACCTCACAAAACACCTGTAATTCCAAGATCCTACCTGGCATATCATTCAGATTGACCATCTTTGATTGAACATTCTCAAACAAGTTCTTTAATTTGATGCAATGTTCCATTGAAGTTGAAGAGAAATTGATGGCAGGAGTATACATGTCTTTGAACAATTGTGAAAATTTCTCCTCAACATGTTCTGATGAATGCCTCTGATTTTTCTCATTTACAAGATCACAAGGGATCTCAGCTATGAACTCCTGAATCAAGGTGAGTGAAGTGAAGGCTTCATTGCATACGCTCTCGTAATGGATCATAGAATCCTTGAGAAGTGTCTTTCTTGATTTGAGATGTAGACACCAAAGAAAGTGTGTCCCTCGACATTCAAATTCAAGGATTCCTTCAATGGCTAGAGTTGAAGATTCCATAATTTTCATCTCTTGTAAATTAGGAAATATCTCATCCAAATTTGATATGTTAGAAACAAAATTTTCCTTAAAAGAAAGGATTAGATCCAGATATGCACTAATATCCTCATGGAGCTTAATGACTACTTTGATCATCTCTCCACCAAAAACAAGAATCTCTGAAAGCCAAGATTTAGTGACATGGCCCAATGTGTTTATTTCTTTTGAAAAATTGAGAGTTTCTTCATCAGGGGCAGCCACTGCATCAGGTACTGGGAAAGTGGATGATATGGATTTATCAAATGTTGAACATAATCCCCCAATTGATTCTTTTCAGCCTTGAGCTGAGAGTTCTGAGATTTATATTTCTCAAGCATCTTTAGCACAATATCCATTGAATCTCAGGCCATCGCCATGTCACTTTCCAATGTGGACTTCCCAAGTCCAAGTCTGGAAACTTCATAATCAGCAGATGTCATGGCATCACGTTCCTTGTCAACTTGTGGGATGGAAAGATCCACAAATTTGTTTCCATCATCATCCACCATTATCCGGGAGAACACTTTAGGCTTCTTGGGAATGACATCATTCAAAAGCTTGAAAAGGGCATCAAAGTCAATGTCAATTGCCTTGACAACCCTCTTTCTTTTCTTGATCTCACAATCAACCCAAAAAGGAGTATCCTTCACCAATTCCGCATACAGAAGCCTGGAGTCTGAAGCAACATTCACATTGTTCTCAATATCATTAGATTCTATGAGAATCCTTTCCACAACTTCAATCTCTGGAGAAATAACCTCGATATCAACCTCTTGAACATCAGGGAGATCTTGAGAAATCTCTTTATGAACTATAGGTTCAGAAGCATTTGATATCTGGACTACTTGCACTTGAGTGGACTCTTGTGCAAGGCATGACTGAGGAGTGTTTGTTATGAGCTTCCTTGAACTATCAGCAATGTGAGTAGAAGAATCTCTACTTGAAGTGGAAATTCCCGATACACGCTCTCTTCCTTCACTAGGGCTAGGACCCTTAGATGTTTCACCTTGCGACACCTTCTTTGGTGAAGTGGATTTTGCAACCACTCCTTTCTTGCTTGATGCGTATGGGTAGATGACACAGAGGTTGATTGAGAAGAAGCTTTGGTCTGCTAGAGACCTCCTCGAGTTAGCAGTTTTTGTAATCTTGAGGTATGAACTTGGATTGATGGTAACTTTGCAAGTTCTCTTTCATACCAGGATATGCTTCTTTTGAGAATCGGTTGATTCTTGTTATCAAGAGAAAATTCATCTCTTTTGGTCCAATCAATTCGGGGCAATGGAGTAAAGGAAACAACATCATATGAGGGATCAATAACATCTTCATCATCATCCACCAATGAATCTAGAGGGTTTCTGATGTGAAAGGCCTTGATCTGAGCAAGGGTTAGGTGGGAAAACTCTCACCTTCTCACTTCATGTTCATCTGAATAGGCAGCCCAGAAATCTTCCATGGTAGGATTGTGTTGATACTTTTCTCCAAGAATCTTCTGCATATATCCGTTGATATCAAACTGGAATCTCTTCACATATGGATGAATAGTGATGAGAGAAAACTCTTTCTCCATGAGTTGTGCACTGAAGAGATTTGGACATTGGTATTCCCTAATTTGGATTGGGAAATGAATGCCTGAATGATGCTTGTCACTGAGAAGCAATGAACTTGGAATAGTTGTTGTGCAAGCTCCATCAATGCCCACTTGTCACTGACATACTTAGGAAGCTTCCATGGAGTACCTACAAATCCACTCACGTGAATGTAGGAAAAGGATGGAAAATTGAATAAACCATGTTCCCCACTGGGAAATGACATCCATGGCATCTTTGGAGAATCTTTCCTTTGTATTCCAATTCAAGTTTCAAATCACACGGAAGGTGAATGCATAGTTAACTCTCCCGAAATGATGAGAGCTATTTTTGAAACTTAACTGTGGATAATGATGGAAGACATTATTTGATGGACCCATGACTCCTTTCGTTTCTAGCCCTAAAAATAGCTTCCTTCTAGCCACTGCATAAGTTAGGTATGATGTCATGTAGAAACATCCAGTCATCTTCACTTCAATCAATTGTTTGTGAAGAGTATCACTGATGATGGTGGCCCAATCCACAAACTCTCTCTTGGCAAGGATGATACAGATAAACTGATACATCCATGGGTGGAAAATCCTGGTAGAGGGTAGACCGAAGACTCGGCTCAGGAGAGTGATCATGTCACCAATTTCCTCCATGAACTCAACGTGGTACAGTTCCTTAGGAAGTCGGTCAACACGAGGCCTCTTGGTCACTAACCAATTGTTATTAACCATCTTGCTCCACCTGAGGGGTTCTTCATCCCAAAAATATTGTGCTGACTTTTGAGTGATGTCAGCATTCTCAGGGAAGTCAGGTATGCTGAGCAATTCCTCAATGTGCTCTGGTGTGATTAAGAGGAAAGGCTCACGATTATCCTTATAAATCCCTCACCTCTCGGGATCATAATGCTCTACACAGGTGATGACCAGCTCTGGGCATTGCACCGAGACAGAAAATGTTATTGCTTGGGGTAGACCACTATGGTAGAGCCTATCCAAGAATATGGTTTTCCCTTCAGCTTTCACCCGATCACAAAATTGTTGCACGTTGATGTGGCCAAGATCAGTTTCATTGATATTGTCATATACAAACTTGATGGAAGTGGGAGGAATGATCCCTTGGAATTCGTATTTGAGTGCGAACTTATTTGATTTCTCCACTGGCTTCCTCAATTTTCCTACAGATTTATTAGATTTTTCAGCCATTATGAATTTTACAGAAAAATGAAGCGGGCATGTAAAATGGTGTAAACAGGTGTCAGGTCTTAGTCTCTGAACCACCATCAACATAAGAAAAATATGACTCTTTAATTATTATTATTATTATTATTATTTTAAAAATAATAATAATTGATCCTGAATTACAATTTTTTTAAAAAAAATGTAACATAAGAAAAAAATATCGAGACTAAGCTCGAATTACAAATCGGGCAAAATAATATATTTATTTTTTTTATTAAATTCTCCCGATTGTAATGAATTTGCGTAGGATCAAATTTAATATTTTTAATTCACTATTTCTGTCTTGCCTGATTTAGGTTGCTTCAGAATGTGAAGAATTGCTTTTGATTTTCTTTTGGAAAAATAATTTTTTTTTTGCAATGTGACATTTATTGCATTGGATATTTTGGAACTTTCTTATTTAATATCCTGAATTTTTTGGAGAGATCCTTACGTGAATAGTTGAAACTTCTTTATTTTTTTAATTCACTGCTTATGTTGTATTTTTCTCTGATGCCTTGGCAATGATTTTATTTTTAACAAATGCATTTGTGGAAATGCTGTGAAGTGGATTCTTTGGCAAGTGAATGGACAATAATTTTCTTTCTTCCCAACATTTGAATTCTTTCTCTATTGTACATGTATTTCTTCCTTCTAATAACTGAAATGTGGAGATCTTTTTTGCTGGAATATGGTACTTTTGCTTTGGATCAAATGCATGGAACTTCTTGCATACCTGCAACGTAACTATATCTTGGCTTGTTTATTTTCTGGATTTTAAAATTGTTCTTTTAGGAATGCATTGAAATTTTTATTTTATTTTTGGATCTCAGCTTTCTATGTGTGGATTTATTTTGCAATGAATGTTTTCTTTTTAATGGCAATGCATGGAAATTCTTGAACTTGGACCTTTTGCATTTTATGGAATTGGCTCTTTTTTTTTTTCTTGGTGGAACGTGACTGTTCGTTATATTTTGCTTTGGACTTCTTTGCACTTTCCTTTGAAAATGCGTGGAATGAATTTTGAACTCTGGCTAACTGCGATTTGCTTGGAAACATTTTAATGGAATCTGCCTATGTATTGAATGCGTAAAGACTTTATAAGCATGTGGAACTCCTTGGTTTATTTTGACAGTGGATTTCTATTTTATTTCTTTTCAATGCATGGAAATGATTTCTCTTTGATGCAAATATGGAGTTTCTCTTCTCCTTACCTGAAATGTATGCATAGAAAAATGTGTGAAATTAATCTTATTCCTCCTACGTTGAATGTAGAAAAACTTTGAAATTGAAACCTCCTTTACTTCTGTGAATTTCCTCCTATGAAATCTGTGAAAAAAATATTTCTCTGAAAACATTCTACAGGGGAAATATGAAGAAAAATAAGGAAATTTGAAATATCTTCAAAGCTTCTTCGCATGAATTTTTCCAACAGAGTTTCACAGAGGAAAAATTATGAGGATTAAAGAAGCTTCCCCGTAACCATTTCTTTCTTCCCATTGAAATAACCAATTTCCCTTTCTTTGGGTAGTGGGCATTAATTGCCATGAGTATGGGAAAAGGCTTAATCATTTTCTCGTGGCAATGGCAAAGCACGCTGGCAATTCCCATCTTATTTCCCCATGTGGGAAATTGGGAGATTTTTTTCCAATTTTCCATTCGGTTGGGTTGGCAATCAACAGGAGAAATTCCACAAGTGGGGAAAAAAGAAGATTTTTCTAGGAAAGGGAAATCTGGGTGCGGAAAGCCAATTTGGCATCCCCAACAATTGGAGGTGGAGTTTTTATTTCCCATGACAATGGGGAAAAAACTTGTCGATTGATTTTTAATAAATATTAAATTAATATTTATTTAATTAAAAACCCCAAAATTAATAAAATTAATTTTATTAAATAAAAGGGTAATAAATTAATTAAATATTAATTAATTAATTATTAACGCAGTTTGTGACCTGGCGGGAGGAGTTCTCACCCGAAATGAACAAAAAAGACCAAAATGATCAAGAGAATAATATGATCACGACGAGGGTGATAAAACACAAAAAAGAATACTTTTGAAAAAATTAAATTTTACGTTTTTTAATTTTTCAAAGTCAAAATTAGCTGATCGGCAATATGAAGCTATGTTATTAGGAATAGCAATGCCGAAGGAAAAAGGGATCAAGTATCTGAAAGTGCAAGGGGGCGTAAATTAAATTATCAATCAAGTTAGGGACGTTTATCAGGTGAATAATGACCATTTTGAAACACTATAGGAACATAGTTTGTGATTTCATAGAAGGCTTTGATGCCTATTAAATCAAGGTAGTACTCAGGGATTATAATGAAAAGGTGGATTCCCTTGCTGTATTTGCTTCACTACTTCTTCCTCATCCTGAGTTCAAAGAAGACAAGTACACTATTGATATAGTTTATTGACCAAGTGTCCCAGATAATTCATCACATTGGAATGTATTCAATGATGATCAATAAGTCTTGACCTTTCTAGAGAAATCTGATAATTTTAGTGAAATTTATTTCAAGGGTTTAGAATCGTTGTTTTGTGAATTTGTTTTTGATTCTCAACAACATATTAGCGGTGAGTTTCTTCAGTTAAAGGGAAAAAATATCCCAAAAGGCCTAGTGTCACTTGAAGGACTTTTAGATAAACATGATCGCTTCATCCAAAATAAGAGATAGTCTGAAGGAAATTCATATGTTGAATTAAAACATGTTAATTTAGGTTCCCCTAAACGACTGCAGATTGTGAATATTGGTAAGTGTTACTATCCTAAAGAAAAAAGAAAGGTCGTTGCACTCTTGAAAAATATATGGAAGTGTTAGCATGGTCCTACGTAGATTTGAAATCCTTCAAGCCAAAGATGTACAACATAATATTCCGTTGATATCAAATGCTGAACCGTACAAGCAGAAATAATGACATTATAATTCCAAGATTTCTGGCACTATTTTGGTCGAGATTCAAAAGATGTTATATGCAAGGATTATTTTCCCCATTCATCATTCCACATGGGTGGCTAACATTTTTCTTGTACGTAATAAGAATGGAGAGATACATATTTGTGTTGACTTCAATAATCTCAATCAATCCTCGTTGAAGGATAATTACCCCTTGGCTATCATGGATCAAGTATTACAAAAAGTCACAGGGTCTAAAATGCTATCTATGTTAAATGGATTTCTAGGATATAATCAAGTTGAGGTGGCTGCTGAAGATCAACATAAAACAACATTCACCACTCCATGGGGAACATTTACTTATCAAAGAATGCCATTTGGTTTGATAAATATCAGAGCTAATTTTCAATTAGCTTTGGACTTAGCATTTATAGATTTTATGGGGAAATTTATTGTGGTATACTTGGACAACCTTACGGTCTTCTTAAAAAATAGGCACGATCACTATGATCACCTAGAGTGCATTTTGCTGAGATGTCGACAACATGGGATTTCCTTGGATCCTAAGAAGTCTATGTTAAAGGTAATAGAAGGGATGGTTTGGGACACATTGTAACAAAATAATGAATGAAAATTGATCCTGAATGGGTTAAGGAAATACAAATTCTTACCCTTCCCACGAGTAAGACATGTGTGCAATCCTTATTTGGAAAGGTCAATTGCTTAAGAAGATTTGTTCCAGACTTCACTTATATAACAAGGCACATCATGGAAAGGATGAAAGGGAAAGTACCATTTCGATGGAGTACCAAAGGGAAGCTTTATTTTGAGGAAATCAAGAAAGCTATAGGCCATGCTCTTGTCTTGGTATGTCTAGATTTTAAAAAGGATTTTATTATGTATAGTTATGCCTCTACTCACATGGCGTCCACCATCATAATGCAAAAGAATGAGGAAGGGATTGAATCCCCTATTGCTTTCACGAGTTGTCCTTTAAAGGAGAACGAGATGAAAATGTCTCAAATTGAAAAGCATGTATATGTCATGGTTAGAGCAATCAAACATTTTAGGTATTATGTTTTGAGTTCTCATACATTGGTTCTTATCCTTGATATAGTGGTGAAATCCATCCTTACTGAATAGGGGATCATTTTTGATATCAAAAGTTTCATAAGCATCTCTAAATAGTGTCAGTGTAGAATATATTTTCGAGAGCTTGCCATAGACTATGAGAACATGAAAAATGGACATTGGGAGCTCTAGTTATGTCTAATCAAAGTTCAGTTAATGGGAAAGTCAACTTTGGTCAACAGGTCAATAGTGGACCAATCGCACTGTGACATGTGGCAAAAGGGTGTTGGAAAAAATTGGAGAGGTTTTCACCACCGGTCTTTGACAATTGTAAAATGGTATAGCTCAGCGGAACAAGAGGCTCAACTTTTGTTAAGGAGGGGAGCCCAGACGCCATGAGGACTATGGTATTATTGCCAACATGGTGGGTCCTGAAGTCACCACGCGGCTTGCCACCATTTAGCCATATTTCATTTTGAATATCATAGCATTATATGGTTGAATTTTATATTACATTGGTAATTATTCACCATGTTACTATGTTATTTCAATTTGCAATGTTTTGAGAATTGACATAGTTTATTATCCTTGATTGGTATTATTTCTACTAGCTCAGAGATCTTATCACACTGAAGAAATCAACATATAGTTCGACACATGGCTCGATCAACAACTGGTGCATTAAACCAACCGATCACCACTCCAAACATAGCGGCCAACATATAAATCCGCCAACCCTTATATGCAAGCATCCACGTGGAAAGGAGAAGGAGGTGGGGCAAAGGCCCATCCGTGTAAAGTTCCACATGAATGGTGGGAGGTTGAGGTTTATTAAAACCTTATAAAAAATTCAATGCCACCCCATGTGGGATATAAAACACTCAATTATGCAAGCTGGCCAATATGGTATGTAAACCCATCCACAATCCTACGGGATAGGATATTAATAGCCTTTAGATAAATTTTAAGGCATTATTTTAGGGCCCCGTTTTGGTATAAATAGGGGACCCCTTGCATTGTAAAAACACACGGAGACACAAAAGCTTATTTTTTTAAAGCTTAATTGTGGGATTCAGGAGAAATAGTAATAGGTTAATTTTAATATAGTTGTGGGAATTATATTAAAATCCTAAAATTATTATAGGAAATATTGTTTATTGACCTATTATTTTTAGGCAATAGTAGATGAAATATTTGTGATTGGGAGTATCACACTACCCAATAGGCACATTGAGCCATAATAGTTTTCATTTGTGACTCCTGGAGTATCAACTGGAGTGCTGAAGGATGTTGGGAAGCGTTGGGAAGGCTGATCGAGTTCTAAAGGAGGTTGTGCATTAGGAAGGTGAAGAACAATTCAACTAATCATCAGAAGTTCTTCGAAGGACTGGCGTACTACTAGGCAAGTGGAAATTCCATTAGATTGTATTGTAAGAAATAACATTGTACTTACAAAAATTTACTAGTGGACAGGTTAGATAAGAACCCAGAGACATCAGCTATTGCCAAACTCCATAATCAATCATGTGCAATTGTGATTACATTCTCGCATTAACTTTAAATTGATTACTTAAAATGAGCAAATTGTCGAGAAGTATTAAAAGCCTACAAGGGTCCGAGATCAGGTAGATAAAAACTTGATCATTTTCGGATCACTTACCTAATAGGAATTTGGTAGTTAGAGAGGTAATTGGATTGCTAAAGTACAAGAGTATGATCTATAAATTAAACCCACAAAGCTAGTACATGGAAGGGGTTTGTGTCAACTAATCGCTAAAAATAACTACGAAGAAGAAGTTAAGATGGATGAAGAAACTCATGAAGAATTGCCCATGGTGATATTTGTGAGTATGAAAAATGAATAGTATTTAGACATAGATTTATTTTATACTTATGGAGAATTCCCTATGCATTTGAGCCCAAAATAAAAGATGAAAATCAAGCTAAGGGTGGTAAAGTACATTCTCTAGGATAATGGACTGTACAAGAGAGGAATTGATGGAATGTTTCATCATCGTGTATATAAGATTTAACAAGGTAGGATTTTAGAAGTTTTTCATGACTTGGCATGTTGTGGACATTTCTCTTCATCCGTAATGGCTCATAAGATCCTGCGAGCAATATGGTATTGGCCTAGTCTCTTCCAAGATGCATCTGATTGGGTAGCCAAGTGTGAAGCTTGCCAATAGTTTGTTGGTCGTCCCAAGTTAGCAGTACTTCCCTTGAGGCTCATAGTGATTGAAGAACCTTTTCAGAAATGGGGAATAAATTTCATCATAACACTAAATCGTGCATCTAGTGTTAGGCATAATTATGTTTTAAATGCAACAAATTATTTCACCAAGTGGGTAGAGGCCATCCCAGTGAAACATGCCACTTTTGAAGTTGTCTGTAACTTCATAAAAGAAAACATAATAGTCAGGTTTGACATCCATCATAAGATTGTTGCTGATAATGTTTCCAATTTTTCATCTTATGAAATCACTAAATTTTGTTATGGTTATGACATAAATTTAGCTCATGCATCAAATTATTATCCCTAGGGGAATGGTCAGGCTGAATTGAGTAATAAAAACTTGGTGACTATAATCAGGAAGTTGGTCAATGAGTGATCCAAAAATGATCAAGTTTTTATCTACCTGATCTCGGACCCCTATAGGCATTAAATTCTTTTCCAAACTCACCATATTAAAATAAAATTAAAACAATGCAATAATTCAAGTACACTGCACACAGGTTGATAACGGAGTTTGATAGAATGCCTACGTCTCCGGGTTCCTTAATAGAACCGATATATTATCAACTTCAAATGACTGTAATAAATAATACAATCTAAGCATGATAATACTGAATACATAAGAACAAGAATATTTATACCAAGTAGCGACCCTGGCTGATAGATTTGATCCAATATTCTCCTTCAGGCATGATGTCCTTTGGTTTGTCGATTGGTCTTCCGGATGGCTCCCCAGTCGATTCTCCAAGCTCTGCATTCTGAAGTGTGGCTCAAATGTGGCCTATTGGGTAGTTTTGTAATAACTCCCAATTACAATTTTGCCTATTAAAATAGGTCTTATTTTCTCTCCATATTGCCTATATTAAAATAGGTTGTACATCTCCATAATGTCGCCATGATCGCCATCAAACTTCACCAGTCATCCTTCTCGGCTCGGGCTCAGAGTATGTCTTCTGAGAGGGAATTCAGAGCTACAAAATAATATTTCACCTATTAAAAATAATAGGACTTAAAAATAATAATAATGCCTATAATTATAGGGCTTACATATTTACCTACCTATAATAATAGGCATTAGCTCCAAATGTGCCTATAATAATATAGGACTTATTTTCTCACAAATGTGGGCCTTCACATTTTATTATGGCCACACATTATAACACCACCATATTTGCCTATTAAAATAATAATAATAGGACTTATAAATATTTCTCCAAAATATTCTCCCCCTCCTTTGAGCTCCAAGAAAATAGCTTAGAGTTGTGTGTGTTTACAATGTACCCGGGTCCCCTATTTATATTGATTAGGAGCCCGGAATATAAGGATATTTGATAATATCCATGGCTTATTTTTTAAAAGATCCCGTAATAATCCTCAACGGATTAGGCTTAGCCAAATTCTCCATGGCATAAGAATAATTTAGCCACCAAATATTTAATCCACTTCAAATAATAGCCTTAATAGGCTTTGAGCGGGTTATAAGGGATTAATTCTTTTTTAAGCTTTTAAATAAGCTTAAGCCATATTTTTTTTAAAAATCAACCCCATAATAATATCCACTCTTCACATGGATGGAGCAGCTTTATGTGGGGAAAAATCCCACATTACATTCAAGCCTTTTTAATAGGCTTTATCCACCAAAATTTATTCTCACGTGGACTTTTCCTCTCTCTCTCTCTCTTTATAAAAGATTATAAAACCTTTTATGTGGGTAAAAACCATAAACCCACCTTTAATGCCACATGTATAAATAATAAATCCACATGGTCACATGCAGATTTTCCACATGTCAAATGCAGCTGTGTAGCTATGCCACATGTCACCATGTCATTTGTCCATTTGGCATATCCTTCTGTTGTTGACTACCAATTAACCGAACTTTGACCGATCATAACTTTCACATACGGACTCATATTTGGTCCATTAAAAATGCGTTGGAAAGGTCTTGGAAATATATACATAATGGTGCTAACATTAGATGATTTTAAAATCATCCATTTTACGTTGACCAATGTTTACCAACTGTTGACCAAACTTTGACCAGCCACCAGATGTGCATACAGACTCCGTTTTTGACGTTCAAATAGTTGACAGAAAGCTCTTAGATTCATCTTATGCATTATAACAATATTGGGAGATTTAGGGAACTTATTTCCTTTGTAATGTCTTTTGGATCACACCTCCCCAATGGGAAAGACTTTTTGTCCCAAAAAAGATTGTGAATTCCAAATCACCTTGCTGAGAAGAGATCATCGCAGTATTATGCCAACTCCACATTCAACAATGATGACTCAAAAATCTAAGACTTGTGGCACTTGGGCTCACTACATCTTACTGTGTGAATTTTATATCCGAAGAAGACCTCCACGCCTCCGCTGTATGGTGCTAAGTTTCCCAATGAAACGTACCCACTTGAGACCCAAGAAACAACCTAGGTTTAGTCAAGAAAAAATTATGGAATAATTTTTTTTATTAGAAGTGTCCACAATCAGGTTGCAAGACAACAGTTGACACTATCAGGTTCTAAAAAAGTTTAATCTACTAGAACATACTTTTCTTTTATTAAGAATTATCAGAGGTCACAAGGTCCATATTTTAGGGTTAGAAGTTTCAGTTAGGTTCAGGGGGTAAATTATCACCATACCCACTCTCTAACAGGCTCAGAGTTTCAACTTGATTTTTCTCACACTTAACACATTCAAAATTTCCCTAAATCATTCCCATTGGATAGGAAATTTTCTCACCTTTCCAACGATATAAAGAAGTCATCCTAACTCTTTGTAAAACTCCAGATATGGACTAGCGGACCTTAGGGGTCAAATTTTCCCCCAAGGGGACACGTGTCGAGTAGGGAAGAAAACCCATTTTTCAGGTTGGCGGGTCGCGGGGTGGTGTTTGGAAATTTTTCTTTGCACAGGGAGAAAAGTTCACAATTTTCCCCGCACCTCCGGGTCCTCCAGGGACACGTGTCGGGCTCTAAGCCAAGGTGGGGAGGATGAGGGAAGGGCGGGGTGGCGGAGGAGGTTTAGGAAAATTTTGCAAAGGGGAGGAAAAAGACCAAGCGCCCACGTGCCTGCGGGTCCGCCAGGGACACGTGGCACTCAACGAACCAAGTGCAGGGAGAAAAAGGAGGGATGGGTGGGCGGTGGGGAAAAACAAAATTTTCCAAAGGGAGGGAAAAGGGAAAGTTGCGCGCGGGTCCATGCATCCATGGAAGGGTCTTCTCCGAGGCAGGGTGGGAGTGCGGGGCCGCGGGGGAAAAGGGAAAATTTTCCCAAAACAAAAAAAAATCAAAAAAAAAGGGTCTCCCCACCCCCTGCTGTCACCCCATGAGGACACATGGCAGCCTCTGATTGGCTGTGGGCCAGCGGAGGAAATTTTAAAAAATTTCCCCAAAATTTTTCAAAAAAAATTTCTAAGGATTTTTCAACGGGAAATTTTCGGGCCGCGGGCCCGCCAGGGAAAATTTTCCCAAATTTTCCCACCAAGGAAGGAAAACTTCAAAGGGCCATAACTTTTGCTAGAAAGCTCAGTTTTGGGAAAACAAGGACTTTCTGGAAAGCTCTCGATGCCCTCTTTGCACAGGAATCATAAATTTTACATTTTGATAAAGTTTAAGGGGTCAATTTTATGAAAATGATTCTGCAGGATTTTAAAAGCCAACTGGTAAATTTTAACTTATAAATTTTTGGTCAATTTGATCTCCTCCTTCACTCAACATGCCAAACAGACATGGAGGATTATTCTAGGAAGGATTTAGAATGTTTTAGGAAGGTAAATTTTCTCAATTGATTCCAATTTGAATTTTTCCAACAATTGACAGAAAATGACTGTGAAAAGGTTTGGGCTTGATTTTGCAATGTTTTAATTATTTCTTAAGTGTTCTTTGTCAATTTGAGTTCCTTGATAATACAACATGCTAAATTTTAACATTCCCAAGTTGATTATTATGTGCAGGCCCGAATTGTGCATTTTAATTAAATTTATTTGCCAGTTTTAAATTTACAACAGAGATCCATTTCTAGAGGTCTGTATATCAATTTCATCATTCAAGTGTGGAATTTCATTTCTAATCTAATCTAATACATTCAGTTGTTTTAAACAAACCATTCTAAATCAAAATGCAATACTGAATTCCATTTTACACATTTCCAAAGATACAAAATACTGCATTATTTCCACATACATTTCTTCTTTTCAAACAGAGATCTAACTATCTCTTTTTCCATACAATGAAACATTTAATTCAATCCATGGTAGACTTAAGTGTTTTCCTTCTTCAAGCAATCATTAAAACAAGAATCCAGTTTCTATCTTTCCCCAAAATCATATATTTGAAACAAGGCAAAATAATACAATTACATCTCACGTGTTTCTTCCTTTTTCCATTTTCCAAAACAGGGATTCCAATCACAATTTGATATTCCAATTCAACACAACAATGCAAATGAGGGAAAGGTCTTGCAATTCTTTATTAATTCAATTATACAACTTTACATCTTTCAATGTTTGAATGCAATTAACAGATTTCTATTTCTTTCTTTCCAATTAACAGAACAGAATATAAATATCTTTCACAATTCGAATATACAACTTTCATAACCAATTACAACATCTTTTCTTCACAAATATATTACAATTTCATCCACTTCAAAGTGGGAAAGGTTACAAATGAATTTGTTTCACAAGGGGCTGGCAAAACTGTCTTCTTCTGCTCCAGAACAACAACATGCAAGTTTTCTTTTTCTTCCAATTTGATCACAACAAAAGTGGGGGAAAGGCAACGCTCTCCACCCAACCAAGACATCCAATGAAAGGAGAAGCCATCCTTAATAATTGCCCCCGAGCCCCAACCATAATACAATAAGAAGTGTGATTCAACCCATGGCAACAACTGGCTTCCACAAGCACACAACATTCTTTCAACATGTATAATTCAATATAAAACACAGTCTAAACAAAAACAATTTACAACTGCATTTGAAAACATTCAAACAGAACACATGCTTTATCGTAAAAGCCAGAGGAGCAAGGACTATGGGGGAAGCTACTTATGCCTCCCAATGGGAATTGGGCATCCACCTGTTACAAACCACTAATAAAATTCACCACACATTTCCTTATGCCCCCCGCAATCCCTCTTTATGCCCCCCACAGATTTCCTTATGCCCCCCACAAAGTAAGAAATGCAAGCTATTTCTTTTCCATGGTGGATCCCAAACCCAAACTCCCTCCACAAAATATGATGCCACTGGCATTCCCTTATGCCCCCCCACATGGATTCCCCATAGCCTTCTCCTACACCATCCCTATGGCAGTCTACCCAACCAGCCAACAAATAACAAAACATACACCATTCATACAAACAAAAAAGAAATAACAACATAAGAGAAGAACTCAGCTCCTACCTCTCCATGGTAGCTTTTGTTTCCAAACAACAAGCTTTCAATGCCAAAAACACAGTCTCAAAACAGCAATGCCAAGTATGAAATTATCTCCAATCTCCTCCAAAATCCACAAGAGCTCCAAACACAAGAAACTGTGCCCCCAAAGAAGCATGCAAAAAGATTCAACATCCCAAAACAAGCAAAGAGTTTTAATTTTATAGAAGAGGGAAGAGAAGAGGATGATGTGGATCCATGTAGGATGCCACATCACACATCCTCAACTCCAACACAAAAGACAAAATTTCATTCTCCCAAGCACAATAAAGAGGTGGGTGAAAATATGACAATTTACTTGCACACTCCAAAAAGCCCACACCCCAAAGGACTGCAAATTAAATAAAATGTAAGAAGAGTGCAATCAAAACTTGCAACATGATTAATAAAATGCATTAAAAAGGTCTAAAATCAGCCTTCCAACCATAGGTATGGTTGGTAAATTAAATTTAGAGGTATGGGACAAGTTTTACTTGTCCCACAAGCCTCCAAAAACAGCCCCCAAGGACAAATTCGAATTTCCAAGGAGGTGGAGTGTTTCATACTCCAAAATCTGACTTACACAACTCTTACACAAACTTACACATCCCTTACATATTTAATACAAAGAGCCAACAACTTCCATTATTACTTTCCCATATCCCAATTTGATTTATTTAAATTTTAACCATATGATTTCTCACATTAATCTACCACAATTTTAATTAAATAAAAGAAAGGGACACATTACTAATAAAATACATACAACCATAATAAAAATTAACCACATTAATAATTACACCAAACCCATGGTCACATATAAAGGTGATCCCCCCATGGGAATCCCTAACAACAACAAACACAACACAATAAAACAAGTTGCCATGGTGACCTTGTTGAATTCACCTAGAATTCCATTGTGGTTGGTCTCCAATCCCCCGATGTTTGTTGTGATATTTAACCTGCAAAACACAAATACCTCCTTCGGCCTCGTGGCCATATCAGAACATCCAACATGATATAAATATAATCACAAAATCATCTAAATATGTGAATCACAACAACATCAAAGCAATTTAACAAAATCACTTACAATTTATATCAACAACTAAAGTAACATATATCATCATCATATAATGTCCATTTCTAAGTCTACTCACAATATCCAAAATCACATGCCCTGAACAACATTCAAATATATCCATGTCAAATAGTATATCATCATCCACATATGAAGTGTCTCTAATAATCATCATGCATCATAACCAAATCAAGATCAACAATAATCCATGATCAAATGTCTAACATCATACTAAATCAAAACATAATAATGTCCATAATGTAAACAACAGTATCAAAATAAGTATCAAAAGGTGTCAAAGGGAAGTGGGTCCGAGTTAAAATTTTTGCAACTTATAAATTTGACACAAATAAGCAAATCCTCAATCTATAATAAGGACTATATTTGTTATATGGTGTACTGTATTAATATATTTATTAATTAATATGTACAATATTTCTTTATAAAGTGGACATTCAAATCCATGATAAGGGAAAAAGGTTATAACTCTAATTCAAATCATGCATGACATAATTGTAAAAACTCGTTCCATGTGTTATGAATCTTGTAAGTAATCGTAATTTAAAGTGATCTTCCTATAGGCAATGATTTCCTTATAAACCTTGATTGAAAATTGGGAAGGAATTAAATGGAATTTATAATGCTTCTCCATGAATCTAAATTAAAGGTTTGTAAGGTATGTATGTAAGCTAGGGCTGACAATAACTTCATTCATCTAGACACGTTGACTTAGGATATTAGAAACACCCAAATCAACGTAAGTCGATAATGTATGTCTTGTACCCTTCGTCACTATCAAAAGATTTTAAAGGACATATTGCTAACATATGTTAGTCTTAATGACTATTGCTAGGAATAATGCCCTTTAGGTCTTCTAACGATCTCTCATTTGGGACTGACAGATAGTTAGTAAAGACCACTCTAGATAAAAAACAAGTGTTATGAGGGATTATTCTATTTGACGAATATGTCATCTAGGAATGTAAACATGATAAACATGCATTAAAATATTTAGGCCTTACTATGTAACTTGCACAAATAATGGTTGTGCAAGTTTTCCTATGCTCACCTATTTGCTCCAAGAAATTAGGTTTTTAATGTAATTATCAATAATAGATATTAAGATAGGCCTCTAATTTAAATTCACTATGGGTGACCCCATTTGAAGGTAAAGGCAACCAAGAAACAATGCAATAATTCATGTTTACACATTACAAGTGAGTAACATGAAGAATCTATGTTTCCGAGTTCAATTAAAAAACATATGGTTTATCATGCATATGAATAGTTTGTATTGAATAATACAATCTATTATGCCTTTGAACATGATAATTATCTAGAAATTACATAATTCTTAAACAATTGAATCCTTACACTGATGGCCCCTTAGGGGACCTTGTCATCATGTTATGAATTTCATACTTCAAAAATGCATCCTGACACATATCAAGGTGCTTTGATTACATCTTTCGTGATGTTTCCTCCCTATAAATTTCCAGAGGATTAAGTTGATCAAATCCTAAGGAAAATATTAAACAACTCCCAATTACAATTTTACCATTTAGGTTTTAATTTCTCTCCATTTTCCTATATTAAAATAGGCCTGAACTTCACCTTAACCTATCAACATGTTGTTATCAATATTTCACCGGTAAACCCTAGGGTTCATCGTGTCTATCTGAGATGTATTCTTTGAGTAAATTCAGCTAAAAAATAAAGAATTACTGAAATTTTAATCCTCCTTAAATAAATAATTCCTATAATGCTTGGGAGTTGGATATCACTCCTATTTATTTGGACCTTTCTCGCTCCAAATTGCTTGTTAGGATTGGTTAGCCCTTTGTGCTCACAAATGTGGCCTTGTCATTTTATACATAGCCACACATTGATTAAATACATATTTGGTATTAAAAGAATACATTTTAGACTTATGCACTATTTTGACAGTATTTGCATCCTTGTTGGAGCTATTCAAGTGAAGCTTAGTGTTAGTTATTTTTAGTTTTGTATCGAGTCAGTATTTAGACCATTAGTGCACCCCTAAATATAAGGATATTTTGCATAATATCCATGATTATTTTTTAAAATATCCCTTAATTCCTCACAATTAGGCTTTTAGCCTTTAATTTGTTGGCATAAGTTTTAGGTACCTTATGTTAATCCCTTCAAATCCTAGTTAATGGCATGAGTACCTCATTAGGGATCTAATTTTCAAGACTTTTAAATAAGCTTACATGCCATATTAGTTTTTTAGCCCCATAATAATATCCACTCTTCAGGGGGATGTTAGAGTAGGTATTTACCTTAAAAATCTCATGTTATAGGTAAGCCTTATTTACCTCTACCCCCAAATGAGTTCTATAGATCTGCTTTTCTAAGGCAGAGTCATTTGGTGTGATTGCATAACATTGAACTTTCCCCAAGGTGTGGGACCTTGCAAAAATGGAAAATCTCTCCAGATTAAAGGTTGGTTCCTATTCCTCTGTTTAGGTGCATACGTGAGAACTTGCAGAGGATCTATCTCTATACCTAATCTAAAATTTTCCAAGGAGACAGGGATATATGAAATGAGAAATAACTAAACTACAAGGTGATGCACCAAAGCAATGATGAACACTAGTTTTGCTGATAGACACAAACCAACAAAATACATACAATAATCAAACATAGATAACCAAATTTATAATGAAAGACCAGATGCGAGAAAAAGAGACAGAAAGGATCTAGAATCGATCACAAACATGTTTTATTGCTCTGCAGATTGATACAATGCATTACAAAATAGCCAGGAGGCAAGAAACATACTACAATTTTAATGGAAGGCCTGAACTCCATGAATTCCTTTGCTAGAAGGAAAGGGGAGCCTGCAAAAAAAGAATGTCCAACCCTTTACAATGAATCCTGCCCCTGTATTTATAGATTCAATCAGAGAGAAGAAAGAGAGAGAGAGAAGTGGGAAAAGTAGGTTGAAGCTCAACCACTACTGTTAATGCCTCTGACAAAATCTACCCCCAAATCCATCTTGACTGCATCAATCTTTGGTTCAGTCTTGAAGGAAAAGGAAACGGTGGAACAGATCGAATCTGATATGGTTGTTGAGGCAAGAAGATCCTGCATTAAAGGCCTAAAGATGTTTCTCCATTTTTCACCTACCAGGGCCTGAGAAAAATGAATTTTTATCTTTCCATGGTGTAGAAGACGTCGAGACGCTTCCAACGGTGTCAGATTTGCAATATTTCGAGCCCCTGAGTCGAAAGATATGCCCCTTCGAAGTTTGTATCAAGTTCGTATAAATGGGCGGGTAAAAAGTTTGAAAAATGGGTCCCCTTTCCTTATGGGGCACATGGCAGCCAGATTAGAGAAAAAATCAGGTTTGTGGGTCCGTGATTTATCTTTTTCCCTTTTCCGCAAAACTCAAAAAACCCCCATGGCCCTGAAGCTCCGCTTGGATACATGGCACCCTTTGGTTGGCTGGGGAGATGCGCTTCAATTTTTATCTTTGTGCCTTTTTGTCAAAAGGAAAATTTTCACCTTTTCCTCTGACTCCCCACTTTGGCTTTGACTCGGGCTCAAACGCTGAATTTTTCCTTTGGGCGGAGTTGCGGCCCATTTTGTAACTTTTACACCTTTTGGGATAACAAGGGGCAAAAAACAAACTTTTCCCCTTGGCCCGCTTTAGCCCACGTGGTTTTTTTGGGCAGACTTATGGCCTACCAATTTCTATGACTAAGTGGGACACCTGGGACATGTGGCAGTAGAGCACTCATTTTGAAACCCTCTCTCTATTCAATCCTTGAATTAGCACCATTTTGACACTTGGCAGCCTCTTGCCTCGGCCTGCCCCATGCATTGACTATTCAACTGACTCTGCCCCTTTTGAGACTTGGACACGTGGAGGCACCACGCTTGCTTGAAATCCCGATTCAAAATTTTCCTTTGAAGGAGCGTCGAGTTGACACTTGGCAGCCTCCGCAGGTCTGTGGACTTTTCAATGGTCCCTCTTACCCTTTTGGACTTTGGGCTATGTGGAGAGCTCGCGCTCATTTGGGTCTCTGCCTTTGGACTAACTCTTGGAGATGCACCACACTGACACTTGGCATTCTCCACTTACACTTTTATACTTAGCCAATTTTGAGGCCCGCCCTATCTGCCTTTTGACTCTGTTTGACCATTTGCTACGTGGAGGGCTGGCAAGTTTGAGTCTCCACCCTGGGCTCCCATTTCAGATTTACACCGAGCCGACACCTGGCACCTTCTTTCTTAGTTGAAGACTTTTCAATGGCCCACAACTTTTTGGGGCTCTAGATGCATGGAAGCCTGGCACTCATTTGGGCTTCCCTTTTTAGATTCACCTTTGGAGAAGCACCGTTAGGACACGTGGTTCTTTCCACTGCCTCCTCCATACTTAGTCAATTTTGGACTCTTTCCTGAATGGTTTTGAGCCCAAAAAACTTCGAAACTTCACCATTTTTTCCCCTTCTTGCTCCTGGTTCCTCTGCGGCACTGCCCCTTCTTTTCTGACCCTGCTATTCCATTGTTGAGTCTACCTGTAACTTGAAAAATGGATTTAAGACATGGAAATGGCTCGACAGAGTCATTTCTTTTGCATAGGGTCATTTAGTCTTTCTCAGCCCCTGCCACTCCATTGTTGAGTCCTTCTGTGACCTATTTACAAGATCTGAATGAGTTTTCTCAGGTTCTTTCTATGCGGGGTCATGGCTGATCCAATATTTTTCCCAGGGGGTGAAATATGGATAACAATTTGGTGACTCACAGGGGTATCTTCCTGCTAGATGAAAAGACCAATTACCTTGTCATATCCATTGGGCATGGAGTCAAGAACGATGGTCTGATACTGATTCTACCTCTGATTCACGAGCCCAGACTGTTTGCACTCTCAATTTTCATAAGAAATCTCAAAATGAAGGTTTCTGAGAGTAGAAAATTGTTTTGACCCGGGGCTTCATCTGTCTCTCTGAATGGACTGCATAAGAGCAACAAAACAACACCACAACTATATACAAAATTTGAAATCATACATGCTCCAAATAGAACATGCAGAGTGTGCAAAGCACTTAGGAGAAAAGCAACCTAAACTACAACAAGACAATGTGCACAAGCACTTAGAGGAAAAGAAACTAAACTAATATGTACAAGGTGAGAAGTTCCCTTTAGTAGCAGTGTTTAAGATAGATTCCATTTACTAGAATCTGCAATTCCTCACCATCCAATGTAGATAATTGGAAAGAATTGCTACTTTTACATCTTGTGACCATGTAGGGGCCATTTCAAATGGCATCAAACATGGAATGCCTTCCTAGTTTTTCCTGATCTGCATCCCATTCCAAAACCAGGTCTCTTTCCTGGAAGGTCCTTGGTTTTTCCTTCTTGTCAAAGCATCTCTTGATTGAGGCCTGATCCTTCTCTATTGCTTGGAGTGCATGCTCTCTAGTTTCTTCTAATTCTATCAGCTCCACATACCTGGCCTCCATTGGTTCAAATTCAGACATCTCTAGCTGCTTCACAAGCTCCAATGCTGGAAACTCAAGTGATATAGGCAACACTGCCTCTTTCCCATAGACAAGTTTGAATGGAGAGCTTCCTGTAGATCTCTTGGGTGTTATCCTATCAGCCCATAAGGCCGATTTGAGCTTTGTGTGCCAGGTTCTCTGATTTTCATCAAGAGTTCTTCTGATGATCTTTAGCAGGTTCTTGTTTGTGGACTCAGCTTGGCCATTACCTTGAGGGTAATAGTTTGATGAAGTGCTCAAGTAAGTCCCATTCTTAACAGCCCATCCTGTGATCTTGGAACCTATGAATGCCAATGCATTGTCTGATATAATGGTGGCTGGCACTCCAAATCTGGTCACTATCCCTTCATAGAAATCTAGTATACTAGACTCATTAGCTTCCTTGAGTGCCACTGCCTCGGTCCACTTGGTGAAATAGTCTGTTGCTGTCAGAATCCATTTGTGGCCTTGGCTTGAATTTGGATTGATGACTCCAATGAAGTCCAATCCCCATTGCATGAAAGGTTGGTCGACTGAAATTGGGTGCAATGGAAGTGCTGCTAGCCTTTTCTTTGCCTTTGAAGAATGCACAATTCTTGCACCTTTTGATCCATGCATAGTAGTCACTAAACACTCTGGGCCAATAATAACCTACCTTCATGATCTTGAGTGTTGTCACCCTTGGAGAAAAATGGCCTCCAGCTGCTTCAACATGGAATTCTTGTAACACTCTCTCAACCTGATATGTCGCAATGCATCTCAGCAGAATGACATTGATGTCTCTTTTTAACAAGACACCATCAATAAGAACATATGGGATGGCCTGTAGTCTAAAATGTCTCCTTTTTTCTTTACTCATCCCATGAGGACACATGCCTGTTTGAAGGAAGTGCACCATGTCTTGAGTCCAACAAGGAGTAGGTACATCATCATTTCCTTCCTCTTGATTATCCTGTAGAACAAAAACAACCTCCTTTTCACTGTTTGCTTCATCTTGTTGACCTGAGGCTAGTTGTTCACACAACCCCTTCCCACGGACCAACTTAGTGACCTTGATCTCAATGTCATATTCCATGACATGAGTGATCCATCCTGCATGTTTTTCATTCAGATCCTTGCTGAGAAGGAATTCTTTAACTCCTGCATGGGAGACCAACAATTGGATTTTATTATTTGAAACCAGATGCTTAAACTTCTTTAATCCTCTGATTACTACCAGGACTTACTTTTCAATGAAGGAGTATCTCACTTCATAGTCTTCCAGACCTTGACTGAAGAAAGCAATTGGTTGTTCTATACCTTCTTTGTTCTGCTGAACTAAGATTGTAGAAATTGTGTCACTACCACCAAAGGCATACAATATGAATTCTTTAGAGAAATCTGGTTTCACGAGAGTTGGGGCTTGTGATATAGCTTCTTTGATGGCTCAAATCTTGCCTTTCCTTCAGCTATCCACCTTGAATGCTAAGCTCTTCTTCAACATCAATGTTATTGGCTTAACAAGGGCAACAAAGTTTGGTACAAACCTGCAGGACAAAATTGATTTTTCCAAGAAGCTTTGAAGAGCTTTCTTGTGGCTTGGAAATGGCAATGCTCTTATTGCTTCAACTCTCTCTGGGTCAATTTCCAATCCTTCCTTTGATACAATATGGCCTAGAAGCCTACCCTCATGGGCCAAGAATATGCATTTTTTAGGGTTCAATGATACCCCAAAACTCCTGCATCTTTGAAACACCTGCCTTAGGTGGAAAAGGTGGTCTGCTGCATTTTTGGAAAACACCATAATGTCATCCAGATAGATCAGTACTATTTTGTTGACATCCCTTTGAATGCCATATCCATTTCCCTTTGAAAAGTGGCTCCGGCATTGGACAATCCAAATGGCATTTTTCTGTAGGCATAGGTGCCCCATTTGGTGGTGAAATTTGTTTTGAACTGATCATCTTCTTTCACCATGATCTGGTTGTACCCTGAGTATCCATCTAGGAGGGAGAATCTCTCTGATCCAGACACCACTTGCAAGATCTGCTCCATTGAAGGGAGTGGGTAGTGATCTTTGAGGGAGGCTCTGTTCAAGTCTCAAAAATCTACACACAACCTAATCTCTCCATTTTTCTTCCTGACTGGGACCAGGTTTGCAACCCAGCTTGAGTGTTTGATTGGAAATATGATACTTGCCTCTATCATCTTGTTCAACTCTTTCTTCATCAGAGGCTCAATGTGTGGGTTGACTGGTCTCTACTTTTTCCTGATGGGCTGAGCAGCTGGATCTAGTTCGATTGTGTGTTGTGCTAGCTTTGGATTGAACCCTCTTAGGTCTTCATAGCTCTAAGAAAATACATCTGGAAATTCTTGGAAAAGTTGTATGAATTCATACCTTTCTTGCTCGGTGGCCACTTTGCCAATTTGAAGTGTTTTTCCTTCTCCAACTGGGATTGACTCTGAATCTTCTCCTTTGATCTGTATGTTAGCCTTCTCTTTTCTAAACTGATCATTAGGATTGAAGATAGACTCCAATGTCACTAAACCTTTGGGAAGCTTGTTTGTATGCAACTATACTATTTGATTCCCGTATTGCTGCTCTAATCTGCTTTGATTTCTAGCTGAGAATTCAGCTTCTTCTTGCAAAAAATTAATGATCTGTTGATCATTCTCGAACACCTGCCAGCATGTGTTGTTATCTGGCACTGCTGGCCTCACAACTATATGGATATGTGGCTGTTTTTTGTCTCTTTTGATGTTGTCAACCACATCAAACATTGCTCCAACTACTGCAAGCTTATCAGTAGCTTCATTCTCCTTCCTGGGTATGGACACAATGTTGAAGGCCTCAAAATCCTCCATGAGATCCCATACCCTACTCTTGTAGTTCTTGAGCAGGTCATTCTTGACAACATTAAGTCCTCTGACTTGATTGGCAACCAGTTCACTGTCACCAAACACTTGCAAGTTCTTGATTCCTAGCTTCCTTGCCCAATGAAGACCATGGACCAAAGCCTCATATTCAGTAGTGTTATTTGAGTAGGAAAACTAAAATCTGAAGGCTGAATAATATTTCATACCTTTGGGGGACACAATCATAGCTCCTCCTCCAGCTCCTTGTCTACTCCTTGAGCCATCAAAGAACAATTTCCATACCTCATTGTCATCTTTATATTCTGGCTTAATTAGGTCAGGAAGAGGATGATTCTCTTCATGTAGATAGTAGACACCTAGCTCAGATTCTTCCATCTCCTTATAGGGGTCAAAAGCATGTCTTTTGTTGGCCCACTCATCAAGAGTCAAGTCTGGGATACATCCCACCTTGGTATCTGCTTCACAAGTGCTTAGGAGGTCTTCTTGATCAAAAGCTGAGCAGTTGGCATTGATTGGGCTAGGCACATAAGATTCAATATGATAATCAACAATGGGTTCAGATCTGATTGTGGCCTTTTCCCCATACCTTGTTCTAAAGAGCATATGTGACCAATCAGCAGACAGATAGCCTCCAATTTTGGCAGTGAAGTCCCTGGACAAACACAAAGCAAAATGTGGTGGAAAATCTATGATTGATACGTTCTGCAAAATAGTCACATTGGGGTAGGCATGCAGAGTGAGGCTCAGATCCTTGATGATTCCAACAGTTTCACTATTGTCCCATCTGATTGCACTATCCCTCTAAAGATGACTTCATATTGGAGACCCACTTGATCAGCTATTTGCTTGGGCATTACATAACTACTTGCCCCAAAATCAATCATACAATTGTGCACCAATTTGTCTCCAATAATCAATGAAACATAGAATGGAGGAGGTCTCAGGTTCTTACCTTGTTGTTCTCCATGGTTTTCCCAGGTTGAGCTGTATTGGTAAGCACTTTCTCTTGCTGGTTAGGGGTTGATTTGAGCTTGACCAATTTTGTATAGCAGTCTGCAATAGATCCCTCTGCCCTGGAATGGCCAGTGACTCCCATAGTGAAATGTTCACACTTGTCCTCTTCATTTTCTCAATGATATTGAATGAGCTATCCTTTTGTTGCCCCTTCCCAGGCACATTTTTTTCTTGCACATGGGTTGTTACAACCGGTGCTTGAGTGGATTTGGAAGGTGGCTTGGATTGGTTATACATGTTAGGATTCATATTTGGAGCACCAAAACCTTGTGGAGTAATGGAAGGTTGAGGGTCACCCGAGTTCAATGGTTGGCCTTCTCCAATATTTCTCTTTTTGGACCATGTATTGGCAGCTACACTTTGAGAAGGGAACTGATTCATCCCACAGAAGTCCTCAGCTTGCCAATTGACAAGCATAGTTTCACTTGGAGGTCCCTCTTGTTGAGCTCCTTGTTGTTGATCTCCTTCTTGGCTAGGTTCTTGTGACACCATACTGGTTTGCACCATCAAGGCCTGATTTAGTGCACCATTAAAGCACATTGATTGGTTATGTGGCTGATTGCATGGGAAACACCAATCATATTCTTGTGCCATATTGTTTTGTGCTGGAACCAATGCCCTTGATGTTGAAGCTATGTTTGGATCATATGACCTGAAAGGTCTAGCAGCTTGAGGTTGTCCTTGGTTTTGGCTCTGATTTACAGTCTGAGATGGTGGTCTATTTTGCTGATACTGGGGTCTAGCCTGATACTGAGCCTGAGGCTGATACAACCTAGAACTCTGAGCTTGCTACCTTTTGATGGTTACTAACTCATTCCCCAGGTTCTGAAGTTGTTTCATGACTTCCTGGAGTTCTTTTGAAGTGTTAGATGATGAGGTGGAGGCTTCAGCTGAGCTTTGACTCCTAGGAGTAGGTACAGGGGCTAATGTGGGTGTTTGGCTAGTATCTGGGTTTCCTAACTCAGGGTACAGAGGCATGGATGGCCTAGGAGTGATTTTTCCAGCCTGAATCAAATGATTCTCAGCCCCTATGGAAAGGCTATAGGCTACAGGGAAGGTTTTTCCCCCCATTGACTGAATCATCAAAGAAATATCAGAATTTAAAGCCCTAAGAAAGTATAAGAAGGCACCTTCATTAGTGGGCTTTACTGCTGTTGGAATCCTGTCCCAGGTCCACTGAAATATGAGGTTGAAATCCATCAGCTGCTCATTTGGGGCTCTCTTGATTGTTGTTAGTTGCTCCAACAAAGATAAGTTATCACCTTTTTCTCCAAACTGGTTGTGAAGAGCTGTGCACAGCTGGTTCCAATTTTGGATAGAGCCTGCTTCAAGGCTCCTGAACCATTGTGAAGCTTTACCTTTGAGTGAAGAGGTGAGCAACTTGACTGCAATGTCCATCTCATGGATTTCATGGATTGTACAGACATTTGCAATATCTTGGACATGATCACCAGGAGAAGTCTAGTTTTCCCCAGTGAAATATGGGATGCTCTTTAATGCTGCTATCAGGACCAGATTTTGTGCATTCAGAGTGAGTGGGCTGCTGCCAGTGAAATTGACATAAGGATTTGGCTGAGCCATCCTGATCGGCCTGAGCACCCCTCTTGATTGAGAGAACGGCCTGCTGGGAGGAGGTGTCGATAAGGCTCTGTTTGGTGGGGATAGAGACCTCTGGGCTCTTCTTCCTCCCCTCCCTCTATCTGGGGATAAGTCTAGATAGACAAATAATCCCTCCTCTCTAGTTCTTGACCATGTTTGTATTCTTCTCATGAACTTGCTTGGACTGCTGAAACCAGTGGATTTGTTTCTTTTGGAGTCGCCAGATGTACAATTTTAAGACTTCTTAAAAGTTAGAATCACAACAAGTGCACATCAATCTTACTGTAATAAGATGGAGACTTCTCTATCCCACCGGGCATGCCAAAACTATTAGTGCAAAATCACAGCACCCCCAAATGAGTTCTATAGATCTGATTTTCTAAGGCAGAGTCATTTGGTGTGATTGCATAACATTGAACTTTCCCCAAGGTGTGGGACCTTGCAAAAATGGAAAAGCTCTCCAGATTAAAGGTTGGTTCCTATTCCTCTGTTTAGGTGCATACGTGAGAACTTGCAGAGGATCTATCTCTATACCTAATCTAAAATTTTCCAAGGAGACAGGGATAAAAAGGGATATAAGAAATAAGAAATAACTAAACTACAAGGTGATGCACCAAAGGAATGATGAACACTAGTTTTGCTGATAGACACAAACCAACAAAATACATACAATAATCAAGCACAGATAACCAAATTTATAATGAAAGACCAGATGCGAGAAAAAGAGACAGAAAGGATCTAGATCGATCACAAACGTGTTTTATTGCTCTGCAAATTGATACAATGCATTACAAAATAGCCAGGAGGCAAGAAACATACTGCAATTTTAATGGAAGGCCTGAACTCCATGAATTCCTTTGCTAAAAGGAAAGGGGAGCCTGCAAAACAAAAGAATGTCCAACCCTTTACAATGAGTCCCACCCCTGCATTTATAGATTCAATCAGAGAGAAGAAAGAGAGAGAGAGAAGTGGGAAAATAAGGTTAGAGCTCAACCACTACTGTTAATGCCTCTGACAAAAAATATTCCCAAAATCATCTTTATTGCATCAATCTTTGGTTCCACCTTGAAGGAAGAGGAAATGGCAGAACAGATTGAATCTGATCTAGTTGTTGAGGCAAGAAGATCCTGCATTAAAGGCCCAAAGAATTTTTCTCAATTTTTCACCTACCAAGGCCTGAAAAAATGATTTTTTATCTTTCCATGGCGTAGAAGATGTCGAGATGCTTCCAATGGTGTCAGATTTGTAATATTTTGAGCCTTGAGTCGAAAGATATGCCCTTCAAAGTTTGTATCGAGTCCGTACAAATGGGTGGGAAAATAGTTTGAAAAATGGGTCTCCTTTTTAATATGGGGCACGTGGCAGCCAGATTAGGGAAAAATCAGGTTTGCGGGTCCGTAATTTATCTTTTTCCCATTTCCACAAAAAAATGCAAAACTCAAAAAACCCCATGGCCCCGAAGCTCCACTTGGACACATGGCACCCTTTGGTTGGCTGGGGAGATGCGCTTCAATTTTTATCTCTGTGCCTTTTTGACAAAAGGAAAATTTTCACCTTTTCCTCTGACTCCCCACTTTGGCCTTGACTCGGGCTCAAACACTGACTTTTTCCTTTGGGTGGAGTTGCGGCCCATTTTGTAACTTTTACACCTTTTGGAATAACAAGGGGAAAAAAACCAACTTTCACCCTCGATGGTCCGCTTTAGCACTATTAGTTTAGGCTTGCCACATGGAATTTCCCACTTTTCTATGACTAAGTCTTTTGCTTGGACATATCTCTTGACGTGGGACACGCGGTAGTTTGGCACTCATTTGGAAACCCTCTCTCTATTCAATCCTTGAATTAGCACCATTTAGACACTTGGCAGCCTCCGCCGGCCTGCCCCATGCATTGACTATTCAACTGACTCTGCCCCTTTTTGAGACTGGACACGTGGAGGCACCGCACTTGCTTGAAAGCCTGATTCAAAATTTTCCTTTGAAGGAGCATCGAGTTGACACTTGGCAGCCTCCACAGGTCTGTGGACTTTTCAACGGTCCCTCTTATCCTTTTGGACTTTGGGCTACATGGCGAGCTCGCGCTCATTTGGGTCTCCACCTTTGGACTAACTCTTGGAGATGCGCCACACTGACACTTGGCATTCTCTGCTTACACTTTTATACTTAGCCAATTTTGAGGCCCACCCTGTCCACCTTTTGACCCTGTTTGACCATTTGCTACGTGGAGGGCTGGCGCAAGTTTGAGTCTCCGCCCTGGGCTCCCATTTCAGATTTGCGTCGAACCAACACCTGGCACCTTCTCTCTTAGTTGAAGACTTTTCAATGGCCCCACAAATTTTGTGGCTCTGGACACGTGGAAGCCTGGCACTCATTTGGGCTTCCCTTTCTGGATTCAACCTTGGAGAAGCACCGCATTGACATGTGGTTCTTTCCGCTGCCTCCTCCATACTTAGTCAATTTTGGACTCTTTCCTGAATGGTTTGAGCCCGAAAAACTTTGAAACTTCACCATTTTTTCCCCTTCTTGCTCCTGGTTCCTCTGCGGCACTGCCCCTTCTTTTCTGACCCTGCTATTCCATTGTTGAGTCTACCTGTAACTTGAAAAATGGATTTAAGACATGGAAACGGCTCAACAGAGTCGTTTCTTTTGCATAGGGTCATTTAGTCTTTCTCAGCCCCCGCCACTCCATTGTTGAGTCCTTTTGTGACCTATTTACAAGATCTGAACAGTTTTCTCAGGTTCTTTCTATGCAGGGTCGTAGCTGATCTAATATTTTTCCTCTACTTTTTACATGGTATCTTAACCGCTTATCTACCCCATATCAATGGGCTAACCTCCCATTACTCAATTTTATCCATCTATCCCCCCTATTTCTCCTCCCCCCAAACCGCGCAGCAGTCATCTTTTCCGTATTTGAGATAGCCAATAACCTTGAGTCGCTTTCAAGAGTTCTAAAAAATGTCCTTGCATGGCCATTTGGGAGTTTGGCTGATCCTCTAATTGCGGAATGACTACTCGTTCCTCAAGATCTCCGATTGAATTTGGAGGATCCTCGATCATCCTCATTTTACCTCCATTATAAATACAGGGCTAGAACTTTAGTTCTTTAGATAGAAAGAATGATAGAGAGTTTGAGTCCTCAATCCATAGCATTTCTATCACATTTCAAAGCAAATCGTTCTTATCTAGATCAATCCATATGCAGCTGAGAACTCGGAGTACCTCTTGTCCTATGTACAATTCCATCACTCGATAGTAGATACTACCGTCGATTCATGTGTGTTAATGAAAGTCTAGCCTCCTGCTATCTAAACATTTTCCTCTACTAGACGTGCCATGATCTAGTATCCCTAAGCTGCAGTGGATATAGTAGGCATACGATGACCTCTAGATTCTATGTGGTCCTTACTTCTAAATAATTCCTACATTCATTCCCCTAGTCGGCCATATTTCTCCATCCCTTAGTCGATAGGTTTTCCTAGGATCAACGCATTCATCCAATCTTTGACTGATCCTATTAGCCTGTAATATTCTAAACTAGAAGTAGCTTATGTCTTGTAACACTAGAACTATACTGCAGTTGTAACTCCTCAGTAAATAACTATCCAAGTCACCGAGACCATTCTTATTTTACTGTGAGCACATAATCTTCAATACTGAACTTGGTTGGTTCAAGATACAGGGGTGCCTATGTCACCTTTTAACTCGTTGAAATGGTGTTAGTTATAGCTTACATCTTTTATCCATTTGATTCTTCCGAGGATTCAGGGGATACTTTACCATTGAAAACATGCGATTATCCACTTTAGGGAGCATATCGCTTCCCAAGAGCTGCAACCTTCAGCTTGGATACCAAGATGTAACATCCTCCATTTTATACATTAGAACAAGTAATTTTTTTTTTTGAATTTTTTTTTTATAAATGCTTCCTGGTTCTAAATACATAATTTAGAACTCACAAATCAAAGCAACCATTCTTATAACAGATAACCATATGCAGCTGTAATGACTCGGAGTACCTCCGATCTATTCATTATATGACTCGGTAATCTACCGATCTATTCATGTGTATTAAGAGTTAGCGTTTTTATTTAACACATCCCTCTTGCGGCTCTCTTCCCTAATCTGGGATTCAGAATGCTCTGTCTAAGGAACCTATCTGAATAATTGTTACCATTATTCATCGGCATCTCATCCCTTAGACTAGGTGACTTAGGACAACGCAATCAGCAGCTTGCGATACTTTGGCCAAAGATTTGAAACATACTGCTTATGTCTCGTATTCCTTGACGGCATACTCGTCAATCTGAATACGTCCTTCACCCCATTCCTATGTTATGTAGAATGTCTTATACTGACTTCTGTCAGTCTCTCCTATCCCAAGTTATTCACTCGGAAATGGATTAGTAAGGTGACAATGTTATATGGATGCTCCCGAGGACTAGGGATACGCTGACATACTGGGTCAACCCTAGTTAAACCAGTGTGTCAAGATACCCCGAGTCTCCTAGGCAGCCTTATAACATGACCACATTCCTAATCAGTCCCAGAGTAACTTGTTCGAGTTAAGGTGTAAATCTTAACGATCAATGCAAAGGGTGTCGTCATAAGTCACCTGCATTGTTGTATCTTCGAGAAGATCCTAATCTTCTCGAAGGTACAACCCTGCAGTTGACTTGTGCCGTCAACCTTTAAATCCGCCTCGAAAAGATCTACTTTACTAATAAGTGTTACGCACGTTGAGTTTAAATTATACTAAAAGACGTTCCCCTAAGGTTAGCCTTTCCCGATCCCTGGGTTCCTCACCTTAGAATGACCTTTCTTAATAAAACCCAATACACAAGAGAAGTTATTAAGACTAGAGGTCCCATCAAGGAGTTCATAGAATATACATAATTCTATATCAACGAAATTGGACAATTACTCTCATCCTTCACATGAGATTGCTAACCAAACCCTTTTTAGGTTTATATCAGTTCTCATAACTGAATTTATATCTTACTTATTAATATCGAAGATATAGTGATTAAGAATCCAATTAAACGTTGTCTTGACTTAGGTCAAGACTAGGAAGTAATAATTTATTCAGCTTGTTTAACTTCCTGCTTAGGTTTATTTTAACCCTAGCTTCCAGAAAGACAGTGATCTAAATTCCAATTTTAGCTTTAGATAGAACATACTAGAACTACTAAACAATCATAAGTATTCAGTCACTTATTCTTGCAAGCTTACATTGATAATCACAAAAGTCTCCAAATTATACAATAATAACAATGCTCTCAAAATCATTTGAACCGAAGAAGGTCAAACTATCAAGATATGAATACAAACACATAAGTAACAAATATCTCTTTCCATTCCCTTCAGGCTAATCAAATACATTTTATGCATTCAGCATACTTGATACAATATTTCAACAGAAAAAGAACATCTTTCTTCATATAGTACATTTAGAGAATCAAGTTGTAATTCATCATAAAACCAAATTAAACAATCTGAACATCCTATTAGATCTGCGTGCTTTTACCACTTACGGCAACCATCTGCAAAAATTGTCAACATGGGTCAGTTCGATGAACTGAGCATGATAAGCACTAACTCTTAAAACAATTGCAATCCACCAACTGTTTTCATTAAACAACCTGTTTAAATGAGATCATTTCACCAAACAAGTAAACATATTTCAGACTATGCTTTTGTAATACGAACATGACTATAAACGTGTAACTCATATTATCGTTACTGAATAGTCCTAGATACATTTCAAATATTTCATCAAAATATTAGAACATCAAGAAGAACGAAAGTATCCAAAACAACTATCCATCTGAATCCCAAGGACAACAAACATCAGACAGATCATTACATTCAACATAGTAAAATGAATATCATAACAAATCATGATTCCATCAATATGTTAAAAACAGTTCTAACTAGGTTAGATAAAAATATATACATCAACATATACTTTACAACAGAAGAGAAAGAAACAAGTCATTCATATTTCCCTTCAAACAAGCTCATGACTGTACCGTCTCCTCGAGAGTAAAGCATTCACCTTATACGCATACGAATAAGTCAGACGAGCCACAAGAAGAACCACAGTTTTGTTAAAATTTAAATATAACAAACTCCTGTAGCTTACTAGCAGTACAGTAGCTCTCACGCCAAAACAGTGATGAATATCTATCAAATAGACTCCACATAACCTTCCATACGAAGCGACAAACAAGAAGATATTCAATGCCATCGCCTGTCGAGGTGCAGTTGACAGCTCCTTAGTTCAGTCAAGCTCAAGACTAGATATTCATGCTAACAGAAGACATAATCATGTTCAAACACAAGAACAATCCCACTGAGTCGAAACTCACATCAACATTCAATTCAATATAATCCCTACTAAAACACAACAAGGACAAAAATCGAGAATCGAACCAACATACAACATAACATGGCTCGAACAGTGCCAAATTCAACCAATACTTAAATTAAAGGTTTCATTTGAAGTTGAATTCGTATGTCAACAAATCAAGAATACCAAAAGTACTCACAGCAAGAACTCCTACAGATGTTACAACATAAATTACTTTTCAGTGTCTCCACCAAAGTTGATAACAATTAGTATTCATAATAACAACATCATTCACAACCCAACTTTGGATGAAATTAAAAATACTAGACACCATTCAAGGACTCCCACCAGTATCAAAAATCATACAGTACTACCAAATAAGGCTCACGATATAAGGATTCTTACCTATCAGAAGTGGAATTGATATTACAACGATAAATATAAATATTCAAGGATCTCCAACTAGTGCCAACTAATGAAGTTAAAATATTCACAATTTCAAGGCTTTATACAGAAGCAAAATACTGGTTTCGTAACAAGGATTCCAACTGAACCCCTACAACAATATTCACTCTAAGCTTACACAGAAGGAAAACATAAAAATTACACCAACTGAGTCTGTACCAAGAAATTTCTTGCTAAATGAAGGTATTCATAACAAGACAACAGAAGTCGTATTACCAGTTACCCCTCCAGGACTCCAACTGAATCAAACTACCAGTATTCACATACATAACTTCTACAGTAGTCCATAATATACGAACTATTCCAAGGACTCCACAGAGTCATTTTGTATATAAATAAATATATTGCAAACTATCAATGGGTTAAATCCCGTAATTGTAACACAAGGGAGGGAAAACAACTTCTACAAGGTCGCATTAAAATACTGTATAACACAAAACTGCAAGTTATCCATTCAAAGACGATAACCTAAATATTATAGCGAAGGACCCAACAAGATTCAGTAACCACCACTTATATTACTCATGACAGAACTTACAAAGAAGTCGAATTATACTGAACATTCAAACAAAAATCCAAACAGTATCCTTTTCGACAAGTATCAACAGCAAGTAACAGACTAATCAACAAGTAAGCCTGAACCCAACAAGAAAAAATTCATAAACTCCTACAGAGCCAATTTCAAATATTTTCCTTGTAACATTTCTTCAAAATCCAACCGGAATGCAAAACATAGCAAGGTAATACATCCGTTTGAAACAAAATGCACACCCATCAAGGGTTTACTCGAAAAATCGAGCCAGTTAAGAAAATACAGCAACAAATCACACAAGGCTACCATAAAAACCAACTGAACCCAAAAATCATTTGAACAGAGTTGTTCTAATGAAATCATTTGAAAGAAAGCAAGATCTTTAAAAGTTAGAGCCTAACATGCCTGGTTATTTGCTTAAAAAATCCGAAGAAGACCACTGTAAGAGCTCGTGCCTTCTCCTCTTTTTCCACGTTAGATTCAACAACAATAACTTGTTATTTCCATGCCTTATAAACTTTCCTTGACAGAGAAAAGAGCGAGTTACACTCATTTTTGCCATGCAACACCAAGTAGACTGGTTCGAAGAACTAGTGATCAGACAGAGGGAAAACCGGAGCACATGAAAAACCAAACAAACTACTAGTTTTCCATTTTGCATGCCTTCCTGTGAAACCCGAGCTCGAAGACCGAGTTCATTAATTGCATTTACTCCAATTTTCCCACTCAATCTCCATTGCCACCGACCGCCATAGTTGGCGATGGAAAAATGCAATTCAAAGACCATATCTAACTTTGGCGACTCTGCCACGTCGGCTCTTGCTAGCCATTTAAACTTCTACCAAATTACCTGTCCTTCATGCTTATCCATCTATTTAATGCCATAGAAACTGCCGCCCATGGCTCGCACCCTTTCATAGGTCCCCTTTCTTCCTTGTTCATTAGTTAGGTTAGTAACATAGGTTAGGATTTAAGATGCAACTTAGTCTAACCTCCATAGCACAAAGTTACTAACTTAGGACATTTAGCTTATAGCTTAGGCCTAGGTTAGATTAACACTAATCTAACCCATAGGTTATAGTTTAGTTTTAGGTTACTAACCTTAATAAATCCAATTTAGGTCTAACATTTCAAATGCTCAGAAAAAGAACCTACAAACATACATTCACGAACAGGATTCACTCCTGCACTGCCAATAGGCTAGTGGAATAAATGTATCTGAATTTATTACCTGGCCCACGATCAAGACCTTCCTGATATTATGATATCGGGAACCAATTCATTTAACACGATCAGCCTGAGTTAGACTCCGGAATAGCTTATTCAACGCATTCAGACCTTGCAACCTGCGTAAGGTCTATAATTTTAGTTCATCCCGAATAAACTTAAAGCATCACTTGGATCAATGCCACTGATCCAAGGCTGGGTCTTATAGATGGATAACTCCATAATTCATTCCGAGATCAGATTAAACTCAGGTGTAAAATGAAAGAAATAAAAGAGTCCAATCATATTCCAACTCAGTCAAAGATCTGTAATTACAAAGAAGATACAGTCCATATCAAGCATGACTTCACAATCAAAGGAACACATCCTTTTACAAAAGAAATCACATATCAACACTTGAATGCTCAGGAGGAAGTAACAACAGTTCAGGGTGTTACAAGGATCATGTACCTCACAGAGTTGGAGAAGAGTAGATTTAAGGTGGATGATAACTTCATCAAAGAAAGTCCCCAGTCAGAGCCAACTGTTATCCCATTTTTAGGATTATCAGAAAATGGAGATAACCAATCGAAAATTTTATTATGATTTCCTTCTAAGTCTTTTGAGCCAAGGTCACTTTTGAAAATCCCTTAGAAAGTCTTTATTTCAGGTTTTGGAACTTCCCCAAAAAATCCACATGCTTTATGTTCCCTATTTCCTGATTTTGAAATCACGAATTGAACTATGCTGTCAGGTTTTGAAATCTAATTGCACCAAACACATGAAATTCAAAATGCATATGTTTCCTAGACCTGAAGTCTGATTTGAACTACATGTTATCAGAATTTAGAATCCAATTACATCAGAACATCATCCCACTGAAACACATGTTACATGTTATCTATTTCCCGAACCTGAAACCTGACTTAACTATGTGTTCTCATATTTCAGAACCCGTTTGCATCGGAGCACTACTTCACCTGCACATATACTGAATGCCTTATGCTTTCTGAACCTGAAGTATGACTCCATAAATACCTCTTTGTATCAGGTTTTTGGAACCTGAATACATAATAAAATATGTAATAAACCTTTCGATTCCACAATAAGCACATTTAATGTCCAATTAATGGGTAGGTGAGTACACATGTCAGTCTATGTGTAATTAATTCTAGGGATTTTATAAATAGGGAATTTTCAATGTCATTTGTACCTTGCATTTTCTAACACACATGGATTTCTCACCTACTGTCATATCTCTAAAACCCAACCCATTTTTTATTCGTAACTTTGGATTATTTCTCCAAGGATTGAAGTGTTTTCACCTTGAGGTAAGTATATTTTTACTGGGTTTATGTTTTTGGTTTTCTGTGGTCATGCCCTTGTTTGCATTTGGGTAAAGGTTAAGTCTTTCCTCATTTTTCCTTTGTTATATTTTCATCCAATTCAGTCATTTTTATATCATCTAGAAGGGTGAATTTTCTTTCACTTTCGTGGGCTTTAAGTGTAGAAAATTAGAAGACAAGATTAATATTTTTTTTGCTTGAAATGGATAATCATGTTTTCCTCATGCCTTAACAAGTTTTGTACCTGATGAAAGCAATTTAGACTTTGTAAGCTGCTCGACATCTCCAAATTTCTGTAGTTTATCAGAATTTGTCCCCTGTCAAACAAGACCCAACCTCTGTAATATTTTGGATTTTATCACATGTCAAGCATCACTTAGATCGCAACAAGTGTGTCAGGTTTCAACAAGTGTTTAACAAGGTATCTTTCCTGATTCAATTTTTCAGGTTTTCACGATGCTAAACAAGGCCCCAAATATGATTTTCTTCCAATGTTTTCAGGTGTTTTTATGATTAATTTCCCATGTCTAATTCTGGAAAGGGGAAAGGGAAGAAAGAGGGAACAAAGTAAATGAAGTGTAATTATTAAGTTGTTGAGGCCCCCTCATACATTGATGCAAATTTCGATATTAGAGATACAGAGGTTGGAAATATTGATATGGAAGAATTTTGGGGAAGAGCCAAGAGTTCCTTATAAACTTCATGTATGCGGTCTATTTGTGCTAGTGGACTTACCTTTAGCAGCTTCCTTCCCCATTTCTGCTTAGTGTCCTGATTTTATTCTTGCATGCTCCGCTCACTATGACTCAAGACTCAAGGTCAATCCAAAATCAGGCAGGAGAAGTGGTGATCAAATTGGATGCGGATTATTTTGATGCAACTTCTCAAACTTCCTAATTTTGAGGAATATGTTGGCACAAATCTTTAGTTAGCTCAACAAGCCTGGGATAATGATCTTGAAAATTGTGTTAAACATGTAAATAAAAAGTTCCTAATTAAACCTAAGCCCATTGTATCTAGGTTTCCAAAAATGGTTCCCAGAAGTGATTTCAGTTTAGAAATTTGTGACATCATTACACTCCTTAATAGGATATTTGGGCTCCTAGAGGCTAAGGATTTCCATGGGTAGATGTAACAATTCATCACTATTATAAATAAGAATGAGAAGTATTTCGATTGGGTTATGGTCATCAGTGACAACATTAATGCTTAGATGAAAAAGTTCTTTCTATGGGAAAGTTTTATATGATGTCCTATGTCACCTACGTTGCCGCTCAGAATGAGGAATTATCATGGGTTGGATTCAAAAGGTAACCGGTCTACTGATCATATCTATAAATTTATATCCCCAATTGTCCTTAAAGGGAGCTTAGATCATTATTAATGATGCCTTCTTCTATGAGGTTATCTGTAGATTGGATCTTGATCTTAGAAAACCAAGAGTTTCTGATGCTGCATGGAATGAAGTGTCCAAATGTGGTTGCATCTTCTTGCAATTAAGAAAATTCACATATTTATGGGTTACCATATGTCAGGAGGATCCCTTGCATCTGCCCACATATCCCAGTGATAAGATAATTATTATGGAATTGGTTAGACAACTCCTAGACTTTCACAAGTTTTAATAAAGTAAGCATAAGGTTGTTGTTTCATTTCCCATATCAATTGGAAGATATACATGCTCTTCAGTCATCAAGGCCAAAAATGTGATATATGAGTTAGAAGATAAGCTTAAGAAGCATATGAAGCCACAAACATGGTTTGATTTTCGAGGGGTCCTTAAGGCTCATGGAACAATGCAACTTTCATGTTCCAAACATTGAAGATATTTGGATTGATATCAGGGATGAAGTCGCAGTCCAAAGGAAAGCTAATAGTAGATTGAGTTTGGATGAAATAAGAATGTTGAATCTTGCTGAGGTTCCTTAAGACATGTTCAAATGAGAGCATTGTTGAGATGATGTACAAACAAATGGATGGTGATAATGTCAGGTTCCCTGCAATTGATTGGTCAATTATGGAATCAACATCCCTACCAGAGAGGGCCACCCAAACCCTTATTTACATAATGACATGGTTGATTTCATGGGGTATGAATCTCAAAGAATCTAATTTTTCAAAACTGTTTGTCACATCGGCATCAGAGGCAGGCCCCTCACATGGTGAAAAAGAATAAAGGTGCAAGCCCACCTAAAAAGGTGAGATTTAAGTTTGTTCAAGGGAAGTCTCAAACTTTTCCATCTGTTGCACACTTCTACATCAGTTGTGGTTCTTGATTCCCCCCTCCATCAGTCTCAAGGAAGTTCAAGTAAGTATTGTGGTCTGATCTACCGTCTGCACTTCTTCCACTCTTGGCACTCCTTCCAAGCCTATTTCCACTCAACCATCTCCAGTACTTCCTTCCATTTCCTTTGGACTTCTCTCTTTCTTTCCTCTCTACCTCATTCTCCTCCATTTCATCATCACCACTTGTATCTACATGGCAAGTGTTTTCTCATCCTTATCCCCTCTTTCGAGTGGAGTGGGATTGACATTGGAGTTACCAGTGTCATCTGGGATCCCAGTCTCCATTCCCCTTCTTCACCCAATGTCATCCACCATTATTACCAAGATTCTCTCCACTCCCCCATACCTCATCACCACTTTTCTCACTCCCCTAACTTCCTCCAAAAAAATCTCAGTTCCCCTCTTAGAGGCATCTTCCGCTTCTGCTCCCTCATGGTTAGTTGAAAGTCAAACCCCAAAGAAGAGAAAAGTTAATTGTTCCACCTGAGAGGCCTTTTGATTTCAGTTCATTAAAGCCAACACCTACCTCGATCAACCAAGAAACCTAAGACTGTGTCACAAATATTAGTTGATGTATCGGGTCAAAAATTTGCAAAGATTGTTGTGCATGTAGTAGATAAAACTAAAGAAGATATCATAGCTATAGATTATCAGATCACAAGGTTTGATCTTGGAAAGGTTACTAGTGAAGGTGCCCAATAGGATGCTCAGAGTGTTGTGGATGTTTTGTGCAAAAAGCTTAAAGAGACTAAGGTCTCAAGAGAAAAATTAAAGGAAAAGGTTGAACAATTGACGGAGGTTTTTCTCAAACTCTCCAAGCCTTCCCAGAAGTAGATAACAACTCATATGCCTACCCCTATTCATTTTGATTTCTCATCAGTACCCAGGATGGAAAAATTCAATGAGAAGGGTAGGGTTGTTGATGAATGGATTCAACGAATCCTTGTTCAAGGAAAGAAGACTCTTAGTGATATGGTGAATGTTTTCAATTCTCTGGAGGATGCAAGGAAATATGTTGATAAGTTGAATGATGAACTCCTTGAAGAAATTGGTAATTTGGAGTTAAATTTGGAAGCTCTCAGTGCACTTAAAAAGGTTCCTTCGGAAACCTTGGTTAAGGAAGGAGTAGTTCTGAATGATGAGAAACACTTTGAATTTTGCAAAACAATTGAGTTCTGAGTCAAGATCCTTAATGAAGCTTGTAGAGAACTAAGAGAATCAAATGATCAATTGCTAGATGATACTAGTGATATTGATGATGAGTGATCAAATATCTTCACAAATGTTATGGATTATAACATGAATATTTTGTTAGCTGATGATCTGTACAAAGTTCTTTAGGAATTGGTAAAAAAATTTGCAGTAGGTGAAAAGTTTGATATAATAGCCATTTACAAACTAATCCAATGTGAAGGTGTTTTGAGCACCTTGACCAAATATACCAAGAAGTTCCAAAGGATTCCAGGGGTTGTTAGGAACACACAGGAAACTTGAGAAGTCCTGAATCAGTACTCTTGTGGACTAGATGAAGGAGAAGCTCAAGAAATGATCCAAAAATTCCAAGAATTTTGTGTTAAACAACTTGAGTAGGATGATGAAGAAGACAAGTATGAATTATGAACTTGTCATGTCATTTTTATTTTCCATTTGACATGTCTTTTTCAATATTGTTTCGACATCCTATAAACTTGGAAGGATTGATTGAGTCTCTGTATGAGAATCCGTAAAATGGACTAGTTACTCTTATTTACTATTTTTAGTATGTTGTTGCAACTATTTCCTAATTTCTCTCCTTCCCTCCTCTATAAATGTAAAATGCTTTGGAATTCCAAAGGGTTGGAAGTTTTTGATTAAGAATAAAGTTTATATTTTAGAAGGAGAAATACTGTGTGTTTTCTTTTAATCATTGAAGAATACAAAAGATAATCTATTGCAAACTTTGTGTTGCGAGGAATATCTTTGTGGTTTGAGGTATTGTTCTTATGTTCAAATGCTTTAAATTTTTCTTTGATTTAACTTTTTATTTTATCAACTCTTCTACAAGTTATTACAATTTAAATCATGTGTGATTATCTTTTGATCTGTGTTTTCTCAAGAAAAACATGTTCTCATTCATTCTATTATTTCTACATTATAACAACTCACTTCTTTCTTCCTATTCTCTTTCTTTCCATTTCCTATTTCTTTCTAATAAGAATACAATTACTGGGATGAGATCCTAACCCCGATGGTTAGAATAGTGTGAATATTGTATATATCCTCTGATGTGTTTTAGATTAGTAATAAATAGAGTGCCTCCCCTTTGGTTGAGGAGGGACATTGTCCCGTGTACTATGGTTGAACCTCATATTTTGTCTGAGTTGGTAAAAGGTATGAGATGAGATAATGTTGATGCTAGCTCCATTGTCAATCATAGAACGAAGAATGAAGGTGTCATTGATACAGACCATGATGAAAAGGGGAAGGTCATGTTCCTCTGGTGTAATGTTTGGAATTTCATTGTCATCAAAGGATATGGAGGCTAAAGTGGCTAGGGACCCAACAAGAGATGCAAAGGGTTGAGCCTCATCATTAGGAGTGGGGATGTACTTAAGAGCTTCAATGAGGGCTTGTTTATGGTTTGGAGAGTTTTGGATGAGCTCATAAAGTGACATCTTAACTAGGGACTGGTGAAGTTGTTTCATAACACTTTGTTCAATAGTACTAGGACCAAGGGGTAGCTAAGATAGATACCTTAGGTTTTGATGAGGAAGGTGATGGAGTACGCTCACTAGAGGGAGTGACAATAATGACTTTAGATTTTGATTAAGTAGGTGGTTGGAATTCATGGGGATAGGAATGATTTGTGACCCGAACAACATTGATATAGAGCAGAGGACCTTATTTGGGAGAAGTTGAGGTTGGAGGTGGAATGATTACATAATTCTTAGATGAATGAGGGGATTTATCTATCTTGGTGGATGAAGGTTGTGATGAATGAGTTGATTTGGTCAGTGGAAGAGTTGGTTCCTCTTCAACAAGAAGGTCATCATCGTCGATAAGGTTATGAATGATCATTTGAAGATCTCTACAATGTTTTGTGTCATGTCTTAGTGCATGATGGTATGAAAAAATGAGGTTGGAATCAAACCATGAAGGTATTGGGGAATTTGGATCAAATGGTTTGATAGATGGAAGAGTGATTGCGGAAGCTTGGAGTAATTGATGAAACATTGTTGTGTAATACCCTATGGGAAAGATGGAGGATGAAGTGGTTTCAAGAATAGTGGATGAAGGTAAGGATGGTTTGGTTTGAGGTGGTTTCATGGGAGCCTTTGATTTCATCTTGGGCTTAGAAGAAGAGGGAGATGGTTGTGTTTTAGTCTCAGTTTTGATTGGTGGTGATTTGGAGGGTTTGGATTCATATTTAATGGTGGAAGATGTGGATGTTCTGGAAGGGGTGTTTGATTTAGGTGAAGGTTTAGGTTGCATTGAATTGTTGATAATGGGGGTTTTAGAAGAAGGGGTTGGTCCTAAAATGGAAGGAGATGCTCCTAAGGATGGTGATGTGACACTAAGTTGCTTAGGAGGATTGGTCTTAGGAGAAGGAATGTCTAGCCTTTTATGTGGATGTGTAAGATACTTTTGGATGGGCACACCAAGGTTTTTAATTTTTGATTGTGAGGGTTTAGTATTGGTAGAAATAGTGACATCTTTAGCTAGAGAATCTGTGGTGGTAGGATTTTTTAGTAAGGTTTGTAATATTGAAGGTGGGAGTGGTTTTCTCATGATGCGTTTAACAAGATCTAAAGGTGTGGTAGATGGTTTAGGTTTAGTATTTTTTGGTGTTGATGTGATTGGAGTTGTAGATGTGGTGGAAGTGTCATTTGTAGGTGCATTGATTATGGGAGTTTGGATAGTGGATGATTCAAGAGGTGGTGTAGATATAGGTGTAATTTCAGATGTTGATGTGGGTGTAGTTGTGTTAAGAATGGAAATAGGTGTAGATGTTGAGGTTTGGGTTGAATTCATTATAGGTGAAGGAGGAGATGCAATGGATGTGGATGTAGATGATGTAGATGGAGGAGTAGGTATGGTTAATTCTAATGGGGGTGTCATGGTTGTGGTCATAGTTGAAGTTGTGATTGTAGGGGGAGAATCCAAAATGGGGGTAGATGTAATAGGTGTGAAGGTGATGGTTGTAGATGGTGGTGTTGGAATTTGATCTATAGTGTTAATGATATGGGCATTAGGTGCCTGCGATGTGGAAGGTTGAGTCTGATTGTTGGGTGAATGATTAGGGAATGGTTGTTTAAAAATGTCCAAGGGTTGATTGGGTGGCGCATTAGGATTTTCTACTTGAAGATCACCAGAGTCTATAAGATTTTGGACAAGATATTTGAATGTGTGACACTTCTCAATGTCATGGCCATAAACTTGGTGATATTTGCAGTAATGTTCTTTGAGGTACCATGCCAGTTTAGGACGTGTTTCATCATATGGTCAAATTGGGGGAAGTCTAATGAGGTTGACCACCATCAACTTGTCAAAGACTTAACTATAAGATTCCCCAAGAGGGGTGTAGTTGGGGGTCAGTCTAGGAGCTCTTTGTGGAGGCTCCATGTGAAGTGGATGTGGAAGTAGATGAGAATTTAACCATGATGGCATTGGTGGTACTTTTGGATTTATCATTATGCATGGAGGATTTAGTGAACTCGGTTTTGGGTTTGTTTGATCTAAGCTTAAGGTGGCCTTGCTCAAGGGTGGAGTTTAAGTTTGTGAGCCATAGTGAATGCCTCTTCAAAGGTTTGAAAATATTGAATTTGAAGAGTTGAAGAGATGTGCTTCACACAAGAACATGAGAATAATTCAATAAGCTTAGTTTGTGGAAGGGGAAATGATAGTTGGTTAATGATGTTGTGCCATCATGTGACAAAATCTGTGATAGATTCGTCATCATACTATCAAATGGCATAAAGGTCGGTGATGGTAATCTTACGTGTAATGTTGATCAAGAAATGTTCAAGAAATAATTGTGCCAGTTGAGTGAATGTGAATAATGAGTGTTGTGGGATACTATTGTACCAATCTAATGTGGGACCAACCAATGACATGGGAAATGTGTGAAGCATGAGATCTTGATCATGGGTGATAAGATAACATGCATGTCTAAAAGTGCTCATAAATATTTTGTTAGGGATCCTCCTTGCTATTGAACTTGGAGAATTTTGGAAATTCCCAATGAGGAGGATATGGTTTCATGGGGATGGATGGGTTGATGGGTTCATTACATATTTTTTCGTATGAAAATGTGGTCTTAGATCCCAAATTTGTGGCTTCAAGGTTATCCATTCTACTCAATAATGCTTGTAAGGGATCATTATATGGTTGAGATGTTGAAGGATGAGTTTGAGATGCATATGAGGTGGATGGGTTAGGTTGTTGATATGTTTGATAGTTTGGGGATGTGTTGGTGTTGGTGGAAGTGGTTGATAAGGGGGAATATAATTAAGGGGTTGTGATTGAATGGGTTGGGATAAAGCTTGATGTTGAGATATGGGGATATGGTAAGATTGGTTTGATTGAGTTGGTTGTTGTGAAATAGGGAATTTTTGATTGATTTTTTATGGGGTTGGTTGGGATGTAATTGGTAGGTGGTTGGGATACTTGAGTTGGTTGAGTGGGAAGTATGTATTGATAAGCACCTTGAGGAGGTGGTTGATAAGTTTGCATTGATTTAGATGGTTGAGGTTGAGAGGTGATTACATTGGCATGGACATGTGAAGTAGAGATGAGGGGTAAGGTTGTGTGATGTTGTTCGGATATGGGAGGAAGCAAGTGTGATTCTTGAGATGATTGAATAGGTAGAGAAGTGATTGTGGTAGATGATGAGGTGATGGGAATAGAAGAAGGGATGGTAGTATTGACATGAGGTAAATTAGGAGGGATGGGGACTACTAATTGGGTAGTTTGATGATTGTGAGGGATGGAGGAAGATGGTTGATTAGGATCAAACTCATGTTGGGCCCTAGAAAGCTCACTCATGGCTCTAGGAAAGAACATGAAAAGTTGGGAGGTAAGCACTTGGGTGGACTCCAGATTAGAATGATAAGCATAATTTTTTTGCAAGGGAGGTCCATCAATGGGAAGGTTGGTGGTTTTGTGAAGGAGGTAGTCATGGAGGGCTAATGGATTTGCATCAAGAAGCTCCTGAAACTCCGCAGACCCATGAGGGATGAGAGGAGGCCCAGAAGCATCGATAGAGGTGGCCAAAGGAGGCATGGCTGGTCTAGATGGGATATAATGGTGGAGAAGGAAAGGATTGGTCTCAACATGAGAGTTTGGCTGGTTCAATTGAGTTTCCTGAAGAGGTGGGATGGTAATAATGTGTTGAGTAACCATGGTAGGAATGACCAAAGGGGTGGAGGTAAGAATGGAAAGTGCGGAAGTTTTTTGGAATGGTAGCTGGTAGTGGGAATTGAGATATTGTTTGATTTCATGTTTTGTTCCATTTTCTTGGCTTGAGATCTTGTAATAACTGGCATGAAACAAAATAAAAAAATGTTGATGTTTGATTAAAGCAAGCAAGTCACACAACAAATTTTTTTCTTGATTATTTTAAGATGTGAAAAGAAAAGAAAAAGGGCTTAAGGGGTACCTAGGAAATGGCATTCTATGGATGGTTTCGGGGGATTTTGGCTTTGGAGTCCTCGATATACCCGAAGGTACATGAGGCCCAAATCTATATAGAGTTTATAATGTGGCAAAACACCGTGGAGATTTCCTATTGGGTGATGAAATCCCAATAGTTCCACCTGGTAAGGAGTGTTTAGATGTGTAAGTTGGTTTGTGTGTTTGGTTGTGTGTGATGAAGTGAATGCAACATGTTAAACCCCCTAGTTAAACTAGATTTCCAAGAAAGAATGAAAGGGTTCTTTTTAGATCCAAATCTAAATGTGAGGATTCGATGAGGACAACAAACAAATGATGCAATGTGATAAATAAAAATATGGGGAACAAAAAAAGGAGCACATGGAATATGATTTTCCTTTTTATCTTATATTCAAATAAAATAAAGAAGCAAAGGAAAATCCAAGCAATCTACGATGAACACAAGCAATAAATAAAACAAAATCCAATGTATGTTCTTTCCTTGCAAGGTTAGTGGAAATGGAAGAAAGAAAATTAAAATGAAAACAAATAACAAGACTCACCTAGAAAGGGTGGGTCCCACCGGGTGCCAGAATGTTGACCAAGTTTCTTCGTTCCTGTTCAGATTAGTGAACTAGTAATAAAGGAAACAAGTAACTCCAAATATGAAGGGTTTATGGTACCTTGGGATGATATGGATGGATACAAGTGTAATATGAACTCCTCTTCGCTGCGAGCTAAGTGACCTGCACAAAAAAGAAGAATAAGAAACAAAATGGATTAGTAGATATATGGAGGGTTCCCTGACAAAGTCAGTCCCAAGAAGTGTGAGCTTCCTAGGATGGATGTCAACTCTCTTGTTTGATAAGATAGATAAAATTGGATATTGATAAATTGATGTAGCATCTATGCAGAATTTGAAGTAAAACAGAAACTAAAAGTTGGATCTAAGATGATAAAAGAAGATATGATCTAAATATGACAAAATAAATCAAACCTAATAGGGTTTGATGGTGACCCAAGACTACAGAGGGCCAATCGATAGTGACTGAGGTGGATGAGAAAGAAATGTAAAAAATAGGCCTGCAAGTCTTCTTATAGCTAGATCTGAGGCTGATCTGGATCTGATAATGCACTGTGATGATCAATAGGAACCTAGAAAAATATCTAAACAAGAGGAAATAGAAAGGATGCAAGAAAATTAGGAAAACAAATGGTAAATGATATGAAAATAGACTGAGTCGATGGTGACTAGGCTGGATTGGTGGTGACTGGGGGCTGGTAGAATGGATCTGAGATGGAATAAGATAGAATGACTGGATCTGAAAGTTGGATGATTGGGATCAAATAAGTGATGGGGCTAGGTGACTAGGAAAATAAAAATAGAAAGATGGGTTGATGAGTGACCAGGCTAGGTTGGATGGAAACTGGGCTGATTTGGACTTGGATGAATGAAATGGGAAAAATGATAGCCTGCAGATGAAGATGGAGGTGACTGAATGCAAGGGCGAGGCACTGGGATGACTGCAGAACCTGCAAACAAAATGAGGATGGATGCAAAAGGGTGATGATGATGGATCTAAGCATACAATGATAAGAGGACTCCAAGCTCCCAAAATGAACACAAGATCTCCAAGATGGATTCCAAATGGCTTGGCAGCTACAAAAGAGGTCACAAGATGAAGGAAAGATCACAAGAGCTCAGAAAATCTCAAAATTGCATCCTTGAACAAGGAGGGGTAAAGGTGGATTTATAGGGTTGACGGTGACCTAGATGGGTCACCACCGACTATGGGGACCCATCCATTTGGATGGTGGGAAGATGATGAGCTCAAGACAAGGAGCCCATAGGAAGTGGGATTAGGGTTTAGATGGATAAGGATGAGCTAGGGTTGCATAGGGAAGATAAATGGGTAGGTGGATGGTTGAAATGAGTAAATAAAGGCCATGGGTGGGTAAAAATATTAAATGATGGCCTAGAAAGAGTAAAATTGAGGATTTAGGGAGGATAAACAAATTAAATGAGGATTAGGGATGATTAAGGGTGATTAGGAATGATTTAGGGAGAATAAAATAATGAGATGAGGATTAGAGATAATTAAGAATAATTAACATAAATGGGATGGGATAATAAGATGGATAATATAAGACCAAAGGTGGGAAAATGGTGATTAATGGGATAAATTGAATTTAGGAGGGAAGATAAAATTTGAATGGGTGACCATGAGGAAAAGAGAGCGAACACAGGGTGAAGGGTAGTGATACCAAATTTTATATGGGTCCATCACTAATATATAGGTTAATATTTAATAATATGAAATATTTATATTTCTATTATTAAATATGCTAACCTAGGTATATACTTTAGGTTAAATATTTAATATCATGAAATGATTATATTTCTAATATTAAATATTATAAACCTAGGTGTATGTGTCAACCATTTTAGGTTGAAAAGGTGGGTCAGGAGACATACCCGATCACCTTATATAAAAAGGACTTTAGGTCCTCATTTGATATATTCGGGAAATATATCAAAGGTGTGCAAATCAAGTGATTTGGTTTTACCCTTGGCAAATAGGGTTTCAAAGGAGGAGGTGATCTTACTAGATGTAAAATAAGTTCTCTGAAGTAAAAGGTTATTTTCAAAGTGGTTTTTACCCTATTGGGGTTTTCCACTATAAATACTGTGTCACCTGTGTTATTTATTTCATGTAAGTATTTCTTTATTTACTTATGTTATGATGTAATCTTTATTTAAATATTTATTGTAACATTATATAATATGTAAGTTGATTAAATCTGTATTTATTAGAATCCTCAAATTCTAACATGGTAACAGAGCGAGGTAAATTAAATAAATTAAGATCAAATGTTTTGTATTTTATTTATTTAATTTGTACAGGTTTTTTCAACCAACCCGAAAGGGTATTTAAAAGTATCTGGTCCCCTTCTTTTTTTCCTCAATTTATTTTGGCACTACATTTGTGCAATTAAACTCTCGGTAAATTTTTTAGGGTTTTTCAATTTTAAATCCCTAATTTTTTTTGGGGGGGGGAGATGTAATATGATATGATTCTTACTTTCATTTACATTTTGTAAATTATATGGAATTAATGTTTGTTTGGAGATTGATGTGTGCACAGGTGAAAGGGGCTTCAAATATTTACCTGCATGAAAATCACATACAGAAAAAGGAAATGATTTATTACTATATGAAATAATTTTCATGTTTTCTATAATTTCAAATGTTTGCAGGTTAAATATTTCGAAGGTAAATTCATACCGGTGTTCTTTGGACCCCTCTAAAAGAATTTGATTTTAAAAACTATAGTTTATAATTAATCTATAACTATATGTATTTAAATTAAAAAATATATAGAATAAGGTTTATATAATAACTTATATAAACATCGTATTAAAATTTATATAATTTGAAAACTATATATTTTAACATAGTTCTTATACATATAGTTTAAATAACATATTCCCCATTTAAATCATATGGGCTTAACTTAAAATCTAGGCATATATAGTTTTGAACATACCTAAAATATAAAATATTGTTTTAAACTTAATTAAATTAGATTAATGGTCTATATATGTTTTAAAAAAAAAACTTAAGTGGTTTATATATGTTTAAAAAAAAAAAAACTTACCAATCTTTTTTTAGTAAGGGGGCTATGTTTAAGCTTGGCCATGAAGGGATTACTTTTTAAAATCTTAATACTTATTAAATAAAACCTAACATGTGTCCCTAACCATTTATATTATCCATGTAAGGGGGCGGCCCCATTCATTTATATCTTATAGTTTATAAAAACTATATAAATAAACCTATTTAAAGTTTTCTTTTATATAAGAGTGGGAGTGGAGAATAAAATGAGATAATATCTCAGTATAAATTGGAATTCTCAAGTATAAATAGCACATAAAAGTTTTAAAGTTTTTAGCTTGCAAGGAATTATATAAAATATTTTACAATATTTCCATAGTTTTAAATGTGTGTAGGGTAAAATTAAGAGTAAATGAAGGGAGGAGACAAGGTTCATGAAAATAGGATTTCAATTTATTTCATTGGTCGGGTGAATTACTTGTCCCCTTTGTAAAATATGCAGGTTAATCTATACTCTCATAAATCTACTTGCACCTGGTAAAATTCTTTTAACCTGGTCTATGTCCTTTAAACCCCTTTAATAAGGGTTTGTGTTTTTTATATAAAAAATATACTATAGTTTATAATTTTTATGAACTATATGTTGTTTTTTATTTACATTCTATAAACTATATACCTTTTTTTAAAAAAAGTGTATATATTTTTACATTATAAATTATAATAGGTTATTATAATGTATTAAAATATAACCTCCCTAATATTATACAGAAGAAGAAATTCTGGAATTTCACATTCTAGAAATACACAACAAGTTTTGGCTTCATTAAATTTGACGGTCAAATGACCGTCACAGTAGACCAAACATAAGACAATATGACGGTCATTTAGACGTCAAATTTAAGCTCGTAGGTTCCAGGAAACTTTCATTGTGTTAAAATTGACGGTCAAATGACCATCACGATAGACCAAAAAATAAGCCATTATGACGGTCATTTAGACGTCAAATTTAAGTTGGTCAGATCTTTTGTCTACATTAATTTTTTTTAGAAATTTGAAGTTGTTATGCATTCTTAGGGGTCTCTTCTTCACTTCTATATGGTCGGAAATATTTTTTATATAAATCTGGGGTATAATGCAGAGCCCTTTATATTGCGGGTTATTATTTTGATCATGAGAGGTTAATTATATGCATTGTAATGACAAAATTAGTTATGATCAAATAGTTTCTTTAGATCTATAAAATTTAGATCTGATTCTATTAAAAGTGTTGTTTTTATTATCGATAAATATGTATCTAACTCTGTGGTACATTGTATATTATAATGGGGTGTGTTTTACAGGTTTAGGAAAACAATGGCGTCCAACTATTTCTGTCTTGACAAAACCCAGATCCTGAATGAAACCAACTACAACATTTGGGTCAAAACATAATTTATGGCAAGGAAACTCTGGATGATTGTTTCTAGATCTGAGGTTGCTCCCACCAGTCATCAAGCAACTATAGATAACATGAATGCATTCTTGCAATGAATGCAGGAGGCTCTTTCTATGATTTTGTGCAATGTGAACAATGAGTACCTTCTACACATTGGTAATATCAAACATCCGAAAGAGGTATGGACACAACTAGAATCCATGCATGAAGGATACTTGGTATATCAAGGATAGTAATGAGAGTATAATAGCTGAAGGAATTCAAAGAAATGGTCTGTATATTTTTGATGATTTCTCTTCTGCATCTTGTTTTATATCTCAGAGTTTGAATAATTCAAAACTATGGCATGAAAGGTTAGGACATGTTAATTATCGAAGCTTATATGAAATGTATAGATATAATCTAGTGAAAGGTTTACATGTGTTGTCTTCTTCTCTTGAAGTTACTTCATTAAATGCTTCTAAATGATGGTTTTGATTCTGATTTAGTAAATGGTCATGATGATGTTTTGATGTTATAGATGTTTCTGAAACTCTTATCTTCCTAGATAAGAAATTAAATTGGGCTCAATCTATGTTAGAAAGTTCAAATCCTATTAACCTTAGGAAAATGACCAGAAGCCATCATATGTACCATGCATTAATTACCTTGTATGAACCTGAGCCGCGAAGTATTATAGGGTCTAGGTGGATATACAAAGTAAAATATAATGTTGATGGTAGTATTAACAAACATAAAGCTAGACTTGTTGCTAGAGGTTTCACTCAGAAACCTAGTATTGATTATGTTGAGACATTTTCCCCTGTAGCTAAAATGAGTACTGTTAGGGCCTTATTTGCAATTGCCACTCAATTTGGGTGGGAAATCCACCAAATGGATAAGAAAAATACTTTTTTGAATTACGATTTAAAAGAAGAACTTTACATGTTTCAACCTAAAGGATTTGAAGAAACTGGTAAAGAAAACTATGTTTGTAAGTTGAGAAATCCTTGTATGGTTTAAAACAAGCTCTTAGAGCTTGGTATGCGAAAATTGTTTCCTTCTTTAAACTATTAGGTTTTGTTAATTGTTCTTCTAACAATGATATATTCATTAAGCAATAAGGCTCACATATTATCATTATATGTATATATGTTGATGATTTGCTTATGAATGGTGACAATTCTGATTTAATTCATAGGATTAAAGAGAAATTGAAGTAGTACTTTGAAATGAATGAGTTAGGTCTCTCACATCATGTTCTTTGTATGACTGTATTTCATTCTATTGTTATTTTTCAAAACACAATATGCAACCATTGTATTGAAAAAGTTTCTTATGATTGATTGTAAACCATTTTCTACTTCAATGGAAGTTGGAATAAATATTGACCCTAAATCTGCATATGAAAAAGGTTGATCCTATTTTATATACGTTGTTAGTTGATAGTTTGATTTATCTAACTATAACTAGATCAGATATTTCCTATACAATAGGAATTACTTCAAGGTTTATGTAGGAACCTTTTTTAGAGATCATTGGAATCTTGCAAAAAGAATTTTTAGATATATTAAAGGAACAATCAATTATGGGTTGCATTATACTAAGAATGAAAATGCTATCTTATATGGATTTTGTGATTCTAACCATACTGATGTTGTGTTATAAAATATACTAGATATGTGTTCAAGTTTTTTTGGTGTAGGAACCATTACTTGGAACAAAAAATGCAATCAACAGTCTCCATTTCTTCTACTGAGGCAGAGAGAAGTACAATGGAAGAAGTAAAGAAGCCATGTGGCTTAACAATGTTGTTGGTAGAAATACACATGGAAGTTAAAGGAAGTATTCCTCTTCTATGTGGTGGCAGAGTTGTATTACTCTTGATTAAGAATCTGGTTCAACATCAGAGGATGAAGCACATTGAGATACATATACGCTTCACCTATGAGAAGGTGCTAAGTGATGACATAAATCTCAAGTTCATGTTGACTGAAGAGCAGGTTGCTGACATCTTCACAAAGTCCCTGAGTGCTGCAAAGTTTTGTCACTTTCATGAAAAGCTTGGATTTTCAGAGTTTCCATTGAGGGGGAGTGTGCATGACAATGTCACCTCCTAATGGAACTTGGTTTTTGTAAAAATACCTTTGGGAAGTGTAAAAACCTTCAGGAAAGTGTAAAAAAAGACTTCGGGCAAGTGTAAAAAGACCTTCGGGCATGTATACCTCCTTGGCTTCTTTTTTAGAAAGAAGTGTAGAAAGATCTTAAAGGCGGTCTTCAGTAAACTCTTTAGTGCTATTGAGTTTACTGGTAAACATCTAGTACAAGCATATTGTTAAGGAGGTCCTTGGTTGTAAAAGGATCCTATATGCTTGGGTTCAATAACCTTTTATGAGAACCTGTGAGAACATGTAAAACTCACAAATCATACTTAGCCACTGATCATGGGATGATCTTTGGGATTCCAAATCCTTTTGTACCAAAAGGTAAATTGAGTATGATGAAGGTGTTATAATTCCTTCAACCGATATGCTAGCCTAAAACCTTTATGGTTTAAGGATTGTAAATCCTGTAGTGTACCACAGGTAGGTAATCTATTGGCATATGTTATGTTATCCCACTTAACATTAAGGGGGAGTGTTGGAACATAATGATTAAGTGGTCTGGCCAACCCTTAATGTATATGGGTCCATCACTAATATATAGGTTAATATTTAATAATATGAAATATTTATATTTCTATTATTAAATATGCTAACCTAGGTATATACTTTAGGTTAAATATTTAATATCATGAAATGATTATATTTCTAATATTAAATATTATAAACCTAGGTGTATGTGTCAACCATTTTAGGTTGAAAAGGTGGGTCGGGAGACATACCCGATCACCTTATATAAAAAGGACTTTAGGTCCTCATTTGATATATTCAGGAAATATATCAAAGGTGTGCAAATCAAGTGATTTGGTTTTACCCTTGGTAAATAGGGTTTCAAAGGAGGAGGTGATCTTACTGGATGTAAAATAAGTTCTCTGAAGTAAAAGGTTATTTTCAAAGTGGTTTTTACCCTATTGGGGTTTTCCACTATAAATATTGTGTCACATGTGTTATTTATTTCCTGTAAGTATTTCTTTATTTACTTATGTTATGATGTAATATTTATTTAAATATTTATTGTAACATTATATAATATGTAAGTTGATTAAATCCATATTTATTAGAATCCTCAAATTCTAATGAAGTAGCTTGGTATCCCAATGCATCACATAACGGTTGTTCATAGACTTTATGAAAAGGTGTGAGTCAAAATTAGAACTCAAACTAGTATCTCATGAAGTTTCAAGAGTGATATTGGGGTTGAGAAATGATGCCCATTATCACCTACTTTATTTGGCCTATATACCAACAAACTTGAGGAATGGCTAAATTTGTAGAGTGAATATTGTGTTTACCTAAGAGATTATGTTGTTAGATTTATCCTTTATGCTGATGACATTATCTTGATTATTAGGTATGATCAAGTACTAAAAAAGTATTTATGTGCGCTTGAGCACTTTTGCAAAAAAATGAGATGCAAGTCAACATAAATAAGACCAAAATCATGATCTTCTGCAATAAAAAGAAAAGAACTCTATATGATTTCTATTTCGATGGAAGCATTTTAGAGGAAGTAACAAAGTATAAATATCTTGGGTTTGAATTTAATAACAAGATCAGTTGGGATATTTATATCAAAAAGATAGTTTTAGTGGGGTGGAGATATTTTTATGCTTTCCAAAATAAATGCAGAAAGGCAGAATTATATGATTGGAAAACTATACAGAATTTTTTTGGGCTTTTAGTAACTCCAGTGGTGTTTTATGGATGTGAGGTTTGGGCTACAAACATTTCAAACTTAAGGTGGAAAAAATTTGAGAGGATTCAAAAAATCATGATTACTAGTAAGTTCAAATTAAAGATCTCAGTACCATATGAGTTTTTTCTTGTTGAAACATGTGTTGTACCTTTAGAATCTATTGCTATGGTTTGTCTCATAACATATTTAAAAGGGGTCGAGAAAATGGATGGAAGTAAATGGCATAAGGCAATCCTCAATGAGTTTTTGGATAAAATAAAGAAGTCATGGATGGATCATAACAACAAATGGCTTTAAAAATGGAACATTTATTTGAATGCATGTCCTAATAATAACTAAGAGATAAACACTTTTGTTATAGATAAATTCCACCAAATTATTTGGGGAAAGTTGTTAGGGAGAAAGAAAAGGTACTTTTTGAAGAAATTTAACTTTGCGTGTGATCATCAACAAAAGGATTTTATAGGGGTTAATATCCCACATAAAGTAAATTTCTTTATAGCTCAATTGAGGACTAATTCACATCATCTTTGGTGTAAAACATGTAGATGGAAAAGACCTAAAGAGGTATGAGAAGAGAGAGTCTATGTCTTCTGCACATTTGGTAAAGTGGAGTCCAAGAAACACTTTCATGTTGGAGTGTAATACTTACAATGACATTAGGGCCCAATTTTCTAGTACAATGGTTGTTGCATCCTTACATGATATTTTCAGCAAGAATATGGTCAAACAAATAGGGGAGTTGATTATTAAACTCACCAACAGTAGATTGGAATGCCAGAAACATCTTTAGTAAGATTTGATGTCCCATAGGATATTTTTGGTAGCCTCGTGGACGTTAAAAGTTATTCTTCTTGTCAATATTGTAAACTGGCACTATCCAACTTTATTAATAGTGTCATTTTATTACAACAAGTGTAGAATTATATTGGATAATCCAAGGATCCTTGTGACACACTCAAAAGTTAAGAGAGAAAATAAAAGAGTATGTGACCCAATCAAATGAGAAGACCAAATGTGCTAATAAATGCTTAATGGAATGATAATTTTACATGTACAAAGTCATGCTAAAAGCATCATACAAATAAACTTGTACTAAATTTAGGTGTCTATAATTCCCTGTTCAATCTAGCATTAAAATGTAATATTAAATATCTTTAAGGTATAAAAGCAAATATGTATATGTATTGTGATTTGTAGTTCAAAATTTTCTACCCTAGTGTGCCACAATGTCATGTGCATATCTAAAAGTAAATAGATTATTGTCTTAAATAGATAAAGTATAATCATACTCAAAATTGAAATAATTGAATAAACAAAAGAACGACTACATCTTGTGACATGTAATATTTTACTACTTCTAAAATGTGCTCTCATTAAATGGAGTGATAATTCCATGGGTCCTAAATGACCCCAACTCATATGGTGAAACTTAATCTAGTCTTGCTCTCCTCTTGGCCAAATAATTAGATGAGGGTGTTCTGATTGCTCCTCAATATGGGATCCTAAATCAAATATGCGAGAATTGGATTATTTCTTACACTCTAATAATGATCCAAAAGAGGAATGTACTACCGTTTGTTCCTCATTTATCCTAAAATGCAAAAAATAATATTTATACATGGACCAAAATCCATGGCTTGAGAAACATGTCTTTTTCTCAAAGTGATATAAAATGTCTCAATTGTTTCACAAATTTTATAGAGAATGTCATCATTTATTCCTTATAATGTCATGGAATATTTCAGTTATTCCTCAAAGTAATATAAAATGTTTCATTCATTCCTCACAATTATATAGAATGTCTCATTTGTTCCTTGAAATCATATAGAATGTCATCATCTATTCCTCAAAATGTCATAGTTGTTCCTTAGAGTAATATGGAATGTCCTAATCTGTAATGGAATGCCCCTCATGATCATGTAAAGTTTCTTGATATAGGCATAATTTTGGTCTTATACACTTGCATGACTCTCAAAATCACATGGAATGTCGAATCATGTGTGAAATTTGTGTCTTATTATCTTTTCATTAACACTTATTATCTTTTCATTTTTTAGATATGATTTGACATCATGCAAGTATGACAAAGAATTCAACCTACCTGGTTCTTGTACCTTTGTACATTCATACAATTATGGTCATTAGGGGTTTCTTTAACTCACATTTTATGAATGATTACAATATTTTGAAACTTTTTGATTTTTTCATTCTATTCCAGTTATGCACGTTGGAGTAGATCATGTGTAATGCCCAATGTTTTTAGTGAGCTAAGTTACTTTAGCACTTCAATTAGTCTTAGTGTTAATACAAGACAAGTAATCATAAGAGAAATAAAATTTTACATTATAAGTGATTAGTTTTAAATCATGTCATTACTGTCAGTGTTTATGGGTTACTAATACTATCCAAGATCTTGTTAGAAATGTCCAAAGTTTTCCACTAGTAACATTTGTAATGTGTGTCTATCCATTATTTTTAGCATGTCATAGGTGTTGATAGATTATTACATTACTTAGATTATCATTTTTGGTGTGACTTTTTGTATTTTATACCGGAAGTAATCACATATTTGTTTTATATGTGTCGTTCAAGGGAGATATGTGAGTTAGGGATGCAAGGTCATAGAATCAATAACATTGATCAACAACTTGTTGACAATATGGACCTTGAAAGTGTTGCTCACTTTGGAGATATGTCATATGGAATGAATTTGATGATCATCTTGGCAGAGAGGTGGAATGTTAACATGTGTACTTTCTAGTTCCCAAAAAAGGAGATGTTTGTTGTATTAGAGGATATGTGGCACATGTTGTGCTTATTAATCATAAGGAGATGACCTATAGAATAATATTTTAAGGTAATGAGCCCAAAATGGCATGCATAATAACTATAGTACCCAAAATTTGGTCCTAAGGCACCTAACAATAATTGTTTGGAATTTATCTCAACATAATCCCATTTATAAACATATTGGCTAAATTTAAAGGCATCCATCTCAAATCTCACACTCTTAGTTCACTGGGTCATGACATGCTTATTGTCTTAGAACCTATGGAACTAATGCACCTTCTACATAACACATATTTAAACTCTTAGCTATTCACCTTATGTCTATAATAAAGTTCCATCCTAAGCCCAGATGGGTTCTTCATTTAAAGCATGTTCAATTGAAAAAATTATTTTTGTACTTGTAATGTATTTACACCCTAATTAAATTATGTTATGGAAAGTGCACAATAATACATAGGATGTAATGGTTTCTTACATGGGATTATTTTGATATAATAAATTCACTATTAACCATACATAATCATAATAATGCATTAATAATTTCAATAATGATAAATGATAAAATGGATAGAATTAGTTGTAATATAAAAACAGAGGAGATTTGGAAGTGCAAATAAGTTAAAAGGCATATCAGAGACTGTAGATGCCTCGTTATCAATTATGCAACTAGAAAAAAGTTGGTACACAATCGTACAAAATTTGTACAATCTTCTCTTGGAAATGTACAATCTTGATTGGATACTTACAATCTTGCACCCTTATATAGTTATAATTTGTAACTTCTTATATACTTGTCTAGATATGTGCTTTATTGTATGTCACTCTTTTCATAAAACCTCGGGATGACCTATAATCACATGCAACAAAGCGAAAAACCCTAGAAAAATATAATACCTTCATCAAAGTATTAGATAACCAAAATGAGAAATCATGTGTTTGGAAAGGTTGGACTAACCTTGGTAGATGGCCCCACCAAACCAATACAAGAGCTACACTACATGACCTTGTGCGCAATCAAGCCTCATGTAGTTGTCCTAGCTACTTTGTGAAAGTGTGAATGTGATCCAAACCAACCCCTTATGGGTTCCCTTATATATATTGACATAATTATAAAGGGATAAATATAAAATAGATAATGTACCCAATGCAGTTGTAGACATATGAAATTAGCACCACTAATTCCAATGTCGGCGTTCACTAGGCCCCCTTCATTATCATATTACACCCCTCATATTTATTAAAACATCAACATCAACACCATCACCATAATTACCTTGCATGAATCCACACCCATCATTAATTAACATATTAATTCCATACTCTTTATTTTAGGTTATATACTTATAAACCTATACCCTCCATTAATTTAATTAAATTCACTGTTGCACCATTTAAACGACATCCCTAAACTTAGGTCATATTACCGCTCCTGTGGATAAATAATTTATTAATTAATTAATTTTTCCCCTACACCTCACTCATCCTAACTCATTAGTTACGACTAGTTTAACTAAACCTTCCAAATATATTATTCTAACCACCTCTAACTTATCCCTATGACAAGTCCTCACTTCTCACTAGTTATGACTAGTTTAATTTAGAAAGCTTCTAAATACTCCCCATATATCCTAACTATCTCTATCCACCTCTCATTCCTCACACTCAACCTCTCTAAGTTATCAAACCATAATCCCCCTAAATACCTAACCACCTAAGTTTGAATTATAAGTTTTATCCTAAATCTAACTGACCAAAATCACCGATGATTTTCTAAATCACCAGAAATTCTCCTTTACTGACAAAAAATCTATAAATATAGACTTCATGCCTCCATTTGGAGAGATCATATGTGGACGTGACCCTAGGACTTCATATTGGATTATTTTTTCACCATAGACCTCTCATGGAGCCAAATATTGTCCAACAACATTCAAATCATATTTGAATGTCATTCATATGTCCATAATCAAATCATCAATCTTCTTGCATTAACAATCTTCCTCTCTCAAGTAACATCACCCTATGTTCTTCATTCATCAAATTATACAATGTAAGTGGTTTCCCTTACTTCATTACATCATTATGCATCATATCCAGGATTGAATCAACATTTTTAGAATCCCTTTTGTGTCCCATATTCATCCATTATCAACTTGTACACTTTGACGATAATCAGTGATGATTACCAGAATCGCTGATGATTCACTGTCTAATCACTGACGTATTGTTGTCTAATTATTGACGTTTTTCTGACAAACCACTGATGATTGCCCCAATCACCAGTGATTCCTATCAAAAAGGTATTTTGACCCTTACAACTTGCATTTCTGATATCTAAATCTTATCATCTATCATCATTCTATCTTTGCGGGTGTCTGTCCAATCTTATCAAGCTATTTTGAGCCATATTTAACATTTTATCAATCATCTTAATCAAATTTACCATCTTTCTCATACAACTCTTGATATCATTTCTCCTTTGAGCCATTTTGTGATTACCAAACTCCCTTTGGATCATGTATCACCATCAGACCAACATATAGCCTTGGATCATGTGAGTCCCGTTGCCTTTGCATTGATTAGTTATATTGTCTATTCTCATTTTATTTTATCATTATTAGATTGATTTATTGAACATGGATTGAAATCCTTGCAAGGAATTCCATTGAATTCTGGGGAATGGACTTTACCAATAAATCCACCATAAATTTGTTTAATCCCATCGTGTAGTGTCTGTGGTTGTAGATTCATTCGCAAGAGAGGAGTTTGATCCATTCTTCCATAGAGCACAACATCAAAAATTGTCCATCCACATCTGTGGCCATCTTGCAAACCACACCATATTTGAAGTTGATCTAATTTTACCTCTTGGTTTTATTAACTAAATTGTTAAGGTGGAATTGTTATCAACAATAGTAATAGTGTGGTGTAGTGTACTTCAGATTCCTAACCTTATCCCTTGAAACCATTTAACAATGCTTGAAGTGACTTTACCCTTGCCAAGACATGGCTCTATGAACTTTTCCTGCTTGAAAATGGAGGAATTTTGACTCTTTAACCTGGTTGAATGCTTAAGAATTATAGTAGCGAGTGTTCTAAATGATGTGTAACTAATTTAAGAAGATCTAGGAGATCCTTGAGTGTTTTTGGAGTGACATTTACATTAGTAGCTTGTAAGAGGCTAGGTGATTTATAAAGTGATACTACATTGCTTATATATCCTTCTATATGTGTAAAAATACAATAAAGATGAAACAACATGATAAAGATATTTAAATTGAAAACATATTCAAAATATAAGAAGGGGTGGGATAATACAAGTCACCTAGGAATGTATAACACATCCTAACCAAATTTTACGGTACTAGAGAGGAAACATGTGATGTAAAAATGACAGTTCTAGAAAGTTGTTCAAAGATGATTTAATGCTCTAGTCGATTAATATTTTCTAAATTTGTAACAGAGTAGAGTGTGGAGATGAGTAAATTACAAAAGGGATAAAGATAGATATTGATTATATTATGAATGTGAGCATTTGTTTTAGCAAGGTAGCATAGCCAAACTTGTCATTGTTAAAGGATTAGTGCCCTTTGAGTGTGTAGTTAAAAATTTTGTGCTTAAAGGAAAAATATACTTGATTGTGTATACACACTTTATCTTTTCTCAATAGTTATCTTTTGATGTGTTGGTGTTGGCATGCTCCATGGTGAAATCTACAACATAAAGTGTAGTAAATGTCCGTAAAAGGATAGAAACTAAACTTGAGTAAATCAACAGTATACACCCACACACACATATAATCATAGAAACTTTGAACATTTGCATAATAAAATAAGGAGACGCAAAACATGGAAGGAATACACTTGTTCAATTTATAGAGGGGAGGATCTTGTTATTTCTATACTTAAAGATTTGGAAAATTGTACTGAGTTGATGGAGGATTAGGGGTGATCAGTATCCCTAATATGTGTGAAGAAGAAACCAGTGTAAGAGTGAATTGAGTGTGCAAAATTAACACCAACACTGAAGGGAAGTTCCTTAAGAGGAACCAAATACCTTAACAAGTTAAGAGGTCATGAAGACTAATGTTTCTTTGTAATGTCCAACATGAGAGATAGATAGGAAGGATATCAAGTATGAAGAACTTATCTACTTTAATACCTTCCATGACCTCATGGACCACACTATAGATGAGATCCATAAGTCCAATTTTGTAATTTTTGAGTATAAGATAAACCACATAGTAAAAAGGAATGGATATACCATGCCCCCACCATGTTCAGTATTTTTAGACTAGTATATAGATTCGCAAATAACGATAGAGGAGAAAAATACCCATGCCCCCAAACCTTGTTCTTGTAACAATATCTAAGTAGTGCAGAGAAAAAGGAGTGAATTACTAATGCCCCCTATAAAAGTATTTGAAATGTGTAATCTAAGTCTAAAACTATATAAGAAAACACTATACCATAGAATAGAATAATATTATCTGGAAATTTCTAATTTGCTTCCCTGAGATGATACCAGAAAGGTATAAAGTGGTCAAGACCATACTATGGTTTCAGACTATAGTGTACAGTTTCAGTATGTATTGAATTTTCTCCACTTTTTTTGTATTTGATACTTATTTTTATGAGGATTTGAACCTATAAAAACTATTCTATGTGATCATGTACTCTATATGTATATGTAGAATGTAATATCTTGATGAATTCCCTATCTTTTGAGGCATGTGATAAAGCATTGAGCACAGTGCATCCAAAAGAAAAGGTGTGTGTACCCATGTATGATAAGTCTGATAATCTATGTAACATCACATAGAAAAATGGAATGGTAGCCACTATTGGGAATACATACCTATAAAAGGGGTTACACATGGTGTAGATCATGGTGCACACAGAAATAAAACACAACATATAATTAGTACATAGTATATAGTAATCATAGAAATAAATAAACTAATTATAACGAGTCAATATAGTAAGAAATAATAACTAGTACATGTGTATAGATACAAAGATATACAAGAGGTACATATAAAGAAACATGTCACATGAAGGCATAGTCACATATAAACATGAGACACCCATGGTATCAAGATAATACAATCATATAGGAAATGTACTCGACATGCATACAAGTACAGTGTATATATGCAAGATAGGCATATAACCACAAATATGGGACACCCATGATGTCACAAGATAATTAAGGTACACAGGTTGTATAATAAGAAACATAAAGTAATAGAGCCACCCAATATGATAATCAAAGTGGTCTAACAAGCACATAATAGTAAGAAAATGAAGCATAAACTGACATAAGTAAGTGAGAAATCATGTAATGTAACAAGCCAATAGAGGTTAATGCTAGTAAAATCATAGATAAACGCTAGGTTAGTCCTGCACAATCATAAAATCATGTTATCAAAAGATAACATAGACACTTGATGTAATCAATGAAGAAGGAAGTGTAAGTATTGTATATGAAAAAAAAGCACATAATATAGAATGTATTAGGAGTTCCCCATAAGTATTGTTAGATGGGAAGGAATTAAATATCTATCATCATGTATCAACATGTGTGTCATGCATCAAGACTCAATATACCTCATAAACACATGTGTGTATAAGAGTATATAGAAATATATGTTATTTATCAAACCAACATGATAAACAACATGTATAAAATGACAACCTAACCAAAAAAACCATAAACATGTCCTAATTTATGTACCTTTTGTAAATATTTGAAATGATTTTGTATTGTGTGGTTATTTGAATGTTTTTGAATTATTTGAAAATAACTATGTATAGGAAAATGGGGGTAGCACAAGATTATACCCAATGAGATTCCCATAAAAGGTATATCTAAACTTGTAAGATAAAGGAGGATCAGGCCCCACAAGAATGAGAAGAGATGAATCTCGTGTATAATATTGTAAAGGCATGGTCTGAATATACAATAAATGTGTAAATTGTGATGAACAATATGCGATGGTATATAATCTACTAATATAAGTCTTAAAGGGTGCCAAATGACCCATGTTGTGAACATGTATGCAGTAGCATGTGAAGTACTTATGCATCTATGATAGGAGGTAAGGAGACTAGATGTATTATGTATGAGGGGTAGCCATGTGATTCGTCAATGATTGGGATAGTGTCGAGTAGTAAGTATATGACCCAATCTATAATTATGAGGGACATGTGAAATGATGATATACCTATGCTATAACATGCATGTTGGATTATGTATCTTAACAAATTGATAGCATGAGGGATATGTAAAATAAAAGTACATAGAAAAGGGTAACTTAAACTCATGTCACATAGTGTAAGAGAGGATTCCACTAAGAATGAAATATAAAAAGTAGTAGAACCAACTTTGAGAGGGATAACAATATGCCCCATGTGTTTTTTAGGATCAAATGTTATTTTATTTTTATTATATTAGAGAGAACATAGTAACTTAAGAGTGTGCATATTATGTGGAGAAGTACTAGTCAATGAAGAAAATTACTTAGAGGATGTCAATCAACAAAATCACAGCAATATAAAGTGTATCATAAAACAAATTGTGGTTTGACAGTCCATTAATATAATTAAAAGTAATAATAGGAAAAAAATGTGTAGTATTAAATTACCAATCATATCATCGAATGTGATGATCATAAAAAGGTGGAGGAGTACATCATATAAACATGGTGCACCTCTAGGAAGTAGATTTAGTAGTATTATGATTAAGAAGTGGGTCATGTACAATATTTTGAGATTTGTATTATCATTAGTAGGATATATATTTAATGTGGGAACATCCCATTCAATACCAAAAAATTCAAGAAGATCTTATAATATAGGTGAAGAGGCTTAATACAATGATCAGTAGTATGACCAACACATCAATGATAATAAAAATGGGCATTAACATATAAATTTTTTACCATGAGGAAGCTAAGTGTATCAACCTCAAGCATGAAGGGAGAGATAAGGTAATGCTTAAGTAATTGTTTAAGCACTACATGTGGTGCATATGGAAAATGTGTGAATTTTCACTGAGGAGTTTGTAACTCTAGCTTTGTGGGTTGAGATACAACATTAACAATGGCTTTAACTTCATATTTGTCATCATTAGGTTTAGATCCTTAAAAGTGTATTTTTAACTTGAAACTTGTGATTAGAGGAGTTAGGAGGATTAACAACATATTTGATCATTCATGTTGAGGAGCTTTGATCACATTCTTTCAAAGTATGGCATAGAATAATCAAAATAATGGAACTTGTCAAATAAAATTGATTCTTACAAAGGAGTAAGAATATTTTGTGTAAAATAGATATTATAGTTCACTATCTTTCCAAAATATTATTCATTTTAGTAAGCGTATTCTTATAGCCTATAGAACATAATCACTTAATGGAATTATTAGAACCTTTTCACATTTTAGCCATTTGAGAATAGGAAACTTTCTCTCAAATATTGATAGATAATTGTGCAAGAAATTTATTAGCTAAAGGAGTGAAATTCTAAACAGAATGCATAGGGAGATCATAAAACCATTGTAAAACAAAAATCTTTGATACTTTGAGGAAAGATATTGGTAGGTAATGTGTGATTTGAAGAATAATCCAAGTAAGCAACATGGAATGTACGTAGGTGCTCTTCAGGATCACCCTTTCCATCATATATATGAAGCTTAGAAATAAATAAAACCGATAGGAAAAGGGTAGGAAGCCACTTTTGATGCAAGTGGGTTATGAAGTAATTGTAATAGAATATAGCATGAGAAGAAACACATACCTTGTTGTAAATTGTAAAAGTTGAAAGTGTGAAAAGGGATTCATAGCCAAGGGACTCAAGAACTTGTGTGGAGAAGAAGAATGCACTCGAGTACTAAAAGAATATAGAGTGGAGATGTACAATAGTGGTCATAGGAATAGATGCATAAATAAACTATGAGTAGGAATATTAGGTTTCCCAATGAGATAGAAATTGTAGATGTAGGATTATATAAGAGTTGTATGCACACTAAATGATAGGAGGAGAAGGTGGTCCAAAAGAGACCATACAGTTAATATTCTTAATTCTTGATCAGGATAAAGTTTAGTAGTAAGAACATAATAATGCAGGATGAGAGGAATCAATATGATGAGTATATTACCTCATGAAGGTGAACTAAAGAGTTAGATAATTCAACTTTAACTTGGTCCACATTGAATAACATTGTCCTCATCAAGAATATGATTGAAAATTGTTTCACTAGTTGTTTTGATTTCTTTCAAAGGTAGGCATAGTCCTTAGTAACCTAAGTATGATCTAATAGAAAAGGAATCACATGATGAAACATGGAGTTAGAGAAGAGGTTATGAGGATGTGACACTTGTGAGAAAGGAGGAGAAAGCTCGATATGCTTGATGGGTTGAAAATCAATGATTAAGCATGATTGTTATGGGGATAAAGAATAATCAGGAAAATGAAAGCAATGAAATCCTAGGGCCCCAAGGGTTTGAGAAAGATTAAATTCAAAATTTGGGTTCACCTAATGTTTACACCCTAATTAAATTATGTCATGGAAAGTACACAACAATACATAAGATGTAAGGGTTTGTTATAGGACATTATTCCAATATAATTAATTCACTATTAACCATATATAATGAGAATAATGCATTGATACTCGTCAAAATGATAAATGATGAAATAATATTCAAATACATAAGGGGAGATGAAGAATTAGTTTTACAGTTAAGGTAGAGGATATTTGGATGTGTAGACAATATGTGGAAAAGGTAGATCAGAAAATGTAGATTGCTTCATTATTAGTGTTGGAACTAGAAATTGAGTTAGTGCAAGACCTGTAAAATCTATACTATCTAACCCTAGAAAATATGGCCCTCTAATTGAAATATACAGTCTTGGACCCTTTGGAAGATTTATATTTGAAATTTACTATGTGCTTCACTTGTTTTGAAATGGGATTCATTGTATGTCACTCTTATTTGTTCAACCTTGAGATTATTTATATAGTGACATACAAAAAATTTGGGAACCTGCAATACCCTTCATCAAATAATTAGATAACCAAAAGGATAAATCATGTGTGTGTCGAGGCTAGACTACCCTTGGCCATGGACCCCTCTGAACCAATCCAAATGTTGCACTGCATGCCCTTGTGCAAGATCAAGCCTCATGTTTCTCTCCTAGGTACTTTTGCAAGTGTGAGTGTGATCTAAGCCAACCCCCTATTGGTGGTCTTATGTATCTTGACAAAAATAGAATGGGATAACTATAGAGTAGAGAATATACCCAATGCGGTAGTAGTGTGGTGTAGTGTGCTTTTATTACATGAATTAGCCGTTTTTCTATTGTAACCTTTGACAATGGTTGGAGTGACTTTGTTCTTGTTAAGACATGACTCTATGCCATTTTCTTAATTTTTTTTTATTAATGGTAAAATAAGGGTTAAGGGACCCTACCACAATATATATGGAGAAAAATATATTGCACTAAAGGAACCAGTAGATCCAGCCTCTTCCAGTGGCACAACAAGGAAACAAAACACAACAAAATAGCAAAAACTTAGCTAAGAGATACCTTTCCATGGGATCTTAAATTACTTTTAAAGGTGACATTTACAATTTTCCCTTTCTTCTTTTGACACACTCTAGTCCAGCCCTTTTTGATATTCAGATCTTCATTTTTGTTTTTGTGACCTGGTATTTTAGAGTCCTCTTTCTCCACAGGAAGCTGAGTCTATGTTGAAATAAATGAAGTGTAGTTTCCATCAAGTGAAATAGAAGAAAGATGAGGAGCATACTCCTCATTCTTTGAGGGTGAATCATCCTCGCTCTCTGAATCCACCTCTGAATCACTATCCAAAGGTCCTTTAACAACCAATTGACATGGGTCAGAATTCTTCCACCATGAATTTCTACTCTTGACTGTTTTCCTCACAACTTGACAATCTGAAGCTAAGTGACCGAGAGAGAAACAAGTTCTACATTTGAAGGGAAACCCTTCATAGTCTAAATTCTGAATCCAAACACTGTCTTCCACTTTGAGCTCAATTGATATAGGGAAATCTACAGAAATATTCAAGTCCACCAATATACGGGAATAGAAGGTGTAGTTATAGGCCAAAGTCTGTGGGTCTATAGCTAGAATTTTACCCAGAGTATTCCCAAAAGACAACAAATAGTTCTCAATCTGAAACTGGGGAGGTAAGTTTGGTAGTAGTGTGGTGTAGTGTGATTTTATTACATGAATTAGCCATTTGTCTATTGTAACCTTTGAAAATGGTTGGAGTGAATTTGTTCTTGTTAAGACATGACTCTATGTCATTTTCTTAATTGCAATAAAATAATCTATACACTTTTTACCTAATTGAGTGCTTCATACATATAATAAAAATTTCTCTAAATGATGTGAAACTAATTTAGGAAGATTTGGGAGATCCTTGAGTGATTTTGGAGTGATATTTACAGTAGTATCTTGTAAGAGTTCCAAGTGAGTTATAAAGTGATATTGACTTGCTTATATATCCTTTTGTAGGTGAAATATTACAAATAGGCCAACCCTTGGAAGATGAAATGACATGATAAAGGTATTTCAATTAACAATAACATTGAAAGATAAGAAGAGGTAGTAGTGTATAACACATCTTGACCAAACTGTACAATCCTGGACATGAAACATTTGATGTAGAATTGAAAGTTCTAGAATGAGTTTTAGGAATGATTTACTACATTTATTGATGAATATTTCTTGAATTTGTGAGAAATAAATGTGTGGAGATGATAAAATCATGAAAGAGCTAAAGAGATATACTGATTGGATCCCAAATGTGAAAATTTTTCTTGACAAAGGAGCATAGCCAAATCATTATCAAATGATAAGTTACCAAATTTTAGTGTCTACATAATGGTCACATTTCCAAATGCATAAGTCACCTTAGTCAACTTTGAGTTAGTTGAGTGGAAAATAATTCACACAAGTCACTTATATAAACACATACACCATAATTTATTGTTGTCATATAAGGATCTCATATTCAGGAACAATATAAGAATGAATTATGGGCACCAATCATCGAAGCATTACCTTAAAGTAAACTATAATAAGATAAAAAATTTAATACATCATTGTTTACTTATTTATATCAATCATGTGTGTATTATAGGCCTTTTTAGGGTTTCCATTTACATTGTTTATACACATTCACACACACCTACTGAGAGGGAGAAATATGTGATTTTGAGGACCTTTCAAGGTATTGATATGTAGGTAATGTTCATCCATCATAGGGATTGTCGAGGTTAGTATTTCTCATTAGAATAAACCCTTTTAGGTCACAATTTGGGGTGTGATGGTTTCAACAGAAGGATAAACCATTTATAGGTATATAATTGCAATCACATGATTTGTAACAAAAATACAAATCTAGAGATATGGATGTAGTAAGTGCTAGAATTTATATGTGTAGACAATAAATCATGCACTTTGGGTATTTATCTAGTCCTGATCACATACTGTTATTCAAATGATTCATAAGAGAGAAAATTACTAATTGATCAGTGTCTTTGGCCATCTTTGCTTGCTTTCTATTTCCACTTTTGGTCTTACATTCCTTATTTCCCAGTCTGTCTTTTGATACTGCATCATAAGTTCACTTCGTTGACAGCCGAGGACATTCCAACCTCCCATTTTGCATCTTTAGTTTTTAGGATTTGATGTAGTTTAGGGGTTTTGCAGGTGCTTCTTTCTTATTGTAGGTTTAAGGTGAATAACAGTGAAGTGTAGTGACATATAGATGATCAAAGGTGACAACCAGTGAATATCTCGTGACCTTTTAAAATTAGGTTTCATAGCTTTGGAGTAGTCACAGGCACCAAGAATAGGTCTTTGGTGCCCCATGTGCACTTGACCTTGGATAGGCACCTTGATCTTGGTATTTCTGACACTCCTGTATTTTTTGGGTTTGTATGCGATGCTCTAAGCTCCTGTTCCATTAGTTTTCCAGCTCAGCATACCTTCGGGATAATTACAAATCAGCTAAGTATTTTTATCCCTTCATTTGTAACTAGGATTTTATATTTTATTAGCTTACTTGCTTGGATCAAATATGTACTTAATTGTTTATATCATTACGTTGTTACATATTTAGATTTAACATTTATTGATTTCAATTTTTGCTTAAGCATTTGGTGAACTCGACGTTTCAAACCCTTCCTTCTGAGTATGTTTTCATCTTATTGAGTCATGGATCAATTTTCTTATCCTTATTTCTCTCTAACAAAATTTTCTGGCATGGTTACTCCTGTTACTGATTTTATGCAAGTTCGTACTCAACATCCTCCTCACTTTATTACGCTTATGGTTGATCCTACTATCAATATAGTAACTACCTATCGTACTCATCCTCCTACGAATCTTCCCATTTCTATCCCACCACCTATTACTTCTATGGCTCCTCCTACTACTTCTAAGGGCAATCATATCACTAAACAACTTAAGAATACACTGGCTAAAATATCTCTATATGACTTATTGCGCAATATGCCTGATTTTCATCATACATTAGAGGTTATGCTTTGTTCTATTCACATTGATAGTGATAATACCTCTGTGGCATTCACACACCTCATTCACTATATAAAAAATATACCATGTGCTATATCATTTACTGATGAGGACATATCACCATTTGCTATTGACAATCCATGTGTGCCTTTGCTTATTACTGCTGTCATTAGTGCCATTTGTATCAAATGTGTACTCATTGATAATGGATCTATCATTAATTTATGTTCTCATTCCCTTTTAAAACATATTAGCATTATAGATAATATAATTTATAAAAATGAAACTCTCATTTGTGGTTATGATTCAACTACATAGACATGCCTAGGCACTATCACATTACCTATACAAGTAGGGCCTAAAATTGTCCATACTAAATTATTCGTTATTGATGCCTCACTTTAGTTCAATATTTTACTAGGTAGATCCTGGATTCATGCAATGTGCGTGGTCCCATCTATTTTTCATCGATGTGTCAAATTATTACATGATGGATATGAACATACCATTGCTGCAGATCCTAATCCATTCAAATTTTGTCACATAGACCTTGTCATTGCTTTGTTTATTCCTCCATCATAGCCTATCCCTTATAGTAACATTGACATATATGATATCTGTCAATTTAGCACTTTTCATCATCCTTCTACCAATCTGAGCACTCCATATATTTCTACTCATAAAACTATTACCATTTCACCTGACGTTTTTTCTCCAACAAGAAATACTACTCCACTTACTAAGAATCCTCTCACTCCTGAATCTAGTACACTTCCTAACAACATACTTGATTCCTTGATATTTCTATCCAATAGGACAATACCAACACTGATTATTCCAATGACGAGGTTAATATTGTTGAGCTCACTGATGATAAAATGTGCAATATTAATTTCACTCCTATCGAGGTATATGATTCATATTTCAATGACACTTTCATTGTTGTCGGCCTTGGTGAATATCAATTCAAAACCCCCTCCTTCTACTAATGCTATGGTACTTTATCAGGGATCTATCCATACTATGGACATCATTTCACCTTTTCATGGGTAATCTACATCTACACTTCCTTCTTTCATATGCACACTTTTCATGAATAACTCTTATTTGCATCATATCATATTAGATCTTACTTGTGCTAATAATATTTACACATATGATGGTTTGACTTGACTTGGATTTACACTCAATGATGTTATCCACTAAAAAAATATTACAAAGATAAATAAATAGACTAACGCCACATAGTCTAATAACAAAGATTTTTTTTTACAATAGTAACATCAAGATCTTAGCTTATTGAAATGCCTACAATGAATTAACATGAAATTGTTCATCTAATTACAACATCTCTACTTAGTGTGAATTACTAATTAAAATGGACCTATGAAGACCACTAGAAAATCAAATTGGGTTGTTGCTACTTCAAAATGGTGAAAGGTTCTCTCTAACAGTGGTTATAAGGCCATATTAGATATTCATTTAATAACCAAGCATGAAGATTGGATGCAAAGATTGGGCAAGTTATTCCATTAATAGAATTAAGGCTCTTGATAATATGTATTATATGATTAATATTATTCAAAGTATGATGTAAAGTATGAAGGTAAGAGCTTGGTTGATGTAGGAACATCAACAATTAATTTGTATATATGAGTGGTAACTCAAATTTTTATTTTCTAAGTGTATCTATAGGTCCTAGGGGTCATACAGGTTCTATTAAGTGTAATTGTGTTAAGTAGGTTCTTCATAAATTTAAATTGGGTACTTTCCCTCCATTTTTGCCAATTTGAATTTAGGAGAGAAATTTTGGCTTGTAATGGGTCTTAATGCAATCTTTGAGTGTCAAGTCATTTCATAAGGTTGTATGAGGACCTAATGAGGTCACATCCAAGATGTAAATTGAATCTAGGTTTTGGTTTCAAAGCCTTAAGTCTAAGATGGTCTTGAAGGGTGTCATGAATGCTAGATATGTAATAATGAAGGATTTAGATGCCACATTCAGTTAGAGGGGCATACGAGAGAATATATATACCTATTTGTAACTATAATGAGATAATTATTCGAATGATCTAGGAAGAAGAATGCAAATTTGGAGCTCCAAGAAGGTTTTGGTATCAATGTTGTTTACAAACAAAGCTATGGAAATTATGAATTATCAGTTTGAATCCTTAAATTAGTGATGCGTGTGTAAGTGGTGAAAAACCTTGTTGAGTGATAATATGTGAATACTGATAATGATTAGATAAATGTTCATGTGAAGCATGCAATATTTGTTAAATGACATTATTATCATCAATACACACTATGTTCTGTAATAGGTTTGAGAGAACTAGTTAGAAATGCAGAGTATGTGAGGTGAACCTTGAATAGTGGTAATCCAAAATTAAGAGCTTGAAGAAGTCTTCATAGAACATGATAAGTGTATCCTTCCTTTTAGTCTCCAACAGTAGAAGGTAGGGTTTGAAGTTGATGTGGAAATGTTTGTAGAGCAATAATTTTGTGACCAATAAAAAAGTAGGAAACTTAAAGATTTCCTGGTAAGATAAGTTCAAAGAGAAGGATTATATAGGCAAACACTATCAATTTTAAGTCTTGAAATAGGAACTAGTGATTTTTATTAACAATTTTTCCCTCTTAGAGTTCTCATACTGGTAAAACCTTGGAAATAGGGTTTGAGGAGGAGGAATTCAAATTTCTTGAGATTGTACCCTCCATTTTTTTGTAATTTAGAAGATATCATCACCACCAGGTTTAGATGATAATTTTAAAAGAATAAAATGATTTCATATTAGTGATAGATAGATCCCTTTACCAGTTTTGTCACAATACAGAAGAGGAAAAATGGAAAGACCAGGGTTTAGCAAAAGTTGACATTTCTAGGTTTCTATAAAGAGGAAAAGTTCCAAAATGGGGAGAGAGTAACAATATAGATCATGGGAAGATAATTTACAAACTAATGCTCTTTCAAAGGCTCACAATTACTTGCAGACTATGTCATTCTTGAAGGCAACCAGTAGGTACTGAATTTATTTCAAGTAAAATAAGGAGATGAAAACCTTGATGGTTCTAATTATAGGTAAGAAAACACTCTAACTATGACATCAAGAATTTTGTTAGCATTTTGTATTCTTAAGCCATACATCTTGAAATTAAGAACACTTGCAAATTATGGTCTACTATGCTCTTGAAAACAAGAAGAAAATATTGAAGGTGTGAGGGCTTTATAAGAAGAGCCAAGCCTTAGAAACTTATATAAAATGTCTCAAGAGGGAGGAGAATTATAATCAAAAGAATTTATTTCTAATTAGAGTAGAATAAAAAGAATTTCTTGCTAATTAGAGTCATAGTCATGAGATATTTGTGTCAGTCTTCTCACTAACATGATTTCACTCCTTGATGACCTAATTTGAGACCTAAGTGCTTGGATTTGAAGTAAATTTTACAAGGGAATACCCAATGAAATTTTTCATACATTAGGGATTAGGGGTGTCTCCAAAGGTTATTATCTTGTCAGTTGAATCCTTAAGGCTAAAGTTATTCTTGAAAAACCATTTTTTCCAAGACTAGTAGGGTGTGAGAAAAAAGAAGGGTACAAGTGAATAGAAGAAGGGATTAAAAAAATTATGAAATGTAAAATAAGTGCTAACATATTTTATTTGATATTTAAATGAAATGCAATAAATGAAATAGTAGTGATTAGGGTACTAACCTAAAAAGTACTTACCTCACTGTGTTGCTGGACTGTGATGACTGACAGGTGGACATGGTAGAATATGAAGTTGTGACCCAAAAATTGTAGCACACGGGGATCTTTCTATACTGGGGCACCTGGGAATGTACTAGGGTGCACCCTGTGGGGTGCCCTAGTCTGTGATCTGGGCACTCTGGTCTATAAAAATCAAGGATCTAGTTCTGGAAGTGTCACAAATTCTCTGTAATACCTTTCATCTTGATCGCTAAATTGTCACAATAAACTCACTTATGTCACTGTAGTTGTGTGATGATGATCTACCTGTAAAACCCCATACAAAGCATCAAATCCATAGAAAAAGAAAGATGCAAATGAAGGGGTCAGACTGACCTTAGCTACCACAATGGTGGACTTACAACTAAGCGTTGCACTACATTCCAGACCCAATGTAGTTATGTGTGCTTGTGTGTGCAATTGTGTGCCTAGGGTGCCCTAACGTCAATGACATAGAAGTAGGGGGCAATAACTAGATGTAAAATGCAAATGGTGGATGGAATAGAATGAATACAACCCTTTCCCCCTATGCTTGTGTGATGCAGATGTAGAAGATGCCCAAATGCAGTCCTTTGCCTAAGTAGTAGCTAGCTCTTGATAGTAGATAGTCCACCCATAATGTGGTGAGTATGCTATGTTTATATAGGGATCTCTTGCTCAAATTTTGACACTAATGGCCTGACATGCCGACTAGCACATAGGTGAATGAGACCATAAAACCATAGAGACTGACCTCGAACAAATAAATTAAATGCAAACATTACAGAAACTAGGGCACCCAAAATCAAGGACCGGGGTGCCCATGGGTGCCCTATCATAACCCTAGGTGCCCTAGTCAGGGACTAAAGATGACAAATGACCTAATTATGACACCTAATGCTTGCTGAAATATGACCCAAACTATAGAGATAACTGATGACTATGTAAGACAAATGACAATGATGAATAACTAAGTGATGACAAGAACTAGGGGATGAGCCATTAGTGAATACTTTTCTTACGTGAGATCCATATATAAAATAACATACTTGGCGGTATAAATGTAATAGTAAGTGCGTGATTTTGTGACTACATTTTCCCCCACTTTATGTTGGTGAGTGAAGGCTCGGTAACATAAAGTAGATAGAGATGCGTACCTGAGAGAAATCCAGAGATGCCCATGCTAAAGTAGAACACACAGATGTGTAGTAGAAGCATGTTGAAAGAACCATATAGCGTGTCAAACCATGGATCAACAGGTTGATCCATGTAACGAAAAAGCGTAATGTCATGATGAGATGTGTTAAATGAATGTGATGATTGTAGTGTTGTAAAATGACGATGAGATGGGGAAGGGAGTGATCAATTCCCAACCCAAACACGTGTGTACGAATAATCAACTGGAGGATTTGGGTGTCCTGTCACCAGAGGAAGAGTGTAGGGAGAAAAGTGTGTTATTCTCCAATCTTTAACTACATCCTCAAGATCTAGCCACTGCAGATGGACTCAGATCAAAGATTTGTGGTTTTTGGATCCAGATAATTTTGATCAAATAGTTGACCCATATAGGAGTGGTATAGGAAAGGAACTCTTTCCCCCACTCCACAGGGTGTCACCACAATGTGAATTTCTTCTCAAGTTAGGTCAAATGTGATGGCTTCCAAGTTAGGTCATCTGGAAGCAAGCGCGAAATGTAGAATAATTTCCCAAGTTAGGTCATCTGGAAAGAAACAAATGTAATCTCTTAAGTTAGGTCATCTAGGAGGCTACATGTAACTACTAAGTTAGGTCATTTGGGAGGCCAATTATGTTATATTGTAGTGAATGATATGATTTCAATTGTTAGAAGTTTGAATTAATTGATTGGTTGGTTATTTTGATTGGTTACTCGTGGAGAGGTTTTACACTAGTTGCTCCAATATTAGGTCATTAGGGGGAATCGATAGAAGTCAGTGAATGATCATATGGAAATATTTTTAATGCTTGTTGCTCCCAAGTTAGGTCGTTAGGGGGTAATAATGAGATTTCGTATAGAAATTGTATGTATTTTGTTGCCCTCAAATTAGGTCATTAGGGGGAATGAATAGTGAAATGTCACGTAGTGAATTAGTAAATGTTTTGAAATTGTCACATTGGTAGTGTTTTAAACACATGGTGATATAAGGGGAATTATAGGATGACCCCAATGATATGCCCCCCTTTCGGTGAAAGGGGAAGTGATGAGAAGAATGAATGCTTAAGCCGAAAGTAAGCACGATATATGTAGAAAGTGGTAAAAATCACGAGAATGTGGATACATCGAGTGTAAAACATCATCATAGAGAGATAATACATGTAATATGTGTATATATGGTGGTAGGTGGAATTCTGAAAAGAATTCCATAAACGGGGTGTAAATTGGAGTAAAAATGCTCAAGATATGGTCAAAACAGTGTATTGTTGTATTAGTAGTGGAAATGTGCATGAAATAATGACTATAGTAATGTAGGTGAAAAAGGAACTATAAATAGTAAGGTGAAAAAGTGTTTAGTCACCTTATTTTTCAGTTGCACGATTGTGAGAGTGAGCACAAGGTGAGCGAAAATGTCATAAGTGAGAATAACACGTCCTAGTCGATTTGAGAGAGTGGCGACTGCCGTGGCGTCACATACTACTGCATAGTTGGTAACTAATGTGTTTTTCGAAAAATGTATGGTGTATGAGTCATTTTTAGTGAATTTTTGAAATTTTGAGAATTTTAATTTTCTTGGCATTTTGGACCTGGACAATAGTGGTGAGGGCGCTAGTGACCCCTAGGATAGGAGTGCCCAGAACTGGGTGCTAGTGTCCTACTCTTGGGCACCCCAGTCCTACATCTGGGCGTCCTAGTCCAAAAAGTGTGTATATGTGTCTAGAATTGTGAAAATCAATTTTATAATATGTAGTAATGTGATAAGTGAGTCGTTTTGTACTTGTAAAGTGTTATAATGTTGCGTTTGTTGTTGTTTTGTGTTGTGCAGAGAGATATCCACTCGAGGGAGTTCCGCGGAGGTCACCATTTGAGCACATTGCTTGGTTTGGGTTTATCTGATGAGGATTGGGATGTGATGGACCATGCCAGCCTATGACACATATAACAGATGGGGGATGTGCCCCATAATATGTCAATGTTGACTGCATTATGTGATAGATGGTATGTAGATATATGCACGTTTTTATTACCTACAGGGGAGATGACTGTGACATTAGAGGACATGTGTATCATATATTATGGTTTCCTATTGGTTATTGGGGAGAGGGTTCAGGTGATGCCATTAGAGGACATGGAGAGGAAGATGAAAGCTGCGAGATGGTATTTTGTGGGACTCAGACACCTGTCGAGGCTCATATTAGTCTAGATGTTATTTTGAGGTCTAGTGTTTTGTGCTTGCAAAATTTTATAGTGGTGGTCATTGTTTCTTCTATAGTAGTGGAGGGAGGAGGTGTAGGCATCTTGTATAAGATGCATGATATCTACCATCAGATAGAGGAGGATAGTACGAGGTATGCATGGGCACGATGTGTGTTGGCCCATCTATATAGAGATTTGTATCGGTTCACTCATGATGAGCATGATGGTGGGATAAGAGCCACTACATTGTTGCATGTGTGGGCATATGAGCATATAGTAGTATTGAGACCGGTTGGGGGCCCATGAGTAGAGTGGGCTAGGCCTGAGATATACGCACAGAGGTGGATTAACATTCATGGGTGCAGGATGGATACTGATACCTATAGGGCCCTGATAGACAGGATGGGACCTGAGTCAGTTATATGGAGGCCATATCGTGACTATGGAGGATTGCCTGAGGATGTCATGGAGCTACGATGTATTCAGAGGATGATGTGGTTGGAGGATAGATTTCTAGGAGTAGCAGAGCTCTTCCAGGTGGAGTGAGTCTCATGTCAGTTTGGTATGGCTCAGGATGTGCCCCCAGAGCCATATATATGGTTGAGAGCTATTAGGGCACCGAGGAGGGCTGGGGCTAGACCAGGGCCCACAACAGAGTAGTTAGCACCTCCTGGTCTAGATGAGGTAGATGCCATGATAGAGGTGGTAGATGTAGATGATGTCTGGTAGTACCGAGGAGTACCGTGCATGGTGGACGACACATCGATGGGTATTATTGTTCCCATTATTTGCATATCTAGTGGGGTTACTCTATATATGTGGAGGAGTGGAGGAAGCTCATGTCCCTGACCCCGTAACAACAGCTGTAGTGGAATGTGAGTATCTAGATGTGTTTATGATATGCATGTTGTTGTTGGTTTTTGTTTGAAGTGATGGTTATCTAATGTGTTGGTGTAGTTTGTTTTATAGGTGATGTGTATTGGTCCCTAATAGTTGACACATCCATTTGCACCCTGAAGGGGAATGTGTCAACTGACATACTTGGTGGTGGTATACTTGAGAGGGTGGATGATATAGTAGGTGAGCATGCCCATTTATTTGAGCCCATGGCCATGGCAGCAGCCACATGTACCATATTGCTATCTGAGAGGGATGAGGCACATGAGGAGACTCATTGGGCTAGAGAGGCAATAGGTGGTGGTCCCCTAGCATAGGATGTGTTTTCTCGATATGTGGACTTACAACGGTAGTTCTCTGAGAAGTCTACAGAGAACACCTTACTACGTAGGTAAGTGGAGAGTATCGAGGCCGTGAACAATGGCACCGAGTTGGTGGCAAGGCATCTAGTTCTAGGGCTCTCACAGTACCTGAGAGTGATAGTGATGATGAGTTATGATTATTATTGTATATGATGTAGGGGAGTTTCCCCCAGTGATGATTGTTGTTGTACCTATGTATGACACTCCTGTGATTTATATATGACGATATTTTTTTGTGGTGTATTGATGTTGTATGATTTGGTAATTATTGTTAGAATGTATGTGATGTTTTTGTATTGTTTAATGTTAGTTGATGTAATATTTACATAATGATGAAAAACATAATGTGATGAGTTAATTGAAATGTTTAGTAAATAGAATGTGTGATGCGTAGTTAATAGTAAAAAATGTAAAAAATGATGTATAATGATCTAACTAATGTGTGGTGATAAATGTATGTCGTAATAATGTAATGTGATCTTAATGTGTTAGTATGATGAATGGTAGGGGGAAAGTAGTGATGCCCCCAGTGTATGGATGAGTAGGTTCATTGAGTTAAGATCCCTCAACAGTCAAGAATGAACCATGAAAAGAAAGAGTGCATCATCGGGAAATGATTAAGGTGCGTTAGATGAACAGAAGAGCGCATGATGAAAGGTTCTTAGAGAAATCCCTCAACAATCATGTAAGAACCATAAGAACACAAGTGCATCATCAGGGGGTAAGGTGATAGTAATCACCTACCAAAGACCAAGGTGACATGAAGCAGTGGAAGCATGTGGAATGGAAGCAACATGAGTGTATGAACCAAACTGAATGTCATATGGAGCTGCGGTGGAATGTGTGAAAGTGGAATGTTGTGGAGACCAATGTGGTATAACAACATGATGTGGTGGATAGCATGAGTGTGATAGATGAGGTGGATGTGATGGATGTGGTGCTGTAACAATGTTTGGACGCAGTGGAGAGTGTGCATGAGGAATAAACTACGGTGGTGGCTGAATCACTTCCTGAGTACCAAATGGAGGAGAAGACTCAACTATAGTAGAATCTCTCTGATGACTGGTAGAGGGAGATGGATCACTCATGTGGGTAAGATCTAAAGGAGATGATGCCCTATGATCCTCTAGCTGGTGTAATCTATCCTGAAGGGCAAGACAATCATTGTCTCTATGGCCATTGATGTGATGGTAGTTGTAATAATGTTGGTCATGCTGACGTTGTAATCAGTGTTGTGGATGATGTTGATTTGAAGGTAGGTGAATTAATCACTCATTGAGTAATAATCACAACACATCATGTGGTCGAGCATGATGAGAAAAGTGCAAAAGATCCTGTGACCTAGGTGGAGTGGTGGTAGGGGTAGTCTGTCGTGGGGCCAGAGAAGGAGTATACTTTTGTGGTGAATTAGGTTGAGCTTTTTTGGATTGCTTGTGAGGAAAAAATGAATATTGTGTAGGATTCTCAACCAAAGGTAATGGTGTAGAACTAGAGGAGGAAACGACCATTAAAGTTTGTAGAGGATCTATGATATGTGTAGAGAGAAGATCTTGCTCTAAGTCGAAGACCTTATAGCATACGAGAATAAATGACTCACATGTATCATATTGTAATCATTGCTTGAGTGGAGGGATAAGACCACAATAGAAAATAAATTTCTTCTCAAGATCTATAGGTTGGAATACTAGCTGATGCATACAAGCATTAAATCATAAAATATAATCTTTGATAGGTTCAGTGGAGCCTTGATGTAGAGTCGGTAATTGGTCGTAAGTGACTTTAGGGCCATTGTTGATTATAAACCTATGGAGGAAAGCATCCTCCATGTCATAGAAAGTACTAATGGATCCAAAGGGGAGATGAGTGTACCATTGTAATGCCTCATCAGTAAGACTGTAGCGAAAGGCCTTGAGTAATAATCTATCATTAGAGTAAGAGGCCATAACACTATGATAATATAAAAGATGAGCATGAGGGTCACCCATACCATCAAAACATGTGAAAGTAGGCATGGTGAAATCATGAGGAAATGTAAAATTATGAATCTTCTTAGGGACCAGATTTCCATGTAATGAATTGTTGTCAATGGAAGCATAATAGGCCCTACTTTCTAAAGTGAGGGATTGAACCTGAGATTGTAAATGTCCTACGACATGCATGAGAGAGAGAATATCCTGTGAAGGAATGGTGGAAGATGGAAATAAAGTGTTGAGTGGTTGTAACTTTCCATTATGAGTGATCATAGGGATCTCCAAAGGTGATGGAGAAATATCTGATGCTAAGGGCACACTAGTAGTAGGTGCCAAAAGAAGCTATAGTAGGAGATATAGATGGAACATCCATAGCAATAGTAGGACTAGCATCAAAAACATCCTTAATAGGTGAACCAACCAATGTAGAAACATCTATAGAAGGAGATAGGAGACATCAATGTATCAAGAGGAGATGAAATAGTAGGAGAAGAAGAAGTGATAGATGGTGGTGACTCATGCATAGTGCTAGATGTAATCTCTGGAGAAGATAACAATGGAGGAGGTGAGGCACACTCGGCTATATGGAAAGAAGGAGAGTCATGACTATCAAGTGCCTCACCATTATTTGATAAAGATTCATAAATGAGAATGTCACTAAACACACTATCAATAGGATCATCAACATAATATAAAGGAATATGAAAACTAGGAGAGGATGTATCATGAGAAGAAATTTCATAAGAGTTATGGGAAGGAACATAGATATCAATGGTTGAGTAGAAGTAGAATTAGTATATGCATAGGTGACTTAGCATCAATACCAAATAAGTAATCAATGAGAGAATCATCTAATGTTTCATGTGAAAGATCAGAAGGCGGATCACATATAACCATATAACATGGCATACAATGAGTAAAGGCTATTGGATCATCAAAAATATTAATTCCTAAAGGAGAATCTTCAAATCTAGTAGGCACATGTTGCAAGCCATCTTGAAGTTGTTGTTTGACATAATCAGGTGTAGTAATGGGAGAACTATAGAGGGATTTGAGCTCAGCGATGGTGGCCTCATCGTAAATAGGGTTGATACTAACATGAGACATAATGGGTGAAGAAGATGAACTATTCTTAGCCATGTAGCGGATCCTAGGGAAAGGTATTCTAAAAGACGGGTTCACCAAAATGATTAACTAAAATAGGGATTTTAGAGCTAATCTAACTAGTAACAATGATAGAATAACTAATATGAAATGTAAAATAAGTGCTAACAGATTTTATTTAATATTTAAATGAAATGCAATAAATGAAATAGTAGTGATTAGGGTACTAACCTGAAAAGTACTTACCTCATTGTGTTGCTAGATTGTGATGATTAACAGGCGGACAGGGAAGAATATGAAGATGTGACTCAAAAAATTGTAGCACATGAGGATTTTTCTATATTGGGGCACCTAGGAGGTGGGGCCCTATAGGGCACCCTGGTCTGTGATTATGGGCACTTTGGTCTAAGAAAAGCTCAGGATCTAGTTTTGATAGTGTCACAAATTCTTTATAATACCTTCTCTTTGTCACTTAGTTGTTGTCACAATAAACTCACTTATGTCATTGTAGTTATGTGATGATGATCTACATGTAAAACCCCATACAAAGCATCAAATCCCTAAAAAAAGAAAGATGCAAATGAAGGGGTCAGACTGACCTTAGCTACCACAATGGTGGACTTATAACTAAGCATTGCACTACATTCTAGACCCAATGTAGTCATGTGTGCTTGTGTGTGCAATTGTGTGCCTAGTGTATCAATGTATTAGTTAGCTATGCAAAGGGAATTGAAACTAACACCTTAATAGTTTCAAAACATGAACTAACTACACAAAGATCATCATGTTAAGAGCTAAACAAGACTAAATACCAACATTATGCATTAGAACTTGAAATAGAAATCAAACTAATATGCTAAGCATTTGAATCTCTACTCTTTAGATCACCAAAAACACTAAATGAACCTAGATAGATCCATGACAATCAAAGTTGATTGTTTGATCTTCAAGGGTTTGGGAATGGAGGCTCATCAAAGTATGGCTACAAGACCATTTTGATTCTCTCCATATGACCCAAAATCTTGGATCTTAGATAAAATGCCTATAGATTAGCTATAAGCATGCAAGGTGTAAGTAGAAAGGTAGGAGGAGGGCTCCTTATATAGCCCAATGGATAAAAGAATCTCTACATCCCTTTACATGTGGGATAATAGAGAGGTTGGGTTAGTTGTGGATAAGCATGGTTTAGAAGTGGTTGAGTTTACTTTAGGAGAGTTTAGTTTGTCCTCTAGTGACTCATGGGGATTGAGGGGGTTTATTAATTAACCAAAGTGATTAATTAATAGGTGTGCAAGCTTATAGAAGCTTTTTAGAGGAATAGTTAGTATGATTTATGTTATGAGAGGATTTTAATCAAATAAATGATGATTTATTGATTAAATAGAAGAGAGAATTAATTAATTAAGAATAATTAATTAATCTAGATAGAAAGGGGTATTAATTAATTAGAAATAATTAATTAATCTAGATAGAAAGGGGAGCTTAATTAATTAGAAATAATTAATTAATCTAGATAGAAAGGGGAGCTTAATTAATTATAAATAATTAATTAATCTAGATAGAAAGGGGAGTTGATTAATGTAAGGTCATTAATTGGCATCGTTGTTGGATAGAAGAGTTAATTAACTAACGTAATGTAATTAATTAATGATGATAGAAGAGAAAATGTGTGATATTGATGATATGTCGTCAATTTGTGGGAAAGGGTATAATTAGCGCAATTTAAGTATTTAAATTACTCGAGCTAAATTATAGGTGTCTACATTTGCCCCTCTTTGGGGTGGCGTAAGTGACACCACTTCAAAGATAGTAGACAGATAAAATTTTGAAGGGGTAGAAGAAAAATTAGTAGAAGTGAGAGATGCCCCCTCGAGTGTCGATGGGGTGATGAAAGAAGGTGATCGACGATCGAAAAAGGTGAGAGAAATGGATAGAAGAATGGGTAGGGGTAGGATGCCCCAGGTGAATCAGAAGAATAGTGTTGATAGGAGAATGATGTAGAAGAGGAATGAAGATGGAAAGAAAAGAGAAATATTTCATCCAGTGTATTGAAACAACTTTAGTGTCATCATATTGCCAAAGATCTACATCATCGGTCCTTATTAAAAATATAAGCATACGAAAAAAGTAGAATGACATGAAAATCCATAATACGAACAATTGTCCATTGCTGAAAATACCAACTCCATGCAACATACAAAATGTAATGCAATACGAGAAAGTAAAAGATGCCTAACTCCTTGCAACATACATAATGCAATGCAATACGAGAAAGTAAACAAGCTAACCTAACAGAGAAACATAATGCAATGTTTTTGTTATCAAGCTTTGATTCCGACCTGTGTGAATTAATGACAAGGGTTAAAAGATGGTGCCCCAAGCAAGGATACATGCAAGGGGAATAATGGAGGACACTTGGGTCCTATGAAAAGCAATCGTGCACTATGAAACAGTACCAAGCAACTCATTGTGCCCCAGAGTACAGACATAGTAAGAAAACCAACTTTGTTGATGGAGGTAGATCAAGATGATCCACGAGTCACACACAAGAACATGTGAGAACCAAAGAGTGATGTTTTGTAGGATGATTTTTATTGTTTTTTATTTTTTAGAAACATATTTGAATGTTTTTTATTTTGAAAGTTTTCTGAAACTATGTACAGGAAGACAAAGAAGCATGGATTCCCCCAGTGATAGATGGGATGTACAAGGGCAGAATGCCACGCGTATGCACAAGAAAGTGAAGATGTGAAAATTCCCCAGCAATTAGGTGGGAGTATTCAAAGGAAAAATCTTCACACACTGAAGGGGGATCAAGGCCAATATAAAATAGGTTCAATCATGAGGGAGCAAGGATGCCCCCAGCGTAAGCTGGCCAATAAACACATGAGAGAAAAGAAGTAGAAAATTGTCTTATTAAAAGGGGACAAAAGTGTCTGCAAACATGGCAAACAGGACATCCTATACACATGGATGTTTTAAATGATTTTCAAAGAACAGAGGATGCTATGAAAATATTTAGAAGGCGGTCAATGAAAAAGTGATTAGCCCAAGGCACAAATCATGAGACAAGACATGCACTAAAGCAAGAGTTTGAACAAGGTCCAAAAAGTAACACTTGGTAACATACTAATCATGTTTACTCATCGAGATCCCATGTGTGCACATGGAAATGAATTACCTCTTGAAGGAAAGAGTTGATAGACAGTAAGTGAAGACACTAGCCAATGTGTAGGAATGATTTAGTTTGAAAGGTGATTTGTGAATGGATTGTGGAAGGAGAGTCGTACATTGCTCCGCTGCCAGCCAGGCATCCATAGCCCCGATGGAGATGCATTTGATTCTAATCACAACATTTCTCTACTACCAGTCAGGCATCCATAGCCCCGGTAGAGATTATTGGAAATACCCCAAGAGAGAGTTATATATCAATTTTCTTTTTCTTTTAGATTTTGCTTTTTGATTGATTGATTTTGATTCTTTTGCTTTCTGAAAACTTATTTCAGCTCTCTTGTTTGACAAGGGGTTAAGAACCACTGATGGCTTGATGGAAGGATGTGGAAGTGATTGTGATGATGACATTGGCTAGTGTCAACAAATATATCCAAAATTTCTTCACAACAATTTTATTAAATGTGATTTGTGATAGGACCTCTAAGAGGTCAGTCATTCTTTAATTTACCAAGGTGATAAAAGACCAAGGTCAAACAGATACCATAGAGATAAATGTCACAAAATGTGTGTGAATAGGCTAACCACAATAACATCGAAGGGATGAAAATGGTGGATGACTTGCAGAGGAATATGAAAGAAAGGGAAGAAAGAACATCCATGTGTACGCAATACCTGATTGCAATGTTTGATCTTTGTACCTTTGATTTTGTTTTTGTAATGTTTTAATGTTTTCTCATTTTTTTGTATTTTTGAACTATTTTTATGATTTTTTTTTTATTTTTTGATGGTTATCAGAATGAAACATGTCACTTTGCTTGATAGGATCCAACAACGATGTTCACAATTTCTTTGATAAGAGAGACTAAGCATGTTTTTCTTATCAAGTGTAATATTATCCCCAATCTCGATGATCGTGGTGAGCTCACACTCAACAAATGATTGTGATTTGTTTTGAAACATGGGTTTCGTATGTGGGAGCTTGAGTTCCCTATCCATAGGTTTCTGCACTTTGTGCCATACTTGATGGGTACGTTGGTGTGCATTCTGGAATCACATTTGATTTTGAATTTTATAATCATTTGAGTTGTTGGGAGCTTTGGAGCTCTTCAATTTTGGTCTTAGCTTGGTAAAAAACTTGTCTAGGTTTCTTATAAGCTAATGCTTGACTTGTTTGATCCCAGGAAGTGGGAGAAGAACATGGATGTTTAGAATTGATGTGAGAAATGATGGATGGGCTTGCCATAATCTTTGGTAGAAGAATAATGTGATGGATGAAAAGGATATGGTCCAAGAATTGAAGAAGATGGGCTACCAGGAGGTGAGCCACAGATAGAAGATGAAGGGATACTAGGATGTGGCCCCAGAATAGAAGAAGAAGGGATGCTAGGATGTGACCCATAGATGTAAGATGATGGGCTACTAGGATGTGGCCCAAGAATAGAAGATGATGGACTACCCCATAGGGGTGACCCATACATAGAAGACAAGGGGCTAGTTGGACGTGCCCCAAGAATAGAAGATAGTGGACTACTTGAAAATGTCCCACAAATAGATGAGGGAGGGCTACTAGAAGGTGACCCACACCTAGAAAAGATGAAGGGCTACTTGGCGTTGACCCAAAAGAGATTGTGATTGAGGAATTGTGATAGAAAAGAGTGATTGGGTGATGAGAAGATAGGCCATGGATCAATGTAAGACCCAGGAGTTTCATCACATAATGAAGAATGTGAAGATGGAAGAATAAGAGGAGGATCAAGTTGCATGATCTGAGGCTCTTCCTCTATTTCTTGATAAAAGGAATCAACCTTTTCCTCACAATACGTGGACGCATCGAAGTCTAAAGAGAATCCTTGCTCATAATTTGTTAGAGGGATATCTTCATGTGCCCCTATAAAGGCCATGATCACTCCTTCATTCTGAAAGAAATCAATCAGTATGGGTTGTTGATCGACCACAAGGGTTTGATTGGAAGAAAAAGGTCCAACTGGTGTGGAATATTAGAAGATGTTTGATGATAATTGATAGAAGAAGGTGACATGGGGGATGAAATAGACATGGAATTAGATATCTCGGGAGTAGAAGAAGGTGGTGTGGACCTACCTATATGATGGTATATCATCTGTAAACTAGTAGGATTAAGTATCCAAAGTTTGTAGATTGTGACACATAGGAGTCGATTCAGAAGTTTGACTAGAAGGAATTTGAGTCACACGAATCTTCAAAGAAGGAAGAATTCATGGGGGTGATTGATGAAGAAGGTCCTGCAAAGAAGGGGAGGACCATGATTCAAGAATCACATTGGATGAATAATAACAAGGGTCCTGTGAAGAAAGAGAGGACCATGATTCAAGATTATATTATATGTTTGATTAGATGGATTTGGAGTCGCGTGTATCTTCAAAGGAAGAAGACATTGTTGAGGTGACTGATAAAAGGGGTCCTATGAAGAAAGGGAGGACCATGACGTAGGATTCATATTAAATGTAAGATGAAGAGGGTCCTGCAAAGATAGGGAGGACCACGACATAGGAGTCATTAGATGAATGATGAAGATAATTTGATGACACAAATCTTTAAAGGAGGAGATCATTGTTTAGGTGACTGATAATAGAGGTCCTACGAAGAAGGGGAGGACCACAACTTAGGAGTCAAATTAGATGAATCTGAATAGTAGTTTGGATCTGAATCATCAGAAGAATCAGAGGAAATATTTGGATTGGAATCCTCAGAAGAAGAGGAAATGTTTGGATTAGAATCAGAAGAAGAGTGGGGGGAACCCAAATAATAATTTGGATCAGAAGTGTCCAAACCATACCACCGACTATGAGATGAAGGTGGGGAATGGGTTACCCAGATGGGTTCTCTAGCATGAAGAACCAAACGAGGTTTGGTCATGATGGGCATCTTTTGATGTGAACACTGAAACTTTGATTCCTTATTGTCATATGTATAAGGGACCTTGCGATAATCAGTCATTTTGGCATGTGTTGGGTTCAAAGGTCTAGACCTAGATTGTATGATCAAACTTCTTCAAAGTGAAGAAGGTTTCATGTTGATTTGGGTAGCATAACGACAACCAACTAGACATTTTGTAAAGATGGGGATGCTTGTGTGATTTTCCAAAAGGGAAGCTAAGGAAAACATACATCATGATGACTCAAGATTCATAATCCAACAAGGTTTGGAGGCATAAATGTCAAAGGATTGATCAAAATTTTAGCAACATAAAGGATATAAAGGAAATATTTCCAATGTCTGATTGATGCAAAAGTTGCTTGATAGGAAATGTTTTTGCCAAGGTTTGAAAGATATGTTAAAAAATGATCATGAACTTAGGAAAAAAAAGAAGATCAAGAGGATCAAAGACCCAAAGGATTGTCCTAGAAATGAGTTTATAAGGTGGATAAACACAAGGAACAATCACGCAAGTTCAAAACACAAAGCCAAATTAATGACCAAAGAATAATGAATGATAAAGAATCAATGGATCAAAGTGATTGTCCTAAATGGATAAGTCAATGTGAATCAATGAGACACAATCACACAAAGTTGTTTTAAACCAATCAATCAAATGGAGTACTTCCTAAGTGTCTGATCAATTAATAGTTTGACATTTAAGATGATCAACAAAATGTCACCACTTATGCCAAGTTCAAAAATGAAACAAGACATAAGTAATAACAAAAGGTTGATATGATTTCCAAACAAGGTATACTAAAAGTGAGTTTAATCCAATCAAGACCTAAATCTCAAAAAGTAGAAGTTACAAACATGAATGACAAACAATACCACTAAGATGTGTTAACCAAACTTTATGGAAAAGTAAGCTATTAGTATCAAATAATATTATATACGACACACAAAGGTAACAAGAAAACTTTTCAAAATCAAGGTAATGTTTGAAGGAAAACTAAGGCTAGAGTATACCAAGGAATTGTTATGATGTGTATGTAGCGTAACATTACAATCTAGACACTTAGGTCAAGTTTGCAAGAAACAAGACGTAAATATCAAAATTTTTGTGATGCGATACAAGCAAGATAATAATTCAAAGAAGAATCAAGATGATGAATCAATCCTAACTATGATGACGATCTTGACTTGGGTATCAAGATCAAAAAGGTTACCAATGATATGAAAACGTGCTCCACACACTTTAGATGTTTAACAACTCAACCACAAACATTGATGAGCGTAAACAAACATAAAAGTGGCGAAACAATCAATTGGCAACACAAGTGTGGTCACTCTTCTTTTGATCAACAAAGTGTCAAAAGAAAGTGAAGGAAGTAGTATCAATTGTGAGGATGAAAAATGTTGGCCTCACTTTGGCAGAGTTTCACCTCACCTTAGGGCGAGTGAAAACTAAGAAAAAGTAACGCTTCACATGTTTCATGATGAATGATGGCTCTTTACAACAATTGATTTTGAAATGTCAAGTTGGCTCCAAAGATAATGGCCTTCCTAGGTGGTTCACTCAACTAGGTGTCAAAAGTTATCTAAGAGCGAGCTCGATTTTCCAAGAAAATTCACACTGACTAAGAGTTATCTCAGCTTTACTTTACCCCCTTCAAGCACAGTAGGAAATAAATGCATCCATCGTGTACTCTCACTGGGGTCACAATACAGATAACTTTGATGCTAAATCTCACAAATGATAAAACTAGTCAAGTAGGTGTGCGGAGCACTTCCCATTTCATCCACAAGGTTCCCTCTTGCGTGGACTACTTTGGGGTTCCTAGGACCACCCCCATTGTTGTAGCTTAAGGCTTATGCCAAAGGGGTTATGTCCTAGTTTTAAGCAGATGGGGCATACCCTTATCTGAAACCTGCAAATACAGTGTGATGTTTGTGGTGTGTTTTTTTATCTTGTTTAATTTAATGTGGTTTGCTTGAACACCTTTTGGCAACCTGCACGAAAAATGTATTAGTAGTTTTGTTTTGTCTTGACTCCTCCTTTCTTTGACAAGCATTTTTGGTTCTACACAATGGATTAGTAATTTTCCATACACATAAAAAGAATAAACGTCATTTTTTAATTCTCAAGATCATCCTAGGATGCAAGAGAAGAGCATACAAGCAAAAATCCAATTTTAAGAAACCAACAAATGGAAAATACTTAATTCCAATGAAAAATACATATATCTTGACCCAATTTGGACATTCTAAATGTTTTTCAAAGTAATGAAAGATATAAAATTGTTTCTGATTCCCAATCACCCAAAAGATGCGAGGGAAGAACATACATGATCTTACTCTTATGATTAAGCATGCAAGGTTTATCCAATGTTTAATATAATCTATTAAAAGCATGCAAACGTACCCTAAAAAGTAAAAATTAATCAGATTAAACCTAAATGATGTTAGTATTTAATGACACAAAATTTTTGTAAACACAGAATTGACATGCAAGTCTCCAGACTGAGGTACCTAAATGTAGGTTAGGGTGTGTGCGTGGGTTATGGTTCATGCAAATCCTCTGTGTAAATTAGTTTATAGGTTTGCATGTACCCAAGAGATGCCTATGCTACATAAGATATGTGTTTAGCTACCTTTAGAAAAAAAAATGTGTGCTAGTTTGGGAGTGCTAATTTAGGAAGATGCACTATGACAGGGTGCTCTTATGAACTAGACACAGAGTATGCACTTAATAAGTACATAAAAAATGTGTGCACATGTCACTTAATCAGTGGTAAAATTCTTTCCAACCATGAGATGCATGTGCAATAGCCAACATTATGTTTGAATGAGGGTGCTATGCAAACATTAATATTCAGACATAGAAAACTGTGCATTAGCAGAAGGGTATGTGTTACCTTTAGGGTGCCTATGCTATAGGGTGTATGCTACTACATGGAGAAATTTAGAGGTGTGCACAGCCTGATTCAATTTTGATAGCAACCAAGGTATTAATACTACAACAGAAGACTGCACACTATTAAACCTAACCACATGGTTTTGTGTACCTGTGCCCCCTTTAAAAAATTACCTGGTGATGATGTTAAAATATGACCCAATGACATAAACAAGTTCAAAATGCTCAAATTTTAACATGTTAGCTCAAAATTGAAAATAACCCATCAGAATTAAACCTCTAAATAAGACTCAACACATGCAAGGTTAACAAAATCATAAGAATTTTAACATCATTACACACATGTATATTAAGGGTTAACCAAATATCAAAATAACAATAAAATATTAGCTATAATGCTAAGGGACTAAGGATCCCTCCCACTGGGCGTGCCAAATGTGTGCAATGAATTAGTTAGCTATGCAAAGGGAAATTGAAACTAACACCTAATAGTTTCAAAACAATGCTAAACTAACAAGCATCATCATGCTTAAGAGCTAAACAAGACTAAATATCAACATTATGCATTAGAACCTTGAAATAAAATCAAACTAACATGCTAAACAATTTAATCTCTACTCTTTAGAATCACTAAAAATGAAATGAACCTAGGTAGATCCTTAGCAATCAAAGGGTTGATTGTTTGATTGAATCCCAAGGGTTTGAGGAATGGAGGTTCATCAATCATGGCTACAAGACCATTTTGATTCTCTCCATATGACTTCAAAAATAACTTGGATGATTGAATGCAAGAATGAGGATAGCTAGCTCCACTCTAATGGAAGAATGCTCTAAGATGATAAAATGGCTATAGATTAGGCTCTATGCTCATTTAGGTGTGTAGGTGTAAATAGAAAGGTAGGAGGAGGGCTCCTTATATAGCCCAATGGATAAAAGAATCTCTACATCCCTTTACATGTGGGATAATAGAGAGGTTGGGTTAGTTGTGGATAAGGATGGTTTAGAAGTGGTTGAGTTACTTTAGGAGAGTTTAGTTTGTCCTCTAGTGACTCATGGGGATTGAGGGGGTTTATTAATTAACCAAAGTGATTAATTAATAGGTGTGCAAGCTTATAGAAGCTTTTTAGAGGAATAGTTAGTATGATTTATGTTATGAGAGGATTTTAATCAAATAAATGATGATTTATTGATTAAATAAAAGAGAGAATTAATTAAATAATTAATTAATTAATCTAGAATAATTAATTAGAAATAATTAATTAATCTAGATAGAAAGGGGAGCTTAATTAATTATAAATAATTAATTAATCTAGATAGAAAGGGGAGTTGATTAATTGTTAATTGGCGTTTGTTGGATAGAAGAGTTAATTAACTAACGTAATGTAATTAATTAATGACGATAGAAGAGAAAATGTGTGATATTGATGATATGTCGTCAATTTGTGGGAAAGGGTATAATTAGTGGATGGAATGGAATTTTTTTCTAGCACTTTGCCTACACCAAACCTATGTAGTGTATGCAAAAATGGAATAATATAAACACTCAAAAAATTCAGTCGCCTAATCATAGTATTAGATAAATTATACCCTTCATCAAAATTACCCATTCATTATTCATAATCTATACATCTCTTATCCTAAGTCTAAAATCTCCACGATATTTACTCCACAAAAATATTCTCTCACACCTCATTAAATCAGTTCACAACTGTAAAATCTTGTTTTACTCCTCTTAAAACAACCCAAACCATTTGGAGACTAAATTACATAAAGGAAAAACCAAATCAATAATTTTTTAACCATTTCATGACCTTCCTAACCTCTTCACCTCGTCCCCAACCTTCTCATAGTCATTTACCCGCATCCCAAAACAAAACTCTTTAATTATAAGTGGTTTCAAACACTTTTCTAGATGCATCCCTGTAAAAAGTGGATCGCCGATGATTCAACTGAGTCACCAAAGATTATAAATAACACATTTCTGTTTTCCCTCAGGGATCTTCAATCTTAAATCTTCGACCACCTTTTCTATCATGCAATTCATTTATAAAATAACATATTTGGCGGTATAAATGTAATAGTAAGTGCGTGATTTTGTGACTACAATTATTTTGAACCATTTCAAAGGATAAATAAGCATAAGTTAAGGGATATGAACATGCTGAGAAGGTTGGTTTATTGGAATGAGATAAAAGTTCAAGGGAATGCATAGTTTTCAAGCTTTGTATATAAGAACAAGTAACTTGTCTAAGACCTCAAGGGCAGAAATTGAGTAGTGAAACAACTCTAACTTTATGAATTGAGATTAATTGACATTGTGACTACATCATTGGTCCTTTTTATAGCTTTGTATTGTTAGAGAAGCTTGTATCTTGGTGCATGTGGGAGTGAAGGATAAAGTAGATTAAGGTTTGTTAATCTTGATTAGTGAAATTAACAAGTGATTAGTATGTGAGGTGCCTTAATTAACCAATTAGGATCAATTAAGAGGCTAAGATAATCGTTTGAAGCCTTTTGAGATGTCTTCGAGGGAAATGAGGTGATTTTGAATGGTTGAAAGATGGGTATTAACCAATAAAAGGGTTTATTGATTAAATACAAGGGTAAATAGGTTTAATTAGCTAATAATAGCTAAATATTTGCTCAGATGAGGATTATAGCTAACGATGTGTTATCAATTGGCATCCAAAATGTGATAAAGGTTAGTTAATCAACAAAGCATCGTTAACTAACCAAAATAGAGGGAAAAATTAGTTAATTAGCGCAAAATCACTAATAATAATGGAATTGGTAAGAATGAGGGTAATTAGTGCACTTTTAGCAATAAAACTAGGTAAGCGGATTTTAGGTGTCTATAGATATCTTACCGCTGCCTCAATTACCCCACATATATAAGGGATATATTACTATTATGGCTGCTTATGGTCTTCGTGTCTTCTATCTAGTAGTCTTTGTGACAAGGGCTCCTTGTACTTCTCCAATGACACTTGGATAATATTTGATGGATTATATTGGGGGCACTTTGGACCCTAACAACACTAGCATCACATTCCCTATGCCTTTTGGCCATGTTTCTATCTACAATGATTAGTTTCTAGGCTATTCAAAAAATATCACTTGTTGGTATGCACATGGATGTCCACCAACACCTTTCACTGATGAAGAGTACACAATGCACATGTATAATTTATGCCACAATGGATCCTTATATGATCCACCACACATTGTAACTTACTAGGTTTCTAATGCATCTCCATTTAGCTTTGATCGGGACAATGATGATATTTTAGACAATTTCACTTGATCATTATCACCATTTCATACTTTGGGGGCATCACACTTATTCCCCCTCCTTTCTAGCATTCTACACACTTTGTATCTTATCACTCACATGCATCATACACATCTTGATACATTTGTACTGTCATTACCCAATGAAACACTCTCGTGCTTTGGTTCACACTTGACTATTAAGGGAATACTACATACATGAACCTCTCACACTACAAACTTTAGACTTTGTGCATGCTTGACATATTTTTATCATAAATTCTATCATATACTATGTGCATTACTCACTCTACACATTCACGACGTATCATTCTTGCATATAATTTTACCCGCTGCACTCATTACCCTATGTCACACTCTAGTTCCAAATTTGATACTCAAATGTTGAGGGTCTCAATATGAAATTAACCTCCCCACACCCACTAACTCTGTACTCTCTATGCATTGACAATCATATCCTTCTAGCGCACAATTGAACCATTTCCCTGTGACACAATTTTGCTCTAAGGTTCATTCTTGATTGTTGAGGGGGCATTTATAAATAAAACTCATCTCATGCATACTCATTCACACTCACTCAGGGGCACGTGACTTCTATTACACTCACATTGTATTCCATTCCATTTCATACTCACAACATACTACATATCTTGGTTACACATTGTTCTTTTTTACTTATGCTTGCATGTTACACTTTGCTTACTATGTTAGGTAGATATCTTGTATGTCATTATATTTATCATATGCACATGCATGTTCACTTATATTCTAGCCATGGTAATAGAATTTACATAGATCGATATATGCACCATGGATATTTGGCATTGTACCTCTTACCAGTCCCGAAATAGTCTCATGGGGACATCCACTTCCGTACACACCATAAGTGCTATGGTTTCATTTTATACTACTTCATATTCATACTAGCACATTACTCTATCATATCATACACATTTTGACATACTTTCTATCTTTCTAACATGTTAATGGGCACTTCATGTGCAACATTTGTCTTGTAGGAACTCTTTTCTACCATGGTTGTCTGTTACTATGATTACTATTGTTTATCATTGTTTTCCATTATTTGTGGGCCTTTCCCTGTCTTACTTGTTCTTTGATTTCTTGTATGATTTTTTCCATTTCGGTGTCAATCATATTGCAATATTGTGAGTGATGTTTGATTTTTGCAACCCATTTTTCACAGTCCACATTGTCTTCTTTCTTGATAACTTACATATTATATTTTACATGCATATTTTTCTTGTTTACACTAACAATTGTTTCTAGCCACCTTGTTTGCATGAACCTTCGTTTCTACAAGGCACATTCCTTCCTCCCCATGCGGGGATTTAGTTTTAGCATAACGTTCAATCCTCCTTTGGGCCGCATCCTCCTTGTGGCATCGCATGCACCCCAAATGAGGGGGACATCCATTGGGTGAATCAGTCACCCCACACAAGAGTCTATAGTCATAGTTCAATACCGATACAACATAGTCTTTAGACTCAACAACATCCCTGAATCTGACTTGGGTCCTTAACACAACACAAACACTAGCACCTAGATATAGATAGTAGTACCTGAACACCCCTGACCCTTCTTGGGTGCTTATGACCAGGGGGTAGTTACATATTTGTTCTCAGTTAAATATAGTTAACAACATTTACACAAATTTTAGAGGACAGACACAATCCTTTAGCACTTAGCATACATGCATTACACATTCTTTTCTACTTTCACATTGGATCAAAATGAAAAATAAACAATATAAAGATATCTATAATTTTGGGAAGTGACTAAAGGTTGGAGGATAAATCATACTTTCCTCCCTATACTTCTTCGTCTAGTGGCATGAGATCACCTAAAAACTCAAACTTCATTGATAGGATATTTTCTACACATTTTTTCTCATCACAGATCTTCTACACATGTCCCCTTTTCACATTTAATAATTTTGGATCAGGTGCACATAATTACTTTTTACATGTTTCTTTACACACATTGACATGCATCTTTACAGCACTTTTATCATCATACATGTGCGCATATTTTACTACTTGATCATTCTTATCTTTTGTAGGTTCCATCCTTATGGGAAGAAAGTAGTCAACAACATCACACATCAACACAACATCAAACAACATCAACATATCATGTACACATCACGACATCTACACATAGCAATCTCCTCCCTAGGTTCATTCATCATCATCATCACTTATTTTTCACTTCCTCTTCTCTAGTTTCCACACTTCACATTTTATTATCGCTCCACGCTTTTCCTTGTCTCTCGACACGATTTTCACCATCAATATACATGTTTATTAGGTATGCATCTCTTGTTTACTTTATGTTATCAAACATTCACTCAACAACATAAAGTGGGGGCAAATGTAAATACTAAATCACGCACTTTGGGTATCTATCTATTCTTGATCGCATACTATTGTTCATATGATTCCTAAGTAAGAAAAGTACCAATCAACCCATGTCTTTGGCCACCTTTCTTTGTTTTCTATTGTCACTTTTAGTACTTTGGCATTTCTTACTCTATACACCAACACCCAACTAGGATGCCAATGTTAGGCACCCCCATCCCCTTTGGGAGCCCCTGACCTCTTTGTACTTTGCTCACATATTTGGGTCCTTTCTAGCTGTTTGGGCATCCTATATTTTAGGCAGTCGGCCTTTTCAGGGTTAATTATGAAATTCAAGTAGGGGAATCATATAAATATAAAGTTATATGGAAATAATAAGGGAACAAACACTAAGCATTAGCTATCATCACCCAAGGTTGCATCCAAAGGCATTGTTAATAGCATTCAAGCATCCATCTAACATTTACACGAGGGAAAGGGACTGTATTATTCTGCATATAATTCAACGGAGGGGAAGTTCATTCTTTCATGCACACATCTATCTACATTTTTTATTGCTCGTTATCAAGTGTAACGCGCACAAGAGCCACCTAGGGCACAATTTTTCTACACACACATAGAACTACATTGGGTCTAAAATGTAGTGCATTGCTTAGTCATAAGATAACTCGTTTGACAATAAAGGGCAATCTAACCCCTCATTTGCATTATTTTCTTTTTAGGGTTTGATACACTTTTGAGGGTTTTTGGGGTGCTTCTAGGTCTTATTACAGGTTTCAGGTGCATATTATCAACGGCAGTGCAACGACATACTAAGTGATCAATAGGTAGACGAATGACAACGAAGTATCTTGCGACCTTTCGAAGGAGGTTTTCTAAGGTTATGAGTAGTCACAAGCGCCCAAAACAGGTCTCCAGCACCCGCAAGAGCCCCTGACACTACATAGGAGCCTCGGTCCTAGTATTTCCGACACTCCTACATTTTTTTGGGTTCATGGTGCGATACTTTGAGCTCCTCTTCCAACATTTGTCCATCTTCAGCATACCTGTCTAGGATTATTTGCAATTAGCTAAGTTATCTCATCTCCTCTTTGTAACTAGGGTTTCATAATTTCTAGCTTATTTTGTTTGGCTCAATTTATGTACTTCATTGCTTATTTATTTACTACTACATTGCAGTCATATTTAAGCATTTATAAATTCAATATTTATTTAATCAAATGTACACAACATACCTGTAATGAATGAAGAGGCAAGAATTGGGTGTCAATAGAACACAAGTCTATGGACAGAGAATAGCCACTAAACATGAATCTTATTACTTTAGAGAGATGCACATTCTATTACAATGAAGGAAAAATGCATAAACACATTGTAAAGACATAGAGGAAGCTCTTCACAAAGGAACTTCGTAGTCATGGAGCTCTGGATGTGCACAATATACAGGCGAGTAGCAATGTAGAACAATGCATGAAGGAAAAATGATGGGGGTTCGGGGGCTTGGATTAGTGTATGCTATTGACAAGTGAAATACATGTCGAGTTGATCTAGCCATGTCGTTGAGCCGCAAATCATGATCAACCGATACAGAAGGAAAGATCCACATTCTGGAAAGCGGGGATGCACATTGCATCACGCATGGGTCCTACACCAATGCATGTTTACTATTAGTGGCAACATGAAAAGGAAATTATACGCAGGGCCTTTATCTTATAGCATGGCGATTTTTCAGTGTTCATAAAGGAGATGAAGAGAAAGATAGAATATGAAGGGTTGACTCTGAGGATAAATATGAAATGAGTGAGGGGAATAATGAGTTATTTTCCCTTTTTCTACCAGGGACTTATCTTCTTAGTGATGCAAACTGGAAGGAATGTCCCGCAACATTGAATCCTGATCAATTCCACCTAAATCCCTATGTTGCCCATTTCTTTGTTCTACGTGTTAGGAGAACCCGTGGAACACTAAGTTCCCACACTCCACAAGAAGCTAAATTTAGTCTATCATCTATGGACATATTTATGAATAAAAGATGGCTAAGGGTCTTTATTAACATTTGATCCAAGTTATTACAAACATATATAGGTGTCATATGTTTTGGTATCACACATGGTACTTGCAAGGTACGGGCATTGCATACTTCGCCCATACATGGATAAGTGACATCTAGATATCCACCCTACAATTTAGAGAAAATGTTAACAAAACCCTAATTATTCTAATAATGGGGTTGTAATATAGATACTACATGCAAATGCATGGGCCAAATAATAGAGTGTGGGTACACCAAATATGAAATTATGGGTAAATGATGAAGTGCAATCATGGTTGACGATAGTGAACTTACTGAATGTAGACATTGATAAGAAGATAATGACAAGCTAAGAGAGTGTCATTACTACTCACTAGGTAAATTCTGGATGTGCAAGAATGGAGGCCAAACACGGGTGTCCTGGGATAGGTCATAGGGTGTTTTGGGTCACATTTAGAGACTAACACTATATTCTGGGCACTGGTGACTGCACAAGAGCTCAAGAATACTACTTTCAAGCCGAAAAAATGTGTCCTAAGTTGGGTGGACTTGTCGTAAATAATTGTTGTACTTTTAATTAAAATTGATAATCACACTATGATCGCCAAGGGTACCTGTAACCTACAAAATATATGTTCACCTGCACAAACCCATAAACCATATCAAACGTAAAAAAATTAGAATGAGGAGTCAAAATGACCCCAATGGTCACCCCGAGAGTGAATTTACAACCAAGCGCTACACTACATCTCAAACTCCATGTAGTTCTTGTGAGTGTGTGTCGAAATTGTGCCCTAGGACATCCTTGTGTAAGTTGCACCTGATTCTACGGGTAATGTAATGCTATGGAATGTAGAAATGTATAACATGTGTGAATGGAATAGAATGAACTCACCCTTTAAACTTATGTTATGTAATGTAGAATCCTAATGTAGTCAGAGGGGTTAGGAAATCCCTTGAATGGATGTTAGATGAATGTCTTTGAGTGCTTTAGGTCGCCTTTTGAATGCAAGCTTAAGTGATAGCAAGTAATGCTTAGTGAAACAATGGTCACTTGATCTTGAAACACAAACTACATATTTATATGATTCCCTTGTTTGAATTGGGTGATTAGACAACTAGATAGGGGCAACCCATAAGTGAAAAAGTATAGCCAGAAAGGAACGAGTAAGGTGAAAAAGGGTCTGAGGGGTTGCCCAAAGGTTCTCCTAGGTGCGTCTAGACGTTGCTATCACTAACTGGGCTGAACTACGCCGAATGTTGTTGTAAGACCAAATAGAAAACAAGAGAGACAAATGTAAAGAGGCCAAACAATAGTTGTCAACCCACTAGTTTTTCTTGCTTGGGAATCATTAAAATGTTAGCATGCTTTTAAGGGGTCAGACTATCCTACACTACCATAGTGCGTGGATTTTGTGTCTAACTGAGTGTTGCAATAAATCTCAGACACAAATGTAAATAAACTTATGTAACTGTGGGTGAAATAATCGTACAACTAAATGTGGGTTGACAACACGTGCCAGTTGAACTTTGTGAAGTAATGAAAAAAGATAGATGTAGAATGTAGTAAATGTTTGCATGGAAACAATAAATTCCCCTACTATGAAGTGTGATGCAGATAAATCAGCCTTGTGTGCCTTGTGATGGAGCTAGATGGATGCAACCTAGATGTGTGATAGTAAGTGCTTAGTACTTGGTCCCTCATCATGGTCACATAACTTTATATTTATATGGTTCTCTTATTATAATTTCATAATTAACCCCAAGAAGGCCGACCACTAAAAATATAGAAAGATATAATGACTAGAAAATGCCCAAAAGATGCAAATAAAGTGTAATGAGTATCAAGGCACCCAAAATGGAACCAGGGCACCTGGGGTGCCCCAATCCTATGTTGGGTAAACCAGTCAAAAGTAGAAAAAAATAGAATAACAAAACTAATTGGGCAAATATAGGTGTAAGATGGAAAATACAACATCAAACAATATAAAAATGTCGAAATACATGAGTTAATTATTACTCTTTTCACTCAAGAACCATATGAATAGCAGTATGAGATTGGGACTAAATATTGACTCAAAGTGCGTGATTTAGTGACTAAAATGTGTCACCTACAGATTACTACACTGAAGAGGATTCAAAACCATTTTTTTCTCTTCCAATTAAAAGTACAATTGTGATAATGTAACTAAATTAATTTTTCCCTTGATACTTGACAATGATTTCTTTGACTTATCCTTAAATGTTATTGGTGATATTTTTCATGCTTTAGACCTGCTTAGGGGTTGTTCCTAATGTAATATCCTATAATATGGAAGATTAAGGTAAATTTTCTTGAGAATTGGAGATGAAGACTAAGTATTTCTAGATGATTTCCAAGTACGTACCAAGTGAGTTCTAAGTGAGTAAATGAGTAGGTTTGATTCATATTTATATGACTCCATAGGTATTATTTCATAATAATAAATCCATTATAGTATGGAAATATAAGATATACATTTGAAAAATTGACAGTTAGAGGGCCCCAGATATTAGTAATGAAAATGATAAGATCAACTTGAAGATCCTATCCTTTCTAGACGATTTTCCCCAATGAGTTAGAAAATCTCAAGTGAAGGTATAAGATGGTATGCATAAGAGAAAATGTGTGTGTCTTTATAATAAACATGTTTATGTAGATCCTTAAGCATCAAGATAAAATATTGAAAGATGTAGGATAGCTTAAGATAGTGTTTTTTAGATCTTTTTGTGTGTAGAAGTCATGTGTAAGGGATGTAAGCTAAAATTAACACCAACAAGTACTAAAACAAAAAAAGTAGGTGTCTACATTATTGTTTCATCCCTAAATTAATTAAATATTATTTATTTAATTAAAATAAATATGACTAAAGAGTGTTAGGAAATTGTAGACACTAAATTTTTCAAAAAATCATTATTACATCATGTTTTTGACAAAATTATGTGTGTCTCTTGAATAGTGAAATTAAGTCTTAATGTCACAAGTTCTTGTTGTTTCACTTTGATATCACTTGATTTATATTTTGATTTATCTTTTGATTTATCTTTCTTGATGCTTATTTATATTTTTATGTCATGTTATAGAGATCTCCAATGTATTTCATTTTTTATTTATCTTTTACTAATGTCAGTTTAAGACCGTACATATTGGATACTATAGTCACGACCAAGTACAGTCTTACCCCTTTTTGGGTTTGAGGTCCTTTTTACCTGCTGAACCATTTCTTTTCTATTTTCTATTTTTCATTTTATTTTTATAGTTGAATTTTCACGCCACTAAGATTCATTTTTCAAAGTGATAGACTCCTATATATACAAGTTCACCTTGAGAATTTATTATTTACCAAACACCTATTTATGTACCATATACTGAGATAGAAAATCAAGAATACAATATTTATACTACATATCACATCCTATGAGGGCATAACATTTTTTTGCATATCTACACACAAGTGTTTTTGGGAGTGAAGTAGCATATCCCGCTATCAATGTGAGAACACATGGGAAAATCTTGGTTAAGGGGCTTAAATTGCATGTACACTCGCATAATGTATTAGGAGAACTACATTTTAGACTCAATGGTGCCAATGATGAAACTTATAACACAAAGTGTATTTAATTTCTATGATAGAAAATGAAATTTAACTCAAAATATAGATATCACATGTAAATTTTAACCTTACAAAAATGTAAGTAAAGAGATATAAAAAATGGCTAAATTATCGAGGGGTTAGAGGTGACTAGTCCCTACTATTTTGTCAAAGGAGATGCATGAGTGTTGGGTGCATCCTGTAGACACTAAATCACATAGTTTGGGTATTTATCTAGTCCTAATCACATATCACTATTCATATGATTCCTAAGTGAGAAAATTACTAATTGATCTCTGTCTTTGGCCACATTTGTTTGCTCTCTGTTTCCTCTTTTGGTCTTACACTTTTTCCTAGTCTAACCTTCGAAACTTTAGTTTTTTTGAGTCTGGACACTAGCTGCCCAGCCAACACACAAACGCTAGATGCACCCTAATGACTCTTTGTATTTTTCTCACACCCTTTATGGGCCCTTTCAATAGCTTATTTGGGCAAACTTATGTTTTAGTCGATACTTTATCTGGGCTAATCTTTGTCATTCAATCATTCATTCAATATAGGCCTTTCTGTATCTAATCTTAACCCAATAGTAAGCTATTTTTGTTTGAGCATATGATTTTACTCCAAGTCCATGCTTAGGCATGTCACCTAGCTCCACTCAAGAGTTGGGACTGTTAAAAGACACATTCCAGTTATTTTTTTTTTCATTGATCTCCCACTTACATCATATAATTACTTACTTGGTCAGCCATGACTTCATTGAAAGCAAGAAATTTCTTCTACAGTTCACTGATGTGTTAGAATCTTACATGAGGGCTTTGAATATGAGATTCCTACTGATAATACACCATTCCAAAATTATAAAATAGATCCCAACATTGAATTACCTATTCCTACTTCGGCTACGGTGCATACTACTATTGATCCATGACCTAAACATTATCCAGACAACTTACCTCCACCCAAAGGAATTGTTTGCACATTAAACATTGTTCCATCTACTTCAAAATCCACTCTCCTTTTACTTCTACTATGGTACTTTATCGAGATTTTTTTCATTCATCGGAAACCATACCACCTTCATTGTATCCTCCTGAGTGGCCTACATATGTGATAACTCCTTTCGAATGAAATATTTTCATAAAAAATGTGTTCTGGTAGCACATTCCATTAGATCCCACCTACTATGACATTATTTGCACATCTCAATGACTTGAATCAGCTTAGGTTTACACTTGATGATATATTACCTCCACCACATTCACCACCTCTATATCATGGACGTGTTTGTATTGATGTTGTTTATGGCCTTCAAGTATTTCATCTCCTAGTCTTTGTTACACGTACTCCGCATATTTCACCACTTACTCTTGGCCAATCTTGGTTTGATTATATTGGCGGTACTTTAGATCCCGATTATATCAAAATTTCATTCCCTATGCCCTTTGGTCATGTTTTTAATTGTAATGACTCATTACTTGGATACTCACAAAATCCTACTCCTTGGTATGCATATGGATGTCTATTACCACCTTTCACTGACAAGGAATATGCAATGGGCATGTATAATTTGCACTGTAATGGCTATTTATGGGATCAACCACATACTATAGCTTACCTAGTCTTGGATGCATCTCCATTTGGATTCAACTCATGAAAATGATGATATTCATAGATTTATGTTACTTGATTTCATACTTATCATCATACATTACTCTGGGGGGGGGGGGCATACTGTACTTATCCCCCCTCTTAAGGATTATTTAGGCTCATGCATACTATACACATCACATATCTATTTCACATGTGCATCATACACATCTTGATACACTTTGTATCTTGCCATTACCCAATGATGCACTCTTGTGCTACGTTTGACACTTGAATGCTTGAAGGGAATACTATACACATGAACTCACACACTTCACACATTGATCATTCATGCATCTCTTTCTACACAACTCTATTGTGCTGATCATATGACACTATCACATTCTATACATTCACGCTTTCACATCAATGGCTTCTATTGCTACACACTGAGATCATTACCCAATGAATCACTCCAGTTCCATGTTTCATACTCATATACTGAGGGTATCAATCTAAAATGAACCTCACCACATCAATCACTCTCTATGCTCTACGCTTTATCAATCTAATCTTTCTAGTGCACAACTCAAACCATTTATCGACGACACACACTTGTTCTACGGTTCATTTTAAACTATTGAGGGGTATTTTATAAATGAACCTCATCTCATGCATACACATCCACTCGGGGGGAATGTTGTTCCTATCACACTCATACTACATTACATTCCATCTCATCCATAACCAACTGCATATCTTGGTCACATTTACTCTCGCTTTCTTATGCTTACATGTACACTTTGTTACAAATGCTAGATATATTTCTTGTATGTCATTATATTTCTATATACACATGTGTGTTCACTTGCCTTCTAGTTGTGATGTAGACTCTACATAGATTGATACATGCAACACATATTCTTAGCACAATACCTATTACCAGTCCCATAACAATGGCTCCTGGGGTCATCGACTTTCGTATACATTCCATGTGTTATTGTTTCATTTTTCATAGCACACTACTATATCAGATTATACACGTCTTGACATACATTTTATCTTTCTAACATGCTAACATGTGCTTCATGTGCAACATTTTTCTTTTAGGTCTATTTGCTTCCATGGTTTTCTGATACATTGCTTGCTACTATTTTCTCTTGTCTATCATTGTTTGCCTTTTTTTGTGTGATTTTCCCTTTGTCTTGTGTGCACACTATATACTTTTGGTCACTTTGGCCTTGATTGTCTTGTGACATCATGAGTGATGTCCCATGTTTGCAACCCACCTTTCACGACCTATATTGTCTTCTTATGTGATAGCTTACACATTGTCTTCTTGTTTGCTAGCTTACATTTTGTCTTTTACATGCATATTTTTCTTATTTTTATTAACACTTGTTTCCAAGACTTTTTTTGCATGTGTCCTTGGTTTCTACCAAAAAACTCCCTCCCCCTACATTCGGCATCAGTTAAGTTTCAGATTTCCTCCTTTGGGCTGCATTATCCTTGTGACTGCACATGCACCAAATGAGGGGGGACCCGATCATTGGGTGAATTCGTCACCCCATTCATAGTCTACAGTCACAGTTGCAATATAGTTCAGCACATACACATCACAACCTTCAGTCTTAGCAATGACCCAGAACCTAACTTGGGTCCTCAACACAACATAGACACCAACCCTAGACACCAGAAAATAGTGCCTGGGTGCCCCTGACCCTTCCTAGATGCCTTTAACTAGGGGAAATTACACAACATTTTCTTAGTTCAATTTTCAGAAGTTGGTACATAACGGATTTTACAAAGCACAATCCTGGGTCAACACTCAACATATGCACTACACCTTCTTTTCTACTTTTGTATTGGATCGAACTGGATCAGATTTTTACACACCATCTGGAGTGGTGTTTACACTTTTAAGGAAGTAAGTTAAGGTTGGAGGATGACACTAGACTTTTCTCCCTACACTTGTTTCATTCAATGGCTGTGAGATTACCCAAAAAACTCACTATGCATTGTATGAGATCACTGATTCTTGCTAGTATCATCTTTCCTTTCTACTTTGCACTCATCATGGATCAAGTGCACATGTTATTTTTCACATTTTTACATGCTTTCTTACATACTTTTTACTCATTTTGATCATATAAGCATATTTGACTACTTGTTCATTCTTCTCTTTTGTCGGTATGTCCTTATGGGAAGTGATAGTCACATTAATCACACATCAATCAGATCAAGCCATCAACAACAGGTACAAACATGTGAGATCTACACATACAATCTCACCCTAGGGTCATCATCATTTTTTTTTACTTCCTCTTCTCTATCTTCCACGCTTTACTTTTTATCACTCCACACTTTTCTTTGTCTCTCATGGACATTTTTCAAATCAATCTTCATGGTTATCAGGTATTTTACATCTTATCTACTTTATGTTATTGAGCATTCACTCAACAACATAAATGGGTGAAAATGTAGAAACTAAATCAAACACTTTGGGTATATTATCTAGTCCTGATCACATACTACTATTCATATGATTCGTTAATCTAAGAGAGAAAAATACTAATTGACCATTGTCTTTGGCCATTTTTTTCTTTATGTTTTCTTTTGGTCTCACACTCCTTCAACCTTAGTCTTCATAGGATTTCATACTTTGATGGATTTAGTTTTGACTCTGGACACCAACGCCCAATCTCAATGCCAGCATCACCATCCCCTAGGTGCCCCCAACCTCTTTATATTTGCTCACATATTTTGGGTCCTTTCTAGCCATTTGGGCATCTTAAACACTAGTCACCCCTTTAGTGGTTAATTATAAAATTCAAACAAGGGAATCATATAAATACAAAGGGAATGTGACCATAATAAAGGACCAAATCACTAAGAATTTAGCTATCACCACCCAAGGTTACATCCAAGATCATTCTAGAGCATTCAAGCATCTATTAGCTCCACACAAGGGACAAGGGAATGCCATTTTTGCATACATGCATAGGAGGGGAAGTTCATTATTTCATGCACACATCTATTTACATCTTTTACATGATAGATTGCTCGTTATTTTGTGACACACACAAGAGCCACCTAGGGCACAATTTCTTCACACATACACATAAAACTACAGTGGGTCTGAGATGTAGTGTAATGCTTAGTTGTAAGTTCACTTCGTTGATAGCTAAGGACATTTTGACCCCTCTTTTGCATTATTTTATTTTTGGGATTTGATGTGCTTTTGGGGTTTTACAGGTCATTTATTTATTGTAGGTTGAGATACATCGGTGAACTTATACGCAGTGGAAAAAAGAATGGATTTGTGGCAATGAGCCATCTTGCGAAAACCTGCTGAAATGAACATTTTCTTCAGGGTCTGAAAATTCACAGACAACCATTTCAAGAACAGGTAATTGGTTGACCAGAATAATATCCTAGACCCTCCATAGGCACCTTGGTCCTAGAATTTCTAACACTCCTACAATTTTCTGTGGCCAAATGCAAGCACAGCTTAGTCCTTACTGGTTCCATCAGTTTTCAGCTTGGATGCACATAGAGTTCATATCCTGGAATTGGGAGCGTGAATCAAAATTATTTTATCTGAGCTTTCATTTACAACTAGGGTTTCAAATTTTAATCTAAAGAAATCTCAGAGGTGCTTGACCAAATATATACTTAATTGGAATATTTCCCTTGCTCTATTATATATTTAGAATGTACTGGTATGTGTTCTGTCCATTTTCTTTGCGAAACCACTGAGGCTGCCATCCTCTTTCTTGGAGCTTCCTAGCCTGCAAATGCAGGAAAGTAATCAATATAAACTCAGTTTGAAATTTGTCTGGCCCAGTATTGATTCAAACTATGCTTATATAGAGTTATGATTCATATTAAATAATGGAGCTACGGTTAAGTTATTTCATACATACGAATAAGAATCATTCATATTAAACAGTAAGTCCTTGGGGAATGCCCACCACCACTTAAGTAATTAGTAAGAATATTTACCTGCCGCTGCCTCTGCTCCAGCCTCAACTTCTCTGCATTGGCCAATTCATATTCTCCATTTTCCAGATGCCATTGATCTGGTCTAAGCCTCGAATCTGTTGGTGGAAGCTTTTCCTAATTTACATTGGATGCACAATTTAAAAATCAGCAAGAAACAAGAAATTGCCTCCAAACAAAACATATCGGCAATAAGTTTTCAAAGTTTACCTTCAATCCCGGTGTTAGCTCATTGAGAGTTATTGCAAAACTAGTGAAGTTGTATCTAGTCGGAAACTTAGAGGGTTCACTACATTCCCACAATAGGATAGCCTCAGATAATGGATCATATCCCTTGGGCTTTGAGGCAATATCACCAGTAACATAGTACATGTTTTCATCCCACTTCCCAAACAATGTAGATACTGTTTCACCACTCCTGTCCAGAACCACCCCTTGAACCTGAAATGCAAACAAAGACTTTTCCATCAGCAGGTTGTCCAGAAGTATGCTGAAACCTTTGAAACAACCCAATAGACCAAGTCAAAATCTGTCACACCATACACTACTATAGAGTATTCTGATGGTAATAACCAAATCACCTGATGAGGGTTACGATCCATCATAGATTGCTCTTTGAATTTCAGCTTGCAAGAAAGCTCACGATTGCCCTGTATACGCATTGTCCCATAGTGATCACAGTACAATTTCCCCAATATTAGATTGTATATGGATGTTGTAACCTGCAAGCAATTAAAACTCATTGATTTAGTCAATCAATGCAAGCAAAGCCATGTGTTGAATTTAAAACCTTTGGGAAGAACTCAATTACCTTAGACCATTGGAATACTTCACCATCATCAAACTCGAGTGTGAGAACTCCTTCAGGATCAAGCTGAATAGAGCGACCCCAAAATTTGCTCTTTAAAGTACTATCTCCCCAAAACTTCCACCCTCGACCTTCACAGTGGCATGCAACAGTCATGGGATGATGACTGACCTGTATTTGTGTAAATACCAATCTTGAGAACACAGAAACTTACCCTATGTACAATGGATATATCAGATCCATCTTACGACATCAAGTATGGTTATAGTGAGTGAACCGACATGATTTGCTTAGCAAACAAAGAGAACAGATTTTGACATTTTCTAATATTCAAATTAAAAGCAAACATGCCATGAACAAAAATGTCAGAATCAGCTTATACTGATTTTGACAATTACATCAGCCTGTCCCTGGAATTCCAAGTTGATTCTCTCTGCAAATACTCAAAGGACAATGCTATGAAATTGAAAGATTAAAAAAATAATCATCGCAGTAAAATATGAATTTGGCTATAATGATATCATATTGAATTAATTAGTACTTGCATTAAATTCATTCCATACTTCCTAAAAAGAAAGTACCATCTCTACTAAAAAGAGAAAAAAGGCAATTCTATATGGTAGCCCACAAAACATAGAAGGATAAAATGGGATAATATCAATTCGACAATTGTCTACAATAGGTTTGCAACAGCAACTACAAGAACTGACTCAATATTGTATCCGGTACTCATTCTTGTAAACATGGTGCACATGCTGAATTGTGGCAATTTGGCTCTTAATTATTTTTGCTTTTTGCATAAAGTTTCAGTCACCATCCCCGGTTAGCCTCTCAAGCTTTGTCCTGGATCCTCCACATTCTCCTAAGCCTTGTTCACACCATAGAAACATAGGAGGTCTTTTTCCCCGAACTCCTAAAGTATCTGTTAGGGCATGGTCCCATGGAGGGGCTTGGGCTCCTATTTTCTTGCAGCAGAAGGTCCCATGCTTGTTTTTTAAAGCCAGCTACGGAAAATAATAGAATCTAGGCCTAAAAAATAGGAGCTCCGCTTTTTTTTCCCCATAAAGTTAAGAGGTTAATGGAGAGAGGGGGATGAGAGTTTCCCCTATAGTTTAGGCTGATTTTTATCCATGTAGAACATAAGATGCATTCCCACCAGTAATTTATGGTGATTTTAGAGGGAAATATAATTTTTATTCACCTACAAATTATCATAAAAATAAAACGAGATTGAATAATATGTTAGTGAGTATTGTTAAAGAAAGTAATATAAAACATGAGACCTTAAAATTTATAAAATTCTTTTAAATTTTCTTAGCAACACCTGCTGAGATATTTATAGATCCCCCCTCCATGGGAGCATGCCCTTAGTATTTGTCTAATTTTAGTGTTCGAGTCATCTGTATGATTCTCCTAAAAATTTCAATCTATAAACAATTGTCATCAAGTTTTACATGCTCAGTCCACGGCCCAATGTTTTAGATATGCCTTTGAAGCTTAAAAAGATTTTCTTATAGTTGTGTTCCTATAAATCTTTGTTCCTAAGTGATTATGTTTACATAGATTTCCACCTATGTGAATAATCATGTTTATTTGTATCTTCCATAGTGGGAATTAGACCTAGTTTTTGCATTGAGTTTTATGCACTTCTCTTTCCCAGTTGTATTTGGCATACAATTTGTTTCAGGCCTTACACTTTCAGTCTCTATGGATCTGACAACCCTTATATCATAGGGATTCATATGGAAACCATGTCCTCAAAATCAAAGTTAAAATGCAAAACATTGCATTGACCCTGTGATTTTTTCCACTGACATTGATTTCACACTCGTCATAGATTTCATTGGTGAGCTCCCTATCAACAAATCTTGAAGCACCGTGAATTTAGAATATAGGCTCTGATCAAATTATATGGGAACTTAATTTCAAGTAATTTTATTAAAGTTAAAATACGTAAGAGTAAAATAATATGTAAGGGAGATGGTTTGGCTCTACTAGGGTTTTCTTGCATGCTTTTTCTTGTGTTATATTTTTCCATTGGTCTTTTCAAGCTTGTATCCAGTCACTCTTAGCTCTGGTTATTTTTCTTAGTGTTTTGGGCATTTATTCCACCCGTTTTGGGTGGCGCTTGCCTTTATAATGGCCTCTAACCTTCCTATTGTAACTAAAGTTTCCAACAATGGTGATGATGGATCTCAAATGCACGAGGAAATTTGTCCTCAAATTTTATGACGAGGTAATGATTATGAAACCCCTACGAATGTTATTATTGATATTTCTTATGTTGATCTTGTTGTTTAGTTTTATCAAAATAATTTTTTAATAGTGTATTTTTGTGGTCACATTCCTTCTAATTTGTATTTACAAAACTAGATTAAGAACCATTGGGAGACAGCCAAAATCCATGTCACTATTGTTCAAAATCTTACCAAAGGGTTTTACCTTTTTACTTTTTGGGAGCCGTCACAAGTCTAGATTTTTTTTAGTGCTCTGCCTATTGGTATATTGGAATTTTTTTTATTTTTTTGTCCAAATGAACACCCAAATTTAGCCCATCTAGTTAGGTATCCCTTTGAGTACCTATATGGGTGGAGTTTCCTGGGTTACCATTGCATATTTAGCCATTTTTGAGTGATACTATTTGTCCCCTTGGTCGTGTTCTCTGTAATGATCCTGAATGTTTTTTTACGCATGTCCTCACAAATGGGTTTATGCGGAGGTTGATTTAGACTATGATCTACAAGATCACATTAACATTCAGGTCGGGTCCATGCGTATCTCATAGAAAATTGTCTATTTTAACCTACCCAATACCTATTTTCGTTATCAAGCTACTGACCATCATATTCACAATTTTCCGCTTACACAACACACCAAGCCTGCCAATGCTCAGCCTGGTTATGTTTTGTAAGAGGTTGTTTATGAGGAATGGACCACTGTTAGCAACAAGAATGGTGCTAGAGGTAAATCCTCTTCTACGGTTCCCCTGCCTACTTCTCGGAAACAATCAGTTCCATCTTCCTCGCCTCCTATGCATCCTCAACCTTCTCAGTCCTCTCTTCTTGTGCAGAGCTAGTCCAATCTGCAATAACATAATTCTGGGAGATTTGCTACCACATATTTCTCCCAACATCATTCCCAGAGTCATCCTAGAGATAACTCCTTAGAAGTGCATGGGATGAACAAGCTTAAGTGTCTCACCATTCCAACAGAGAAACCTAATTCAAACTACTCTATTTTATCTCCAATATCTTTCATGTTTTAAGCTCGAAAGATGAGTTTTACGATGGGCAGGGGCCGAAGTTGGTCATTTATGACATTCCATGAATTTTCTATCATGGAATGTTAGACGACTCATAGAATCCTCTCGAAAATATTATGTGAGGCATGTTTATCAATTAATTAGTAATTTACATGTTATTTTCTTGCAAGAGGTTTAAATTATAGGTTTCCTTCTTCAGACTTCTTTAATGTGCATTGCGCTGAATTACATGTATTATTTTTCTTCTCATTTGGAAGGTAATGGTGGTGTTTTTGTTTCTATATCTCATAGATTTTTTGCCATGATCTCTGTCATGGGTCACGATCCTGATAATCAGGTCATGTGAATTATTTTGAATATTAATGGTTTTTCACTTAGTGTGTTAAATATTTATGCCCCTAAAGATGGTTTAAAAAGGTTGACTTTATGGCGTTAGTTAGGAGACAATTTACCTCTTTCATATTGGGTTTTTTGCAGTAATTTTAATATGGTCGAACATCCCGAGGATAAGTTGGGGGCCATTCCTATGCGTTGGTGTGTTGGAGAGCGGGAAGATTGGTTTTATTTAAAAAATAGATGGAGTATTAAAGACCCACCTTATAAAACAATTTTAACTAGCAATTATGCACACACTTAAATTTTCTTTGTATTGATTCTCGATTTAAAATTAAGTGATTACGATCCTTTTTATTTTTTTAATAAAAGAATTAAAACCTGAAAGTACTGTGTAAAAATACAGAGAAATGAAGATGAATTCACCAGCAATTTGACACAAGAATTGATAACAGAGTTCAACACTTGAGGCCTACGTCTCCGAGTCCAGTTGAATGGGACTGATCTATTGAAATATTGAAAATAATTCTTTACAAATATTTATAAAAAATTATGACCTTCTCATAGTCTTCCTCTATCAAAAACAATAGGGGTTGCTTTTTACTTCTCCTCAAAATTCCACTCCTAGCTCAAGTTATGAGCATTTCAATAATTTACACAGTCCCGAATGGTACTTCAATTACAATAAAGCTCCTTTTATAATGTTTCTAAGTGGATGGCTCAATGGTTAGGTGCCTATTATTTTGCATGGGAGGTTAGCGGTTCAAATCCCCCTACCTCCACTTCCCTCTCCTTCTCCTTAGGTGGCTTTGTAGAGTTTTATCCCACATTGTGGGGGTGCAAATGGAGGAAAGCCTTTAAAATAATGGAAAGTGCATGTTTTAGATTGGCTTAAGAGCCACCTTAGCCACCATGCATTAAGGGTGCTTAGTTGGAAGGATAGGTTTAGTGCATGGCCCATATTATGGTGGTAGTTAGGGTATTTGAAATGGATTTTGGAGTATATTTCAACATGGAGGGATAAGGAGATAGAATATTTTGAGCAATGTGTGGCAAGTTGGAATAAATGCGTGGAATTTGAATAATCTTGGCCATTTACAAAGTTGGCTTAATAATATCCCACATGCATCAAATAATTACACTATGATGAATATAAATTCAAGGCTCTTGATATATGAAATGAAATGAGGCCAAGATACCCCTCTATAACCGAGTGTCGAAGACCGGTGTTCTAAAATTTTTTTTGACTTGTCATCTATAATTTCCACATGTCACATTTTTATTTATCCACGTGGCGAGTGCACGTGTCCACTCTGCGTTTTGTGCCCAAAATTCACTAGTTGTCGTGAAATTTCAGTGGGCCATAACTTTTACATACTAGCTAGTTTCTGTAAACGAGATATCAATGGAAATCATATATTTTTCTCCATGCTTTAAAAATGACTGCAACTTATTATGAGAAGATCTTAGATCGATGTTTCTCGGTCAGGATCCTTTGGATCATTCCTCCCCACTGAGAAAATTTTGGACCCCAAAATTCAACTTAATTGGTGAATAAGTGAGGGTATTTCTCCCTCACCTTTCCGGTTTCCATCCATTTAGCCTTGTTTGGATGCATGCCTTTAAACCCAACACGAAGATACTCAATATCACCCCTTCATGAAGTTCTGACCTTCCTGTCCAAAATGATGTCTTCCTGCAACTCATCAAGATACTCAGGAGAAAAATCATCAATGGAAGGCATTATGTTAGCATCATCATGATCAACAATCATAGGCAGTTCATACAATCTTAAATTCTCAACATTAACAACTGAGTAGATTTGCATATATGGAGGAAAATCTAACCGGAAAGCATTGTTACCAATTTTTTCCAATATTTGGAATGGACCATACCTTATAGGTTTCAATTTTTTACCTTCACCTATCAGTCTTTCCCTGCTGATGTGAAGCCAAACTGAATCACCAACTTTGAACTTGTGATCAGTTCTATGTTTATCATGCCTAGCTTTGTACTTAGCCTGACTTTTCTCCAATTGTTCACAGACATACTGATGAACCTGTTGAATTCTCTGAAAAAATATTTTAGCCCTGTCAGAATCACTTGAACCATTAACAACAATTTCATGTCCATAATATACATCTAAAGGAGAATTAGACAGATATCCATAACAAGTCTCAAATGGAGACTTCAAAGTAGAAGAATGTAAGGCACGATTATAAGCATGTTGCACATAGTATAGATGTTCATCCCATAACTTAGGATGTTTTCCACAATAGCCCCTAAGAAAATGTACTACTGTGCGGTTTACAACCTCTATTTGACCATCAGTCTGTGGATGAAAAGCAGTGCTCTTTTTCAATTTTGTGTCCATTAACCCCCACAATGTTGACCAAAATTCCCCAAGAAATCTAGAATCCTGATCAGATATAATTGAAGTAGGTAATCCAAAATGAACCCAAACAAACTGAAAAAACAAATGTGTAGTTCCCTCACCAGTTATTTGTTTAGTACATGGAACCAACACACACATTTTGCTAAATCTATCCACTACCACATATAAGTAATCATGTTTCTTCTGTGTCATGGGAAAGCCTCCTACAAAGTCCATGGAAACACTTTCCCAAGGCCTTGTCAGAACAGGAAGAGGAGTGTAAAGTCCTAATTTCCTGTTACTTGGCTTGCTTGTGGCACAAAGAACACATCCCTTAATATACCTATTTACATGTTCATGCATTCTAGGCCAATAACAATATTTCTGTAAATGTGCAACTATCTTACTAACACCAAAATGCCCTGAAATAAGAGAAGTATGTGCTTCCCTAATCATATGCACATGTTCATTTTCTGGAATACAAAGTTTACCAGAATGATATAACAATCCTTCATGCAAATGATAATATTTTTCTCCTACTTGTTTCCCACTTACTAGATCCTCATACACTTCTCTAAAATCAACATCATGAACATATTGTTCCTTGTAACTAACATGAGCCAAAGAACTATGTTGTAAAAGGATAGATGCTACTACCACTGGTGGTCTAGATAACATGTCGACAACCTTGTTTTGAATACCTTTTTTATACCTTATTACAAGATGAAATTGTTGCAAAAATCCCATCCACCTGAAATGTCTAGACTACTGCAATTTGGTTTGTGTTTGTAAGTACTGAAGCGGTTGATGGTCAGTATGTATAATTGTTTCTTTTCCCATTAAATAATGCTTCCACTTTTTAACACTTTGAACCAAAACATACAACTCTTTATCATAAGTTGGATGGTTTCTTACAACACTTGTAAAGGTTTCTAAATGATAACACACTGGTCATTTGTTCTGCATCAAAATTATCCCCATTGCATAGTCACTAGCATCTGTCTCAATCTCAAATGAATGCTGTAAATATGGAAGTGCCAAGATCGGAGCGGTACTTATCTTCTCTTTCAGTGTATCAAAGGCTTTCTGTTGCTTTCCTCCCCACTGAAAGACCTGTTTAATACTTGTCAAAGCATGCAAAGGAGATGCAATATATGAGAAGTTAGCAATAAATTTTCTCCAGTACTGAACTACACCTAGAAAACTCCTAACTTCCGTCACATTAGTGGGTCTAGGCCATTTCACAATAACCTCTATTTTTGTAGGATCAATTCTCAATTCACCATTTCCTACAATATAACCCAAGTAAATTAAAGATGTTTTTCCAAATTCACATTTTGACATCTTCAAATACAATTTCTCTTTCCTTAGTGCATCTAAGACTTTCTGGATGTGTTTAACATGTTCATCCCATGACTTACTGAAAATAAGAATATCATCTAAGTAGACAATAATGAAATTATCAATGAATGGTCTAAATATATCATTCATAACTCTCATGAATGTTGCCGGTGCATTTCACAATCCAAAAGGCATCACTAACCATTCAAACAATCCCTGTTTCATTTTAAAAGTAGTTTTCCAAACATCACCTTCTGCAATTCTTACTTGGTGATAACCACTTCTTAATTCTAACTTAGTGAAATAAATTGCACTCTTTAATTGATCCAGTAAATCATCTATTCTAGGAAGAGGGTAACGATTCTTTATAGTAATCTTGTTTAAAGCACAGAAATCAACACACATTCTCCAAGTGACATCCTTCTTAGGAACCAAAATAATTGGCAAACCACATGGGGATGTACTTGGATGAATTATACCTTGAGCCAAAAGTTCCATTACCTGTCTCTTGATTTCCTCATTCTCTACTACTGACAACCTGTACATTCTGATATTGGGAAGAGGTGCATCCTGAAGCAACTGTATCTCATGTTGAACCCCTCTTTTGGGAGGTAGACCTTGTGGATCCTAAAAAACATCATCAAAATCAGAAACAATTTTTACCAATTCATCCTTATGTTTCATATCACAAGTCTCAAAAGCCATCTCATGTTCTTTCTCTTTGGCTTTGACCACCATGAGCACAAAAATTTTGCTTGAATTTACCAGCCTTTTCATTTGACCTGTAGTTACCAAGGATAGATTATTCTTTTCATGGTGAGCTCTAACAATAAACTCAATTCCATCCTTTACAAGAAAATATTTATTTTCTTCCCTATAGAAGATTGCTTTACGATCATACAAATAAGGACTTCCCAAAACCACCCCACAAATATCCAAAGGAACTACATCCAATTCAACCTCATCTATAAACTTGTCTGTAATGGAAAATCTGAAAGTACAAGTTTTAGTTACCTGTAGTTTTGCATCATCACAAACCCAGCCCAAAGGATAAGGCTTAGGATGTGGATTAGTTTTGAGTCCTAATTTCTTTACAACCTCCTCAGAAATCAGATTAGCTTGAGATCCACTATAAAAAAGAGTATCAATTTTCGTATGTTTTGAAATCACTCTAATGTGGAAAATATCATTCCTTTTCTTATCATCATGTATAGTTTGTTTACTAGAAGAAGATGCAACATTTGTAGTACTATTGTTAGAAATTGAAAGTTTTGATTTACCTTGAAAACTCATAGCTGTGATCTTGGTTTCATCACCTGAATCTGACCCAAGATCATGAACTGCAGTGTTTGTTTTCTTTTCCTTTCCTTTCTTAACCATCCATTTAGGTTTCAATTCAGGATGTAATTTCCAACATTTAGACTCATCATGGTTCTTTTTACAATGATTACAAAATGGTTTTTCATCTTCCTTCTTAACAGTAGAGTTTGTCTTATGCTTACCCTTTCCTTTTCCTTGTTCTTTCGAACCTTTTCCTTCAGATTGCTTGTTCTTTTGTTTAAAAGAAGAGAAAGAGGAATCCTTTTTCATTTTCCCTCATGCTTCCAAATGGGTTTCTAGAACACATACTACATCAAGATTAATAGGACCTAAAACAAGTATCATATGCCTTAGATAACTATGTAATCCACCAATATATTTAAGCAATGTTTCTTTTGTGTTTAGGGAAATTCCAAGAATTAGAGCCCTTTTCCTAAATTCCTATGTGTATTCTTGAACACTTTTATCCCTTAGTTTGTCTTAATGTTTTCCAATCCATCATAGCTTGTTTCTTATAACTAAGAGGATAAAATTGTTGCCTAAGATTTGAAACAAATTCAGACCAAGAAGTGATTTCTATACCTTTGGTTTCTTCCACTTCCTGAAGCTTACTCTCCCACCAAATGAGTGTTGTGCCACCCATCCAAAGAGTTTCCAAATGAATCTTTGCTTCATCATCAACAATTCTCTGAACCCTGCAATATACTTCTATCTGCTTGACCCAGTTATCCAACTTCTCTACATTTAGCTCTCCAGTATACATAGGCAATTCAAACTTGATATCTAACTTTAATGAAGGAAAATCAGATTTCAAAGGGTCTCTTTTAGGATTATCAGAACTAGAGATTTCTTCTTTCTTACCTTCTCTAGTTCCCTTTTCCCTTTGTCTATCTTGGTACATTTCTTCCACCATTTCCTTCATCTGTAGGAATGATTGACGAAAGTTTTCTTCCTCTCGATCCACCATTGTAGGACTTCGAGATCATCTGGTACCAATTTTGGGATCTCCTTCAACTAACTCTCCTTCACCCTTCTTAGATCAAGACCTTGTTAACATCCAACACACAACTTGCAATCCAAAAATAGTTAATCTGAACCAAAAATCAGTCAAAACCAACTCTGATACCAATGATCTAAAAATCAATTTTAACTAGCAATTGTTTACACAACAAAATTTTCTTTGTATTGATTCTCGATTTAAAATTAAGAGATTAACCTTTTTTATTTTTAATAAAAGATTAAAACTTGCAAGTACTATGTAAAAATATAGAATAAATGAATATGAATTCACCAGCAATTTGACACAAGACGTGATAACAAAGTTCGGGACTTGAGGCCTACGTCTCTGGGTCCGGTTGAATGGGACTGATCTATTAAAATATTGAAAATAATTATTTACAAATAATTCTACAAAATTATTGACCTTCTCATCATCTTCCTCTATAAAAAACAATAGGGGTTACTTTTTACTTCTCCTCAAAATTCCACTCCTAGCTCAAGTTATGAGCATTTCAATAATTTACACAGTCCCAAATGCTACTTCAATTACAATAAAGCTCCTTTTATAATGTTTCTAAGTGGATGGTTCAATGGTTAGGCACCTATTATTTTGCATGGGAGGTTAGGGTTCAAATCCCCCTACCTCCACTTCCCTCTCCTTCTCCTTAGGCGGATTTGTAGAGTTTTATCCCACATTGTGGGGGTGCAAATGGAGGAAAGCCTTTAAAATAAGGAGTGCTGCATGTTTTGATTGGCTCAAGAGCCACCTTAGCCACCATGCATTGAGGGCACTTAGTTGGAAGGATAGGTGTAGCACATAGCCTAGATTTTTGTGGTAGTTAGAATATTTGAAATGGATTTTGGAGTATATTTCAACGTTGGAGGGATAAAGAGATATTTTTGAGCAATGCATGGCAAGTTGGAATAAATGCATGGAATTTGAATAAGCTTGGCCATTTACAAAGTTGGTTTATCAATATCCCACATGCATCAAATAATTACACTATGAAGAATATAAATTCAAGGCTCTTGATATATGAAATGAAAAGGAGGCCAAGACACCCCTCCATAACCGAGTGTCGAAGACTGGCATTTCAAAACAAATTTTACCTCGTCATCTATACTTTCCACGTGTTGCATTTTAATTTTTCCACATGGCAAGTGCACATGTCCAATCTATGTTTTGTGCCCAAAATTTTCCAGTTGCCCTGAAATTTCAGTGGGCCATAACTTTTGCATACTAGCTCTGTTTCCTGCAAACGAGATATTGACAGAATCGTATAATTTTTCTCCATACTTTAAAAATGACTTCAACTTATTCTGAGAAGATCTTAGATCAATGTTTCTCAGTGAGGATCCTCTGGACTTCGCCACTTTGGAAAATAGGTTGCTCAAGTCCAAAAAAAAGTTGATGTCACTCTTTGGTAAGAATTTCAAAGGATGACACCACTGTTAGAGTCCCAACCATTTGATGTTCCAACTTATTTTTGAGTTGCACACCTCAGGCATCATTTGAATATTATTGAACATCACAGGGATAAGGGTGGTCAGGTTCGTGCTCGGGTTCACTAGTTAAAAACAGGTGATTGAGATTGTAAGGGTTTCTTCAAATTTCTCAGATCCAAGCATGTTAAGGAGAAAATTAAGGCTATTCAGTTGTCTTATTCTCGAGTCACCACTCTCCTAGATATTTCCTTAGCTTTTTTGGATAATTATACCTTTGTTTTTCAGGCTAAGAATCCTTCAGCTGAAAGTAAAGCAAATCTTCAACAATATATTGAGGTGGTCCCGTGCAGTTGACTCAGCAAGACAAAAAACATTGTGATGCTTATCTCTTTGTTGAAGAGATTTATAATACTCTCTTGTGTCTTGTGGATGATAATTCCCCAAGATTATATGGCTTCCCCTATGAATTCTATAAATTTGTTTGAACTTTTCTTTTCTGAGACTTATTGAATGTGTATCAAGAAGCTTTGCAGAACTAGTCCATGGGAGATGTTATCGACAAAGGATATATTAAGTTCATTCCTAAAGCTAAGAACCTAGAGGCTATCAACAATTGGAGACCCATCATTCTGCTCGATGTGATCAAGGGGTCATTTTAAAAAGTTCCCCAAATACCCCTAAATTGTGTCAGTATAGAAGATCATTTTGAAAGCTTTCAAACGACTGTGAGAACGCAAAAAATGGACATCGAGAGCTCTAGATATGTTCGGTCAAAGTTTGGTCAATAGGAAAGTCAACTCTAGTCAACTAGTCAACATTGGACCAATGGAACTGTGACATGTGGCGAAAAGGAAAAGGGATTCGTTTTTTGGTTTTCAATCTCCGGGCGTAAAAATATTGCTCGCCGGAACAAGAGGCTCAACTTTTGTTATAGAGGGGAGCTCAACTAACGTAGTGGGTCCACAGGCCACCATGTGACTTGCCACCATGAATCAAATTCATTTTATTTTCCAATTATGAGTCGACAGGTGGTCTTATTTGTCATATATCATGTGGGTCGAATTTCATATTACTTTGTAATTCTTTGCCATAAATTATATATCATGTGGGTCAAATTTCATATTACTTTGTAATTCTTTACCATACATTATTTCCAAATGCCACACACACACACACACACACACACACACATTCAAACATTAATATAACCACATAATCCTCCAAATCTACATAAACCGCCAACATGTTATGCTTCCACATAGAGGAGGAGTGAAGTGGTGGTAGGGGGGCATGCAAATGCTAGGCGTGGAAATCCACGTGAGAATAAGGTGGGGGCAGTTATGCCCAAGTGGTCCTTTGACCACTTTAAAACCCATGTGAAAAGGCTTTAATAAGCCTTTAACATTATCTTCTCCCCAAAATGTGGGATATTACCTCCTATTTTTAATACATCCACTTAGCATGCATGGAAAATGGTGGAGGAGGCTAATGTGGGGATTTTATCCCATTAAATATGCAAATCAGCCCACTAGGGATTTAATCCCATGTATTTTGCTACGGGTATAGGCTAATATTAGCCTAAGGATAATTTTTAATCCATTATTTTAGGCCCCTAATTTTTGTATAAATAGGGAACCCATTCCTTTGTAATGGACACACAATGCAACAAAGAAGCTCATTCCTAGAGCTCAGAAATGCAGAGAGGAAGCCAAGAGGAGAGTTAGTTTCCATGGGCATAGTTGTGTGAAGACATAATTTATTTAGGCATTACTATTTTAATTATTATTGACCTATTATTTTTAGGTAATAATAAATTAAAATTATTGTGGCTAGCAGTTATTAATACTACTTAGTCGGCCCATAGTGCCACACCAAATTATTGTGAATCTTGGAATATCGACCAGAGTGCCATAGGGAGTTACGAAGCGTTTGGAAGGCCGATCAAGAACCAAAGGATTCTGAATAGTGGAGCTGATACCATCGAGCTTGCCGAATACGTCAGGAAAGGGGAATTCAGGTGGTATTTTTCACCCTTTTCTTCTAAAGGTCTGGTTATTCTTCTAAGCAAGTTCTTAATAGTTTCCATTAGGTTTTCTTGTGAAATTACTATTGTAACTTACAAGTGTTGACTAGTGGAATGGTTCGATAAGAACCAAAAGATGTAGGCAATTGCCAAAATCTGAAATCAATCATTGTGTAATTGTCTTTATTGTCTTGTATTAATTTTTTAAATGGATTACTGAAAAAGGAGCAAATTATTAGCAAATAATTAAAGCCTATAAGGGTCCAAGATCAAGTAGATAAAAACTTGATTATTTTCGGATCACAATGTTTCCTACAATATTTTGGCTAAGGCTCTTACCTTACATATTACTTCTCTACTTCCTAATATTGTAAGACCTAAACAATCCAGATTTTTTAAAGGCCATTATATTTTAGATAATCTCATAAGATTTTGGGAAGGAATGGAATGGGCTTGAACTTCTCTACAGAGGGTGATTTTAAAAAAAATTGATTTTGAAAAGGCTTATGATCACATTGAATGGTCATTCATCCTTGTTATGCTTCGTGCTTTGGGTTTTGGAAGTTTTTTATCAATGTTGTGTAAACTCTTTTTGTTGATGCCTCCTCATGTCTTACTATCAATGGTCACCAGTCTTCTACTGTTGGGCTATATCGATCTATCAGATAGGGGAGTCCTCTTTCTCCTAATCTCCTTGTTCTTTCCACAGATGCACTTGGTTATCTTATTTCCAGTAGAGAAGAGCAAGGGTTTATTCATGGTATATATCTCCCTGATCATAATACTCAACTCATCAATGGCCACTTTGTTGATGATTCTTTCCTCACTCTAGTTGAATTGGAAAAGAACATCCAGGAGAACTTTTATTGCCTTGACATTTTTTGTAAAGCATCGGGGTCTAATGTTCAGTTTGCTAAGTCTTTAGGCTTCTGCCATAGTTCTTGGCCTATGCCAGATTGGTTGGTGTCTTACCCCTAGAAGTGGATTCAGTGAGGAGAAATATTTCTATTTCTGAGGATTCCCTTTGCTTTTGACATTGATTCTTCCACTCTTTAGCAGTTCGTTATTGATCGGCTCGAGAAGAAATTACAAAAGTGGGTGTCTTAACCTTTGTCGCTGGCTGGAACATTTCAAGTGTGAACCAAGATTTTGACAATGAGTTAGGTCTACTATGTTGCATGTTGGTGTCCATCTCAGGAATCCTTTGACAAATTAGCCAAGATTTTAAGGTATTTCATTTAGTCAAGTTACAGGTAGAGAGGCTTTCACAGGGTTACATGGGAGATTTACACACTTCCAAGGGAGCAGGGGGGATGGGTATTATTGATGTTTATAGACAGAGCATATCCCTCTATGCCAAATGGGTTATTTGATGTATTCATGGTAAAAAATCCTAAAAAATTCGTGTAAGACATTGTATTTCTTCTAGATCTCCTTACGGTAAGAAATTCTAGAATAACATTGGATTTTATACCTTATTAATTACTAGAGCACGAGTTAAAATACTTGGTACTTTTAAGGTGAAGAGTATTTGGAAATATTTTGAGGCATTTAAGAATATGATGTGTTGGGTTGGTGATGGCTTCCAATATGGAATTTATTTCAATGATCATAATATTTTGTGGTTACCTATTTTCTCTTCAGGTAGCCTTCCTTTGGTGGATGTTTTGGATATCAAGGCTGTGCGGTTGGATTGGAAAGGCATTTCTACTATAAGGGATTTGGTTTCCAATAGGTATTGGCTTCCTTGGATAGAGTTGAAAAAAAAATTCCAATTAGTCGATTCTGATCTTCCTTCTGTCCTTAAAATTCAATCTCTTATGCCAATGTTATGTTGCACAAACTTGTGCCTCAACCTCCTTTTTCCTGGTGGAAAGAGTGGAGATGGAATGTGGATATTCCCATATTGAATTATGATTCCAGAGCCATCGATTCTCTGTTCTCTTCTATTTCACTTTCTCTGGACAAGATTAATTCTAAATGGAATTTTCATTCCTCCCCCTCCACTTGGCTTTGCCATCTTCATCGGGCTTAGAATCCTTTATTCAACCCCAAGTTGAACTTTTTAATTTGGTGCCTCATTTACGAAGGTCTTCCACTGGGGGAATGGTTATGCCACATTAGTATTCCCAATCCCAAATTCCTTTGTTTTGGTTGCCATTAATCCTTTAGACATGTTTTATGGTTTTCCCCCATGCTCAAAGTACTTGGCGTTGGATTCACTCCCTTTTTAGCCTTATCACCTTGCATTTTTTAATTGGAAAATTACTTTTTTTTTTGGATTATGCTAAATGGTATGCTTACATTCCTTCTATTTAGAAATTTTTCCATTATGTTATTCTCTTCCATCTTTGGAAGGCTAAGAATAGTGCTTTGTTTTACCACTATGATCTCACAATGGAGATATGTATTAATGAAAGGTGGAAATTCTATCTTATGTGTGTATGCAAATCTAGGTCCAAGCTCAAAAAGTGGCATTGGAATTTACTCATCTCTAGTATATGCTTGACCACTGGGGTAATGCGCCATGCACCATGAGTTGGGTCCCCCCGATGATCGATGTCCCCCACCTCCTACTCTTCCACTTAGACTCTGCGACTGTACACGCAACCACTTTAGGAGTGATCAGCCTTCTCCTCCATTAGCTCATCCTGGCACTTCTACTTTTGGGCCTGGTTGGAGCACTCCTGCACAAGGGAATGAGGTTGTCAATTCTTAAAATTGGGAGTCTCTGCCTAGGGGAGCTTCTCATTTTAACGGGTCACCTCCACTTGGTTTGGGGATCATGATACCACTTAGTTTTCAGCTGTCGGATCAGGATGGCTGGATCATCAACCCCCTTGATGATGTACCTCACACACTTGGCTTCTTTCTTCCAAGAGATGATCCACCTCCAATTCAAAGCGTTGCTACTTTGTGTGCTTAATAATGACTCTTTATAGTGTTTTTTGGTTGGTTTTTCTCACCCTTGTGGTTGTTTCCTATTGCCTTTGTGGCTTTTTTTGTTTAATGTGTGACATTTGATGTAATACCCTCTGGGCGTCATTTTTTTTGGGTCATGTCCTCTTCCGGCCGCCCCCTTACTATGTAGAACTTTGTATTATGTTGTTTATAATATAAAGGCTATTCCAATAGAAAAATATATGGGAACTTGTGATGCCTGTTTCTTGTAATATTTGTCACCGTCCAACCACGTCATATTTGTCCATGCCCATGCATCACGGTATAGCTCCATTAATGGTTCTAAATTTTAGAGTCTAAAATTTTATTTGCCTCTCTTTAGTAAAAAGTGTGGGGTTTTTTTTGTACTTAGTCCTTTTGTTTTTTTAATTTATTATTTGTCAATATATTATCTTATTATAGATTAAGTCAATTCAATTTTTTTTGAGTTTTGTCTTAAGTTATTTTAATAAGTACTTTAAGTCTTAGTCAAAATAATTATATTATCACATATAGTCAATCATTCTATCAATTAAATAATGTCATTTTATGTCATTGTCAAAAGTTGATGTCAAATAAATTTGTATTGTCAAAGGCATAGTCAAATAAGTCTTCAAAATAAAAATTCAAAAGTTTTATTTTGTGTTGTTAGTCTAAATTGTAAAGTCAAAAGTTAAAAACTAGTCTTTTTGTTATCATTGTTTGCATTTTATATGTCCAGATTTTGTATATTTGTCAAAATCCAAAATTATCATTTTGTAAGTGTCAATTTTTATTTATTTTTAACCTCGCATATGCATTTATGGTGTAACATGGCGTCTTAAAAACTAAAGTTTTTCACATTACAAGGGTGCGGGGGGGGGGGGGGGGGAGATAAGAATAAATACAACATGGAAACCCATGAGATTCAAGTTCCAACTAGTTGAGTAAGCAACACATCAATTGGAGGATAGGGGCAACACATCAAGTGACATGGCCACACAATGATGTTGTGGCATATGTGTTTGTAGTGTGTTTTTAATTTTGATTTTTATATGATTGAAAATAATAACATAGTATGTAATCCTATTTAAATTAATAATAAGTGAGCCTCATTTTATTATATAACCTCTTGATGTAAAAAAAAAATGGAGAGAGAAAAAACTAGTGTAATGTAGATCATAGACATTGAAAAGGTTAATGGTAATCCAAAAAAACAAATTAGATGAATAGTTGATGGATTCCTATTCATATCCATGTTTGTGGTAAGCTTGTAGAAAACCATAGAATATTGATGAGAGATGCCTCGTTTGGAGCAATATCATGAACCATAAGAATTGGGCATGCCACAAGAGTCATGTATATTATTGTTGAAATTGTGGTTATATTTCTACCATGTTCACACTAAGGGGTAAATGTTAGGAATTATTAGTACTCACATGGTTTATTATGGGTAATTATAAGTTAGTGAGATTAAAAATGTAAATGAGTTGTTATTATATAACAAACCATATGACTAGTTGTGAGAGAATAGTGGTGGTTGAAACAACTCACGTAGAATAGCTTTGAGAGATGTTAGGAGTGGTTATAGGAGATATTTGTGGGATTCGATTAAGTCCTTGATAAGGATATCCAATAGGCTCATATAAATATGTTATATCCTGTAAGACTGATTAATATATAGAAAAATATTATTCTGTATCCATGTGTTATTGCATTGGAAATTATTGACCAAATTTGTCAATATTATTTAATCAAAGAAACAAAAAACATCTGATATTCATGACACAAATTTAAGTTTTGATTTTTCTCATTCCCATCCAAAACCATATGAAAGGGTTGAGATGTAGGGTTTTTTCTTGATCGACATATATGATCCCACCCCTTATTAATCACAGACTCTACATTCAATTCTAAAACACTCTTTAGGTCATTTCATCTTCCCAATGTCAGCCTTAACATAAGGTTATATAAACAAGTAAGTATCACTTTATAACTCACTTGACATTCTCACAAGATCGTGTCCAAAAGCATTCAAAGGGTTCCTAAATATGATCATATTAGCTTCAAATCATCTAAGGCAGTCCCTGCTACAATCCTAAATCACTCAACCATGTCAAAGAGTCTAGCTTCATCCATTTACAAGTATGAAAAGATCATAGGGCCTAGTCTTAACAAGACCGAATTCATCTCAAGCATTATGTAAGGGTTTCAATCAACAACAGGGTTATATCACGTAGTTGAGGCACACCACATATCACTATTACTCTGATGGATACATTCTATATAATGCAATCAGTTGCATCTTAGTGTTAAGAGACATGAGGGAATCCCTAGGGGGTTGGTTAGCTATACACACATACACAAACACTTAGGAGAACTACATGAGGATTTTTAGTGTAGTACTAATATTGGTTGAATAGTTAGGAGTCTAACTTCAAATGCACACACATATTTTTCTCCTTTTATTTTCTAATGTTATGATGAAAGGTTTTATAGGTTATTAGGGTTTCTAATTTATTATAGGTCATCCCAAGTCATCCCAAATCTATGTGAGTAAGAACAAAAAACAATAAGCACTATTGATAGGTAAGTGAAGAACACAAGAAGTTTTATATCCTAAGTGTCTTGAGGTCTGAAAGCATATAGGGATTTTCTTGGACCATACAACTCTTGCTTAGTTCGTACAAATTTCATACATTCTTGAACTTTCTCATTTTTCAATTCTAGAACATTCTATGAAAAATATATAGCTTCATATCTTCATGCTCCACTACACTGCACCCATAGACAACTCCAAAATCATTCTAAACAACCAAGTTAATCTCTCCTCTCCTGTTTTGAGCTAGTTTTTTATTGTTTATCAATTTTTTTGATCATTTCAAGTTTGAATCCATCATTCCAATCATGTACAAGTGATTTTGGAAGTTAATTAGATCATAATAGTGTACATGTTAACCCTTACACCCTTCTTAGTTTTTATACAATAAAATTATAAAACCTAACTAAGATGTAAACATTTTGGTGAACTTGAAACTTGAGTAGAATTCATTTCTAAAACTCTAGTAGCTCTTGGGTTTCTTCTTCTTATTATTTTTTATTCATAATTCCCATTCCTTTAATATTTAATGATCATCATTTCAAACTTAGACGGTCTCTCTCTCATTTGGCTATGTGTTAATCCCTCTAACCAGGTCCATACCCACATATCCTCTAATGAAGGTTGCCTCTACGATGGTTTTACTTGTTTCATGACTAAAGAGGATCCTACATTTGTTGATGTATAAGATGAATATATTACTCATAAATGACAAAACCCGCCTAATTTTTCTTCTCCCCCATGGTTGTTGATGTTAATGTTATCAAAACTCGTCATGTCAAACAAGTTGTTAGGGGAATCCCACCATTACCTCTCCCACCCCTACACTTGTTTCTAATCCTAGTGTTCCTTCTAAGGTATTTGACATTTTAAAATATTTAAATAATACCCTTGCTAACATCTCTTTTCTTAAACTACTACACAAAGTACTTGTCTAGAAAGATATATTATATAAAACATTACAACCTATTACAATGCCTTCTACTACAAAAATTACTGATTTTATTTTTATCATGGACACATTCTAAGCAATAGATAAGACCATAATTTGTAGCCTAACAGATATGCCATCCACAATTATTAATGATCCATGTGCACCAATTCTGATCATAACACAAATTAATGGTTTTCTTATCAAGTGGTTATTAATTAATAATGCCTCTGGTATCGATATTTTCTCTAGTTCTTTGCTTGAAAAAATTGGAATTTCTATGCACTTGATTGACACAATTAATACAACTCTACGGGGTTTCGATAATTTCACCCACTCTATATTAGGTATCATCACTCTTTATCTTTTAGTGGGCCCCAAAATGTTACCCATTACCTTCCACATAATGGATGCAGATCTGCATTACTATATCCTTTTAGGTCATCTTTGGATCCATGCTATATAAGTAGTCTCATCCACTATTCATCAATGTATGCAATTTATACATGAAAAATTTGAGTATATTGTGACAGCTAACCCGGAGTCTTTCAAATATTGCTAAGTTGATACCTCTACTTCCCAAATCCCCATCATCACTCCCCCACAATAACCTATACACATGGATCAATTCCTACCTATGTCATAGGCGAGTTTAGTCATAAAACTAACAATACTAATTAGTTATGACCACTACTTCAATTTAATACTAATGCTCCTCCCTAAGACAACACCAATGATTCCTTATATAAGGATATTAAAACTATTGAATTTATTAATGATAAAATCCAACAATTAAATGTTAACCTTATCAAAGAAGATGAATCTATGTTTCATTCATTATTTAAATCTACTAGACTTGGCCATTATATGCTCAAAAATCCATCATACACTCCTACCCTTGTTGCATTAACTAGCCATGATGCATGTCCTATAGCTAATTTTGAATTTTTTATGGATAGACGAGCCAACAGTGTGCAGGGCATAGCCCCTCTTTGAGACAGCAAAGTGAAACTGGTTTATTGCTATTCTACCAGCAGGAACCTGTGCAAGTCTTACAGTATTCTGCCTTCAGGGGTTTGGGATCTCATCCCAGTAGAAGTAGTTTCCGACGAAGAACAGAAAGGAATGAAGGAAGGAAAGGAAGGAAGATGGATCTGAAGGGAGAAAAGAAATGAATTCCAAAGTAGAAAGGTCAGAGGGTCTATGTTTTGGGCTGGTAGTAAACAGAGCCAAACCTACTTGCGTAGACAAACAAAGCAATACTGATGAGCAAATGACAAAAAAGTAGAGATAGATCTAACAGAATAAACACATAGATCTGACATAAGAAAGATCTAATGCATATAACACATGTATTCAGCACAAAGTCTCAATATTTGTATTAATGTTTTCTTCTGTTACAAAAAGCTCAAAGTCTTTCTCTTCTCACTTCTATTTTTCATCTAAAAAATGTCCACCCTTGAATACAACAAGTATTCAAGTATATATAGAAGAAGAAGAGGAAAGAAGACAAAAGCAAACCAACCACTTACAAAATATCTAGAAAATATCTAAAAAGTCAACAGTTGACTTGGGCAAGTTTTTGGATGGCAACATCCCATGGTGCAACATGGATGATGTCATCGTGTATGCCAACATGCTTTTTAAATATTTTACAAAAATGATCAATGGATCCCAGGAAGAAACTACTCTTCAGTGTAAAAGGGCGCACTTTTCAGCATGTCGACAGGAACTTCTCAGTGCCTTGGCGCACTTTTCATCGTGTCAACATGGACTTCCTTGCGCCCTTGGCGCACTTTTCATCATGTCAACACAGACTTCCTTGCGCCTTTGGCGCACTTTTTAGCATGTCGACAGGAACTTATCAACGCCCTTGGTGCACCTTTCAGCATGTCGACAGGACATTCTCAGCGCCCTTGGCGCACCTTTTAGGTCACACTTTTCAGCACTGTGTCGACAGGAACTTATCAGCGCCCTTGGCGCACCTTTCAGCATGTCAACAGCACATGAACTTATCAGCACTTTGCATCGTGTCAACAGTCGACAGGACACTTTTTGTCGTGTCAACATGAACTTCCTTGCGCCTTTGGCGCACTTTTCAGCATGTCAGGACATCAGAACTTTTCGTCAGTCAACCTTGGCCTTGGGCACTTTTCAGCATGTCGACAGGAACTTATCAGCGCCCTTGGCGCACTTTTCAGTATAGCATCGACAGGAACTTATCAGCACCCTTGGCGCACTTATCATCATGTCGACAGGAACTTATCAGCGCCCTTGGCACTGAAAAATGGCTAAGTCCTTAAAACTTGATTTTCGGAAGAGAATTTTGGGCTTCTTTCGAACGTTGTCAAACTTCCTTGGGGCCAAAACAAAATTTTTGGTATGGTTACCTGTAAATTGCCCTTGACAATTTTACAGGATAACAGCTGGCTCTTTCTGGGGACTATCTTTGAGTGAAACTTAAGGGTAGAGAATCCCAGATTTTCATGTGCCTATCCATTGGGTTGGAGAGAGTCAAAAACAAGGGCGACCGAAGGGCGAACAAAAAGGAACAAAGAAAGGGAACACACAACAACAAAAAAACACACAACGAAAGCAAACTGTATAAAGAAGAGAGCAAGCTCTACTTCCTGAAGATCTTCAGATGCTGCCCGCTATAGGGAAGCAGGAGCTCAGTTCCATCTAGATACGAGAGATAGAAACTATTCTCTCCATTGAGCTGCTTGATCTTGAAAGGCCCTCTCCATAGAGAATCAAATTTTCCATGCATGCCTTTTGGCTCTCTTCGTTTGTCCCACAAAAGGACGAGATCTCCCACCTGGAAATCCCTCTGCTTAGCTTTTTTATCGAACAATCTCTTGACTTGATTCTGATGTTCGGTGATCCTGTCGACCACTCTTACTCTCTTTTCTTCAAGTTCTGTTAGATACATGATCCTCTTTTCAAGAGAATTTTGGAAAGTTTCATCTTCGATTCACTCGTGCCAAGCGTAGAGCAGGAAGTTCTGTGGAAATGGGAAGCTCAGCATCGATTCCATATAACACTTGAAAAGGTGACATACCGAGAGACCTCTTTGGAGTAATGCGGTCTGCCCACAAAGCATCATACAATGACTTGTGCCAGGACCGCTGATTCTCATTGACCAGCTTCCGTATGATGGTCACTAGGTTTTTATTGCTGGATTCTGCCTGACCATTTCCTTGAGGGTAATAATCCGAGGCATGGGCCAAGGTTATCCCGTATTCATAGCAAAAACCAATAACTTCCCGTGAGGAGAAGTTGGAAGCATTATCAGCAACAATCTTTGTGTGGAACGCCAAATCTCACAATGATATTTTCCTTGATGAAACTGCAAACAACCTCAGAAGTGGCATGCTTGACAGGTATGGCCTCCACCCATTTGGTGAAGTAATCTGTTACTGTCAGGACATAACTATGTCTGGCACTCGATTGGGGATGGAGTGCTCCGATAAAGTCAATTCCCCACTGCCTGAATGGTTCATCAATAATGACCGGCCTGAGGGGAAAAGCAGCCAATTTTGGCTTACCAACAAATTGCTGGCAAGGCTCACACTTTGCTACCCAGGTGGCTGTATCTTGGAAAAGCGTTGGCCAATAGTACCTGGCCCGGATGATCTTGTGTGCCATCACGAAAGAGGAGAAATGGCCACCACAGGCTGAATCATGAAAAATTTCAAGTAACTTTACCTGTTGTGGCTTGTCAACACATCGCAAGAAGATGCCATCTATTCCGCGTTTGTATAAACCGTCATCCCAGATGACATATCTGGCTGCTCTGAGCTTTATAGCACGCTTCTCCTTTGTAGTTAGATGAGCTGGGCATTCACCATAAGTGAGAAAGAAAGCAATATCAGAATACCACTCGTCGCTGGTTGCGACAAATAGGACCATAGGTAGAGAATCAGCTTTCTCCAGCTGGCTTTGTGCTCCATTGGTGCAATCATCTTTTCCTCCAGAAACTTCTGAATCTTGGTTTTCAGCCATAAGTTGACATAGGCCCTTGCCTCTTACCAACTTGGTTGGTTTTATATCTAGATCATACTCCTGGACCTTTGCAATCCAATTTCCTCGCAAGCTTCCTAACTCCTGTTGAGTTAAAATTGACTTGACTGCCATGTCAGGGACCAGCACTGCTGTATGAGAGTTCAGAATATAATACCTGAAGTTCTTGACTGCTTTGACAACGGCGAAGGCATGTTTTTCCAACTGAGACATCTTCAATTCATGAGGCTTGAGAGGAGAGCTCATAAACGCAATCGGGGATTCAACATTTTCAGAATTCTTTTGCATCAAGATGGCCGATACAGTATGCTCAGATGCATAGCTATACATGATAAAATCCTTGGAGAAATCAGGACATACCAGGACTGGCGCGTGAGCGACGGAGGCTTTTATTTCCTCGAAATGACTTCTTCCCTTCTTCGCTCCATCGGAAAGTTGGTGACTCCTTTCATCATGTCTAATATATGACGAGTCTTTTCAGCAAATTTGGGAACAAAGCGCCTGAGAAAGTTCACCTTTCCGAAGAAAGAGTGAACACCGGCCTTGCTTGTAGGTAAAGTAAGGCTCTGAATAGCCTTAACTCTTTCGGTATCTATCTTCGTCCCTTCTTTGCTAACAACATGTCCCAGAAACTTTCCTTCTATGACTCCGAAAACAAAGTTTTTCTGATTCAGGTAGATTTCATGCTCTCAGCATCTAATCAATATTTGCTCCAAATGATCACAATGATCATTTCGCTGTTTAGAGAACACAGTTAAGTCATCCAAGTAAACTACGATGACCTTTCCCATCATACCTTTGAATGCAAGGTCCATGGCCCGCTGAAAAGTGGCACCAGCATTGGTCAGGCCAAAAGGCATCCTGCTGTAGGCAAATGTACCCCAGGGGGTAGTGAATGTTGTTTTAAATTGGTCTTCAGGTGAGACTTCAATCTGATTGTAGCCTGAAAAACCATCAAGCATGGACAACATTTCTGATCCAGTTACTGCTTGCAGAACCTGATCCATTATGGGAAGTGGGTAGTTGTCCTTCAAGGATGCCTGATTTAGGTTGCGAAAATCTACACATATGCGTATCTCACCATTCTTCTTGCGCACTGGCACAATGTTTGCCACCCAAGTACTGTGATGGATAGGAAAAATGATCCTCGTGTCCAGCATTTTCTAAATTTCAGCCTAGATAGTACCTGAGATCTTAGGATTATAGTGTCTCTGCTTCTGGCGAAAAGGTTTGACATCCTCTTTCAATGGGATGTCATGCTGGACGTCCTTTGGCTTGAAAGACTTTAGATCGGCATAGGACCATGCCAATACATCCATGTATTTCTTCAGCAGTTTGACAAACTTCCGCTTCTCTTCAGGTGTGCAACATTTTCCAATGTTCACAAACTGCGGATGTTCTACCGAACCTAAATTGACCGGTTCGGTTTCTGGGGAGGAGTTAGGATCATCTCGCCTTTTCTTTTTGACAAAATGATCATGCCTGTCGAACAACCACTCTAGAGAAACCAGGCCTTTTGGAATTTTATTTCCTTTGAGCTGACATATGCCGTCGCTTCCTTTTGATTCTTCATTTTGATCAGTAACTGATTCGCGGCATGTAGAAGTGGATCCTTCAAAATGAAGTTCACTAAAATTTTCCACCTTTTCTAGAAAGGCAATGAGTTGATTGTCATCATTGAATACTTGCCAATGCTGAGAATTGTCTGGCATACTCAGGCGGAAAACCACCTCAATGGTATATTTGTCTGTTTTCAAAACTGGGCGAGGGAGCATGAGGGATGCTGAAATGGCCAATGAATCGTCCATGTCATTCTGGGCTCTTGGGATGGCTTCTATTGAAAAAGTGTCAAACTCCTCGATGTTATCCCACACCGCATTGCGGTAATGTCTGAGCCTTTCATTCTTCACTTGGTATATCCTCTTAACTTGATTTACGACTAGCTCTGCATCACCTTGTACTTTCAGATTTTTGATCCCTCTTTCCTTTGCGGCTTGCATGCCAAGTAGCAAAGATTCATACTCAGCAGTATTATTCGTGTTGAAAAACTGTAACTTGAAAGAGAGAGGAATAATCTCCTCTTCGGGAGATATTAGCACGGCTCCAGCGCCACACCCACTAGTCGCGCAGCTGCCATCAAACTGCAAAGTCCAGATCTTGTTAAGATCCTCTTCTTGGATGAGGACATCCATTTTGTCAGACTCAGTAGACAAGAAATAGTTTCCCATCCCTGATGATTCGAAGAGAATTTGGGCTTTGGGGTCATCGGAGTTAGTAACCAGGTACTTCTTTTGTGATTCAGGCTCCAATGTTTGCATTACACCTTTGACGGGGATTCTAGCCTTAGACCAGTCCATATGAATCTCCCCACCAACTTCACTGCAAAAAATCCTTCCTAGTAGAATTCCATATGGTGCTGGAATATCGGTAACGAGGACGGTCATCTTTACTCTTTTCTCTGGGAACGCTGCAAATGCAAATTGTGCGTCTTTGATTTGACCAATCAACGGAACCTGCTTGGTTTCCAAGGAATAACATCTGCCAAAAGGCTTGGTAAGGGTGAGGCCCAGAGCATGGGTGACTTTTGCCAGCATGACATTATCGGAAGCTCCAGAATCAATTATGCAGTTGCTTAGTTTGTGGCCATTGATTAGGAGGGAGAGATAGAAAGGTTCTATCTTGCCTGATGCAGATGTTGAGGCAACATTTATGCGGGATGCAGGAGGAGTGGAAAGGATTCCTTTTGGGGAAACCTGATTAGTTATGACAGCTTGAACTTTGGATGTATTCAGTCAACCTTACAAGTTGTTCGGGATTTGACTGAAGATACTCAGCTTCAGACATTTGGATCTTGGTCTTTTTAGCATGATCAATTATGTCAAATGCGGCCAAGGGTTGCGTTGATGAAGGAATGAGTCCCTCATTTCGCGATGGTAGGGTAGGATTACTGGTCTTGATAGGAAATAGAAGAAGGCTGATTTGGAGGAGATATGGGAGGAAAAAGATTTCTTTGTAAAAGACTTAACAGGACAGGTTGAGCAGGAAGGGGATTACCTCTTTTAGCAATGGTTGGAGGCGTGTTTGACACGGCCTTCTCTTTCTGCACATCCTGGCAGCAACTTCTGCTTCTTTTCCTTGCGAGCGGGTAAAAACAACATATGATTGTCCGCTTGCATATCCTTGGGTACCCTCTTCTTCATCAGATTCTTCCTCATCAAATTCCATATACCCGATAGTAGAGTCGCCAGTCAGGTTCACTGACATCTTGATCATCTTCACCTTGAGATGAAGGTTCTTCATAATTTTTCTCCTCTTCTTCGATTCCCACTAGAGCATTAACCGAAGGGGCCTCAAGCGCCAACCGCGGAGCAGTTGCAGGTAAACGCGACCTTTGTGGGGCGTTATTGGAAGTGAAATTTCTTCGTGGAATATCCCGGTACAAAGAGCTGGGGGAAGCTTGAGCTAGTTACTTCTTTAATGCGAGCAAGTCATTCGCCATCTTTTGAAATGCCGGATCAGATGAATTGGTGGGAGAAGGGCTCGAAGCTTTAAGGCTTGGATGATTCTCTTTTTAATTCACCAGATATTAGCAAGTTATCTTCAATTCGTATGGCAGCAGCCTGGGCGAGAATCAAGGTAGCTACTTGTTCTTGTACAGGAGTAAGAAACTTACTTTCAAGCTCATAGCATTGACGAAGAAACACTTCTGATTTTCTAGTGTTGGAATCATAGCAACAGGCACACGGTTGATTAATGCATTGAACCTGGTGATAAAATCACGCATGGTCTCATTGGCCTCCTTCTTTAGTTGAGTGATCTGTGATAGTAACGTGAATGCATCTTCAGAAGGCTTATACCTGTCTTCAAATGCAGCCCGCAAGGTGGCCCAACTAGTAATAGATCCGGCCGGCAAATGCTGAAACCATTCTGCTGCGGTCCTTGCAAAGTTTCCAGAAAAAGGTGAACTGACACATCTTCATGGGTCACATCCAGGATGCTGCATGACATGATGAATGTAGATATGTGTGAATCCGTGCTTTGGTTCCCACTCCCATCAAATCTTGGGAAATTCTTTCAGTTTCCATGTGGGAGCGCGTGAACTGGATGTGGTAATGCAAGAGGGCCCATAGTATTTCCCCATGGTACTGCCATTTGAAAAGCTGGAAAGAGGACACAGGCTGGAAGTGCAGTTCCGCTGAGCAATAGAGCACTGCAAAGGGATGTGGATGCTCTTGGTGAGAGATACTTCCTTCGTGGAGGTGAGACACTCCTAGATGACCGGCCAGCTGAACTTAGAGATGAGAAGTGTGCCGGTGTAACACTGAAGTTGTGCCTTTGAAGCAGGTCGAAGGTAAGATCAACTTCTCCGCGAGCTCTTCTGCTATGAGTAAATGGTTCACCTGCCAGTGTACCTTCCAGATCTGTAATATTTTGGAGAAAATCCTAAAAACTCTTTTTGGTTGTACTTGCTGATTTTCTGATTTTTCTGACAAAAACCAGTAGCGTGTACTTTTCTGAATATTTAAATTTTATCCTCCTCTTGAAAACTAATTGCGGTTTAATGACAAAAGAACAACAAGGATAAAATGATGGTAAAGCTTAGTAAGCTGATTTTTAGATCCAGAGTTGACTTTTCAAAGAGTTTGAAAATTTTGGTAAACTGTCAAAAACTCAGATCTACGGAAAAATATAGATTTTTATAAAAACTCAGCGAACTAAAGATCTCCAACTAGGCCAGATCTATGGATCTCAGAAGAAAATTTTCAATTTGGATCACTTTTGCAAAAATTTTGGATTTTAAGCAAAAAGTTCAGATTTGTAAACAGGTAATGATTTTTCTGATTTTCACTGATTTTTTAAACAGACCACCATCATAGATCTGATAGATCTGTTCGATCCCCAGCGGAGTCACCAAAAACTGTTGGTCTGAAAATCTGTCGCTTGGGCAGATCTATGGATAGACGAGCCAACAGTGTGCAGGGCATAGCCCCTCTTTGAGACAGCAAAGCGAAACTGGTTTATTGCTATTCTACCAGCAGGAACCTGTGCAAGTCTTACAGTATTCTGCCTTCAGGGGTTTGGGATCTCATCCCAGTAGAGGTAGTTTCGACGAAGAACAGAAAGGAATGAAGGAAGGAAAGGAAGGAAGATGGATCTGAAGGGAGAAAAGAAATGAATTCCAAAGTAGAAAGGTCAGAGGGTCTATGTTTTGGGCTGGTAGTAAACAGAGCCGAACCTACTTGCATAGACAAACAAAGCAATACTGATGAGCAAATGACAAAAAAGTAGAGATATGAATCTAACAGAATAAACACATAGATCTGACGTAAGAAAGATCTAATGCATATAACACATGTATTCAGCACAAAGTCTCAATATTTGTATTAATGTTTTCTTCTGTTACAAGAAAGCTCAAAGTCTTTCTCTCCTCACTTCTATTTTTCATCTAAAAAAATGTCCACACCGAATACAACAAGTATTCCAGTATTTATAGAAGAAGAAGAGGAAAGAAGACAAAAGCAAACCAACCACTTACAAAATATCTACAAAATATCTAAAAAGTCAACAGTTGACTTGGGCAAGTTTTTGGATGGCAACATCCCATGGTGCAACATGGATGATGTCATCGTGTATGCCAACATGCTTTTTAAATATTTTACAAAAATGATCAATGGATCCTAGGAAGAAACTACTCTTCAGTGTAAAAGGGCGCACTTTTCAGCATGTCGACAAGAACTTCTCAGCACATGGACTTTTGCGCCCTTGGCGCACTTTTCATCATGTCAACACAGACATGCGCACTTTTTAGCATGTCGACAGGAACTTATCAACGCCCTTGGCGCACCTTTTAGCATGTCGATAGGACATTCTCAGCGCCCTTGGCGCACCTTTTAGCATGTCGACATGAACTTCTTAGCACCCTTGGCACACTTTTCGTCGTGTCAACAGGAACTTACTTGCGCCTTGGGTGCACTTTTCAGCATGTCGACAGGAACTTATCAGCGCCCTTGGCGCACCTTTCAACATGTCGATATGAACTTCTCAGCGCCCTTGGTGCACTTTTCGTCGTGTTAACAGGAACTTACTTACGCCTTGGGTGCACTTTTTAGCATGTCGACAGGAACTTATCAGCACCCTTGGCGCACTTTTCAGCATGTCAACAGGAACTTATCAGCACCTTTGGTGCACTTTTCATCGTGTCAATATGAACTTCCTTGCGCCTTGGGCACTCTTTTTGTCGTGTCAACATGAACTTCCTTGCGCCTTTGGCGCACTTTTCAACATGTTGACAGGAACTTATCAACACCTTTGGCGCACTTTTCGTCATGTCAACATGAACTTCCTTGCGCCTTGGGCGCACTTTTCAGCATGTCGACAGGAACTTATCAGTGCCTTGGCACACTTTTCAGCATGTTGACAGGAACTTATCAGCACCCTTGGCGCACTTTTTAGCATGTTGACAGGAACTTATCAATGCCCTTGGTGCACTTTTCAGCATGTCGATAGGAACTTATCAGCACTTTAACTCAAAAAGACTGAAAAATGGCTAAGTCCTTAAAACTTGATTTTCGGAAGGGAATTTTGGGCTTCTTTCGAACGTTTTCAAACTTTCTTGGGGCCAAAACAAATTTTTTGGTATGGTTACCTGTAAATTTCCCTTGACAATTTTGTAGGATACCACATCCTGACACATATAGACACTCCACAATAATTTTTATCTATCTTGTTAGATCTAGAGTTATTGAATTTACCATCTCTACAAAATCAATCTAGTCAAAAGAAATCTAGGAAACTATGCCATCCCTTTTGTGACCATCATTGCATATCTAGACATAACACTAATAAGTGTAAATCTCTTATTAATAATATTACTATATTAAAGATTGCAGGTGTTGTCACCATATTACCATAAGAATCCCCACAATTTAAAAATTCATGATCATTAGACACAACCTCTTCAAAAAATGACCATGTTATGATCCTGTTCATCAGCAATACTAGATAATGGGTACAAACATGCACATCACTACTCTTGGGTGCATGACTGTGTTATATCTTATTGATTTTGACCTTGGAGCAAATTATCTCCTTGATGAATACTAATCTTTTAGGTCACTCCCTTTCTTGTATATAGTTATTCTCAAAACACTATAAAAATATTCTAATAATCACATAATACAAAAAAAAGGATATATTATAATTTTCTTAGGTAGCCTGCTACTTTATACATGATGTTTATCACATTTATTTGATACATAAAATATATATTCCTTACACACGTGCATTCTCGAGGTATCTTTAGCTTGGTGCAAAACAAGTTCATAGATCATTACACAATGATTGGAAAGTGACATTGTTCCTTACACAACTATCATGGGGGAATCTCCACACATTATATAAGTGTTTTTGTTTCATTATATGCTACTTTAACCTTCCTTCTCACACTTACTTATAAACACAGTGTTTATTTTTATTTATTGAATCAATGGGACCAACACATGTTTTGTGCAGTGCTACCTTATTGTGCCATATTTGTTGTTACTATTACTGTTTTTTTGACCTATAAGACAAGTGGATATTCCACATTAGGCTTCACCAACACGGACTTTGTGATTACTTTCTTATAAAGATGTTAAAAAACAATTCATTTGTATATCAAAAAAAGTTATGAAGATTTGTAAATGAATGTGCAAAACATTAAACACACACATATGAGTAGTATGGAAAGTTACAAACACATGTGATCATGAATTTTATCTTGGAGAAACCCAAAATGGGAGAAAACTCCAATGGGTGAGGCAATTGCACTCCCCTTTCACTATGTAATTCACTTAAACATATAAGTTATTGTCATTAGTATCCTTCACGGAGATGAATTCTCTCTCTCTCTCTCTCTCTCTCTCTCTCTCTCCAACTCTTACACAAAACATGCTCAACACCTTCCAACACTCCAACAACAAAAACCTCAAGAAAAACCTCTCACTACTGGTAAATCACCGTGTCTATGTTGGAAAATCCTAGTGTGGAATATCCACCCATCTTACAAATCAAATTGGTATCAGAGATGGTTTTTCTTTTAGTCATAAAATGTTTGTAACAATTTCCAAAAATTTGTGTTAGTTTTTTTTCCATCGTGGTTTGGTGACTTGTGTTGTAGTTTTATTCCCAATAAATAAGTGGTTGTGGGAAAGGTGAATTTGATACCTTACAAGAATATGTCTCCACCAAGAAGTGTAATAAATAAGTGAGAAGCATGACACACTTTAATGATGAGGAAAATTATACAGTTTAAGAATGATTTTACAAGTTGGATGAGGATGTTACAATTATTTTTCTTTCATTAAATAATCTGGAGAGGTTAGATCCATCATGGACACTATAATGGATAATATCAGTTTTTCAATGGAGGCAATAGAAGTAAAGGATGAGAATTATCCCAAACATAATAGGATTGAAGAACCAACCCATACCAACCAATCTCCACCCCCATTCAAGGCTGAGGATTGAAATTCAATCATATGACATAGAGGTGAATGTAAACAGGCTAGACCATTGGCTAACTTAGCTTGAGGTATACTTTAATTTACATCAAATTATAATGTTAGAAAATCTCATTTGCAAGGTTGAATTTATCTAAACATGCATTATATTGGTTTGAGAGTTATGTTCATTCTTTGGTTATGAAGAAGCTACCACCCCTTAGTAAGTGGGGGTAATTTAAAGTTTTGATTAAGAAGCAATTTTATCCTATTTTCGATAAAGAGGAAAGATTTATTGTCTGGAAATATCTTATTCATGAAAAATGACAAAGTGTGCAAGACTATACTAGCGTGTTCTAGAAGATGGTGGTATAAATGGGTCAAGACACACTTGATCATGACATCTTGACGAATTATGTTGGAGGGTTATAAAGTCACTTGAGTAGGTTGATGTTGTTATCTAAGCCCAATGATTTTGATGAGTCTTGTTCTCAAGCTAATTACCTTGATATGGATGAGGATAAGGGTTCATTTACCTATTCAGATTATTCAATAATAAAGGGGATTTGAATACTACTTCTATTTATAACAAAGAATGCATAAAGCATTGTCGGCATTGTGATGTGGATGGTCATATAGAGGAGACTTGTTAGAAGTTACATCTGGGATTGCATCCTTTTTGGGACAAGAGGAAGAATAAATTTATGACCTCGGTTATAAAAAAAGAGGATGGGTTCATCTAAGATGGAGAATAGAGAAAGTGATTCACTTCTCTTTGAGGATAGGCATGTTTGGGAATTTCCAATGACAAGGTTGCTTCATAAAAAAGTGGTTTTTCTAAATTATTCCATATCAAAGTTCAGATTAAGAAGCAAAGGTGGATTCTCTTTTTGATTCATGTTCTCAAGAAAATTTAATTAACAGAGAGATGGTAAATAGACTTGGGTTATAAGTGGAAAATCATTCCAATCCTTATACATTAGGTTGGATGAAATAAGGAGTAAAGATTAAGGTTTCCAAGCAATGTAATGTCAAATTTATTATAAATGAACATTTCATTTACAATGTTATTGTGGATGTAGTACATATGGATGTTTTTGGTATAGTATTTGGAAACTCCGACATGCATGAGTGTGATGTAATCATCATGTGAAGGGAAAATCAACAATGATTAGTAAAGAAATGGAAAGAGGTAAATTATCCATTCATTCGAAGGAAAATAGTAGATCTCCTTGGTAATTTCAAATCAAGGTAACAAGTTATTGAATGTTAGTAGAAAGATGTATTTTCTAATTGAAATCTAGGGGGGTTGATTTGTGTAAACCACTACATGCCATATCTACTAACTAGGGGAAAACATTTCTACTTGGGTGTTTTCTATCTAGTTGCAATATTCAACCTTCTTTAATGGAAACAAATTGGCCATATAACATGGAGTAAAGAGGCGAAAATTAGAGTTCAAAAGGTGCACCTCCAAAAGAGGGTAGAGATGTTGGGTGGAAATCTCCTCAATTAGTTCCTAAAGTTTTTAGGGACTTAAAAGCCTCAAATTGGGGAGGTGTGATCCAAAATTGGATATGAGATATGCCTAATTCATGTAGTTTATATTGTAAACACTTTTAAAATATATATTGCAAAATAAAAATATAACCTATATATTTTGATGACATATTTGAATTACTATATGAAAAATACACACTTTCAAAAAAATGGCACCTGATTTTGAGTTTGTATGCAAATGTTATGACGTTTAGAAGATAGAAAAAAAATGTTGCTTACACAACCATCCCTAAAGATAGAGTGGCAGTTGTGCAACTATCATGGTAGTTATGTAACTTTTTTTTCTATATAGGGGTGGTTTCATAGCTTCTAGTCTACATAGAGTGGTACTTCTATCATGCAACAATGCAAAACACTGGTAAGTAATAGATGAGAATGAGTTGTCTTCCAAAATGGTTTATTGGTAGATTCTTGATCCGGGGGACATTTTAGAGAACAAGTGGAGAAAAATAAGATCGTGAAAAGGTGATAAGCATGGGTCAAAGTTTCAGGCCTTCAGTTTTTGACTCATGATTCCTCATTAGTGAACACAAAAAACTATTGCCACATGATGGCTCCTCATGCCATCATGTGGCCTACAACCAATTTTCCCCAGTAGTCAACTCAGGTGAGTTATACTTAGCTCGGCAAGATATATGCATTGACAAGTCCGAGTTGTGCATTAGAGGGTTCATATTATTAAGGAGAGTTATTTTAATGACTCCATGAGCTGTTTTATTGCTTGGAACACTAAAATCAATGATACATGGCCTAAGTCACAATGCACTTATTTCTCACGGGATATATTAAGCCCTTTATTATCCTCTTCCCCACGAATGTGGGATAATCCACATGCTTGTGGATAAGGCTGATAGGCTCGGCCGGTGACTCAGCACCACATGGACGAGGTGGAAAAAGTGGGCTTGGTATAGTGAAGGGGGCGATGATGTGGACAGATCACGATAGGCAGTAGAGGTAGGGGTCAGTGATGTGGTGATTATGGGGACCTCGGTCGGGCCACTCAATGGCTAAGAAAAATAGCAAGGGTGGGGGATTCATCCTCACAACCTCCCCTACCATATCCAAATGATCTCACCAACCCACCTAACTCGATGGGTTGTTCTAAGGTTGGACGATAGGCCATTTATGCAAGAAAATCGGGCTGAGACACACTATAAAAAGAGGCTTGACCCCTCTTTTCAAGCACACCACTCACAAGCTCATTCCAAGAGCTCAAGCAAGGAATTTTATCATTTAGGACAATTGTAAGGCCTTTTTAAAGGCTAAGTTGTGAGCGATAAGACCTAAAGTCATTTTAGGTATTATAGGCACATTATTGTACTTGGGAGTTATTCAAAACTACCCAATGGGTCATTTGTGCCACAACTTGCAGGTACTATAGGAAGGTGGAGTTTGGTCCCCAAAATACCATCGGTGGTCCATCGAAGATCTGGAGTGTTGTTTTAGGAAATTTTTAAAAATTCCATTAGATTTTTATTGTAAGAAACTATATGTACTTACAAGTTTTAACTAGTAGAATTGGTTCAATTACAAACCTAAAGATGTAGGCTATTTCTAAACTTTGTTATTAACGTTGTGTGCACTGTGTTTATCATTTTACTGTGCATCTAATTTTAGAGTTGATTTATTGAAAACGAGGTATTTTTTCGACAAATACTAACAACCTAAAGGGGTCTAAAGTCAGTTAAAATTTTGACCTAAATTTTTGGATCAAGTTGGTATCAGATATGGTTTTGTAGGGTGTTGTTGAGTACTAGATATAGATCTATACCTATTCTTTCAGTTTCTGGAGATACTTGCCTTGTTTGACACTATGGTCCGGGTGATGGTGACTCATCATCAGGAACAAAACCACTAGATTACATAGATGCAAACAAATCTGGCCAATGTTTGATAGTGTCAACGTCAACAACATCAATGCCTAATGGGGATTCAGAGAAGCGTAGATGCTCCACTTGAAAAAGGTAACTAAAGAAATTCATCTATATAAACGATGCCTAGAAATTCCACCATCATTGGAATAAATCAGGTGTAGCCATTGTGGCAAGGGACATGATACCGAATGTTGCTTTAAGTTACATCCTAAAAAAGTCCTCAGTGGATGAAAAAGAAGGGAAAGGTTATTATAGAACCCAGTTCCAGTCAGCCATCTGAGTCATCATGATGGAGAGCACCATTGGGATTCTCATATATCATATTGTGATGCGTGGGTACCTCGAGACAATGTATTCTTGTAGTTTCTTGAGGATAACTAGTCACACTTATATTTGATTGGATGATCAAAGCAAGATATGTGACTGTTGATGTGGTGCACATATTGGGACTACTTACTATGCCACTTTCTTATACCAAGATAGTTGGTACAAAGGATGGTACATTACATGGATTGGCCACGAGATTTCGTACATTGAGCTTTACAGTTGGGAGATAATTTTCTGAAACTGTCACACTCGACATCATCCCTTTCAAGGTAGATGAAGTGGCACTGGGAAATTTATACCTTGCAGCTTGGTAAGGCTTTGTGACAGATGACAGGAGTGGAGTAGAGCTTCACATTGACCATAGAGAGATTATAGAGTTTTAGTTGGGACGTGAGATTCATCCTGTACATAGCGACAATAATGAGACTTCAGACTCATATGCACCAATGGATCATCCAGATCCTAATGTGAATTCAGACTCATATGCCCCAGTGACTCGGCCAGGTTCACTTGCAAAGGTCGCATATATTCCAGAAGATCTTCTGAATCAATATGCAGATGAGAGATCACTCGACAATCTACATGGCACCTATTGAGGTAGTTTAGGCCGACACCGAGGATTCTACACCTAGTAAGAAATATAAGGTGTAATAGAAGTTGACATATTAAAATGTTCAGCTATTGTATAAGGATTTTGAGCATCATTTATTTTAATGCTCTTATTGTAATAAAAAAACTAGTACAAATTAGTGTGCTAAGTAGAATGCATTAATAAGACCCCTTTTGGGAAATTTTTTTTTATACTTCTAACCTGTTAGGGCACATTAGTAAAGACACAATTTTGGGCAATGTTTGTACTCTTTTATACTTGCATTGGTAAGACTCCCCAAAGGGTAATTATTTTGGTGATTTTTCTAACACCATGATATGCAATATACTTTTTTCCTTATGTAGTTATTTTTCTAGTAGGGATGAGGCAAACACTTTTATTCTCGCCGAAGGGTGAGGTCATCCACATTGAAATGCAGTGGAGAAGAAAAAGTACATAAGCCACCTAATAAGAGAAATCTATGTGACATGTTCATCATGTAAAATCATTTTCCCTATAAATATTATATTTAAGCTTATTGTACAAAGACTCCAAAAATGGAGCATATTTATAACTAATTTTACATGATGTATTAAGAAACTTTTTCTTTATACTTATATTTGGAAGTTGTATAAAGACCCTTTTATGGGCACAAATTATATCTCCTAATCAAATTTTAAGTGCATGTTACAACTTGGATACATGATTTTAACTCATATTTATAAGCTTGGAGATTTTTTATCCATTTGTGCAGACAATTGAGCTCATTGGTGTCAGTTCAAATCATCATTCTATGTAAAGGCATTGTGACTGTGGAAAAAAATGGTAGCTGATCACCATTGGCATATGAGATCAAGTCAGTTAGTCACTCTGCGTAGAGACTCATGGCCATATAATAGAGTGGCTCTTGATAGTTATAATCAACAAGAGGATTCGTACCATGTAGAGGTAGTAGCCATGCATCGGGGTTGAAGTGACCATTATTGAGCTCGTGAGAGATCAGCTTAGATCTAAGTCTATGTCAAGGCATTATGACCGTACAACATAATGGTAGCTGATCATCGTGGATGTAACATATTTCAAAGTTTAAGACCCTTAGATGGAATAGGTGGTGATGTTAAAGTATTGTTGAAGTGTAAGACCTCCTAAAAGGTAGATGTAGTAGTACATGTTTCTAAGTGTTGTCAAAGTGTAAGACCTATAGAGGGAAGATATGGCAATATCTACTTTTATTCATACTATATATTTTTGAAGTGTAAGACCCCCAGAGGGAAGATGTAGCAATATATTCCTTATGTGTTGCCAAAGAGTAAGACCTTAATAGGAAAATGTGGTAGTACAAGTCATCATGATATGATCGAAGTGTAAGACCCCTTGAGGGTAGATGTGGCAATAAAGAAAAAGAAACAAGTATGGTGAGACCATAACCCATAGAGGCCAGGATTAGGAACAAGTTGTTGAAGTGTCAAGAATGTAGCACAACAGACTATAGAGTCCACTGCAATAGTACTTCTGATGTGACAGTAGAGTATTCTGATTCAGGACAGGGTGACAAAAGTTTCAGTGAGATTTTGGTGTAACAAAATCCTTCCCATTAGGGAGGTGTGATCTGGAGGACATTTCATAGAAACAAGTGGCAAAAAAAAAATCGTGCAAAGGCGATAAGCATGGGTTAAAGTTTCATGTCTCCACTCTTAGACTCCCAATTCTTCATCAGTGATTGCGATTTGTTTTCCATGTGGTGGGTCCTCAAGCCACCACATGGATTACCACTTTTTTTCCCCATTAGTCAACTCATGTGGGTTATATTTATCTCAGTGAGTTATATGCATTAGCAAGTTCAAGCTGTGCATCGAGCCATGTAAGGGCGAGCTCTAGGTGAGCTATGGACGAGTTGTCACCTTAGGTCAGTTGGAAAAAATGGAGGTGTGGTCTGAAGCCACGTGTTATTATCCTCCCCCAAATCCTTTTAAGTCTTATTCTATGCCAAATACCCCCAAATGTGGGATTAAACACCTAATAGTGCATAAAGTAGCAAATGACCCAGTGATATAGTGGGATGAGGTGGCAATAATGGGCTTGGCATAGTGAAGGAGGTGCTGAATTGAACGGGTTGTGGCAGGAAACAAAGGAGGTCGATGTAGGGGTCAGTGACATGGTGGTCAGTGGTCCTCACACAGAAACAATAGGGAGCTTGCTTGGGCTACTCAACGGCCAAGCCAAAACAACAAGGGAAGAGGAGTCGACCTCATAACCTCCCCCACCATATCCAAAAGATCTCACCAACCTACCCAACTTGGTGGGTTGGTATAAGGTTGGTTTATATGCCATTTATGAAATAAAATCAGGCCAAGAACCACTATAAAAGAGGTCTCTACCTCTTTATTTAAAAACACCACTCGCAAGCTCATTTTAAGAGCTCAAGCAAGGAGTCCTTTCAATAAGAAGAATTGTAGGCCTTTTTAAAGGCTAAGTTGTGAGTGATAAGACCTAAAGTAATTTTAGGCAGTTATTGTAATAGTGACCTATTATTTTTATAGGCACATTATTGTAATTGGGATTTATTCAAAACTACCTAATAGGCCATTTGTGCCATAGCTTGCAGGTACTACAAGAAGGTGAATTTTGGTCCCCAAAATACCATTCAAATATGCATCAAATATCTAGAGTGTTGTTTTAGAAAAGTTTTGAAAATTCCATTAGAGTTTTATTGTAAGAAATTATATGTACTTGCAATTTTTAACTAGTGGAATTGGTTCAATTACAAACCTAGAGAAGTAGGTTATTGCCAAAATCTGTTATCAACCTTGTGTGTAAGGTGTTTGTTATTTTATCATGTATCTACTTTTAAAATTGATTTATTAAAAATAGGGTTTTTTTTGGTAAATACTAACAACCTATAGGGTTTTGAATTAAGTTAAAATTTTGACTTGAATTTTCAGATCAATTCTCATGACAAGGGCATCTTTACAGGATTGTTAGGTGTCACTTAACATGAAATAATGTAAGAAATTTATGGATTTTGGATTCCAATTATTGTTATAAGAATTTTGGAATCTTTATCCATGTTCACTTAATCAGATCTTGAAGCTTTTAGGGACTTAAATACATACCCCGCATTGTATCATGGACCAATAGTTCTACATTTTGGGAAGGTATGGAACTTAGAAATTATCAAATCCATTTTACTAGAGTGGAAATGAGGTTTCCTGATGGACCAAGTTGATATGATAGAAAAATAATTTTGGAATTTTCTTATGTAGGGAAGGGGTAATACCTCGTGATGAATTGTCCAGTCATTGTTTTCCCTTTTTGAGGTGTGCTCTCCGGCCTTAGCAAAGTAGAAGAAACTTTTTTTTAAAGGAGAATGGTTTTTAAGTGTATGCTTGTGAACCTACCTATTAGCTTCGTCAATGGTTCTAATTCGATCATCACTTTACTCAAATTGAGTTAGGATCTCGTCATCAGGTCATAAGTAAGATGGTGTTAAATTGTATTGCATATTAATCTGTGGCCTAGTAAAACTCGTGGGTAAGAGACCTTGTTCTCTCAGTGAATGTCATGTTGTTGGAGTTATAAGATTCCATTAGAGGGCCTTAATAGGTTGATGGTTGGTCAATCTCTTCAATCCTCATGTTGGAAGAAAAATTTGGTGTTTGGATAGAAGGGACACATAGAAGAGGTAAATTTTGCGAATAGTTATCAACCCAACCAAACAAAGAGGGTGATTGTTGGGAATTCATACGAGCATAGTAAGCCTTGAGGCCTAAAATAGGCTTGTTATAGTCCTGGTACCTGACATATTTGGGGGGTGTATAAACACCCCCAAAATAATGGGAGAACAGAGAAGGGTGGAATGATAGAAAGGGGACTAAAATGGAAACGAGAAGAAACTAGTCCTTCATGCAGGGTTCACTAGATTTGTACACATAAAAAAGTCATAGGTGCCCTTTTGTGTGCATGTCAACTGCTCATGAGTGTACAAGCCAAGGTAGTCAACGTAGAAGTATGATGGTATGATTATAGGATATTGTTATGGATGGTGTAGAGATGACATGTGTAGGGTTATAAAAAAACAAACAAAGTTGAAATAAAAACTCTACCTATACTCTCAGGTAAGAAAAACTTATTTTTCGAGGACAAGAATACTTCTATAGACTTGATCATGATGTATGGTACATTAAAGGATAATGGAAACATGAATCCCTAGGTTTATGTCTTGGTCATTGAATGGAAGGATGTTGGGTTGTGCTACTAGGGTAAAATGATCCTTTGAGGCTATTTGGCATTGCTCATGAAAGGTCATATGGGAGAAGGTAATGGATAATGAATGAGCTCATGAAAACTCAAATCTGTAACTGTAGTAGATGTCTAATGAGATGTTAGATATGGTTATTGTCTTATAGGGATTCATTGTCAAGGAAAACTATTTTTAGAATGATCTGTCTGGGAGATGGTGAAGGGCAGAATACTTATTGTCTAAGCTTAGATAAGATGTCATCCTAGAGGTTTTGAGATTCAAGTAGAGTGGGGATGTGAGGAAAGTGCCCAACTATTTTGAGGAATATATGGCTCTCCAAATTCATCCAAAATTGAGTGGAAACAATCGTTGTGTGGTGGTTTCTATGATTAAGATAAAATTACACAATGAGCTTGTCATAATAGGTTGTCTTGAGGCAAAACCTGTCTAGAACTAGAGCCTTGGGGATGTTATGTAAGATTATTTGGGTTGAAGTATCACTCATTTTCCTACAAATCAATGAGATTGTATGTTTTAAGTGTGATTATTCTCATGCTTGAAATGATACATTTATGTGTTATGTTTTTTTTCAAGATTAAGTGAGAGTTTTTTAAAACTTGTTTGAGTTTAAATCCGTCTTGTAAATGTGCTCAAAACCAATTTTTAAAACATTTCATGTTTTCTTAACTAAAATTTTGTGAATATTGTTTGAGGAATATTTACATATAATATTAGGAAATCAAGTGCTCAATCAAAATTTGGTTTTCAAATCCAAAAATCATATTGTATCACATCTATTTTGTTAACCAAATTGCCAATTTACTTCACTTTTCTCTATGGTTATTTGGAAGAACAATTTTTTTTTGGTATTTTTGAAGGATTTTAAATTACAATGAAAATTTAAAATAAATAAATAGAAACAAAAAATTAAAATGTTTCTATTGAAATCAACACCTCTACAATGCAATGAAATGAAAGTACCAATGCCTCTATGAAAATTAATATATTCATATATAACAATCTTAAGTTGTTTTCGTTGAATTTTTTTAAGCATGAAACTGATTTGGAGAAATGATGGTTGTGAAAACTAAGATCTGAAACCTAGGTTGAAAATTTTCTTGGCGGTTGAATGTTTTCTAAATCTAGCAATTGGATACAAACCTAAAACATTAAGAGGTTGAACCTATATTTTATTTTGGATTTTCTTGTGCTCTCTAAAACTAAATTTTCCTAGATATAACAAATAAAACTCTTTCTTATTCTAATACCTAGATATTGATCCTAGAGATGGGAAGAGTGTAAAGAAAAATGGTTGAAAATTATAGTCTAACTACCCATGAAGATTACATAAAACAAATATAATATAAGCTTTCCCTTTTTCTTTTATTAGTTTTTTAATTACTAGTGAATCAAGGAAATTCAATCTAATATAACCATGAAAATAAAAAATTGATTCAGATCCATTCTCTCTCCTACAATTGAGATGAAGTTACTTTGAATTCTATATTCGTACCCTCATAAAACTACTCCAATTGAGCTCTTTGGAACTGGTTTTTGGTTTATGTATTGTGTGAGATTGGAAGTATCTTGGTGCATCTAGGAGGAAGCACAAGCAGTTGATCTAAGGTTGGCTCAAGAGGAGGTAGAAGTCTGGCCAGTGGCCATGTGTTCTCTTCTTTGGTAGAAATGGCAAACTCATAACCCTCATGGGGTGCTTTGTATTGGAAGCAAAAACCTTGGGATGCTTGATCTCTTTCTCTCTGGATGAAGGACTGATCACAACAACAATGCTCTCTCTCTCAAAAATTCTCAAATTTATTGGGGGCAGCGAATGAGCATACAACTTTTACCTGATTAGAAAACCTATAAGTGTTTTTCAATCATAACTCAAGATCAAAACTCAATCTAAGGATTAGATTCAATAACTTAGGGAGTAAACTCAAGTGTTAGAGGGTAGGTAGATTGAAATGGGAAATAAAAAACAAGGAAAATGCAAGCATAAATAAAAAGGATAAAAATTCCCATATTAGAACTAGGAGTTTGACTTAAGTTTGACTTGTGATGGAACCAATTGTTCCTATAGGTAGTGGTTGCGAAAGCCTCACAATGGTTTACATAACCACTGGTCATTTTAGCAAAGCCACCATAGCATGGGATGATTACGCCACATCATTTATGTAACCATCATGGGAGGGGATAAAACTCTTGTGGAAGTTGTGTAACTGTCGCTGTGATACATCCTTGAAAGGATTAAAAGTGTGAAGGAGGAAGAAATAGGAAAAAGAAAAGTTTAGACGCATGCAGAAGGCCCAAAAGAATCTTAACAAGGGCTAAAGGATAAAAAGGGATTTAGGAAATGGTCCTGATCTCTTAAAAACATCTCATATTATTTTTGGAGATCTTTATCATCATCACTGGGAACTTTAACTCTGGAACTACGTAAAATAGGGTGTATACAAACACATGTCGTGTTTCATATGGGCACTACCTAATATCCTTACCCGAGAAACCATGTGAATGGTTGATCATTCAAGGCCCTTAATTGGATGAATTTTTTAAATACATTATTTTTTCATGTGTGTGCTCATGATCTAGCAAATTTAGGCTCCCCTTGTTAAGCTGAAAAGTGTTTGGAAATGAGAGGTTAATCACAAGAATTTTGAAATCTTTGTGATTAGATAGTGACCCCAGTACATGACTGGTGGACAATTTAGGCTTTATTATTAGGCAACATGTCCATTATGTGCTCAAAAATTTTCTATGCCTACCCTAAATTATTTCTGTTGTCTCTATGACACCCACTTGTGATATTCGTGATATATTTAATGTATGTTGTGTTATAAAACATTAATGTTCATGTTACTTTATCTATGCAGAATTAAAGACATAAATATGTGATCAATGTTGTCCATCATGGAAATTCCTTTCTCACTCTTGTAGAATTGTTTATGTTCTTCAATTGATTGATCCGAAAGTGACTAATTTCAAAATGATAACACATGATTTGAGTGATAATCCAAAATTTTATTCTTAGTGAAATTTCACCCATTTAAACACTATAAATCTATAGAAAAATAAATCCTTTTAAAAAGATAACATTTTTTAATTGTTTAACGGTAGAAGTTAGTGTTTTATCAGAGTAAAAATAAATATATAAAAATGTGTGTTTTTTAGTGTTTATAAAACCTAGGGAAGTCAAAGTCAGAGAAAACAAGTAATTTAGCTTTTGAAATTATTATTTGTATGCTTGGTTGTTGAGGAGTTTTCCCTAAGTTGATTTTGCAACCCTGATTCCCATAGTATCCGGTAAGAAAAATTTCCCTATCTAATCAGGGGTTGGCACAAATTTTATAAATTTCAACCCAAGTGATCAAACCTAATAAATGAAAAATAATATATGTATAATTACAAAACAATTGTATAATCAAAAACTTGTTTCCTTCACTAAATTAGAAATTTGACAATCGCTTACATATTTTTCATGCTTTAGATGGGAGATACATTAAATTCACTTATTTTTCAAGAAGAGGAATTTAAAATATCGATTCCAAAATAACCCCACCTACCTACAATGATGGTCACAATTGGAAGCACCATCAGAGAGGTCTTGTTGAAGGAGCTAATACATAGTTTTCTTAATACATGTAACCCTCTAGGAAAATTCATATAATATATTCCACTGTTACAAACCTACATTTCATAAAATCCTTTTTAGTGGGTGGTAAAATTTATTCGTAGATAAATGTGAGGGAAATTAAGTATGTTGGATACAAGATTTTATAATACACCTTAATACATAGGTATGAAAAATTCCAAGTGTTTGAAAAAATGATAGAATCATATATTTATTCTTGGAGTGTCATAATTTTTGCTTACAAAATACATGGTCATCCTAGAGAGGCATTGATATTGTTTCACTAAAGACAATTAACAAATGTCCAAACTGATCCTATTTCCTCTTCCATCATACTCTCTTCATGTGGAAAAAAATTAGAAGTTTGTAACAACGTGTAGAATCAATCAAAACATAATAGAAATTGGTTTTGGTCTCAATTAAATTGACATAATATTTTTAAGGTTTATACAAGGCACATGAAATATTTGACAAAACTCCTCACAAAGGGTTCATCCCACGGAAATCAATGATATCAAGATATGAAAAAAATTAGGTTTATTGAAAAAGCACTATAAACTTATTTGCAATCTCATTTTAATTTGTAATACAAACTTCACAACCTTTTCAAACAATTTCTTAGATATTTTTAAATGGGAGCTTTAAAATTGGGCATGGACATCCATCATTGAGTTATGGAAGAATGTGTGGAAATCTAAATTGTGTGCAGAATACCTCAAATTTAATGAAGGACTCAACAAACATAATAAAAAAAATTAAATAAAACTTAAAGAATCAGATAATTATAATAAAAATGTGAAAAATGAAATATTAACCAAGTATAATCTATATAAAGTCTATTTTCCAAAATTAAATGATCACTTGATTCTAGATTTAATTTTTTTAAGTTTCCTGAATCAATAAAAGAAGGAAAATACTTTTTCAAGAGTTTATCAATAGACCGAATGCTTTGAAAATTAAATTGGGTATGAGTGATAAAAAATTACACCATGAGTTCATCCAAAGACAAATAATAGGTAGGAATGTGTGTAATTGAAATGTAAGTCAAAACTTGGTTTTCCTATATACTCCATTACCTAATCTCTACTCAGGTAAATCCTCTATGACCTTTAGGTTGTATTGGGAGGATATGTTAGATATGTGATTACCTTTATGAATATCATGGTGAAATCATCTATATCCTAATAATATGAGATAAGGCTTGTATTATTGATATGATGTTAGACTATGTTGTTCAATATGATCTTGATTAATAGCCTTAGTTTTGATTATGGCATAATTATTCTATCCTTGTGTATACATAGAATTGTGATTTGTGTAGTGGGAGTGATTTAAGTTTGGACAGTTTAGCACAATGTGTTATTGAATTTTTTTAATGGTGAAAAGAAGGTGTTGACACCTTTTCTTCTTATTGATATTACTCCATTTGTTAAAGTACTTTTATTGGAAGGTGTTTGTACTTTTACATTACTCTCATATATGTTTAGATTGACTCTCATGCATAAGTACAATGCAATTATTGTGGTAGTATGAATCATTCAAAGCTCTCTTAGGTAAAACCATTAATATTTTAGAGAGATGAACTTATGTTTAAAAGAATATTATTCATAAATCATTATGAGGATAATATTGTTATTATAGAATCATATGTTTTAAGTCCTTAGTGAGTATAATTTCATTTTATTCATGGAAATTTGATTGTTATACCGTGTTGGAAACCTTGATAGTCAGTGATCATAGATAAGGCATGAAAAATTAATTCATGTTGTAAACTCTAGAAATTCAGCTACGTAATATGAAATTTTCTTAACGGTGATAAATAATAAGATGATTTAGAGTGATATAAGGTTATATACAATTATTTTGGTGTGATTATATAATTTTTTTTGCACCAAATATCATTTAAAATTTGTAGTTAAGTGTACTTGAGTCAGTCATGACAAATTACTTCCTTATAAATTATTCATGTGAGTGAGTGACTAACTTCGTGATAAACAAGTATTATATGCATGTTGTAGGACATTTAGGGACACCCATGTTGTCCATATTGGAGACGTCTAATATTGAATTGCATATAATAATTTATTTATGGGATACCATAGAATAGAGGACATTTAATTCCAATAGGGGGAGAGATGACCCTTAGATCTAGTGATACATTTTGTTGATCAAATTCACGATAGAACACATTATTTAAATCAATTTCTAATCAACACATATTATCTTGATCAGATGATTTGATATTTCTGATATGAAATGGTTAATTTTATTCCCAATTTCCTTACTTAGGTCTTGAATGATGTGATATATTTAATATTATCTTAAAGTTGTTAGTATTACATTTTGTGTTATCTAATCTGCTAGTGAATTTTGTGTGATGTTTTCTTGATTATGTAGATGTGGTTTAATAAAAAGAAAGAAAAAATGGATGAATCAACTAAGATATCACATAATTAAATAATTTTAAAATATAATTTTTGTGATATTGATAGTGTAACTTAGAGGAAAGATGGAAATAATTGAGATCAATATATGTCTTGGTTAACTAATCATGTTTGGTGTGTTTTGTGCAGATAGAAACTTATGATATTGAGGACCATGGATAAATTTATAGGGGGGTGTTACGTGACTAAATCCCCATGGAAATATTCTAGTAAATAAAAATTATTAAATCATTTAAAAGTTACCCAAGAATGGGTAAGTGAAGAATAAATATAAATAACACGAGATCCATTAAAGATATTCTTGAGAATATAAAGGGTGTTAATGCATTATGATAGAAATAATCAAGTATTATGATATGTTAAAATAAAAAGGTGTGAATGGAAAGAGATGTCCATTGTGAAAAGTTTCCTTCTCAACCCTATAAAAAGGGAGTAAATTTATTCAAATGTATATATGTGTAAGTGTGTTGAAATAACATAAATGTAAAATAATATGTATGATAAAAAGACAATAAATTGTAATTTAGTCCATTATGTAAAGGATTAGAAACATGTAACACTCTTAATATAAATGAGATTAGGAGCCAAAAAATGGGTCAAAGGGGTGGTATAGAGTGCACATCTCAATATCCTGGCCAGGGCTAAGTGGATTTTGTTTTTGCATTGTGACACGCGCTCACATCTAGTTCCTCATTATTGAGTGTGGTCTCATTGTTGCCTTACCTAAACCAATTGCAGTATTTAAGGATTGATCTTCATATATTTATTTTGAAGGTTAAACTATTAATAAAAAGTCTACAGTATTGATATATGTGTATTTGATCTATGCATGTTATCGAATTCAATGTTTATTTATGTGTTTATACTGTGTATTTAAATGTATTATTTTTAATATATTTATTGTTGTCTAAAAATGAATCAAAGATCTAGAAAATAAGCACATCACTCAAAGGATGTTTCCACACTCTGGTAACATTTCCTTTAAGTATGCAATTTTAAATTTCAAACTTAAATTTGGGAAAATGTAGACATATAAATTTGACAATTTATCATTTAGTAATGGAAAATTTAACTTCATCCCTACACTATGACTTATGCATGCATCCTAAGCCCAAGTTTTGTATTTTTGTTTCCATTACATGACTTAATTTATTACACACTCTTCTCAGTCATTAATTTACTAAATCACATTAATGGAAATAAGAATATAACTCCTAGGTATCTCACCTAAAATATCAAATTAATATTATGAAATATTTATACAGAACCATACAATCCCAGGCTATATTGTAGTGTGGCTTCGTTTGACTCATACGACCTTATATTTTCACATTCAATGGCTATTTTATTAACTTTTTATATTTATTTGGGTCATTTCCTATCCCCTAATTTGGATGTAGTGTGATTTAGTAATAAAAAACATATATAAGTAAGTCTAATTCACCATTTGAACTCACTTTCAAGCTCTCGTGTTTCCATATATAATAACAACACATCCTTAGGAACATCACATATATAAGTTTTGAAGAACTTGACTAAGTCAAAGAATCTAAATTCCCTCTCCATGAGTCAATCCATAATCAAGTTCAAGCCAAGGGTGCATATTTCCAAACACAAAAAAGGATCAAAGAGTATTCATTCTAAGTCTACATGTGTTAGCACTATACACAATCACTAAGGGTATATTTCAATTTATAAATATAACATATATACACTTTTTATCTTTGGGTTAATATATTTGAGGGAACATTAGGAGATTGGCCTAGATTTTCATTCACACTTGCACCTACACTAAGATAACTACACAAGGCTTGCCCCCACTTGAGGGGATGTAGTGCAATGTTTTGATTGGTTCAAGAGGGATTGGATTCTAGGGTCGATCTAGCCTCACCACACACAAATATATCCTTTTATTATATAATGGTTGCAAGAAGTTTGTTTCATGTATATGGTGGTTTTTACTTGTTGTAGGTCATTACAAGGATTATCATATTGTTACAAACCCTAATATGTAATAGTGAAGAACATTTCTAGATCACCAATAAGAACCCAAATTTGCATAACTCTAGATCAAAGGCATACAAAATCATATAGAGGAGGACTAGACCGTACTATGTTACAATCATAGTTTGTATGACCCTATCCCAAGTCATCTTCCATATTCATAATTAGGAACAAAGAATTTATAGGAATTCATCACTCTCTATAGTCAGTCTAGACATCTAGATTATTGTATATGTACCTCTATATTAGCTAAGTGACTCCCTTATTGTCTTTTAATGAAATCATATCTTGTTATTTTATTATTTATCACTAAGATCTATATTCTAATTTGTAATTGGATTATTTAATTAATAAAATATAAATATACAACATATTACAAACACAATTTTAACATAATCCATCAAATCCAATGTAGTTTTAATCAATATCAAAGGACATATGGACTTTATCTAGAGAAAAATAAGAAAAACCAATTCTTCTTGACGGGTTACTCGGATTCGGATCATACAGGCAACATCGATGACAAGAAATAAAAAATTGGATTTGTCTTCTCTTTAATATCTGGACTGGTATCATGGGGAGTAAGAAACAAAGTGTTTCATCATGATCTTCCACTAAAGTAGAATATCACATTGTTGTAATTTTCTCTGAAGCAATATTTTTATGTCATGTTCTAGAAGGTTTTGGATATCCAAAAAATAACCTACCATCCTTCACTCTGACAACAATGATGTTATCAAACTTGTTTACGCTTTTAAGATTTATGAAAGATTAAAGCATATTGAGGTACTCACACATTTCATATACAAATACATCCAACAACACCATATCCGTATCTAGTATTACTCGATAACATATAAATGTACATATGTTTTCACAAAGGACCTTGCACATGATAGTTTTTAGGCATTGTGAGAATTGCTCTCATGTTCATTAGATATAATGCAAAATAAAGGGGGGAATTATAAAAGTATTTTATTTTAGTGTTGATTTAGTTTTGTATAGATAATAAATTACTTCTTTAAAGTGGTGTTACAAGTAGTGTGTCACTATAAGTTCGCTAAATTTTTCATTTTAGTTACTAGTTTAGTAGTATTTAATTGACTGGTGTGTTTACGTTTGATTAACTCAAGTGTGATCCCGTCATACTATTTGTAGTAAGTTTTCCATAGTCATTGGAATTGATATTTATTTTCTAATTGAATGTATAAAGGGTGGTTAAATACCTATAATTATTACGAAATTTATTTTATTAATATAATGGTTAAATTTAATCTCTTACACTCCTAATTCTAGTTTTACAACATATTATGCAATTGATTGATTAAGATTTAATTGATTGTATAACTAACATATGATAATGGGCATCTCTTGAGATTGAATGTATTGATTGAATAATGAAGGGTTTACATTTATAAGGTTTTATTATACCGATAAGAGTTCCCTCTTAGAAATGGTTTAACTTATCAATCTAGATCATCAGTTGTTGTTAACTATATACATTGAAGTGTTAATGAAATAAATTGTGTTCATCCATATTTGATCTACTAGAAAATGGGTTATCTTTTGATATAACATTTATTGTGTGCTTTATACTTTTGATAAGTGTTTACACCCTAAATAACTAAGGTCTTGATATAAGGTTCTTTATTTATTTATTAAAATTCATAAGATTGTCACATGTAGTATATTATGAATTAATTATTTAACATTAATCCTACAAAAAAAATATAGATTTTAATACATTGTTGGATATATATATAATGAAACAATTACTTAGTTAAATAGAGAGGTACAAAGGTGATTTTTGAAGTGCAGACTAGATGTCTAGGCTAGATAAGATTTAGAAATGCTTCATCTATGGAATTATGACCTTGAATTGAGAAGGTACATAAATATATGGATTCTACAAGGGCATGGTATAGTACATTCATGGGATGTATAGTCTCAAACAAGTAAATTTTAGGGTTTTGCAACTTTTAATGGTCTTAGGTGGCCTAGAAATATGTTTTGTTGTATGTAACTAGAGCTCGTCAATGTATGACACCTCACTATAGTGACCTATAATAGATAAAACTATAGAACATCTATATTAACACTTCATCAGAATGATTAGATAACAACAAGATAATTCCATGTGGGGGTGGATTTGGAATGAGCCTAGTGAACAACCATTGTTAAACTAATTTAGGATTTAATTTACATCTCCTCGCAAGTTGGATAAATTTCTATGTAGTTCTCTTAGCATGTGTGTTATTTTGTATGTAAATATAATCCAACCCCTATCATTCCCTTGTGTTTGTTGAAAAAAATAATATTTCATGTAACACTAGATAGAATAATATGTATCCTATGTGGTAGTGATATAGTGTGATGTGCTTTGATTACTAGACAAGTCTGTTTATCCCTTGTAACTTTGGTAATGCTTTGTGTGCACTTTCCCTTGCTATGAATTGGCTCTAGGACCCTTGAAGGTTTGTGGATGGGGAAGATAAATTATTAAAAATTGTTTGAGTGTTTTAGATCTAAGTAGTGGTTTCTCTAATGGATTTGACGATGCTTTAGGGATATTTAGGAGATCCTTTAGTGTATTTTTCAATAGTAGTGTTTTGGAATGCCAAATAAGTGCCAAGTGAGTTCTTGAGTACATTTGACTTGCTTACATACCCTTCCCTATGTCATATGTCACATTAAGATGCATGTATGGGATGAAAAATGAACCAAAGAGAGAGACAAATTTGAGAAAATATCCATTAGAGAGTGATATATAGGACCATGCGGTTCATCCCATACCATAGTATGAACTAGTTCCACATTGTATGATATTAGACAAGTAGTTAATGATGATAGAGATATATATGCTTGGGAGTAATGTACTCCTTTGGATAAATAAAATGGAGTGAACAACATAACATTGTGTGTATTTAAACAAGTCACATGTACATATGAGTGAACAACATATTAGTGTGTGTATATTGTAGTTAGGATTAGAATGTGTACAAAAGTCATAATATATAAAAAAGGTGAAATTTTCATTTCCAAAGGATAAGTTTCCAAATTAGGTCTATAAATTTACCCCCCTCCTTTAAGTGTGAAATTAAAAAATTACATACTTAAAGTAAAAGATACCAAAGTGTGTGCACACACTTTTTCTTTCCCCGAAGTTGTTTTTATGTCATTTTTAGTATGCTTAATTATAAATTTTAAAACACAGAGTGTATTCAATGTCCATAAAATAAATTGAAATATAAATCAAATGTAAACATGGTATTTATAAATTTTAAAATTCAATTTTGCATAGTTTATCAAATATATAAAACATTTAAGGAACACACTAGTTCACTTTACTAAGGGAGGAACTCCCATATATAATGAACTTGGAAACTTAAATTTTGTGTTGAGTTGTCAAAGGATTGGGGTTGATCTGTCATCACCAATCCGGCACTATGATAATTCTTTACCGGGAACTCCTCGTGCTATGATTCGTTACTAATGCACAGCCTTTAGTTTGGTGGATGTAATCTGGAAACAAAACAACAACATAACACAAGAATACCATCGACTATGATAAGACGGAATGATGACAAATCTGAAATATCAAAGTAAATTATAATATTAACATGAAACTGTTACAATCTCACCCATGAGGTACTTCAAGTGTTATTGACTTCACTTGCCTTTCACCAAGACTATGGGAGAAACTTTACAATTACACCTCTTAATGGCTTCTTCAACACACCTTTAAACTGATGGCTTCCTTCGCACACTTCCTACAATATTTCTCACTACTTCCTTCTATGCTAAATGAGGGGGGTGGCCTCTCTATTTATAGAACTTCCAGGCTTATCCATCTTATCTCTAAGATAGGATAAGAAATCCACTCTGACGAATCATATTCCATACCTTAACTCTTATCTGTACATGTAAGCTTATCTGTTAAGATAAGATAAACCTTATCATTTTACATGGGTTCCACATTTTTAGACTTTTTACAAATAAAATACACAAAATATTTATGACCTCACTCCTTGTCTTTATTACCAATATAATATTTCTAATTCCTAATCATGTAGACCCTACTTCTCTAATTACCCAAACTTTGACATTTTAACATTACCGGACCACTTACGACAAATATTTACTTTTTACAACATTCCTATTGTACTTTGACTGTTACCGTACTCCACATTATTGGCGGCACCGTACTGACGGCGCCGTTATCTTCTATCAGACGCTACTACTAATTATACTTAACAACATCCTATTCCTAATACATACATTAATGAAATAGAAATTACGGAGGAAAATTTTAGTGTCGACATCTTCCCCCTTCCTAGCTTCTACTCCGTCCTCGGAGTAGACTATTCTGGTGCTTGGAAAATCTTCAACTTGTCGTGGTTGACCCATTTCGTAATGGGAGTGCCATCCAATTCCTCCAGTCGGTACGTACCATTTTCATGCACAGCTGCTATTTTGTAGGGCCCCATCCATTTTGGAAGAAATTTTCTCTGTCTTCTTTTTTTGTATCTGGAATCATATACTAGAACCAAGTCATTCACATGAAATGGAGACCACCGGATCTTTTGATCAAAGTATTCCTTCTGCTTCATTTTCTTCTTATGGCTTGTATCCTTTGCTATTTCTCTCATTTCCTCCAGCAAATGAAGATGTACCAACCTTTCTTTTACTGAATCACTTTCATCCATCCTTTCATTTTTCATAACTCTCACAGTGGGAATATCAAACTCAATAGGAAGAACTGGATCAATGCCATAGGCCAACTGAAATGGGGAGTATCCTGTTGCTGACTTTGATGTTGCCCTATATGCCCACAATGCTGCATGAATCCTTTTATCCCATTTATGTACCTGCAAGGCTGCATCTTTTGCTAGAATTTGACACAACACAAAATTTGTTCGTTCCACCTGTCCATTTGTGCTTGGCTTGTATGTTGTTGCCTTCCTGTGCTTAATAGAAAACTTATTGACTAGGGCTTCTACCACCTCATTAATGAAGTGGCTTCCTTGATCTGTTACAATTTCTAATGGGCAACCAAATCTGGTGACAATGCGTTCATACATGAACCTTGCCACTTCATCCATGGAAGCTGTTTTCAATGGCCTAGCTTCAACCCACTTGGTTAAATAATCTGTGGCAACTACAATATACTTATTTTGGCGTGATGTAGTTGGAAGTGGACCTACAATGTCTATTCCCCACTTTTCAAAGGGACCAAGGGGAAGAATAGGACATAATGGAGCTGATGAAGTCTTACGGTTACCATGTGTTTGACAAATATCACATGTCTTACAATAATTATAACAATCTTTAAAAAGAGTGGGCCAGTGATAACCTGCATCCAAGATCCTTCTTGCTGTAAGTTGTCCAGAGAAGTGCCCTCCACATGTACCATTGTGGAATTCTTCTAGCAGTTCCTTCCCTTGATCACGTCCAACTGCCCTCTTGTACTGTCCATCAGGTCCTATTCAAAATAATACTCCATGCAGAATAGAATATGGACGACTGGCTTGAGTAATCTTTCTCTTAGTCTTTGCATTGGCACCATCAGGAAACTTGAATTCATTTAGATAATTCCAAATATCTATGTATTCACTAGGGATTGTGTCAAGGGATAACAATGCTGCATCGGGGAAATCATCATCATCACAAGATGATCCTAAACCATCATAGGCTCGAGAGAGTGCATCTGCATTGACATGCTTCTTTCCTGGCCTATCTATAATATCAAATTCAAATTCTTGTAGCAAAATTATCCATCTTGCTATCCTCCCTGATGGGTTAGGCTTATTTACAATATATTTTAGAGCCTGATGATCTGTTACAACTAGAAATTTTTGCCCTAGCAAGTAATTTCTAAACTTCTTTACAGCAAAAATGATAGCCAGAGCCTCTTTTTCAGTTACAGTATAATTTACCTCAGCACTGCTCATTTGTCTGCTCCCAAAGTAAATTGGATGTTCATTCCCATTTTCATCCTTTTGGCTCAAAGTACTTCCTAGTGCTACATCTGAGGCATCAGTGTACACAATGAATGGCTTGCTCCAATCTGGATTCTTCAAAACAGGTGAAGACACCAGGGCTTCCTTCAATTGTCCAAAAGCTTCATGCGCCTTATTTCCTGGTTCATAAGTAACATCCTTCTTCAAGAACTGGGTTAGTGGCTGTGCAATCTTTGAGAAATTCTTGATGAACCTTCTATAGTAACCCACATGGCCTAAAAATGATCTCAACTTACTTCTATTAAGAGGAAATGGTAAATCTTTGATTTTTGAAACTTTATCAGGATCAGTACCAATACCATCTCTGGATACAACATGCCCTAACAAAACGCCTTTAGAACATCCAAAGACACACTTTGTAGGGTTTAGTGAGGCTTGTGCTTCATCTAACCTTTGAAATGTTGTCTCCATTTGGTGCAGGTGGTCCAACTTGCTCCCATAGATGCAAAAATCATCCAGAAATACTCTGATGAAGGTCCCAATGTAGGGTTCGAACACCCTATTCATCAAACGCTGGAATGTTGCTGGAGCATTACACAACCCAAAAGGCATAACTCTATAAGCAAACGTTCCCCAAGGAGTGGTGAACGTGGTCTTCAGCTGATCTTTCTCTGCTATACGAACTTGGTTGTAGCCGTTATATCCATCAACAAAACTATAGCACTCCTGGCCAGCTACTTCGTCCAAGATCTGATCTGAAAATGGAAGAGGGTAATGATCCTTCTTTGTTGCCTTATTGAGCTTCCTGTAATCAACACAAATGCGTAGCTTCCCATTCTTTTTTATTGAGATCACAATGGGAGAAACCCATTCTGAATTCTCCACAGCAAATATGAATCCTGCATCAAGCAACTTATCTATTTCTTCTTTTACAGTCTTCGAAAAATTAGGATTCATTCTATATGGCATTTGCTTTATGGGCTTAGCACCATCTACCAGCTCAATACAATGTTCTACCCAACTTACTTGACGGAGTTCCTTGTAATCAAAAGTGAATAGGTGTATGTACCTTCAAAAGAGCTGGAGGTAGGATTCCTTCTCACTCTCCATCACAACATCACCAATCTTTATTTGTTGGAGACGATCATCAACTTCTTCTTCAGATAATTTTATGGGGTCATGAGTTGGTGTGACTGGAAGGATATCCATGACTGAAACATCCACCTCACTTTCTTCATCTTCAGTGTCCACTTCACTGGTACTAGAGTAATCAGAGGATGTCCAATCATCAGTTTCATCACTTGAATCCACAGGTTCTGCCTTATGATGTCGAGGGATCACATTTATCTTCACCCTCTCTCTACCACGTCCAAGTGTCATGAAACCTTCATTCCAGTAGTTTCTTGCATGAACTCTCCTTAGCCATGGTCTTCCCAGCAGCATTGGGTACACAACAGTACCATTTTTCATCACCTGAAATTCTACCACACATACCACACCCATAACAGATATTGCCACATTTGAAACTACACCTTCTGGTTTAGTTTTTCCTTTATTTAATGACCTTAACATAAGTGTTGAAGGGCGATCAATTTTTAAACCCAACATATTCATTACAGACTCGGTCATTACATTAACTGCAGCACCTCCATCAACTAAGACATCATGAATTGAAATACCATTACATAATACCTCAGCTTGTGGAGCATAGGGATTTGCCTCTGCCTCCAAAACAGGGACCTCAACCTCCTTCCTTCTTCGAGCATTGAGTCCACCTCGTAACTCCTGCCTCTTCTCAGAAGACATAGCCAAGAGTTGACCATATGTAATATTTGCATGCCTTTTGGACAGATCTTCCAAGATGGAGTATGGTCCTTGCCCCTGTGAAATCAGAAAATCCTGCACACCCAACTTTCTTACTCCTATGTTTCTTACTAGTTTCTTCTTTCATCTTCTTAGGATCATTTCCATCTTGATTATCTTTTTCTTTCTTTCTTTTTGTTACAAACACATCTACTTCATTATTTCTGCTCTTATCTACTACATCAAAAGAATTCACAGGTGCTTTTCCTTTATCATTATCTCCTTTACTAGATGTAGAAGCTCTATCTGGACAATTATACTTATAATGACCCTTTTTATAACAACCATAACAAACAACTTCAGAAATATTTCTTTTTGGACCTCTATCTCCTCCCTGAGAACTAAATTCCTTTCCTTGAAGAAGATTAATAGTTAACTGACCCATCTTTTTAAGCAGATCTTCATACTCAGTAGATGTACTAGGAGAAATATTTGTGCTCACCGGGAGTGGTTGTGGATTCTAGGACCAAAGGTGCTGGTGTAGGCTCTACTTTAGCAATAATTTCTTTGGGCTCCTCTTCCATGCTTTCTTCTTGCCTTCTTGCAATCTCCTTTGCTTTTTCAATGGTAGCTGGGCGGTCATACTTCACTCGTTGTTTAATCTTTGGCTTCATCCCAAGAATGAAGTGCTTACAGAGGAGATTATTCATGCCATTTATCAACCCATCCGCTAGTCCTTTCTTCTGGATCTGGGCATTGAGCTTCCTCCTTAGCTCTAGAACACGAGCATGATAATCCCTTATCTTCTCCTTCTCTTCTTGGGATAGCTTTGTGATCTTGATCATGAGATCTGCATATTTATGTTGTTCACCAAATTCTTCAAGAAAACTTTCAGTTAATAAATCCCATAAATTTTTCACATTATCACCTAGTGTTTCAAACCACCTAAGTGCTAAACCATCCAAAAAGGTAGGAAAAAATTTAGTCCATTGTTCCCTTCTTATAAGGCCATTACAAATACAAGATCGCTTAAACTCTTGAATGAAAGAAGAAGCATCTTCATTAGATTGAGCTGAAAAAACAGGAATCTTTCCCATTTTCAAAAGTAACCACCGTGAAATACCAACTCACAAGTACAATCAACAAGACTTATGTGCACAAATAATTTGAATCACTATACTAGAAAGTGACTTTACACTTTTCTACGGTAAAATAGAAATGACCACGGTAAACTATGGTAAAACTTGACTTACTACGGTAAAAACTGACTTTACTGTGGTAAACACTATTCACGGTAAAAAGTGAAGTTACTGCGGTAAATACTATTCACGGTAAAAAATGAAGTTACTGCAGTAAATACTATTCACGGTAAAAAGTGACTTTACTGCGGTAAATACTATTCCAGCAAAAATGACTTTACCATGGTAACTACTATTCATGGCAAAAATGACTTTACCATGGTAACTACTATGCACAATAAAAACAAGGTTACCCTCCAATTGATTTTTGACTAAGTGGGAATATTTCTCCAGAAAATCCACCACCGAGGAATGGTCCCGGCAACGGAACCAAAATGTCATCACCAATCCGGCACTATGATAATTTTTCACCGGGAACTCCTCGTGCTATGATTATTTACTAATGCACAGCGTTTAGTTTGGTGGATGTAATCTGGAAACAAAACAACAACATAACACAAGAATACCATTGACTATGATAAGACGGAATGATTGACAAATCTGAAATATCAAAGTAAATTATAATATTAACATGAAATTGTTAAAGTCTCACCCATGAGGTACTTCAAGTGTTATTGACTTCACTTGCCTTTCACCAAGACTATTGGAGAAACTTTACAATTACACCTCTTAATGGCTTCTTCAACACACCTTTAAACTGATGGCTTTCTTCGCACACTTCCTACAATATTTCTCACTACTTCCTTCTATGCTAAATGAGGGGGGTGGCCTCTCTATTTATAGAACTTCCAGGCTTATCCATCTTATCTCTAAGATAGGATAAGAAATCCACTCTGACGAATCATATTCCATACCTTAACTCTTATCTGTACATGTAAGCTTATCTGTTAAGATAAGATAAACCTTATCATTTTACATGGGTTCCACATTTTTAGACTTTTTACAAATAAAATACACAAAATATTTATGACCTCACTCATTGTCTTTATTACCAATATAATATTTCTAATTCCTAATCATGTAGATCCTACTTCTCTAATTACCCAAACTTTGACATTTTAACATTACCGGACCACTTACGACAAATATTTACTTTTTACAACATTCCTATTGTACTTTGACTGTTACCATACTCCACATTATTGGTGGCACCGTACTAACGGCGCTGTTATCTTCTATCAGACGCTACTACTAATTATACTTAACAACATCCTATTCCTAATACATACATTAATGAAATAGAAATTAAGGAGGAAAATTTTAGTGTCGACAGATCAATCCCCAAATTTTTTTCGAATGAGCATCCAAAGTAGGAGAGGAGTTGAGTGCACTCAACCCAACACTGAAAGGAGATATGCCACAGGATGTGTGTCATAAATAACCTTGAAAATATAAAATAAAAGCCTATAGAGTATTTAGGCACTCTGATAGATTCCCACCACATGGGCCACATTATTGTAAACAAATATAGGCCCAAACATAAATAATATATAAAGTAGGAAGGGAATGATGTGCATCTCATTCTCCTACCACGTGTTGTAACTACTGATATATATGCAAATGTTGCATATAAAAAGAGGAGAAGAAAGTGCATGCCCCATACCTTGTATCTAAAATTATATCTAAATCATGTAGTGAAGAAGGAATGAAATACTCACAACCTTTATATTTTATACTACAACGTATTAAAAATATTCTCTGAATTTTTCCATTTATCCCTAAAATTGTGTCAGAAACTTACATCTCCCTGTGAAAATATAAAAAATCTAAAATTTCTTGGAAATATAGCTCTAGGATAGAAATTTCCATCCTAGATCCTAGCATACCATGGTATTATTTATGTTTGATGGTTTTGTACCTCTACCAATTTTGTATCTAAATCTAGTTCTAAGGATTTTTTCCCTGTATAAATTTATATCTCAATTTTGAATTCCATTTGTCTCACAAATATGTGTGATACACCCTGTTGTATTCCCCCTCTTTTAAGGCATGTGAGATGTGTAAAGAGAGTGTCTGGATCAAAGGAATTTATGTGTACCCATATATAATGAACTTGGAGATTTAAATTTTGTGCTGAGTTGTCGAAGGATTGGGGGTGATCAATCCCCAATTTTTTCGAAGGATCATCCAAAGTAGGAGAGGATTTGAGTGCACTTGACCTAAAATTGAAAATATATGTACCATTATATGTTTGTCATAAATAACCTTGAAAATATGAAATAAAAGACTATATAATATCTAGGCACTCTGACATCTTCCCACCATATGATCCATGTTGTTGTAAACAAATCTAGGCCCAAACATAAATAATATAAAGTAATAAGGGAATGATTTACATCTTATTCCCCTACCATGTGTTGTAACTAATGACATACATGCCAATGTTGCATATAAAAATAGGATAAGAAGATTCATGCCCCATACCTTGTATCTAAAATAATATCTGAATCATGTAGTGAAGAAGGAATGAAGTACTCACACCCTTCATAATTTGTACTATAATGTGTTAAAAATATGCTCTAAATTGTGCCATTTGTCCCTAAAATTGTGTCATAAACTTGCATCTCCCTGTGAAACTATAATCTTTTTGAAATTTCTTAGAAATATAGCTTTATGAGAAAATTTTCCATCCTATACCATAGAATATCATGGTTTTATTTATGTTTGATAGTGTTGTACCTCTACCAATTTTGTATCTAAATCTAGTTCTAAGGATTTTTCCCTATATAAATTTATATATGAATTCTAAATTCCATTTGTGTCACAAATATGTGTGATGCACCCCACTGAATGCCCCCTCTTTTAAGGCATGTGATATGTGGAAAGAGAGTGTATGGCTTAAAAGAAATTATGTGTACCCATGTCATATATATTTTATGATTTGCTTTAAATCACATAGAGGGTCACCTTTAGTGGCCATCATTGAGATGATATTCCTTCAAGGTGTGTGAATGGTGGATACCATGGTACATAAAGGTAGAAAAAATAAATAAAAGACAATTTCAAATAGCAATCATGTATAAGAGTAAAAAAGTGTAGTGCTAAAGAAGTACACAAGTAATCTAAAATACAAGTACAAAAGAAATTTCAAAAAGAATCATATCAAAGGAATAGAGACATAAACATAGGACACTAAATTTTTTGTAAGACAAGCATAGTGAAGGTCATAGGCCACATATAACAAATCAATAATACAAATAATCACACATACAAGTACACTATAAAGGACACATACATGAAATTCATGGAGTCACAAACATGGGACACAAATGAATCACAAGACATATAAAATTAAATAAGACACATACATAAAGTCATGCATACGATCAATCAATCAATCAAGTGAAAACAATGAAAAACAATAGACCATAGGCATATAGAGCAAGATAAGATAGTGTTGCACAAGAGAGTTGTGTTATCCATGTTATTATAAACTATATAATATACACAATTTAAGTAATTAATAATAATGAGGAAGTGAAAGTAATTGTACTAAAACAAAAACACCTAAATAGTGTAGGAGATAACCCTAGAACATCAGGGTCAACTAGGAAGAGTCTAATGTATCACTCTGTGTATGTCCAACATCAATTTTAACATACCTTATGAATGCATGTGTTATCGTGATAATGAAAATATGTTATCTGGACCAACATCAACATGTTATACTTCTATCTATTTTTTGTTCTCAACTTCATGAGAATCTTCATCACATAGACACCAATTACCAGATAAGCCATGAATATGCTTCTACGCATTATCGTGACTAGCCATCTAATGATAGCTTCTCTATATCTAATCCAGAATCAAGGTTGTCTCATTACAAAAACATCTAACTATTCTTACATCCAATGTACCTCACATTATCAGGGGCACCTAGCATGCAATACCATATTGTTTCCATGCCTCACTCTCTCTTTATAATTGTGAATAGCTTGATACTACACGTCCTAGCATCGTTATCGTTAACCCTACGCTTCCATCTATCTCAAGATCACGTGTCTCTCCAGATGGCTCCGTAATATGGAATTCACTTCCACTTTAAAACTACAAATTATCCCTGGAGTATCCACATATTGTCTGTCCACATCTATTCATGATATAGGCTCAACCCACTTCCCACAACATCTAGGATCTCTTATGGTGGCCTCTTACTATTTGCCTTGCATTTTTTTCACGCCTCATCATGCTCATCTGTGGTGGAAAAATAGTATCCTGCAGAAGTGGCTGCTACTATCATTTCATGTGACTTGTATCAATTATGGGCTATTATTTTCCGTACATCACATCCACATACTCTAAGTTATACCTCCACCCATGAGCATGTATTGGGGGAACGGACTTCTGATTACTATGTGCGTATGGAGGATATCCATGATCAATATCCAGTAATGTGTCACCTATCACCAAATTAGAAAAACAATCCTCATAGTTTTGTTGCTATCACATCATAGGAGATGAGGTTTCTGATCAACTAAATGTCCAACCTACACGAAGGAACTAATGAACAATATCAATGATACTTATGTTTAATGCTCTATGTGGAACATGGTTACCAAGATGAATAATCTACCTCATTGGCAATTATTTGCAAGGTACCTGACACAAAACCTGACTTCCTCCACCTGCTAGCTCACCTGGTGGTTGTCTTACAACCACTCAAATCATATGGCTAAAAAATGTGATACCATCATTAGGTCACCCACAACATGACTGTAAATGCCATGGTTATACCCTGTCAATCATCCTACCTGTGGTTGGCCCTATGGTAAAAGAAAATACCTCATTGGGACTTGACAGGCAAAATGTTGTCCTTACGATGTGGGGCCTAAGCCTACACCCTGTAAATTAATGCTTCCCTGGTAGAATTGAAACCATATGTATTCCATTGATCCAGTGACATAAGGTCTTCCTCTTGCCCCTTACTTTGTACTTCGGGATACCAAATGCTCACCCTAGAATACTGTTCTGTAAAGACTCTTTGAAATCGATCCTCCAAAAATATTGTGCACCGAATGCACTCTTTGTAAATCAACACTTTCATCCTCTACCTCATCATTTTATTGGTGAACCTCTATTTTTTTATTTTTAAGCCTCCAATGAAGATAAAATTAATCATGCAATGGGCCCATTCTTAAGTTTTATCATTTCATACCATGGTCTAACCTGTGAAATGCATAATCATAGTCATTCATCCTCCCTCAACAGCTAACCTCCCTCCTCACCTTGGATGTAAATATCTGAGTGGCACCAAACCCAGTTGTCTCATGAGTATTCCCACTAGAATTGGCCTCAACTTAGTGACATGCTATAGTTAGCTTCGTAAGCCCATATATGTAATAGACCATGGTCAGGATTATGGATTCCACCATTCTTACTCCTATGTGAGTATGTACAAATTCCTGTTTTAAATGGGCCAATTTTTTCACATCGTTCCCATGCATATCTCATGCCATGCCCCTGTTATTTTCCTAATCAAATCTCATGCATCCTATAAAAAAATTACCAAACCCACCACCCTCAAATGACCATTGATGAAGCTAGGTCCAACTGAGATGGAATAAAGAGTATTTATGACATATCATAGAACCCCAGACCTCATCAATTAACATATCCAAACTAATATACATACCTTGGCAGTCACCAATATCAAGAGAAAAATTAAAATAGATTTCAAGATTGATCAGTATGTACCCTTGAATGTGTCTACACTATGGAAGTCTATCACTATTGTCAATTGATACACTACTGCTAGGGTTCCAAAGTGAAATGGATAAAAGTGCATATGTATGTGAAATAATACATTCATCATCCTATCTAGTATCTATCAATGTAACGAACAAGCCTGAAGAGTTACTATAATAGTATTCATCAAAGTTTGTAACGATGGCATTTTGGGCTTATGGAATGGTAGAAGATCCCTTCAACATTGCCTAGTGATGGTGTCCCACTTCATGTATATTTGTGTAATAGACATGAAAAAAAACATCCCATCATTTTCAATCCATCTTAAGTCCAAGCAATGTGCACACTTGACATTAGTATGACAAACATTTGTTTAAGGGAAAGTCATAACACAATATTTGGTGCATCACATACAGGTCTTACATAATAATCGATGGAAAGATTGGCACATCGATTAGTAAATGGGACTCACATTTATGATAACGCAAAGGTGCAATTATAATTTAAAAATTTACACTGAGCATTGTGGAGCTGGATAGTAACATCCATAAGTTGGTAGTGCTAGGATCCATGCTAGGTTGTAATAGTACTGACTTGACATGAAGAACCAAACTTTCAGCTGTGTCGTCAAAATCAACTAAATTATCACTAAGGATCTTGTATATTTTGTTAAATATATGTGGGTTGAAGATAGACATATGTTGAAAATCTTTCCATTTAGAATCATACATTTCTAGGTCATTGGATTGTACTGTAAAACCACGAATTCCATCACCCTATAAAAGCTTCTCTTCCAAAATGTTACCTTATTAGCTACATGCATATGAGATTGTTCTTGCAACAACTCATAGCCTCAAATGCTCTTTCAATTTGTGACACTCTGTCAAAATGACGATCTCTTGTCATTTAATTTAGTTATTTTATAACTGGAGATGAAGAATTTGAGTCTCTAATAAATTTTTTCGGGTTGTGCACATTAGTTGATCTAGAGAAAACATGTCTTATTGTACAGTTCTCACACAACCTTCCACGCTGGGATATCAACACTGGAGAAAAGGTGCAAATTATTTTGGAAGGCTTGCTCTTTTTCTAAGGTGTTGTAGACACCCATAATTACGCCCAAGTAATTTAAATACTTAAATTGCGCTAATTATCTCCTTTCTCACAAATTGACGACATATCATCAAAAGCACTCATATTCCCTCTTATTGTCATTAATTAATTACAATACGCTAATTGATTAAGTCACCTATCCAGCTAACAACCTAATTAACGACCTTCGTTAATTATCACCCCTTGCTATCTTGACTAATTAATTATTATTAATTAATTAGTCTTCCCCTTCATTTAACCAATAAATCAATATTTAATTGATTTAATCCCTTTCTAATAGCCTAAATTACACTAATATTCTTCTAATTAGCTTCTATAAGCTTACACCTACCTATTAATTAATCACCTTTGATTAATTAAAACACCCCCCAACTCCCATGACTTGCTAAACATGTATTAAACCCTTCTAAAGTAAGGTTACCTTTAATAAAGCAACCTTATCCATTCCTAATCATGTTTTACCTTTATCCCACATTCATGAGAATGTGTTGAATCCTTTATCCATTGGGCTATATAAAGAGCCCTCCACCTACCTTTTTACTTACACCTAAACTTCTTAGAGAGACAAATGCAAAGCATATAGCAAAGAGACTAAGAGCTTGCCCTTGTTTTCTTGAGAGTTCATCATCTTGAAGAGTTAAGCCTCTTTCCTAAGTGCTTAGGTCATATGGGAGGTGTCAAAAGGGTCTTGTAGCCCAACTTTGACAGGCCCTCATTCCTAGGTTCTTGGATACCATAAGAACAACCATTTTTGATAGCCATGGAGCTTACTTAGGTCCATTCATTTATTTGTTGTTAGAGAATAGAGGAGTTTAGATATTTAGCATTGTTAGTTTCAAAGTTTGTATTGATGAATGTTAGCATCTAACCCTTGTTTAATTCTTATCTTGATGGTGTTTAGTTTGTTGTTAATTAAATTGTAATTAAGGCTATTTTAGGTGGTAGTTCTTGCTTACATTTGATTTAGCATTAAAAAAAGTATACATGCACACATTTGGCACACCCGGTGGGACTTACTCCATTGTCCTTTGCACTTAATTTCAAGTTTTTGTAGTTAAGTTTCATTTTTTGGTTACTAACCCTCTTTTACACATGTTGATCTAACTTTTTTTTAACTTGTTTTGTTGAGTTTTTCATGTGTTGAGTCTTCCTTGTAGGTATAAAGGAGGTGAAGTGCTGTCAAAATTGGAATTGATGGGAAAATTTCAATATTTCTCCATGTTTTCATTTTTAGAGCTTACTTTTTCAACATTCTACATGCTAGTTTTGTCAATTTCTTGAAAATTTTAAATTCTTGAGCATGTAGGTTAGTGTTTGATAGTGCCGAGTCTTCTATTTACATATTAATGTGGTGGGTTGCTGTCAAAATTTAATCTTGGTGAGAAAATTTCAAGATTTCATCATGTTTTCATTTTTAGAGCTTACTTTTTCATCATTCTACATGCTAGTTTTGTCAATTTCTTGAAAATCTTAAATTCTTGAGCATGTATGTTAATGTTTGATAGCGTTGAGTCTTCTATTCATATATTAATGTGATGGGTTGTTGTCAAAATTGAATCTTGGTTGGAAAAATTTTTTTTGACCCATTTTGCATAAGATTAAGAAGGACGTTTTTTTTGACATTTTTTGAGTGCATGTCAAGTGCATTACCCATTTAGCATAAGAGCATTTTTCAATGCGTAACGATGAATTTTTCCATTTCTATAAGAGCATATGTTTGTGTAACCCATCTTCCGAAGAATCAAAAGCCATAACTTTTGGTAAATTATAAACTCCTTTCACTTTTGGTTTAACTCGAAATGACTCCATTTTTTTTTGTGTTGGAAAGGTATTGAAGTTAAATATGCAATGAAAACATAAATTTGGTTGATTTAAGTACTTACAAAAAAAGAACAACATATTCAAAACACTAAATTGTAGGTTTTTATATTATTTTAAAACTGGTCATTTTCTAACATGTCTAATGTTTTGATGAATGTTGTATTTCCATGCTTACTCGATTTAGAAAAAAGCGTGTGTATGCTCTTCTCTTGCACCTTTTGGTGATCTTGAGAATCAAAAAAAACTTTGATCTCTATCTTGTTAATATTGGGATTAAACTTGGAAATTTGATTATTCATTTTGCTTAAGGGAATGAACCTTTTACAAAGTATTTTTCAATGGTCCTTTGATTTGAAGTTTTCCATTTCTATATAGTTGGGATAAAGTTTATGTATGATATTCTCTTGCACCTTAGGGTGATCTTGAGAATCAAAAGCAACTTTAGTCTTCATTTTATAACATTTGGTAAATTGGAAACTTCATCTTTCACTTTTGGTTTAAAGGAATGAACATTTATCGAGAATTTTGTATGGTTCATTGATTGAAAAGATTTTCTTTACTTTTTAGTTAGATTATTTGTTGTGTATGTTCTTCTCTTGCATCCTTGGATGATCTTGAGAATCAAAAACAACTCTTAGTCCTATTTTAAATAATGTGATTTTCTTGGAGAATTACTAACGCTTGAGTGCAGGACCTAAAAATGCTTGTCAAAGAAAGGAGGAATCGAAAAAAAATTCAGAAAAATACTAATATAGTTGTTATACAGGTTGTCAAACTGTGTTCGTGCAAACCACATCTAATTAAACAAGATAAAAAAAATAGCATATTCAAAACACTGTATTGCAGGTTTCAGAAAAGGGTACGTCCCTCTCTGCCGCTCAACTAGAACATAACCCCTTTGGCATAACGCCTTAAGCTACAACAATGGGGGTGATTCCAGGAACCCCAAAGTAGTCCACACAAGAGGGAACCTTGTGGACAAAACGGGAAGTGCTCTGCACTACCTACTTGACTAGTGATTCCTTTGTGAGATAGAGTTACAGGTTGTCCATTGTGGCGACCCCAGTTTGATAGTACACAATAGACGCACTAGTTGCCTACTGTTCTTGAAGGGGGTAAAGTAAAGCCGAGATACTCCCAAACTAGTCAGTGTGACTTTTTGGGTAAATCGCGCTCGCTTGTGGCAACTTTGTAACACCTAGGGCAAGAGAACCACCTAGGAGAATATACTTTGGCCAGGAGCCCACTTTGACCATTTTAAAACAGTGTTGAGTTGTGAACCTTCTTTTTGAGAAATGTGTGACGTATTACTTTCGCCTAGTTTTTACTTGCCTTAGGGTGAGGTGAAACTCTGCTGAAGTGAGGCTAGCATTTTTCATCATTTTTCTTGATTTATTTCCTTCATATTCTTTTGACACTTTGTTGATCAAAAGAGGTGTGATTACCTTTGTGTTTCCATTTGACTGTTTCTCTCACTTTTATGTCTGTTTACGCCCATCCATGTTTGCGGCTGGGTTAGTTAAATGTCTAAAGTGAGCGGAGGCGTTTTCACGTCATTTGGTAGCCATTGTGATCTTGATACCCATGTCAAGATCATCATTGTAGTTAGGCATGGTTCATCACTGCGGACTTCCATAGAGGAGTTAGCTTGTTTGTCTCGTATCATTACAATTTTGATATTTACGTCTTGTTTCTTGTAAACTCGACATAAATACCTATATTGTATGGTTACGCTACACACATTCTTAACTATTCCTAGCTATACTTTGAGGATTTTTTTGTTCGGTTTTATTATTACCTCAATTTCAAAAGGTGTTAGGCACTACCATTTGTGCATGTTATATCAATAACACCTCAATATCAATACTTCACTTTCTTGCAAAGTGGGTTAACATATCTTGGTGATATTGTTGTGTCATTCACAAATCGTAATTGGCACTTTTTGAGATATAGGTCTTAATCAGACTTGAGCTTACTCATCATATATCTTGATTGGGAGATCAAATTTAACTTCCTGTATTTACTTACGTCTTGTTCATTCCTTTGAACTTGGCATAAGAGGAGACATATTATTAATCATCTGGCGATCGCAAATTACTTTGAAACGTAGTCTAGGAGGTACTTCATTTGATTAAGTTTTTGGTACCAAACAATTGTTTCATTGGTGACTTTATCACTCTATCACATTGGTATTCTCACACTGTTAATTTACTCTTAACACGTACATCTTGTGTTTCACTTAGGGGTAGTCATTGAATTTTGAACAAATCTACAACTTACCTTAGTGAAAATTATCATGAAAACATGGCTCCCAAGACGCGTCTAGGGTTAAAGAAACAAACATATGAGGAACAACAAGCACAAGCTTGGGAAACCTCTAACAGACAAGGGTCAAACCCATTTATTGGACACGATCTAGGACCACTATTTTCTGTAGAAAAGGAAACAGAAGAAATGGTCGACCATAGTGGAAACGAATTAGAATCACCACACGCAGACTTTGATTTTGACCCCACTTTACTAGATGAGTTTATCCTTAGAAACGACGATAGAGTGTTGGCACGTGTCATGGAATTAGGGGCAAAATTTCCTATCGAGAATGAACCAATATTACCTACAAATGACACTACTAAGGAAGAACGCCCCCTTATCAATATGGAAGATATTTTAACAGGAAGGCATGCTTCCACTTCTTACGCAGAAAATGATAAAGTGGTAGGGCATAGAATACCCCTCATCAAAGTGCCACGAAGAAACAAGATAGAACATGAGACAGGGGAAGAACCTCCACAATACGAAGAGGAAGAACCTTTAGAAGAAGAAGACACAAACCAAGTCACAATCCAACAACAACTCAGTAACCTAAGCCGAAAACTAGCTTTGCTTACTTTCCAGGTACAGAAAGACACAAACAAGAACATTCAAAAGTCAAGGCCTAAGTTTAGGATCCATGAACTCCATCGAGAAAACCAAGGAGAAGAAGACATGGGGTATCATCGTGTACACGTCCCCACTTCTCCCACTAGAGAACAATTGCTCGCACAAGAAGTGCAATCTATGAAAGCAAATCTTGTGAGCATACAAGAGAGAAATATAGGGAGTATTAGGAAATACCAATACGAAGAACTATGCCCCTATCCTTTTGAAAAGACAATGACCCTTCAACCCTTTCCAAAGAAATTTGATATGCCAAATTTTGACAAATACAAAGGAAAGGGAGACCCAAGGGATCATGTTAAAGATTTTTACATGGCATGTCAAGAGGTGTCTTATAGTGATAATTACCTCATCAGAATTTTTCCCAAGAGTCTCAGAGGTCAAGCATTGGAATGGTTTACGCGCTTACCACGAGGATCAATTTTCACCTGGCCAGAATTGGCAAAAAGATTCATGCATCATTTCTCGTATAACATAGAGAGTGATGTCACCATGGCAGACTTGTGCAGCACAAAACAACACCCAAATGAGACCTTCGCCAGCTTCCTCCAACGATGGAGAGGGATAGCTAGTTGCTTCCCTTGTGCTTTCCCTGAGAAGCAGCTGGTTAGTATTTTCATCCCTAATCTCAACCTAGATATAGCTTTCCACCTCCAAATGCATTGTGTCCGCACCTTTGAGGAGGTTATCGAGAAAGGGATTCAAATAGAAAAGGCTCTCATTGCCAAAGGCACCCTCAAAACCCAATCTAAAGAAAACCAAAGTGTCAAACCCACTGAAAAGCCAAAGATCTTTAACAAAAACAAAAACGTGGTGGGAGACGGAATCACTGATTCCAAACGTGTTCAAATGGTCCAAACCAGTCAACCTTTTAAACTAACCAAGGGCCCAATTCAACCACCACCAAAGCGATGAACATTCACCTCCCTCAATGAACCATTTTCCGTCATACTAAAATAGTTGGATGCGGCCCACATGATGACCTATCCTACAACACAACTGTTTGATGACAACAGTCCTAAACCTTCATGGTATAAGGATCATGAATATTGTGAAATGCATCACATTAAAGGTCATAAGACAAAGAAATGTCTGCAGCTTCACCACTATATTCAAGACCTCTTTAACAATGGGGAGATAAAGGTGGATAACCCTGGCCAAATGCAAACACCTAATGAGAAAATGGGGATTTATAAGGAACCATTCCCCAAGCATGATAAGTCAGAAAAGACAAAGCCGGATCGGGGAGAGTCATCCCAAACCTATAAAGTCATGAATTACTTATATACCAAAAGAGATAACAATCATTATGATTCACTTATTGGATGTATTCACTCCCCTACTGACCGTGTCAATACCATCCAGATCAAGGGAAAGGATTACGTTGCAGTAACAAGGCATGCCCGCCTCATGATTCTGGAACCCTCTCTGTTGACCCCACAAACTGGTAAATATAACCTTTTAGAACAACTTGAGAGGACACCTACTAAGATCTCGATCTTAGATCTTCTCAAGATATCCAATGTGCATAAGGACATTTTGTATCAAACTCTTCAGGGGTCGGGAGTTTCCTTTAGAAGTCGATCCTGCGTACCTTCAAGCCACGGTGGCAAATATTGCACCAAGTGAGCATCTCACTTTCAACCATAGGGAGATCCCTACCAAGAATCCTACACATAATCTTCCCTTATACATTGAGGTAGTTGTCACCCGCAGGAAAATCAAACGGGTGCTTGTGGATAACGGATCTGGATTGAACATCTACATGCTTAAGTTGGTCAAACAATTGGGACATACGGAGGAAGATCTTGAGTCCCATATTATCACTATCACCGCATACAACAACGCAGAAAGAGAGTCAGCAGGCACCATTACGCTACCCATGGAGGTGGGCCCCACTTGCCATCAGACAAAGTTTCACGTCCTAGACTTGGAACTTCCATATAATATGCTTCTAGGCTGACCATGGATTCATGCCATGCAGGCCATGCCATCAACATTTCATCAATGCATCAAGTTGAAGCATGAGGGACATACGGTTACAATACCAGGAGATTCAGAGCCCTTTGCTCATTGTAGAGCTCTTAATAGCTTTGCACGAAGGGGTACATATGCATGTCCCTTCGCATATATAGTTGTTCCTTTCAGTCTGAGGCCATGGAATCCTAGAGTGGATTCAGATTCTCTTAGGTCTTGCACTTATGGGGCGTCCACTTCCACATCTCCATTTGATTCATGGGAGATGAAAATTCTGGAATATGGCTATGGGGAGTATAATGTACAACAAGCGCTCTTGGTTTCTGACCTCTCCTTATCGCCCAAGACTAGAGGTCGACCCAACTACCACTTCAGGAGACCTAGAGAGGAACACACTATTGGGTCATTCCTACCTGGAGGCTTGTTAGTTGAGGAAAAATTGCTTGATCCACCTACTACTTGGGTCCCTGAGGACACTCAGCCATCTTGTTATCAAACCCCAAAATATGAAAAATCTAGCAGAATGATGTACTCCATGGGCTACAAAGGCCTAGGATGTGGGAGGAATGAACAAGGACAAAGAGAACCAGTCCCTCTTCCACATTTCAAAATAGAAAGATATGGAATTGGGATTCACCCTTATGGAGCACACCCCAATGATCAAGATGTGACTTGTTCTGAGCATGAGGATAGCTCTGAGTACCTAGATAGCGATATGGATTCCCATTGTAGCCAATATGAGGATCTGGCCTCCATGAACCTTTTCATGAACAATGCTGTCCTAACCATAACCCACGCGGAACTAACCCTTGACCTTGTCTACCCTTCCCTTGTTGAATGGGACCAACAACGTCACGTGCCACTAGATTTATTCGAGAATGACGAGGCTATTGCAGAGTTCATGGGTATAAGGGATGCAATTCCCATTGGAGATCGCAAGAAAGGTTTCTTTACCAACTTAGATACCTGCGCCTACTTCAACGAGGAGGCTGAACTTCATGGTCAGCAAAATTTAAAGAAAAGTGAGGGCAAGAGTTCTAAAGAAAATCCTTGGCAAAAATCAAAGTCCAAGTCACACAGTGAAAACCTCTTTGAGGCACTGGCTGACAAACAAATAAGAAAATCAAAGGACAAACAAAGTGACCATGCCAAGGATGAAAATCTCGTAGAGACATCCTTGGATGAAGATCTCAACCTACCTCTGATCCTACGCGTATGGAGGATTTATCAAAATTTTTGGTTTAAGAAACCATTGATGTCAATATTGGTACTGAAGAAGATCCTAAGATAGTAAAATTGGGAGCATCACTCTTAGCCAGAGAACAAAAGATGTTCACTAAGCTATTATGATATTTTATTGATGTGTTCGCATGGTCTTATAAAGACATGCCTGGCTTAGATCCAAATTTGGTCGTGCACAACCTAGTTGTGCACACAGATGCTAAGCCTATCAAACAGAAGCTCCAAAAGATGCACCCAAGAGTGGCCTTGTTAGTTAAAGATATTGGAACAACAATATTGTCACATAGGAAAATAATAATATGATATTGTATTCGACATATATTGAATTACATTCACAGGCTAATATATAGCCATATCAATAGGAAAACTGGCTTCCTATAAAATAGGAAACTACAACACACCCGAATATATATTGTTATAACAATATATATGTATAATAAACTAACATGTAACAAATACTAACAACCATGTGAATACTAATTCCTAACATTCCCCCCCTTAGTGTTTACATGGTAGAAAAACATCCACACTCTCAACTGCAGTATGCTCACCCCTGTGGCATGTCCAACTCTGTGACTCATGACCTTGATCCAAAAGAAAGGCTCTCTCCTTCCATGGTTTTAAACAGGCTTACCATAAACCTTGACGTGACAGGTCCTCATCAACTGTCCACCTCGTGTGGTTTTCTGGATCCTCCCACAAACCCTTTCAAGATCCATGAACTGACTTACTCTGGTGCTACTGTTCACCACTATGCTTATACATTAGGGAATTATGTAGGAAACACAACTTGCATATCACAAAACTGCACAATAGAAGATATACTGAAAAAATCTCACATTACTTCCTATAAGAATCGTAATGTTCTTAATTGTAGTCTCTGTCATTGATCGCTGCCACTCGATCTCAACAACATAGAAAAACTGCCACTGCCACTGGAAGCTTTCCTTGACTAAGTCATTTTGGGTGCAGAATGGGAATGGAACATTGGTATGTATTCCCCCCCACAATGTGAAATTCCACTCATATAGATACTGAGAAGCAAAATGCATCGAAGAACATACTCCTGAATGGATCTTGCTAGTTAGGTCTTGCTGCACATGGTCACTAATGCTAGTGAACGTATTCTTCTAGCTGACCATCTTCCAATGAAGTACGGCAGTTAGAGGACCAAGTCAGTCAGAGGATCACTGACAGTCATCTGCGCTCCAACACAACTCTCTTTCCAACATCCATCAAATACCACACAAAACAGGAACACTGCAAACTGAAGCACACTGAGAAAATGGAAACCACACTGAAAATCATATACTCACACCATACATATGCCACCACAGCTTCTGCATGGCCCCGTCGTTGGTGACTGACGAGAGGTCGTTGTTTGACCTCCAGCCTCCAATGCCTTATTCCTCCATTATATGCTGCTAACTTAGCTGGATTTGGATAATGAAGCTCATGTTTACAATTTTGACTTAAATACAAGACATTTTCTACTGAATTGCGCCTTTTTTTTCGGAAGTCGAAATTAACACCGAAAATGCATCTAAAAGCAATTTAAAATTATTTTTCATTCGTACTTGATTTTAACTAACAATGAAACTTTAGACTTCGAATAGAATCTTGAACAACTATAAACTCTTTGAATTGACACATGTAGAGTTAATATTAAAACTTAAATACGTTTAACTGCTCTTTTGTAACTTGAATTTGCTATTCATGGGAAAACATGGATGTAGAGAATGAAGCCACTTATATAGCACCTAATGTTTTGAATTGTCCAAACTTCTAACAATTTAGTCAAGATTTCCGAGCTTGATTGATTTGCCACCATAATGACAGACTTGTAATTAGAGAAGGCAGAGATGAACATTTTTCTCACAGCAATACTATTTTATGTCATGCATGACAATTCAATAACAATAATTTGGATCTCTTCAAATTGGTGAAATGAATGGGAATTCGGTCTTTGTCATACGGAAAAGAGCGCAGAATTGATCCAAACAAAAATTCCTAGATTCGAGTGAAGTATGGCAAAGTAGACAATATGGTATTTAATATTTGAAGGACATGTCAGATCTATCACTGCAAATTGATCGATTCAATCTTCAACATGAATAGGTTCACTGAAGACAATTTCAAGATGATGTCAATCTAAACCACATCGAATCCAATAGCATTGCATTTAATCTTTGAATCAACCAATATATGCAAAGATGTAGTTCTACACGAAACCGTGAACTCAACATTTACATGGTCATGCAACTCTTAGAAACCCAAAAGCAACCTCATCAGGTGATCTAATGTTGGATACGTCCAAATGTGTGATCGGTTGACATGTGTAAAATGCATCAACTAATTTGGAAATCATGAATCACTTCCAGATCAAATAACGGATGTAACCAGATCTGTTGTCAAGGCTAGAGTGAGAGTACGAGAAAGAAAATATGTTTAATGGATTTTCTCCTGTTCTGATCAAAATACATAGCCTGGAAGTTGTAAGATTAATTTTTGTTGTTAGCACAAAGTTATGTAGAATGGATTTCAACAAAGAGATCATGCATGCAAACTATTGAATGTAGAAAACTTCAACGGAATCATCTGAATCATTTCTACGAATCCAGAATTCGGATGATATGCCAATGTACACATATCATATCAGTGATCCAATACAAAAAATCTTGAACTGCACTTCTGCAAAACTAAATGATAAAATTCAATTTTCCATACATGGGACGTTCAAGAGTGGCCCTTCCATCAATTTACACTTCCATCACATCACAGAGAATCAAATCGCTCTGATACCAAATGTTGGAAAACAATATTGTCACATAGGTTAAACAATAAATATAATCTTCGACACTATATTGTAAATGTTCACATTCATGTGGCTAATATATAGCCATATACATAGCCAAAACAACTTCCTACAAAATAGGGAGATACAACAATTACATCCCGAATATATATTGTTATAACAATATATATGTATAATAAACTAACATGTAACAAATACTAACAACCATGTGAATACTAATTCCTAACAAAAGAAGAGTTGGAAAGGTTACTTGCAGCAAGATTCATCAGGCCAATTGATTATTCTAAATGGATATCAAACATTGTTCCTGTCCAGAAGAAACCTATTGGTATTTGAATCTGCATAGATTTTAGGGACATCAATAAAGCTTTCCCTAAAGATGACTTTCCATTGCCCAACATTGACATGATTGTTGACTCAACCGCAGGGTACGAAATGCTATCACTCATGGATGGATTTTTGGGTTATAATCAAATTAAGATCACTGAGGAAGACCAACACAAAACAACTTTCACAACTCCTTGGGGCACCTTATGTTATCAGGTGATGCCATTTGGCCTTAAGAATGTGGAAGCAACTTATCAGCAGGCCATGACAGTAATATTTCATGATATGATTCATGACATCATGGAAGACTACGTAGATGATATCCTGGGAAAGTCCAAAACAAGAGAGGATCATCCTATCATTTTGTAGTGTATCTTTGAACGCCTGCATGAATACAAAGTCAGGCTGAATCCAAAGAAGTGTGTCTTTGGTGTGCTATCTAGGAAACTATTAGGCTTCATTGTGTCAAGATGAGGTATTGAGGTAGACCCTGCTAAAGTGTCTTCCATAACAGAAATGCCTCCACCTGAGAATATCAAGCAACTGCGTAGCTTGCAGGGGAAAATTCAAGCCATTCACTACTTTATCTCCCAGCTTGCAGATAAATGTCACTCATTCACTCATTTTCTTAAGAAGGATGTCGCTTTCATTTGGGGACCCGAGCAACAGCAAGCCTTTGCTTTGCTTAAACAGTACCTGGCTAATCCACCTGTCCTCATGCCTCCCACTCCAGGAGAACCACTTTTGCTCTATATTTCTGCTACGCAATACACTATTGGTGCATTGCTCACCCAATATGACCTTAGCCATAAAGAGAAAGTAGTGTACTATCTGAGTCACACCCTCATCACCTATGAACTTAATTATCCTCAGATTGAAAAGGCTTGCTTGGCCATTGTTTTTACCTTTCAGAAACTTCACCATTACCTGTTAAATACTAAGACCAAGCTCATATCCAAGGTCGACCCACTCAAGTATTTGTTGTCCAAACCCACCCTCACAGGTAGAATGGCTAATTGGATCATTCTACTCAGTGAGTTTGATATAGAATTTGTCCATCAAAAATCAATTAAAGGACAAGTACTTGCCGACCAGCTAGCGGAAGCACCTTTGCAAAGCACAAAACCTTTGAAGTCTAGATCTGCCAGATGCATCTTTTCTCTACATTGAAGAATTGGTCGTATGGTAGATACATTTTGATGGATCTTTTACGTTTCATGGTTCAGGTGCAGGAGTGGTCCTTATTACTCCTTCAGGTGATCCTATACCGCAGGCTTTCCGCCTGGCCTTCCCTTGCACGAACAACATTGCGGAATATGAAGCACTCATTGCAGGGATGAAGCTAGCCATCAAGTGGAATATTCAACATGTTAAGGTTGTAGGTGATTCGCAGCTAATCATCAAACAAGTTAATGATGAGTATAAAGTTAAGGATGACAAGCTCATACCTTACAAGCAGTTGGTGGAAACTCTGAAGGAGTATTTTGTGTGCATTACCTTTGAGCAGATCCCAAGAGCACAGAATAGATCGGTAGATGATATGGAAACAGTGGGATCTATGCTTCGTATTCCACCAGGGAACAATGATATGCCATTCTTTGTAGAAAATCTACACCAGCCCGCGTATGACATGCCAGAATCTTACCTGGCTTGTGAGGTTGTTGGTCCCATTCCCCATGGTACAACCCATTTTCACCTATCTTAAGGACAATACTTTCCCTCCCAATATCTCCCGTTCTGAAAAGCAAAGCCTGATTCACCAGATAGCCCATTACACCCTTTTAGGAGGTACACTTTATCGTCGTGGCTACGATGGGAATCTGTTACGTTGTCTGGATGTGACGGAGTCAATCCAGGCAATTAAAGAAGTACATGAAGGAGTATGCGGAGCACATACAAATGGAATGGTCTTGGCTAAGAAACTGTTAAGAGTAGGTTACTATTGGCCCACCATGGAAACTGATTGTTGTAATTATGTTAGAAAATGTGTGCTTTGCCAAAAGTATGGAAATTTCATCCATGCTCCATCGCAACCATTACAACCAATCACTACCCCATGGCCATTCTCTAAGTGGGGACTTGATCTAATAAGGAAGCTTACTCCTACCTCATCTGATGGTCATACACATATCATCACAGCTACATAATACTTTACAAAATGGGTGGAGGTTGTCCCTTTAACCTATGTCACAGGAGCACAGATTTCTAAATTCATCATGAATCACATTATTTGCCGATATGGTATCCCTGCAGCCATTGTCACAGATAATGGGAAGTCATTTAAGAACAAAACTGTGAAAGGTATTTGCCAACGGTTCCAAATCAGATTGAAATGGTCCACACCATATTACCCTCAGGGTAATGGACAAGCTGAGGCAACAAACAAGACTTTGGTAAGGATAATGGAGAAGATGGTTAGCAAAACCAGTCAAACTGGCACCTACAAATCCACCCAGCCCTCTGGGACTACTGAACATCAATTTACACTCCTACGGGTGACACCATATTCCCTAGTGTTCAGGACAGAATCTATCATCACTTTAGAGATCAAACTCCCATCCCTGCAAATTTCTCTTTGGGACTATTTGGATAAGGATGAAGATTATCGAGTGGCAAGACTGGCTAAGTTGGAGCTACTAGATGAGAGGCGCATTCGCGCTCTTAATAACCTGAAAGTGTATTAACACAAAGTCTCTAGAAACTACAACAAGAGAATCATCCCTCGTCAGTTTGAGGTTGGTGATTTAGTTATGAAGGAGAACCAGTTCAACACCTAGAGCAGAACAAGAAAAGAAAGGGAAGTTCGAACCACATTGGTTAGGACCCTATGTCATAGTTGCCAAGTATGGAACCGGGGCATACAAACTGACTCACCCCAATGGTGATGAGCTCTGGGAGCCCATGAACACCATGCATCTTAAGAAGTTCTATGCTTAAACATGGCACAAGAAAGTCATAAAAATCAAAAAAAAAAAAAAAATACAAAAACATCAAAAATAAATAATCAGAATAATAAAAAGAGAAAACATGTCGTCCACTAGTGAAAACCACGCAATTGTGGCACTTTGGACAAGTCCTTGGGTGAAAACCGGTTTCCGGCGCCTCGGGAGGATTCGTTGTTCACAAGCATTCTATATTAGAAGGGTAGTTGTCTTTGGCCTAGACCTGGTTCTACCTTCGAGTTTCCTTGTGCACACCATTTTTTCCATCCTTGATCCGGATTTGCCTTCTCCTATTCATATGTGAGGGATGTGGTCTTTCGTTATTTCCCATCTTACGCTGGGGGAAACTCAACGACTTCACCTTCTTGTTCATAAGCGCGTGGCTTTTGCCCTTGTATATTCCCCACCTAACGCTGGGGGCATCCATGCTTTCTTGGTTACCTACACATAGCTTTGGAAAACTATTAAAACACAAAAACAATAGAAAATTGTTTCGAGAAAAACACAAAAACAATAGAACATTGTTTCGAGAAAAACACAAAAACAATAGAACATTGTTTCGAGAAAATACAAAAACAATAAACAATAGAAAATTGTTTCACAAAACACAAAAACAATATAAAATTGTTTCACAAAAACCTAAACAATAGAAAATCGGTTTATGAAAACATATCTTACAAAAACATTTACTTGCATTGTCTTGTTTTCTTGCTTTGCTTGTTGCTTGTATAGTGTTTTGTGTGCTTTCTTTTGAGTTGTTTGTTACTTGGGTGTACTTTTTCATAGTTTATCTTTTCTTGCTTAGAATAGATTCATTCTTGCTTGTGCATATTGTAGTGGGTTTCGACATGCTAGTGTGTTAATTCATTATTTCTTTCTTAATGCATTTGGTTGTGTTTTGTTACTTGTTAATAAGGCATGGTGATTCATGGTGTATTGCATTAATTCCTGGTGTTCTTTGTAGCATTTGGCTGTGTTTCTTGCATGTGCTCTATTTTGTTATCATTCACATCACATTACCATCACTATCATCACATCTAGCATCATCTATACATCATATATAAACAAAAATGCTAAGTTTTACATCATGCATGTATGCTAAGCTAATCATCACATATCATATCATCAATGGGGGCAAGAGGGGTTGCGCATAATAAAAAATCTATCCCCCCCGCACCAATATCATCATATCATCCCATCCATATACATCAAAATAACACATGAAAACAACATTTGATATTGTCTACAGATCTATCATCTACAATCTACAGCACATGTCAAACATCACGTGCGATCACCATCTCTCCTGAGTGTCAGAGCCTCACAAAGTTTTCTAAAATAAGCGGTTAAAATGAACTGATTGTGATGTTTTTACCCCCCCAGGTGGTATATTAGCCTATTTTTCACTGATCAAATGGCCAGGACACCTGTTTAGCTCACCGTTTTCTCCTCTGTTCGCTGTGGAATAATTATTTTTAATTAAATAATTATTTTTCTCTTATTTTTCACCATATTGGGGCATTTTTTGTCCAATACCCCTTTCTTCTCCCCCAGACAATTTTATTGCTCCCTGGCAATTTTTATTCTTCTTCACACCCTCGTAAATAATTATTTTTCAAATAATTATTTTTTTCTTAATTTTTCCACTAAACAAGGACATTATTTGTCGTTTGTTTCTCTTTTCTTCCACCTAGGGCACTTTCTGTTGCCCCTAGGCCCTTCTTTTTCTTCTTCTCCTTTCTTCTATTTTTTATCATGGTTTAGAAAGCCAAAACAACACAAACAATTTATATATATATATATATATATATATATATATCAAAAAAATCCAAAAACAAGGCAAAATTTTTCAAAAAATTCCTAAAAAGTAAAACACCCTACAAAATGGTAACTTGCTTCTTACGGCTGAAACTTGTGTCTTGCGCATGGTATTTTCTCCATATCCTGTTGGTTTGTCTCACATCTTCCCCGATTAATACGACTCACGGATCACCGGATTCACAACCATTCACAAAAGCTAGCTGCTTGCTTCGTCTGTACTCTGGGGCACTTTTGGTTGTCTGGTGCTGTTTCGTTGCGCACAAACGCTTTTCATGGACCCCGTGTCCATTTTCATTTCCCCTTGCATGTATCCTTGCTTGGGGCATCATTTTTAACCCTTGTCGTCAATCATGAACTTGTGGATCTCTTCAGCACTGATAACAAAACATTTGTACAACTGTCTTGACCGTTGTTGGGTTGGATATGTGCGTTCGTACTTGTTTTCCCTGTTATATGAGCTTGTTTCCTTCTCGTATTGCATTGCATTTTTTTATGTTGCATGGAGTTGGTACTTTCAGCAATGGACAATTGTTCGTAGTATGGCTTTTCATGTCATTCTACCTTTGTCGTATGCTTATATTTTTCATAAGGACCGATGATGTAGTTCCTATGGCAATATGATGACATCAAATTTGTTCCAAACATAATACAGTGGCTAGAGGCTAAGCTCTTCTCTCCCCTCATCCATATTTCTTCTACACCACTTCCCTTTCACCCCTAATTCTCCCTCTCCTCGGGGCATCTTGCCTCCTCCCCATTCTTCTACCTACTTCTCACCTTTTTCAATCGTCGATCGACTTCTTTCATCACCCCATCGACACTCGAGGGGGCATCTCTCCCTCCTACTAATTTTTCTTCTATCCCTTCAAAATCTCTTCTGTCTACTATCTTTGAAGTGGCATCACTTACGCCACCCCAAAGAGGGGAAAATGTAGACACCTATAATTACGCCCAAGCAATTTAAATACTTAAATTGCGCTAATTATCCCCTTTCTCGCAAATCAACGACATATCGTCAAAAGCACTCATTTTCCCTCATATCATCATTAATTAATTACACTAAGCTAATTAATTAAGTTTCCTATCCAACAAATACCCTAATTAATGACCTTGCGTTAATAAATCACCCCTTCTACCTAGACTAATTAATTATTATTAATTAATTAGTCTTCCCCTTCATTTAACCAATAAATCAATATTTAATTGATTTAATCCCCTTATAATAGCCTAAATCACACTAATATTCCTCTAATTGACTTCTATAAGCTTACACCTACCTATTAATTAATCACCTTTGATTAATTAAAATACCCCCCAACTCCCATGACTTGCTAAACATGTATTAAACCCTTCTAAAGTAAGGTTACCTTTAATAAAGCAACCTTATCCATTCCTAATCATGTTTTACCTTTATCCCACATTCATGAGAATGTGTTGAATCCTTTATCCTTTGGGCTATATAAAGAGCCCTCCACCTACCTTTTTACTTACACCTAAACTTTCTAAGAGAGCAAATGCAAAGCATATAGCAAAGAGACTAAGAGCTTGCACCTTGCCCTTTTGAGAGTTCATCATCTTGAAGAGTTAAGCCTCTTTCTTAAAGTGCTTGGGTCATATGGGAGGTGTCAAAAGGGTCTTGTAGCCCAACTTTGATTAGCCCCTCATTCCTAGGTTACTTGGCATACATTAAGGACAACTATTTTGATAGCCATGGAGCTTACTTAGGTCCATTCATTTATTTGTTGTTAGAGAATAGAGGAGTTTAGATATTTAGCATTGTTAGTTTCAAAGTTTGTATTGATGAATGCTAGCATCTAACCCTTGTTTAATTCTTATCTTGATGGTGTTTAGTTTGTTTTTCAATTCTTGCTAAGTTAAGGTTATTTAGGTGTTATTCTTTACTCATATTAGCATTATTTTGAAAACAAACACATGCACACAGGTGTAGAGTCAGACTTTCAGGACTTAGCCAATTTTGGAGATCAGGGTTATTTTTAGAGGTTGGCATGCGGAGTACACAAAGCGATGTCGATACTTGCACGCCACTCTTCGTGGAGATTTCAAAGAGCATGTTTAATCACTCTTGCATGAACATAAGCTAAGAATAGATGTTGTATGACTAAAGTTAACTATCAGTGATCTATTGAAATAGCATACTTGCATGGATTGGGTAGACTATAGTTGTAAAAGGATGCGTCGCTATTATTAGCATGTCGACCTATTTTGGATAGAGTTAAGTGGTAAAGGGCTAGTCACCCACCCTTTATATATGAGCGTGTAATGAATTATTCTCCTATGAGATAGACACTGGACATGGATATTTCTTTGAATAGGTTAGAAATACATGAGTGCATGAGACTGGATAATTGTAACTCAGATCCATGCACACATGTCTGGTATTGTATGAAGCTTTTCAATACCATTGGTATGATGAATATATGAAGAATATTGGCCGAAAACAATGTCTGACATAGTTTGTCATTGTATAAATATTGTTATCATGATGATTTCACATACTTAAGTGCTTATAGATCTGGTACGGTGTAACAATGTATATGATGGATTAGTTTCTAAATATATGTTTGTTATACTACTTTATGATAATACCAATCTACTTCAGCAACCCTAAAAAGGGACTTTGTACCTTTGCGTGCTTCAGGTGAGCACTCATCCCAGGCTGAGTGATGTGCCAACGTGACTAGGTGTTATCTGAGAATTCTAGGCTGCATCATTGGTTCCGTTGCCGAGACCTCTTTTTCAGTTGTTTCAGGAATGGTTTGCGATGAAGACATATCAAAGCTGAATTGTGGCGATATTCATTGAAGAGTAGAGATTCATGATCTGGAGGAAGAATACGCATGGAGGTTTGACTCTGGATCCGGATTTAGTGCACGCAATTGGGTAGAGAAGAATCTGTATGACTGTTTGTATGAGAGCTTCTTTGCTATCTTTCTAGTAGAATTATACAAATGGTTGACTGCATATGCATCTAAGCAGAATTAGAGGTATCACATGCTTGTTTGGACATAGGAGGAATTTCAAAAACTATATGATGTTGACCTAAGCTAAACTCACGCATTAGATACCTAGTTTCACAGTGTTCTAAATAGCTATATTCTAGAGTATTCAATTTCAACTTATTCATGCCTGGAGGTAGTGGAGTTCCAGTTCCTATGGAATACTAGAGGGATGTATTTGTAAGGTATTCTACTAGTAATCAAAATAATGATGGTAACGTTAAACTTGGAAGATAAACCCATGGACAGCTATAAATCTCCACATGTGGGGGCAGGAACAGGATTGGTGAAAGATGGTAGACCTAGCAGCAACACAGAAGAGGGAAGAGAGGTGGCTGAAGTATGATGAGGCATGTGAGAGGTAATTATGCAAGAAACAAGAAATTATAGAACAGATGGTGTTACTCTTTGAGAGAGATAGGCTTGCTGAAGGAATTGAGGCTCACATGGGTGTTGAGAAGAGAAAGAGCATGTAGGAACTTGCCCACTATTGATGAAATCATGAAGATGAACCCTCTTCAGCCTTACATGGAAGTGCATGTCTAAGGAAGATGATGACGGCTGGTGATGCATAGGAGCCATGTTGATCCCACTTGTGATGACCTAGCCCTTGCGACTTGGCGTTCCGATTATCTGAGTACATTTATTGAGAATTGGGAAAGTGTAGTGCTTCATTGGAGAAGATTAATTTCAGAACCTACTAAATAAGTCAGGATTTAACAAGGATACACATAACAATGGGTATAGATGTCATCTTCATTATTCGAGGGTCTATATGGAGGTACATTTTCTAGGCTCATACTATGACTAGAATATGAGTGTGCCATAGAACATGGGTATTGCTACCTTTGAAGCTGTATAGACGTACTTAACAAAACTATGGGAGTTCAGTATGGTACCCCTATCGTTGGAATACAAGGTAGTGCATCCTCTTGGATCTAGTTCCATACTTTGGGAGGAGGATCGGGTGGTATGGGCATTTCTAGTGGTTCTAGTGGTTCTAGAGGTGGTTGTGGAATATATGAGGTAACCAAGATGGTTTTGGGTCGGGTGGGCAACACTCCAGCACTAGCCCCATACCAAGATTATATACAAGATGTATCTTTCATCTACCATAAGTACATAGGAATTGAAGATACCAATTGAGCATGTCTCATATGTGTGAAATACTACGGAGTGCTAAGGTATGATATGATTTTCAGCAGTGTAAGGCAAATTAAGTGTTCTATTTCTACCATTGACAACATCGTGCGTGCAATAACTCGTATAGGAAGTTTGAATCGGAACTCAAACTTGTATTAGACTATTCAATGCATTCCGATGATGCTTTCTTTAAAGAGAAGTTCTATATCACCAGAGTTTGAATAGAAAAAGAGTATAAGCACCAACAAATGAAGGACTTCATAAAGAAAGGCACCACTAAAAGTGTAATGGAGTATGATGCAATGCTTTAAAAAACTTGATATCCAAAGTCATGCCTATGTGATATTCACCCTGTAAGTACAACATGGACAATGGTTTATATAAGGTGGATTGATATCCAAACAATCCATTTCAAAAACAGCTATCCCATAAGACTTTGTTACAGATCCATGCGAGGCATCTTGGAGGTAGCTCTACACAAGGAACTTGAGGCAGCTTACGTGAAAGGCAATTGGGTAGCTCTATTCAATGGTGTTAGTCCATTCTTGGAGGCGCAGATTGCATCTATGGAAAAATAGCTTAAAAAAATTATCATTCAAACTCAGCTCATGAGAGGTGCACAATGGATATCTTGGTGTACATGATTCTTTGGTGGAAGGCCATGCACCAAGGATATTTTCCCTTGAAAACAATTTACGTTCGCACCATGTTGCTATACTTTGAGATTGTACCATTTGAGATCATGATTTCTAGTAGGTACCCCCCTATTACAACGTGCGATTATGAAAATGTATCTTAATTATTGTAAGATTTTACTTAGTTACATGACTCATGATACCAAAATTATAGATTGATTAGATCAGATTCAATGATGTTGACCATTGGGGTGCGACAAAATAGAGCATGTTTCGGAGAGTTCTAAAGGAATATATTATGAGCATCATATACGTAGTTATAATCAAATCAATTATGATAGGGTGGAAGGATACTGATGGAGGTTTGTCAAAGAGGATAGACGGATACTGTGGGGGATTCAGATTTTTAGGATGCAATGGAGTAAGAGGTGAATTTCCATTTTTTATTTGTTACATGTTAAACATGTGGATTTTTAGTTCACCATTATAAGCATTTTCTCCCTTTTTATAAATGTTGTCTTTAAAATCTTTCTTGAAAAAGGAGTCACAAGTTATGAGGAATGCTCAGATTTTTATGATCATATGAGCAACAGGATAATGGTGCAGGAATGGTTAGAGTGTAGCATGTGATGGAAGATCAGTGGATGCTAAAGGTAGCACCTAACCCTGAGATAATCCTGATGTTGGTTACTACAAACACTGAAGTTATGTGCACACTTGAGACTCTTAAGCACAAATCTATCATTACAAAACATGAGGTATTGCATGTAAAGTATCCAGATCCTACTCATTAGAAGGAAGTATATCAGGAGACTATGGAAGTTATTAGAAACTTGTAGGGTGAGTAAAGAGCAGTCTCAGAAATTGGAGCATAAGGATACAAAAAAGGCCCCATCTAATATTGATGACATCAGAGAGGTATGTAGGATGTTGCGCCAGGGGAATATTATTCCTTCATTAGGATTGGTTGAAGGGGAATACTCTGCACATGGGAACTGAGACTAGAATACAAATACTTCATGTGAATCTTCCCCCTAATAGCATTGACTATGACAAGGAGATCACTTTGAATGTTGTTATGGATGGGTGGCTATTGAGCAATATTTTGATTGACACAGATGCGGAGGTGAATGTACTTACATTGGATGCATGGGTACAAATGGGGAGACCCCCATTGCATCCTTCATCTAATGTATTATTCATGGAAAATAGAAAAAAAGATACTCCCAAAGGAGTTTTGAAGGGTGCATCTATCACTATACAAGGGGCCTAGTTTACAGGAGACTTTGAAGTGTTAGCGCTTGCTGAAGCAGATAGCTTCCTAGCTTTGCTTGGGCACCCTTGGTGTTATGCAAACAATGCTGATTTGAGGTTTAACAAGGGGTATATCAACTTCGAGAACAAGGAGGAAAGGGTCATAATACCATTGACAAATGGGAAATCCATACCATATGTGGAACCTTTAAGCAAAGAGGACTTGAACAGAATCTATATACGTGTTATTCGGGACCCAGAGGTCAATGAGTCATCAAAGGAAGGAATCCTTCATTGGGAATATTCTCAGTCAATCACCAATACTACCAGTATTGCTTGTGATAATTGGGCTCATGGCACTTATGAACTGGTGGGGTGTGAAGTTAACCGCACATTTGCTTGCAAAAAGGGTTTTCACTCTGTCTGGTGTCTAGGTCACTCCATACCCCGCTATACTAGATCCAATGATTTGGCTGGATTCTTACAGGCCATGGAAGCAAACTGGGCTAACTGGCTTAAATGACAAGATATGTTGTTATATAATTTGGGTGGGACAACAACATGCTGGTGGGTGGTCCATATGGATAATCTCTTAGAATGGGGAAAGATTGGTACCGCCTTATCAACCAGGTTTTCAAGAAGTAATGCACCTATAAAAAATTTCCCTTATCGTGGTGATCAACCTACACAGCATCATATCCAGCAGTGTGAGAGACTCTGGAAAGTAGGACAGGAAGCATTACCACCCTCACTTTGGGTGCATAAGTTTTATTCTACTCTACAAGGTTGCATGCGTGCTTGGTATGTATATGATGAATTATATCGCGACATGGGAAATTGGAAAAATTTGACTGCAGGGATGATCCAAAATTTTGACTTCTTTTCATCTACACCACTAGTGAACAAGGCTTTAAGCGTTATCAAGTGCTTAACCATGGGAGACAGTGGGAAATTGGAAGAACTTATTCAGGACTTATTTGGTGAGACAGAGACAGGGGCACGTTTTGAGGATGAAGAAGATGATATCATTCTACTTGAGTGTGCTTCTCTGGAAAAAGACAAGGGGAAGATGGTTTACATAATTGATGATGAGGAAGTTGAGCACTTGGAAGTGGATCATTCACATGGAACACGTGAAGTGTTAGCCAGTGTGGATGTAGATGCGTGCACATATCATGAACCTATGAAGATGAAAAAGGTAAATATAGGCACAAAAGTTGAACCTAAGGAGGTGATAATTGGGGATTATTGGTCAGAATCAGAAGTAGCAAAGATCATAGAGTTACTTAGAGACTGTGAGGAATTATTCCCAAGAGGATACCATGAACTTAAAGGCGTGCATAAATCACTTGGAGAAATGAAGATAAAGCTCAAGGAAGGTGCGCGCCCTGTTAGGAAGTGACCTTATCAAATGAATCCCAATTTTCACAAGAAAGTAAAGGAGGAGATTGACAAGATGTTGAAATCTAGGATCATTTGACCATTAGATGAATCAGAATGGGTTAGTCCTATGGTGATAAGCATAAAAAAGGATGGTAGGATTCGAATTTGTGTTGATTATAGAGAGTTGAATGTAGCATGTGTTAAAAACCCCTTTCCTACGCCATTCACAAAGGAAATATTAGAAGGAGTGGCTGGGTGCAAGATATATTCATTTACAAATGGGTTCTCAGGGTATCATCAGGTTAGGATTTCCCTGGAAGATCAAGAGAAGATAACCTTCACTATTGAATGGGGAAGCTTTACCTATATTGTAATGCCCTTTGGATTGAAGAATGCACCTATTGTATTTTCAAGGATAGTGGTACAAGCATTCAAGGATTTTATTCACAACTTCTTATAGGTCTATGTTGATGAATGGACCGTTTATGGACTAATTAAGGATCATTGTGACAATCTTCGCTTAATGTTTGAAAGATGTAGATAGTTGACTATCTCATTGAACATCAAGAAGTGCATCTTTTCTACTCCCTTTGGCATACTTTTAGGACACATTATTTGCAAGGAAGGGTTGTTGGTTGATCTAGCTAAATTTGCAGTCATCGTAGGCTTGAAAGCGCTTGCCATTCAAAGTGAGGTGTGCAAATTTTTGGGTCATACAGGGTATTATAGGAAGTTTATAAAAGGGTATGCAAAATTTTCCACACCCTTGGAAGAATTTCTCAAGGGGAAAGGTACATTCTATTGGGGGGAGTCGCAGAAGCGTGCATTTGAGATATTAATGAAGAAACTTACTACCGCTCTTATCTTGTGCTTTCCTTCATGGGATAAACCTTTTCATGTTCATGTGGACACCTCTGGCATGGCCATTTGTGTTGTTTTAGCTCAACCAAGAGAAGGTATAGTTGATCATCCCATTTTTTTTGCTAGTAGAAATTTAACCCCTTCCGAACATAATTATACCACTACAGAGTGCGAAGCTTTGTCCATGATCTATGCCTTACACAAATTTCGTCAGTATTTATTGGCCACACCATTTGTGTTTTATAAATATTAGATGACATTGAAGTATTTGGTGAACAAGCTCGTTTTACAGGGGCGCATATGCCGGTGGATACTCTTATTTCAAGAGTTTGACTTTATAGTTATGGTAAAACCAGGAAAAAGCAATTCTGGACCAGATCACTTGTCTAGAATTCAATCAGGAGAAGAGGCACAAACAATAGAAGAGACCATGCTTGATGCATAGCTATATAGGTTACAATGTGTGCCATCAGAATTAGAAGACATTGTTATCTTTCTAAGAACTAGTATGGCACCATAAGGCATGAAAGCTTTAGAGAAGAAGTAACTTGTTATATGCACAACACCATTCATGTTAATTAGTGGTGATTTGTATAAATTAGGCATAGATGAGGTGTTACGTTGTTGTGTATTGGAGCATGAATGAAAGCATATAATGGAAGAAGCACATGGTGGCATTGCAAGTTACCACTATGCAGGTGATACAACAGCATGCAAGATCCTACTTATTGGTTTGTGGTGGGAAACATTGTATAAGGATTGTAAAGAGTATTGTAAGGCATGTGACCATTGTCGACGTCTAGGTCGACCAAGACAAAGGGATGAGATGCCTTTATGACCCATTACAAGTGCAGAATCTTTTGATAAATGGGAGATTGACTTTGTCGGGCCTTTTTCACCAGCCACACATAGGACTGGATCATGCTATATCATCACTTGTATAGATTATCTTACCATATAGGTAGAAGTAACACCTAAAAAGGATTGTATAGTGGCTACAGTAGCAAGGTTCTTATGAGAGAATGTTCTTACAAGGTATGGTTGTCCTTTAAGTTTAACAAGTGATAGGGGCACACATTTTTTGAATGAGATAATAAGAATTCTGTTAGATGAGTTTATGGTGGCCCACCATAAGACTACACCCTATCACCCTTAGGAAAATGGAACTGCTGAGGATTTTAACAAGATTTTGAGCCACACATTGACCAATATTTGTGATGTTGGAAGGAAAGATTGGGATGATAAAGTATTTGTTATTCTTTGGGCTTATAGAACAACATACAAGAGATTGAACAAACTCACACCTTTTCAATTGGTGTTTGGCATGAAAGATGTTCTTCCTATAGAATTTATGTTACCTTCTTTGTGCATTACACACACTAGAGGTCTAGCTGATGAGTAAGCCTTAGAAGAAAGGATTGAGAAGATGGTTCAACTAGATGAGCGCTGAGCCATCGCACCCTGGAGTCAAAAACAGGAGAAAGCACACCTAAAGGCATGGCATGATAGACATATCAGGGATAATAAACTTACGGTTGGACAAATGGTACTTCTGTATGACTCCAAGTTTTTGCACCATCCAGGGAAGCTCAAGGTGCATGGGTTGGGGCCGTATATTATAACTCATATACTTGAATCGGGTGCTTGCCAGTTAGAAGCAATTGATGGCACGAGGTTTCCCAGTTATTTTAATGGGATTAGGTTGAAGCCCTACTATAAATAAGTCTTCTTGGTAATAAGGAAATATTTCCAGATAAATTAGGTTTCCCTTTCTGCATTCCCTTAATGTGTTTCTTTCATCATCTCTATGCTTTGTCAATTTAGTTCTTGTTTTTGTAATAAGTACACTTACGTGCATGAAGCTAACTACAATATGAAGCATGTTGATGCATAGAGGACTACACATACTTTTAGTGTGGGGTGAATTGTTGGTGACTCTCAAGTATATGCTACGAAGATTTAATGCCGCAGGTGTTGAGAAAGAAGGTTGCTAAGGGTGATTGACAAAATATTTCCTCACAAAGACAACCAAGGATGGAGATGAATGAGGGAAAGTATAACGTGAGGTAAGTGGGGGCCATGGTAGCTACCAGGAGATGGTGCAGTGACAAGGTACTCGGGTGCCAGAGCACGTGCTGAAGAGAAGTCTTTAATAAAGGATAAAAAGGCACACTAAAATGTTATAGCTTTTGGCGCGAAGATGTACCACGCAGGAATGACAAAATTGGGCAATAAATGAGGAGAATTTGGTAGGTGGAGGAGAAATTAATACAGTGAAAAGTATAAATCTATATAAGGATGGGATGCCATTTCATTTTTACCCTTGCGACTATGATAATTTAACAAAGAGCTATGTGCAAAGAGCCAAGTAAAGTGATTCAAGGTGCAAAACAAGTGAACCAGGCATGAAAGATAAATCTGTGTATTGGAAGGGCTTGTATCCCCGTAGGAGAAGGGCTTGAACGAAGTAGAGTGACATAATAGAGCTAGGGCATGTGATTTCATGATTACAAATTAGGGCACGAGTAAATCAAGTTAAGGTTTGAAGGAAACTAATAAAAACTTGCAGCAGAAGGTCTAGAAAACAAAACCCAAAGAGAAGAATGGCTCCAAAGAAGAAAACAACACCAATAAAGGAAAAAAAGAAGGTGGTAGTAGAAGAAGAGGAAGATATGGCCCCAGAAAGCAATTTTTTAGAGATGAAGTACCCTGAGGATGTGATTGTGGGCCTGGAATGAGATACCCACATATGACAGAGAAAGATAAGTGAGTATAATCACTGGACCAATGATAACCAGAAGAAATTAGATGACTTGCTCACTTCCCGAATGAACAGATGAACTGAGGATGGCATGCCAATATATGATGACACTGGGGAAAGGTTATTGAATGGGATTGGTTTCTACCAGCTGTATGAGCTCCTATAGTTTGGGAAATATGCACCATTGTATAGATGGTTGATGAGTTGAGTCCATGAGGACTTTTTCTATTTTACAGGACGGAGAGTAAGATTGACACCCATTCTTATTGCCACAGTAACTAGACTAAGGGAAACAGGTGAGGATATTAAGGTTGACCTAGCTAACAAGAGCGCCATTTTGGAGACACAACAAGTGTTGGGCTACCAGAAAGGACCGCGCAGAATGGACATTAATAAACTAAAAAATTGTCTAGTAGTATAGGTAGCAATGCACCTGATTACCAAGTTGAATGACTAAGAACATTGGTCACAAGTTAAATCTATGTGGCTACATGTGGCAAAGTGCATGTCAAAAGGAGTCACTTACAACATTGTCAACTTCATTGTAGAGAAAATAGTAGAGGAATCGCGCACAAGAAACAAGATAAATTTTGGTTGTGTTTTACTAAGTTTGGTATTCATGGAGATTGGGGTACCAGATGGCCCAAAAGATAATATATGGGAATACCCCATGAAGCACAAGTCTCTAGCTGAAATATTCCGCAAGTATCTATGTAAGGGGTCAATGACAGACGACATAAAGGAGTGAGCAGAGATGTGGTATATGACAGGCTCCGCATGGTGTTTGGAGAGGAATGGCATAAACCCAAGGAGTTGCCTTCAGTTCTAGGGAAGTAGGCACAGTTTTCAGTCTACCAACACTTTTTTACTGCACGTTTTCTAATGATAGATGAGTCATGGAGCCCCTGGTGCAAACTGCCTTATGCATTTTCTGCATGATATTTCCAAGCTTCAATTCATTAGTTCACCAACACACAAAGGTTAGTTTTTAATGTAAACAAGGTGGACTGTGAATACCACACCTTGTGGAAAACATATGGATATCTAGGGAAGAATGCATATAACGAGAGTAATATCTCAAAAAAATTGAGCATTAAACCAGAGACACTTGCAATTGCGGATATTGGGGCCGCACTTATATACCTCCAACTTAAGCCAAAAATGGAAAATAACAAGTATGTGGAAAATGAGTTTGCGCTTCCAGGGCCACTAAAGGGAAAGAATACCATGGAGAACATCTCGAAACCTAGGCCCTCTGAACCCAATCAAGATGATGAGGAAGAGGATGAAGAGTAGGAGGATAGTGGTGGCTTGGTGCAGAGGAGGAAGTAGCCATCTGGCCAAAAGGAGGAGTGTGTGATGGCTTCATAGGGAGAAGGAGTTACTGGGGAAGAGTAAGGTGACCAAATATTTAAGAAGGTATTCAAGTGCACAAGGGTGTAAGGAGAAACCTAGCAAGTAAAGGAGCCAGAGGAGAAGAAAAGAAGAAAACTTAGGCTAGACGAGGAAGCAAAAGAATCTGAGGAGAAGGCGCCCTCATCTCCAGCAGAAGAGGAGCCTCAACACAAGGAGGAGGAGAAAATGGAAGGAGGAGAAGGGGAACAATCAGAGGCCACACAAGACAAGGGTGGGGATACATTTAGTATTCCTAACCTTGATGCAACCATTCCAAGAGGGCCAAGATCCCATCAAACAGGTGAGGATGCCAAGGCACATACAATGGGATATGTAGTAGACCCAAATCTGATTATTCGCGCTCAGTTTCAGAACACCATCGAGCAGAAGGATCTATTCGGATGGGTGCTCATGGATGAGGACAAGGTGACACTATGTACATGGAAGCAACTTTCATGGTCAATGCACACACATATGGATGAGCCAGACTTTGATGTCAATGAAGAATCATGCACGTCAAGATGATTGAAGAAGGCACCTAAAATAAGGCACATGACAATCAAGCCAACGGTGATGACAGATGAGTAGGTAAGCAATGCCTTGGTAAAGGTATCTGCTGAAGTAAAAAGAAGAAATGTTGATAAATCTACTACCATTAAGGCGCTGACAGAGAAGCTGAAAGCTAAGGATGTGGAGAAAGTGCACCTAGTATAGGAAAAGGACCTGATCAAGAGAAAATATGACACTTTTGTTAGTATGGCAGAGGAAATTGGAGATGATGTCCTAAAGGTACACTGCATTTGGAATCCCAAGTACCAAAATAATTTCTTTCTGCGATGCACTATGTAAAGATGATGATAACATTAGTGTTGGAGGATGAAAAGGTGCATATACCAAAACAGCCCAAGGACCCCACGGAAGAGGTAGAGAAAGCACAGGCTAGAGTAGCAAGGAAGATTGCTACTTATGAAGGCCTACTACAAGCCATCTGTGACAATCTGAAGAAAGTCGATCATGCCCTAATGATATGCATAGCTCTAGATGCGCTGATCATGGTAAAAACATTGGAGGAAGAGAATGAAGTGCAAAAGGCTATGAAGGATACAACCCTAGGCCGCGCTGAATGATTAATCCTAGTGAAGCAGAAGCGTGAGACACTAGCTGCGGCACAGGAACTACATAAGGAAAGGTTAGATGAGCTTGGAAATCTCATTGCTCAAAAGATGGATATATTGGAAGGGGTGCAAACCTCTATGTCAAGCGTAATGCTTGTGATACAGAATGAGAAGGGAAAGCTAACTATGGATGAGCTGGAGTCTATCATTGTAGACATGCTAGAGAAGGTAGGAACAGCATTGACAGAGTGGGAGAACTTGGAAGTAGATATAAAAGAGGAATAGCTAGAGTTACTTCTTCGAAATGAAACAGAGAGCCTGAGGTCTGAACAGTTTTTGTTGTGTATACCCTATTCAAAATTCTTTATTCAACCATTCTTTATTTATCCATTCTTTGTGTAAATTTTGGACATCATCATTGTTGGGGTGAAAATGAGATTAGTGTGGGGTAATGTTGATCAGAGAAAACACTTAGTAGAACTCACACACAGAGACCACACGGGAGAACAGCACAGGACCAAAGGCACGAAGGTATAGGAAGGTGTCGCGCATAGAGGTGTAGAGTCAGACTTTCAAGACTTAGCCGATTTTGGAGATCAGGGCTATTTTTAGAGGTTGGCGTGCAGAGCACACAAAGTGATGCTGAGACTTGCGTGACACTCTTCATGGAGATTTCAAAGAGCATGTTCAATCACTCTTGTATGGACATAAGCTAAGAATAGATCCACCACTATAGTTAACTATCAACGATCTATAGATAGCATACTTGCATGTATGGCTATAGTTGTAAAAGGCGCGTGGCTATTATTAGCATGTGACCTATTTTGGTAGAGTTAAGTAGTGAAGGGCTAGTCCCCCACCCTATATATATGTAATGAATTACTTAGTAAGAGATAGACAGGGGACACATACTGCTTTGAAGGGTTAGAAATACATGAGTGCATGAGACTGGATAATTGTAATAGATCCATGTGTGCATGTCTGGTATTGTATGAAGCTTTTGTACTATTGGTATGATGAATATATGAAGAATATTAGCCGAACAACAGTGTCTGATATGTTTTTCATTGTATACTATTGTTATCATGATGATTTATACTTAAGTGCTTATAGATCTGGTACGGTGTAACAATGTATAGATGGATTAGTTTCTAAATATATGTTTGTTATACTACTTCATCATGCTACCATTCTACTACAGCAACCCTAAAGAGGGACCTGGTACCTTTATGCACTTCGGGTGAGCGCTCAACCTAGGCTGAGTGATGTGCCAGCGTGACTAGGTGTTATCTGAGAATTCTAGGCTACATCACTTATTGTAAGTTAGGATATTGTTTATCCTAGTAAGAATAGTCTTGTAGTATAAAACATAGTCATAGATGGGATCATTAGAGCCTTATCGTATCTTATACATTTGAGCATTAGATACCTTGTTCCCAATATAAATATTGAATTGTGCAAGATCATCATTAACCAATGGAGTAAAGGCCCATACTAAATGGATAAAAATATCAATAACCATTGTAATTGTATTCATACGTAAATTAGAAAGCTTAAGAAATGAAACTAGAACATTTAAGAAATTCATACTACTATTTAGAAAGTTCTCAAGTGAAGAAAGTACTAATTAATCCCCCCTTTTAACCATCTTATTTTACCTTTTATTTCATCATTACCATGTATTTTCATATACATGCCCAACTATTTCGTCATTTTCCCATCATTTTAGCCTAAACTGGGGTGCCTGGGCCTGTACTGGGGCACCTCGAGGTGCCACATCCCACCTAGGGTGTCCTGATCCTTGTTTTACTTTCCGGCCTCTTTTTGGGCTCTTTCTAGCATTTTTCATCCTTATCTTTTTCCTAGTCAGCCATGTCGGGGTTAATTACGAAATTAGAGCAAGAGAACCCTATAAATATAAAGTTATGAGACCATAATGAGGGTCCTAGCATCACATACTACTATCACTCCATCTAGAGTTGCATCCATTGCATTACTTACATCCACATAGTGTCATGCATCAAGGCTAGGAGATCTGCATCAACACACACAACATAGGGGGAGGGATTCTATTCTATTCCATGCACACATGCTAGTACATTTTCTATAGTTATTATTGCTCACTACTTCACAAAGTGTGACTGACACAAGAGCACCTAGGGCACGACATGCACACACACACACACCAGAACTACATTTGGGTATGAAATGTAGTGCAATGCTCATATTAGTAAGCCCACTGTTGTGGCAGCTGAGGTCAGTATGACCCATTCATTTTGCATTTTTTATTTTTAGGTTTTTTTATACTTCTTTGTCTTTTACAGGTCATTCCTTCATCCTACATTATTTGATACATTCGACGTAGCTCAGCAGATCCAGTGCGATAAACAAGGGATATTTTAGGGTTATTTTGTGAACACTGCCAAAATTAGATTCTGAGATTTTAAAGAGACCAGGGTGCCTATTCTGCGTACTAGGGCACCCGAGGGTACCCCACTACCCTCCTAGGCACTACAGTCTCCTTATATCTTCCAGATATGACCTTTACAGGACTTCTGAGTGATCGTTCCTACTTCTAGAATCCACAGTGAGACCTGCGACAACCTACGACAGTCTTTTGTAATCATCTAAGTCATTTCTTCTTACATCTTTGCCTACTTAGGGTTTTATTTCATTTGGCATAATTATTCAAAGTTATTACATATTGTTTTCGCATATTTTTACATTGTTTTAGTCCTCCTATATTAGATTAACTATTATTATACTTTCCCATAGTTTAGTTTAATTTTAGTTAATCATTTTGGTGAACCCAACTCTCTTCATGCTTAGGATCCTCATTTTCCCCTATCATGGGTCATCAAGTCTCCTTATTTGATTTACTTACGAAACATCCTGCTTGTCAGGTTGTTTTCCAAAGCACCTTAGACACTTAGTATTATGATGACAATATTCCTCTGCATGAATTAAGTTTTATGCTTCATTGTTTCTTTATCAACCTATGGTACCTTACAACCCTACTCCAAAATACTCACTTACTTTACCTATCCCCACACTACCTCCTTTTATATACAAGATACCACTCATGGAATCCACAATCATCTCTTAGACTTGAAGGTCAACAATCTCAGGATGCTTCTCACCATCAGCCATACATCCTCTATTGTTCCAATCTATGGAATCTTTATACGATCAATCTCTTAGATCATGAAATCTAACAACTTAAGGATGCTTCCTCAATTCACATACATCCTCTATGAAATCTATTGGAATCAACATCACATCTCTTAGATATGAAATCCAAAATGTTACATGATGCTTCTCAATCACATGTTTTTTTCAAGGCTCCTTCTAAATCTTATATGCAATCTATGTCCACTACATGTCATCTAGTTGAACCTCAAGACATGTCATTTCCTGAGCCTCTCATATTTGAGCATAATACCATGCCACATGCAATCCTAAATCAACTCCTTAGTCATCAGTTGATCACTCTACCACCTATATCTCATTATTATCCTTGATCACATTGATATAACATTCAGCCATGCCATTTGGAACTATGTGCATTTGTAGTAGCTCCATACTTTGCTATTCACCCAACTTCAATATTTAATATGCTCAAGGATTGCCACACTTATCCTCCATTCTACGAATGAATCAATATCACCATGTTCATTCATATTTTATCCCTTCCAAAGGTCATTTGGACATGGACTCCTAAGTATATTCCTTCCTTGACTTAGTCAATGATCCGTCTAAGCAAACACCTACATGCTACTAGTGAGCCTCCCTCTACTCTTTCTAAGGAATTTCTTATACTCCTCTCATTCATTACATTCTTGATGTTGATAATCACTCACATGAGCATAGTGAGTTCTTCTCCATAGTCAACATTTAGTCTGGACTCTCATTATTATACTCCTCCATCTAATACACATTTATTGGATTTAATACACACTTTATAAAATCAGTTTCAGCCCATGAAATCAAATCTTCATTCTCAAGTTAACCTGAAGCAACACTTAAGGATGGTGCTCAAGTCAACATATTGCACCTCATACGCTATTTAACCAATTAGCCACCAAAGCACTCCTTTAGGTATCCCATACCATTGTCAAAATTAGTTCACAAACCACTCCTATAAGCTAACACCAAATAAACCTAAGCCTCCCTTGAGACTCAGTGCAACATGGCCTCTTCCCAAATCTACACTCCAACCAATTAAGTTTTTCAAAACAACTTAATCCTCCTCCTAGTTAGTTATGATACTCATTTTCACTTTCACCACCACCACCTATTTCTACTATTTGTCTAACAAGGTCCCACAGACATCGTAAACTTGGCCTTTGGTAGGTGAATCTTGTTACTCTACCCTCCTTTCATGACACACTCATATTCTTGGGGTTCTTATATCCACTGTTGAAGGGTCATTTTACCATAAAGAACCTAGTTTCATCTTTCATTTCTCCATTTCATCACCACCTATACATACACACATCTATAATCACTGGAACCTTACACATCATCAAGTCCCTACACATTCATCATCACAAAATCCATCATGTCTCATCACCCTATACATCATTTATTACATAGTACATGTGTTATCGTACACTTAGGGGCATAACATCCCGCATTTCCCCCTAATCTTAGCATCCACACATATTTTACTTTTTTTCTCAAACATTAATCTCATAACATACACATACTCCCCCCACATTTTAGCACTATCATTACTCGATGACACACTCTTATGCTTTGGTTCATACTAAATTGTAAAGGGATTACCATTACATTGAACCCCACACACACTACACCTTAGGCATTATGCATTGCATTCCATCATACATTGTGCATCGTACACCATTCATTATAAGCTCAATCTACGTTAAATTATTCCTCATCTATGCATTACATTCATTGTGATATTTACACTCTTAGTCACATTATACACTACATATTTTCACATCATACATTTTCTATATACTATAATAGTCTTCATTACATATAAGTTTAGTTTTACATTTTCATCCCTACGTTCTACATTCTACTAGTCCTTACCCTACATACCACATACATTGTTAGGATATCTATCCATACCTATATATATTACCATCATACATTGCACATTTTCACATACATTTTACATGTTACGTTAGATTACATTATATATGGGTCTAGCTTTACATTTTATCATTATATATTCTATTTCTATTTACACCTATCATCACATCTTACATATTACATATCTTACATACCCTATGCATCGTTACACCATGCATTCTACATTCATACATGTGTATTCTATATACTACACTAGGTTACATTACATATGAGCCTAGCTTTACATTTCACATACAATACATTGTTCTACATTTCGCTCATTGCATTGCATATTATACACATTACAAGTTACACACCCTACACATCCTATATCGTATTCCCCACACCATGCATTTACATATTCTATTCATCATATAGTCATCTTAATATTAATAAATATATTGCATTTTTCTACACACTATACCCACCACCCTATGACACACTTTAGTTCCTCATCCATACTTGACTTCCGAGGGTTTACCAATAATGGACATTACACTTTACCTTTACAATCATCATGTGACATTTCATCATGTGACATTCTAGGATATTGGCATACGCTTTAGGCTAAATTTCACCCACCCTCCATTATTGCATCTTATAGTGGTATACACTTTAGGCTAAATCACCACCTCCACTCAGGGCTCATCACTCATCCTTTCATCTCGTAGTGATATACACTTAGTGCTAAATAATCACCCATTTCTTCCATCATATAGTGATATATACTTAGGGCTAAATCATCACTCATCTATTCAACAAGTCATGATATACGCTTCGGCTATAGGGTTCACACACATCTCCCCACATGTCGCACCTCATCATCGTTACATATACACAATCATCGCAGTGTGTTAGACACACAAAACACTACTCGACCATTTCCCGATGACACACTCTTGTTTATGGTTCATTCTTGACTGCTGAGGGGGAAAAAAAAATGAACCTCATTGCATACACTTCCATACACTCAGGGGGCACGTTGCTCCTATCATTCCATCTTGCATTCCATTCCATCCATCTACAGTATACTACATTGTCTTAGGGGCATTTAATATTACTTGCTACTATTTTGCATGATCACTTTGCTACACATGTTAGATTGATTTTTTCAATGTAATTATCTATATCATACACACATGCACATTCACACCTTTTGTTTAGTGTGATCATAGATATAGGACTCTTACACGTGGCATGGATGCTTGCCTTCTACCCTTCCTATACTGGTCATTGGGGGCATCCACATTCGTCTTATCCAGGTGTTATTGTTTCATTTTCTACTTAGCATCTTATATTACTTGCTCATACACGTTTTGAAATATTGGTTATTTCTCTAACGTGCTAACAGGTGTTCCATGTGCAACACTTGTTTTACAGGATTATATGCTTCCATGACTACTTGTTTGTTTTTCTTATACTTGTCTTTTATTGTTTGCCATTGTATGTGGGCTTTTCCCTATGTTTGTGTGCACACTTGTTTGTTGTTTGTGGCCATGACGGCCTTGCATGTCTTGCAACATCGTGAGTGATGTCCCATGTTTACAACCCACTTTGTGTGGTCTACTTCTTTTCTTGTGTGTTTACACTACTTTGTTTGGTAGTTACTACATTGTTTACGTATTTTACACTTGTCTTATTGCATGCATGTGTTTTTGGACTAACACTTGTTTTGGATAGCCATCCCCTTTTGTGCACCTTGGTTTCTACCAAGCACTTTCCCTTTCCCCCTACAGGGCAGAGTTATATAGGTCAGAGTGTGGTAGGTCCTCTTTTGGGGCCACATTCTCCTTTTAGGGAGCACATCGTATGCATCCCCAAAGAGGGGGGGCATCATTGAGGGTTTTACATACTAACACAACATATTTACACCAGTTCAGTACAGTGCACTTTCTGCCCTTGGAATTTTGGGTTTACATACATTGATTGAGTTCAAACCAGTCTACAAACTCCATACACAACAGCCTTTATAGGACATGGTGTCCTTAGGTATTTCTTAGAAGCAGTTACAGGCTTGGAGGTTATAGTGGGTGTGCCTCTCTACACTACTTTGATCCAATTGTCGTCTGATCACCCAAAAAATAAGGACAGCTACAAAGATCTCTTCACACACATTTCAGTAGAAGCGGTTAAAGTTAGAGGACACAAGTATTTCCTCCCTACACTTCTTTACCCAGAGTGGCGTGAGATCGGCAAAAAACTTACAAGCAGTACAAGATATCCTTCTACACCCTTTCTCTCGACATGGATCAGGTGCACATGTTCCATTTACACTTTCCTTTTAGCGTACTTTACATTTGCGTATTTCACACATTTCTATACAAATGCATATTTTACACAACATTTTTATATACGTACATATTTGACTACTTGATCATTTTCTCCTTGCAGGTCTGGCCGTATGAGAAACAAGCAAGTCAAATTGGGGGCAATAACAACGACAACAAAGATGACGACAATGCAACGATGACAAATCGTGACAACACTTGCCTTTACTAACCATACATGTACATTACACACCACAACAACTACACACATTCCAGGATAGGTTCACTCTCATCAATTTTTATGCACATTTTTCATCTTTAGAATCCATGCTCCTCCACTTTTTCTTTTTGTCATTCCACACTTGAGTCTAGTCCATTGACACGTCTCTACTACACTTTACATGGATATCAACTACGCATCTCTATCTACTTTATGTTACCGAGTGTTCCGCTCACCAACATAAAGTGGGGGAAAAATGTAGTCACAAAATCATGCACTTTAGGCATTATTTATTTTGGTCTCATACTACTATTTAGAAGGTTATCAAGTGAAGAAAGTAATAATTAATCCCACCTTTTCATCATCTAATTTTACCTTTTATTTTGTCATTCCCACGTATTTTCATAAACATGCCCAGCTATTTTTTCATTGTCCCATCATTTTAGCCTGAACCGGGGCACCAAGGCCTGTATTGAGGTGCCCCAAGGTGCCCCAATCCCACCTGGGGCACCCTGATCCTTGATTTACTTTCCCGCTTCTTTTTGGGCCTCTTCTAGCCATTTTTCATCCTTATCTTTTTCCTAGTCGGCCATGTCGAGGTTAATTACAAAATTAAAGCAAGAGAACCCTATAAATATAAAGTTATGAGACCATAATGAGGGTCCTAACATCACATACTACTATCACTCCATCTATAGTTGCATCCATTGCATCACTTGCATCCACATAGTGTCATGCATCAAGGCTAGGAGATCTGTATCAACACACACAACATAGGGGGGATTCTATTATATTCCATGCACACATGTTATTACATTTTCTATATTTATTATTGCTCACTACTTCACAAAGTGTGACTGACACAAGAGCACCTAGGGCACGACATGCACACACACACCAGAACTACATTTGGGTCTGAAATGTAGTGCAACACACAAATTAGTAAGCCCACTATTGTGGCAGCTAAAGTCAGTTTGAACCATTCATTTTACATTTTTATTTTTATGGTTTTTGATACTTCTTTGTATTTTACAAGTTATTCCTTCATCCTACATTATTTGATACATTCAACGTAACTCAGTAGATCCAGTGTGGCAAACAAGGAATATTTTAGAATATCTTGTGACATTGAAAGAACTAGATTCTGAGCTTTTACAGAGACCGAGGTGCCTATTCTGTAGACCAAGGTGCCCCGGGGCACCCCAGTACCATCCTGGGTGCTCTAGTCCGTTCAAATCCTCCAAATCTGGCCTTTACAGGACTTCTATACAGTCATTTTTGCCTCTGGAATCCACAGTCAGACTTGCAACACCTTGCGACAATCAGATAAGTCCTTTTCTTATACATCTTTGCATACTTAGGGTTTTATTTCATCTAGCATAATTATTTAAGGTTATTCCATACTATTTTAGCATATTTTTACAACATTTTAGTCCTCTTATATTAGATTAACTATTATTATACCCTAGTGTCCCCTTTTAGGAAAACTAGATCATTAATTTTAGTTAATCAATCATCTAACCTAACAAGAATCATCAAGATAAGAGCTCTCTACTCTTTGAATGCTAATAAAACATGAACCTATGAAGATCCTAGCAATCAAATGTGATTGTTTGATATGATTCTCAAGGTTTGAGAATGGAGTCTCACCAATTTTGGCTACAAGGCCATATGGTTCTCTCCATATTACTCAAAGCTTGGTTTAATGGACGCAATGGTGAAGATAATAGCTCAATAAAATGAAGAAATGCTCAAATCCTAATTGCCTATAGTTTATGCTAGAGGAGGAAAGTGTTCTTAGAAATGATGAGGAGGAGGGTTCTATTTATAGGTTTCCAATTCCAAGAATGGAATGATTTTGGTGCATGTGGGACAAAAGGTAAGTCCAAAAAGCACTTTTAGCAAGTCAAAGAAATATTTGACTAGGTTTAGATGCTAATTAATAAGATTAATTAGGGATCCCAAGTAGGCTTAGGAAGCTTGCTAGGAGCATCTGGAGGAGGTTTTGATAGATTTTGAATGCGTTGGAAGTGGGAGTTAGCCAATAAGAAGATTTATTATTCAACTACAAGATATGAGGCTTAATCAACATATAGTGGTCAATTAAGAGGAATTGAAGGGGAAAATGAGCCTAATTGATGAAGTGTCATCAATTTGCAGGGAGTAGAATAGTTAGTGCAATTTTAGTAATAACATTGCTTTGATCAAATTATAGGTGTCTACATTTTCCCCTCTTTGGGGTGGCGTAAGCTACGCCACTTCAAAGATAGTAGACAAGTGTAAACAAATAAAAAAATTGATAGGGGTAGAAGAAAAATTAGTAGAGTGAAGGATGCCCCCTCGAGTGTCGATGGGGTGATGAAAGAGGTCGATCGATGATCAAAAAGATGAAGGAGATAGATAGAAGACTAAGAAGGGGGGAAATATGCCCCAAGTAAAAAGGGGAGAATGATGTGAAGAGAAGAAGGGAAGCCATATTAGTCTTGTTGACACTGAGTACTAAGTACCCATGAAATATAATTCTCCAGCTTTCATTGGCATTGCTCATCTTCCACGTCATACTGAATAACCGAGTTGACAGGGGAGCTTCCCACTTGAATGGCGAGACACCAAATATTTTAGATTTATATTGAGAGAAGTGTGTGTAAATGTAGAGGAAGAATGGTGAAGTTGATGGAGAGAGAAGAAAAATTAGTATGAGGAAGGGGGATTGAGCTAAAATCCATCCAGTGTCTTTTAAACAACTTACTTTTCATCATATTGCTAGTGATCTTCATCATCGGTCCTTATTAAAAATGTAAGCATACGAAAAGAAGTGTAGAATGACATGAAAATCCATAGTACAAACAAATGTCCATTGCTAAAATACCAACTCCATGCAACATACAAAATGCAATGCAATACGAGAAAGTAAACAAGCCAACTTAATAGGGAAACAAGTACAAACACACATACTTAAACCAACAACGTCTAAGATAGTTGCACAAATGTTTTGTTATCGAGATGTAGTTCCCAAATGTTCATGTATAATGAAAAGGGTTAAAAGTGGTGCCCCAAGAAAATATACATGCAAGGGGAAATATGGTGGACACAGGGGTCCAATGAAAAAGCATTCGTGCACTACGAAACAGTACCAGGCAACTCGTTGTGCCAAGATAGTACAGACAAGCAAGCAAACCAGCTTTGTTAATGAGGTAGATCCAAATGATCCGTGAGTCATTGTTATAGAAACAAGTGAAAATGCAAGCAAGATATAATTTGAATACAATGCGTTTGACACAGATTTCAGCTGCGTACCAGCATTTTACCAATTTTTGTAAATTTTTTAATTTTTACAATTTTTTGGATTTTTAATAATTTTTTGATTTTTTTGAAAATATTGATTTTTTTTCATTTAGTGATTTTTGATTTTTTAGAAGAAGTTTGGATGAGGGAAGATTTCCTGAAAGCAAGAAAAATTCCCTAGGGAGAAGAAAAGGGCACCATGTAGCAAAAAGATGCCTCAACTAGATGAAAATGGGTTAAAAATAATTCTTTAATAAAAATAACCATCACAACGGGCAATAGAGGAAGTTAGAATGATCACGGTGGTCAAATCATGCATTTTGGCCATCACGGTGGGTGAGAATGCATCACGGTGGGTCAAAATGACCACATATACCCCTCTCGGTGAGGTGGGGAAATCATCACGAGTAATTCATTTGTTACAGAGCTCTTGTCGTTTTACTATTGACTTTTTCTCTGACCCTGAGGAGAGATGGCATGACTTCATAGGCATACGAGGTGAGTAGACATAGTCCAAGAGTACGTGTGGATGTAGGGTGATGGACCCTACATGAGTACCCTATCCAATTTTTAATTTTCAGCATTTAATGCATTTATTAGGGTTTTAAGGGGGGGGGTGATAACGCATGCACGCACCTTAGGGGAACGCATATGTTGTCAGGCACGCATGCAAGCACTGGGATGATGTGTGTGCATAGGTGCATATGTTGAAAATGCATGTATGCACAGGTGCATATGTCAAAAGGGGCACACAAGCATCTAGGGGGTTAGGGAAAATGCATGTGGGTGCACATGTGCAAAAAGGGATGCACATGCGTCATTGGGGGCGTATGCATCAGAAGAGGGGGTCAAAATGGTTGCACACACATGCATGGGATGATTGCACATGTGCTAGAAAGTGGGTGCATGTGTCATTGAGCGTGCATATGCCAACAAGGGCACACATGTGTTGTCAGGGGCGTGCATGCGTCAAAGATGTTTGGGAACACTTAGAAGAAAAAGGGGAAGTTTTTTGGAGGAATGTAGAAGAACTTAGGAAATGTTAGAAGAATATAGGGAATGAATAGGCTAAGTGTTAGGCTAAGTGTTAGATGATGTTAGATAGATGAAAGTCTAATAAGTGAAATGTTTGATTTTTGTAGAGGTAACTACCTGTGTTGCAGGTGCGGGAGTGACATGGTCGATTGGCCAACTTTGAGGCGACCCTCTCACGACATGAGAGGAAGTATTTGGACATCACTTTATACATGACAAGGCTTACCTACGTGGCACAGATGCCACATATCACCATGGATCACAACCTCCTTACAACTTTAGTTGAGAGGTAACATAACGAGAGCCAGTGTTTCAGGCTCCTGACCGGTGAGATGACTATTACGCTTGAGGATGTTTGGAGGTTTCTGCGAGTCCCGATCCAAGGGATCTTGATAGAGTATGAAAATGATGCCACATAGATTACTGATATCCTAATTGATCTCTTTGGCATAGATGAGATACCTCGATGAGGTATGATAGTGTGGATGCATCAGTGCTTCATCGATCTGAGGTTACATTGTGTTCTTGTTTATCTCATGGTGCACTTGTCAGTGGAATTCTACTTACTGACAAGATGGGCACATCATTTCCTTTAGGCCTGATTAGTGTGATTTAAGGCCTGCTCAGAGGAGAGTGCTACTATTGGGGACAATGTATACTTGCACATCTATACTGGGATTTACATTTGATTACCTACTACCATCAGAAGATGGTGGGTCCAGCGACACTTCTACAGATATGGGCCTGGGACCATATAGCTATTGGTCACCCTGCAGGAGCATTACGAGCTTGGGCCATGGATGAGCCTTCAGTCTTTGGTTGGGCTCCCATTGGTGATGATGTACATGGACACATGGGGGATACATATTTTTATCACTGTTATTTGGATGACATTCAGCTGCAGATGATTGTTTGGAGGCCTTATAGACATTATCAGTGGCCAGAGGATGTAGTTGAGCTCAGTCTTGCTATGGTTGAGCATTTTATGATTGGCAGCCATGGATATATTATGGAGTACTACAAGATTGACCAAGTACAACGGTAGTTTGGGGTAGTACAGGATGTTCCTAGGCCTGAGATGTGGTATGGGCACTGTGCCAGGGAGACTTTTGACATTGGCCCTTTGATCAGGACACAGTGGGCTAGAGATAGTTTTGATCAGATGGTTCCATTGGTATGGGCTCCTTTACGATAGATCATAGATCCAGGCACTACAGTGGCCTATGCTGCATGGTATGCTATAGTTCTTCCTAGGTGGCTCACTATCCCACAGGTTGCATGGGATGCAGGAGTGTGGCCACCACCAGAGCAGCCACCCCATAGATGGAGAGGACAACAGAGGGGTCAACATTGTAGTGAGAGTGAGGAGGGGAGTCATGATGATGGATCATATGGAGATGGTGGGGGTGGATAGGGACAAGGCCAGGGGTAGGGACAGGGAAAAAGACAAAGAGTACCAAGATAGGTTCCTGTATAGCCACAGGTGTGCACATGCACAGATTCCCCCTAGGTGGGCATACAAGGTGGGTTAGATGTTCCTTTACAGTAGGTACTTCCACAGGCACATGTACAACAGCCTCCATAGTAGGATCCCATTGTTAGCCCTCCACACAGCCCAGGAGGAGGTGGAGGAGATGGATGGGGGACTCCACCATAGAGTCCCAGAGGTGGGGGATGGGAGTAGATTCCACAGGGCGCAGGTGAGCTAGTTGTTTTGCAGTAGTCGTTACAACAGGTCATAGCTCTCCAACTCCATGTCACTTCAGAGAGAGACATGGTTATCATTGAGAGGGATCAGGCAGTGTCATATAGGGCCCAAATTCAAGGTGAGAGAAACCATTTAGAAACATAGTTGTAACAGGTTATGGTGGAGTGAGATCAGCTCTCGATAGAGAGAGATCAGTTGCATGCCACGGGGGCATAGGTACAACCAATGACAACAGAGCGGGATCAGCTCTGAGCCAAGCAGACTATAGCACACACCGAGGTGGCTAGAGTTTCAGCAGAGGTAGTATCCTTACATCAAACAACTGGAGCAGTTGTTACACCTCAGGTACACATGGATTTAGCTACAGCTACAGGACATGCTGCATATTATAGGTCTTTATATTATGATGTCATCCCAGAGGGACAGAAGGCTCTTGACTTTAGTCAGCATTCCATGAGCAGGTCAGCTTCACGGTCTCATAGAGTAGCAACCTCAGCTAGATCAGTAGAGCAGCCACAAGCACAATAGGGGCCACAGGTGATGGGGCCTCCACCACCACCTCAGAGGCCATGCAGTCCCCATGAGGGATCGAGTCAGACATGACTCTTTATTCATGATGTATTTACAGATGTATGTATTTTTTATGTATGCCTCGATATGAAGGCACATTTTTTATCGATGTATATGTATTATTTTTGGCTATGCCTCATTGGAAGGCACATTTTTTATCGATGCCCATGATGGCATACTATGTATCTAGATGATTATATACAGAGACACATTGTATATGGACATTGATATTTTGACAGACATATATATGATGATGATTATGATTATGATCTTTACTTATGATGTTTATGATTGTATCACATGTTCTTTGATTTATGTGATTGCTTTAGATGATATCACATGTTTTGATGAGATACTTCATGTTCTACTTATCACATTTTTTGTATGAGATAGTAGCATATGATATCATGTTGTTTTTGCATGTGACACTTATGATTTTCCACATTTTTTATTATGGTCTATGTTTGAGGGGGGACAGAAGGCAGATCCCTCTTGCCCCTCGTGGTGATATTATATGATGTTAGCTTAGTATACAAGTTTTATTTTCATGTTCATGATGATGTACCTTAGCTTTTATTGATATATGATGTATAGATGCGATGATAGATGATAGATGATATGATGATGACAACAATGTACAACAAACAACACATAATTTAATCAAATCTAATTAACACAACAAAACTACATACAAGTATTTAAGATAAAATGAACTCAATGCCTGTGTAAAATAGATTAAAGTAACACTTTAAGCTAATAAAATGAATCCAATTTAAAGCATACAACATGGAAAGATAATGTAATCAAAACTCTACAAACCAACAACTAAAAGTAAGCAAACCACTACTTTGTTTTTGTGGGACAGTTTTGAATCATTTTTCTACTATTTTTGGTGTTATCTCAAAGATAATTTTCAAGGCTACTATTCACATTGTTTTTGTAGTTTTTTCCCTAAAAGGGTTTTTCAGATGTTTAGGGTTTTTCTAACATATTTGAATGTTTTTGTGTTTTCTGAAAGGTTTTCCGAAGCTATGTACAGAAAACAAAGAAGCATGGATGCCCCCAGTGTTAGATGGGAATATACAAAGGTAGAATGCCATGCATTATGTGCAAGAAGGTGAAGATGTGAAGGTGCCCCCAGTGTTAGATGGGAATATACAAAGGAAAATCCTTCACATATATACAAGAATAGATCAGCCAGATCAAGGCCACAATGGATAGGATCAAAAGGATCTCAATACTCAGGAAAACCTAGCCCTAAATTAAAGCAAGTGTACTCCTTCTAGATATGAGATATGCTTGTGAATAATGGATCCTCCCAAGGCATTGGAAACTGGTTTTCACCCAAGGACTTGCCCAATGTGCCACAATTGCGTGGTTTTCACAGTTGGATGACCTGTTTTCTTTTTACTTTGTCTTGTCTTTTTTATTTTTATTTTATTCTTTTTCTTTCTTTTCTAAGGAACCTCATACTCAAGCATAGAACCACTTGAGATGTATTGCATTCATTGGTTCCTTTAATTCCTCACCATCTGATTGAGCCAGTTTGTATGCCCCTGAACCATACTTAGCAACCACAACATATGGTCCTAACCAGTTGGGTTCAAACTTTCCTTTCTTTTCCCAGTCCTTGGTGGTGTTGAACTGATTTTATTTGAGTACTAAGTCTCCTACCTCAAACTGGTGAGGTATCATCCACTTGTTGTAGCCTCGTGACACTCAATTCTGATATACCTTTAGGTGATTAAGTGCCCACATGCATTTCTCATCTAGTAGCTCCAACTCTACTAGTCGAGCCACTCGGTAGTCTTCATCCTTGTCTAGATAGTCCCAGAGAGATATTCTCAGGGAAGGAAGCTCAATCTCCAATGGTATGATGGCCTCAGTGCCAAAGACTAGTGAGTAGGGGGTAGCACCAGTAGGAGTGCGGATGGAGGTTCTATAAGCCCAGAGGGCGGGATGGATTTGTAAGTGCCAATTACGACCTGTTTTACTTACCATATTTTCCATGATGTGAACAAGTGTTTTATTAGTGGCCTCTGCTTGTCCATTACCTTGAGGGTAATAGGGAGTGGACCATTTTAAATGGATTTGAAAGCATTGACATAATGCTTTAACTGTCTTGTTCTTGAAAGACTTACCATTGTCTGCTACAATGGCAGAGGGGATGTCATAACGGCAGATGAGGTGGTTCATAATGAATTTTGATATTTGTGCACCGGTAACATATGTAAGAGGCACAACCTCTACCCATTTTGTGAAATACTCGGTGGCAGTTATGATATGTGTATGGCCATCTGAGGAAGTAGGAGTGAGCTTCCCTATGAGATCTAATCCCCATTTTGAGAATGGCCATGGTGTTGTGATTGGCTGCAAAGTTTTGTGCAGGTGCATGAATCAAGTTTCCATACTTCTGAAAAAGTTCACATTTCTTGATGTAATTACAACAATCTACTTCCATGGTGGGCCAATAGTAACCTACTCTTAGTAGTTTCTTGGCAAGCACCATGTCACTTGTGTGTGCTCCACAAACTCCTTCATGTACTTCTTTGATCACTTGGACTGACTCAGCCAAATCAAGACAACACAGTAGATTCCCATCATAGCCTCTATGATAAAGGGTGCCTCCTAATAGGGTATAACGGGCTATATGGTGGATAAGGGCTCTTTTTCAGTATGGGAAATGTCTAGAGGAAAGGTATTGTCTTGTAGGTAATTAAATATGGGCTCATACCAGGGGGAGAAAGGACCAACAACTTCACATACCAGACATGATTCTGGTAGGTCATACATTGGTTCTTGCAGATGTTCCACAAAGAGTGGCATTTTCTTTTCCTATAGTGGGATGTGAAGTAAAAGCTCCAATTATGGCCATGGCATCTACTGAGCGATTTTATGCCCTTGGCATCTATTCAAAAGTGATACCTACAAATTACTCCTTTAAAGTCTCAACCATCATTTTATATTGGATGAGTTTGTCATCTTTGACCTTGTATTCATCATTTACTTGCTTGATGATTAATTGTGAATCACCCATGACTCTTAGTTGTTTGATATTCCATTTAATAGTAATTTTCAACCCATAAATGAGTGCCTCATACTCTGCAATGTTATTAGTGTATAGGAAACTCACCTGAAAAGAATATGGGATGAAGTCTCTTGTAGGTGTGATAAACACCACACCAGCTCCTGAACCATGATAATTGAATGATCCATCAAATTGCATCTTCCATACAATGGATTCCTCAATGTACATCATAGAAGCATCTGGCAGATCTAGACACAATGGTTCTGTCCCTGGTAGGGGAGCTTCTGCTAACTGATCTACAAGTACTTGTCCTTTGAGTGACTTCTGATTTACAAATTCAATATCAAACTCACTTAGGAGGATGATCCAATTAGCCATCCATCCTATGAGTGCAAGTTTAGATAGAAGGTATTTTAAAGGGTCAACTTTGGAAATCATCTTGGTTTTTTTATTGAGTAGATAGTGGTCAAGCTTTTGGAAAGAAAATACCACAACTAAACAATCTTTCTTGATCTAGGGATGATTCAGCTCATATGTAATCAAAGTGCAGCTTAGGTAATAAATTTCCCTCTCTTTTTGGCTCATATCATATTGGGCAAGCAGTGCACCAATAGTGTACTGGGTAGCTGAAATATACAATAACAGAGGTTCACCCAGGGTAGGTGGCATGAGAACAGGAGGGCTAGTTAGGTATTGTTTAAGTAATTCAAATAATTTTTGACACTCAAGACCCCAATTGAAGGAAACATCTTTCTTGAGTAGATGTGTGAAAGGGTGGAACTTATCTGCAAGTTGTGAGATGAATAAGCGTGATTGCTTAATTTTATGTTGTAAGCTATGTAATTGCTTAAGGTTTTTTGGTGGAGGCATCTCAGTGATAGTTGCAACCTTAGTGGGATCCACCTCAATCCCTCTTCTGGACATAATGAAACCTAAGAGATTTCCTTGATTGTATGCCAAAAACACACTTATTAGGATTCAGTCTAACTTTGTAATCATGAAGGTGTTAAAAGATATTCCTTAGCACTTTTGGGTGCTCTTCTCTAGTTCTAGACTTTCCCAAAATATCATCCACATAGTCCTCCATGATGTCATTCATCATGTCATGGAAGATGACAGGTCATCACTCTTTGATAAGTGGCTCTGACATTCTTTAGACCAAAGGGCATCACTTGGTAGAAAAATTTTCCCCAAGGGGTTGTGAATGTAGTCTTGTGTTGATCTTCCTCTGTGATCTTAATCTGATTATAGCTTGAAAATCCATCCATGAGGGACAACATTTCATACCCCGCAGTTGAATCAACAATCATGTCGATGTTAGGCAAAGGGAAATCATCCTTAGGGCATGCTTTGTTAATATCCCTGAAGTCTATGCAAATTCAGATAATAACTGGTTTCTTTTGTACTGACATTATGTTTTATATCCATTCTGAGTAATCAATTGGTCTGATGAAACCTACAACTAGTAGCTTTTCTAGTTCTTATTTTACTAGATGTATGACTCAAGGGTGCATCTTTCCTTAACTTTTTCTTGATAGGTTTGGCATCTGGGTGCACAACAAGGTTATGCACAACTAGGTTGGGTCCAAACCTGGCATATCTATGTAAGACCACACAAATATGTCTACAAATTCTTTTAGTAGCTCCAAAAATGTTTTCTACTCTTGTGCCAAGAGTGAAGCTCCCAGCTTTACCATTTTTGGATCCTCTTCTGATCTGATATTAACATTGATAGTCTCCTCGACCAACATTTTGGATGTATCTTCCATGCATGTAGGATCAAGGGGGAGAGTAAGATCCACTTCTACAGGTGGCTCAAAGAGAGTTTTATCTTCACATGGGTCAACTATTTTTTCCATTGATTCTTCTGTTTGTTTGTCCACAAGTGCCTCAAAGAGGTTTTCACTATGAGACTTAGACTTATTCTTTCTAAAAGGATTTTCTGTAGTACTTTTTCCCTTGCTTATTATTTTTTCTTAAGCGACCACACAATTCTTCCTCTTCCCCAAAGTACACACATGCATCTAATTTGATGGAGAAACCTTTCTTATGGTCACTGATCAAGATGGCGTTGCAAGTACCCATGAACTCTGTAATGGCCTCATCATTTTCAAAGAAATCAACTGGCACATGAAGTTGTTGGCCCCAATCAATGAGGTTGGGATATACAAGGGTGATTTGGAAATTGGTTTGGGATTTGGACTGGGATAGGGTAAAGATGGCGGAATCTAGGAAAAGGTTAGTAGAGGCAAGGTCCTCATATATGCTACAATAGGAATCTGTGTCATTGTCTGAATGAGGTGAATCATCCTCAAATTCTGAAGAAGTGTCATCCATTTCAGAGGGTGGAACCTCATGAGGCTTAATGCCAAGGCCATGCTTATTTTCTTTCTGAGGGGGGACTGGAAGAGGCTCTAGTCTTCCTTGTGCATCTGGGCCACATCCAAATCCCTGATACCCCATGACATGCATCATTCTGTGTGCTTTGGCATGTTGTGGAGCCTGGTTACATGATGCCTTTGTTCCTTCAGGTATCCAACTTTTAGGTGTATCTAGCATCTTCTCATCTGACAGAAAACCACAAGGAACAAAATTCTCGAAGGGGCTAGGATAGCTAGCCCTAGAGCTTGTGAATTGGAAATCAGGTCTACCACATGTTTTAGGTGATAGCGAGAGATCAGAGACCAAAAGGGCCTGTTGAAGATTGAAATCCTCAATTGGGCCATACGATCCAACCTTTAGCTCCCATGAAGCAAAGGGAGAAAGTGATGAGGAAGGATCCTTATTATCAACCTGCAATGTGTCAGGATCAACCCAAGCTTTTAGAGCTTCCATTTGTAGTGGTATAACAACGTCTGCTGAAGGACATTCATATGTTGCTCGAGAAAAACTATGTAACTCTACAATGTGTAAATGGCTCAGGATCTCCTAGGATGGTGATCATCTACCCCTCATGATATAACTTAATGCATTGATGAAATGTGGAGGGTACAACCTGCATGGCATGGATCCATGGGTGACCTAGGAGCATGTTATATGGAAGATCCAGATCAAGGACGTGGAACTTTGTATCATGATTTGTGGGCCCTACTTCCATAGGTAACACAATGGTTCCAGATGATTCCCACTCAACATTATCATAAAATTCGTGATTGTGATTACATGAGAATCCAACTCTGCTTCTGTATGCCCTAGTTGTCTGACAAGCTTCAAGGTACAAATATTTAGACCCAACCCATTATCCACAAGCACTATTTTAATCTTTATGTGAGTGACAAATACCTCAATGTATAGGGGTAAGTTGTGTGTGTGGTTATTGAGTGGGACTTCACTCTGGTCAAAGGAGATACAGTCATTCTAGGAAAGATTGGCCACCATGGCTTGAAGGTGTGAAGGATCAACATCCATTGACACTCCTGAACCCCTAAAGGGTCTTATAAAGGATATCCTTATGAGATCTTGATATCTTGAGAAGGTCTAAGATTGAAATCTTAGTTGGAGTTTTCTCAAGCTAATCTACCAAATTGTATTAACTCTTCTGAGGGATAGATACATGAGGTTCTGGGATCACTAGATGAGTGCATCATGTTGCCATGATGTAATCATTACTAATTATTCTAATAGTATTTACATTTTCATTGGATGAATGAATACAACCTATGAGTGAATCAAAGGGATTATCAGTGGAAGTATATACATAATTTGTGGCTCTATAGTCATCAGATGACTGACCTTGATCCAAATTCTTTGTTCCTTGTTTATTATGATTAGGGAAGGGTTGTTTGAAGATTCCCATTTTTCACTAGGCCCTTGTCCTGATTCAGGTGAATCCACTTCAATGTTCCCATCCTCAATGAGATCTTGAATAAAGTGTCTTAGTTTTAAACATTTATCCATTTTGTATTCCTTGACACAATGAAAGTCACAATAGTCATGATCTCTATACCATCCTAGTTTGGGTGCATCATCTGTGTAAGGCACCGTGGTTAGCTATTGAACCATGTTTAATTCCTCTAATTGTTTCAAAATTGTGGACAGTGAATCAGTGAGGGGAGTAAACACTTGTCATTTGACCAGGATTTTGAATAGGCCCTTTTGTCAGTTTTAAAAGAGGACCACTTTGAATAGCTTGAACTATTTGAACTCATTTAGAGTCTGTAATGCCATCACCCATGACGTTCTTGTTTTGTTAAATAATTTAGGCTTATCCATAGGTTTTGACTCTTGTCTATCTTTTGAGAAGGGTTTTATTATTTCCTTTTCTATTAAATCCTTCTCAATTTGGATTCCTTTCTCAATAACCTCCTCAAAGTTAGTAACACATTGTATTTATAAGTAGAATGCGATGTCCATATTCAAATTAGGCATGAAAATACTGACCAATTGTTTCTCAGGAATTATACAAGGGAAGCGACTAGCTAGCCCTCACAATCGTTGTAAGAAGCTGGTGAAAGTTTCATTTGGTATTTGTTTAGCATTTCATAAATCTAACATGGCTACATCATTCTCCATGTTGAATGAGAAGTGATGCACAAATTTTTCTTCTAGCATGGGCCATGTGACTATAGACCCCTTTGGTAAATGAAGGAACCATTCCAGCACTTTTCCTCCTAAACTACGAGGGAACAAACGTATGAGGTAATTATCGCTATAGGCTACCTCTTGGCAAGCCATGTAAAATTATTTGATGTGATCATGAGGATCACCCTTGCCTTTATATTTATCAAATTTTGGGAAATCAAACTTTTTTGGAAATGGTGTTAGCAACATGTCTCTTTTGAAAGGATAAGGACATAGCTCCTCATATTGATATTTCTTGTTATGGCCTACGTTACTTTCTTGAAGAGTTGTAAGCATGGTTTTCATTGATTGTAACTCTTGCGTAAAGAGTTGCTCTTTCATAGGAGAAGATGGTCTAAGCACTCAATTTTTCTTGAAGGCTTCATCTTCTGGAGGTTCAGTATAAAGTTCACTAACCTTAGTCCTAGGTTTTTCTTGACATGTACCCTTTCTTGTGTTCTTACTTACAGAAGAAGCTAAGTTTGCTAGTTGTTTGCTAAGGGTTTGTATTTGGCTTTGTATAGTGACTTCTTCATTTTTGAGGGTCCTCTTCTTCATCATTTTGAGGAGGAGGTAACTCTTCATGTTCACATTCTACCCTAACTCGGTGACACATCTTAAGGGGTGGTGGTCGAGAACCACCTCTTTGTCTTGATGTTTCACCTTCCATGTGGGTACCAGAGGTAGAAGCATGTCTTCCTTCAATGCTATCATCCATGGGAGGTATTTGTGTTTCTTCTTCCTTTCTATTAGTATCTTGGCTAGGGGCTTCTCGTTCTTGTGGCACTGTGGCACCTAGCTCTAGAACTCATGCAAGCACTCGATCTCTATTTCGGAATAGGAAGTCATCTAATTGAGAGACATCAACATTGTCAATATCTTTAAATGAATCACTCTCATCTCCACTATGATCAACTAACTCATATGTTTCCTTTACTTCAAAGAAGAGGGGACCTAAATTGTGTCCCAGAAAAGGGTTTAAATCTCACCTCTTGGATTCCATTGTCATGATATGGACCATCGTAAGTTTTGTTTACACAAGGTTTTGTCTAATGTACTCAAGGGTATAACAAACCTAGGTGTATTGTGTAACAATTTTCTCTACGGTTTCAAAGTATGTCAATAAATGGACCAAAATAATAAGGAATCAATCAAGTTATATGAAACAATCATGTAAGTTTCTAGTAAACCAATCAATCAATCAAGAAACTACACCCTATGCTAGTGTTTTCAAAGATAGTTCGACGTTATATGATCAACACAATGTCAATACTTAAGTCAAGTTTGAAATGAACAAGGCATAAGTATTAGCAAGGGGTTGATGTAATATCCAATAAAAAAATACTTATGACAATTTTAGAGACAAGCAAGACCCAAATCCTAAAACAAGTGGAGGTTACGTATGTGAGCCACATAACAATACTACTAAGATACATTACCCAAGCTTTGTGATAAAGCAGGGTATTAGTATCACACTAGTATCGATACAATGCAAACAAAGTAATCAACACTCTTTCAAGATATAGGTAATGTTTGAAATAAAACCATGTCAAAGTATGCTAAGGATTTGTTAAGATGTGGGCAACATAACTCCACAATATGGAAACTTAGATTACGTTTACTAGAAATGAGATGTAAGTATCGTAATTGTGGCGAGGCGATGCGAACAACGTAACACTTCTAAGGAGGATCAATGATGATTCAAGCCTAACTACAATGATAATGTGTCTCAATATGGATTTGAGACAAGGGGCCTACTAGAATATGAGGATGTACCATTCACACTTTCAACACTTGCATTACAACCTAGTCATGCAAGTAGACTACAAAAGTGGTGGACACGATTATTCTAGTGGTATCCACACGTGTTGTTCTCTTTGTCCCAAAATGGACAACAAGATAGTAAAGGTGTAGATCAAGTGAGGATGAAAAAAACTAAGCATAACTTTGGTAGAGTTTCACCTTGTCTTAAGACAAGTGGAAAACTAAGACAAAGTAACACGTCATAGGTCCCATGATGAATAACACTTAGTTTCAACTTAAGTGGACTCTCACCTTGTTCGAATAACAAGGTTTTGACTCCAAGTAAGTCATCACTTCATGAGAGCTCTATAGAACATGATGTCTTGATACGACAAAGTGGGCTCTAAGACAATATGGCTTCCTATTAGTTCTCTCAACTAGGTGCCACAAACTACCTCTGCGAGCTCAATTTTCCAAGAAATTCACACTGACTAAACTTGGAGTATCTCGGATTTTACTTTACCCCCCTTCGAAGTACAATGAGCATAAAATGTGTTCAATTGTGTTTTCATTGGGGTCACAATGGAGATAATTTTGACTCTAACTAACAAATGTATAACTAGTCAAGTGGGTAAGTGGAGCACTTCCTATTTCATCCACAAGGTTCCCTCTTGTGTGGACTACTTTGGGGTTCCTAGGAGCATCCCCTTTGTTGTAGCTTAAGGCTTATGCCAAGGGGAGTTTCTCCTAGTTTAAAGTGGACATGGGTTTACCCTTATCTAAACCTACAAATCAAGTGTTTTGAATATGGTGTGTTTTTTATCTTTTGAGCTTAATGTGGTTTTTGTCACACACCATTTGGCAACCTACAAGAAATGAGTTAGCCTTCATTTAGAATCTGATTCTTTTGCAAGTGATATTTGGTCCTACACACCAAGATTAGTAGTTCAAGGCATCATAAAAAGGATATTTGAACATTGTTTTTTATTCCTAAGATCGTCTTAAGACGCAAAGGAAGAGCATATGCAATGAATGAACTCAATAGCTTTAGAAAACAATGATAAATTCCTATAAACCAAACACACAATTTATTTCCTTTTTATCCAAATTTTAAGTTCCTTTAGAAATTTTGAAAGTGTTGTTTTGAAAGCATGAGAAAGGTATTGAACCATTTTTGGTTCCCAAGATCACCTAGAAGGTGCGAGGGAAGAGCATACACCATCCAAACCTTATAAGTAAAAATGCAACATTCATCAATTTTGACTAAGCAAACCAACACAAAATGAACTCTAAAATATCCTGCAAACCACTGATTAGTCCCACAAAGATCCTGCAAAGTGTTAGAATAATCAAGAAAACAAACTTTGTAAATTTTAAGAAATTGTTTATCATTGATTGTGACACCTGTGCACCCCTTATGACATGTGCATGCATGCCCTTAACATATGTGCATGGATTATATGCATGTGCACATGCCTCTGTCAGAAAACACAGTGAGCAATAACATATGTGTGGGATGAGAGGCACCTGTGTACCCTTTTAACAACTGCACATGTTTGCAAGCATATACGTGCATCTGCAGGAAATCCAGATAACATAGAGGGAATTTTAGCATATGCACATCCCAAGAGATGTATGCAGCGCATAGATTATAGTGTATGCACATTTCTTGACATATGCACATCTGTAAATTTTAGCACAAAGGGTCAAAACTACAAGTCAACATGTGCATGGGTAGAGAAGCATGTGTGTGCTTGGGAATGTATGCACACCAAGGAAACAAGTGTGCATGTGTTTTTAACATGTGTGTGCCTCTTTATAACACCTACGCACCTGCCTGGAACAACACAAAAGAGGACGAAAAAATAAATTATGAAATTGCCAACATGTTAGAAATTTGCTATTTAAATCACTTTCTAACTGAAACCCATTAATCTTGCATGCAAAAGGGAGATTAAACACCTATAAGGTTAGTAAATTTCTTGGAAAAAACTATTTAACCTTCAAAATGCATGAAAATGGTTAGAAAAATGATATAAATGACAAAAACTTAAAATCAACTTCTAATGGACTATGGAGTAAGTCCCACCAGGCATGCCAAATGTATTCATGTAAAGATTAGAAAGCTTAAGAAATGAAACTAGAACACCTAAGAAGTTTCAAAGCTTAACTAACCTAACAAGAATCATCAAGATAAGAGCTTAAAGAGAGCTACTTCTTTAACAATGCATATAACTTTGAAAAAGCATCAAAACTAACATGTCTAAGTTACTCTCTACTCTTTGAATGCTAATAAAACATGAACCTATGAAGATCCTAGCAATCAAATGTGATTTTTTGATATGGTTCTCAAGCTTTCAAGAATGAAGTCTCACCATTAATGTCTACAAGGCCATATGGTTCTCTCCATATTACTCAAAGCTTGGTTTGATGGATGCAATGGTGAAGATAATAGCTCAATACAAATGAAGAAATGCTCAAATCCTAATTGCCTATAGTTTATGCTAGAGGAGGAGAAGTGTTCTTAGAAATGATGAGGAGGAGGGTTCTATTTATAGGTTTCCAATTCCAAGAATGGAATGATTTTGGTGCATGTGGGACAAAAGGTAAGTCCAAAAATCACTTTTAGCAAGTCAAAGCAAGATTTGACTAGGTTTAGATGCTAATTAATCTTTTAGGATTAATTAGGGGTCCCAAGTAGGCTTAGGAAGCTTTCTGGGAGCATCCAGGAGGAGGTTATGATAGATTTTGGATGTGTTGGAAGTGGGAGTTAGATAATAAGAAGATTTATTAGTCAACTACAAGATAAGAGGTTTAATTAATGTATAATGGTCAATTAAGAGGAATTGAGGGGAAAATGAGCCTAATTGATGAAGTGTCATCAATTTGCAGGGAATAGAATAGTTAGTGCAATGCAAGTAATAATATTGCTTTGATCAAATTATAGGTGTCTACATATAGGGTAATGTACCCCAAAAAGATACATCTTATTAGATTTTTGATCTTAAGAAATATTAGAGGAAAGGAGGATATTGATTATATGTTCAACACAGTAAGGGTTATCATGAATTTGGGAGCGAAAACTAAATAAAATATTAATTGATCAGGATCCACATCATTATTTTCATCATCAAAAAAATAGCATGGTGTTAATTGTGTTTTCCAAATTTTTCCAAAGGCATGTCATAGTCATCACTCTCAATAGTAAAATGGATACCTTACATATGAAGCAAGCAAGAATCCATAAGGAATTTATGCTTGTGACTAGGAGGAGAAATCTAAGTATGCTCAATGGGTTGATGATTAAGTTGATTAATGCACTTAAAGGGCATAGAAGGAAAGAATACTAAAATGAATCCCTAGGGAAACTAGGGTTTACAGAAAAGTGAAATATCCCTTGTGGTATTCCACTCAAAAACACATAAATTAAAGACAAATTACAACAAAGAGAAAATCTATTTTTTTCCGTAAATACTCAGCTAGGGCAACAAACTATTTTTTATTTACTTTTCTCAAAATATTTGCCCAAAATATATGAATTTTTTTAGGAAGTTTTCTATGATAATAAAGAACCATAGAAAAATATTTTTGAAATTTTTTGAATCATATATGACTACCAGAAAATTACAGAAAACCCTAGACAGCTAGAAAACCTTAAAAATCCATTTCTTCTAAAATCTTGAAATTTTGGAAATAACATCTATTAATAATATGAATGAAAACCCAATTGTTAGTCTTCAAAAAAGCACTCTGAAAACCCTCCAAAAATTAGTGAAAAATCCCAAAATGGGTCACTCCACCTGGAAAGAGACCAAAAACCCTCCAAAATTCCTCCATAAGTGGCACCAAACCTGCTCTAATAACTACAATAAAATAGATCCATAAACCCTTGATTTTTCACCACCAAAAAGCCCAAAATTCCACCAAAACCCTTCTCTGAAAACTCTAAAATTGATCTCTAAAACTCATCCCTGAATTAGTTCCAAATTAACAAGCTAGGGTGGATCTTCCACCACCAAAGAATGCCCTGCTAGCTAGGAATGGATCTCTCACCACCGAAGCTAGGGTTCTTATGGGATATTTCTCTACAATCTAGAAAAATCAAACAACAATTGCTTAAAGGAAATCATAAGTGTGTATGCAAGAATAATATCTTTTTATCCTCCTAATCACCTTATATAATTTTCCCCAAACAACTTGTGGCCCAAGAAACCTAAGTCAACCTTTTCTAGGGAGGTCCACTAAAAATAAAGCAACTTAAGTTATTTTTTTTCCCCTATTCGCCATAGGGACACAAGTGACCCCAACAAAAGAATATAACATTAAAGTGTTAGTAGTCACACTCTTAATGTTAAAATATAATGTTTGCCCACACCAAGCCACTTAACACCCATGCCAACGCAAGAATATAAAAAATAAGCAAGGAGGAATACCAAATAGCCTCTAAAGTCTTTAGCCCCTTGGGTATGACCAAGGTTGAGACTAAATTTTGGCCCTTAGGCCCTCTATGAAGGAAAGGGGACATTACAATCCTCCCTTCCAAAGAATTTCTTGTCCCCAAACAAATGCAAACTAGGATGTTGTAAAAAAAAATTTCCCTCCCAAGTAGCATCCTCAAGTGGAAATCCACACCAAATACTCTGTGATCGCCCTACTCCTAAACCTCCTCTATCTCACCTCAATAATAGATTATGGTTCCAAGACCAACTTTCCCTCATCATCCAATGGTGGAAACTCTATGGAGGGTATGATATGTTGTCCAAGTGCCCTTTTTAGGCATGAAACATGAAAGACATTATGTATCTTACTATGTTATGGAAGCTCCATATCATATGCAATTTCCCCAACTAGTCATGCTACCCTGTATGGACCATAGAATCGTGGTTTCAACTTCTTTGTACCCTTCTTATTTAGTTAGGATTGTCTATATGGATGCGAGCATAGGAAGACTAAATCCCCCACCTCAAAATACCTCTCTACCATGTGCCTATCTACATATATATTCTACTAATTTTGTACCTTCTGAAGGTTCTCTTGTAGAGATTTCAAAATATCCTAGTTCTCCTATAACCAATCATGAGCTTTGGGATCTTGATTGTTTTACAATACCAAATACGCAAATGACATAGCATCATACTCATATAAAGCTCATAAATGATTCATGCCAATGCTCATCTGATAGTTGGTATTGTAACAATACTCACCCATGTCCAACCACTTAATCCAAGAACATTGATGACATGTCACATAGCTACGCAAATAACCCTTTATCCACTTGTTCACTATCTATTTCTATCCATTAGTCTATGGATGGTAGCTCGTGATAGGGGTTAACTTAGTACCTACAAGCCTGAAGATCCTGCCAAAAAGTGCTCGTGAGGACCTTATCCCTGTCACAAATAATATTTTTAGGAAATATATGAAGCCTAAAAACACATGTATAAAATACCTGAGCCACGTAGGGTGTATCATGCCCCTTAGGCAGAGAGAATAAATGAGCACTTATTTAACCGATAAACTACAACGTATATGCAATTATGCCCATGTACTAAGGGGAGTCATGTAATAAAATCCATAGATATTCTTTCCCACTTCTGCTTGGGAATAGGTAGAGGTTGAAGTAAAACTGCTGGAAAAGAATGCTCAACCTTGGTTTTTTGGCGAACCACACACTCTTTGATATGATTAATGGCACCATCCTTCATCCCCTTCCATACAAATTTCTCTTTGATATACCTATATGTCTTGAAATATCCAGGATGCCCTATTAATGGTGTATCATGCACTTCCCGAAGGATCTTCTCCTTCATCTTGGACCATGGTATAAGGAAAATCCTATCCTTGTAGTATATGAGATCATCCAAGACTTTTTAACTGTCATCTTGTATAATACCATCCATGACATCACATGCAAAGTGATTTTTAGAATACTCACCAAGTATGTTAGCCTTCCAATCTGCTAAAATCTCAGACATATAACTAAGCAAAGAGGTAAGGTAAGGTCTCTTAGATAAAGCATCAACAACAACATTATTCTTACTTTCAGTGTAATCTATATCGATGTCATAGGTTTGTACCTTGTTCACCCATCTTTGTTGGCAATCGTTGAGATCCTTTCACCCCAGGAATAACCTCAAACTATTTTGATCTGTACAAACCATGAATTTTTTGCTCATAAGGTACTATCTAAATTTTTCCAAAGCATTCATGATGGATAGCATCTTCTTGTTGTAAATTGAGTACCCTTTCTCTACAGGGATCAATTTCTTACTCTCATAAGCAATGGGGTGCCTATCTTGCATAAGAACTAATCCAATACCCTATCTTGATACATCACACTCCAGTATACATTCTCTGAGAAATTGGGCAATGCAAGATTGTTGACAAATGAGCCCCAATCAAGCTGCACCACCGTGTCAGGTGATGGAAAACCTATTGTCCGGGTTCAAACCAAGAAAAATCCCCTGCATGACCAAGTCTTGGTGAAATTTTCAATTGCCCATCTCCAAGCGAGAGAAGTTATTCACAACTATCCGTATGACGGTCAAATGTGCACAGTCACAAGTTAGGGTTTAAACTATGCTCAATGATCAGTCAAATGGTGACCAATCCAAAATTGCAGGTCGGCCATTTTCTCCTTGACATCTCATACTTTTACACTTGCTCCTTCCAACCCGTCTCTTGTCCTATTAATGTAGCTATGCATTTTGGTGTAATTATAAATCCTTCTCAACTTCAGAGGCAGGAAAAATTTCACTAACAGATAAGTGGCTGAATCAGCTTTTAATTATAACCAAGTTCGTTATCAATTTGAATTTTGTGAATCTCCCAAGTATTTTTGATGGACCAATTCTATGCCGTTAAAGTAAACCAATGACAAAATGAATCTGATAAGTTGCATGATTGAACATTCAAATTTAACTACATGTATATTTATTTCCATTGCATTGCTTAGGATGGTGGACAACCCAAATGACAACACTCATAAACTCAAAGTGACTATTAATGGCTACTTGAAAGTTATAATATGAACATTCACTAAACTCATCTACACATTGATCTGAAGACAAAAGAGAGTAGTAATATTGCTCTTCCATACAATGAAAATAGATTTCCCCCTGTATGGTACATACGTGTACAAAGGCTGATCAATGAAGATTCCACTTGATCAAAAAGGGGGAAATGCTTCCTATCTGATTTTCCTATACTAGAATGCAGCACGAAAGAACATGATTGTTGACCTCTGCATTGTTCTAATGGCTTCTAAATATCACCAATTACAACTGAAGAGATGGTTAAAATACTAGAACTGGGTTTGATATGCTACAACTCAATGACATCATGGATAGGCCTTCTCATTAATGTGTCATGGTTTGACTTCTAGATTTGTGTGGTGATGGTGAGTTTGTTGATGTGACGTGAAGCCTTAATGAGCATGAATATTGATCAAATGCTGCAAAGGTTCCCTATCCGGAGGCACGCTGAGTTGGGATTTAAGTGTGACTTGCACAAATATGCATTCGTGGTTATGCGACAATTTGGGGTGCTCCATATCCACAGTTGGGAGTTTTCGAAAGACTGAGCGCAAATCCTCTTACTATCATAGTGTAGAAGTCCAAGCACCTTGAGACTTGGTAGTGAACCTCATTGTGCGGATGTGAATGCCATGTGAATCCTCTTAGCTGTAACAAACCTAGGTGCATCTATAGATAAACCTCTCAAAGTCACACTCCTCCCTTTGAACTTAAACTTTAACTCCATCGTTTGAAAGTTAGTCTGGAATTCCCCAAGGGAATGGATCCATTGAATCCAAGCACCAGGTTGGTCTCTCCAATACCAACAATATAGAAATAATCGGTAACCGTATAGTTACCCATTATGATGCTCAATTGTGGAACTCATTGGGTGCCTCTCATAGACTCTCAATTGGCTACAACCATGTTGAATCCCTCAAAATCCTCTTCCTGTAATCCTCACTTCTCCACTAATGATGCATCAATAAATTTGTGGGTTGCCCCACTATCAATTAGTACCACTACTCATTGACCCTGTAAAACTCACCTAACTCTGAATGTCTTGTACTTTGGGGTACTAGACAAAGTGGCAATAGTCTTCTGGGGAAAAGTCTCATCCTCCTACTCCACCCCTGCACTATCCAATTCCTCTCCATCTCCATCCTCAAATCCTTGAGTTTCCTCCTCATAACCATCAATCTCCTCGAAAACCTCAATGAATTGGGCCTTCCCTCTACCTCTGTAATCATGTCCTAGAACCCAAGGTGTGTGGGAGTCAAAACATAGTTTTTTTTCCTCAACACATATTTGTCCTCTCTATATATTAAGTTTTGGAAATAACATCTATTAATAATATGAATGAAAACCCAATCACCAATCTTCAAAAAATCACTCTGAAAACCCTCCAAAAAGCACTGAAAAATCCCAAAATGGGTCACTCCACCTGGAAAGAGACCAAAAACCCTCCAAAATTCCTCCAAAAGTGGTACCAAACCTTCTCTAATCACTGTAATAAAACAGGTCCAGAAACCCTTGATTTTTCTCCACCAAAAAACCCAAAATTCTATCAAAACCCTTATTTGAAAAACTCTGAAATTGATCTCTGAAAATCAGCCCTGAATTAGTTTGAAATTGACAAGTTAGGGTGGATCTTCCATCACCGAAGAATTTCCTACTAGCTAGGAATGGATCTCTAACCACCGAAGCTAGGGTTCGTATGGGATATTTCTCCACAAGCTAGAAAAAACAAACAATAGTTGCTCAAAGGAAATCATAAGTGTGTATGCAAGAATAATCTCTTTTTCTCCTCCCAGTCTCCTTTTATAATTTTCCCCAAACAACTTATGGCCCAAGAAACCTAAGTCGACCTTTTCTAGGGAGGTCCACTAAAAAATAAAGCAACTTAAGTTACTTTTCTCCCCCCTAGTTGTCATAGGGACATAAGTGACTCCAACAAAAGAATATAACATTAAAGTGTTATTAGTCACCCTGCTCACGTTAAAACATAATGTTTACCCCCACCAAGCCACTTAACACCCATGAAAATGCAAGAATATTAAAAATAAGCAAGGTGGAATACCCAATAGCCTCTAAAGTCTTTAGCCCTTTGGGTATGACCAAGGCTAAGACTAAATTTTGGCCCTTAGGCCCTCTGTGAAGGAAAGGGGATATTACAAAAGGCAAGAGATTCAATCAAGGGGTCGGGTTCACCAAAATTTTACACTCTAAATAAATAAATAAGGTTTTTTAAAAAAAAAAAAATTCTAATTTATTAGAAGGCGTAAGAATGTTACAGGTAGTATATTTTGAATTAATTAATAAATATTAACCATAAAAATACACTATATCTTATAATACATTTTACATTATAGAAATAATGAAATAATTACTTAAAACACAAGGAGGGAAGAGTAATTAGTGAAAAGAGAGGAAGATATGTGATTCTAAAAGTGCACATTGGATGTGCAAGCTAGATAAAATATAAAAAAGTGTTTTGTCCCTTAAATTGTGACCTCAAACTAAGTGAGTATGGAAACATACAATTTTTTGTGGGGCATAGTACGGTATGATTTTGGGCTATGCATTGTTAGAATAGTATATGTTAGTGTTCTATAACTTATGATGATCATTGATGACCTATAAATAAGCTTTTTTATCATTATAATAGCATGTAATGCATAAAACCATAAAACACCTACACTAGCACTTCATAAACATAATTAGATATAAAAATGATATTTATGTGTGGGTATAGTTAGAATGATTTTTGTGGTTAACCCTTGCAAAATCAATCTAGGTATTGCACTACATTCCCTCAAAAATGGGAGAAAAATCCATGTATTTCTCCTAGTGTATGTGTAATTTTGTATGCAAATCAAAGTCAAACCCTATCATGCCCTAATGTCTCTTAATATAAATAATAACATGTGTAAATATAAATAGAATAATAATTAACCTACATGGTAGTGATATAGAATGATGTGCTTGAAATGGTATATTATTCCCTTTGTCCCTTAGAACTTTAGCAATTTTTTATGTTGAATTGCTCCTGATATGACTTGGATCTAGGACCTTTGTAGGCATGTGGTTAGGGAAGTTAAAATCTTAAACCTAGTTTAATTACTTCAAACCTAAGTAGTGGTTACCATAATATATGTGTTGCTAAATTAGGGAGATTTAGGAGAGACTTGAGTGCATTTTACAATAATAGTGCTTTAGAACGCCAAATAGCGACATGTGAGTTCTTAAGTGCATTTAACTTACTTAAATAGGCTTTGTTAGGTTATATGTTGTATTATGGCTAGCCTAGGGGATAAAAAATGAACCAAATAAATATATCAAATTGAGAAATTTTCTATTGAATATTGGGAGATATGATTGTACAGGTTTTCCTACACTAGATTGTGGTCTAGTTGCATACTGTATGGTTTCAAAAAGACAATTCATGATGATAGAGAAAGATTCTGAGAAATGTTTCTTGGAATAATACATTGATTTGGATGGATAAAAATGAGTGAGTAAGTGATAGAGTAGTGTTACTAAATATCTCTCTTTATTATGCCTAAAAAATATCTTTGTGCCCTATTTCTCATTCATGAACTTGAGGGTGAGAAGGAAATGAAGAAATTTATTTTATTCAACACTTATTTTTGATACGGATGTTGAGAAATAATAGTCCTTGTCGAGAAAAGGATAGTTCAATAGGTATGCATTAATAAATCTTTATTTTTTTGCTCTCCTCAAGATTTTTTCCATAAAATCTCATCCCTAAGGTCAAATACATTATGTCAACATAGGGATTTTGAAATTTCAACTGGTGTGATACATAGTTACGAGGGGATTCAAATCATTGTTCCAAGATATTTTACTAGTATTTATCTCCATTGTGGTGAAACTCATGTGCCAAATATCAGAACGAGGCCCCTACTTCACCACTTTAGGAGCCTTAAAAAATGGGGTACCTCTTAAACCTTTAATAGTAAACCCATTTTCCTCCCTCATCCTAACAGATCCATAGTTTCCTACCATAACCACCCTATCAAATCCCACAAGAAATTCATTTCCCTTGATATTTTAATGCACAATCCCCTATGTACAAAGGTAATTTTTTTAATACCAACATGGTCGTGGCCAAATTCAACTTCAAGCACATTATCTATAAGAATTGCAGATAAATTGGCATGATTTCTGATGATGTGGATCTCAACGTCAACCATTGTAAATTACTCATCATCAATGAGTATTAGAACCCTTACATTACCCAAGGAATCAATGGAAACATTTCCAATAACCTCAAGGAGATTGGAGTGATAGACCAAGCCTCAAGGTCATATTTTAGGCTACACCATTGATGAGACCTGATGCAGGGGCATCACATGAAGCACATCAAAGTTGATAATCCCAAACTCTTCGTTTTCCTCCATAATGAATTCAAATTACAAGAGCATGTAAATGAGTCATATGATGTTTAGAGAGTCTAGGTGGTTGTGTGTGGAGTATAGTTACATGGTAATAGGTCCTACAATGTGAAATAGTCATTTGAAATGCTAAAATAATGTAAAAATATGAATAATTTGAAAAGAGGCATGTATGAAGTTGAAGAGTCACATAGTGAGTCATTATAGTTCTTAGAAGAGCAGTTACAAAAAGAGTAGGAGTTACATACATGAAAAATTAGAATATGTGGGAGGATAAGAGTAAGTAAATCATTTCATTCCTCATGTGGAGGAAGAGATAAATGATGGGGTGAATAAAATAAATCATTTTTGTATGAATATTGTAGAGGAAATATACATATGTCTTTGTTTTGTGTGCACATATATGATATGGCAGTTGGATTTGCATTCTTGTGTTATTGTGGAGTGTAGTATGTTGTGTATGCCATTGTGAGTTGGTGTGTGATTAGTAAGAAATTGTTTCTTGTGTATGTTTCATGTTCTTGGATGATCTTATTATTGGAAAGATGGATATTCATGCTTGACTAAAATGTACAAATGATTACACGATGTTTAGAAGCTTAGTAAAGGTAAGTTGTGATCTTGGAGTGTTGAGACTCAGTCCATGCATGATTAAGGGAACTTTTGATAATTAATATGCTTGTGCTAAAAATTTATAGTGAACAATACAAGAGTTTATTGATGTGTTTAGCATGGTATTTTCCTTTGCATGTTGAGACAACCTTAAGATAACAAATTGTGACAGTGACTGAGCATAAAATGCATAGGAATGTGAACTTTGTAAAGGATTTAGGAATAATTTTTTTGAAGGTTAATACATGGAAATGTTGATGAGGAATATATAGATCCATTTGAGCAAATAAAATCATCTTGTTTCATTGATGAATGCTCTTGATTAACTGTAACTGTGTGTTTTACCTAGGGCAGGGCAGCAAGATAAGTGAATGAAAGGAGGGATTTTCATTTTTTTCAAATTCCACTTGTAAGAATACCTTTTTTATTATGATTCCACAAACCTTTAGTTAAAATTTCGTGGTTTGAATCAAATATTCGAAGAAGTTATAGCCAAATAACCTCTACCGGGTGTGTTAGGAGGGTTTCACTTTGAGTATGTTAGGGCTTGCATTATGGAGGACCAAATCAACTTATTTTTCTTTGAAACTCTTAATATATGATGCTAAGGTACCCAAGGAGGGGATTATGAAATAAATTTGGAGAAATAAGGGTTAAAATTTGAGATTTATATGACAGTTTGGAAGAAGATGGTTGACACACAGTAAAGAGCTAGTTTAGAGGGGTGATTTACAAAGGAAGTGGTACTTTCCTTTTGATATGGAATTTAAAACTTATTAGGATTAAATTAATCCATAATGGGTCCTCAAAAATTTTGAATTTGTTTCTTGTAATTTTCTCTGTTAAAATTTATGTGAGTTGCAAGATTGTCCTACACTAGTTGTCTTCTTGTGAGCAAAAAGTGAAAAAGTGAGTTATTAGGAGTTGGGGAAGGATTTGGATTCTAATATTTTAGGATCACCTTAGTGATGAAAAAATAGAACTAATAAAGTTTTAAAAACATTATGGGTTTCCTTAGATAAATATATCCATGGTTGTTGCAAGCATGTTGTCTTAAGAGGCATTTAGTAAACAAGGTTGATCAAGAAAGGTAATTTAAAGAGTTAGGTCATTTTGAATATTATTGATGAGTGAAATAATATTTTTTGAGCTATTATAATAGGGAAGCGGGTTTGGGAAGTAGAAAAGAAGCAAAAGAGAAAGAATTTCACCTTGAGTGAAGGAGTTCGTCAAGTAAGAAATTGTGCAAGTGGTAGACAAGTAAATGTATAGAAGACCCTAGAGAAGTTTGATGAGTTGGTTGATGAATGATAAATGTCATGAAGATGTTGAGCATGGTAGGGTGATGTTCTTATAAATGAATGAATCCATTCTAGGAGATTTTGATAGTTTTAGCAAATTTTTAGCCTTTTTAGGCTTGTTTTGATCCTCCAGTGCAGAGCTTAGGAGAAGAGAGTTACTTGAAAACTTCTTGTTCAAAGAGTATATGCATGATATTATTTTTTCTCTACATCAAGACCCCTGAGCTCATTTTTCTAACCCATGTCCTTGCCACTAAGATTAGTGCTAAGCTTAGCAAGGTAAGAAAAAAATAACACTTGCACATGGTTGAGGCGTGATGGAAAAACCTAGGTGAACATAGAGTACAAAAATGGGAAGGGGCCATGGTTACAAAATGTGTGCACACCATCCTCATCTCCAATTAGAATTATGATATCATAGCCAATCTACATTCTTGCATGAAATATTACTACATAAGACACCCAATGAGGTACCGCCTAGAAATAGATCAACTTAACAAAGAGGGTAAGTTAGACGACAAGGACATGATCTCTATCTCTAGGTATAATGAAACATATTCTATATTTTTCTCTATAATTTTATGCTTTCACTATGTTTTTTCATGATTTCATTCATGTCCATATGTGTAGGAAAAAGGTACATGAAAATATTACAGGTGTGGTGGGAAAGGGAATAAGCATGAGGATTTAAACATATACAAGATTTCTTATTCACATGTGATGGTGAAGGAGAATTCGTGATTGCATCCACCTAGTTCCCTCTTATCAAGGACACTAATATGTTTGATGGAATGTTTTGTGTTCCACAAGGCATCACCACTGTGTTTAGCATGCGTTGATATTTTTTGCGAGCCTTACAATATGTGTCAAAATTTATTATTAATATACCATGTTTTTGTCTCTAAATTATTTTCATTTCATTTCTAAATTATTCTCATATATTAGTTCAACTCTTACGTTGTTAAAACACATAAAAATGAAATTTCAGTAATCCCAAAATGTTACAAAGCCATTAAAAAGTAAAGGATTTTGAGTTCGGAATTTATTAAGACAAATTTAAGAGGAATCAGAGGCCCAACCACCTAAAGTAGAATGAATTAACACACCTCATTGAATATAAACCACAGGGAAATCTCTCCTATAATCTTGGGGCAAGGTAGGAAAACAAAATCCTACCTACCAATTTCAATTGAGATTCAAACACATTACCTAGGTGACCTAAGTTATTCTCCTCGTCCAATCAATCTGGCCCTGGAGATAAAAACCCCATGTACTTAGAATTCACATGCCTTAACCACTCCTCTCAAGTGATGCGCTCTTAATAAAATTTGCATTGAATAGGAAATTTTTTTATATTAATTATTAATATGTAAGTTTGTAATGGCACAATTATGAAATAATTTCAATCTAAATATTAGTCTCTACAAGAATCCAAAAAAGTCCAGCTTGATTTGAAAAGTTGAAAGGGAAAAAAGACATGAGGTTTTCCTAGTCTATTATGATGTAGACACGATTCTAATTTATTTTTTAATTTTATTTTCAAATTATTTCTAGATTGCGGTTAATTTTTTATGCTTGTTAATATAATTTTCTAAAAATGTTGCATGTTTTCAATTTTTAAAACATGCATGTTTGGAAAAGTGGCTACTAAAATAAAATTTTATAGTCAATATTATTAGAACATGACTAAAATGATAGAGCCATAATGATGATTTAGTTTTTTTGGTCTATTCTACAATTTCAATATTTTTTTATTATTGGTTTATTAACACATAAATTAATTTATTATTAATATACCTCATTTGATTTGATGTGTTCATGTCTTTATCTTTTGTGCTTTTAAAATTTGTATGTTTTGTGAGAAGTTTAAAATATTTTAAATTAAATTATTTTTCTTATGGAATTTTATGATTATTTTATATTTTTTAAGTATTCATATGTCTAAACAGCCCAACAACTCCCATTTATATGCTTACACATTAATGCAATATGTTGATGATTATGTGTTTACATGGTCTTCAAGAGATGGTGGAGAAGGGATTTGAGTCATTGGGGGATATCAAATGGGTTGACCATATCCCTTTTCTTTACTTGATGTATCTCATTTGCATCCACTCGTGTTGTGCACACATCATGCTATACACGAGACTTCGTTAGAAAAGTAATCCACGATACAAATTCTCAAGCATTTTTTTATGAATTTTTTGTTGTGTGATGGTGCTTTTTATAAGTTGTCACTTTTTATTCGTTGGATTCAATGAAATGATGTGAGGCTAAAGACGAGTCTCAAAAAAAATTGTGCTCTTACATAACCAAAGAAGTTGACATGACATTTTTGTTATTGAATTTATAGGCAAACAATATTACTCTAATAAATCCTTTATTTATTTCCCCTATTTGTTGAGGGAGCCACAAGTAACTTACCCTCAAAATGGATTGAGGTCGTTTAATCCAAAAAGTGCAGGGCCTTATGTTGCACAAATAAACTATTGATATTAAAGGGACTGAAAGATGAGGGCTTACTTTAACAACTATCTCCAAATTTTGTAACCTCCATGAAATTCATATATCTCCTCCTTTCTCATTTCTAAGATTATCCAAAATGAGTCTTGACCCATATATTAAAATTGGGAAAAAGGAGAAGGAAAAACTTCATCAAACGCACCCACCCTTCCCCAATTAAATATCCAAGAGTCATTGTAACCAACTTCTATCATCCATTGCATTCCTTCTCCTTCTCTTTTTCCCTCCTTCCCTCTCCCACTCTAACCTCTACTCTCAGTTTTGACTATACATTCCTTGAAATGGAATTTAAATAAAATAATGCACTTAAATCATAATAAATTAACCACCCCCAAAATATATCCTATTCAAAAATATTAAATATGAACATTATTTTATCATATATTTAATTTTTTCACATTAATTTTGAACCATATAATATTTCTGTCAACCCATCCTTACCAAGCATTAAATGTTTGGATGTGAGAATAAGGTTTTTTTTAGAAATCATCATTCCTTTTTTTTTAATGTATATTAAAAATTAAATGAAAACAAAAAATTGTAATAATTTTTTTAATAAAATATAGAAAGCCGATGTGCATCAAAATACTTGATCTAACACATATTTGTAGATTCACAATTAAAAAAAAGGTATGATGCACCGTTTTTATGATGTTTTTTATTTTTTCATTAACAAATTAATTTTGAAAAATCCCAAATAATTTTTTCAATTATTAATGTTGGATTGATGTATTAAATTTTGCATTGTTGGTGCATATGTTGCTAAGGGAGGTAGACACAAAAAAGACAACCAAACCCAAAGTAGAATTTTACGACAAGAGATCAATCAATGTTATTTTGTATTCTAGTTATATCTTTATGCTCATTTATTTTTTGATGCATTTCATTTTTTGATGAAAACCCTAATGAATATTTGTGTACACTTACAATTCATTCTAATAATTTTTTTAATTTTATTTTTTTAGTTTTATTTGACATTTGTACCAAATCAACCCAATATTATATTTCATTGAGGTGTTTTTCCTTTTTTGGATTTTTAAATGATTTTACTAGGACCTTAGAACCTGGGGATTGATGGGATTCCACCCAGTTAAAAACACATAAAATTTTCCACTATTTGTACCACATATCAAAACAAAACCCAAAAAAATGCCAAGTATTAAGACAAACAAGTCCAAAACAACTACTATAAACCAAAACCACCAAACCCAATAACAGAAAACTAGAAACAAGAACCTGAAACTATTCCATGGAGTCAGAGCCACTCAACGTCAGAGCCTTCTGACCACCCAAGGAAACACCAACTCAAGCCGAGTGCAACAAAAAAGAGAATGTAAAACCCAGTTGCCTTCGAATACCCACCACTCCTTCTATTTTAGGGAAAACTAGAGCTGAGAGACCAAGTAAATATAGATTTACCAACCTATATCCTTTGTTAAGCCCCTCAGAGCAAGCCACATGCATGTCTGAAGAAAATTTCATTAATACTATGTTTCTTACATATAGCTCCGTAATCACCCTCCTTGCCTCGTCCAAATCCAATCCCTCTTGAACCATCACTGACAGTGGGCGACCCCTCCCAAAATCCTCCAAATATTCCACAAAATTCACTCGATGTTGAGGATTGATAAAATACAGAGCAATAATCCTCACCTCTTTGACATTTTTCCTAACCACCAGTGGGCGGGAGATAAACCACGAAGCAACCTCCGAGTTTATGTGAGATCTAACAGAGTCACCCAGATATCCTTCACCTAGAACCTTTGAACTGGCTTCACGAACTTAAACAGACTCCACCCTAAATATGATATGAATTCAGGATGAGGAAATACTAACAAAACTATCATTTCCCATCTAGCACCCTACATAAAAAGGAAGGGAAGCAGTGGGCTTGTCATGCTCGGAAACCAAAAACTCCAAACCACTACCAAGTACTGCGAGGGAAGCAGAATGAAAAGAAATATTGTACATTGTTAATTAAAATCCCACATTCTCCCTTCCCAAGATATAATCTTAAGGAGATCTTCCCATGTGTTGGTTTGCCAAGATATGATCGGGTATTCCCTTTTAATGATTCCTTGGTTGGCCAATAAATTGGCAGCACCATTAGCTTCTCTAAATATATGATTAATATTCCACTTAGGAATTTTGTTTAACCAATATAAAATGTTTCTAATGAAATAATCCAACTTCCAAGACAAATCTTTTCCTTTGCGAACATCATTAATAACTACCTAGGAGTCACCTTCAATTTCCAATGCTTCACAATATCCAAATTCAGAGCTTTTAAGTAAAAAACAATAGCCATGCCTACAGGTGGCCTCACTAGAACATGAATCCTTTGCCATGTTTTGTGAAATATAGTGTTAAAATCATTCATAAGATCTTGCAAACCCTTCTTGATTTTGATAAGTTTTTGTAGGAGCGAGGATCTATCCCCTTTCTCAATGAATCTTGCAACCAAGACATTTCCCATTTAGTCCCAAGTACCGATAGAATTAGGGGTTAGGGATCGGTACCAATCCAAAGCCTTCCCCTTAAGTGAAGAAGATAGTAACTACAAGGCTACGTCATGTTCCCTGATATAATGTACCCACATATTTTTGCTATGTCCTGTAGGTGTTCCTCCAGAGTTTTGAAGTCTTCTCAGCTAAATTTGGGTAGTGATTTTAGCGCATTAGCTGGAATAGGATCCCACACCGCCAGGGGTGTGGGTAGGATGAGCAGACTCCCTTGAGTTCATGAAACAAACTTCCTTAGATGTTGAGCTTGGAGGTGGGCCATTAAAATAGGTTTGAGGATTCTAGTTGACTGTAAGAAGGGCCTACCTAGGGGAGGTGTTGAGAGATTCCGGTTTGGAGGAGTCATATACCTCTGAATTTTTCTACCTCTTTTTTTGCACAGTGGAGATAATTGTAAGTATTCAAACACACCTTCTTCTCTTGTCCTCACTCTTATTTGCATTCGTCTTGTAAACTAGAGAAGACAAAACTTAGTATTGCTAAAATCAACAGATTTTCGATGATGGAGCCTTAAGATGTGTAGATGTTCATGTCTCACCAGGTGTGCCAGGAAAACTATTGGCAAATATCTTTGCGGATGAACCATCAGAGTCGTGGGATACCTTAGGAAAGTGGGATATGCTCCCTTAGATAACCTCTATATTTTAAAGAAGTTGGCACTTCTCTATGGTGTGAGGTAAGATTAGAGGAGAAATAAAACAAAGTGCAAAACTAACTAAGGCAATATGCCAAAATAGATCTTAAAAGACACAGAGATAGATCCTGGGAAACTTCTTGAAATATTCGAAGAGTTTTTAGCATGGCCTACTATTTTTTAGAAGTATTTTAGATTATCAGAGGCCGAAAAAGTGCAAAACATAATAATATGTAGATGATAGATGCATATAGAAAACCCAAGAGCATATAGCACGATAGATATTTAAAATTATCTAAAAACTACCAGCAGTAAAGGATGAAAGACATAGAATATTGAAAGCTAAAATTCACAAAACAAGAACTCCTTATTCATATAGAAAATAATACATAATGTCGATACGACACATATTACAACTTTCTTTTACAAAAAAGCCTTACTAAGGCTAGCCAATACAATAACTAATCCTAGAATCCCTTTTTGTGGCTCTAGTCTATTTTACTTTTCTATATTCTTTTCTCTCTCTCCTCTGGATCAGAACATTCCTTTATAGACCCCTTTGTCTCTCACTTCAATTTTTGGAATCAGATCTTCCACTAATAACATTCAATTTTCTTACAAGATATGTCATTTTTTGGGCAAGATCTCAACTGCATGTCGGTGATATTTACGATTTCCTTTAATTCATCCAACTTGTGCTCCTTCGATTAGTGATGATTCCATCTCTATCATGTGGAGGTCGCACTCTTGTTTGAGGGTGTTTCCTGGGGATTTGTCTTCAAAACTACACCTAAGTAACATGTGGAGAGCATGTGCTTGTTTGAGGGTGTTCCTTATTTATCTTTATTTTAAAATGTGCTTAGGAGACAATTGGAGACCCTGTTCATTTTTACTATATCCTTGACTTTTCAACCCGCCTGGGTAACTTTATCGAGCCTGATATATGTGGGTAATGTGGCATAAGTTTGATAACACTCCTTCTACACTTCATTCCCTGAGTGCGCCAAAGGGACATGTGGACATATTCTGCATTCAACTTCATACTTAGTCAAATTTAGGCTCAAACGAACAAAAATAACTAGGTTCGGGGCAACAAAAGATGGTGGTCGATAAAAGAGTCTTATACAAAAAGAACTCTACACTAACCATGTTTTGTTGAGTTTGCATGTTTTGAGTCTTCCTTGTAGGTATAAAGGAGGTGAAGTGATGTAAAAATTAGATCTTGATGGGAAAATTTCAAGATTTCTCCTTATTTTCATAGTTAGAGCTTCATTTTTCAACATTCTACACGTTACGTTTGTCAATTTCTTAAAAATCCTAAAATTTTTAGCATGTAGGTTAGTGTTTGATGGTTCTGAGTCTTATATTCACATATTAAGGAGATGGGTTGTCAAAATTGAATCTTTGTGAGAAAAATTCAAAATTTTCTCGATGCAATCATTTTTAGAGCTTACTTTTTCATCATTTTGCATGTTAGTTTTGTCAATTTGTTGAAAATGTTAAATTTTTTATCATGAATGCTAATGTTTGATAGCGTTGAGTCTTCTTTGCATATATTAATGAGATGTATTGTTGTCAAAATTGAATATTTGTGGGAAAAATTTGATCTTTTTGTAAATTAAGGGACTTTTTTTTTTTGCATTTTTTGGGTACATGTTAAGTGCATAATCATGATCATAAGAGCATATGCATAACCCGTCTTCCGAAGACCATAAATTTTGCTCCCGAACTCAAAATGAATCCATTTTTTTTTTGTGGAAAGATATTGAAGTGAAATATCCAATGAAAACATAAATTTAGGATTTGGACTTATATAAATTACAAGTTTTTCCTTTATTGTAAAACTGGTCATTTTCTAACATGTCTAATGCTTTGATGAATGTTGTATTTCCATGCTTTACTTGATTTAGAAAAAAACTTGTGTATGCTCTTCTCTTGCACCTTTTTGTGATCATGAGAATAAAAAATAACTTTGATCTCTATCTTTTTAACATTTGCATTAATTTGGAAATTTCATTATTCATTTTGCTTAAGGGAATGAACCTTTTATAAAGCATTTTTATGGTCCTTTGATTTGAAGTTTTCCATTTCTATCTAGTTGGGCTAAATTTTTTGTATACTCTTCTATTGTACCTTAGGGTGATCTTGAGAATCAAAAGCAACTTTAGTCTTCATTTTCTAACATTTGGTTAATTGGAAAATTCATCTTTCATTTTTGGCTTAAGGGAATGAACATTTATCAAGATTTTTGTATGGTTCATTACTTGCAAATATTTTCTTTACTTTTTAGTTTGATTATTTGTTATGTATGCTCTTCTCTTGCATCCTTGGATGATATTGAGAATAAAAAACAACACTTGATCCTCTTTCAAATAATTTGATTTGCTTGGAGAACTATTAATATTTCACGTGCAGGACCAATACTCATTTGTCAAAGAATCAAGATCTAAACCAATACTAATATAGTTTGTTGCAGGTTGCCAATGGTGAAAAAAACCACACTAACCTAAAAGATTGAAAAACACGCCACTATTCAAAACATTGTATTTACATGTTTGGTTAAGAGCTACGGATTGTCTGTTTAAAACTGGGGGAAGTGCCCTGGAATAAACCATAAAACTCAATATGAGGATTACCCTAGGAACCCTAAAGTAGTCCACACCTTGAGGGAATTGGAGGACAAAACGAGAAGCACTCTGCATACCCACTTTACTAATACACCTCTTGTGAGATTAGCATCAAAACTATCTTCACGTGACCCCAGTGAGATACAACTGAACATAATTTATTGCTCATTGTATCAAAGGGGGTAAATTAAAGTCAAGATAATCCTTGTTTTATTTAGTGTAACTTCCTTAGAAAATTGTTCTCATAGAGATAATTTGTGACACCTAGAGAGTGAACCAATAGGAAGCCATTTTACACAGGACCTAAATTTACCAAAACCAATCATGTTTTACAGATCTTTCACAAAGCAATAAATTTTTTGGAGTCAAAACATTATTTTTCAAACAACAGGAGAGTCCATAAAAGTTGGTGCCACATGACATTCACCATGGAATTTGTGAAGTGTTACTTTGTGTTAGTTTTTCACTTGTCATAAGATGATGAAAATTTTCCAAATTTATGCCAAGTATTTTTCACCCCTACTTTGTCTACTCCTTTGTTTTCTTGTTTCCCTTTTGGGAAAAAAGAAAACATACATACGAATTGTTACTTAATATTGTGTCCACAACTTTTACACCTAGTTGCATTCATCCTTGCTTGAGACTAAATGGTCAGCATTGAAAGTGTGTTGGTACGTCCTCATATCTTGATCAACCTTGTCTTGATACCCATGTTAAGACATCTCATTTGTAGTTGGGTTTACTTCATCATCGATCTTCCCTTGAGGTGTTACACTGATAGCATTTCCTCAATACAATTCTATATTTATATCTTGTTTCTCATAAACTTTATTTAAGTTTCGATATTGTACCATTAGGCTACCTACACCTTAATGAATTCTTGGTATAATTTAATTTTTTTCTTCCAAACATTGCCTTAACCTTGAAAATTGTTGTTGTTACATTATTTGCATTTTATCGATGTCATTTCGATACTAATATTGTGTTTTCCGCAAAGATTGATTAAATGTATCTAAGTGGTATTGTTTTGTTCCTTGCACTTGTAACTTCCACTTTTTAGGATTCAAGCCTTATTTGTATCTAGATGGATTAAAGTATACTTTGAATCAGAAATCACTTTAATCCCTTATCAATAATTACACCTTGTTTATTTTAAACTTGAATTAAGTGTTGAAATTGAGTTGATCATCTTGCATCAAACTACTATTGAGACACATTTTACATAAGGAGTAGTTTCTTGTAGATTGGACTTGTGTACCAAACTTGTGTGATTGTTCCTTGTGATCATTCATCTTTTAGACTTGTTTTTATAAGGAAAATCCTTTTGATCCTTTGATCCTTTTTACTCACACCTTGTTGGATTGTCACTATTGTGTCATCACGATGTTTGTTTTCCTTATATTCCCTTCGAAAAATCACACGAGCATCTCCATACTTACAAAATCTCTAGTTGGTTTTCATTATGCTACTTGAATTTATAGGGAACTTCCTTCCCTTTTAAGGGGGTCAATCATACAATATAGGTCTAGGCATTTGGACCCAACAATGCCAACAATGACTAACTATCACATGGCTTCTCACACTTACAACAATAGGGAACCTAGGTTTAGGAATTCACATTGAAACATGCCCATCATGACTAAACCTCAATTGGTTATTACACTGGAGAACCCATTCATCTACCCCTTTCCCCATCTTCATTTCATAGTTGGTGGTATGATTATGATGCTTCTAGTTCATGTCATTCTTCTTATTCTAATCCAAACTATTCTTTTTATTCCTCTCAATCTTTTGAGGATTCTAATCCAAACTATCTTTTGGATTCCTCTCAGTCTTTTGAGCTTCATTCAATAAAGTTTATTCTAAGGAATAACTAGTCACCTAAACAACATTATCCTCCTCTAAGGATTTGTGTCACCACAAATTCTACCTGTCATTCCTCTAATTCAACTCCTGAGTCATGGTCCTCCCTTTCTTTGTAGGACCCCCTTAATCAAACTTATAATTCAACTCTTGAGTCATGGTCCTCCCTTTATTTGCATTACCCCATTTAGAATTCACCTCAACTACGCATTCCTCCTTTGAAGATACGTGCAAATCCAAGCTCCTCAAATCAAACATCTAATTCGAATCCTAATTCATGGTCCTCCCTTTCTTCGTAGGAACCCATTTCTCAGTGGCCTCAACTCACACAAATATGATATTAATATAACAATATTAATATCTTACTAACACACTAACTTACTAATGTAATAGATGAATATTACATTGAAATATTACAAACAATAATGTGAGCGCTAATCCATGAATTATTCCTGACAGTCCCACCCCTTAATGTGAACATGGATGAGTTCTATCTAGTACCTGCTCATGATACGATGGTTTTCGAAGAGTACTATCAACTCTAACAGGTTTTCTAGTTTAACCATTAACCACTCTATATGTGATTTTCTAAGAGATTCACAAACTCTCAAATTGGTTTTCTAGTGAACCACCAACCACTCCATAGTAGTGTACATGTTTCCCCACCCACATACTTACATTCAAGGGAAAATACAATAAATATTACTCACACAAGAGCTCACTTATTACAAGATCGAACATGAATAAATCATCTATTATTATTACCATACACAATTAAAATTAAACACAACAAAAATAAATGCCACAAATTCATTATGTGGCCCCTTCACTTGCGGCTAGTGAGAGGTTGTTGATTAACCTCCTTCCTTTGTTGCCTCCTTCCTCCATTTTGATGGTGCTAACTCATCCGAATTTGTCTTTGAGGCTCATTTTACAATTCTATTGGGTGTCAGTTTAAACCAATAATGCACCCTTACAATAATAATAAGATTTATAATTTTAATGAAAATATAGAAAATAATCATTGTCAAGTTTAACATAGTGGTCTGGTGACACATACTCCCAAATAGCTTGAGTTGTTTATTCAACAAAATCATTTAACTAGCATAGTCATTGGCTCCTGGAGCAATTTTTAATAAGAACTACAAATTATAGGTAATTCTCAATTTTTCAAATACAGAAGAGTCGTCATATATCAATATTAAATCTTACTAACACACAACCTTACTGAATCAGAATCGATGGAAATCAAAGGAATCAATATTACATTAAAATATCAGAATTCTGAAAATGGTGACAGAAGCTTCCAAAATTCTTAGATCTACATCCTAGAGGCCATGGTTTTGTCCTATAATGACTCTCATAAATGACCTATCCTACTCTAATACCAAATGATATGGAAAATTAAAATTTTATCTAATGAAATGGTGAAAAAAATTACATTATTAATTTAAGAAATCCATAAGATACATGTTACCAAATTGAGGATACATAATTACAAACACAAATAAGATATTATTGATTGAATAAGCTCTAGAGCAATTACATGACCAGAGCTTATAATATATAAGGGAATGATCTCCTTAAAACAAAGATTCAACTCCAATATTCAATCCCACAATATACCCACATATCTCTCTTAGAATCACTCCCAAATTATGAGTCAGTCTCTCACACAACTCCACAAATAGCTACGAGTTTTTTATTCAACATACTTCACAACTAATACAATTATCCTATATTATTAATAATGAGTTACCATAACTCATATTAATAACCACAATATGGACATTACCACCATGAACAATATGCCGTAGTATTAATATCTTAGCTAAATCACCATCCTAATGTAATATATTCCAATATTACATTTAAAAATTACAAAGTTTTAATGTGAGCACTAATCCACCTATTATTCCTAACAACTTACATTTTTGCTGGAAACCTACAAAATAAGTACAAAATAGTAGTATAAATGTATTTTCACAATTAATATCCCCTTAGAAGTATGGAAAATTTGAAAGTGTGTTGAATAATTTTAGAATTATGACCATGAAGATATTCATAATTCTAAACAATAACATCATCATTTTTCTAATATAACTCAACAAATGCTTGTTGTTCTTCCAAAATACATACATTATCTAGTTTGAAATGTTTTTCCTATAGAAATTCTAAACTCCTATGTATTCTTCCTCTTTAATCTTCATGTTTAATCTCTCCCCCATGTATTGATCATCAACGGTAAAGATACTTTCTAAAGTGATTAACCCTTTGAGGATATTGTTTGTTTTCAATTGGACGATCACCATAACTCTCTAACAACTTTTAGTTAAAGATCTTGAGAAAATTATAATTCCTGTTATATGAATTTGGAAATCTACTTTCCATTTTCAAAAACTTACCAATAATAATCATTATCATGAACTTTTGGTCTAATTATCATCATCACATGCTAATCTATTTTTTAGATGATATATAGGGGAATAAAATTAATCTCCAATGAATATCATCATGTCATATTTTGCATTTTTTATTCTTTTAGAATTACTTGGAGGTTGATTATTGTGAAATATTCTAAAATATATCATATTTTATAATTATAGGATTTGAGTGGGGCTTTCTTGGAAGAACATTGTGACATTGTTTGATATATGACCATATATGTATCTCCAAAAAAAAATTCAAGACTGCTTAGATTAGGTCCTCATACTCTAGCACATTTTTAATATAATTAAATTGGATCCTATATACAAATAAATTATTCTATTTCTTGGTAAGATCAGCACTACTCTTGTACTAGCACAAAATTTATAGTTAGATACATCAAATTAATAACTCCTAGATATACTGTATAGGGTATTCCTTTTCCTTAAACAAGATAGGAATTTAAATTTTTTACTCTTGAATATAATACATGCCAACTCTAGTCTCTTCAAAGTTTTTATAAGGATTAAAATTCCATTTTTTGAGATCAATCACCTAACTCTTCATATATAACCTTCTCTCTAGGTTCACGAGGCTGGGGATCAATCACTTATTCAATCTTAGCATGGATGACATATTTTACTTCAACAATTTTGGGATCCTAATACTTGACAAGGAAGTTGGATATGGGTATGAACCTTGATGTTTTATCTATTCGAAAAGAGCATATGAGACCGATATGAGGTTATATAATATTTTTTTATTTTTTATAAAATATTTGAGTAAGCAGAAAGCAAACACATTGGAAAGTAAAAAACTAAGATTTGTTGTGGTATTTTGATAATAGGAGAGGAATTTAATGTTATATTCAAACCTAATTTGAAGACTTATATATCTTTAACAATAGCTCCATCAAGTTATACTATTCATTTATTAACAAAGATATATTTCTTTCTAATACATTAGTAATTTGTTTGGGAATTACATAGTTACTAGCACTAGAATCATTTATATAATTATGGAATATAGGTCTACTAATGATAAGGAACATATATAATGGAAAAGGTTTTGGATAATTAATTACTTTAGAAACATTTGAATGATATCAATTTCTTGGTGTTGGGATTTCCTTCTTTTGAGATTCTAAAATGTTCCTAATCTATTTCAATGTCTCTTTTAGTATATTCATTTGATCAAGAATTGTTAAAGTCTCCCACATTGTGACATTTACACTTATATTTTTTTTAGCAATGTTTAGAGGTGCAAGAAATGATTTTTGTAGATTATATAGAGACTAAGTTTTCTTTGGATTTTCAGTCATAGGAAGGTAGACTTTACATTAAGTAATTCCTTTCCAGGGGATCTTGTACATATATTATTTTATTTGGGACTTTTTATGTAGCATGGATACTTTCATTTTGATGAGGCATCATTGGGTCTTGATTTTCAAGAAAATTTGACTCTAAGAGTCTCTTCTTTTCTCTGTTATTGTAATTAGACTACTCTTGGGGTCTAGTTAGGATTCCTTTATCTTGATTGACTATGTAAAAATCATCCTCTTGCCAAAAAAAATAGGTTCTCTTTAATGACTATTGGAGGAGGTTGAGTTGAATTTTTAACTTGAATCTTGCAGCATTAGTGCTTGTCCGAAGCTTCCATTAACAAAAGTGTTAGATTCATGTGGTAGTGTACAATGGTATAGCCATTTTATTTATTTTGATAGGGTGTTATGTACTAGGACAACAATCATATTAGGATTGGTAATGGCTAGGTAATTTACACATTGGGTCTAGCAGGGATTATTCTACTTTAGTGATAGGAAAAAATATAGGAGTAATTTACACATTGGGTCTAGCAGGGATTATTCTACTTTAGTGATAGGAAAAAATATAGGAATTATATGGCATATGAGATAGCTGAGATTGTTTCCTCATGAAATTTATGAGTTCATTATCCATATTTTTACAAATTGTATTAATCTCATCTAATTCATTTGAAAAGGTGATAGGATTAGAAGAAAGGGGTTGAGGTGTTATAGGTGTAGGATGATTCAAAGAAAGAGGGGTTCTTTTTGTAAAAAGAGGTATGAGATGTATTGGAACTAACTTTTCTACTTGTATTACACTATCTCAAGCTTGAATTTATATTTCATATGAATCATGTAGTGATATATTCCCCACATATTTGAGAATGAAAATAATGACACATTTAAGGGATTTATGATAGCAAAGGAAGGAAATATGCAGTTATGGCCTTAGCATAAGTGTAACTGCAGGTAAGTGCAGCAACAGACTAACACACAATAATAATTTTCTGATTCAATTTCATGCAGAGCAGGTTACACATATACATGAATATGTATTCCTAAAAACAAGGAGGCTGTTCATGCAGAGCAGGTTACACATATACATGAATATGTATTCCTAAAAACAAGGAGGCTGTTCAACAACACTCCCTCAAATCTCTCTCTCAACACCTATATACGTGATATTGTTTTAACTCACAACAATATCACAACTATCAAATAATACAGCCAAATATGTGAATAATTACTCACGTAATTATAATAATGGAGCACTAATAAATTATATTTCCTAACATTCCCCCCCTTAGTGCAAACATGGGGAAAACCTGCCTTTGTACTTGCACCTGCTCATGATCTGGTGATTTTCATAGGATGATCACAAACCTCAGGGATGGTTTTGCAAACGGTTGACCACAAACCGAGAATGGTGGTTTTGCAATTGGTTTACCACAAACCACAAAGTGATGGTTTTGCACATGGATTACCAACAACCAAGAATGGTGGTTTTGCTATTGGTTTACCAAAAACCACAAATGAAGGTTTTCAAGTGGTTTACCTACAACCACATCATGATATGCAAAGTACTATTCTCAGCCCTCGTCACATCTCACTGCAGGGAATAACATAGGAAATTCTGCTGAAATCTGTTGCTCATACATACATAGAAAAATTTGACATACTGGAAATGGAACATTGGATCATGTTCCCCCCCTCAATGTGAAATTTCCACTTACTGAAAACAGGATCACTGCAAACTGAGGCACACCACACTAGAAGCACTAAAATCAAAACTACACACACACCTGTCACCAAAGCTGATATGCGGCCCCATCGTTGGCGACTGACGAGAGGTCGCTGAATGACCTCCAACCTCCGATGCCTCCTGCCTCCGGTGTTCTGCTACTTACTTAGCGGATATGGAAATGAGGCTCATTTACAAACTACTAGGTGTCGTTTTCCACCGAAAATGCACCCCCCCACTTGGACGTCGCGTACAAGCAATAATGCGTCCAATAGTTGAAACGTGAGGCAAATTTTTTTTTATTTTTACAATATTTTTTGACAATTTTCCTAATAATCACCTAAATGACGATAAAAAACTGACACAAATATATTTTTGACACTTTGACTCTGACTATTTTGACATATATATAATACTTGGACGAATTGACACTTAACATGACTTCAAAATTTACTTTGGATAGGAATATAGACCTAAAAGATACACGACACGATTAATTAACAATATTTTAAAAAGTAATTATTAGAATTACTTTTTAAAATATTGTTAATTAATCGTGTCGTGTATCTTTTAGGTCTATATTCCTATCCAAAGTAAAATTTGAAGTCATGTTAAGTGTCAATTCATCCAAGTATTATATATATGTCAAAATAGTCAGAGTCAAAGTGTCAAAAATATATTTGTGTCAGTTTTTTATCGTCATTTAGGTGATTATTAGGAAAATTGTCAAAAAATATTGTAAAAATAAAAAAAAAATTGCCTCACGTTTCAACTATTGGATGCATTATCGCTTGTACGTGACGTCCAAGTGGGGTGGTGCATTTTCGGTGGAAAATGACACCTAGTAGTTTGTAAATGAGCCTCATTTCCATATCCGCTAAGTAAGTAGCAGAACATCGGAGGCAGGAGGCATCGGAGGTTGGAGGTCATTCAGCGACCTCTCGTCAGTCGCCAACGACAGGGCCGCATATCAGCTTTGGTGACAGGTGTGTGTGTAGTTTTGATTTTAGTGCTTCCAGTGTGGTGTGCCTCAGTTTGCAGTGATCCTATTTTCAATAAGTGGAAATTTCACATTAAGGGGGGGAACATGATCCAATGTTCCATTTCCAGTATGTCAGCTTTTTCTATGTATGTATGAGCAACAGATTTCAGCAGAATTTCCTATGTTATTCCCTGCAGTGAGATGTGACGAGGGCTGAGAATAGTACTTTGCATATCATGATGTGGTTGTAGGTAAACCACTTGAAAACCTTCATTTGTGGTTTGTGGTAAACCAATAGCAAAACCACCAGTCTTGGTTGTTGGTAATCCATGTGCAAAACCATCACTTTGTGGTTTGTGGTAAACCAATTGCGAAACCACCATTCTCGGTTTGTGGTAAACCAATTGCTCTGATACCAAATGTAACTGCAGGTAAGTGCAGCAACAGACTAACACATAATAATAATAATTTTTAAAGTGACTATTAATCTAACAACTATAAAAAACACAAGGGAGAATTACACTTGGTGATTCTGCATGGATTTGGGATATTTTGAGTGATTTGAATGCAAGAATAGGCTGATCTGAGACAGAAAATGATTCATTGTACAAATTGACACCTAAGACTGAACCTAGTCAAAAATATACATCTAGGTAAAGAGCGTCTGTACAGTCCTGATCCTTTTGTACGGTACTAGACCTACTTAGATCATGGGTCTATCACTTCCTGAGTAACTTCCCTGCCTAAAAATGAGTGTCGCTATGTGTTAGTATTCTTCGCTCACCTCCGAAAATGGATCTATAAATTCTACTCAAACCCTAGAACCCTTGTGGTACAAGAAGGAGTTCCTACACAATAAATTTAGATGGGTTATGGGCACCCCTATGTACCGTTGACATCACCACTAATCCGAAGAGGGATCAAACCACATGTCATTATCCTAGAATTTTATATCTATTGTAGTGCAATCAAAACTTAATAATAATACTTTGACAATGCTTTAACTTGAGTTTCATACTTGTTCAAATACTTGAGAAGGGTCACTGTTATTTCTTCTAGAATTAATATGGATACTCCTAAAGCTAGAAGGAGACTTTTGTGGTGCCCACTAGTTTATATCCCTTTGGTGATGATGATTCCATATGTTATTATTGTTGAGAAATTGAAACTGATATTATCATATCTCTTTGATTTTGAATAATTACAATTTTATTGTAATGTTAACACTTAATTTCTAAATTTTTCATGAAAATATGTTGTATGAGGCATGCAATGTTAATTTACTACTTTTATTATTTTTATTTGGTTTAGTTACAACGTTATGTATATTAATGACCTTAGACTTACATGAATGATATTTTGGATATATTATGTTATCATGATGGTTATTGATATCATTTATGGATGGTTATAGTGTGTGATCTACTTGGGGATTTGGAGAAGTTTTTTTTATTAATTTTGAGAGATTATCCTCCATTAAGAATCTTGTTTTATGAATGATAGGGACTTGGGGTTGTCGTTTTTTTTGTGTGACAAAGGGATGGGGGGGGCCCAGATGGCACCCCGCCCATGAGGACAAAGGAGGGGAGCGCAGGCGGACGGAGTCAATGAATAGGGGGCGTGAACGTGGGAGGAATTTCTGGGGATTTTATCTGGGGAGGTGGGGGGGGGGATGGTATGGGGCAAGGGGAGGAGAGGGGGAGGGAGGATGCGATGGTTTGGGATTGGGGAGGGGGAGGGCGGGAGGGGAGGGATTATTCAAACTTCTTGTCTCATTTTTGTACTTGGATTTTTGGAGAGTTTAGAGGAGCAAGGAGCTTATGAGGATTGAAGTGCTTTTGTAATTGGACTACATTGGCTTGAGGAAGGAACTCCACCTCATAGCTGGTTGGTTTGCAATAATGAAAATTTGTTGTTCATTTGTTTTGTGTGTTCAGTGTCGTTTGAAATGCATCGTGAATTATGGTATTCTGTTGTGAATTTATTTGTGTTCTCCATCACCCCCATTTAGGGAGGTGGAGTGGGAGGTGGGGAGTGCCAGTGCAATTTACGTAGTGTGGGGAAGTTTTTAGGGAATCCCTTTTGCGCCCCATCGCATGATGGAACAAGTTCATGCTAGGTTTCTAAAATACTACCTCATTGAGTTGATGTGGGGATGAATCCACATGGGGGGACCCTCCTATCCCCCTCGTCATTCTTTGCCCCCTATCCCCTTTACTCGCCTCATTCCGGCCCTCGGGTAGCGGTCTACATATTATCCTCTTCGGCACCTCAATCGTCATGCCTTTGGCTTTTGCTTCTTGCCGGTCTTCCGGCAGGAAGCTCCTGGTGTTGCATACTCTTCCCAGTCACCTGCGGTTGGCGGCTTCGTCCTCGGCAATTCGGTGCGCGGATACAAATTGGCGATGTGTCTTGCGATTCTGGCGCGTTTGTGTATAGCGGTGGCGTGTTGGTTCTTGGGTTGGGACACAATATTCCCTAGTTTAAGGAGAAGGTATAGTATATGACAGTAAGTCATATGGTTTATGGGGAGAAAGAATAAGGAATTGTGGGAGGCTTTTGATATTTTGGGAAAAATGTAATTTATTGGTCTATGTAAAATGAGATTAAAAGGGGTATTTTAACCCCTCTTAAGAAGTATGGATATTTTAATATGTGAATTGGTTTTGGATTTGTGGTTATGATTTTTTCCCGTTTTGAGAAGCTCTTCTCTCTAGAGAGAGAGGAGAGAGAGAGAGAGAGAGAGAGAGAGAGTAGCAGCAGCGAGATGCGAGGCAGAGACGAGAGAGAGAGAGTCCAGAGAGGGGAGAGAGTTAGAGGAGGAGCAGGAGAGAGAGGAGAGCGAGTAGGAGAGAGAGAGAGAAGAGAGAGTCAGAAGAGCGAGCAGAGAGAGAGAGAGAAGAGAGAGGATGAGAGAGAGAGGAGAGAGAGAGCGGACGGAGGAGAGAGTGATAAAGGAGGAGAGAGAGACTGAAGCTATGTTTGAAGATATGACATGTAGATTATTTACTCTAACATTTAAGGATACTGTTTATGATTGGTTCTTAAATTTCTCACATAACTTTATTACTAGTTTGGTTGATTTTGAAAACACTTTTTTTACACAATTTGGATAGGTTGCAGATCCTATTGTTTTATATCATCAATTTGTTAGTGTTAAGAGAGAGAGAGAGAGAGAGGAGAGAGAGAGAGGAGAGAGAGAGAGAGAGAGAGAGAGAGAGAGAGAGAGAGAGACACAACATTTCCTAGAAGAAAAATCCCTTATACAAGTAACTAATAGAGGTTTCATACACTCATGTGAAGGTTCCCTAAAGCTTCTCAACAATTATAAATTTTTAAAGGGGTCCCACGACAGTTTTCCAGTTATTGTTGTGAATTTACAAAAGTGGAAAATTTAGCTAGAGTGGCTAAGAAACTGAGTTTGAAACATCTAGTGTTCTAACACACATTATGCCAATTCCCATCCACTCCCCTATATGTATAGATCTCTCGCTCTCTCTCTCTCTCTCTCTCTCTCTCTCTCTCTCTCTCTCTCTCTCTCTCTCTCTCTCTCTCTCTCTCTAAAATGTACATTATTTATAGATGGAAGAATTAATTAAAATTTTGGCATTTTGCTCCCTAATTAGGAAGGGTTGTCCACTTTTATTTCAAGATTATTCTTGATTCTTTTGTTTTCAATGAAAGGAAGAGCTTAGTTAAGTTTCATTCTTGTTTGCAAAAGGATATCATGTTCTTTTTTATCTCAATATTGTAATGGAATAGAGTTAATTTTATCTCTTATTTTAATCTTGTGTTAAAAAGGATGATTGTAAAATGGATTGCTTTAGATTGTAAATTTTCATTATTATTTCCTCCCACAAATCTTGTGTTGAAAATGATTAAGCGTTCATATTTTAGTGAAGTGAGGGCCTCCTATCTTGGTCATTCATGTGTTTTGTCTTAGAATGAAAGTATTAATCTTGATTAAATATTTAAGTCCATTGTATTCAACTAGAATAATAGGTGTTGCAAGACCAAAATGTCTCTGTAATTTGTAAATCTTGCTCAGGAATAAAGGAAAGAATTGTGAGATTTTTGGTTTGTTTGGTATTTCACGATGAAACAAGATATGTAATTTTACATTTGAATGATATTTTTTTAGGGTGGCTACAAGAAATAATTTTCAACTATTTTTGTTTTACAAAGAAAATATTGATGTTAGAGGAAATCGTTGTTGATGGTTGATCCTTTAAGTTATTTGGAAAAATTTTAAACTTTGGATTGTCTCTTAAAAATGATTGTGGAATGTCAATCTTAGAGTTGTAAAACTTGAAGTCACTTATACTTAGTTTTTTGTTTGATACAATTTGCAATAAAAAGGGAATTAGATTTTTGTTATATATCTATAATTTGATTCATTACCTATTGCTCTTAAAATAATATGGATTTTTCCATTTCCAATTCACTCATTTTTTTTATAGAAAAAAATCCATTCTCCTTTTCAAGAAAACTCATGTCCTCCATAAGTTGCAATAATCATGCTCCATGATAAAATATCTCATTCAAACATTGGTTAATCATTTGCAAGCTTACTCAAAAAAATTCATAGTTTCATCTTAACAAACCAAAAGTAAATTGCAACTTCTCCCTATAGTGATAGAGGAATAAATTCTTTACCCTCCTTGTCCACGTTGTTCAGCATATGTTTTGTATCTGGATGAAAATACCCTGTCGTTTAAGGTTTTCCTAAGCAACTAAGGCCTGTGTTTTCTGCCAAAATAGGGGGCCTAATTGTAAAGCACAACCCTTAGAGCATCATTTCTCAATACATTCTAGCCAAAACCCAACAATACATTGATTCAAAGCTCTCATTTTGGCATGAGTTGAGAGGTCACTGGCAAAGGCTATGGAGTTTGAATTAAACCCTGTTAAATACGCTTGGAAATGGAAAAAAGTCAAGAGTTGGTCTTGACATAGATGAAGAAAGAGGAAATGGTGTTTGGAATGCAAGCAAAGGATGAAGAAGTGAATCAAGAAAATTATAAGAAAGTATATGAGAATGAAAAAGAGAGAAAATATGCAATGGAATGGAGTAAGGAGCATGGAGGAGAGCTGTTTTTATTATAATATGTTTGTTCCATGTGCAGGCACAACTCAGGAAAGGATTAAAACCAGACAATAGAAAGATTGTTGCTCACTTGAAGAGAATGGAAAATCAAGAAAATTTATTACATTCAATGAAACCATGGAGTTTTACACCAACATTGAGATCAATAATTTATGAATATACAAGTGACAGGGATGGAAGAGTCATGAGCAACAGCAACAAGATCAAAGAGATAAAAATGATGAAGATTCATGAGCAGGAGCTCATGGAAAAAAAATTTAAGCAAGGTAATATGATGCAGGAGCATCCTTTGCATGAGATATAAAGTATATTAGTAGGTCATATGGGTTAGGATGATATAGTAGTCGTTTTCCCTCCATTATTTCATTTTTCAAATTTGAATTTGTGTGTAAGATATAATATTGAAAGTGAAAAGTCATGTAATGAGTTGTCAATTGCACACACATTGACTAAGTACATTTATGGGTTAAAGGATAATGTAATGAGTTGTCAATTGCCAAATTGACTAAGTAAATGGGTTAAAGGATAAATAAGGTCATCAATACCATTTAACAGGGTGAAAGTTGTTGTAGATGATCTATTGAGTTGTTTTAGGATGATATTTATCATCTTTACAATTTTAGTAGGTTGTTGAGTCAAAGTAGGTATGTTTTAGCAACTTTAGGAGGTAGTTGAGCAACTCTAAGACTTAGAATAGGAGGGTTGATTTAGTAAATGATCCATTATGGATCAATATTTTGATGAAGGAGTATTTTTAAGGGATAATTAAGTGTAATTGAAGGATGTATGATGTTGAGAAATAAGAAACTTATCTCTGTTTTGTGAATTTTGCATGTTTATTACGCTATGTATGAGGGTTTCCAACAAGGGAGTGAGGTAAGAACTTACTTTAGACCCCAAAAGACATATTTTTCTCTATTGTTAACATAAAAACCTAGATAATTTCATCACGGATCCATCAAAAGCTACTTGGAGCTTGACATCTCGAAAATTAAGGGTTTTATAGTTAAATGTATACACACGGGCCCAAACTAGGAAAACCTCTAAAAATATTTCCATCTGGTAAATTTCATCTAAAAATCCATCAATATAGCTACTCTGTATATGTGACAAGTAACGAAGAATACAAAATTTTAGCTTGTGAAATGTATACACACGGGCCAAAAAAGTTATCGATGAAATTTTCTATGTGGATTTCCATATAGGTGAATTTCAATGAACCAAGTATGGAATATATATTTTGCAATATATGTGTAAGTAATCAAGAATTTCAAGATATTTTAGCTTGTGAAAGATCGTACCAAGAGAATGAATATGTTTTGAAGATTTCTACATGTGGATCCATATAGGTGAATTTGAATTCATTTCATATCTGTCAAGTATGCTAGAGACCTCCATTTTTGCAATTAGTAGGTAAAAATCATCTTTGCCCTATTTCAAGATACCAATTATGTTGTATAAGAATCCTTAGTTAATATCTTATACATAGATATATCTAAAGTGTCCTTAAGGTAAGTTTGAATTCTAATTTCATATCTTAGGAGTTAAGTACATATCTATAAACATAGGGAGTGTGATGCTTTGAATAGTTGAAGAAGACCTATTAGACCAAAGGAACAACTAGAACCTAAGGACAATTATGTGTAAAGAATCACATTAAGAGTGGAATCTTAGAGTTTATCTTAAACCATAAGAGGCAGTTTAGTTGATCAAGGGTAATTTATTATTAGTCAGTGAAGTTCATTTACTAAGTATAGGGATCCTTATAATGCTTCTACTGTTGTATGAAGACCTATTATTACCAAAGGAACAAGCATGATGTTGTTCTTGCTTTCAATCCTAATGTAAGAACACATAAGCGATGGATTTAGAGTTTAATACTTGACTAAATTAGAGGCAAGGTATGAGCATGATCAAGAGTAGGATCTCATAATGTCATGATAGTTCATTTAGCTAAGTATGAATCCTTATACATTTCATTCTAGTTTAGGATGTGCTTTATTAGAGATGATTCAAGGAATGATGTTGAACAAGCTTTCTCAATAATGTGACCATGCATAGCGATCAGTTTATTGTAATAAGGGTTGAGCTGAAATTAGCCAAGGTATGAGCATCAAATTTAGAGTAGGATCTCAGAGTCTGATGTTATTAATAATAATACTTTGTAAATGTTATAACATGGAGACTGAATTTAGGAGTGCATAGAGATGATTAGGGATGGTGAACAAGTATAAGCTTGTGACCATGCAAAGAGATCAATTTTGTAAGAAGGGTGAAGGCAGGGAGAAGAGTTAAGCATCAAATTTTTTGTATCAGAGTCTGAAGGTTCTTGGAAGAAATTGGTGGCTTTGTAGATGAGCCCTCTAGCCATTAAGAGATTGAAGAAGGTTCTAATTTTAGAGAGAAGATATATTAGGTTGAAGAATCAAGGAGGATTCTATTTGATCAAGGTGAAATAGACTTAGGTGACACAAGAAGTTAAGCCAAGAAATATATACAAAAAGACCAGGTTTAGATGAAGGATATCTAGGTGATTGGTGGCTAAGAGAGAGCCCTCTAGCCATTAAGGACTTGATTAGAAGGAATAAGAAAGAGTGAAGCATATATTAGGCCTACAAGCTCAGAAAGAGGATAATATACATATTGAGCTCAAAGAGACTTAGAGTGACACAAGAAGAAAGGTAGACATGATATACAGAGAAGATGGAGGGATTGATAGATGAGAGGATTATCTACAAGAAGTATGATAAGAATATGTCCAAAAAGACTTGATTAGATGGATATAAGAAGAATGAAACATATAGAGGCCTACAAGAGAAATAAGTAAGAACATATTGAGCTCAAAGAAAGAGTAAAAGTATAAAGGTAGACATGAACAGAGAGATGGAGGGATTGATAGAAGAGGATTATCACAAGAAGATGATAAAATATGTCCAAAAGAGTAAGATGGATATGGAAAGAGAAACAATAGAGATAAGAGAAATGTTATAATACCTAATGAAGTTGCTACAAAACCAAGGGAATGGTTGTAAAATTTAAAAATAAGGTCAAATGGCATTTAGAGAAATTGATCGCAAGAAGGATGAGGCATAATATGATTGTCTTCATAAAGGAAGAATAGAAGAAACTCATATCTAAGAGAAAAATAAAGAAAGAAGAGACTACAAGTAGAAAGAGGTATGAAAATCATTCCTTAGAAGTAGAAGAAGTTTTCATATGTGAACCAAAAGAAGGACCAATTGATTCATGAAGAAGAGATGGTATAAGGACAAGATGAGGGTATCATGGAAGACTCAAGTAGTGATGACAAGTATGAAGGAGAAATACAAAGCTTTGAGGCCTTGAGAGGGGCTTATAAGCCTCTAATTTTTTAATCTAACTATTTATATAAGTGTGGTTACAGGTTTTGGTGAACATGGAGGGGCTTATAAGCCTCTAATTTTTTAATCTAACTATTTATATAAGTGTGGTTACAGGTTTTGGTGAACATGGAGATGAACATGGTATGAAAGAAGGAGAAGAAGATTTGTCTCTTGAGAATAAAGGCAACACAAATGGGAACCAACGATATCAATAAGAAGGGATAGAGGAAAAAAACAAGAAGACATTCAAGATTCTCCAAGATAGAATAGAGGACAATCAAGAAATCATACTTATAACAAGTCTAAGAGAGACAAAAATCAATACACAAGATGATGGAAGAGTGAAGATTCCAAATGACATGTATACATTTCTCATGGTGGCATTTCAAGAAGGTGAATTTGTAGGTGTTAAAGAAGCTAGAACTAAAGGAAAATTAATGTATTATGTAATGAAATTACTTGTATAAATATGATTATCACCGACAATAGGACAGAAAAGAACACAAGATTGCAGATAAATGATCTCAATATGCAAGTAGAATAGCTTAGCCACTTCGACGGGGAAACATCCAAACCATACAATAATACTCAAATGCTTAATAAGATGATCAACTAGTACCTACTGACCCCTGTATATAATTTTCCTATGCTATGGCCATCACCAAGGCTGACACACTAATGATAATTTAACATATATGAAAGAGATACATAATGATAAGAAGTTATGATAGCCATAAGTCGGCTATATACATCCAATATAAGATATATGGTTAAGGGAGTAGCATGCCCCTCCCCTTCAAAGAAACATTGTCCCCAATGTTGACAAGATCTGGCATGTTGCTGCAGGAAATGATTCATCCTCCCATGTTGCATCTTCATTGTCTATATTTTTCCACTTGATCAAATACTCAGTAATGAATGTGTCCTCAATTTTAGTGTGTGTTTGAAGGATGCATTCAGTTCTAATATGATCCTTCCCTCCTCATCCAGCTCGGGTAACACTGTTTGGGTTGATATTGTCTGCCCAATTACTTTCTTCAGGCAAGAAACATGGAAGACTGGATGTTTTCAAGTTCCTAGAGGAAGTTTCAGTTTATATGCTATATTACCAATCTTCTATAACACTTGATAAGGACCATAATACTTAGGTGAAAGCTTATTATCCTTTTTTTGTTATTTTAATGACATTTACTTATATGGCTGTAAACCGCACAAAAACCCAATCACCGATTTCAAAATGTCTTTCACTGCGATGATCATCTGTTGCTTCATGCGGTTTTGTGCCCTGGCCAAATTCTCTCTAAGACTAGAGAGTACCTCTTGTTGGTGTTGAATGTGTTCTTCAACTTCTCTCACCTTTGGTTTGACTCCTCAAAGATGATATGATAGATGGTGGATGGTACCCATAAAGTGCCAAGAAAGGAGACATTTTAGATGAAGTATGAAAGGAATTGTTATACCACCATTCTGCAAGTGGTAAACCATTGGACCCATCTCACTTGTTTATCTGAAGTAAAACAAAGAAGATATCCCTCCAAACACTTATTTACCACCTATGTTTGCCCATCAGAACTGGGGATGATAAGATGAACTATGAGCTAGTTAGTGTACCCAAACATGAGAAAAAATCAGTTCAAAAATTTACTAGTAAATATAGGGTCTCGATCACTTACTATAATCTTTGGTGTCCCATGTAGCTTTAGAACTGTGTCCATGAAGGCCATTGCTACTGTACTAGTTAACAAATGGATGTGCCAAAGCACAAAAATGAGCATATTTGGTGAGTCTATCCACCACCACCATGATGACATTTTTCCCTTCTTTATTTAGGAAATCCTGTGATGAAGTCCATTGATACCTCTTCCCACCTCTGGCTAGGAATAGATAGAGGTTGTAGGAGACCTAGGGACTTAATGGTTTCACCCTTATTTTGCTGACAAACCATGCATTCTGCCACAAATTTTTGAACATCTCCTTTCAGCCCTTCCCAAAATAAATCCTGCTTGACTTCTATGATAAGTTATTCAAGAACCCGAAATGACCCCCTACTGGAGAAGAAAGGATCTCTCAGATAGAACCCTATTTTTAAGTGTAGAATTCTTACATAGATATAATCTATCTTTATACCATAAAACATCCCCTTTCCATATAAATTTTCTGACATGTGGATGGATCTTCCTGGAGATTCTGAATGAGATTTTGCATGTGATGGTCATTTTCTCCATTCAGACCCTTGCATTGATCTATCCAATCTACCTGTAATATAGATATGGCACATAAAAATGCTTGGGTAGACTCATCCTTCCTAGATAGAGCATCGAGCAACTACATTCTCCTTCCCTTTCTTATAAATTATCTCAAAATCATAACCCAACATCTTAGAGACCCATTTTTGTTGTTCTTCTAAATTATAAATCATTTCTCCAAGAAGTATTTCAAACTATCATGATCAATGTCTTTACTTAAAGTGTCTTCCCATAAGATATGGTCTCCATTGTTTGACTACATGAAATATTGCTAACATTTCTTTCTCATAAATTGGGCTTCAGACAATATTCTTACCTTTTAATTGGCGGCTCTCAAAGGCAATGGGATTTCCTTCTTGCATGATATTGTACCCCCATACCATACCCTGAAGCATCACATTCAACTATGAAGGTTGGAAAAATCTGGGGTTGCCAATACTGGAGTGGTGCACATGGCCTCCTTCAATTTCTCAAATGCCCTAGTAGTTTCATCATTCCAATGGAAAGGATCCTTCTTCAATAAAGCCGTGAGTGGTGTTGCTATGCTGCCATAATGTTTTACAAATCTGCGATAATAACCTGTAAGCCCCAAAAAATCCTTGGAGATTTTTTTAGGGTTTTTGGGAACCTTCCATTCCAGCATGGCTTTTATCTTATTAGGATCCACTTTAACACCTTCATGAGAGACAATATGACCCAAGTATTCAACCTCCTTGACCCCAAAAGAACACTTAGAAATCTTTGCATAAAGTTGATGTTTCTTAAGAGTTTCCAAGACCTTATTTACATGATGTAAATGTTCCTCCCATGTTTTGTTATATATTAATATATCATCAAAAAACACTAAGACAAAATTCCGAAGGAATGGTCTTAAAGATAAATTCATCAAACTTTGAAATGTAGAAGGTGCATTTGTAAGTCCAAAAGGCATTACTAGGAACTCATAATGTCCCTTCATGTGTCCTGAATGCTATTTTATGAATATCTTCATCCTTGATTCTAATTTGGTGATATCCCAAATGAAGATCTAGTTTTGTAAAATAAACAACACCATACAACTCATCTAGCAAATCATCAATGAACAGGAATAGGAAACTTATCTTTGATAGTGTACTTATTGAGTTCCCTGTAATTTGGACACATGCGCCAATTATCATCTTTTTTACAGTGTACCATCACTACTAGAGAAGAATAAGCACTCTAACTATGATGAATAATACCCTTCCAACATCTCTTGAACTATCTTCTCAATCTCACTCTTTTGCATATATGGGTATCTATAAGGTCTGATGTTGGGTGGTTGAATTCCTGGTAATCAACTGAATGGCATGATCATGGTCTCTCTTTCACTAGGTGATCCCCTTGGGCATTTATCCAAATATAACTAAAGTGTTTATCAATAACTGCTTGCATAATATGCGGGTATACCATCTTTGGAATGGTGAACTTCCAATGAAAACAGTTGTGCTACAAAACCTTCTGCACCCCTTTTTAAGAATCTTTTGCATCTGATGAGAACTTACCATCTGTGGACCTTTGCTCTTAGTCCTATTAGTTCAAAATTCCTACCCTTCTGAATGAAAGCGCATGAACAATTCTTGGAAATTCATCTCAATGGTTCCCAAAGTGGTAAGCCACTGAACTCCTAACACAATGTCTGCTCCTCCCATGGGAATGATCATACATATTGCTAGATTTCAGTGGAGTAATCTCCCATGGTGAGTTTAATGTTATGGAATTTTCCTGAACAATTAACAGTGCCACCATCATGCAATCATTACTTGACATTCTAGGTGTTGGATAAATGAAAGCAATTTAGTCATACCGCTAACTTATGATTGATGAAATTATGAGTACTCCCCGAATCAATCAACACTGTCACCCTCTGTTTTTTAAGATAATCCAACTACCTTTGAGGGTTTGGGGAGTGCTAATACCTAAATTGCATGGCATGAAATAGTTGGTTGGGGATCTCCTAGGTTCTTCCTCTGGCTCTTTCCACTTCCTCGCTCTGATCTTCATTATTCTTCCTCTTCACTAGGTCCCTTCAATGTAGAACAACTTTTTCTCAGAAACATTTATGTCCTGGTCCATATTTGTCTATCATAGTTAAAACATAACCCTTTGGCTCTTTTTTCTGCAATTTGTTGAGGTGTCAACCTCACTAGCCTGAGGGAATGATGGAGGCAAGGTGTTACGATCTCTTATAGTAGAGAAGGATTGTTTCCTACTTGAAATAAATTTTTCCTCTACCCTACATGCCATGATCATAGAATCTGAAACCTTATGAGGATTAAACATACGCACCTCATGCTCAATGTGGTCCTTAAGACCCCCAAGAAATAGGTCATTCAAATTATCTTTAGTAATATTTTCCACCCGCAAGGAAAGGTTTTGGAATTGATGGATGTAATCCTTAACTGAACCTGTTTGTCATGAAATTTGCTAATTGGTTGAAGTAATTCTCTGACACACTAGAACTATAGTGTAATTGCAACTCTTCAATGAAAACTATCCATGTAACATTGAGACCACTCTTCTTCCTTTGAGCACATAACCATCGATACCAAATGAATTGGTCAGGTTCAAGATACAATGATGCCATGGTAACCTTTTGTCCCAATGGAATCTAATGAAGATCAAAGAAATTATCCATCTGGTTAATCCTATTGAGTGGATCCTTTCCATCAAATTTACGCATTTCCACTTTTGGAAGCATGTTATGGGCTTGTAGAGTGTTTGTATTTAAATTGGTCATGTTTGCAGATCCACCCTAGCTAGTTTGTTTATTACTTTGACCTAAAGATCCACCATGGTTAATATGAGTATGATTGAGTTGTGGCTCATCAGGAATGATATGATGACCCATAATATTGTAGCTAAATTGTTGAATTAAATCCTTCAATATTTTTTCCAATCTTTTCTAGATCTTCTTTGCTAGCCACTCTACCTTTGAGGTTTCACAACTCTAACTCAAGATAGTTGACCTTATGGTCAGTTGAAGTAAATCCTAACCCTGAGGACTCTGTAGATACCCCTTATAACTCTAAATACTCAACTATTATCTCATCCTTATTATGGGTTTTACCTGGAGTGATGGGATTCTTTTTTCCTCTTGTGGAAGGCCCTGCCATGATGCCCCAAAATGGTAGAATTTAGGGATCAAGGTCAAATTTTAGGGTTTCGGATTTCAATAGGAATTCAGCCAAATATAAAAAACTCAAAGAACAAACCCAAACTAATTTTTTTCTTCTTTCTGAAATGTAAATAAAATTTGGAAAAATTCCACAAATTGCACCCTAGGGAGCCGTATTATGAAAAAAACATAAAATCGCTATAACTTTTTCAAAATAAAGTAAAAAATTATTGAAATTTTGAGGGAATCTTACTTGGCTGATTTCAAAACTACCATAAAAAAATTTGTAGAACCAATTTAGCTACCAATTTGCAGATATATGGATGAACCTTCAAAATTAGGGTTTGACACAATGTTGGCCCAGTTCAAGCTCTGATACCACTTGTAATGAAATTACTTGTATAATTCATGATCATGAGCAGAAATATAACACCAAATAACACAATATTCCATAATAATTATCTCAATATGCAATTAGAATAGCTTCGCCACTTTGAGGGGGCAACCTCCAAACCATACAATAATACTCAAATCGCTCCAATGATGATAATTACTACCTACTAATCCTCTATATATACTATTCATATGTATGGCCAACACCAAGGCTGACCTATAAGCATGAGAAATATAACATGATATGAAAGAGAAACAATGATATGAAGTTATGATAGCCACAAGTCGGCTACTCATACATCCAATACAAGCAATATGTTAAGGGCATAGCACAGCTCATGTTATAATAGAAATCACTTTCCAAATTTCCACTCTTTTGGGGCTTACAATATAATGCAATATGCTCTTGAGATTTTAAAATCAATATTATACATTGCCCAAAATTGAGTCTTACAACAATGTGTATATAAACTATTGTCTAATTGAGTGTTCCTTACCATAGTCTCTTTCCATATTAGGGTTAGCATTTCCTTTTGGTAGATCTACTCATGGATCTAAATTCATGATCACAAGATTCCCATAACATGTATCTATAGTCTATTGAAGCTTAGATTAACTATCATATGACATGATCTTAGTTAGTATAGAGTTAATCAGTGGCTCTAATTTTATCCCCAAGTCTCCAACTGGTAATTTATTGATAATAAAAAACCTTAGATCCAATGGGACTCCAAATTTTCCCAACGAGTGCTCTTGAAGCCTCCACAATTTCTCAAACAATGGGGTACATTTCCTACATAGGCTTATCCAAAAACATGGAGTTTCCCATAGTGTTGCAAGATGAATCTGAGGTGAAATAAGCATGATGAGTTTAAAAACAAATAAACTACACCTACTATGACATGAAAGTAAGTTGACTTTCCTGGTAACCAAAGTTGTGGATCTCCTCTTTCTAAAGGTCATAAATCTTGAGAGATCTAATGTATCTCTCAGTATCTCACAAAATCTATATGTGTCTCAGTCTTGTTAGTCCTGAAAGACCCAGAAAAATACATTCTCCTCTTATAAGGGAAATGTTCACCAATTAGGGGTAAAGGAAGCAAAAGAACCAATATGGTTTCTTAACACTGGAAATGTGACTAAAACTAGATGCCATAAGGTGTCTAGTCTAGGAAATGGGTTAAGCCAACATCTATCAATGGTTCAACTCTGGATGTCTTGCATCAACTCAATATACCATTGTGAATGCAACACTGTGGAAATAAAAATGTTATCTAGGAAACCAATGTAGGAGTAAACAACATGTATAATGTAAAGTTGCTCAAACAATGTATCACTATAAAAACAAGTCTTTGATTTCTGTATTTTTGATTCAACTATTTAAATGTTTTTTTTTTTACTATTTCCCTATGAGGGTAGTTGAAACACCTATTCTCTCAAGAGAAGGAAAATTGATCTCAGAATTCAGTCCATTCTTGGAGGGGGAATATATTCATGATATTATGCAACTAAAGATGGAAGAAATAACCCCCAATGTGTGTGATGAAATTGAGTGACCCCTATTGTTGTGTATCTAGGTTTCTTGAAAAAAGTGATGAAACCTCTATTAATGATACCTAGTCAATCATCATGGAATCCAAGGGGGAATAACATGAGATTATCTGAGTATGTAAGGAGATCATCGATCTCATATTAAACCTACCTCTAGGATCTGTCATATGCATATTAAATTTTCCTGAAGCATGCTCCGTATGATGGCAGATTAAACAATCTTTCGTCATGAGAGATTGAAAATATTGTTAATATTGAGGAATGGATCCTCATCTGTAAGCTAAACGAAGGACCTTGTCATACATGATCATGAGTCCAATATGTCTTTGGGCTGATAGTATGAAATAATCTCATTCATGAATAGCAATCATGCTAGTAGTAATGGGAAAGTGATATTGTTGTTTTGTTGAAATGGGAAAAAATCTCCGTACTGAATGATCTACCAAAATCCAACGGGGTAGGTTGGGGATCAAGAGCAACCTAAATTTTAGTGGTGATGACACGTAGCCCAAAATATGTCATGAGTATAAAATATCATTGATACTGATAGGGAAGTGAGAGAAGGTGTAATTTTAATGTGTGATCCTAGAAATCAAAGGCTCATAAGTGCAAATAGTTTTTGTTTGGTTAGGTTGATAGGCACATGTGAATGCCAATATTGCTTATGGGATACAATATTGTAGTAAATGTATCAAAATTGAGGATTCCTATCACTAGGAATCATGTGTATCATGTAAATAAGTGAAGTTTCATTAAAGCTTGAGAGTGTTTATTTTATTTGTTAAATCCTGACAGTTATTAGTGTCATGACTAGTAGTATTGTGGTAATCACAAAAAGATGATTGGGATGCCTAGAAATCTTGAAAAAGTGAACGAAGGTAAAGGAATGTAAAATCCTTGATCAAGGTGCAATTTAAGTAATTTTGTGTCCTATCAAGATGAGTGGAATTGAATAGATGTCCATGAGGTGAAGCATCTAGAGTATTGATGATATTGGTCATGGGATTAGTGTGTATCACGAGATTCAATATGATCAAGAGGAGAGGAACTACTATTAATAGGGGAAGTGTCCTTAATTTGATAATGTCTAGGCCTAGTGGATATAAAGAGAGAATTAAACATAGATTCATCTTCATCAATAGGATTAAAATTGAGTTTGTGTAAATTATCATCCGTGAGTGTGATATTATCATCATCACTATCAGTATTATATTTAGGTGCATCAAGATGTTGAGCATAACCAACTAATAGATTGGAAGTATAAAGTGGTGGTGTGCTAGGGATAGAAGATGCCAGTGGAGTTAGAAGAGGAATGATAATATGTGACTCAACATGTGGAGGTACATCCAATATTGCTCAGCAGGAGCACTAGTCTCGTCAACAACATATGTATCTAGTTTTTCCATAGGAATAGGTTTTGGTGGAGGAGTGATCAAAGGTGCTTGTGGATTATACATATCTACTTTGCAATATTGATAAGGATCCAAGATAGTTGTACAACATATAAGGTAGAACCCTAGCATTATGTGTTGCATGAATGATGCAATGATGGAAAGTAAAGGAGACAACTTGCATATCATGGATCCAAGGACGACCTAGTAAACTATATTACAAATCAGTTTCCATGATGTGAAATGTAGTGGGTAATGTCTTAGGACCGACAAGTAGGTCAAAATTAATAGTGTCAAGTGTAGAATGTGTTGATTAGATCAAATCCTTGAAATTGGGAAAGTGGGAGAATGATTTATTGCAAGAGGAAAAATGGCCATTTGATGTAAGCTCCACAAGGGGAGTACAAGTTGAGACCAGATCAAGAGTATGGTATTGAAAATGTGCCATAGAAGGAATCCTTCATACAAACTAGTTTAAAATTTGTGATTAAGCTAAAATGTAAATATATGTATGCCTAATTTGAATGCAAGATTGCAGTAAATAAATGAACAATTAAGTACTAAAACTAGATCCAAGTAAACTAAGAAATGAATAATGAAAACCCTAGTTTCAAAAGAGAGGAAAAAGGTCCTTAGTTGATTCAATCAAATTTGACTAGAGAATGCACAGAGATGGAAAAATGAAAAAGATAGAGCACTGATCCACATACCAGAGCTCGTAAAAAATACAAATATGGAGAAATAGGCTAGATTGGGGCACCTAGAGATGGACATGGGCACTCACTGGGTGCCCTAGGCCTGTTTCTAGGTGCACCTTGGGTCTGTGAAAATTCTTAGAAAACCTCCTCTGAGGTATCATAAGGTGTTCACCTTTAGTCACCTTTGATCCTCTTTGAGGTTGCACACAAGATCACTGAGGTCACTGTAAACTTACAATAAATGTGAGACTTGCAAAACCCTTAAATAGACATAAAATCCTAAAAAAATAAAGATGCAAAATGAGGGGTCAGACTGTCCTCAACTGTCACAATAGTGAGCTTACAACTGAGCGCTACACTACATCTCGACCCAATGTAGTTTTGTGTGTGTGTGTGTGGAATCAGTGCCCTAGGTTGCTCTTGTGCTGTGTCATACACTTAGATAGCGAGCAAGTAACTAGATGTAAAATGTAGTAAATGTGTGCATGGAATAGAATGAACTTCCCTCCTATGAAGTGTGATGTAGAAAACCAACCCTTGTGTCCCTTGTGATGGAGCTATATGGATGCAATAGAGCTCTTAGATGCCTTGATGGATGCAACCTTAGGTGGTGATAGATAATGCTTAGTGTTTGGTCCTTTATTATGATCACATAACTTTATATTTATATGATTCCTTTGCTTGAATTTCATAATTAACCCCAAAAAGGTCAACTACCAAAAATATAAGATGCTCAAATGGCTAGAAAGGACCCAAAAAGTGTGAGTAAAGTACAAAGAGGACAGGGGCACCCAGAGGGGACAAGGGCGCCTGCGCATGCATCCTAGCTGGGCGCTAGTGTCTAGGATGAAAAATGCTAAAGTATAAAAAGGAAAATTGAGAAAGTAAGGGTGTAAGACCAAAAGTAGCAATAGAAAGCAAAGAAAGGTGGCCAAAGACATGGGTTAATTAGTATTTTTCTTACTTAGGAATCATATGAATAGTAGTATGTAATCAGGACTAGATAATTACCCAAAGTGTGTGATTTTGTGTCTACATTTTCCCCACTTTATGTTGGTGAGCAGAAATCTTGGTAACATAAAGTAGATAGAGATGCATACTTGATAACCATGTAGATTGATGATGAAAGCATGTCGAAGGACTAGAAAAAGTGTGGAATGATAAAAATGTGAAGTGTGGATGCTAAGGAGGAAAAAGTGCAAAGAAGTGATGATTAAAATGAAACTTGGATAGAAACACATGTGTAAGTGTCGCGATGTGCTTGTTGTTAATGGTGATTTTGTCATTCTTGATGTTGTGAATGTTGTTGACTACTATTTTCCATAGGGATAGACCTATAAAAGAGAAGATGAACAAGTAGTCAAAAATGCATGTATATGTATGAAATTATGTAAAGAAAGTGTGTAAAGTATGAAAATGTGAGAAAGAAACATGTGCACCTGATCCATGATGAGAAAAAGGTGTAGAAAGGATCCTTAAAATGTCGATGAAGTGTTTTTTTGGGTGATATTACACCATGACATAAGAAGTGTAGGGAGAAACTTCTAGTATCATTCTCAATCTTTTAACCGCTTCCCAAAATTGTAGATCATTATGAAATGTTGGTTTTTTGGGCAATCCTATGCCACAATAGAAGTAGTGTAGATAGGAAAGTTTGGTATCATCCGCTAACCTTTAACTACTTCCCAAAATGAAAACACCATTACAGATGGTGCTTACTTACCCCTAATGTAAATTCCCAGTGCTAAAGGACTCTCTGCCTTGTCAAAATCCTTTATGACATGACTAAGAATTGTGTAATTTCCCCCTGGTTACAGGCATCTAGGAAAGACATCGTTGTGCTAAGGACCCAAGTCTGATTTTGAGCCCTGTCTGAAACTAAAAACTGTGTTTTATCAGTACTATGATATGTTGTGTATGACATTGTATGGGGTGATTGATTCACCTAAATGATGCCCCCCTCATTTGGGGTGCATGCGACGTCGTTAAAGGAGTTTGCAGACCAAAAGAGGACTGATCGTTGTGTTGAAATTATGCCCTACATGGGGAAGGGAATTTGTTTGGTATAAACCAATACACACACAAACAAAGTGGCTAGGATATTAGATTTATTACAAGAAATATGAGCACACATGTAGAAGACAAAATGTATGCTAAGTAGACAATGTGTAAGCTAAGAAACAAGAAGATAATGTAAACACGCAAGAAGATAAAGTAGACCACAAAATTTGGGTCACAAACGTGGGACATCACTCATGATGTCACAAGACAATGAAGTTCGGAGTGGCCATAAGCAAACAAGTGTGCATAAAAGACAATGGAAAAATCCCATAAACAAGAGCATATAAAGAGAAAGCAATGGAAAAAAATGTAACAAACCAACATGGAAGAAAATAGGCCTGCATAAAAAATGTTACACATGAAACACCCATTAACATGTCAGAAAGATAAAAATTATGTCAAAATGTGTATAATACGATAAAGTAGTGTGTTATCAGACAAAATGAAATAATAGCACCTGTAATGTAAAGAAGTGGATGCCCCCAAGAGTCGTTATGGGACTGTACTAGGTATTGCACTAAGTATTCATGTTGTGTGTATAGATCTATAGAATATGTGATCACAACTAGAAAAACAAGTGAACACGCATGTGTATATGATAAATATAATTACGTACAAGATATCTATATAGCATGCATAATAAAATGAACATGTAACAAGTAAATGTAAGTAAATTTAAATGCACCAAAGATATTTAGTAAGTTGTGGATGAGATAAAATGGAATGTATAGTGGATGATAGGAGCAGCATGCCCCCCAATTGGATGTGTGTTTATACAATGAGTTTCATTTATTAATGCCCCCTCAACAATCAATAATGAACCATAAACGAGAGTTTGTCATTGGGAAATGGTTTGAGCGATGTTTTGTCGTGTGTTACAAAGAGTTGATGAATAGAGCGTAGAATTTTTATCATAGAAGGTTGAATAAGATGTCAGAAAAATGTTGACTACTTTATTATAAGATGATGTCATGTGTAGGATTGGAATGTGAAGTTGGATGAATTGATCTCAAAGTTTTAGAATGAGGTGTTATGATGCAATGATTTAGCCTAAAGTGTATATCATGAATGGGTTGATTAGGATACAAGAAAGCGTGATAATTTAGAAGAAAGTGTATATCATGAAATGAGTGAATTAGAAGCCAAAAGGGATTGATGATTTAGCACAAATCATATATCACAAAATATGTGAAGAAGAGGCTAGAAAACATGATTATTTAGCATGAGACGCATATCATGAGATGTATGGATAGGATGCTAGCATGGATCAATTGTGAAGTTTGGAAAATAATGTAACATGAGGTGATAGAAGGATTGATTCATTTATTTTTTGAAGATCAAGCATAAAAAATGATGCAAGCTTGATGAGTGGGTGAGGTTCGATTAGGAATTAGACCCTTAACAATTGAGTATGAACCATGGGACTAAGTTCATCATCGGGTAGTGTGCACTTGTAATGGTTTGATCATGAAGTGTGATAATGAAATGTGTAAGTAGGATGTGCTAAGAATATGTAAGGTGTAGAATATGGTTTGAAATTGTGATGCTAGAAAGATGTGTGTTGAATGTGTCGAGTGTGATGATGTGTGATGTACAACATGAGATGTATAGATTGTGTAAATATGGGAAGCGCAAAGCATGTATGATGCATATTATACATAATAAGGTGATTTTGAAGATGTGTATAGTGTGTAGCATGAATTGTGGATTATGTATAGAATAAGTTATGAATAGAAGATGTAAAAAGTGCATAATATGTATGATGTGTACGAAGAAGAAGATATTGTATAGGCATGAGATGTGTAATGTGTAGAAATCCCAAAGTGTGTAAAATGTATAACATATGTAAGGAGAAGATATCAAATATGTGTAGCATGTGCAATGTGTAGAAGAATGTGTTGCAGATGTGAAGTGTGCAGTGTGTAATGTGTGATATATAATGTGTAATGTGTAGAGTGTGAGGTTCATGTGTATAATATGCCCTCAACAGTCAAGTGTGAACCAAGTACAAGAGTGTGTCATTGGGTAATGATGATATAAGAACATCGTATCAAAGTGCATGTGATGTATAGAATGTGATGATAGAAGTGATATATGTCTAGAGATATGATAACATGATGGGGGAGGATAAATATGATGCCCCTAAGTGTGGATAAAGTGTAAGATCAGGTAAGATCATCTAGAAAATCATTATTTTCATGGCCAAAATCATATGAAGCAGCATTAGAAACATGATAAGCAATAGTATCAATTTGATCATTTAAAGAGCCATTGAGGCATAGATTGTTCATTCCCATATCATATTCCTCGTCAGTGAAAGGAGGCAATGGACGCCCATGTGCATACCAATGAGTGAGATTAGGTGAATATCCGAGGAATGAGTCATTGCAAATGAAAACATGACCCAATGGCATGGGGAATGATATATAAGTATGATCAGGTTCTAATGTGCCCCTATGTAATCGAGCCAAGATTTCCCTAATGTAAGTGGAGAAGAGCAAAGAGGGCGTGCAAGGTAGACAGTGAGATGAAAGACACTCAAACCATAAGCAATAACGATAGTGATGAATCCATAATATATATGAGGATCATGAGTTGGATTATAAATATTTTTGAAAGCAAAGCCTAGTCGAGTCAAACCATCATGTGAACATATAGAGATATCGCAAGTAGGATCAAATAGAATGTGCTCCCAATAAGAATCATTCATGAAAAGCATATGTGTGAAATTAGTAGATGTCAATTGTGTATGAAAGGGTACTGAAGGTGGTATGAATTCCAACTGAGGGACATGTCCATGATAAAGAATCATAGTAGTTGTAGACACCTAAATTCCACTTTTGCAATCTTATTGCCAAAAGCATGCAAATCACAACATTTTCATTATAATTAGTGATTTCCTCTAATTAACTAACATTTCTTACCATTTTTTTCATTTAACAGTACTTTGTTGGCTACCTATCCTCTTTTTTCATTTAGGATTCCACTTTATGAAAAATTGTAAGTCAAAATCCTCTTCCAAATGGACAATTAGCATTTATTAGCTAATTAGGCCTATCTTACCCTTGTTTTGGTCAATATACCCTACTATTGGCTTAAACCCCTCTTCCAACCACTCAAAATCACCCCACTTCCTTCTACAACATCTCAGCAAGCTTCAAAAGTTTATCCAAGCCTCCTAATTAACCCTAAGAGGTTGATAAAGGCTCCTCACATCGTAATCACTTGTTAATTCACTAATTGTGATTAACAAAGTTTAATCATGATTAGCAAGTCTTAATCTTCTTTGTACTTTTAGTCCCACATGCACCAAGATGAAATTTTTCCTCAAAGGAAAAGCTATAAATAATACTAAGTACTACCTTCCAACTTTACAGCATGATTTGATTTGCATTTCATATAAGAAATATGATTAATAGCCAAACTCAATCCTTACCTCAAGTCTTCATTGTGGTTAGTAGAAGGGTATCTAGCATGACATTGTAGTCTTGTGCTAGAGATATTTTCTCACCATTTTTGGAGTAGCAACAAACCCCCAATTTGATTGTTCTTAGATATATTTAGGTCTATGTTAGTTAATCAAACATACTAGTAGGCATGCTTTAGCTAGGTTTTGAATTATATTCATGTTAGTTAGCATTACATTAAGCTTTTATCATTGATGTTTCATTCCTTGGCTTATGCAATTAGCTTTAGACTATGCAGTGTTAGTCTTGCTTAAATTAGTTAATTTGCACTAAATTTTTGTGGTGTTATCGTTTGGCATGCCCAGTGGGACATTTACCCCATTGCATTCATTTTTTAAAGCTTTTAAACTTAGTTTCAAAGTTTTTCATTTAAAACTTTCTAGATTAATTTTAAGTTTTCTAGTTTACTTTTAAGTTTTCTAGTGTAGTTTCAAGCTTTCTAGATTACTTTCAATCTTTTTAGATTATTTTCTCAAGCTTTTTAGATTAAATTCAAATTTTTTAGAGTAATTTTCAAAGTTTTGCAGATCAATTTTCAAGTTAGATAGTTATTTAAACTAGATTAGTAGTAGAAATTGTGTTTTCATGTTCTTTACAGGATAAAAGGGGGTGAAGTAATATCAAAATTCCCTCAAAAGCCAAAGTGTTGATCTTTTTTAAAAATTCCTTTTCAAAAGTCGTATTTTGATCACCTACAAGAAGGCTTGCGCCTATGCATCAAAGGGTGCGCATGTGCATCAAAACATGCACATGTGCTCTATTGTGCGTGCCTGTGCATCAAAACATGTGCATGTACTCTACTGGGGGTGCATGTGCATCACTGGATTTTATCTCTCTGTGTGTGACTTGTTCATGTGTATAAAATCATGTGCCTATGCCTCTCTCAACGTGCATGTGCATAACTGACTATGTCAAATTGACAAAGGTGCACATGTGTATGATTATATGCATCTGTGCTTTAAGATTTGTGCCCATGCACTAAGAGGTGCACCTGTGAACTCAAATAAAATTGCTTCAAAGTTCAAAATTTCAACTTCTGATTTTTGGGGTTTTTGTCATTTTTAGGGATTTTTAATTGTTGTTACTGTCAATTTTCTGATTTTAGAGTAATATTGATAACAAACTTACCTTAGGGTTTGATAAATGATTTTTGTTAAAATTGGCTTAGGGTTTGATGAGTGATTTTGTTTTCATGCTTTGAATTAGTTTGGAATAGGGTTATATATGTTATTCCCTTGCACCTAGTATGACCTTGGGAACCAAAAACACCTCTAAACCACTTTTTGCTAATTTGGAGTAAGTAGGAAAAATCATCATTCATTGTTATACTTAAGGGAATAAACTTTCATTTTGGCATGTATATGATCTTTTTGTTTAAGATCTTTTCATTTGATAAACTAAGGCTAAGGCTTGTGTATGCTCTTCTCTTGCACCTAGTGTGATCTTGAGAACCAAAAGCAACCTTAGTTTTTCACTAAAAAAGCACTTGGATTAATTGGGAATGAACCTTGATTTGCAAATTTTATAGTAGTTATTTTATTTACAAGATTTTTCATTATTATCTAGTTGGGTTTCATGTTGTGTATGATCTTTTCTCGTGTCCTTGGACGATCTTGAAAATAAAAAACAACATTTAATCCTCTTTCTATGACATTGTATATCTTTTTGAACCATTAATCATTTGTGTGAAGGACCTAATGCTAGCCAAAGGAAGAATGACTCTTTTCAAACCAAATTCTAACATTCATGTGTGCTTGTAGGTTTCCAATGGTGGTCAATACCAAATTACTTAATCCAAAAGATTAAAAAATACACCGCTATACAACACACTTTATTTACAGGTTAGTTAAGATCTAAAGCTTGTCCACTCAATTAGAACATAATCCATTTGATATAAGCCTTAATCTCACAAGAGAGGTGATTCTAGGAACCCTAAAGTAGTTCACGCAAGAGGGAACCTTGTGAATGAAATAGGAAAGTGCTCCACACTACCCAATTGACTAGTATGCCTTGAAAGTTTACAATCAAAACTATCCCCATTGTGACCCCAATGATAATACAACTGAATGCACTAGTTTCTCATTATATTATAAGGGGGTAAAGTAAATTCGGGATACTCCTTAGGAAACCTTAGAAAACTGAGCTCGCAAAGGTAGTTTGTGACAACATAGAGAGAACTCCTAGGAAAGCTTGTCGGCCTTAAGCCAATTTTGTCTTAGATAGTATACTTAAGAGCTCTCACAAAGTGACAACTTTGTTGGATTAAAATTATCATTTTTTGAACAAGGGAAAGAATCTCTTAAATTTGAAACCAAGTGATATTTCATCATAAAATATATTTAGTGTTACTTTGACCTAGTTTTTCACTTGTCCTAAAACAAGGTGAAACTCTGCCAAAGTTGCACCAAGTATTTTTCACCACCATTTGATCTATCCCTTTGTTTTATTGTTACACATTTTGAGACAAAAGAAGAAAAAACATACACAAATACCACTAGAAATAACGTGTCCACCAATTTTGTAGTCTACTTGCATGACCAGGTTGCAATGTTAGAATGAAAGTGTTGAAAGTGTGAATGGTACGTGTTCACATTCTAGTAGGCCCCCTTGTTTCAAAACACATATCGAGAGTTATCATCATTTTAGTTAGGTTGTATTATCGCTGACTTCTTTTGAGTTGTTACATTGTCTACATTATAGCCATATAATTGTGATATTCAATTCTTGTTTCCATTGTGAAACTTGGCCTAAATCTCTAGATTGTATTGTTACACTACTCGCGCACATAGTAATTCCTTGATATACTTAGGCATAGTTTTTACATCCTATATTTTTCTTGATTTTTTTTAGTTTTGAGGTTACTTTGTTAGCATCGTTATAACGCCATCTTGATACTAAAATATTTCTTTCTCAAAAATCTTAATTAACGTGTCCAAATAGCGTTGTTATGTTGCTCATATTTATATCTTCCATTTTACAAAACTTAGACTCATTAGTGTTTAGAAACTAGATTTAGTATACCTTATTAGAGGATCAAAAAAACATTCTCTAGCATTTAGATATTGTTTCTTCCAAACTTGGCCTAACTGGTAATATTGTAATGTCATTATTTAGTTTCAAACCTATCTCGAAAATCATAGGGAGTAAACTTTTTGTTGTGACTAGTTTTGAGTCATATATGTTATTATATTGTCCTAGACATCTTGTGTCATAAATTCCCTTGATTAGGGTAGGTCATTCTTTATTCATTAGCATCCTTAGGTTCACATTGACTTACTGGATTCATGGCTATTTTATAGTGACCATTATTTGTGATGACTTAGCTCATTACGTTGTGAAAATTTTCCCATGGTCCATTTTTAAACCTTAGTATGAAACCTTTCGCGTTGTATCCCTTATTTCAATTATGTTTACTATGAGAATGGGGTCTTGAAAAATAGGAGTCGATCCCTTTGGAGGTGATAACCCTCTTTTAGAGGAAAATGTCATGGTCAATCATAGTGGTGGGGAGGAGGATTCTCCTCATGTGAATATGGAACTTAATTCCACCCACTTTGATGACTATATATACCAAAATAAACATGAGGTTTTAAGACGTGTCGTAGAACTCAGAGAAAGATTACCCTCTACAATTAACCCTTCTCTTACCATCAGTATGGTTTGGGGAGAAGAAGAAGTACTTATTTCACAAACTAAGTCACTATTTTCTCAACAATAAGGTCAAGTTTATTTCAGAGGTAGATCCATTGAAGTACTTATTATCAAAACCCACACTCACAAGAAGGATGGCTAATTGCATCATCTTATTAAGTGAATTTGACATTGAGTATATACATCAAAATTCAGTGAAAGGGCAGGTTCTATCATATCAACTAGCAGAAGCTCCACTACCAGGTACCAAACCTTTGAGTCTAGAACTCTCAGACGCATCTACGATGTACCTCGAGGAATCAATCATATGGAAACTATAATTTTATGGATCTTTTAGGTTTTATGGTTCAAGCACTGAATTTGTGTTGATTACTCCTACAAGAGACTTGATTCCCTAGACATTTCGACTTGGATTCCCATGCACAAATAATATAACAGAGTATGAAGCCCTTATTGCAAGGATGAAGCTAGCTATTAAATGGGATATCAGAAGAGTAAATTGCATTGGTGATTTAATGTTCATTATAAAATAGGTCACAAATGAATATAAGGTAAAATATAAGAAACTTCTTCCATACAAGAGAATGGTTGATTCTTTGAGGGAGTTCTTCAAGCATATAACATTTGAGTAGATATTATGAGCCCAAAATAGAGCAGCGGATGTTATGGCTACATTAGGATCCATGTTAATTATTCCACCTGCAAACAATGATATGTCATTTTTAGTGGAACACTTATGAATGCCAACATATGACATACCAGATTCTTGTTTAGTGTGTGAATTTGTTGGTCCCTTTTACCCATGTTACTCTGAAATCTTTAATTACCTCCAGGATGGAACCTTTCCTACAAAAATTTCCCATATCAAAAAACAAACCCGCATCCAACGTATAGCCTATTATACCTTACTTGGGGGCACCCACTTCCACCAAGGCTATGACAGGAGTCTGTTGCGATGTTAAAATTCATATGATTCCATACAAGAAATCAAAGAGTTACACAAAGGCATCTATGGGGATCATACTAATGGGATCGTATTGGAAAAGAAAATAATCGTAGTAGGTTACTGTCGGCTTACCATGGAGCATGATTGTTACAACTATGTGAAGAAATGTTTAGTTTGTTAGAAGTACAAAAATTTTGATACATGCGTCAGTGTAATCCTTACAACCAATCATGACACCCTGGCCATTCTCAAAGTGGGGTCCCGATTTAATAGGAAAACTTAACCATGTCTCCTTGAATGGCCACAAGTTCATTATAATTGTTATTGAATACTTCAAAAATGGGTAGAGGTTGTTCCTCTTACCTATGTTGAAAGTGCCCAGATATCTAAATTTATAATTAACCATATCATTTGTCGATATGGTATCCCCTTTGTTATTATCACTTATAATGGTAAGTCATTTAAAAATAAAACTATGAAATCACTCTGCAAACGCTTTCAAATATATCTCAATTTTTCAACTCCCTATTACCCTCAAGGTAATGGGCAAGCCGAAGCTTCTAATAAAACCCTCATTCATATTATGGAGAAGATGGTGAATACCATAGGCCGTAACTAGCATTTACAGATTCACCCTGCCCTCTAGGCATTCAGAACATCTATCCACACCCATACAAGTGCCACTTCAAAGTCCTTAGTATTCAGCACGAAATTTTTAATACCTCTAGAAATCGAGATCCCTTCTTTATATATTGAGATAAGGGATTACTTGAATGAAGAGAACTACATAATAGCTCAACTAGTAGAGGTAGAGCTATTAGACAAGAAAAGACGTCACGCCCTCAATTACTTAAAGTGTATTAGGATCAAGTGCAGTGAAGATATAATAAAAGAGTAATACCTCGTCAATTTGAGGGAGGATACTTGGTTTTAAAATAGAGTCAAAAGAAAACCAAAAAAGATCAAGAAAAGAAAGGGAAATATGAGCCCACTTGGCTAGGGACATATGTTGTGGTTGTCAATTTTAGTTCAGGTGCCTATAAGCTGGCATATTTAGATGTCCAAGAGCTTCGGGAACCCATGAACATAATGCATATTAAGTGGTTCTACACTTAGGTGTGGGGCCCCTAAACTATTAGAAAAGAAAAGAAAGTATAAAAATAGAAAAAGAAAAAGAAAATAAACAATTACGTCCAAAAGTGAAAACCATGCAATGGTGGCACTTTGGACAAGTCCTTTGGTGAAAACCAGTTTCCGGAGCCACAGGGTCTATTTTTCACAAGAATTTTAGGTTTAGGATACAATATCTTTATCTTAGGTTGGTCTTTACCTTCATCTGAATCCTTTGTGATCCTTCCCCTCTTCACCCTGATCTGGTTGATCCTACTATTTAATGTAGAGAGCTTGACTATGAATATTCCAAGCTCACATTGGGGACAACTTCACATCATCACCTTATTACACATAACACATGGTATTATGCCCGTGTACATCCCATCTAATGCTAGGTTCATCCATGTTTCTTCATTTCCATGCACATTCACTTCGGAAAATTTCATAGAAAACATCAAAAACATTCAAATATGTTCCTTGAAAAACTCAAAACATTCAAATATGTTTCGTAGAAAACTCCAAAACAATAGAAAATTGTCTCAAGATAATACCCAAAAATAGCGAAAAATGTCCCAAAACTGTCCCACAAAAACAAAGTAGTATTTTGCTTACTTTTAGTTGTTGGTTTATATGGTTTTAGTTGCACTACTTTGTCATATTGTATGTTTTAAGCTGGATTCACTTGCTTATTTAGATTGAGTGCTACTTTAATTTATGGTGCATTGCATTGAGTTCATTTTATCTTGCATACTTGTAGATAGTTGTGTTTCTTTGATTAGATTTGTTTAAACTTGTGTTTGTCATTTTACTTGTAAATTTTGTTATTGTTTCATCATCATATCAAATAAACCATCACATCTATACATCATATATCAATAAATGTTAAGTCTACATCACACATGTATGCTAAAAGCTAATCATCAAGTATTGTATCATCAATGGGGAAAGAGGGGTTGTGTGTGATCAAAAATCTATCCCCCCCACACCAATATCAAAAATAAAAACATATTTTACTTAAAGTATCTCATCAACATGCAATATGACATTAGCTAAAGCTATCTTATAAATCTAACAATAAATGATACAAACATAAACATACAAATTAAGCATGATATCTCATAAACAAAATGTGATACATTAGTAATCCACAAATCATCATACATCATCATAAATATAAATGTTCATGTGTAAAACAATGTGTCTCAAAAGTACATCCGATACAATGAGCCATCATGGGTGTCTATACAAAAATGTGCCTTCATCATGAGGCATAATAAAAAAAATACATAACATACATATGTACAAAAATGTGCCTTCATCACGAGGCATGATAAAAAATAGTACATATACATCTGTATAAAAGTATGCCTTCATATCGAGGTTATACACCAAAATATACATCTAATACATCAATAAGAGAGTCATCCACGACTCTCACCCTCTCCGGGACTGCTTGATCTAGGTCTACCACTAGGTGGGGGAATCTAAAGTGTTAGATGTGTGGAAAGCACTGCACCATGTTTTCCTAACCCATGTTGCTCTGAAGCATGTTATCCTGAAGGACCCTATATAGATTACACTGACCACGATGGCCTCTATCATCTAGATCATAACATACTACCTGCTATCTAGATAAACTCAAGATCTCTCTTCTTGATCAAGACAACCACATGATATTGCATCATGTAGTATATAGCCTCATCTACTAGGGAGGCACTCTGTCTAATTAAAATTTGTATTCCTGAATCAATACCTACCTGTTGGAACGTATCACATACCACCCTCACATTGGATAGCTCTATCCATAGCTAGGCTTTTTCTGCTACATCCTAGTCCCTATCTTCTTATAGTTGTAGACTCTCAACGGTCCCCTGATCTCACTATATCATGGTCTATATCCTCTCTTTCCTTGCCTGATCTCATTCTATAATGAATTGATCCCTCTGTGCGATCCCCTGGTCCTTCTCAGCTATAGCCTGAAGTTGTTGAGCTACTACCTGCTATAGTTACTAATGAAAGGCAGCCACCTACCCACCAACTTGTACATCCTCCTCCATAGCCTCTTTACCCCTACCATCTCCTCCACCTCCTGGTGGATTTTGTGGTGGACTCACATGAGGGGGTGATGGAGGTGCCTGCAAGGGTACCGATAGTGGAACCTGAAGGGGCATTACCTGTGGTGTACCTATTGTGTGGCTAGCACTTTTTGTACCATTACCCCTATCTATAGTCCTCCATGTGGATGTGTATGTGCATGTGCCTGTGTTATAGGATCTAGACCTTGTCCCCCCTATGTTGTTGCATCAAGTACCTCATATGATATAGTACTACCTGTTGCTGGACTAGCACCTATTATATGTGCCCTATCTATAGTGGTCCCCTGTAACCATGTGCCTGTGCCTGTGCCATAGGATCTGGACCTTGTCCCCCCTATGTTGTTGCATCACCTCCTGTGGTATAGTCAATATTTATAGCAACACTGTAGCATACCACCCTACATAATCTAGGGTCATCCTTGGATCCACTATCTGTGCCCGTTGTACCCAAGGTTGTGGAACCACCTGTAAAAAGCTAGTACAAGCTTGGACCAACCTGATCTAGGGCCCCATATGGAAGACCTCTCTGTATTTGAGAGCATACCACATCTCACCACCAGGAATCCCGTGGATAAGACCAAACTTCTACTAGACCCAATCCACTCTTTACCACTCTAGGATATGGCTCCTACTCCACATAATGAAATGATCCACAACCGCGGTACTCAAAATGTTACTCAACTACATCCTAAGGCCACTTATACAACCTGTATTACCGTCATGTGATCATGTGAGGTTGTACCTCATCAAACTTTCACCTGTTATAATTTTTGTCTCCACTGTGGCCGTGAATATCATCCCCATCTGGAACCCATCCCATGATAAATGGCTCTCCAAGAACTTGAGCTCTCAATGCTCTAACAGGACATCTAATCACAATATGTTCCCAATCCATGTCTATAATAGTGTGGTAGGACCCACAAACCTCTGTTTATGATAATATATTAGGTGTAAATCTGCATATAAATGAGCCAGTATACACTGACCCCAACAATAAATCTCTCCCTATAGAAGGTCATAAATCAATCTTATAAGGCTTAGAGGGAATCGAGCACTAGTCTTGTCAGGAAACAATATGTTGCTGACAAGAGCTAACAGAAATACAGGCACCTCTTCTAGTCATCGATTAGTCATACACCTAATGAATAATGTCATACCCCGGCGGGGTATGTCTAACACTCCAAACATCTCATTTATACATCATTGAATATAGTCTTAGCGACCATCATAAATGATCAAGAGACCCTGGATAGGAACTCATAAGATCTACCATACATCCTACAATGTGATGCTCATCTCACCGATAGGAAGATAGAAGGTCTGAATCTCACTCTGCCATCTCTCAGCTAAGGCTGTGAGTAGGCTGTGATCTAAGGTAATCTATGGCATGTGAGCCACATAAGATAAACCAATCACCTCTAATGTGATCTCCAAGAAAATTTGGTCGCATCAGCTAAACGTCACCTCGTATGCCCAGAGCCAACCCTTCCGCTCCTACGTCTCTAACGCATCCAAGTCCACCTACGGAACCAATTAGGTCATTTATTATGATCTTATTATTCTATTATATCATGTAATTTTCTATTCTATCATCAAATTACTCTATTTTGTTATATAATTCATCTATCCCTACCATCTAGGGTTTCTGAAAATCTTCATTTTCTTATAAAAACATTCTAAAAATGGCTTTTGTGCACTGGCACCCACTGGTAGCACTTGTGTACTCCATACAGCGTAGGCGCACCCCTCAGCGCATAAGCGCCCTCATTCGCACATAGGTGCACTCAATCATTTTCCCCCTAAACAGTACATATGCTTAGGCACATATACACCTAATTCATTTGGAAAAATTATGCATAGGCGCATTCTTCTTTGCATATGTGCATATGTGCCCATGCCGCTTAGAAAAATTATGCCTAGGTGAATTCTTCTTTGCATAGGTGCATATGCACCCACGCTGCTTAACAAGATTATGCATAAGCACCCCTCTTCATACACTGGCACATATGCACCCATGCATACGCACACATAGGTGCACCCCAAGAGCACAGGTGAGCCCTAAGGGTCGCGCCTACACATTTTTCTACCCTAAATGCCCTAATAAATGGGTTTTAACCCAAATTAAATGCTATAAATTGACGAAGGTAAAAGTTTAGCTTTGTGTACCTATGGGCCATCCGTTGAAAGCCTCATGTAGTCTTTCACATGGTTTTCATGGTGAAACCGGTTTTTCACCCTCGTCATCTTCTCCCATAGGTTAAAGCTCAATCAACAGTAAAATGGTAAGTGAATGTAGTAAATGAATTGGACGTGATGGCTTATATACCCATTTTTACCCCTTGCAACATGTTTCTCACCCCCGAGGCACCCTGGAGTCATCGTGGTTCTTCTGAATTCTTCTAACACTCGTCGTGATGATTATCTTTAATAAATAATTATTTTCGTGCCTGTTTTTCCTACCTTGGGGCATATGTTTGCTTCTCTACAACCTTTTCTACTACTTGGGGCATATGCTTTCCTCACAGTGACTTTCGGTGATGCCTCATGACCTTGTTATTTTTTCTATAATATTCTCTTCCCAAAAATTCAAAAATCAAAACAATATAGAAAATTTTAAAAACCCAAAAAAAATGGTAAAATCATTCAAAATCCAAAAAATTGTAAAAATTCAAAAAAATTCAAAAATTGGTAAATAACATACATGTAACTGAAGCCTGTATCAAATGCATTTTCCCCGAACATTGAAATTTTTCCTAAAAAAACATCTCTTTCAGGTTTTTACTTGTTCTTGTCTCACATGACTTGCAGATCATTGTGATCTACCTCCATTAATAAAGTTGGGTCTGCTTACTATGTCAGTACTTCCATGTAATAATGAGTTACTAGAAACTATGTCATAGTGCATGAATGGTTTCCATGGGACTACTTGTGTCCTCTGTTATTCTCCTTGCATGTATCCTTTCTTGGGGCACCATGTTTAACCCTTTTCGTCGTTACAACATGAACATTTAGGAACTGAAGCTTGATAACAAAAACATTAGTATAACTGCCTTGAACTGTGTTTGTTTGAACAAGTGTGATTGTACTTGTTTCTCTATTAGGTTAGCTAGTTTACTTTCTCGTATTATAGTGTGTTATGTTTGTTGCATGGAGTTAAGGATCATTTTACTTTCTCGTATTACATTGCATATTGTATGTTGCATGGAGTTACGTATTTTTAGCAATAAACAATTGTTCGTAATATAGCTTTTCATGTTATTTACACTTTTGTTTATTTTAATAAAGGTTGATGATGTAGATCATAGGGGGAAAATGATGACACAAAGTTTTTTATTAAATATTGGATGTAAAGAAAGATTTATTCCTATTCTCCACTTTCATTTCTTATCACTACTAATTTTTCTTCCCAATCACCTGGGGCAATAAACAATCATGTTTATTCATATCCTATTTCTTCTATCTGTTTCGATCATATTTTCGATCGTCGGTTGACTTCTTCTATCACCCCATTAACACTCGAGGGGGAATCCTTCATTATACTAATTTTTCTTTAAAAATTTACTTGCTTATGTGTTTCTACTATACTTGAAGTGAAGTCACTTACTTCACCTCAAACAGGGGCAAATGTAGACACCTAAATTCTGATTTTGCAATCTTATTGCCAAAAGCATGTAAATCACTCTCATTATTACCATTTCCATTATAATTAGTGATTTCCTCTAATTAACTAGTGTTTCTTACCATTTTGGTCAATTAACAATTCTTTTTTGGCTACCTATTCTCTTTCACATTCAGGATGCCACTTTATGAAAAATCGTAAGTCAAAATCCTCTTCAAAACAGACAATTATTATTTATTAGCTAATTAGGCCTATTTTACCCTTGTTTTGGTCAATATACCCTATTATTGGCTTAAACCCCTCTTCCAACCACTCAAAATCACCCCACTTCCTTCCACAATGACTCAACAAGCTTCAAACCCCCAATTGGTATATAGCATGACATTATAGTCTTGTGCTAGAGATATCTTCTCACCATTTGTGGAGTAGCAACAAACCCCCAATTTGATTGCTCCTAGATCTATCTAGGTCTATGTTGGTTAATCAAACATACTAGTAGGCATGTTTTAGCTAGGTTTTGAATTATATTCATGTTAGTTAGCATTCCATTAAGCTTTTATCATTGATATTTCATTCCTTAGCTTATGCAATTATCTTTAGACTATGTGGTGCTGGTCTTGCTTAAATTAGTTAAATTTCACTAAATTTTTTGGGTGTTATTAGTAGTAGTATAATCAAGGGAGGCATAGATGTAGGCGGGACCAAATCTAACATGAAAATATCACCTTCAAGTGGTGGTAAATGATCCAGAGCATCCATGGGTTGTGATTCATTATTAGTATCAGATCGTGTAGTGTGAATTGTACTATTAGGATCACGATCGCAATATTTGAATGGGTCATGATCACTAGGAATTATATATTCTATGCCCTCATGTATGAATTTGACATAGTGATGTAATGTATAAGGAATAGTTTGTATGGCACGAAACCATGGCCAACCGAGTAAACAGTTATACGAAATAGGAAAGTCAACGACAAAAAAAATGTGTTAAGGGTTTTTTGCCCTATAATGATATGTAGATTAGTCCAAGAAAATGGAAATATATAATCCTGATTAGATGTTATTGTAGTAGTAAATAAATGTAGCAATTAAGTACAACAAGTAATCTAAGGAAACTAAGCAATAAATTACAAAACCCTAAGTGCAAAGAGGAGAATAATGTACTTAGTTGATTCACAATTAATTTTAAACTATACCAAATTGATGACCAGGTGAACGAAATGGAAAGAGCATCACACATAGACCTAAAAATGTAGATCTAGCATAACAGGCTAGACAAGGGCACTTGGAGAGGGACAGGGGCACCCGTGGGTGCCCTAGGCATGTTTCTAGGTGCCTTAGTCTACTAGAAAAGCTCATAAAACCTTCTCTGAGGTGTCGCAAGTTGTTCACCTTTAGTCTCCTTTGATCGCTCTAAGGTCACACGAAGATTGTCGAGGTCACTGAAAACCTACAATGAAATATGAATCTACAAAACCCTCAAATAGAAATCAAATCCTAAAAAAGAAAGATGTAAAATGAGGGTTCAGACTGCCCTTAGTTGTCACAATGGTGAACTTAGGGTTGAGCGCTACACTAGATTTTAGACCAAATGTAGTTCTACGTATGTTTGTGTATAATCATGCCCTAGGTGGCTCTTTTGTGTGTCACACTTAATAGAGAGAAATGTAGCTAAATGTAAAGAAACGTAATATATGCATGCATGGAATAGAATTAACTTCACTCCTATGAAGTGTATATAGAATAACTAGCCCTTTTTTCCCTTACGATGGTGATAGATGGATCTAAATGGATCTCTTAGATGCTTAATGGATGTAACCTTAGGCAGCGATAGATAATGTTTAGTTCTTGGACCTTTATTATGATCACATAAATTTATATTTATATGATTCACTTGCTTGAATTTTGTAACTAACCCTAAAAATACCGACTACCAAAAAGATAAGATGCTCAAACAAGTAGAAAGGACTCACAAAATGTGAGTGAAGTACAAAGAGGACACAAGCACCAAGAGAGGATGAGGGCACCTGGAGCTGGCATCTTAGTTGGGCACTGGTGTCCAAGATGATAAAAGTCAAAGTATAAAAAGGAAGACTAAGAAAGTAAGGGTGTAAGACAAAGAGCAGAAACAAAAAGGAAAGAAAGGTGGCCAAAGATAATGTAGACTGCGAAAAGTGGGTCACAAACATGGGACACCACTCATGATTTCACAAGACAATCAAGGATGAAGTGGTCATAAGCAGAGAAGTGTATACATAAGACAAAGGGAAAAGACTGCAAACAAGAGCACACAAAGAGCAAGCAATGGTAAACATTGTAATAGAAAAGCATGGAAGAAATAGGTATGCATAACAAATGTTGCACATGAAGCACCAGTTAGCATGTTAGAAAGATAAAAAGTATGTAAAAACATGTATAATCTAATAAATTAGTGTGCTATGAAACAAAATGAAATAATAACACATGTAATGTACAAAATTGGATGCCCCCATGAGCCAATGTAGGCCTAGTACTATGCATTGTGTTAAAAATACATGTTACATGTATAGATATGTAGAATATGTGATCACAAATATAAAATTATGTGAGCGCGCATGTGTGTATGATAAATACAATGAAATATGAAATATCTATCTAGGATGTGTAATAAGATGAACATGTAACAAGTAAATGTGAGCAAGTCTAAATACACCCAAGATATGCAATATGTTTTCGATGAGATGGAATGAAATGCATAATGGATGATAGGAGTAGTGTTCCCCTCAAGTGGATGTATATGTATGCAATGAGGTTCATTTATTTAGACCCCCAGCAGTCAAGAATGAACCATAAACAAGAGTGAGTAATCAGGAAATGGTTTGAAATGTGTGTAAAAGAAAGATGTTGATTGTAGGTTATCGTGTGATGTGTAGGATTGAATGTGACAAAGGAAAATTGATCCTAAATTTATAGACATGAGGTGGTAGAATACGTGATGATTTATCCTAAAGTGTATATCACTAGACATGTGAGGAAGATACTAGAAAGTGTGATGATTTATCATAACCATATATCACAAAATATATGGATAGGATGCTAGAAAGCGTGATTTTTCAGAATGATGTAAAGTGTAGAATGTTGTTTGAAATTGTGACGTTATAAAGATATGTGTTAAATGTGTTGAGTGTGATGATGTATAATGTGCAGTGCAAGATGTATAGATTGTATGATGCATGGTATATGTAAGAAGATGATTGTGAAGATGTGTATAGTGTGTAGCGCAAAGTGTGTATGATGTATAGAAGAAGATATGAATAGAATATGTAGTAAGAGAAAATATATATGATGTGTAGGAAGAAGGAGATGTTATAATGGGTATAAAGAGAAAATCACGTAAGTTGTATAATAGATTAAAGAAGAAGTTATTGAAGATGTGTAGGATGTACAATGTGTAGAATAATGTGTTGCAGATGTGAAGTATGTAATGTGTAGTGTGGCGTGTGAGATGAAGTGTTGTGCATCGTGTGTTTTTTGCTATGTATGAGAGGTTCATGTATACATGATTCCCTCAACATTCAAGTGTGAACCAAAGCACAAGAGTGCGTCATTGGGTAGCGACGATACGAGTGGATATGAGGATGTATATATGAAAATCTAGGGGTGAAATGATGTGAATATAAGAGACGTGTCGATGCTAGGGGAGAAATAACTAAAATTCCCCCCAAGTGTGCATTAAGGAATGAGCTATCTGATAAAAGTAAAGGATGAAGGTCATCTACCCAATTCTAGTGGCGATGAAGGTGTGTGAATATGCTTTAAGAGTGGTGGTATAGGAGATAGATGTTACACAAGTGAATGAATTCTATATGCATGCGACTAATGAGTATATGGTGGGCACCTATGTGGAACAAAATGTGGAGGTGGTGGAGACCTATGTGGAGTAAAATGAGGTGGTGAAGTATGCCTAGATATAGGATCTTTCTTGATGATGGACTGAGATTGATGTACTAGAATAAAAGAGCGGTGAAACCTTGTAGGTCACATGTAAACAAGTGAGCTAGGAGTAGATTGTGCTTTAGTTTTGATATGCAGTGGGGAAGTAGATGGACCAGGTGATGAAATGGAAACTTTAAGAGGAGGTTGCAAACATGGAGTGGAGGGAGGTACATCATCAATAGATATGATCTGGTTGTTGTGAATGAACTTTAGATGCAAGTGGTTCATGGAAATAATATACTGAGACCAATGAATCTAGCTGATGCCTAAGAGCATGTCACACCCTTTGACTTTTTGTGTTACAAGAAAGGGCACAAGCATGGTGAGAGGACTAATAGTAACTGGAAGTTTGAAAACCCCATAGGAGTTAGACATTGGATATGAGATTTGTAAAAGTGGATATCCAATAGCAAAAAAAATTGGAATAGAACACACACTAATAGGAAATGATAGATCAACTTTGGTGTTATTGATAGGAATGGACCCAATAGAAGCGCTAATGTGCAAGTAATTAGAAGAGAATGCAACATGATAATCATGATCAAAGAAAGAAATGATTGGTGAAGAAGAGTCAGTATGAGAAGCTAGGAAATCAAGATTCGCTGATGTAGGAGGAGGCATTACGTGATTTGTATGATTAGCTGAGGAGTCATCTGCTTTATGTTTTGGAAGTGGATTATTGAATATTTTGAGCTTATGATTTCATTGAATGGTGCAAAAACCGTAGGCTCTGGAAGCTCAATTTTATTAGTTTCAATCAAATCTTGAATGAGATCACGAAATTTGAAACAAAAATCTATAGAATGTCCTACGCATTGATGGTAGTCACAATGAAGGTTTTCATCATAGCTACAACATTTTGGATGAGATGGATCTAAATTAAGTGGTGGAGGAAGCATGATAAGATTACTCTCGACAAGTTGTGGTAGCAAGATGTGTAGAGTGACAGTTAGTTTGGAGTATGTATGCCTAGGCAGTTGTCATCAAAGTTCTTTGGTGTTAGATAAACCATTAACAGTGACCTTAGCTTCAGTAGGTTTCACGGTTGGTTTAAAAGTTGATTTACTGTGAAAATGCATGTAGGATGAAGCTTGATCATGTAGTTAAGCTTGCCTATAGATAAAATTTTGGTTTCATGTAGCTTGAGTGTGTGACATAGTTGATCGAATGACTAAGTTGTCTCAAATAGAACACTCTCCTGGAGAGGTGACACTAAAATGTGAATGAAAAAAATCTTGAAGCTCAGAGTCAGCAAGCACATTAGGCATCTTAGGTAGGTTGTTCTTGTACCATAAGATATAATCTAGGAGATGTTCATTATACCCTTGTTTAAGTTGGGAAAGTTGTGTGTATGAGATCTTAGAGCCGATATTGATAGAAAAATGAGTAAGAAAAACATCGCCTAAATGCATGAAATATGTTACCAAGTGGACAGGTAGGTCATAAAACCAAAAAAAATTAGACATAAAATCAAGCACTTTGGGTAATTATTTAGTCTCGATCTCATACTATTATTCATATGGTTCTTGAGTGAAAAAAGAGTATTAATCAACCCATGCCTTTGGTCATCTTTCTTGTTTTTTTGTTACTACTTTCAATCTTGCACCCATACTTGCCTAGTCTATATTGTTATACTATGTTTTCCATATTCCTGACTGGGGTGCCCCAAACACCCTGGTCACCTCTGGGTGCCCTAATCCACTTTACACTTACCTCTCACCTTTTGAGCACTTTCTAACCATTTGAGATCTTATATTTTTGGCGGTTAACACTTTTAGGGTTAATTACTAAATTAAAGAAAGAGAACCATATAAATATAAAGTTATGAGACCATAATAAAGGACCAAGCACTAATCATTAGTATAACCACCTAAAATTGCATCTATCCAAGGAATCTAGAGCTCCATTTTCATCCATCTAGCTCCATCACAAGGGACATAAGGTTGGTATTCTACATACACTTCATAGGAGGGGAGTCTATTCTATTCCATGTACCATTTACTTACATTCTACATCTAGTTATTGCTCATTCTTCACAAGGTGTGACACACACAAGAGTACCTAGGGCACAATTCCACACACACACACCTAGAACTACATTGGGTATGAGATGTACTGCATTGCTCAGTTAATAAGTCCACCATTGTGACACTAAGGGTAGTTTGACCCCTTCATATACATTTTTCATTTTTACGTTTTTTATGCTTTACTTGAGATTTTCCAGGTAATTCTTCTATTGCAAGTTTTCCAGTACTTTGGTGATCACACAATGACATTCATGCAACATGAAGCGAACAAAGGAAAAAACTCAATGATACCTCAAAGGAGATTCCTTGGTCATTTCTGCATACCAGGGCACCCAGATCTTAGACTAGGGTGCCCCAGGCACCCCTATCCTTCTCTACACGCCCCAGTCTAGCCAGACAACCCATATCTACATGTTCCTGAGTCTTTGTGTGATGCTTTCATCCTCTTGTTCAGATAGTCTATACTGTGAAACAATCCCATAACATCGACAAATTAGCTAAGGATTTTCCTAACCCTATTTGTCTTTAGGGTTTTATATTTCAATTTCTTAGTTGCTTGGGTAATTTCTGTACTGCATTTATTCATTTATTACTGCTCCTACAACATCAAATCAAGATAATATATTTTTTTTAGTTTGATCATTTTGGTGAACCCGACCTTCGATTTCCTACTTGCTTTGTTGTTTCATCACCATGACTATCTCTATAAATGATTTCTTATTTTCTAACCCTGATTTAAGGCATAGAGTCCAGCATCTCCTTACTACTACTTGCATCCCTACTAATATGCATCCTGATCTAGTTTATCAATCATTTTTTCAATGCATTCTCTCAACATATTACTTTCCCATCTAATCCTCATGTCGACCTTTCTATGTTTGACAATGATCTACCCTTGCATATCATGATTCACATCTATAATGTGGGAATCAAGCATACTTTAATTGATAATGGGTATGAATTTAATTTGTGTCCTATTTCATTCCTCAAAAATCTAGGTATTTATGCTTCTAGTATAAATCCTTTGAGTCTGTCTCTTCGTGCATATTATGGCTCTATTCATCCATGTTTAGGTCACATTACTTTACCTATTATAGTTCGTCCAAAAACCCTTAACACGGTTTTCTTCACCATTGATTTTCCAATTTCATACAACTGTTTACTTGGTCAGACATGACTACATGCTATACAAGTAGTAGCATCTACCGTTCATCATTGTGTCAAGTTCTTACATGACGGTGTTTAGTATGTCGTTCTTTTTTATCGTCATCCATACAAATATTGTGACCATGATCCCAACACTACACTTAATATTCCAAGGTTTGATACTACAAATGAGCCACAACCTATCAATGAGCTACCACATTCACCACCACTATAAGGTGTCATTTACATGATAGATTATGTACCAAATACATCTACACCTTCCCCTACCACTACTACTACTATGATTGTTTATTAGGGGGCAGTCTCTACAACGGATGTTGCTTTAGTTCCTCCACCTTCGCATCTACCACCTCCATCACTCCAACCTCCCTTAACATACACACTTTGCATGAATGATTCTTATTGGGAGCATATTTCATTCTATCATGTTTGTGATGACACTATATGTACAAATGACGGCTTGACTCATCTAGGCTTTAATTATGAGGATCTTTACCCTTCACACACTCTTTCTCATCTTTATCATGGATTTTCTCACATTACTACCGCATATGGCCTACATTTTTTTCATCTCCAAGTATTCCTCACATGATATTCTTGCTCTTCACCACTCACATTAGGAAAATCTTGGCTAGATTACATTAGGGGCATGTTAGACCCTGATGATATGGAAATATCATTCCCCATGCCTTTTGGTAATTTCTTCATTTGTAATAGTTCATTTCTTGGTTATACACATAATCTTACTTGATGGTATGCACATGGGTTCTCCTTTCCACCCTTTACTGATGAGAAATATGTCATGGGTATGTACAACTTATACCTTAATGTCTCATTACATGGTCAACCCAACACCATTGCTTACCAGGTCTTTAATGCTTATCCATTTGATATTTCCCATGATAATGTCTACCTTCTAGATGACATTACATGATTGACTTCTTCATCTTACACATTTGAGGTGCATTGCATTTATACCACACCCTCACCTTGAAAAGTGTATTTTACTCATCCTACTTACATAATTCTTTTCTTATACGCATCTACATCACCATTACCCGATGAGATGCTCTTGTGCTTTAGTTCACACTTGACTCTTGAGGGAATCCTACACACATGAACCCCCACGTATTACACATTAGAAACTACACATCATGTTTCTTGACCCATTTTATAGTACATCTTGCATTATACATCTTACATATTGCATACTACATCTTACACTTACTTTACATCATTCGTATTTTAACCTTTGCAAATATATACATCAAACATATTCTACACACCATACAAGTGATCATCACACATGTGTCACACTCATATTAACTACACATATTACATTGCATACTTTACGTTGCACATTACATGTTTTACACATCACATAGTAGTCTCTCATCATCACACATACTACATACAACTTTTTCTATGTGGTGCACAAAATACCTTGTGACACACTCCAGTCTCACAATCCATACTGGACTGTTGAGGGTATAAATCTTTAATGGACCACATCACATCCACACATTTATCAGTCAATATTTCCATCATGAGAAATTCGTAAAATAGTGATATACGTCATAGACTAGATCATCACTTCCTCTTGCATAATTTAGTACCAATGTTTTAGGCTACATCACCAATCCTTATACTCCTCTTGTAGTGATAAACATCATAGGCTACATCATCACTTAATCTAACATTTTCATCACCTATTCTGATCATCATTTAGTGATATACACTTTAGGCTAAATCATCACTCTTCAATCATCTTTTCATTATATATGCTTAGGCTATATTGTCATCCACACTTTACCTCTATGTCACATGTCTTCACTATACATTCACCACAATACGCAACCTACAACACATAGTTCAACCATTTCTGATAATTCTTCACCGGGAACTCCTCGTGCTATGATTATTTACTAATGCACAACTTTTAGTTTGGTGGATGTAATCTGGAAACACAACAACAAACATAACACAAGAATACCATAGACTATGATAAGAAGGAATGATGATAAATCTGAAATATAAGTGTAAATTATAATATCAACATGAAATTGTTACAATCTCACCCATGAGGTACTTCAAGTGTTACTGACTTCACTTGCCTTCCAACAATAACTATGGGAGAAACTTCACAATTACACCTCTTAATGGCTTCTTTAACACACCTTCAAAATGATGGCTTCCTTTACACACTTACTCATACAATATTTCTCACTACTTCCTTCTATGCTAAATGAGGGGGGTGGCCTCTTTATTTATAGGAATTCAGGCTTATCCACCTTATCTCTAAGATAGGATAGGAAATCTCTTCCGGCCAATCATATTCCATGCCTAAACTCTTGCCTTTACATGTAGGCTTATCTTCTAAGATAAGATAAACCTTATCATCTCACATGGGTTCCACCTTTTTAGACTTTTCCACAAATAAAATACACAAAATATTTATGACATCACTCTTTGTCCTTATTACAAATATAATATTTCTAATTCCTAATCATGTAGACCCTACTTCTCTACTTACCCCAACTTTGACATTTTAACATTACCGAACCACTTACGACAAATATTTACTTTTTACCACAACATTCCTATTGTACTTTGACTGTTACCGTACTCTACATTATTGGCGGCACCGTACTGACAGCGCCGTTATCTTCTATTGGACGCCACTACTAATTATACTTAACAACATCCTATTCCTAATACATACATTAATAAAATAGAAATTACGGAGGAAAATTTTAATGTCGACATTTTCCCCCTTCCTAGCTTCTACTCCGTCCTCGGAGTAGACTATTCATTCTGAAGGTGCTTGGAAAATCTTTAACTTGTCATGGTTGACCCATTTCGTAATGGGAGTGCCATCCAATTCCTCCAGTCGATATGTACCATTTTCATGCACAACTGCTATTTTGTAGGGCCCCATCCATTTGGGAAGAAATTTTCTCTGCCTTCTTTTTTTGTATCTGGAATCATATACTAGAACCAAGTCATTCACATGAAATGGAGACCAACGGATCTTTTGATCAAAGTATTCCTTCTGCTTCATTTTCTTCTTATAGCTTGTATCCTTCGCTATTTCCCTCATTTCCTCTAGCAAATGAAGATGTACCAACCTTTCTTTTACTGAATCACTTTCATCCATCCTTTCATTTTTCATAACTCTCACAGTGGGAATATCAAACTCAATAGGAAGAACTGGATCAATGCCATAAGCCAACTGAAATGGGGAGTATCCTGTTGCTGACTTTGATGTTGCCCTATATGCCCACAATGCTGCATGAATCCTTTTATCCCACTTATGTACCTGCAAGGCTGCATCTTTTGCTAGAATTTGACACAACACAAAATTTGTTCGTTCCACCTGTCCATTTGTGCTTGGCTTGTATGTTGTTGCCTTCCTGTGCTTAATAGAAAACTTGTTGACTAGGGCTTCTACCACCTCATTAATGAAGTGGCTTCCTTGATCTGTTACAATTTCTAATGGGCAACCAAATCTGGTGACAATGCGTTCATATATGAACCTTGCCACTTCATCCATGGAAGTTGTTTTCAATGGCCTAGCTTCAACCCACTTGGTTAAATAATCTGTGGCAACTACAATATACTTATTTTGGCATGGGGTAGTTGGAAGTGGACCTACAATGTCTATTCCCCACTTTTCAAAGGGACCAAGTGGAAGAATAGGGCATAATGGAGCTGATGAAGTCTTACGGTTACCATGTGTTTGACAAATATCACATGTCTTACAATAATTATAACAATCTCTAAAAAGAGTGGGCCAGTGATAACCTGCATCCAAGATCCTTCTTGCTGTAAGTTGTCCAGAGAAGTGTCCTCCACATGTACCATTGTGGAATTCTTCTATCAGCTCCTTCCCTTGATCACGTCCAACTGCCCTCTTGTACTGTCCATCAGGTCCTATTCGAAATAATACTCCATGCAGAATAGAATATGGACGACTGGCTTGAGTAATCTTCCTCTTAGTCTTTGCATTGGCACCATCAGGAAACTTGAATTCATTCAGATAATTCCAAATATCTATGTATTCACTAGGGATTGTGTCAAGGGATAACAATGTTGCATCTGGGAAATCATCATCATCACAAGATGAACCTAAACCATCATAGGCTCGAGAGAGTGCATCTGCATTGACATGCTTCTTTCCTGGCCTATCTATAATATCAAATTCAAATTCTTGTAGCAAAATTATCCATCTTGCTATCCTCCCTGATGGGTTAGGCTTATTTACAATATATTTTAGAGCCTGATGATCTGTTACAACTATAAATTTCTGCCCTAGCAAGTAATTTCTAAACTTCTTTACAGCAAAAATGATAGCTAGAGCCTCTTTTTCAGTTACAGTATAATTTACCTCAGCACTGCTCATTTGTCTGCTCCCAAAGTAAACTGGATGATCATTCCCATTTTCATCCTTTTGGCTCAGAGTACTTCCTAGTGCTGCACATCTGAGGCATCAGTATACACAATGAATGGCTTGCTCCAATCTGGATTCTTTAAAACAGGTGAAGACACCAGGGCTTCCTTCAGTTGTTCAAAAGCTTCATGCGCCTTATTTCCTGGTTCATAAGTAACATCCTTCTTCAAGAACTGGGTTAGTGGCTGTGCAATCTTTGAGAAATTCTTGATGAACCTTCTATAGTAACCCACATGGCCTAAAAATGATCTCAACTTACTTCTATTCATAGGAAATGGTAACTCTTTGATTTTTGAAACTTTATCAGGATCAGTACCAATACCATCTCTGGATACAACATGCCCTAACAAAACACCTTTAGAACATCCAAAGACACACTTTGTAGGGTTTAGTGAGGCTTGTGCTTCATCTAACCTTTGAAATGTTGTCTCCATCTGGTGCAGGTGGTCCATCTTGCTCCCATAGATGCAAAAATCATCCAGAAATACTCTGATGAAGTTCCCAATGTAGGGTTCAAACACCCTATTCATCAAGCACTGGAACGTTGCCGGAGCATTACACAACCCAAAAGGCATAACTCTATAAGCAAACGTTCCCCAAGGAGTGGTGAACGTGGTCTTCAGCTGATCTTTCTCTACTATACGAACTTGGTTGTATCCGCTATATCCATCAGCAAAACTATAGCACTCCTGGCCAGCTACTTCATCCAAGATCTGATCTGAGAATGGAAGAGGGTAATGATCCTTCTTTGTTGCCTTATTGAGCTTCCTATAATCAACACAAATGCGTAGCTTCCCATTCTTTTTTATTGAGATCACAATGGGAGAAACCCATTCTGAATTCTCCACAGCAAATATGAATCCTGCATCAAGCAACTTATCTATTTCTTCTTTTACAGTCTTGGAAAAATTAGGATTCATTCTATATGGCATTTGCTTTATGGGCTTAGCACCATCTACCAGCTCAATAGAATGTTCTACCCAACTTACTTGACGGAGTTCCTTGTAATCAAAAGTGAATAGGTGTATGTACCTTCGAAAGAGCTGGAGGTAGGATTCCTTCTCACTCTCCATCACAGCATCACCAATCTTTATTTGTTGGAGACGATCATCAATTTCTTCTTCAGATAATTTTATGGGTTCATGAGTCGGTGTGACTGGAAGGATATCCATGACCGAAACATCAACCTCACTTTCTTCATCTTCTGTGTCCACTTCACTGGTACTAGAGTAATCAGAGGATGTCCAATCATCAGTTTCATCACTTGAATCCACAGGTTCTGCCTTATGATGCCGAGGGATCACGTTTATCTTCACCCTCTCTCTACCACGTCCAAGTGTCATGAAGCCTTCATTCCAGTAGTTTCTTGCATGAACTCTCCTTAGCCATGGTCTTCCCAACAACATTGGGTACGCAACAGTACCATTTTTCATCACCTGAAAGTCTACCACACATACAACACCCATAACAGATATTGCCACATTTGAAACAACACCTTCTGGTTTAGTTTTTCCCTTATTTAATGACCTTAACATAAGTGTTGAGGGGCGATCAATTTTTAAACCCAACATATTCATTACAGACTCGGTCATTACATTAACTGCAGCACCTCCATCAACTAAGACATCATGAATTGAAATACCATTACATAATACCTCAGCTTGTGGAGCGTAGGGATCCACCTCTGCCTCCAAAACAGGGACCTCAACCTCCTTCCTTCGTCGAGCATTGAGTCCACTTCGCAGCTCTCACCTCTTCTCAGAAGACATAGCCAAGAGTTGACCATATGTAATATTTGCAGGCCTTTTGGACAGATCTTCTAAGATGGAGTATGGTCCTTGTCCCTGTGAAATCAGAAAATCCTGCACACCCAACTTTCTTCTCCTATGTTTCTTACTAGTTTCTCCTTTCATCTTCTTAGGATCATTTCCATCTTGGTTATCTTTTTCTTTCTTTCTTTTTGTTACAAACACATCTACTTCATTATTTATGCTCTTATCTACTACATCAAAAGAATTCACAGGTGCTTTTCCTTTATCATTATCTCTTGTACCAGATGTAGAAGCTCTATCTGGACAATTATACTTATAATGACCCTTTTTATAACAACCATAACATACAACTTCAGAAATATTTCTTTTTGGACCTCTATCTCCTCCCTGAGAACTAAATTCTTTTCCTTGAAGAAGATTAATAGTTAACTGACCCATCTTCCTGAGCAGATCTTCATACTCAGTAGATGTACTAGGAGAAAGATTTGTGCTCACCGAGAGTGGTTGTGGATTCTGGACCAAAGGTGTTGGTGTAGGCTCTACTTTAGCAACAATTTCTTTGGGCTCCTCTTCCATGCTTTCTTCTTGCCTTCTTGCAATCTCCTTTGCTTGTTCAATGGTAGCTGGGTGGTCATACTTCACTCGTTGTCTGATCTCTGGCTTCATCCCAAGAATGAAGTGCTTACAGAGGAGATTATCCATGCCATTCATCAACCCATCCGCTAATCCTTCCTTCCGGATCTGGGCATCGAGCTTCCTCCTTAGCTCTAGAACACGAGCATGATAATCCCTTATCTTCTCCTTCTCTCCTTGGGATAGCTTTGTGATATCGATCATGAGATCTGCATATTTCTGTTGTTCACCAAATTCTTCAAGAAAACTTTCAGTTAATAAATCCCATGAGTTTTTCACATTATCACCTAGTGTTTCAAACCACCTAAGGGCTGAACCATCCAAAAAGGTAGGAAAAAATTCAGTCCATTGTTCCCTTCTTATGAGGCCATTACAAATACAAGATCGTTTAAACTCTTGAATGAAAGAGGAAGCATCTTCATTAGATTGGGCTGAAAAAATAGGAATCTTCCCCATTTTCAAAAGTAACCACAGTGAAATACCAACCCACAAGTACAATCAACAAGACTTATGTGCACAAATAATTGGAATCACTATAATAGAAAGTGACTTTACACCTTTCTACAGTAAAATAGGAATGACCACGGTAAACTATGGTATGACTTACTGTGGTAAAAACTGACTTTACTGTGGTAAAAATTCACGGTAAAAAGTGAAGTTACTGTGGTAAATACTATTCACGTAAAAAGTGAAGTTACTGTGGTAAATACTATTCACGGTAAAAAGTGACTTTACCATGGTAACTACTATGCACAGTAAAAACAAGGTTACCCTCCAAATGATTTCTGACTAAGTGGGAATATCTCTCCAGAAAATCCACCAACGAGGAATGGTCCCGGCAACGGAACCAAAATGTCATCACCAATCCGGCACTATGATAATTCTTCACCGGGAACTCCTCGTGCTATGATTATTTACTAATGCACAACTTTTAGTTTGGTGGATGTAATCTGGAAACACAACAACAAACATAACACAAGAATACCATAGACTATGATAAGAAGGAATGATGATAAATCTGAAATATAAGTGTAAATTATAATATCAACATGAAATTGTTACAATCTCACCCATGAGGTACTTCAAGTGTTACTGACTTCACTTGCCTTCCAACAATAACTATGGGAGAAACTTCACAATTACACCTCTTAATGGCTTCTTTAACACACCTTCAAAATGATGGCTTCCTTTACACACTTACTCATACAATATTTCTCACTACTTCCTTCTATGCTAAATGAGGGGGGTGGCCTCTTTTTATAGGAATTCAGGCTTATCCACCCTATCTCTAAGATAGGATAGGAAATCTCTTCCGGCCAATCATATTCCATGCCTAAACTCTTGCCTTTACATGTAGGCTTATCTTCTAAGATAAGATAAACCTTATCATCTCACATGGGTTCCACCTTTTTAGACTTTTCCACAAATAAAATACACAAAATATTTATGACATCACTCTTTGTCCTTATTACAAATATAATATTTCTAATTCCTAATCATGTAGACCCTACTTCTCTACTTACCCCAACTTTGACATTTTAACATTACCGGACCACTTACGACAATATTTACTTTTTACCACAACATTCCTATTGTACTTTGACTGTTACCGTACTCTACATTATTGGCGGCACCGTACTGACAGCGCCGTTATCTTCTATTGGATGCCACTACTAATTATACTTAACAACATCCTATTCCTAATACATACATTAATAAAATAGAAATTACGATGTATGATATGCAAGTATACCCTGTTTACAATGGTGAGAGGGAGAAGAGACAACAAAATGAGCAAAGGATGGACTAAAATGCATCACAAAAATAGATTTTATTGCTCCAGGATTTCATCAGTAACCATTATGGGAAATCAAAAAATGCCCTTTGATTATGAAAGCCAAGGGAGGAGGCTTAAACTCCACATTTGACCCTGAGAGAAGAAAGAGAGAGGGGCAGGGAAGAAGAATGAACAACCCTTTACAATGAATCTTCCCCTGCATATTTATAGACTTGATCCACCAGAGAATTTAGCATGAAGGGGAAGTGGAAGATGGTGGGTTTGAAGCTCAACCACTATGTTAATGCTTCTGATAAAATGTGATACCAATCCTATCAAGTTTACTGCATGATTCCTTGATTAGCACCTTGAAAGAAGAGGAAATGGAATAATAGATCAAATCCAATCTAGTTGTTGAGACAAATGGATCCTGCATTGAATGGCTCGAAGACGTTTCCTCCATTTTCCTTTACCTAACCTCCTCAAAATTAAAGTCTCAAGACCTCCATGGAATAGGTGAAGCCGAGATCTTTCCAATTGGTGTTAGATTTACAATATTTCGATCTGAGTCGAAATGATATGCTCCCATTTAAGTTTAAATCAGGTCCGAATGAATGGTGGGGAAAACAGTACAAATTTGGGCCAACCCCTTTTGGATGGGACATGTGTCAGCTGGATTGGAACAAAAATTGGGTCTATGAACCAGAATTTATCTTTCCCCTTTGAAAATAAAAAGTTGACTTCATCAAACTGTTGCCCTAACATGGTCCTATTTGACTCGGGTTCTTGAGGATGATAGATTTTCTCAAAGGAGATATTCCCATTTTGATATAATCTTCTTTATGATTAGGGGCAAAGAATCAACTTTTGCCCCCTAATACACATTCCTAATTGGGAAACCATTTGTCACATTGAAGAAAGTTTTCTATTGAACAAGGATTTTCAAGATGAATCATGGGCCTTAATGGATGAGAAATTTTCAATCTTTTTCTCTAGAGGAATATGTGAGTTCTTCTTGACCCTTTAACTATAATTCCTCTATTAAACCTTGGTGAAAGGTTTAGAAGAATTTTGTATGATAACATCTTGTGCAGGGTTGAAGACTTTCTAAATGCTCTGTTGTGACTTTGATATCTAAAGAACTAAGATTGCCTCCGCATTGAGATAAGTTCCAGATATAATCTTTAAGATCTATCTTTTGTTAAAACACCAATTGTTTGATACTAAAACAGGATCCAATGGGAATGAACTCCATGTTACTGTCATAACTGGTGAAGAGATCCAATGTCAATGATGGAAATGTATTTTTAACCATCTTCCACTACAGAGGTTCATGTACTTATATCAAGAATGATTGAGGTTGGGAATCTTATTTCAATATCAATCTATCTAGAACAACATGCCTTATTCATGATGCTAAAATAGTTTCAATACCTCAAGCCTTAATAAACGATTGCAAGTTTGATGAAAATACCATTCTATGACATGGTAAAAATTAGGGATTACACAGAATTGAACGTGATTGAGACTTGAACATTTCTTCATGTCAAAATCATTAAATATGAGTTGGAACAATATGTGGCAACTGAGCCAATCACTATTGATGATTATCAAGTAGCACTCTTCATGACAACAATTCCTCTACATCCTCAAGAAGTTGCAGAATGGGGTTAGATAAGAAAATTAACTGTCATTTTGAACTCTCTCACAATTGAGTAAGAATGAACTTAGTGGGCTAATGTAGGAAAGAGATTCTACAAACTGGCTTCATAGATCTCAGGCATTTTCCCACTCTTTATACAATAGAATCAACGGTGTCTAATGAGATGAATTTAGTGTCAAATTTTGATTATATGTTGGAATAGACAGAATTTTTGTAGAAAACATAATGAAACTTCATTTGTAAACCTTCTCTCTCATACTATAAACATGATTAATTTGTTAAGAATTCTTACTAAAGCCTAAATTATCAAATGTTGAGCATTATTTAAAATTGGAATTTTGTGTTTTTAAAGGACTTTGACAAACTTTAGTCAATTATTCCTAGTCTTGGTATGAATGATTCAATCAAATTTGTTATGTGTTGTGGATAACATAATTTCCTGCATAAATATTCCCCTTCCATCTTTAAGGTTTCATCACTCTTTTGGGTTGCATGAAGTTTTCTGGAATTATCCACTTGGTTACATGTTTGTGTGAGTTAAAAAAAGATGCTTGAATGTAGTATTTCAGGTGTGAAAGCCCAATAAGGAACTCATTTACTACTTGAAATGATTTCTCTACATGGCCGACTTGTCAACAACAAGATTGAGTAGATGCCAAAATATTTGTCATGTATGAGGTCTTGAAAATATTCATCTGGCCTATGGTTGATGAAATCCACCTAAAAAGTTTTGCTAAAGAATTTTTCATTTTGGCATGATTGCTTAATAAACCATAGTCAATATAAGAGAATGATGTTAAGTGGATCATGTTGAAATGATGAAAATAGGTTTTTGCATAGGTGATTTATACCAATATTTGAAGAATAAATACAAAGTCAAGGAATCTCATTAATGACAAGACTTTTAATTTGGAGAAAGGATCATTAGACTAATGGTTATGTAAGGTCTTTGGACCATGAAGACATAAATAACCATTTAGTAATATGGGGAGTTTAGTGATCATAAGGTATCAAGTGTAATCCTTTTCAAGTCAATTTTGAGTATTAAAATGTAGGAAAACAATATAAAGTTTTGGAGTCATTTGTCTTTAAAGTGAAAACTTGGAATAAGAACAGGATTGATAAATGATCTAATCCTAAAAATGAGAATTGAAGAAAGCAATTTGGAGTTTCTTGTAAGGAGTTTTTATTGCAAGGTTCAAAATATTCAAATTGAAAAGAAAATGTAAAATATTAAATCTCATATTTTTAAGGTATTCCTTTCAAAGGTGAACCTAAACAACTTATGTTGGTGAAACCAAATGAAGAGGAATTTGTGTATGGTGTAACCAATTTTCATAAAGTCATTCATTACTCATTTCATGAGAAATCAAAATGAAATTTTAAGAAGGTATTTCCAAGTGAAATGACAAAAGATAATCTTAAACAAAATCCTACAAATTAGTTGAATGCAATTCTGATATGGCTTCAAATGAATAAACTCCCCAATTCTTGCCTTCCATTCATTTAAAATGTACATAAGAATATGTTTATCAATGTAACTTTGAAGGATAAATGTCCATATACTAGCTAAGCTTCCAAGTCAAGTAAATAATTATAGAAAATCATTTTCCCAAGAAACTAACTTGAATTAATCTAATTTCATACAAACCCTAAGTTAAAATATGGGTTGTGAAATATAGCCTGATTTAATTTTGTCTGGACTATGTGTAGACAGAGCTATAATATTTGAAAGAATAGAGGAAAGATCCATTCAACATATCTAGAAAATCTTTTAAACCTTATCTAATGGTAAATCTAATGGGGTTGAAATTCACCTAGGAGAGGGATAGAGGCTCCTGTGGGTGCCCTAGTCATGTTTATGGGTGCCTGGTGACTGTGCAGGAATATTCAGAAAACCATCCTCAGCAGGTTCTGGGAGTTTTATTTAATTGTTGTTTGTCACTCTTAGTTTACACCAAGATCTTACTGACATTCGTAATGATAAAAATGAAATATTGACCTGCAAAACCCCAAATACAACATCAAATCCTAAAAAAGAAAGATGTAATTAAATGAGGGGTCAGATTTCCTCAACTTGTCATAATGGTGAACTTACTACTGAGTTTGCACTACATTTCAGACCCAATGTAGTTCTATGTATGTGTGTGCAAATCATGCCCTAGGTTTCTCTTGTGCAAGTCACACTTGATAGCGAGAAAGTAACAATGTAAAATATGTAATAGATGTGTGCATGGAATAAAATGAAATTCCCTCCTATGAAGTGTGTATGCAGAATGAACTAAGCCCTTATGTGAAATGTGATGGTGTTAGATGGATGCAAATGGAGCTCTAAATGCCTTGATGGATGCAACCTTAGGTGGATGATAGTAATGTTATAGTGCTTGGTCCCTTATTATGATCACATAACTTTATATTTATATGATTCTTTGTTTGAATTTCATAATTAACCCCGAAAAGGTTGACCACCAAAAATATAAGCATGCTTGAATGGTAGAAAGGACCCAAAAGATGTGAAGCAAAGTACAAAGAGACAGGGGCACCAGAAAGGGATCAGGGTGCCTGGTGTACCCCAGTCCTTGGTTAGGCACTCATGTCAGTAATAAAATAAGTATAAAGTGAAAAATAGAGAAAGTATATGTGGAAGACTGGAAATGGAAACAAAAAGTGCAAATTAAAATGACTAAAGGACATGGGTTAATTAGTACTTTCTTACTTAAAAATCATATAATATAGTATGCAAAGATGGGACTAGATAATTACCCAAAGTGCGTGATTTTGTGTCTACATCGTCCCATGAGAAGTATACCTTTTAAAACTCTGATTTCATCAACTTATCTTTATGCTTTTGGACTAGACCTGTTCCATATTATCTTAACATCAGCCATTTTCGTAAACAATTAGATTTGAGGACATATGCTCAGACATTATCCATTGAATCTTAAATTTTTTGATAAGAATACCGATAATTGCAATTTACATCAATTCACAAGTGTGGGTTATGTTGGATTCAAATGTAAACTTCATTTTTCTAATGGGAATTTCTTAAGTGCCATTTACATTTAACTAGAAGTTTTAGAGAAGGTAAATGGACCAATCATTGCTATTGTGAAATTGTCAAAAAGCTTCTAAATAAATGCCTATGAAATATGGGCATGTTTGTTTTCATAACAATGCTCATAGCGATATTTCTTATGGTCAAATGAAGTAGGCATAGTTCAATGCTAACTTGAATATCTTTATTTTCTAAAGAGGACACTAGTTTCATCTCCAATGGAGAGGCATTGACCATGAGGTAGGGGAAAAGGAGAGATTTCTTTAATACTTTTACGGGCATTACATTGTCCAATTGGTACCAAAGTTTATGATGCAATGACTCATTTAGGTTATACTCGTTAACCAACATGGTTATGTTCAAATTGAGGTTTCTGTACAGAGGAGAACATCCCATATGACAAATGGTGTTCTTTAGTTGTCAACATAAGGGTTCATTAGATGTAATTCAGATTCAAGAGATTGAACAAGTTGGTTCTTTGAATGATAGTAGTCCCTATGCTAGGGATTCTTCCTTTAATATGAATAGTCTCTTAGGTCCAAAGTTCTCAATCTTGATTCATATTGGACTTTGATTCTTTTGAAGGTCAAATTTCAAGAGGCGGTGGGGGCATGTATGAAGATTAACTTATGATAAACCGTTGACATGGATGGGGGAGATAATGTACGGAAACTAATATTTTCAAGAGAAATTGAGGATTTCTTGAAGAGGCCAAACTCCATTTCATTCTTGGTTAATTGGTTAGTGTGCTTTTAATGAACATACATAAAAATTTGAAGTGGATTCATTGGTCTGTCCTTTCGTTGTCATTTTAATTGATTCTTTAACATTTGAGGATTCAATTCTTAATAAACATTTTCAAAAGTGCATTGTTATCCTTTTGATATTAAATCAACACATGCAGAATCACTTCAGTGGGTTCTTGGATAATCAAGTTTTAAATGCAAAAACATTGATCTGAGCATTGAAACTTGCTTCGTTACAAAATTTTAATACTTCTATTCAGCCTCTTGGTCAAAATTTTTAAGTTAGATGATAGGTCAAAAGCATACTTATTGTCATGATAAAGTTCATTATTTCTTGGAGATTGCATTGTGGTTATTAAATTCTTGAGTGCAATGAATTTGAAAATGCTCTTCCAATAAGCAGTTTGTTCTATTTCCAGAAAGGTCTATAAACATCTACTCAAATTCTTTTTCCCTTGTAGTGCAAGGATTGATTCTAATAAAATAATTGAGGAGGTTGGGTTATATATTTCATCGAAGATTCTTGAACCACTACTCGACAATATGAAACATATTCTACCTAGCATTTGATTTCCTAAGCTGAACTAGATCCAAGTCTCTTGGTTGAAATCTGCATAGAAATAAGCTTAATCTTTAGGTAATTGAGCATCATAAAGAACATATTCCATATTCAAATAGAGTGGAAGGATCAGAAGCATTCGGAATTGTTGAAGTGAAATTGAATTTTAATGAAAGTCTCTAATTCAACTCTTACAGGTCTTTCTTCCTTAGTTTGAGTAATGTCATGAGTATTTTAGTGGTTTAGGGAGGGAGTGTCACCCCATTTTATTATATGGCCATGAACATGGAGTTCTTCGAAAGTTTCTCAGGGGACATGGGGAAATGGTTGGGTTGAATGATTGAGGACTTCACAAGCCCTGTAATGTTTCCATGAATAACCGTATATTATTCATGAAAGTAAACCAAGGATGCCACAGGCTATGATAAAGGATACGATGAATCGTCAGGTGATGTTGCTTTTTTGTCTCAAAAGATTCAAGAAAATTCTCATCCATTAGGGTCAATCTCAAGAATTGGTGGAGTCAAAACCAATGGACTAGTGTTTTGTCACTGGTACATGTGTTTGTTTATGAGTGTTCCTCCTCTCTTTCTTCCTAAGTCTCATAGGTTCTTAAACTTCATGTCCAACCAAAGGCGGGTGAAAGATAGCAGAATTTGTAGTAGTGTTAGTAAGAGTTTGAATAGAGTTACTAAGGGTACCACTCAATGTCAGGCTGGAGATGAACAATTCAGAGAAAAATGCCATGCTATGGGTTCTGATTTACAAATCTTGACTTTAGCAAAGCTTTGATATGGGATAATTTTAGTGGCGAATATTCGTAATATGGCAAAAATTTCATTTTAGGAAAATTTGAAAAGACAATTTTTTCGGAGCGGGTCGGTGTCCTGTTCGCCTAAAATATATAGTATATTTTTTTTGGGGGGTCGGCTTCGCCTTCATTTGAAAACATCTCCTATAAAAACCTAGGTGATTCGCCGGTAGTATACCTCAAGTAGCTTACCAAATTACCAATACTGTGAAGTTTGAACTCGCATACTCTTAAGCACCAGAGATTACTGTTAGCCTGTGAGGGTTAGTTGTTGACACGCGACAGGGACATTGTTGACGCGTGACAAAGAGTTATTGCAGACGCGCGACAAGGAGATATTGCAGACGTGACAAGGGAAGTGTTGACGCGTGACAAGGGCATAGGTTTGACGCGCGACAAGGGTAGTGTTGACGCGCGACAGGGCATAGCAGTTGACGCGCGACAAGGGCAGTGTTGACGCGCGACAGTAACTTCAGACAGTGGACGCGCGACAGGGAATAGGCTGTTGACGCGCGACAAGTGCAGAGTTGACGCGTGACAGAGACCTCAGACAGGGGACGCGACAGAGACCTCAGACAGTGGACAGAGTCGCTACTTGGTTCTTTTGCTGACGCAGGACTCTCTTCAGAATAATGGAAGGTGCTAGCTCAAAGAATGCGAAGAACCTAAAAGTAAGTAAGAAATCTCAGAAATCACTCTTCAAGTATTTTGGAAACTCTGCGGATACAGATATTGAAAATACCAACCATATAGATGCCACCACAAAGAATCAGAATACTGACTGTGTGGAAGGTATTATTGAGGTGGACATGCATTCTGCACAGTATCAAAGTCAAACAAATGAAACCTACGATAATATGCCAGATCTTGAAGATATTGTTCCTGTTGGGGTGCAACCAGAAGTGCATCAAGATATCACACATACAAATACTCAGCAAAATGGAACACAGAAATCAAATTCAAACTCCGGTCCAAGAAAGAGGAAACCAGGTGATTGTGATATTGCTCAAAATTCTACTCAAAAAAGTAAAGCATTGAAAACGAACAAGAATATGTGGACCATTGGCAGGACATACAAGTTTGATTGGGCAGCTAAATTTCCATTTATTGAACCTGTACAATCATCTAATTCTGAAGAGATCCCATCTGAATGTACATGTACAATATGTACGTGGAAATTGGGAAAGCAACAAAAAATGCAACTGAAGCTGGACACTATAGAAAAACATTGTGGAAAACAATATTTGACTGTAACGGGGGCGGATGGCCAGAAAATCAAAACACACAGGTGGAAAACTGAAAAAGAATGCATGCATGTTAGATACGCAGCGGAATATGAGGCAGAGCAGAAAAAACACAGACATCTCTTGGAAAAGGGAGGAACGATCACATCGCATATTGGTAAGATGAAAGAAACAAATCTACATGCAAAATTCATACAATTCTCTACTCTATTTCACATACTAAAAAAAGGAAGACCGATTTCAGATTTCCTCGATTTCAAAGTTTTGTATCAATTTAATGGAATGCTGAATGTACCTCAGTCTCATTGGTCTGAAAGTAGTGGATGGGAAATGGCAAAATGCCTTTCGATGATAGAGAAGGAAGATTTGAAAGAGAATGTAAAAAAAGCAAAGTTTATCTCTCTTTCAATTGATGAAGTGACAGCAGTCGACAACACTGCATGGGTATGTATCCACGTCTATACTTTAGAAAATCATATAAGGACACCTCATCTGTTGGGTGTTATGAAAATGGTTGAAAACTGCAATGCCGAAAACCTACATAAAATAGTTGTTTCTCATTTGAAAGATATTGCTGGAATGACTGATTATGAAATTGCTACGAAGTTGGTATGCATTGGAGCAGATGGTGCATCTGTCATGCAGGGTCACCGAACAGGGCTGTGTGTTAGATTACAAACAACAGTGGCCCCATATATGCTACCAATTCACTGTATGGCTCACAGAATGAATTTAGCGTATAAAATGGTAAGCAACCACGAAAATGTTGCTAAATTAGAAGACCTTATAAGAGAACTTCATGCCTATATGTCAAGCAGCCCAAAGCGATTTCTCGAGTTCCAAAAATTTGCAATTGGAATTACAGATGGCAAAAAACTTCTGAAGGATGTGGAGACTAGATGGATCTCTTTGTATGAACCTGCATGCAGAGTTCGTGAGGAGTATCCTTCATTGGTTGGTTTCATGCACAAATACCGTCATGAAGTTGATAGGGCGAGGGACTTGTTGTTCCGTTTAACTGATTTGGAGACATTGCTTACATTGGTTGGTATTCTTCCAATGTTAAAGGAGATCAATACACTGATGAAGCATGCACAGGGCAGATTAATCTATATTGTGGATTTTATACGGATGAGAAAAATGGTATGTCAAAGTCTTGATATATTGTACTGTTCCCAAGATAGTTTTGATGCACCTGTTTTTGAGAATTGGAAAGCTTTATTAGATCTTAAAAATCCTAACACCTTTTTGAGATTTAATATCCACGATCACCTCTGCATCACTGTTAATGGGAGGGAAATACCACTGCACATTTTACAAAAATGTCAAGATATTACAGGATCGGAACGAGAAGATGTTCCCGTGACACGTAATCTCTTTGAGTCTGTTATAGTTGAAACAAGAATAAAGCTTAAAAAAATTTCAGAAACCTTGTCATCAGAAATTAGGGAACGTTTCTGTAAAGATAAAATTCTGGAAGCCATGGGTGTGATGAATCCTAATTTTTGGAATACTGAAGGTGGCCGTGCAGACTTTGTCAGAAAGCATTTCCATAAATCCATGGGTACAATAATGGAATAATTTGCTAAGACTTTAGAGTTCAAGGGTATGAAAATCAAAGGTATACTGAATGCTGATTTATTAAAGTTTCAATCAACAAATTTTGCAACAACAATGAGGAACCAATATAAAAATTTAGACGAACCTTCTGAAAGTGGTGCTATTACAAGGCTGTGGCGAGGAATCTATCAAAGTTCTATCTTACAAGAAGATATCAGTGAATATTTCAGATTATATGAGTTATGCCAAACAATGATTTTGGGGTCTGTGGAGGACGAAAGGGTTTTCAGTGCATTATCATTTATAAAATCAAAACTGAGAAACAGGTTGGATAAAAATCTGGAAAGTTGCATGAGGTGTTATGTTTCTCGATACTCCATCGAAACCTTTCCGTTCGACAGAGCAATTGCGCATTGGAATTCCCTTTGCGAAAGAAGAGGTGTGAATAATACAGCTACAAGTACAAATATTCCCAACCTTGAGAGTGTAATTGGCTCATCGTCACATTCTACAGAAGACAACATCGAGTTTGATGAAGCTATTGATAATGGATTGTTTCAACTTTAAATAGGTATCTTCTTTATCTTTATCTTAATCTTATTGTTTGTCACTTTACATTTTTTTCAGCTCTTTTTATCATTAAAGATGTTACAGGTCTATATATTTAAATTTATTTAACTACAATCTTTTTATTGGTACTTCTCGGGACTGAAAATGTCAGGCAATTCACCCATCTATCTACTAATCCATTTCTCGTGTTGGGTTTTCTTAAAACACAGATCTAGCACATTACCAGTGGCAGTGATGATTTCAACTTTAAAGAGGTATCTTCTTCACCTTAATCTTATTGTTTGTTACTATTCATTTTTTTCAGCTCTTGTTATCATTAAAGATGTTACAGGTCTATATATTTACATTTATTTAAATACAATCTTTTTATTTTTTGAAAACGTGGGTTGACATCCATCCGAGGAAGCTGTTACTTCTCGGGACTGACAATGTCAGGCAACTCACCCATCTATCTACTAATCCATTTCTTGTGTTGAATTTTTTTAAAACAAAGATCTAGCACATTACCAGTGATGATTTCAATTTTAAATAGGTATCTTCTTCACCTTAATCTTATTGTTTGTTACTTTACATTTTTTCAGCTCTTGTTATCATTAAAGATGTTACAGGTCTATATATTTACATTTATTCAAATACAATCTTTTATTTTTTTGGAAAACGTGGGTTGACATCCATCCGAGGAAGCTGGTACTTCTCAGGACTGACAATGTCAGGCAACTCACCCCTCTATCTACTAATCCATTTCTCGTGTTGAGTTTTTTTAAAACAAAGATCTAGCACATTACCATTGATGATTTCACAACAATCTAATACACAAGAGGTAAGTTAAACCCTATCATATTTGCAATTATGTTTAATTTCTTACCAGTGATGATTCTTTCTTGATTTCTTACAATTATGTTTAATTTATGTTTTATATTTGCAAAATGCTTTGATATATATTTTTTAACTATGGGATAAAGTGACAATTGAATTTTACAGAGGAAGATATTTCTATACTATACAATTCATAATCCACAATACATTATACAATTTATAATATACATCCACATAAAATTCATCATCATCCATATATATCATATCATCACCATATCATTATCATAATCCTGAGTCCTGACACTACAATTATTATTAAAACAATTATTTATCTAATTTAAATTTATTAAAACAATTCCATGTTTTTAAAACAATTCATAATCATATCATTACAAGTATATCCGTTCTAATTTCATCTATATCCATTCTAATCATTAATGTCATCTATATCCATTATAACACATTTCATTTATTTATCGTCTATATCCATTCTAATGACATTATGATCATATCATTACAAGTATAGAGAAGAAGAATTATCTTAAAACAAGTTTAAATGTCTAGAGAAGAAGAATTATTGTGCTTGAAGATAAATCTACGTCCACATTAAATTGATCATCGTCCATATATATCATATCATTATCGTCATTCATCATCTTTCATCATCATCTATCATCATTCCATGTTTGTAAAACAATTATCCATTATCATCATTCATCATCTACGTCCACATACAATTCATGATAATCCAAGTAAACAAGAAACATACATATAATTCATGATAATTCATGATCCCCATCTAATGCAATCACCATTAAGAGTAAACCAAAAAGCATAAACTCCATATCAAATCCATATGCAATCAAAATATTATATAGTATTTCAAATTTTAAAAGGCTATCAAATCCATATAATTAAATTCAAATACCATACTTAATATTAAAAGTTTCCAAACTCAATATTTAAAGTTTCCACAATAATAAAAGTTTCAAGTTTTCAACCCTCTTTTTCTTTATCCATTTCTACTCCTGTGCTCCTTTCCCCAACGGTTTCTTCCACTGTGGCTGTACCCCTTTCCCCAACAGCAGAAATAACCCCAGAACTTATAAGATCTTCCGCAGCACTGTCCAGATTTTTTAAAATTCTTTCTTCTTGATTTGTCGCATCTCCATGCGACAACAAATTTGGATCAGCTGCTGCCTTAGCTTTGAATAATATGTCAGGGTCGAAGCCGTGCTCTTTAATTATCCGCTTTAGTGTATTGTTTTGTTTGTTAACCAAAACAATATTTTGCTTCAAATTCTTTGCTGCGGATAAACTGTTCTTCGTTGTTTCCAAGTGAACTTGCAATACCTTTGCTTGACTCTTCAAATTTTCATATTTCAACTGCACAAAAAGAGTAATGTCAATTCAAAATATTACTAAAAAATGAAAATTTCAAATTAACAAGAATGATTGTTTGAAAGTGATAAAACTTACAACCGCTCTATCTCTTTCGGCATTTGCAATTGCTACCAAATCCTTGTCCTTAGACCATTTGTTAAAATATGCCTGGGCCTCGGCACTAATATTTTCCAATTTGTTTAATGACTTATCCAAAATGTCATCTTTATAGTTGTTGTTATACGTGACAGTCCCACTTCTTACTTGGGTAAGTAAGGAATCCATCTTCGCAGGTTGATTCTGGACTGCAGCGTATAAACTATCCCTTTGCCAATAATTTTCATAACGACTAATAATCTCATTGATAAGAACTTTAGCCCTTCTCTCCCATTCTATAAGCTGATTGATATGAGGTAGAATAAACTCACTGACATGGGATTGACAATCATAACCAATTAAGTTCTCCAAAGGAAAAGGTAGCAACTGTTCACTATCTGAATCTGATGAAGATGATCTTGCTGGAGAAGTATGGGGGCTTTCAGCAAGATCAACTGCTACTTGTTTCTGCCTTTGGGTGGCATGATCCTATTTGTGATAAAATTAATCAAGAGTTAGATAAATAAATTTAAATTGAAATGTAATTCAAAATTGTAAAGCATATTTAAATTGAAGTATACCTGCTGGCCTTGAATCATCTCACGGGTATTGAAAAAACCAGTTGGGTCATTGCTATCAATGCCCAAATAATCTTCATCTAAATTTATATTGTTCAAAACTGATATGCCCGTTGCACTGGGCAAGCCACCAAGTGAGAGAGTTGGAATTCGAAAGGAGGAGGCAATGTTTAGTGTCCCGCTAGGGGCCGGAGCAATTGGCATGCGTTTACCAATGTTCTTTTTCACTGTTCCTCTGGTTGGCATTTTAAAAATTATTGGTTGTGTGGGTGTCGGTGCCGCGGTTTGATCAGGACTGCAATGTGCTGAAAAGTACAAGAAAAAACATGAAAAATAGGAAAACAATTCAAAAAGGCAAAAACTACGAAATTAAACGTACTATCGAAAAGTTGTACCTTGTTGTCGAGGGGTAGTTTTTCGTGGTGCTAAGGGTGGCCTTGTAGGAGTTGTATTCAGTGTTTGTTCAGAAGATACGAATGCATGCGACTGTATGGAGTGAGTTAGGGAAGAAGGTTGAGTTTCTGAAACACGTGTATGGTCCAAATTCCCTGCAATGTCATCAATATTAAATGTTATGTCAATTCATTTGGTTAAAATTTAAATTGAAAAATAAATATACAAATTTGGAATTTGTAAATAATATATGAGAAGGTATTACTTCTCTGGCATTTAACGAGTTCAAACTGTTGAGGGTTTGGAGAGGAGTGAGCTTCCATTTCAGATTGGGAGTCCCCCGAAGCCTCAGCGTGTTGTTGGCCTCTTCCTCTTGATAACGCCTTTTTTCGGGGAAGGGCTTCAATAAATCTTCTCTGCAAAACATTAAAATTTAAGTGTTAATAACTGTGCAGTGCAATGTCGAAAATTGAAATACAAACTAAATAGTTTATACCTGTTGTTCTTCAAATGGAATTGACAACTTCATCAACTCCTCATCAGTGCAAGTAGGAATTTTTTTATCTTTTAAATTTAAAAGTGCCTCATAATAAAGGCCGAGGAGATAGTTTGTGGAATAAATGACAGGTTTTTCTGAAAGTTTTGAATTTGTTATGTCAGTTCTTATTTTTTTTATAGATAGGTGCACCAATCGAATTTTTGTTTTGAGATAGTGGCAACTATGTATGCAATGGCCCAATTTGGTATATCTGTTTGGCGACCCTGCAAAACTATTCTGGATTGAAAAAATGAAATAACTGCAGCAAGAAAGTGGTGTGCAATTGATTGCGTATCCACACCACGCCTGGATTTATTGACATGGGCTGCAAATGCCAAACAGTGAGAATTACTATAAATTTATAACACCAAATTGTATCAGAATAAAAAACAGAATAAAAATGATGAATTAAAACGAATTATACTTACAATCAACATGGAAACCGAACGTTGATTCGAGAAATTTCTTGTCTTCTTCCAGGAGTGTTGCCTTCGTTGTAACAATTGGTAAATTTCTGAACGGAAGGCCCGTAAACCGATGGATTTCATTTACTTTGATACTAAATTGGAACATTCGGCCGTCATTCAGAGTCACATAAAAAAGGCCATCCTTTGAATTGTAGGATGACAGAAGGTAATTCAAAATATCCGGATCTGTTTCGAAATGGGGCATATTAACGAGCCCTGTAAACTCACACGCATCCATCAAATCTTTATATTCAGAAGACATCTTTAAAACAGTATGGATGTGAGGGCACAAGGGATTCTTGTAGATGATCTTGGCCATGGATTGGATTGGATTCTCTTCTTGATTTTTTTCCTGAGCTTGCAGTTGGGAAGCATGTGAAGTCGACATTATAGTTGTGCTTGCGTCTTTGACAATGAGGGACACCTGCAAAAAATCAAGAGCCGGAAAGTGTAAACGAGAAAATGACCGGCGGGAGGGTATTTATAGGCCAAATCACGCGTCAATGGCCTCTGTTGACGCGCGTCAATGTCAATGCCCTCAACTGATTCTGACACGACGCGTCAATAGATTCTGTTGACGCGCGTCAACAGGTCACCTTGACGCGTGCTAACAGATTTCATTGATGCGCAACAATGCTTTCTATTGACGCGCGTCAATGGCTTAAGTTGACACGCGTTAATGGCCTCTGTTAATGCGCGTCAACAGTTTCTATTGACGCGCGTCAATAAAATCCATTGACGTGCATCAATTGGAGCCATTGACGCACGTCAACTGACACCATTGACGCGCGTCAACTGAATCCATTGACGCGCGTCAACAGAGGCCATTGACGCGCGTCAACAGATAACATTGACGTGCGTCAATGGGTTCTGTTGACGTTGTCTTGACGCGCGTCAAGAATAGTTGTTGATGTCGTATTGTCACACGTCAATGGTGCAACCATGTCTGGAACTCTGATTTCTCTGGCTCGAAAAACCAGGTGAAAATTTGTTTTTGGAATACTGTCAAATTCACCTTTCGCTGAAACTGGTTCTGGGGATATTCGCCAGGTATTTTCCACCTACAATTTTATAGAGGTGTCTTAAAATGAAATATTGCCTCATATAAGTCACTACCAGAGAAATTATTAAGTCAGAAAGACTCAACTCTTTAATCCTCTGAATCAAAAGAGGCATTCATATTGTATCAAATGCCTTATGGAAGGCATTCATATAGTTCTCTGGTTGAAGACAATCTCTAAATTTGAAGATGAGATATATAATATGGGACGTCCAAGTAGGGGGGAAGACCACAAGGAACAATACAAGTAAAAAGATTAGAGATATGGACCGCAAGAACAACTCAACTATAATGGAGGAATTCAACGTTTAAATTTTTTACACATTGGATAAAAAATGAACTTTAAGGACCATCTTGTCAGTGAATAAATGACAATTATAGGGTCTAGGATTCATGTGGATTGGGGTGACAATTAAATAATCTAAAATTCACTTAAATGAATGGTTAATTGAGAGCATCATAAAGAAATGTGACATATCTGTACCACACACGCGCGCACACACACACATGTGCGCACGCGCACACGCACACGCACGTGCACGCGCACACACACAACTTGAGATTAGTAGCTCTTCATTTGTTATAATGAATCGTTGCTTTTTTCTTTGTAATTTAAATCACGAGAAAAGCACATATTAGAAAAAATAATATAATGCTTCTGACCGTTTGGAACCCGAAAATATATATTCGAATTCATTGTATCTTCCGGTTCATTATTTCATTCATGCATTGCTGTAGTCTAACAGATACATGAAATCTGCAATTTACAGCCTTCTCTATCTGCTTGTCCTTTCGCTTCTCTAATTCTTTTGGCGATCTGACCTCTGAAATTGGGTTCTCTAATACTTTCGGCGAGCAAACTGAATAGCCATTTTCCATCATTTTTCTAACCTTTCATTTGCGTTTGTTTCCAGTATTTTTGTTTTGTTTGTGTGTTTCTTTCTGCTTTTGTTGTACAGGTTTTTCTATTGTAGATGGCCCTCGAATCTCCTCATCGATTTAGCGTCAGGAGGCCATCCAAGAGCAGACACCCTCTGCAAGAGCATCTTACGATTGCAAGACAGAATGTATGTATTCTCGTCTATATATTCAATGTATATGGATCTTGTATTGGGGTTTTAATATATATATTCTGTATTGGGGGTTTTGGTTTAGAGCCTCTGTTTTTTGGCATTGGTGTATAAATTCTGCTTTGGGTTTTTTGTGGCATTGGTGTTTTATTGTATGTATTAAGTATTTGGGGTCCTCGTGAATATATTCTGTATTGGGGTTATGGTGTATGGATGTGTTATATTCTTTATGGGGATTTACATTCTGTATTGGGGTTATGGTGTATGGATCTGTATGTTCCATACTGGGGTTTTGTAGTGTTTATTGATATCGATTTTCTTTTTAATGCAGAGTGACAGGTTTATTGCCCACAGGGGGTCAATGGACTTTGATCTGGCTCGATATCTGCTAACGGGAAAGGAGAAAGAGAACACTGCCTGTGATACTCCATCCAAGCAAGCATATAGAAAAGAGCTTGCAGCATGTTTGTTGAAGGACAGTAACATTGGCTCGAAAAAATCCAGAATCCTGACCTTCAAGGAAAAAACCCCTTCTGTTCAAGATGGTTTCCTCGAGCTGTTTTCAGAATGTGCTTCTACCGGGTCTGTGTTTAAATCAAGCAAATCACGCCGTTATATACCCCAAGTAAGTCTCTGTTTTATTCTTTAAAGATTAAGCCAAGCCTCTTGTTATTTGGGATTTAGCATTTCAATGTCCCTACCGTTGCTCCCATTCTGTTTGTAGGATATTTGACGATCAGTTATAGCAGGTAAATCCTTATATGTATTAGGTTTCTGTTTTTAAAGATTGAGTCATGCCTCATGTTATTTGGGGTTTAGTATTATACTGTTGCTCTCGTTCAGTTTTTTGAATGTTTGAAGATCAGTTGGATTCTCTAGTGTACCGGGTCTTCATTTACCCTATGTTTGGGTTTCTACCTAGATTCTTAACCATGATTCAAGTGGCTCTCAATTGGCTGGCAGAGTTTCTTTTGGGTTCAGGTTGGCTGTGGAGTCTCAGAAATATCTTCACCGATATGGGGATTGGTTTTGTGCTTTTGGGATTCTTCTCTATAGATTGGGTTTCTATTTGGGTCTCTGTCTCAAAAGAATGAGCCCTGCCTCAAGTGGCTTGAGATCAGGGCTTTTAAATTTCTTCTATGTGGGTTCATTAAAGTCAAGCTATAACACACATCCTTCTCTAGGCTGGGTTAAGGTTTCACTTTTGTTGTTGAGGACATGTTCTCTGGGATCTGGACAGATTCAGTTAGACAGGATTCATATTAGGGTGTTCTATGCTGAACAAATTACAGTTTTATTATTGGGTTTTGTTACTTTTGTAGTCATTTGCTGAGGTTTTGTAGTCATTTCTGAGAATTTAACAAATATTTCAGTCTGTGCATAAACTATGCTGAACAAATTACAGTTTGGTTATTGGATTTTGTAGTCATTTCTGAGAATTTAATAAATATTTCAGTCTGTGCATAAGCTATGCTGAACAAATTACATTTTGGTTATTGGATTTTGTAGTCATTTATGAGAATTTAACAAATATTTCTGTCTGTGCATAATGTTTGTGTTTAGGGGATCAGTTCCTCTACCAACTAGCTTAATAAATATCAGTGTTCTTGATATTACCGTTGTTCTGATCAACTATTGATATGGTTGTTTGCAGTCTGCAGAGAGAACTTTGGATGCCCCAGATCTTGTGGATGATTATTATTTGAATCTGCTGGATTGGAGTATCAGCAACGTTTTATGTATAGCCCTTGGAAATACTGCTTACTTGTGGGATGCTACACAAAGCACTACTTCCGAGCTGATGACTGTTGATGATGATGTTGGTCCCATTACGAGTGTTAATTGGGCACCTGATGGTAGACATGCTGCTATTGGGCTGAATAATTCTGTGGTGCAGTTGTGGGACTCTTCAACTAATAAACAGGTTAATAGTCTCTAACATTTTTTGTTTCTGTATCGGTGTTCTAAATGTAACCTAATTGTGACAATAATTGCTTCAGTTTCAATATTTGTTTTTTAATGTTCACTGTCTTGATTGCTTTCAATGTATGCAGTTGAGAACCTTGAGAGGGCATAGTGCCCGTGTAGGTTCTCTTTCCTGGAATGCACATATTCTTACGACTGGTGGTCTGGATGGTTTCATTAATAACCACGATATCCGTAAGAGAGAATCCATTGTTCAAACTTTCAGAGGTCATGAACAGGAGGTTTGTGGATTGAAGTGGTCTCTTTCTGGCCAACAGCTTGCAAGTGGAGGGAATGATAACTTACTTCATATTTGGGACAAGAGCATGTCATCCTCCAATGGTGTTACTCGCTACCTTCATAGGTTAGATGAACATCGTGCTGCTGTTAAAGCCTTGGCATGGTGCCCCTTCCAAAGCAATCTTTTGGCATCTGGTGGAGGTAGTGCAGACAGGTGTATTAAGTTCTGGAATACCCAGACAGGAGCATGCCTGAATACCATTGATACAAACTCTCAAGTTTGTTCGCTGTTGTGGAATAAGCATGAGCGTGAGCTACTCAGTTCTCATGGTTTTAGCCAAAACCAGTTGACCTTGTGGAAATACCCTTCGATGGTGAAAATTGCAGAACTTACAGGGCATACTTCCAGAGTGCTGCATCTTGCAGAGGTACAATTGCTAGTGATATGTGCATACTTTTAGCATGTACGAATAACTTGAATAATTTAATGTGAATTCACCTTTCCTGTATTCTGTTTTCAGAGTCCAGATGGGTATACAGTCGCATCAGCTGCAGGAGATGAGACACTTAGATTTTGGCAGGTCTTTGGAACTCCAGTGACCTTAAAGAGGACCAAGAGTAAAGATCCAGCGGGTGCCTTCAACAACTTCCTTACTAACATTCGATAAGCAATCCACAGTGTCACATGGAATAAGGAGGCTTACACTTAAGGTGAGATGGATATTTGGTTTTTTTCTTGTGTTTTATGTAATTTGGCTATACTATGAAATGGAGATACATTTTCTTCTTTAGATTGCATTGACAGTGTTCTAGTTCTTTAATAGTTGACTCATTGTGCATTGGTATTATTAGAAGCTGCGAGTACTTGATTGATGTAATATGGTTAGGCCTGGAAAGCATCCTGAACCGAACCTGGGGAGGTACAAGTCTGAGATAGCAAAGGATTTTGTCACCACCAATACAACAATTTCAGAGTGAGGCATCAGTTCTTAGGTGAGCAGAGCAAGAACCAACTTATTTTGAATAAAGGGATAGCAGAGCAGCAGTTTGATGAGAAGAGGAGCATTTTTATGTACAACAGGTTTGATGTATAAGGGCGGGGGGGGGGGGGGGGGGGGGTTATTTCTCAGCTAATAACAAGTTTGATGTATCTGTATCCCATGAGTTTATTATATATGCAGTTTATTTATTTGTAGTGTTTAACAAGAATTTAAGCACCTTTTATTTTTTAATGTCCTTTTCGGTTTTATCTTATATTTTTCTTTTAATGTGTTCTATTGGCTTTGCAGCATATCTGCTGTTCTGGGGCGCTTCCACGATACTTTCTTGGGTGTTTATAAATACCGCCCGCCCATGGTAACTATTTAATTATGTTTAACGTTTTTCAAGATTTTTGATAACTATTTGTATTTGTGGTTGATCTAATAGTAACGTGTCTTGGAATTGTAGCATAACTGCTCTTCTGGTTTCCTTCTACCCTGCTTCCTCTGGTGTTTATAAACACCCTCCTTTCCCCCAGGCGTTTTTAAACGCCATATCGAGGATGCTTTTAACTGTTGGAGCTTTTTTCCCTTTTCTTGAACTCACCAAATATGACACAGAAAAACAATTTTCATTTGCAAATCCGTCTGATTTTTCTTATTGCAGCAGCATTCTGTGTGTTGGGATTAAATGACATTTAAATGGACAAGATATGAAAAACATATGGTCGGCAAACTTCAATTCAGTCCGCAGTTGGATGAAAAATGAACAAATTAGGACAGAAATGCAAAGGAAGACAATACTTTTCTGGAATCAACGAGAAAATCCAAGAATCCACCAACACTTGAGAGAAAAAAATCAATATCGACAACCACGAGACGAAAAACAATAAGAAGCAGACTCGAATAATTTTGAAATGTGCGACCTATAAACAAATCATCATAATCTTGGTCGGAGCCACAGATGTATCATCGTTGGTAAAATAGATATCAAATAATGCTAAATTTCATTGGCTTTTAGCTAAGGTTTCTGATATAGTGCGCTATATCAGAAACCTTAGCTAAAAGCCAATGAAATTTAGCATTATTTGATATCTATTTTACCAACGATGATACATCTGTGGCTCCGACACGTATAAAAACAAGATTATGATGATTTGTTTACTGTAGGTCGCACATTTCAAAATTATTCGAGTCTGCCTTTTATTGTTTTTCGTCTTGTGCTCGTCGATATTTCAAAATTATTCGAGCCTGCCTTTTATTGTTTTTTGTCTTGTGCTTGTCGATATTGATTTTTTTCTCTAAAGTGTTGGTGGATTCTTGGATTTTTTCGTTGATTCCAGAAAAGTATTGCCTTTCTGTCCTAATTTGTTCATTTTTCATCCAACTGTGGACTGAATTGAAGCTTGCCAACAATATGTTTTTCATCCAACTGTTGTTCAAAAACTCGTTAAATTTGCCAAATATACTTGTTAACATGGAATTCTATTGGTTTTCCTTATAACTTGCATACAATTATATAAATTTTCCTTTTTTCTTTTTGGGTACTATGATCTAATTTGAGTTTGGTGCAAGGAAATTCCCTGATTGAGTTGACAGTTTCTTGTTAAATGCTGGTTTTAAATATAAGTTTTGATTGGCTTCTTTGTGGTTGCAGTTGTTGATGTGAAAAGGATTTGGTTGGAGTATTCGTTTCTTGGTCCATTGCTAGTTCTGAATACCAGTTTTTCATGGGTCAATTTTTGTCATATCGTGGACATTAATATTAATATCTTGTCTTTGAGCTTTATGCTCCTTTGTGGACATCAATTTTTTATGGGTTTTTTTTGACCCATCGACCAAATTGTTGCAAATTTAATAAAATTTTAGAATCACTACCGAGCAAATTCTTGTAAGAATACTTTCCAAAATATGTGTGTTAATAATGAATTCGTGGCTACGTTTAAATATTTGTAAAGAATTCTCATTCTTTCCATTTTTCCTTGGGGGTAAGTACATCCCTCAAGCATTGTATATTGTCTTTTGATGTCTTGTACATTGTTTTTTTCCATTAAGGTCAAAGCATAGAGAAAGAGTTTGCAATTTGGGCCCTTTATGTGTGTAGAGATATTTTGATGTGAAAAGTACTTATTATTGGAATTTGGTGAATGAGTATTTGTTTCTTGGTCCAAAGTTGGGTTTGAGTGCCTTTTGAGCTCTTTATGTGTGTAGAGATATTTTGATGTGAAAAGTACTTTTGAGCTCTTTATGTGTGTAGAGATATTTTGATGTGAAAAGTACTTGATTGGAATTTGGTGGATAGAATATTTGTTTCTTGGTCCAAAGCTGGTTTTGAGTGTCTTTTGATGACTCGTATGGTTATTCAATTGAAATGTCTTGTATTTGTGAATGAGTATTTGTTTCTTGGTCCAAAGTTGGGTTTGAGTGCCTTTTGAGCTCTTTGTGTGTGTAGAGATATTTTGATGTGAAAAGTACTTGATTGGAATTTAGTGGATAGAATATTTGTTTCTTGGTCCAAAGCTGGTTTTGAGTGTCTTTTGATGACTCGTATGGTTATTCAATTGAAATGTCTTGTATTTGTTATCTCACGATGAGGCCAAAGTCTAGAATGAGTTTGTGATTTAGAACGCTCATTGCGTGCATTTGTGTGATGTGAATGAGTATTTGTTTCTTGGTTTTGAGTGTCTTTTGATGAATCGTATGGTTATTCAATTGAAATGTCTTGTATTTGTTATCTCACGATGAGGCCAAAGTCTAGAATGAGTTTGTGATTTAGAACGCTCATTGCGTGCATGTGTGTGATGACTCCTTTGGTTATTCAATTCAAATGCCTTAAGACTTTTTTTGTCTTCAAACAAGACCAAAACATGGAAAGAGTTGGTGATTTGAACTATTCCATTTGTACATGTATATAAATTAAGAATGGTTTATAGTATATCCTATTTTTCTTCTCACACATACCTAGGGCCACACATAGAGGGTTGTAAAGTGCTAAAGTCATGTATCTAGAAGGATAGGTTTTCATTGTGGCTCTATCAAAGTCTAGGACTGCAAAGCCCAAGTCTAGCTTATATTATTGTAAACAATTAGAAGAATATATTTGTTATGAATAATAATCCATCGTTACATTTTAGTGTAAAGTTGTGTTGTCTACTTCATTTTCTTGTTATGAACGACATATTTTTATGAAGGACGGATATCATTAAGAGAAGAAGAAGAAGAGAAGCAGAATAACTACCATCTAGTTGAAGATGAAACTACAGTAGATTGAAGTTTAATTTGTTGAGGTCAGTGCCTCACAAATTGGGGATTGAGGGTTGGTGCTTGGCTTTGAGGATTGGTGTCTCCAGTAGGTTCTCCCTCAACAAGGAGGCTCTTAGAGCCCAACTCAATAGTGAACTTAATTCCCCGTAAGTATCCTTTGGCTATGCCATGCAATTAGTTTGAATTCATAAGAAACACACATAAGTCAATAGGAACTTACCATTTGTTGTCCCTTATGGTAGATAAAGGGGATATTGATTTGTTTTCATACTTTACCTTCTTTATTCACCTCCATGTAGTCTTCAATTTTATCACACGTATCTCTTTTTGTGTTGATAAAAGTTTGTTCCAAGGATCAATAGAAGTCAACAACACCTCTCCAAGCCCAGTGTTATCCCAGAAAAGAGTCTTACTCCCTGAACCTACTTTCCATTTGCAACCCTTACAAAGAAGGTTTATAACTTTCACCAAATTATTCCATATGTTATAGCCTCTAGGGAGCCCCTCATTGCAGAGAAAGGTTTTAGTAGGTACCGTGTCCATTTACTTAGCCCTCAAAAAAATATGAGTCACAAAAAATTATTTTTAAGGTCTTGAAAACTTGTTTTTAAAATCTTGAAAATTTGTTTAAGGCACAAGAAACTTAGTTTTGAGTATAGAAAAATGGCTTCTCAATACTTTAGCATGGAAAAATCTTATATGCTTAATGGATCAAATTATAATATGTAGAAAATTAGGCTTAAATCTAAATATATAACTAGAAAACTATGGGGTATTGTAAACGAAATTGATAAAACTCCTTTAGGTAGGAAAGAAAACTCTAAAAACCTAAATTCTTTGCAAAAGAGATCTCAAGAGGCTATTTCTATCATCCTAAGAAGAGTTAAGGATAATTCTTTCTACATATGGGAAATCAAGATTCCCTTATTGAAGCATGGAAATAGTTGGAATCCATGCTTGAAGGAACTAGAGTTTTTAAAATCATCAAACTCGTCTTAAAATTAATGACCACTCCAATGAAGGGAGATGAAAAAGTCATAAAATTTCTTTCTAAAATCAAATACATAAAATATCAATTAAATGGTTATTGCTACAACTTGATTCATCATCAACCACTTATTTTATCATTCAAATGAATATTCACGAAAAATTCTGTAATTTTATTTCAATTGTAAATTCTAAATATCAAAATGAAACTAATATTCCTAATTTAGATACCTTGTCTGCTCTTCTTATCCAAGAAGAACATCTTATGACAAATTTTGACTCAAAAGAGGATGTCACTTGAGATATTCTCTCTCAAAATCGAAAAACATGTATTCCCAAAAATGAGGAACTCGGAAATTTAAACCCGATTCCAAATAAAACTCTAGACCCTCTTCTACCTACAATAACAATAGTGGTAGTAAGAATAAATTTAACAAAAATGAATAAGTTAATCCGTAATCTTTAACACCAACTTTGAATCCGACACTTGCTTTAGTCTATGTTTTTGGTGACATAAATAAGTCCCTTCCTATGATTTATTGGTTAATAGCTCTTATCAAGAATGAGGTCTACTCGACATGAGTGTGCAATGTAAACAATTATAATTTATCTGCAAAACAAAAATATTTTCAAATAATATTGTACCATGTTTTGTATGTATGATGCAACCCAATTTCTTATTTCAATTGACCTTAGGACTTCTCAGCTTTTTTTTAAGTATCTAAAGGAAAAAAGTTCAACAATAAAAATTCAAATCAAAGTCATAATTAGAATTGGAATCAAGAATCAAACAAAACCACTACATTTTTTTATATCTAATAACAATGAATGGACCCTAGATAGGGGTGTCTCAAGACAAATGACTTATGTGTAATATCCTCACATATGCCAAATTATGTTGTAAAATAATCTATATAGGAGACAACATGGTCATAGGAACTAAAAGTTGAAGTAAAGACAAAATCTCAAATGGATTCATTAGAAATGTTATGTTTGTCCCTAAACTTAAAAAGAACCTCTTTATCATGTTACTTAAGATAAGGTTGTCATTAAATTATGTAAGGAGAAATGATTTATTAAAGATCAATCTAACTCCATTATTGTTGAAGGAATTCAAAAGAATGACCTTTATATCTTTAACGGATTTTCTAACGAGACATGTATTTCCTCCCAACTTAGAAATGAAATTCAATTTTGGCATGAAAGACTTTTTAACCTTAATATTCGGAATCTTACTAATATGTCTAGACATAACCTTGTGGTAGGACTACCTTAAATCAAAACTAAGTATGCGACATTTGAATGATGTTTATGTGGTAAGAAACACACTTTTCCTTTTAATGAACATCAAGAAGAAAATTCATATCATACTTTAGAACTTATCCACGGTTATGTAAGTGGACCACTTGAGGTAGTTTCTCTTAGTGTTTCCCCTTATGTTGTATCATTTATTAATGATCATACAAGGATGAGTTGCAAAATTTATATAAATAAGAAATCTAATGCTTTAAATAAATTCAAATAATTCAAGACCTTAGTTGAGACTCCTCTCACCTAAAAATTTAGAAACTAAGAACTTATTACGATTTGTGAATACATAAGTAAATACTTCGATACATTGCACATCCCTTGTATAATTCAAATATATTTAACCACTCTTTTAGAATGGTTAGGACAATGCTACATTCTTCTAATGCTCCTAAATTCATATGGGTAGAAGCCATGAACGCTATTTTCCACGTCCTAAATAAAGTTCATAAAAAATTCTTGCATCAAACTACACCTCTAGAAATGTGGGTTAAAAATAAAGTAAATGTTTCTCATCTTGAAATATTTGGTAGCCTTACTTCTATTTTCAATCCTAAAGTAAAAAGGAAGATACTTGATTCTACCTCCTACTCTACATCCTTTTTGGATGTGGAGGAAGAACAAAATGATTAAGAGTTTATGATCTATCCAAATGAGAGATTGTTGAATATAGAGATGTTCAAATCCTTGAAAAACCCTTTTGTGTGTCATCGTTAGGACCCTCTCAATGATTTGAAAAATCTAAATAAAGAAAGATTGATATCCCTCTACTTATAGAAGATGATGATCTAAATATGGATGTTGTAAATAACGAGATTGAGGGGGATACATTACAAATTCATAACTAATAAAAAATACTTAAATGGGCTCAATCCTTAGTTCAAAATTATAACCTTGAAAATATCAACAAAATGACTAGAAAGCAACATAATTATCATGCCTTAATGACCAGGTCATATGAATGTAAATGTTAATTATATTAAAGAAACAAAACCAAGATGAAATGATGGAGGGATGCTGTATCAAATTTTAGAATTTGATGCTCTTATTAAAAATAAAACTTGGGAACTTGTTTCTGACCACCATCAATGGAGAATATTGTTGGATCTCTAAAAGACATTCTATAAAAGTGAATTACTTTGAAGAATTGTAAGAGAAATTGATATTTGTTTATTTTTGAAATGTTATTGCTCATGGCTTTACAGAAAATTTCAAGAACTGATTATGATTTTAAGCATTTATCATTACTATGCTTTTTGCATCGAATGAAATATGTAAGGGACGAGTCAATTTCATTACACAATGTACTGGTTGGTTGATCAAATACATAATGTTAACCGAATGCATTTCCGAACTGTTTATTTCCAAAGCACTCCAATTGGTACATGACTTCATACCAGAGTTTGAAGAACCTAATGATATCAACCGATATGTCATTTATGATAGGCTTTGAAATTCTTTATGGTCTGATTTATCAGATCGGTATTTGATACTGAGGATGCCATGAGTTATTTCTAAAATTCACTCAGAGTTCAAGGAAAATATATTGTTGTTTTTGGGGCCCAAGAATAAATGTTTATAAATGTATAAGCCATTTAATCAATTATTTCCATAATTGTACTTAGTCATTGTTGATGATTCTATCCATGTTATACAAGAGTGTTGGTAATACTCCAACTATGCTTCAGTGGGATGCAATTTAAAGTCTAAACGTTTATTTCACTACTTATTTGACCCTAACTGATCTACGTTTACTTCCTATATTTTAATGATTTTTGCATCAGGATTTTTTGAAGAAGATATCTATGTATAACTCAAATTATCTACTAATTTAATTTATTTGATGATTCTCCTTAATGCAAACTAGATAGTTTAATTAATACATTTAAATATCATCTCCTGATAATAATACTTTGATTAATCTAGATATAATGTAGGTTTTCAGTGTTCAATATCATTAGTCCTTTCACTTTAGTGCAAAAGCCATATTTGAGAAATAAACCTATGTTCCATAGATAGTATTTACAATTACAAATTGCTATGGAGCATGATCCTCAACTCTAGCTTATTGATTATAATGAGTTTTCAATCTGATATGTCCTTCACCATGCATGTGAAAAAACAAACTTATGGGTTAATACATGTGATTTGTAAATATTTCTGGCCCAGAAGAATTAGCTATATTATTTCTTGTAGTGCCCACATTTTACACACCCAAATACAACAGAAAAATACCAGGATAATTTTTTTTTGACTTACATTGCTCACGACACACAACACAGTAAGGGCTCCAAGTACAAAACTCGACACACATGCGACAATCACATAAGTCATCAACTCACATAGACACATACAGGCGACCATCGACATGTCGATACCACACTTTTCCCAACGAACGAATACTAGCAAAGACCCAACCACAAGAAACGTGACTAAAGGAACGGCGAACCCACGACATATCATTACTTTAACTGTATTTTTGGTTAAAGATTAACATTCCAAGGAACATTATCGAGCAAGGATAAATTTCCTCCCTTTGTCCACCTACAATTTTCTTAAGTTTTGTTCCGCGGTTAAAAACATACAATTCCACCAATTCTCAAGTTGGCTTCTTATACTTTTATATAAATTTCCATAACTTACATACATATTTGGCATAAATCAAATTGCATACAAGTACTTAATTATCCTATTCTTATGCAAAGAATTTGCTTCTCAAACGTTTTATTTAATGCCTACAATTTTACCCTTACAACTCAAACGAAAGTGACTTGATGTCCAAAACGCAATCAAAGGATTTGACAGAAGATATTAGATACAGGGCATACCTTTTTTCACCAAAAAGGATTCTCGATTCACACTGAATTTATTTCTCTACCATTGTTATTATAATTTGAAAAACTTATTGAATTCCAACAAGATTTATATATATCTATATATACATATCTTTTGTTTTCTCATAGTTTGGTCAAGCACCAAGGTGACTTATATTCTTTGAAACATTTGATTATGTTTAATTAAGTTTTAAGGACTTCAAGAGTGACCTCCATCCTAATCTCCAATCTCGTGTGCAACATCTATAGGATATGCTTATACATCGCACTAAGGTCTCGTTCTTAGCATTGTTGTGAAATCAGGAGTTACATAAGTATTTGACTACCATCTTGAAGAGGTACAAGGCTCGGAGCAGAATAAACTACACATGAACACAAGTGATCTATGTTCACGAAGATCCCATATCCTTGCACTTCATGATTCCGCATAAGGAATTTTCTTTATTCCTTAATGCCATAAATGACATAACAAGGGATTAAGGGACAAGATTACAATTTCTAAGGTTCTTCAAAAATCAACATCTTTCAACTCAATTTCGCATACAAGGAGTTAAATTACAGTTTTCTACCCACAAGCCAGTAACATCCAAAACCACTAGGGTTTAGTTTAATTCCAAAATGCACCTAGCGATCTATGCCTTTACTACATGTGATTTTAAGGCAAGTGGACATAATTGTACTAAACCACCTTCAAGAGAATGCCAAGATGATTTTGATAGAAACCAAGGTAGCACCGCTTAGTCGATCCTTCGAACAAGAACTCATAAGGTGACTTCTAAGGCGGTCTTCAACACTCAGCCTGGTGTCGGACCTGAAGAGAGGTACATTCTTCTCGCGACTACCAAATCTAGAAGGAAACCGCATACTCCAGATAGGTTGGACCATGACATTCCTAAATATGGGTTCGCGACAAAGTCGCTAGACAAAAGACTATGACGGTAAACACCAACTTTTAGGGGTTTTATTTACCTAACCTATGAGGTCTCATCAAGTGCAAAGTTTAAGGTCGTTCTTCGGCTTTAATTTTCTTATATGGTAGAACGGGATCACACATACAGGCAAGTTATGCACGAATATTTTATTAGGGTTGAGTGTTCCCGTTAAAACTCTTTAATGTGTCTGCAATGTAAGAAGGTAGCCCAATAATTAATTTAATCGTTTATTGAATACTGAGAAGGTACCACAATATCTTAACTTCAATTTCAAAATTGTTTTATATAAATCAAACCCCTTTTTTTTTATACACAACTAAAATCAAATTGAACTGGTGATTAGAGGCACATTTCCTAAGTATCCCTAAAACTGGCATGTCATACATATTAACAAATTTCATTTATAACTTTTCAATAACAAGAGACTACAATACACAGTCATTCATTTTACAATGACCTATAAAAATTACAATAATAATAATTAAATTACACATCGCCCTTTGCGTCGTCATTCATCCATCCTGCAAAACCCACGTGAGCATGATATCAACGATAAATCGCTGGCATGGCATCCACCCTAAAACAATCATAATTATCATTTTTCAGTTCCCATTTACATCTGACAATAACTACAATATGCAATCGAAATAAAAATAAAACCTAGAAACATGTAATCATTGCATTTCATTTTTTCTTCATTTTATAAACTCAGAAGAGAGAGAGAGAGAAAGGAAGAGAGAGAAAATATCATTTTGTCTAAAGTTCCAATACACCCAACAAGTTTCATTATAGTGTTTTAAACAGTTATTTACGTGTGTTTAAAGTTTCCAAAGGGGATTTGGCAACCCTACGAGGGTCTCGCAACTTTCTACTTTTACATTTTCTCACTAATTACAAAAACGTTCACAACGGGCTTGGAGGCTAAGAAATTGCTTCCAAAAGTTACCTTCCAATGAGAACACCCTCCATGATCAACTTGCTACGTGTTCCCAGATATACCAAGAGTTCATAGCAATTGAAGGAATTGAAAAGAGCGCACGGGGAACATGGGGATGTTATATGTTAGATAATCACATTAACATGCTAGTCTAAAATCATTCTATATGGTATAAGGATTATAAATCATTTTGCATAAAAAGGTAATATTGGAGTATATCCCCACTAAACATTAAGGGTGAGTGTTGGAGCATATAATGTTTGTACAGAAAAACTTATTGTGCCTCGTTCATCACAAACTTATCTTCACATAAAATTTATATTGAATATTGACTTATATGTTAACTTATAACATACAGATAGATAGATAGATAGATAGATAGATAGAGATAGAGAGAGAGAGAGAGAGAGAGAGAGAGAGAGAGAGTCAACTAATGTATGTAGTTGAAGAGTGATTTGGTATGATCGTGCACAATTATAACCGATCACCCATCTGTATACATAAATATTCAATATGTGGAAATGATCTGGACAAGTGAAAATATACTTGATATTCACGTATGAATGTAATTGAAGAAGTGAGAAGGAGATACAATTTCACATATATATTGTGTTCTATGTTTATTTTAATTTCCTTTACAATTTCCTATTTCAATTTACTACAAATATATAATTTTGTATTTCAATTTGATCCTTGTTAAATTCATTAGACAACAATCTATTTAATTGATCCTACTTAGTTTGAATTACATCTAGAAAAATATTTGGTCTAACATATGTGAAATAGAATGTTTTTTAAGAAAGAATAATATTGTTGAAAGATAATGTTAGATGAAAATGGCACATCCAGGTCTACAATGGGTTATGCTACTAAGCTCTCCATAAATGCTACATTACTTCACCTCGTATCCAAATGCCACTTCTGATCAAGTTGATTACGCTTTCACATATTCAACACCACTCTTAAAGCATCTATGGAGAAGTTTATATCAAACTCTATGCAAGTCGTTTGAAATAAAAATTTGTAAAGGGAGGAGAAGAGTGGAGGATAAAATAAATAAATGAGAATGTGATTTGATACCAATCGCAGACCAAGGATATGTTAGGAATAAACCTTAGCTTAATTCACCATAGTGAGTTATGTGAATATATGCAATAAGTTAAAATAAATTATTCTTTTACTTTAACTTAATCAACTTTATCTTAGTTGGCTTATCCCTATGTTTGTGAAAGTTGTCCTATTGCTAGGATGTTGTTTCCTGGATATTTTAGGGGTAGTAGTGGCATTTCTTTATTGTGAGTAAATTGTTAGCATTAAAAAATTTCAATCCACTTTCCATGGATATAGTTGTGATTATTCAATGTCTATAAACATTGCATTTCTCACCATTCTTTGTAATGAACTTTTGCATATCAATAAAATCTTACAAAATCCATCATGTTTCCTATGTAAGATTTGGTATCAGATCAAGAAGGTTTTGCTCAAGTGAGAGGAAGAGGAAGTTGTAGATAAGGGAGTTAATGAGGGGTTGAGTTTGAGTGAACCACAGAGCCACCTACCTCCCCAAAACCACCATCCCTATTTTCCTACCTCCAACAGTTGCACAAGATTGATAGTTGTAGAAGTTGTGAACCTAGCATTGCTTCTTGGAAGTAGTTTACAAAAGATTTACTTTCACGTTGGGGGAGGAGCCACCCATGTGTTGTCTCCTAAACCAGATTTGGCATATCCTAGTTGAGGTGTCAGGTTGAAACAGATTGTATGCTCCTTGGAAGATATTTTGGTGTTTTTGGACACTATAGCAAGTTTTGGTCATACTAGTGGCCATTGACATCCTCACCCTTCTCCTACTTGGTTGTGACTTGTGTTGGAGGATATGTGCGCTTGGAGTCAAAACTCCTTTGGAAAACTCTTGTTTTGCATCGAAAGTCTATTGGTTTGCATTGGCAGATATATCGCACCATGTTCCCACTTGCATGCTTCTAATGCTTGCGCCAAGGTTGTTTTATTTTTAAAAACTAGACTTCTTTACATGATTTAATATTATGTTTCCGAGATAACTCCCAGCCATAGGGTGTGGCCAATTGGCTTAGCGTTGTATCCTCTAAGCTTAAAGTCATAAGTTCTATTTTGAATTCAAACTTGTTGTTTTTGTTTTAAAAATTGTATTTGTTTTGTATTGGTCAAATATATTAATACAGATGTAACTGTTTGTATGTGGCTATTAAGTTTTTTGTTCAAGTAATTAACAAAGCCAAGGTTAGAGGGTCAATCCCCCTCTACCCACCCTTTCAAAAAAAATTAGTGACATGCTAAGTTTTTAGAGGCACCTTCAAATTTACAACCCCCGCCAAATCATTTTAGACAACAGCTAAACTAGTTAGCAGAAAAACACCTAAGAGATGTACAAAAGTACGTAGAAACAAAAAAATCATAGATCCTAACATATCCAAAGCTCCAAATGAAGATTAATCAAGAATAAAAAAGCAACAAAGTTGTAAAAATATGCATATGCTCATGCTCAACTAGATAAGTTGAACCAAAAAAAGCACGTGAAACGTATTCATGTATGGACCTACAAGAGGCTCTCTACTAAGTTAATGCCAAGAAGGCCTTTCTTGACCCTATATTCAAGGGACACTACACAAGTGGATAAGTGAACATGGCAGTAAAGAAGAGCTAGAAATATGGCAATAAGCAAGAGTTATAAAGTAAATACAAGAGCAATATAGAATGCATGTAAGAGAAATAAGCAAACCTACATAAATGAAATAGGTTGGTAAAAGAAATACTTGCATGGAATGAACCTGGTAGTGCATTTGCCTCCCCCTTGGCTTGGGCACTTGTAGAGATATGATGTACGTGGAGTCAAAAAGGATGATGAAAACTTTAATAGACAATAATAGGGGACTATTAAGACTTGGTAACTTTTTTGGACATGAATCCTCTATTCTTATATATTCAAACATATAGTTCCTTCCCTTATTGAAACTTTTTTACACAAAAAGCCCTTAAGATTCCATACGTAAATATGCTAATTGGCAACTGCAAAGTAGAGCAAATGAGAAACATTTTTTTGGAAAGGACTAAGGATATTTATATGGGTTATGAATCATAAACCTCAATTCCAAATAGCCATATTCAGTATCCATGGAGGGTGTAGTCACAATAGTATTGAATTGCACCGATCAACATCGACTAAATGCAATCCGATAGGGCATGGTGAATAAAAAAATTCTAAGGGGAACTCAAAGAAGGAAGCGAGACAAAGATTCATGTCGACAAATAATAGGCACATTTGAGGGAAAACATGAGGCACATATAAGGGCAAGTAGGAGACACTATAGGAAAGAAAATCAAGGAATAAGGAACTGCAACACATCTCTCGACATGTATGCGCAAGTTGTCCTTCCAATCTAAAATGTGAAGGTTAATGCTCCAAGTCCTTAGAAAATAAAATGCTAATACAAATATTTTGGAATGCATATAAGCCTATATTGAAGCATCAATCACATGCACAAAAAGATAAGATATGGAATTTGATTGATATGTCCTAAAAAATATGATTGAGCTTATCTAAAATAATGCAAGAACACATAAAATGTTAAACATAGTAAGGAGAAAGAAAAGAAGATTGACCTTATTATAAGACATTTTTAATCTTCAGTGTAAGAATATATACCTAAATAGTGAACACCACAAATCATTGAGGCACCAAATATCTACGTATTCAAATTTGTTTGGACATGGGTTGAATTGGTTTAGTTATTTTCCAGAATTGAAGTGTTTTCTTTATTTGACACAAGCTTGACATGGACAATATTTTCAACATTTAGAAATGTATATAACAATGTTCATATCGTAACCATTTTAACCCAAGTGTTACTAAAAGAAGTGTCTTATTGATTTTCAGTTTTAAAAAACACTAAAACACAAATCCCTATCATAAGGGTAATAGGACTTCACATTTAAAATTCATAATCATTAAAAAGATGTCTTCAAAATTAGTACTTTGGGAATCATAACTCAATAATTCGATTTTCATTTTTATCAAAGCCACCTCCCACATATCCCATAAATATTATCATTTTTATATCAAGGTTAGAAAATTAATTTTGCAAACATTCACATTCTTTATTGAAATAAGAAGCCAAATCATATGTAATGTTATTAGTAGATACTTGAACAAGCACATTCATTATTGGAAAGTAGAAGTGAAATCACATGCAATGTCAACACTAGAGACTTGAATATTTTTCTAAGGTGTAATTTGAATGTTAAAAACATCAACTAGTTTTGTAATTTACCCATTTGTTTATCATACAAGCCATAAATTAATTGTCATTCCTTGTTAATCAAAGTGACACTTACGAACAATAATTTCATTTTTCTTTGAAACAAATTATTGCCTTATATTTGTAATAGCTAGAAAGAAAACCAATTTAAAACTATAATAGATTAACAATATAAAAAAATGCCAAATTGTTAACTGAACTCGCCAAAAGACACTAAAAAGGTTGAGACTCTTAGTTAAAATGCCAACCAAAAAAGACACTATAGATTCATGCCAATAGCTCAAGTGAAATTCAAGAATGTATAAAATGTTAGAAAAAAAAGTATTATTTTCATTAAAAATATACATATACATATACATTTAATTATAAGTTGAATATTTTAAAAGCAACCATTCATGTACTGAGCATTAAATCAATTAAAAGCAACCATAAATTATAATATGTTGGCTTGAATCATCATTGTAACACCAGGTTACAAAACTCAAAGTGATCGAGACAACAGACAACCATTAGACTAACCCACAATAAAATGGAAGGAACAACAATTTGTATGGTCACTACAATAAACAAAAACACTCCCAAGGGTGCAAAGAGGGGTTCCATGGTTGACAAAAAAAGTATCCTTTTGTGTTTCTACTGTAAAATAAAGCAAATCGGGATCTAGAAGAGAATAATACAAAAACAAGTATTGAATGGCCCAAGAAACAAGTTTTCTACATATAGGCACCATACAAAAGTTCAATGAATAAAGAATTTTCAGAAGTATCAAATAAGAGAACTGTTGTCAATTCAAGAAATATAGAACTTAATGTATAATTTTTCAGACATAAGGAAAATAATAAGATTTTCTACTACCACATATGTTTTAGTAATTCTCACAAGTTTACATATGTATTATTAAAAAAAATATTAGATATTATTTCAAAAAAATATTAATTGTAAAATTTGTTAAAAAAATAGTCAATTGATGAGAATTAACCCCTATAAGGCATCTTAGTTGCTAAATGGACAAAAAGGGACCTACAAAAAACAATTACACCTTGTTTGAGAAGAAAAACTTGACATGGGCTGCCGAGCAGGCACAAATAACCAATATAACAAAAGTGACAAAAAATTAAATTTATATGCAAAAAATGTGGAAAAAAATTTACATGGTTGCCTCGGAAAAAAAAAAAAGACCAAAAATGAACCATGTGAACAAGATATGCCTAGAAAGTTTTTAGGCAACCCACCCATTAGTGTGTAAGAGAAAAAAAAGGAAATTTAGTACTTAAAAAAAAGTTTTTAATGTTTCAAATACAAGGTCTTTCTTTCTTTCCAAACCAAGCATAAACAAAACTCAGATTTCAAATTTTAATAACTTCATTTTGATACTATGAATGAGATAATTCCAAGATCACCTACTCTAACAATGATTCACAAGTGCGAATATGTAAGATGCACAAATTGCCTAGGAAATCAACACAATGAAAATATTGAGACACAATTCGTGATGTAGTTTAGAAGAAAACCCCACGTGCTATAATGGTAATATCTTCACATATAATAATTCAAAAATATGTAGAATAAACTAATATCAATACAACAAAAAGTATTGGTGGGCCAAGAAGCCCTAATATTCAATATATTCATAATAATACCCTTAAGATAGGGCAATACCATACAGTGTTCCTAAAGGAAAAACTCCACAAGATCTCCAAATATGGGAATTCCACTTTAAAGGGGGCACTTCAACTATCCTTCTACCAAGTAAACAAATCAACCCATACATGACATATATCATAATTATGTCCATCTCCTTTATATAGGCATATATTACTCTAATAAATGGGTAGGTAACACCTAATCCCATTGTAGGTCGACTCATTACCCAATATAATTGATTCCATAACTTACCTAATTGACCCCATATATTATAACCATATAATTAAGGGAATGGACACCACATAGCAGCATCGCTATCAACTCATGTATATTATAATATCATATCCTTATGTACATAACATGGTGTCCCTCTTTGACATGTTTCATCTCCAAAACATGAGAAGAAACCAAGTAATAAGTGTGCTTCAAGTCTTTGCACACTCGTCTCCATGCTCGATCATCCTACCAACCATATGTGATCTTGGTGGCTGATATCTCTCTAAACTTGTATTCAAATTTGTTGTACTACTTTGATTGCATTCACAACCATAGGTTTTTCTCTTCAGCGTTCATGCATAGCCATAGTGATTACTCCTATGATCCCATATTCCATAATTGTTACTCCATTAATTCCATGTAAAACCATAATGATTGTTCCTCAGATGCTTTGTAAATCCATATTGGTTGCCGATTTGACATGCCATGGCATGCCTCCATGATTGTTTTCTCTCATGATAGTATTGGTGTCTATATGTCGTAACTTTATTATCCTAAACCTTTTCTTTTGTTGTCTTGACATCTTTGACCTTTTTTTATTTCTGATACCCATGTCTCTTGAGTAGATGAAAGGTTATTTTCTTCATTTTCTTTGTATGCATATTGTACTTATTTTGAGTCTTCTTTACACCCTTCTTCACCATCTTCAATTCATCCTCATGCTCTACCTTTCCCTTTCTTAGTTCTTCACTAAGTGTGATATCCTACAAAGTGACCTTAGTTTTCTTGTACCAAATTGTAATTAATTTCTTTTGCACATTATTGATTGTTCATAAGGTTTCTAACCAAGGACATCTAATAACATTATCCAAAGCATAAAAATTTGAATGCAAAACATTGTTTCCCTAGTGAGCTTCAAATTCCCAAACTGCTTACCATCCACTTGGGCTTCCTTGATATTCCTAGGACACAAGGACCTCTTTCCTTCGAATGTAGTTATGAAATCAAAAAATTAAAGCTTCCTTTTTGGGCGCTATATTGTTTGAATCATTATCCTCGATCATTACTTCATCATGATCTTCAACCTTTCCTTTTGCATCATTTGTAGCCTCCTTTCCTTCTTTTATGTCCCACCGATCTAAGAAAATATATTCCATTTCTTCCCATGAAATATTCCTTCTTTCTTTGAGTATCCCAAAAAAGTATATAAATGCAAGACCTTTGAGATGCAATAAAATTTGTTTGCCATGATATTGATTGAAAGTAGTTCTCCTCAAATCGGAGCCACCATTCTCTAATATCAATATCACCTTCTCTAAAGGACTATGGTAACTCTATGATCCACACAAATTCGAGCTTCAGGAACAAACTATTTCGACAAAACTTTGACCTAAACATTTCAGCCTGGAGTTGGCCTTGAATCAAAAAACAAAAAGAACAAACCTCCCTTAAATATTTAAGAGCTTTCCAAAAATGTACAATTTTTTTTTTGAAAAACTATGGCTTAAGTATGAATTTGTTAAAAACCTTAAAATGACGGTAACTAATACGAATCACCACATGTTGAATTTGTATTGTAGTTGTCTCAAATGATTCTCCAATTGTAACAAACAAATCACAAAAAGAAACAATCTTTTGTAAGATATATACAAATCTTTACAATTAGGGTCTCATCCCAATGTTTTCCCAAATCGATGCTCTCATACCTCTCAGTAAGATCTTCATTAATAGTAATTGAAGAAACATGTAGAATAAATGAATATCAATTAGTGTGCCAAGAAGCCCTAATATTCAATATATTCGTAATTACAACCTTAAGGTAAGGTAATGTTATACAATACTCCTTAAGGAATAACTTCACAAGATTTTCCAATATGGGAATTCCACTTCGAGAGGGACACCTCCAGTATCATTCTACCAAGACGAAGACTCAACGGATATATAGCATATATCGTAATGAAATTCATCTCCTTTATATAGGCATGCATTATTCTTATTGGATGGGTAGCACATAATCCCAATGTAAGTTGAGTCATCACCTAATACAAAGAATTCCAAAAGTTACCTAATTGACCCCATATAACTAACTAAATAGATGTGTGCCATATGTGTCAGCGTATATAAATTATAATATCATATCCTTGAGTACACAACATTTAAAAGGTAGATAAAATAATTACAAAGCTTCTGTAATATGCATCAACCTTCTTCAAGAGAGAATATGGAAAAGAGGGAGAAAATCTATAAAAATAGACTTAAAGACATATAACGATGAAGTGATCTATGAGCTCTTGAAATAGAATATTTATCGAAGAATGCCAAAGGAATCACAAACTAATAAACCTACACTCACGTAGAATATTGAGTTATAATTTCCAACGTAAAAAGTGTTACAAAATAATAAGCCTACACCATAACTTTTAATATTGAGTATACCACAAATTGGAAGTATCAGATTTCAGTATTTCAAACAAGCAATATTTTTTTCCTTGACCTACACTATCAATATGTGGCAAAGTGGCTTTCATCTTTCTCACTCTCATGTCACAGAACTTGATTGTAGAGCATAAAACAATTACAAAGAGAGGTTTTCACCAAAAATCAAAGGATAGAAAAAACAAGCCCTATCAATAAAGGTGTATCAAGTAAGTTTCTAAGCAACCCGCTAACAAGATAAAAGTGCCTCAAAACCACGAAAAGCCAATGGTGGTTAAAAGGAAAGATATTTCTTGCTTTTCTACCCAAGCATTGGTAAAACTTACTTTGCATTTCCAAGTGGCTTTCATCTCTCATTAAGTCATGAGATTTGATCTTATGCTCAAATCCCCCGCACCATTAGAACCAACCACCTCAAACCCTAGGGCAACGTAAGGAAATAAAATAATTTACTTTGAAGATTTGTTGTATTTTTATGCCATCATTAGAATAAAGTACTCCCAAAGCACAAGCACTTCATTGTTCAAACATACGAAATATAAGGCATGTGTATTATAAGGTAGGTTGCGTGCATTAAACACCCTTTTTAATATTGTACCCAAAGAATTGAAGTATATTGTACCTTTTTAATATTCACCCTTTTTTCATTTTTGTATGGATATCTTCAACATCCCACAATGGTATGTTTTATGCCAAGCAAACTTAAATCTTCAACTTTATAGAGGTTACAATAAGTAAAAAAAGTTGTAAGTGCCTCATGCAATTCACATGATTGGTGTTTTGGTATGGAATCACATTTACAATATAATTGATCTAACTTCATACTAAAGTAATTTTCTGCCTATGAATTGGAAGTTTAAATAATATATGTTGTATTGCCTAATAGTCTTGTAGGAGAACATTCTAGCATTTGCTCAGTAGGTGTTGTTAAAAAAATTCCATCACCTCTGTAAAATGGTCTCATGACAAATATTTTCAATTCAGCAACAACATTTTTCAAATCAAGATAAAAGGGTGTCTGTTAGTATTTTGAGAGAAATCAATTGAATGGGTTTACCATCAGGGCTATCAAATTGGAGACTCATGTTCAAATCTCCAAGAAATGTGTTATATGTTAAAATGTACAAATGTTGATTTTTAAAATGGGGTTAACTACCACATCCAATTTTAGGTGTGGCCTACTAACAAACGAGGCCAGGTGCAAGTCCTAAGCAAATTTGACATAAGAGGTACCCCTCAATTGTGGAATGTAAGTTGAAGGATACATTGTAAGAGGTATTACCATTACAACTGGAAAATATATTTTGAGAGATTCACCAAAACATATAAACATCATATATTTAGCATAGAATTTTCCCGAAATATATCAAGCCAAATTGCAAAATTCTAGGTCCTCCAAAACTACCTCACTCAAATTTTCCTTTCCTAAAAAATTGTCTCTCAGCCTTTGAGGTAAACACTCCATCTTCTGTAGCTTTTGATATTGCACATGTTACATGAGACCACGTGCAGCAAAAAGAATAGCTAGTAGCCCCTTCCATGGGACTCCTGCCTTGAACATGATAGTTTCTGAACGTTCAATTCTAAATCCAGAAGCTTATTGAAGAAAATATCATACAAATTTGATCTATTTCTAAAACCTTTAATTAGCAGTCAGAAGGTCCAAAAGGAAAAAAAATTCATTCACCTTGACGAGTGAAAAAAGTAAACTAGAAGCCCAACTTCTGCGATCTATTATAAGCAGATTGTAGTCTTCGTATATGTTTTCTGACACCCCCTACACTCCCACTTGTAACAATAGTGCCTTCTTCCATATAAATTGCACCATCTGCATATTCAAGTTCCTCCAAACGATGTGTGACCCATAAAGCAGTAACTTCTTGAGGCCCATTTACAACACTTCGAACAGCTTCAATTACCCCAATCTGCATAGCCAATATTCTTTTCAATCAAGCATGAAAAAGGTATCTGAAAAGCATAATAAGAAAATAAATACAAGTGTAAGAAGATTGGCAACAATAATTATTTCAACACACCAGAAAGCAACTCGTGGCAAGCCACACCATATTAATTTAAATTATATACGCCAGTATGGAAACATTTCTTGTGTTTCTATTGAACGAATTGAAATAGAGTTAAAAATGAATAGAAATCATGCCCTTTGATAATTGCATGGATAACAAGAAGAAACCCACATAGCAATCCCAATGTCAAATTCTAAAGGAAAGATACATAAATATATCTTAGGTAACCATTAAACTAGCAAGCTATATTTGACCTCAGCTACCATACAGGTTACGTTGATAAGAGCATTTCACTGCTTGCCCAAAATTCAAATAGACGATCACATCTTCACATTATAGAGAGATGATTGAGATGGAACTGACCAACCTAATAAACTGTACAGCAAATGGCACTTCAAAATTTTTCCTCTTGATCCTCACTAAATCAATTAATTAAATGGTTCAAGCAAAGTGGGAAATATCGTCAAACCAAGGATATATTTTAGTTTTATGAGCTTTAAACATTGTTGCTTCTACATTGTCATGAAACAACAAATGTCTTTCCATTAAATATCAATGTTGTCTTAGTCAACCCTCATAAGATGAAAAAAGTGTATTAGCGGTCTTTGTTTTTGAAGGTGTTGATGAAAAAACTCAACTAAGCTTAGTTTTTAAATAAAAACTTAAATTTAATTTCAATAACCTTTTACAATCCCTGAGGTCTTCACTCCAGACAGAAGCAATCAAGTGTATAAACCAAATAGAGGAGGACACCCTGAGACAAGGGATGCGATAAAAGATACAAAAAAGGCTAAAGATGGCGTAATGACATCATTATGATGTCACCATTCTATTTCTTATGAATTTCGTGAATTTATAATTGTGAGCTTACTCATTTACTCTCTGCTAGTCGGCTTAGAGTTTAATGTCAACCTTAATTACAGTGCGCTGCTCGCTAGGCTGTCATACCGATGAATTTGAAACAAATGCCTAAAAATGATCTTTATTTATGCATTAATTGGTTAATATTGTCTCTCTTTTGACCCACGTTAAAATAAATGAAAAATCGGGGGCTTGATAGATAGACTGCATTACTGGCATTACAAGGATTATCCATTGAGTAAAGTTCTTGTAACCGAAAGGGTTGTAGTCCAACTAGCACGGATGATGGTAACGTTCGCTGCCACGCCATCCACCAAGGTATTAATCCCAGGAGATACCAAAAGGGATGAAACTGGGTTTAAGTCCTAAGCATATTCAGAGGCAAGCATATCTTATAGTCCTTGGCACTAAGCCAAAGGTGGTCTATTATTTATGCACCTAATACTGATGGAAACCAAAAATAAAAAATAAAAAACCTTTAGACTCTTTGATTGCACGCTGACTTAATGATTGTTGCAATTACATTCGACCGAGGGAAAATAAGAACGGTTGTGATCAAATTTCTAGGAAATTCATGATAAATATGTTGATGAACTAAGAGAGATTTCATATATGGCATCAATACTGCCATCATCCCTTTGTAGCTCAAATTCATCTCCGTCACTTCTCTTGTATCAGGTTGTCTTCCGGTAGATGGATTGAAACTTATCATAACTAAGAATTATAATTACAATTTCATATTCTGTGACTTGTTATATGACATTTACGAACAATCAAGAATGATAATTAAATTAATAATTTTGCAGTTCCCATATTTCATTGCGTAATTTACCATTTGAAATGATTCATGTAGTTCTATTCTATTATTAGTCTAAATTTGATTGATTTCTTCCACTACATTTTTCAATGTCGTTTCATATATTGTTCCATACCAATTCCCTAGTTCCTGTATTTTCCTCAAAAAGTATACTCCAATGTTTTTGTCGCTTTCTAACTTAGCCATCCTAGCTTCTGAAAATCATACTTTTGAAGTTTCTAAGTTCCATCCTCAATTCTTACTGCCACTTCATAAAATACAAGTCCAATGATCTCTTATGCTCTGATTAGACTAATAAATATCCTACAAACATGTCCATCAATCACCTAAAATTTTAGAAAAGTTCCAACTCTAACAATGTCAAAGAGAATATTCATACCCCCTAGCACCCCATATTCAAGAGCATGGTCGGTGATAAACTGCAATTTTTGAGCAATTAAACTTAGCAAAGAATGTGATAAGTTTCAGGGTGATTAATAGCTGATTTTCAGCGAGTAATTTCATCATTACTTGCCAAAAATTGGTGACTAAATTGCCCAAAAATCATTTGTGATGAGTATTAAATGCCCAAAACTAAAAAAGGTCATTTTTCTTCGTTTTTCTGCACTTTTTCTCTTCGTGATTTCTCTCTCTGTGAATGGTGTGACTACCTGCTAGGGTTTTGACTTGTCTTCATTACACAATCCTCTACTGAGTCTGCTTTCAATTTTCATTGGTCAAACTTCAAGGAGTCAATACATACTTTTCTGCCTTTTCACTTTTCATTGTTCAAACTTCAAAGATCAAGCCTCATCTTCAAGCCTTCAAGGAATACAGCGGCACAGCCTACAAGAGTAACAAGTTACAAAACCACGAGTAATTAAAGTTATTTTCAATGTTTATGAATCATAATTTGTCTTTGAAGTTGGCTAGATGTCATTTTGGTAATAGTTCTACTTCTCAAAGGACTATAATCTCTCAAAGATTCAAAGTTCAACTTCAAACGATGGCAAGTTGAAACCCTAGTAGGCTACTTGACTATTAAACTGTTCTAAGTGTCACTGTTCATAAATCCGTGCTTACATGATTACATTTGCATTCTTACCCACTTGGTTGGAAGTCCGAAATACAGTAATGGGTAATCTATTTTAATTTAGTAATTTAAATTGGCACTCAAGCTTGTACAATTGTACAGTACAAATGTGAGTGCCAAGGTGAACACTTAATAGATTACTCATTATAGTGTAACTGTAAACAGTAAATACTAATTGATAAACCATAAATCCACTTCATTCATGATAATATGATATATCTTTGTACGTTATAATATTTTCTGGGGTATGGAATGAAGAGCGGTATTCCTGGACTTCCACTCTACAGATCATAAATTACACTTTACAGAATACAAAGTACAGACTTCTAACTGTTGTTGACCGAAATATATTCTCTGTGGAACAGAATAAATAGTGGCTTGACTGGAACATGTTTGCATTAGAAGCTATTTGACAATATTTAATTCTTTTGGCTAAATCTCAAGATAGGATTGTATTAAAAATTATCTGCAGTCTTTTCTACTCTTATATGTTGTCATTTGGTGTTAAGGTCTTTATTGAACCATTACTCAGCTTTCTTATTGAGATAAGTTTCTGTTGAACTGCTATTCAGACTTGATATTGGGTAGAGATTTGTATTGAACCATTATTTAGTTTGTTGTACTACTACTACAGACCTCAGAAAAATAGTATTCTTAATTTTCTCATGCAACTTGAATTCTCTGAGACTTGTAAAGCTAAAACAAACTTGTTTTATTTTGTTTTTAAAAATGTCATCGGCATCCAGTTAAGGTTCAATTGCCCGTAGTAAGCCTAAGTCACAAGACCCTTCTTAGAAACATTATGAACGAGCACACGGCCATTGTGATGTATGCAATTATTGTGGGATGAAGATGAGTGGAGGTGTCTATTGCCTTAAGTTCCAAATTGCACAGATATTAGAGATTCAAGTGGTATTTTGCACACAAACACCACCTAAGGCTCAAAGAGAGTTGGTTACTTACCTTGTTGCTTATGTAGAGAAAAAAAGGAGAAAACTATACACTTGGAGCCCTACTGAATATGAGGACAGTGAGGGATGATTTTGACATTGAGTCCTCTTCTATTGCCCCAACTCCAGGCGTCCAGAACAGGAACAAGGCACATCCTTTGAAGATAGTTTGACTACTTTTTTTGTTCCTTGAGTAGTCTTGGGTCACAACCTTCACTCAAAAGCACCTCCTGGAACAACAAAATGCATAATGAAGAAAGGATAGTTGCAACACACTTTTGGTAATACAACATCCCTTTCAACGTGGTGAAAAGTCCATATTGGGATAATTTGGTCACTACATAGACCATTGTCAAGAACGGGTTTAAGGCTCCTACTCCCCATGATTTGAGTGGCCCATTGTTGAAGGATTATGTCAAACATACCAAAACTCTTGTAGAAGAGCAAAACATAGTATGACAAACAATGTTACACCATTTTGTCTGATGGGTGGAGAGATGTAATGTCCCTTTTTGGGCTAAAAATGGAGAAAAAGGGTTTATCATCTATCACCACAAGATCTGATCTGAAAATAGATGAGAATATCTTAGAATGATCAACTAATACAAAATCTGCAGTCTCCTAGGGAAGCGAACTGCCTATGAGATTCGAATCCACTTTTCAATATATAAATCGATGTAGAATGCCATGAAATAATTTATCTTCGCCACGACAATATTTATGCATCACAAATACATCAATTATTGAAGAAATATTTGATAAACACAACTGAAATTAAATATTTATGATAGCAGCAGTTGAGCCCAAACAGAGGGCTAGAAAAAATAGCAAATCCTCACATAAATTCTCTAAAGTTCAAATTATGGTGTAATGCCCCCTTTTTTTGAATTAATCCAAAATAAAGGATCCCTTGCCTTTCCTCTTTCCAAAGGCAAGCAATGGATGAGCAAGGGAAGATCGTGGGTTCTATTTCCATTTTCCTCATTCATGTTTATGTTTTTTATCTTTGTATTTCCCATTATAAGGGGTCGGTTGGGTTTGGTGCAATTTAAAAGCAAATTAAAAGATTAAATATGTTTCATATGGGTCGACCTTGCCTTTTTGGCTTTCAGCGCAAAGATGAAGATATAAAAAGAGATTAACGACTTCATTTGGAGACATCTACTTTGGGTACTTTATCTAATTTGGACCTTTGGGTTGTTTGCTCATTGTCTTTCCACACTTGGGTGGAAATCCAAGTGTGTGGCTCTCTCCAAGAAGGACGAAAACCCTTCTTGTGGCTGGTTGGAGAACAAAAACCCTCCATCCTTGGTTGAAGCGAAAATATCTTGAAGACTTCATGCAGATTTGGACTCTTGAAGATCAAGGAAGACATCTAGTTTGCATAAATTTTAGAACCCTTCCTAGTTGGAGCGACTAGGGCTTGAGGGTGTTTGAATGCCTTCTAGGGCACAAAAATCACATTTTATTTGATATTCTGATTTGGCATAATTTATAAGGCCGGAATCCATATTTTGACATCTACTTTGGGTACTTTATCTAATTTGGACCTTTGGGTTGTTTGCTCATTGTCTTTCCACACTTGGGTGAAAATCCAAGTGTGGGGCTCTCTCCAAGAAGGACGAAAACCCTTCTTGTGGCTGGTTGGAGAACGAAAACCCTCCATCCTTGGTTGAAGCAAAAATATCTTGAAGACTCCATGCAGATTTGGACTCTTGAAGATCAAGGAAGACATCTAGTTTGCATAAATTTTAGAACCCTTCCTAGTTGGCGCGACTAGGGCTTGAGGGTGTTTGAATGCCTTCTAGGGCACAAAAATCACATTTTATTTGATATTCCGATTTGGCATAATTTATAAGGCCGGAATCCATAATTTCATGGTTTTTGGAGAGGTTTATCTATCATTTTTATCCTCAGTTTGTGGCAGCCTTGCTGCTGCCCTAAATTTCCCCATTATAACAATTGTATTGGGTTTTCTCCTTTTGTTTATTGCAAATTGAATGGATAAGTGTTACCGTGCATGAAGAAATTATTTAGGAGTGTTTTTCAGATATTGTGCATGGTTTTTATGGTGCTTTTAAACCCCCTTTCAGTTTGTTGCTAGGGTTTATATTATCTTGGGAACTGTTATAAAAATCAAATTATTTTCATTGTGGTGTGGTGTATTTTCAGATTTGATCCTTGGGTTTGTGGCCAAGCCCATATCTTTGATTTTTGTCCCAAAAAGGGACATTACAAACGGCCTTATAAATTATGCCAAACAAGAATAACAAATCAAAATAGTGAAATCAGTCCTAGAACATAGAAAACCTTCCACCCACGCAAGTCGCCTAGGGTAAGGAGGGAAAACCAACAATAAACGACTTTGAAGCACTTTGGAAACCCCCATATGGGATTCCCCTTAAGCTTGAGCAGTTTTTGTTCCTCAATCTTCCAACAATGGAGGTTTTCGTCCCCAAAGTTGAGCCACAGTAAAGGTTTCATCTTTAGAGGAGAGTAGGGCACACGGTGCAAAACCAAAGATATAAATCTTTAGAATAAACATGCATAACCTTTTCAAATTATCCTTCATGTCTTTTTATATCCTCAAGTCGTGCCAACATCAAAATAGAAGCCCAAAGCATAGGCCAACCTTCAAGCAATTCTATTTCTTCATTAACCTCTACGTAGGCTCTCCAATCAAGGTCGACCCATAAGGATTAGAAGTCTTTGAACCAAATAAGAAGCATTCATGCCCAACTCGCCATTAAAACTATTTAAAAATACTTTTACGCCATTAAATCAACTAGAATTCATCCTCCATTGAGCCAACAAAGACATAATGGGAACTAGATGAAATATGAATGCAATTCTCATTATGTCCCATTTAGGGGACATTACAAGAGATGGGAAAAACTACACATTGATTAACCTCCTAGCGGCCAATTGGTCCTTTTGAAGTCAATCGATGCCTCCCACCAGGTGAAAACTGCAAACACTTTACATGATATGTTGGATGAGGTGGTGAAAGAGGTGGGCATAAAAAATGTTGTCCAAATTGTGATAGACAATGCAATGGCATATGTAGCAACAAGAAAACTTCATTAGAAGAGGCATCTTACACTTTTTTGGGCCCCTTGTGCAGTCCATTGCTTGGATCTCTTACTAGAGGACATGCGAAAACTCTCATGTGCGAAAAATGTGGTTGAAGAGGCAAGAAATATTACCATGTTCATCTACAATCTTACTTGGGTGCTAAACTTGATAAGAGATCACACCAATGGAAAATAGCTTTTGCGATCGAGTCACACAATTTGCCATAGACTTCATCGCAATGCAACCTCCCTAACATCGCTTGAGCAAATATTTATGAGTCAAAGATAGTTGGAGTATTCCTATGTTATGAAGGTCGAAGGGGAACGGGTCATGAAGACCATTTTTGGTGATATGTTTGCAAAGCGAATGAAAGAAATCATTAAGGTAACCTAAACATAACTATTTTTTTATTCATCATTTATTCATTATTTTAAAAAGTATTGATTTAGCCTTTGGTTTGAGTTCTACAATTGGTGGATAGAGAGGGAAACCAAATGGGTTATTTGTATGAGGATATGGATGTGGACACGAAGGCCACAACCAAATATTATGGGAAAACTAAAAGAAAATGTGAACCCATTTGGCGCATAATTGATCGGATAAGGAACAAGTCACTCCACGGACACATTCATGCAGCAACCTACTACTTGGATCCCAAGTTTTTCTATTTGGATTCATTTAAAGTTGATGAGGAGGTTATGGATGATACATGCATAGAGAGGATAATCCCAAATGATGGCACTAGAAATGCAGTTATTGAGGAGCTAAAGATTTACAAGAATGCAACAAAGAGACTTTTTCTTCGACCTTGCATTAAAAGAAGAAATGCCTCTCAACCAAAAAAACACAATTGAGTCATTTGTTTTTACTTTTTAGTCTCGTTACTTGTAGATATTAGTACTGGACTTCTGTCATTTATTCAAGCCTAGTTGACTTACAAAATTATAAATGTCGTATTTGCAAATTCTTTGAGGGAAGATTATGGTGCAAAAACACCAAATCTTCAAAGGATTGTCATTCACATTTTGTGTCAGCCATATAGCTATTCTGTTGGTGAACATAATTGGAGCATGTTAGAAGTTGTTACCACAAAGGAGCACAACAGGTTACATATAACATCTCAATGGCCTTGTTTTTATGCGATACAATCTTCGTCTTCGCATGAGACAAGTGGAGGGGGTACAAAGTTATGATGCAAATGACTTGGATGAGATCGATCCATATGACAATTGGATTGTTAATGATGTGGAGCCTATGTTTACCACAGAGGAGACAACAAATGTGGAGAGGGAGACAAAAAAAGCAATAGCATCAAGGGCATTAGGAGTTCGTGAGGATCTAGATGATATCTTTGTGGATGATGATGTTGGTGTTGTAGATGGTGGATTTTTGCGAGGAGGAATCTTTACCTTCCACTTCCACGAGGTAGTTGCAACAAACTTATTTTAGGCGCACCTGATGAAATGCTAGATTGTTTTGGTACAGGTACAAATATGGGTACGAGTACGGGTACGGTACATGTTGAAACGAAATTTTAAAAAAATAACTCGGGTACGGTACGCTATGGGTACGTTTGTACGATATATTCTTAAATAGTATAAAATATAAATATATATAAAAATTTAAAGAAAACAACAAGCTTATAGTCTCAAGAACCTATAAAATATTAGAAGCCAACAAGAAGCTTATTATGAATCAGAAGCCATCTAAAGCAAGATTTCTTTGACTGAATACAAACCACAAAACATTAAATCTATGAAACCATCTATGAATTGGCTCACAAACATTCCACTTATTGTTAAGGCCCAAGGAAAGGTTTGGGGAGAAGGCAATATTTTCATAGAGTTGTTTGGAGGTAGCCTCTTAAAGAAGGGGCCCTTTGAGCCACCTCATACTATTCCAAAATTCAATCTCATCCTCCATAATTAGTCCAGTCAAGGGAGCTGTGAAAGCATTTCTGAGCATTGTATACAATTTGAACTGAGATCGAGGAAGCTTATAAAAAGCTTTAAGGTTGGTCCATTCCATCCACTTCCCAAATCTGTACTAGTCATGAAATATTTTAATTCCTTTCTCAATTCAAAGGAGGGAAGAGCAACCTCTTGTCAAGGCAAGGATCTTGTCATTATATTTCAGATTCGATAAAATCGATTTGTAGGCTTGGCACCTAGTGTCAAAGGAAGAGAAGATAGGTTGCCCAACCACCAAGAGCTTCACTTGTTCCTATGCCTTCCAAATTGACTGAAGAATAAAGGACCCATGAGGAGCAACAAGAAAACACCCAAATAGTAAGTCAACCAAATGAGGTCCTTTTCATCTCTCTTGACCCTTCAGAGCCTATTGACAATATTGAATCTCACACGAACTTTCCAAAGTTCAATTCCAGTCAAAGCCCTCAAGTTTTATTTATTTTTTTGCACTTAAAAAAACCATGTGGGTACGTTGTGGGTATGTACCCACAACGTACTTGAATAGTACATCTACCCGGTGCGTATCATGCCTGGTACCAGGGGGTAATTGGCATTTCCGGGTAGTCTAGATGAAATGTAATAGGTATATTTGATATTACATATAAGCCTATAACCAATGTAGATTGTAACTCTATACTATCTACTCTTTTGGTTAAAAATTAATAGAAAATATACTTGTGGCATTTTGTACATTCACTTTTCATGGCATTTAAAAATGTTTTAAATTTAATTTAAGTTTAATTTAAATGTCTTTAGAAGTAGTGATAAAGTTGTCGAGTAATGGCAATAAATTGCCAAGTACCAAGTTCCGAGTCAAATTTTGGGTTGTCAATTAATTGCCAAGTAAGATTTTTTGAACTATGTTCAAGAGAGGTTAAAAAATGCAACTCCGTTTATTGAAAAAAGACTGGAAGAACTAGAAATTCAAACCCTGATTTGCTCAATATTTTCCTTAATGACCTACCATATCGGCAACTGCCATCATGATGGATTATAATGAAACTAGAACCAAATAATGAAAAAACTCTAACAAACTGCATACTCAGTAAATGGAAAAATAGGAAAAAAAGTAAAAAACAAAGTTAGAGCCTCATAATCTTCTAAGCTCGTTTTAGATATAATAGTTCCCTCAAAAAAAGGACAAAAAAAAATCCTTGCACAAACTATTTTAAGTGATATATATTCCTCATTGAAGACAACCTTTTCTAAACTTTATCTCAAAAACATGCACCACCAACTCGGAAATAGATAGGATACATAATAAGGAAGCCTTCACAACAGTAAATAGATACTTAGTAGTGCCTTTAAGATTCATGAATGGCCTTCATAAAGGTTGATGAACATGTTTTGACCATACCCAGTAATATTTATCGCAGTACTAACACAACATAGGTTGTGCACCATGGTTTTAACTACTTCAAGAAATAAGATACTCCGAAGAAAATACAAATATTACCAAACCATGTATAGTATTAAAGTCAATTTATTGGAAAAATACCATCTAGTATATAGAACCTCCTAATCAAGCTTCGAAGGCTTCTACATTACAAACAAAACCCTAAAGGACCTACTAAGAAAGTCCAAAAGATCCTTTTAGACATCTGAAAATGCTAACAAAAGCTACTAAGACATGCACCATTCAAACATGTTGCTAATGACCATGACACGGGACTCAAGAGCTATAGAATCCAAGGATGCAAAAAGGCAACATTTGAAAGGCAAAGCATAGCCAAGAACTTTTGGTGATCAGGACTCAAACACAGTAACTCAAGCACCTATTCCAAAGGAAGAATTGACTAATAGGTCAAGAAAAATTAATAAAACAAAAACACAATAAAAACAATAAACAATACCTTACACTTGTCTCAAAAGGCAATACTTCTTCATGCAAAACACTGTCTTCAATATATTTAGAACAACCTCCAGTACTAAAACTAATAGATTACACAAGCTTCCAAACATCAGTCATTAAGGATAAGGGGAGGTGTTATGAGACTGACAAAGCATACACCTCAATAACATATTTAAAACTTACACAAGGAAGTTTAAACACAATTATAAGCAAGGAACCTCTCATGGAATCACCAAAGACTTCATTATGTCATCATAACTCAAATACAACATCGCATGGACAACATATCTGAAAGAAAAAACTGTAGAGCTAAATTCCAAACAGAATCCAAGAGTGAATACTACTCAGTGTAAGTTGAAAGGTTTTACAAAAAGAGAGAGCAGTCATATACATGGTTCAAATCCTAGAAATGAAATTCTTTCCAATTTTTAACTAATAACCCTACTGATTAGAACTGGCTGTTGACAAAAGTCAACCTGCCAGCACTATGTAAATTAAAAAAATTAAAATAAAAAATATATACATGCACTTCAATCTGCCCCATTTTCTTCATCTGGAATGTGATTCTCTCTCCTTGTCACTGACGTGGATTTAATAGGTGGTGTTTTGTGGACATTGTGTGGTTGTTGACATCAATGAACCCCTTGTGTGATACCAACATGATGTAAGCAAAGAACATGGTGTATTTTGTATCTAGAAACTGCTAACTAAGAAATTGTGTGACCTCAACAAGAAAAGTGTTTGACCTTGGTTTACTTTTTATGATCTTAATAAAAGTAGTTTGACTACTAACTATAGTAATGTGATTGGCATAAAATGATATTTTACTGTTTTAAGCTCTATTGCTTCTTTTTATTTGAGGTTTAGTTAATTGTGGGAAATGAAGGGCCCCACAGCCAGGCCGACACAACCACCAGCCACCAATTTGAAACAACAACAACAGTCAGTCAAACGTCCATAAGGAGCCTCTTTTTGGGCCAGTTAAAATTTTACAACCAACTGCAAGTCAAATGGTTGTAAGTTGTAACCAGCAAGTGCCTTGTGAAATTTTAACTTCGGTGTGTTGGAAAGCACTCTACCCTCTTAACCTCTACATCTTGTCGAAAAGAAAATTGGGATAACTTTTTATGGCATAGCTCAAAGTGTACATAGGAGTGGGCTTGGAAAAAAAATGAGGTAAATTTCAGAGCATAGATCTAAGTGTACTTGGGGATGGGCTTGGTCCATAGTATCAGAGAGCATATTCCATGTGGTTCACATTGAGAAGTTCGACCCCTACCTCTAGGTGTCCCCATGGCCACTTTGAGTTGCCCTAGAACCCATGGGAATGGAACCTTGGCCGATGATGTGAAATTCATCATTCCCCGAAACCCCACCATTAGCCCCAGGGGCAAAACTTTTGGGTAAATTTGAAGGCATAGCTTGAAGTGTAAGTAGGATGGGCTTGGGTTTAGAATATCGATGTGTTATATGTGGTTCAGGTTGCGAAGTTCAACCCCTACCTTTAGGTGTTCCCATGGCAACTTTGAGGTGTCCTAAAGCCCATCGGAATGGAATCTTGGTCGATGGTGTGAAACTCAATATTTTTGTAGTGTCCCTTTCTAGGACACATTGGGAAATGATGCAATCACCACAAATCTGATCACACACAACTATAAAGCACAAATATTAGAGCAAGAAAATGATCTTGCAGCAACCATAAACCAACCAGCAAATCTTGCCAAGTATGGCAAATTAGCTTATATAGATCTGAGGGCTTTAACCTTCATAAACCCTAGCCTAAATATGAATTTTACAATCTGAAAATGATATTCATAAACCAGCAATTGAAGATTGATTTTAGACTCCCCTTAATCACTACCAAGCAACTCCTTACACAACAGATGTCTCCTCCTAATGAAGAGGCTGGTTTGGCGAATTTCAACCCTTGAAACTAGGGTTAATTCAACCTCAAAAACTGCATAAGTGTGCCCATCTTTTAAAAATAATAGCAACAACTTCACGCAGGAAAACTGAATTTTCATGCCCTAGATTTGGAGATACGATTTCATGTCAAACCCTTGTCTGCAGAAAATTATGGCAACTTCAAAAATTCATAACTCACTCAATAATGCTCCAATTCACACAAATAAACTGTGCACGAACTCACAAAAATAAGAACAAGAATATGAATGCTAATCATGAGAAATCCCCTCTAAAGTCCCCAAAACTGCAATTTTACTAATCCGCCCAGCATAAAAACCCTCCAAAATGGATGCAAACCCCACACATGCAAGTCGCTTCAGCCCTAGAGGGCAGATCTAACCATGCACTACACCCACAAGTAATTCGCTCCACATGGAATAGGAAATATACACCATGAACACAAAGAATATGCAGAATAACTCCCCAAGGAAATTCGCTACAACTAGGGTACAGACCAGCAATGATAACACACTTTATTTGCATAAATAAACTTCAAACCCGATCTTCAATCCAGCTCCAAATCGATTGGCAAAGAGAAAGAAACAATAGCAAGCTAGGGCTTACATCCCTTGGGCATACATCCCATTTTCTTCAAGCATGAAGAATTCAATTTTTCAAATGTTTAGCCTAACTCTCTAAGGCCATGCATCCTCTTTTTATAAAATAAGGGGTGCAACATAAGCAGTGGCCGACGTAATCCCTTTTTGGAGGGAAACATAAGAAACATAATTAAAAAATGAAAGTACTAATCCAAAGTGCACTTTATGACTTTCTAATTTACCAATGACTCCCACTTGTAGTGCATGGCATGCCAAGGGGTTACAATGCGAGAAAATAATGCAGCAGATATCTCAAAGAAGTCCCCTAGCTCAATCCTTGAGCCCACAAGAAATGGATTGGGTTGAAGGCCTTCGACTTTCTTTATGTTGAAAAAGAAGGGGGCATTACAGTTTCCCACCACTAGCCCCAAAACCTTTGGGCTAAAATTTGGGGTAGATTTTAGGGAATGGCCCAAAATATACATGGGGATGGGCGTGGATCTATAATATCAAAAAGTGTGTTCCATGTGGTTCACATTGGGAAGTTTGACTCCAACCTCTAGGTGTCCCCATGGTCACTTTGAGGTGCCCTAGAAATCGTGGGAATAGAACTTTAGTATATGTCAAAATCATTGTTTCTCGCCACTAGCCCCAAACGCATTGGGCCTATTTTGAGCCTTTGTTGACTCTTATTGATTGCAATAATTGCTCTATTTGTTGGAGAAGCTGTATACATCTCTTATCAGCCTTAAGTATTTCCTTAATTTACAAAATACATTGGGATATATGTCGGCATGTACACTCCTAAGTGGTCAACTGACCTCACACTATATTAATCGTATGGGTATCTATATAAGAGACTAGGCCCACCCATCATGAATGATCCATAAGAATCCATAAAGCATTAAATCCGTTCATTGCATAAAACAACCAAGAATTCTATTAGAAACAAAGCAGAATCAGAAAAAATTGTGTACCTTGACAAAATCACCATAAGCAATAGGGTGGCGGTTGCATTACTGCAATGGTAGTTTCAATTGCATGGAAGTTTTGTTTGGGGCTTGACAGTTGTGTATGTGGCATGATGGTTTTGTCGTGAGCCCTGTGGCATTTTCACTTGCTTCAAACAAAATAAAAAAGATACTAAACATCAGAGAAGTTACTTGGTGTTTGGAAGTCCTTTCGTGCACGAAAGGACACCCCCAGTAATTGTATTTGTAAGAGGCATAAGACCAATTGTAAGGGTGTGAGAGGAGAATTGGTGAGTTTTACTTGATTGTAAAAGTAAAAATTGAGGTGTGAAGTGTAGTAGAGAGGGTACCGGTATAGTAATAGAGAGATATTTGTAATATGCTCTATCCAAGCTCTTTGTAACTGTCTTGGCCAAAGGAAGGAGGAAGCTGAGCATTTTCCACTTCTAGCTGGTTTTTCCCACACTAGGGTTTTGAAGATAAAAGTTGTGTCATTCTTGTTGTGGTTTCTTGTTTCTCTATTTTCATGTTACTATGATTTTGTTTTATTGATGCACCTTAAGAGCAATAATTCTAGCACTAAATTGCATTCAATTATCAATTTGAAGCTTAATTCAAGCAAGGCAAAAAATTATGTGTCAATTTTAAGAAAGCATTTGAAAGACGATAGATTTCAAATCATATTGGTATCACAGCATTAAATCTTTGGGTATTGTGGATAGTTTTCTGTGTTGATTTGTATGATAGTGACAAGATCTTAGAATGAGGAATTGCAGTCTTACAAATCAGATATTTCAACAAGAAGGTGGAATCAAGTGGTGAGAATGATGGCCAATTAAGGTCCAAAAAGCCTAGAAAGAAGACTTAACTCATTGGAATCAAAGTTGGAGTTCATGATAAAAACCCAAAAAAACCTCATCAAACAACAAGAGTTGTTTTTTGGGAATCTTGCCTCACTGGAAGCAAACTTGGAGTTTATGATGAAAACATAAGCAAACCTCATCAAACAACAAGAGTTGTTTGTTAGTTGTTAGTAATTAAGCATTTGTTGATAAAGGCAGCACATGCTCTTGCCAAGAAACTTGGATTGGAAGAAGAGCAACCCCTTGAAGAAGATGGAAATGCAAAATGTAGGATTGGTTCATGGATAGAGAGAAGCAGTCCAAGGTAGACAAAGGAAAAGCTAAAGTAGAGGCAACTGATCAACCCCTTTTAAAGTTGAGATATAAGTAGATATTGAAGCTTTCAAAGGATAAGTGGATGTTGAGATTGTTAATAAAGGGTTTATGAAAATGGCCATTTATTTAGCGTGCATGAAGTCGGTGAGAGACAAATCCCAAAATGGAGAACCATGTGATGGCCTGTGATGCACCACCTTAGCTCAGCTTCACCATAAAAGTATATCATCATGTCTCTTAGACTCAACCAAATGGACTTCTTGTTTCATAATACTAGACTGCCCTTCTCTAGTTCTTGAATACAACAAACAATTTCTAGGCTTTTGAGAAACCTACCTTGAAATTTTCACTCTTCTTTGTACCTATACACCTTCCTTCAATGTTCCTACAGTCACAAAAGAGTGTATCAACAAAAGATAAGACATTCATTTTTCCTTTCTCAATTACCTCATATGCACTTGTCTCCTTACTTAGTCCACAGAGCTAGCATGCATGCTTGTGCTTCTTGGTCTTCCTCAGGCCTCTTGAGGATTGAATCATGCTACAACATATCCAACAATGTTAGAACACCCATGAAAACTCATCTCAAACTCCTAGAACACTTTTTTTCATCCTTAAGCAAAACTGTCCTATCTAGTCCCTTAAGACCATGCTCTTGGAATGACCATGCACATAGACTTTCACAACTTCCCAGAAGCCCACAATAGGTTCATTAATTCACATTCCACTAGGCCAACATGTTCCCAAAGTTTCAAGTCTTGGTTAGGTCTAGAACTCTCTAAATTTCCCTTTTTGTATTTTGTGCTTAAAACCCTCAACTAGGTCTTCCTGAGGCAACTGTCATGAACTGTAGCAATTCTATAGGGCTTCAACAAGAAAGGATGACCATTTTGGATGCCTATTAAGGTGGTTGAGATATGTACCAAGTTTCATTAGTTGACCCTTCTTATTTTTGGTACTTCCTTTGTAATCTGGGCCTCTGAATTAGCTTTCAACTGTGTTTTTCAGACTTCTTAGTCAACTGTCTGGAATATCAGAGAATACACCCAATGAAATTGAAATATTCCTTTTAAATATTCAAGGTGGAGATCTTAACATTATACCTTAGAAATTTTAAGACCAAATTCGACTCTTTGATGCTCCTAATCCTCTGCCCTAGCATCAACTTAGTTATTCCACACAGTCTGCCCGAGAGGTGCAATTTTTGCTATATCTTCCATAGGCGATGGATTCAAAGCCTAGAACTTTGCAAGATTGTTGTTCTTGACCTCGTGAATGATTTTATTTTAACAGTGAGATCAATGAATATCTTAACTCCATGTTCTTGACCTTTTTTTATACTTGCCTAGACTGTGTATACCCATAATTTTGCACAATTCCTTAAATGTTTTGATCTGTTTTGCTTTCATCATCTAGAAATTGGTCTGAAGGACTATATTCACCTTCCCATCATGTTTAGATCACCAGAGGGTGATATCAAACCCAATTTCTGTTGTTTTCACTATTAAACAGGCTTGCACAGTGCACTAGGTTTAATGATCAACCCTTGATACAAAGGTGGATACCTGAGTTTGCTCATAAAGAGATATAGTGTTACCTGATTTATACATTCATTTACTCTTGTTTGAAGCTCCTTAAAAGTATGAATTCTATAAACAAGCCATTAGACCCGTGTAACATACCTGACCATCTCAGTCCCCTATTTTATAGTGCTTCATCATCATAAAACAAGGACAATCATAAAGACACCACTGTTTAACCTTGGAAATAAATTGCTTGCAAACTATAAAAATGATAGACCTCAATCTTCTTTCATGGAGATCTGCTCTTCACACAGCCTTGACATCACCATCATAGCCTGAATGCTCATGAATGCAGGGAATATATCAAGAACACAGGGCTAGAATAAGTTTCTCTTCATTTCTTCTCCTTGAAAACATTACATTCATCACATTATGATTCTCATACAGATGAGAATTCGAACTCTTCCCCTTTTTGCTTGAGCTTGACTCAGTTGTAGTAGCCTTTATCTAGAGCTAAAAATCCTATTTTGAGAGATATCCTCAACCACAAATCAAGGGAATGTTGAGTGATATTCTCAACTACAACCTTTAATAGCAAAATATAGATAATCACAATATCTAGGCTTATTTTAACACTCCTCCCACGTAGGTCTTGGGAATATGACACCTCATATAGACCTGATACTCCTATTTTTTACTTTTTACATTTTTACAAAGAGAATTTACATCACAAATTTAAATATTTGGAGGGAAAACTTAATACAACTCCTAATACATGCTCAATGCCTCTCAAAGGCTTATTATCACTTGTCCTATGTTTATTCCATCAAAGTGTGATGCTCCTGCATCAGACTACCCATCTTGAAAGTTTCCATGAGCTCCTGCTCATGATTAGTTCCTTCATCAGTTCTTGCTCTTTGCTATTGCTCATGATTTCTTCATCTCTATCACTGTTGTGTTCAAAATTCCTGATCTCAATGTTGGTGTAGAGATTCTCCACCATTTCTTCATCTTCCCTTGAATGCCTCGATCCCATGGCCCTTGTGATTGCATCTCTTTGTTGTATTCTGTGTATTTCATCTTTTTGCTCCTTTGTTTCTTCTTGTGTTTGTTCTTTCTTGTCTGCTTCTCATCTACTAGGCTCCATATTGCTGCTTCATCTTCATATGGGTCTTCAAGATCTTCTCGTTCTCTTGTTTTCAAGAGCTCTCTCATGTAATCATGAACTTCATCCACCTTATCAGTTATTGTACCTGCATACACAACACTAAAAGCAACCTTAGATACAAAATGCTGAGGCCATTAAGCCTCTTACTGATCTTCATGAGGTTGGTCTTCTTCTTTTCCTTTTGTTTCTTCATTGACCAAATCCAATCTGGTCTTTTCGTCTCTATTTTGTGATTGGTTTGTCTGACTTTCCAGCTTGTCAATGATCTTCTCATTCAAATTTGTCTTCCTGGCTGCTGCACTTACTTCCTTCTTCCTAGTTTTCATTTCTTGAGACTTATTTATTTTATTCTGTTCACCCAATTCCTCCATAATCACTTACAGTCGTTCCATTATAGCATATTCTAATGCACTTAGTTCAGCTTGTAGTTGGTCCATGTTTTCATTAACAAAATCATTTTTCTCTTGTTCATAATACATCATTTCTTGAATAAGGTCTATATCATTCACGTTGTCATCAAAATAAACAAAACCTGATTTCGAATTTTAATGTTTTACCTCTTCATCTTCATCAACGTGTGACTTTTCTTTATCATTCTTCCATGCTTCTATCACTTCTTCACCCATGGGCTGACTTACATACAAAGTCTTTATCATCCTCAATTCTTCCTTCAAAAGAGAATCATCAATGTTTTCTTGATATTCATCAAACTTTGGTCCTATATCTAGACATTGTTGTACCATTATCTCATTTCAACCTCCATGAGAAGGTTTTCCTGTTTCCAGATTAGCCAATACTATCCTTTCTCTGTAAGAGTCATCCATGCATTCACTACTTAATCATGCATTTAAATCAATGAGTTTACCTTGGTTTCTTATTCCATTTACCTCACTTTAAATGGCATCAACTTTCTTCCAGCAGCTCATTGGAACAATGATTGGTTCCTTAGCATTTCCACCTTCATGGTCATCACCTTGGGATGTTGTCTTTTTGAGCCATTTGGGTACTATGTATCCATGTTCTTGAGCTAAATTTGTAAGCTCTTTCTTACTCAACACTTTCTTCACCTGTACATCTGCATTCTCTCTTTCAAGGGTATTAGAATCATTGGATTTGAAAGAAAAATCAGTTTTGAAACTCTTCTCCTTGAACTCATTTTCCTTCATAGTCTGCCTCTTTTCAAATTGCTTATCATATGCATGACAATAACTCTTTACCATTTTGTTTACCTACTGCATGTTCTCACTTGAGCAATCTGAGAGATCTTATTCATCCTCTGTCATAGTCCTGTCATCTTCATACTTGAATGATTTCAAGTGATCTCCTTGCTGTCCTTCTCTCATGGACTCTTCATTTGAACCATTCTCCATAGATTTCATAGCCTTCTCCTTAGCAAGGCTACCCTTTATACCTGTAAAATCAAACTTAAACATAGCATTAGCATCCAAAATGAACTTCACATCATTCTTCTTCCTTAGAACCTTCCTCACTTCTCTTTGTGGTTCTTCATCTTCACCAGACCACTCATCATCACCTTCTATGAGGTCTTCATACTCATACTCTATTTCATCTTTGCAAGATTCTTCACATGCTTCACTCATGAAGCTTAACTCCTCCTGTGCATCTATCATGTCAACTTGTTTGTAGTCATCTTCTTCACATCCATAAGCTAGCACTTCATCTTCTTCTATAGGGTCTTCATCATCCCTATACTCAATTCTTGTTGCTAATATTTTATCCTCAAGGAGTTCAATCTGCCTCCTTATATCAGCAATCTCTCTTTGCTTTCTTCTTTTCTTTTTCCCTATTTATCTCTGCCGCTCTCATCTCTCTCATTGCTTGCAACAAAACAACTACCTGTGTCCATGGTCCATGGTCTCCATGGTCTTCTTCTCCAAGTTTGTTTCACCTTGGAATGTTCTTCCTGTTCTCTCCTCTTGTCTCACCCAAGCTTGTTCACCTTGGAGATCACTTATGACTACCAATCCTTCTTTTCTTACTCTTCTTCTCTAAATTTCCAAGCTCCAGTGGCACCTATGTCCAATTTCCTTTGGCTTAATCTTCTTCTCTGCTAGCTTTATTTCTTGGGCTTCACTTCTTTTCAGCCACTTCACTTCTTCTTCTTACTTATATTCATCTCACCCATTCACCTACAACTTTGTATCACCTATCCTCATCCAATCATTAACACAATTGTATACAAGTCAAAAGGAAGTAAACATCCTTTAACTCATCTCAACAATGCATAAATGTAATAATTAAAAAGTGGTATCACTGCTCATCTAATGCAAAAATGATGGTATACCTTAGCTCAGCTTCACCATGTATATTATATCATCATGTCTCTCAGACTCAACCAAATGGAGTTCTTGTTTCATAATACTAGACTGCCCTTCTCTAGTTCTTGAATACAACAAGCAATTTCTAGGCTTTTGAGAAACTTACCTTGAAATTTTCACTCTTCTTTGTACCTATACACCTTCCTTCAATGTTTCTACAGTCACAAAAGAGTGCATCAACCACAAAAGACAAGACATTCACTTTTCCTTTCTCAATTACCTCATGTGCTCTTGTCTCCTTACTTATGCCACATGCTCTAGCATGCATGCTTGTGCTCCTCATTCTTCATTAGGAATATCTTGAGGATTGAATCATGCTACAACATATCTCAACAAATGTTATAACACCCATGAAAACTAATCTCAAACTCCTAGAACACTCTCTTTTCATCCTTAAGCAAAACTGTCCTATCTAGTCCCTTAAGACCATGCTCTTGGAATGACCATGCACATAGACTTTCACAAGTTCCTAGAAGCCCAAAATAGGTTCATTAATTCAAATTCCAATAGGCAAACATGTTCCCAAAGTTTCAAGTCTTGGTTAGGTCTAGAACTCTCTAAATTTCCCTTTTTTGTATTTTGTGCTTGAAACCCTCAACTAGGTCTCCATGAGGACAACTGTCATGAACTGTAGCAATTCTATAGGGAATTCAACACGAAAATTAATGACCATTTTGGATGCCCATTAAGGTGGTTTAGATATGTACCAAGTTTCATTAGTTGACCCTCAATATTTTGGTACTTCCTTTGTAATCTAGGCCTCTGAATTAGCTTTCAACTGTGTTTTTCAGTCCTCTTAGTCAACTGTCAGGAATATCAGAGAATATACCTATTGAAATTGAAATATTCCTTTTAAATCTTCAACGTTAGAAATTTTAAGACCAAATTCAACGTTTTGATGCTCCTAATCCTCTGCCCTAGCATCAACTTAGTTATTCCCCACAGTCTGTCCGAGAGAAGCAATTTTTGCTATATCTTCTAACATATTGTGATTCAAGATCTCAAATTTCAACTTTGCAAGATTGTTGTTCTTGATTCGTGAATGATGATTATCTTAACAGTGATGATCAATGAATATTATTGAAATCCACTATCTTTTGAGGGTCTTACCCTTTCCAAATTTTACATGCAAGGGTGTATCTAGGCATACAATAAACCCTTAGATGATTTATTGATGTCCTTTTGCTTGTAATCACTTAACCAAGATTGGTCTTTTAATCACATATAATCATATTCCCATCATGTTTAAGTAAATATCAAGATCAAATATTACCTCAAATCAATGGAAATTACTGTGCTAATTCCACTGTCTTGCCTCATTCTTGAACTATGCACTCAAATTTACTTGATCAACCCTGTGTTAGAAACAGGGATATCCTTAGTTATCTTAATTCAGATATAGTGAACATTCAAATCATTTTTACTAAGTTTGAAGCTATCATTTGAAACTATAAAAAATTCAAGGTTAATTAGAGATTCAAGACCAAAACACATGCATATTCACCTGTACTTAGGTGCATGACTGGTTCAAGGCAACATAGTCTTCACCATTCAGAAAATTGAAAATGCATGTTAAATGCAAATATAATGCTTGCAAAGACCAAATAGACAGAGATCAATTCTTTTTTCATAAATTTGCATATATCTCTCACACATAACTTGACATCACACATCATATGAAGACTCATGAATGCATGAATATATGCAAAACACATACATATGATCAGTTTTTCTTCATTTCTTCTCCTTGAAACATATACATTCATCACATTATGATTCTCATACATATGAGAATTTGACCTCTTCCCCTTTTTGCTTGAGCTTGAATCAGTTGTAGTAGCCTTTATCTAGAGCTAAAAATCCTATTTTGAGAGATATTCTCAACCACAAATCAAGGGAATGTTGAGTGATATTCTCAACTATAACCTTTAATAGAAAAATATAGATAATCACAATATATAGGCTTATTTTTAACACTCCTCCCACGTAGGGCTTGGGGATATGACACCTCATATAGACCTCCTATTTTCTACTTTCTACATTTTTACAAATAGAATTTACATCACAATTTTAAATATTTGGAGGGAAAACTTAATACAACTCCTAATGCATGCTCAATGCCTCTTAAAGGCTTATTATCACTTGTCCTATGTTTATTCCATCAAAGTGTGATGTTCTTGCATCAGCCTGATTTACATGTTTGTAAGGATCTGAAAATCATTTTAGTCATTGTGTTAAATAGGGATACTAACACAAACTATTGGAAGTTGCACCCTAAATTGCAACCACGTAATCGTACCAAAGGGGACTCCAAGAAGTCCATGGTCACCTTGGTTAATGGAAAATAGGCAACAATAGAGGACGATTTAGATGTAGATGAGAAATTGGGTTGCACCACTACTAAAGTGGAAAGCAAGGAACAAGAGGAGATGACCAAGCTCTTTAAAACCAAAATCCAAATCAAGAAGGAAAAGGTAGCTGCACTTGTTGATTCTTGCTCGCAATTTAATTTGATTTTGGATGAAGTTGTAAAAAGGCTTCATTCGCAAACTCATAACTATTCATGCACATATGCATTGGGATGAGTTAAGAAAGGTGTAGAGATACACACAACCAATAAGTGTAAGTTCAAGCTATCTATTAACTCTGATTCTATTGATGAGGTTGAAGTAGATTTGATTCCAATTGATGCATTTAATGTTTTGTTTGGAAGTCCTTATTTGATTCTTAGGGATGCTATCTTCATGAGGGCCAAAAAATACATATGGATCAAGGATGGGGTTACTTATATTGTTAAGGCACATCAAAGCACATCTAGGCTTGCCATAGTAAGTGCGAACAAAGGTAAGAGACTCATTCAAGCAAATATAACATTTAGTTTACTTCATTTGAGGAATAAGAAAGATGACTGGCTAGAAATTTCAGAAGTCAACGGTGTTAACAGTGGGTTAAATATTTGGATGAATGATTGCAGTCTTTTCATGAAGTGTTCCAAGCTCCCAAAGGATTTCCTACCAAATCGAAAAGTAGGGCATGAGATTCATTTGCAACCCAAATCTCCTCTACCCAATATTGGATTGTATGAACAATCTCTTTAGGAGAGTAATGAAATAAAGAAGCAACTCCAAGAGCTGTCGGAGCATAGGGTCAAACACCCAAGCACTTCGCCATGTGGGTCACCCATTGTCATGATTCAAAATAAGGATGGATCTTGGAGTATGTGCATGGATGATAGAGCCTTAAACAAAATTTCCACCAAAAACAAGAATCCACTCACTTAGATCCACGACTTATTAGCCCAACTTCAGCAAGCCCAGTATTTTATAAAGTTGTATCTCAAATCCAAGTATGATCAAGTTCACATAAAGCGGGATCAGTTTGGAAGACAGCCTTGAAGACAAAACAAGGTTTTTATAAAAACCATTCATAATACATTTATGAGGTTGATAAATGATGTATAGAGGTCATTCATAAATACACGTGTTATAGTGTATCTAGATGATATTTTGGTTTTCAGTGCTACTTGTAAAGAAAAGCTAATTGATTTGAAACAAATTTTCGAAGTGTTGAAAGGAAGAAAAAAATGCAATATGAAGTGTGAATTTGCAAAACAATCACTCGTCTCTTTAGACGATGTGGTGAGAAGAGGAGAATTAAGAGTTTATCCAACAAAAGTTCAAGCTATTACCAATCAGCCCACGCCTAAGGTTGCTACAGAAAGAAGAAGCTTTATTAGGGAAGTTCAGTATATAAGGAAATTCATTCCTTCAATATCCAAAATAGCAGCATCTTTGCATGCTATTGCAAAAATTGGTAATACTTTTGATGGAGAAAGCAACACACCAGTGCTTCTGATTCATTAAAATATAAAATCATCCATGCACCAGTGTTTGCTCTTCTTAAGTTGCAACAGCCATTTAAAATAGAAACAAATGCAAGTATACTACAGGGGCAAATTTATTGCAAGGTAAGTCAGTTTGCTATCATTCTGAAGTATTTTCTAAAACAGTAAGAGAACGTGTGTTTATGACATAGAAATATATGCACTTGTACAATCCATTAAGAAATGTAATGTAATGTCCCTCTTTCCCAAGTAACTTTTATTGAAGACCTTTGGCCTATTTTGTCTACCCGACGGCCAAAGGGTGAGCTTAAGGGTGACTTAAGTTTATTAACTTTATTATATTGTGCTAAAATTAAAATATAATATTATAAAGAGCACATATAATAAATTAATAGACTTAACTTTAAATTAGAACTTAGGAAAGTGCAATAAAATAAAAGCACTTAATTAAAATGTACTTCCTAAGGGAGAATGTGATTTGGAAGTCCTTTCATTGGAATTCCAAATGTCACTTTTATGGGAATTCCAAAGGTCACTTTCATTGGAAGTACAAAGGTCACTTTGGGTCCCATTTCCTATATAAAGAAGAAGGTGATTTGCCTAGAGGTATCCAGAAATATTTTATGATATTTTCTCTTGCATGTGAGCTTTAAGCTTGTGCAAATAATCCAAGGACAAAACCCTTAGGATTATATCTCTTGCGGACGAAAACCCCGAGAGTTTTGTGAGAGATTTTCACTCAGAGAATTCTCATTGATTTAATCAGATTTTTTATTTTCATTTTCCAGCAGTGTGAGGCATTTTGGAGAATAAAATTGCAGCAGTCAACATATTTGTCAATGTGGGGCGACTCACTTTTTGGACTGTTTACGCATTGTTTTTGAGGTATTTTCAGATCTGATTTCATTGTCTAACTGTCATTTTGGGTTGTGAAAGAAATTAATTTTAGAATTTTCTAGAGGGTTTTAAGTGCATTTTTTGTCCCAGTTCATAATAAGATTTCAAATCTGATTTCTGAGTATTTTCCAACTCAAATATTTTGTATATTAAAATCAGTACTTTCATTTGTATATGGTTGGTTACATTTGTGGGGGTCTTCCATCAAACCCTAGTCAAACATTTTTGAGGATTTATTGCAGCTTGTTAAGCTAGTCTTTGCATGGTCTTGTATTTCATTTCCGAGTCTGATTTGGGCCATAGAAAAAAATTATTTTGCATATCATTGTTGTTATCTAACCTGTAAGCAGTTGCATGCTAAGTGTTTGACGAAATGTCAAACGACTCAAACTAAAAATTTGGATCAGATTTGGGGAAGGGATCTTTCAGTGGTATCAGAGCAATGTTCCTCCCACCTGGAGGGTTTTGATTTGATGCAGCCACCAGAGTTTGGAACACACAGGTATTACACTAGGAGACAGGCACGACTTGTAGATGATTTTGGGACAGGTATTGGAGCTATGGGTGACAGAAGAGAAGGGTCTCGTAGTCCTCCCTGGGATGAGCAAGCAGATCCAGACCGAGAACTACTGAGAGCCATGGTAGCTTCCCAACAACAGTTGATTCGGTCCATGGAGCGTATGGGCTCCACTCTTGATAGATTGGCCTTAGGTGGGCCACGAGATAGACATGACAGGAGAGATAGATCTGTATCTATCAGGAGGCACAGTAGATCTCCTTCTGAGATTGGCAGCGTGAGGGGATCACCTCACCGTGAGAGGAGGCACACTCATACAGAGGAGAGGAGGCCTACCAGGACAGCAGATAGGCCTATGCAGCCTAGTTTCTTGCCTAGAGATGATCCACCAGTAGTTGAAGACCCACTTGAGGGAGTGGACTTCCAGGATAGTGTTATGGCAGCTACTGATGAGTGGAGGAATTTACCACAACACGTGAGGGATGCCTTTCCCTTACCTCAGTATTGTGCACAGAGGAGAGATAGCTTGAGGGCCAGACATGATCAGAGACCTAGAGTATGAAACCGAGAGCTGAAGCAGGCCACCAACAAGGTGACCCTATCTACCTTTGACGGTAGCGGAAAGATTAGTGCCAGAGCTTGGATCCATAAGCTCGACACCTATCTGACCCTCAGACCCATGCAGGAGCAGGAGGCCATTCAGTTTGCTACTCTCCATCTGGAGGGAGTAGCATATGATTAGTGGCATCATGGGCTAGTCACACAGAGCCACGATCTTATATAGTCATATAGGGAGTTCAGCGAGAGGTTGACTGTGAGATTTGACCGCAAGGATGTGGAGCTTTACTATAGAGATTTGGCGTAGCTTCGCCAAACTGGACACGTTGATGCCTACATCAACAAGTTTCAGTGGATAGCAGGTGATGGTTCCTGAGAGATGCCCGAGAGGAGAGTAGTGATGCTTTTTATAGAGGGCCTTCATGACAGGATGCGAGGATTGGTCAAGGCTCTCAAGCCTAGGACGTTGCATGATGCAATTCAAACGGCATTAGATTTGGAGACATCTCCCACTTCTTATCAACCCAATAAGAAGTTTCCCACAAGCTCCAAGCCATTCCAGTGATCCACTGTGCAGCGGAAGAGTGCTCCCCCTCCTAAGATGGATCAGGAGACTCGTAATGAGTTAAGGAGGAAGAAGATTTGCTTTCATTGTAAGGATCATTGGGAACCTAGACATAATTGCCTTGGTAAAGGCAAGTTTCACCTCATTGAAGTGATTTTAGATGAGGATGAGGAGCCTTCACCAGATACAAATACAGAAGACAATGATGGTGATCATGGTGCACATGAGGAACAACCCCAGATAGAGCTTGGGGAGAGTGAGGTACCAGGTTCAGGCACTATTGCCACACTTTCTGGAGTCCCTAGGTACCATCCCTTTCGATTAAAAGGAGTGCTTAAGGGTCAGCGGGTTGTTTGCTTGATTGACAGTGGAGCTACACACAACTTCATCGACGAGGGGTTTGTGATGAAGCGTGGATTACAGGTTGAGGAATTTGAGGGGTTTAGTGTACAGGTTGCAGATGGTTTTGCTATGAGTTGCACTAGGAGGATTCCTCAGCTTAGTATTCAGTTGGGGGACTACACACTGACCGATGATTTCTATGTTGTTGGTCTTGGTGAGATTGATACAGTTTTGGGCATTCAGTGGCTACAGTCCCTTGGGAGGTATGTGCAGGACTTCAAAAGGATGGAGTTGGAGTTCATGACGAATGGGAAGAAGATTGTGCTTAGGGATCTTTTAGATGGTGGGCCTAGAGTTATTTCAGCACACAAGATGGAGTCCCTTGTCAGGCATGGAGAGGTTGCATGGGCAGCCCAATGTTTTATTTCCTCCAAGTCTTCTTCAGATAGCGGGCAGCCATTTCATGTGGATATCCAAGCAATATTGGATAAGCATGGTCCAGTTTTTGGTGATATTCCTCCACGTAGACTTCCAAATAGGGGATTCAACATGTCATTGAGCTAGAAGAGGGTGTCAAGATTGTGATCACTACACCCTATCAACATCCTAAGAAGTTTAAGGATGAGATTGAGAAGGCTATCAAAGATCTCTTGGATATGGGACATATCTATCCTAGTTCGAGCCCCTTCGCTTATCCGGTTGTGTTGGTGAAGAAGAAGGATGGAACCATGAGGATGTGTATTGACTACCGGGCACTCAACAAGAAGACCATCAAAAACAGGTACCCCATTCCCCGCATAGATGAGCTATTAGATGAGTTGCGTGGAGTCATCTACTTTTCGAAGATTGATCTTTGCTCAGGGTATCATCAGATTCGTGTTCAGGAGAACATCCAAAAGACAACATTTCGATGTCACTACGGGCACTATGAGTTCTTGGTGATGCCATTCGGTCTCACCAATGCACCTGCCACTTTCCAGTCATGCATGAACCATCTCTTCAACAGGCAGTTGAGGAAGTTTGTGCTTGTGTTTTTTGATGATATCTTGATCTACAACAGGACCTGGGAAGATCATTTGAGACATTTGGATGAGGTTCTTGGCATCATGGAGGTTCAGTCTCTATTTGCTAAGATGTCCAAATGCGAGTTTGGACTTACTGAGATTTTGTATCTTGGACATATCATTGGGGCCAATGGTGTCAAGGTTCACCAAGAGAAGATACAGGCTATGCAGGATTGGCCACTACCAAGGAACATTTCAGATTTGCGGGGATTCCTAGGACTATGTGGCTACTATAGGAGGTTTGTTCGAGGATACTCCAATCTTGCAGCTCCCTTGACAGATCTCATGCAGAAAGGAGCTTTCAGATGGTCAGACGAGGCACAGGTAGCATTTGATAGGCTCAAGGAGGCTATGAGCACTTGTCCAGTATTGGCTCTTCCAGATTTCTCGGCCTTTCATTTTGGAGTGTGATGCTTCGGGTTCAGGTGTTGGTGCAGTTTTGATGCAGGATCGTCATCCCATTGCCTACGAGAGCAGGAAGCTGAGAGAGAATGAGAGATTGTACTCCACTTATGACAAGGAGATGCTCGCCATTATGCATGCTTTGGCGAAGTTCAGACAATACCTAGTAGGAGGGAAGTTCGTGGTGAGGACCAACCACAATAGCTTGAGGTACTTCTTGGAGCAGGAGCTTAGTGAGAGGCAGCAGAAGTGGGTCAGCAGGATCCAGGCATATGATTTTGACATCGAGTATGTCAAGGGGAAGAAGAATGTAGTGGCAGATGCACTTTCTAGGAGGCCACATCTTGCTACCCTATGTTCCTTGAGTAAGATTTCAGCGGATTGGAAATCTCAACTATTAGTTGAGTATTCCAAAAATTCATTGGCATGTGAGATTTTGGATGGTAAGATTCAGGACGAGCGATACCAGGTAATCGCTGATTTGATTTACTATAAGGGCAGAATTTATTTAGTTCTTGAATCTAAGCTCAAGGAGAAGATTCTTCGTGCCTTCCATGATGCACCACTTGCAGGACATCCCATGTACTTCAAAACATACAGAAAGGTTAGGGAGAGATTCTCTTAGAAGGGTCTCAAGGAGGACATTCTTTGCCATGTACGTGAGTGTGTGACTTGTCAGCAGAACAAGTCAGAGCATACATTTCTTGTAGGTTTATTGCAACCCTTGCCCATTCCAGAGCAAAAAATGGGAGAGCATTTCGATGGATTTTATTACAGGTCTTCTCGTTGTGCAGGGGAACAATCACATTTATGCGTTGTTGACAGGTTGACCAAGTATGCACACTTCTTCGCTATTCCCACCAGCTTTAAGGCACCACATGTAGCTGATTTGTTCTTTAGAGAAGTATTCAGATTACATGGGCTTCCGAAGAACATTGTCAGTGACCGGGATAGCAGGTTCTTGAGCACATTTTGGCAGGAGATTTTTAGGTTGGCAGGTACAAAGTTGACTCTGAGTACGAGTTACCACCCTCAAACTGATGGACAGACAGAAATTGTGAACAAATGGATAGAGGGTTATCTTCGTAATTATGTTTCAGGGCAGCAGAAGACATGGGTAAGGTGTCTGTACTTATGTGAGTATTGTTATAATACTACTTACCACATGTCTATTGGTATGACCCCATTCCTAGCATTGTATGGATATGATGCAACATCCTTTGTTGATTTGGCTTTTGGGGACAGTAGAGTTCCTAAGGCTCGGGAGTGTTTACAAGACAGTCAAGATATCCTTAGAGCACTTAAGGATAATATCCAGCATGCACAGAACCAACAGAAGATGTATGCGGACCGGCACAGGATTGAGAGATCATTTGAGGTTGGAGACATGGTATTTCTGCGTCTACATCCATATAGACAGAGTACTCTCAAGAGGAGTGGTGCAGAAAAAGCTTAAACCTCAGTTTTACGGTCCAGAAAAAGTGGTGAGGAGAGTTGGAGAGGTAGCTTATGAGTTGGAGTTACCTTCTGAAAGTAAGATACACAATGTTTTTCATGTGTCTTGCTTAAAGAAGGCATTGGGTTAGCACGTGATTTCTTCCATAGAGTTGCCACCATTGGATGATGAGGGGCAGTTGAATTTAGTACCTATGGAGATCCTGGATAGGAGAGAGAGGAGGTTGCGGAGTAGAGTGATTCGAGAGTACCTGGTTCGTTGGAGAGACTTGCCATTGGAGGATGCTACATGGGAAGGTGAGTCTATACTTCAACATCCAGCTTTGCAGTTGCTTGTGGGCAAGCAACTCCGGGAAGGGAGGACTGTAATGTCCCTCCTTCTCGAGTAACTTTTATTGAAGACCTTTGGCCTATTTTTTCTACACGACAACCAAAGGGTGAGCTTAAGGGTGACTTAAGTTTATTAACTTTATTATATTGTGCTAAAATTAAAATATAATATTATAAAGAGCACATATAATAAATTAATAGACTTAACTTTAAATTAGAACTTAGGAAAGTGCAATAAAATAAAAGCACTTAATTAAAATGTACTTCCTAAGGGAGAATGTGATTTGGAAGTCCAAGGGTCACTTTCATTGGAAGTCCAAAGGTCACTTTTGGGTCCCATTTCCTATATAAAGAAGAAGACGATTTGCCTAGAGGTATCCAAAAATATTTTATGATATTTTCTCTTGCATGTGAGCTCTGAGCTTGTGCAAATAATCCAAGGACAAAAACCCTTAGGATTATATCTCTTGCAGACAAAAACCCCAAGAGTTTTGTGAGAGATTTCCACTCAGGAATTCTCATTGATTTAATCAGATTTTTAATCATTTCCAGCAGTGTATTTGAAGGAATTTTGAAGAATTAAAGCAATGCAGCAGTGTTTTCTCTAGTGAATCGACTCACCTTAGGACTGTTTGGGCATTATTGTTGAGTTATTTAGATCTGAAATTCATTGTCTAACATCTCATAATTTTTGTGAATGAAAATACCCAAGTTTCATAATTTATTAGAGGGTTTTTAGTGGGTTTTTTACCAGTTTTATAATCAGATTTCAGATCTGATTTCTGAGTGTTTGTGGCGTCAATAAAATCAGATTTTTGTATGTTGGAACTCCTAAAATTAGTGGCAGTCATTTGTGATAAAGAAATAATTTTTTGGAAGCCATTTATGTGTATTTTTCCATCAAACCCTAGTCGCCATTTTTGAAGATTTATTGCAGCAGTTAGGTTGATCTTGCATGGTCTTGTATTTCATTTCCGAGTCTGATTTGGGCCATAGAAAAATCTGTTTTGCATACTATTGTTGTTACCTAACCTGTAAGCTTGCATGCTAAGTGTTTGACAAAATATCAAACGAGTCAAACTAAAAATTTGAACATTATTGTTGAGCAAGGGGACAATTGTACATACTGAGCACAAACCTCTTCAATATTTGCAAGCACAAAATAATTACAGCAAGCAAGACACTGAAAGTGGATGGGATTAGTTCGAAAATTCCATTTGGTGATCAAGTACAAGAAAGGAAGCACGAATGTGGTTTGCAAAGCAAATTCAACTTTGGCAACAGTTTCACAACTTGAGATCCTTTCACCCAAGAGGCTTATAATGAAACATATCATCAAGATAAAGATTTTGGGGAGAGATCAGCAATTGAAGACAGAAATTAAATATTGAATAAAAACTGATTTCTACCTCGAAGATAAGATACTCTGCAAGTCGGACAAGATATGAGTGCCAAAGGAGGAAAGACTTTTACTCGTGAGGGAGGAGCATTCCTCTAAAGTTTCAAGCCATGATTTCTACCTCGAAGAAGGGCTATCTTATAACTCAAATAAGCTAAGAGTGCCAACAGAGGAAAGACTTTTACTCATTCGATGAAGGAATTTTCCTAGCTTCATCCATACACAGCCTTGACAATCTGTGAGCTCTAAAATGGGTTCCGGTTCTCTTCATCACGAGTGGATTTCATACAACCCTGCAGCAGAATATCACTTGGATGAAAAGATTGGTGGTCTGCAGAAGCAGCATCCCAATCTTTCTAATAACATTAAATTCTGATACCCCTTGGAAAAGAGAACAAATACTTGTCTGTATATATATATATATATATATAAGAATCAGTATACAGGTGTTATGATTGCAATACAAGGAAGGCATCAACTATATAGACAATATTGGGGCATGAGTCAAGGGCCACATCCATACAATAGGTAATCAATAATATGGTTCAGAACAGTTTATCATATTTAGACATCATACAATTTGATTCGTTTCATCTTCCCAGAGCTCTGAAAGTTCCAATCAATTAATTATCTGGTGAACGGTTATTAAAAATATAACAGTTACAACAATCTTCTTGGGCATGCAATACTGACCAAAATGGATAGAAACGAATGCTTGATTTAATGTAATTATTCAGATTCTCCGATCACTTTTGATGTGTCATTATTTTTGGCATATTGCTTGGTTCCTATAGTTTTCCACTGACATGATCTGCGTGAAGTTGTGGCCCTGATCAGCATGCCTTGCGGAAGATGATGCCTAACATGAAAGACCTGGAATTCATTAAGTAGTATTCTCTTGCTTCCATACAAGACTTCTTGGACTTGGTCAAATTATCATTATGCATTGAACCCAATGCTCATGGCACAAAGCTTGGTGTTTATTATGGAACTACACTACCAAAAAATATTAATTAGAGAATAGTAACTGCATACGCCATTGCAGCATAGAAGAATATTTGAATAATCACTTCTTTATTTATAGGTCGTGCTCAATACAAGTTCTTCGGTTACTCAGCACCCTTACCCTGACACATCATTCTATTTATATAACATGACTCAACAGTTGTCATTTAAACACAACTGAACATAACTAAAGAGCCATTAGAAGACTATCTAAAGCCAACAACACAAAAAACATAATGTTGGCTACTAAAACATGTAATTAATTATACACTACTAAAGAATTGCAATACTAACATGACGGTCTACATTATCCCCTCCTCCCTTTCAACTCAAGGCCGTCTGACATAACTCATATACAACAAGAGAAAAATAAGATTGAAGAGAGAAGACAGAAAGCATTCTTGATAGGGTTCCTGTTGTGGTAGAGGCTGCAGCTGCCAAAACTTCCAAATACCCAACCTTGCTAAAAACAATCGGACAAAAATGCCGAATTTTTCTGAGAACCCATGAAGCCATTAACAATTTAATTTTTCTTTTACCGTGAAGCACTTGTCACCAAGGCTACTGGCTGATGACCAATTGGTCCCGGGGACACCTGGCAATGCCTGCTCTTTCCATGAACTTCTCTCTGCTCCAAGAAAAAAATGTATTTTTCTTCCATTGTTGCCAGCAATTCCTCCTACTGTGAAAGTAAAAGAAGCAGATTGTGCTGGCCATACAACTCGGCAGGCGTCACTCGGCACTGTTGGAGCTAGAGGGGAACATTGCAAAAAGGGAAGGGTCATACGATGCAGAAGCATAAATCAACCCTGAAAGAGCATACAGCGGATGAACAAAACTGTGGGGCAAAGAGTGCCACCGCCAACTATATAAGAGGTGCATGGGCAGAGGATTGAGGACTGTATGTTGCAAACCAGAGAAAAAGCGTACGATGAACATGACTGCTGGTGGGCGTACAGTGCATTGCAAGACAAGCTGTACATCTTTGAATGGTTGTAGGAGGCATATGGTTATGCAGCATGAACGTATAGTGTTGGGCGAGGCAAGCCATACAGCTGCAAAATGTTTGGAGGGATGTACAGTGCTAGGTGGGTGGGCCGTCTGGTTGTGACTAAGTAGGGTGTATGGCTGTGATTAAGTGGAGCGTATGGTTCTAGCATCTGAGGATATGGTTTTCTGTGGGCAAGGGCATAAGTTAGAGGATAAGCAAAAAGGGATGTACATTACAGAGAGGTATGGTGTTGTAGCATTTGGTCTGTGAGTCAGACCTTGGACGTACACGGATGTCATTACAAGACTACCTTTAGCCAACAATACAAATAACATAATGTCAGCTACTGAAACATGTAATTAATAATAAGAATGACAATACTAACATGACAGTCTACACTTGGAATTCCTCTTAATACTTGCATAGATGTCAACCGTTTCTTGTGTTTCATGCAAGAGTGGACTTAGTTATCTTTCCACTTCTTATTGCATGTAGCATGAGGCATGGATCTCATTTTAACGCTTTGAGCCTTCACCTCCCTTGCAATTGTGGACTTGGATTATTTTATTATCTCTGCATGGATCACAGTGCATCGGGTCTTCGAGCAAGTTGTTTTGTGGCTTTTGATACTTCTGTGCTCCACACTCCCATGCATAGAATTTCAGACTTGAGTATGGATTCTTCAAACTTCTATGTGTACGTTATTAAGGCTTCTATTATTGAAGAATTGAAAATTTTCTAAGTGCCAAAAGTTTAATAGGTGAATCTTTCCATGCATAGAATCTCACACTTGAGCATGGAAACTTAAAAATTTGGTCATTTTGTTATTGAGGAATTAAGAATTTTCCAAGTGCCAAAACATGTTGGTTTGTCCCACATCAAATACTAGTGCCAAGCATAGACTAGTTTTTATCTAGCTAGTACTTATCCACTTAAATCTTGTTTATAAAGCTATGTTTAAGTAGTGCTCATGTGCAAGTGGGATATTTCTGCAACAACTGCGCAGATACAGTTGTGATATGCAGTTTGATTACCCAGAGTCAAGTTCTGGACGTGGCTGAAATCCATTCCTGTACTACAAAATTGTCCATCTGTTGTCTGCTTGTGGACTGGATCAACATGCTACACTAGGAGGTCAAATAACATATTTCATCGAAGAGAAAAATAAATGAGAACTTACTATTAGTAAGAAAAACTTTTCTCAGCAAGGAACGTATTAATAAGACATGCACGATGAGCAACTGGTAGAGCCTACTATATTATTCAGTTCCAGAAGAACCAAAGAGCTGTGCATTCATTTGCACAAATAATAACCTTAGATAGTTGAGGGTAGATAGAATCTCTTGAACAGCTAGGGTTTCCACTGTAAACAACATTGTTAGGATGTCTGTTGCATCAAAAAGCAGAATTATTCCATTGCATTGGAATATACAATAATTTGAATTGCGTGACTTGAAATATACCGGGTTCCAATTTAAACTTAAAGTGAAATGTTATATGAACTTTAATTCAAGAGAAAGAGGGTTTTCCAGATCTAACAGCATTGATCTGAAATGTACCTGATCCATTTCATCTAGGAATGTGGTTAACTCGTCCAAAAGTAGCACCCTGCTTGCTTCAGCCAGTGCACCTGCAATAGCAACCCTTTGCTTCTGACCACCACTTTTGGTTCCTAGGTTTGTAAACCCCAATGGTTTGGTAGAAATTCAGAGAAAATAAATGGCTTGATAGAGTGATAGATAATGCAGATGTCTTGTTTATAGCTAGGGAAATATCCTAAGACTCAACTTATCAACAAAACCTTGGTAATGACTAGGAATGCACTTACAAACTTGTAAGTGGTCTAGCTCATTGCTACTGCCTCTAAAGCTTTGTGTGACCCTACTTCTGAGAGGACCTTCACTAATGGTAACTTGAACTGTCCAGGGATGTTATAACGTTACATCTGCTAGTATTGTTGGTATGATCAATCTAAGCTCAAGAGTATAGCCATAGATGTAATTTTTGCATTCAGACAGATCTTCAGTCACGCAAACATTACACATACTTAGATGCATCAGACATTGGGCTACTAAAGAAAGCATAAAATGTGATAACAAGTATGCATATGAGAATAAGCGACTATCAACAACATAGGTTGAAAGCATTTATTGAGTTTATACTAATCCTTTAAATTTTAATCATGAAATTCACTCAAAATATGCAGGGTAAGCTGTGATTTGAAGGAAGATAGGTCATGTTGGATGTGAAAAGGGATCATGAAATTTGTAGGGGATGAGGATGTAATGATACTTATTAAAAAATGAGACTGGGGGTTGCCGTGGATCTAGTGGGGAGACAATGTTAGCACTTACCATTTAGATCCGCTATTTCCAAAATGTAAAATGAGCAAAATAAAGAGACTTGACCTCAGAAGGATGATTTGTATTCATTTGATACCAAATTGAAGCAAATATTACCACTTAACCTATGGATTTTAGGCATAAACACTGAAGCAAAAATTTCCTTTTTTTTTGTATAATATCATAACGCCCCAAATACACTCTCAAGGGATTTAAACAGATACTTCCTAAGCAATATTATAGAAATGATTTTAAAATTAAATAAATGTTGCGAGGTAACACTACGACACAATACTCATTTAATAATTAATGTTATGCAATAGCCAAAAATAATTCCTCTTGTATTTCACTGATCCAACAAAGATATTATTATATCAAAGATTATATTAAATATAAATATGTTCTCAATTACATCCCAAAACATCACATTGTAACATATTATTTATATCCATACAAATGCTTGTATATATTGTTGAAGTTGACTGCACTGTATGCCAAAGCAAAACATAGAACCAGCAAGAAAAAAAATCCAGGGGCATATAAGTTATTTACGCACATATATTTGATCATAGATGCTCAATGTAGTGACTTCAAGTGAGCTTATGATGCCCTTCTTGGCTGGCTAACACCCTTATTAATGCCCCCAAGAGCATACACACAACACAAGATCTTATGCACAACATAGAAACCGTTGAATATATAACATGAACCAGTACGGTTCTAGGCAGTTGAAGAGGTTGTAACCAACAGCCAAATGTAACTAAATGTAACTACTCCTATAATAAATTGAATCTGCCTGGGTCATTCGACGCAGTGCAGTTGTGTGCAGTATCATCTTCTTGCCATTTTCTCTGTGCTTCTATACTAACAGAAACCGGCATGCATTAATATTTTTTTCTGATATTCTTCCTTGCTTCCTACCAAGGCTTTATTCACATGAACTTCCAACTTTGAGAAATTAACAAGCAAGAACTTCAAATAATACTATATTCTCATTTGAATACAGAAAGCAATAGGATGCATTGCAAAACTAAAGATAATTCACGGATATGTACAGCTATTGAGCAATGTTAAATATCGGCTACTGCCTGTAATACAAACATAGACCAGGGATTTATTGAAGTGTTTTGTGGAGTACAACACAAGGTGAACAGTTGGGGCACTTTATGAACATGTTCAAGACAAAGGCAGAAAAGGGATCAAATGGAGACCATTGGAAGAGCACAACAGACTGTCAAATGATTGTAATCTCTAGTGATGTACCAAGCACGTGTATCATTGAAATTTTACATTATTACAATCTGCACTGACTGAATAAGAACAATTTTAAAAGGATATTTGGAAGGACAAATCAGACCTGAGCCAATCAGCTTGTGGCTAGCTCATGTCATGATCCCATATTTTGATGAGATGGATGGATATTTGTGTTGCATACTAAATAAAGAGTCTCTAGATCATTGATCGTTATAATAATGGTGAATGATAAGCCCCGAGATACCGAAATGGCCATTTTTCTCAATGGATAGTCAGCATATTAGACAACTCAAACCCAATATTCTCTCTTCGATAACTAGGATATTGTTTATCACTACAAAATGGAACATATTACATTCTTGGGTTTGATTTTGGGAATCCTGGGGATTGTAAACTATTTGTAAGAACACAGGAAACACGTCAATGTAACAATTTTCTCATGAGCACCACACTATTCTGAAAGCAAAATAAAGGATTGGAGAAGAGGAATGTCCTCACCCCTCTTCCCTCTTGCTCTCCCCACGACATGTAGATGACAACGCGTACAAGACACTAAAGGGGAAAGCATGGTGGAAGTTCAGAAAGAATATTTCATACATAACAAGGAATGCCAAGTGTAGATCCCGCTGGTATCCGTATGGGTTAAGTTACTAAGTATTTTGACTCGGAAAAGCTACAAACTGTCATTATGATTGGTGGAAGTTCAGAGAGAACATTTCATACATAACAAGACATGTCAGCATAGATCCCGCTCTTATCCGTATGGGTTAAGTTACTAAGTATGCCGACTCAGAAAAACTACAAACTGTCATTATAAAATCTACCTTTTGGTTGGATGGTGATCCGGACTGGTAGTTGCTCTCAGGCATCTATAAACAGTTTTCCTCAGACCTGATTGCCACCTATGCCTAAGGTTGCCCTGCTACCAAACTGGTGATAAGAACATGTATTATGGATAATAGGCATTGGGAATGTTAATCTATTGTGAAATCCAACATGCGCAAATTTTCAGATTAACTTATGGATCATCCAAAAAAATTAGGATTCATAAATTAGAGCATGGGTGCATAATCATTTTGTATTATAAATTTATTTAGAAGATGTTCTGAAAATTTAAGGGATTCTATGGTACTTCTAAATCTCTTATCCTTCAGAGTAAGTTTCAAAGGACTTGTGATCTTTAAAAAGTGTTCTTGTATGAAAAAATTAAAGTTTGGAGACAAAATAGAAGGTTTGATTTGATTCAAAGGAGGGATGCAAAGGAGAGGTGAAAGGATCTGGAATAGCACCTTTCCTGACCAGAAGATGAATAAAAGTGAAATGATCCTCTTTAGGCTTGCCGCTTGATACACTTATGAAAATTTGGATTTTTGATCATTTTGAGCACAGCTGAAGTATCATAAAATATACTTGTAGGATGCTCCTTATGCAGTTGGAAGTCGGCCAAAGTTCTCTTCAAACAAACTGCCTCACATGCAGCCAAAACAACAGCCTTGTACTCTGCTTATGTTGAAGACAAAGCAATTGTCCTGTTGTTTTGTGCTTAGCCAAGATGTTGCATATGTTTTAAGTCTGAAGATATTTCTTCTTGTTGACTTCTTGTCATCAACTCATCAGCCCCAATATGAATCTGTGTACCCAACGAGGTGAAAATCATCAGAAACACCTTACCCGGATCCAAAATCCAATGTGCCTACATACCTCAAGATCTTCTTTGCTTCCCTCTAATTATCATTGTTGGGTTTACTGAGAATATTTTAGCATAGGTAGCAGAAAAGGAGATGTCATGCTTAGTGGAAGAAAGAAATATCGTACTGACCACCAATTTTCTATAGAGGGATTTGTCGACCTGCAGAATAGAATCACTTGAGGCTGCTAATTTTGAAGTAACCTCCATACAGGTCATCATTGGCTTAAAATCCGTCATCTTGAATTTCTCAAGTAGTCTTCTTGCATACTTAAAAACAGCACACCTCCATATGTTTGCAAGAATTCAACCCCTACAAAATAATGTATGAGGTTTGCCATGTCAAAAGTAGAGCTAATTTTACCTTGTTAATACTGCTGATCTGGCTTCTTGTGCTCGTTATGTCATCCACTTAAACAATAAGATTGACTATATTGTCAACTAAAATTTTGATCATTCACTAAATTTTTGAAGTGAGGATTGGGATCAAAGGATACCCCTTGAACACTGAACTAATAAAAAAATATCAATTTTGGTGTGCCATGCCCTTGGCCCTTGATTCAGCCCACAGAGTGCTTTCACCAACTTGCACATAAGTTTTTTCTTACCACCAACCACAAAACCTTTGCCTCCTTTAAATCACCATTCAAGAAGGCATTTTTGACATCCATCTGAAACATTTTCGTATAAAACTGAGAAAGAATGGTGGCGAGTAACCTGATTGTTTCCATGTTAGCTCTAGGTGCAAATATTTCTTTCTTGTCTATCCCCTCTTGCTAGCAGACCCCTTCACTAAAAGCCTCGCTTTATGCTTGTCTAGCAAAGCATCTGCCAATTTGGTTTTATAAATCCATTTACAACCAATCACCTTTTTACTCGGTGGAAAGCAAGCACCCAAGTTTTCTTTTTCCATCAAAGCATTATACTCAACCTTCATGACTGACTCCCATTTTGAACTTCTCGTGTTTCTTATTAAGAAGAAGGTTCACTCACATTGTTAGCAGGAAAAGTGAAAACATGAACAATATCAAATATGAGAGTCATATGCCTTATTGACAGTTTCCTTTGGTCTTGAAGCAGCATTTGGCATGTCAAACTCATCTTGTTTTAATCCCTTAAAGTTGTAGGATACCACTTTGGTCTCTTTATTGGCACAAGCTACTCAATGGAATAAGGTTTGATCAAATATAAATCATCGTAGGCAAATCAGTCTACAAATCAGCCTCTTCAATAGGCATTTCAGCCCCTATATAAGCCTCAAAAAACATCTTGACCTTCTTGCACAATCTTATTACTACTTGAAGCGATGTCTTTAGGACCCAAAACACATGGAGAATCTGACTATACTGCAGGTAAAATGACTTCAAATCAGAACTGAAAAGCTATCCCCGTCATCAAAATTAACTTGTCTGATTGATAGTTACCTTTTTAATAGACATGTCTACGAGTTTGTATGCTTTTGACTGCTCACTGGATAGCCAGACAAGAGAGAATTTCTTGGACTTCTTATCCAATTTACTTCGGATCTGTTATGGAACATGAACATATGCACCTAAAATCAAATATTTTAGAGAAATGTACCTTGGTTTTTTTGCAAGAGCAAGTCTCTTGTGGTTTGATTCCCTGCGACACCTTGGATGGGCTCCTATTAAGAATATAGACAACTACGTTTACTACTTCCACCCAAAAATCCATAGGCATACTCTTACCCCTTAGCATACATCGATTCATTTTCCATCACCTCCTCGATTCCTCTCCACAACTTCATTATGTTGTGGCGTAGAAGGGACAAAAAATTGTCTTCGTACTCCTTTTGTACAAAATTTAGCAAATACTTTGCTACAAAACTTGCCACCATTGTTAGTACTTAGAAACTTAATTTTCAAACTTGATGCAATTCTATAATAGCTTTAAACTACTTGAATTTCTTAAACACCTCACTCTTGCATTTGAAAAAATATGTCCATGTTAGGGTAGGTTTTTAATCTCCATTATATGGTTTTTCCTATACGTGTATTTACCTTTCTTAGGTGTCATTGTGATAGATATGAGTTGGTTATGCATTTTATTTTTGGGATGCATACTCCACCTTTCTAGGGGGCGGTTATGCATCTTTTTTTACAATTTATGTACCTCTTTTTGACTATCGAATACAAACTAGTTATACTGCTCATGTTTGGTTCCTCTCTCTTGCAACAAAACTCTTTTTTTGCATTTTCCATTTTGCATGTTAAGAGTGGTGTGTTCGCATCCTACCAATCATCGATCATGGCCCACTCTAACATGGTACCAAAGCAGGTTTTGGTAATCAAATGCCCAAGAATATTTTGGAATCTTGAGTATTTGAGCTTGCATGTTATAAATCATTTATTCTTCTTGTTGCATTGTTGGATGATCTCGAAAATTAGATAAGAGTGAGGGAAAAAGGTCTTTGTATAAGCGGTTTTGCACGACATCAGCCCGGTCATCAGCCGGTGAATGTTGAAGAAAAAGGACTGCGCCATGCGATTCTTGGAGATGTGCCAAAACCATAGAAATGACTGTAATAAATGGATGCATGCTCTGAGACAAGCAAATCTGGTCATTTTTTGGCATTTGGCGGAGCAGATGGCAAACCTCAGTATTTCTTGGTGCATTTCTGTGTGGGGACAGTGACACAAGCCCTAGAAAACTTGCCCACTGCTTTGACATCATAGTGGGGAGACCACATCCCTTTGTAAATCGTAGATCCTAGTCATACGGGAGTTTAGCTCATGGTCACAACCAAGACAAGGAGGCTTAACCAAGAGTTGCAAGGCTGAATTTATTCTGGGAAAGAAGAACAATTGCTGAAACTAGTGATTGCAATAATTTGTAGAACACAACTTTCTGTAGATAAATCCTTTGCAGTGCCATTTTTTGAAAGCACGTGTTTTTTGAGCTCTTCGCATTAATGTTGTTTTCATATTCTTGTTTGGTTTCTATGAAATACTTTTAGGCTTGGTTAAAGTGGTATACACATTAAAATATAAAGTGTCATACTTCTGTAATCTTGTGGGGTCATTGCTGATAGTTTCAAGGGGTTGTTTTGTGCCCCGTGTTCTCTCTTGCACTTTTTTTTTGCAAATATTTTTACTACACCATGGATCAAAATATGGTTCCGCTCTCACACCATATAACTATTACGAGTGGAAAACCGAAGTACAATTTTTTTTTTTTTTGAGGAGTAAGGGTTTACACAGAATCAATATAGGTACTGAAACCAAATGAACACCAGATGCAAAAAAGGATAAATGGTTTAACCAATGTGATGAGACTTATTGTTTACTATGTCTGTCAATATCTCCTGACTTGGTCATTCACATTGAATCCACAAACACACCTAACGAGGTCTAGACCAAGTTGGATCAACTCTTTGGGAAGCATGATGAAACGAGGGGTCATGAACTTAAGAATGGACTCATTAGTTTGAGTCCAAGCAACTTTGATGCAATACAAAACTTCTTCACCAAATTCAAATCACTTATGTTGTAGTTGAAACTGTGGCGTAGAGAAACTAGATGAACAATTGATCCTTTCAATTCTTGCTAAGTTTGGTCCTGACCATTGTGTTTTTTCCTACCTTCCATGCCACTAGGAGTGCCCTTGGAGCTACATGGACCATGCTATCCCTGGATGATTTTGTTACTTCCTTGACTAGGGAGCAAGATAAGATTCAGTACATTGAATTCTTCTAAGTCACATGCCCTAATTGTTAGTCATGAAAAATAGAAGGCTTCATATAGGAAGGACAAGAAAAAGAACAAGGACAATACGTAAAAGAAGGATAAAAAGATAATGCTACTTCCAAAGCATCAGCTAAAAACTTTTCAGATGCCAAACCTAAGAGAAGATCAAATGTGCCCATTATAAGAGAATTGGGCATGATGAACATAAATGTACGAAGAAATAGATTGATCACTTGAGAGATATTCTTGAGAAAAACATCATAATTGTGTTAGAAGATGTATACAAGGAAGAAATAAAGAGAAGTCGGATTGCACACATTTGAGATTGTGTGTCCGTCTATTTGTCATTTTAAAATGTGAAATGGTTACAAAGTGGTTGAAGTAGTTTCAACCGTTTATTAGTTAACATAACTAAAGTTAACACCTTAATAAATAAGCCTTATATTCTTAATACCCCCTCTTAAGACTTACCCTACATAACATACAAAAACAAACAATCTAACAAAACAAACTACGCTATCTTCAAACAGCTTTCACTTTGAAAGCAATGCTATGATAGGTAGGGCTCCATCAAGCTGCTTCCCTGACCTTCGTAAAGGTGTAGCTCCCGAGCTGAATTCCCGAGTTCCCGGATTCCACCTCCTGAACTCCCGAATCACAGATCTCTCGAATTATTGGACAACCATCCATACTGAGCCATCCAAAAGCTCCATCAGAGTCTCAACCCTCAAGATATAATTCCCAAGATCCAAGCTTTCCCGAACTTTTGAAAGCAATGCTTTGACCAACGTAGAACTTCATCAAGCTGCCTATATGCGACTCTTTAAAGGTGCAAAGTTTAGCGCTCTTTATCGAGTTCCAGGATTCGACCTCTGTCAAACTCACGAATTTCATGTCCCATCCCTAATGGTACTGGACAACCATTTTTCTGCTATATTGTGCTTCCCACAGTATTTGATCAAGTTGACTTCACAACCCTTGAAGCACATCATTGGCTCGAACACGAACAACTCCCAAACTATGTGTGACCTCTTCCTCTCTCTTTGACCTTCATCCCGACTCCTTTGATACCAATCTTAGAATATGGGGCTCTAGAGAGAGAATAAGAAAGATTAGCATATTCTTGCTGGATGAAGAGAAACTTCTGCATCACATTATCATTGTGTGTCCGTCATTTTCCTATGTGAAAGATGGTTACATTTCAGTCCAGAGTTGAAGTGGAATTTTCACCGTTTATTAGTTAACACTAACTATCCATATTGAATATAACTATTTAATAGGATAAGCTTTGGCATATTCGTCCTAACAATTTTCACAATTCACTTCTACATTGTCTGATCAAGAGTACCTTTGGCTTATTGACAAAAATGGCTTCACATAAGTCAGACTCCGTCATCCATTTTGAACCTATGCTAACTTAAGATTTCGGGAAAATTTGGCACGTACAGCTGTTTTACTGTGTTCAGGTAATTTATTTACAGGTAAAATATTCAAATGTGCCCTTGATGATTTGAGGTGCAACTGATGAATGTTCAGCCTTCAGAGAAAGTCAAGGCAACTAATTGCTAATTTCGCCTCATCTCTGCTTTGCCGATTCTTAGTAAACGCTTTATAGACAGGCGGTAATATACAGTTGTCCATGCGTTTACAATGCCCTAGCACAAATTTGCGACAGCATAAGTTGCATTTGCAATTTCACTATCCATGTATGAAACGAGACCAGTTTATTGGTTTCTTGATCTCATTTCCAGTTTTAGCCCTCAAATACCACTGTTCAGGCCCTTGCGCAATCCAACAAATAAAATAAAATAAAATACCAGTACACAATTCCGTGATTCTAGCGGCTATATCAAAATAGTCTTTTTGCTTCTGTGTACTGTGAAAAATATTTCAAACCTAGCAATTCTTGACTATAAAATCAGCAATTAGGTATTGCGAATATTTTCGTGCTCGAAAATTTTCAATTGTTCCTGAAAAACGTGTTATTAATGGTGGACCATATTTTCAGTGACTTTTTGTTTTTCGTTTTTATGTAAAACGTGCGACTGTGTATAGCAGCTTCTGAGTTCTCAGAAATCGAAACTGTACAGCAAAAGTGGATTTTCTCGTGCCTCTTTGGCGCTTCTCCTTGATCTTCTTACAGCTCTAATCCAATATTGTCGTTTGCTGAAATCCGAATGAATAAAGCGATTTTTCTTCAGTACAAAGAACGAATATGAGAAACCGGAATGCACACATCTATCATTATGTGTCCGATCGCTTTATTATGTGAAAGATGAATACAGAAGTCTATGAAGTCAGTTTCGAGCTTCACGTTTATTAGTTTTATTTAACTTCATATTAAACCAATGGGACTGTCACGAGCCTTAATATCTTAATACTTTGCACATCTTTGGGGGTCAATCACTTGGCTTCTGAACCATGTCTCCTCAAGAGATATGCGGGTGCCAGAGAAACACAGGAATACAAGACAAGAATAGTAATGTACAAAGATGGAATGAAGAGAAACCGGTCTGCCCATCCACACTGTTCAAATTAAAAGTTGTGTGTCCGGGTAAAATCAAACCCTTAGCATTTCATTTTTTAGCAAAATAGTTGAAGTGAAGTTACAACCGGATAACCATGGAAAACAATTGTAAGCAGCTTACCAAGGGAAGTCTTATTCATTTATTCAATTCACGTTTCACACCACTTGCATCGCTCCCCATCATCCCTCTTGGCTGCCATTGGCTCAAATATGTGCCTATTAGGTATAATTATTTTTTAAGCTTTTTATTTATTATTTATACTTTGATAAGGCATAAATTGCCGCTGTCCCCAAAACTGGGAAATGCCAATCCATTAAACCCCGTCATCAGCAGTCCCAAAATTAAACCCGTCCCAAAGCTTTATGTAATCCGAATGGTCTTTTATTCATTATTATTTATCACTTGACTTTTGTATGAAGTGAAAATATCACAGCTAAAGTGAATATGGGAGCTGAACATCGTAGTTACGTAACTTCGTAATCAAGACCTTGTACCCGATTCGCTTAGGACATATGCCAGACAAGTATATCTAGTCAACCAAACGTTGCAATTATGTGCATGAACAATTAGCTCTTGTTGAACGGCTCTAATTTGTCCATTTATTCAACGACCAGTTTCCTCAATATGTCATGAAGACAATAATTGGAACATTTAATGCAAGATACACTATCTCCATATTTAAACAAGCTTTTGCTGGTGGATCAGCCAATTTAAGGTTAGCATAGACTATTCATTAATACACAACAAACTATTTTTACCTATACTGACAAGGGTTTTCCCCGCTTACAAATCTCGTACCTCAATAGGTGTCAAATTGACCCAATTCTTATAAGCATTCATTGGTGTTGAATTTGTTTTATTTATTGCTAATGAGTCTCAAATTTCTTATTGGGGATTTATGCTTAATCAATATGCCTACTAACCAACAATACCTCATGCACATTGCAAAAGCACTATTCATTCATTAGATAGTTATCATGCATAATGTTGTCCAATATTCATCTTCAAAGTAACAAATGGTGAATATACCTTGCCTTCTTTTGTTGTTCAACTAGCATTTGATACAAATACTGCCACCAGGACTTATGCATCAGTGTGGACCTATACATCTTGTAGCATTGGACAACTGAGCATAGCTTCGCAGGAAGCTACGGGGATTGATAATGGACTGGGAGATTCTCAGCCAGCTTCCTATGTCCCGAAAAATTCTGCCTGTCAAGACAATAACCTTCCTTGACGCTGTTCTAAAAGAAATATGTCATTGACTGTAAGAAACCAGGTTATGATATCAAACAAGTGTTGAGCACCTTGAAAAGGATAAGTGAATTTAAACAACAAACCTAGGCAAATACCAACAATAAAAAAAATCATTGAGAACTTGTTCATGGCATAAAGTGACATTCATCTAAGTCAGTTGAAAAGTCGGGTACATGGTTTCTAGATCCTGCAATTCTTACTCAATATAGATGCCAAATTTCACATATCTTGCATAACACGAAATACATTTGTGATTTCTTCATAATCTTGCAACTAACCAAAAAGCACAGTTCCTAGATGGTAGAATAATAAATGGAAGATTGAAAGTGGAATTTTGAGAAAAATGGATACTTCACATACGCGGGAGGAAAAAAAAAACACATGCCATCTTTGGAGAAAAAGATGGCAATTTCTCTTTATAAGATCTGATACCTGGCTCCACTCTGAAGGTAGCAACTCAGACTTGGTTTATAATATGCCCCAAGCCTGAGCAATGGTTGACGTGGCATCAAAGTAAACAGCAACCGCAAGCTCCACACTTGCATGAAAAGAGAAAACAAGGATGCTTAGCACCAAGAGTTTAGATTCACAGACTTGACTAGAAAGAATTCACTTAATAATACTTGAGCAGATGGTAAGTAGTAAGAGTACCAGTTTTGAATTCCCAATCTTCCAATGAAAAAGTTATTTGAAATTAGTGAAAGGCAATCTTTTGGCCCCATAGAATCAGCTGAAGTTTAATAGATCATGGAGAATTCATGTATTCAGTAACCTCTATTGAATAACCTATTCTATAGAAAACATGTCATTTTCCTTCAGATATCCAAAAATAGAAGCATTTGAAGGCTCCAATGCTCCACCAGTAATGAAAGTTTCTTTTCCATTATCATCAACCGTCACTGAAGCAAGTTTTTCTAATGTCATCCCTGCTGCAACCATGGATGTCCAGGATTGCTAAAAGAAAACCTTTGTCAGATACACAATCAGCTAGGATAACATGAGTAAGCCAAGATATGATGGTATAAATGAAAGGTTGAACAGTTGAGAAATGAAAAGAGCCACACCTTTCAGTGTCTTCATATCTGACATGGATATTTGTGATAGCAAGCTTGATATTTCCTATGATAGTGTTGATTAGAGATCCCAGCCATGATGTATTCTGACATAAATAAGCCATAAACAACAAAAAATTATGTGATCACTCTCTCTTGCTGAAATATCTACCAGATTAGTTCTTTGGAAATAAACTAAAGCTTGAGGTGAATAAATAATCTCTTCCATACTCATCTCCACACCAGCAAACTCTTTGCCATGCAAAATAATATCCTAGAAAAAACTCATCAATTTGCATATCAATAAAAAGATAAGTATAAACCATATTCACGAGGCTTGGACTCGTTCCAGTTCTTGTTCAAGAACAAGAGCGTAAAAGCACGAAACTGCGGTAGGCTTTAGGCTGATAGGAAAACATTGCACACAAGATACGTAACTGAAGATCTATGAATATATTTTTTGTTTTTACATTTTTGCTCAATAATAGTATGTTGCAGCACCTTTGTATTTTTTGATATTTATTAAGATTTATCATCTATTTTTTATAGAGTACAATTTTTTCCTGTCATCCTGAAGTGAAACACAGTTCCATCATGTCAAGCATTGACTCGGCCCCAGACTTGGTGAAAAAACTTGGCCAAAACTCTGCAAATTTAAAAATCATTAAAAAACAGTGAATTTTATGGGGAAAAAACTAGTAATATGCATTCCATATCAAAAGAGGCTCTTTGCATTCTATACTTGTACTTAGGGAGCATTATATAACCTCTATTTTGTCCTAGCTAAGCTATGCTTATACCTTAGGTATTGCGCAATATACAACAAATCCAAAATACATTCAAGTCAGCTTTTGGACCCCTATACACTTCCAACACTTTCCTGGACTTAAATAGTTGTCTCATCCCGAGACAAAAGATGCTTATAGATGATTTGGAAGATGGTTTATCCTATTGTTTCATACTTTTCCTAATATTGATTATATTGGGCACATTGAGATACTTTGCTTGTACACTAGCACATAGGATGTTGTTTGCCAGATTTTCATCCTTTGTGCACTTCTTAACCACCCTCGTAGGTTTTCAATTAAGTAATCTTTCCAATATACTGATCCTTTTAGGATTTTCAATCATGCAAAAACTCCCTCATAGATTTTCACCCTTTCAAGTTTTAATCTATGTGGGCCTGCTTACAGATATCTATTCAAAATTTATGCAATTGATATTTCAAAAATTTACTTAAAAATCCATCGTAACAAATTGTATTACACCTAAGTCCTATTTTTGTTGCTTCTGGATGCTCACGATGAGGTTGGTTGTACCTGCATTCTACTGGAGTGGTGGATGGAGGTGGTAGTGCTATTGCGTTATCCTTGATCTTTCAGAGCATGAGATGAGGGATGATATACTTTGGGGTATTCTTCATTGTTTTCATAGTTAGGTAGAAATATTTCTAAGTGCTGCATTTTATACATTTCCAATATGCGATAGTTTCATTCACTTTGTCGAAGTATAGTTGCAATTGTGCCGATGCTTGCATGACTTCAAACAAAGCATCTATTTTTGCATTTCTACAATTGGATCCTAAAAATATATGGCATTTTGTATATCCTTAAATCAACCCCTCTATGATCCCTCCTTCATGTTGTGCTTGCATCTCGACAAAAGTATTGTGCGGCATATTGCGCTCCCATTCTCTCAATCTATCACTAATTTATCTCAAGCCTGCAAGGATGCTTGTAGTGTTGTATCTACCTCCTGATTATCTGTCTCCGCTATCATTTGTGCCTGCATTGTTTTGCCAAGGTCTGTGTTAGCCTAGTTTTCAGTCATTGTAGTTTGCAACTATGCATTCCAATCCAAGAGCTCAAATGTGATTTGCTTGGCATGTGCTTCAACTTGTTGGAGCAGGTTGATGTATTCATGCAATATGTAAGAATTACATCTTTTACTTCCTTTTTGGATTGTACCACTTGTGCCTTCACCTTCGTCACAGTCTCCTGCTCTTGTAATTGTCCACAAGTTTACCAACCAAAGTGGTCAATTGCATTTGCTCACTCATGACTTGGTCACCTACAGCTTCCGTGACAAGTCTCGGACAATTATCTTCAATTTGCGTTGTGAAGTTGCATGGTGTCTGCTCCAGTGTTTCCTTTTGTTGGGACAATTGGATTGTTGTTGCACCAATGTTTGCTTACAACACGTGCACTCCCTCAATTTGGGTTTGTCGTGGCAGCTTCTTGATGTTTATTTCCACAATGCTAACTGTCTTGTGAGGTTGTCCTTTGCGCACTTGTTCTGAGCAATCTGAGGCATTATTGTACGCACATGGGAGGAAGGACAGGATTACATTTTCTAGTTTTTGCAATTGACTGTGTTTCCCACCAAAATGTCTGACCGTCTCCTGTTGTAGCTTCTATTGTGGTAGTCGGCTCCGAGCTAGAGCTTCTTCCATCCACGAAACCATCCTTTGGCTTTTGTTCGCTTTGTGCACTAACTGGTTGCACCTGAGGGGTGACTAAAGGTTGTGCACTATCTTGTGGCTTAGCAACTTGAATTTCCTTGCTCTTTTGTTCCGCCTCAATCTTTATTTGTGTGATTGCTTGTTCCTTCTTAATCCGTGCATGTTCTTCTATTTGCACTATGGATTCAGTGCTTCGTTTCTCTTCTTCAACTTTCTTGTCCTGCTCCTCTTTTTTTTGTTTTTCCTTCTTTGCTTGTTCTTCTTGTGCCTTTCTCTTCGCTTCGACCTCTTTTTGCTTGACTTCTTCCTTCCTACTCTTTCGTTCCTCTTCCTTCTTTTGTTGTTTTCTGCATTGAGTTTCTTCCTAAATTTTCTGAGCTACAGCTTGCGCAAATTGTTTTTTATAGCTCAGCCTCCTCTTCTTTCCACTTTGCTCCTCATCTTGTTTTGCTTTTCTTTCCGCCTCAACTTCTTCTTGTTCTGCTTTGCGCTTGAGTCCGACTTCCTTATCCTTCGCAATGCGCTCATCTTCTTATACCTCTTTAAGATATTTCTTGCTTCCTCCATTTGGCATTTGTCTTCCTTATTTCTCATTTATATGCTATTTTAGCTCTTTCTCTTGCTTTGTTTATCTTATTCTACAGGACTACGTGGTTTGAGGTTTTATATTGAAAGTAAGTTTGTACTAGGCATTGTGGCCTTTATTAAAGATTGCTTCGGCTCTGCACTTGTTTCTTTTCCCTTAACAGCTTTTGGAGGACAAAATTGCAATGGTGGAGATGGGGGAGGAGAAGGCATAGTTGCAGTTTGTTGTAACACACTCTTAAGGACTATCATCTTCACTATGTTGTGAGTCTTGAGCTTATCTCGCTTTTGCGCATGAACCTCTCCTTCTTGTCCAGCCTTCTTTTATGCTTGGTGTCCTTCTATCTCTTAAACAGTGTCTCCGTCTGATAAAGATGCCCTTCTTTTTGTTCTGACTCTCCAACCTAGAAGCTTTAAATCTTCATCAAGTCGTGCTCTACGGACTTACCTAAAAGGGCTTGTTTTTAATCTTTTTTCCTTGTAGAGAGTGGCTGGTATTTCTTCTTCAGTACCAGTGAGGTCAAGTGTTTGGAGATGCGACTCGGCTTTGATATCCACTCATGCTTCTTTTAAGCCCTTTGCAATGATGACCACCAACCGGTCTTGTGTTACATTCTCTCTTTCTATCTAAATCTCATGGGGGAGTGCGGCATGCATGGTACTTGAATCATTTCTTCATCCTTAAACTTATGAGTCATTGTTTGCACTCTTCTTATAGCTTTCCATGTATACCACTCCCTCTCTTCAGGTAGATACATTTTTGTGCCCATGTGTTCTACCGCAATAGTGCGCACTTTGCTTTAGCTTACCTTCAATTCAATAAAATATAGGTTTACAAATCAACTGGACAATCTGGTATCTTTCTCCACTTGAGGGTCAACTTTCTGGGGCTATGCAATAGTCTTTTCTTTTCCCTTTTCCTTTTTGGCTTTCTATTAGGTCTTTCCCCTTATGTTGTGGGTTCTCCATGGTTGTTGCTTGTCGCAGCTTTGCATGGGTTGTAGTCCTCCTACTATTGGTTGTGTTGGTCATTCGGTGCACAATAATTGAACATGAGTGTGAATCATCTCGTTTTGTCTACTCAATTTGGCCTTGGCTATGTCTATGTCAATGAAAAATGGAAATTTCTTGAAGTGTTTAGTCTTATCACCTTCTGAGCAAAGTATGACTCCATCATGCAGCAATGTCAATTTACCCCAGGGCACTATGTAGGTGCACACTTCCTTTGGGATTCTTGGATTGGCGCTTAGTGTGTCTCAGATTTTTGTCAACCATAGTCCCATCTTCTAAATATTATCATATGTTGTATATCGGTTTATTGGAACGTATTGCACAAATCTCTCGTGCGGGTAATACGCATCATCCACTTTAATGATTCCTTTTGGGGCTCTCTAATGTGTAAAGCACAACAAGATTACTAGCCATTGGTACAAAATATTTTTGTCAGCAGCTTCAATAACCTTTTGCGCATTGATATTTACTTACTAGGTCAAGAATTCAAGCCAATTAAATTCTTCTTGTTCTCACATTCGTGTTACTATGTCCATTGCGCCAAGTAATGCTTATTGGCTTCCCCGGGTGGCTTACCAAAATCTTTCTAACACTATTTCGGCCACAATTCTAACAAAGTGGTTTGCAATTGCTCCCGAAGAAATCCCCCTTCATTTGCGCAAATGCCCACATGCATTCATTGTTATTTGTTGGACCAAAGGTCTGGTGGTTTTGTATGCGAACATAGATGTGCCCCTGTAAGTAACCCAACGGCTCAAGCTACTGTGGCGGTATTGATGGGAACTGCATCTTGTGCACCAAACCAAATTACACCATTGTTGTGGTGACTTATTATTGTCTGCATCAGCTTTGGGTGGTCTCCCAAATATGGCAACTTTGCTAGTCTCTCCATGTCGGTTCCTGATAATGGGTCTTTAACTACTAGTTGCCCTCCTACACCTCATCATTTACTGGGGTCTCTCTACTCTCTAATATTGCTCAACCCTCTCTTAAAGCTCGTGGTGAGGCGAATCACTCTGTTTTATCTGTCAAAGCCTTGTGTTGATGCCCATATCTTCCTTTTTTGCCTCACTCAGTGTTAAGATAGTAAGCCCTTGCTCCTCCATCATACCCTAAAATTTTGGTTCGATTGTGCCAGTGAAGGGACCTATCATTTTTACTTAGCCTTTTTTATTATCTATCGATCTGGATCTTGCAATCGAACTTTGGGAAACTTACAATTTTGAACTCATTTTTTCCTTATGCTCTAGCTTCTCACTTGACACAATGCTTTGGATTTTACAATTTGTCTCATGTTTATATCTTCTGGTGTTGTGATGTGTCCATTTTCCATCTTTTTGTGGCTTGATTTACCATCTAATTGTACTTCTCCGCATTAGGGATTTGCTTTTTGGATTTGCATGCTCGACTTGCCTCTTCATTTCACTTACCGTGAAATCTATCACCTATTTGAATGTTCCTTCCATACAAAAGTTCTTTGAGTTGATAATCTTTGCACCTTTTCCTAATTCTTTTGTTCTTTTTCCTCAAACTTGTCATTCAATTCATTCCTATCTATTAAATTTATTTCCATACTTCCAAAAATTTGTTGGTTTCTTCATTTTTTTTCCCTATTGCAACTTGGTTGATTGATTAATTTCCCTACTCCACACACTTAACCACAATTTATCAAATCTACAAAACTTCCAACTACCACACATTGCATGAATTTGGAAATCCTATTCTAACTATGTCGGAGGCACTTATTTCTCTTTCTACTACTGTGTACTCATGCCTTGTAGGCCTTAAGCCTACTACCATTTATTTTGCCTAGTAGCACGTTTCCTTGCATATCTCGCAATACTATTGTACCCTATTTAGTTATATGGTGTATGACATACAGTCCTTTCCATTGAATGCAGAACAATTTTCCTTGGATGCGCTCTAAACTTGCTTTCATATACTAATATTAATTGCTCTATTTTGAATTCTTTGGTGCACAAATTCCTATCATGCCATGCTTTTTGACTTTGCTTGATGTGCTTCTTGATCCATTGCACATGTCATCTTGTTTACCTCCATTCTGGTCTAATCCAATAACCTATTTTCTATGGATTCTTTATCTCCTAAGCCTTGTTATTATGGCAATGTGCAAACTTGGTACAATGTATTCCATTGGCATAATAGCTTATATTCCATATACTAGTTGAAATAAAGTGTGCCCTATACTGTTTTGTAATTTGTCCTGTAGGCCCAAAATGGTAGTATTGGTATTCTTATCTTCCCAGTCATCCTTGTGAACATTGCATAGTTTTAGTTCAGCATCATTTCCAAAACCTTATTTGTTGCTTCTACTTGCCATTTGCTTGCGGATGGTAAGTTGTACTCTAGTGGTGCGCAATCATAAATTCTTCTGTAAGGAAAGCTTGATTGTATTATTGATGACATGAGTTCCTCTATCACTTACCAATTTTTGTGGGCATCTATATCTTGTAATGATATTTTCATATAAAATTTAGTGTCCCTTGCTGCGCAATTAGGAGTTGCAGCGGCTTCTATGCATTTAGTAAAATAGTCTGTTGCGGTAATTATGTATTTAGCTTTAGACGTCCTAGACGATGAGTGAATTGGTCTTACGATATCTATTCCCCATTGTTCAAATGGTTGTGCAGCTAATATCGGGTTTAGTGGCATCTCATCTCTTTGATTTGGTATTCTAATTGTTTAGCATAACATCGCAATGCTTTGCAATGGGGTGTGCATCCTGAAATACACTGTTGGCCACCAAATTCCTGCTTTTTAATAGCTTCTTCATAGTCAATTCTCCAGCAAAATGACCACCTGCTACTCATCATGTGCTTCCCTAAGTATGGCTTCCCTTTCGTGTTCCAATGCAACCACACAATACTTCATCTTTTCCTAGTTTGTATAGGAACCCATTGACAATTGTGAATGGTAATGCCTTAACAACAAGTTGATTTTTCTCTTTTTCTGTTTAATGATCTCTTCGAGCTCTTGGAGGGATGTGATTGTTGGCTCTCCAAAACCCTCTCCGCCTGGGAAGCTACAACCAAAGATCATTGATGGGACCCTGTCCTTACAGATCCCTGCATCGATTACTGATGCGACTCAGGCATCGAGGGAATTGTCACTTATTGGTAAACTCATGGGGCCCAGACCCCCATTGGAAGAAATAAGAAAATGGGTTCGGATCAAATGGGCCCCCTGTGGCCCCTGGAAATTGCAGCGCTACCCAATGGATTTATCCTCTTCACCTTCAGCCACAAAGAAGATTTTGCAAGGGTGTTGTTGGGAGGGCCCTGGTTTTTTGGTAGGAGAGGCTTCTATCTTCGAAGGTGGACTCCAAGATTCAATCCACGAACTGAAACCATGACTCAGGCACCGATATGGGTTTGTCTTCTTGACCTCCCCTTGGAATTTTGGCATACTGCAGTCATTGAAGGGAACTCTCATAACTATAGATCAAGCAACTAGAGTTGGTTCTAGATTCATTCATGCTAGGTTTTGTGTTAATGCTGACATTAGTATTCCATTACCATCTTCCATTGAGCTCTATTCTGACCTAGGAACATGGGTGCAACCAATTGAGTATGAATACATACCTCAGGCTTACTCAATATGTAAAAGCATTGGCCATAGAGCCCAGGCTTGTCCTTCCAAGCCAGCCCCAAAACCCAAGGAGCAGCTTCATACCCCGAAGAATAAGGGGAAATTCATTCCCAAAATCACAAAGGAAGTTAGCACCTCTAACCCTTTTGATGCTTTACAAGAGGAGGGTGAAATCCCTGTTGAAACCACCGTCTCTCACCCACTTCCATCCTCATCACCCCTGCTAGAACCTCAGTCTGAACAGATGGCTACTTCCTCTGCTCAATCCTTGAATGTTTTACCTCATCAACAAGCCTCCAATGGATCATCCCCACTTGATTTGACATCCTCTCCTCCTTGGAGATCCCTCTCATTTCCATTGTTTGAACATCCGCTTCTTGTTTTACCACCCCCTTCTTCTCCACCTTTTTTTGAGCTTCCTGAGACAAATGTAAATCTCGATATCCCCATCCAGTCTGGGCCAGAAGAATCTCTTGTTTCTACTCCTCCACTTGATCTTCCTCTTTTGAGAGAAAAGTCTCCTCACCCCTCCCCCTCAACCTCGGTGTCTGCAAAGCTCAGCCCAGCTAGAAAAACTAGAAACAACTCTAAACAGGGTATAGATGTGGGTTCCAAAAAGCCCAAAGGAAGACATACCAATCAAGCAAAGCTTCAAGAAGAAGCATTTCAAAATATTTCTCAAGGAACACAAGGAATCCTCACCATGCACGGGGGAGGGAAGCATAAATCCAAAAAATAAAGCTCTTCTCTTGGAATGTAAGGGGAATAAATGCTCCCCAGAAAAAAAGAATCCTTAAAGATTTCAGACTTAAACACAATCCAGACATTATGATGTTACAAGAAACAAAGTTGAAAGAAGATGATTTGTTGCATAGGATATGGCCTAATGCTTCCTTTGCTTCTCAGTCTTCGGTTGGTAACTCAGGTGGCATATGTACGTTTGGGAATCCCAAAATCCTTTTTGGGGAATGCATTATCAAAACGCCCCATTATTTGGGAATGTTTTTTCAAGAAATAGGATCCAATGTTGGATGGATTTCCGTGAATCTTTATGCTCCTAATCTGGAAAATCAAAGGGAAAAAGCTGGAAAGAATTGTCGGAATTATGTAACTCGTGTAAGCATCTTCCTTGGATTATTGCAGGTGATTTCAATACTCCCCTCTACTTATCGGAAAAGCAGGGAGGGACCAACATCAACACAAACAACATGGATTCTTTGGCTGAGTTTATCAGGCAAGGTGAATTCTTTGACTTTGATCTTCATGGAGCGTCTTTTACTTGGTATAATCAAAGGTTAGTGAGCAACCATATTCAAATAAGATTGGATAGGATGCTTGCTTATATGGACTAGATTGCTCACTTCAATGATTTTGATATGATGACACTTCCTAAAATTTCTTATGATCACTACCCTTTGTTTCTTAATGCTACTCAAATGCAAAACCCGAAACACCCTCCCTTTCGATTTGAGTTAGCTTGGCTTCAAAACCACAATTTAGATAACCTCATTGTTGAGTGGTGGAAGACTGATTTATTGGGTTCAACCATGTATAGACTCTCAAAAAAGTTTAATCATGTTAAGAAAGAGCTCAAATATTGGAAACTAAATGCCTTTGGAGACATCCATAAAAGGAAAGGAACAACTCGCTGTAAATTGGCTAAAATCTCTGCTAACATAGAGCTTGGAGGCAGAACTCCTATTCTCCACCAGCAAGAATTAGAACTTCTCAGTTATTATCATAACACCCTTGCTGAAGAAGAAATTTACTGGAGAAAGAGATCTAGGGCAATCTAGTTACAACAGGGAGATCGAAATACAAAAAAATCCATACCACTGCCACCAAAAACAAAAGCAGAGATAAAATTAAAGAGCTCATAACTATGGATGGAAAATATTTAAATACTGAAGACCCCATTGCAGCAGAATTGGTCATTACTATTCTATTCTTCTTCAAGAAGATAATCCTCCTTGTGAGGAGGATATTCAGGAGATGTTGCAGCATATTCCTAAACTGATCTCAGATGATATAAAAACTAATATCACTCAGCCTTTTTCCTTGGAGGAGGTTTGTAGAGTTGTTTTTTATATGAAGGGAGACAAGTCACCTGGCCCGGATGGCTTTCTTGTTGCTTTCTTTCAAACTTATTGGCATATTATAGAGTCAGATCTGTTTGTTGCAGTCTTTGAATTCCAACAAAACGATCTTCTTCTTAAGGAATGGAATAATACTTTTGTGGCTCTTGCTCCCAAGTCTTTGGGATCTAAATTGGTCTCAAATTTCCGACCCATAAGTCTCTGCAACACTTCTTATAAGATAATTACTAAATGATGGCCTCTAGACTCAAACCCTTTATGGACAATTAATTTCAGAACAACAAAATGGTTTCATTGGTGGAAGACTGATTCAAGGGGGAGTAATAATTGTTCATGAAGCTATCCATTCAACCTCTCTTACTAAAACAATTGGCATGTTTATAAAGCTTGATATGCAAAAGGCCTTTGATGGGGTGAGTTGGACTTTCCTCCTCAGAGTTCTGCAAAAATTTGGATTTGGGGATAAATGGTGCTCTTGGTTCCATAGTTGCATCCCCTCTCCTAGATTTTCGATCCTTATGAATGGCATTCCTCAAGGATATTTTGCCACAAGTAGAGGGATAAGACAAGGTGACCCACTTTCACCTTTTTTGTTTATCCTCATGGCTGACACTCTTAGTAGAGCATCTTATTGCAGCTAAAAGATCTGGCAAAATTGCGGGTATTACTATTACTTCTAAGGTCCCTGCTGCTACTCACACAACCAATTTGCAGATGATACTCTCCTGTTAGGTATTGCTTCGGTGGTGGAGGCTAAAATCTTGAAAAGAATATTGGACTGCTATCAATCTGCTTCTAATCAACTTATAAATTTCACCAAGAGCAACATTGCTTTCATAAATACCCCCCAAGCAGACAAAGAAAGATAACAGCCATTTTTGGATGCAGCATCATGGACTTTTCTTCTTCTTACTTGGGGCTCCCCCTCTTTAAAGGAAGGCAACTTAAAACTCTCTGGAATTCGGTCATTGAAAGATTTAAGAAGAAATTTACAGGCGGGAAAGATGCCCTTCTCAATCAAGCTGGTAAGCTGCAACTGGTTAAAGCTACTATGCAAAGTCTTCCCATATACTTTCTCTTCTTAAAATGCCTTCCTCAGTTGCTTGCTAGTATTGAAAAAATTCAAAAACAATTCCTGTGGTCTGGAGCTGAGGAAAGAAAAAATCCATCTGGTCTCTTGGAATGTGGTTTGTAAACCTACTGCTTGGGGGTCTTGGTTTACGTAGAGTTGATGAAATGAACTCATCTATGTTAGCCAAATTGGGCTAGGTTTTGGCTTCCAAAGGTAAATCTACTTGGATTCAGATGTTGATTTCTAAATATCTATCTCCACAGGAAAATTTCTTTGCTGAAGATATTCCGAGTGGCTCAGCAATTTGGAACTCTATAGTTAGCACTCAGAATCTGCTACAGTCGGGTACTAAATGGAAACTGGGCAATGGAAGTAGATAGATTTTGGAAAGATTGGTGGATAGGGGAGAAACCTTTATCCTCTGACTCTTATTGGGATCCTATCAAAACTCACCTCACTAGATTATGTGGAAAAAAAGTTAATGGTTATATTGACAATTCCAATCCTTCTCCATGCTGGCATATACCGAATGGGAAGGTGGCAGCTCAATCCAGATGCAAAGATTGGATAAACTAAAGCTTTTGTTTTCCAGACATTACTTACAGTTTTCTATGGAGGAAGATGCTCGTATTTGGCCACTATCAACTTCGGGAGAGTTTTCTGTCAAGGCGGCTTATCTCTCCCTTCCGCATCATTAGGAGGGCCCTCCTCTGAATCATATCTGGCCCCCACAGGTGGTTCCCAAAATTGGTTTTAATACTTGGTTGGCCTTTCGAGACTCTTTTCTCTCAGGTGAGAATCTTAAACGAAGAGGGTACTCTCTTCCAAGTAGGTGTGTTTTATGTCTCAATGCTCTGGAAACTTCTATTCACTTGCTTTTTCACTGCTCTTTCTCTCATTCTATATGGAGTCTCCTTTTAAATAGCTTTGGGGTCTCGTGGGTGTTTCCTTCCATCCATTTCTGATGCCATTCTTCAATGGAAACCCTTTTTTAGACATCAAGTTGCAATCTTGCTTGGAAACTCATCCTCCCCCATGCCTTATGGAATATCTGGAAAGAGAGGAATAAAAGAGTTTTCAAAGACCAGTCTCAAAATCCCCTCCAGATTTACTCCCTTGTAGTCTCTGGTTTACAGGAAAATTTAAATTGCTCCATCTGGAAACAACATAAACAAAAATTTCTCTTAATTCGAAGGAACCTTGGATCGAGCAACTTCAAATCCCTTTAAAGTTGCCCTCTTCAGCTGCAGCTAGAGAAAATACCTCTTGGATCCCTCCTCTAATTGGTTGGCTTAAAGTAAATACAGATGGAGCTGCAAAAGGTAATCTGGGGGCCTCAGGAGGTGGTGCTATCATCAGAGATGATCGGGTCAACCAATGGCAGCAACTGCTATCAATTTTGGTAATGGGACAAATCACAGAGTAAAAGCACTTGCAATTCTCAAAGGTATGGAGTTGGCTCTTAGATTTGGTTCGATTAATCTCATAGTGGAAAGTGACTCCCTCAACTTGATCCGCATTCTTAATTCTAATGAAACTGCAAGCTGGAGCATAAGCAACATAATAGCTGACACGAGAAGCCTGCAATCCCGCTTTCATAATATTCTTTATCAGCATACCTACAGGGAAGGAAACAAAGTGGCTGAAAAGTTGGCTAACCTGGGAGTTTCAATTGAAAAACAACAGGTTTGGATTGGGAATTTTCCTAAAACTCTACTCTCCTAAGGCGTTAGCAAATGATCGACCTAAAGATTCTTAGTTATGTTGTTGCTTAAATTTGGACACTTCATTTTTTGCTTTATTGGGTGTCAACATTATCACTACCTCTACCTATCCCGCCACCGTGGAATGCATTTATGGAGATATAATTACAACTTATCGTAATGATGGGATTCGTACGTGACAGGGGGAGATCTTAATAATAATTCTCACGAAGGAGATTTATAATCATCAAAGTGCACGGTCAGATCTCCAGCCGGCACATGGGAGGGACGGTAAGGGACAAGTTAAAGAGCCTCACTTAATTCCTTTTTCCAATTTTTTTTTCTTTCACAAGTTTTCTCTAGTCGATATGGGTGGCTCTTTGGTCAGAGTGGAGAGTGGAACCTGCCAACTGTGATGAGTTGCACAAGGATCTTGAGGTGTGGAATTTACTACAGGAGAAAGGAGTCACTCCTTTCATTGAACGCCTCTCGGGTCACTCTGTAATTGTCTCTAGCTGCATTCTAGCGACATGGAAGAAGGGGAAAGTGAAAGTGGGGCGGACCAAGTTTGAAATCACAACTGAATCCATTGCCGTCGCTACGGGTCTTCCTATTGATGGAGATATTTACTTTAAACGTTCGTTTAAAGCAGAGATAGGGGCTTTACTGAAGAAAAAGGAACGGGTTAACAAATATCAGTCCGGTTTTGAGTGTGCTTCTCTGCCTACACCATGGGACAAAATTGCTGAGCAAATAATGTGCTATTTTACGCTCAAAGGGAGATATAAATTGGTGTACGGACCCCAAATTTTCTTCCTGGCCCATTTTCACAATGGTATCAAGGTAAATTTGGCTAACTTTTTGTTTTAGTCTTGGACCTTTCCATTAAACAAGCCCGTGTTGGTGAAAGCCCTCTCCTTCACCAAGGTTTACTCTTTTTGTTTAAAATTGTCGTTGATCCTGCGGTTTTGGCTCGTTTTCCCACTGTGACTGGCTCGGCCCATCGTCGTGTCCCTCTGCCACCCCCTGTTCGCTCCTCCGTCTGCGTCGCCGCCTCATCTCAACCTCCAGCCTGCCTCTGATTTGGAGGTGGTGATCACGGGACACCGAGATGCCGCCTCTTCCCCCCTGCTTCTCCGCCTCAATCTTCTCCCCCCCCTGACATTTCTCCCTTGGTGGCAACGGACCAACCACCTCCCACCCTTTCTCCTAATTCTGCTACTGACATGGAAGTGTTGAGCCCTGTTGGCAACAGTGGCATCCCTGATGTTCTTCTTTGCCTTTCAAAGGCTTACTCTGATTCCCCTGCTCCTTCTCTCAACCAGGTTCACCTATCGACTCTACTGTTGATTGTGGATAGAGGAAAATGTTGATGATGTTGCTGGCATGGAGGGTGAAAATGTTGTTGGTGATGTTGTTGTGGACATTATGGAGGTTTCTGAAGAGAATGTTGCTGAGGATTCTACTGATGCTGCAGCCGCTGGTGATGCTGATTCTGACATTGCTGAAATTCTTCACAGAGTGTTGGAAAAAATTAATAGAGCCTTCACAGTTATCAAAAGTTGGAAGGATCACACTAACAAGACTTGGGAACATCTGCAGAATGGTTGTAAAGATCTCATCACTTTGGCTGAAGCAATGGCTGACAAGAATCCAGATGCTGCTACTTATGAAGTTGTTAATGTACTGAAAAATATGATAGATATGTAACCCTTATGTGGGTCTGGCATTTTTGGATTTTGGTACTTTGACTTCGGTCTTTGTACCTTATGTACTTGTAATATCTGGCCTTTTGGGTTTTTTGTAAAAGGATGTGGATCCTTTCAACCCTGATAAATTTCTTGTAGTATCATGTATGTCCCAAGAATGTGTGCACTTCAGATGGATTCGTGGGAAGTTACGCCCAATTATCACCGCCATCTTTTCCTAGACTACAAGGATTCCATCTCTACAAACAACATGTCCAAGCAATATTCCAAAGAGTGTGAAAAAGAAACATTTCTTTAAATTTAAAGCAATGTGCAATGCTCTACATCTTTCTAACATTAGACGTACCTTGGAAAGATGCTTCTTGAATAAAGAGAAAACCACCCAATCATCGAGGTATACTTTGAGAAAACCATGGATGAAGTCCTTGAACATAGTCATTATGGCTCGAGAAAAGATTATGGGTGCATTCTTTACTCCAAAAGGCATTACCATGTAAGCAAACCATCCCCATTTTGTAGCAAAAGTAGTTTTGAACTGATCTTCCCACGCAATTGGAATTTGATGATAACCACTAAATTCGTCTGTGAATCAGTATACCTCATGTCTTGTTATTTCCTCGAAAAATTATTCATTCATGGCCTCTGTCATTTTCTCCTTCCCCGTATCATGCTTAGTCAGTCTTATTACCATTTTTATACTACTCCTAGGTCGAAGATCATGTGTGGGTCTATATTTGTCTCATGGTTCCTTTGTTCCTCTGGAAAAGCTCTGTATTTTGAGTCTCCCATGCTCTGTTCCTTCAAAACTCACGTTTTCCCATTTCCTCCATTTTCCACAGTCAAGATTTGTTGTCCCTGTCATTTTTTCCCTAAATACTCAAGGAGAAATGAGTTGATGTGTCCCTAAGGATCGTGTTTGAGCCTTGCAACAGTCTAAATTCTATGTCCTTGAAGAAAACCTCATTTTCTGGCTCGAATGGACGTTTCTCTGTGTTTTACGGTTTGACGGGCGTTTCTCCCGGTCAAGTTTGCATCATTCAGTCAACAGGGAAACGTGGCATCCTTTGGTTAGACGCAGCTCGGCCGAATACTTCAAAATTCTATAAAAAGCCTCAACTTTAAAATGTGTCCACGTGGAGGAACGACGCTCGTTTGAGAATCAACTTTTTGGTTTGGCTTTGAAGTAGCACCGAGAGGACACGTGGAGGGTTGGCAGGAAAGAGACACGTGGAGGCTTCCGCTGGGTTTCCCATACTTACACAAATTTCAAAAGGTTTTTGGGAAGTCCAGGACACGTGGAGGAACGACGCTCATTTGAAGATCTACTTTTGGGCTTTGCCTTGGAGTAGCGCCGGGAGGACACATGGAGGCTTCCGCTGCTTTCCCATACTTAGACAAATTTTTATGCAGTTGGAGCAGTTTGGCGGAACAGGACACGTGGCAAGCTTGCGCTCATTCAGGGTCTCTGCTTTGGACACCATCTTGAAGTTGCGCCATGGAGACACGTGGAGGAACCGCGCATGTTCGGGGACCGGCCCTTGAGTTTCATTTTAAAGAAGTGCCAAGCTGACACGTGGAGGCCTCCGCTCACTTTGCATTTTACTTAGACTTTTCAACGGCAAAAGGAGACTACCTCGGAGCATGACACGTGGCACCTTCCGCTGAGCTTCAAGCCTTCAAACAAATTTAGCTGAAGCAGGACACGTGGCGAGCCCGTGCTCATTCAAGGTATCAAATTTTTGGGACCGCCTCAAGGTGCGCCGTGGTGACACATGGCAATTTGAAAAGTCATAAGGGGCAGGGAAGTGGACCATCAGAGGAAATTCAAACTTTTCACCTCTTTGCTTCATAAAGGTTAAAATAGCAAAAATGGCCCGCAAGCCCGATGGGAAATAGTCAATGTTTTGCCCCGGTCAATGGCAGAGGTGCGGACCCGGGAGGAAAATTGGAAAATTTTCCTTTTGAGAAAAAAGAGTTAAAAGTAAAAGGGGAAGCATAGTTCCGCTGGGACCAACATTGGGACATGTGTCAAAAGTATTTCTCAAGGGTGGAGCTGGGGGAAAACTTGGAAAATTTTCCTTTTTCCAAAAGAGAGTCAAATGGCAGAATTTCTCCGCGTTTCCTTTGGGACCCACCTCAGGACACGTGTCAGGCCCATTTTCAGAAGCGGAGGTGCGGGGAAAAATGGGAAATTTTTCCATTTTTTCAAAAGGGTCAGAAAAGGTCAAAGGAAGCCCCCGAGCCTATTTTTGCATCTTCCACGTGGACGACCCACATTCAAAATCAAAGATCAACGGCTGCTGAGCGTCTAAATCTGATTTTCCCCCCATTTTTTCTGTAAAACTCTTGGGAGTGCGAGTCTTCATGATTTCTTGCTATTTTCTACACGCCAAACAGAGGAGCGAGTTAATTTTGATATCTAGAGTTTGGTGGGAGAGATCTGGAGACGTCTTTCACCATTAAAATGGTCTGACTCTCAAGCCCGATTTGGTTTTCCATTTTTCTTCTCCTGAGCATGCAAGGGGTCAGATTTGATTGATATGGGGTGGAAGTGGTTGGCGAATGGATGGAGGCATGTTTTGCCGAGAAAGGAGTTGAATGCGGGAAGAAATCAAAGAGATTTTCCCTCGAGCACCTGGAGACTTTTGCAGATCTGATTCTGCGAATCACGAAAGAATCATGGCAAGCACTGGTGCATTTAAAGTTTTTGTCTTTTGGGAGGAAGGGGCTCTGTTGGAAATGTTATAAATGGCACAAATTTTTCGTGCAAATGGTTGGGAGTTTTTGGAAAAGATCAGGACTGATTTTCTCCAGCAGAAAAAGCTTGACAGAGCCCATCCATTTTGAGAAGCCGTCTAGAGAAGCCTGTATATCTCTCTTTGTGTCAAATTTGATCGTGTCAAGGTGGTTGCAAGTGTACAGCCATTGACAAGCTTTGAGATTGTTCTGGAAACTTTCCCTTGCTGATAAATTTGATCAAACTTTGAGTTATTCTGTGTCAATCTTGAGTAAAGTGTATTTATTTCATTTCTGAATGCATACGGGTAGTTTTTCTTGTTTCTATTGCAATCTTGTACCAAAATATAGTCCAATCACACAGGTCTCAGTCCTTGTGATAGTTTAGTGGCATCTGCAATTTCATTTCTCAGAAGAGCCTTCATCTGGGAATGGGATAAACGGTTTAAAATCACTTTTCTTTCATTTTGTTGATAGAGATTATCTGTAAGCCTCTGGGTGTACCTCAGGCGTGACTTGGTTTAAATCTTGGTGCTTTATTGGGTCCTCTGACTCGAGCCTTCATGACAGAATCCCACAGGTTGTGTGAAAGAGTGCTAATCCGGGCCTCCATTGAAGCACATATTCTAGTTGAGGAAACAATTTAACTTTTTGTGGCATTTTGTTGATTGAATCTTTCCATTTTTCATAAGCTCTCAAGGATCTGGTGAGTCAAGTCCATCCTGTCTCCCCTCCCACCAAAATTCATTTAACAACAACCAATCCTACCCATACTACCCCTGTTTTTGCTCTGTATACCCACACAAGACCAAAATCCTTTTACTAAAGTATGCAGAACAGATCAGGTTTCCAATGTCTTTAGTAACCTTTGCCTTGTTGTGAAAGTATCTCCATGATCTGGAAGTGACAACTCGTGAGAGTCAGATCTGGTGTGTTGATCATATTTTCCCCAAGGTCTTCTCTACAAAATTTATGCAAAAGAAAGGTACTTGTATCTCCTTTCAAATAACAAAGGTTACAAATAGGTTCTCTTACCTTGGTTGAAAGGCACAACCTAAAATAGTTAGGATAAGATCATATCCTTTTGAGGTGTTATCCATCTCTCCACAAATCCAAGTAACAAAGGGACAGTCTAGATTTCCTCCCTGGCTACAAAACGACATACATTTATGATCTGGCTGCCTCTAAGCTCCATGTTGAATCAGTGTTGTTGCTTGGCTTGAAAAGGAGAACCAATTTGGGTACCACCTATATGTATTATGGACGCTTCTTGATAGGCTTTGCACCTTCTTTCAATTCAATGCACATTTCTCCCAAAAACAGATCTACCTCTTTTATTTCACTAAACTTGGTCTTGAAAATATCCTCATAGTCACGCAATAATTGCATAAGTTCAGACATCTCCTGTTCTGTCCAATAATCCCCAATAATCGCTAACTTCGTTGATCCAAAAGGCCCAATGTCTTCCACTATTTTGTGCATTGGTTCATCATATATTTTTGCTTTCCCTTTGTCCCTGGTGTCTCCAATCATCCTTGATTCTTCTGTTTCTTCTATGTTTAAATTGTGTAGTTTCTTTTCTTCTTCATTGCCCAAATCTCTGGTTCGAACATGCCTTCAAGTTCCATATCCTCTTCGTTATTTGAGTCGTCTCCTTCTTTGTTATCTCCAACTCTATGGCATACTTCTATCATCTGCTTAGTACTTTTCTAGTGCTTCCATTGTTACTAGACGTGGTTGCATAATTCCTATGCTTTGTTTCTTTTAGGTCTCTGAATTCATCTCCTCCTTCCACATCTATAGTTCCATAACATAGGAACGTTTTAATCTTTTGCAAAGCCACATTTACCATAGGATCACTATCTTCAAATGCAAATGTTTGGGTTAAAACTTCTTGTACCTGCCTCCAAGTGCACATTTCACTTCTTCATTCCTGGTGAAATTACTATGCCTTAGGCAACAAAGTGAGTATTTTCGTCTATATGGACCCACCATTATGGTTCGATTTGTTGTCTTTCATGCATCAATGCATCCCTGGATATTTATCTCTAGAAACTGGTTTGCACAATATCTTGGTCATGCTTTGGTCAATCTATAAAGTAGCACAAATCTTGCACGCATTATACCTATTGCTTTGTTCCATCTAATGTTCTCCTTTCTGTGCATTGCCCACCAAGTTGCACTTATTCCTTTCAATGCATAATCTAGTGTGCTAACTCTCATGTCCTCTTGGGGTACATGTTCCTAAAATTTAACCAAGAACGTGTCACGATTAGAGGTGCCAAAATACTACGGAAGTTGCTTTTCTTCAACATGGACCATCATTGTTGGCTTAATTTCATGCTCTCGCATCCAATGATTTAAATCCACATTTGAATCCCCACGGATTGACGAGGCTAGCTCCCAAGAAATATAACTTTCCTCTATGTAATCTTGATTCATATGAGAAAATGCATATACCCTCCCTATCCCAGATTTTGTAGGGGATTTAATTGTATAGTACATATTTTCTTCCAAGAATGGATTCTTTGTGTGCGCCTTTGTAGGAATCTCCCAATTACTAAAACCCCCCTTCTCCTTTGCTTTTCTTGATTGCAGAACCTTTGCTCTTTCCTAATTTTTCACTTTAAACCAACTTTTAGTGTCCCATGCATAAGGAGACAATGGCTCTTTTGGGATGGTGTAGGGCATTTGTTCAACCCTGTTCATGTGTATATGACAAAAATAAAATCGTGCAGGTGTGCTTCCATTTGGTTCGTGACTGTACTAATTGACATGTTTCCATCGTAGGCCCATTTCCTTTTGATCAGAACAAGATAGTGCATTTCATTTGTTTTCATGTCAATGACTTCAAAATCTCCTTTTAGAATTAGATCTCCTACCCGAATTTCCACATCCTCTAACCATCTGATTGGATCCACTTTCCCATAGTCTACGAGGTTTAATGTTATAGGGCTATATCCTAAGATCAAAGCACCAATAGCTTCCCATGTGGATCTTGGCATCATATTTACAATACTTCCAAAATCAAATACAGCATCTCTTATTTTACCCTTCCATGATTACATTCAATCATGTATGTACATCCCAAGGTTTTTTAGTTTTCACATACCATATGGACTTCTTAGACTGAACAGCTCCATTGGTTTTACTTTCTAACAAGGTATTCGGTAAATTGGAAGTATTCTGTGAAATGTCTTCATTGTGCAATACATTTACTATCTTCAAAATATCTTGCAGTGCAACGACCACTCCTTGTTTCAAACTCATCATTTTCCCATATATGTGTGCCTCAACTTCTCCTGTATTTTGACTATTTGTGTCCCTGTTCTAGATGGAATTCAATAGTCCTTTAGCCTCTTCTAACAATTTTTTTCTCTTTTTGGGTCAAGATACCTATCATTGTATGCACGTCATATTTGGTGCTCAGTAGGCATCTACATTGGTCCCAAGCCTTGTTCCTTCCTCCATGATCTGGTAGTAGCTTGGAGACTCACAGTTCCTTTGGGCACCGCATTTCTTATTTTGACATTGCACAATTGTTTTTCTTTTCGTTGTTTCTCCAAGGCGTGACAATCTTCGATGGGATGTTGCACATGCACTCTACAGTATGCGCAATATATTTCCAACTCTGGATTAGAAGGTAATTTCGCACAATATGATTCAACTCTCCACAAAGATAACATGATTGTTTGTCTCTGGGGTCGAGTTCCCAGCCTCCTTTGCTGATAACCACTCTGATATTCTCCTTGTTGCGCACTATACAGCCTCTACAGAGCACTCCATTGTTGATTTTGATTATAATATCCCCATACAGACCCTGTTGTTGAGGGGCGCTCCATAGGGGTGATTCTTGAGGCGAAGGAGGTGCTTAACCCATCATATTTTGTGGAGAAGGCAGAGCCCAACTCGGACTTTGTTGTGGAGATTGCGGAGTCCATTGCGTGTTGGTTTGAGGGGACGGAGCCACCCACTGCACACTAGGTCAAGGAGATGAAGCCATTTCTACCTCTAGGGTGACTGGTTGTCCTTGCGGCTAATTGTGTTTGGACTGCAAATACGTTCCTCGTAACTTCTTTCAAATGCATTGATGCCCTACCATCTTTGGATTCATGCATGGTGGATCTATAGAAACTACACACTACATTCTAAGGCTAGCACACATAATGTTGCATTAAATAGCATTTATTGGTAGGATGTCCCCATACTCTACAAATTTCACAATATTTTTCTCTCTCATCTGAGGGAAATAGTGGTTTATTTGTCTATGCTTTTGAGCAGTCGTTCTTGTGGTATCCTTCATCTCCGCCTTTTGCGCACCAAATGCTTAGTATTGGATTCTTACCTTCTTGTAATCCTTCTAGTCTTTACACTACAACGTCCAACTTAGCTTTTGTCTTTTGACTAACTCCCGCACTATCGCCATAATCTCCAATCTTCTCCACCCTTATAGCAGCCACCATTGCTTTTGCCTTGGTAACCAATTTGGTTTGTGCAATTGCAAAATGGATCTTATTGCGGAGTCCCACCACAAACCAAGCGGCTTTGCTAACCTCATCAAAATTAAAATGTGTCTTGTTCATCACATTAGAAAACCTCATATCATACTCCATCACAAATTCTTCAAGCTTTTGTTTGATTTCTTTTAAGTCTTGAATAGTCTTCCATACACACTTTTTTCTCTTGAATTCCTGGGTAAGAGCATCCCGCACTTCTTTTAATGTTTTCCCACTCAAGTTCATAGAATATATGAATTCTAAAGCCCTGCCATGTAGTGCTCCTATGAGCTCACACTTCTTGGTATTCTCATCAGTTACTCCATTTGCACCTCATCGTCATTTCACAAGTTAATAAATAATGTTCTCAGATCAATTGACCCATCATAAGGTTGTAGGCTTGTGTATAGATTAGGAATGTGAGCCATGTTTCTACACACTTGGCTGATTGTATTATTCTGCACCTTGTATTTAACCACTTGCTTGGATTTGCTAGGTTGTTTGCTCGCACTTCACTCGACTTACACTTAGAATTTGTGATTTACTTATTCAGCAATCTGATTCCAACTGGATTCCTTCTAGAAAACTTACTCTATACTTAGGACTCACAAAACTTGTTATTACTGCACTCTCCACTTCTTCTTTCCTACTCCTACTAAGAGATAGTATGTGGCAAAGGATGTCTTACTCAAAGTATGGTCTGCTTTCTTCAAAGATCTCTTCCACACTTAGGTCCACAGGAACTATGGGTAACGTTGTTTGCACTACGGTTGGCTCTACTTTTCCCGCAATTCTTGCAAAAACATTATCTACTCCCAATTGTTCAAACAATCCTAAGTTATCAATTCCCTATCTGGTTCAAGGGACGTATATCCTATATGTCATCCTACTGGCCTGTGTGGATCATATATCATGTCTTCATTGTGGACTACTTCTTTTCCATCTATGCAATACCATGGCCTTCGAGATGGCCTCTCTAGGTTAAGTTACAACTGCCTCATAAATCTACTCCTAACTATATCTAATCCTCTATCCTCCACTTCTTCTTTCCTTGCCTCAACCACTTCTATCCTCTTACTGGTTGCACAATCAAGGTCAATGCCTCCTTACACACCCTCTATTATCAATCACTTTTAGTCACCCTCTTGGTCACTTTAGGTCTTCTCTCTTTTTCCTCTATTTCTTCAGGAGGTTCCTTTCCTCCTTCCTCAATCACTCTACCTACTCTACTCCTACTTGCAATTGGTTTTCCCTTCCCCGCTATAGCACCTAAATTTCCCCATCTATTGCATTGTCTTGCTTCTCTTTGCAGCGTTTTTGTTCTTCTCTTTTCTTTTTTTTGATCCTTCTCGGACTCTTCAAGGGCCCGCTTTGGTTCTGGCCCTTTCCCCTTCATCCCCCTTCTTCTAGGACTACATCCCTTTGGCGCCTACCCAACTACTCCATGTCGCGTAGAATTGGCAACATGGCTTTTTCCACAACTAGCATCTTTACTAGGAAAGGGACTTGTTTGAAAAAATTACCTTACAATCCATAAATGAAAAATTCTTCTGCGGAATCAAATGAACAAAAAATTTGCAGATCAATTTTAGTTATGTACCCATCAATAGTAGTTTGCATCCAGTGGTCTATAGATTGAGTCCATTTAGTATCCAATTTGCATGATTTCTCTATCTTTTCATTTGTCCATTCATACTCATTGTTTTTGACTTTTGTGCCTAAAACAGTAATGCTCCAGTCAAGATAACCATGTGGCTAGTTGTTTTGGGAGGTCGCACCAAAAGATCTCATGAATGTCTTTGTATATGTGTTCCAACCTGATTCTTTTTGCAGGAATTCCCATCACGACCTCTTCATCATCTACAAAATGGTTCATCTTCTCCTGTAGCCATCTTTCCACATCCCATTGTCCTAGTATCCATATTAACATTTTCAGGTCACAGCAACAGAACCATTGTTAGCAGAGGTCCCTAGAATCCCTCATCAGGACATGCCATAGGTTGTAGTCTAGGAGAAATGCAAACTATTCCATTTACTACTATTAACACAATGCACAATAATTCAGATCAAATCCTGAAAGGCAAATGTGTAATGGCTACATATAAAAGACATGTGAAAGAAGGATACAAACAAGAGAGAGAAATGCAATAATAGAATGGATTTATATTACTGAACCAAAAGCATAGATCTAAATTCATAGTAGAATTAAGATCAAATCTTTTGTTCAATGCACTTAGACTGTTTTATATGATTCAGGGCGAGTGTTGGCTTACCAGTCCCTTCTTCCATTCCTTTTCAAAAGTGGCTCTTCGCATTCTATACTCGTACTTAGGGAGTGTTACATAACCTCTATTTTGTCCAATCTAAGCCATGGATATACCTTAGGTATTGCACAATATACAACAAATCCAAAATACAATCAAGTTGGCTTTTTGACCCCTTCACATGTCTAACAATTATTCTTTTAGATATATTTCTACACACACACACACACACACACACACATGATTTCTCCATTTCCTAAAAAATCAATGTTTTTGAAACTCTTACCCATCTTGAAAATCATGTTTCGTCATTTCAAATTACATAGCCCTCAAAATTTGCTATTGGAGTGACTTCAATAGTTAGGTTTTTCATAGAAGGTTCTTTGGGCAATTATGGCACTATACAAAAGCATAATCAATAAATTCATCCACCATTTAAGTTTGTATCAGAGATTCATAACACCATCATAGTGAAATAAGGATGATGTCTATGTATACACCAAAAATGAAAAACCAGATTTTCTTCCTAGGTTAGGATGCACTAGCCTCTTATCACACAACATCGTGGGTCTGGGGGTTTCGTTGCCAAGTACCAGATGGGTCTAAGGCCATAGGGATTCCTAGGGACCCTAACATTCCTCTTAGAACTTGATTGACAAAGAGCTCCACTGCCTCACTTTTGTTTAGCCACTTGGCTCCCTAGGTGCATTGAACCCGCCAGTTTCCCATTAGGAACCAAGGTGGCGAATTCTGCTACAGCCGAATTCGTCCCTCTAAAAATTAATATCTTAGTGATAGCAAACATATTCAGTTGCAGCCAATCCTACCAATATAAAAAAATAATTTAAAATAGGGATATAAGTAGGGTATTAATAGGGAACAACTATCTTGCTCAACTTAGCAATTATCAATAACGATCATTTGTACTTGCGAATTGCAGCTCTTAGCATACTGACAATCAAACTCTTGAGGACATCCGCCAAATAAATTTGGCTGATAGGTTCAGATCATCCAGAATAGTCAAGGTTGTCTATGTGCACATACACAAACAAAAATAGCTCACACTCTGAAATGCATGTACTGGGTATGCAGTTGCTAGTACCCTAGATATATGGTGCAGCCCAACAAACCGGGTACTTTACCCAAAATGGGGTATGAACCCACTAAAATAATTAAACGAAAAGGTACTGTGGAAGATGGAGAGAGAGGCGTCTCTATAATAGGGGCTCCGGGTGATAGCTTAGAGAGGGGGGAGAATACCCCTCGATGCAACCCCACCTGTCCGATCCAGCTGAGAACCATATAGAACAAAAAACATAAAAAATTTGAATGACAACCCTAATATGATATAGTATCTATCATCATTTCATACATTTAAATTTACTCTTATTCTCAATCACCATTTTTTCCCCTAATTTTCACAACAAACCTACATTAAGGTCTCAACTTCCAGCAAACAAATCTTAGTCAGCAAAGTGAGATTTACTTATCTTGATGAAAAACTCTCCTACGGTATTTTTTGTTGAGACCTGATGTCATATGACAGCTGCATGATTTGCACGTAGTAGATAACAGTTCTTGAACACATTAGATATTATCATGCTCTTGCAACCTTGCACAGCCTACATAGTTGGAGGTTAATCAAAACCAGCTTGATTTCAATGCCAATAATGAAGCACTGATAAGATCAGCTTACTTTCACCTTAAATGTCAATTAATGGAGATTGTTGATTATCACATATATCTTGGCAAATAATTTTTGGGGTCAAGCCTCAAATCTATTCCTGATAATAAAGATAAGATTTGAAAGGGCTATAGTTTTTTAATCACTTCTAGCCAGACAATGCTTCTAGATTGTTTCTCAAGATGTGTCTCCCAAGGAATTGATGATCTGCAATTGGCATAGATAATCCATAGCTAATTCACTAACACAAATCTTCTTCATTAGTAAAACAGCTCTGTTGATTTGTATGTTGTTCCCTTAGTATTTGCTTAAGATAACAGTCAATTTGTGCACAGAAATGGGTTGATTTGGTGGTATTTTTATTGTTGATTGTTGTATGCAGAAAATGAAACAAGAAAAGACTAAAAACACATAAAAAGCATACTCAAGGCAAGGGAATTTACCCTGGAGAAACACAATAAAGGAAAACTCTAGAAGATTAAGGCCTTGTCTTCTCTTGCCACCATCTCCTTGCAATATTACAAGTTTATTGCCTTCTTGATCCCCCCAAAGGCACTAACAGCATATTAACAATATTCTTATAGCTTTTTGTACTCTGCAATTTGCTTCAGAGCACTCTCTTACTGCACTAAATGCTACAACCCCAAAAGCCTTCAATTAAGACGATTACATGACCCTCTGAGTGTGTGTGATGCAAGAGCATTCGAGTCTAAAAGCAATCTTGCATCACCCAAAAACAGAGTGCGGATTGTGTGCGTATTTGTGATGGTAAAATGTCAACTTGCCAACAGCATCCCGTGTGTGGAGGATGATCAACAAGGCAAAAAGCAACCCCCAAAAGTCAATTTCCATAGAAAAAGGCTAAGGGAGTGATTTCAAACATCTGCTATAGTCTTAAGGGTATTTTCTGAAGCAGATGGCAAAACTACCGGTTTACACAAGCAGCGGATACAAAACTGTCAATCTGTGTTAACTGGCAGTTTTGCCCACAGCCTTTGTGCATGCATATTCATGACTCAAAAACAAGAACTGACAAATTTTGAGTGTTCCCAAGCATCTTGGGAAGGTGAAGAGTTATTGAGACTGTCAGAGAATGTTAGAGGGATCCATCAAGGATCAAGAAGAGGGCAGTTTCAATGCAAGAGGAGTTGGGACTCGGTGGAAGCAAGAAACATACAGAAGAGAGTTCAAGAGAACTAGAGGGAGTTTTCGCAAGAAAGGAGGATGCTTTGTTGTTTGTCCCAAGTCCGGAATACAAGGATTGTAGTTGACTCCATCAAAAGTATTGTTTGTACATTCATCTTCATGTGTTTGAATCAATAGAGGGATTATATGTGTGTGGGAATCTTTGTGGCAAGTCATTGGTTTTTCCATAGAGTGCAATTTTTCATTTCAGTTGGGTGTGTGTGCCTGAGAGAGTGTGTCTTGTAGCTCTAGTCTGTTTAGGCTGGGGAGTAAGATACCCATTAACTTGGCCCCCTCATTCCCGTATGTATCAGTGTACAAATACAAACTCAACAAGAATGAACCAAACAAGCAATTCAAATGCCAAAGAATGTGAAGTGACATTTACCTGATGTTATTCTTCTTTTTTGTTTGATTTGGACAGAAACCCCACAGATATCAAGGCAAAACCACCTTGTCACAAAAGAAACCACCATGGCACAAACATAACTGCTATGACACAAGCGTAACCACCATGCCACCATGTAATGTCCCCCTTTCCCAACTTGAGGATCAGAACTTGGACTTCTTGCCATTCCTTCTCCATGGCAAGAAGTAGAGGAGTTGGAGAAGAACATTGAGCTTTCATTTGCATTTGTTTTTCTAATTTTTAATGTTTCTTTTAAGTATATGTTTGCCTTTAGCAGGTCGGTTCGGTTTTATGTACTTTAAAAGCCAATTAAAGATTAAAAGAATACTTTAAGGGGTCGGCCTTACTATTCCAAGCTTTGGCACCAAAAGGAGGTTATAAAAGAAGATTAGAAAGCTCATTTGAAGAATCTATCTTGGCGCATTTTTCTATTTGGGCATTGTGAGCTGGTGGCTCCTTGTTCTCCATTCTTGGACGAAAACCCAAGTGTGTGGCTTCTTCCTAGAAGGACAAAAACCCTTATAGTGGCTGGTTAGAAGACGAAAACCCTCTTTCCTTGGTTGGCATGAAGACTTATTGAAGACCTTTATGCAAATTTGAGTGTTGGAGGATCAAAGGCATCATTCTACAAATATTTGCATGCATTTTAGAGCCATTCCTAGCTGGAGCGACTTGGGTTTGATGGTGTTTGAGAGCTTTCCATGGCACAAATTACAAATCTGATTTTATATTTTGATTCGGCATAATTTATAATGCTAGAATCTCCATTTTGGTGATTTTTGGAATAGTTTTCAGCTTCATCTACTCATTCACAGATTTCGGGATCAATTTTGAGAGGGTTTCCATAGTTGGAAAATTATGATATCAGTTTGATTTGATTGCTGGTATTTTTATGATCATTTTGAATATTTATTTGTGTGGAGATTCCTTGTATTCTAAGAGTTATTGAATTTACAATTTTCAGCTGTTTTTGTGCCATAGTAAATTCTAGAATTCTGAGTTTGATGATTTGATCACATTTTCTGGTTTCTAAAATCAAGGGCAATCCAAGGAATCACTTCCCATGATTTTTGAGTGTCTACGGTGGATTTCTCTCTCTCTCTCTCTCTCTCTCTCTCTCTCTCTCTAGTCGCTAGGGTTTGAGAGTATTTTCTGGTCCTTTATTAATTGCTGTCATAAAAATCGGGCTTGCTTATTTTGGAGGTTTGAGCTAATTTCCTTAATTTTCAGTTTTGTCCCCAAAAGGGATATTACACACCAACATATCCATCCTAACACAAGCAAAACTTCCATGAAAGTAATGCAACCGTAGCCCTATTGTATCTGGAAATTTCGTCACTTTACAGATTATTCTTTGATCCAATCTATTCTTGTTGAAACATGTCATATTAGGAGCTAAGTTGCCGCATTCGGCAAATTTTAAGTAAACAAATCAAAATTTGCCAAATACCAAATATGCCAAAAAAATCATTAAAATGCATTAGAATTTGTTGGAATTCGTTATTTTTTAATATTTAATCTTAAAATTAATCAAGCTGTATCGTGAACTTCATGGCTGAATTTTCAGCAATGATTTTTTTTACAATTTTTTTACTAGTGAGTGAAGTTAGTGGCTTATTTAGCTGAACTTACTTCCCATTATCTGATTTGGATCACAACATACCAATTAGGGTGTTTTTGGTCTCCAAAAGCTTTAAAACCCCCTTTTTCTCCTTAGAATACCACTTGCCTTTGATTGGAAATTGTCCTTTCAATCCCACTTGCAGATTTTGTTGCTCTTCTCTCCTTGATGTCCTCACCTTCTTTTGCAAAACATACCCTTGTCTAACTCTTCTTGAGCATGAGGTGCACGGTCTTCAACTGAAGGCAACAAAAGTCCTCCTCCATCTAGCATAGAATGCTCAAAGAGATGTAATCATTCACAACAAAACATAACTTCATGTATGGAGACATATCTAATCTGAAGCTTAGTGACCACTTGTTCAAGAATCTCAAAAGGACAATACCTAAGTGGTTTTAATTCATTTTTCTTTACCTTTAAAACTTTGTTTGCTTAAGTAAAGCCACACCTTGTCCCCAACTTGGAATTCGTGCTCAATTCTATGTTGACCATGTCGTGCTTTATACTTAACATCAAACTCCACCCAACTCTCTTCCTTCCCCACTCTTAAGGCAGCCTACCAGTGCCTTCTCCGCCATAAGAAGCGGTCCTTCATTTCCCACCGCAAATATATTCTTTCCACCTCCCTTAGGATTAATACTCGGTCCTTCTAGCGTATTGTCTTTCCCCACCACTCCCCCTCCTTCGCGGTGATCAATCCTATCTCCATTTTTTCCCACACCTCTACCCTTTATGATATTTCGGGGCAGCAGTCTATCCAGATTGGCATTCCGCCACCTGGTAATCCCTTCACTTACAGTAATATCAAAGAGGCAATAAGGCTCTTGAACAGTAGCAGGGCAGCTGATGTGGAAGGTTTCCAGGCCGAGTTCTTCAAGCAGGGTTTTGAGGCCTTTGGTAACTATTTGACAGATCTTTTCAATCAGGTGGTTCGTGTGGGTTTCCCTCCTACTTGGTCTCATCATATCATTCACCCGATCCACAAAGTTGGGTCCATTTCTGATCCGAACAATTACAGGACTATCATGGTGGGCCACTCTTTCTCCAAACTCTATGCTACGGTTCTCCACAGGTTGTTGTCCGATGTTTTGGAGCAGCGGCAACTCAGAGCCAGAGGTCAGGCTGGTTTTCGCCCTGGTTACCACACCATCGACCACATCTTCACCCTTCAGGCTATTATTGAGGAGGCCCGTCACCGCTCTTCGAAAGTTTATTGTTGTTTTGTAGACTTTCGAAAAGCTTTTGACTCTGTACCTTGCATGGCCCTCTTTCAGAGACTCAGAGACATTAGTATTTCTGAGATTCTTATTATTGCCATCATGCGTCTCTATGAGTCCGTCCTTGGTCATTTTTGTACTGCACACGGAATTTCTAATTTCATCAGAAGCACCATTGGGGTCAAACAAGGCTACCCCCTGTCTCCTACTCTCTTTAGCAGTTACATTGATGAGTTGGAATCTTTTCTTCGAGATCACATTCAGGAAGGGGATGGGTGCCTTCTTCACCACGTCTTGATTTCTATTCTCCTATTTGCCGATGATATTGTTTTACTCGCCTCTTCTCCTGAGGGGCTTTAGAGACAACTTGATGCACTTGCTTTATTTTGTGATCTTCGGCATTTGACTGTCAATCTGGGTAAGACCAAGGTCATGGTCTTCAAAGGATTGAAGACATCACACCTCCATTTGTTTTTCACGGGACAGGAGGTTGAAATCACTAATACATACACCTATCTCGGAGTCCAGTTCTCAGAGCCTAGATTCAGTATGAGGCATGCTCTTCAGCCAAGGGTGAATAAAGGGTATGGGTCTCTAGCCATTCTCGAGAGACAATGCTTTCAACACCACTTTCAGGACATCTCCTCTAAGATGTCTCTTATGACCCACTATTCTCTATGGGTCAGTTGTCTGGGGACCCTCCCTCTTAGATACAGATTGGGCTTCTGCCGAGAGGATTCAGACTCTCCTCCTTCGCCGCTTCATCAGATGCAAGCAGACGGTTCCCCAACATATTATTTTGGCAGAGTTCGGGGCCCGACCTTTCCGTCTGGAGACCATATTTGACATATCGGCCTTTCTTCACCGTATCAGGAGGTTTGGTGATTTCTCCGATGAGCATGACAGGTACCCATATCTCGCTTATTGTTCCTCTGTGAGTATTGCCCAGGCTATGGGCCGCTGCTGGTTTTCCGGGACTTCTGCTTTATTGGATTCGGTTGGTATCCAGATTGATCGTCTCCCCCCTTTTCAGTATTCCCTGAATGCTCCCAGTCATCTCTTGCCCACCAAGCAAGTGCTGAACAGGTCCATCTAGGAGGATATCTACAGGTGCTTTATTCAGACTACTTGGGTGAATCCTCATGGGGGTTTGCGCCCTAAGATGTCCTTTTATGCAGAGCATTTTCTTGAGATCAGAGATGGACTCATCATCCGCCCTCAGTACACCTTTCGTCACTGGATGCATGCCCTCCGCATACCTCTGGGTCAGTTTCGGGTTGGCTCCCACAGACTTCGGTGCAAGACTGATCACCACATTGACCGGGATGACAGACTTTGTAGGCTCTGTAGCCTTTAGGAGGTGGAGACCGAGACTCATTTCATCTTCCGCTGCCCCATATACTATGAGATCAGAGGACGATTTCATTGCCTCTTCAGAGGGGTTCAGACCCTCCCGGTTTTCTTCAGATATATTGACCAGCGGTGTCTTGCCCTCTACATCCGTGAGTCTCTGCTGCTCCGGGACCAGATTCTTCATCCCCCTCCGAGAGTCATTCCCACGAGACAGATTACAGCCTTCTTTCCGGTTCTACCCGCAGTTGGAGGAACTAAACGGCAGAGCCATTCTGACCCAGTTACAGTGCATAGATCAGTTCGTCCCCAGTTGGACCTTCACATCTCCCCTGGTCACCACCAGCAAGCTCAGCCGCACACTCATACCAGAGGGCATCCCAGCTCCACCCGTCTCCCTGGCCGTCATTTTAGTCTCAAATCTCAACAAGGGAGGGGGGCCTCGCCCCCCTCTTCGGATTGCCATTGCATCAGGAGCTTCTTTTTGTCGGCCTCGAATGTTAGGAGGGATGTGGCTACCATTTCAGAGTAGACTATTGGTCCTTGTTTGCTCCCTCCTTCATTCCCTTCTTTGCTTCTCCCTTCTTTCTCCCCCGTTTGTTTCATTGCCCCCGCCTGTGGGGGTTTGGCTTCGGGGTTCTTGTTTGTTTTGGTTCTTTTCCTTTCTTTTGTTTTTGGGAACTCGTTTTGAGTTTTCCCCGCTCGCACTTTGTATATTGTTTGGGCTGCAGTCCCATTGACCTACTTTTGTGGTCATTCGTTGGACATTAATATATTTATCTTATCTTATCTTGATGATGCTATCCACAAGATTATTAAACAATTAGGGAGGTCTAGTTGTCATCCCACTCGATGAGGTCTACTGACAGCCTTTGGTAACTAAAGGATATCAATATAGTTTTAATTTTGATTTCCGTTTTACCTATGTCTAGTTCTAAATTTCGGTGCTTCTAGAGGTGAATTAACATTCATTACAAGAAAATGATACAAAATACATAGAATAGAAGAAAACCTGGTGATCTGGATTTTGGAAAACAAAGCTCCTTGGCTTCTGTACATGTATTGTCCCACTGTGTGGCTTTAAAAGCCCTGCCAAAGCCTGTCAGTATACAAAAATAATAGTGATTACTGAGACAAATACACAGAGATAAGTTTTAAAAATCAGTTTATAGGACCATATGACGTTAAAGTTTAACAATAGACGCTAAACAAAAGTATCCACTTCACTAAAAATTAGCATTGTCACTCTTTGTTCTTAATACTTACAGTCCCCTCTTCTCATAGATCAGCAACATTGGCATCCAAGAATATTATTCAATATGTCAAACTAATTGATAATGATGCATCTTCTAGTGTTATATTTTTGTAAAAGCCTGTGTTTCAAATAAAATTAAATTATATCATAAGCAACGTTAGATAAAATAAATAAATGTGTTAAGAGTTGCTATGCTCTTCATGACAATGTTTTGGAATATTTTATAGTTTATTTTTATGAAACAAAATATGTGTGGGTGGAAGTTCTCATTGTAATATTTCAAAAATAAGTTCCCTGTTTCTTTAATGAGACAATGTAGGTTTATAAGGACAAAACAGTAACACAATTTACGGCAGTTTCATGGGTTTACAGGGAGTCTGTTGTTTGCTGTTCAGTCCTGAATTTTATCTGGTCGGCATCAAATCTGTAATTTGCAGGTTTTAACTTAAGGATTTGTGGTTCTATAAGGTTTTGACAGAAATCTAGGCATGTATTTGCAATCATCTCAGACGGATTTCTAGAAGTAAGCATGAACAGTGCCGTGAACAATATGTATGAACAGTGCCGTGAACAATTCGGGTGAACAGTGCCATGAACACTTTGCTAGGGCAGAATTTCTGGGGATTCAGACCTGCAGGTTTCCACATGGAGTTCCCTCTAATGCAGGAGTTTAAAACTCCTCGTCTTCACCAAAAAAACAAATATCTAGAATTGAGACATTAGGATCTGAACTTCGCAACCTTTTGCAGAAACAGTTACAAGGGAAAGGTGGTATTATTGCTGATTTTCAGGCAAGAATCACTAAACTTAAGCAGATCAAAGCCACATTCACTGATTCCCCATGCTTTCAGCAGCTTAATGAAGTAGTTTCAGAAATTAAGAACAAGCAGTCAGAGATAATCATTCAGTAAAAGCGCCTTACAAACTAAACCACGGCCCAACAACAATCTATTCAAAAACAGTTTGAGAAACAAACTTTGCGAGTGCAAGTGGTTAAAGGGAAGAAGGCACCTCCAGTTGTTGAGATGGTTGTCAAAGCGAAATTCAAGGAAGAAAAGTCACAATAAACCAAAGCACTCAACCTTCGTGTTTAAAGGGAAGAAGGCACCTCCAGTTGTTGAGAATCGAGATGGTTGTCAAAGAAAAATTCAAAGAAGAAAAGTCACAACAAACCAAAGCACTCAACCTGTGTGTTTGTGGCCTCCCTAAGCCAACTGATCCCTTTAAGGCAGATCGCAATTCTTTGCATGAATCTTTAGACTTAAAGGATATCTTGTAAGGCCAGGAAAATGGACTGAGAAATTTAGGAAATTAAATTTACACAAACCAAAATTGTATTCATTAACTCAAAAATGAGTTGCAAATACATATTATTTATAATTGACAATTCAGCTCATCTCCACGATGACTGTTCAGTTCACCTTTAGATGTCTCTTGAGATTCTACAAGAAGACAAATGCCTACTCCTAGGATTAACAAAATAGTATGTACACTAATATTACATCCCCCCTTAATCTATAGGGGTTATAGTGAGACCTAGCATGCCTCTAAACTTTTCAAATTTCTCTCTTCCAAGCACGTTGGTTAGAATATTTGGTGGTTGTTCTGCAGTGGCACAATATAGCAATTTGACACTGCCGCCTTTCACATAATGCCTAATCAAATGATATTTGGTGTTTATGTGTTTGGTTCGGTCGTGAAATACTGGATTCTTGGCCATTAGGATCTTTCAAGTGTTATCGACCATGAGTGGTGTAGAAGAAACATGTTTTACCTATGAATTTGCAAGAATCCTTCTAAGCCATCGTATTTCCTTAGTTGCCTTTGCAGCTGCCATGTATTCTGCTTTTGCTGAAAAATTTGTTGGCATTACCCGCTTCTTTGACTTCAAGAGATGACTGATGTTCCTAAGCTCATCAAGAAACCTCTTATTGATTTCCCATCGTCAAAATCAGCTCCATAGAATTTGAGTATCCAACCAGTTTGGAATTTGCTACCTTGGAGCATTTGAGTCCAAAAATGTTGTGTTCCTTTTAGATATCGAAGCACTCTCTTTATCGCTTTCCATTTACTTTCCCTAGCTTGTTGCATAAATCTAGAAAAAACACCAACTACAAAGGAAATGTCTGGTCTAGTTGTAGTTACATAGATCAAATTTCCAATGAGTTGTTTATACTTAGTTGTGTCTTCTAGTTTTAATTTTTCATCTGATGTTAGCTTTCCATGGGTGTGCTGAGTGGTTTACAGTCTGTCATTCCAAATTTGCTCAAAATTTCACCAATGTATTTTTGTTGTGAGATGAAGATGTTCATTGATTTTTGAATCACTTCAATACCCAAATAATAATGAAGGTATCGCAAATCTATCATTTCAAAGCCTTTCATCAATTCTACTTTGATTTTTGCAACATGTGAGGAGCAGATAATCCATATATACAACCAAAAATATGACTGTTTTGTCAGCAAGTTTGACAAACAGAGTTGCATCTTCAAATTCAAAACGCTGAAAGTTCATATTCATGAGATGCTCGGTGATATTCATTTTTACACCCACCAAAGAACAAGGGAATCCCATGCACACCGGCCTATCACCCAGCGGGCACTGGGCACTCACCCGAGGCACGCGCGGGTGCCGAGTCTCTCTTTTATGTGAGTTAAGTGGGAAAGCATCATCTATGATAGGAACTTAAAAAGAGTGAGTGGACACGAGACATACATTCATCATAGAGCTCAGAACGGCTTCTAGATCAATGAAGTCATTCCAGACAAAAGGATACTTAACAATTTATAGAACTGAACTGAAAAGGAAATGTATAGGAGTTTATATTCATTCATATAACACATATGAAATAGAACTACGCAGATATATGTATAAACCAGAGTCTATTATATTTATATTCCATCATATCTGACAACCTCATCACATGCATTAGATCCATTACAGAATATCACAGTATGGCAGACCGAAGTCATACATCATAACTGGATTAGAGTCCTCCTAAACATGAAAGGAAAATTTAATACCCAAACCCCTTGATACATCCTTCCCCTATAGGTCATCTACCCAACCCAATAGAGTTTCTCACAGCATTTCTGCAGAGCTCCACTCTCTATTGATCTATATCTCAATTCTTCTATGGGCGCTTGTATTTATAGGCCTCTTGAACTGCCAAAACACCTTTCTGAGGCTTCAGATCCATCACCAAGTGTCCAAATGTGGTCCTCCATGGGAGCATGCTCCTCTAGGCCTGAGCTCTCCACTCCTTGCCATGATGGTCTTCTAGAAGCTTCCATCGCAGGGCATATTCCTTCCTAGGCCAACCTGTCACCAGGCTGGCACCTTATCCACTCCGCATGCATAGTCGGTCATGCTTTTCACGTGTCCTACCTGATATGCCAAATATGGCTAAGTCCCAAATCCTTTGCTTTGCCTTGCACGCATGCATGCTACTTGTTCTATTAAACCCTCTTAGAACCCTATCCTGCATGCTTTCTCCTTACGCACCCTTCTTTAACAAGGCCTTGCATGCCCACGTGCCTTCTTGTACTTAGCCAATAAATCAGGGTCCCAACATCACCCCACACTATGCCTGTTCTCCACCCATGGGAACACCTGTCTTCAATGAATAAAGAATTACAACAGATTCCAGAAGAAATAATGATTTGGAAAAGAATAAGGGAAAGAAGAATTGGGAAAGATGAAAGAATGGGGAAGTGTTGTTACTGCTGCAACAGGAGAGGAAAATATTTCTTCAATTCGGCCTCCAACTTATTCCAGGCATCAACTTCATTTTGTGCTCTTTGGCAGAGGTCACCGACTAGGGTGCTTACCTCATCAAAACTTAGTCCATCTCCTTGAGTATTCATTGCCTCAACCACCCCTTCCAGTTGCTTTCCCACATCCTCAAGAACATCCATCCCCTTTGTGATTTGTGGGTACAACCCTTTCAGCCGGTTCTTGACTGAACCTCGTAGGACTTCAATGGCTTCAGACTTCTTCTCAACCTTGGCTAAGATCCTATCCCACTCCACTCTATTCCCTTTGTTCTTCTCTTGGAATTCTTTGAGCTCTACCTCATGAGTGGTGACAAGAATGCTCACCACTCTATCCCTATCTGCACAGTTGTCATACACGGCCTCAACAGCTTTGGTAGCAATTTTTACATCAGCAAGGACCTTGTTGTACTCAGAAATGATTGCTACAACCTTCAGTTTGTCTTCCCTTTCCAGGCACGCTGATACTTCTTCCACAGACTCTAAGGCCAGTGGCTGCCTCTCCATGGTGAGGATACATGTTAAGTCTTCTAGGCACTCCAGGGAAGATCCATACTTTTGTGGGGGTGGTGCTAGGTCTGGATGCTTCAAAACAATGGCATCTGTGATGGATTCTACCTTCTTGTATACCTCGCACACCCTTGCCTTCTCTTCCCTTAGTTCACGCTTTAGCTGTGCACTGATTAGTTCCTCCTGCTTTAAGTCCTTGGTCCTTTCTTCGAGCTCTTCTTCCCTCTTCTCTAGCTCTACCTCTAGGAATTTTACCCTGTCATTCCTCCCGAATAACCTAGCTTCTAGTTCAACCGAGACCTTGTTCAACGCATTACAGACTTGTTCATCTGAAAGCTGTTGAGCACTCACCAAGGGGTTGTCTCCTTTTGACTCAGGCACCTTCATTATTTCCCCTTGGCTTACCTCAAATTCTGGCTCATCGATGTGGGACTCAATTTCCCAAGAAAGCATTTTCCTTGTCCAAGGGTATGCACCTTCCTCATCAAATGACTTCATAGCCAAGAGTTGCTCTGTTGGTACTGTGCTTTGGAAACACACATGCAAACACCTTGTTTGGATCATCAATATAGTCCATTCTTGGTCTCTGGATCTCCATGTGCACTTCCTCCTGTGCACGTGCCCTTAGGAATACATTACCATCAAACGGGGGCCTCCTCCTGTGCTGCCATGATCTTTTCCCACACTTTCTTCTTTATCTTCATTCATAACTATTTCAGCGTTGCGCTCCAACTCTTGTTCTACCAAGGCTTCAATGATTTTTTCCACTTCTTTTTCTGCCACCTCATTTATCTGCTCCTGTGTGAGGCTTGGAGTCTGATTTTTCATACTCACTTCTTCACTTCCTCCCTTATCTTGGGTGCCTTCCTCCTCCTGGCTACCCTTCCTCCACACGAAGAGAAACTCATTTTCCTCTTCTCCGCCCTCTTCCTCTGAATCATGCACATCAAACACTGGTGGTTCTTGGGCTCCTTCAGGTTCATCTTCTTCATCATCATCCCTCTCACCTCTGTAGGCCTCCAAGCTCTCTGTGTCCTCCGAATCAGCCTCCTCCATCACCTTCTGTTTCTTCCTAACTGGGGATTCCAGTATAGGAGATTCAGCTCTTTCTTCTTCCTCCTCTGGTGACTTCTCCTTTGTTATAGGATTTTCTTATTCTAGCACCTCATCTCTAACTAGGGACCATTTCCTACACGTGTAAGTGCTAGTTCTAGCACTTGTCCCTGGGGCACCCACTTGTGGTGTACTTTGGACACTTGGTGCCTTCTTCCCTTGCACCTCTTCTTTTCCTTTCTTTGTTGCATGGGCTTCTTTCTTCCCATGGGGTCTTCAGGAATGAAGACATCACATTCCAGGTATGCACCCTTCTCAAACTTTGGTCTTATGCGCAGATATACCCTTTCTTGTGGTCTCTCCTGCTATTGGAAAAGTCAGGGGCTTTGTCATTTGAACTTCGTGGGAGACATACCTCTCCACGTATGCACACTTCTTGGGGTAAACGAGCTTTCTGCGCAGCTCCCTGTGGTCTTGATCTACCTCACTAAGGTCGAACCTTAGTCTTTTGGCCTCTTTAAACCTGTTTACCCCTGCTTGGAAATATAAGTGGTGAAGGAGAAGGGGAGCTTACACCAGGGGCCCATGTTTTCATCTGTCAATTTAAATCTGCCAATGCAGAAATGTTGGTACACTACAAATTCAGCTTCTCCATCAATGAGTGCTGGCAGCTACTCTGGGATCCTCCACTCTACCCCAAACACATCCCTTAAGTGCTTATACCATTTTTCCAGATGCACCCTTGTGAGCAGCCATCATGCTATCACAAGTGTACTTTGTGAATCTTTTCACGGGTGAGGGGTCTTCCTCTGGATATTCCCAAACAAACTTATCTGCCACATCTGGCACTCCGATCTCTGAAAACACAATTGTCAAGAGGACATTGCCAAAGAGTATCTTGTCTCCTTCCTGCACGCTGCTGATAATTTCATCTGCGATGAAGGCAGACAAATTGTAGATGGTGCCTTCTGAAATTTTTCTACACACATTTAACCAGGCCTTATTTACCTGTCCACCTTTCTTGGTCATTTAGCTTTTGTCACCAGGTGCACGGCCATTCTCATGACAGGGTCTTGGATCTCCATGATATCAAAGTATCGTGACCCCTTCTTATAATCATATGTGGTCACGGTTTCTTTGATGGCTTCCTTGTCACTCAGGTCATCATCTATACTTTCTCCTTCACAGATGAGGCCTGTGAATTTTGAAATCAGCTGAGGAGTTATGCACATCTTGCACCCTGCGAAGTAAAAGTGGTCCTCATGTACGCACGACATTAACCATTGATAGAGGCACTCAGGTTTTCCAAAATAAGGCAACTCATAGAGTTGCAATAATCCCACCTTCTCCAACTTCACTTTTACCTCGTCGCTATAAAAAGGTAAACCCTCTTATGTCCTTTTGTTTGTTGGTGCACCAACTCCAGTGCCATTTCCTTTTCTGTCATGTTTGTGTGATGGTTGTAATCACTCACCATCATGTTTCTTAAGTGGGACTCCCATTCCTTCATGAGAAAAACCCCATCTGGGTACTGCATTTCCACGTACCATTCTTCATTCATACTTACGGGGGTTTCTGGTTGTTTTCCCTTGCCTTTTCCCTTGCCCTTGCCTTTGGGCTTCTTAGGTGATATAGTTGGTTTCTTAGGTGCCATGGTTTAGGTTATCTTAGCACTTCAACTTCTCTTACTTGCTCTACTTTTCTACCTCCTCTAGTCCCAGATCTCAAACTTGTGAAGAAACCCTTTTCAGCCCATGCCCTAGCTGCCAAACCCTAACTGGAATATCCTCTTTCACAAGATGGTGCTTCTCCACAACTCTTTTTCTCTACGCCCATGAACTTCTTTCCTTCTGGTTTGTAGATCAAATCTAGTCACTCACGGTTAAATTTCTCAATTTTTTCTTCACACGGATCAACTCTGGAAACCCTAGTTCACAAGAGCTCTTCTTTCTTCATATTCACAAATGTTGATAATGAAGTGCTCAACCTTCTATTTATAGTTTTTCCCACTTTTTAGCATTAAATGCTACTTCACCTACCACCATACTTCAACACTTATTGTGGATTTTTCCACTAAGCCAGACTCTAGCACCCCAACTCACGTGCCGAACCTTGCGCGGATAATCCTACAACCTTCTGGCACACAAACATCTATCTGACAGAAGACTCTTACGTGCGCGTTACCAGCACCGAAGGTACTTCTTTCATCCTCACAATTTTTGCTCTCGCCTACCTCGTGTTGTTTTTGTGCTTCTTTCTTCCTTGTACTTGGAACCAAAATGTAGCCTTATCCTGATACCAACCATCCTCGTTCACCTTTTCTCTTATGCACTTTCTTCCACAGGGCCATTCAACCGGGATTTCCAACGCAATCCTTCCTGGTACTTCACACTTTGCACTTTCCTTCACATTATTCCACCCCACACTAAAATGATGTGCAGTCCTCTGCACATTCACAACCTTCAAAAAGTAAAGAGGTTACCGGCACCCAAGGCACAACACAAAACAACAACGAGAAAGGGAAACACAAGAAAAGAAAATGCATTAAAGGAAATCCTAAACTATCTGGCAATACTGCCTTATTACAAACACCAAGAAGACTTATTTATAGTAGGGCTTCAGCCTACTCCCATTGAAGTGTCCTGGAAATCTCATCCCATCCAGCACTTGTAACTGGCACGCACCTGAATCAAGGATGTACGAGATGATGTAGGGACCCAACCAATGGACTTTTAACTTCCCAGGATGGCACAAAACTTGGAATCATATAGTAGCACCATCTTTCCAACCTCAAACTTTTTGTTCTTAATGTGACGATCATGCCATGCCTTTTGTTTTTCTTTTTCAGTCTTCTGGCTCCACCTGGCAAGTGATCATATTTCATCCAATTGCATTAACTTGTTAATTCTTTCTTCCAGTGCTTGTTCATCTGCCAATCCTCCTGCGCACGCTATACACAGAGAAGGTAACATGAATTCAACTGGTAGGACAGCCTCCATGCCAAACACTAATTGAAATGGTGTGGCCTTATTTAACCTCTTGTAGGTTGTCCTATATGCCCAAAGAGTGGCTGATACTTTATCATCCCAATCTTATCTACCAACGTCACAAATTTTAGCTAGAGTATGACTTAGTATTTTGTTAAATGCCTCCACGGTTCCATTTTCTTGTGGATGGTAAGGGGTAGTCTTGTGATGAGCCACCATGAATTCTGCTAACAGAATCCTTACTGTCTCATTTAAGAAATGTGTACCCCTGTCACTAGTCAAACTCAAAGGGCATCCATACCTTGTAATAATGTTTTCCCATAGAAACCTTGCTGCAGTAGCTGCTGTACAATCCTTAGTAGGTGTTGCTTCTACCCACCTTGTCAAGTAATATGTGCAAGTGATTATATAACGTGACCCAGTCCTACGTGTGGCTGGTGCAATAGGGCCTACAAAGTCTATAGCCCACTTTTCAAATGCTCGGCGCTGGGAATAGGGTGCAAAGGCATTTCATCTCTTCACCTTGGTTTTCCAATGCACTGACAATGGTCACACACCTTGCAATATTCCTTGTAGTCTTGATATAGGGTCTCCCACCATAATCCAACCATCAATATCTTGCGTGCAGTGGCATCACCTGCATAGTGTCCACCTGCACTACCTCCATGTGCCTCTTCTATTATGGCTAGGCACTCATGTTCTAGCACACACCGGTGCAGAATCTCATCACGTCCTAATTTGTATAAATCCCCACTAATCAACATGTAGGGCATGGAGCGTATAGCTAACTACTTTTTATCCAATGCCTTCATTCCTTCTGGTGCTACACCTGTCTTGAGAAATACTGCAATATCTTCTAAGTCTGAGGGCACACGCCACAACCTAAATAGTTGTGCATCTGGCATGGTATCCTCAATGCTTTGCACATCCTCCCCTGAATCAATTCTAGACAAATGATCAGGTCCAGAATTACTTTTTCCTGGTTTGACAACCACCGTGAACTCAAATTCTTGGAACAATAGTACCCACCGACATATGCGCCCTTGTAGAATGGGCTTGTTCACTAAATATTTCAATGCCATATGGTCAGTGTAAAATATAAAAGGGGTTTCCAGCAAATACTGTCTGAACTTGTGAAGCACGTAGATCATTGACAATGCCTCACACTCAGTTGTAGTATAATTCTACTCTGCTGGTGTCAACTTCCTGCTTGCAAAGCATAAAGGATGATCAACAATCCCTTCACCAGGTTGTGCAAGTACTACTCCAATGGTGGTTCCTGAGGCATCAACATGAACATGGAAGGGCTTATCCCAAGAGGGGAATCATAGTATGGGCACGGTGATAAGCCTATCCTTTAAAGTGTCAAATGCCTTCTGTTGCGCCTCTCCCCAAAGGAAGGCACTCTTGTGTCTAAGTAACTCTTCTAAAGGCACGGTGATCTTGGCATATCCCTTGATGAACTTCCTGTAGTAACCCATGTGTCCAAGGAATCCACACACTGCGCTTTGACTAGTAGGCTCCCCCAATCCCACAATTACTGCAACTTTGGCGGGATCTACTAGTAAGCCCTCCCTACATATGATGTGCCCCAATAATGTTCCAAATGGGGTAGCAAAGACACATTTCTTAATGTTGAGGGATATCCTCAACTGCCGACACCTTTCAAACATTAACCTTAAGTTGTCACAATGGTCCTTCACTAACCCATATACTGTCCAATCATCCAGGTAAACTTGAAGAAATTTATGGATGAAGTCCTGGAAAGCTTGCACCACAATGCGCGAGAACACAACAGGCGCATTCTTCAACCCAAAAGGCATGACTGTATAGGAAAAACTTCCCCACTCAGTGGTGAAATTCATCTTTCTCTGGTCCTCTTTCACAATCCTTACCTGGTGATAGCCCGAGAATCCATCCGTGAAAGAGTAGACCTCGCGTCCTGCCACTCCCTCTAAGATTTCTTCAGTAAATGGGGTTGGGAAAGGATCAATGACACACACTGCATTCAGGTCCCTGTAATCAACACAGATCCTTATCCTCCCATCCTTCTTGATACTAATCACCATTGGACTTATCCATTCCGACTCTTCCACAGCCTCAATGATACCTGATGCTATCATTTTGTCTATCTCCTCCTTGACCTTTACGCACAAATTGGGATTCATCTGGTATGGCCTCTTCCTGATTGGGTGCACACCTTCCTTCAGCTTTATCCTCATCTCCCCCAAGGAATGGTGGATGCCTTTAAGCTCATGGTACCCACGTGGGAACAAATCTTGGAATTCACATAACAGATCAATGATTTTAGAGACTTCTTTCTCTGACCAATAGTCTCCAATGATTGCCTCCTTGGGTTCTACTTCTGAGCCGATGTTAACCTTTTTCATCTTTAAAGGTTCATGGTAGGTGCACACCCATTCATCAGCACTATCTATGACTTCGCGCATCCCTACAGAATGGTTAACATCCAAGCTTTCCACTCTTCCCCATCAATAACATACACCATCTTCCCCTTTTCTTTTTCTATACACACGCACTCAAGTTGTATCTCTTCTGTTTCTTCTTCCTCAAAGCACACCTCCAGGCCAGGTTCACCTAGCAATTCTTGTATTTTGTCTTCCACCATAGCACTATCCCCTATTGTAAGGTGCTTGACTACCTGCAATGCCTTATGTACTGATGGCTTTGTACTCTGATACTCAAATGTTTGAATGAGATCAGCCACCAATTCTTTCCAATTACCAGTTTGACGACACATCTCTGAGTGGATATACCATGCACGTGCACAACCTTGCAGGGTGGAGTACAACTTGTGAACCCATAATGAAGGTGGTAATGCTTCTGCACTTCCCATCCAGGCTGTCTCACATGCTTGGATATGGAAGGAAGTGGTCTCTTTACCATGGTAGTCTTTTATAGCCATGGGCACATTGCTCTCCTAAAAAACCTTATGGAGAAGGCAATTCTCACCTCACACCATTCCAAGAGGTTCTCCCGATGTGTCACCCACCAGCGCGCAATAGTTCTGAGTAGGTTGTAGTTAAACATTTTCCTCCTTTCCTTCTCATTTCTCCAATGGGCCTCCATTTCTCACAAGAAATCTTCCAGATTAGCCCCTCCCAAGTAACTTGGTAGTTTTCTTCCTCCCAGGCACCAGACTGTATGCACCTTTTTCACCTTGGTTACCGATCCTCTTAAATGTCATCTGATCAACTCATAGGTCCTATGTGCCCAATTGTCACATGCCATGCTTGTGGTATCACTCACAGACTGGGCATCCTCAAATTGGATAACTCCTTCTGTAGGGTGAATTATCTCAGGATCCCTGATTGAGCACACGTATATTCTATCAAGGACTTCTTCTCCCAATGGCTCTGTGTAGGGCACCGACTTCCCATCTGTCAAAGGGATGATCACCCATTCTTCCTTGTTTTCAAAACTGATATATCCTTTGTTAAACCTTATGTCAGCATTATTCTTGTAACACCATGGGCACCCAAGCAATGCTGGAAAATTGTCTGCCTCGGCGAGTGCCAAGACTTCAAAGTCCCCAGTAAACTTGGCCCCTTGAATGGTGATAGCTGCATCCTTTAATACTCCAATGGGCATTGCCTTAGTTTTTTTTCATATAGAGCACATTTGAAGATGGCTGCAATGCAGGCCTTCCCATCTGATGCCAAGCATCTAAGGTAAGAACATTCACTTCTGCTCCTGTGTCGATGAGGATATTGCTCAGGAGCCATCCATCAACAACTGCATTCAGAGTAATTTCTTTGTCATATTCAAGGCTGTGTGGAGAAAGGTTTGCATGTAAAACATGTCTCTCGCACTCTGCTCTGGCACATGGTACCTTCTCCCTTAGCCATTCTCCCAGCAAGGGAATAATATTCTCTTGCCTCAACATTTTACATACTTCTTTGACCTCATCCAGGTCACTTCTTGGAACCTCATTATCCTTCTGCTGCCCCACCTACCTTGATTTCTCCTTGAGACACTGTATCTCCCCTTGTAAACTCCTAATTACATCCATAGTCTCCTGGTATACTTCTTTCTGATGGGCAGGGTCTGGGTACTTTCCATGTGGTACCTCCTCTCTGGAAACTAATGTCCTTGGTCTGGGCATCTCCTTGGTGCGCGCGGCCTCTGCACGCATTGTCACCAGTACAGGTTCTAGCTCTAACTCACGCACCACTCTTGGCATCCATTGTGAATCAGCCCTTTTTACACTCACCATAGCAGTGCCCTTATCTTTCTGGTGTTGTTGGTTCATATGCTCATAGAGTTCTAGACACTCTTCATACTTGTGCTTCTTCCCACACCACGAGCATTGTAATAGATCAGGACACTCTCATTTATAATGTTCTGTGGATCCACAATTATAACATGTTCCCCATGGGAACTCACTTCTTCCTCCTCCATGGTTTCCATGACCCCAAAATCCTCCATGAGAACTTCTTCCACACGTGCCTCCATCTGTGCACTCCTCATAACGGTGGTCATCACCCTTAGAACTACTGGCAAGGCTGGTCTGGCACACACCATGATCAATGGCCTCATGGATCTGGTCAATAAGCCTACAATCCTTAGTATCATGGGTTGTAGAGGTGTAAATCTTACAGTAGCAAGATACATTCTTCTGAATTACATGCTGCAACAAGGGACATCTACTCACATCATGGTCCCCATGAAAAATCTCACAATCTACTGCTACGGCACGTACTATCTTCTGGGGGAAACTATCCTTGGCATGCCCCTCTACTTCACAATCCATACACCACATTCCACTGCGAGTCTCATGAGCTGAGTTTGCAGATAAATTTTCTAGCTGCTTAGCCATAGCAGTGATTTGAGCTTCCAGGAATGGGCTAACACCAGTATCAACACTTCCAACAGCTTCGGCATGCAGAGCAACTTCTAACACCTCACGCGGTCTGTGAAAGTCTTATGAGATAAATCTCTTCTAAATGGTGTTATCAACCCTCCAACAAACCATTGAGCATGTTGTGAAGGGTGAATGTCATATGAAAATTTTGACAGGAGAGTCTTAAACCACATGTCATACTCCCGTACACTCTCTGCCATTCCCTGTTGAATCTCCTTGAGGGCACTGATGCTCTTCTGTTCAAACTCAGGGATGTGGAATTCTGCTAGGAAGGCATTTTTCAATGTGGTGTAATCTACCACCATCTGATGGGGGTCATACTTCCTATACCAGCTATGCACATGCCCTTGCAACATCATTGCAAATTGACTGGCCTTCCATTCTGGGGTTGTGATCCCCTTCGCGCACCATAGCAATTCACACTTGTGAACATGCTCCACAACATCCTCTATGCCCTGGTAGTCTGGAAAGTGTAAAGACATTTCAAAGATTACTTGAGGAGGTGGCTGAGGCCCCTGTCCTCCTGGTCCAGATCCTTGGTTTCCTCTGGTGTTTCCTCCCTCACCAGATCCACTGGATCCACCAGGTCTTGTGCCTCCCGATCCACCAGTTCCACCTCCAGATCCTCCTGTGGCCAATAATGGGCCTGAAGTGGTCACACCTAGCATCCCCAATGTCCCACTGAACTATGCACCAATGGTCTGTGAGATCATTCCACTACTAGATGTATGCCCCACGCCACTCCCGACGCATTACCCAAACCTTGTGTATTTTCTCCTTGTCCAAAAATTCCTCCAAACACTGGAATAGAGTGTGCAGCCATAGAAGTTCCAAATGAGAAATTATACCTCCTGGGTGCCAATCGGTCACTCCCACCGATACCAACTGTGTTATCAACACTCCTCTGATTTGGAAAACCAAGCGCCAAGGTTTGGTCACTAGGTGGGTTCAGATGCACGCCAACGACTCTTCTCTCTCCGCACGATGAACTCTCATCAGAAGCTGAAGGGGTCTCTCTCCTATGCTTTCCAAGATGGGGTAGCACAGACTGCTCAGGTTCCACATCCTCTGCATGAACCTCAACTCCTTCCCACAACATCTGCCTCCATAGATCCATCACACTTGCAACCTCACGTTGTCTAGCAATCTCCCTTTCACATGCTTCACTATACTTGAGTCATCTCTCATCCCTTTCTTTCTCAGTCGCAATATCTGCCATCTTCCTCCACCCTAGCTTCCTCACCCAGTGCTCAGGAAGGTTTAGCCGGCCATCAGAAATGCCTCTAAACTCAAGGTAATGATCAAGATCTTCATTGCCAAAGGAATAACACGTAGAAATGATCCTCTGGGCTCCCGTAGAAACTCAAACTCAGTGACTTCCAGACAAGAATATGTAGAAATAGCATACTCCAGAGTGTAGCTAGCCAGTACTCCTTTCCACCAATGATCCACAACACGAGTCCACATCAGATCTACATCTTGCAGCCTCTGGTACTCTTCTTGGGTCCACGCACATGATCTATAACACTAGCTTGATCTGGACGCATGTGCTGATAGCCATTCATACAGCTCTACTGGAAGCAACAGAAGAAAGTTTCATACAACTCATGGTAGAGGTTCTCTTCTACTCATCTGCATGCATCAAACTCAGGCCCAGTGTTGAATCTCTGAGAAAATTCTTCCTCCGTGCTCTTGAACCATGATTCAATACTTTCCAGAGTTAGGCATTCTGTCATCACTCATTGCACAGATCATGATGTATGTTATTTCCCACTACAACTTTGAAAAGAGGTCCCAGTAATGGAACCAAGATGTAGTCATTTTTACACCCACCAAAGAACAAGGGAATCCCATGCACACCGGCCTATCACCCAGTGGGCGTTGGGTGCTCACCCGAGGCACACGCGGGTGCCGAGTCTCTCTTTTATGTGAGTTAAGTGGGAAAGCATCATCTATGATAGGAACTTAAAAAGAGTGAGTGGACACGAGACATACATTCATCATAGAGCTCAGAACGGCTTCTAGATCAATGCAGTCATTTCAGACAAAAGGATACTTAACAATTTATAGAACTAAACTGAAAAGGAAATGTATAGGAGTTTATATTCATTCATATAACACATATGAAACAGAACTACACAGATATATGTATAAACCAGAGTCTATTATATTTATATTCCATCATATCCGACAACCTCATCACATGCATTAGATCCATTACAGAATATCACAGTATGGCAGACCGAAGTCATACATCATAACTGGATTAGAGTCCTCCTAAACATGAAAGGAAAATTTCATACCCAAACCCCTTGATACATCCTTCCCCTATAGGTCATCTACCCAACCCAATAGAGTTCCTCGCAGCATTTCTGCAGAGCTCCACTCTCTATTGATCTATATCTCAATTCCTCTGTGGGTGCTTGTATTTATAGGCCTCTTGAACTGCCAACCCACCTTTCTGAGGCTTCAGATCCATCACCAAGTGTCCAAATGTGGTCCTCCATGGGAGCATGCTCCTCCAGGCCTGAGCTCTCCACTCCTTGCCATGATGGTCTTCTAGAAGCTTCCATCGCAGGGCATATTCCTTCCTAGGCCAACCTGTCACCAGGATGGCACCTTATCCACTCTGCATGCACAGTCGGGTCATGCTTTTCACATGTCCTACCTGATATGCCAAATATGGCTAAGTCCTGAAATCCTTGCTTTGCCTTGCGCGCATGCGCTACTTGTTCTATTAAACCCTCCTAGAACCCTTCCCTATGTGCTTTCTCCTTGCACACCCTTCTTTAACAAGCTCTATGTATCCAAGTTTGCCACTTGTTTGAAGGAGGTTGGTTCAGAGTCAAAGCAATATTGACTTCTTTTGGATGGTCAAAAGTTGGTTTATACTTGGGTGCACTCTCCAAGGTCCAATTTTCCATTTTTTCTTGAGTTTCTTCTAGGCATTTTATCTATTTTCTGAATTGTTTATGATGCATATAATTCCAACTTCATCAGGTCTGATATTGGTTAGTGTCTATGTGAGCCATTTAGGCATCTTCTTTTGTGTCTCTTGCAGAACAAATGGTGCCTTAATTTCCTGTTCTAAAGCTCCGAGAACACTTGTTGATCCTCTCACAAAGATTGAATTTCTGCTGCAAGGGGTGTTTCATTTTCAATTACAGGAGGTAATACATGTTCAAGTGATTTCCAATTACATGCCCCCCCTCACTATTTGGGATTGTTTTATCTATCTCCTTGTAAACATCAAATTTGGCAAATTTCTCAAGTCGGCTCAGTTGTCAATTTATGTTTGTTGTGTCCTTTGCAGTTCCAAACAAAACATCTCTTACAATGTGAGATTTCTTATTATTTTCACCATATAGCCTGTATGCCTTAGAGGATTCTCAATATCCTAAGCGGATGCATTTACAATTTCTGTGGTCCAGCTTATTCCTTTTCTCCTTTGGAATCAATGTGTAGCATATGGATTAGAAAACCCAAAGATGTCGCATTAAAGGAAGATGACCACACCAAACTTCATACAGAGTCTTTATTTGAAGGGTTGTTGATGGTGACCAATTAGAGAGATAAATTGTTGTTTGAGTTACTTCTGCCCTGAAATGCAGATTGAAAACCTTGAAATACAACATTGTACAAAGTTCAAACCATGTTCATCGCAATTCTATTCATCCTCTTAGCTACTCCATTTTGTTGAGTGCAAGCGACTGTTAGATAATGCTTGATCCCATTTTGCTTCATATAGGCCTTAAATTCCTTTGAAGTGAATTCACCACCATTGTAAATTTTGAGCGTCCTAATGTGGGATTCCTCTTCATTTTCAATCAAGGATTGAAACCTTTGAAAAAAATCAAAGGCTTCTGATTTTTGTTTCAAAAAGTAGATCCATGTCATCTTGTTTTAGTAATCCATGAACAACGTGAAGTATTTGTGACCACTAGGAGAGAGAATTGGTGGAGAGAATAGATCAAACTGAACTAACAGCAACTTTTTGTCAACTTTCCATTCTAATGTTTAAAATGATTCCCTTGAGCGTTTAGCCAGAATACAAGCTTCACATTTTTCAATTTTCTTGAGAAAAGTTGGCAATCTTACACCACCATTCTTTTGCATTGTGCAAAAGTTGCATAGTTTGTGAGCCCAAATCTGACATGCCACAAAAGACTTGGTGACATTCCTTTTTTATGAGATGAGCGATGTTCCTTGACATTGAAATCTCGCCCCTGAGTTTTGGCAACTTGCCTTCATCAAATCCAGTCATCACAACTACTTATTCATATTTTCTTATGAATTTTACTTCTCCATTATCCAATAGAATGGAGTGGTCTTGTTGTCGGATCAACACCAAGGACAACAAGTTTCTTTTCAGTTGAGGAAGGTATAGGACATTTTTGAAAATAAAATCAGGAAGACCTAGTGACTTGAGTCGAATTGTCCCTTTTCCTTCTTGTTGCAAACTTGATCTATCTAGAAAGTACACTAGACTACAAATTTCTTCATGGTACTCAAGAAAATCTTTTCGAAAAGTCATGTGTTGCGTAGCACCGGTGTCTACAACCCAAGCATCGAACCAAGATGTATTTACTAAGGCATTATTGACTTCATCTAAAATGGAAAGCATATCTTCACTTGTGAACTGAGTAGAATTTAGTTCTAAGGCGTCCTTCTTTTCTTTGTTTGCTTCTTTTTGTTTCTAATAGGCCTGAATTTTGTCCCACAATGTTTTGCATTTGTGAGCCTTGTGACTCCCTTTTCAACCACAACGTTGGCAAAATATGTTTTGTTTCTTATTTTGCTCCTAATGTTGACCATTATTCTTTCCAATTTTGTATTTTGCCCTCTGTATCTTCCCTTGCCTCTATCACTAGAAGTGGAAGCCTTATTGGAAAAATTTACCTTTTAATGAGCATAACACATGCTTTAGCCTAAGGTTTCAATCTATCTTCCAAAGGCATTTTCTTTTTCAACCATCTTGTCAACCAATTGATAAAAAGAGAGTGTCTGCAACAGTTTGATTGCCTATAAATGTTAGAAGATGTGAACAACGAAGGAATGAAAAGAAACTGGAATGCACACATTGTACATTGTGTGTCCATTTTATTATGCAAGAGATAGTTACAAAATGGTTGAGGTGGTTACAACCGAACATAAGTTAATAACTTAATACATAACTAATAGTGACTTACCTAATAATAATAGGTAAGCCTTATATTCTAATGCCCCCTCCTAAGGCTTACATTACAAAAAAAACAACAAACATATTGACAGAAGATTAAAATAATAGAGCCAAACAAAACCATGTATTCTTCAGAAGCTCTTTTTGAAAATAGTTCTTTGACTAGGTAGAACTCCATCAAGCTACCTCATAGCCTTCGTAAAGGTGTAGCCATTGAACTGAATTCCCGAGTTCCCCAGTTCCACCTCCCCAATTTCCTGAATTATGAATCTCCCAAATTATTAGACAACCATCCATATTGAGCAACATCCACAGTGCTCCATCAAGTTGTCTCATGACCCTCATAAGGGGATCCACAAACTCCCAAACTAAGCAGCTATCCATGCTAAATTTCATCTACACTAGATCCTTTACTGTCTTTAAATTGTGGGCTTCTTAAAATATATATTCTTCATAACTAGATTTTTCACCCATTTGGTTTGTCTTTGAGCTTTCCCTTGAGAACATCATTGGCTTGAATGTTGCAGTTCCACACTACTATAGGTGGTTTCTCAGTCACATTTACTATCCCCATAATTTTTTCTTCATCAATTATATCTGGATTTTTACTTTCCAAGTGTGAAAATTGAGTCCAAAATTCCATTCTCAAATCAAATAAAAACAAAAAAATTACACCTTTCAAATAACCTAGTTTGTGGCCATAAAAACTGCAGTTATAGACAGGCAATGAAGCTATATTTTAAAAAGTTGCAAATGTCTGAAAATTACTGTAGATATTTGATAATATTTACACCAAAATAAAATTAAATATTTTCGTCAAAATAAAATATCATATTAAGCCCTAGCGTCTAAATCTTCAAAATAACCAGAAATGGCATTCCTCTCATGATTTGAAACAAAGTATGCCCTACACGACATCAATTCATGCCCTAACGCTGTGTAACTCACATTTTGTTTGTTGAAACTTGTGACAGTCGTGCCCTAACAGTTTATAACTCGTGTTTCCTGGTTTGAATGGCGTTCTTCACGTGTATTGTGACGTTTTCTATCTACCATGTGCCCTAAAATCACGTTTTTGGAAATTTTGATTGAAAGTGCATGTAGATATGCAAACGACGTGTGGAAAACTTAAAAATTTACGTCAAATGGGTCTATGTTTGAAGATTTTGAACTGGTTTGTCTATGTGCCTTTGCCCTTACAAGATTGTGCCTTTTGACTAGTTTTATGTGCTAGCAATGGCTGTTTTGACGTGTTTGCACAGTAAGTGCCTTCAACATGCTCTAATGGCTAAATTCTAGACTTTTGGCTATATTTGAGCCTGCCTTCTTTCTCCCTCAAAATAACTCCTTACATCTTCCTCCTCACTTGTCTAACTTTGATACCAATATTAGAAAAACGTGAATAGAGAAGGAATAAAGAGAAACCAAAATGCACACATTGTACATTGTGTGTCCATTGTTTTACTATGCAAGAGACCAAAATGGTTGAGGTGGTTACAAGAGAACATGAGTTAATGGTAATACATAACTAATTGGTGACTTACTAATAAAAGGTAAGCCTTGTATTCTAATACTAAAGACTCTAAATCAGTTGAGTATGTGGGAAGATAAGCTTTTATGAAAGCAGTCATATATATATATATAACCAGAAATCTTCAAAATAACCAGAAATGACATTCCTCTCATGATTTGAAACAAAGTATGCCCTACACGACATCAATTCATGCCCTAACGCTGTGTAACTCACATTTTGTTTGTTGAAACTTGTGGCAGTCGTCCCCTAACGGTTTATAACTCACGTTTCCTGGTTTGAATGGTGTTCTTCACGTGTATTGTGACGTTTTCTAACTACCATGTGCCCTAAAATCACGTTTTTGAAAATTCTGATCGAAAGTGCATGTAGATATGCAAACGACGTGTGGAAAACTTAAAAATTTAAGTCAAATGGGTCTATGTTTGAAGATTTTGAACTGGTTTGTCTATGTGCCTTTGCCCTTACAAGATTGTGCCTCTTGCCTAGTTTGATGCGCTAGCAATGGCTGTTTTGACGTGTTTGCACAGTAAGTGTCTTCAACATGCTATAATGGCTAAATTCTAGACTTTTGACTATATTTGAGCCTGCCTTCTTTCTCCCTCAAAATACCTCCTTACATCTTCCTCCTCACTTGTCTAACTTTGATACCAATATTAGAAAAATGTGAATAGAGAAGGAATAAAGAGAAACCAAAATGCACACATTGTACATTGTGTGTCCATTGTTTTACTATGCAAGAGATAGTTACAAAATGGTTGAGGTGGTTACAAGAGAACATGAGTTAATGGTAATACATAACTAATTGGTGACTTACTAATAAAAGGTGAGCCTTATATTCTAATACTAAAGACTCTAAATCAGTTGAGTATGTGGGAAGATAAGCTTTTATGAAAGCACTCATATATATATATATATATATATATATATATATCAATTTTGATAGCACAGATTTCTGATACCAGACTCATTACATCATCATTTTTCAGCTCAAGATTGAACAATTTCAACTGCAATTGTATAAACTTCAATGCTAAGTGAGAATCAGATAGACCCTTTAGTTTTTTTTGGAGCTTCCCAAAGCATGTTGCACCCTTGTATGTGAGAAAAACATCACCATCCACTATGGCCCTGATCAAGGCCAATGCCTTAGAATGATTTTGCTTCCATATTTTGATTTTGCCTTTGTTATTGGTTCCACTAGTCATGTCTTTCCATCACAAATGTTGAACCACAAATCATTGAGGATGAGAATGTTCTCAACTTGTCGCGACTAGTCTAACCAAATGTGCTTCTCGGTTAGTGTTGTGCCAACATTTGAACTTATTGAATTCATTTTGCTATGAACAGAGATGGATTGGTTTCTTATTGTTCCAAAAGGTTTCTTTTTCTACATACCACCAGAACAATATATCAAAACTCTCGATATGTTCGCCCTTTCCCTTCCTATATACATGTCGGTACGTAGAAGAAGCCTGTCCTTTCTATATACCCATAAATACATGAAAGAAACATTAATGCACATGACAGTAGAATGGTATGTGATACCTAGGTAGTACGTGAAAAGGATTCACACTATCAATAACACCCGCTTAACAAGAAGTCCTTGTACATGGGCATAATGCCCCTATATACTCAAAGACTGACATTCAAGATTCAAGTCTAGTGATAGTTGCAAATGGGTAACGCAGGGGATGGGAAAATTGAATTTTCCTTATTTCTCCGTACCATTAACAATTTATCAGTAGTGCTTTTGTGGTTATTTTGTTTAATCCAAGTATATCATGTGGTTAATTCATGTTTATAAGACTAGAATATTTTTATTTTTATTTTTTATTTTTGTATATTTCTTTGAACAGCCATACCCAGGGTATTTTATTGACAAACCCAATTCACCATATCCAAACCCAAACCCAAAATGAAAAGGTAACACGGTAAGAATGTGGTTGAAGCCATTCCCACACAGTGTAATACAGTACATAAAATTGGCCACAATTTACCATAAGAAAAAAGAAAAAAATTGTGATGTATCCATTAAAATGTAAATTGGAGGTACACTCAAGTGTGTTAACAAACCTTTAAAATGTGATCTAAGCCTATCCACTCCACGTGATGAACCATAACCTCAGCCAAGATTTACCCAAAATATGTATATGCACTCGTCTCTCAAAATGTGAATTGGAATACATTCAAGCGTAGTCTGTAATTATAGTTCATAAGAATGTGATTCAAGCCTTCCCACACAACAAAATGTAACCATAGCCTTGCCCACGATTTACCAAAATTTAAAAAGAAAAACATTGACCCCTATCCATAAAAATGTGTATTGGAGGTACACTCAAGCGTGGTCCACCATTAACAAATCTTTAAAATGTGGTCCAAGTCTACCCACACAACCAAACGCAAGCCATAACCTTGTCCAAAATTTACTAACAAAATATAAATGACAAATGACTGTCCCCTATCTATTAAAATGTTAAATGAGATACTTTGGAGTGTGTCCCGCATTTACAAATCTTAAGAATGTGTTCTAAGTCTACCCACAAAACAAAATGTAACATATAACCTTATCCAAGATTTACTTTATAAAAGAAAAAGGAAAAAAATTGCCTCGATCCATTATAATGTAAGTTGCAGTACATTAGAAAGTGAACCATGAAATGTAATCTATAATCTCACCCTAGATTTACTAAAATAAATGAATAAACAATATCCCTGTCCATTGATATATGAATTGCAGTACATTAGAATGTGACCCAAGTTTATAAATCTTAAGAATGTGGTGCAAACCTACCTACACAGTGAAATGCAATCTATAATCTGAAATATCCCCAAGTGGAAATATTTGACTCTTAGTGGTTTCTAGGCAAAACCTACACTCAACGCACACATTAGTAAAGATATCTCAACAATGATTTCTGCAAAGCTGATCTCCAAATGGGAAAAGCGACTAGGATTGTGAATAAAATCTTCTCAAATGGCAATACAATGTTAGCCTTCCTACCCTTAATGTGATAGGAATAATTTATCAAGCCTAAAACTGAACCCAAACTGATTTATGAGACCCTGCCAAATTAATTATAGCTGCTGCAGAAGATTTCCAAGAATGGCGACTAATGGTGTTGGAGAAATCCTTGGAAATCAGTAGCCAATAAACATATTTTCTAGATTAAACCGATCTCATAATTTTAGCAAACCATTAATGGATGAAATCAGATTTTAAGGGCATAAATAGACTTGGAAAAATAACTCGGAATGCTGCAGATTAAAGGGGGCTGAAACAATAATATAAATCCATCCAAAATATTGAAAGTGCCTTCTCTTGAGCTATAAAAATTAATACAACAGATAGCAGCAAAGTTCAGACCTTGGAATGACTTCAAAACATAACATGACAGCCAAAGATGGGTCGCTCCATTAGAGAAAGTCAGTACAACACTGCTGCAACACTATTCTTAAACTCTTTATTGCAAAACTCAACATCAACTGCTGGGAATGACTAGAAATTCTTTAGAAGCTCTATGGAAAATCCTGTGTAGAAATTCCTCCTAATCTCTAAGAGAGTTTTCGTCCTATAGAGGCAATACACTGAGGGTTTTCGTCCTTAGAATATTTTTATACAAAAGCACCAGATTTATGATCAAATTCAGAAGTGATAAAATGATTATAAGATGTCCCTCTTCAAGTCGACCTCTCCCTTATAAAGGGAAAAATGCCTCGAAAGGACCTCCAACTCAACCAATCACAAAAGGTGATTTCTTTTAGACATGTGCCCCAAATTCTCCTTAGACTAGGTCGCATTTTTCTTGGGAGGAGTAATAATTTTTATCCTTTCTAAACTCCATTCTCCCTCCTTTGTCCAAGTCGCATTTTTGCCTAGGGATGACACAAAAATAGCATGGGTCTCTTTTCTACTCTCCCATTATATTAGACCCAATACACCTATTTAGAGATTACAAATTTATTATTAAATCAAATAAATTAATACAAGTGCTTTATTAATGCTATAAATATTTTTTAGCACTTTGTAATAACTTATTGTGACTTAAGTCGCCCTTATATTTTTCCTTTGGCTGTCGGGTTGACAAAAGGTCTTCGATTGGGAAAATGGGACATTACATAATCTCAGCCAAGTTTTACTAAAATAAACAAACAATTGCCCCTGTCCATCAAAATGTGAATTGCAGTACGTTAGAAAGTGACCCAAGTTCATAAATCTTAGGAATGTGGTGCAAACATACCCATACAGTGAAATACAATCTATAATCTCGACCAAAAATGGCCAATTGGGAAAGGAAAATATTGCCCCTGATTATTAAAATGTGAATTAAACCATGCTTGATCACATCTTGTGACAGTTCAAAAAGAAGAAGAAATTCGTAATAACCTTGAGAAGGGTTGATTTTCCACAGCCATTTGGACCTAGAAGCATCCATAGTTGCCCTTCTGGAATTTGAAGCGAGCAATTTTTCAAAATGGGTACCTCGAATCCTTGTTTCTTCAAGTTCAGGCTCAAATTCTTACCTTCAATTGCAACGCCAGAGCTTTCCTCGCGCGCATTGGCTATATCAAACAAAACCATTTTAGCCTAGCTTGTGCAATTATCCATGGCAAAAACAAAAGTACTTAAAAAGATACATACAGACCAGGTTTTGTCCCCCCAAAGGCTCTCGGAAGGAGGCAATGCACAGGGTTGATCATACACGCCATAATTTCAGAGGATCGAGCAGCCCATTTTTCGTAGTTTTTTAAATTTCATACTTTAGATTGTTTAAGTACTACTATCTGGGGTGCAAAGCAATGCGAGTCCCTTACCAGTAAGTATAGATTTGTTTTAAGAGGGAATAATGAATTTTTGGCGTCCATCAAAGAAACTTGAAGCCCAGATACACAAACACTTCATTTTTTTATCTCTATTGAGGTGCGGCTATGAGGGGTAGCTATGTGGCGGCCACTCGTGCACGTAGGAAAGGAAAAGTATTGGGCAGCCTCTTGTTTACTCTAGACATGGCTTATAGTACTTAAAAGGTGAATCGGTTTGGTTGTTTCTTGGGCTTCATTCGAAGTCTTCTTCAACCGGTCCCACACATATCATTCATAAGGTATGCATTTTTCATCTCTTTTTTTCTGTCAATTTTCAGTTATTCGATTTGGGTAGTGGATCCCAAATCAGAGTGGAAACAGAAATTATATGGGGTCCCACTATAGAGCAAAAACGGTAGTAGGTCCAAGCACATGTGGGTCCTCTAGACACAACTTCACAGGGGATTGGGGCAGAAACAAGATGAGAGAATTTTTGTGGTCAAATGCTAGAAATGGAAAGAACGTTTGTGTGTGTTGAGGAGTTAAAAAATTTGGGCAAAATTGCACTAGCAGCCAAAAGTGGGAAACGGGTGTGGGTAAATGCAAATCAATATTGAGGTATAATAAAACACAGGCTTTCATGCATTAAATGGGGACTTGAAAAAAGACATCAAGAAAAGAAGATGAAAACTACTCCACTCAAACAAAGGTCAAAAACTCAATTCAAAAGTGGAGCACACAAACAGGGGGCACATGACTATAAGGGCATAGGGGTGGAAGAAGTCTACAACCCTATTTCCACTCCTCTTACTTGGTCATCTGAGTTATATGTGTGAGAGTTGTTTAATGTGAGAAGCAAAATGGAAGTCATGGAAACTCGGGAGCAAGAGAAAATTTGCAAGATCCAAGAGATTGTAACAACAAACCAGACTATTTTAGAAGACAACAAAGTGTTAAAGGAGCAAGTGGCAATTCTTCAAGAGGTCTTACAAATAAGAAAGCATGAATGGCAGAAATTGAAAAATGATAATGAAAAGGTGAAAACAGCTTGGCAAGACATGCTAGCATCAACAAAACCAGGGACGTGTTTAACAGACTTAAAAACAACAGAAGTAAGAACTCGGAAAGAGCATGGAACAAACTCTCAGGGCTTTGTGGTTGAGGAATGTGCTAAACACAAATGAAATCAAGTCATGGTCTCGAGTTGTTAAGGGACCATCAAATAAGGACAACGAGATAGGTGCAAATTTGGGCAGAATGCAAGAAATCGAAGATAGAGAAAGGTGGGAGAGGATAAAGAATCTAATTATCAAATGGGTAAAAGAGTATGGCAAAAATGAAAATACATTCAATATGGCAAGTGACTTTTTAAGAGACAAGTGATCATATAAGCAAAGATAATTTAGATTAAGAAAGACCTATCAAAGTTATCATGATGAGATTAGAAGACAAGTACCAACTTTTGAGTAAGAAGGGACTCTTGAAGGGTTCAAATTTCTTTTTAGATGATGATTTAACTTCAATACGGAATAGAAAAGAATTAACTAAAGTAAGAGCAAGATAAAATAGCATGGTTATACAATGGAAATTTTATTATTAGAAAGATAATGTCACAATTTTCTTCATAGTAGGATGACAATGGGGGAACAATGAAATTGATGTCAAAAAGGAATGAGTTAGGCTAATCATGGATGCAAAGTTGTGAGGACCATGCTTCGAGTTCTCAACACCAAAGTAAATAGGAATCAAGGCCCCTTGGGTATTGTTAAAACTTGCATGTTGGAATTGTAGAGGTTATCCTTGGAGAAGAGGACCCGGGTTGGGGCTAGTAGCAGAAGGGAGAGACGTAATTTGTTTCACGGAAACTCATGAACATGATGGTTGCAAGACTCCTTATTTTAAAGGTTATAGGAAGTTTGAAGTTTGGAATGAGGTAGCTTGCAATATGAAAGGTTTTGGAGGAATAATGGTTTTAGTTAGAGAAGTAGAGGGTAGAAAGATTCAGTTGGTTAGAGAGGACACAAACAAATAGCTCATTTGGTTTAGAATGTCAGAAAATTAGAGTAACATTAGAATAACAACATCTTACTTTGCACACCAGGTCTCAAAAACACATGAAAAAGGTGGGCTAGATGGTAACGATCCTTATACAGCTTTAAAGAAAGATATTTCAAGGTTTTCCCATCAAAGGGAAGTTCTTCTTTTAGGTGATTTCAATGTGAGGACTGAAAATGAGCAAGCTTGCACTTGGAGTAGTAAGGAGAACCATAATCTGCTATGGCTCGCAGAAGGAGATAATTAGCATTAGGCAAGATGGTCAGAAGACAACAAGGACATTAATCATTTTAGTGAAGAATTATTAATCCTTTGTGGCGTGTTTGATTTGATCATCTACAATGGCATGGAAATATGGCATAAATCTGGAAATTTTACTTGTAAAAATAACAATGGGGTAAGTGTTGTTGATTATGTAATTTGCTCTCAAAGTTTAATTAGCGGGGTAAGAGAAGTGGAGATTGATGTCTCTATCAAGGACCTAAAGTTAGTTCATAATCTAATTTTCATAGTTGTAGCTTGGACAAGTGAGAATTGGCCAACAAAGAAATAAAAATCTCAACAACATCTCCCAGAGAAAAGAATGATTCTCTTAATGCAAGAAAATTGTGATATCTTCAAAGTGGCATTGAGCCACTTAATGCCAGAGGGGAGAGCAAGACCACAAGGCCTTAAAAGTTATGAGTTAACAAACATAATTAAGAGGGCCCTTACAAGTTGCAAAAGAACAAAAATAAGAAGAAACAAATAAATTGTTTTCAGGTAAATAGATGGTTTGATGAGGATTGTAAAGTGGTAAGGAGAGTTATTAAAGAAATAGGTAGAGAGAAGTTGAGCACAAAGTTGTACAAACAAATCATAAAGAAGAAAAAGGCAAGTTCATGACCATAAGGAAGGAAAAGCTTATGTACTTAGGGAAACATAACCCAGAAGTATTTTGGAAGGAACTCCAATCAAAGAAAAACATACAAAAAACAACAACATCATAGTCAATCAGTGGTTTGAGTATGCAAAACAACTTTATGAGTAGGATTTGGAAGTTGAAGGCCTCCCTTTGGTCAACATAGCAACAAAACTTTTTTTATTGTGCAAGAAGTTGAGGATGTATTATGAAAATAGGGGATGGAAAAGCCAAAGACTTGGATGAGTTTCAGGTAGAATATTTAAATAGGGAAAAGAATTTCTCACTCCTCACATTGTCAACATATTCAACAACATCATTTAGTAGGGTTTTCCTGGAGATTGGACTACCAGTCTTGTGATACCTCTTTTTAAGAGTGGAGATGTTGACAATCATTCTAATTATAGAACCATCATGATCAATGTATTGTTTCCAAATTTGTTTGGTAACATGGTGGAATACATAATCAACAAGTGGGCAAAAGAAAAAGGTAAGAGAGCAAAAGGGTAAGCATGATGTTATCACTTTGAGGTACATTATTGAAAAAGTATGGAATGATAAAGAGGAAGCTTATTATTGTTTTGTTGACTTCAAGAAGGCTTTTGACACAATTCTTAGGAACAAATTATGGGATAGAATGAAGGAGCTTGGTATCCCAGTGCATCACAAAGCGGTTGTTCATAGGATTTATGAAAAGGTGCGAGTCAAAATTATAATTCAGACTGGTAACTCAAAAAAAATTAGGAGTGATATTGGGGTTAAACAAGGATTCCCGTTATCACCTAATTTATTTGGCCTATATATCAACAAACTTGAGGAATGGCTAAATTTACAGAGTGAAGATGGTGTTTGCCTAGGAGAGTATGTTGTTAGACTTCTCATTTATGTTGATGACCTTATCTTGATTGGTAGGTCTGCTCGAGGACTACAAAAGCATTTATGTGTGTTTAAGCACTTTTGCAAAGAAGTGGGGATGCCAAGTCAACACCAATAAGACCAAAATCATGATCTTCTCCAATCGAAAGAAAAGAACTCAATATGATTTCTATTTCGATGGAAGCATTTTAGATGAAGCAACAAAGTATAAATATCTTGGGTTTGACTTTAATAACAAGCTCAGCTGGGAGATTCCATGTAGTCACACTACCTCCCTACATAATAGATGTGTGATGCCTATTGCATCACTTGATTTCTTGCATGCAATGAAATGTGACATTTTTGAAAATCTATGGACTACCATGAAATTGGAGTCATTTCCTCTCTGCTTCCTTGGAAATCCCAGCATGAAATCAATACTATTTTTTTCCCAGGGTCTCATTGTTATGGGTAAATTTTGATATAATCTCATGTTTTGCATGTACCCCTCGGACAATTGGTAAAATCTACATTTGTGTACATAATTGCGCACATATATTCTCATTCACGTCCTATAATATCACTCCTTTAGTTGTGCTAAAGTTTTGTCGCCTCCAAAATGATCTCCTAGACCTATATTATGCTTCTCCATAATTAAGTTCTCATGTATTGACCCTTGTGGTATACATAATTGCATTCCATTGAAAAACATTCCTCCCTAAATGAAATAACCTAACAATGACATCATATCCACGTGCATCGGTTCGTTGCATGCTTCCTTAAAATCTTGTCTTATACATATAAATCCTACATGGTCTCAAAACCCATGACTTTGTTGCACATTTTTGTCAACACTGTAGGCATGAACTCGTATACTTCTCCTTACATCATGCTTGTAAATATGTTATAATATGCATGATTCATAAGTAAGAAAACTAGACATTAACAACACTTGTTTTGCTTTTACATTGTTTTATCCCTTTGATACTCTTATCATTTACTTTTCTGGAATGACCACTTTACTTGTGAACATCGGTCACTTTGTGATCCCACTCTATATTTTTAGTTTTATCCTCTGGGCGTCTCAGACACTACCACTCATTAGTGACAAAAGTTCCCAAGTGTTGTTATCCTCTTTGGTTGCTTTTTTCTTCTTCCCTCCTTTTCTTAAATTTGAATTATCACATTACTTATTTTTTTCTAAAACCTCTTTTATCATGAAATTCAAGATAAAATTCAAACAAGGGAATCATATATATATACATGACTTACTCACTATTATTAGGGTCTCAGTATCTTGGGGCTATTAGTTAATATCTACTACTACTTGGATAAAGAACAACATTCAAGGACTGCATTTGGGCTACATTATTCACTGCATATGAGGGGCTATTTTTGAATTCCATCTTACACATTAATCTTGGTAGAAAGAAATTGTAGCTCGATATCTTGGTGTGACTAGCACAAGGGAAACCTAGCTTCAAGGGACACAATTCAATCACACACACACACACACACACACACACACACACACACACACACACACACACACACACACACACACACACTAGAACTACATAGAGTTTGAAATGTAGTGCATTGCACTCAATGACAATCACATTGGGGTGACCGTCGAGGTTAGTCTAACTCAATCGTATGCATCATTTACCATCTAATGTTTACTTGAGCCTTATTCATGTAGTTAGGATTTCTTTTGCATGGTCAGGTGTAATAGTGAAATCATACAACAAAATGGATGTGATAAAGAGTGAAAGGAAGAGTACAAGTTCCTAGCCTAAAAATATTAGAAGCAGATCTATTTTCAGGACACTAGTGCCCAAGCAGTCTTGTCCTCATATGGGATGTCCTATCTGAAAGATTTACATATCATAGTTTCCCAAACAAATCATATCCAATCCAAATCCAACCTATTTCACTCAGTTTCTAGCCCAGAATCAACCCAGATCTTCGAATATAAGCTAAGTCATTCTTATCTTCCTATCGTACATACTTGTTTGTCTTTTACATGATAGATCTTGCTTGTTAATGTTGTATTCATTTGATCTTAGTCCTATGATTAAGATTTAATTTCATTAAATCATTTGGTGAACCTGATCCTTGCACACGTTTAATCGAATCTTTTTATTTTCTATCAAGGCAAGCCCCTCTCATGCTTTTACCACCAAAAAATCTTAATGACCTAAATACATACCTTGTTGATCATCTTGAAAACCTTGATATCTTGTTATTTTCTACTCATGAAGAATCCCATTGGATCTCTACCTCCACTCCTTTGGATACCATTTTTATCCCCATTATGGCCGCAACATCTTCTATTCGACTCTCCTCCCCTCTGACCAAAGTAGGGGCATCCACTAGCCATGTTCCTATTTCTACACCTAACACTCATCTTTCTTCTCCCCTTATTTCGCACATACAACCTACCTCTTCTTCAGGCACTCATTCCTTAGATTCCTTATATCATGATTTACAAGCTCAAATTTATCAATTGCAACAAACCTCTTCCTCTTCTTCTCCATCTCTTGATTCTTCACTTCTTCTTCATAGTCCTCTGACATATGAAGTTTCTTTTTATCCACTTTATTCAAAAAAGTTATCACCTAAGTTTCCTCTCTTTAATGGCCTTAGGGATCCACAAGAGCACCTTTGATCATTTTTTGTTGCATGCTTGGATTATGTTTGTGATGACGCATTATTGATCAAGTTGTTTCCTAGGAGCTTACAGGACTATGCCTTGTGATGGTTTTATGATTTTCCTTTGCGCTCCATCGCTTTTCTCTCCTTTAGTGAATTTTTTTGGCTCATTGTTCTATGAGTTTTGGAACAAAGATATCATATGCTCAAATGGCCATAAGGAGGCAAGGCACCAATGAACATCTTAGTGACTGTGTTTTGCATTATAAGACTAATCTTTCTAAAATGAACAATGTCTTAGCTAAATCTGAATTGCAAGATCTTTTTATCCAAATCCTATTACCTCCTTTGTAAGAATGTGTGATATGTGTTTCAATATGTTTATCATCTATGCCATACTCTAAAAATCATGAAATCAAGTTAATTTATTTGGGCAAATGATCCAGAGGACATTTTTGGACATTCATGAGGTCCCTAAATCTCCCTAAACCATGACCAAGTGGTAAAGTGTTTTGAAATATTTTTGTCGACAAGTGGAACTCAAAAAACATAGCTCATACGCGAAAGATATGGTCAGTCAAAGTTTGGCATAAAATGGGGTCAAACTAGTTGACAGTCCAAACTGGACATGACCCTTGGCATATTGGCAAAAGGTGGAAAGGTTGAAAGTTCTTGTTTTAATTACCTCCGGTCTTTGACGAATGACAAATTGGTGGGCTCTGCTATTTGTTGGTCAGGGACCATCAGCCAGGTTCGACACACTCTTTTTATAGGAGGGGTGCCTTTGCCACCTATTTTATATTGTCATTATCGAATTTTTGATTATATATGCCACATATCTCTCTAACATTCCCAATTTGGGACTATTTGGTATTGGAGAGTTGATTTTGCATTGCAGGACTATATTGGTAGTCAGGTTCAAATTGATCTTGGGGATGAGCTGGTGATTTTGATAGCTTGGTGGGATGATCAACTCCGCACCGAGTTGAGTTGATCGCGTTTATTACCATATTGTGCGGGCTTATCTCCCTTATTACCTAGACCATTTGGAGGTTCAATGTTCAACTCGATAATGACTTGGTGTAGCAGACTTACCATTATGTTAGGGTTTGAATGAATTCAATTAAACCACAAACTATATCGGTGGATAAGCATTACAATGCACAACGAACCAATAGAATGCACAAATTGGCACTAATATTAGTAATATTAGTGCAACATCCTCATGAATCGACACCATAGCACATTCCACACACACACACACACCGAGAGCTCGGCCCACGACTCGGTGGGAATACAACAGTCAGCTCGGCCCTCGTAGGGCTTTCAATAACCTGCCACAACGAATGAGCATCAGACATGGCTCAACGGTGTATTGTATGGCCCGACAAAAGGGCATAAGATGCGTGGCCCAAACCATAGATTTGTTGGTCGGCATGCCTTTTAAAAAGGATTCTCCACTCTGACTACCCACGCATGTGGGACAAATAAATAGTTCCTCCCACCTAGCCTGAGCAGCGAGGAGGATGATACAGGAATATTTTAGATGGCATGTTCAAACAAAGAAGTTTGTTTCCCCCTACCAATGTATGGTCCACATGGATGGAAGGAAAAAAATAGATGGAAGCCATGTAGTAGTGGAATTGGTAAATGCAAAATGGGTAGCATTTAAAGCGTTAAATAAATGCGAAGTGGGTATCATAGCCTTAGTGTTATTTGCTTTGTTAAGATCCATGGAGATTTAGGTCAAAAGGTGGAGTTAGTGGGGAGATTCGAGCCCCCACCACTCACGTTAAAATAAATAAGCCCTACCAACATACCATTGAGCTCGATATGGATATAAAGGGAGCTCATTTTATTTAATGGTACCTTTTGGCCTGCGCAGAGCCATAGGGCTTAAGAGGACAGTTATGGAAATCCTCCATTTTGGAGCAGTTAGAGGTGAAATGAGGCCTTAGTGTAAAAATGAAAAATGATCTTTTTTCCAAGAGGATTCCAACCATATGATTATTTTTCATGTAATGCTTAGGATTCTCCATTTTTAGGTACGTTTTCGAGTACATTTGCAGGAGAATGCATTACGAAGACACTGTAGGGGCCACAAATGGACTTCAAATTGTTTTCTGACTAATTGCAGAGTTCAATGAGGTCTGGTATTAGCCATTTGCAAGTTTTGTGATCTATTTGTTATTATTGAAGGGTTATTATACTTCATTGGATGTTAAATAGATCTATTCTCTTTTCGAGAATTCAAATACATAGCCCATTTGGGTTATTGATTTTGTTTTTGTGGATGTTTTATTTTTGTTTTGATAAAGCTTTTGATCAGATAAGTTCAGTAATGGATTTATATTAATTTGATTAAGCAATCATCTTTAAAATGAGAAAATGGACTTAGGTATCCATAATCCACAATGGAATGAGTGTATGCACATTTCAGTGTTGTGATTGAGAATCAGACTAAGGTGCATGTTTTTAAGGGAATTAATCAGTTTTGGGGTAATTGAAGTCCATAATATTGATGTTGAGTTTCTAGATCCTTGTGAATGGTTCAAGTTTGAAAATTATAACTTTCATTTTCGGATCAACAGACTTAAATATGGTGCTAATATTTTTGATCAATCTACTAACAAGTTCCCAAGAAAATATTCCTTCAAGAGCAAGCCTAGAAAATCTAATCCTATTGTCAATGCTACATCTCAACCTATAAATCTCTAATTGTAACCTACATGTCGCATCTTTACTTGATTGTCATATCCACCACATATGTTTTTGCCTTAACTTCTAGAAAGCAATCTAATTTCTCTTTCAAATCCTCTTGATTTAGTTCCTAATATGCCTCATAGAAAGAAATTTGATGAACATGCACCTTGTGATTATCATAGATGTAATGGCCATTCTAATTTACAAATTAGTTTCAATGTGAAAGATAGACAACTTAATCCAACGAATTTGATTGACAATATTAACATTGGGTTTACTTAAATCTACTATTTCTGACTTGCAAGGGTGGTGGACTAAATCTACTAATGGTGGGTGTTGTTTTTGAATAGATGGGGCAAGCTATAGACACAAATCATGCACTTAGGTACATTTCTAGGTCCTACAAGTATACTAGTATTTATATGATTCCTAAGTAATAAAACTAGTGGTTGACAACTATCTTTGGCCTCTTTTCTTTGTTTCTTGTTTTCTATTTGGTCTTACACACCCTATAGCCCATTCAAAACTTTACTTATTTATCTTTCATGGCTTCAGACACTAGCGCCTAGCTAGGACAGAAGCACCCAGGCACCCCTGTCCCCTCTAGGTAACCCTGTCCCTTTTTCACTTCTTTTGGGTCTCTTTTATATTTTGGACATCTTTTCACTTATGGGTCAGCCTTCTAGTTGTCAATTACAAAATTCAAACAAGGGAATCATATAAATACATAGTTATGTGTTCAAAATCAAGGACCAAGCACTAAGCATTACTATCATCACCTAAGCTTGCATTCAAAAGGCACCTAAAGCACTTAAAGGCATTCATCTAACATCCATTCAAGGGACAAGGGTTGTATAAACTCTGCATACAATGCATAGGAAGGGGAAGTTCATTATATTCCATCCACACATTCTATTACATTATTATATGCTAGCTACAACCCTCTATCAAGTGTAACTTGCACTAGGGCATCCTAGGGAATCATTCACACACACACACAAGAACTACATGGATTCTGAGATGTAGTGCATCACTATGTTGTAAGTTCACTCTTAGGGTGACCGTTGAGGTTAGTTCGATTCCCCATTCTATTTCTTTTTAGGTTTGATGCGGATTTTGTGGGCTTGTGCAGGTGAATCTCTCTTTTGTAGGTTACAATTACCTTCAGTGATCCAAGAGTGACTGTCAGGTGATCAATAGGGAATAATTGTGACACCCTTGCAACAAATTAAAAACCAAATTCAAAGCTTTTACACAGTCACGGGCGCCCAAATCCAGTCATCAACGCCCAAGCGACCCTTCCCAGCCTTACTGCGGGCGCCACTTCCCAGCCTTGTTCGTGAGTTCCAAAATTTATAGAGGTCAGATACAACCCTACTTACAGTCTGTTCAACACTTCTCCCTACTCATATTTGTTCCATATTACATGAATATCAACTAAGTCTTCTCATCTCATCATCTTGCTTAGGGTTTTATACTTTTGCGTCTTGGATTTACTTGTATCATTGATTGTACTTTATTTTATACATCATTTATATAATAGTGACTCTGCAGTATTAGATTTAATTCATAATTTATTAAATCATTTGGTGAATCCATCGCTTGAATTCAACCTTCCCTTTAGTATTTTCCTTTTATTCCTGTCACCCGTAGTGATCATTTTGGTTCTTCTAAGTACATTGAGCTTCCTTCCTCTATCATTGAGTCATTTAAGTCAATGGATGAATCTGATAACCCCTTTGCTAATTCATAGAATGTTCCTCTAGAAAACATCACAACCTTTGATAGCAAGAAATCATATGATGAGGACACTAATGTTGATCGATAGCAACTAGACAAGCTCACTAATTTTCGTCAAGCTTTACACACCAACCCTTTGCATATTTTGCATGTTCTCAATGCTCTACTTATTGTCAAACACTCTCAAGATGTTGTTTATGTGCCTCTTGTAGGTTCTTCCTCAACTGCCATGGCCTCCACCCAACCCCTTCACATTCCTACTTCCATTGTTACTATCGCTTCCCTCCTTCATCCCAATGCTTCTAATACAAAACTTGGTTCCTCTTCCAACACCAATGACCTAGTTTCTTTATGTTAGATATCTCAAACACTGAGAGGGGTGGTGAATTAGTGATTAGCACAATTAAGACCTTTTCAAACTTACTATCTTGCTTACAATGAACTAATAGTGATACTAAGAGCATAAGAGAAACTTGAAACAAGCAACACAAAAAAGAGTGACACAGTTTTATAGTGGGAAACCCAAGAAGGGAGAAACCCACTTAGAAATCATCCTTTTATTCAGAACACCAATTCTAGAAAACTTACTTATAAATGATTGAGCACCCACTTAATCATAAAGCACCCACTTCAAATATTCTTTCAAATATTATACTTAGTGAACCAAGCTTGAAGTCATTAAAAAGGCTTCCAAGCACCCACTCAAATTGATTTGGTCCAAGCACCTACTTAATAATATGGAGAAAACAAGATGATCATATAGTTAAATATGTTGTATGCATCAATTGGTTATGCACTTTACTTTCTCTTGATTCATAAAAATATCAGTACTTCATATATATTTACTCACTTTGTTTTGATAGCTATTAATTGTTTTAGTATGAATTTTTACTGTATTTTGCTATTAATTTGTCTATCTCTCTTTTCAACATATTGTAAGGTACCTTCCAATTCACTGGGATTAGATCCTTCATTCTTCCTCTATCATTTAACTTCTATTTTGTAGTCATTGATATTGTATTCACTGATTTAGTATACTGTATTTTATAACAGACAAAATCTTTCCATGTATGTCATTGATTTATCTTGTTTTCTTCATTTGATTAGACCTTACTACCTTTTCATACTCACTTTTTTTCATTCTATCTCAGTTCTAGAAATAGCTAATTCATTTATTCTCTAAACCTTTTCACCTTCTTTGATGCACCCTTCTTTGTAACACAAAAATTTGAATTCTAATAAATTCATCCCTTAAACTATAATATTCTTCATAGTTTCTGAATTCTCATTCATCTTATGACTCTTCATAGTCTCAACTATATTGACCTAGAGCTCTTCAAATAAGATTTTCAACAAAATTCAACCATTGACCAAGCCTCTTCATATCACCTTGAAGCTCAAAGGACTCTTGTCTTTGTATGAACAAGACAATAGTGTCTTTCTACCTTCCTATGTTGAACTTGAGAACATTTTATGAGATTATAACATTTTAGGATTCTTCAAATTCCAATATCCTTTCATTCAATTCTAATTGAATAGGATTTGCGTCATTCATTTTCACAAGGATGAAGGAACTTGATAATTCAATTAACTTTTTGAGTCATAGTCTGAGTTATGACTATATGAGCAATAAATTCAACCATTTCACTCATTGAAGTTTACTTTGAACATCTTTGAGCTCTAATACATTTTGCAAAATGGACTATTTCATTTTCAACTAACGAATTTCCACTTGAAGGTTTCAATTTCAGTCTAAACATTGTTTGACAGTTATATTAGTAACCATTGTAAGAGCGGGAATTCTTGCATTCACCTAGAAAGTACTTGTTCAAAGGATGAAATTGATCTTTAATCCATATTTCACCTCTTTTCAACTTAAATCCATGGAAATTACATCCTTGTTTGCACACATTAGCTTGTAGAACAAGAAAATGCCCATTTACCAGTCGAGGGGATACGTGTGCACGTTTTTGAGATTTATGTAACGGAATTCTCCATCAATTCTTGATGAAACAATTTTTCTTTTTTGAATTTGTGATACTCACAGAGATTATACCCCATTTTCATGAATTTTCATTGGTCCATTTGTGAGATTCGATGTAAAAAATTTCTTATAAACCCTCATTTCAGGGTTGAGGGATTGTGAAACCTGAGAGAGCTAAAAATGCAATTTCTCCTTTAAAAAACAATGAAATTGGATTATTCCACTTCTCAAGGGACTTTTCAGTCTTTCTCCTATTAATTTTATGCTCAAATAATCTTGAACTACCTTCAAAATCTCCCAGCAATAGCGAAGATAGTTCACAGTGCTTCAAGAACATTGTCAGGGTTATAACAATGATCAATTTACCAATATGAGATATATCATGGATACTTGAACAATGTATTTGGAGAATTTTGAAGGAATAATGGATCACTATAGAACCCTTCTTAAATATATTCTTTGAATGAAAAATTTTAACCTTTTCCAAACCTTTAAGAAACTCAGACAAACAGTGATTCATTGTGTGACATAGTTGTGTGTATAAGGATCATGATTGCAATGAGACAAATTTAGATCATTGAATGACTTGGTGAGCTCATAGAGGCTATTTTGAGTCTATCATAGCCATCCAATCCTTGTATGATGACCAAGTTTGCACCTTATCCCCGGATAACAACTCAGTTGCAAACCTGAGTGTGAGCAAGTCAAGACTCCAAGAGTCCAGGAAAACATAGTAAGATTAGTTTACACCTTGATATTCACCTATCAACCAGTTAAATTGATCAAACACCTTAAATATTACTTGTGGAGAGGGTATGGGCTTTTTTTTGTAGTTAGTTTACTATTTTTGTAGTTAAGTTCAAGATTATACCATGAGTAACCATTTAAACTAAGTCCAAGATTGACTTACTACATGCAACTCCAAAAATATTGTCCTTAAAATACCATGTGTGCCTTAAAAACATAATAAATGTACTGATAAAATATTTATCACTGATCAAACAAGACATTTGAGACCAATTTCACCTTTTTGCTCACATCGATTCAAAGCACTATTTGGACACCGAAAGAACCTACTCAGAAGATTATTCATAACTTTCTCGAAACATGTCCAATTGATCTGAAAATTTTTGTATTATCTCAGGCTTGGAGTTTACTACCAAATTTTATTCTATTATTTATTTTAATAATACCTCAAAAATTTTATTGAGTGTTAATAAGCCAAGGAGCTTGAAATGCATTTTTAAAGAAGGTAGTCTTAGAAAAATTGGAATAGCTCAAAATCCCCATTTCAAAATATGATGAAATTTGACATGGAGCACTAATAGACACCCCTCTACACATTTAATGTGTTGTTTAGCCATAGGTTTTCCTATGAACCTCTATCCAATCTCATTTGCATATAAGAACAACTAGGTTCCTCAAGGGCAGTTTTGGCTAAAAGTGGCATTTTGATCCAAAACATGTTTCTTAACTTTCTGAGCCTTAGAATGAGTCCATCCACCTGAAATATACCTAATAGAAGTATTTTACTACTTAAATTTTGACCACATAGACTCACATGACTCCCATGTACTTAAAAGGCATCAATTTGACTTATCATGGATTGACAAGAAACCAACACTCTGTGACTCCCTAAACACACCACTTCACTAACAAAGAAGCACTGGGACAACACAGAGACATGAATGAAAAATAGACACAAAGGTTGGAAACACTTTATATTAGTACCTACAAGTTTAAATATGTCAACTTCAATTAGCTACTTCACGCTCCTCTCCATCTCTAGATTCCTCGTTACTCCTTCACACCCCTTTCACACCCTTCATTCCTGCTTATCCACTTCATCCTAACTTTGTCACCCCTAAGTTTCTTACCTTCAATTGCCATGGTGACCCTCAAGATCATCTCAAATATTTTCATGTGGCATGTCTTGACTATGTGGATGATCATACATTTCTAACTAAGATAATTCCTAGGAGTATTCAAGGTTATGCCATGCGTTGGTTTTATGATCTACCTATTCATTTAGTAACTTCCTTCACACATCTCTTTGATGCTTTTCTTGCTCACTTTTCAATTAATATAGGCACCATGATCTCTTATGCATAACTCTCTCAAATCAAATAAAGATCTAATGAGCATCTAGTTGACTATGTTTTACGTTACAAGAACAATCTAGCTAAGATGACCAATGTACTTATAGATTCATAATTGTAAGATATTTTTATTAAAAGTATCTTGCCACCACTTCAAGAAACTGTTATCTTCGAAACCTTTCCTTCATTTGATCAATTATGCCATACACTCAAAGTGCACGAGGTCAAACTCCTATTTGTTGAAAAATCAAAGTATTATGATTCTCCTTCATCCCTTTCTAATAAGTTTCAAGCTAAATCAACATGTTAATCCCACCGAAGCAAAGACAAATGTTAATGTCGTCTCTCTACCTAAAAAGCTTCAATGGAAACCTCCAAAGCATACTTTCACCAAATTACCATATGCATCTCGTTTTCTATTGCCTTCACTCATCGAAAGCAATCTAATCACTCTTCCACTGCCGCTCAATCTCGACCCCTCTCACCCCTGTGGCCACCATTATGATGAAAATGCTAAATGTGACTATCACCAATGCATTGGTCACTCTACTGATCGTTGCTTCAAACTCAGACATCTCATTCAAGATCTTATTTAATAATAACTCACTTGAGCTCCCTGAGCCATGTACTTCTAAGCCGATCAACGATAATAAAAATCTCAAAATCTTTAATGACCCTTTGCCCAAGCATGACACGTAAACTCTTGATTATTCTGCTAATCATACATATTTAATTTTGCCTCTCCTTCATCAGGGCCCCTTGACTTCCTTGTCACTTCTACTGATGCATCACCACTACTCATTTCATTTTCAGATCATGATTATCATGCTACATTCACTTCTGATTCTTTATATATCAATGCTTTTATTGGTTCATATAATGTCAATAACACCATGATCTATCCAACAGCTCCTATAAATGTGTGTTCCATTGCACTTATCATGTCTATCAAATGACCACTATCTAATATCACATATCCAATTCCTAATTATTTTGGCTACATTAGGCTTCGTGTTATAGTTGGGCCTCTCACCATGTTTTTGGCATTTCTTGTGGCATCTTCAATCAAAGGTTGTGACATGCTCTTAGGTATTTCTCGACTTTACGTTGCTCAAGCCATCCCTTTCATGAATCATTTGCATCTCAATTTCATTCAAAATAAATAAGTTGTCACTCTTAAAGGTGTTCCACCATTCACACCATTGCCTAAGCATAATCTTGATGATATCTTTACACCAGTTATAGCATTTAGGCCTCATGGGGCTCTCAAACCTAAAGCACATTGTTGATGAAATTTTCCTGCTCCTCTTATATACTAGTGAAATGGTGGCAAAGAAAATAATAAACTCCAAATGATGAGAGGGTTTAAGAATACCTCAAGATAAGATGATGGTGGTGAAGATACAAATGCAAAAGATTATCCCCGTAGTGAGTTAAATGACCTGCACAACAAAGAGAAACGAAACACAAAAATTATTAGTAGATAGGATGGTTAGTTTCCTAAAAATGCCGGTCCCGAGAAGTGATAACTTCCTAGGGATGGATGTTAACCCACTTTGATAACATATTAGATAAAATGTTAGTGGATAAGTGATAATGAAGAGATTGGATGCATCAGATATCAAGATAGAACAACAATATGAGATATATGCTAAATAGAGTAAGATATAGATCTAGTGATAATAAATTATACAAACCAAATCTAGTTCGGTTGACGGAGGCATATACAGTCAACGGTGACTGAATCATAGTGGATCAAAAAATACAAAAAAATGGCTCTAAAACAACGAGAAGGTATTGGATCTGATGTGGCAATGTTTGGGAAACAAAAGGATGCAAGAAAATTGATAGATTTGATAAATGTAGATAGGGTCAATGGTGATTGGTGATGTTGAAGATGAAATTTGGTCTCCTGAACAGGTAAATCATAAGAATATAGGGGCTTGATTATTGACAGAAGATGTCAGACCAGATGAGAGATGGATCAAGGGACAAAAACAAAAGTGGTATAAATCAAGTCAATGGTGAACGAGAGGGGTATATTTAGGGTTTTAGGGGATTAATTGGATGGCTAAGAGCTATGGATAAGGACCAGTGATGGAAAATGAATGACAAAACTCTAAGGTGACTTGAAGACCTACATAATTGATGCAAAAATGACGATGGAGATGATAAGGGCTCCAAAGAATCAAAAGTGGGAAACAATACAAGAAAAAGCTTCAAACCTCCTAAGATGGCACGTAATATCTTTAAAGAAACTCTAATTTGATGGCTACAGCTCCAAAGAAGAGAGAGAAACACAATAAAGCTCACAAAAGGCATGTATTCTTAAAATTGCATCTTGAGGATAGGGGGTATGGGTATATTTAGAGGGTCGACGATAACTCGCATGGGACATCATTGACTGCAGCTGACCCTTGATTTGGGTGTTGAAGATAGTGATTAGTTCGATGCAAAGGTCCCTAAAGAGGTAAAATTAGGGCTTTGGGCTCTTTAGGCAAGTTAGGGATGCATAGGGAGGATAAAAGTGGTTTGAGGATATGAATGTAATGAATGAAGTTAAATGGGTGTCTAGGGAAGATAAATGGAGGGTTTAGGGAAGAGATGATGGTTTTAGGGGGAATTTAATATGATTAAAAGTAGATTAGGGAATATAAAATAAATTATAAGAAAAAGTTGGGAAAGTGGGAAAATGGGAATTAGATGGGATAAATGGGGTTTAAGAGGGAAATAAAAATTTGAATAGGAAGAGAGGTATGTATGTGCAAAATTATAAGGAAGGGGAGTGAACACGGGCTAGGGGTCAAACATACCAAAAATTGGTGACTACATTTGCCCCTTTTTTTTGAGTGATTTGTGTTGGGCAAGCCACGAGATAAAAATAAGAAATGCTAAAATATGATGGTTGAGGTATTCCCCCTCAAACTAGGGATCGATTGCACGAAGAAGAATCGATCATGAGTTTTAAGGAGATAGATGAAGGATGAAAATGATGAGAAAATAATAGATAAGATTCCCCAAGTGGAGAGGGATGATAAAGAAAACATATGAAGGTGATTCTTGAATCACATTGGTAGGGAACAAAGTACGGCCTCAAAAAAAATGATGGCAATGTCCTACGGACTTGTGAGTTGGAAAGAACCACTAGAAGATGGAGGGATTCCAATGGGAATATTCTCAAATGGATGTGCAATCTATGGGACAAATGGGTCAAAGGAAGACATCCAAACTATGTGAAAACAAATGCAAGGATGGCTTAGAAAATTATCTGACAAGATGCATGGGCAAAAGTGGATGAAATATCCTTCATACACAAGGAATCAAACAAATATGAGTCCAGGTGAGATGAAAATGAAAAATATGACCACAATGGTGGGCTTAAGATGAAAGTGGGTGCCCCAAAAGGGAACATGAAAAATGGCTGCAGAGTGGATGCTGGATGGGATGAAAGATAAAAGATGAGTAAATAGAGAAACCGAAAGATAGCCAATTGAGCCCAATGGGGAAAATAAAGGTGTGTGATGGATGACACATAAACCAAAAGTGGAAGAAAATATAATTTAGATGAAGAAATTGGATGAGATGAGAAAAAGGTGAAAATTAGGGTTGGGTCAATGGTGATTAGGCTTGGGTTGACGACGACTACGTCGGTGCACCTATATAAGTGGCGGAGTCGGCCATCTAGGCTCATTTGTGTGATACAATTGTGAATATCTAGAGTTATGAGAGGTATAAACATGTGATATTTAAGAGAGATGGAATCTAGCGGAGGGGGAAGGAACCACCAGAGGTCACGAAGAGCGGTAAGTATGAAAACCTAAGTTAGTATTTAATTTTTGGTTTATTTTTTATTTTTTTATTTTTTTGATTTGATAGGTGCCAAAGGTCGGCTACCGGTGATCGGATACAGTCACCATAAAATGAGCTAAGGGCCCCATCTATCTATACCTTTTCTCTTACCCCTCTAGAGAAAATAGAGGGTCTCAAGAGGGGCTATCTGGGGAGGGACTCGATTATCATCAATTGAGGGCCCCAATTATCTATTTAGATAGGTCACCTGTAGCTAGATCTTTAGATCTATCTAGTGGTCCCTTTATACCTATCTATGGTGAGGGATTGAGACCAAAGGATGCATTGACATGAAGAAATTCTTCATCACCCTGGTAGTGTTGGCATCAATTGGCTAGGATAGGGATTGATTTTATTAAAAATGATTATTTTTGGATGAGTGGATGTAATTAGATGGTTGTTTGATTGATTTTGTAGGCTCGATACATGTTATACTTGAGAGACACAGTCCCGACCTTGTTAGGTATGATGAGAGATGACATTACTAATGTAGAGTGGGATCATTTAGAAGCAGTGGGATTGGGAGGATTTTTTCATTACCAGAGGGTACCCCAGGATATAGGGTTAATTTTTGCATTGATTGACATATGGGATCCTAGGACTAGCACCTTTTAGTTTAGGACTGAAAATATGACCATCACGTTGGAGGACGCGTATCACATTTTGAGATTAGAAATATAAGGGGAACTGGCAGTGCCAATGATAGTAGAGGGTAGGACGATTTTTGTCACCTGACTGTTTAGAGTGGATGCCCCTTAGATTACATTTGTATCTAGCGCATTCCATAATGAGACCCGATATCAGCCAACAATATTGAGGAGCTGGTTGATTTGTTTGATCATGATGTCGATATCGTGTTATGTCTTACCAAACTTAGGTGGAGCCTAATTTCCACAGGCATTAGCAAGGGTTGTATTATACATAGTCAAACAAAGGACTATGTTCATTTTTTGATAAGCCCTCCTAGAACAGGTATATTATGAGCTCTAGATGTATGTATCTAGAATAAGGAAAAGCATGGACATAGGCTTCTTGTTACATTGTTGGTCCTACAAGCACGTAAGCAAGAATGTCATGGATCACAGGGGACTACATAGAGCTCGCAATTGGATTTTTTAGATAATGATCCGATCAAGATCATGTAGACAAGGGTGAAAAGGGTGATGACTAATATGAGGAGAGATTAGGGAGCTTGGAGGTAGATGATCTGAGATGGAGGCCTTTTAGAGGCTTCCCTACATGGTCAGGAGGGTTTATAGTACCTCAGAAGTGTGATAGACGTGGATGGACAGGCACCAAGTAATTGATCCTTGTTGTAGCCGATGAACCTACAAATAAGAGTGTCTAAATAGAAGAATTGATTAGATAAGATATGTAGGGGGTTTCCCAAAAAATATAGCTCCAAGAAGTGTGACCTTCCTTTCACAGATGTCAACCCCCGTTTTAAAGAAAAAGTGAAGTAAAGATGAATAAGTAGATTGCATGCAGAAACAGAAATACTACTGAATCTGAAAGTAATTGAGATCTGATCTAGATATTGATTTAATCTGAATAGATGTAAATTAAATGATACCTGGTCTAGGTCGAAGGTGACCCAGACTATGTAGAAGTAGGTCGACGGTGACCTGGGAGTGAAGATCTGAACAACAAGTGAATATGCAAACCCTGCAAGATCTAGATGCAATCTGGTAATTGCAGAAGTTTGTTTATGCTGTGAGTCAACCTATAGAGGAATCTGAGGGAGAAGAAACTAGAAAATGGAAGAAACGAAGGATTGGAAAAGGATAGATTGAGAATCATGACCCTGGTCGATGACAACCAGGGTGGGGTGATGGATATGATGACTGGGATGTAGATAGACTGATTTTAATGCAACAGAGAGACTGATGGTGGTTTTAGCAAGCTGGGTAGAGAAAAACACATGCAGGGGCATGCGATGGCTTCTAGAAGTAGAAAACATAGTGCAGAAGGAGGCCAATTGAATATGACTGGGTTGGATAAGGACTCGAAGAGTTAGTAAGGCTGATAAGTTGAAAAGGCAACCTGCAAGTAAGGAAGCTGGAAGAGAAGGTTGATAATGGAGCTCTGAGTGTTGTTAAAGGATGATTTGGTCCTGCAAAATGTTAGACACGAGAAAAGAAATGATAATATGATAATAATGAAGTAAAGCAACACAAAGATGATAATAATCTCATGAAGGATGATCATGAGTGATGAAATTACGTTCTAAGGAGGTCTAGGAGGTCTGTAACTGTTGTAGGAATGCTCAGCACGAGATTCAATTCACAAGTCACAAGAAAGCTCCAATATTTGCATGCATCTGATGATTATGGAAAGAAACAACTTAGTTTTATAGGGTTGATGACGACTAGGCTGGGTCACTGCCGACCACGGGGAAAATTTCCCCAATGGGGTGGATTTTTGTGCTTTAGGTCGGGATTTCATGTTTTTAAGGAGGGAAAAAGTTCTTTAAAGCTTATGTGCAGGATTAGGTTGTTTAGGGATGAATCATGGGTAGTTAGAAGATAGGAATGGGTAGAAAAAGCATAGGGATTTATATTTAGGATAAAAGTGTCCTAAATAGCAAGTTGATTAGGGAAAGTTAGGGATATGGATATTAATTAATTAATTAATGGGAATTAATTAATTAATGTGAATTAATAAGAATTAAATGATGATAGGATAATAAGTGGGAATTTTATTAAATATTGAAGGGGATGGATTTAATTAAAGGGGGGCCTAGATAGGACCATAGCAAAATATGCACACATGGGCAGACAAGGGTAGAGATACCAAATTTAGGTGTCTACATTTGCCCCTTTTTGTTGAGTGGTTTGCATTAGCAAGCCATGAGACAAAAATAGTGAGAGAAGAGGAGTATGATGAAGATTGATGGAAGGTTGATGATGAGCTCCCCCTCAAATGGGGGATCGATGACACTAGAGGAAATCGATGACGCATTTGAAAAAGGTAGATGATGAAGGGCAGGTGGGTGAAGAAAGATGGGTAAAAGGATAGCGTAAGGCAAGATGCCCCAAGAAAAAAGGATCGCAATAAAAATAAAAACTATGGTGGTAACTCTGATATCACATGGGTAGAGGGACAATTGCGGTCTCAATGGAGATAGGTGACAATGCTCTACAGGCCAGTGAGTGGGTGAAAATCACTGCAAAAAGGAGAGAATCCAATGGGAAAGCTCTCAAATGGATGCAAGCCAGAATGATCATGGGGTCATAGGAAAGCATCAAAGTATGTACAACTAAATGTGAAAATTATGTGAAATCCTTCATACATGAGGAATCGAGTGAAAAACTATGCGTCCACAAGGGACGAGGATGAAAATAATGGTGCCCCAACACAAGACACAAAAAAGGCCAAAAAGGTGAGTAGTGAAATATTATGCCCCAAGGGGGAGAGAAGTATGGCCACGAGGTGGAATTTGTGTGCAAATTGGATAGGATTGTAAAATAAAATGCCCAAAGAGGGAATAAGTATGGCCACGAAGGTGGACTTCGAGATCAAAAAAGGATAGGATCAAAATATTGAAATAGAATGCCCTAAAGGGAAAATAAAGATGGCCACAAAGGTGGAATTTGAAGAATGCCCGAGAATAGGTCATTAAAAAAACTAAGGATCGAGGAAGCCAAAAAAAGGCTCAAGCTTTCAACAATGACAAAAGGCCAATTTAGTTTAATTTTGTGTTTTATTGGCTATTAAGCTTTTCGGCTGAAAAAATTCATTTTCAAGCGTAGAATTGAAGAGAGATCAGAGGATTAAAGAGAAAATTGAGAAATGGAGGTCGGGAGCTTAAGGAAATGCCAGAGGGTGCGGAGGATGGTGAGTAACAAAAATCAAGCTTGGTTTAATTTTGATATTTATTTTTTTGTTGCATTTTTTTAGAAAAATTGGATGACTCAGGGGTAAGACCCAGGTGGGTTACATCGACCCTCTAAGGCATTGATCCCTTAAACACGTCAACCCAACCTGGGTCAGTGTCGACTAGGGTTAGATTGGCTATGTTTAGGATTAAATTGGATTTTTAATGAAATTTAATGGATTTTGATTGGATTTTGGATTTTTGATATGATGTTTGCATGTTTTTTTGTGATTGTAGGCCAGAGAGACCCTATATTTGAGAGACCAAGTGCCTTCTCTATACGAGATAGATTAGAGGAGATGTTACAGATGTCGAGTGGGATCATTTGTCCATAGTGGGGTTAGGGGGATTCAGATATTATCAGAGGATCCCACAAGATGTGGGGTTGATGATCACTTTGGTGGAGAGATGGGATTGACAGATGGGTACTTTTTGGTTTAGGACAGGGGAGATGACCATCACCCTAGAGGATGTGTATAGGATTATGAGATTTCCTATACATGGGGAGCAGATAGTTCCCATCACAGCTTATACAAGGCTTAGCAGTTTTGACATGACTATTTGGAGCCAATGCACCCCACATCAAATTTTCTTTAGGGGTTTTCTTATGAGCTGAGGTATGAGGTAGGCATACCTCGCAGCCAATTGATCTACTTGGTGATGATGACAGTGTCTTGTTATGCTTTTCTAGACTCAGGTGGAGCTTGGTTTCCATGGGAGTTGGTTGATGTGGTGGCATATAGTTGAGCACTAAACAATGTTCTCTTTTGGGGTTGTCTTGCTAGCTCAAGTGTACCATGAGCTATCAATGTACAGGGTAGGCTGGAGATCAAGGTTAGACATAGGCTTCTTGCTTCACTACTGGGCATGTGAGCACATTGTTATTATTTGGCCACCAGGGATTCCATGGGTCATAGGAGACCATATAGAGCTGGAAGTAGGATTTTTGAGATGGAGGACCGATCAGGCTCATGGAGAAATGGGGGAGAGAGGAGTGGACTGGTATGTGGATAGGTTTGTAGAGATTGAGATAGATCATATTAGATGGTGGCCATATAGGGACTTTCCTGTATGGCTTGGGGTGGATGTAAAGTTGGCTAGGATGAGGAGGACATGATGGGTGTAGGGTAGGTACAGCTGGAGATGATAGAGGTCATACAATTTGATCGAGTGTAGTGACATTTTGGCATCATCTAGATGGTGCATGAGGATCCTATTTTATATAGGAGGGAGGAGTTAGACAGGGAGCTTGTCAACACCTGACATGGTAAGATCCATAGTGGAGGAGGCAGCAATGCCTTGGGATGATGATGATGATGTGGGAGTTGAGTAGGGTTTGGTGATTGGATGACCACATCTTGGGCAGCTAGGGTTGTTAGGGAGAGGAGGTGATGAGGAGGAGGAGATAGAGGGGATGGAGGTTGAGGTAGAGATAGCTCTAGGCAGCGGTGGAGATGGAGATGGAGGAGAGCCCACTGAGGTGGCTCGATTATGTATAGAGTTGGAGAAAGATGTGCATTGAGAGAGACATTGTGATCCAGTAGAGGGATGCACAGTTAGTTCTATAGGATAGGGACTGGTACTAGGACAGAGGGAGGCCTATAAGGCCCATTTTGGAGATCTTGCTACCATACTGGCTATCAAGATTGCTAGGTGGAGGACAGGAAGCACCACAGGGAGGAGGAGAGATGGAACCTCCTGGTATGATTTCCATAAATAGATACATAGCCTTAGCTACAGAGGCTAAGTATTATGAGGGGATCATGATCAAGAAGTTATTGGGGACACTTTGATACTGGGAGCATCTACAGAGGAGAGCAGCAGGTGGAGTTGGGCCATCTGGAGCACAGTGAGTGTGGCACAGCCACATCAAGGAGAGGGCCAGGGAGGAGGTGATGAGGCCGATAGATAGATATAAGGGACTTCCTCACATGGGACAAGATTTAGGCTCTCTAACATGTTAACTTTACTGATTTTGATAGTATTTCTACTTTGAGAGAGCCCCGTTAGAGGGCGAAATGATGTATTGATACACTTTATGATATATATATATATATATATGATTTTATCATGGTTTGGTATATGTGTATTGTGTAATGTTAATTATTTGATTTATGATGATGATGATGTGAATGGTTATGCATAACTACTTTGGACTTGTATATGTAAGGATGATTGATGATGTGAATTTGTTGTATGGTTAATGAAGATTAAGGATTACATGTTAGTTTTGAATTTGAGCATGGTAATGAGATGAATGGATAGAATGTGATGTGGATGGAAAATTAATGTGGATGTGATTATTGATTAATATAAGTAAAGGTTGACATGTTTAGGATAGATAGATAGATTGATAGGTGATTGAGATAATGAAAATGTGTTTAAACATGGATGAGAGATAGATTCAAAAAGGATTAAGGAAAGAATGCAACCAAATGATGGAGACCTATAGGTATGAATGACATTATGTCGTATCAAGGAACACATGAAGAAAATATGCCTCTAATTGCATTGGAGGTAAACAAGAGGGGATCTGAATAACACAAGGCACATGCGACCAAAACATGTGTTAGAATGTAACCAACGATAGTTAGTTATATCAAAGATCATAAAGAGACATGGATGGAATGGAATCATAGACCTAATGTCAACATGAAAAAGGGGTTTGAGATGTAACTTGTACATGGGAAGAGGGTTCTCCATTAGTGGTGTTCCCTAAATCTATGCCCCAGCTCTAGGAAAGGGGGAAGAGCAATGCTAGAAGAAAGTTGATCAATGTGGGAAGCTTTCTTAGGATGCTAATAAAATGGAAGGTTGATCAATGTGGGAAGCCTTCAATGTCATGATACAAAGAGTATCCATCCTTCGAGGGTATGGTCTACTTTATACATATGTAATATAGATGGAAAAAGATAACATATATAATAGCCTTCCTTCAAGGGATCAGTCTATTTATTTGATTTGAATTTAATTTTGATTTTTTTTTACATGAACAAATTGTCCTTCAAGGGAGCAGTATGTTTTTGAGTGCTTTGACTTTTGATTGGATCATCCTTTGATTTTGATTTTGACATGGGGAAGAGCTGGGAATAGCTAAGTAGACCACTTAGGAGGGGACAATGAATGTACAAGAGACACCCCTGGACCCTTTGCATGGTTCCAATAGGTGAATGAGAGGGTGATGGATGTAATGATCATGGAGTTCTCACCAAGATGGGAGAACCTATCCATAAGGAATATGCTACGAGAAGATTCATGGTGCTCATATTTAAGGTCATATCTAGGAAAGTGACGGATGACCACATAATTCCAAATCACTATGATGAAAGATGGAAGAGGCTAATGATGGAGGGATGATCTAAGGATATGACTAAGAGCTCATTGGAAGACACACTAACAGTAGAATGGTCACAAGTGCAATGTGTTAAGAGGTTCCACTTCCAGTTTACCATCAAGGGAGGCCAATCGATAGGCTCCCGACCCATACTTATGTGTGATAATGTATGGTCCAATCCAGTTAGGGGAAAAGTTTCCACGTTCTAAAGTATTGAAGTTCTAATTTTATTTGAGAACGAGGTCACCGAAATTAAATTTGTGTTAGGATAGGATGAGAGTTTGTAAAGATGAGATATGATAGGATAGATAAGTTAAGATAAAAACTATGCACTACCGGTTGAGGAAGTGAAAATATGCATCTGAGATGAATGGATGGGATAAGGTAGTATACAATAGATGAGAGGATATGTAAATTATGTGCTACCATTTAAAAGTGAGGAAATGAGAAAATGTATGCGTCCTTGACGAGACGAAGATGGCCATGAAGGTGGGATTCAGATGAAAAATAAATGGTCCCCCTAGGGGAGGACAAGTATGGCCACAAATGTGGAATTTGGGATGGAAATATGGTGCCCCAAGAGAGGCATGATTATGGACACGGATGTGGAATTTGGATGAGAATAAATGGTCTCTCAATGGAGAAACAAAGTATGGCCACAAATGTGGACTTTGAAATAAGAGTATGGCCACAAAGGTGGACTTTAGGATAAAAAATAAATGGTCCCCCAAGAGAAGGACACATATGGCCTTAGTGGTGGATCTTGTATAAGAAGTAAATGGTCCCCCAAGAGAAGGACATATATGGCCACAATAGTGGACTTGAGTAAAAATGGGTCTCTTAACGGAGAGACAAATTTGGCCACAAAAAGTAGACTCAAGATGAAAAATATGGTCCCTCAAGGGAGAGACAAATTTGGCCACAAAAGGACTTAAAATGAGATGAAGATTTGGACAAGATTAATTTGGATTTAAGATTGATGAGATTAAATAAAGTGATGTTAAAAGGTGAAGTCCCCTAACATCAAGGGAGTTGTATGGATGGATAAGAGATAAATTGATGAAGAAGGGTTTCTCAAGGATGAGGGGAGGATGTTCCCCTAGTGAGGGAGATTATATCACTTTGGAAAAATTAGATGCATATGAGTTAGTGGATGTCGAAGGAGTTTATATAGGATCATTTTGGATTTGGATTGGATAAATGATCAAAGACCATAAGGGTGATTAACTATAGAGGATGAGGAACACAAAAGTGACAAATGATGTGATGATTGATAAAATTGCAAATTTTCTCGGCTTTTGTAGAAATGAGAGGTGAGGCTTCCACCAATTTAGTATAGTATTCAGTTGCGGTGATGATCCATTGGTGATGTTAAGAGGAATGAGGGTTAATATTGCCTACAAGATCCAAAACCCATTGAGAGAACGACCAAAGGTCTCTAGCAACCTGTAAGGCGTGACTAGGGGTGTGATGAAGGTTAGCATGTTGCTGACATTTTACACAACATTTGACGTATTCACAACATTCATGATTTAGGGTGGGCCAATAGTAGTAGAGGCGAAGGATGCATTTAGCGATAATGAGGCCAATGAAATGACCACCACAAATTCTATCATGGATTTCCTTTATAGTATACAAATTTTAGAACTAGTGAGGCATCGAAGTAGGATAGCATCAAAGCTGCATTTATAAAAGAGACCTCTCATGATGATGTAAACGGATACTTTTTAAAAGAAATCTTGGTGACCATTGCAAGTGAGGTCTGAAGGTATGATTGAAAAGGAGAGGTAATCAGAGTATTGCTTATACCAAATGTCACGTGAATCGGTTTCGATGCGTCCCACAAAATTTACTCCATAGGTAATATAAGAAGGAGATTGCAATCATTGTATTGTGACAAAAATATGTAAATTTGTAGGTGAAGCAGGTATCTGTGAGGCAAGGAAAGCCATGGTATCCACAAATTTGTTAGTGGAGCAAGGTGTAGTTTGAAGGTGGTAGTGATCAAATGTGGTCAAAAGCAGGTCGACATGATGCGTGTAGTTTTGTAGGATCTCATTACAACAGTGATAGATACCATTAAGCTGATTCACTACTAGTTGTGAGTCACCAAAGATATTAATGGATGTAACATCTAAGGTAATAGCAGTTTGCAGACCTAATACGAGGGCCTCATATTTAACCACCTTATTCGTACAGTCAAAGTTAAGTATGAATGAAAAAGGCGTGGGTTCACCATCAATAGGAATGAGAGTGACTCCTATGCCACTGCCACATTGACATTTGGAACCCTCGAAGAATAAGGTCATTTGGTAAATAATAGTTGCGCCGGGTGAATCATCAAGGGAGACAGTAGCAATAGATTCATTTAAGAATTTGAAGTTGGAAGATTGATGTCCAGGGAGCGGTGCGTCTATGATTTGATTAGCAATAGCTTGTCCTTTGATAGAATTTTGATGAATAAATTCATGGTCTAAGTCAGCGAGAAACATGAGCCAACAAGAGGTGCGTTGGTGTTGAAAAGGTTTAACATACATGTGATGCAAAGGGTCATTATTAGTAACAACTAAGGTTTTGTGGTTGAGTAAGTAGTGGCAAATTTTTGTGGCCACAAAGACTAAAGCAAGACAAAGCTTTTCCGCGTGTGTATATCTAGTCTCATAATCTAAAAGTGAGTAAATTATGTAGTAAACCACTTGTTCCTTATGTTGTTCATCATGATGAGAGAGCATGACCCCCAAATAATTGTCAGTGACAGAGATGTAGAGGTTGAATGGTTTGTCATCTTGAGGGGGAATGAGCACAGGTGGTTGAAGAAGATATTCTTTCAATGTTTCAAAAGCTTTGTGACACTCTTCATTCTAGTGGAAGGATATATATTTTTTAAGAAGATGATGAAAGGGATGACACTGATTTGTCAATTGGGAAATAAAACATCGAATAGATTACAATTTTCCTTGCAAACTACGCAACTAGAAAATATTATTAGGTGGTGGCATCTCGAGTATGGCCTAGATTTTAGCAGGATCGACTTCAATGCGATGTAGAGAAACAATAAAACCAAGGAGCTTTCTAGAGATAGCTGTTATCCAAAATTCACCCCCCAGGGTAAATTTGATAACATGCATCAGGATGTCCAAATTCCAAGAAAAATGACTGATTCAGAGCAAAATCAGGTTTCTAGGGTCCCTTCAGGAATCTTTCTAAACTCCCCAGGCCGAAGAAGGAAGGAGCAAGCTTTGAGAAAGTGCGAAAAGTTGCAGAAAGGCAAATAGGATTGATCCAGGAAAAAGTGAAAAAATTGGCTAAGTCCTTCTAGAGGGAGCAGTCGGGACAAGCGGGCCAGAAATACCCGAACCGGCCAAGTCAGCCCAAAAGCAATTGGGACAAGCTGGCCAGAAATACCCGAACCGGCCGAACCGGTCGAAGCAATTGGGACAAGCGGGCCAGAAATACCCGACAAGGCCGAAAAGAGACCCCAAAAGCAATTGGGACAAGCGGGCCAGAAATACCCGAACCGGCCGAACCGGCCGAAATTGTCCCAAAAGGTCCAAAATCAAAATAGGACGTCCGGGACAAAAAGACCCGAAATACGCGAAGAAGCCGAAGGAGCCGAAAGCCAATCAAAAGGTGCCACGTGTCTTTGGCCAAATGAGGGACAAGGAAGCCCATTTCGGGCGGATCGGAGGTTTTTGTCCCAAGCAGCACTGGGACATCCGGGACGAATGGACGCGAAGTACGCGGAAGACCCGGCAGGCCCGAGAACCATTGAGAAATTGCCACGTGTCATCAAGGAAAAGCCGAAGGGTCAAAGGGCAAGATTTGAAGCGCTGGCCCGAGCCAATAGAAATTGGACACGTGTCCAATGGAGCATAGAAGTGCGGAGCTCGGGGAGGAGTTGGAAGGTTTGGCCAAATCTAAGCCAAAAGGGGTAAAAGTGAAGGAAGACCCGGCAGGTTCGTGAACCAACCAATGCATGCCACGTATCCCTAGTGGCGGGGCATGGGAAAAAATGTGGAAAATATTCCAAGAGCACCAAAAGTCAAAATTCAAGAGACAGCCCGCCGAAAAGCAGAGGAGAGAGAATTATTCAGCGAATCAGAGCATGCCACGTGGCGTCCAAGTGGCAGTGCGCGGGAAAATATTTCAAAATCCGTTTTCGCCTGTTCCGTGTCCTAAATCTTCAGATCGACATATCTTTCGATCCAGAGCTCGGATTTGCACGTTCTTGATATCAATGGAAAGCTGTTGAAATTCTCTACACGTTTCCAGGGTCAATCTTGCATTTTGGTATAGTCCGGAGGGAGAAAATTGAGAAACGCCTCTGGCACGAAATAACAAGCAGAGGTAATACTTCAACAACCACTTTAATGCAGCAGACAGTTCGCCGCTTCTGTTAGGCAAACCGCCGCTTTGCCAGAACCCGCCGCTTCTGCCATGATGGACGAATTAAATGCAACCTAGAGGTGGTTGGGGCAGATTTCGAATTCCTCTCTCTTTTCTCTCCCATTCTTCCTATAAATTGTAAGGAGGGGTTTCTTTCTGTAGTTGGACATTTTCTGCTTTGCACCCTCCCTTCTCTCCTGTTCATAAGAAGATTTGTGGAGTTTTCAAACCTCCCATATAGACTGTAACACCGTTTTTTGCCTTCTGGCTATTGCAATGTATTGAATCGATCCTTGAGCAATATATATGTGTCTGTGGTTGCTTCTAAACCCTCTTACATATTTATTACTGTCATTCTTGATCTTTCATTGCATTTTTGCTATCTGTGCATGGTGTTGTGTTATATCTACATGGTCTGTGTTTAATGTGGCAAAGCATATGTTCTTCATTCCTCGGTGCATCACCTCTATTAGCTTAGATTTATTTTATGCATCTTCTTACCTTGTCTCCTTGGCAGATTAGATTAGATTTTGAGAAAACCCTCTGCATATTTCGTGTGCACCTGAACAGAGGAATAGGAACCAGCCTTTCTCTGGAGATTCCTTTCTCACTCTTCAAGTCCCACACTTGGAGAAAGGATTCAATGTTATGCTATCACACTGGATATTAATATGATCAACCTAGAAAACTGATCAATATCCAGGGGTGCTGTGATTTTGCACTAACAGTTTTGGCACGCCCGGTGGGACCAGAGGTCTCATTTTTTATTGCAGCAAGGTTGATGTGCATCTGCTGCAATTTTCTTGCTTAAAAAGAGCTATTATTTGCATATCTGGCGACTCCAAAGGGAAGAATCAACTAAGTTTCAGCAGTCAGGCCTAAAAGCTTATGAGAAGAATCACAAGGTCAAGAGCTGGAGAAGAGGAAGTACCGTTTGAATACCTGCAACTATCTCCAAGAAGAAGGCAAAGAGGAAGAAGGATTCAAAGGTCTCCATCTCCACCAAACAGAACTCTCTCAACTCCTCCACCTGACAGGCCTTTCTTTCAATATACAAGGGTTTTAAGACCACTCAGAATGGCGCAACCAGTAAACCCCTATGTCAACTTCACAGGCAGCAGCCCACTTGCTCTCAATGCACAAAATCCAATCCCAGTTGCAGCATTGAAGAACATTCCATATTTTACTGGAGAAAACCAGACCACTCCTGGTGATCATGTCAAGGACATTGCTAACATTTGTGCAATCCATGAGATTAATGAGATGCAAGTAGCTGTCAAATTGCTGGCGTCTTCATTCAAGGGAAAAGCATTGCAATGGTTTAGGAGCCTTGAAGCTGCTTCTATCACGAACTGGAATCAGCTGTGTATTGCACTTCATAATCAATTTGGAGAGAAGGGAGACAACTTGTCTCTTTTGGAGCAGCTGACAACCATCAAGAGAGCTTCCAATGAGCAGCTGACTGACTTCAACTTCAGATTTCAAAGATCTTGGGATAGAATTCCAGTAGCAGTCAGACCAACAGCAGAAGGTGCTTTTCTATACTACCTTAAAGCTTTAAATTCTGATATTTCTATGTTGATTCAATCCATGGGAGGCACAACTATCCCTGCTGCTTATAGTATTGCCATTAGAGCTGAAAATTGTCTGATTCAAGCTGGCAAGCTAGCTCCTAGGCCTCCAATGCCATTATATCCAAGTTTAGAGAGCCCAAGTACTAGTCAGGCACCTGTCTTAGCTCCTTCTCCCACTCCTAGAAATCAGAGTTCAAATGAAGCTTCCACTTCATCTCCAAGTGCCCCAAATGAGCTTCAAGAAGTCATGAAGCAGCTGCAAAATTTAGGTAATGAGCTGGTCACACTCAAGAGACAGCAAACTCAAGGTTTTAGACCTTCGTATCAGCCTCAAGCTCAACCTAATAGGCAGCCATATCAGCCTCAAAGGCCACCTAATCCAGCTGCAAATATGAATCAAACAAGGCCTCCTGTCAATAGACCATTCCAGCCCTATAATCCAAATGCCATATCTGCCTCTAAGGCATTAGTACCAGCACAAAACAATATTGCCCAGGAGTATGAATGGTGTTTTCCATGTAATGAACCCCATAATCAATCCATGTGCTATAATGGTGCTTTAACCCAAGCTTTAATGGTAACAAGTGCTGGTGTGGAGGGTGAAAGTAGTCAAGAAAACAGCCAACAACAAGAAACATTCCAACAGCAACCTGCCCCAAATGACACCACATTGGTAAATTGGCAGGCAGAGGATTTCTGTGGTATGAATCAGGCAGTCTCTCAAGGTGTTGCAGCCAACACAAGGTCAAAAAGGAGAAATTTGGGTGAGGAACAGCCGTTAGCCCCAGCCAATCCACAACCTTCCACAGCTCCACAAATGATTGGCAAGCAAAACCCAGTTTCAAATGCACGAGGGCAGCCAAGAACAGCCCCTTGGCCAAATCAAATGCCAGCTGTTGCTGCCCATATTCAAGGAGCAAATGTGCAAATCAAGGGACAGCAGAGAGATCCTTCATCACCATTCAGTATCATTGATCAGATGAAGAAAACAAACGTCAATATATCTATGTGGGAATCCCTATCCATCCCAGGCCAAAGAGATCTGCTGCAAGCTGCTATGAAGGACTGGCCAATTTCGAATCAGCAGGTTCAGAGGCAAGACAAAGTGCTTACAAATGCTGCCCAGCCTGAAGGAAATCATGGAGCACAACAAGGTAAAATGCTGAAGCCCCCTCCATTTTATGTTTCATTGATCATAGGAGACAAGTTGGTACATAATTGCATGATTGACTCTGGGGCAAGTAGTTCAGTAATGCCTAAACAGATAGCTGATCAGCTAGGGCTCCAGTATGAAATAACAACTAAGGGAGTAGTGCAATTAGATGGGACAGCAGTAGCCACAGTTGGAGTTATAAAAAACTTGAGTCTTACCTTGCATGCATGTCCCAACGTGGTTGTTTTGCAAGACGTCTCAGTCATAGACCTTCCACCACTCTTTGCCCTATGCTTGTCAAGGGACTTTACTGCCAGGATTGGGGGATATTTGTCCGCTGATTGGTCACACATGCTGTTCAGAACGAGGTATGGAACTAAAGCTACAATTAGGTCAGAACCTATTGCAGATTTCCACATTGAACCCTATACTCCAAGTCATATTAATACCAATTGCTCAGCATTTGATCAAGAAGATCACCTCGGCACTGATGAAGCCGACACTAAGGTTGGAAGTATCCCAGATTTGACTCTTGATGAATGGGCAAGCAAGGTGCATGCTTTTGATCCTTATCAAGAAGTAGAAGAATCTGAGCTGGGGGTCTATTGTATACACGAAGAAAGTCAACCTATTCCTAGCATCACCAAGCCAAACCACAAGGATGACAACGAGGTATGGCAACTGTTTTTTGATGGATCAAGGAGTAGACAAGGCGCAGGAGGTGGAGCCATGCTTATTTCACCGCAAGGAGTAAAGTATTATTCAGCTTTTAGATTTCAATTTGCATGCTCCAATAACACTGCTGAATATGAAGCCTTGGTGCAGGGGATGCATTGGGCAATAAAAAGAAAAATAAATAACTTGCAAGTTTTTGGGGACAGTGAGCTGATTGTAAATCAGGTCAAGGGACAGCATGCTGCCAAAAATGATCTACTCAGATGCTACAAGAACAGGGTGTGGGACCTCATGGAGGATTTTGAAGGTTTCGGCATCAAGGCCATTCCCAGAAAAGAGAATCAAGCTGCTGACAGGCTTGCAGCAGTAGGGGCAGCCTTTGACATTGTAGAAAACATTCAACAAGATAAGGTACAGCCAAACATCCACGTGATTGTGAGGCCTTCAGTGCCGGATAACAATGTCAATTGGCAAGTATTTGAGAATGACCGGCAAATCATCCACTTCTTGCAAGAAGAAGCTGAGTTCTCAGCTAAGAATCAAGAGAAGTTGGAACAGCAATATGGTGACCAGGTGATACAGCTGAGAACTGACAAGCTGCCCAAGGGACTTGTCACCTTGGAGTCCATTTTTAACCCCAATGATCAGTTTAGAAAAGAGAAAGCAAATATTCAGGTCAAGAGGGAAGATTCGGTATCCATCTTGGTAAAAGAGAACAAGCCATTGCAAATTGGAAAAATGACAACTGAGCAAGAGAGATATGAGTTCATACAGCTTTGTCAAGAATTCCCTGACGTGTTTGCTTGGAGCTATGAAGACTTGAAGGGCTTCAATCCCAACTTAGCTCAGCATACCATCGAGTTGGATCCAAATACTAAGCCTGTCAGGCAGAAACAGAGACCAGTCAATCCACACATGGAGCCTCTCATGAGAAAGGAGCTGGACAAGCTGATTGAGTCAGCAATTATATTCCCTATCAAGCACTCAAGCTGGGTTGCGAACTTGGTTCCGGTCAGAAAGAAAAGTGGAGAGATCAGGCTATGTGTTGACTTCCGAGACCTCAATAGGGCATCTCTCAAGGACCATTATCCACTCCCTTCCATGGAGCAAATATTGCAGGTCGTAGCTGGGTCAGAAAGGTTTTCGCTACTTGATGGTTACTCAGGCTTCAATCAAATTATGGTGAAGGAGGAAGACCAGTTCAAGACAGCCTTCACAACCAAATGGGGCACGTATGCTTACAAGAAGATGCCATTTGGACTGTCAAACGCCGGAGCAACATTCCAGCGAGCTATGGATATGGCATTCAAAGGCTTGATCAACAAGACAGTACTGATATACCTAGATGATATCACTGTCTTCTCAAAAAATGCTGCAGACCATCTCTTTCACCTCAGGCAAGTGTTTCAGAGATGTAGAAAGTTTGGAGTGTCTTTAAATCCTAAGAAGTGCATCTTTCTTGCACATGAAGGGAAACTCCTTGGCCACATTGTCTCCAAGGAAGGATTAGCAATTGATCCAGAGAGGGTTGAAGCCATAAGGGCTCTACCATTGCCAAGTCACAAGAAAGCTCTTCAGAGTTTCCTGGGAAGGATAAACTTTGTTCGAAGGTTTGTCCCAAACTTTGCAGCCCTTGTCAAGCCCATCACCAAAATGTTAAGGAAAAGCATGGCTTTCAAATGGACGGCAGAAGGCAAGGAGAGCTTTGAAGCAATCAAAGAAGCCATCTCCCAGGCACCCACTCTCATCAACCCGGACTTTTCCAAGGATTTCATCCTCTATGCATTTGGGGGTGATGACACTATTTCTGCCATTTTGGTGCAACAGAATAAAGATAATGATGAGCAGCCGATTGCCTTCTTCAGCCAAAGCCTAAATGACTGCGAATTGAGGTACTCTTTTATTGAAAAACATGTGCTTGCAGTAATCAGGAGCTTGAAGAAATTCAAGCATTTGGTCTCAAACAACAAGGTCCAGTTGCTGGTCTCACATGCTGGGGTTAAGGACTTCCTCCTCAACAAGGATTTGAATGAGAAAAGGGCAGGATGGATCACCCGTGTCATGGAGTATGACATTGAGATCAAAATCACCAAGCTGGTAAGAGGCAAAGGTTTGTGCGAGCAACTCGCTTCCAAACGACCAGACAGCCCAGAAGATGAAGAGGACGCTGTCCTGCTATTACAAGATGATAAAAAATAGGAAAATGATGATGTGTCCACTCCCTGTTGGACTCAGAATATGATACATTTCCTACAAACGGGTATGTGCCCTCTAGAAATGAGCAAAGCAAAAAGAAGACACTTCAGGTTGCAGGCAATTCCATATACCATCATTGATGGAGTTTTGTTCAAAAAGGACCTGAATGGAGTGCTGCTGAGATGCATTAACACAGGTCAGATCCAGAGGGTATTAAAAGAGTTTCATGATGGACCAGCCGGTGGCCATTTTGCACCAAGAGTGACAGCTCTGAAAATCATGAAGGCTGGTTATTATTGGCCTAAAATATTCAGTGATTGCTATGCATGGATCAAGAGGTGTAAGAATTGTGCATTTTTCACAGGAAAAGAGAAACTTGCAGCCCTCCCATTACATCCAATCTCAGTTGACCAGCCATTCATGCAATGGGGTCTGGACTTCATTGGAGTCATCAATCCCAATTCGAGCCAAGGGCACAAATGGATTTTGACAGCCACAGACTACTTCACCAGATGGACAGAAGCAGTAGCAGTCAAAGAGGCGAATGAGTCTAGCATCTTGGACTTTTACGAGGGAATAACTACCAGATTTGGTGTACCTGCTACAATAGTCTCTGATAATGCATTGGCATTTATTGGATCTAAAGTTACTGAGTGGGCTGTCAAGAACGGAATCTACCTGAGCACTTCATCAAACTATTACCCTCAAGGTAATGGCCAGGCCGAGTCTACAAACAAAAACTTGCTGAGGATCATTAGGAGGACTCTTGATGAGAATCAGAAGGCTTGGCATACCAAACTGAAATCAGCCTTATGGGCAGATAGGATAACTCCCAAAAGATCCACAGGTAACTCTCCATTTAGGCTTGTCTACGGAAGAGAGGCAGTCTTGCCCATGTCACTTGAGTTGCCAACGTTGGAACTCATGAAACAGCTGGAGTTGCTAGAGTTTGGGCCCATGGAGGTGAGATATGCAGAATTGATGGAGCTGCAAGAAATCAGAGATCAGGCATTCCAAGCAATGGAAAAGGATCAGGCTTTGATCAAGAAGACCTTTGATAAGAAGGCCAAAGATAGATCTTTTCAAATAGGAGATCTAGTATTGAAATGGGATGTGGACAGAGCAAAACCAGGAAGGCATTCAAAATTTGATGCCATTTGGAGTGGCCCATACATGGTCACAAAGTGCAAGAACAACAATGCTTTCCAATTGGCCTCATTGGATGGTGAAGAACTGCAGATTCCAGTAAATGGAATCTATCTCAAGCGTTGCTTCTAGAGGGAGGTTCACTACATCTGTAAATACTAGTTTAGATTTTCTTTCCTCCAAGTGCTTGTGCACATTGTTTTGCTGTAGATTAGTTTTGTTTTCCCTAAGTGCTTTGGCACAGGTTTTGCTGCTCTCAGGTTGTTTTCTACAGTTCTGAGTGTTGCTGGAGGGGAAGTTGCAGTATCAGGCTTGTTTCAGGTTAATGCTTAACTCCATGCCCAATGGATTGCTTCAGGCTACTGGCCTTTTCATCTAGCAGGCAGATGATCCCGCTGAGTCGCCAAATTGTTATCCAAAATTCACCCCCCAGGGTAAATTTGATAACATGCATCAGGATGTCCAAATTCCAAGAAAAATGACTGATTCAGAGCAAAATCAGGTTTCTAGGGTCCCTTCAGGAATCTTTCTAAACTCCCCAGGCCGAAGAAGGAAGGAGCAAGCTTTGAGAAAGTGCGAAAGGTTGCAGAAAGGCAAATAGGATTGATCCAGGAAAAAGTGAAAAAATTGGCTAAGTCCTTCTAGAGGGAGCAGTCGGGACGTTTGGGACAGAAGGGCCCGAACCGGCCGGTTCGCGCGAAATCAGCACAAGGAGCCCAAAAGCAATTGGGACAAGCGGGCCAGAAATACCCGAACCGGCCGAAAAGAGACAAGTCAGCCCAAAAGCAATTGGGACAAGCGGGCCAGAAATACCCGAACCGGCCGAACCGGCCGAAATTGTCCCAAAAGGTCCAAAATCAAAATAGGACGTCCGGGACAAAAAGACCCGAAATACGCGAAGAAGCCGAAGGAGCCGAAAGCCAATCAAAAGGTGCCACGTGTCTTTGGCCAAATGAGGGACAAGGAAGCCCATTTCGGGCGGATCGGAGGTTTTTGTCCCAAGCAGCACTGGGACATCCGGGACGAATGGACGCGAAGTACGCGGAAGACCCGGCAGGCCCGAGAACCATTGAGAAATTGCCACGTGTCCTCATAGAGTAAAGGTCAGAAAAGTCAAAGGGCGAATTTTCGAGCACCGAGCCGAACAAATAAGGATCGTGCCACGTGTCCCATTTAAGAACCCACGAGGAAAAGTCAAAATTCAAGAGACAGCCCGCCGAAAAGTAGAGGAGAGAGAATTATTCAGCGAATCAGAGCATGCCACGTGTCATCCAAGTGGCAAAGCGCGGGAAAATATTTCAAAATCCGTTTTCGCCTGTTCCGTGTCCTAAATCTTCAGATCGACATATCTTTCGATCCAGAGCTCGGATTTACACGTTCTTGATATCAATGGAAAGCTGTTGAAATTCTCTACACGTTTCTAGGGTCAATCTTGCATTTTGGTATAGTCCGGAGGGAGAAAATTGAGAAGACGCCTCTGGCACGAAATAATAAGCAGAAGTAATACTTCAACAACCACTTTAATGCAGCAGACAGTTCGCCGCTTCTGTTAGGCAAACCGCCGCTTTGCCAGAACCCGCCGCTTCTGCCATGATGGACGAATTAAATGCAACCTAGAGGTGGTTGGGGCAGATTTCGAATTCCTCTCTCTTTTCTCTCCCATTCTTCCTATATATTGTAAGGAGGGGTTTCTTTCTGTAGTTGGACATTTTCTGCTTTGCACCCTCCCTTCTCTCCTGTTCATAAGAAGATTTGTGGAGTTTTCAAACCTCCCATATAGACTGTAACACCGTTTTTTGCCTTCTGGCTATTGCAATGTATTGAATCGATCCTTGAGCAATATATATGTGTCTGTGGTTGCTTCTAAACCCTCTTACATATTTATTACTGTCATTCTTGATCTTTCATTGCATTTTTGCTATCTGTGCATGGTGTTGTGTTATATCTACATGGTCTGTGTTTAATGTGGCAAAGCATATGTTCTTCATTCCTCGGTGCATCACCTCTATTAGCTTAGATTTATTTTATGCATCTTCTTACCTTGTCTCCTTGGCAGATTAGATTAGATTTTGAGAAAACCCTCTGCATATTTTGTGTGCACCTGAACAGAGGAATAGGAACCAGCCTTTCTCTGGAGATTCCTTTCTCACTCTTCAAGTCCCACACTTGGAGAAAGGATTCAATGTTATGCTATCACACTGGATATTAATATGATCAACCTAGAAAACTGATCAATATCCAGGGGTGCTGTGATTTTGTCCATGAGAGATAACATCTCATGACCTTCCATTAGATCAAAAAGTTTGTCGATCCTGGGTAAAGAAAAATCGTCTTTGGGGCAAGCGAGGTTAAGGTCGTGGAAATTTGTGCATATGCAAAGTCCCCTTGTCATTTTAGTGATAGGAACAATGTTAGAAATCCATTGGGGATAATCAATGGGTAGAATAAAAGAAACAGAGAGGAGGCATTGGAGTTCTTCTTTTACAAGAAGGGAAATGTGTGGATGCATTTTTTGTAGCTTTTATTTCACGGGTTTAGCATCAAGAAGGGTGAGGATATTGTGGAGCCATGATATTTGGGTCAATATTGAGCATATCAACCTACGACCAAGAAAAAGCGTTGCTATGTTTGCAGAGGAAAGAAGTGTAAGCTTCCTGCTCGGTAGGATCTAAATATTGACCAATCTTTAGAATCCGGGGATTGTCCTCGGTGTGAATGTTGATCTCTATGGTTGATTCATTCAACATGGTTTGTGTCTCAGATGGTAATGACCAATGAATGTAAGAAATTTTTGCACCTAGATAGATAAGTAGAGAATCATCGTCTTGACATTGAAAAACATTGATAGAAAGAGTGTCATCATCGATCATGTCAGGATAGAGGATGCAAATGAAACAAAAGCCTCGTCATCACGATGATAGGTCAGAGGTCCTAAGGAAATGGTGTTTATGAAAAAAAAATAGGAGGAATGGATTCTGGTTCCATAGACTCCATAGGGGAAGGTGGGGTGACAGGCAAAGATGGTATAGAAGATGGTGTACTAGGTGAGAAGGTAATGAAGGTTGTGTTTCTTCTATGAGGTGAATGCAAGCCTTATTTGGACTCGGTGGTGTAGCGAAGCCAATACCACTACGATCTTTATGTTTATGGGTTGTGCAGGGTATAACTTTGTGATGACCTTGTTCATAAAGACCAAAGCCAAATGCCTTCCAAGCACAATGATGGAGAAAGGTATGGGTGAAGTGGAGGTTAGTGAGGTGTCTGAAATCAGATGAAAAGGGGTGTGTTGTGGTTGGTGGTTCGGGTGAATAAGAAGTGACATCTAGTCCCCCATACGTCAGATTGGTGTGGAGATGAGGAGGACCATATGAAATTACTTCTCCTATACATTGGTCATAATATGGATGTTGGTGTAGGCTACCATACTCTTGAGGAGTAAGGAAAGTATTGACGTTATAGAGGCGATATTCCCCCAAGGAAAGACGTTGAAAAACATCTACCAAGGGATCAAAAGTTGGGACTTGGGAAGTTGAGATAGATGAACTACTCGAAGCTTGGGAAGATGAAGGTGGATTAGCTTTGGAAGCAATAATGGTGGTAGGAATGGATGGGCCACTTGTGGTAGATGGTGTGGTAGAACTGGTAGGTGTGGTAACAGAAGATGGTGAGACCATGGAAGAAGGAATGGGCTAGACAGAAGAAGTGGTGGTAGTAGTAGTGGCGGTGGATGCCATGACTGGAATCAAGACATTGTTTGGGTAGTATAACATGCTACATGTCTTGAAAGGGGAAGGCTCTACATGAATGGTATATGAGTGTCCTTCATACTCAAATTTAATGCAACGGTGAAGTGTTGAAGGTACACAACACATGGTGTGAATCCAAGGTCGGCCAAGTAACATGTTATATTGGAATTCGTCCTCAAGAACATAGAAGAGCTCAGGAAGAATGCGAGGTCCCACATGGACATGAAGGATGACATTGCCAAGGGTGGAAGTGATGGCATCATTAAATGAGCGCAACATAACCATTTTACTATGCATGCAATTAGTAGGTATGCGCATTTGTTCGTACGCATGTGAGGAAATGATATTGATACTTGTGTCCCCATCAATCATAAATTGTCAAACACAAGTATCATCAATGTGAACAGAGATGAAGAGAGATGGATCGGGATCATCTGAATGGAAAGGAGAAATTTCTGAATCAAAGAAACTAACAATGGAAATTCGATGAATGGTAGTGCAAAGAGAAGTTTTAGGTGAAGTGGTAAGTGCAGCTACATGGTGAGGGGTGAATATGGCATTGACAGGTGAAGGGTCATTGGGTATTACCTCGATGGTTTGTAGGATCTCGAGGAGAGCCTAGTGGTGAGATTCAGAGGTTTGGATGAGATCATATAACGACATCTTTAGAGGTGACTGCACTAATTGCTTAATCATTGTACGATGGGAAAATCCATCTGAAATGGGGTATGTGGGTCCAAGGATGGTGATTTTAGGTGCAGGTGCAGATGGAATGTTGGGTAATGGTGTTGCGGATGAACTACCCTTCTTCTCTTTCTCTTTGTCCTTTTGTGCACGAGTAACAACTCAAATCATATTAATTTGAGGAAGAACTGGTGACGGAGAAAGTGTTTTGTGAAACGTGTAACGACATGATGGGAAAAATAAAATGAAGGAACAAGCTCTTGTGAAATAATTTGGGCACATTACATTTCAGGAGGGGTTTTGGCTAGTTTAGTAATGTGGACCATGTTGACCTCAAATTGTGGAGGAGGGTAAAAATACTGTGGAAGTGGAGATGTAGGCTATTGAATAAGTATGGGGTTAGATTGTACGGTGATAGGAGAATGTTGAATGGGGTCCTCATATAAAATATCATCATCATCAAAGTTTTCTTCGAGAGGACATAGGTGAAGAAGAATAGTCTTAAGAGCCTTATATTTTTCTACATCATGCCCTAACACACGATGATAAGCACAAATTTTAGTGTCATCAAACCCTTCTGGTTTGGTTTTAAGGGGGTCATAAGGTCTAAGTGATGGTAATGTGATGATGGAGGTTTGTAAGAGGTTAGCCAGGATGTTGGTGTAAGATCCTGCCAATGGATCACAATGCAAAATGAGAGTATTTTTGGATGGCGGCATGGGTAACACCGAGTAAGATTAGACTCTTGTTTGGTAGATGATGTGGTTTTAGTTTTAGGTTGCACCTTCTTGGGTAAAGGTGTAGTTAATGAGTTGGTTGTTGGGAGGTGGTGTAGGCTTCCCTACCCTTTTGGAAGGTAGAGGGTATTGGGCTTGGTTTGAGCGTTCTTGGGTAAAGGTGCAGAAGAAGTATGTGATGAAGAAGGGAAGGTGGATGGTGGAAGGGAATGGGTTAACCAAGGTGATAATGGAGGTGCGGTAAAGATGGTAGTGAAGGGTAATGTGGAAGGGATTGGTAGGGGTAATAATGAGGGTATCAGTAAAGGTGTAGATACAGGAGGTAGCAAGGGCATGGTAACAATGAAGGCACAGGTAGTGTAGGTGGTAGTAAAGAGACAGGTGATCGTGAATAGTAGGTGAGGAGGATGCATTTTTGGTTTACCTTGGGTAAATGGTTGTTTGGCCAAGGTTGATGGGTGAGGGCCTAGGATAGACGACAATGGTGAAGGCGACAGCGGGGTAGTGGGTGAAGCTGGTGTATGTGGCCTAAAAGGTTGGGTTTTTCTCTTAGGTGAGGGAACAATCTTTGTGACAGTTTGCAAGGGTGTGGCTAAATCCAGTTTGACAGGAGGATGGACTAAGCTCGATGTCAGCATGACTCCCAAAGTGGTGATGGGTTTAGATACAGATGAAGGTATGGAATTCGGTAGGGTTTTTGGCATAAGAAATGGCTTGGTTGATGATAATGGTTTAGATGTGGGTAAGGGTGATGAAGAAGAGGTGATTACAATTGGTATAGGTAGGATAGTTTTGGTTGTCCTAGACACCTTTGGATAAATTGTGGAAGTATCAGCAGATGATATTTTCCTTTGAGTGGGGAAAGGGAGCCGAAGGTGTCCCAAAAGCATGGAATTGTCGACATAATCTAAGCAGCTAGCCAATCATGAGAAATAATTTGGCTCAGATAGTGATGAATGTGTTGTGACACCCATCCAAAATTATGAGTTAAGGGACACAAGAAAAGTCTTTGCCTCCTCCTCAATAGGTAAAAGTGATGCGAGGAGATCAACAAGATCCTGGAAATTCCTGGGAGAAGTGTCACTTATAGGTAGGAATGGTATGAATGGATCCTTTATGGGTGGAGGGGCTGATGAAGCATGTTCCATGGGTTCTTCCTTGGGTAATAGGGTCAAATGGGCTAGGCTCCCTTTGATTTGAGAAGGAAGAAAAAAGGACTCCTCCTTGGGTGGGGGACTAAGCAATATAGATTCATTGGCAAGTGAAAGTGGTGGTGCGATCAGCTCCTCCTTGGGTAGAGGGGAAGACACAGCGGGTTCTGTATGACAAACAGAGGCATGGATAAAGTGGGTTCCTCTATAAACAAAGATCTAGGTTTGCGGGGATCTTCCGTGGGTAGAGGAGGAGATGGAACTGACTCCTTCATGGGTAAAGGAGTTCACGTTAGCATCTGTTCAACAGAGAGGATGATGGGTAACTGAGTGGAAATATCAAAAATGGCATGAACCTCATGCACTTGCGTGTCAGAGGATTCACTAGTTGGTTTTGATGTGTGATTGTGGTTGGGGAATGGCTTCCTAAAAATGTGAAGGTTTTGGTTGGCTAGTGCATTAGGATTATCTAAAACAAGGTCACCATTATTTAGCATCTCCTGGATGATGTTTTTAAAAAATTTACAATTTTCGTCATTATGACCTCTTACATGGTGATAATTGCAGTAATCAGTTTCCTTGTACCATGTGGGAAAAGGGTGAGATGGATCAAAACTAGTATGTGGTTTGATTGGTGGAAGCTCAATGGCCCCAGCTTTGAGAAGTTTTTCCAAGATGGAGGAGTAAGGCTCTCCTATGGGAGTATATTTTTGTTGTTCCCGCTTGAATTGGAAAGTTTGCACTAGAGAAAGATTAGAAGATGGTTTTGGTTGGTTTGAAGGATGAGATGGGTTGGCCTTCAAGACCACTGTGTTGGCAGATCCCTTAACCTTGGAATGGTTGTGAGAATGATTGGTTTGTGGTTTAGAAGAAGAAGAAAATTCGTTTGGTTTGAAGGGAGTGCTCTTGTTGCGTAACTAAATTTTCTTTTCTTCGATAGCATGAATTTCAAGTTTCCATGCCATTGTGAACGCCTTGTCAAATGTGTGAAAATTTTGGACTTGGAGAGTTGATGAGATGTGTCTAGCGCAAGCTCAGGTAAACAACTCTATCAACTCAGTTTGGGGTAGTTGGAATGTGAGTTGATTGATCAAGTTATGCACCAATGAGTGACAAAGTTTGTGATAGAATCATCCTCGTACTGGGGTGTCACGTACAAGTCAGTCATTGTGACCTTCTTGACAATGTTGATAGAAAAATGATCTAGGAAAACTTGAGCTACCTGATTAAATGAAAATATTGAGTGTCTTGGGTAGCGCACTATACCAATCTAAAGCAGGTCCTATCAGAGACATTGGGAATGTTCACAAAAGTAAAGCATCATCATGTGAGCGATGAGATAACACATGTGTTTAAAAGACCGTAAATGTTGTTGTGGGTCTTCTTTGCTATTAAATCGGTTGAATTTTGGCATTTCCCAATGCGTAGGGTATGGATGAATTGGCACAGAAAAGTGAATAGGCTCTTACAAATTCATCATAAGTCAGAGAGTTACGTGAGCTAGAGACAGAGGCTTCTAATGTTTTCATTTTATCCATCATCATTTTAATGAGATCATTTGTAGGTTTTGATGATGGAACACCCCCAGTGATGTAAGAGGGGAGATAAGATGGGTATGACGTGGATGACACTCGAGTATGTGGTGGTGTTGAGTACGAAAATTGGGATGAGGGAATATGCGAGGGGATGGATGTCACAGGAAAAAACCCAAAATAGGTGGTGGATGAAATAAGTTGTTGTTGATGATAGGTGTAGGTAGGTGGGGTGGACGTAAAAACTCTCATGGTGATCGGTGGAAGAGACTGCGGAATGGAGAGGACAAGGTTTTGGAAGGGAGTATGGGTTACCGACACCTGGATGGGATGCAAAAGGCATTTGTGAAGTGGATAATGGTATGGTAGATGTCGTAAGAGTGATAGATGCCTAGAGGGTGTGGTAGTTATTGTAGGTGCGACATCTACCAATGAATGGGGTCAAGTACAGAAACCACAAGCGATGAGGGAAAAGTGGGTAATGATGTACAAGTAGAGGCAGATGCAAGAAGTAGGTGCCAGAAAAGGGGGAATAGATACAAGCATGTTGTATGGATAAGCTTCCCTGAAGAGTCTCAGGTGGATGAGTGGGCGAGATAATGTTGTAATGTGGTGAGGTTTTGATCGAGGAGTCTCAAAAACTCCTCTTCACTAATGTGTATGGTAATAGGTTGGTTGGGGTCTATGGGTGATAACACAGAAGCTGGGAGGGACTAGGTGGAAAATCATGTGACTAAAGGTAAAATTGGTAATATGAGCTCTATCAATGATACAGAAATACAAAAATAAGGACCAGAATGGATCTGGGGGGTGGAAATTGGTCATTGTTTTGATTATAAATCAGAACACAGAGACCAACATCAGTTCGATGGCTGATGCTGGTGAGCAACCCTTTTACCCTCCTCTTGCATTCGAGGTCAACATGGTCCACATTAGTGAACTAGCCAAAACCCCTATGAAATGCTCGTGTGCCCAAATTATTTCATAAGAGCTTGTTCCTTCATCATTCTTTTTCCCATCATGTCATTACACATTTCACAACATACCTTCTCCATCACCTATTCTTCGTCAAATTAACATAATTCGAGTTGCTACTCAAGCCAATAAAGACAAAGAGAAAGAGTAGATGTGTAGTTCATCTGCAACACTATTACCCAACATTCTATCTGCACCTGCACCTAAAATCACCATCCTTGGATCCACATACCCCATTTAAGACGGAGTTTCCCATTGTACAATGATTAAGTAATTAGTGCAATCACCTCTAAATACGTCGTTATATGATCTCATCCAAACCTCTGAATCTCACCGCTAGGCTCTCCTTGAGATCATCAAGGTAATACCCAATGAATCTTCACCTGTCAATGCCATATTCACCCATCACCATGTAGTTACACTTACCACTTCACCTAAAACTTCTCTTTGCACTACTATTCATCAAGTTTCCACTGTTACTTTCTCTGATTTGGAAATTGCTCCTTTCCATTTAGATGATCTCGATCCAGATCTCTTCATATCTGTTCATGTAGATGATACTCATGTTGGACGAGTTATGATTGACAAGGGCGTGAGTATCAATATCATTCCCTCACATGTGTATGAGAAAATGTGGATACCTTTTAATTGCATGCATAATAACCCAGTAATGTTGTGCTCATTTAATGATGTCATCACTTCAAACCTTGGCACCATCATCCTCCATGTTCATGTGGGACCTCACATTCTTCCCGAGATCTTCTATGTTCTTGAGGGAGAATTCTAATATAACATGTTACTTGGCTGACCCTGGATTCACACAATGTTTTGTGTACCTTTAAATCTTCACCGCTGCATTAAATTCGAGTATAAAGGACACTCATATACCATTCCTACAGAGCCTTCCCCTTTTAAGACATGTAATATGTTATACTGTCCAAATGGTGTCCTAATTCTAGTCAAGGCATCTACTATCACCGCCACTACTACTACCACCACTTCTTCTTCCACCATCCCTTCTTCCATGACATCCTCACCTTCTTTTGTTACCACACCTAGCAGTTCTACCACACCATCTACCACAAGTGATCCATCCATTCCTACTGCCACTGTTGCTTCCAAAGCTAACCCATCATCGTCTTCCCAAGCTTTGAGTAGTTCATCTATCTTAGGTTAAAAAATCCCAACATCTGATCTCTTAGTACTTGTTTTTCAATGTCTTTCCTTGGGGGAATATCACCTCTATAATGTCAATACTTTCCTTACCCCTCAAGAGTATGGTAGCTTACACCAACATCCATATTATAACCAACAAATAGGAGAAGTAATTTCATATGGTCCTCCTCATCTCTGCACCAATCTGATGTAAGGGGGACTAGATGTCACTTCTTATTCACCCAAACCACCAACCACAACACACCCCTTTTCATTTGATTTCAGACACCTCACTAACCACCACTTCGCCCATACCTTTCTCCATCACTGTGCTTGGAAGGGATTTGGATTTGGTCTTTATGAACAAGGTAGCCACACAGTTATACCCTGCACAACCCACAAACATAAAGATCGTAGTGGTATTGGATTCACTACACCGCCTAGTCCAAAGAAGGATTTGCGTTCACCTCATAGAAGCAACACAACCTTCATTACCTTCCTCACTGCACACCATCTTCGATACCATCTTCGCATGTCAACCCACCTTCCCCTACGGAGTCTATGGATCCAGAATCTGTTGCTCCTAGGTTTTTTTTTCATAAACACCATTTCCTAGGGACCTCTGACCTATCAGCGCGATGGCAAGGCTTCTGTTTCTTTTCCTATCCTCTATCATGACACGATCACTGAAAAAATTCTTTCTATTAATGTTGTTCAATGTCAGGATGACGATTCTCTACTTACATATCTTGATGTAGATAATTCCTACATTCATAGGTCATTACCATCTGAGACACAAACCATGTTGAATGAATAAACCATAGAGATCAACATTCTCAAGATTGTCCAATCATTATATCCTATTGAAAAAGAATCTTACACCTCTTTCCTCCATGACCATAGCAACATTTTTGCTTGGTCATATGTCGATATTCCTAGTATTGACCCAAATATCGTGGTCCACTATATTGTCACCCTTATTAACACTAAACCTGTGAAACAAAAGTTGCAAAAAATGCATCCACGCATTTCTCTTCTTATAAAATATGAACTCCATTGCACCTCCTTTCTGTTTCTTTTATTCTACCCATTGATTATCCCCAATGGATTTCTAACATTGTTCCTGTCACTAAAGCGATAGGGGGACTTCACATATGTATGGATTTCCATGACCTTAAATTCTCTTACCCCAAAGATGTTTTTCCTTTACCAAGCATTGACCAACTTGTTGATCTAACGACAGGTCATGAGATGGTATCTCTCATGGATGGGTTCTCAAGTTATAATTAAATATTACTCGCACCAGAATATCAACATAAAACCGCCTTCATCACCCTTTGGGTAACCTTTTGTTATTGGGTCATGCCCTTTGGTTTGCAAAATGTTGGTGCCACTTATAACCATATAATGACCTATATCTTTCATAATATTATGCATCGCATATTGGAAGATTATGTTGACGACCTTTTGGGTAAGTCCAAAAATCACGCTGAACATCTTCATGTTCTTAAGATTATCTTTGATCGTCTCATCAAATGTTGCATTCACCTTAAACCAAAGAAGCACATCTTCGTAGTTCTCTATATAAAGCTCTTTGGTTTCATGGTTTCTCTTCATGGCATTAAATTTGATCATGTTAAAATCAAGCCCATACTCAATATTCCACCACCTACTAATCTTTTCCAGTTGCGTAGTTTGCAAGGAAAATTGCAATCTATTTGATGTTTAATTTCCCAATTGTTAGATCGGTGTCATCCCTTTCATCATCTTCTTAAAAAGGATATATCCTTCCACTGGAATGAAGAGTATCACAAAGATTTTGAAGCATTGAAATAATATCTTCTCCAACCACCTGTGCTCATTCCCCCTCAAGATGACAAACCATTTTACCTCTACATCTTTGCCACTGATCATTCCTTGGGGACCATGGTCGCTCATAGCGATGAGCAACATAAGGAACAAGCAATTTACTACATAAGTCACACACTTTTAGATTATGAGACTAGATATACACACACCAAAAATATTTGTCTTGATTTATTCTTTGTGGCCACCAAACTTTGCCACTACCTACTTGACCACAAAAATTTTGTCGTCACTGATACCGACCCTTTGCATCACATGTGCGTTAAACATTTTCAACACCAACACACCTCTTGCTGACTCATACTTCTCACCAACTTAGACCTAGAATTTATCCATCAAAATTCTATCAAAGGACAAACTATTTCCGACCATCTCACAGACGCACCACTCCCTAGACATCAATCTTCCAACTTTGAATTCCCAGATGAATCTATTGCTACTCTCTCCCTTGATGATTCACCTGAGGCAACTATTATTTAACAAATTATCTTATTCTTTGACGGTTCCAAATGTCAACGCGGGGGTGACATTTTTTTCATTCTCATTCCTATTGACAATGAACCCATGCCTTTGTCATTCAAACTTGAATTCAAATGTATGAATAACATGGTTGAATATGAGGCCCTCGTATTAGGTCTCCAAACTGCTATTTCCTTAGATGTTACATCCATTAATATCTTTGGTGACTCACAACTAGTAGTGAACCAAGTTAATGGTGTCTATCAATGTCGTAATGAGATCCTACAAAAGTAAAAGCATCATGTCGACCTACTTTTGACCATGTTTGATCACTACCACCTTCAAACTACACCTCGCTCCACTAACAAATTTTTGGATACCATGGCTTACCTTGCCTCATAGATACATGCTTCACCCGTAGATTCACATATATTTATCACAATACAATGATTGCAATCTCCTTCTTATATTACCTATGGAGTAAATTTTATGGGATGCATCAAAACCGATTCACGTGACATTTGGTATAAGTAATACTTTTATTGCCTCTCCTTTTCAATCATACCTTCAAACCTCACTCGCAATGGTCGACGATATTTCCTTCAAAAAGTCCTCATTACATCGTTATGGGAGGTTTCCTTTATAAACGCGACTTTGACGGTATCCTACTTCAATGCCTCACTAGTTTCAAAATCCCATACACCATAAAATAAATCCACATTCAGGATTCTTAACAAAATTCTTATGAAAGTAGTTGATGATACCAGTAAGGATTGACACACTCACATTCATTTTTCCTTATGGGCTTATCGCACTAGTAGTCATACTTCTACTACGATTACACATTTTTATTTGGTCTATGGTAGAGAGTTCTTCTTGCCTCTTGAATTCCAAATTCCATCTCTTTACATCTCACTCAAATACATGCTCAATGATGACAATTTTTGCCAAGACCGTTTGGCTCAACTTGAGCTTTTGGATGAATGTCGCTTAAATGCTCTCAATCACCTTCAAATCTACCAAAAATGTATCAAACGTTCCTATGAAAAATGTGTCCATGAGCAAACCTTCAAGGTCGAAGATCATATTCTAAAGAAAAATCAACACATAACCAAAGCAGAGAAAATTAAATGGGGTAAATTTTCTCCTAATTGGCTTGGACCCTACATTGTTACCCATGCCTATGGATCAGGCACTTATCGTTTATCTTCACTTAAAGGTAAACCCAAACCTGAGCCCCTTAATTCCGTGCATCTTCGATTGTTCTACTATTTAATAAAGTACTACATCACTTTGTCACTTATACAATCGTCCCTTGAGCAAACATTTTGCCTCCATCTACTGCCTTTAAGCACCAACAATTAAACTAGAATTATGTGATTATCCGTCACCATTTTGACTTTGTCTTAAATATGAGTACCACATCTCTACTCATGGATACTTTTTGTCCCCTTTTCAAGATGGAATCCCATGGTTTTTCATTGCTTAAAATCCCCCTTTTCATAGCTAGCTTGTTCATGATATGGTTTTTCCCTCGTAAAAGAGGCCTATACTCCTGTCTATACTTGTCCATGACTTTGAGTCTAAAAAATAAAATAATAAGAATAAGAATAAGAAAAAGGACCAAAACAAATATGGGATAAGAAAACATACAAATCTTTGAGTCGAACTTCCTACAAATAGATAAATCCCTAAACAAATGGACATCGATGTTTCTCTTTTGTTTCTATAAATAGACTACTCCCTCGAAGGAAAACTATAAAAATCCGACCTAAATAAATTATCTTTGAAGCTTCCCGCATCGATCAGCTTCACGAAGACCTCAAGAGAAATACAACTATCCAATTATAGACTTTTGGCATCGATCAGTCTATACGGTCATAAAAAAAGGGGGGACAGAAAAGGAAAAGTTAAGAAAATAACGCTTTTAGTCATGAACTAGCCTAGCTTTGTTTTGGGTGTCTTGCAGAGGGAGCATATTGTCCAACAATAGGGTTACGTTAAACAAGCCTCTCCACCTTACTTACCTTTTCTAATCTCCTCAAACCACTCAAGGGACGTAGCATGTAGTTTACATGTTGTGATCACGTAACTTCTTTCACCTATAGACCTTTCGTACCTGCAATGCATCTACAGTCTTATGTTCAACTAATTCCATGGGTTAACACTTAGGGTTCTTGCCACTTTTTAGAAAATCATCCCTTTCAAATTCTCCCCCTTTATGGGTTGATATTTTTAATAGGACAAGCCTATCAACGTCAACACTATCTATCCAGACATTTTTCATCTATACCTAAACCAAGCCTTATTCACCTTACCTATTACCTATTTGACATTTTCATTATTGTCCTACCTTACCAACTTAATTACCAGATTCACCTATTCATTTCACTAACCCCATCTTATTCTTCCCTGGTTTAAGGGAGAACTACATCGGCCTAAGGCCCCTTTTTCAAGGGCTATGTAGGAAGCACTTTTAGGGCATGGGGCCCTTTGAGGTTAGCTCGGCCACTCTTTTCCTAAACTTTCTGATTTCATAAATCATACACATTATTCATTTTGTTTCCATAGAATCAATAATTTGGAAATTAAAATCACCCTCACTTTTCAATCACATCATGTCTAACATCTAAAATCCATAACATTTACATTTCCTCATATCCAAAATGACTAAATTTTCACCAATATCAATAACTTCGCAATTAAACCAAATCATATTCTCATAACAATAGTACCTGGGAACTGTTTTGACTCCACCATGCCTAAACCAACCTGACTCCATCATGCCTAGACAACCTGACTCCACCATGCCTCAAACAACCTAACTCAACCATGCCTAACTCACCTAGTTTCCATAATAGCAATACACTAAAAATGAAACCAACTACATCATCTATCCAATAACATAATCCACTATATAAAGGGAATGTCTGTGTATCAATACATATATACACAGGTATGAATAATAAATTGTATCTCAAAAACTCTCATAATACAATCTCACATCTTCAGCACGCAAGCCTGTATATATATCAAAACATCAAAATCAATACATCTCATCATGTATCAGCCCCATATCGGGCCCTCATCCTCACTATCACCACCACCCTCAACTGGTCTGGTCCTCCTCCCTGCCATCATCTCCCCACCTGCGGTTGGTCCTAGTCTCTGTGAACTAATAACCTAACCCTGACCCTATCCATGGGACTGACAACCTCCTGTGCTGCTAGAACTATGGATCCAGGACCAGGTCCTCTCACTCACATGTTGAGCCCTGTACTCAGGCATATGACATCACCTGTATACTAGCCTCCAGTAATCTGATCCTGGTAATACTTGGCCTCTAACATAGCATCCTTGTATGTGGTCATGGCTATAACCTACGAGGGGGCCATAGCCCGCGGTGGTGCAACCTATCCCCTATACCTATACCTTGTCCCTGCACCTATCCCTATACCTGTACCTATCCTTGTACCTATGTTGGAACCTATACCTGGCCTTGTAGCTGCTAGACTATGCCTGGAATGTTGGCCACCTGGGCCTGAAGGGTGGAATCCAATGTCTGTAAGCCTACCACCTTCCCACCATCCCTAGCATGTGCCTAAACTAATGTGCCTGAAGGGTGGAAACCTATTGCTGCAATGTGGCCACCTGTCCTCCATCCTGTGCCTGTGTTGGCTAGGCTTGTAGTGTAGCCACCTGTGCCTATAGACCAACTACCTGACCCTGGAGAGTCATCACCTGAGCCTATGACTGCTTCAACTATAGTTGTAAAGCTGCTACCTGACCCTGTAACTGATCCCTCTGCACTATCACAGTGGCCACATCTGGTTGTCTGGGTCTAGGAGGTGCCACCCATAGATGCACTACCCACCACTGCTGGTATGCATCCATGTTGCCCACATCATCAATCCATCGGTCTATCACCTGCTCCTCCTGCCTTGTGGGATCACTCGGATGTGGTGGAGACATAGGTCTCTCCATGTCATCTCTATGCTACTGTGGAAATGGTGGAGGTATGTCCTGCTGTAGTCCAAACTGCTGTCTGACCCTGTCCACTAGAATCATCTCGTGCTCCCTGACACACTGCCCCTGTATCCATCTCAGTAGTTATAGCTCCTCTAACTCCTCATCCATGCCTCTATATGAGGGAAAACTCAGATAGGTTTGCCACATAATATCCACTACTAATAGGCCATCCAACAACCACCTGTAGTAGGTAACATCATATGTGGCACTAGCCACCCTCGGTTGTGCCCCGAATGACACCCATCTCCTAAAACCCACTCTATACAAACCACCCCCGAACCAGTCCTGTCATGGTAACCCAACTGGATGCACACATATGATGTGCTCATACACGTAATAGTGTAACAAGTATGTACAACACATACCAAACCTCTTGTACCTCCCATAAGCCCATAGCTCCCTATACAGCTGGACTAGGAAAGTTGGTGCCCAAGCGAAACATACCCGCTCCTCGATCATGTCCTGTAGCACCCCCATCAGTGCTCGTGGAAATATCCCACCCTCAGAATCTAGAAGAGAAAAACAGCCTACTGCCACCATCATCAGAACAGATAGTCTGGTCTCCTGTGGATATGCCACATACATCTCCCCATAACTCAGACTCACATTGTGATACCTCAGTGTGCCCATCGCCTCACCAAATATCACCACTATCGGCTCCACCAACGCCTCAGTCAAAATCAAATACACTAGCTCCCCAACAATAGGAAGCCATAGGATCCTATACATGTCCTCCAATGTGACGGTCATCTCACCAGTCGGTAAATGAAAGGTATTGGTCACAGAGTCCCATCTGTCGATGAGAGCGACCATCAAGATATGATCTCGACCTATACGCCTATAATGCCTAATCGAACTGATCCCCACATCTGCTATGTGCTCCCACTCCTCATCCATCACTCTGACCGCATCTGTACCAATAGAGGTGGTACTAGGTCTCTCATGGTCAGTTGATCTCTCACTTGCATTATCCAAACCAACACTTTCAAGTCAAGACCTTCTCACATCACCTATTCCTCAAACCTCAATTGACCTCATACTTAGCCATTTTTTTACCAAATCATACCTAAAACCATCAATCATACCTACCCTTCACCTGGTTTCCTCCATACCTACTCTTTACTTATTTCACCTAAAATCCAATTGTCTCCATTCTTATACTTACCCACTATCATCAATCATTTCACCTACTTACCTATCACATACATGCACAATCGTGCCCTACCTACACTCACTTTTCCCTTTTCCACCTAAATTAGTCTTCCCCTACCCCTGCCTCACCTTGTTCACTTTCCCAACTAACTCTTCTTTAACCTAGTCACTTTTTACAGTGATCGACATCGGTCGCCTTGACTGGTGTCAGTCACCCTTTAACGAACTGATGCCAAAAAACCAAACTAATGTCGGCCAACCTTTGACAGATGTCAGTCACTGTTTCAGTGATAAACTGAAACCCCACGTCCTCCCATTTCTAAAAATGACCAAACAACCACTAACAACCTATCCTACCCCACCCAAATTATACCTACATTCATTTCCCAACCTATTTAACCTATATTTTTCATTACCCACCTCAATTTCACCCATTTTCACCCATATTTTTAAAATATAACCTTCCCCCCAAATGCCTTCATTTAAACCAACATCTTACATTAAACAATGGTTGAGGAAGGCCTCCTACCTCTACTCGGCATTGTCTCCACGGTGGCACCTTGGGTCTCTACGCCAGTGGTCCTCTAGCTCCCTCTCCCGGCTCTGCCATGGCCATGAATCCACTCCTCTACTCACAACCAATCAAATGGATCCACTCGATCTCGTGGGCTTGCCCACTGGATGCCAATCACCTCCTTGCAGACTGCTGACTCTGCTCACGCCTTGGCACTGTTGTTTTCCACTTCCACACCTCTCACTTGTCATTTTCTATAAATGGAAATCAACAAATGAATCTGTAAAAAGTGGATTTTTCCTTTTTTAGCCCCAAATCGACATGACCGACGTCGGTCAAGTTGTGCCCTAGTCAACTGATATCGGTTGACCTTTAACAAACATATGTCACCTCAATTAACCATATGGCCTAAAAAATTCCCGTTTTACCCAAAAAGATGTCATTCTTGTACCCATTACCCTTAGTGTTACCTATTAGGTTCACCCAGAAGCCTTACCCACTTATTCATCTCCCTAATTGTCTTTAGGTACATATTACTGGCCTTAGTGCCAACTCAACATGCCCGATGTCGATCACGTTGTGCCCTAGTCAACTGATATCGGTTAGACTCTAACTGACATTGGTCACCACCCTTAAAATATATAAAAACCATAATGTACCTTTTTCCTCACCTAATTCTTCCCTTTCACCTATTAGGTTCACCTAGAAGCCTTACCCACTTATTCATCTACCTAATTACATTCAGGGGCATGTTCTTTTCTTATACCTCAATCGTACTCATGACCCCACCTAAACACCCTGACCTCGACCCTTTTATTGGACATTCGAATTCGTCGCTTCATTATACCTTGCGATGACACTACCTGGCTTGTTTAGCCTACCAACCTTACCTTTCCTAATGTCATAATGTTTATCTCGACCTGACCAAACCTACTGGTGTTTCAGACTATACCTAATACCCATTCTTACATCTCACCTCATTGTGTTACAAGACCGTATCATGTACCTTAGATACCTGGACCACATCAACCTTGTTTGGATAAACAACTGACCTTTTACATAGGGAGAGATTTGTATGCTCTTCATCCTAGTGCCTTGTCACATTTTATACGTGTGCGTGCATTTGAATTCCCCTACCTAAAACCCACACCCAACCTTATAACTGGTTGTTTCCATCTCGTACCCTCATTTTCAACACCTACCACATTATCAAATCATTCACCGCTTCTACCTACAACTTCAACAGTTCTTGGTTTGAGGGGGGATCACCTTCACTCCTACCTGGGCTAACCCCACTCTCACCTATATTTGGGGCAACCACTTCTATTTTTGTCAGCATCGCTTACCAATATAAGATACGCGAACAAAAATGGGAAAATGTAGACACCGAAAATCAGGACAAATTCCCTTAACCCTCGTCAATTAAATAAATTCATACTATACCCACTCATGTCCCTAGTGCACACATGTTAATCAATTTAATTACAATAATTAAATTAATTAATTACCTCACCCCTCCACCTCACCTATAACCAACTCACCTATCCACCTCACTCAAAGACCCATTCACAGTCTATTAATTAACTAGGACTAATTCTATACCAATCCTAACCAACTAAGACTTAGTCTAAACCTAGCATTAACTCCCACTACCTCTCCTAGAAGAACTCATACTTATCTGGGTGGACTCTATCACTTGAGACCCAGATTAAGGATATCAATCACACCAAAAATAGTAAATATCAGGCTATTTTTGGCAACCTAGGATTACCCACCTTAACCGATGCCAGTTATTCCTCAACCGGCGCCGGTCACGTAACTGCCATCGGTTAGGTTAAATACATTTTCCTAACTCTTCACCTGGGTTGGTTTTGGGATTGATTTCTGACACAAGCATTTTGCATTCGTATTCTAGAAGCATACATGTGAATAGACAACGAACCAGAGCATTCCAAGCCTCCATCAACACTCACCTTCCTCCTCCACGGTCTTGGATCACATAACAGAGTACACCAACTCTACTACCATGGCACTAGACACAATCACACTTCTTCTTTGTCATCAAACTACCACCACCTTCACCAACACCTACATATCTAAACTCAGATAAGTGTCTTATTTCTCTATATTAAGCTCTTATTTTGATAGTTAGATTCCTTATTTATTTCTTTCTTCTACCAAACTCTCTGCCGTATAACCATCACTCACCCAACTATTTGATATATGATCAACCAGATCATTTCCCACAACCTAACACCTCCACCAACCTTCTTAAACCTCCACATAAATCTTACCACCCTTCTCCTATTTTTGGAGATAGCGTGCAGAGCACACAAACTGGATAAAGACTTGTGCGTGACACACATAGGCTATTTTTGGAAGAGTGACTATTAAGCACTTTGTATAGGTTTGGGATAATAATTGAATTGCTACTATCAGTTAACTAGAAGAGATCTATTGTTAGCACACTTGCATATGTGGCTATTATTGTAAAGGCACATGGCTATTTTCAGCATGCAACCTATTTTGGGAATTATGCAAGTGGTGAAGGGAAAGTCCCCACCCTTATAAATATGTAGTGATCTACGTAGTATAGGGGGACTATGTGAGAATATGAATTACTGTGAGGTTATGCTGCCAGATCTGATGCGCACATGAGCTTATGGTATTACTTATTGTAATAAGCTTCTGTGTATTTATTGTGTTTAATATAATGGAGTGTATTGGCTGAATCAAGGTATTAATCATGAGTATAACTGGTTCTTGCATGATTGACTTCATTATGGTTATTATTTGAATCTATTACTCTTTAAATATAGATGTGGACATTCTCTTTAGAATGTTATATTAATTATGGATCTGAATGCATTAAGTCTTCATCATGCTAACATCCTGTGTAAGCAACCCTAAAGAGGGGCCTGGTACCTTTGCACACTTCAGGTGAGCACTCAGTCTAGGCTGAGTGATGTGCCAGCGCGCCTGGGTTATTACTGGTAAATTCTAGGCTGCATCATTGGTTCCATTGTCAGGACCTCTTTTTCAGTTGTTTTCAGGATGGTTCACGATGAAGACATACCGGTTGACCCTAGCAAGTGTTGAGGAGTGGATACATGATCTAGAAGAAGAATACACATGGAGGTTCAACACCAGATCTGAGTTTAACGCACACGTATGGGTGGAACAAAATCTGTATGACCATTTGTATGAGATATTTTTCACTATTTTTCCAGTAGAACTGTACGAGTGGCTGGTTGCTTATGCATCTAAAAGGGATTGGAGGTATCACACACTTGTTTGGATGCAGGAAGAATTTCAGGCCCTCTATGATGCTGATCTGATTTGGACACATGCATTGTGGATACTTGGTTTCATGGTGTTCTGAACAGTTATATTCTGGAGTACTCAATTTCCACTTATTCTTTCCCAGAGGTAGCAGAATTCCATTTTTTACGATATCCCAGGGGAACTTACCTGCAAGGCATTCCACTGGCAATCAAAATCTTGATGGTAACCCTGAACTTGGAAAGAAAACCGATGGCTAACTAAACCCCACCACGCACGGGGGCAGGAGCAGGTTTGGTGAAAGATGGCAGACCTAGTGGTAGAAAGGTAGAGAGAAGAAAGGTGGCTTAAGTATAATGAGGCATGTGAGAGGGAGATAGAGAAAGTAGGATGTTGCAGAGTGAATGGCATTGAGGAGAGAGATGGCTCGCAAAGGATTTGGAGCTCACATAGAAGGCATGGAGCCAGAGCATCAGGAACTCCCCCATTTGGGAAAGCATGATAGGGAACCCCCCTCAGCCTCACATAGAAGCGTGCCAGTAGAGATGACCTGGGCCACGGGGTGCATCTGAATCTACTTGAAACCTTGCCCTTGCACTTGGTTTTCCAGTATCTAGTACGAAAAATAGTCAGCAAGCTAATTTAGGTAGTGGGAGAGTAGGAGTAAGTCATATAGCAAGTACATCGATGGCAGGGAAAACATCTTCATTGTTGTTTGGAGGTACCTTTTCAGGTGCATCATCCACACAGAATTCAAGCGCACAAAAATTTTGGACTCACTACATGGAGTGGTAACACTTCACAGACTATAGGGGTGTAGTTCAGTACTATTGTTTTGACACAGGGAAGTACATCTTTTGGTCCATCTCTGGCTACAGGTGGAGGATCAGGAGGTATAGGTGGTTCTAGTTCTAGTGGATCTAGTGGTTCTGGAGGTAGAGGAAACACAGGAGGTTCTGGATCAGGTGGGCAAGGTCCACACCAACCCCAGAATAATTACATGGAAATCTCTCTTCATCTTCTAGAGTATAGGGGCATAGAAGATGTTGTTGAACATGTGCACATGTGTGAAATCCTGTGGCACGCAAAAGGAATCATGGCTTCTGAGCACAGGGAAAGTCAATTTACCACTACGTTACAAGGGCACACACACAACTGGTACAGAAAGTTTGACCCTGATCAGACTTGCGTAGACTATGCAGCTTTAAAAGATGCTTTCCTTAAAGAGTTTCACATCCTTGAGTTTGAGCAGAAGAGTATAAGCGCACTCAAGGATATTAAGCAAGGCACTACTGAGAGTGTCAGAGAGAGTATGATGCCCATTTCAAAATGCTTTTATCTAAGCTTTCTTATGATATTCATGCAAGCCAACATGCACAATGGTTCATTGGAGGTCTGATTACACCTTTTAGAAGGGTGCTATCACATAAGACATACACTGATCCACGTGTGAAGCACTTGAAGCAACTTTACACGCTGAGGCAGTCAGAAGTATAGACACTGGGGTGAGCCCATTTTTGGAAGCACAGATCACAGCTATGGTGAAACAGTTGGAGAAGCTATCAGAAAAATTCAGCACATGAGACACACACGGGGATTTGGTGTACAGATTGTGAAGTGGAAGGTCACACCAAGGATAGTTTTCCCCACAGATCAGTACATTCATTGTTGCTAGACTATGAGATATGTCATTTAAACCATGATGCTAGCCACTGCCCATTATTACAACACACAATAAGGAAGAACGTCTCTTGCTACTGTAAAATTTATAGGTCCACAACTCATGATATGGAAGACTATCAGCTGATTGGTCAGATCCATGATGCTATAGATATTGGTGTGAGATAGACAGGAGTATCAGATAACTCTAAAGGAAAGAATGAGCATCAGGATCGGGATCACAATCAAGCACGCTATGATCAGAATGAAGGGCATTTTGAAGGAGGTCATGACAGAGGTCGAGGATACCATGGTGGATTCAGAGGATGAGGCCATGGTGGTGGACGAGGTGAGTTTCCTCATGGAACATGTTATACATGCGGATCTCCTGACCACTACAGGCGTGAATGTCCTCAGAATATTACATGTTCTTTCTGTGGAAAGAATCATAGTTATGAGGAATGCCCAGACTTATATGAGCATCTTAGTAAGCAACATAAACAAGAAAACAAAGGTGCATGGATGGTTAGGATACAACACGCTGTGGAAAATCAGTGGATGCCCAAGTTGGAACCAGAATCTGAGGCATTTCCTGTAAAGATCACTACCCGCGCTGAAGCAACGCACACCAGAGAAGCATTACAGCAGAAGCCTACCATCACTAAGGAGGAGGTTCTACATGCACGGTACCCAGATCCTGTCCATCAGAAGGAGGTTTATCAGGAAACCATGGAGGTACTCAGAAATCTTCAGGGTGAAATACAATGTTTAAAGGAGCAATCACGGAAGATGGAGCAAAAGAAAGCAGCAGAGATGGTCCAATCTGATATGGATGACTTGAAAGAGGTGTGCAAGATGTTGCACAGGAGAATATCATTCCATTGTTAGGGAATTGGCTAAAGGGAAACACTCCGCGCTTAAGTATTGAGACTGGACAAAAAATCTTGCATGCAAATCTTCCCCCTCATAGCTTAGACTATGACAAAGAAATCACTCTGAATGTTGTTGTGGATGGATGGATTTTGAGTAATATATTGATTGATATAGGCATGGAAGTCAATGTTCTTACTTTAGATGCATGGGTACAGATGGGGAGACCCCATTGCAGCCATCTTCGAATGTATTGTTTCATGGCTAACCAAACTAAAGCCACTCCCATCAGAGTTTTAAAAGATGCATCCATTACCATACAGGGAGCCAAGTTCACTAGGGATTTTGAGGTTTTAGCACTTGCAGAGGTAGATAGCTTCCCAGCTCTACTTGGGTGCCCTTGGTGCTATGCAAATAATGTTGATCTTTGGTTCAACAAGGGTTATATCAGTTTTGAAAACAAGGAGGAAAGAGTTATTATCCCTTTAACAGATGGAAAATCTGTGCCCTATGTTGAGCCTTTGAGTGAGGAAGATCTGAATAGGATTTATGTACGCGCCATCTGGGACCCAGAGGTGCTTGAGCCATCTAAAGAAGGAATCCTTCAGTGGGAAGATGCACAGTCTATTAGTGATACTACAAGTGTTGCTTGTGATAATTGGGCTCATAGTACTTATGAGTTGGTAGGGCACAAAGTAAAGAGCACATTTGCGTGGAACAATAGACCTCATTGTATCAGGAGAATAAGTAACAACTCGGTACCTCGATACACTAGAGAAGGAGATCCTATGGTATTTCTGTGTGCCATGGAGGAACAGTGGATAGACCAGTTGGAGAGATGGAATATGCTAGCATATACCCTACACAGGGACAACAACACACTGGTGGGTGGTTCACAAGGATAATCTTGTAGGATGGAATGAAATCAGGATTGCTCTTTCTACTCAGTTTTCCAGGAGCAATGCACCTACTCAAATCTGCACTTATCATGGTAATCAACCTGTTCAGCACCACATTCAGCAGTGTGAGAGACTCTGGACAGAGGGGCAGGAAGCTTTACCACCTTCACTCTGGGTGCACAAATTTTATTCCACTTTACAAGGTTGCACACGTGCTTGGTATGTATATGCAGAACTCCATAGAGAGACTGGAAATTGGCAGGATTTGATTGCAGGAATGATCCAGACATTTGACTATTTCTCTACTAAACCTCCAGTAGAAGAGGCATTAAGGGTTATAAAGTGCTTAACTATGGGAGATAGTGCCAAGGATGGAAGAACTCATTCAGGATTTATTTGATGAAGAAGACTCAGGAGCACATTTTGCTGAAGAAACAGAGACAGATGCCACACTACTTAAGTGTGCTTTCCTTGAGAAGGAAAAAGGAAAGATGGTCTACTTAGTGGATGATGAAGAAGTAGAAAATCTGGATGTAGACCATTCAACAGGTAGGCATGAGGTTTTGGACAGGGTAGATAAGACCACACACACCTATCATGAACCTATGAAAACAAAGAAAGTGAATATTGGATCAGATGTTGAGCCTAAGGAGGCCATAATTGGGGACTATTGGTCTGACTCTGAAGTGGAAAAAATCATTGAGTTACTACGAGATTATCAGGACTTATTTCCTAGGGGATACCATGAACTCAAAGGCATTCATGAATCATTAGGAGAAATGAAGATAAAGCTTAAGGAAGGTGCACACGCAGGTCAGGAAGAGACCCTACAGGATGAACCCCAACTTGCGTGAAAAGGTCAAAGAAGAAATTGACAAAATGTTGAAGTCTGGAATCATCAAGCCCCTGGACGAGTCAGAATGGGTTAGCCCAATGGTGATCAGTATCAAGAAGGATGGTCAGATTAGGATCTGTGTGGACTACAGGGAGATGAATGTTGCATGTGTGACTGATCCCTTTCCTACGCCATTCACTGAGGAAATACTAGAAGGCATTGCAGGGTGTGAAATCTATTCATTTACAGATGGATTCTCTGGGTATCATCAGGTTAGGATTGCATAGGAGGATCAGGAAAAGACTACTTTTACTACTGAATGGGGTAGCTTTTCCTATACTGTGATGCCTTTTGGTCTGAAAAATGTGCCTGTTGTATTTTCACGCATAGTTGTTCAAGCGTTCAAATATTTTATTCACAACTTCTTGCAGGTTTATTTAGATGATTGGATGGTGTATGGACTTGTTAAGGATCATTGTGATAATTTACACTTAATGTTTGAAAGATGTAGACAAGTTAAGCATCTCTTTGAACATCAAGAAATGTGTATTTGCTACACCATTTGGCACATTGTTAGGGCACATCATCTGCAAGGAAGGTTTGTTGGTTGATCCAGCTAAGGTTGCAGTCATTATCGGCCTGGAAGAGCCTACCAGTCAAAGTGAGGTGCATGGATTCTTGGGTCACACTGGGTATTATAGAAAATTTATAAAGGGGTATGCTAAGGTTGCCACACCCTTGGAGGAGTTACTAAAAGGAAAAGGGACGTTCTACTGGGGAGAACCACAGCAACGCACATTCGAGACATTGAAGGAGAAACTTACTACAACCCTATTCTGTGCTTTCCTTCATGGGACCAACCATTTCATGTACATGTGGATGCCTCTGGCATGGCCATTGGCACGGTGTTGGCTTAGCCTAGAGAAGGTATTATAGATCATCCTATCTATTTTGCTAGTAGAAAGTTGACTCTTGTAGAGAAAAATTATACAACTACAGAGCGTGAAGCTTTGTCAATGATCTATGCGCTACATAAATTTAGACAGTACCTACTAGCAACACCATTTGTATTCTATACCGATCACATGGCATTGAAGTATTTGGTAAATAAGCCCATTTTACAGGGGCACATATGCCAATGGGTACACTTATTCTAAGAATTTGATTTTTACAGTTATGGTCAAACTAGGAAATAATAATTCTAGATCAGATCATCTATCCATAATACAGTCGGGAGAAGACACACAGGAAATCGAAGATACCATGCCCAATGCACAGTTATACAGGTTACAATGCATGCCATCAGAATTAGAGGACATTGTTGTATTTCTACGTACAGGTATGGCACCAGAAGGAATGAAATCCTTAGAGAAGAAACAACTTGCCATTCACATGGCACCATTTATGTTGATTAGCGGTGACCTGTACAAGTTAGGTCAGGATGAAGTATTGCGTCATTGTGTACTGGAACATGAGCACACAAATATATCATGGAGGAGGCTCATGGTGGTATTGCAGGTGGGCACTATGCAGGTGATGCCACTGCATGCACAAGATTCTACTCATTGGATTATGGTGGGAGACCCTGTATAAAGATTAAGGCATATTGCAAGGCTTGTGATCACTGTCAGCACCTTGGAAAACCAGGTCAAAGAGATGAAATGCCTTTAAGACCTATTACTAGTGCAGAACCATTTGAGAAATGGGCTATAGATTTTGTGGGTCCTATTTCACCAGCCACGCGTAGGACTGGATCACGCTATATCATCACTTGCATAGATTATCTGACAAGGTGGGCAGAAGCAACACCTACAAAGGATTGTACAACTACATCAATTAGGTTTCTATGGGAAAATATTATTACAAGGTATGGATGCCCATTGAGTTTGACCAGTGATAGGGGAACACATTTTTTGAATGAGACAATCAGAATTCTATTGGATGAATTCATGATTGCACACCATAAGACTACACCATATCATCCTCAAGAAAATGGGACTGTTGAGGCTTTCAACAAGATTTTGAGCCAGACATTGACAAAAATTTGTGATGTTGGAAGGAAAGGATTGGGATGATAAAGTTTCTTGTATGCTTTGGGCATATAGAACAACATATAAAAGTGGTTAAACAAGGCCACACCCTTTCAATTGGTGTTTGGCACAGAAGCAGTTCTTCCTATGGAATTCATGTTACCTTCTTTGTGTATTGCACACACTGGAGGTCTAGCTGATGAGAAAGCATTAGAAGAATGAATTGAAAAGTTGATTAAGTTGGATGAGTGATGAGCAATAGCACGTTGGAGTCAGAAGCAAGAAAAATCCAGGCAGAAAGCATGGCATGATAGGCACATCAGGGACAAAAAGTTTGAGATAGGACAGATGGTGCTTCTTTATGATTCTAAGTTTTTGCGCCATCCAGGAAAACTCAAAGTACATTGGTTAGGACCATATGTTATCACTCACATACTTGAAACAGGAGCTTGTCAGTTAGAAACACTTGATGGAATACGGTTACCCGGTTACTTCAACGGGAGTAGGCTGAAGCCCTACTATAAATAAGTCTTCTTGGTGTTTGTAATAAGGTAGTTTTTCCATTTAGATTAGGTTTTCAATTATGTATTCCCTTAATGTATTTCCTTCTTCATCGCTATGCTTTGTTAATTTAGTTGGTGTTTTTGTGTAATAAGCGTGTTTGCACACCAGAAGCTAATTACCATTTGTAGTATTTTTATGCACAGAGGACTGCACATACCATTTGTGTGGGGTGGTTATTGATAACTAGACAAACTGTTGGGTACACATAAAGGAACAAACTGCTACAGGTGTTATTCAAGTTTGAAGAGTTGGTGGAAAAGATTGCTTCTAAATAAGGACCATAGATGGAGATAAATGAAGGAACAATATAACGTGAGGTAAGTAGAGGCCATGGAGACTACCAAGGAGAAGGCACAGTGATGAGGTACTCAGGTGCATGGAAGCACACTGAAGAGAAGTCTGTAGCCAGAAGGTAGGAAGGCACACTAAAAGGTTATAGCTTGAGGCACGAAGATGTACCACATGGAAAATGTGAAAATGGTCAATTAATGAGGATTGTTGGTAGGAAAAGGAGCAATAAATGCACTAAAATTTTCAAATTCTATATAAGGAAGGGATGTGAGTTCATTTTTACCATTGTAAATCACAAAAATTTGAAAGAGCTAAGTGCAAAATGAGTTGAGAGAAGAGTATTGAGGTGCGAAGAGTGTGAAACCAGACATGTGGAGAGTAGATTTGTGTGTAGGAGAAGCTTACATCCCCATTGGTGAAGGGTTTGAGTGAAGCAGAGCATTGTGAAAGAGCTAGGGCACATGATTTCAACTAGGGCACATAGATTCAAGCTAGGGTTTGGGTTTGCACATTGCAGAAGATATAAGGTGAGCATTTAAGGATGGAACATTTCGTCTTACAGATGGCACCAAAGAAAGCACCTGCCATAGGAACCAAAGGGAAGAAGAAAGTGGAAGCAGAGGTTGAAATTGCTCCTGAGAGTAATTTCTCAGAGATGCAATACCCAGAAGGCGTGATAGTGGGACAAGAATGGGATTCTCACATCCGAAGTGCAAGATAAGTGATTACAACCACCACACATCAGATAATAAAAAGGAATTGGATGCGTTGTTGAGTATGAAGACAAACAAGCACACAACAGAGGACATGCCAGTGTATGATGACACTGGAGAGAAGTTGCTAAAGTAGATTGGAGTCTACCAGTTGTACGAGCTCCCATATTTTGGAAAATATGAACCTTTGTACCAGTGGTTGATGAGTAGGGTACATGAAGACTTTTTCTATTTCACCAGACACAGGGTAAGGATTACAACCACTTTGATTTCAACTATAACAGGATTAAAGGGCACATGAGTGGATCTGAATAGTGACTTGATAGATAAAGCAGCAATCCTGGAGACACAGAAGGAGTTAGGGTATACCAAGGGTTCACGTGGAATGGATATCGACAAATTGAAGTACCCAGTGGTACAGGCAGCTGCACATCTAGTGACCAAATTGAATGATCAAGAGAGATGGTCACAGGTGAATACAATGTGGCTACACATTGTAAGGAAGAAGAATGTCACAAGGAATAATTTACAACATATCAGGCTACATTGTGGAGACTATCATTTAGGAAGCACACACAGGTGAGAAAATTAGTTTCGGCATTGTCCTATTATCCCTGGTATTTATGGAGATCAGAGTGCCCGATGGGCCAAAGAACAAGATTTGGGAGTACCCCATGGAAAACAAGTCCCTTGCAGAAAGATTTGACAAGTACTTGTGTGAAGGGTCAATGAGTGGGCCATTCAAGTAAAGGGTGGAGATGTGGTATGATAGGCTCCGCGTGGCATTTGAAGAGGAGTGACACATCCCCAAGGAGTTACCTTCGGTGGTGGGAAAGGCAGTGTAGTTCTTGGTGTATCAGTACTTCTGCATGGCATGATTTGCAATGAAGGATGGGACTTGGAGTCCCTGGTGTAAACTGTCCATATGCCTTCACAGTGCACTACTTCTAGGCATCAGTCCACCATTTTACTGATGCGCACTGCTTGAATTTTGTTGCAGAAAAGGTAGACTATGACTACCACACACAAAGGAAGACGTATGTATATCCAGGTCATACTGCCTACATTGAGAGGCTAATTTCAGACATGATAAGCATGAAGCCTGTGAGTTTGGTGATTGGAGACAGTGGAGCCACACTTATATACCTTCAGCTTAAGCCTAAGTTGGAGGGTAAAAAATATGTGGAGAATGAGTTCACGCTCCCAGGGCCACCTAAGGGTAAGCATACAATGGAGAATGTACCAACTCCACAGCCCCACAAAAACCTATAGAGGTAGATGAGGAGGAGGAAGAATGCAGAAGATAGTGGTGGCTTGGTACATAGAGGATGAAGGAACCCATCAGATAAGGTAGAAACTGAGCACGCAAGTACTCCACCCCAGGTACAAGAAGAAGGAGATGAAGAATTGGATAGGAGTCCCTGAAGAGATGCCACTTTAAGAGGGTGTTCAGACAGACAAGAACTCAAGGCGCTACTCCACAATTAGTACATATATCACCACGAATCTCTCCACAGAAGGAGACAACTGAGAAGAGAAGGAGAAAATTGAAGCTGAACGAAGAGGCAGAAGAGTCTGAAGAGAGTGCGTCTGGATCTCCTATACAACTAGAGGATGTGGAAGAGCCTAATGGAAATGAAAGAAATGTGAAGGTTGGAGGAAGAAGGGGTAAAAGAAGGAGAAGCAGGACCAGATAATGCTCAAGACATAGAGGATCCAGCTCCAAATATTTGTGCTCAAGTTCCTAAGGGGCCAAGAACTAAAAGAACAAATGGAGAGTATATTGTTCTGTCTTTCCGCTATGCTAAGGACAAAAGTAAAATTTTTGTGCCCATTTTCAAAGCAGTGAGCCTTAAGGAGTTATATGGATGGGAGTTGATGGATGAAGACATGGCCACCACATGCACAAGGAAACAACTATCTTGGTCTATGCACACTCACATGGATGAGCTAGACTTCAATGTATGTGAAGAATCCTGTGTGTCAAGAAGATTGAAGAAGGAACCTCAGGCCAGACATATAACCATAAATCCCATTGTTATGTCTGATGAACAGGTGAGTAATGCCTTGGTAAAATTATCTACAGAGGTGGCACAGAGGAACATAGATAAAGCTGCCACTATTAAAGCACTAAGAGAAGAAAATCAAGGCCAAAGATGTGTGAGATAGTGCATCTGAAAGGAGAGAAGGACCTGGAGAAAAAGAAGAATGGGGTTTTATCAGAATGGCAGAGGAGATCGGAGACCATGTCCTGAGAGTAAGACCACACTTGGAGTCCAAGGTACCTGAAAGGTTCCCTTCGGCTATGCACTATGTGCGTACCTTAGTTGATTTGGTGCTTGAGGATGGACCAGTTTATATGCCAGCACCAAAGGACCCTGAGCAGGAAGCAGAGTGAGAAAAGGCTTCAGTAGTGTGAAATATTTCATCATATGAGGCATTGCTCCAAACCTTGCAGGAGGAGCTGAAGAAAGCAGACCAAGCATTGAATATTTGTGCAGCTCCAGAGGCAGTCATAAGAATAAGGACCATGGTAGAGGACAATGAAGTCCTGAAGGAAATGAAGGATGAAACCTTGGGGTGTACGGAGATATTGGCACTGGTAAAGCAAAAGTGTGAGGCCCTTGCAGTAGCACCAGGAGCCCCATAAGAAAGGTTGGATGAACTTGGGAAACTTATAGCGCAGAAGATGGATCTTCTAGAAGGGAGAATGTCTGTAATGTCTAACATTATGTTAGTATTACAAAATGAAAAGGGAGAAATTTCCCAAGATGAGTTGGAGTCTATTGTGGTAAATATTCCAGAAAAGGTAGAGGCCACGCTAATGAGTGGAAAACATTAGAGGTAAAAATAAAAGAAGAATATCCAGAACTAATTCTTCCAGTTGAAGCAGAGGATGTTGCAGAGTAAATAATTATTCTTTGTATAGTAATTCTTTACATTCATCCATTCCTTATTCTTTATTCTTTCCATATTAAAAGGAAACCATTTTGGGGTGGCAATGTAGTTTAGTGTGGGGTAATGTTGAGCAGACAAGAGTATGATATGAAGGAGAGGGCACACAGAAGATTCACACACAGGAGTAAAGCACAGTCAAAGGCGTGGAAGGATAGGGAAGGAAACACATGCAAAAGACAAGGGCAGATTCAGGACTTAGCCATTTTCACATGTATGGGCTATTTTTGGAGATAGCGTGTAGAGCACACAAACTGGATAAAGACTTGCGAAACACACATAGGCTATTTTTGGAAGAGTGACTACTAAGCACTTTGCATGGGTTCAGGATAATAATAGAATTTCTACTGCCAGTTAACCAGAAGAGATCTATTGTTAGCGCACTTGCATGTGTGGCTATTATTGTAAAGGCACATGGCTATTTTCAGCATGTGACCTATTTTGGGAATTATGCAAGTGGTGAAGGGAAAGTCCCCACCCTTATAAATATGTAGTGATCTGCGTAGTATAGAGGGATGTTGTGTGAGAACTGAATTACTGTGAGGTTATGTTGCCAAATATGATGCACGCATGAGCTTATGGTATTACTTATTGTAATAAGCTTCTGTGTATTTATTGTGTTTAATATAATGGAGTGTATTGGCTGAATCAAGGTATTAATCATGAGTATAACTGGTTCTTGCATGATTGACTTCATTATGGTTATTATTTAAATCTATTACTCTTTAGATCTAGATCTGGACATGCTCTGTAGAATGTTATATTAATTATGGATCTGAATGCATTAAGTCTTCATCATGCTAACATCCTGCAACAACAACCCTAAAGAGGGGCCTGGTACCTTTGCGCACTTTGGGTGAGCACTCAGTCTAGGCTGAGTGATGTGCCAGCGTGCCTGGGTTATTACTGGTAAATTTGCAATTCTAGCTTCTAAAGATCATCTTAAATCGAGTTGAGATCTATACCAACGATCAACCTTACAAAATACTATGTTGCATTCAACTTATGGGTCCTTGTTACCTCAAGACTCGGCTTCTATAATCCCAGCACTGATTCCAGTCCACTGAGCATCTATTTTAATTTTTGGCTCAACTGTTTGGTTAAATGAATGTATCTCCATGAAAGCTCTCCTTGACTTAGCTTGGTCCAAAGTCGAATTAATAGGCCTCAACCAACAGAGCGAGTTGTCTTTGACTCACAAACCATCTTTCCTTATGACCTACGAGCTCTTATTTGTTTTGACACCATCCATTGACTTGGGAAACATAATCTTAAAAATTATCTGAAGCTTACCAGAATGTGATCTATGAAATCCACAATTTATTACTCAATCTGTGGAAATTGGTCATTGGTAAATGATCCTCCAAAATATATCAGAGACCGACTTCGGCCAATCTCCCTAACCATGCTATGTTCTACTCAAGGTAACTCAGGGCTCTCTGTGCAAAAGGAGTGATTCTAATCATCTGGCAATGAAAGGTGAAATTAGATTAACATGGAGCTTCCGTAGAATTGATGATTATCAGAGACTCCCCCAGTGAGCCATGAAGTAGCAGAACAACCTATTCAAACTTTAACAAAGGTGCCCATTTACATATGAGTTTGGTAAAAACACACCAAAAGAGTTTGAAACTGATGCTCGGTAGGCTCTAAACAATGGTCAGACATGTAATGATCTCCATTTATATTGGTTATAGTGAAATCTTGGGAAAGAGTTTAGTCAAAAATCAAATTTCATTGATTTAGATCAAATGCGAGGGTCACACATCCCACTGCATTCATGGTTTGAGGAGTCTTTCAATACAGCTCAATATTGATCTCGAATACACCATCTTGATGTGCCACAAAACTTGGTTAAAGAATTTGGTAAATGAACTCCACATTTCCAAACTGAAATGAAAAAAAGCGTAGCTTAGCAACATGAAATACCAGGAGTTGTCCTCACGATTTGGTCATGTTTACATGGTTATTGATTTAGGATGACTGTACGCATTAATAGAATTTTGGCCTAATAAAGGTGCCCTCCCAAAGCTGAGTCACTATGACTTCTAACCCGTTTCAGGTAATCACTTCTGGCATTAGAGATGGCCTTATCTGATATGATGAATGGTGAGAATCCTCAATGAATTGCTTCATATCTTCCAACTGTCAATCCTTTGAGTCGTGGATATCGGTTACATTACAACTGTCCATAAATACGCCCGTATTATCGGCAAATTTCATTTTTCAGTGATTTGAGCTCCCATAAAGAGTCGTGCTAAACGCACCGCACGTCCCCATTTGTACCATCATCATTCATGATTTCCATGTAGGTTTCATGCACAATTTAGATGAGCTATCAATGTTGCATGAATAAATGAAGATGTAAATACTTTAAAACCCATTCGTCACACAAATTGACTAGTTGATGAGAAAAATCTCTGCGATTCCCAAAAGCTCCAAAATCTGAGATACCTAGAAGAAACAGAATCCGTTTTGAGGAAGAAGATGTAATGTGAACTTTCCTTCATGAACTCATCACACAATCCATTACCTGAGATTGAACATGGCTGGGAACTCCACATTTCACATTGAGGCCCTATGCCTCGAGTAGATTTTTCGAGCTGAATTTACTGGGCTCGAGATGACTCAAAAATGAGATTCCTGTCATGAATGATGTGAGGCATTCACTTATTTTAGCTCACCATATGTTGGTTAAACAACCTTATTGAATGGCTTGATCCATCGCATATCGTAGAGAGCTTCCCTTTATCTCAATGTTGAGAAATATTTCATAAGAGTAACACAACAAGACCAAAAAATCATTAATGAGCTCCTAAGTTAGCATGGAGGCCGAATACCTCAAAATTCTACTGAGCTCAAGAAGTGCTAGATGCTTCATAAGAGGCTGTCAATCCACTATTCAAAGATCAACTTAGTGCAATAATATCATGAAATAAGTTGAAATCCTATGCTTATACTTTAGGTATCTCATGTAAATACAATAGAGTAAATCTAATGTCTAACTAAGAAACTTATGATTAGATCTATAGATTGGTCAGGTTGTTCTAGGTTATGAAGGTCTAATGAAAGGTGGACTAACTATATGTTGATCTGGTGAGGTTTGGTTTGTTTTTAATTGAATTGGAAGCTTACTTGCCAAAGAATGTTAAATGACATAGAGACCACCTCGGTAGGTGCGACTCGATGCTCGGTAAAGATGAATCCGAGCTGATGGTTAGGTAACCGAAGTATAGGGGAAATCAAATAATCCCAAAAAATGACCTTTTGGGTCTCTTTGTGATTGCACAAAGAGTTCAGGGAGACTGAGTTTTTAGGAATTGGTAAGATTTACGAGAAGAGCTCAGTGAAGGTTACTGGTGTGAGGTGTTAGGCTGATTAAGGGAAATGATCAAGTTGATCATCATATCAGATAGTGATTGGTGAGTGGTTGTCCATTAAATACCAAGAGACTTATTGAGAAGTTGAAATGCCAAGTAGCTAAGGAATCTAACTTAAAATAAGCTGCTTAATATCGACAAATCCTTACTTACTAAATTGGTCTTTGTTTTGATGAACTTGGTTATGTTTGATGATCCAATAAGAAGCATGAGGATGTCAAGTGCCGGACAATATAGCTGGTGTGCTTTAAACATGATGATTCTAATTTATGGAGGAGGAAGGTGATGTTGATGGCAGGCCTTGGTGATTCTCTGGGTCCATAGATTTTCCATGGCTCTAGGATACGAATGAAAAAACCTATGTCTAAATTCATCCCTACAAACAACTTGGAAAGATTAAGAAATCCCCCATAACAACCAAGATGGTGCCTTAGGTGACTCGACTTTTGCCTAGGAATAATCGACAAAGTTAAGGAAGGGGTTTTCTTATCCTAGGTTTTCCAATTGATAGGATGTTTTACTATTTTGGCATCATTGATATCCTTAAATCTTGTTGGTTACCTCTCGTGGATGATCATGCCTAGATAAGTGGATGATTCCAGTTCCTTAAGGAGAGGTAGTGGGAATGAAGTCAAGTATTAGACTAAGTCACGAAGTTGATTAGGATTAGTAGTTATAATGGAGTCCTAGTTATTGCCTAATGAGCTGTGAATGCCGATCTAGGAGGTGGAAGGTGAGGTGGCTATAGTGATGAAGTATAATGAATCTAATGAAAGTTGAATTTAATTATTGTAATTAAATTGATGAATGAAGTGTAGCTGAGGAATCGGGGATATCTAGGTAACTAATTTAAAATTTTGAACTTTTTTGAAAGGGTTAAGGGGAATGATGAAACAAATTTTCGGTGTCTCCACAACACAAGAGCGACAACAGGAAAACACAAACACACTAAAACATGAAATATTACATGCCTCAAACTTTGACATGAAGGGTGCAATTAGCACTTATATGAGAAAATCAGCGCTCAAACCTATTCCTGACTCTATGGTAACCGAAGAGTCACGGGTGAGCTAAATTCCCATCGTGGAGATATGAGGGTTTCAACTAGTTGTGGCAAGGATATTCCCTCACAATGGATTTGTTATGGCTTCAAATGACATTAGCTTACATATAAGGACATGAGTTGAGCTTTTAGATGTGTGAAAGATTCATTTAACAAGCTCAATTCTCCACTTGGTTTACCAATGACATCAACTAGAAAGAGAGAATGTCTCTTTTATTTGCAAAATCAATGCATTTGTTAGCTGTAGATGCATTGCAACTGATGTGCATGTATACTTTGAAACTTAATGCTAAATCAAATGAAGCAAGAACTACCACCTAAAATAGTTCTACAATTTAGCTAAAACAAAGCATAAACACCATCATGATAAGAATTAAACAAGGGTTAGATGCTAGCATTCATCAATACAAACTTTGAAACTAACAATGCTAAATATCTAAACTCCTCTATTCTCTAACAACAAATAAATGAATGGACCTAAGTAAGCTCCATGGCTATCAAAATAGTTGTCCTTAATGCTCCAAGAACCTAGGAATGGGGGCTAATCAAAGTTGGGCTACAAGACCCTTTTGACACCTCCCATATGACCCAAGCACTTTAAGAAAGAGGCTTAACTCTTCAAGATGATGAACTCTCAAAAGGGCAAGGTGCAAGCTCTTAGTCTCTTTGCTATATGCTTTGCATTTGCTCTCTTAGAAAGTTTAGGTGTAAGTAAAAAGGTAGGTGGAGGGCTCTTTATATAGCCCAAAGGATAAAGGATTCAACACATTCTCATGAATGTGGGATAAAGGTAAAACATGATTAGGAATGGATAAGGTTGCTTTATTAAAGGTAACCTTACTTTAGAAGGGTTTAATACATGTTTAGCAAGTCATGGGAGTTGGGGGGTATTTTAATTAATCAAAGGTGATTAATTAATAGGTAGATGTAAGCTTATAGAAGCTAATTAGAGGAATATTAGTACGATTTAGGCTATTATAAGGGGATTAAATCAATTAAATATTGATTTATTGGTTAAATGAAGGGGAAGACTAATTAATTAATAATAATTAATTAATCTAGGTAGAAGGGGTGATTTATTAACGGAAGGTCGTTAATTAGGGTATTTGTTGGATAGGCAACTTAATTAATTAGCTTAGTGTAATTAATTAATGATGATATGAGGGAAAATGAGTGCTTTTGACGATATGTCGTTGATTTGCGAGAAAGGGGATAATTAGCACAATTTAAGTATTTAAATTGCTTGGGCGTAATTATAGGTGTCTACATTTTCCCCTCTTTGGGGTGGCGTAAGTGATGCCACTTCAAAGATAGTAGACAGAAAGAGATTTTGAAGAGATAGAAGAAAAATTAGTAGGAGGGAGAGATGCCCCCTCGAGTGTCGATGGGGTGATAGAAGGAACTCGATCGACGATCGAAAAAGGTGAGAAGTAGGCAGAAGAATGGGGACGAGGCAGGATGCCCCGAGGAGAGGGAGAATTAGGGGTGAAAGGGAAGTGGTGTAGAAGAAATATGGATGAGGGGAGAGAAGAGCTTAACCTCTAGCCGCTTATTTGTTTGGAACAAATTTGATGTCATCATATTGCCATAGGAACTACATCATCGGTCCTTATGAAAAATATAAGCATACGACAAAGGTAGAATGACATGAAAAGCCATACTACGAACAATTGTCCATTGCTGAAAGTACCAACTCCACGCAACATACAATAATGCAATGCAATACGAGAAGGAAACAAGCTCATATAATAGGGAAAACAAGTACGAACACACATATCTAACCCAACAACGGTCAAGACAGTTGTACAAATGTTTTGTTATCAGTGCTGAAGAGATCCACAAGTTCGTGATTGACGACAAGGGTTAAAAATGATGCCCCAAGCAAGGATACATGCAAGGGGAAATGAAAATGGACACGGGGTCCATGAAAAGCATTTGTGCGCAACGAAACAGCACCAGGCAACCAAAAGTGCCCCAGAGTACAGACGAAGCAAGCAGCTAGCTTTTGTGAATGGTTGTGAATCCAGTGATCCGCGAGTCTAGTATTAATCGGGGAAGATGTGAGACAAACCAACAGGATATGGAGAAAATACCATGCGCAAGACACAAGTTTCAGCCGTAAGAAGCAAGTTACCATTTTGTAGGGTGTTTTACTTTTTAGGAATTTTTTGAAAAATTTTGCCTTGTTTTTGATTTTTTTGATATATATATATATATATGTTTGTTGTTGTTTTAGCTTTCCAAACTATGGTGAACAGTAGAAGAAAGGAGAATAAGAAAAAAAGGGCCTAGGGGCAACAGAAAGTGCCCTAGGTGGAAGAAAAGAGAAACAAATGACAAATAATGTCCTTGTTTAGTGAAAAAATGAAGAAAAAATAATTATTTGAAAAATAATTATTTACGAGGGTGTGAAGAAGAATAAAAATCACCAGGGAGCAATAAAATTGTCCGGGGGAGAAGAAAGGGGTATTGGAAAAAAAATGCCCCAATATAGTGAAAAATAAGATAAAAATAATTATTCCACAGTGAACAGAGGAGAATTTGAAGTACCACGTTGAGCGAAACGGGTGTCCTGGCCATCTGATCAGTGAAGATTGAGAAACAGGGATGGAAGCCTGATTAATTTATTAATCTCAATCAACTAAAAATTACAGAGAATGAGCTGCAATATTTATAGATATTGCACAGCCAAATACAAACAAAAGATTAAGTTGCACAGGTGCAACCAAATTCCAAAATATACAGCTTCCAATAACATCCGGGAAGCAACAATTAATACAAACAAATATATTGTTATAACAAAACAAATATAACAACCATATAACAAAATACAAATATATGGTTTATAACCATATAACAAAATAACCATTATTATTTAATTAATAAAATTAATTAAATAATTAAACTATGCATAATTAATATAGGATAATAATATTTTATCCTAACATTCCCCCCCTTAATTGTGCATTGTCTGAAGAGATGAGGAGAGGAACTCTCTGAACAACTCAAACTTGTCACGTGCAAGTGACTTTGTGAAAATATCTGCTCGTTGTTCAGCAGTTGGACAAAATTGAAGCTGGATGTTGTGCTTCAACACATGTTCACGTATGAAATGAACCTGAACCTCAATGTGCTTTGTTCTCTCATGAAAAACTGGATTGCGAACAAGTTTGAGTACACCTTCATTGTCAACATACATGGTGGTTAGTTTGTCCTGTGGTATTCCAAGTCCTTCCAGTATGCGACGTAGCCAAATCGCTTCACAGACAGCTTCTCCTGCAGAACGATACTCGGCTTCTATGGAAGAGCGAGAAACAAAGTGTTGTTTCTTACTTCCCCATGATATTGGTCCAGATCCCATAAAGAATACAAATCCAGAAGTGGATTTTCTATCATCAATGTTACCTGCATGATCTGAATCCGAATATCCAGTCAAGAAGAAGTTTTCATTCTTCTTGTATTCTAGACCAAGATCCACTGATCCTTTGAGATATCTCAAAATGTGCTTTGCTGCTTTCCAATGACAAACTTTGGGTTCCTGCATGAACCTGGATAGATAGCTCACTGCAAAGCTGATATCTGGTCTAGTGTAGGTCAGGTAAATGAGACTCCCAATCAGCTGCCGATAGAGAGTGGCACTTACCTCAGGAGATGGATCTGAACGAGATAACTATAATCTGTTCTCCATAGGTGTAGTAATTGGTGTGCAATCCATCATCCTAAACTTCTCGAGCGTAGTCTTGGTATATTTCATCTGAGAAACAAAGATGTGATTCTCTTTCTGCCATACTTCTAATCCAAGACAATAGTGCATGAGCCTGAGATCTGTCATGTCGAATGATCGATTAAGATATTTCTTCGTTGCATCAATCATCTTCACTGAACTGCCAGTGATGACTAGATCATCGACATAGACAACAACAATCACCATCTCCCCCCCCCCCCTTGCTTTTTGAGGTAGAGATTGGGATCGTATGGATTTCTAACAAATCCATGTTGTACGAGATGCTCATCAATCTTGATGTACCATGCCCGGGGTGCCTGTTTGAGGCCATACAGAGATTTCCTGAGTCTGCATACCTTTGTTTCTTGACCAGGTACAACATATCCCTCAGGTTGAGTCATGTAGACTTCTTCTTGTAAATCTCCATTTAGGAAGGCACTTTTTACGTCCATTTGGTGAACTTTCTAACCAAACTGAGCAGCTAGAGCAAAGATCATCCTGATTATTTTAATCTTAGCTGTGGGAGAAATGTCTCCTCATAGTCAATGCCTTCTTTTTGTGCATACCCCTTTGCTACAAGTCTTGCTTTGTACTTGTCCACTGTCCCATCTGCTTTGTACTTAGTTTTGAATATCCATCTGCATCCAATGGGTTTCTTCCCTGGTGGAAGATCAACAAGCTGCCAAGTGTTATTTTTCATCACTGATTGATATTCAGAATCCATGGCATCTTTCCAAGCTTTTGACTGTAGGGCTTCCTGGACTGTAGAGGGCTCATCTGATTCAATAACTCTACTCATCAAAGCAAAGTTAACTTCTTCTCTTGCTTTACTGCGAGTCCGTGGTCCAGGGGTGGATGTATCCGGTGGAGCATCCATTCTTGCATCTCGTAATGTACTAGTACACCACTTGGGCATACGCTGAACTGTTCCCATGGGTCGTGGTTTTATCTGATTAACACCATCATCCCCATAATCACTTTCATCTTCTGAGGGAACATCAGCTTCAATTTTTACAACAGGTGAAAAATCTACATCACGTGAGTCCAGGAGGAGGAGTCTCTGCTTCCTTCTTCTCAAAAAACTCAACATCTCTGCTGGTGTAGACTTTTCTGGTCTTAGGATCCTTCAATCTATACCCAAGAGTCTCTTCACTGTACCCAATGAAGATGAGTTTTTGTGACTTCATGTCCAATTTCTTTCTGTTCTGTTTGGGTATGTGCATGCTTGCTTTGCACCCGAATACTCTGAGGTGTGCAATGGATGGTTTCCTTTTTGACCATGCTTCTTGTGGTGTAATTCCATCAAGAGCAGTTGTGGGCACTCTGTTCAACAAATACACTGTTGTTTTTGCTGCTTCTACCCAAAATGTCTTTGCAAGTCCGGAATCATCGATCATGCATCGCACCATTTCCATGATAGTACGATTTCTTCTCTCAACAACACCATTTTGCTGCGGTGTGTGTGGAGGAGGCATTTGTCGACGAATCCCATGAGTTTGTAGGTAGTCTCTGAATTCATCACTCATGAATTCCCCCCCTCGATCTTAGTGAAGAGTTCTGATGTGATGACCAATTTCTTTCTCAACTGCTACTTTGAACTTTTTGAAGGTTTCAAAAGCTTCACTTTTCTTGCGAAGACAAAAAATCCACATTTTCCGTGAATAGTCGTCAACACAAAGCATGAAGTACTGGAACCCAGAATGACTTGGCTGCATCAGGACCACAAAGATCGGTATGAACCAGGTCAAGTTTACCATGAGCTCAGAATGTACTCCTCTGGAATGAAACTCTGTGTTGTTTTCCTGCTAAGCAGTGAGGACACTTGTCTGTATCCTTCTGAAGAGATGGTAGCCCATGTACCATATTACACCGGTGAAGTGTTTCGAGATATTTGAAACTTACATGACCAAATCTCCGATGCCACAACTGGGCTGAGGTGGAGTTTTTAGCCACAAGTGCTTGATCATCTTTATGAACAAAATCAAGTTGGAACATATGTCCCACATTTGAGGCTTTTGCAATTATTTTCGAGCCTCTTGATTTATCTCGAATCAAACACGTTTTCTTGCCGGATTGACTATCAAAGTCAATTTTCAGGTTGTGATCTAGGAGTTGACTAACTGAAAGAAGATTCTTTGTCAACCCAGGGACATATAGGACATCTGATAGTCTGCATTTGCGTGAACCAAGGGGTAGAGAAATGTTTCCAATCCCCTGAACTGTATATGAAGAATCATCTCCCAACGAAACATGATTTTTCGATGGCGTGTCCCTCATTGAAATAAACCAGTCTCTGTGGCCGGTCATGTGTCGAGTGGCTCCCGAATCAACATACCAGACATCACTAGATGACGTGGATGGTTCACTTGATCGAGCAGTGAACAAGAAGTCTTCATTGTCTGACTGTTCTTGTTGCTCAGCAATATTACCTTGCTGGTGGGGTCTTCTTTTCCAGTTCCCCTTTTTCTACCCGTGATAGTTGTTAGAATGTCCCTTGTAAGATTGTTGTTGTTGTGGTCCAGAGTTGCTTGATGAACCTTTCTTATAAGTGTTATACCAACAATCTTTTAAGTCATGTCCTCTTTTGCAAATTGGACATTGCTTCTTCTGTTGATTGTCCCCATGATACTGATTCTGATGTTGGGACTTCTGATAGGATTTAGGTTTTCCTTTACCTTTTCCTTTCCATTTTTGATGTGAAGACAGTGCCTGCTCCTCTTCATCATCCTTATTGTGCATTGCTTCCTCTTGTTGCAGTAGGTTTACCAGCTTGTCAAAACTAATTGTCATATCTGACAAGTTTAGAGTTGTGACAAAAATGTGGTAAGAAGAAGGGAGAGCTCTCAGAACAATGGGAATGAGAGATTCATCTTTGACCTCTTCTCCTAGGGCTAGAAGTGAAGCCCTCAACTCTGCAACTCTTCTTAGGAAAGCTTCAATTTTCTCATTTTGCTTGAACTTCAATGTATGTAACTGACTCTGCAAATTTAGTATGACATTCTTGTTCTTGGCCTCATATATTGTGCTCAACTTATCCCACGCTTCTTTTGTTGTTGTGGCATCTCGAATGTGGGCTTGCACATCATCAGACACTCCAAACAAGATGATGAGTTTTGCTTTCTGATCTGCTCTATCAAACTGTCGTTGTTGTGTTGTATCAGTTGGTGATCTGGTTAGAGTACCAGTCACAACAGGCCAGATTTCTTCAAACTCAAGTTGTGTCTTTATTTTTGTCTTCCATGCAGCATAGTTGCTTCCTCTGAGCAATTGTGAATCTGGAAGAAAAAATTTGGGGGCATTGGTGCCCATTTTGCAGAGATCACTGACAGGGTTTGGCTCTTATCACTCCAGGTATTAGGTCTCCCAATCTATATACCGTCAGTCCGATATACCGAACCTTTCTATATACGCGCCCTTCCGATATACCCGTCGGTACGTGGAAGAAGCTCGCCCTTTCTATATACCCGGCGGTACGTGAAACAACCGTTAACGTACGTGAAAGAATTCAATACGTGGTACCAAGACAATACTGAGAGGGGTCTGTGTGATTATTGACACCGGCTCAAAGAAATATCCTCATACGCGCGCGTAACTTCACTATATACTTGGATAATTTATCATTCTGGATTTATGTCGTGTAATCGTTCCCAGACAGATGGGATGGTTCATAGTGTGTGCATTGTGACCTTATTACTCCCCGTCGATTTATAGGGACGATGCCCAGACGACGTTGTTGCAGCTATATTAGGCATTAAGTGTAGTAGTAGTCATGACGGCTTTACCCGTAAGCACTTCCCAGAGGCACCGTATATACCGAACGCTGCGAATGAGATCTAGGATCTCGTGAGTGTTACAGAACCAATTTTTTATTGTTTTTTATTACAATTCTGCCAGTTTTTGAGCAGTTACAAAGTTTGCAGTTGACTATGGCAACCTACAAATTAGTACAATATGCAGCAGTATACAATTTACATTAAAAAAACTGGAAAAATTTGAATGGCAGGCAAAAAATTTCTGTTTCGCGGGTCCTGGTGGCCTCCTAAGCCCAATACGACCCAAAATGCTAAAAATTGCAAAAAAAAGCTGAAAATGCAATTTTTAGATGGGTCTCCTTTTGCAAAAAATGTCTGAAATGAAAAAACAGACCAAATGGGAGAAAAAAAAAATTTTTACCCTAAATTAGGGATTTCTCTGCTAAATTTAGTTAGTTATAACTAAATTCAAAAAATCCACTAAATTTAGCAGTTCTGCCAAAAAAACCGCCAAATTTCAAAAAATGAGTTTTTGAGTGTTGGGGTGGGATTCGACCCCCACACCTCTCACTCCCAAGGCGCATTCACTAACCAACTTGGCCTCTTAGGGCGCTTGTGTATGAAAATGAAGTAAATACTTGTATTTAAATATTCAAAAAAATTGACTAACCTTTTTTGCAAAATGGCGACTTGGTAGAATGGAGAGCCACGTGGCTGCTTGCTGGAGCTCGGTGGGCGTTTTAGGGTTTTCCTTTGCTTTAAAAATGGATCTGAAAATGCCTTTTATTTCTCCTTTTCCTTTAGCCGTTTTTCTTTGGCTGTGCCCGCTTATTGTTTTATTTTCCTTGCCTTTGCGTTGATCGCCACTTTGCTCATCTTTTTTTTATATGCTTTGCCGCCTTTTTGAAGATCTTCCACCATGTTTTTTGCCTGCAGGCTATTTGCTACAGGTTATTGATGGAGATGCTTGCGGCCACTTGTCTATTGTCTAGGAGTGCTGCAGTTTTTTTAATGCCCTGCGATATAAAGACTTTACATGGAGGCTGCACTTTTGTTGTGTGCAGGTTTTACTTTGAACTGAAGGATACGAATCAAGGTGCTTATTTTGTTTATGTGTTGCAGGTGCAGGGCAGCAGTAATGGTCATAGACACGCTGTGATTTATTTGGAGGATGCTTGAGAAGGCCTCTTTTTTTCTTGTTTCTTGGTGCAAATTCAAGGCTCACAGGTCTTGGTTTTGTACATTTGCAGGTTGTGTGATCCCAATAGGCTTGTATTCATCAATTTTTGCTACTGCAGATTTGACAAATGGCAACCAGGCAACAATGATTGGTCCAATGAGGGATTTTAATGCTCAAAATGAATCCCTATGTGTCAACCTATGTGACTCGTACAAAACTTGACTGAAAAGCAAACATATCCAATGGCATACACACAGACCTCCAAATCCAGTGGTCTGCTAAATGTAGCAGAGACTAAATAGCCTCTCTAAATTAGAGACAAAACCCCTAATGGGGAATTTTTTTTTTTTTTTAATTCTTTATACCTGCAGCAAATTTTTCCTGGTGCTGAGTGCACCAGTGCAAAAAAAAATTTGTGTTCCAAACACCTGGAACTGAACAGGAGGTTGTGGGTTTGCAGGGGGTTCTGGGAAGCTGCAGGAGGCAGCACTGGCTCTCCTTCTGTTGCAGATTTCTTCTCCACGAATTCTCCTTCTTCTGCAACCTTCTCCAACCTTGCCAGGAGCTTCAATTTTCTCTGGTACCAAATGAAGATTGAGAAACAGGGACGGAAGCCTGATAATTTTATTAATCTCAATCAACCAAAAAATTACAGAGAATGGGCTGCAATATTTATAGATATTGCACAGCCAAATACAAACAAAAGATTAAGTTGCACAGGTGAACCAAATTCCTAAAATACACAAGCTTCCAATAACATCCGGGAAGCAACAATTAAATGATACAATACAAATATATTGTTCAAAACAATATAACAAGTATGGTTATAAAAGACAAACATATGGTTTATGAACCATATAACAAATAACCATTATTATTTAATTAATAAAATTAATTAAATAATTAGACTATGCATAATTAATTAGGATAATAATATTTTATCCTATGATAGATCTATAGACAATATCAAATGTTGTTTTCAAGTGTTATTTTGATGTCTATGGACGAGATGATATGATGATATTGGTGCGGGGGGGATAGATTTTTTATTATGCGCAACCCCTCTTGCCCCCATTGATGATATGATATGTGATGATTAGCTTAGTATACATGCATGATGTAAAACTTAGCATTTTTGTTTATATATGATGTATAGATGATGCTAGATGTGATGATAGTGATGGTAATGTGATGTGAATGATAACAAAATAGAGCACATGCAAGAAACACAGCCAAATGCTACAAAGAACACCAGGAATCAATGCAATACACCATGAATCACCATGCCTTATTAACAAGTAACAAAACACAACCAAATGCATTAAGAAAGAAAGAAAGAATTAACACACTAGCATGTCGAAATCCACTACAATATGCACAAGCAAGAATGAATCTATTCTAAGGAAGAAAAGATAAACTATGACAAAGTACACCCAAGCAACAAACAACTCAAAAGTGAGCACGCAAAACACTATACAAGCAACAAGCAAAGCAAGAAAACAAGACAATGCAAGTAAATGTTTTTGTAAGATATGTTTTCATAAACTGATTTTCTATTGTTTAGGTTTTTGTGAAACAATTTTATATTGTTTTGGTGTTTTGTGAAACAATTTTCTATTGTTTTTGTGTTTTCTTGAAACAATGTTCTATTGTTTTTGTGTTTTCTCGAAACAATGTTCTATTGTTTTTGTGTTTTTCTCGAAACAATTTTCTATTCTTTTTGTGTTTTTCTCAAAACAATGTTCTACTTGTTTTTGTGTTTTTCCTCGAAACAATTTTATATTGCTTTTGTGGTTTTCTCAAAACAATGTTTATTGTTTTTGTTGTTTCTCTTGAAACAATGTTTTTGTTTTTTGTGTTGTTCTCGAAACAATTTTCTATTGTTTTTGTGTTTTTCCTCGAAACAATTTTCTATTATTTTTGTTTTTGTAATAGTTTTCCAAAGCTATGTGCAGGTAACCAAGAAAGCATGGATGCCCCCAGCGTTAGGTAGGGAATATACAAGGGTAGAAGCCACGCGCTAATGAACAAGAAGGTGAACTCGTTGAGTTGCCCCTAATGTAAGATGGGAAATAACGAAAGACCACATCCCTCACAGATGAATAGAAGAAGGCAAAGCCAGATCAAGGCTGGACAAAATGGTGTGCACAAGGAAACTCGAAGGTAGAACCAGGTCCAGGCCAAAGACAACTACCCTTCTAATACAGAATGCTTGTGAACAACGAATCCTCCCGAGGCACCGGAAACCGGTTTTCACCCAAGGACTTGTCCAAAGTGCCACAATTGCGTGGTTTTCACTAGTGGATGACCTGTTTTCTCTTTTTCTTTTTCTGATTTTTTATTTTATTTTATTTTTTTGATGTTTTTGTTTTTTTTATTTTTTTTATTTTTATGACTTTCTTGTGCCATGTTTAGGCATAAAACCTCTTAAGATGCATGGCATTCATGGGCTCCCGGAGCTCATCACCATTGGGGTGAGCCAACTTGTATGCCCCTGTGCCATACTTGGCAACTATGACATAGGGTCCTAACCAGTGTGGTTCGAACTTCCCTTTCTTTTCTCGCTCTGCTCTGGTGTTGAACTGGTTCTCTTTCATAACTAAATCACCCACCTCAAACTGGCGAGGGATGATTCTCTTGTTGTAGTTGCGGGAGATTCTGTGTTGATATACCTTCAGGTGATTAAGAGCGCGAATGCGCCTCTCATCTAGGAGCTCTAACTCAGCCAATCTTGCCACTCGATAATCTTCATCCTTATCCAAATAGTCCTGAAGAGAAATTCGCAGGGATGGGAGTTCAATCTCTAAAGGGATGATAGATTCTGTCCCAAACACTAGGGAATATGGCGTCGCACCCATAGGAGTGCGAATTGATGTTCGGTAGGCCCAGAGGGCTGGGTGGATTTGTAGGTGCCAGTTTTGACTCGGTTTTGCTAACCATCTTCTCCATTATCCTTACCAAAGTCTTGTTTGTTGCCTCAGCTTGTCCATTACCCTGAGGGTAATATGGCGTGGACCATTTCAATCTAATTTGGAACCGTTGGCAAAGACCTTTCACAGTTTTGTTCTTAAATGACCTCCCATTATATGTGACAATGGCTGCAAGGATACCATATCGGCAAATAATGTGATTCATGATGAATTTATAAATCTGTGCTCCTGTGACATAGGTTAAAGGGACAGCCTCCACCCATTTTGTAAAGTATTCTGTAGCTGTGATGATATGTGTATGACCATCAGATGAGGTAGGAGTAAGCTTCCCTATTAGATCAAGTCCCCACTTGGAGAATGGCCACGGGGTAGTGATTGGTTGCAATGGTTGCGATGGAGCATGGATGAAATTTCCATACTTTTGGCAAAGCACACATTTTCTAACATAATTACAACAATCAGTTTCCATGGTGGGCCAATAGTAACCTACTCTTAACAATTTCTTAGCCAAGACCATTCCATTTGTATGTGCTCCGCATACTCCTTCGTGTACTTCTTTAATTGCCTGGATTGACTCCATCACATCCAGACAACGTAACAGATTCCCATCGTAGCCACGACGATAAAGTGTACCTCCTAAAAGGGTGTAACGGGCTATCTGGCGAATCAGGCTTTGTTTTTTAGAATGGGAGATATTGGGAGGGAAAGTACTGTCCTTAAGATAGGTGAAGATGGGTTCATACCATGGGGAATGGGGACCAACAACCTCACAAGCCAGGCAAGATTCCGGAATGTCATACGCGGGCTGGCGTAGGTTTTCTACAAAGAATGGCATATCATTGTTCCCTGGCGGAATACGAAGCATAGATCCCACCGTTGCCATGGCATCTGCCGATCTGTTCTGTGCTCTTGGAATCTACTCAAAGGTGATGCGCACAAAATACTCCTTTAGAGTTTCCACTAACTTTTTGTAAGGTATGAGCTTATCATTCTTAACTTTATACTCATCATTAACTTGTTTGATGATTAGCTGCGAATCACCTACAACCTTAACATGTTGAATATTCCACTTGATGGCTAGCTTCATCCCTACAATGAGTGCTTCATATTCCGCAATGTTGTTCGTGCAAGGGAAGGCCAGGCGGAAAGCCTGCGGTATAGGATCACCCGAAGGAGTAATAAGGACCACTCCTGCACCTGAACCATGAAACGTAAAAGATCCATCAAAATGTATCTGCCATACGACAGATTCTTCAATGTAGAGCAAAGATGCATCTGGCAGATCCAGACTCAAAGGTTTTGTGCTTTGCAAAGGTGCTTCTGCTAGCTGGTCGGCAAGTACTTGTCCTTTAACTGATTTTTGATGGACAAATTCTATATCAAACTCACTGAGTAGAATGATCCAATTAGCCATTCTACCTGTGAGGGCGGGTTTGGACAACAAATACTTGAGTGGGTTGACCTTGGATATGAGCTTGGTCTTAGTATTTAGCAGGTAATGGCGAAGTTTCTGAAAGGTAAAAACGACGGCCAAGCAAGCCTTTTCAATCTGAGGATAATTAAGTTCATAGGTGATGAGGGTGCGACTCAGATAGTACACTGCTTTCTCTTTATGGCTAAGGTCATATTGGGCGAGCAGCGCACCAATAGCGTATTGCGTAGCGGAAATATAGAGCAAAAGTGGTTCTCCTGGAGTAGGAGGCATGAGGATAGGTGGATTAGCCAGGTATTGTTTAAGCAAAGCAAAGGCTTGCTGTTGCTCGGGTCCCCAAAGGAAAGCGACGTCCTTTTTAAGCAAATGGGTGAATGAGTGACATTTATCTGCAAGCTGGGAGATAAAGCGGCGAATGGCTTGAATTTTCCCTTGCAAGCTACGCAGTTGCTTGATATTCTTAGGTGGAGGCATTTCAGTGATGGCAGACACTTTAGCGGGATCTACCTCAATACCTCGTCTCGACACAATGAAGTCCAATAGTTTCCCAGATAACACACCGAAGACACATTTCTTTGGATTCAATTTGACTTTGTATTCACGCAGGCGTTCAAAGATACGCCGCAAAATGATAGGATGATCCTCTCTTGTTTTGGACTTTCCCAGGATGTCATCTACGTAGTCTTCCATGATGTCATGAATCATATCGTGAAAGATTACTGTCATGGCGCGCTGATAAGTTGCTCCCGCATTCTTAAGGCCAAATGGCATCACCTGATAACAGAAGGTGCCCCAAGTAGTTGTGAAAGCTGTTTTGTGTTGGTCTTCCTCAGTGATCTTAATTTGATTATAACCTAAAAAGCCATCCATGAGTGATAGCATTTCGTACCCTGCGGTTGAGTCAACAATCATATCAATGTTGGGCAATGGAAATTCATCTTTAGGACAAGGCTTATTGATGTCCCTAAAATCTGTGTAGATTTGAATACTGATAGGTTTCTTCTGGACGGGAACAATGTTCGATATCCATTCAGAATAATCAATTGGTCTGATGAATCCTGCTGCAAGTAACCTTTCCAACCCTTCTTTAACTAACAAGGCCACTCTTGGGTGCATCTTTCCGAGCTTCTGTTTGACAGGCTTAGCGTCTGCGTGCACAACCAGGTTGTGCACGACTAAAGTTGGATTTAAGCCGGGCATGTCTTTGTAAGACCATGCGAACACATCAATAAACTCTCACAGTAGCATAGTGAACGTCTTTTGTTCTCTGGCCGAGAGTGATGCTCCCAATCTTACTATCTTGGGATCTTCTTCGGTACCAATATTGACATCAATGGTTTCTTCAACTAACAATTTTGATAAATCCTCCATATGCGTAGGATCGGGACGTAGGTTGAGATCTTCATCCAAGGATGTCTCTACGAGATTTTCATCCTTGGGGTGGTCACTTTGGTTGTCCTTTGATTTTCTTATTTGTTTGTCAGCCAGTGCCTCAAAGAGGTTTTCACTGTGTGACTTGGACTTTGATTTTTGCCGAGGCTTTTCTTTAGAACTCTTGCCCTCGCTTTTCTTTAAATTTTGCTGACCACGAAGTTTAGCCTCCTCGCCGAAGTAGGCGCAGGTGTCGAAGTCGATAAAGAAACCCTTCTTGTGATCTCCAATGGGAATTGTATCCCTTATGCCCATGAACTCTGCAATAGCCTCGTCGTTCTTGAGTAAATCTAGTGGCATGTGACGTTGTTGGTCTCATTCAACAAGGGAAGGGTACACAAGGTCAAGGGTCGGTTCGGTGGGGGTTATGGTCAGGACAACATTGTTCATGAAAAGGTTCGTGGAGGCCAGATCCTCATATAGGCTACAATGGGAATCCGTATCACTGTCTAGGTACTCGAAGCTATCCTCATGCTCAGAACAAGTCGCATCTTGATCGTTGGGGTGTGCTCCATAAGGGTGAATCCCAATGCCATATCTTTCTGTTTTGAAATGTGGAAGAGGGACTGGTTCTCTTTGTCCTTGTTCATTCCTCCCACATCCTAGGCCTTTGTAGCCCATGGAGTACATCATTCTGCTAGATTTTTCATATTCTGGGGTTTGATAACAAGATGGTTGAGTGTCCTTAGGGACCCAAGTAGTAGGTGGATCAAGTAATTTTTCCTCAGCTAACAAGCCTCCAGGTAGGAATGACCCAATAGTGTGTTCCTCTCTAGGTCTCCTGAAGCAGTAGTTGGGTCGACCTCTAGTCTTGGGCGACAAGGAGAGGTCAGAAACCAAGAGTGCTTGTTGTACATTATACTCCCCACAGCCATATTCCAGAATTTTCATCTCCCATGAATCAAATGGCGATGTGGAAGTGGACGCCCCATGAGCGTTAGAATTAAGAGAATTTGAATCTACTCGAGATTCCATGGCCTCAGAATGAAGAGGGACAACTATATCTGTGGAGGGACATGCATATGTACCCTTTCGTGCAAAGCTATTAAGAGCTCTACAATGAGCAAAGGGCTCTGAATCTCTTGGTATTGTAACCGTATGTCCCTCATGCTTCAGCTTGATGCATTGATGAAATGTTGATGGCACGGCCTGCATGGCATGAATCCATGGTCGGCCTAGAAGCATATTATATGGAAGTTCCAAGTCTAGGATGTGAAACTTTGTCTGATGGCAAGTGGGGCCCACCTCCATGGGTAGTGTAATGGTGCCTGCTGACTCTCTTTCCGTGATGTCGTATGCGGTGATAGTAATAATATGGGATTCAAGATCTTCCTCCGTATGTCCCAATTGTTTGACCAGCTTAAGCGTGCAGATGTTCAATCCCGATCAATGTTGTCCACAAGCACCCGTTTGATTTTCCTGCGGGTGACAACTACCTCGATGTACAAGGGAAGATTATGTGTAGGATTCATGGCAGGGATCTCCCTACGGTTGAAAGTAAGATGCTCACTTGATGCAATATTTGCCACCGTGGCTTGAAGGTATGTAGGATCGACTTCTAAAGGCACTCTTGACCCTTGAAGAGTTTGATACAAAATGTCCTTATGCACATTGGATATCTTGAGAAGATCTAAGATCGAGATCTTAGCAGGTGTCCTCTCAAGTTGTTCTAAAAGGTTATATTTATCAGTTTGCGGGGTCAACAGAGAGGGTTCCGGAATCACGAGGCGGGCACGCCTTGTTACCGCAGCGCAATCCTTTCCCTTGATCCGGATGGTATTCGGTACACAGTCAGTAGGGGAGTGTTTACATCCGATAAGCGAATCGTAATGATTGTTATCTCTTTTTGTATATAAGTAATTTTATATGGCTTTATAGGTTTGGGATGACTCTCCCCAATCCGGCTTTGTCTTTTCCGACTTATCATGCTATGGGGAATGGTTCCTTATAAATCATGGATTTTCTCGTTAGGTGTTTGCATGTGGCCAGGGTTATCCACCTCTATCTCCCCGTTGTCAATGAGGTCTTGAATATAGTGGCATAGTCGCAAACATTTGTTTGTTTTATGACCTTTAACGTAATGGGATTTCGCAATATTCATGCTCACTTATACCATGAAGGTTTAGGAGCGTTGTCATCAAACGGTTGCGTTGTAGTGATAGGTCATCATGTTGGCCGCATCCAACTGTTTTAGTATGAGGGACAACGGTTCATTGAGGGAGGTGAATGTTCGTCGCTTTGGTGGTGGTTCAGTTTTACCTGGGACGGGGGGACGGCGGGACGGGGTTTTCCGGGATGGCAAAAAATTTCTAAATTTTGGGGACGACGGGGGGGACGACTGATTAAAAAATATATAAATATTTAAAATAAAAATTTTATTTTTAAAAATTATAGTGACTAAATTATATAAATAAGCTGAAATAAAACCATTTGAGATTTAAATAAGGTGAAACTTGAACTCATAAACATTAAATACACTATAAAGTCTAATATCAATATGTTAATGCCATAAATTGAAAATGCATAATACCATATTTGAATTTTGATTCTTGACATATGAGACAAGCTGAAATTTGAAATTTCCCTATAACTTTTCTAAAATACGATTGATCAAGTTGACAATAGTTCTATTCATAACATTAATCTCATAGCCAAACTACACCAGGAATGATTTCTATTGTCAATATTACAAAAAAAGAGGATAACTTCAAGTATCAGTTCTAAAAATTAGAATCTCCATCTGAAGCTCTAACTTCATGCAACTTGAGTCCTCGCTGGTACTTCATCCTCGTCCTCAAAGGTAAGTCCCAATCAATCCTCGCTGCACAGTGTTGTCCTCTTCAACCTGCCTTGGCTCTTCTCGGGATCTACATCCCACCTAATGTTGGAGTTTGTTTGTACTCAGGTGTCTTGCGATCTATAAGACGCAAAGCACTGTGTACAGCTACAAGCTTACTCCGCTCTCGCAGAGGTAAGCCTATTCCTCTTAACAGAGTGTATCCAACCATTGGCATAGACCAGTTCCTCTCAGAGGAAGAGGAGCTAGACCCCTAGGAAAGGAGGCGAATGGCAAGTGGTCGCAGCAATCCTGGAAGCCCATACACGCTTTAACCACTTGTTCTTGATGTCTTACTGGTTTCTCCTGTGCTAATGCTACCCTGTCTGTCTTTGCTGATGTTTTGTACCCATCGAGTTCAGTGAAGTTCTTGATGCCACTCTTAGATATTCTGATCATGTGAAGCCTCTTGTGGAGTGTACATTTTTTTAAAAGCCTAATCATAAGGCCCTTCTTCACCTCATCATCATCCAATGGGACAACTCTACCTGAGCCTCTGCACATACCATTTGGGATTGTGAGTGCATACGCAGCCATATGAAGAGGAGTGTTCAACTTCTCCCATGATCCGCTTTAATAATAGCATTCCATGTATATGTTCCTACTCTCATTTTTCTAGAACTCAAAGTGGGTATGTGCCCTCACCCGAATAGCTGCCTTCATTAACCCAAGCATGCTATCAATGCACTCGTAGATCTCGTACCAAGATTGGGGCTGTTAGAATCCCCATATTGATGACACTAAAAACCCTTTTTCTCGGCTATGAATTGGGGGGAAACATGTATTTGTATATCAACCCAAAATGGAGTTACCGGGTGAACACCACTTCCTTCACTCTTTTCCCTTGATCATGTCTTGGACATCATGCCACCTAGTCCATATCCTGTGTCATAATCATAATTTTACAAGGGCTCCTGCAACTCGGACATACACTCTCCAGAGATCAAATAAAAATAGGATGCAAAGATTGGTTGTGTCAATTGGTTTCAAAAATTCCTTCTTCGAAATTCATTCATTTCGAAATTTTCCACTGCCTTAATGATGTTGGTCATTGCATATGAACTTCTGCATATCTCTGGCATCAGTCACTATCTGGGATTAACCCACTGAATCTCCCTATGTCTTTCAGTGCATTATGGCATGCTGATTCACATACATGGAGCCAATAAATAGCCTATATTCCCGCTCCATTAGCTTGCCTGCTGCTCTGCACACATACAGCTGCATCTGTGATAACCTGTACAACATTTGAAGGTCCAACCTCCTCAGTTTATGGCTAATCCTTCAAAATCTGAATGAAACTCAGCATCTGTTCGACTTCCCAGAACAATCAATTGCTCTCAAGATAGCATACGGTCCATTTTTGCAAGACACAATGGTTCCATTGATGTAGAGGACGGTGTCAACTAATATCCGTCCCCCATCCATGATAATTTCTGCATCCATTTGGTTAACGACCCATGTCACCTTCATCTCCTCCTCTATGGACAATACATTAGACCTTGGAGAGGGTATCCAAGATTGTTGTCCTGAGTTTTGTGTTTCCAGGAGGTAATGGTGATAACTGGAAAGTGTACCTGCTTTTGACAACCTTTTTCCATAGCCTCCTTGAATAAGGAGAGGCGAGCAACATTAAATGGAATCCCAGTAGCATAGAAAAATTTCCCAATAGCCTCATTCTGCCTCTTGGTTAAGTTGCCTTTGAAATAACATGTCAATTGGATGAATTTGGGGCTGTTTCACCCGGGGTACGGCCTTTCTCTTCCCTCTGCTTTCCACTTCTGAAATTTCAAAACTAGAACTTTTGCCAGAGTATTAGTAAGGGTAAGCCAGTCCTATTCAGTGCTCAATGGAGTAGTAGCCGGCAACCATCGAAGCTGGACATAAATCAGCCCGTGGTAAATTTTCCCTTGCAAGATTCTTGCATTTATTCTCAGGTGAAGGCATCTTAGTGATGGCTTGACCCTTAGCAAGTGCCTACCTCAATACCTCATCTTGAAGATGAAGTCCAAGTGTGCGTTTCCTAGTGATACTACACATGCCAAGTTACACATTTCTTTGCATTTAGCCATGACTTTGCTATTCCAGACGGGGTTATCAAAGATACATCTCAAAATGTTAGGGTGATCTCTCTTTTTTCAAATTTCCAAGGATTTCATCAACAGTCTTCCATGATGGGCATTGAATCATATCATGAAAGATTATTGTCATGGCCCACTGCCATACATTTTGTCCCCTTCTTCACTCCCCCCGTTGGGCATCACCTGATAGAAAAAAGTCCACCTAGGGGTTGTGAAAGATTCCTGTGTTGGTCCTCTCCTGCTCGATCTTATTTGATTATAACCCGAAAATCATCCATAGAAGATACTCATTTCATAGAATGATTGTTGAGTTAAAAATCATATCAATGTTGGGATATGTAATGAATTCATCTTTAGGGAAAGCAGCCATTTATTTTATTTTAAAATCTTACAATTCAGATACCTCTAGGTTTCTATCTGATGGAATTTTGTTTGCCCATCCATTCAGAATAGATAATTGGCCTGCTGAATCTCTTTCAAGCAACCGTTGTCAACTGCTTCCTTGTAAAACAAGGGACTCAATGATCTTTCAATGTCCCAATTGTTTGACCATCTTAAGCGTGCAGATGTTCAATCCCGATCCAAAGTTGGACAAGCAACCATTTGATTTTTTGTATGACAAACACCTCAATGTACTCTGAAGATTATAGTGTAGGATTCTAAAAGGGATCTCTATGGTTGAAAGTATATGCTCACAATTTTACAATATGCCACCACAGCTTTGGTACCAATAGATGAAATCTAAAAAACACTCCCTAAAAGTTTGATAAATGTCCTTATGCTAGATTGGAAATATCTTGAGAAGAAAGATCCAAGGATGTCTTAGCAGATGTCTTCTGGTAAGTTGTTTGTAATAAAATTATATTTACCAGTTTGCAGGGTCAATTAGAGAGGGTTCACTGTGAATTGGACGAGGCTTGGCACCCTTGTTCCGTAGAACTCTTGCCCTTTTTCTTGATGGTTTGACCACAAAGTCAGCCTCTTCGCTCGAAGTGAATGGTCTAATATAGTGAATTTTCTCCAATGTGAATTGATCCCTTAATGATTGTTATCTCTTATGGTAACATAAGTAATTCAGACTTTATAGGTTTGGGATGACTCTCCCCAATCATGGAGACTTATGTTTTTCCACTTATCATGCAAGGGGAATGGTTCCTTATAAAGGTCCCCATTTTCTTGTTAGGTTTTGCATGTTAGGCCAGGGTTATCCACCTCTATCTCCCCGTTGTCAAGAGGTCTCAATATTGGCTAAGTCAACAAACATTTGTCTCCCCCTTATGACCTTTAACTCATGCATTTCAGAACAAGTCCATTCATGCTCCTTATACCATGAAGGTTTAGATCCCGTCATCAAAAGGTTGTGTTGTGGATAGGTCAAGATGTTGGCCGCATCCAACTGTCCTTAGGGCATGACTAGACAATCCTAGTTCATTGAGAGAGGTAATGTTCTCGCTAGGTGGTGGTTGAATTGGGCCCTTGGTTAGTTTAAAAGGTTGACTGGTTTGGACCATTTGAACACGTTTGGAATCAGTGATTCCGTCTCCCACCACATTTTTGTTTTTGTTGAAAGATCTTTGGCTTTTCAGTGGGTTTGACACTTTGGTTGTCTTTAGATTGGGTTTTGAGGGTGCCTTTGGCAATGAGAGCCTTTTCTATTTGAATCCCTTTCTCGATAACCTCCTCAAAGGTGCGGACACAATGCATTTGGAGGTGGAAAGCTATATCTGGGTTGAGATTAGGGACAAAAATACTGACTAGCTACTTCTCACGGAAAGCGCAAGGGAAGCAACTAGCTATCCCTCTCCATCGTTGGAGGAAGCTGAAAAGGTCTCATTTGGGCGTTGTTTTGTGCCACACAAGTCTGCCATGGTGATGTCACTCTCTATGTTATATGAGAAATGACGCACGAATCTTTCTGCCAATTCTGGCCAGGTGAAAATTGATCCTCGTGGTAAGCGCGTAAACCATTCCAATGCTTGACCTCCGAGACTCTTAGGAAAAAGTCTGATGAGGTAATTATCACTATAAGACACCTCTTGACATGCCATGTAGAAATCTTTAACATGATCCCTTGGGTCTCCCTTTCCTTTGTATTTGTCGAACTTTGGCATATCAAATTTCTTTGGAAAGGGTTGAAGGGTCATTGTCTTGTCAAAAGGATAGGGGCATAGTTCTTCGTATTGGTATTTCCTAATACTCCCTATATTGCTCTCTTGTATGCTCGCAAGTGTTGCTTTCATAGATTGCACTTCTTGTGCGAGCAATCATTCTCTAGTGGGAGAAGTGGGTATGTGTACACGATGATACCCCGTGTCTTCTTCTCCTTGGTTTTCTCGATGGAGTTTGTGGATCCTAAACTTAGGCCTTGACTTTTGAATGTTCTTGTTTGTTTCCTTCTGTACCTGGAAAGTAAGAAAAGCTAGTTGTCAGCTTAGGTTACTGAGTTGTTGTTGGATTGTGACTTGGTTTGTGTCTTCTTCTTCTAAAGGTTCTTCCTCTTTGTATTGTGGAGGTTCTTCCCCTGTCTCATGTTCTATCTTGTTTCTTCGTGGCACTTTGATGAGGGGTATTCTATGCCCTACCACTTTATCATTTTCTGTGTAAGAAGTGGAAGCATGCCCGCCTGTTAAAATATCTTCCATATTGATAAGGGGGCGTTCTTCCTTAGTAGTGTCATTTGTAGGTAATATTGGTTCATTCTCGGTGGGCAATTTGGCCCCTAATTCCACGACCCGTGCCAACACTCTATCTTTGTTTCTAAGGAGAAACTCATCTAGTAGAGTGGGGTCAAAATCAAAGTCTGCGTGTGGTGATTCTAATTCATTTCCACTATGATCAACCATTTCTTCTATTTCCTTTTCTGCAGAAAATAGTGGTCCTAGATCGTGTCCAATAAATGGGTTTGACCCTTGTCTGTTAGAGGTTTCCCAAGCTTGGGAATTTTGTTCCTCATATGTTTGTTTCTTTAACCCTAGACGCGTCTTGGGAGCCATGTTTTCGTGATAAATTTCACTAAGGTAAGTTGTAGATTTGTTCAAAATTCAATGACTACCCCTAAGTGAAACACAAGATGTACGTGTTAAGAGTAAATTAACAGTGTGAGAATACCAATGTGATAGAGTGATAAAGTCACCAATGAAACAATCGTTTGGTACCAAAACTTAATCAAATGAAGTACTTCCTAGACTACGTTTCAAAGTAATTTGCGACGCCAGATGATTAACAAGATGTCTCCACTTATGCCAAGTTCAAAGGAATGAACAAGACGTAAGTAAATACATGAAGTTAAATGCGATCTCCCAATCAAGATATACGATGAGCAAGCTCAAGTCTGATTAAGACCTATATCTCAAAAAGTGCCAATTACAATTTGCGAATGACACAACAATATCACCAAGATATGTTAACCCACTTTGCAAGAAAGTGAAGTATTGATATCGAGGTGTTATTGATATAACACGCACAAATGGTAGTGCCTAGCACCTTTTGAAATCAAGGTAATAATAAAACCGAACAAAAAAAAGCTCAAAGTATAGCTAGGAATAGTTAAGAATGTGTGCAGCGTAACCGTACAATATAGGTATTTATGTCGAGTTTACAAGAAACAAGATGTAAATATCGAAATTGTAATGATACGAGACAAACAAGCTAACTCCTCTATGGAAGTCCACAGTGATGAACCACGCCTAACTACAATGACGATCTTGACGTGGGTATCAAGATCACAATGGCTACCAAATGACGTGAAAATGCCTCCACTCACTTTAGACGTTTAACTAACCCAGCCGCAAACATGGATGGGCGTAAACGGACATAAAAGTGAGAGAAACAGTCGAATGGCAACACAAAGGTAATCACACCTCTTTTGATCAACAAAGTGTCAAAAGAATATGAAGGAAATAAATCAAGAAAAATGACGAAAAATGCTAGCCTCACTTCAGCAGAGTTTCGCCTCGCCCTAAGGCAAGTAAAAACTAGGCGAAAGTAATACGTCACACGTTTCTCAAAAAGAAGGTTCACAACTCAACACTATTTTTAAAATGGTCAAAGTGGGCTCCTGGCCAAAGTATATTCTCCTAGGTGGTTCTCTCGCCCTAGGTGTTACAAAGTTGCCACGAGCGAGCGCGATTTACCCAAAAAGTCACACTGACTAGTTTGGGAGTATCTCGGCTTTACTTTACCCCCTTCAAGAACAGTAGGCAACTAGTGCATCTACGTGTACTATCACTGGGGTCGCCACAACGGACAACCTGTAACTCTATCTCACAAAGGAATCACTAGTCAAGTAGGTAGTGCGGAGCACTTCCTGTTTCGTCCACAAGGTTCCCTCTTGCGTGGACTACTTTGGGGTTCCTGGAACCACCCCCATTGTTGTAGCTTAAGGCGTTATGCCAAAGGGGTTATGTTCCAGTTGAGCGGAGAGGGACGTACCCTTTTCCGAAACCTGCAATACAGTGTTTTGAATATGTTGTTCTTTTTATCTTGTTTAATTAGGTGTGGTTTGCTTGAACACCTTTTGGCAACCTGTATAACAACTGTATTAGTAGTTTTTGATTTCGTTTTGATTCCTCCTTTCTTTGACAAGCATTTTTAGGTCCTGCACTCAAGCGTTAGTAGTTCTCCAAGAAAATCACATTATTTAAAAGAGGATTAAGAGTTGCTTTTGATTCTCAAGATCATCCAAGGATGCAAGAGAAGAGCATACACAACAAATAATCCAACTAAAAAGTAAAGAAAATCTTTTCAATCAATGAACCATACAAAATTCTTGATAAATGTTCATTCATTCCCTTATAACCAAAAGTGAAAGATGAAGTTTCCAATTTACCAAATGTTATAAAATGATAACTAAAGTTGCTTTTGATTCTCAAAATCACCCTAAGGTGCAAGAGAAGAGCATACACAAACTTTATCCCAGCTATATAGAAATGGAAGACTTCAAATCAAAGGACCATTGAAAAATGCTTTGTAAAAGGTTCATTCCCTTAAGCAAAATGAATAATCAAATTTCCAAGTTTAATCCCAATGTTAAAAAGATATAGATCAAAGTTGTTTTTTATTCTCAAGATCACCAAAAGGTGCAAGAGAAGAGCATACACACGCTTTGGTCTAAATCGAGTAAGCATGGAAATACAACATTCATCAAAACATTAGACATGTTAGAAAATGACCAGTTTTAAAATAACAGAAAAACCTGTAATTTCTGTAAGTATAAATCCCAAATTTATGTTTTCATTGCATAGTTAACTTCAATACCTTTCCAACGCACAAAAAAATGGAGTCATTTCGAGTTCGGGAGCAAAAGTTATGGCCTTTGGAAGATGGGTTACGCATATGCTCTTATGCTCATGGGTATGCACTTGACATGCACTCAAAAAATGTCAAAAAAAACGTCCCTTAATCTGCAAAATGGGCAAAAAATTTCCAACCAAGATTCAATTTTGACAACAACCCATCACATTAATATATGAATAGAAGACTCAACGCTATCAAACATTAACATACATGCTCAAGAATTTAAAATTTTCAAGAAATTGACAAAACTAGCATGTAGAATGATGAAAAAGTAAGCTCTAAAAATGAAAACATGATGAAATCTTGAAATTTTCTCACCAAGATTAAATTTTGATAGCAACCCACCACATTAATATGTAAATATAAGACTCAGCACTATCAAACACTAACCTACATGCTCAAGAATTTAAAATTTTCAAGAAATTGACAAAACTAGCATGTAGAATGTTGAAAAAGTAAGCTCTAAAAATGAAAACATGATGAAATCTTGAACTTTTCCCATCAAGATTAAATTTTGACAGTATTAAACCTCCTTTAATACCTACAAGGAAGACTCATCACCATGAAACTCAATATGCTCAACATAGTTAAAGAAAAACAAGTTATGATCAATACTATGAAAAAGATTGTTAATAAACCAAAATATGGTGGGAAATGCTTAACTACAAAAACATGAAATTTTAGTGTAAAGGACAATGGAGTAAACCCACCGGAGTGTGCAAAATATGTGCAAGTGTTAAGAAAGAACTAAACTTAGTGCAAAACAAATACTAACACATAAATAGTCTTAATTAACAAGACTTAAACTAACATGCTCTAAACACTCTTACATGAAAGAAGTTAACCAGCTCTGTGCCAAATGTGTGTGAATTTTCAATGCTAAAACTATGAAAAGAACTATTTAGTGCAACCTAAATATCCTCTATTCTCTAACAACATATAAATGAAGGGACCTAAGTAGCTTCATGGCTATCAAAAATAGTTGTCCTTAATGGTCCAAGAACCTTTAATGGGGGGCTAATCAAAGTTGGGCTACAAGACCCTTTAGACACCTAACCATATGACCCAAGCACTTTAAGAAAGAGGCTTAACTCTTCAATATGATGAACTCTCAAAAAAACAAATGAATGGGCTCTTAAGTCTCTTTTCTATATGCTAAAATTGCATTTTTGGCTCTCCAAGAAGGAATTAGGGGTAAGTAAAAAGGTAGGGCTACAAGAGGGCTTTTATACACCTCCCCCTAAGGGAAGATAAAGGATTCAACAACATTCAAATTTAGAATGTTTAATTCATTTGCTTAAAGTCTAAAATTCATAATTAGAATCTTAGATAATTATTTAGGAATCTAGGTTGCTATAAAGGTAACCTTACTTTAGAAGGGTTTAATACATGTTTAGGGTGGAAGTCATGGGAGTTGGGGAATATTTTAATTAATCAAAGGTGATTAATTAATTGAATGATTTAGGTTTAAGATTATAGAATTAGCGAACATTTAGAAGAATATTAGTGTGATTTTATTAGACAAGGTATTATATCAATTTAATATCTTATTTACTAGTTTAATGAAGGGGTAAGAAACATTAATTAATCATAATTAATTAATCTAAGATAGGTTAGGAAGTGATAATTAACGGAAGGTCTTAATTAGGATTATGTGGGTAGGTGACTTAATCGCTTTAGGCGGGTAATTAATTGACAATCAATTAGAGGGAATATGAGAATTTTGATCACTGAGGATTCAATCTATTTTGGAAAATGAGATAATTAGAATGATATCCATTTAAATTGCTTGGGCATAATTTTTGGTGTCTCACAAAGACTAACACCTAAATAGTCTTATTTGTATGATATTAAACACCATCATGATAACCTTAATCAAGGGATAGATGCTAACATTATCAATAAAAATATAATGAAATCAGACTGATGTTAAGCATGTAATGATAGTTTTCTAATGGGTATCTAAAACATATAAATGAAAATTATAGGTAGCTTCCATGGCTATCAAATAATAATTGCCAAATGTTCCAAGAACACCTAGGAATGAAGGCTAATCCTAAGTTGAATCTACAAGACCCACCTTTGACACCTCAGTCATATGACCAAAGCATTTACAGAAAGAAACAAAGAATTAACTCTTCTAGCATGATGAACTCTCAAGAAAACATGCATGCAAGGTCATAGATATGAAATTGCATTTGCTAAAAAGAAAGGTGTAGATATAAAGTCTTGTAGAAAATTCTCATTAATAGCTCGTCAACTGGAAAAGGAAACACTTTATAACACTTGCAGGTGTGAACCTCTAAAGGTAAAACATGATTATCAATGGATATAGGTTGATTTAGGTATTCCTTACAAAAGGAGTTTAATGGCTTAGCAATAATCCTGGGAGTCTGGGCATGTTTTAATTAATCAATTGACCTAACTAATAGGTATGACCTAAGATTATAAGATGATTATGGAATAGAAGTAATCGATTTAGGATTTATCCCGATCATGTGAATTTCACTTCGAGGTTCAAATGGATAAGCTGACATGAAAGATGCTATATGGGTAGAATATATTGTGTTGAAATGAAGATGAAAGCATAATTAATCAGTCTAAATCTAATTAATGCAGTCTAGGTAGAAGGTGGACAAGTTTCCAACACTTAAGGTCAAATCTAGCCCAAATTCAAATAGGAAACTTAATTAATTAGCTTGAGTGGGTAATTTCAGGGGTAATTGATATAGAGAAAATGAGTAACTTTAGATGAATGTCATCAATTTGAGAAAGGAATAATGTTAAACGTAACTTTAAGTATTTCCATACCGGGGTCCAATTATGGGTGTATACACCATTTTCTTCTCAATGGTCATCCATGAAGCTAAGGTAGACCCACTTCAAAGAATAGTAGAAATGAAATTTTGCACAATAAATGGCAGAAGAAAACATTAGGCATGATAATATAATTAAAGATTCAAATGAAAGAAGATGATCGAATCAAATGAAATGTAAATAGATAGAAATAATAGGGAAGAGGCAAGATGTCCCTAATGGAAGAATAATTGTGGACCTTTAAGCAAGTCAACATGCTAGAATGAATATAGAGGAATGGGAGAGAAGAGCTTAGCCTAAGCTACTGTATTTGGAACAATTTTGGGTACTCCTTTTGTCATATTGCCATAACAATCTACGTCAATTTAAGAAATTTCCTTACTGCTAAAATATAAGCATACGAAAAAGTTAATGACATTGAAATGTCTTCATATGGATCTGTGAATGAAGTTGTCCATTTGCAATGATATTTTCACCAACTTAGCCTATGAACATAGGAAAATGAACAATGCAATTCAAGAAAGTGGAGATGTCCCCTTGTAAAGCTTCAATGCTAACATACAAAATGCTATATTTGTTGCCTACAGAAATAAACAATCTAAACTAACAGAGAAACAACTTATAAAACCAAGCTTCAGTTACGACCTATGAAAATTAATAGAAAATAGAGTTTCTATGAAGAAACAAAAGCAAGGAACATGTGAGGGTGAAAACTACGGAGACAGGCTTGAATGATTGGAACTCTAGGAAATTTGCACAATGAAATCGTAAAGAAACTCGTTGTGGCATGAGAGCTACGGACAAAAAGCAATATAAAGATCCAAGAACCTTAGGAATGGAGGTAGATCAAGATGGATCTGAAAATCACAGCTACTGAAATACATAGTTAGAACTAAGCACTGACATTTATTAAGATCTATTTTAAACAATTTTTAGGAAGTTTGGCACTTGCAACTTAATAAGTAGAATTTAGAGACTAATCGCGTTTGTTTATCTTTAAAATCCTGAGAGTGATATTTTCCATATCTGTGTATGATTGAGTGTCTAGAGGCGACATGCTCAATGTGTAAGTGATTAAAGAATTGTTCTGAAAGATTTGGATGCTACATTTTCATCTATGGGATATAATAATTCTCAAGAACACTCCTAAGATATTACATAATGAAAATTTTGCACCAGTTTATGGTTACGTACTGGCATGTGCATTCTTGCATCGTGCATGTTTAGAATTTTGAGATTCCAAATCCAAGATTCGAAAAATGGGAGCTATGAGATCTAGCATGCATTTAGATTTGGCTGAGAATTAAGACTTGCTATTTAGAAGTAAGTTCTTATAAGCTAATCATGACTTTTCTAATCATGAACCATAGGGAAGAAGAACATGGATGTACTAGCATAATGCAAGAAATTTGATTCCCAAACAATGCTTAACCATCCTTTGGGTAGAAGAATTAATGTGAATAACTAGAAAATTGATCAGACTTTGAAAACAACATTTGAGGAGAACGACGGAGGTGAGCTACAACATGATCAATATGATGCAAACATTGGTAGTTTATCTCCAAGAGTGTGGCCCATAAGTTATAAATGTAATGAAAGGAACTGACTAGGAAACTTTTGACCCATGGAACTTAGCCAAGATGAAGGGCTTCACTAGATGATAGTGAAAAGAGGTAGTAAGAAGAATTTCCATCCTCTAGTGATCATGTCTCAAGATGTAATTCCCATTGTCCACTTAAAGATGAAGGGCTACTATTAGTGTGCATGTATACTTTTCTTAATGCTAAATCAAATGAAGCAAGAACTACCACCTAAAATAGTTCTACAATTTAGCTAAAACAAAGCATAAACACCATCATGATAAGAATTAAACAAGGGTTAGATGCTAGCATTCATAAATACAAACTTTGAAACTATACAGATGCTAAATATCATAAACTCCTCTATTCCTAACAACAAATAAATGAATGGACCTATTTAAGCTCCAATGGCTATCAAAATAGTTGTCCTTAATGTTCCATCCTAGGAATGGGGGCTAATGCAAGTTAGGCTACAAGACCCTTTTGACACCTCCCATATGACCCAAGCACTTTAACAAAGAGGAACTCTTCAATATGGTGAACTCTCAAAAGGGCAAGGTCCAAGCTCTTAGTCTCTTTGCTATATGCTTTGCATTTGCTCTCTTAAGAAGTTTAGGTGTAAGTAAAAAGGTAGGTGGAGGGCTCTTTATATAGCCCAAAGGATAATGGATTCAACACATTCTCATGAATGTGGGATAAAGGTAAAACATGATTAGGAATGGATAAGGTTGCTTTATTAAAGGTAACCTTACTTTAGAAGGGTTTAATACATGTTTAGCAAGTCATGGGAGTTGGGGGGTGTTTTAATTAATCAAAGGTGATTAACTAATAGGTAGATGTAAGCTTATAGAAGCTAATTAGAGGAATATTAGTACGATTTAGGCTATTAGAAGGGGATTAAATCAATTAAATATTGATTTATTGGTTAAATGGAAGGGAAAGCTAATTAATTAATAATAATTAATTAGTCTAGGTAGAAGGGGTGATTTATTAATGGAAGGTCATTAATTAGGGTATTTGTTGGATAGGCAACTTAATTAATTAGCTTAGTGTAATTAATTAATGATGATATGAGGGAAAATGAGTGCTTTTGACAATATGTCGTTGATTTGCGAGAAAGGGGATAATTAGCGCAATTTAAGTATTTAAATTGCTTGGGCGTAATTATAGGTGTCTACATTTGCCCCTCTTTGGGGTGGCGTAAGTGATGCCACTTCAAAGATAGTATATGGAAGATGATTTTTGAAGGGATAGAAGAAAAATTAGTAGGAGGGAGAGATGCCCCCTCGAGTGTATTTTTTTTATGGGGTGATGAAAGAAGCGATTTAGTTCTACATCGAAAAATGTGAGAATAGATAGAAGAATGGGAGGAGGCAAGATGCTGAGAGATTCATGAAATACAAACTTGTAGAAAAATAACAATGCTAAATAGAAAGCCTTATTCTCTAGCCACTTATTAAATGAATGGAACAAATTTGAGTCATCATATTGCCATATCTAAATCATTGGTCCTTATGTAAAAAGAAGCATAGGACAAATAGAATACATCAAAAGTTGGGCTAACAATTTTCCATTTTGAAACCAACTCCCATATGACCCAAGCAATTTTATACGAGAAGAAACAAGCTTAACTAATAGGGAAAACAAGATGATGAACTCTCAAAAGGGCAAGGTGCAAGCTCTTATACAAATCTTTGTATATGCTTTGCAAAGCTCTAATTAAAGTTTAGGTGTAAGTTAAAAAGGTAGGTGGAAGCTCTTTAATAGCCCAAAGGGAAAATGATTTAACACATTCTCATGATGTTAATGTGCAAAGGTAAAATGATGATTAGGAATGGATAAGTGCCCCAACAACGAAAAGTAACCTTAGTTTAGTTCGAAAACTGGTTTAATTCCCTATGTTGCTTGCCGTGAGTCATGGGATCAAGGGGGTGTTTTACATTAATCAACAGGTGATTAAAAATGATGTTCAAGCTTATAGAAGATAATTAGAGGAAACGGTGAAGTGGATTTAGGCTCCATTAAAACATTGATTGGTGCGTCTCAATTAAATATTGATTTATTCGTTAAATGTTTAGGGAAACCGCTTGTATTAATTAATAATAAACAATTAATCTAGAAAGTGCTGAAGGGGTGATTTATTAACGAAGGTCGTTAATTAGGGTATCTCTGTTGGATGGAGAACTTAACATTAATTAGCCTTAGTGTAATTAATTAATGATGATATGAGAAAAATAAGAAGTAAAGCTTATATTGATCACATGTCGTGAGATTTGCGGGAAAGATGATAATTAGCGCAATTTAAGTAGTGTAAATTAAATTGGGTGATAATTTAGGTGTCTACATTTAATCTTTGGGGTGGCGTAAGTGATTCCACTTCAAAGATAGTAAGATAAACGGTGTGGATAAAATTTTGAAGTGATAGAAGAAAAATTAGTAAAATGGTTAGAGATGCCCCCTCGAGTGTCTTGGGGTGATGAAAAAGTCATCAACAGATTTTTGTTAAGGTGAGAGTCAAGATAGAAAAATGGGAAGAGTTCTAGGATGCCCCGGTAAGATGGAAGAATAGGGGTGAGAGGAAAGTGATGTAAGAATTATGGAGGCGGGGAGAGAAGAGATTAGCCTTTAGCCAATGTGTATTGGAACAATGTTGGTGTCATCATATTTCCATAAGAGCTACGTCATCAGTCCTTATGAAAAATATAAGCATATGACAAAGGTAGAACGACATGAAAATACATACTACGAACAATTGTCCATTGCTGAAAACACCAAATCCATGCAACATACAAAATGTAATGCAATACGAGAAAGTGAAAGATGCCTAACTCCATGCAACATAAAAAATGTAATGCAATACGAGAAATTAAACAAGCTAAACTAACAGAGAAACATAATATAATGTTTTTAATATCAAGCTTCAGTTACGACCTATGCAAATTAATGACAAGGGTTGAAGTCAATGGTGCCCCAAGAAAGGATACATGCGAGGGGAATAACAGAGGACAATTGGGTTTGATGGAAAAGCAATGTGCACTACAAAACAGTACCAGGCAACTCGTTGTGCCCCAGAGTACAGACAAAGTAAGCAACCTAGCTTTTGTTGATGGAGGTAGATCAAGATGATCCGCAAGTCACACACATGAACAAGTGAGAACCAAAGAGTGACGTTTTGTAGGATGATTTTCAATTTTTAGAAGTTTTCTTGAAACATATTTGAATGTTTTTTGATGATTTTTTCTAACATATTTGAATGTTTTGGTTGATTTGAAAAGTTTTATGAAACTATGTATAGGAAGACAAGAGAAGTGTGGATGCCCCCAGTGATAGATGGGATGTACAAGGGCATAAGGCCACGTGCGTACCAGAAAGGTGAAGATGTAAAAATGTCCAATGATTAGGTGGGAGTATTCAAAGGTAAACTCTTCACAGGTAGAAGTGGGACCCAAGGCCATTATGGATAGGTTCAACATGATGGTGAACATAAACCAATGAAGTGCTGGGAAGAAGCAAGGATGCCCCCAGCGTAAGTTGGCCTAAAAGCACATGATAGAAAGGAAGGAGAAGATTATTTTTGTGGAAGGGGACAAAGGTGTTCCAAAACATGGAAAAAAGTAATCTTATACACATGGATGTTCTGAACGAAGTAGAAGAATGATGTGAATGATATGAATGTAGCTTAGAAGCCTCACGATGAAGAAGTGATTAGCCAAAGGCATAAATCGTGAGACGAGATATGGACTAGAGTAAGAGTCTGAACAAGGTCCAAAAAAGACACTTGGTAACATACTAATCCTGTTTACTCATAGAGATCCAGTGTGTGCACGTGGATTTTATTACCTCTTGAAGTGAAGATTTAATAGACAACAAGTGAAGAGACCCTAGCCAATGTGTAGGAATGATTTATTTTGATAAGTGATTTTGTGAATGGAGGGTGAAAGGATAGTCGTACATTGCTCCACTGCCAGCCAAATATCCATAGCCCCGACGGAGATGTATTTGATTCTAATCACAACATTGCTCTACTGCCAGTCAGGCGTCCATAGCCCCGATAGAGATTATTGGAAATACCCCAAGAGAGAGTTATATATCAATTTGCTTTTGCTTTGTAGCTTTTAGCTTTTGATTTTTACTTTTTTGATTCTTTTGCTTTCTGAAAACTTATTTCAGCTCTCTTGTTTGACAAGGGGTTAAGAACCACTGATGGCTTGATGGAAGGAGGTGGAAGTGATTGTGATGACGACATTGGCTAGTGTCAACAAATATGTCCAAAATTTCTTCGCAACAAGTTTATTAGATGTTGAATGTGATAGGATCTCTAAGAGGTCAGTCATTCTTTAATTTACCAAGGTGATAAAAGACCAGGGTCAAACAGATACCATAGAGATAAATGTCACAAAATGCATGTGAATAAGCTAACCAAAATATCACCGAAAGGATGAAAATGGTAGGAAGACTTGCAGAAGAATAGAAAGGAAGGGAAGAAAGAAATATCCATGTGTACGCAATACCTGATTGCAATGTTTGATCTTTGTACCTTTGATTTTGTTGTGTTTTCTCATTTTTTTTAGTATTTTTGATTGTTTTTTTATTTTTAGATTTTTACAGTTTTTGGAAGAGGTTGGGAACAACAAAGTCACTCTGTGTGATAGGATCCAACAACGATGTTTGTGACTTCCTTGATAAGGGAGGCTAAGCGTGTTTGTTTATCAAGAGTCATGTTTTCCCCCATCTCGATGATCGTGGTGAGTTCACACTCAATAAATGACTGTGATTTATCCTGAAACATGGATTTTGTATGTGGGATCTTGAGTTCCCTATCCAGAGGTTTATGCACTTTACACCATACTTGATGGTTATGTTGATGTGCATTCTTGAATCACGCTTGATTTACAATTTTGAGATTGTTTGAGTTGTTGGGAAATTTTGAGCTCTTGGAAGTTTTGACCTGAGCTTGATAATGAACTGTTTGGGTTTCTTATAAGCTGACGCTTGACTTTTCTGACCTCGAGAAGGAGAAGAATGTGAACATTTACGATTGATGATAGGAATGACAGAAATGGTGGTGGGCTTGCCACAACCATTGATAGAAGAAATATGTGATAGATGAAAAGGATACGGTCCAAGAATTGAAGAAGATGGGCTACCAGGAGGTGAGCCATAGATAGAAGATGAAAGGCTACTAGGATGTGGCCCAAGAATAGAAGAAGAAGGGCTACTAGGATGTGACCCATAGATAGAAGATGAAGGGCTACTAGGATGTGGCCCAAGAATAGAAGAAGAAGGGCTACTAGGACGTGACCCATAGATGTAAGATGATGGACTACTAGGATGTGGCCCAAGAATAGAAGATGGACTACCCGGGGGTGATCCATACATAGAAGATAAGGGGCTAGTTGGATGTGCCCCAATAATAGAAGATAGTGGACTACTCAAAAATGTCCCACAAATAGAAGAGGGAGGGCTACTAGAAGGTGACCCACACCTAGATGAAGATGAAGGGCTACTTGGTTGACCCCACAAGAGATTGTGATTGAGGAATTATGATAGACAAAGAGTTATTGGGTGATGAGAAGATAGGCCATGGATCAATGCAAGACCTAGGAGTTTCATCACATAATGAAAAATGTTAAGATGGAAGAATAAGAGGACGAACGATTTGCATGATCTGAGGCTCTTCCTCCATTTCTTGATAAAATGAATCAACCTTTTCCTCACAATATGCAGATGCATTGAAGTCTAAAGAGAATCCTTTCTCGTAATCTTCTAAAGGAATATCTTCATATGCCCCTATAAATGCCCTGATTTTTTCTTCATTCTGAAAGAGATCAATCGGTATGATTTGTTGATCGACCACCAGGGGTTGATTGGAAGAAAGAGGTTCACTTGGTGTGGAAGAATTAGAAGATGTTTGATGATGATTGATAGAAGAAGATGAGATGAGAGACGAAGAAGATGTGTAGCTAGATCTCTCAGGAATAGAAGAAGGTGGTGTGGACCTACCTATACAATGGTATGCCATATGTAAAATAGTAGGATTAAGTCCAAAGTCTGTAGATTGTGATGCATGGGTCAATTCAGATGTTTGTTTTGAAGGACTTTGAGTCACACGAATCTTCAAAGAAGGAAGATTCCATGGGGTGATTTATGAAGAAGGTCCTGTAAAGAAGGGGAGGACCATGATTCAAGCATCGCATTAGATGAATAATGAAAAAGGGTCCTGCAAAGAAAGAGAGGACCGTGATTCAAGAATTGTATTATATTTTTGATTGGAGGGATTTGGAGTCGCGTGTATCTTCAAAGGAAGAAGACGTCGTTGGGGTGACTGATAAAAGGGGTCCTGCGAAGAAAGGGAGGACCGCGACATAAGAGTCGCATTAGATGACTTAAGATGAGTTGAATTAGATGAATCTGAATAGTAGTTTAGATCTGAATCCTTGCGAGAAGAGGACTCAGAGTCGAATTGGATGAATCTTAGATTGGATCCAATCCTCAGAAGAGTCAGAGGAAATATTTGGATTGGAATCCTCAGAAGAAGAGGAAATGTTTGGATTAGAATTAGAAGAAGAGTGGGGGGAACTCGAATAATAATTTAGATCAGACATGTTTAAATCATACCACCGAATATGAGATGAAGGTGGGGAACGAGTTACCTGTATGGGCTCTCTAGCATGAAGAACCAAACAAGGTTTAGTTGTGATGGGAATCCTATGATTTGAATTGCTGAACCTAGGTTCTGTATTTTTGTAAGTATGGGGAACCGCACGATAGTTAGTCATTTTTGGCACTGTTTTAAGCACAAATGTCTAGATCTAGATAGTGTGATGGAACTCCTTCAAAGGGAAGGAAGTGACATGTCGATTTGGGTAGCATAAGGACAACCAACTAGACATTGTGTAAGTATGGATATGCGTGCGTGATTTTCTGAAGAAGGTCTAAGGAAAATAGACATCGTGACGACGCAATATCGATGAGATAAAAAGGGATTGTCCTAGAAAATAAGTTTTCTGAATGAATAATCACAAGGAACAATCATGCGAGTGTGAAACACAAAGCCAATCAACAAGGAAATACACCATATGAAAATGTGATGCAAAGATGATCAACAAGATGTTTTCACTTATGCCAAGTTCAAGGAAATGAACAAAACGTAAGTAAAAACAAGAAGTCAATGTGATCTCCCAATCAAGATATACGATGAGCAAGCTCAAACTTGATTAAGACCTATATCTCAAAAAGTGCCAATTACAATTCGCGAATGACACAACAATATCACCAAGATATGTTAACCCACTTTGCGAGAAAGTGAAGTATTGATATCGAGGTGTTATTGATATAACACGCACAAATGGTAACACCTAGCACTCTTTGAAATCGAGGTAATAATAGAACCAAACTAAAAAGCTCAAAGTATAGCTAGGAATAGTTAAAATGTGTGCAACGTAACCATACAATATAGGTATTTATGTTGAGTTTACAAGAAACAAGACGTAAATATCAAAATTGTAGTGATACGATACAAACAAGCTAACTCTTCTAAGGAAGTCTGCGGTGATGAACCATGCCTAACTACAATGACGATCTTGACATGGGTATCAAGATCACAATGGCTACCAATGACGTGAAAATGCCTCCACACACTTTAGACGTTTAACTAACCCAGCCGCAAACATGGATGGGCGTAAATGGACATAAAAGTGAGAGAAACAGTCGATTGGAACACAAAGATAGTCACCCTTATTTTGATCAACAAAGTGTCAAAAGAATGTGAAGGAAGTAAATCAAAAATAGGATGAAAAATGTTAGCCTCACTTCGGCAGAGTTTCACCTCACCCTAAGGCAAGTAAAAACTAGGCGAAAGTAATACGTCACACGTTTCTCAAAAAGAAGGTTCACAACTCAACACTGTTTTAAAATGGTCAAAGTGGGCTCCTGGCCAAAGTATATTCTCCTAGGTGGTTCTCTCACCCTAGGTGTTACAAAGTTGCCACGAGCGAGCGTGATTTACCCAAAAAGTCACACTGACTAGTTTGGGAGTATCTCGGCTTTACTTTACCCCCTTCAAGAATAGTAGGCAACTAGTGCGTCTACGTGTACTATCACTGGGGTCACCACAACGGACAACTTGTAACTCTATCTCACAAAGGAATCACTAGTCAAGTAGGTAGTGCAGAGCACTTCCTGTTTCATCCACAAGGTTCCCTCTTGCGTGGACTACTTTGGGGTTCCTGGAACCACCCCCATTGTTGTAGCTTAAGGCGTTATGCCAAAGGGGTTATGTTCCAGTTGAGCGGAGAGGGACGTACCCTTTTCTGAAACCTGCAATATAGTGTTTTGAATATGTTGTTCTTTTTATCTTGTTTAATTAGGTGTGGTTTGCTTGAACACCTTTTGGCAACCTGTATAACAACTGTATTAGTAGTTTTTGATTTTGTTTTGGTTCCTCCTTTCTTTGACAAGCGTTTTTAGGTCCTGCACTCAAGCATTAGTAGTTCTCCAAGAAAATCACATTATTTAAAAGAGGATTAAGAGTTACTTTTGATTCTCAAGATCATCCAAGGATGCAAGAGAAGAGCATACACAACAAATAATCCAACTAAAAAGTAAAGAAAATCTTTTCAATCAATGAACCATACAAAATTCTTGATAAATGTTCATTCCCTTAAACCAAAAGTGAAAGATGAAGTTTCCAATTTACCAAATGTTATAAAATGAAGACTAAAGTTGCTTTTGATTCTCAAGATCACCCTAAGGTGCAAGAGAAGAGCATACACAAACTTTATCCCAACTATATAGAAATGGAAAACTTCAAATCAAAGGACCTTTGAAAAATGCTTTGTAAAAGGTTCATTCCCTTAAGCAAGAAGTGAAAGATGAAGTTTCCAATTTTAATCTCAATGTTAACAAGATAGAGATCAAAGTTGTTTTTGATTCTCAAGATCACCAAAAGGTTCAAGATAAGAGCATACACACGCTTTGGTCTAAATCGAGTAAGCATGGAAATACAACATTCATCAAAACATTAGACATGTTAGAAAATGACCAGTTTTAAAATAACAGAAAAACCTACAATTTTTGTAAGTATAAATCCTGAATTTATGTTTTCATTGCATATTTAACTTCAATACCTTTCCAACGCAAAAAAAAATGGAGTCATTTCGAGTTCAGGAGCAAAAGTTATGGCCTTCAGAAAATGGGTTACGCATATGCTCTTATGCTCACGGTTATGCACTTGACATGCACTCAAAAAATGTAAAAAAAAACATCTCTTAATTTGCAAGATCGGTAAATTTTTCCAACCAAGATTCAATTTTGACAACAACCCATCACATCAATATGTAAATAGAAGACTTAGCACTATCAAACACTAAGCTACATGCTCAAGAATTTAAAATTTTCAAGAAATTGATTAAACTAACATGTAGAATGTTAAAAAAGTAAGCTCTAAAAATGAAAACATGGAGAAATCTTAAATTTTCCTATCAATTCCAATTTTGACAGCACTTCACCTCCTTTATACCTACAAGGAAAACTCAACACATGCAAACTCAACAAAACAAGTTAAGAAAAACAAGTTAGATCAACATGTGTAAAAGAGGGTTAGTAACCACAAATAAAACTTAACTACAAAAACTTGAAATTAAGTGCAAAGGAAAATGGAGTAAGTCCCACCAGGCGTGCCAAATGTGTGCATGTATAATTTTCTTAATGCTAAATCAAATGAAGCAAGAACTACCACCTAAAATAGTTCTATAATTTAGCTAAAACAAATCATAAACACCATCATGATAAGAATTAAACAAGGGTTATATGCATTGTTGCCATTTGACCGTTTCTCTCTTTTCTCTAACATCAAGATTGCATCGTCACAACCTAAATATCCTCTATTCTCTAACAACATATAAATTAAGGTCTATTTTCCTTAGACCTTCTTCAAAAAAACATGCACGCATCCCCATACTTACACAATGTCTAGTTGGTTGTCCTTATGCTACCCAAATTGACATGTCACTTCCTTCCCTTTGAAGGAGTTTGCCATCACACTATAGGCATAAGTATCTAGACATTTGTGCTTAAAACAACGCCAAAAATGACTAACTATCATGCGGTTCCCCATACTTACAAAAATACAAAACCTAGGTTCAGCAATTCAAATCATAGGATTCCCATCACAACTAAACCTTGTTTGGTTCTTCGTGCTAGAGAGCCCATACGAGTAACTCGTTCCCCACCTTCATCTCATAGTCGGTGGTATGATTTGGACACGTCTAATCCAAATTATTATTTGAGTTCCCCCACTCTTCTTCTAATTCTAATCCAAACATTTCCTCTTCTTCTAAGGATTCCAATCCAAATATTTCCTCTGACTCTTCTGAGGATTCAAATCCAACCTACTATTCGGATTCATCTAATTCGACTCCTAAGTCATCTAATGCGACTCCTAATCATGGTCCTCCCTTTCTTTGCAGGATCCTCTTCATCAATCATCTAATGCGACTCTTATGTCGCAGTCCTCCCTTTCTTCGCAGAACCCCTTTTATCAGTCACCCCAACGACGTCTTCTTCCTTTGAAAATACACATGACTCTGAATCCCTCCAATCAGAAGTATAATACAATTCTTGAATCGCGGTCCTCTCTTTCTTCGCAGGACCCTTGTCATCATTCATCTAATGCAATGCTTGAATCACAGTCCTCCCTTTCTTCGCAGGACCCTTGTTATCATTCATCTAATACGATGCTTGAATAACAGTCCTCCCCTTCTTTGCAGGACCTTCTTCATAAATCACCCCCACGGAATCTTCCTTCTGTGAAGATTCATGTGACTCAAATTCCTTTGAGACAAACATCTAAATCAACCCATGTGTCGCAATCTATATACTTTGGACTTAATCCTACTATTTTACATATGACATACCATTGTATAGGTAGGTCCACACCACCTTCTTCTATTCCTGAGAGATCTAGCTACACATCTTCTTCATCTCTCATCTCATCTTCTTCTATCAATCATCATCAAACGTCTTCTAATTCTTCCACACCAAGTGAACCTCTTTCTTCCAATCAACCCCTGATGGTCGATCAACAAATCATACCGATTAACCTCTTTCATAATGAAGAAACAATCAGGGCATTTATATGGGCACATGAAGATATTCCTTTAGAAGATTACAAGAAAGGATTCTCTTTAGACTTTAATGCATCTGCATATTGTGAGGAAAGGGTTGATTCCTTTTATCAAGAAACAGAGGAAGAGCCTTAGGTCATGAAGCTTGACCCTCCTCTTATTCTTCCATCTTCACATTCTTCATTATGTGATGAAACCCCTTGGTCTTGCATTAATCCATGGCCTATCTTCTCATCACCCAATAACTCTTTGTCTATCATAATTCCTCAATCACAATCTCTTATGGGGTCAATGCCAAGTAGCCCTTCATCTTCATCTAGGTGTGGGTCACCTTCTAGTAGCCCTCCCTCTGCTATTTGTGGGACATTTTTGAGTAGTCCACTATCTTCTATTATTGGGGAACGTCCAACTAGCCCCTTATCTTCTATGTATGGATCACCCCTGGGTAGTCCATCATCTTCTATTCTTGGGCCACATCCTGGTAGTCCATCATCTTACATCTATAGGTCACATCCTAGTAGCCCTTCTTCTTCTATTCTTTGGCCACATCCTAGTATCCCTTCTTCTTCTATTCTTAGGACACATGTTGAGCTTTCACCTTCTATCCGTGGCTATGCTCCATAGCCCGTCCTTCAATTCTTGGACCATATCCTTTTCATCCATCACATATTTCTTCTATCAATGGTTGTGGCAAGCCCACTGAGTCATTTCTATCATTCCTATCATCAATTCTAAATGTTCACATTCTTCTCCTTCTCAAGATCAGAATAAGTCACAGCATTAGCTTATAAAAACCCAAACAGGTTTCAAATATCAAGTTCAGGTCAAAACTTCCAAGAGCTCAAAATCTCCCAACAACTGGAACAATCTCACGATTCAATTTGAATCGACACATCAACATAACCATCAAGTATGGCAGACCAAGTGCATATAACAAAAGTATTCTCTGGATAGGGAACTCAAGCTCCTGCATGACAAAATCCATGTTTCAGGATAAATCACAGTCCTTTGTTGAGTGTGAACTCACTTCGATCATCGAGATTGGGGAAATGTTATGCACTCTTGATAAACAAACACGCTTAGTCTCCCTTATCAAGGAATTCACATAACATCGTTGTTGGATCCTATCACACAGAGTGACTTTGTTAATAACAACGGTTAAATATATATATATCAAAAATCTAAAAAAAATAAAAAAATAAAAATCTAAACTCCGGTAGGCCCATGCTTCCTCAATTTAGAACCAAGCGTGTGTATGCTCTTCTCTTGCACCTTTTGGTGATCTTGAGAATAAAAAACATCTTATGATCTATATCTCTTTAACATTGGGATTAAACTTGGAATTTGATTAATCATTTTTCTTAAGGGAATAACCTTTTACAAAGTTATTTTTTCAATGAATTTGATTTGAAGTTTTCCATTTCTTTAGATAAAGTTTGTGTAATGCTCTTCTCTTGCACCTTAGGGTGATCTTGAGAATCAAAAGTAAATTTAGTCTTCATTTTATAACATTTGGTAAATTGGAAACTTCATCTTTCACTTTTGGTTTAAGGGAATGAACCTTTTACAAAGTATTTTTCAATGGTCCTTTGATTTGAAGTTTTCCATTTCTATATAGTTGGGATAAAGTTTGTGTATGCTATTCTCTTGCACTTTAGGGTGATCTTGAGAATCAAAAGCAACTTTAGTCTCCATTTTGTAACATTTGGTAAATTGGAAACTTCATCTTTCACTTTTGGTTTAAGGGAATGAACCTTTTACAAAGTATTTTTCAATGGTTATTTGATTTGAAGTTTTCCATTTCTATATAGTTGGGATAAAGTTTGTGTATGCTCTTCTCTTGCACCTTAGGGTGATCTTGAGAATCAAAAGCAACTTTTGTCTCCATTTTATAACATTTGGTAAATTGGAAACTTCATCTTTCACTTTTGGTTTAAGGGAATGAACAATTATCAATAATTTTGTATGGTTCATGGATTGAAAAGATTTTCTTTACTTTTTAGTTGGATTATTTGTTGTGTATGCTCTTCTCTTGCATCCTTGGATGATCTTGAGAATCAAAATAAACTCTTAATCCTCTTTTAAAATAATGTGATTTTCTTAGAGAACTACTAACACTTAAGTGCAGGACCTAAAAACGCTTGTCAAAGAAAGGAGGAATCAAAACAAAATAAAAAACTACTAATACAGTTGTTATACAGGTTGCCAAAAGGTGTTCAAGAAAACCACACCTAATTAAACAAGATAAAAAAAAAAATTTTAAAAAATGTATTACAGGTTTCAGAAAAGGGTACGTCCCTCTCCGCTCAACTGGAACATAACCCCTTTGGCATAACGCCTTAAGCTACAACAATGGGGGTGGTTCCAGTAACCCCAAAGAAGTCCACACAAGAGGGAACCTTTTGGACAAAACGGGAAGTGCTCTGTACTACCTACTTGACTAGTGATTCCTTTGTGAGATAGAGTTACAGGGTGTCCGTTGTGATGACCCCAGTGATAGTACACGTAGACTCTCAAACTAGTCAATGTGACTTTTTGGGTAAATCGCGCTCGCTCATGGCATCTTTGTAACACCTAGGGAGAGATAACCACCTAGAAGAATATACTTTGGCCAGGAGCCCACTTTGACCATTTGAAAACAGTGTTGAGTTGTGAACCTTCTTTTTGAGAAACGCGTGATGTATTACTTTCACCTAGTTTTTTACTTTCCGTAGGGCGAGGTGAAACTCTGCTGAAGTGAGGCTAGCATTTTTTTGTCATTTTTCTTGATTTATTTCCTTCATATTCTTTTGACACATTGTTTATCAAAAGAGGTTTGATTACCTTTGTGTTGCCATTCGACTGTTTCTCTCACTTTTATGTTCATTTATGCCCTTCCATGTTTGCGGCCGGGTTAGTTAAACGTCTAAAGTGAGTGGAGGATTTTTCACGTCATTTGGTAGCCATTGTGATCTTGATACCCACTTCAAGATCATCATTGTAGTTAGGCGTGGTTCATCACTGCGGACTTCCATAGAGGAGTTAGCTTGTTTGTCTTGTATCATTACAATTTCGATATTTACGTCTTGTTTCTTGTAAACTCGACATAAATACCTATATTGTACGGTTACGCTGCACACATTCTTAACTATTCCTAGCTATACTTTGAGCTTTTTTTTGTTCAGTTTTATTATTACCTCGATTTCAAAAGGTGTTAGGCACTACCATTTGTGCATGTTATATCAATAACACCTCAATATCAATACTTCATTTATGAATGCTAGATCCTAACCCTTGTTTACTTATTATCATGATGGTGTTTATGCTTTGTTTTAGCTAAATTGTAGAACTCTGTCACATCCCAACAACGTAACAGATTCCCCTCGTAGCCACGATGATAAAGTGTACCTCATAAAAGGGTGTAACGGGCTATTTGGCGAATCAGGCTTTGCTTTTCAGAATAGGTGAAGATGGGTTCATACCATGGGGAATGGGGACCAACAACCTCACAAGCCAGGAAAGATTCCGACATGTCATACACGAGCTGGCGTAGATTTTCTACGAAGAATGGCATATCATTGTTCCTTGGTGGAATACGAAGCATAAATCCCACCGTTGCCATGGCATCCGCCGATCTGTTCCGTGCTCGTGGAATCTACTCAAAGGTGATGCACACAAAATACTCCTTTAGAGTTTCCACTAACTTTTTGTAAGGTATGAGCTTATCATCCTTAACTTTATACTCATCATTAACCTGTTTGATGATTAGCTACGAATCACCTACAACCTTAACATGTTGAATATTACACTTGATGGCTAGCTTCATCCCTGCAATGAGTGCTTCATATTCCACAATATTGTTCGTGCAAGGGAAGGCCAGGCAGAAAGCCTACAGTATAGGATCACCCAATGGAGTAATAAGGACCACTCCTGCACCTAAACCATGAAAACGTAAAAGATCCATCAAAATGTATCTGCCATACGACAGATTCTTCAATGTGGAGCAAAGATGCATCTGACAGATCCAGACTCAAAGGTTTTGTGCTTTGAAAAGGTGCTTCCGCTAGCTGGTCGGCAAGTACTTGTCCTTGATGGAAAAATTCTATATCAAACTCACTGAGTAGAATGATCCAATTAGCCATTCTACCTATGAAGGCAGGTTTGGACAACAAATACTTGAGTGGGTTGACCTTAGATATGAGCTTGGTCTTAGTATTTAGTAGGTAATGGCGATGTTTTCTGAAAGGTAAAAAACAATGGCTAAGCAATCCTTTTCAATTTGAGGATAATTAAGTTCATAGGTGATGAGGGTGCGACTCAGATAGTACACCGCTTTCTCTTTATGGCTAAGGTCATATTAGGCAAACAACGCACCAATAGCGTATTGCATAGCGGAAATATAGAGCAAAAGTGGTTCTCTTGGAGTAGGAGGCATGAGGACAGGTGGATTAGCCAGGTATTGTTTAAGCAAAGCAAAGGCTTGTTGTTGCTTGGGTCCCTAAAGGAAAGCGACATCCTTTTTAAGAAAATGGGTGAATGACTGACATTTATCTGCAAGCTGGCAGATAAAGCGGTGAATGGCTTGAATTTTCCCTTACAAGCTACGCAGTTGCTTGATATTCTCAGGTGGAGGCATTTCAGTGATGGCGGACACTTTAGTGGGATGTACCTCAATACCCCATCTCGACACAATGAAGCCTAATAGTTTCTTGGATAACACACCGAAGGACACATTTCTTTGGATTCAATCTGACTTTGTATTCATTCAGGCATTCAAAGATACGCTGCAAAATGATAGGATGATCCTCTCTTGTTTTGGACTTTCCCAGGATGTCATCTACGTAGTCTTCCATGATGTCATGAATCATATCGTGAAATATTACTGTCATGGCCCGTTGATAAGTTTCTCTTGCATTCTTAACACCAAATGGCATCACCTGATAATAGAAGGTGCGCCTAAGGAGTTGTGAAAGCTATTTTGTGTTGGTCTTCCTCAGCGATATTAATTTGATTATAACCTGAAAAGCCATCCATGAGTGATAGCATTTCGTACCCTACGGTTGAGTTAACAATCATGTCAATATTAGGAAATGGAAATTCATCTTTAGGGCAAGCTTTATTGATGTCCTTAAAATCTGTGCAGATTCAGATATTGATAGGTTTCTTCTGGACAGGAACAATGTTCGATATCCATTCAGAATAATCAATTGGCCTGATGAATCCTACTGCAAGTAACCTTTCCAACTCTTCTTTAACTAACAAGGCCACTCTTGGGTGCATCTTTCAGAGCTTTTGTTTGATAGGCTTAGCGTCTGCGTGCACAACTAGGTTGTGCACGACTAAAGTTGGATCTAAGCCGGGCATGTCTTTGTAAGACCATGCGAACACATCAATAAACTCTCGCAGTAGCATAGTGAATGTCTTTTATTCTCTAGCCAAGAGTGATGCTCCCAATTTTACTATCTTGGGATCTTCTTCGATACAAATATTGACATCAATGGTTTCTTCAACTAACAATTTTGATAAATCCTCCATATGCGTAGGATTGGGAGGTAGGTTGAGATCTTCATCCAAGGATGTCTCTACGAGATTTTCATCCTTGGTGTGGTCACTTTGTTTTTCCTTTGATTTTATTATTTGTTTGTCAGCCAGTACTTCAAAGAGGTTTTCACTATGTGACTTGGACTTTGATTTTTACCGAGGATTTTCTTTATAACTCTTTCCCTCGCTTTTCTTTAAATTTTGTTGACCACGAAGTTCAGCCTCCTCGCCGAAGTAAGCACAGGTGGCTAAGTCGATAAAGAAACCCTTCTTGTGATCTCCAATGGGAATTGTATCCCTTAGGCCCATGAACTCTGCAATAGCCTCGCCATTCTCGAATAAATCTTGTGGCATGTGACGTTGTTGGTCCCATTCAACAACGGAGGGGTATACAAGGTCAAGGGTTGGTTCATTGGGGGTGATGGTTAGGACAACATTATTCATGAAAAGGTTCATGGAGGCCAGATCCTCAAATTGGCTACAACAGGAATCCAATATCGCTGTCTAGATAATCGAGAGCTATCCTCATGCTCAGAACATGTCACATCTTGATCATTGGGGTGTGCTCCATAAGGGCGAATCCCAATTCCATATCTTTCTGTTTTGAAATGTGGAAGAGAGACTGGTTCTCTTTGTCCTTGTTCATTCCTCCCACATCCTAGGGCCTTTGTGGCCCATGGAGTACATCATTCTACTCAGATTTTTCATATTCTGGGGTTTGATAACAAGATGGTTGAGTGTCCTCAGGGACCCAAGTAGTAGGTGGATCAAGTAATTTTTCCTCAGCTAACAAGCCTCCAGGTAGGAACGACCCAATAGTATGTTCCTCTCTAGGTATCCTGAAGCGGTAGTTGGGTCGACCTCTAGTCTTGGGCGACAAGGAGAGGTTAGAAACCAAGAGTGCTTGTTGTACATTATACTCCCCACAGCCATATTCCAGAATTTTCATCTCCCATGAATTAAATGGAGATGTTGAAGTAGATGCCCCATGAGTGCAAGAACGAAGAGAATTTGAATCTACTCAAGATTCCATGGCCTCAGAATGAAGAGGGACAGCTATATCTATGGAGGGACATGCGTATGTACCCTTTCGTGCAAAGCTATTAAGAGCTCTATAATGAGAAAAAGGGCTCTGAGTCTCTTGGTATTGTTACCGTATGTCCCCTCATGCTTCAACTTGATGTATTGATGAAATGTTGATCTAGGCACTGCTTGCATGGCATGGATCCATGGTCGGCCTAGAAGCATATTATATGGAAGTTCCAAGTCTAAGATGTGAAACTTTGTCTGATGGCAAGTGGGGCCCACCTCTATTGGCAACGTAATGGTGCCTATTGACTCTCTTTCCGCGTTGTTCTTATGCGGTGATAGTGATGATATGGGACTCAAGATATTCTTCTCGTATGTCCCAATTGTTTGACTAATTTATGTGTGCAGATGTTCACATCCAGATCCGTTATCCACAAGAACCCATTTGATTTTCCTATGGGTAACAACTACCTCAATGTATAAGGGAAGATTATGTGTAGGATTCGTCGGTAGGGACCTCCCTATGGTTGAAAGTGTGATGCTCACTGGGTGTAATATTTGCCACCCCGCGGCTTGAAGGTATGCAGGATCGACTTCTAAAGGCACTCCCGACCCTTGAAGAGTTTGATACAAAATGTCCTTATGCACATTGGATATCTTGAGAAGATCTAAGATCGAGATCTTAGCAGGTGTCTTCTCAAGTTGTTCTAAAAGGTTATATTTACCAGTTTGCGGGGGTCAACAGAGAGGGTTCTGGAATCACAAGGTGGGCACACCTTGTTACCACAGTGCAGTCCTTTCCCTTGATCTAGATGGTATTGACACAGATCAGTAGAGGAGTGAATACATCAGATAAGTGAATTGTAATGATTGTTATCTCTCTTGGTATACAAGTAATTCGTGGCTTTATAGGTTTGGGATGACTCTCCCCGATCCGGCTTTGTCTTTTCCGACTTATCATGCTTGGGGAATGGTTTCTTATAAATCCCCATTTTCTCTTGTTAGGTGTTTGCATGTGGCCAGGGTTATCCACCTCTATCTCCCCGTTGTCAAAGAGGTCTTGAATATAGTGGTGAAGTTGCAAACATTTGTTTGTTTTATGACCTTTAACATGATGCATTTAACAATATTCATGCTCCTTATACCATGAAGGTTTAGGAGCATTGTCATCAAATGGTTGCGTTGTAGGATAGGTCATCATGTTGGCCGCATCTAACTGTTTTAGTATGAGGGACAACGGTTCATTGAGGGAGGTGAATGTTCGTCGCTTTGGTGGTGGTTGAATTGGGCCCTTGGTTAGTTTAAAAGGTTGACTGGTTTGGACCGTTTGAACATGTTTGGAATCAGTGATTTTGTCTCCCACCACGTTTTTGTTTTTGTTAAATATCTTTGGCTTTTCAGTGTTTTTGACACTTTGGTTTTCTTTAGATTGGGTTTTGAGGGTGCCTTTGGCAATGAGAGCCTTTTCTATTTGAATCCCTTTCTCGATAACCTCCTCAAAGTTTCAGACACAATGCATTTGGAGGTGGAAAGCTATATCTGGGTTGAGATTAGGGACGAAAATACTAACCAGCTGCTTCTTAGGGAAAGCGCAAGGGAAGCGACTAGCTATCCCTCTCCATCGTTGGAGGAAGTTGGCGAAGGTCTCATTTGGGCGTTGTTTTGTGCCGCACAAGTCTGCCATGGTGATGTCACTCTGTATGTTATACGATAAATGACGCACGAATCTTTCTGCCAATTCTGGCCAGGTGAAAATTGATCCTCGTGGTAAGCGTGTAAACCATTCCAATGCTTGACCTCCGAGACTCTTAGGAAAAAGTATGATGAGGTAATTATCACTATAAAGACACCTCTTGACATGCCATGTAGAAATATTTAACATGATCCCTTGGGTCTCCCTTTCCTTTGTATTTGTCGAACTTTGGCATATCAAATTTCTTTGGAAAGGGTTGAAGGGTCATTGTCTTATCAAAAGGATAGGGGCATAGTTCTTCATATTGGTATTTCCTAATACTCCCTATATTGCTCTCTTGTATGCTCGCAAGCGTTGCTTTCATAGATTGCACTTCTTGTGTGAGCAATTGTTCTCTACTGGGAGAAGTGGGTACATGTACATGATGATACCCCGTGTCTTCTTGTCCTTGGTTTTATCGATGGAGTTCATGGATTCTAAACTTAGGCCTTGACTTTTGAACATTCTTGTTTGTTTCTTTCTGTACCTGGAAAGTAAGCAAAGCTAGTTGTCCACTTAGGTTACTGAGTTATTGTTGGATTGTGACTTGGTTTGTGCCTTCTTCATCTAGAGGCTCTTCCTCTTCGTATTGTGGAGGTTCCTCCCTTGTCTCATGTTCTATCTTGTTTCTTTGTGGAAATTTGATGAGGGGTATTCTATGCCCTACCACTTTATCATTTTCTGCGTAAGAAGGGGAAGCATGCCCTCCTGTTAAAATATCTTCCATATTGATTAGGGGGCGTTCTTTCTTGATTATGCGAAACCCCTCTTGCCCCCATTGATGGTATGATATGTGATGATTAGCTTAGTTTACATGCATGATGTAAGCTTAGCATTTTTTTTATATATGATGTATAGATGATGCTAGATGTGATGATAGTGATGGTAATGTGATGTGAATGATAAAAAAACAGAGCACATGCAAGAAACACTCAGCCAAATGCTACAAAGAACACCAGGAATCAATGCAATACACCATGAATCACCATGCCTTATTAACAAGTAACAAAACACAACCAAATGCGAGTACGTAAGAAAGAAAGAATGTGAACACACTAGCATGTCGAAATCCACGACAATATGCACAAGCAAGAATGAATCGTATTCTAAGGAAGAAAAGATAAAAATATGACAAAGTACACCCAGAGAAAAAAACAACTCAAAAGCCTTGAGCCACGTAAAACACTATAGACAAAGAAACAAGCAAAGCAAGAAAACAAGACAATGCAAGTAAATGTTTTTGTAGAGATATGTTTTCATAAATTGATTTTCTATTGTTTAGGTTTTTGTGAAACAATTTTATATTGTTTTGGTGTTTTGTGAAACAATTTTCTATTGTTTTTGTGTTTTCTCGAAACAATGTTCTATTGTTTTTGTGTTTTCTCGAAACAATGTTCTATTGTTTTTGTGTTTTTCTCGAAACAATTTTCTATTGTTTTTGTGTTTTTCTAGAAACAATTTTATATTATTTTTGTGTTTTCTTCGAAACAATTTTATATTATTTTTGTGGTTTTAACAGTTTTCCAAAGCTATGTGCAGGTAACCAAGAAAGCATGGATGCCCCCAGCATTAGGTGGGGAATATACAAGGGCAAAAGCCACGCACTAATGAACAAGAAGGTGAACTCGTTGAGTTGCCCTAGCATAAGATGGGAAATAACAAAAGACCACATCCCTCATAGATGAATAGAAGAAGGCAAAGCCAGATCAAGGCTGGACAGAATGGTGTGTACAAGGAAACTCTAAGGCAGAACCAGGTCCAAGCCAAAGACAACTACCCTTTTAATACAGAATGCTTGTGAACAACGAATCCTCCCGAGGTGTCGGAAACTAGTTTTTACCCGAGGACTTGTCCAATGTGCCACAATTGTGTGGTTTTCACTAGTGGATGACCTGTTTTCTCTTTTTCTTTTTCTGATTATTTTTTTTAATTTTATTTTTTTTTATGTTTTTGTATTTTTTGATTTTTTTTGTGATTTTTATGACTTTCTTATGCCATGTTTAGGCATAAAACCTCTTAAGATGCATGGCATTCATGGGCTCCCGGAGCTCCTCACCATTTTGGTGAGCCAACTTGTATGCCCCTGTGCCATACTTGGCAACTATGATATAGGGTCCTAACCAGTGTGGTTCGAACTTCCCTTTCTTTTCTCGCTCTTCTCTGGTGTTGAACTGGTTCTCCTTCATAACTAAATCACCCACCTCAAACTAGCGAGGGATGATTCTCTTGTTGTAGTTGCGGGAGATTCTGTGTTGATATACCTTTAGGTGATTAAGAGCGCGAATGCGCCTCTCATCTAGGAGCTCTAACTCAGCCAATCTTGCCACTTGATAATCTTCATCCTTATCCAAATAGTCCCGAAGAGAAATTCGCAGGGATGGGAGTTCAATCTCTAAAGGGAAGATATATTCTATCCTGAACACTAGGGAATATGGCGTCGCACCCGTAGGAGTGCGAATTGATGTTTGGTAGGCCCAGAGGGCTGGGTGGATTTGTAGGTGCCAGTTTCGACCGGTTTTGTTAACCATCTTCTCCATTATCCTTACCAAAGTCTTGTTTGTTGCCTCAGCTTGTCCATTACCCTGAGGGTAATATGACGTGGACCATTTTAATCTAATTTGGAACCGTTGGCAAAGACCTTTCATAGTTTTGTTCTTAAATGACTTCCCATTATCTGTGACAATGGCTGCAAGGATACCATATTGGAAAATAATGTGATTCATGATGAATTTAGAAATCTATGCTCCAGTGACATAGGTTAAAGGGATAGCCTCCACCCATTTTGTAAAGTATTCTGTAGCTGTGATGATATGTGTATGACCATCAGATGAGGTAGGAGTAAGCTTCCCTATTAGATCAAGTCCCCATTTAGAGAATGGCCATGGGGTAGTGATTGGTTGTAATGGTTGCGATGGAGCATGGATGAAATTTACATACTTTTGGCAAAGCACACATTTTCTAACATAATTACAACAATCAGTTTCCATGGTGGGCTAATAGTAACCTACTCTTAACAGTTTCTTAGCCAAGACAATTCCATTTGTATGTGCTCCGCATACTCCTTCGTGTACTTCTTTAATTACCTGGATTGACTCCGTCACATCCAGACAACGTAATAGATTCCCATCGTAGCCACGACGATAAAGTGTACCTCCTAAAGGGTGTAACAGGCTATCTGGTGAATCAGGAAAACTACTGTCCTTAAGATAGGTGAAGATGGGTTCATACCATGAGGAATGGGGACCAACAACCTCACAAGCCAAGAAAGATTCCGGCATGTCATACGTGGGCTGGCGTAGATTTTCTACGAAGAATGGCATATCATTGTTCCCTAGTGGAATACGAAGCATAGATCCCACCGTTGCCATGGCATCTGCCGATCTGTTCTGTGCTCTTGGAACTTGATCAAAGGTGATGCGCACAAAATACTCCTTTAGAGTTTCCACTAACTTTTTGTAAGGTATGAGCTTATCATCCTTAACTTTATACTCATCATTAACGTGTTTGATGATTAGCTGCAAATCACCTACAACCTTAACATGTTGAATATTCCACTTGATGGCTAGCTTCATCCTTGCAATGAGTGCTTCAGTATTCCGCAACGTTGTTCGTGTAAGGGAAGGCCAGGTGGAAAGCCTACGGTATAGGATCAGCCTGAAGGAGTAATAAGGACCACTCCTGCACCTGAACCATAAAATGTAAAAGATCCATCCAAAATGTATCTGCCATACGAAAGATTCGTCAATGTAGAGAAAAGATGCATCTGGCAGATCTAGACTCAAAGTTTTTGTGCTTTGGAAGAGGTGCTTCTGCTAGCTAGTCGGGCAAGTACTTGTCCTTTAACTGATTTTTGACTGGAAAAATTCTATATCAAAACTCACTGAATAGAATGATCCAATTAGCCATTCTACCTGTGAGGGAGGGTTTGGACAACCAAATACTTGAGTGAGGGTCAACCTTGGATATGAGCTTGGTCTTAGTATTTAGCAGGTAATGGCGAAGTTTCTGAAAGGTAAAAACAATGGCCAATCAATCCTTTTCAATCTGAGGATAATTAATTTCATAGGTGATGAGGGTGTGACTAAGATAGTACACCACTTTCTCTTTATTTCTAAGGTCATATTGGGTGAGCAGTGCACCAATAGCGTATTGCATAGCGGAAATATAGAGCAAAAGTGGTTCTCCTGGAGTAGGAGGCATGAGGACAGGTGGATTAGCCACGTATTGTTTAAGTAAAGCAAAAGGCTTGTTGTTGCTCGAGTCCCCAAAGGAAAGCGACACCCTTTTTTAACAAAATGGGTGAATGAGTGACATTTATCTGCAAGCTGGGAGAGTAAAGCGGCAAATGGCTTGAATTTTTCCCTTGCAAGTTACGCAGTTGCTTGATATTCTCAGGTGGAGGCATTTTAGTGATGGCAGACACTTTAGTGGGATCTACCTCAATACCTCATCTCGACACAACGAAGCCCAATAGTTTCCTGGATAACACACCGAAGACACATTTCTTTGGATTCAATCTGAATTTGTATTCACACAGGTGCTCAAAGATACGCCGTAAAATGATAGGATGATCCTCTCTTGTTTTGGACTTTCCCAGGATGTCGTCTACGTAGTCTTCCATGATGTCATGAATCACATCGTGAAAGATTACTGTCATGGCCCACTGATAATTTGCTCCCCCATTCTTAAGGACAAATGGAATCACCTGATAACAGAAGGTGCCCCAAGGAGTTGTGAAAGATGTTTTGTGTTGCTCTTCCACAGCAATCTTAATTTGATTATAACTTGAAAATCCATCCATGAGTGATAGCATTTCCTACCCTGCAGTTGAGTCAACAATCATGTCAATGTTAGGCAATGGAAAGTCATCTTTAGGGAAAGCTTTATTGATGTCCCTAAAATATGTGTAGATTTGGATACCGATAGGTTTCTTCTGGACAGGAACAATGTTCAATATCCATTCAGAATAATCAATTGGCTTGATGAATCCTGCTGCAAGTAACCTTTCCAACTCTTCTTTAACTAACAAGGCCACTCTTGGGTGCATCTTTCGGAGCTTCTGTTTGATAGGCTTAGCGTCTGTGTGCACAACCAGGGTTGTTGCACGACTAAAGTTGGATCTAATCCAGGCATGTGTTTGTAAGACCGTGCGAAACACATCAATAAACTCTCACAGTAGCATAGTGAACGTCTTTTGTTCTCTGGCCGAGAGTGATGCTCCCCAATTTTACTATCTTGGGATCTTCTTCGGTACCAATATTGACATCAATTGTTTCTCTCAACTAACAATTTGATAAAATCCTCCATACGCGTAGGATCGGGAGGTAGGTTGAGATCTTCATCCAAGGATGTCTCTATGAGATTTTCATCCTTGGCATGGTGACTTTGTTTGTCCTTTGATTTTCTTATTTGTTTGTCAGCGAGTGTCTCAAAGAGGTTTTCACTATGTGACTTGGACTTTGATTTTTTCCGAGGATTTTATTTAGAAATCTTGCACTCACTTTTCTTTAAATTTTGCTGACCATGAAGTTCATCCTCCTCACCGAAGTAGGTGCAGGTGTCTAAGTCGATAAAGAAACCCTTCTTGTGATCTCCAATGGGAATTGTATCCCTTATGCCCATTAACTCTGCAATAGCCTCTTTGTTCTCGAATAAATCTAGTGGCATGTGACGTTGTTGGTCACATTCAACAAGGGAAGGGTACACAAGGTCAGGGGTTGGTTCGATTGGGGGTTATGGTTAGGAAAACATTGTTCATGAAAAGGATCCTGGAGGCCAGATCCTCATATAGGCTACAAAGGGAATCTGTATCGTTGTCTAGGTACTCAAAGCTATCCTCATGCTCAAAACAAGTTGAATCTTGATCATTGGGGTGTACTCCATAAGGGTGAATCCCAATGCCATATCTTTTTGTTTTGAAATGTGGAAGAGGGACTGGTTCTCTTTGTCCTTGTTCATTCCTCCCACATCCTAGGCCTTTTTTCCCCGTGGAGTACATCATTCTAATAGATTTTTCATACTCTAGGGTTTGATAACAAGATGGTTGAGTGTCCTCAAGGACCCAAGTAGTAGGTGGATTAAGTAATTTTTCCTCAGCTAACAAGCCTCCAGGTAGGAATGACCCAATAGTGTGTTCCTCTCTAGGTCTCCTGAAGTGGTAGTTGGGTCGACCTCTAGTCTTAGGCGACAAGGAGAGATCAGAAACCAAGAGTGCTTGTTGTACATTATAGTCCCCATAGCCATATTCTAGAATTTTCATCTCCCATGAATCAAATCATGATGTGGAAGTGGATGCCCCCATGAGCATAAGAATTAAGAGAATTTGAATCTACTCGAGATTCCATGGCCTCAGAATGAAGAGGGACAACTATATCTGTGGAGGGACAATGCATATGTACCCTTTCGTGTAAAGCTATTAAGAGCTCTATAATGAGCAAAGGGCTCTGAATCTCCTGGTATTGTAACCGTATGTCCCTCATGCTTCAGCTTGATGCATTGATGAAATGTTGATGACACGGCCTGCATGGCATGAATCCATGGTCAGCCTAGAAGCATATTATATGGAAGTTCCAAGTCTAGGACGTGAACACTTTGTCTGATGGCAAATGGGGCCCACCTCGCATGGGTAGCGTAATGGTGTCTTGCTGACTCTCTTTCCGCGTTGTCATAGGCGGTGATAGTAATAATATGGGACTCAAGATTTTCCTCCGTATGTCCCAATTGTTTGACCAGCTTAAGCGTGTAGATGTTCAATCCAGATTCGTTGTCCACAAGCACTCGTTTGATTTTCCTGCCGGGTGACAACTACCTCGATGTACAAGGGAAGATTATGTGTAGGATTCGTGGTAGGGATCTCCCTATTTTTGAAAGTAAGATGCTCACTTGATGCAATATTTGCCACCACGGCTTGAAGGTAGGTAGGATCGACTTCTAAAGGCACTCCCGACCCTTGAAAAGTTTGATACAAAATGTCCTTATGCACATTGGATATCTTGAGAAGATATAAGATCGAGATCTTAGCAGGTATTCTCTCAAGTTGTTCTAAAAGTTTATATTTATCAGTTTGCGGGGTCAACAGAGAGGGTTTCAGAATCACGAGGCGGGCATGCCTTGTTACCGCAGGGCAGTCCTTTCCCTTGATCCAGATGGTATTGACACAGTCAGCAGGGGAGTGAATACATCCGATAAGTGAATCGTAATGATTGTTATCTCTTTTTGTATATAAGTAATTCGTGGCTTTATAGGTGTGGGATGACTCTCCCCGATCCGGCTTTGTCTTTTCCGACTTATCATGCTTGGGGAATGGTTTCTTATAAATCCCCATTTTCTTGTTAGGTGTTTGCATGTGGCCAGGGTTATCCACCTCTATCTCCCCATTGTCAAAGAGGTCTTGAATATAGTGGTGAAGTCGCAAACATTTGTCTGTTTTATGACCTTTAACGTGATGCATTTCACAATATTCATGCTCCTTATACCATGAAGGTTTAGGAGCGTTGTCATCAAACGGTTACGTTGTAGGATAGGTCATCATGTTGGCCGCATCTAACTGTTTTAGTACGAGGGACAATGGTTCATTGAGGGAGGTGAATGTTCGTCGCTTTGGTGGTGGTTGAATTGGGCCCTTGGTTAGTTTAAAAGGTTGACTGGTTTGGACCCGTTCGAACATGTTTGGAAATCAGTGATTTCGTCTCCCACCACGTTTTTGTTTTTGTTAAAGATCTTTGGCTTTTTAGTGGGTTTGACACTTTGGTTTTCTTTAGATTGGGTTTTGAGGGTGCCTTTGGCAATGAGAGCCTTTTCTATTTTAATCCATTTCTCAATAACCTCCTCAAAGGTGCGGACACAATGCATTTGGAGGTGGAAATCTGTATCTGGGTTGAGATTAGGGATGAAAATACTCACCAGCTGCTTCTCAGGGAAAGCACAAGGGAAGAGACTAGCTATCCCTCTCCATCGTTGGAGGAAGCTGGCGAAGGTCTCATTTGGGCGTTGTTTTGTGCCGCACAAGTTTGTCATGTTGATGTCACTCTCTATGTTATATGAGAAATGACACATGAATCTTTCCGCCAATTCTGGCCAGGTGAAAATTGATCCTCGTGGTAAGCACGTAAACCATTCCAATGCTTGACCTCCGAGACTCTTAGGAAAAAATTCTGGATGAGGTAATTATCACTATAAGACACCTATTGACATGCCATGTATAAATCTTTAACATGATCCCTTGGGTCTCCCTTTCCTTTGTATTTTTCAAACTTTGGCATATCAAATTTCTTGGGAAAGGGTTGAAGGGTCATTGTCTTATCAAAACGATAGGAGGCATAGTTCTTCATATTGGTATTTCCTAATACTCCCTATATTGCTCTCTTGTATGCTCGCAAGCGTTGCTTTCATAGATTGCACTTCTTGTGAGAGCAATTATTCTCTAGTGGGAGAAGTGGGTACGTGTACATGATGATACCCCATGTCTTCTTCTCCTTGGTTTTCTCGTTGGATTTCGTGGATCCTAAACTTAGGCCTTGACTTTTAAACATTCTTGTTTGTTTCTTTATGTACCTGGAAAGTAAGCAAAGCTATTTATCGGCTTAGGTTACTGAGTTTTTGTTGGATTGTGACTTGGTTTGTGTCTTCTTCGTCTAAAGGTTCTTCCTCTTCGTATTGTGGAGGTTCTTCCCTTATCTCATGTTCTATCTTGTTTCTTTGTGGAACTTTGATGAGGGGTATTCTATGCCCTACCACTTTATCATTTTCTGCGTAAGAAGTGGAAGCATGCCCGCCTATTAAAAATATCTTCCATATTGAGATAAGGGGGCGTTCTTCCTTAGTAGTGTCATTTGTAGGTAATATTGGTTCATTCTCGGTGGGCAATTTGGGCCCCTAATTCCACGACCCGTGCAAAACACTCTATCTTTGTTTCTAAGGAGAGAAAATCATCTAGTTAGAGTGGGGTCAAAATCAAAGTCTGCGTGTGGTGATTCTAATTCATTTTCCACTATGATCAACCATTTCTTCTGTTTCCTTTTCTGCAGAAAATAGTGGTCCTAGATCGTGTCCAATAAATGGGTTTGTCCCTTGTCTGTTATAGGTTTCCCAAGCTTGCGCCTGTTGTTCCTCATATGTTTGTTTCTTTAACCCTAGACGCGTCTTGGGAGCCATGTTTTTGTGATAAATTTCACTAAGGTAAGTTGTAGATTTGTTCAAAATTCAATGACTACCCCTAAGTAAAACAAAAGATGTACGTGTTAAGAGTAAATTAACAGTGTGAGAATACCAATGTGATAGAGTGATAAAGTCACCAATGAAACAATCGTTTGGTACCAAAACTTAATCAAATGAAGTACCTCATAGACTACGTTTCAAACTAATTTGCGATGCCAGATGATTAACAAGATGTCTCCACTTATGCCATTTCAAAGGAATGAACAAGACATAAGTAAATACACGAAGTTAAATGCGATCTCCCAATCAAGATATACGATGAGCAAGCTCAAGTCTGATTAAGACCTATATCTCAAAAAGTGCCAATTACAATTTGTGAATGACACAACAATATCACCAAGATATGTTAACTACCTTTGCAAGAAAGTGAAGTATTGATATCGAGGTGTTATTGATATAACATACACAAATGGTAGTGCCTAACACCTTTTGAAATCGAGGTAATAATAAAACCGAACAAAAAAAAATCTCAAAGTATAGCTAGGAATAGTTAAGAATGTCGTGCAGCGTAACCGTACAATATAGGTATTTATGTCGAGTTTACAAGAAACAAGACGTAAATATCGAAATTGTAATGATACAAGACAAACAAGCTAACTCCTCTATGGAAGTCTGCAGTGATGAACCACGCCTAACTACAATGATGATCTTGACATGGGTATCAAGATCACAATGGCTACCAAATGACGTTAAAACGCCTCCATTCACTTTATACGTTTAACTAACCCAGCCGCAAACATGGATGGGCGTAAACGGACATAAAAGTGAGAGAAACAATCAAATGGAAACACAAAGGTAATCACACCTCTTTTGATCAACAAAGTTTCAAAAGAATATGAAGGAAATAAATCAAGAAAAATGATGAAAAATGCTATTAGTTCTTCCCTCATATCATTGCTAATCAAACTTTATCCCAACATGGAAAACAAGTAATCTTATACCTATAATTAACCCCCTTTAACCTATGTCACAGGAGCACAAATTTCTAAATTCATCATGAATCACATTATTCGCCGATATGGTATCCCTGTAGCCATTGTCACAGATAATGGGAAGTCATTTAAGAACAAAACTGTGAAAGGTCTTTGCCAACGGTTCCAATTTAGATTAAAATGGTCCACGCCATATTACCCTCAGGGTAATGGACAAGCTGAGGCAACAAACAAGAATTTGGTAAGGATAATGGAGAAGATGGTTAGAAAAACCAGTCAAAATTGGAACCTACAAATCTACCCAGCCCTCTGGGCCTACCGAACATCAATTCGCACTCCTATGGGTGCAACGCCATATTACCTAGTGTTCGGGACAGAATCTATCATCCCTTTAGAGATTGAACTCCCATCCCTGTGAATTTCTCTTCAGGACTATTTGGATAAGGGATGAAGATTATCGAGTAGGCAATATTGGCTGAGTTAGAGCTCCTAGATGGAGAGGCACATTCGCGCTCTTAATCACCTGAAGGTATATCAACACAGAATCTCCCGCAACTACAACAAGAGAATCATCCCTCACCAGTTTGAGGTGGGGTGATTTAGTTATGAAGGAGAACCAGTTCAACACCAGAGTAGAGCGAGAAAAGAAAGGGAAGTTTGAACCACACTGGTTAGGACCCTGATGTCATAGTTGGTCAAGTATGGCACAGGGGCATACAAGTTGGCTCACCCCAATGGTGATGAGCTACGAGAGCCCATGAATTCCATGCATCTTAAGAGGTTTTATGCCTAAACATGGCACAAGAAATTCATAAAAATCACAAAAAATAAAAATAAAAATATAAAAACATCAAGAAAAAACATAAAATATAAAATCAGAAAAAGAAAAAGAGAAAACAGGTCGTCCACTAGTGAAAACCATGCAATTGTGGCACTTTGGACAAGTCCTTGGGTGAAAATCGGTTTCCGGCACCTCGAGAGGATTCGTTGTTCACAAGCATTCTATATTAGAATGGTAGTTGTCTTTGGCCTGGACCTGGTTTTACCTTTGAGTTTCCTTGTGCACACCATTATGTCCAACCTTGATCCGGCTTTGCCTTCTTCTATTCATCTGTGAGGGATGTGGTCTTTCGTTATTTCCCATCTTATGCTAGGGGAAACTCAACGAGTTCACCTTCTTGTTCATAAGCGCATGGCTTCTTCAACAGAGTTTCGAAAAGGTGAAGATGCGAAAATTCCCCAACAATTAGGTGGGAGTATTCAAAGGTAAACTCTTCACAAGTAGAAATGGGACCCAAGGCCATTATGGGTAGGTTCAACATGATGGTGAACGTAAACCCATGAAGTGCTAGGAAAAGGCAAGGATGCCCCCTGCGTAAGTTGACCTAAAAGCACATGATAGAAAGGAAGGAGAAGATTATTTTTTTTGGAAGGGGACAAAGGTTTCCACAAACATAGAAAACAAGTAATCTTATACACATGGATGTTCTTATCATGATGGTGTGTATACTTTGCTTAATGCTAAATCAAATGAAGCAAGAACTACCACCTAAAATAGTTCTACAATTTAGCTAAAACAAAGCATAAACACCATCATGATAAGAATTAAACAAGGGTTAGATGCTAGCATTCATAAATACAAACTTTGAAACTAATAATGCTAAATATCTAAACTCCTCTATTCTCTAACAACAAATAAATGAATGGACCTAAGTAAGCTCCATGGCTATCAAAATAGTTGTCCTTAATGCTCCAAGAACCTAGGAATGGGGGCTAATCAAAGTTGGGCTACAAGACCCTTTTGACACCTCCCATATGACCCAAGCACTTTAAGAAAGAGGCTTAACTCTTCAAGATGATGAAATCTCAAAAGGGCAAGGTGCAAGCTCTTAGTCTCTTTGCTATATGCTTTGCATTTGCTCTCTTAGAAAGTTTAGGTGTGAGTAAAAAGGTAGGTGGAGGGCTCTTTATATAGCCCAAAGGATAAAGGATTCAACACATTCTCATGAATGTGGGATAAAGGTAAAACATGATTAGGAATGGATAAGGTTTCTTTATTAAAGGTAACCTTACTTTAGAAGGGTTTAATACATGTTTAGCAAGTCATGGGAATTGGGGGTATTATAATTAATCAAAGGTGATTAATTAATAGGTAGGTGTAAGCTTATAGAAGCCAATTAGAGGAATATTAGTGTGATTTAGGCTATTAGAAGGGGATTAAATCAATTAAATATTGATTTATTGGTTAAATGGAATGGAAAGACTAATTAATTAATAATAATTAATTAGTCTAGGTAGAAGGGGTGATTTATTAACGGAAGGTCGTTAATTAGGGTATTTGTTGGATAAGCAACTTAATTAATTAACTTAGTGTAATTAATTAATGATGATATGAGGGAAAATGAGTGCCTTTGACGATATGTCGTTGATTTGCGAGAAAGGGGATAATTAGCACAATTTAAGTATTTAAATTGCTTGGGCGTAATTATAGGTGTCTACATGCGTGGAATGAATTCTACCCACTTGGTGAAGTACTCAGTAGTTGTGATGATAAAATGATGAGGCCTCGGACCCATACTGTGGATTGCATGATACCATATGATGGTTCAAGGCCACATTATGAGAAAAGCCAAAGATCATGATCCGGTCATAAGGCCTGACTAGAGATGCAAATGAGATTGGAATGTTGCTAGTATTTAACACAATTTTTTACGTAGTCACAATAGTCTTGATTAAGGGTAGGTCAATAATAACCCATTCAAATAATGTGCTTGACAATGAGCAAACCGCTAAAGTGTCCACCACAAATGTCATCATGGACTTCTTGGAAGATTCGTGAGATTTAAGGCATCTAAGTAAGATACCATCAAACCCTTATGACACCATAAACTTCTACAAAGAAAATTACATGACTAAACAAGGAGAGCTAACACCATTAACATCCATCTAGCCAAGGGTTCTAAGTCTAAGAATGTAACATTAATATAGAAGCTTAAAAGAATGTCTAACTAGTATGAAAATAAAACAAAATCTAACTAAACATGCCTACTAATATGCTTGAATTACCTAACATGGGCCTAAATAGACCTAAGAGGGAAATCAAATGGTTATGGTTGTTACTCCAAACAAGGTGAAATGGCCTATCCTAATGACTATTTGGTCATTTTGGATATCCACCTACTAACCCCATTGAAGGCTTTAAGCAAGGATTGAACTTGGCAATATATCATATTTGTTATATGAGATGCAAATTAAAGCATGGTGTAAAGTATAAAGAAATGAGGTGCACCCTTTTTATAGTTTTCCTTTTGGGAGAAACTTGCATTTTGGTGCATATGGGACTAAAATCCCCAAATTATATTAGAATTTCTAATCATGGTTAGGCCTTGCTAATTAAAATTAGTGAATTACCAAGTGATTAAGAGGTTTGAATCCCTGATCAACCGCTTAGGATTAACTAGGGGGCTAGGATAAGCTTTTAAAGCTTGCTGAGACATTGTAAAGGTGAGTGGGGTGATTTTGAATGGTTGGAAGATGGGTTTGAGTCAATACTAGGGTATATTGACCAAAACAAGGGATAAAGATAGGCTTAATTAGCTAATAAACGCCAATTATCTATTTTGAAGAGGATTTTGACTTACTATTCTTGGTAAAGTTCATCCTAAATGAGACAATAGGTAACCCAATCTGAATAACGTGATTGGTGATTGGCCAAAGCTGCCTAAGAATTATCCAATTACATATACCTAATCTATGGATGTTCTTGGCATAACATGAGAGTAGATTTACATGGGATTTAAGGCAATCATAGATAAAATACCATCAAACCCACATTTGTAGAGGATGCTGCCAAGGATAACATAGTGGTTAGCACATTGAAGGAAAAACCTCCTACCATTTTAGATAGTTCAAAGGGGATTTTGGATTGTGAAATATATTCAAAGATATGAGTATATTACATATCAGATTGATTGGTGTAATGAAATTGATACAATGAAGCTCATTAGTATGATATGGTTGATCGATACAATGAATAACGATGAAGAGTTTGGATTTTTTTTTATCTAAGGGATGAGAGATGCAAGGGATGCCATGGTGCCTGTGAAGTGATTGGATGAACAAGGGATGGTTTGGATGGTGTATTAATTAAATGGTCCTTGAGAATAAAGTCAATGATGTCCTTGTAATTTTGAAGTACTTCATTTTTACATTGATAGATTCCCTTGATTTGATTAATAATGAGTTGAGAATCACCATAGATATTGAGGATTTGATGTCGAACATGATAGTAGTTTGAAGACCCAAGATGAGGGCTTCATACTCAACCATGTTTTTAGTGCATTCAAAATTGAGTTTATAGGCGACGAGAATAGGAGTTTCCCAAGGAGGAATGATGATGATGTTAACACCTTCCCTTTTTGATACTTAGATTCATCAAAGAAAAGCGTCATTTTGAGGGGAGAATTTCATGATCGATGGTGTGGATGGATTCATCGAGGAAATTTCTTGAGAGGAAGTTAATTGTCAGGAAGAGGGGCTTCGACGAGTTGATCAATAATATTATGGCCCTTGATATATTTTTGAGAGATGAACTCTAGGTCAAACTTGGTCATGAGCATGAGCCATCGAGTGATGCAATCATTATGGTAAGGCTTGGAATGCATGGTTTTGAGAGGATTGAAGCTAGTGATGACGTAGTTTTTATGATTAAGAAAATAATGGCAAAGTTTAGAAGTGGCGAAGAAAAGAGTGCAACAACAACTTTTTGGCTTCAGTGTAGTGGGTTTCATAATCATGAAGAGTGTTCTAATGTAATAGATGGCTTGACTCCCTACCTTTCTCATCACGGTGTGCCAACATGGCACCTAGAGCATGATCAAGGTAGAGATGTAAAGATAGAAAATCTCCCCCTCACATGGAGGCATGAGAACAATGGATGATAAAAGATAATTCTTGAAATCATCGAAGGATTTTTGGAAATTGGTATCCCACTTGAAGTGAGTGTATTTGCAAAGAAGATGGTGAAAAGGTTGGAAACGTGTTCAGAAAGTTATGAGATGAAATGTAGCAACTTGATTGAAGTTGGCCTTGAAGACTACAAAATTGCTTTAGATTAGAAGGGGGAGGCATCTCAAGGATGGATTTGATCTTGGCGGGGTCAAATTCAATACCCCTAATAGAAATGATGAAGCTAAGGAGTTTTCCAGTTAAATTACAAATACACACTTGATAGGATTGAGACAAAGGAAGAAATAGATGAGACACGTGAAGAGTATTTCAAGGATGGATAGATGGTCCTATCAATGCTTGGACTTTGCCAAGAAGTCATCGACATAATTCTCTATTAGTTTTATGGATGAGATCATGGAAGATATAGGTCATAGACATTTGATAGGTGGCCCCTGCATTTTTCAAACCAAACGGCATGACACGATACCAGAAGGTTCCCCAAGGGGTGATGAAATATGTCTTATGCTGGTCTTCTGGTGTGATAAGAATCTGATTATACCAGAAAAATTGTCCATAAGAGAAAGTCATCTTCGTGGCCATTGATGAGGTTAATGAGTTGATCGATGTTAGGAAGGGGAAATTCATCTTAGGGAAAATGAGATTTAGAATATCAAAATTTGATATAGATGCAAAAGCTTTCTAGAGGCTTTGGAAATGGGTACAATGTTGGAAACCCATTGCGGATAGTTGATAGGTATGATGAAATTGCTGAGAGAAGACATTGTAATTCCTCTTTGACAAGGAGGGAAACACAAGGATGTATGAGCAAAGCTTTTGCTTAACTGACTTAGCATTGGGGATAGTGGTGATGTTGTGGAAAATGATGTTGGGATCAAGGCCTGACATGTCAGCGTACAACCATGAAAAGGCCTGGATATGCTTAGAAAGGAAGGCGGTGAAAGACTCTAACTCTTGTGGATCAAGAGATTGACCAACTTTGAGGATGCAGGGATCTTGGGGAGTCCCTATATTGATTTTGATGGTGGATTCATTGAGAAGGGTGGATGTGTTAGGAGGTAAGGACTCATGAAGATGAGAATCTTCCACCCCCATCTAGGAAAGAATGGATTCATCATTGTTGCATTGAAGGATATCAATGGTAGGGGAATCTTCCTGCTACCATATTGGGAAAATATGAGAGGAAGGGACCTAGTTCACCTTTAGCCTGATAAGTGATCAGTCCCAAAGTGATGGTGGAGATTAAAATAAAATTAGAAGAAAAGGACACAGTGTCATCTATATCCATAGGGTCATTAGATGTAGAAGAATTGGGTGATGGATAGATGTGCATGGGGGATTTAGAAGAAGTAGATGTGAGAGGATCGAGTGGGTTGTTCTTTGAAACCCAGTCTGAATTTCTCATGAGGCTTGCGGGATTGGTTAATGATAAGATCATGCATGCCTTGTTCATAACGTCCAAGACTAAATCCCTTCCATGCACAAGTGATGGAGGTAGGTATAAGTAGAAGGATTTGTTATAGAGGAAATTCAAAACCATTGGTGTATGGCTTAGTGTGAGGTTGATTATCGATATGTGAGAAGGAAGGGTGATCGATACCACCATAGATGAGATTGGTTTTGAGATGAGGTGGACCAAAGGAAATGATATCCCTGACATTTGGTTGATACATAGGAGCTTTTTCAGGTTTACCAAGTTGATTTGGGAGTGGGAATAGAATTGAGGGTGAGGAGTTGGTACTCCCCTAGTGAAAGACATTACATCATGGTGTCGAGACATTCATCATTGGGTAGCTTAGATGTAGGTACATATGAGATAGTGGATGGTTCAAAAGATGAATCTTGTTTTGGAATGAGCACGTCATTTGGAATATAGATCATATTCCATGCTTTGAATGGAGGTAGATCTGTGGGGAGTGTATGGATTTTCCCCTCATGCTCATATTTAATATAGTGATGGAGAGTGGATGGGACACAATGCGTGACATGGATCCATGGACATCCAAGCAAGACATTATATTATAACTCCCCCTCAACAATGTAAAAGACTCATGGAGGATCATTTCATTGACACAGATGGGGAGGATGACTATTCCCAAAGTGGGGGAAACAACTTCATTGAAGGCATGAAGAACCGTGGGTGATTGAGTGACAATGGATTTGGGAAGTTTGAGTTGATCAAAGGTATGGGATGAGATGATATTGATGTTGGCACCATTTTCAATCATAGATCATCTAGATAAAGGTATTGTTGATGCAGACAGTGATGAAAATAGGAAGGTTGTGGTCCTCAGGTAAGATGTCAAGAATTTTGGAATCATCAAAAGAGATGGCGGTGGAAGTTGTGAGAGCTTCAACAAGGGCCGCAAAAGGTTGAGTCTCATCATTGGTGATTGGGATACACTGCAAGGCTTCAATGAGAGCATGTTGATGGTTGGGAGAGATTTGGATGAGATCATAGAGAGACATATTAACAGGAGCTTGATGGATTTCTTTATGATACTTTGTTCTATGGAAGTAGGCTTTGGAGTAGGTGGAGCGGCTAGATGGATACCTTGGCCTTGGAGATGAAGATGAAAATGGAGTAGGTTCAGTAGAAGGAGCAATGATGATAACTTTGGGTTTAGTTGGGTAGATTATTGAGGATCAGAAGGTCGAGAGAGAGTGGTGATACAAATTACATCAATGAAAATAGGGGGACCTTTTTGGAAGAGGTAGTGTTAGGATGGAGGGATTGCAATGAAAGATTTGGATGAAGAAGTAGATTTAGAGGTATTAGGAGGTGAGGATGATGGAGAATTGTGTTGATAGAAGAGGATGAACTGGTAGATGGAAGAGGGTGATCTTCCTCGATGAGAAGGTCATCCTCTTCTATGAGATTGTTGATGAGGGTTTGGAGGGCCCTACAATGTTCAGTATCATGTCCAGGGGAACGATGGTAGGCACATATGACATTATAGTCAAACCATGTGGGTTTTTTCCCACATGAATTGAAGGATTTGATAGGGGAAGGGTGATGGAAAATTCTTGAATGAGACATTGAAAGATTTTGGTGTATGAACCAATGGGGGTTTTTGATGAGGGGGTTTTGTGGATTGTGGATTAATGGATTTGGGAGAAGATGATGAATGAAAAAGGGGTGCCTTACTTTTGTGAGGCTTTGTATGGGAGCCTTGGATTCTGATTTAGGTATTTGGAAGAGGGATGGATGGTTTTGATTCATATTTATTGATGGGGGATTTGGATGAAGGGCATAGTCCCAAAATGGATGGACAAGGTCATAAGATAGATGATGAGGTGTTGGATTGATTAAATGGTTTGGATTGTTGGGGATTTGGAGGAGGGAGCTCCAATTTCTTATGTGGATGGGTGAGAGATTTTTGAGTAGGGACGCCAAGGTTCTTAGATTTTTGTTGTGAGGTTTTACCCTTGGTGGGGATCATGATGATTTCAACCTGGGGATCTTTAGAGGTAGAATCAGATGATTTGGTGTAGATTTTGTTGTAGATGTGGGTGTTGAAGATGGAAGTGGTTTTTGGATAACACGTTTATGAGATCAAAAGGAGTTGTAGATTGTGTGTCTTGGAGGTGTTGGTGTAGGAAAAAGTGATTGGACTTTTTGATGATGAGGATGGGGTAGGACATCATTTACGGTTGTATTAAGGGGGATGTCTGTGTAATTGAGTGCTTTAAGGGATGATATGGATGTGGACATGGATTCAGATGTTGATGTGGGTATGGATATGGTTGTAGATGTGGATAAAGGAGTAGATGTAGGAGTAGGTATAGATGTAGAGATAGATGTTGGGGTAGATGTGGGAATGGATATAGTTGTGGATGTAGTTGTAGATAAGGGTAGGGAAGTAGATGTAGATATAGGTATGGGTGTAGAGATAGATAAGGAAATAGATGTGGTATGTGGGTAAGATATAGATGTGGATAGATGTAAAGTGAATATGTGTATGATAGATGTAGATAGGGGTTTGGATGTAGATATGATTGTAGATTTAGGGGTTGATATTGGACTAGACGTGGGTAGAGTAGATTTAGGTAAAATAGATGGGACAATAGATGTGGGTGGTGATGTTGAATCTTGACTTAAAGTATTGATCGTATGGAGCATTGGGTGCTTGAGATGTAGGGGATTAGTTTGATTATTTGGTGGATGATTAGGGAAGGGCTGTTTAAATACATCTAATGGTTGGTTGGGAGGAGCATTAGGATTGTCCAATTGAATATCCCCACGATCTATGAGCCATTGTACTAAGGTCTTTGAAAGTACAACACTTTTCAATATCATGGTTGGACTTGATGATGTTTGTAATAGTGGTCATCGCGATACCATGTGGGTTTGGGACATGAATCATCAACAGGGTCAGATAGGGGAAGTTGAATGAAATTTGCAGCCATAAGTTTTTCAAAGATAGAACTATAGGATTCTCTGAGGGGAGTATAGTTAGGAGTTGGTCTAGGATCCCTTTGTGGAGGCTTGGTATGAGAAGTAGATGTAGAAGAATATTTGACTACGATGGCATTAGCTGCATTTTTAGATTTTTCATTATGGGTAGATGACTTGGTGAATTCAGTTTTTGGCTTGTTGGAGTGAAGCTTGACATGGCCTTGCTCAAGGGCACAAAGTTCCAGTTTGTGAGCCATGGTGAAGGCTTCCTCAAATATTTGAAAAGATTGGATTTGAAGAGTGGATGAGATATGCTTCGCACATGATCAAGAGAATAGTTTGATGAGCTTCAGTTTGGGGAAGTGAGAAAAATAGTGATTGATGATACCACATAACCTAGTGATGAAATATGTGATGGATTCATCATCAAATTGTTAATGGCATAGAGGTTGGTAATGGTGATTTTGCATGTAAATATTGATGGAGAAATTCTCTAAGAACAATTGTGAAGCTGGGTGAATGAGAAGAGAGAATGTTGGGGAATGTCATTGTACCATTCCAATACAAGTCTGACCAATGACATGGGGAAAGTGTGAAGCATGAGATCTTGGTCATGGGAAATAAGATAACATGTGTGCCTAAAGGCATGAAGGTGTTGTTGAGGGTCCTCCTTACTATTGAATTTAGAAAACTTAGGGAGTTCCTAGTGTGGAGGATAAGGTTTGATGATAACTGATGGGTTGATAGGCTCATTGCATATTTGTTCATAAGTGAATGAGCTTTTAGGACCCAAAGTAGTGGCTTCTAGACTTTCCATTCTACTTAGAAAATCTTGTACATGGGGTCGTTAGATGTGTGAGGATGAGGGATTGATTAGTGAGGTTGTAGATTATAAGAAGTGGATGGGTTGGGTTACGGATGAGATTGATATTGTTGAGGATAAGTAGGATTTTGTGGAGGTGGTTGATAAGGAGGAAGATAGTTGAATGCTTGTGATTGGATAGGTTGGGAGATAGGATGTTGTTGAGAGATGGGGATGTAATTAGATGGATAGGTTTGTGATTGTTGTTGAGAGATGGGGATATTAGATTGAGATTGCATAGGATGAGTTGGGATGTGTGTGTGGGATGGTTGAGATGTTTGGATAGTTTGATTGGGGAGCATGTGTTGAAAGGCACCTCAGAGTGGAGGTTGATGAGTTTGAGTAGACTCCGAAGGGTGGGGTTGTGAGATGATGACATTGGCATGGACTTGGGATGTAGAGATGGGCACCAAGCTTTGAACATGTTGCTCAGGTGGTGGAAGAAGTAAATGAGATTCTTGATGGGTTTGAACAGGGGTACTAATGACCAAAATAGATGAAGAAGTGATGGGGATAGAAGATATAGGAGTAGTGTTGATGTGAGGTAAGTTGGGTGGAATAGGGACCACCAATTGAGTGGATTGATGAGATTGATGGATCATGGTGGAAGATTCATGGGGGACATGTTCACTTTGGGCCATTGTTAATTCATTCATGGCCTTGGAAATAAAATGAAAGTTGAGAGGTAAGGACTTAGGTAGATTCAAGTTGTGAGTGATAGGCATAAAGTTGTTGAAGGGGTGGCCCATCAATGTATAGGTTGGTAGATTTATAGATGAGATAGTCATGAATGGAAATGAGATTGGCATCAAGAAGCTCTTGAAACTCCACACATCCATGAGGGATAGTGGGAGGTCCAAAGGCTCCAAAGGATGTGGTAGATGGGGGTGTAGCTGGTCTAGAGGGAATATAATGATGATAGAGAAAAGGGTTGGTTTCAAGATGGGGATTATTTTGGATGACATGGGTCTCATGAGAAGGGACCATAGAAATAAGAGGTTGGGAAACCAAAGGTGTGGTGATCATAGGTGTAGAGGAAACAATGGCAAGTGCAGAAGTTTGTTGGGAAAGATTGTTGGAAGTAGGATGATGTTGGAAGAAGTTTTTGTTCCATTTTTTTGGCTTGAGAGTGAGTTATAATGGGCATGAAACAACAAACAAGAACTTATGCTGATTTTTAATATGATAGACAAATCAATTAGTAAAGTGTTAATTATCTTGTTTATTAGAAAAGTGTGAAAAAGAAAAGAAAGGGGCTCAAAGGGAACCTAAGAAGTGGCCAATCTAAGGATGGTTTCAGGTTGTTTTGGCTGGCATCCTCAATATACCCAAAGGTACGTGAGGCTCAAATTGGTGATGATTACCGGTACATGGCTTGGTATTAGGGCCTACCCCCTCACTTCACACAATGCAATGATAAGGGTGTCATATGCTTAGCCTTTATACCGATAATAAAAAAAATTCTTACACGACCCAAACACCATGGTGGATTTCCTATTGGGTGATGAAATCCCAATAGTTCCACCTAGTAGAAGATGTTTTAGATGTGTTAATTGATTTGTGAGTTTGGTTGTGTGTGGAAGAAGTGTGAATGCAACAAATTACCTCCTAGTTAGACTATGTTATCAAGAAAGTATGAAAGTGTTCTTTTTAAATCCCAAAATGAAATGTTATATTTGATGAGATCACACAGAAATAGAAGGGAGAGATGATGCAAAAAGAGAAAATAGGGACAAAATGAGGAATACCTGGATAAACACTATTTTCCTTTTTTTTTTTTTTTTTCAAGCACACACATTTTTTATCCAAGCAAGTAATCCACCACACACGCAAGCAAGCGAAGCCCTACCTGTGAGGTTAGTAGAAAGAACTAAATGGAATATGAAATGAAATAAATAAATAACTCACCAATGAGAAAGGGTGGGTCCCACTGGGCATGCCAGAATGTTGATCAAATTTTCCCACTCCTATTTCAAGTTAATGGAAAGGAATACAAGAAAATAGGAAACTCCAAATGATGAGAGGGTTTAAGGATACCTCTTGATATGATGATGATGAAGATGAAGATACATGCAAAAATATCCTCTTCACATTGAGCTCAATAACCTGCACAACAAAGAGAAACTAAACATGAAAATGATTAATAGATAGGATGGTGGGTTTCCTGATAATGTCGGTCCCGAGAAGTAATGACTTCCTAGGGATGGATTTTAACCCACTTTGACAAAAGATTAGATAAAATTATAATGGATAAATGATAGGATGCAATAGATATCAACTGATAAAATAAGATCTGATGAGATATGCTAGATAAAATAAGATGAAAAGATATGATAATAATAAATGATACTAAACCAAACCTTGATCAGGTCGATGGTGACCTGAGACTAACAGGTACAGTCGATGGTGACTATAACAGAGTGAGATCAAAAATATGTATAAAACAAATCTGCAACAAAGGCTCTGGAAACACTGAGAGGTCTTGAGATCTGATGTGGGGATGCCATAAGAAACAGAAAAGGATGTAAGAAAATTAATAGATTTGATAAATGCATAAAGGATTGATGGAAACTAGGCTGGATTGACGATGGACTGGTGATGCTGAAGATGAAATCTGGGCTCCTGAACAGGTAGATCATAAGAACAAAGGTTCTGATTGTTGAAGGAAGTTGGAAAATGAGATGATAGAAAGGGGAAGACAAAAAAATTAGGTGGTGATAGATCAGGTTGATGGTGACTAGATAGGGTTTGATGGTGACCAGAGGGTAGATTTAGGGTTTGATGGGATGGATGGATGGAAAATGAGTTGTGGATAAGGATCAATGATGGCAAATAAATGATAAAAGCTCCAAGGTAACTGGAAGACCTGACCTAAAGACTGATGCAAAAGGGATGATGGATATGATAAGGGGAATCCAAGTAAGAAAAGGTGGGACACTATACAAGAAAAGAGATTCAAATCTCCCAAGATGGTATGAAAGATCTACAAAGTAACTCCAAGTTGATGGATTCAGCTTCAAAGAAGAGAAAGAAACACAATAAAACTCATAAGAAAGCCTGAATTCTCAAAATTACATCCTGAGGAGAGGGGGGTATGGGCATACTTATAGGGTCGACGATGACCCACATGGGTCACCTTAGACTATGGATGACCCTTGATTTGGGTGGTGGAGATGGTGATTAGCTCGATGTAAAGGGCCCTAAAGGGGTAGAATTAGGGTTTCAGGCTCTTTAGGTGGGTTAGGGTTGCATAGGGAGGATAAAAGGTGGTTGGAGGATAGGAATGCATTGAATGAGGGTAAATGGGTGTCTAGGGATGATAAATGGAGTGTTTAGGGAAGAGATTAGGGAAATAGATAGGTTTAGGGGTAATTAAATATGATTAAGGGTAAATTAGGGAAGATAAAATAAATGATGGGATAAAGATAGGAAAGTGCTTCCCTCTCCTAGCATCATGAGTTTTCTATAGTATCTACTATCACAGTCTCACTTATTCACAACTGAATCTTTCTTATTACTCCTACACATCTTAATACACAACCTTTATCATCATTACCCTATGATGCACTCTACATGCCATAGTTCATATTCAACTGATGAGGGTTTAAATATCTAAAATAAACCTCTCCACATTTACTCTTCACACGTCTATGCTTCATGTTCTATCTTTCATAGCACACATTTTTCATACCATTACCCAATGATGCACTCTTGTTCTATGGTTTATTCTTGATTTTTTAGGGTTCTCTTAATAAAGGAACCCCATCTCATACACATATAGTAGAGGGCATGTTGTTCCTATCACAATTAACACATTGCATACCATTCCATCACACTCATACACTAAATTTGCATATCTTGTTTATCATTTACTCTTGCTAGCTTATTCTATTTATATGGTGTACACTTTGATTTTCTATGATAGATGACATTCTTAGTATGTCATTATATTTATATATACACACATGTGCATTCACTTGGTATTTTATAGATTTTTGTAGGATGCCACAATGATGTTCATGGCATTGCATCCTTTTACTAGTTCCTACCAAGCCTTCTAGGGGCATCTACCTATTACTACTCTCACACCGTACACATTCCAGGTGTCTATTGCTAAATTATATCACTATTTCATCGTTATATGTCGCTCTACATTACTTTCCACTTGATATATACATGCTCTTGACATATTATTTATCTTTCTAACATTCTAATGGGTTCTCCCTGTGTAGACATTTTCCTTCCAGGACTATATACAACCATGGCTATCTAATCACACTTTGTTTGATCATTGGTTTAGTACTATGCATGCTATTTTTTGCGGGCTATGCCCTATGTATTGTATAATCACTTGTTACTTGTTTCTAGTTGTCTTCAGACCTTGATTATCTTGGTGACATTATGAACAAATGTCCCTATGTTTGAAACGTTCTTTTTGTGGTACTACTCTTGTTTGCACACATGCTTATTACATTGTATTTTATTGCATTCTTTAATAATATTTCCTATTAACACATGTTACTAGCTACTATGTTTGCATATGTGCATTGATTTATACTATGCACATCCACTCCACCCTTTGCATGGATATACAGTTCATAGTACAGACATCTAGCGTCCTCAGACTTAGACACTCAGTCTCCTATTGACTGTTCTTGCTCCACAAACATGGGAACTAATGTCCTTGGGGTGGATACAAATAATTTTTTTAGATTAACACACTTAGACATAAGACTTTAGAGAAAGGTCTATACAATTAGTACATAAACAATCGTTCAGTTACAGAATGCATTCATAACATCCTAGAAACTAGTACAGGTCCTTAGAAGATAATTTAGACACCAATCGAGACAAAATTAGAAAGTAGCACGTGAACAAAATTGGGATGCACCCCTAGGTGCTAGTGGTGCTTATTGGGCATAGACAATTAGCTTATTAGATCAATAGAGATTGAAACTAGACCTCTCTCGCCGACACTTGCTACACTTACGGTGCACAGATCCTCCAATCAAAAAAATTATCCAATCGCTTAGTAATTGACCCCACCCAATTTGGAACTACTTTGGTCTTAACAATCGAGATCACCAAAAAATATCACCCTTCACAATCAACATGTGACCTTCTGCGCACCCAACCTCCTGAGGTCATGCCGAGACAGCCAGTGTGGAATTTGAAATGGGAGTAAAAATGATGGCGATGACCAAACTAATTGGGAAACCTTATGTCTTCAACACGCAATAATGGAATATGCGAATCTAAGGCAAAGAATGCTCTCCTAACCTGAAGGGGTGTGATGGTAGGGTATGATATGATAGCTACTCGAAGACTCCAATCTATGTCTAGCTCAGCCAAGATTCTATTGGTGGGTTGTGGAATACATGGAAAGTATCCTGCATGTGCCTTGTATGGGTTCTAGATAAGGTCATGGAAATTGAGACAAGAGATGTAGCGGAGTTATAAGAACTAAGGGTGATTCTCTGGTCTCATCTAGAAAGTCTTAGCCTGATCGGCTGCTATGTTCAACAATGAAAGTTGTGTGATAATATCAGGTGGAAGCGGTGAGGATATGAATACCTGTGTGCATAGGCTAGTGTCGATATCTAACTGACTAGTAGGTCCGTTGGGTTGCGGGACCTGTGGGTCACAACCAAAGACTCGTTGAGGCTGAGGCCCTAGAATGGTCATACATGCAGTCAAATCCTATTCCCAGGAGTAGTCCAAAAGTCGTAGGCCTTATTAGCAAGCTATGTTTAAAGTCTCTAACTGTCTTATTTTCTCTATGTATGTGGCAGGTGTGCATAAGATTGTTAAGTGCAAACTTGTGTCAATGTCAGTTACTAACTCTGGCCCATTGGGTTATGGGACCAGAGGATCACAACCATAGGTCTTTTCCTGTTGCAGACCGTTGATGGTTGTACAAGATGAATTTGATTCGTTTTCAGTGAATAAACTATCTATCAAATGAAATCTAAACTATATTTTTGGTGTTTTCTCAATATATAAGAACAAAAAAATAAAACAAGCTAATCTATGGAAATAAATATTTTTGTGCTTTTCTAACTTTTCAGACAATGCATCTAATCTAACCAACAATTTAAAGAAAAAAATAGCTGGCCGGATGTAGCTAGCTATCTGTGCAGATGTGTGAATCTAAATCTAAGATCTACTCTAATTCAAATAAAATCTCTCCAACTCTACCTCAAAAGTGAAGAATAAATCATGACTCTAACAGAGCTATCATTCACCCACTATTTCCCTGGCAATATTGAAGAGAAAACTTCCTATTGACTTGATCTACTTGTAACTATCTGATTAATTGAAATGAATTGTTTCTCTACTCTATTTGATATGCAATTTGACAAAACAAAGCAAACAAATACACAACTCCAACCTGGAAGAGCAAGAGCTTTGGAAAATCCAGAAGTATGAGTATCTGTCCCCTCAGTTCTTTCCTTTCTTTCTCTGAGTGTTCATGTGAGTCCAAGGATGGGAATGCAAAGAACAACAACAAGAGGATGGCACTTGAGTGATGGCAGCTTGGAAGCAATCTGGGCGTAATGCAGGTAGAAGAAAGATAACACAAGAGATCTGAACTTGGCTATGCAATTCCTAGCAAGATTATTGCAACATAACAATGCAAGATACACAAAATTCTCAGGCCCTTTTGCTTGAATACAAGCATGGAATATATAGGAATGGAGGCTAGAAGGTTACTTCATGCACAAGGAATTGAAGAGGTAGTTCCACTCATTAAATCTATTTAAAAATAGAAGGAACTAGGAGAACCAAGCAAACGAAGCTATTTTTAGCAAATTCGACTCACGGACACGTTCAAAAGATAAACTTAAGTGAATCATCGCATGTAATTTCTCACATGAAGATTCTGGAAAAATCGATCAGGACCACCGCCCTGTGCAGGGTGGTGGTTTCAGGACCACCACCCCAGTCAGGGCGGCAGTTTGTGAACCGCCACCCAGGCAGGGTGGCGGTCCTGGCACTGAAGGCCAAAACAAGCACATAATGAAAGGGGAAATGGGAAAAATGCAAGGAAAAGATAAGTAAGGCTATCTAGGCTACAAATATATACTGCAAATGGGTTTTTGGAGCTCGAACACCTTATCAAAAGGATTTTGAATCATCACTGGGGACCTTTATAACCATTTTCCCACCAATGTAGCACATGTAATTTTGGGTGCGTACATATTTCCCCCTCGGAGAAGCATCTTAGCCATGAAAGAGGCATAAAACGTAAAGTCTGAGTATGGCATTCCTGAAATGGGGAGTTAGAAGCTATACCTGACATGCCCATGTGTCAAAATCTCACCGTCCAAGCTCCCGCTACCTGCAAGAGAAAAAGAAGACTCAAGTGCAGATAGATAAAATATCAAAAAATAAACACTAAATTAAAATGACAAGAGGACTTACCATTTGCGCGGGGATGTAGAAATATACCTGCGCCAACACTCCAGCCCTGTGAACACATATACTCAAGATGAGGTTAGAAAGACCATATATATATCAAAACAAATTCATTTTCTAATTCATTTGTGCATTGTTGATTTGGATTGTTTGATTGATTTGGAGCTCTGGATTTACGGTGACCATTTTTGATGAGAATACAGTCAATACGTTCATGTCGAGATCGTGATCATGCCTCCACATGTGGGAGATCAACCAGCGCACTCCCAGGTTAGTTATTTCCTTCTTTGTCTTTTTGTACCCTAAAATTTTAAATGTTGAAAACTTCACCTAGGGGGGAGATTTTCAAAAAAAATTGTCTTGAATAAGTCTTTAGGGGGGCGCCCATAGGTCATGCTTTTGTTCTAGCAAAAATGGTCAATTTTATCATTTTTTGGTCTTCCTTAGGGTTCATGGTGTGTTTTGAAATTTGGTTCAGGACCGCACCCAAAGCAGGGCAGCGGTCATAGGACCACCGCCCAACTCAGGGTGGTGGTCTGGGAACCGCCGCCCTGCACTGGGCGGCGGTTCTGGACAGAACGTCAAAACATGCTCAAAACTTGACCTTTTTTGGATTTTTGAGAGTTTACTATGTTTTTGATGAGCTTATTGTGTGGCATGCTTTACTAACTTGCTCTTTTCTCATGTTTTGGTGGATGCAGAAAAAGGTGGAGTACATACGCTGGAGCAGAGAGAGAGTGTGATTGGCTCCCTGGGATTTTAGATCAGCTGACCCAGGCTGAGATGGATCTTCTACAACAGGAAGGCATCTGGTGGATAGCACGGGTGCCCCATGTTGCTCCTGCTAGTCATATTCTGTGTGACTTATTTTCTTACTGGGATGCAGACCGGAACACTTTCCGGTTCCCAGGTGTCAGGGGGGAGTGGACCATCACTTTGGAGGATGTCTATCACATTCTTGGTCTCCCAGTACTTGGTAGGAAACTGACATTGGAGACAGTGGGGTCCAGAGCCATGATGAGACAACAGGCTACATACATGGGAGATGTTATTGTCTCTTCTGGCTCGAAGAAGGGAATAAAGGTTTGGTCTATTGCTACTGCTCCCATTCCTACCCTCTGGAAAGCCATCATGGGTATCCTATCCTCGAGACTGATCAGGGACAAGGGGGGAGATACACTTTTGTACTGTTGGGGCCCCATCATTGTGTAGATCGAGGCTCATGGCCATAGGTATGCCTGGGGAGTAGATATCCTGGGGACCACATACCATGATTTATACAGAGTCGTGAGATTGTAGGGGCAGTCATTGAGCCACCCCACTCTGGTTATGAGTTGGGTCTATGAGCATTTCATCCCATATGGTAGGGGGTGGAGGTTTCAGATCCAGGGGCTATCTAGGTAGCTAGATGGATAGGCATGTCAGTGCTCCAGACTCCACATCAGTTGGTGGCCTCTCTGACTATGGCCGACATGACCCCCACACCCTATCAGGATATGGTAGGGATATGGGGTGAGGAGACTACGATGATGGTAGCTTGCTCTTCCATGAGCAAGCTAGTTGATAGGGCCGGGAGACTAGAGATTCATCCCTTTGACCGGGTACCTCAGCAGTTCGGTCTTCCATACCCTGTCATGCTTCCTCCAGTGACACCTATTTACAGGACTATCCAGGAGGCACAGAGAGGTCCTAGAGGGGATCTTGGCTGGACAGTTGTTACTCCTGGTGTGCCTATTGTAGTTAGGCACATAGTTCAGGCTCGATGAGTAGCTGGTGCTCCTCAAGCACCTTTACTTCAGATTGGGGTGGCTCCTACTCACAGTGGGGAGGAGGATGAGCCGATTGACTTGGACTCTGATTCTGAGGAGGAGGTGGGAGATGACATGGAGGGGGAGTCAGGTGGAGAGGAGGATGAGGGGGTAGGACCTTCAGAGGGAGATGACAGTGACCCTGAGTGGCATGACACCCAGGAGATCCTCAGAGCAGCGCATGAGGAGGTGAGCATGGAGAGAGAGACTCTAGTCTCAGAGGAGACCCTTGGAGGAGATGATGAGTCTGTGATGGGACAACACCATGCCTTTGGATTTGGGGAGGCTCCACAGCCACCAGCAGCACCTGCCGCAATAGCCGCTGATCCCACATGGATGCCCGGAGACCCGAGTATGTTCAATACTCCTCTCTCTATTTTTTCTTATTGATTTTCATAGGTTTAGTTTAGTATTCTCTTTTGACTTGCGTTTTGTGATTTTATCTTTTCTCAATATCTCTTCTTTTTCCTTTTTGTAGTAGTCTGTACATGAGTGGCGAGAGCTCATTCGGTGGGTATGTGTGGACACCCTGTTGATCCCCTCGGGGAAGACTCAGGCTGATTTGAATATTGATTCAGGGAATCCCTTAGCCACTGGCTGACATTCTGATGTATTTTCTCATATCTGGAAGATTACGGAGATGGTGACCTCCCTTCGTACCACAGTAGCTGGGTACGAGACCACTGAGCACCTGATGAGATGAAGCCATTCTCATAGTGAGGCTATGGGTAGTGGGTGCCACCATGAGCACTCACACCATTCAGTCCATTCTGAGTGTCATCACAGTCACAGCAGGAGCCCTAGGCATGGCCACGCACCATCTGAGGGATCCCACAGGGATTGACAGGCCGCTGAGCCTTTATTGCTTTGATACTATTTTTTGACATTATACAATTTTTTTGTGTGTTTCGGGCTCATTGCGAGCATTTTTGACCATGCCTGGCACATGATGACATTGTATACAAACTTGATCCATTATGATATACAGACTCTATTTTTGGTTCGGCATTCCATTGTATCCGAGTTGAATCTCTTTGGCTTATCTCTCATGTGTAATCTAGATGTTTAGAATTTCCACTTTCCTATGCTTTTCAGAATGTATGCAATGGATGTGAAATGATAACAAAATGATTTCTTTTTGTATTTCATGATGCTGATATATGATGATGCAAACACAATGTGATCTTAAAACTTAGTTTCTTTTGCAATTTTTGGTACTTCGTATTTGTCTTGACAAAACGTGATGACATAATGATATGATGAATAGATATGCTTACCCCACTCCTAACCCCACACAACTAGTAAGATGTGAGGGCTCAACACCAAGAGTTAGGAAGGGCACAAGCCATGAAATTTGTTGAATGGTAGTGGTGAGACGAAGACAGAGGTTTGACAGAGCCAAATTGGGATGCTACAACCTTACCCCACTAATGCTACCTCATAGTTTAGAATGTGAATTGCTCTACAGTTTATCTAGACTTGGATCCATAGATGGCCACTTGGTTGACAAAATCTGGTTTTAAGGTTTTGAATTCTTCTTGGAATTTTGAACATCTAATCCACTTTGCTTTGACTTAAGATTTCCCAGTAATTGGTCTAATTGTTTATGACTTTCAGGTTTGTCAAAGAGACCCCCTATACCTTGCCCCATGCTACCAGTAGGAAGCACGGGCTCATCACCATGGACAAAGCATAGGTGAGTAAGGGCATTTCCTTCCTTTCCCAACCCTACGTCACTAGTAAGAGACGCAGGCTCAACACCAAAGGTTGGTAGGGAAAAGAAATGTGTAAAATAAAATTTTCTGTTGATTTGTACTTGACTTACTTATTTGGGAAAAATATTTAGAATGTTCTTATTTCCAAGGAGATGTATGTGGGATGGATGTGACACCATGAAGCTTCTAGAATAGACCATGAACAAAAGACACCTATCCTAAGAAGAAACCAAAAGTAGAACCAAGTATGCAGGCCTTGGTATGGTTACTGTCAAAACTTCATCTTATCCTGTTGGAACTGATGAAATGATGCAGAAATAGTTGATGATACAATGAAGATTTGAAGAGACATGATTTGAATGTTTTGCCAATATTTTCAGAAGTTCTTGGGGATTGCTATAAGGATAAGCTCCTTGATCACACTTTTTACAAAATGAACAGACAAATGAAAATGCAATGCAGATGCAATAATGTACATATGAGAATGTTGATGGATCATGCGTAGTATCTCTTTAGGTGAAGGGAGTTCACGGATTCACTAAACTCCTCACCTTCTAGAGTACACAAATGGAATGTGCCATTTTTATAATCTTCCACCACTCGATATGGACCTATCCACCTAGGTCTGAACTTTCTTCCCTCACCGGTCTTCTTGTCAATTTGGCTATCGAGTCTTAACACCAAATCTCCTTCGTAGATCTCACATTCATATACCTTTTTATTGTATTGCTGAGCCATGCAGTCAGTGTATACACTGTGTCATTGCTCAACATTCAATCTAACTTCATCGAGGCTTTCTAATTGGGAGAGATGAGCTTCTCGATAACCCTCTTCTCCTAGGATCCCATGTAACAAAATGTGGAGGCTGGGTAGTTCGACCTCCAGTGGTAGAACTGCCTCAGCACCGAACACTAAAGAAAAGGGAGTTTCTCTTGTTGGTGTTCTAACTGACGTTCGGTAGGCCCACAAGGCCAGAAAAAGCTTCAGATGCCAATCTCATTTATTCTCCTTAACAATTTTTAGAAGAATGGACTTTAAAGTCTTATTGGTAGCCTCGGCTTGTCCATTAGCCTGAGGGTAATAGAGAGAAGCTGTGTGATGACTTATTTTGAACTTTGCACACAACTCACACACCTCATCATTTTTGAAAGACATGCCATTATCAGAAATAATGACCTGTGGCACCCCATACCTACAAATGATCTGGTTCAAGATGAACTTAGCGATTACAGAGCCAGGGACAGTGGTAAGGGGCATGGCCTCTACCCACTTGGTAAAGTACTCTGTGGCTGTAATTATGAAATTATGGCCATCCATTGATGAGGGAGAGAATTTCCCTATCAGATCTAGGCCCCATGTGGAGAAGGGCCATGGAGTTGTGATCGGTTGTAAAGCTTGTGCCGGTATGTGGATTTCATGGGAAAACTCTTGACACTTGTGGCATCTGCGCACAAAATCTACCACATCATGTTCGAGGGTGGGCCAGAAATAGCCCATCTGATGTATCTTTCGGGTAGTAGCATGGCCACCGAAGTGACCACCACATACCCCACTATGTGACTCATAAAGAATCTTTTCAGACTCTTCAGAATCAACACATCTCAATAGCATTCTGTCAAAGGCTCTGCGATAAAGCACCTGTTCCAGGATGACGTACTTGGTGGAAATTATGCATAACCACCTTCTTTGTTGTGACATTGCCCCTTCTGGGTACGTGTGGTCCATGATGAAATTGATGATGTCAGTGTACCAAGGACATACAATGATAGGGGGCCTGGTTTCAACGAAATATACGCACTCATCAGGAAAGTCCAAATCTACCAAATCACCCCCGTCTAATGGATTATCAGCCAACCAATCTGCGATGATTTGACCCTTAACTAATTTTTGATTTACAAACGTTAGCTCAAACTCACCCATTAATGTAATGAAATGCCCAACCTTTTTAGACAAGGATCCTTGCATGAGGAATGTCCGTAAGTGGTCTGACTTGACGATGACCCTTGTCTCTTGATTAAGCATGTAATGTCTTAAGCACTTGGTTGTGAAAACTATGGCAAGGCATTCCTTCTCTGCCTACATGTAGCATGTCTCGTAATCGAGTAACATCTGACTGATAAAATAAACAGCCCATTCTCATTTGTCATCTTCCTCTTGTGCCAACATATAGGCTAGTGAAACATTTGTAGCCCATGAATATAAGATCAAAGGGTGATCTGACCTTGGTGGCATTAGCGTGGGAGGGGATAACAAAAATCACTTAACTACCTTGAAGGCCTCATCACATTCCTCCATCCAATCCAAGCTATAATCTTTCCTTAACAAATTGTTGATTAGATGAACGACAAAGGTCAAGTCAGGGATGAACCTTTGGATTGCACCGAGTTTCCCAAGAAAATATCTAATACCAGACTCATCTGATGGTGGAACCATTTCTAACACAGCCCAGATTTTGGCCAGGTCAACATCAATTCCTCATGAAGATATAATGTAACCCAGGAGCTTTCCACCTGTTACACTGAATACACATTTCTCTAGATTCAATGTGACTCCATACTCAATCAAGCATGAGAGAATGATACGAAGCACCTCTGGGTGATCGCAGCACTTCCTGGCCTTGGCCAATAGGTCATCCACGTAGGATTCCACAATCTTATGAATAAGATCATGGAATATGTAGGTCATTGCTCATTGGTATGTAGCACCAACATTCTTAAGACCAAATGGCATGACGACATAACAATAAGTTCCCCAAGGAGTTATAAACGTAGTTTTAGCTTGATCCTCGGTAGAGATTTTGATTTGATTGTATCCCAAAAACCCATCCATGAGGGACAACAACTCAAATCCAGTCATTGCATCATGATAACATCAATGGATGGTAGCGGGAAATCATCCTTGGGACAAGCCTTGTTGATGTCCCGAAGTCTATGCAAATACGGATCTTTTCATTTTTTTTAGAATGGGGACAATGTTAGATACCCATTGTGAATAATCAACTGGATTGATAAATCCTACTTGGAGAAGCTTCATTACTTCTTCTTTTACCATAAGGGCTACCTTTGGCTTCATAGGTCTTGATTTTTGCTTAATTGGTTTGGCATCTGGCTTAGTAACAAGATTGTGAACTACGATGTGTGGTGTAATTCCCATCATTTCCTTATAACTAAATGTGAAGGCTTTCTGATGTTCCTTAAGGACTTGGGTATGAATTTCTACTTCCTCTGGAGTTAAAGAGGACCCTAGTTTTAAGATTTTTGGTTCCTCCTCTGTTCTGATGTTTATATCAATCATTCCCTCAATTAAGGAGGCATTACCCTCCTCAAACTCAGGTGGGGCTGGTGGAAACTCCAAGTCCCCTTCCTCTTCTACCTCATAAATTTCAAGATCTCTTCCCAGATGACTCAATCATTGGATTCCCAAAATAAGATGAGGAACGCAGAATTAGGGAAAAGTCTACCTCTTGACAAGTAAGATGTAATTCCACCAAAGCATTTAAATAAGCTAAAGTTGACTCATCCCCATCGATAGGGTCTGAAGAGTCAAACTGGCCCTCAGCTTCCACGTATGTCAACATTGATGCCACTGGCACTTTGCGAATCAAGGATTCAGCGTGGAGTGAAACCGTGAAGTTGGTGTCCTCTAAATCATTACTTGGGGTGAAGCATGAGGTGGAAGTCACTATAGAGTCTGCCAGAAGGTTCTGTTCATGTGGAACTACCTCGATTGATATGAAATCAAACCCCTTAGTTAGGTCCAACATGACAGTTTTATAGAGCTGTAAGTGTTCAGCCCTAGTCTCGTATACCTCAGATACCTGATTTGCGACTAGCTGTGAATCACCCAACACCCTAATATTGAGGATGCCCATTCTCTTGGCTATAATGAGACCTAATAGAAGAGCTTCATACTCAGCCCCATTGTTTGTGCATTCAAAATTCAATTTGAAAGAAAAAGGTAAAACCCTTCCTTCGGGTGAGGTAAGGATTGCACCTGCCCCGACACCGAAGTGACACTTGGCCCCATCAAAGTGGAGAGTCCAGCAATTACTCAGAAAGACAGATGTTGAGTCATCCTTTGTAAGTTCTTCTTTTATTTTGGTTACATCTACCATGCAAACCTCATCTGCTGGAAGGGAACCAGGTCCCAAAGCATGTCCCATACCCATGGAATCGAAGGGAAGAAGGATAGGAAAATCCTTTTCTAATAGTTCAACAATATTTGTTGTAGTTCCTAGCGAAACTGTCTCTACAACAATGCTTTCATCCTTGAAGGCCAGAATACCCTCGATCAAACCTGTAACCTCTAATTCCATCATGGGAACCAGATTTTCTTCTGGTAACATGCTTACCAGTTTGTTTAACTGGTTGGTGGGAAGCTCAAATTCAGAGTGGACCCCTGGCCTTTTCTTCAAGTTGGCCAGATGTATGTCAAAGGGCTTTGGATCACCCTGAGTGACAAATACTTTCCCTAAATGTAGGAATCTGACTTCTTGGAATAGGGTGGATGGGATTGCTTTCATGCGGTGTATCCAAGGGTGACCAAGAATCATATTATAGTTGGTTTCCCAATCTATAATATAAAACTCAGTAAGCACCGTCTTGGGTCCAAGAGTGACTGGTAATACTATGGTCCCGATCGAGGTCACCTTGAGACTATCATAGCCTCTTAATGTGTTTCACGTCGAGGAGAAATTAGTCTCCCCATATCCTAACTTCTGAAGAAAAGAGAAGGGGATGATGTTAACTGCTGCCCCATCATCGATCATCACATGCTTCACATAGTTGTTATAGATCCAAACTTGCAAAAATAGGGTTGGATCACCTCTACGAGCTATTTCAGCATCCATAGGCATCTTGCTTATGTCAAATACAAACCCAATATCCCTTTCGGGCTGTCTTGGAGGGAAAATATCAAAGTCTATATGGTTTATCTGTGCCTCTGGTGGTGGGGTAACATTAGCCAAATGGCTGAGACCGAGCACTTCCAAGAGAGTGGCTCGATGAGTGGGAGAATTCTTCAGTAGATCTAAGAAGGAAATGTGTGAAAAGGTCTTGGTTAGATCACTGATCAAGTCATAAGCCCCTACTGGCTTGCTTAGCATGTCATGAGCATTATTCGAGACAACTGGGTAAATCAAGATCAGCTGTGATGAATAGTCTCTGGCTCTTGTTGCAGCATTAATCTGGAGTTCAGCATCCAACTCAACCAAACCTACGATCTTCATTTGCTGGTGACCATCCAAAGGAGGTGCCACCTGTGGGTTTGACGAAGTTGAGGCTTCATGATCATGAGTCCCTATTACAATGCCTTTATTCAAACCATTAGGATCTAGTCTTCCATCCTTCAGATGCATGGGGAGAGGATCATTGAAGATTCCCAATGGCATGTTCTGTGGAGACACTGGTCCCATATAGGTGTTTTGATTAGGCACAGTTGGGTTGGCCAGAAACATGTCAACAAACAACTATCTTTGGTCTTCTGGAAAACATTGCAAAAACTTATTACAATCACGAAAAGTTCTTGCGTCATGCCCACGGACCCTATGGAAACCACAATACAAGTCAGGATCATAATCCTGAGGCCTTTGGTTTGTTCCTTGTTGTGGTCCAAAACCACGGTTATTGTTTGGTTGTTGACTGTTATAGTTAACACTTTGGAACCCTTGCCCCTAGTTCTGGAATTGGTTGGGGTATTGACTAGGGCTTGGGGTCGGCATTTGTCTTTGTGGCTGAGGTTGTTGCTGTTGTTGGGGATGATTAAAATCCACAACATTTACTGAGGGTGAGAAATTGTTGCTCCTCTGATTGTTGCCATTGTTATTCCCATTGTTTTTGTTATTCATTGTACCTGTACCGGTGGGATTAACAACATTAGGATTTTTGGGCTGGTCAGTTACACCATCGGTCATGACTCCATGATTCTTGTTAAGGATCTTTGGTCCTTGATTGTTATTTGTATTGTTGGAGTAGCCGGGAGTGTTTTGAGAAGGGGTAACTAACTTCCCATTTTCTCCGTAGGTCTTACGACCACTGTCGATGGCCGCTTGGTCAATCCAAAGAGCACCCTCTAGCACCTCTTCATAGCTCCTTAGCAGGAAATTTTGAACCTCTTCCTTCATCTCTCTGTTGAGGGAGTGGAGGAACAAATCACAAAGTTCTGTTTGGTCCATGTTTGGAGCACTTGCGGAAGAGTAGAGAACATGTCACCACCTCTGAATGAAGTGAGCTGCAGACTCATTATGTTCTTGTTTGATATGAAGAAATTCTCTGATTCCTGTTCACAAAAGCTTGTTCATATCAAAGGCTTTGATAAACTCTGACACTAGTTGCTTGAACGAGTGTATCGAAGCCTCTGGTATCCTATAATACCAGTCAAGAGCAATACCTTCAAGTGTCTTAGGGAAAATATTTGCAACGACTGCATCCCATGGGAGCAGCTCTCGAATGGCCATTGCATAAGCTTTGATGTGGGCATTTGGATCACCCTCCCCCTTGAACTTTAGGAGATCAGGCAAGGGTCTCGGGAGCATGACTGCCCGAATGGAGAAATCTAGGGGTTCTTTGAGATATTCATAATAAGTCCCCATTGCATATGTTTCCACCATTGAAGACCCTTGTTGGGGAGGTGGGGGTTGCGTTGGCTGCTGAAATGGGACAACATAAATATTTGGCAGGGCATATGACATCCCTTGCATTTGTCCATATGGACCTAGGTAGGTGTACATGTCCCCCTGTGGAGATTTGGAATACATGTGTATATATGGGGGTTGACTTCCTTGATATGGAGCTGAAGGCACGAAGCCAGGGAACGTCACATTTCTGGCTGGTATAGCATTTGAGAATGCACTTCCGGCTGGCACCTATTGTAGATGACCATATGTGGCTTGAGGAGGCATACCCAAGGTACCCATCCCAGTTAACAAGTCTACATGGTTCGGAATATTCATGTAGACTGGCAGGTTCTGGGCAGTCGGTATTTTCCCATGGTTCTGTGGGTAGGAAGGAGCCCATGCTTGCCCTGCGTATGAATTCTGTGTATTCTGGGCAAGCTCTAACTCCTTGACCTTATCAACCAAAGCTGAAATGACATCACCCATTGACGGGGCGGTGCCCTGCTTAGACTCCTTTGGTTGAACCCTTGAAGGTTGTTGAGGAATATGGTGTCCCACTATGAATTGTTCATGATGTTGCCACCCCTCATTGGTTGTATTGTCAGTTGGTGGTGGGGTAGCATTATTGTTTTGAAGTGGGACACTACCTTGCCCTTGCAACCTATCAAAAGATTGGTTCATTTGTTGGAATTTCTGCTCACTCCTAGCATATCATGCTAGATACTCCTCATCAAGATGGGGGAGTGGATCAGATTACACGGTGATGGGCTATCGAAACAATACCCGAGGAGATGAACTAGCTTCTCCAGTAAATGTCATGTTATTTGAACTTGATTGTTCAAGGGGGTAAGTCTGAGTGATCTGATCCAGTTCTTCGATGCACATAGAAGAACCAACATTGGTTCCCTGAAGTAGAGGGTTTTGAGTGGATGAGCGGTTGTCTACCCATGTTGAAAGTGAAGGTGACTATTGTGGTATGTTTGAGTGGTGTTGGTACAAGTCAAAACCCAGGATGGGTCGACCGTACTCATCATATCCTGACATATTCGGGGGGTATAAGAATACCCATAGAATAAAGGATGGACAAAAGTGGAAATGTTTAGAGACTAGCTCTTCACGTTGGGTTCACCAATTTGTATGACAGAAAATCAACACGTGACCTTCTGCGCACCCGACCTCCTGAGGTCATGCCGAGACAGCCGGTGTGGAATTTGAAATGGGAGTGAAAGTGATGGTGATGACCAAGCTAATTGGGAAACCTTATGTCTTCGACACACAATAATGGAATCTGTGAATCTAAGGCAAAGAATGCTCTCCTAACTTGAAGGGGTGTGATGGTAGGGTCTGATATGATAGCTACTCAGAGACTCCAATCGATGTCTAGCTCAGCCAAGATTCTATTGGTGGGTTGTGGAATACATGGAAAGTAGCCTGCAGGTGCCTCGTATGGGTTTCCAGACAAGGTCATGGAAATTGAGACAAGAGATGTAGCGGAGCTGCAGGAACTAAGGGTGATTCTCTGGTCTCATCCAGAAAGTCTTAGCCTGATCGGCTGCTATGTTCAACAATGAAAGTTGTGTGATAATATCAGGTGAAGTCATTGAGGATATGAATACCTGCGTGCATAGGCTAGTGTCGATATCTAACTGACTAGTAGGTCCGTTGGGTTGTGGGACCTTGTGGGTCACAACCAAAGACTCGTTGAGGCTGAGGCCCTGGAATGGTCATACATGCAGTCAAATCCTATTCCCAGGAGTAGTCCAAAAGTCATAGGCCTTGTTAGCAGCTATGTTTAAAGTCTCTAACTGTCTTATTTTCTCTGTGTATGTGGCGGGTGTGCGTAAGATTGTTAAGTGCAGACTTGTGTCAATGTCAGTTACTAACTCTGGCCCGTTGGGTTGTGGGACCAGAGGATCACAACCGTAGGTCTTTTCCTACTGCGGACCATTGATGGTCATACAAAATGAATTTGATTCATTTTCGGTGAATAAACTATCTATCAAATGAAATCTAAACTATATTTTTGGTGTTTTCTCAATATATAAGAACAAAACAATAAAACAAGCTAATCTATGGAAATAAATATTTTTGTGCTTTTCTAACTTTTCAGACAATGCATCTAATCTAACAAACAATTTAAAGAAAACAAATAGCTGGCCGGATGTAGCTAGCTATCTGTGTAGATGTGTGAATCTAAATCTAAGATCTACTCTAATTCAAATAAAATCTCTCCAACTCTACCTCAAAAGTGAAGAATAAATCATGACTCTAACAGAGCTATCATTCACCCACTATTTCCCTGGCAATATTGAAGAGAAAACTTCCTATTGACTTGATCTACTTGTAACTATCTGATTAATTGAAATGAATTGTTTCTCTACTCTATTTGATATGCAATTTGACAAAACAAAGCAAACAAATACACAACTCCAACCTGGAAGAGCAAGAGCTTTGGCAAATCTGAAAGTATGAGTATCTATCCCCTCAGTTCTTTCCTTTCTTTCTCTGAGCGTTCATGTGAGTCCAAGGATGGGAATGCAAAGAACAACAACAAGAGGATGGTTCTTGAGTGATGGCAGCTTGGAAGCAATCTGGGCGTAATGTAGGTAGAAGAAAGATAGCACAAGAGATCTGAACTTGGCTATGCAATTCCTAGCAAGATTATTGCAGCACAACAATGCAAGATACACAAAATTCTCAGGCCCTTTTGCTTGAATACAAGCATGGAATATATAGGAATGGAGGCTAGAAGGTTACTTCATGCACAAGGAATTGAAGAGGTAGTTCCACTCATTAAATCTATTTAAAAATAGAAGGAACTAGGAGAACCAAGCAAACGAAGCTATTTTTAGCAAATTCGACTCACGGATGTTCAAAAGATAAACTTAAGTGAATCATCACATGTAATTTCTCACGTGAAGATTCTGGAAAAATCGATCAGGACCACCACCCTGTGCAGGGCGGTGGTTTCAGGACCGCCACCCCAGTCAGGGCGGCGGTTTGCGAACCACCACCCAGGCAGGGCGGCGGTCCTGGCACTGAAGGCCAAAACAAGCACATAATGAAAGGGGAAAAGGGAAAAATGCAAGGAAAAGATAAGTAAGGCTATCTAGGCCACAAATATATACTGCAAATGGGTTTTTGGAGCTTGAACACCTTCTCGAAAGGATTTTGAATCATCACTGGGGACCTTTATAACCATTTTCCCGCCAATGTAGCACATGCAATTTTGGAAAACACATCAAATTGGAATGAAAATGTAATATGTGAAGTCGAATGACCCCGACAGTCACCCGATGAGTGAACTTATGACCGAGCATTGCACTACATTCCAGACTCCATGTAGTTCTTTGTGCTTGTGTGTGTAATAGTGTCCTTAGGTTTCCCTCATGCCAATGATGCCAAGATAGTGGGCTATGGCTAGATAAGATGCAAATGTGTGATATGGAATTGAGCACTTCCCCTTCCTATGCAGTGTATGCAACCCAAAAATGTAGTCCCTTTGAATGGTAGTGATAGTATGTAGATGAGATTTCCCCTTAGAATTGTCCAGCCAGAATAATAGAGTGTATGTTGTGTATATATATGGATCTCTTGTTTGAATTTTGACACTAGTGACCCAAAAGGCCAACTATGAGCTCAGGATAAGGATAAGAAAACTAGAAAGGCCAACCACAAATGTCAAAAAGTGTAAAAAGAACAAAGAGGACAAGAGCACCCATAATGGACTAGAGCGCCTGGGTGCACTAGTGTCCAGAATGGGCACTAGTGTCCTGGGATAAATGATGACAAATGTGAAAAGACTGACAGACAGGGATCCCTGTGACCTGACCAAAACTGGGTACAGAAATGATAGATGTGAGAGAGAAAGACAATAGAAACAATCAAAACAAGTGGATGGACAAAGGATTGTGTCACCAGTGAATACTTTTCTTACTTAAGATCCATGCATATAACAACATACTTGATGGCATAGTAAAATAGTAGTATGTGCATGATTTTGTGTCTACATTTTCCCCCCTTTATGTTATTTGAATGAAATTCAAGTAGTGTAAAGGAAGTAAGGAACATACCTGTATAGAATTATGGAGAATCCATGTTGCAAAGTGCATGTAGAGTGTAGAAACTTGTAGCATGGTGAACCATGGATCAACATTTTGACCCATGTGGCATAAGTGGAGATAGAAAACCATCATAAGGAGCACTTGGAGAAATAGTTGAAATGATTTGGAGATTTTGGAGATTTTGAATTGTTGCCAAAGGAGATTGAAGAGGTAGGGAGTGATCAATTCCCAACCTGATTTTGTTTGTAAATGGGAGGATTTGGGCATCCTGCCACCAGAGGAAGAGTGTTGGGGAGAGAGGTCTAGTTTTACTCTCCATCCATGACTACATCCCCAAAAGGTCCAACTTGTAGATAGGATAGAGACCAAATTTCCATGTTGTTCTGTTTCCATGTTGTTTGTTCCAATTGAAGAACCCATATAGGAGTAGTATAGGAAAGGAAATGACATCTCATTTCCCCCACTCCTATAGTAACAGGTGTTCCAATTTGAATAGTGCTAGATGGCTTCCAAGTTAGGTCATCTGGAAGTGATAGAAATGTAAAGTGACTCCCAAGTTAGGTCATCTGGGAGTGATAGTAACTGTGATGTAGCTCCCAAGTTAGGTCATCTGGGAGAGATAGTAAATGTGCTTATTGTACCGATTGATTGATTTGATTTGAATGATAGAAGATTGCTTTGAGATTGTGTACTTAGTAAATTACTCATGGAGAGGTTTTTTGTGCTTTTCCCCCAGATTAGGTCATTTGGGGGAATAGATTTGAAATAGTAGAAAGTATTGATTGTAGTATAGAATGATTGTTCCTTTGTTCAAATGAGATCAGAGAAAGTTGTAATAGTAATATGCTAGGAGTGTCGATTGATTGTATTGTAACCTGAGAGGGATTATGGGATGATCTTGATTGTATGCCCCCCTTTTGGTGAAAGGGTGAAGGGTGGAGAAATGAGCACTGAGCCAAAAGTAAGACGTATAAGATGTTGTAATAGTAAATGAGAAATAGTATGAGATAGTATTATCACAGTGTGAATAGATATTGAATAGTACATGTGCCAGATGTGAATATGAGATGTTGAAATTTGTATGGTATGGTGCTAGAGGAAATTATGATCCGTATGGCACAAATGGTGAGACAAACAAAGTTACGAGGCTCAAGATATGAGTGAAACTATGCAACGTGTATTAGTTGTAAAAGTGGTTGTAAATAGTAACTATAGTATATGGAAAAAGTGGAATTACTATATATAGTAATAGTGAAAAGTGAATAGTATTTCATTTGTACCGAGATTGATTGAGATTTGGAGCTCTGAGTTGTGAGGATGCCACGTGTTAGAGCAAGGAGTTTGACTAGATTTGAGAGAGTAGTGGCGGTCGTGGCTTCGCAGATGACCGATGAGTTGGTAAGTGTGATTATTTTTGGAAATTTTAGTCAAATATGTCTGTTTTTTTCAATTTTTGAAAAATTTATGTTTATGTATATTTTTCAACATTTCTGACCTGGGTGGAAGTGGCCAGGGCATTTCTATCCTTGGGGACACTAGCGACCAGTTTTAGGTGCTAGTGACCTGATTCTGGGTGCCCGTGACCTGCTCTTGGGTGCTGGCATCCCAGAGTAGGGTTTGGGCACTGTATTGTGAAATGTTGATATTTTGATTAGTTTGATGCTATGATAAGTGATTTTTGTAGTATGTGTGATGTACTAATGGAAGAATTTTGTTGCTTTTTGTGTTGTGTAGAGGGATATACACTCGAGAGAGTTTTGGGTGGGCTGTCATTTGAGTACATTGCTTACTTTGGGGTTGTCAGATGTTGAGTGGGATATATTGGACCATGTCAGCTTGTGACACATTGCTAGATTGGGGGAGGTACCCCATAATATGCCTATGTTGACTGCTTTGTGTGATAGATGGTGTGTAGATACATGTACATTCTGGTTGCCTACTAGTGAGATGACAATGACCCTGGAGGATGTATACAAGATATTATGGTTGCCTATTGTAGGAGAGAGAGCACAGGTGATGACTATAGTGGATGCCCAGAGGAAGATGAGGGCAATGAGGTGGTATTTTATAGGGATATGAGTACAGGAAGAGACTCATATCAGTTTAGATGCAATAGTGATATCTAGTGTTCTGCGGTTAGGAAGTTTATTGCAGTGATTCTAGCATCATCAGTGGTAGTGGAGGGTGGTGGAGTTGGTATATTGTATAAGATGCATGATATTTTTCACAGTATAGAGGAGCATGGGACTAGGTATGCATGGGTGCGGTGTGTATTGGCCCACTTGTATAGAGATTTGTATAGATTTACTCAGGAGGATCATGGGGGTGGACTAGGAGCCACGACTTTGTTACATGTATGGGCATATGAGCATATTGTGATATTGAGGCCACTCAGTGGGCCACGGGCTGATTGGGCTAGACCCAAGATATTTGCAGTGAGGTGGGTAGGCACCCATAGCAGGAGGATGGATACAACCACCTATAGGTCGATGCTAGATCAGATGGGCCCTGGGGCCATTATATGGAGACCGTATAGAGATTATGGTGGATGGGTAGAGGATGATGTGGAGTTGTGGTGCATTCGGCACACCATGTGGTTAGAGGATCACTTCCTAGGTGTGACAGAGTTGTTCCAGGGTGAGTGAGTATCTAGATAGTTTGGCATGGCCCAGGATGTGCCCCCAGAGCCATATATATGGTTGAGATCTACTAGAGTGGTGAGATGACCAGGAGTGAGGTCAGGCCCGATAGGAGCACAACTAGTGCATCCTGGTCCAGATGAGGTAGATGTGGCTATAGAGCCTATACAAGTTGATGATGTGGGGTGCACCCAAGCCTACAGTGAGTGGTGGGTGACACATCGATGGGTGTTGTTATTTCCGATAGTGGTGGATGCGGCTGGTGGACCAACAGTTGGAGGAGTAGAGGGACTGACACCTGCCCCCAATGTAGATGGTGTAGCAACACATGAGAGCAAATAAGTATTGTGCATTGTTATTTGTTAGTTGTTGTTTATTATGAGATATTGTGAAGGTGTGTAGTGACTAATGGTGGTTTTTGTGAATGCAGGTGATGCCTATTGGTCATTGATTGTAGATTCATCGATACACACATTGACATGGAACATGCCTCCAGATGTGCTCATGGGAGGTGGTATGCTAGAGAGAGTTGATGTTATTACAGGTGAGCATGCCCATTTGTTTGAGCTAGTGGCTATAGCAGCAGCCACATGTACCATGTTATTGAGCGAGCGTGATGAGGCTCGTGTAGAGACTGAGTGAGCTAGATGGAGGAGGAGCCCTAATTCAAGGATGTTTTTGCTAAATATGTTGAGCTACAGGGCTATTTGTAGAGTAAAATCGAGATTTTCTATATTACAAGTCAGTTGGAGAGATATAGAGGCCGAGATCAGTGGCATAGAGTGAGCGGTGAAGCTTCTAGTTCTAGAGCTCCCACGATTGTATATAGTGATAGTGAGGATGATGTATGATGTATTGTATATGTTGTAGTGATGCATGGGGGCTTGCCCCCCAGTGATTGTATTTTGAAACTTATGATTTTTGATGATATATATATATATATATATATATGTATGATGTTTGTTATGTGTGTGTGTGTGTGTGTTGATTGATGTGATGATATATGATGTGTGATGGTATATGTGATGATTGTTGCTTGCACTTTGGGTTGATATGTATTGTTGAAATGGTTGTTTTGATTTGAAATGCATGATGATGTGGAAAGAAATAGATAAGTAATGATTAGAATAGGATTTGTATTTGAATGAGAATGAAGAGCATAGTATGTGATGAATAGAAATAGATGTATGTGATGTAATATAGATAATGTGAAAGAGCAATGTGACTTAGACAATATAAGAGAATAGAATAATGATGTGTTGATAATTGGTATGATTAGAGAATGTAAAATAATGGCTATAATAATGTATGATGAGAATGAAAGAGGGGGGAAGAAGAGTGATTGCCCCCAGTGTGAGAATGAGGTTCATTTATAAATACCCCCTCAGCAGTCAAGAATGAACCATAGAACAAGAGTGCATCATCGGGAAATGGGTTTGTCACATGTAAGGAGATGCTAGAAAAGATATGACATGAAGCACAGAGCATGAGTTGTGAAAGGAGAGGTTCATTGATGTAGTATTCTCTCAACAGTCAAGTGTGAACCATAGCACAAGAGTGCATCATAGGGTAATGAAATGGAAAGTGGATGTCATCTACCAGAGATTAAGAGGCCTGCAAGGCATAGATGGAGCATGTGAAGCAAAACAATGTGAGAATAAGTGCCAAATTGGATGCTAGATGGAATGGGACCAAGAATAGAAGGTGTGGTGGGAGGAAGTGTGGAAGCAAGAGGCTTAGGAAGCCAATGAGGTAATGTAGCAATTTGTGAAGAATGAGATGATGCAACCATAGGTGGATTGGATGGAGGACAGATGGATGATAACCTTAGGAGGTGGATGGATGACAACTTTAGATGGAGGTGAAGGAGATAAGTGAAGAGAGGTGGAAGCATGCTTATGTGGAATAGGAGAAAGAGAATGCTCATGAGAGGGTGAGTGGAAAGCAATGACACCTTTGTCTTCTAATTGTTGCAAGTGATCATGGAGAGCATAACAGTCATTATCATGATGGCCATTGATGTGGTGGAAATTGTAGAAAGGGTGGTCACATTGGCATTGCAAGTGGTGAGGTGGATGATGCTCAGTAGAAGGTAAGTGGATTAAGTGCTTGTCAAGTAAAGCACACAAGACATCATGAGGTTTTGCATTATGTGAGAATTGCAATGGTTCACGAGTAGGAGGTGGAGAAGACTTAGGTGTATGCTGATGCAGTGGAGGAGAAGAATGACACTTACACGGAGGAGGAGATGGTGACCGTGGAGGAAGCTTAATGGATGGAAGAGGAGAAGAAGTAGTAGGCGTAGAAGTAGTAGAAGAAGTAGAAGGGGGTGATATAACATGTGCAAAATTAAATCTTGTTCTAAATCAATAACTTTGTAACATAAGAGAGTAAAATATTCACATGTATCATATAATAGTTTTTCTTTCAATGCAGGAATTAAGCCACGAAAAAAGATAAATTACTTTTCTAAATCAATGGGCTGAAATAATAACTGATGCATACAAGAATTAAAGTGTTTAAAATGTAATCTACAATTAGTTCTTTCTTTCCTTGATGTAATAAACGAAAGCATTCATATGTGACTTTAGGACCATTGTTAGAAATAAATTGTCTAAGAAAAACATCCTCCATATCATAATAAGTACTAATGGATCCATAAGGAAAATGAGTGTACCATTGGAGAGCATGATCAACAAGACTATGATGAAATGCTTTGAGTAACAAGTGATCATTAGAATAAGCAGACATGGTTGATGATAATGCTTAAGATGTAAATAAGGATTTCCAGTGCCATCAAAACATGAGAAATTAGGCATGATGAAGTCCTTTGGAAAAGCAAAATTGTGAATCTTTTTAGGAATAGGATTTCCATGCAAAGAATTATTGTCAATGGAAGCATAATAGGCTTTACTTTCAAGAGTGAGAGTATGAACTTGAGATTGCAAAGTGCCAACAACATGCATGAGAGATAAAATATCATGTGAAGGAATGGTAGGTGAAGTAAGAGGTATATTGAGAGGTTGGATCTTTCCATTGTGAGTGATCATGGGAATGTGAGAAGAAGGAGTGGATGTGGAAGGATGAGAAGGAGGTGGAAGAGGAGGAGAAGAACATGAAGGCTCTATGGGAATGCTAGATGTAGATTCAAAAGAAATAATAAGAGGTGTACTAGTGGTAGGAGTAGAATCATCATGGGAAAATTTAGAAGAAGAAGAAAGAGGTGGAAGAGGAGGAGAGGAACATGGAGGCTCTATGGGAATGCTAGATGTAGAATCAGAAGATATAATAAGAGGTAATAGTGGTAGGAGTAGAATCATCATGAGATAACAATTAGAAAGAGGTGAGAAGAGGAGAGGAACATGGAAGATCTATAGGAATGCTAGAAGTAGAATCAGAATCATGAGTAGGAGTAGAATCATCATGAGTAACAACTTTAGAAAGAGAAGAAAGAGGAGTAGTAAATTCACATTCAACAGTCATAAGAGAAGTAACATCATTACTAACATGTTCATGATCAGAAGCATAGTCTACATCACTATCAGACATATTTTCACAAGCAAGTATTTCATCAAGACTATCATCAACATAAAAAGAAGTGGTAGGAGAACTAATATCAGATCTATCATTGCATTCATTAGAAACACTTTCAGAAGTAGGAAGAGTAGGAGATACAACTTTACATTCATCTTGACTACTAGTAGAAATAACATCATGCATATGTACATTTTCAACATTAGAAGTAGAAGTATTGGCATCCATATTATCACAACCAAGAACATAATCAAGAAAAGAATTTCAGTAATACTATCATGTGCTATAATAGGAGTGGAAGAAGGTGCAACAACATGGGTGACTATGGGAGAGCAAGGAAAACATGAAGTAAAGTTTTGGTCAGGAGAGACTATGCAAATGCTAGAGTTGTGAAAGTTAGAAGGATGGGTTTTTTGGAAAGCAAGAAGTTGTTGGAGGAAGGAAGCATCACATTGAGGGTTTCGGTAAAGGTCATGAAATTCAGCTTGCACAACAACATCATCAAAGATAGGGTTCAAGCATGTATCGGCCATATGGTGCTTAGGAGATGAGGACCTCTTCTTAGCCATGAGGGTTTTGGGGATCCTAGGGCAAGAAGTTCAAAGAAAAGTGGGTTCACCAAATGATTTAATAAAATATGAATTAAATCTAATTGCAGAGTAACATATATGATAAAATACAATAGATATACAAATGTTAAGCACTCAAACAATGCAACACTATAAGTAAATGAGAGAGAGAGATGACTTAGTTGAATCCTGCACAATCTGGAACTGATATGGGTGGTGTAAAGTGTTGAACAAGGTTGGAACTATGTCACAACTACTCTCTGTAAAATCTAGATTCTGAGAATAATGTCAGACATGGGTGCCTGGTGTTGGACAAGGGCACCTGGGCACTGGTGACTATTCCTGGGCGCTGGTGACTGCATAGAAGGTCAGAATCTACTTTTTTCTTGTGTCACTAGGGTTTCACTATCACTTCCTATTGATCACCTGATATTCACACTTTGATCACCAAGGGTACCTGTAACCTGCAACACAAACCCTAGCTACCTACACAAGCTCACAAACACATCAAATTGGAATGAAAATGCAATATGTGAAGTCAGACTGACCCCGACGGTCACCCGATGAGTGAACTTATGACCGAGCATTGCACTACATTCTAGACTCCATGTAGTTCTTTGTGCTTGTGTGTGTAATAGTGTCCTTAGGTTTCCCTCGCGCCAATGATGCCAAGATAGTGGGATATGGCTAGATAAGATGCAAATGTGTGATATGGAATTGAGCACTTCCCCTTCCTATGCAGTGTATGCAGCCCAAAAATGTAGTCCCTTGTAATGGTAGTGATAGTATGTAGATGAGATTTCCCCTTAGAATTTCCAGCCAAAATAATAGAGTGTATGTTGTGTATATATATGGATCTCTTGTTTGAATTTCGACACTAGTGACCCAAAAGGCCGACTATGAGCTCAAGGATAAGGATAAGAAAACTAGAAAGGCTGACCACAAATGTCAAAATAGTGTAAAATAACAAAGAGGACAAGGAGCACCCAGAATGGACATAGGTGCCTGGGTGCTAGTGTCCAGAATGGGCACTAGTGTCCTGGGATAAATGATGACAGATGTGAAAAGACTGAAGACAGGGATCCTTGTGACCTGATAAGAACTGGGTGCAAAAATGACAGATGTGGGAGAGAAAGACAATAGAAACAATCAAAACAAGTGGATGGACAAAGGATTGTGTCACCAGTGAATACTTTTCTTTCTTTGACTAGGGTGTATAGGGTAAATTACTTATTATGTCATGTAGGTAAAAGGTCATTAATTTTAGGTGCCATTTGTCCCCGAATAACACTTAGGTCTAATTTAACTTGCATTTGAGGTTGGTCTTTTTCATTTTCCCTCTCAAAAGAACTAGGTACCTTATTTGGAATGTTGGGTCATTAGTGTCGAAGATTTGAAACCTCAGAAATCCCTATATAAACATAACATACTCACTCTTTGATTGATCTACTATCAAGAGCTAGCTATCTACTAAGGTAAACCCTTGGTAGCTGATTTTTGGGCATCATTTAGCATCTGCATCACACAAGCATAGGAGTGAATATTGTATTCATTCATATTCCATCAGGTAGATTTGCATTTTACATATAGTTATTCCCCCTACTTCTACGTCATTAACATTTTTAGGCACACAATTGCACACATAAGATCACAAAACTACATTTTAGGTCTAGAATGTAGTGCATGGAATTAGTTATAAGTCCACCATTTTGGCAGTTAAGGTTAGTCTGACTACCTTCATTTGCATCTTTCTTTTTTTAGACATTTGATGCTTTGTATGGGGTTTTGTAGGTTAAGATATTCATCACTAATTTACAATTCATAAGCAAATTTACCTCTACGACAACTATGACAATTTTTGACTAAGTATATTGCTCAAGATTAGTGAAAGATTTAGATTCAATCCTAAGATTTTCTGAGACTAGAGTCTTAGAAACAAAGTAGGGTTTGATGACAGAGGTTTGTACCCTCTCCCAGGTACCCCATCCAGAGATTTTCAGCTAAATTTCCTAGGTAGCACCATATTTCTTACATCTTGTCCACACATCATCAGTGTTCAAATTAACACACATAGTAGAGGTAAGTCATATTTTAAGGTTAGTACAATTCACTCCTATTTAGATATTTCATTTCATTTAAATATCAAATTAAAAATATTTAGCATTATAATTTCAAAGTTAGTGAAAATAAATATTTACTCTATTTTACTAGAATTAGATTCAACTGTGGATAGAATAAGCACTAATTTCCACATTTTAGTTTAATATCCATTGAAGAACCCTAGGATATTTGAAGAATTTATTCAACCATTGTGGAACCCTAATGGAAACATTATGATAGTGAATGTATTCTATGTCTAAAGTCTCATTTTAGGTGTAAAAGTACTATGATGAGGCTTTCATAGTTCTAAACTACACAAGAAAGCCTAATATCTCAATCCTATGAGGAAACACATGAGGTAACCCAATATTGATTTAATCTATTACAGAAAATATCATGTTAAAATAATTTGATGGATAGATAGAGTAAAGGTAAGTATTTGTGAAGATCTAAAAGCCTTTAGAACACAATGTATACGACTACCATTGTGAATCCTAGGCTAACTTTCACAAGGAAATTTCTAAAGGATAATTTACTTACCTGATATAGAATTTTGTTTTTATTAAAATCATCACATCGCTGCATAGATTAGGTTGACTGAGCCATTGATATAGTTCCTTTCATGAGACCAAGAAGCTGATGGTAATGAGGTACATTCATTCTAGTTAATTTTTTGATTACATATTGAACGAAGCAAATATACTAGTGAAGGTTTCCAAATGAAAATAGGAATTCAATCTTGTTCATACTGATGAACATAGGGACTTGAAAATTTGATAGATTGTCTCCTTGTCCATGAATGGAGTGTACTCAGATAACCATTAGTGGGATAGGGCTTCTCATGAGATTGCATAAGCACTATCCATAAAATAACAATCTTCACTTCTTCTTCAAATCAACATTCCTATTTTCAATAAGATATTCTCCATAGAATATGTAATTTAAGTATGTTCCCAACATACTCAAGTCTAAAATTGCATATAAAAATGTATTCTTAACCATTAAATAGTTCCTCGATTATATAGATTACTGGCATCCTTACAGAATGATTCCTTCAATTATTATAAATCCTAATGATCTATTTGGAAGGGAAAATTATAACCTCTTAATACATTAACATTAGGTTTGGAAGATACCTAGGGATCTCCATAAATTTTTGGGGCAGGACCCTAGATGGGTTTAGTTCTTCCACTTTAAATGTAGAAGGCTTGATGAAATATTGATAACAAAATCAAGCTAGTGATTGGTGGACTTGACCCATTGACAAGGTTACCAAATTGCATTCTCACTCATAGAAGCTAACATCCTCAATCCACTGTGTAATAAGTGAGTATACCATTGCTCCCCATGAATGTCATCTTTGCCCATTAAATACTAATGGTTTATTTATATGGAAAAATTTCCACTCTAAGCCAATTCTCCATATCTTTCATTGGTGAGTTGTAATAAAATAAAGTTATTTTTTTGAAGAGTCCATTAGTAAATATTTCCATGGATGGAGGATTAACCTCCCATTTACATAATAACTGAATTCTTAAAATTATATGACCACTTTAGTCTAAATACATGTATACCTCCAGTGGAACAATGACAAAGGATTTTCTTAGATAGTAAGTGCTTATATTCACAATGAAACCAATGTCTAGATAGTTGACAATAAATTTCATAGCCTGGATATGGTTTGAAAACTGCAAAAATGAAGTGGGGAAACACAAGTTGATTTCATGAGATTCTAATTGCATTTTATTTATGAATACGCAAAAATGGTATCGTTTATTTGAAATTCATAATCTCATATCAAATGCGATGATCTAGAAAGGTTTACAGTCAACATTCTTTGTATGCACCCGATGAGAGTCTCCATATTAGATCTCTTGATATTCTTCATCCTAACCACAAAACACCCAAAGATGAATCATGACAAATTCTTCTAATGTTAATCATACTCCCTTCCTAGGCTATTGGCCTACAAGCTAAGCCTAACCACTTCACCTTGAGTCTTCAATTTTCTCTGTTAATTTATTTGACTCACAAAGTGTCTCCTTGAATGTGAAAAAATATGAAGTTCCATTTGGGTACATCCAACAATATCCATAGTAACCAAACTGGATATTGCATTCCAACCTTCTCCTAATTGGATGTCCATAAATGTTACTGATGCAGCCTAGAATCTATTATATGAAAACCCATGCAAGCATGAAATCACATCACCCAGCCTTAAGCTGAGTTCTCACCTGAAGCGTGCACAATAAAATTTGTACTAGGCCCCTATTTAGAGTTACTTTGCAGGATGTTAGTGTGATGAAGATAAGACATATTCAAACCATAAACTAACCATAAACATTCCACAAAGCATATTCTATATCTAGATATTATCATAATCATGAATTAAATATAACTATAATAAGACATCAACCATACAAGAAACCAGTTACAGTCATGTTTAACACCATTATCCAACAATATACTCCATTAAAGTATTAAACACTGTAAACATAGAAGCTTCTTACATTATAAAGTATCACCATAAGTCATGCTTAGATCTAGATACATAACTTTAACTTAATAGCTCAGTATCTCAGCTCCATAAACTACATAGTTCAATACATACTTATAGGGGTGGGGACTTTCCCTTCACCACCTATGCACTTCTCAAAATAGGTCGCATGCTGATAATAGTCATGCACCTTTACAATAACATGCACACATGCAAGTGTGCTAATAATAGACATCATATAGTTAATTGATAGAAGAAATCATATTATTAGTCTAAACCATGCATAGTTTGTATCAATTTCGTTCCCAAAATACCATTTGGTGTGTTGCGAAGTTCCATCCCAATGTGTCATTCTACACGTTATTCAAAAATAGTTGGATCCATTAAAATGGCTTCCTAAATGAAAATATTTTCCTATTTTTTTCTACCCTTCCATGACCTTCAAATGACCTTGTTCTTACATGTGAATAAGGATGTGTGATTACTCCTTAGGATAATATATGTCTTGCTCAACATTACCCCACACTAAAGTACATTGTCATCCCAAATGGGGATTCTTTCTCATGTATCATTGAATAATAAAGAATAAGAATTCAAAGAATGTCAAATGAATCACTGTACAAAAGAATGAACCTCTTACTCTTGCAGTTACCTCCAACTTAACACTGGGAGGATCAACTCTGGATATTCATTTTTAATCTCACCTCCAATGTCTGCCATTCATCCAGTGCAGTCCTTGTCTTCTTTGGAGAATCTGTTTGTATGCCTTCCAAAATCATCCTGAGTAATATTTTCCTTCTCATTTTGGATTACTCGGACAACCATTGGCCATAGCAGACATCATTCTTCCAGAAGATCCATCTTCTGCACTATGATCTTCCCAATATCATATATTATCTCCTTATGTGGATCATGGGTTGCTGTAAGGGCTTCGCGCTTTTGTTTCACTAGTGCCAATATTTATGTGTGCCCTAAATTCTCATCCTTCATTACTGTCAGAACATCATTATCCTCAACCAAAGTTTTGGTCTTTATTATTACCTCTGCAGCTGCACACAAATTTTAGCTTGGTCAAATTTCTTCAATTCATCCTTTGAATTTGTTCTGAGAGCAATTCCTCATAATTAAATTTTTCTAACTGCCATAGAGGCCCTTGCTCTCTCTGCTTCTTATTTAGATCCTTTGGTGTGACATTCTAATTGGTCCATCTTCTAGCACCAAATCAACCAATGTGCACACATAATGCATTGCACAGGAAACTTCTTAGGTACCTTAGAATCAAGATGAGGTCTTGACTCTTTTAGAATGTAATCACCAATATCCTTCTGCCATGCTAATGAAAGATTCATTCTTTTGTCTGTTATTTTCTCCTTTTCTAACTTTACCTGTATTTCTACAATTTTTTCCTTTTTATCTTCCAGTCAGTGCTCTAATTGGTGGCCTTAATCAATATTCCTTTGCACCACCTCAACAGATACACTATAACTAAGGCATTGTCCACCTGCATCAAACATTAGAGTGTGTGTTTTATGCATGTGCCTATGTTTGGGGCCACCTTTTGACTCTTCTTGATACGCAAGACTGTCAAGTTCATGTCGAAATCTTGTTTATCCATTTGGGTTTGCATGGACTAGGATAATTTGTTTTTGCATGTGGTGGCCATGTCTCCATCAACGCCCACCCATATAACTCCTTAAAGTCCACTATGCTTTGAAACTAGGTGCAAATGATTTTCTTATGTCCTTAATGTAGCCCATACTTGGCACAACATATTCTTCACTTCTCCTTCATTCTTGGCCCCTTAGGAACCTAATTGTCTGCCAAGTGGAGTTGGCCTAGGCTCCTTTGAGTTTCTAACTGGTGCGCATGTTTGATCAATGCACAATCTGAAGTCTTTATGCTACATTTCACCCACAACTTATTCTTGACTCTATCTTTCATTTCTTCATCCAGATGCATCCTCCAACATCTTCTTGATTTCATAGAATTCCAAGAAGGACTTGCTCTTTGGACATCCTTCACCTCCTCAAGCTTCAACTTTATTCTTCATTTTTTAGGTGCCCTTTCTGAGGGGAAGTCAGTGATATTCTTATAGGACATGATGGTCCTACGCCTTGGGTCCTAGTTATTCTAAATACCCTTTTAAACTGGCACTCATCAGGGACAACATCCACATCCAAGTCCTCCTCTCCTTTTTACCAAGGTAATCTTAATGGATATCTTTCTGGGCATTCAAGATTTTTTCACCTCTATGGTCTGTCGACATTAAAATTTTCCTCCGTAATTTCTATTTTATTAATGTATGTATTAGGAATAGGATGTTGTTAAGTATAATTAGTAGTGGCGTCCAATAGAAGATAACGGTGCCATCAGTACGGTGCCGCCAATAATGTAGAGTACGGTAACAGTCAAAGTACAATAGGAATGTTGTAAAAAGTAAATATTTGTCGTAAGTGGTCCGGTAATGTTAAAATGTCAAAGTTGGGTAAGTAGAGAAGTAGGGTCTACATGATTAGGAATTAGAAATATTATATTTGTAATAAGGACAAGGAGTGATGTCATAAATATTTTGTGTATTTTATTTGTAAAAAGTCTAAAAATGTGGAACCCATGTGAGATGATAAGGTTTATCTTATCTTAGAAGATAAGCCTACATGTAAAGGCAAGAGTTTCGGTATGGAATATGATTGGTCGGAAGAGATTTCCTATCCTATCTTAGAGATGATGGATAAGCCTGAATTCCTATAAATAAAGAGGCCACCCCCCTCATTTAGCATAGAAGGAAGTAGTGAGAAATATTGTATGAGTAAGTGTGTAAAGGAAGCCATCATTTTGAAGGTGTGTTAAAGAAGCCATTAAGAGGTGTAATTGTGAAGTTTCTCCCATAGTTATTGTTGGAAGGCAAGTGAAGTCAGTAACACTTGAAGTACCTCATGGGTGAGATTGTAACAATTTCATGTTGATATTATAATTTACACTGATATTTCAGATTTATCATCATTCCTTCTTATCATAGTCTATGGTATTCTTGTGTTATGTTTGTTGTTGTGTTTCCAGATTACATCCACCAAACTAAAAGTTGTGCATTATTAAATAATCATAGCACGAGGAGTTCTTGGTGAATAATTATCATAGTGCCGGATTAGTGATGACATTTTTAGTTCCGCTACCGGGACCATTCCTCATTAGTGGATTTTCTGGAGAGATATTCCCACTTAGTCAGAAAACAATTGGAGGGTGACCTTGTTTTTATTGTACCTAGTAGTTACCATGGTAAAGTCACTTTTTACCATGAATAGTAGTTACCACAGTAAAGTCATTTTTACCATGAATAGTATTTACCATAGTAAAGTCACTTTTTACCGTCAATAGTATTTACCGCAGTAACTTCATTTTTTACCATGAATAGTGTTTACCACAGTAACTTCATTTTTACCGTACATAGTGTTTGCCACAGTAAAGTTTTACCAGTAAGTCAAAGTTACCGTGGTCATTTATTCTACTTAGATAGGTGTAAAGTCATTTTCTATTATAGTGATTCCAATTATTTGTGCACATAAGTCTTGTTGATTGTACTTGTGGGTTGGTATTTCACTGTGGTTACTTTTGAAAATGGGGAAGATTCCTATTTTTTCAGCTCAATCTAATGAAGATGCTTCCTCTTTCATTCAAGAGTTTAAACGATCTTGTATTTGTAATGGCCTTATAAGAAGGGAACAATGGACTGAATTTTTTCCTACCTTTTTGGATGGTTCAGCACTTAGGTGGTTTGAAACACTAGGTGATAATGTGAAAAACTCATGGGATTTATTAACTGAAAGTTTTCTTGAAGAATTTGGTGAACAACAGAAATATGCAGATCTCATGATCGAGATCACAAAGCTATCCCAAGGAGAGAAGGAGAAGATAAGGGATTATCATGCTCGTGTTCTAGAGCTAAGGAGGAAGCTCGATGCCCAGATCCGGAAGGAAGGATTAGCGGATGGGTTGATGAATGGCATGGATAATCTCCTCTGTAAGCACTTCATTCTTGGGATGAAGCCAGAGATCAGACAATGAGTGAAGTATGACCACCCAGCTACCATTGAACAAGCAAAGGAGATTGCAAGAAGGCAAGAAGAAAGCATGGAAGAGGAGCCCAAAGAAATTGTTGCTAAAGTAGAGCCTACACCAGCACCTTTGGTCCAGAATCCACAACCACTCTTGGTGAGCACAAATCTTTCTCCTAGTACATCTACTGAGTATGAAGATCTGCTCAAAAAGATGGGTCAGTTAACTATTAATCTTCTTCAAGGAAAAGAATTTAGTTCTCAGGGAGGAGATAGAGGTCCAAAAAGAAATATTTCTGAAGTTGTATGTTATGGTTGTTATAAAAATGGTCATTATAAGTATAATTGTCCAGATAGAGCTTCTACATCTGGTACAAGAGATAATGATAAAGGAAAAACACCTGTGAATTCTTTTGATGTAGTAGATAAGAGCAGAAATAATGAAGTAGATGTGTTTGTAACAAAAAGAAAGAAAGAAAAAGATAACCAAGATGGAAATGATCCTAAGAAGATGAAAGAGAAACTAGTAAGAAACATAGGAGAAGAAAGTTGGGTGTGCAGGATTTTCTGATTTCACAGGGACAAGGACCATACTCCATCTTGGAAGATCTGTCCAAAAGGCCTGCAAATATTACATATGGTCAACTCTTGGCTATGTCTTCTGAGAAGAGGCGGGAGCTGCGAGGTGGACTCAATGCTCGAAGAAGGAAGGAGGTTGAGGTCCCTGTTTTGGAGGCAGAGGCAGATCCCTATGCTCCACAAGCTGAGGTATTATGTAATGGTATTTCAATTCATGATGTCTTAGTTGATGGAGGTGCTGCAGTTAATGTAATGACCGAGTCTGTAATGAATATGTTGGGTTTAAAAATTGATCGCCCCTTAACACTTATGTTAAGGTCATTAAATAAGGAAAAACTAAACCAGAAGGTGTAGTTTCAAATGTGGCAATATCTGTTAGGATACAAGCTATAAGAAGAAAATGAAGTAGAAGGAATACTTTGATCAAAAGATCCGTTGGTCTCCATTTCATTGAATTACTTTGTTCTAGTATATGATTCCACATACATTTGAAGAAGACATAGAAAATTTCTTCCAAAGTGGATGGGGCCCTACAAAATTGTAGCTGTGCATGAAAATGGTAACACCATCGACTGGAGGAATTGGATGGTACTCCCATTACAAAATTGGTCAACCATGATCAAGTTAAATTTTTCCAAGCACCAGCTTCAGATTTTCCATAAGAGTCTACTCCAAGGATGGAGTAAAGTTAGGAAGGGGGAAAATGTCGAATTAAAATTTATCCTCTGTAATTTCTATTTTATTAATGTCTCCTATTAGGAATAAGATGTTGTTAAGTATAATTAGTAGTGGCATCCAATAGAAGTAATCACTCGTCAGTTTCGGTCCACATCACCCTAATGTAGATACGGTAACAGTCAAAGTTACAATTAGGATCTATGTTGTAAATAAGTACATATTTGTCGTAAGTGGTCCGGTTGTTAAAATGTCAAAGTTGGGATGAGTAGAGCAAGTAGGGTCCTACATGATTAGGAATTAGAAATATTCACAATTTGATTAAGGACAAAGAGTGATGTCATTATTTGTGATATTTTATTTGGGAAAAGTCTATCTCAAGGTAGATTGCCATGTGAGATGATAAGGTTTATCTTATCTTAGAAGATAAGCCTACATGTCCATAGGCAATGTTTAGGTATGGAATATGATTGGCCGGAAGAGATTTCCTATCCCAACTTAGAGATGAGAGATAAGCCTGAATTCCTATAAATAAAGAGGCCATCATTAGCATAGAAGGAAGTAGTGAGAAATATTGTATGAGTAAGACCCCAAAGGAACTATCATTTTGAAGGTGTGTTAAAGAACAAATAAGAGGTTGTAATTGTGAAGTTTCTCCCATAGTTATTGTTGGAAGGCCATGAAGTCAGTAACACTTGAAGTACCTCACGGGTGAGATTGTTTCCACTTTCATGTTGATAATATAATGGTTACACTGGATGCTTCTTCAAATTATTATCAGTATTCCTTCTTATCATATTTATGGTAATTATATGTGTTATGTCCTGTTGTTGTATTTGCAGATTACATCCACAAACTAAGAGCTTGTGCATTAGTTAACTAATCATAGCACGAGGAGTTCCCGGTGAAGAATTATCATAGTGTCGGATTGGTGTTGATAGGTCCAAGCCTCCACTATCCTCATGTTCTTCTTCCTCATTAAGTCTATGGACTGCAGTAGGATTTGAAAATGCTAACGATTTTCAAGGTGTATTTTCCTGTAGGCGGCCCATGGTAGCATGAACTAATCTCCACTGATACTTGTTATTCTCCATTCCTAGGCTTAAGTTGAAATTCGATAAAAGCACAACTCCAATGGATCCCCAATGATCAAACTTACTAGCTTCATATTTGTAACTATTTAGAAATAAGCCTAAACAATGTAGGCAGACCAACCTAGATATACATAGGTTTTTATGAGAGTATGGTATTCACAATCTACCTTATCTGCATTAAATTTCAGCTGGCATGCATCAGTAAATATGTGAATTGAGACTTGGAAGTAGCGCACTTTGAAGTCATAGGGCAGTTTACACCATGGAATCCATGTCCCATCCTTCATGGTAAACCACACAATGTAGAAATGTTGATATACTGTGAATTATACTGCCTTGCCTACTACCGAGGGTAGCTCCTTTGGAATGCACCATTCCTCCCCAAACACCGTGCATTATACCCTTTTCTTAAATGGGCCACTCATTAATCCTTCATATAATTATTTCTCAAACCTCTCCGCGAGGGAATTCTTCTCTATGGGGTATTCCCATATTTTGTTCTTTGGCCCGTTGGGCACTCCCAATTTCTACAAACACCAAAGATAGTAGGATAGCATCAAAAATTATCTTCTCACTTGTGTACACTTCCTTAGGAATAGTTTCCACAATGTAGCTAGCCAAGTTGTAAATTTCTCCCTCTCTCATTTTCTTTTCAATATGTAGCCACATTATATTTACATGCGGCCATCTCTCTTGCTCATTTAACTTTATGAGCAGATGTGCGGTTGCATGTACTACAAGATACTTATTTAGTTTGTCTATGTCCATTCTGCACAGACATTTGGAGTATCCTAACTCCTTAATAATGGACATAATAGCTACTTTATCAGTCAGACCACTCATAATATATGTTCTTATGCCCTTCAGTCCTGTCAATGTGCCAATCAGGGTTGTTGTGATCCTTACCCTCCGTCCAGGAAAATAGAAAAAGTCCTCATGGACTCTGTACGTACCCAAAATTGTAAGGTACTATACTGCCAGAACAACGTGATAGGTGCCCCAATGATGATACAGGTCTCCTCGCAAGGTGTTCGGGATCCAGAAAAGATCTCCAAGTGTGCGTTAACATCCCGCATGCCCCGCTTAGCCCCCGCGTGCTTTGTTTTTCCCTTTTCCCCTCTTTTCTTGGCCTTTTGCTCTTCAGTGACGAAACCACCGCCCTGCCTGGGCGGCGGTCTCGTGACCGCCGCCCTGAACAGGGCGGCGGTCCTGTAACCGCCGCCCTGCTCAGGGTGGTGGTCCTTTACGCGTTTTCCAGAAAGCTCTTTTAACATGACTCACGTAATTTCAACGTTTTACCAGCTTTCTTTCACCGCCATAAGCTTGCATTTATGATTCTGGTTCCCTGGAATAGTGTTTTGCCATTGTTTATAGTTTAAGAGTTCTATTTGGTTTTTACCTTGGGTAAATGCAAATGCTATAAATAGATGGCTTGTGCTCAAGCAAATGGCCCCTCAAATTTGCCTCTGATTTCTCTTTGCAATAGATTTAGTTTTCATTTTGCTTAGAATGCTTAGTTTCTTTCATTGCATGCTTAGTTAGCATTGTTTTACTATTAGTAAGCCACATATCCATCTTGTGCAAGTACTGTTGTTATTTTATCCAATCCATTGGAGTAGAATAGCTTGTTTTCAATAGGAAGCCATTAAAGTTGCAGGTTTTGTTCTTCAAACAGGATAGTTTCAGGTTCTGGATGCTTTATGTTGCATGACTCACAATAGATCCCGCTAGGAATTGCATAAGCCAAGCTCTGTACTCTTGCGCTATCCCTCTCCTACTCGCATTGTATTCAGTCTGTATTCTGAGCTGCCTTTATCCCAATATCTACTTCTGTTGATGCTAGCATTACACGCTTTTCTGGATCCACGTGAACACGAAGGAACGAGGAGATCACACTGAGGGGACAAGATCACACACACCATCGGATTCGCCACTGTTCTGCAGAATCCAGGTTCTAGCTTTCAAAGTTCTAGTTAGAATCATATCAAATAGAGTAGCCAATCACTTTATTTCAGTTAATTCTACTCTCGATATTGCCAGGGAAGCTGTGGGGATTGATAGTTTCTGAGAAACTATGATTCACTCCTCACTTCTGAGGTAGGATCGAGAGTCTTGCAAATAGATTAGATAAGTTATTTCATTGTTTAGAATAGATCTACAAATTGCACAGACAAATAGCTACACTCAGTTATTTTGTTTGTTTTAAGTTGTTATTTTAGCTGTCAATTCTAGATATTTTAAATAGCTGCTTTCTTAAATTCATTAAGTTCATCAGAAAATACAAAAAAATAGAGAAATCATATATGCTATAGATACACTTCACATAGTTAAATTTCATTTTACTATAATTCGTTTTACATTGTTGCTTTTGTATGACCATCACGGGACCTAGGGAGCCCAGGGAATACGTATTCGAGCCAATCGTGCCCCAGCCCAATCTCATCACAGCAATAACTGATATAGATCAAAATCTTAGGATCCAAGTCTTCCGAACAACGGTAAGCTTGCAACAAATCAATTCCCAGTTGAGCGGGTTAAACATAGAAGACGACCAAGCACACATGTTTTGGTCAAATCAACTGAACTACAGATTACCCTAGGTAACATCCATATGACTGTAGAAGGGTTTGAAAGAGAACAAACATTTGGTTGTGATCCTTTGGTCCCACAGCCAGACGCAGGAGACACTCTTACAGATATAGATACCAGCCTAAGAATTCAGGTTGCAAGAACGCCTGTGAGGCACTTCTGAGAAGATCACACAGTTATTAGTTTTAAATATAGAAGCTGAGAAAGCATACGATTACTGGATACTAGGGATTAGGAACTAATTCTACGCATGACCATAGCAGGACCACAACAACCAAGAGTCTATGGTTGTGACCCACAAATCCCGCAACCCAACGAATCCATAAGTCAATCAGACATAGACACTGGCCTACGCACACTAGTATTCAGATCCACTCCACTTCCACCTATCATCATCGAACAGTTATCCTTACTAGATACAGCAGCTAACAAAGCTAGAGAGTTCTGGACTAGGCCAGAGAATCGTCCATAGAGTCGACTATATTTACCATCCACCATATGACCTTATCTGGAGACATACATGAAACTATCCCAGGTCATTTTCCACGTATTCCACAACCCATAGATCGAATCACGCCAGAGCTCGATATTGATTGGAGCCTTCGAGCAGTCATCCTTGCCGATCGATCTATCACACCAGTTCAGGTTAGGAGGGCCTTCTTTGCCTTAGATTCGCAAGTTCCACTAGTGCGTATTGAAGACATTAGATTGCCTAACTAGGTCATCTGCATCCCATACATATTCCATCCCCACCGGCTGTCTCGGCACGACCTCGGGAGGTCGGGTGCGAGGAAGAGTTAGTTGTAGATTCCCACGCTCGCATGTCACTTTTCCATCGTACAAAATTGGTGAACCCGACGTGAAAACTTTCTTCTTTCATTGCTTCTGGGGTCAGATGATCTACTAGTCCTTCATTTCAATGAACAACTGTAAACGACTCTTTCTATCTTTACTATCTTATCATCTTTTCCACCATCAGCTTTACCTTCGCTCTCTTCCCATTATTCTGCGGGTATTCATATACCCCCCGAATATGTCGGGATTCGATGCATATGGCAGACCCCTCTTGGGTCTTGAGGCATACTACGCCCAACAAAATAGACAATCATCACCCTCACTCTCAGTATGGGGTGACAACTATTCAACTAACCAGTTGTCAACGCAAACTCCAAGGATCAGATATAGCTCGTCCTTCCAAACAGAGGAGTTGGAACAACTCGCTCAAACGCAACAAACAGAGCCTTCAGGCTCGAACAATATGACATTCACAGGACAATCTGGTTCGTCTCCTCAGGTACTACTTAGACCACAAATTAGTAGACAATTAGACCCATACCGGGTTTTAGATGATGAACGTTTGGTATATTATGCCAGGAATGAACAACACTCTTAGAGTATGTACCCACCCATAGGGAGTTTACAAACACAACCCGAGGTCTCTTTTCAAGAAAATACCTCCATGCCACTCATATAGGAAATGCCCTTGGAGAAACTTGACAAGGAAGTGATCAGTTCATAGCGGGGTATCATAGACCTATACAACACCATGATATACAACAAACGCCACCAAGGCAGAATATCGTGACTTCACCAAATGAAGTCATTTCAACTCTAATAGAAAAGGTTAGAGGGTTAGAACTTGCCCAAGCAAGTCAAAATTCTCAACTCATGCAAGCAGGAAGTTCCAATCCTCCACACCATCCTAGCCAAGTAGATCTCCTCACAGGAGTAGGCACGTTAGGCATGACTCCTCAGTATTCACAACAAACGCCAACTAGACCCACCATCTCTAACACTGTTCCTCCCGGTCTAGTACAAAACAATCCATTCCTGGACAGTACCCCGTCATACTTAAACATGTACTCCAAATCACCACAAGGGGATATGTTCTCCTCTCCCGGCATGTTTGGTCAAACACAGGTGTTTCCTTATGCCCCTACCAACGCATATGCTATGCCATATCAACAACCCATTCCACCTATGCTCCCTCAACAGGCACCATCAATGGTCGAAACATATGCGATAGGGACTTACTCAGAATATTTGAAAGAGCCCTTGGATTTCACCATACGAAGCATCATGCTTCCAAGACCTCTTCCCGATTTTCCCAAATACAAAGGTGAGGGAGATCCAAACGCACATATCAAAGCTTACGCTACAGCCATTCGAGAACTACTCCCATGGGATGGGGTTGTTGCTAAAATATTCCCAAAAACCTTGGAAGGCATCGCTCTCGATTGGTATTATAGAATACCTGAGGCTTCCATCCATTCATTCAAACAACTTGTGTCATAGTTCATCAAGGCCTTTGACATGAATAAACTATTAAGGACAGGAATCAGGGAATTCTTACACATCAAGCAAGAACACAATGAATCTGTCGCCCATTTCATCCAAAGGTGGCGTACAGTTCTTTATTCTTCGGCAAGTGCTCCGAACATGGATCAGATGGAACTATGTGATTTATTCCTTCATTCTCTCAGCAAAGAAGTGAAGGAAGAAGTCCAGAAGTTCCCATTAAGAACTTACGATGAAGTACTTGAGAGTGCTCTTCGAATAGATCAAGCGGCAATTGATAGTGGTCGCAAAACATATGGAGCAAACGGGAGGTTAGTCACCTCCAACCAGAACACTACAACTTATCCTACTACCATGAACGTCAATCAAGGACCTAAAATCCTTAATAAAAATCGCGGTGTAACAACAGATGGAGTAACCGACTAGCCTAAGAAGGTAAATGTTGTCAATACTCCATCACAAATAAACAACCAACGAAACAACAACTTTACCCCGACAATCAATGCAGTGGATTTTAATCATCCACAACAACAACGGAAAAACCCCATACAGGGTCCAAGCCAAAATTCAACTAGGTACCAAAACCAGAATTCAAACCAAAGACAACAAACACAAAATTTTAATAGACAACGGTTTGATCAAAATTTTGGGCCACAATACACACCAAACCAACAAACTAGGAATTACAATCCTAATTCATATTGTGGTTTCCACAAAATTCGGGGCCATGACACTAGAACGTGTCGTGACTACAATAAATTCATGCAACGCTTGCCAGATGAACAAAGACAACTTTTCATGGATATGTTCTTGGCAGATCCTACGTCACCAACATCAAATACTTTTTAGGGGCAGTTTCCCCTCAAAACGCACCCCTGAAGATCTTTAATGATCCACTCCCAAATCACGATAACAACAGGCTAAATCTAACTAGGACAAACAAGGGTGTAATGACAGGAAACAATGATCATGAAGCCTCGACCTCGCTAAATCCATTAGTTGCGCCACAACTAGGAAGTCAGCCACGACCTAAGGTAGTCGGTTTAGTGGAGTTAGACGCCAAACTACCCATCGAAGCTGTAACAAGGACACGAGAGTATTTCTCTCAGCCAAGTCCAAGCCACCTGCCAGAGGCGGATAACATCCAACAAATCGTAGCAAAACCTGTGGGTACCTATGATTTAATTAATGACCTAACAAAAACCTTCTCGCACATTTCATTTTTAGACTTACTAAAGAACTCTCCTGCCCACAGGGCTGCTCTTTTAGAAGCATTAGGTTTAGGTCATTTAATTAACATCACTCCACCTCCTGAAACACAGGTAAATCATGTAGACTTTGATGTTCATCCTCCGGGGCAGGCGGATAGGGATGTCGAATTCATATTCGAGATAAACAAAATGCCGACAGATGCTGAGATCGCATGCCGAGGTGATCCAGCCTTACATTTGCAAGTATGGGTTTATAACAACTATGTAAAGCGTGCAATGATAGACGATGGGGCAGCGGTTAACATAGTCCCCTTCTCTTTCCTTCAAAAGCTAGGGTATGGAGAAACCAATTGTTCCACAACTCGAAACACACTAAGGGGCTATGATAGCCTTAAAGCCACCTCGGTTGGAACTATAATATTACCGGTCACCTTAGGACCCAAAACCATCTTGACTGAGTTTTATATTATAGATCGGGAAACTAACTATAATATGATCCTCAGCCGACCATGGATACACCGTATGAAGGCAATCCCTTCTACGCTATTTCAAGAAGTAAGGTTTTTACACTTAGGAAAGATATTTGTAGCCAAAGGTGATCCAAAACCATTCGATGTACACCTAGCTGACTTAAAGAAAAGACCAGGCGTGCACTCAGAGTTTGAACTCCCAACAAACCAACTTAATAAACCTACTGACGCAAAACCAAAAGAAAAGTTGGTACCTACGACAGATCTTGAAACTATGAGCCTAGCCAAGGCAACCCCAACCCCCAAAGATGAGGCTAACACTGTAGAAACAGTATCATTAGGAACTACTGCAAAAATCATTGAATTGCTAGAACAAGATCTACCAATGTTCTTACCATTTGATTCTGCAGGCATAGGATATTCCCTAGGTATTGGTTCTCTTCCAGCAGAGGATCTCTGTATGGTGGAAGTAGAATGCGCAAACACAACAGATATCCCAACATCCATATTCCCAGCTAAATATTGGACACTCCATTTTGATGGAGCTAGATGTCGTTACGGAGCAGGGGCAGGTGTAATCTTTACTTCCCCCGAAGGAAAAGTCCTACCTTTTACCTTTAAACTAAATTTCAAATGCACAAACAACGGCGCTGAGTACGAAGCCCTCCTCCTTGGCCTCATCTTAGCTAAGAGAATCGGTGTTGATAACATCAGAGTGTTAGGAGACTCACAATTGGTAGCAAACCAAGTCTCTGAGATATATGAAACCAAAGCCGAACACTTACAGCTTTACAAAACAAGTTGTATTAGATTTAAGCAAGGAGTTTGACTTCATATCAATTGAAGCAATCCCATGAGAGAAAAATCTTCTCGCTGATTCTATAGCAACTTCAGCATCACGCTTTACTCCAAGCAATAAGTTAGAGGATACCCGTTTCATGGTATCCCTTCGTGATGAACCATTGATAAAAACAATGAAAAATTCTCTTTTAAACGGAAATGAATCTACTATCCTAGACCACATTGAAAGTGATATGGCCACTCTAAATTACTTAAACACCTATGCGGCACTACATCTCTCCTATCATATGATAGATTTGTCCTGAATCCTACATTCGTCTTCCTACTTTGGAAATCCCATAATGGAACTCCCCTCACAAATAGAACCTAGCATATACACAGTAGAAAATGGGGATGATTTGGATTTACCTCCAGCCCCACCTGAGTTTGAAGAAGGTAACGCCTCTTTGATCGAAGAAACAATTGATATTAACATCGGAACGGAAGATGAACCAAGGATATTGAAACTAGGATCCTCGTTAACCCCAAAGGAAGTAGAAATACACACTCGGATCCTCAAAGAACATCAGAAGGCTTTCGCATTTAGTTATAAGGAAATGACAGGAGTTGCACCCACATTGTGGTGCACAACCTCGTCACTAAATCAGATGCAAAACCAATTAAACAAAAATCAAGACCCATGAAACCCAAGGTAGCTCTCATGGTGAAAGAGGAGGTAATAAAACTCCTCCAAGTAGGATTCATCAAACCAGTCGATTACTCCCAATGGGTATCTAATATCATTCCCATTCTCAAGAAGAATGGGAAGATACGCATCTGCATAGATTTCCGAGACATTAACAAAGCGTGTCCTAAAGACGACTTCCCATTGCCATCCATTGATGTCATTGTTGATGCAACAGCTGGGTTTGAACTTTTGTCTCTCATGGATGGATTCTCAGGATACAATCAAATCAGAATATCTGAACAAGATCAAGCTAAAACCACGTTTATAACTCCTTGGGGAACTTATTGCTATGTTGTTATGCCATTTGGTCTCAAGAACGCTGGTGCTACATACCAGCGAGCTATGACATATATATTTCATGATTTAATTCATGAAATCATGGAATCCTAGGTAGATGACTTGTTGGCTAAGGCCAAGAAGCGTTGTGACCATCCGGAAGTACTCCACGTCATTCTCTCACGTCTGATAGAATACAGAGTCACGCTAAATCCAGAAAAATGCATCTTTGGTGTAACAGGAGGGAAGCTCCTAGGTTACATCATATCATCACGAGGGATAGATGTTGACCCAACCAAAATTCGGGTTGTCCTTGAAATGGTCCCACCTTCGGATGAATCTGGAATCAGGTCATTTCTCAGGAAAACTTGGTGCAATCCAGAAATTCATCCCAGACTTAAGTTTCGCCATTCATCCAATCAACAATTTACTCAAGAAAGATTATAGCATTGATTGGACTGAAGATTGCAATGAAGCTTTTGACGCAGTTAAGCGTTTCTTGTTGTCACCACCTACGCTAATGCCACCTAAGCTAGATCACCCATTAATTTTATACTCACGAGCTACCAATGTCTCGCTAGCCTGTATGCTGGCTCAAGAAGACGATGACAAGAGAGAACGTGCAATTTATTTCATTAGCCAAACGTTGCTCGACTATGAAACACGTTATACACAAGCAGAACGAGAATGCCTCGCCATAGTCTTTGCAACCAAATGCCTAAGACATTATATGCTAAATCAAGAAACAAGGGTCATGGTAAAAACGGACCATTTGCGAACTTTCCTCACGCAAGGGTCCTTGTCTAAAAAGGCTGGACATTTTATAACCTTAATGGGAGAATTCGAATTAACATTTGTAAATCAGAAGTCCGTTAAGGGAAAAATCATAACAGATTGGTTAGCTAATAACCCATTAGATGGAGGTGATCTAGTAGATCTAGACTTGCCAGATGAGTGCGTATACTACATCGAAACCTGACCTTCTATCTCTGAGTGTCCTTGGTACACGGGTATCACTAATTATATCATAGACCATACGTATCCAGAAGGGGCTACACCGCAACAAAGAAGGCGGTTACGTATTATCGTAGCTAAATACGTCATTATAGAGCAAGTGCTCTATCGGAAAGCGTTCGATGGAATGCTTCTAAGATGTGTCGACACAGAAGAATCCAAGAAGATTCTCCATGAATCTCATAGTGGAATGTGTGGAGGCCACTTCGGTGGCCATGCCACCACTCGTAAAATACATCGAATGGGCTATTTCTGGCCCACTCTAGAACACGACGCAGTAGAATTTGTACGCAAGTGTCATAAGTGCCAAGAGTTCTCCCATGAGATCCACATGCCGGCACAAGCTCTACAACCGATTGCTACTCCATGGCCCTTTTCCACGTGGGGCCTAGATTTGATAGGGAAATTCTCTCCCTCATCTACAGATGGCCATAATTTTATAATCACGGCCACCGAATATTTCACCAAGTGGGTAGAGGCTATGCCTCTTACTACTGTACTGGGTACTGTAATCGCCAAATTCATTTTGAACCAAATCATTTATAGGTATGGTGTCCCACAAGTCATTATCTTAGATAATGGGACTTATTTTAAGAATGATGAAGTTCACGAATTGTGCAATAAATTTAAAATAAGCCATCATACGGCTTCCTTGTATTACCCTCAAGCCAACGGACAGGCTGAAGCGACAAATAAAACACTAAAAGCCATTCTCCTTAAAACGGTGAAAGAAAACAAACGAGATTGGCACTTGAAGTTATATCCGGCCTTATGGGCCCACCGAACCTCAATAAGAACACCAACGGGAGCAACTCCTTTCTCACTAGTATTCGGGGCAGAGGCAGTTCTCCCACTTGAGGTTGAAATACCCAGTCTCCGCATTTCATTACAAGGGATTCTGGATGAAGACGCTTACAGAGAAGCACGTCTCTCCCAATTAGAAAGCCTAGATGAAGCTAGGTTAGATGCTGAACAACGACACAGAGTCTATGCTGACCGGATGTGCCAGGCAGTACAACAAGAAAGTCTATGAACGCGACATATATGAAGGTGATCTAGTTCTAAGGCTAGACAGCCGGATCGACAAAAAGACCGGCGAAGGAAGGAAATTCCGGCCTAAATGGTTGGGCCCATACCGAGTCATGAAGGACTATGGAAATGGTGCATACCTCTTATGTACGCTGGAAGGTGAGGAATTTGGTGAAACAGTCAATTCCCTACACCTCAAGCGGTTCTACGCGTAAGCAGCTAGCACTATTTATAATCATATTTACATTGCATCTTCATATAGATTAAGATCATTTTGTCCGCTTGTTTCGTACACAAATTGTGATCAAGGAATTTTGTTCTCAAAGCAATTCATTACAAACTCATGATGTTGTTGGCATAAACTTTCTAATCATACCTCTCCATTTTCATGATATCATCAAATTATCTCGGAATCATGTCATCAAATAAAGCTAGATATGACAAAGTCTTAACGGTAACCATACCAAGATCTGCAAGTTTATTCTCACTTTTGGTTTCTTCTTAGGATAGGTGTCTTGCCTATGGTCTGTTCTAGAAGCTTCATGGTGTCACATCTATCCCATATGTATATCTCTTTGGAAATAAACACATACTGACATTTTACTCAAGTAAACAAGTCAAACATTGATCAAACAGAAAATTTTAATTTTACACATTTCCTTGCCCCACCAACCTTCGGTGATGAGCTTGCGTCTCTTACTAGTGACGTAGGGTTGGGAAAGGATGGAAATGCCCTTACTCGCCTATGCTTGGCCCACGGTGATAAACCCACGCTTCTTACTAGTAGCATGGGGCAAAGTGTAGGGGGTCCTCTTGACAAACAAATGCAAAAGGTCATACACAAACAATTTAAACCTTGAAGCTTTGAGTCAAAAACAAATGAATCAGATGTTCAAAATTCCAAGAGAGTTAAAAATCCTAAAAACCCAAAATTTGTCTACTATGTGGCCATCTAAGGATCTAAGTCTGGATAAACAGCAAAGAAAGTTGCATTCAAAACTATGAAGTCACTCGAGTGGAGTGGAGCTTGTAGCTATCCTAATTTGGTTCCACCAAAGCTTTGTCTATCTTTCATCACTATCATTTCAACACATCTCATAACTTGTGCCCTTTCCAACTCTGGGTGATGAGCCCTCGCATCTTACTAGTTGCGTGGAGTTGGGGGTAGGGGCAGGTTTATATGTTCATCATACCGGTTTATATTCATCACTTTGCCAAAACAAACATGAAGTATCCAAAATTTCTTACAGAAGCTAAAAATTCAAAATCACATTATATCTACATCATCATATATCAGCATCATGAAATACAAAAAAAGAAATTCAAACACTTGCATCATTTGTTCTCCATTGCATACATTCTAAAAAGCATATAAACATACATCATAGTATACATAAGGAAACTGGAAATAGAAAGTAAGCCATGAATGCCAAGGAATTTATATCTAGAATATATATATATATATATATATATATATATATAATATATATCAACGTTTCTGTACAATGCCATCATGCACTAAGCATGGTCAAAACGCTCAAAGAGCCTGGGATATACAAAAGAATGTATCATACAAAATCTAGGAGAGCCAAGTGGCTTCTCAATCCCTACGAGACCCCTCTGAAGGTGCACGCCCACGCCTAGGACTCTGGCTACGCCGGTGCTCTGAGTGCACGGAGGGCTCAGGATCCCGAGGGGCAGCCGCAGTCTCACCACGAGAATGGCTCCTCATCAGGCGCTCAGCCGTCCTATACCCCGCTAACTCTGTGCGGAGAGTCGATACCATCCTGGCCACATGCCAGACTGGGGCGAAGACGTCAGTATGTCTACCGGCTGCTGAAGGCTCCCCAGCGTCCACGGACAGCTCTGCACGGGTCCTCTCCATGGGGATCATCAGGGTATCAGTGCATACCCTGCGAATCAAATCTCGCCACTCATCGGCGGTCTCTGCAAACAAAGGAGAAAACAAATTAGAAACCAAACAAGAAATTAGAAATACAAGATAGCAATTAAGGAGATCCTAACTAAAAACAAACATTAAAAGGGAGAGAGGGTAACTTACTCGGATCACCAGGCCTCCAGGATGGATCTATAGGATCAGCACCTACCACGGATGCCGCTGCTGACTGAGGGGCTGCTCCTGTGGCTGGAGCAACGTAGCACCCCGCAACAGACTCATCCTCCCCATGGCCCTGGGAGAGTGGCTCCTCTGAAACCAGAGTCACCCTCTCTGCACTCTGCTCGGCCCTCTCTGCCTGCATGATATCCTGGGTGTCATGCCACTCAGGATCACTGTCCTCGGTCTCCTCCTCTGTCTCTCCCCCTGTAAACTCCTCAGACTCGGAGTCTATGTCAATGGGGTCATCGCTGCTATGGGCAGGACCCGCGGCAATCTGAAGCAAGGGTGCCTGAGGCGCACCGGCTCTCCCTCTGGCACGTACTATCCTCCTGGCTGCAATAGGAATGCCAGGAGTAACCACTGTCCAACCCCGGCCTCTAGGCCCCCCTCTGGCCTCTCGGACTGATCTGTATACTGGCGCTACTGGGGGAAGCATACCCATGTAGGGTAGGCCAAACTGCTGAGGAACTCGGCCAAAGGGGTGTATCTCCACTCACCCCACTCTATCAATAAGCTGCCCTGTGGTGGAGCAGGAGATCAAAGTAAGAGCCTCCTCGCCCCATATACCTGCCATAGTCTGATATGGTGTGGCCTCCATGTCGGCAGTAGTCAGGGAAGCAACTAGCTGATGAGGTGCTCTGGAGCACCGACATGTCTATCCATCTAGCTGCCCTCACAGCTCTAGGATCTGCCACCTCTACACCTATGCCATAGGGGATGAAGTGCTCATAGACCCAACTCATGACTAGGGTCGGGTGGCTCAAGGACTGCCCCTGTAAATGGACTACCCTGTATAAGTCATGGTAGGTGGTCCCAAGAATGTCTGCTCCCCAGGCATATATCCGACCGTGTCCCTCTATCTGTGCAATAATGGGGGACCAGTAGTATAATAATGTATCTCCTCCCTTGTCCCCGATCAGTCTCAAGGCAAGGATCCCCATGATGGCCTGGTGAAGTAGGGGGATGGGAAAAGCTAGGAATGGATCGAACTCTAACCCCCTTCTTCGACCCTAGTGGAGATGACTGCATCTCCCATATATGTAGCCCACTGTGCAATCTGGGCCCGTGAACCTGCTGTCTCTAGGGTGAGTCGTCTCCCAATAATCGGGACCCCCAGAATGCGATAGACATCCTCCAATGTAATAGTCCACTCACCGCGGACCCCTGGCAATCGGAAGGTGTTCCGATCTGCATCCCAATATGAGAACAAGTCACAAAGGATGTGACTAGATGGTGTAACATGGGGCACGCGTGAAATGCGTAGTATCCCAGCCCGCTGAAGAGTGTCCTCCTCATCCTGTGAGAGGGCATCTAGTACCCCTGGGAGCCAATCACACTCCCTCTCTCTACTCCACCGGATATACTCCTCTCTCACCTGCATACACCCAAAAACACACAAAACAGAGCAAGTTAGCATCCAAGTAACATTGGAAAAATCATGAAAACACGTAGAAATGCTAGAAAAGCAAAAACAATTTCAAAGAGATGTTCTTTTTACATTCTGTGCAAAACCACCGCCCTGAGCAGGCCGGTTCCATAAGCACCACCTTAAAGGCGGCAGTCTTGTAACCGCCACCCTGAACAGGGCGGCGGTCATGTAACCGCCGCCCTGGGCAGGGCGGCGGTCGTGGTCCTGAAAACCCACGCAGGGTTTTTAAACTTAAAAAGCCTAAAAAATGCAAAAAAGGACCATTTTACCTAAAAACAAAGCCTACCCAGTAGGCGCCCCCCCTAGGTGGACCTTTTAACACTAACATTTTCAAAAATTACCCCCCCATGACAAAGTATTTAGCATTTCAAATTTAAGGGGGTAAAAAGGATAAATTGAAGAAAACTAACCTGTGATCTCATGGGTCGATGTTCCGCACGTGGAGGCATGATCGCTATCTCGTCACGAACGTTTTGACTCTACTCACACAAGAAACCGTCACCGTGGGTCCCAGAGCTCAAAATCAATCAAATCAACTCGCACAAATGAATAGGAAAATGGGCCCACTTTCATATATATAGCACCCTGATTCGTTTTAAATGCCTTTTTCACAGGTTTGGAGCTCCGACGGAGGTAAGTTCTTATCCCCGCACAAATGGTACATTCTCATTTCCTATTATTCTAGTGTTTATTTTCCAAACTATTGTGTCTATCTGCACTTGAGTTCTCTTTTCATTTTGCAGGTAGCAGGAATTTTGGATGGCATCATTTCAACACACGGATGTATCAGGTATAACTTCTAACTTCCCATTTTGGGACCGCCATACTCAGACCCACCGTTTTACGCCTCTTCATGGCTAAAACGCTTCTCCGAGGGGGCAATATGTACGTACCCAAAATTGTAAGGTACTGTACTGCCAGAAACAACGTGACACGTGCCCCAATGATGATACAGGTCTCCTCGCAAGGTGTTCGGGATCCATAAAAGATCTCCAAGTGTGTGTTAACATCCCGCATGCCCCACTTAGCCCCCGTGCGTGCTTTGTTTTTCCCTTTTCCCCTCTTTTCTTGGCCTTTTTCTCTTCAGTGACGAAACCGTCGCCCTGAACAGGGCGGCGGTCTTGTAACCGCCACCCTGCTCAGGGCGGCGGTCCTTTACGTGTTTTCCAGAAAGCTCTTTTAACACGACTCACGTAATTTCAACGTTTTACCAGCTTTCTTTCACCGCCATAAGCTTGCATTTATGATTCTGGTTCCCTGGAATAGTGTTTTGCCATTGTTTATAGTTTAAGAGTTCTATTTGGTTTTTACCTTGGGTAAATGCAAATGCTATAAATAGATGGCTTGTGCTCAAGCAAATGGCCCCTCAAATTTTCCTCTGATTTCTCTTTGCAATAGATTTAGTTTTCATTTTGCTTAGAATTCTTAGTTTCTTTCATTGCATGCTTAGTTAGCATTGTTTTACTGTTAGTAAGCCACATATCCATCTTGTGCAAGTACTGTTGTTATTTTATCCAATCCATTGGAGTAGAATAGTTTGTTTTCAATAGGAAGCCATTAAAGTTGCAGGTTTTGTTCTTCAAACAGGATAGTTTCAGGTTCTGGACGCTTTATGTTGCATGACTCGCAATAAATCCCGCTAGGAATTGCATAAGCCAAGCTCTGTACTCTTGCGCTATCCCTCTCCTACTCGCATTGTATTCAGTCTGTATCCTAAGCTGCCTTTATCCCAATATCTACTTCTGTTGATGCTAGCATTACACGCTTTTCTGGATCCACGTGAACACGAAGGAACGAGGAGATCACACTGAGGGGACAAGATCACACACACCATCAGATTCGCCACTGTTCTGCAGAATCCAGGTTCTAGCTTTCAAAGTTCTAGTTAGAAACATATCAAATAGAGTAGCCAATCACTTTATTTCAGTTAATTCTACTCTCGATATTGCCAGGGAAGCTGTGGGGATTGATAGTTTCTGAGAAACTATGATTCACTCCTCACTTCTGAGGTAGGATCGAGAGTCTTGCAAATAGATTAGATAAGTTATTTCATTGTTTAGAATAGATCTACAAATTGCACAGACAAATAGCTACACTCGGTTATTTGTTTGTTTTAAGTTTCGTTATTTTAGCTGTCAATTCTAGATATTTTAAATAGTTGCTTTCTTAAATTCATAAAGTTCATCAAAAAATACAAAAAAATAGAGAAATCATATATGCTATAGATATACTTCACATAGTTAAATTTCATTTTACTGTAGTTAGTTTTACATTGTTGCTTTTGTATGACAATCACGGGACCTAGGGAGCCCAGGGAATACGTATTCGAGCCAATCGTGCCCCAGCCCAATCTCATCACAGCAATAACTGATATAGATCAGAATCTTAGGATCCAAGTCTTCCGAACAACAAAGCTTGCAACAAATCAATTCCCAGTTGAGCGGGTTAAACATAGAAGACGACCAAGCACACACGTTTTGGTCAAATCAACCAAACTACAGATTACCCTAGGTAACATCCATATGACTGTAGAAGGGCTTGAAAGAGAGACAAACCTTTCGGTTGTGATCCTTTGGTCCCACAGCCAGACGCAGGAGATACTCTTACAGATATAGATACCAGCCTAAGAATTCAGGTTGCACGAACGCCTGTAAGATACTCTGAGAAGATCACACAGTTATTGATTTCTAAATATAGAAGCTGAGAAAGCATACGATTACTGGATACTAGGGATTAGGAACTTGATTCCACACATGACCATAGCAGGTCCACAACAACCAAGAGTCTACGGTTGTGACCCACAAATCCCGCAACCCAACGAATCCATAAGTCAATCAGACATAGACACTGGCCTACGCACACTAGTATTCAGATCTACTCCACTTCCACCTATCATCATCGAACAGTTATCCTTACTAGATACAGTAGCTAACAAAGCTAGAGAGTTCTGGACTAGGCCAGAGAATCACCCATAGAGTCAACTATATTTACCATCCCCCCTATGACCTTATCTGGAGACATACACGAAACTATCCCAGGTCATTTTCCACGTATTCCACAACCTATAGATCGAATCACGCCAGAGCTCGATATTGATTGGAGCCTTCGAGCAGTCATCCTTGCCGATCGATCTATCACACCAGTTCAGGTTAGGAGGGCCTTCTTTGCCTTAGATTCGCAAGTTCCACTAGTGCGTATTGAAGACATTAGATTGCCTAACTAGTTTGTCTGCATCCCATACATATTCCATCCCCACCGGCTGTCTCGGCACGACCTCAGGAGGTCGGGTGCGAGGAAGAGTTACTTGTAGATTCCCACGCTCGCTTGTCACTTTTCCATCGTATAGATACCAGTATGTGATGTACATGAATCCTCCCTTGTTTATGTTTGTCTATCATTTAGACGCACCTAACTTGTAGGTATGAGTCAGGCTATGGCTCTTAATGCTATATCATTAAGGTCTAAATAACCTAAGAATTTACTCCCTTCTCATAGTTCAATTGCTTTGTTAGTTCCATGATTTTTGTAGTAGCGCATAAATTAAATGCCATATCCTCACCATTCTTCTGCATGCATGTTACTATTCTAATTAAATTTCCATTAATCTTATTCTCCTCCCCACAAAGTAGAAGAATTATTTATGTACCTGTGACATTAATCACCTAAAGATTGGGATGGGTTTAGAGAAGAAGGGCAGCTCCCATATACGAAACCCCAATATTCAGCAACTCCCGGTGCACCGAGTTTCCTACTAATTTGCTCATCGGACCCAATTCAACCTGGGCTAGATCCTCCCACATTAACTTGTCCCTTTCAGTTTATCTATGGTTAAATTCACTGATCTTGCACATATGATAAAAACTCTACTTTTCTATCTTTATCATGCCTAGGGAGTACTACATTTTTGAGTAAACCTAACGGGTTCCTCATTTCCACCACTGCCCTTGCTTCATGTGTTATTTAGCTTCATTTCTATTTCTTTACTCCATACCCTAGGTTTTTTTACCTCCTTAGGATGTCTGAGTTCTTTGAATTCAATATCTTCACTTCTCGCAATCCCATGCTAGCCTCACTATTTTCTTTCCCACCTTGCTACAGCGTATAAGATTTTTCTATAGTTCACACAACTCCACTGGTTCTTGACAAGTTAGCTCACTTCCTTAGTAATTACCCTCATTGATCAATCACTCAGGAGCACAAAAATGAAAATTTCTAAGGGATAGTTAGAATGACTATCCCCACTCCCTATATAGATTTTCAAAAAGTTAGTGCTTTATTGACTCCACCTACCTTAACATTACTCTCATTAATTGACTTTTTCCACTTAATTTCAATGTCTAGTGACACTACTTCACACGCTCAGCTCATAACCTTCTGGCATGCCTTCATACCTTCCTGCCACAAACCTCCTCTTATGCCTTACTGCATTTAAGTACTCAACCTTTAATGCCTTACAGTAAGTAATCTCCATGTTTTCACCTCCTGTGATGGAATACTGTACGTTCTTTATTTCTCATTTGCATGGTCTATTTATAAACTTCAATTTCTTCTCAAAACACTATCTCCAATTGAATAGCACAAATAAACACCTTATATTCACCACTCATGTTCTACCCATTTGTGAATAAACCAAATAATCAATCCACCCCACACCAATGGTATGTGCAGTCCTCCACTTTGGTACATTAAAGGTACTTGGTCATGCATTGTAATCAGCTTCCAAATGTAAACACTATTATTACACAAAAACACCAAACTAAATTGACAAAGCATAGTGATAAAGAAGGAAATACATTAAAAGAAATACTTTAAAGGGAAATCTTAAACTAAATGGAAACACTACCTTATTACAAACACCAAGAAGCCTTATTTATAGTAGGGCTTCAACCTACTCCCATTGAAGTAACTAGGTAACCATGTATTCCATCAAGTCTTCTAACTGGAAAGCACCTGATTCAAGTATGATGAGTGATAACATATGGTCCCAACCAATGCACTTAAGCTTTCCTGGATGGCATAAGAAACTTAGAATCATAAAGAAGGACCATCTGTCCAACCTCAACTTCTTTTCCCTGATGTGTCAATCATGTCATGCTTTCTTTCTGGATTTTCTGGATCCAACGTGCTATGGAACATGCTTCTCATCCAACTATATTAATTTATCAATTATTGTCTTCTAATGCTTGTTCTCATCAGCTAATCCTCATATGCACTCAATACGCAAAGGGAGGTAACATGAATTCCATAACCGAAGAACTACTTCATGCCAAACACCAATTGAAAATGTGTGGCTTTCTTTAACCTTTTTAGGTTGTCATGTATGCCCAAAGCACATTGTAAACTTTATCATCCCAATCCCTCTTTCCAACATCACAAATTTTTGTCAATGTGTGGCTCAATATCTTGTTGAAGGCCTCAACAATGCCATTTTCTTAAGGGTGATATGGTGTAGTCTTATGGTGCACAACCATAAACTTCATCCAATAATATCCTGATTGTCTCATTCAAGAAGTGTGTGCCCCTATCACTTGTTAAACTCAATGGACATCCATACCTAGTAAGAATATTTTCCCATAAGAACCTTGTTGCGGTAGCTGTTGTACAATCCTTTGTAGGTATTGCTTCTTTGTCAACCTAGTAAGATAATATGTACAAGTGATGATGTAGTGCAATCCATTTCTACACTCTAGCTGGGGAAATATGACCCACAAAGTCTATTTCCCATTTCTCAAATGGTTCTGCACTTTCTATAGGCCTCAAAGGCATTTCATCTCTATGCCCAAGTTTTCCAAGGTGTTGACAATGATCACATACCTTACAATATTTTGTAATCCTTGTATAGGGTCTCCCACCATAAACAAGCCAGTAGGAATCTTTGCATGCAGTGGCTCACCTTGCATAATCTCCACCTAAATACCACCATGAGCCTCCTCCATGATATTCTGTGACACCCTCATGTTCTAGTACACACCGATGTAATACTTCATCTTGGCCTAAAGTTTGTATAGATCACCACTAATCAACATATAAGGGTGCACATGAATGGCAAGTTGTTTCTTCTCTAATAGCCTTCATTCCTTCTAGGTGCCATACTCTGTGCATAAAAATATAGAAATATCCTCCAAATTCCGAAGGTGTGTGATTGTAACCTGATATAACTGTGCATTCAAAATTGTATCTTCAATTGATTTGCATGTCCTCCCCTGAATTGAATTCTTGATAAGATCTAGGGTCCAAATTACTTTTACCTAGTTTTACCACAACTGTGAAATCAAATTCTTGGAATAAGAGACCCATCGACATATGTTTCCCTTAAAATGGGCTTATTTACCAAGTATTTTAATGCCATGTGATCATTATAAAAGATAAATGGTGTTGCTAGCAAATACTACTTAAATTTATGCAGTGACATAGATCATTGACAAGGCCTTGCGCTCTTGTAGTTGTATAATTATGTTCTGCAGGAGTCAACTTTCTACTAGTAAAATAGATAGGATGATCTATAATACCTTCTCCAGGCTGAGCTAACACCATGCTCCAATGGCTCATGCATGAGGCATCCACATGTACATGAAATGGTTGGTTCCATGAGGGAAAACACACAATAGGCATTGTAGTAAGTCTCTCCTTCAACGCCTCAAATGCGCATTTGTTGTGGTTCTCCCAGTAGAATGTCCTTTTCCTTTTAGTAACTCTTCTAAGGGTGCATGGTGATCTTAGCATACCCTTGATAAATTTTCTGTAATACCCATGTGGCCCAAGAATCCACACACCTCACTCTGACTGGTAGGCTCCCTTAGGCCTAAATAACTGCAACCTTAGTAGGATCCACTAACAAACCTTCCTTGCAAATGATATTCCCTAGTAGATTTCCAAAAGGTGTAGTAAATACACACTTCTTGATGTTTAAAGAGATGTTTAACTATCTACATCTTTCAAACATCAAGCACAAGTTGTCACAATGATCCTTAACAAGTCCATACACCATCCAATCATCCAAGTAAACATGTAAGAATTTGTGAATAAAATCTTGGAATGCTTGAACAACTATGCGCAAAAATACAGCAGGCACATTTTTAAAACCAAAGGGCATCATAGTATATGTAAAATTTCCCCATTCAATTGTAAAAGTCATTTTCTCTTGATCCTCCTTATGCAATTCTTACCTGATGATACCTAGAGAATCCATCTGTAAAAGAGTAAATTTTGCACCCTGCAACGCCTTCCAAATATTTCCTCAGTGAAAGGTGTAGGAAAAGGATCAATCACACATGCAACATTCAAATCCTATAATCCACACAAATCCTAATCCTGACCATATTTCTTTATATTGATTACCATTGGGCTAACCCACTTTAGACTCCTCTAGGGGCTTAATGATGCCAAATTTCAACATTTTTTCAATTTCTTCTTTAACTTTTACATGCATATTTGGGTTCATTCTATAAGGTCTCTTCCTGACCGGCCGCGCACATTCCTTTAGCTTAATCTTCATCTCTCTTAATGACTCATGCACTCCTTTCAACTCATGGTATCCCCTAGGAAATAAGTCCTGAGAATCTCGTAGTAACTCAATTATCTTTGCCACTTCAGAATCAGACCAATAATCCCAATTATGGCTCCTTAGGTTCAACATCTGTGCCAATGTTCACTTTCTTTGTCTTCATAGGTTCATGATAGGCGCACATTTTCTTATCCGCACTATCCAAAACCTCACATGTACCTACCTGAATGATCTATGTCCAAATCTTCTACTTCTTCATCATCCACTATGTAGACCATCTTTCCTTTTTCTTTCTCAAAGCAAGCACGCTCAAATAGTACTTGACATATGTATCATCTACTTCATCAAAACACGCTCCTTTTACCTCACAAAATAACTCCTGAATGAGTTCTTTAGCCTTTGTAATATCTCCCATAGTTAAGCTCTTATAACCTTTAATGCTTCTTCCACCAGAGGTTTAGTTAGATAAGTACTCAAATGTCTAGGTCATTCCTGTAATTAAGTCTTGCCAATTTCCAGTCTCCCTATGCAGTTCTGACATAAACATACCAAGCACACACAACCTTGCAAAGTGGAATAAAACTTGTGCACCCATAGTGAAGGTGGTAAAGCTTCCTGCCCCATTGTCCAGAGTCTCTCACACTACTGAACGTGGTGCTGAACAGGTTGATTACCATGATATATGTAGATTTGAGTAGGTGCATTTCTCCTAAAGAAATTGAGTGGTTAGAGAAATTCTGAATTCATTCCATTCTATGAGATTATCCTATGAACCATCCACCAATGCGCTTGCTATCCCACATAGGGTATACACTAACATATTTCTTCTTTCCAACTTGTCCATCCATTGTTCCTCCATGGCACATAGGAATACCATAGTATCTCCTTCTCCAGTATACTGGGGTACAAAGTTGTTACCTATTCTCCTAATACAACAAGGGTTTCTCCTCCACAAAAATGTGCTTCTTACTTCATGCCTAATCATCTCATAGGTGCTATGTGCCAAATTATCACAAGCAATACTTGTAGTATCACTAATAGACTGTGCATCTTCCCACTAGAGGATTCCTTCCTTAGATGGATCAAGTACTTCTGGGTCCCGAATGACGCATACATAAATTTTGTTTAGGTCTTCCTCACTTAAAGGTTTAACATAAGGTGTATATTTTCCCATCTGTTAAAGGGATAATAACTCTTTCTTCCTTGTTCTCAAAACTTATATACCCTTTGTTGAACCATAGATCAACATTATTTGCATAACACCAAGGGCACCCAAGTAGAGTTGGGAAGTTGTCTGCTTCTGCAAGTGCTAAGACCTCAAAGTCCCCAGTGAACTTGGCCCCTTGTATAGTAATAGATGCATCCTTTAAAACTCTGATGGGAGTGGCCTTAGTTTGATTAGCCATGAATAATACATTAGAGGATGGCTGCAATGGAGGTCTACCCCATCTGTACCCATGCATCTAAAGTAAGAACATTAACTTCTGCCTGTGTCAATCAATATATTACTCAAAAGCCATCCATCCACAACAACATTCAGAGTGATCTCCTTGTCGTAATCGAAACTATGAGGAGGAATATTAGCATGCAGGATCTACCATCCATTCTTTAATACTTGCACACGGAGTGTTTCCCTTTAACCAATTCCCTAATAATGGAATGATATTCTCCTGGCACAACATCTTACATACCTCTTTTAAGTCATCAATATCTAATTGGACTGTCTCTGTTACCTTCTTTTGTTCTAACTTCCGTGACTGTTCCTTTAAACACTGTATTTCACCCTGAAGATTTCTGAGTACCTCCATGGTCTCCTGATAAACCTCCTTCTGATGTGCAGGATCTAGGTACCTTCCATGTAAAACTTCCTCCTTAGTAATGGTAGGCTTCTGCTGTAACATCTCTCTAGAGCATGCAACTTTAGTACGTGTAGTAATATTCACAAGTAATACCTCAGGTTCCAGTTCCAACTTTTGTATCCACTGATTTTAGATAGTGCATTATATTCTAACCATCCCTGCACCCTTGTTCTCTTATTTATGTTGCTTGCTAAGATGCTCATATAAGTCTGGGCATTCCTCATAGTTATGATTCTTCCCACAAAAAGAACAAGTAATATTCTGAGGACATTCACGCCTATAGTGGTCAGGAGATCCACATGTAAAACATGTTCCATGAGGAAACTCACCTCATCCACCACCACGGCCTCAGCCCCTGAATCCACCATGGTATCCTCGACCTCTGCCACGACCTCCTTCAAAGTGCCCTTCATTCTGATCATAGCATGCTTGAGTGTGATCATGATCATGGTGCTCACTTTTTCCTTTAGAGTTATCTGATACTCTTGTCTATCACACACCAATATCTATGGCATCATGGATCTGACCAATCAACCTGCAGTCTTTTGTATTGTGAGTCGTGGACCGAAAATATTACAATAGCAAGATACATTCTTTCTTATCATGTGTTGTAATAATGGGTAGCGGCATCATGGTTTATGGAATGACATATCTCACAGTCTAACAATAGCTAATGAACGCACAGATCTGAGGAAACTATCCTTAGTGTGCCCTTCCACTTCACAATCTATAGACCAAATCCTAGTGCATGTCTCATGCGTTGAATTGGCCGATAGTTTCTCCAACTTCTTTGCCATAGCTGTAATATGTGCTTCCAGGAATGGGCTCACTCCAGTGTCTATACTTCCAACTACCTCAGCATGGAAATCTGCTTCAAGTGCTTCGCATGGGTCCGTATATGTCTTATGTGACAGTGCCCTCCTAAAAGGTGTGATCAAGCCCCCAACAAACCACTGTGCATGTTGGCTTGCATGAATATCATAAGAAAGTTTAGACAACAATGTTTTGAAATGGGCATCATATTCCCAAAACTCTTATTAGTGCCCTGCTTAATATCCTTGAGGGCGCTTATACTCTTCTACTCAAACTCAGGGATATGAAACTCCTTAAGAAAAACATCCTTTAATGCTGTATAATCTACGCAAGTCTGATCAGGGTCAAACTTCCTATACCAACTATGTGCACATCCCTGTAATGTAGTTATAAATTGACTTGCCTTGCACTCAGAAGTCATGATTCCTTTTGCATGCCACAATATCTCACACATGTGCATGTGTTCAGCAACATCTTCTATGCCCCTATACTCTGGAAGATGAAGAGACATCTCCATGTAAATATTCTGGGGTTGATGAGGACCCTTCCCACCTGATCCAGAACCTCCTATGTTACCTCTACCTCTAGAACCACTAGATCCACCAGAGCTAGAACCATCTATGCCCTCTGATCCTCCACCTGTAGTAGGAAGTGGACCAAAGATGTACTTCCCTGTGTCCCAACCAGTGGTACTAAACTGAACTCCTACAGTCTTTAAGTGGTACTACTCCCAGAAGTGAGTCCAAAATTCTGCACACTTGAGTTCTGTGTTGATGATGCACCTGAAAAGGTACCTCCAAATAAAAAAGAATACTTTTCCCCAGCCATAGATGTACTTTCTATTGACTTACTCTTTCTCTTCTACTGCCCAAACTAGCTTGCTGACTACTGGTTGTACTAGATATTGGAAAACCAAGTGCAAGGGCTAGGTTTCCAGGTAGATTCAGATGCACACCCATGGCCCATGTCATCTCTGCTGGTGCATTCCCATGTGAGGCTGAGGAGGGTTCCCTATCATGCTTTCCCAAATGGGGGAGTTCTAGATGCTCTGGCTCCATGCCTTCTACGTGAGCTCCAAATCCTTCATGAGCCATCTCTCTCCTCAATGCCATCCATTCTGCAATATCACGTTGCTTCTCTAACTCCCTCTCGCACACCTCATTATACTTAAGCCACCTTTCTTCTCTTTTCCTCTCTACCGCTAGGTCCACCATCCTTCACCAAACCTACTCCTTCCCCCGCGTGTGGTGGGGTTTAGCTAGCCATTGGTTTTTTTTTCCAAATTTAGGGTTACCATCAATATTTTGATCGCCAGTGGAATGCCTTGCAAATAAGTTCCCTTGGATAACATAAAAACTGGAACTCAGTTACCTCTGGCAAGAATAAGTGGAAATTGAGTACTCCAAAATATATCTATTCAAAACACCATAGAACCAAGTATCCATAGTGTGAGTCCAAATCAGATCAGCATCATAGAGGGCTTGAAATTATTCTTGCATCCAAGCAAGTGTGTGATACCTCCAATTCCTTTTAGATGCATAAGCAACCAGCCACTCGTATAATTCTACTGGAAAAATAGCAAAGAAGCTCTCATAAAAATTGTCATACAAATTCTGTTCCACACATGTTCATGCGTCAAACTCAGATCCAATGCTGAACCTCTGAGCGTACTATTCTTCCAGATATTTTATCAAGTCCTCAAAACTTGCTAAGGTCAACTGGTACATCATCATCATGAAACATTATGAAAACAACTGAAAAAGAGGTCCCGACAACAAACCAATGATGCAGCCTAGAATTCACTAGTATAAAACCCAGGCACAGTGGCACATCACCCAACCTAGACTGAGCACTCACCCGAAGCATGCAAAGGTACCAGCCCCTCTTTAGAGTTTCTTGTGTAGGATGTTAGTGTGATGAAGATAAAGCATATTCATATCCATAAATAACCATAAACATTCCACATAGCATATTCCAGATCTAGATCTTAGAGAATCATGAATTAAACAATAATCATAATAAGATTAACCATAAAATAACCAGTTACAATCATGTTTAACACCTTTATCCAGCCAATATACTTCATTGCATTAAACAATGTAAAACATAGAAGCTTCTTACATTATAAAGTATCACCATAAGTCATGCGCGCATCAGATCCAACAACATAACTCTATAATAACTCAGTCTCTAGTCTCTCCCTAAAATACATAGTTCAATACATAATTATAGAGGTGGGGACTTTCCCTTCACTGCTTATACACTTCTCAAAATAGGTTGCATGCTATTAATAGCCATGCACCTTTACAATAACATAGCACACATGCAAGTGCACTAATAATAGACATCCTATAGTTAACTGTTAGAAGTAATCCTATTATTAGCTAAACCATGCATAGCGCTTTATCATCCGACTCCTTCCAAAAATACCATTTTTGTGTCGCGTAAGTCTCCATCGATTTGTGTGCTCCGCACGCTATCTCCAAAAATAGTCTGTATCCATGAAAATGGCTAAGTCCCTAATCAGCTTGTCTTGGTGCAATTTTCCTTTCCTATCCTTCTCGCCTTTTGAATGCGCCTTGTTCCATGTGAACCTTATGTGTGTCTTCTCCTTAGTGCCAATATTTTGTCTGATCAACATATAATAGGATAAAAAAGAGTGTAAAACTAAACATATATTTGTGGAACTAGGATGATATTACTCCACACTGTATATAAGGTATAAGGTGCTAAATCCTAAAGCTAGAGTATGGAAGTGGTGTTTAGTTATCTCCAAATTATAATATGATTGATGATAAGTTCCTAAAATTATGTTATAAGTCATGCTATGTTTAACATTATTTCATTTTTCATGACAACTTAGTCCTCATTTGCCCTCTCATTAATATAAAAAATTCATTTTTTTCATCAACATCTCATTAATCCATCTCCCAGTTAATTCATTTTCCTCCCCATCATGTCCCTCATAGTCTAGGAGGACGTTCTAGTATGATTTTTAAGCATCTTTCATGTGCAGGGATCTTGTTAAATTTGACTTCATGAATATACCTAGATCCATGATGAAGATTGCTTTTGGAGGCATACAAAAGGGTTATTTTTCCACATGCTTGCAACTGGTGAACACCACTCTAGGAACTTTGGTAGGTGATTACTTAACCTTACCACCCAATGAAGCACTTGTGTTCTTTTGAGTATGCTTACATCATCTGAGGCAATTTAGGAAATTTTCATCAGAAAAATCATCAATCTAGGAACCAATCATTTCCTGATGACGCACTCTTTCTTTTCACGGTTCATTCTTGACTGTTGAGGGGTCTTAATTAAACGAGCCTATCCATCCATATGCTAGGGGGCATCGCTACTCTTCCCCCTTTAGTTTCATCATACTAACATATTTACGACTTACATTATTAAAATGCATGTTCCATATTCATTACCACACCATGTATACAGTTTTGAAAAGATTCATACAATGCATATAAAAACCTTCGATCCTAGTGAAGATTTAATTGAGGATTCTGGGAGTTTCAAGGAGATTTATAAACTCATTAAAAATTAAAGTGGATCATTCATGAACCCTATACATGTTACAAGGTTGAGTTAGAAAAAGGGGCAAATTTTACATCAGTCCAGTTTGACCTTCTAGGAACATCCATGACACAAAATTAAAAAATGGCGTCATATATAACGTTGGGTGTCCACTACAAATATATAATATTATCCTAGGAGACACAAGGTAATCTCTCGGGGAAAAAATTACCCTTATGAACAAGATATTTTCCCTATCACTGCAATCAGGTACCACCTAGCTTCCTAAAATGGATGTGCAGTTACTATATCTACACTGATGTCCCTTGCCTAATCTTGATAGGTAAATCTCAAATAGAATATACCATGATCAAGTACATGCTACAAATACATATAGTGAATGAAACACATCCTTAACATTCAAAGTAACTTAATGTGAATGAAGCCATCACTAATTGTCCTTAGGTCAACATCACTTTAAGTAAATTGCTCCATTGCATATGAGTGTACCCTATGCAATCTTATGAGGGGGTATTTCCCTTTGTCCCTTTTATAGATGTATATTGGGGATTTAAGAATGCACCACCAAGGATAGATAAGAGTTGTGTCACTTAAATGTCTCATGACTTGTGCACTAGGAAAATATTTTCAACCTCACAACCCATGGTGATTTTTTAAAGATATGATGTACCTTTTTCCATTTAATAAATGTGGTAAGGTACATGAAGGGGTTTGAGACCCATTTAAATTTTTTTAACCCCACCCCAACCATGGTTAGTCAACTATGGCATCATAATTCAAATTTAAAACACAGAAAAATTCTGGAAACCTTTATGACAGATTCACCATTATACCACATCTGGTATCCTTTGTAGTCATTTACTCATTTTCATACATGTTCCTGCTTGGGGCTTCAACTATTATTAATCTCAGATTCTATCATTTTAAAGGGTCATTGCATGGAGGGAATTTTCCTGACATGATGTCATCAAATTTTGCGATAGCATTACCATATGGTACCATCTTATTTTACTTAGATGATTTTACCATTTTCTCCAAAAAAATTAAAAAATAGGACTTAAATGATATGGAAAAAATCTTCAACTACGTGTAGAGAATTTATCCAATTTCCTTTAATCCCAAAAAGTGTACATTTGTTCCACTATTATGGGAAATTCAAAAGACAGGCTTTTCCATAGATCTTGATATATATTGTCCATCCTACACTATCCTTTCCCACATATAAAAATCATTGCAACAATTCGTACGGAAAATAAATGAGGATTGCGAGAAAGTTTATCACTTACTTACTGTATAGCTACTTTTCTGACCCTTACTTTTATGTTTGCCCCTAAAACTCAACACTATTATACGTGGAAAAATAAGACCCTACATTTTTTTTCACTAATTGTATGCTCTAACTCCTTATGTACATGCCAAGTTTATGAGCAATGCTCCCTTTAAATAATATGCCTATCAGTTGGCTAACATATCACATTATCTCTCAGATATATACAACTTGTCTTCCATATAAATAATAAAATTTTTATGATTTATTACTTTTATAATAAAGACCAAAAAAACTTGACTAACTTGACTTAGCATTCAATTCTTAGTATTAATCTCCCTTTTAAGAAAAGGGGGGATATCATTAGGGCCATCTTATAATTCTTTATATCACCATATGCAAAACAACTACCTGATTTAAATTTTAATATTCTTCAAAACATTTACTCTACTATTCATATTTGATCATATTCACCATTATTTTAATGACCTAATCTGGGGGCAACAAACATAAACATATTTTTCTATGCGACATTACATCACTTACCCCTAATGAGGAAACATGGTTTCAAAATGTATCAGATAGGGTTCATAAATGTACCCATATAAATTCCATCGTGATCTATGTATTCCCACTCCATGAAATTTCAACATTCAAATTCCCCCTAAATGACCTCCATCTAAGGGCAACAAAGGGTTGATAAATCTAAAATTTTAAAAATTATGAACATTTCAGTCACTTCCTTTATAACTCAATAATAATGCTTTACAAAATCCTATTGCAAATATATTAAAATTACTTTCATACCATCATCCACCTATTTCTATACATGGTCCATACTACCTAATGACCTAACTTGGTGTAAATAGCGTAAAATATCTCTACTTTCATAAATCAAACAATAGGTTATAACCAATTTTAACATGAACCAAGCCACTCCCCCTTTCAATTGAAATTCAAGCAACACTTACAATTGGTCAATAACTAAAATTTTTTGCTCCTCTTGGACCTAACTTGGGAGGTACATTTGACCTCCTAGATGACCTACACTTAGGAGTTTACATTCATTGTTTTCTCAGATGACCTAACTTGGGAAGTTATTCATACCTTTCGCCTTTGCTTCCAGATGACCTAACTTGGAAGTCATCTCACATTGTGCATTCACTTTTAGATGACCTAACTTGGAAGCCATGACATTGTGGTGACACCTGTGGAGTGGGGACAAGGGTTCCTTTCCTATACCACTCCTATATGGGTCAATTGTTTGATCAAATTTGTAATGAATATCTGGATCCAGAAAGGTTACAAATTTTTGATCTGATTCCCATCTGTAGTGGCTAGATCTTGAGGATGTAGTTACAAGTTATAGAATAACACACTTTTCTCCCTACACTCTTCCTTTGGTGGTAAGATGCCAAATCCTCTGGTCTATTATTCGTATACATGCATTTGGGTTGGAACTGATCACTCCCTACCCCATCTCATCGATCATCATACAAGTTCATTAATGATCTATTCTAATCATTTCATCATCACTTCATTTAGTGCACTTCATCATAAATAATACAATTTTTCGTTATGTTTCATGGATCAACCTGTTGATCCATAGTTTGACATGCTTTATGGTTCTTTCGGCATGCTTCTTTTACCATATTTATGTGTTTTACTACAACATGGACTTCTCTGAATTTCTCTTAGGTACACATCTCTATCTACTTTATGTTACCGAGCTTTCCACTCACCAAGATAAAGTGGGGGAAAATGTAATCACAAAATCATGCACTTACTATTACATTTATACTGCCAAGTATATTATTTTATATATGGATCTCGCGTAATAAAAGTATTCACTAATGACCCATCCCCTTAGTGGAGAGGGTCATCAGGTTAGTTAATTGTCATTCATCATTTGAGACTCTTACATACATTGTCATACAAGATATAATATTTTGGTCATCTCTCAGGGAGTATCAGGTGTCATTATTTAGTCATTTTTCATCTCTAGTCCTTGACTAGGGCACCTAGGGTAGTGTTGGGGCACCCATGGGTGCCACGGTCCTTAATTTTAGGTGCTTTCCCCCCACCTAACACTTGGGTCCTAATTTAGTTATTCTAAGGTCAGTCTTTATGGTCATTTATCTCATTCCCCTTAGGTGCTAGTTGATGTCAAGATATCTAGTTCTCAAAATTTGAACAAGAGATCCTTATATAAACATAGCATACTCACTATCTTAGGCGTGGACTATCTATTATCAAGAGATAGCTATCTATGAAGGTGAAGAATTGTGTTTGGGCATCATTTACATTTACATCATATTATATGAGACACAAGCATAGAGGAAAATTCAAAATAACATAGGTCACATATTCATTATATTCCCAACATATATATCATCCATACATCTAGTTATTGCCCCATCTTCTGATTGATAACACCCTAGTGGTTTCCTTGTCAAGATTGCACACACAATTGCATAATACATCTTTGGTATGGAATGTTTTGCAGTTCTTTGTAAGTCCACCATTGTGGCAAAATGTGACCCCTTCATTTGCATCTTTATTTTTTTGAGGATTTGATGCTTTGTATGAGGTTTTGCAGGAAGGTCTTCATCGCTAATTTAAAGCAACATAAGTGAATCCAGGGCAAAAACTATGTGAAAAATACTAAGATATTGAGAAGATCTAACAACACTATCAAATTCAGATCCTGAGCTTTTTTACAGACCAGAGCACCTAGACTATAGACCAAGGTGCCCACAGGCACCCCAGTCCTCTCCCAGGTGCCCCATTCCAGTCAAATCTTTAGTTGCTACAATTTCCTGGTTAACACCTTCATATTCTACCCTGTCCACGCATCATCTTGTTCAAGTCCAACACATAGAAAGGTAATTCATTTTCAGGTTAGTATACTATCACTCCTATTTACATTATTTCATTTCATTTAAATATTAATTAAAATTATTTAGCATTTACATTTCATTTTACACCATTTATTCCATTTTTGTTACTAGTTTATATTAAATATAGAATAACATTAATATTCCACATTTTAGTTAATCAAATACATAGTTATGCATTCAAAATCAAGGACCAAACACTAAGCATTATCATCATCACCTAAGCTTACATTCAAAAGGCACCTAAAGCACTCCAAGGCAATCATCTAGCATCCATTCAAGGGACCAAGGTTGCATCAAATCTGCATACACTACATAGGAAGGGGAAGTATGTTATATTTCATCCACACATTATACTACATTGCTACATTCTAGTTACAACCCGCTATCAAGTGCAAGTTGCACTAGGGAATCCTAGGGCATCATTCACACACACACAAATAATAACTACATAGAGTCTGGTATTTAATGCAGCACTTAGTTATAAGCTCACTCTCGGGGTAACCGTCAGGGTCATTCCAACTCCTCATTCTGTATTTTCCTTTTTATGTTTGATGTGGTTTGTGGGCTTGTGCAGGTGAATCTCTCTTTTACATGTTACAAGTACCTTTGGTGATCTAAGAGAGACTACCAGATGATCAAAAAAGAATAACGGTGATACCTTTGTGACATAATAAAGACCAGATTTAGAGTTTTTGTGCAGTCATGAATGCCCAAATCAAGTCATCAGCACCCAGGTGCCCCTTTCCTGCTGCGGGCACCTATGCCTGACCTTGTTCGTGAGCTTCATAATTTACAGAGGTCAGATACAACATTGCTCATGGCTTGTTCAACACTTTTCCCTATTCATATCAGTTTCAAATTATGTAGATATCAGCTAATTCTTCTCATCTCATCTCATCTTATTGCTTATGGTTTTATAATTTTACATCTTAGTTTACTTGTGTCATTTTTGTATTTTAATATTTATATAATAAGTGACTATGTAATATTATATTTAATTCAAAATTTATTAAATCACATGCTTAAAGTCTTCAATTGTTTACTACCTAAGCATGAAGAAACATCTCTTAAATCCTATTCAAATCATTCTTATCATGTTGTTTCCCCTCCTTCATCTTCAAATAATCCTCTTGGATTTCTTATTGGTACTATTGATCTTCCTCCACCAATCATTTATTTTATTGATGCTAATTTTTGTGCCCATTTTTCATCGCATAGATTACACATTAATGTTTCTATTGGTACTCATGCTATTAATAATGTTACGGTGCATCCTACTTACAAGTGTAATGCATGTTCAATATCTTTCTTGCAAACTATAGATTTTCCATTATCTCAGATGACGTGTAGGTCACCACTTCTCATGGGCATGTCATTGTTCCTATCAATTCTCACTATCATGCCTTTCATTATTGACTCTACACTTATGTTATTGTGACATGGTATTAGGATTCTTTGAAAAATTAACCTCCATAGTTATCTTCCTTAAGTTTATACATGAGCATTTGTATACGTTATCATTTTGCTATTTGAAGGCATTCCACCATGAGAATCCTTTATCATTGGCTCCTATTACTGGATACACCTCAGTTACTTCTATCACTAGTGCACCTAGTCCTACATATCCTCGTGATGAACTTGCATGGCTTTGAGTAACATGACTCCTATGGAATCCTAGAGCTCTTACTACTCCTAGTGTTTCTTATTACACATTTAGATATCCTCCACATGAATGTCTTACTACTTCTCGCTCACAAAAATACATTGGTGTCACAGTCCACCTCATAGGCATAGGTCTCCACCTAGGACACAAACTACCGATGACACATATAGGCCCATTTCAGTGGTATCTTTCTCCATATGTACTCACCATCGTCTTATCATGAAGATCTTTGATCATGATCACATGCATGTACCTCTTCACACTAGCTAGTGTGTCCCTTTCCCATATCCTCATTAGATAGATCATTGTAACATTCACACATTGGGGGCATATTTATTCCCCCTCACTACTCTGATTATGAACTCTTATTCTAGGTTCAAACATGACTATTGAGGGAAGAATTACCTACATTCACTCACACATAAACTAGGGGAAACATTGTGTACTCTCTCCTAGTCAATGAATTTCATGTCTAACCAATTCAAATAGATCAATTCAATTCTTAAAGCTTTAAACAGGAGGAAAACTACATTATGGTGATCTTGATTGTTATGTATCTATTTCTATGCTTATGAACTATTCTATGTTGCATATTGTGGATGTCATGTTACTTTGATTCATAATATGCTCTGCATCCTTTTTCATGAGTACAGGAAACTGCACCATATTCACCATGTTGTACTTCTTGAGGTGAATGTCTGATTATTACAATTCTAATACATGATGTATGATGCTTGGAATTATTCTCTACCAGTCCCATTGAGGCTCATGGGGGAATCTACCTTTCCTATTTAACTATATTCATGTTTTATCATATCAATATATACTACTTTAGTTCCTATTTTTAGTTGTATACATTTTGGCATACTATAGAATTTTTCTAACATACTAACAGGTGCTTCATGTGTAGCATTTGTCTCGTAGGCTTACTTCTAACCATGGTTATCTTATTTGATTATATATTGTCTATGTTTTTGTCTTGATTTTTATTATTTCTGGGCTATGCCATCATGCTTAATTGCGTGTTTTTATTCTATACCCTTAAATGCTTCAAGTGTCTTGGGACATCTTGAGTGGTGTCCCATGTATTCAACCAACTACTTGTGTCTTTTGATCCATGTTATAGATGTGTTTTGAATAATTTTTATTGCATCATTCCATGTTTGTTTGTGATTAACACATTTGGATAGCATTTCATCATTGTTTTACATGCTCCATGGTTATTACCATATGCAGTCACTATTCCCCTTGTAGGATTTTTATTTCAGATATGCACATTAGTTTCATCTCTCTTTGTTTTGGTCATGCTCTCCATGATTCACCTAACATACCCCAGGAACAAGTGGGGGAATTCATTGAGTGAATATTTCACAGGTTCTAAACAGTTTAAATACCACACAAAGAATGGTACACAACAAATTAAAACAAATTGGAGCTAATAACATAGTTCAGAATCAGACTTGGGCCAAAATCAGTATAGGTATAAGATGAACCCAAATTAGATAGGAGTGATGGGCGTTAGTGTCCCACCTAGGGTGGTTCTATCTTGGGGGTAGAAATAGGTATAATATATGATCAACATGTTTCTAATTATAGGTTTCTCCAAAATATAACAAGTACTCAGTTATAGGTTACTATCAAGTACAACATAAACAAAATCAATGACAAGTTACGTAATTTGAGCAAGGGAACTAATTACTCTATTTTCTCGGGATCAAATAAGAAATGGAACCTAAGGCATATGTAGGACAGTGATATGCCTTGAATGATAACATGAATCATCCGTGACCGGATTATATTGGGTTTGTGACCACCTGTAGTGGCACTTATCTGTGGGGAAGTGTTAACGTTTGGAGGGAAAATCCTACAACTCTCCCAACACTCTTCCCTTCGGTGACAAGATGCCTAAATCATCATTTTAGTAAAAGGATGCTTCGAATCCTAAGTTTTGTGACATGATTCCTAAATCATGAGTACTATTCCAACCATCTCCCAAGGAAAAAAACATACATGAACAATTATGTCTCTTCTCTCACGGAATTCAGGTGCATTCTATCCTTTAATTCAATTGTTTTTCAAATACACATTTATATTTCCACATTTACTAAGTTAAAGTTCAATTGCATGTATCACGAGCATTGACTACACTTATCTTCTTTTGTAGGTCCAAACTTACTCCAACAAAAGGCAACACACAAATGAAACAAGAAGAAATTTCAAGCACAAGACACTCTGGAAAATGAAATATTCAAGGAGAAAACACCAGTATCATTTATACTACACATATACAAGTCACCCCTAATATCCTTATCCTCTTCTAGATTCCATGATACACATTCTATAATCTCCATTAGACATGATATCAAGTATAATCCTCATTCATCATGCTATCAGTTACAACTCCCTTCGACTCTCCATAAGGTACGCTCTTCTATCTACTTTATGCTACCAGAATATTCATTCACCATCATAAAGTGGTAGCAAATCTAGACACAAAATCACACACTTAATACTTACATCATGCCTCTAAGTATGTTACTATATGCATGATTCCTAAGTAAAGAAAAATAAACATTAATAAAACTTGTGTTTCACTCTTACATTACTTTATCCTTTTGATACTCTTATTTACTTTTATGGAATGACCACTTTACTTGGGAACATTGGAAAACATGTGACCCAACATTGTATATTTTTGTTTTATCCTCTGAGCATCCTAGACACTACCACCCATTAAGGACAGGAGTGCCTAGGAGCTACTATCTCCTTTTGGGCACTTCTATCATTTTCCCTCCTTTTCTCGAATTTGAAATGTCATTTTTTATCTTTTGTAAATTACTACCCATCAATTTAGGTCATTTTTGGTTGTTAATGACGAAATTCAAACAAGGGAATCATATATATACATGAATTTATCATTATTATTAGGGGTAGGGAAACTTGGGCTATTACTTACTATGTACTACTTGGGCAAAGAACATCATTTAAGGATTGCATTTGGGATGCATTGTTCACTACATAGGAGGGGATATTTCTGAATTATATCTCACACATTCATATTGGGGAAAATTAGTTGTATCTCGTTATCTTAGTGCGACAAGCACAAGGGAAACCTAGCTTCAAGGGACATAATTCAATCTCTCTCTCTCTCATACACACTTACACACACACACACACTAGAACTACATAGAGTCTAAAATGCAGTGCTAGTTTTCGGTGACAATCACATTGGGGTGAACTATTGAGGTCAATCTAGACTCAAGCATATGCATTATTTATTTCATCTCATGTTTTCTTGATCTTGGTGGAGGTAGTTATTGTTTGTTTTGTATGTTCAGGTTCGACAGTGAAACCCTATAGTGAAGTGGATGCGACAAAGATTGAAAGGAAGAATACAAGTTCAAATCTTGAAAAAGATCAGAAGTAGAGTTGTTGCCAAGACACTAGCCTCCACTTCAGACACTGGCTCCCAAGCAGTCATGTCCTCCTTTGGGTGGTCCTGCTAAAGGAGTTTTAAATCCCAGTTTTTTAGAAAAATTTTATCTAGTCCAAATCTAGCTTGTTCCACTCAATTTCCAACCCAAAATCAGCCCATATCTCTAAATATAATCTAAGTCACTCTCATTTCACTATTTCTTATACTTTCTTGTTTCTTTCATGATAGATATTTTTTATTGTTGTATTCATTTGATATCAATCTTATGATTTAGATGTAATTTCATTAAATTAAACACCAATACTCTCTTAATCAATGCTTCTACAGCCTTGTTATACTTCCTGCTCATATACTTTAATACAAATAAGTAGCTCTACAGGAACTCTACCCACTTCATATGCCTCTAGTTCAACCTCACTTTGTTATTGATAAATTACAGTCTGTGTTGATAATGTACGAACAAAACTCATTTGTCACCAAATAATGTCTCTACTTCTTCAGTGCCGACACTCTCACATAAAAATCTTAATCATAGGTCAAATATCTTCTCCTTGCATCATTCAAATTTTCATTGAAGTAGGCTATCAATCTTCCCTCTTAGTTTGATACTATGCCAACTGTGGTTCCACTCACATTACAATCCACCTAGAATACCTTTTCAAAACTTGGCATCACTAACACTAGTTACATTATAATCCTTTGCTTCAATTCCTAGAAGTTACACTTTGCCTCTTTTGTCCATATGAACTCCTTGCTATTTCATTTCATTATCTTTGTAATCAATTTGCATATGTCAATGAAGTTCTTATAAACTTTTTATAAAGACTTACTAAGCCATGAAATATTTGTGCCTCAGCTACATTTCTTAGCGACGACCATTATAAAATTATGCACACATTCTCTATATCCATTCACAATCCTTCTTGGAATATCAAGAAGCCAAATTAAACTAGCTCTTTATGCATAAAGATGCACTTCCTTATGTTTTTTAGAAAATTATCCTCCTGTGAGCACTTCATCACCTTACACAGGTGTTCAAGATGTTCTTCATTTTTTCTTACTAAACACGAATATATCATCTAGATTAATAATTATAAACTTTTCAAGGAATGGATTTAGTAATTAATTCATCAACCTCATGAATGTACTTGGCGTGTTGGTCAATCCTAATGCCATAAATAATCATTCATACAATCTTTCCTTTGTCTTGAACATTGTCTTCCACTCATCTCCTTCCCTTATCCAAATTTGGTGATAACCACTCTTCAGGTCAATCTTTGAAAAATATTGTGCACTGCTAAGGCAATCCATTAGGTCATCCATCCTGGGTAATGAAAAATTTTACTTGATTGTGATCTTGTTGACGGACCTAGAATCAAAACACACGTGTCATTCTCCTCCTTTTTTGGGTGCTAATACTATTGGTATTGCACATGAACTCAAATTTTTATGCACTAGTCCTTTATCAAGTAATTATTGTATTTGTCTATGCACTTCCTCATTTTCTTCTAGGTTCATCCTATATAAATTCTTATTTACCAAACTAGATCCAGGTATCATGTCTATTTAGTGACTAATAGTGTGCAGTGGTGGCATTCCTTGTGGAAATTATTCTGTCACAATATCTATTAATTATTCCAATATTTGTTGTACTTTTGTGTTTATTTATTACTTCCTCATGTAATCTTTGTGCACTTCCCTTAGTATTAGTTCCTAACACACTTTTATTTCTCCACTTCTCAAAAAAATTATTTTCCTAATATAATTTAAAATCTTGTGTAAACTCCCTTGTGCACTTCTCCTTTCTCCTTGTCCTTGAGTGTTGAAAAACTAAACTTCCACACATCCTTGTGGTTGGTATTATTCAATGACCTCGAGCCTTGTCGTCACACCCCTTATTTTTCTCATCACTTGTTCTAGAACTCCTATAATAGTTGTGTTAGTTCCATTTGCTACTCCTATTAATGGCTCTTCTTGGTGGCATCTCTACACTTTTGACTACTTACCTTACGTTTGGTGTTCTACCAGTCCTTCTACTTCCTAACCTGTATTTAAGTTTTGCAGCTACACTCTGATACTAATTGACACATAAATCATTTAGATTGAGATGACCCTGGATTTTTTATAAAGTAAACACAATTGAAAAAAACTCTCACACAATTCAATTTTTATTATAACAAAGCACCTTCATGACATCTACAACATATTCCCTCTATAGGATAATACAAAACTAGTGACAGACCTATAAAACTACAAGGGTGATGGATTTAACTTATCAAATGTGTTCCAAAGTCTCAAAAAAAATGTCTACCTTAAAAGGTCTCTAAAACACATCACAAGACAAGATTTTATAGATCTCAATTCCCACCTATTTGGTTTTGAAATCTCTCCTATAATATTCCCCTAATCCCACTCAATTATTCAATTTAAACTTTTGTGCATTAATAATGTTTAAATACTTCATCTCGGTAGTTGAGAGAATTCTATCTATAATCTATGTCCTTACAGAGTTCGTGGTTCTCCATTTTTAATTGTCACTTTACCTTTTTCTACCCTTATCTTCATTTTTACATGCAACCTACCCTCAACCAACCTTTATGTATTTTCCTTCAAAAATATTTACTTTTTGTAGACACCTCACCTTGATTTTTGCCAAAACTTGTGTGCTCTTCTTCTCTCTTTCAATGTGCATTACTTTATTCAATTCTTGAGGGCACTCTTATTCTTGATAAAAATTCTGAAATACATATATTTTTTAATTCTTCCATGATGCTCATGCATCGCCCCACTATGTCACTATATGGGTGTACTGCTAATAACTATAATATCAGTGATTTGGTAAATTCAATTTTTTTATTTTTCCCTTGCATTTATAATAAATATAATGGCATTTTATACTCGTGACTATGTGTGTTTAGTGCCTAGTTCAATTCCAATAATTAGAAGTGACTACAGGGTTATGGAATTGGATAAAAACTATGTGATAACATGAGAAAGGTGGCCTTGTATGTCTAAGATTACTTGATTTTTATGTAATTTGTGCATAGGAGGATGACCTTGTATGACCAATCCATTGGATTTTAAATGTTCATTTGAGAGATGAGGAGTCGATGACCATGTTTCATCAACCTATATAGTTTCACCCTTTTCAACGAAAGGGAGAGTGTGAAACTGTGTCACTTGAGACAAAAGTGAAGAGATGAAAGTATGTCAGAGATTGTGTAATGTAGTGAATATTAATTAAGATTTGAGTAGTGTGCTTTTTCATATTGAATAGAGTGATGGATAAGAGGCAATGGACTAGTATGTGTGTAATAGAGGTTGATTCATATTTGTTGTAGAAAAAATTAAACTCAACCGCGTAGGTTGTGTGGTAGCGATGTATTGACATAGAATTAATCTGAAGCATGATTACAACACTATAAATGGTCATGTAAAATGGTTAAACATGGCCCAAGATTAAAAAAAAACCATACTATTCCAAAGTTGTGAGTGGATACATTAATTTAGAACAAAGGATTAGTAAAAAAGTAATTGAAGTAACGTAGAGATAGAAATATTTATTAAGAGTGTGTACATAGTTTTTGAGCATGTGTACTAGGGAGTAGTGACTAGACATAGTGAATATGTCAGTATAAAGTGTCGAGTGCAAATTGTAACATTGAAAGATTGAAATATTATTTGATACAGTAGTATGGATTTTGTAACAAGTGTATGATAGAAACAGAATCTTGATAAAAGAGTTAGATGTGTACGAGTGTTTAAATCAGAGAGTATGCACACCAAGATAAGATAGAGTGTGTCGAAAGTGATCATGGAAGATCAAGGCTTGATAAAATAGATGTGTATTGAATTGGTTCATGGAAGATGTCTTAGAAAAGGTATTGTAAGGAGCACATAGGCATATCATGTGTACATAGATTTACAAAAAATGGGGGTCATGTGATGTGAATAGAATATAGATGAAGATTCATCACTATTTAATATAAAAATAGTGTGAATTTCAATCATTATGCTGAAGATATCATAAAAATAGAGAAGTTGAGACCAAGATATGGCGTGCAAAAGTGTGAGGCAACAAGAAACTAATAGAAGTAGGTAAGTTATGGGAGTATAGTCCCACAGGGGCTCATGTATGATAAATAGGATAGTAGAAAGTTAAATAGTGCTTGTATTATGATTGTGATTGATAGTGACTTGTGTTTTGTGAGAAAATGATGAGAGATAGGATGTCACATGACAAAGAATATTTAGGATGTTGATTGAGTAGTGAATGATGTTAAGGTGTAGATAGTAGATGAGCTAGTATATGTTGACATCTTGTGATTGTGTTGAAAAATAATAGTAATTTTTTATAATTGTCTAAAATGGTTAAAGTGGTCTAATTTTGCATTATTGTAACTGCGTGATTAGAAAGAATGGAAGGGATGGATAATGTATTGTCTTTATAAAAGGTTATACAGAGATTGGTCATATAAATTTGGAGAAATTATAGGGGTGAGGGATCATGCCCCCAAAATCCCTTATTTTTGAATTATTCAAAATAATGTAGGTAAGAAGTGGTGAAACACTCGTGTCACCTGTATAATTATTTGAACTAAGTAATAGGTATTTGAGACTATGTAAAAAATGTTGTGGATAGCTAATAGAATTTGTGAAAATGGAAAACTATATATGAGATGCCCCTTGTTTAGGAATGTATGTTATGGTCAAGATTGTAGTACAATCTTGTTATTCTTGTATGGTATTGATCTATGTTAGAATTTTTCAATTTTAGGTGTTTGTGTTGAGTTATGAGGATTTATGTGCTAGAAAAATATGATCATGTTTTCTATGTTCTATCCGTGGAGACAAAAAAGATCCTGATGCATGGGTTGAATGTCTGAATAGATTGATGAGGATAGTGATGATCTATAGACATGTTTGAGAAGGGCACGACCCTTAATGTATTGTCATATATGTATAGACGTTGATATTGTACTAAGAAAAAAATATTTGGTGTGATGGTGTAGACATCTAAAATATCGACATGATTAATTATGATTAATATGTCCTGCAAATATCCCAACATTGTCCATATAATAATTAATTTCAAGATTAATTATTATCATTAATCTATTTTATCATATTTACCCTTTCATCCTATCATTCCATTATTAATCCCTTTAATTCATTATTTTATCCCATCTTATCATTAATCACTTTTATTTCATTATTATATCATATTATCCTATCATAATCTTTATTATCATTTTCTACGAATTTAATATTTCTATACTTACCTACCCACCTACTCTACACATCCCTACACCTAGCTTCTCCATGTATTCACATCATTAAATCCTAATTAAACCTCAACTACTTTAATCCCACCTTCCTCCATTTCTAGAAGATTCCAATTCTAGAAGCTTCTATAACTTTTTAATCTTCTCCATTGAATTTTAAATTCAATGGATATTTCTCCATAGTTCTATAATTTTCTATTTCTAGAATTAATCCCACCTCTTCTATTTCTAGAAGCTTTCAATTCTAGAATCTTTTATGACTTTCTACTCTTCTCCATTGAATTTTAAATTAACTGGATATTTCTCCATAATTTTAGAATTAATCCCACCTCCTCTATTTCTAGAAGCCTCTCTAATGTTTTAGTCTTCTCTATTGAATTTTAAATTCAATGGATATGTCTCCATAATACTAGAATTTTCTAATTCTAGAATTATATATCTTCTCATTCAATATTAACCATTGATCTTCCATCTACTTGTAAAGATCCTAACCCTCCAATTCCTCTTCCAAAAAATATGAATTGGCATGCCACCCTCCATGGAAGCCAAACCATAGATATCAAGAATCCATAGGAAAACTTTGTCATTTTTATCATCTAATCAATCCATCCACTCTATCAATCCATCTTCAATCCACTCCAATCAATTCATCCATCATAAAGTATCAATCAATCCAAGAAAATCAAAAGGGAGATGTTGCCCAAGTTTGTCCAAAATCTGAAGCAAGAACATTCAATTCACCATCAAGAGAACATCCAAAGCATCAAGGGAGTTATTCATTGGTAAGTGAAGGTATTACACTTCTTTATCCCTTCCATCTAGCTCAATCTAAAGTATTGTAGAATAGATAAGATTTAGGAATCAAGTGCTTTGTTTTTGGTTTCTAAATTTCATTTGATCTTTTTAACATATACAAATGGCTATAGCATTTCTAGCGTAGTTGATGAGATATATGGATGGATGTGGTGATATTATGGTTATTAGATGAATTTTACTTTGTTTTGATGTTGGTATTTATTGTTTGATGTCATGATGTGTACATTGTTAACATTGAGATGATGCATATTGATTGTTAAAATTGATATGTGATGTGTGTGATGTGTAAGAAAGCTAAAGTAGATGTGATTAGGATACATGTAAATTAATTTAGATTATGTGATTGGGGAATTGATTGTGTGATAATCAATGAGCATGTTGTTATTTTGAGCCCTTATCTTATTTCATAGATCAAAATAACCTAAATAGGATCATATCAAGTGGATCATCCAGAATGTTGACCTTTTCAGTCACTATTGTTTTTATCATTAGCTATCAACAAGTCCAGAGCTGGCAGTAGAAATGGTTTGAAGTTGATAGTAGAAATGGTCTAGAGTTGATAGTAGAAATGATCTAGAGATGGTATTAGAAATGTTCCAGAGCAGGCAGTAGAAATGGTCCAGAGCTAATAGTAGAAATGATCTAGAGCTGGTAGTAGAAATGGTATGGATTTGGTGGTAGAAATGGTTTAAAGTTGATAGTAGTAATGGTATAGGGTTGGTAGTAGAAATGGTCAGGAGATGGCAATGGAAATGGTCTGCAGTTGATAGTAGAAATGGTTCAGAGCTGGTAGTAAAAATAGTCTAGAGATGATAGTAGAAATGGTACCGAGCTTAAAAGGGGGGGCCATATTGATCCTTTTTCACAAGGATGCAATGAATAAATTGGCATAAGTTGGATGAAATTTTCTCAAAGCTCCAGTGATGGATTTGTAAAGGAAATGGACAATTTTATAGCTGAGGGTGAGGCCATGAGAAGTGGAACTTGGGTTGAATTGGATCCATAGGTAATAATTATAATTACCTGAAATAGTATGATGACCATGGATGTGTTGTTGTAATCTTTACATGGGAAATCATTATCTTTTAATTCATCTGAGGAGTGGTTGCACGTACATTATTGTTGCCCCCACCATTGTAGGCTTCTAGAAGTAGAGTGAAGTGGAGTATGAGTAGATAAAGGATTTAATTAAATAACTAAATTAATTAGTATTTAATTGTGAGGGAATAATTAACCATTTATTTAATTAAATGTTTAATTATATTAGCTAGAAGGATGTAGGAATTAATTTAATTAATTCCAAAGACATAGTATAATTAAATTATTTAATTCTAAGGGGTGGGAATGTGACTTAGGAAATATAATTAATTTAATTAATTAATTTTAGCAGGGGGTATTTAATTGATGGAATTAATTTAATTAATTCCAAAGGGGGATGTTGTGGTAAGATAGAATTAATTTAATTAATTCTAATTGGATAGAAGCGGGATAGAAATATGTATGTATTTTTAGGGTGTCTACATTTTCCCCTCTTTAAAGTGCTATTGCAAAGTAATAGTGCTTTAAAGATAGTAGACACATGCAGATATTAGATACCTCAAAAAGGAAGCGGTGAAGCATTTGGATGCCCCAGCAAGATAGGATGGTAAGGGAATGCCCCCTCAAGTGGGTGGGTGACAAAGTGGTGGATGACCACTTGATAGGAAGAAAATGAAGGATTGAACAAGGATAGGAAAAATTGTGCTCATAGCATGAGCATCATTTGGAGAGTGTGAATATAAGAGCAACCTTTATTTTTTTGTTGCACAATAGAGTTATCACCATGATTATGAAAGAATCAAGATGGTTAACCCAAATGCGCTTAAACAAACACACACACAACAAAGAAAATATAAAAAGGAAAACAATACCAATATGAATAGTAGGTGCAGGCATCAGGGTTATAAAGGAACCAAGATGTTATCACACTACTTGCAATTGGTCCAAGAAGTAAACATCAACAATGCAACACAACTTTGAAAAAGAAGACAATCAACTATGCCCCTAATGTGTGCCACAATGAATGATTAAACAAATGCAAATGCCCCCAAGGTGGGAATAAGATCAGACTGAAGAGTGGAGTAAAGGTACTCCTCATGACACTCTTGTTGGATCCATTTTACAAATGATCTAAAATAAATTTCCCTAGGTAAAGTTATATTGTGAAGGAAAAATAATTTTGTGACTTTCCCCAAGAAGAGTTAAGTAATCATGCAAAGGGAAGAAAGTGATAGTTGTAAGATTGGAATGATCACTAGGGTAGTAGATAAAGGTATGAATTTATCAAGATTGTGTTGAAATTTTGAAAGATTCACTTCAAGGGTTTTCCAATTGTAGGATTTCTGTGATAAGTGAATGTTTGTTCAAAAAAAAATTATGATTTTTCTGATTTTTTTTTTGAATTTTTGAAATATTTGATTTTTTTATGGTTTTAAAATTTTTAGAAAAAGTTAAATACAAATGCAAATGAAACAGGACCTGAATACATGTTAAAAGGAAAACACACCATGGCTTATTTAATAAACCAGGAAAAACAACACATGTTGTTAAAAGACACAAACCAAGCATGTCAAACAAACCCAATATGAAAGGAAGGAACCACACCAAAGTTATATGTGAACTAAGATGCAGAGAAAAATTTCCTACAATTGGTCTACAATGTAGGTAAACAAAGTACAAAAAAATAAAAAATTGAAATAAGAAAAAAACATCATCACAATGTTGACAAACCACAACAATACAACACAATTTGTAATAATGATGTCTAATGACACTCCAAATGTGTTCCACATTGAAGAACTAGACAAATATGAATGCCCCCAAGTGATAGCTTAGAACACGAGAGGATTGGATCAGGCTAAAGAGTGGAGTGATGCTTAGATACTCCAAAAGAACTCTTGTCAGATCCCATTGAAGTTTGATTTGTATTGGATTAAAATGTGAAATCCAAGTGTGTCCCAAGAAAAGTTATATTGTGAAAGGGTAAATGATTTCCTGAGCATAGATATACACCACGGGAAAGAAAAGTGATTAGTGAAAGATGATCTAGAATGATCATGAAGGAGCATCGTCAAATGGAAAAATTGTTGAACTATGTTACCAGTTGTTGAAATTTGGTCAAACATTTTCTGAATGTTTTGATTTTGACAGTTTTATACTGTATTTTTTTTTGGAACAATTTTATGGAAACAATTTTATATTTTTGTTTTTGTAATTTTTTGTAAAGAAACATATTTGAATTGTTTTTGAATTTTGAAAAACATATTTAAATGTTTTTGTATTTTTTAAAACATATTTGAATGTTTTTGTATTTTGTGAAACATATTTGAATGTTTTTGATTTTTGACTCGGTAAAAGGGGTTGCACAGTTTGATCGCAAGTGCAAACAATTAGAAGCATTCCATTCCATTGGCAAAAATGTAGATGATGTAATGATAGGATGTTTCACTCCACTCATGGCTCCACACAACTAGGAAGATGTGAGGGCTCATCACCGAGAGCCAAGAAGGACATGAAAACAAGGTGAATAGTGATATGAAAGTGAAGATATTGGATGCTAAGACACAAGGTGTAACAATGATCCATGTGAGAAAAATGTAACTCATCTTTAGTCAAGATTATCTGACTGATTCCAAGATGATTCCACTTTATAGGTTTTGACTAGACTTAGATCCATAGATGGCCTACTGATTGTAAAATATAGGTTGAAGGAATTGTTGTCTCTCTTTAACATGAGCAGCTAAATTACTTCTTGGGATGTTTTTGATTAAGAACTTTTGATTCAGATTTGATAAAGGCTTTATTGGTTAATTATTTTTGTGAAGGACCCCCTACATGTTGCCCCATGCCACTAGTAAGAGACAAGGGCTCAACACTGAAGACAAAATGTAGGCGAGTAAGGACATCTTCCTCCATTCCCAGTCTCATACTACTAGTGAGAAGTATGGGCTCATCACCGAAGACTATGAAGGATGAAAGGTGTAATGATTGATTTTTATTATTTTTTAGATTGATTTTACCTTGTTTGTCAATAATGTGCTTATTGGGAAGGAACATTCTACCCCCAAGTCTCAGCGCATGCGACTAGTAGGACACAAGGGTTCAACACCATAGACTGAGATGGATGATCAAAAGGTCTGGGTAAAGAAGTTTAGTGATTTCTGTTAAAGAGAGAGCTTATTTGAAAGGAGGAGTTTCCATCAGTAAGCTTCAAGACAAAACCATAGGTAAAAATATCTAAAATGGTAGAAACCATAACAAAGATGAGACACACAATGCCCAATAGGAACAAGGTTAACCTATGTGTCATGATAGGTGAAGAATGTGAAGATATGATAATGGTATGATTAAGATATCTGTCAATAGATGGAATGTTTAATGTTATTTGCACTTTTTTTCTTCCACTTTTTATTTTCAAACAGTGCTTTAAGAAAAGGTTTAATACAGAGTTTTATTTTCTTTTTATGCTTTTGAATTTTTCTAAATTTTGATGGATGAGATATTGCAATGGAATCATCAGGAGAGAGGTCCATGTTTATGAAAATTGAATGGTCCTAACTTACAAGACTTGGGCGGATGAGATCCAAGTCAAAGGAGAGGATCGAAATATTTTCGATGAATGATAGATGGAAGTAGTCTGAATTTATGAGACTTGGGTAGATGAAGGTCCAAGTCAAAGGAGAGAATCCTAATGATTTTATGAGTCTTGAGAATAAATTCGAGACTTGGGTACGAGACTTGGGTGGAAAAGTCCAAGTCAAAGGAGAGAATCCAAAGATTTAATGAGTCCTGATTACGATTTGGGTGGATCAAAGGAGGATAATTTGAAAGATTCAATATGAGACTTGGGTGGACAAGGTGAAAGTAAAAGGAGGGATGATTAGATAAGTTTTTGATGGTATCAAAATACCTATGTGATGTTAGAGGAGGATTGTTCAATGTGGGGAATATGTTGAGATTCATATTCATCTATGAGTGGAAGAATGTAAGAAAGAAGGATTGATCTCTAGATGTATATGAGGATCCTTATAGGCCATAGAGAGAAAATATTCAATGTTTCTCTGTCGAGGTTGTGGATTAATTGATTTGACCAAATATTTGTGAAATTAGAGCTTGAAATGGTTGTATAAGGATATTCTTGGGTATATGTACCTCATGTAGAGTGTATGCACTTAGATGTCTTGACATGAAGGGTCATCATTGATGAGATTCCTACAAGATTGATCATTTGAGGGATTTTAGACATGGAAGGATGTGTTGTTGTAATTTTACAAGCTTTTTGTGGTTGTGTTTCTACAACAAGACTAGAGATGTTAGGCATAGGAGCCAACAATGAAAGAATATAATCAAACTCAATGGCACTTGATGATGGACCCTCTTCTATAGAGTCTATAGTTATATCAAGGGTTGAAAGGGAGTCTTGAAGAAAGGTCAAGCTCTCATTTGGTGTTAGAATATTATTGTCCAACACAGGTTCAATGTTTGTTTGGACTAAAGGAAGAATATATGGAGAAGAGAGAGATTGGTTTGAAGGGGGAGATACTTGACCTTTTCATGATCTCGTTGAATTTCAGTATGTACAGAAGTGGGGACAATATTCAAATCTTCATTAGAAGTTTGGAAGTTGATGTGTCTTCAGTTTTATAGCTTTTTCATCAAGCTCTATAAAGATCTCTCTGTCGTCAATTAAGTCTTGGACATAATTCTTAAAACACACACATTTATCTGTTGAGTGGCCATCAATGTGATGAAAATCACAATATGTATGAGGTTTGTACCAATATGGCTTAGGTTCTCCTTCAACCCAAGGTCTTGTAAGTGGATATTTTATCATCCTAGCCTCTTTTAGTTGATGAAAGACACTAGAGATACTTTCTTAGAGGGGTGTAAACTTACGTTTAACTTTGCACGGAGTAGTGTCTTCACTAGGTTGTATGATTGGATTTTTGATTGATTGTTCATGTATGTTGTGCACATTTTGATTATCTATACTACCATCAGTGATGAAATTGTGGTTTTGGTTGACATACCAAGATTCATCATGATGAGTGATAGGGTGGTTGTGATTGTTAGTATTGATTGTGATTATGCCCATGGTATTTAGAATGAGGCTTGATAAGCCTTTAATAATGAAGGTTTGTATCTTTGAGTCAAGGTGACTTCGGAGTCAAGGTTGAAAGAGAAATGTTTGATGAAATTCTTTGAGAGGTCCATGAAGGTGGTGATATATCCCTTTGGAAGGTGTAAAAACTATTCCAAATCTTTTCCTCCTAGACTTCTAGGAAAAAGGCACAAGAGAAAGTTATCGTTATATGCCACTTTGTGGCATGCTATGTAAAATTATTTGATATGTTTTCTTGGATCAATTTTTCCATTCTATTTGTTGAACTTGGTGATCTCAAAATGTTTTGGAAAGGGTGTGCATAAGATTTCCATGTTGAAAGGGTAAGGACACAATTCATCAGAGTTGAAATGTTTGTGTTGTTTTTGCATACCCACAATGGTGTCTTTCATCATTTTTCATTCCTGAGAAAATGATGAGTTGTGTGAATCCACCATTGTAATGAAAAATGGGGGAGAGTGAAGAAAGGTGTGATGAAGAACTCAACCCTTAGAAAATTGAATGCTAAGATGGAAGAGAAAAAAAGGTTGAACGATGTGACCCTTATCAACATAAATGATAAGATGGAAGTGAGATTGGAAAGATTTGATTGGTTCAAACCTTAAAAATGTGAATGTTAAGATGGATGAAGTGTGAAAATATTGTTAGAATACTCAACCCTTTACAATGTGAATGTAAATATGGAAGAGTTTGAAAAATGAAGTTTCTCAACCCTTAACAAAGTGAATGTTAAAGTGGAAGATACTTAGCGATGAAAAAAGGTTACTTGATTCCTGTACAAAAGTGAATGTAAGAAAAAAGGAGTGGAAAATATTTGATAGAATCGACCCTTAACAACGTGAATGTTAAGATGGACGAGGGTCTTGAAGTTATTGTTAGATTCAACCCTTAACAATGTGAATGTCAAGGTGGAAAAAGAGGAAAAGGTTTGTCAGATTTGAACCTTAACAAAGTGAATGTCAAGATGGGCGAAGAGAAAAAGCTTTGAAAGTAAAAGTGATGTGCTCAAACTTTTGACAAAGTGAATGTAAAAGAAATGAGACTTTGACAAGGTTAGTTTTCTCAACTTTTAAAATGGATGTTTAGAAGAGAAGAGACTTAACAAGATGATGTGGTCAACTCTTAACAAAAGGAGTGTTAAGAGAGACAAAAAGGCTCACAATGTTAACCCTTAACAAGATGAGTATTAAGAGAAATGAAAGGGGGTGACTTCGCAACACTTAACAAAATGATTTTTGTTAAGGTGGAAGAGGGGATTGAAATGTTAGTTAGATGAATCTTAACAAAATAAGTGATAAGAGAGATGAAAAGGTTGGAAAGGTTTCTTGATCCTTTACAAAGTGAATGTAAAGAGGAAAGAGGTGAAAGAGGTTGGCTTTCTCAACTTGTGACAAAATGAGTGCTATAAGAGGAGACTTAGAGATCACAATGAAAAATATCAATTCTTAACAAGATGAGTGTTAAGAGAGGGGACTAGAAATATGGTGAGAGTGTGCTTAACTCTTAACAATATCGGTGTTAAGAGAGGAGACGAGAAATATGGAAGAGTGATCAAACTCTTAACAAGATGGGTGTTAAAAGAGTAGATGACACAAAGGAGGGATAATAATCAAATGACAAAAATGTGAATGTTGAAGTATAGAGATGAAAAGATGATGATGAAAATATCAAATCTTGACAAAGTGAATGTGAGAGATGAGGGGAGAGTAATTGGTTAAGGATCTCAATTTAAAGAAAAGTGAATGCTTTAAAAGAGAGTATTGAAAGGATTGTTAGATGTCACAAGGGAACAAAGTGAATGTGCAACTTGATGACGTGAGATGGTTGAATGTTTAGAAGCTCAACAATGTGATGTCAAACTTAATACTTAGAAAGATGAAGGATCAAAGTGATCAAAAAGGTGCTTGACAATGATAAAGTGAGTATCACAGTGTCAAGACTTAGATGAAGAAGGATGATAGTGCTTGAGTGTGGATACAGATGTCCACAACTCAAGACTTAGACTCATTTACAAAGAGGTGGAAATGAGACAAAAGTGGATCCAAATAAGGAGTATTTGGAAACGTGAAAGAGATGTGAATGCACCCAAATAATGAGTATTTGGGAGAGATAGCAAAATGAGAAGGAAAAGTGAGAATGTGAGAGACAAGTGTGGAACACAATTCACGAAAACATAAAGAGAGAAAAGAGAATGTGAAAACAAATTTTTTATTTACAGATGTTTTGGCCTCTACCTTAGATTGGCTTGGACAGTGTTTGGCTTCCTGGGTGGCTCTCTCAACTAGGTGTCAGTAGTATACCCAAGAAAGCATGGTGCTATTGCTAGCTTTCAACTTTACTTTACCCCCTTTGAAACAATGAGAAAATATCTTGCTCAAATGAATCACATAGGGTCGCCACTAAGGATATCCATGACTCTAATCTCACAAGGTGTACTAGTCAGTTAGGATGGGGGTACCCGTTTTGTCAGCCAGTTCCCTCAATGTGCTGACTACTTTGGGGTTCTTGTGGTACTCCTCAAATGAGTTTTATGGCTTATGCCAAAGCACTTCCCATAGTTATAGCAGTTGGGAAATAGCCTTGTCAACCACACCTACAAATATAGTGTGAATTGTTCATTTTATCTTGATTAAAGAGGTTCCCTGCACACAAAGTATTAGTAGTTTTCTTAGCACATGATCGAGGTAACCTACAGTTAGTAGTTTAAGAGTAACCTCTTGTAGAGTAGTTCCTACAAACAAGTGTTAGAATGATTTCTTGAGGTAGGTAGAGGACAAGATGAAAATAAGTGAGCTCATGTTTATGATTTCTAAGATCACTTAGAAAGTGCAAGGAAAGAGCATACGTGTGAACTAAATTTGATTAATAAAAGAAAAAGGTTAATTCCAAAAAACACATAAGAAATGATCACGTTTCTGATTTCCAAGATCACTTTGAAAGTGCGAGGAAAGAGCATACGTGTGAGGTTGTTATGTTTAAACAAAAACAAATAAAAATTTATAAAATAAACCTACACAAATTTAGCAGTTTAAAAAAATGAATCTAAGTGTTAGGAGAAATGAAACCATAAATTTTCTATAAGTTCAAATCAAAAAATTATTTTTTCATTGCATAAATCTTCTCGAGACATTTCCATCAAAAAAAAATGAAGTCATTTTGAGTTCAAGAGAAAAATTATGGCTTTCAGAAGATGGGTTACGCTAGTGCTAGCACTCTGTAACAAAGGATTTTTATTGCAGTGAAACGCTAGCATTTAAACATTTTTTTGTAATAGTAGTGTGTATAGAAAAATGGCCTAGAACACTAATGCTTTTTGCACACTTTGCAGTTTTTGTAAAATGCTTCTGTTTTTAAATTTTTAAGCTTCTGTGCTCCTGAGAACCTAAAATTTTGACAACATGGTTAAATGAAGACAAGAAACACACAAGAAAGTTTTAAATCATGAAATGATAAACTAAAATGAAAAAATAATGTGGGAGTCCCACCGGGCGTGCCAGAATGTAAACAAGTAAAATCACAGACAAATAAGATAAATAAATAAAATAGATTACCTTCATTGTAGACCTCTTACAAACCTCAAGATAAGACCGTAGAAGCTTTAAACTTGTTTTATCTTGTTAAGATATTTGGATTTTGGATGCTATGTATATTATTTTCCAAATGTGGTTGCAGATGCTACAAGGAGTTTTTCACAAGGATGTGGATGTCAAATTGGCAGAAGTTGGATGCAATTTTCTCAAAGCTCCAGGGATGGATTTGTAAAGGAAATGGAAAGATTTTATAGCTGAGGGTGAGGCCATGAGAAGTGGATCTTGGGTTGAATTGGCTCCATAGGTAATAATTATAATTACCTGAAATAGTAAGATGACCATGTCTGTGCAGTTGCAACTTTGCAGGGGCAATCATTATCTTTGAATTCATCCAAGAAGTGGTTGCACGTACATTATTGTTGCCCCCACCTTTGTAGGCTTCTAGAAGTGGAGTGAAGTGGAGCATGAGTAGATAAAAGGAATTAATTAAATAACTAAATTAATTAGTATTTAATTGTGAGGGAATAATTAACCATTTATTTAATTAAATGTTTAATTATATTAGCTAGAAGGATGTAGGAATTAATTTAATTAATTCCAAAGACATAATAGAATTAAATTATTTAATTCTAAGAGGTGGGAATGTGACTTAGGAAATAGAATTAATTTAATTAATTCTAGAAGGGGTATTTAATTGATGGAATTAATTTAATTAATTCCAAAGGGGGATGTTGTGGTAAGATAGAATTAATTTAATTAATTCTAATTGGATAGCATCAGGATAGAAATATGTATGTATTTTTAGGGTGTGATCCTAAGATGCCATTGAATGTTCTTCCAATTGAATGTGGGACCTAACTCATATCGTTATTGTTGCATGATAATCATGAAAGGAATTCAAGACTGGTTAGCATCGCAATTGTGCACTAACCCTTGAATTGTCAAGAATCTATCAAGTTTCCCTAACCCTCTTTACCAAGGCTCCTCGCTATGATTATGTAGGATCCCTTAAGTACTTTGTTCCAAAATCACTTTTCCATTAGGTTTAGTGGAGTATTCATAGGATGTTTCATAGTCCTATCATTTCCTAACGGCCACCCCAAAAATTTATGGGTAGTTTTTCATTAAAAAATAGGATCCTCTCCCATACCTAACTGAAGTAGGGGCTTAGCCCCATGACTCATTAAGGGTAGGAAGCCACTAATTTTCACTAAGACAAATTATTTCACCAGACACTATATAAGAAAAATGATACAAAATGAATCGTGGTCTATCAATGTAAAACAGCATAAATGACAGTACTAAATTGTCATCATATAGACATGTCTACATAAGGAATAAAATGGTGCTGGAATATGCAGAAAATAGTGACTTTATGGGATCAAAACGCACAAGTACTGTTGTTGTCCACTCAAAATTCCCTGCTCTGATGAAAGTAAAAAATTTCAAAATTTTGAGTTTAAGTGTTTTCTCTAATGTACCGAAGTCGTGAAATTGAGAAAAGTCTGCAGTTTTGGGTCATTTTGTATGTATTTCGGGCCTGTCGGACATTTTTGTCCCGCGTGTCCCAAGTTCCGAAGTGCGCTCTGTTCCCCGATCGGCCGAAATCCCCGAAGTTGTTCCATTTTCGGGCCCGTCGGAACTTTTCGTCCCAACTGTCCCAAACTTTTCGTGCGAGTTGTTCAATTTTCGGCCGAAGCACCCGAACCGCGTACTTCGCTCTTTCATGTCCCAACTGTCCCAATTTCAAAAGTGCGCTCTGTTCCATCGGCCGAAATCACCCGAACCGCGTACTTCGCTCTTTTGTCCCAAGTGTCCCAAACTTTTCGTGCGAGTTGTTCCATTTTCGGCCGAACAGCCCGAACCGCGTACTCCGGAACTTTTCGTCCCAAATGTCCCAAGTTCAAACAGGCCTTTTGTTCCATTTTCGGCCGAAACACCCGAACCGCGTACTTCGCTCTTTCATGTCCCAAATGTCCCAAGTCAAAAAGTGCAAGTTGTTCCATTTTCGGCCGAAACACCCGAACCGCGTACTTCACGCGTTTTTCGTCCCAAATGTCCCAAAATGCATTTGTGCGTCTTCTCCTTGTTTCACCCGAATCGGCCGAGCCGCGTGTTTCGCGCATTCGCGTCTCACATGTCCCAAGCGAACCAAATGCCATTCATACTTAGTTTTTCCCGCTCTACCCGAATATGTTGTTTTTCAAACTGATAGATATGAATGTAATGCGCATTGATCACCCTTCTCTCTCCTCAACGGCTATATAACGAGCAAGCCACCTTTGCAATTCTTACATTGTTTCCATGCATTCTCGTCCCTTGCACCTAATTCCCAAACATGTACCCTTTTCTCAATTCCTACCAGTTTTTGCCGCTCTACTATCAATATGAAGATCAAGTTTCAAAGAACAGTTGGAAATATGAACAAATTGCCTCTCGAGTCTGCATTGAAGAAGCCAAATTCAAAGATTATCATACTCAGAAGGATCGAAGTTTTAAAGAGATGGAGAAATGTCTTGGATTTTGGACGCAGTCTACGACTAACACGTCAGTCCCTCGTGGCAGAGACATAGCTGAGGCGTTAGAGAAATTCAGGCAGCGGATTCTGAAGTTGGTGGGTCCCTCTCAGTAACTCGCCACCTGTCTTCTTCTCCTTGTTATTTTCTATTCTTCCCTTTCTTTTTCCGTTTTCTTTGTAAGAAGTTAAGGTATTGCGATTGGCGGTCTTTAACTGTTCTTGGTTAAAGAAGCGGTTACGAAGAGTAACTGATTTGTAAGCTATATAATGGCCTTCTTTACGCCATTCAAAAAAAAAGGAGGGAGAACTTGGCATATTTTCTGAAAGTGTAAATAGATTATAAAGAAATCAATACAGAAGGACTTTCCATTCTTTGTCTATCTGATCTCTGTTATTCCTAAGCTTTCATTTATTTTCTTTGTGAAGATCATTTGTCTCAAGTTCGTTAGTCTTACCGATTGCATACTCTTCAACTTTGCAAGCACGGTGATCTTGTATAACCAAGAAGGAACTTTGTGTCCTTGATTAATGAATCTGTGTTATGTTAAGAAACTTTGTGTTCTAAGCAGATGTTATTTACAGAACTTTGTGTCTTTAAATTCCATCTTATTTATTCAATACAAATGATCTTGTTTCAATTCACTGTGACTTTCGCATACATAAAGAATTACTCTGATATCTATAATTCTGCATGTTGCCTTTCTGCTCTTTCCCGTACTCTCATTTCCTCAGTCCTTTTGTAATTGATGATCTTCATAGAAAACACTTTCGTGATATCCAAGTTTAACCAACAAATCATGTCTTGTACATTTGTAAATAAGTTCGTTTCTGAATAAGGGAACCTCTCCCATTAAAGAGGAGGGACTTCTTGTCCCCTGACTGTTGCTCTTCGTAAAGTCCTATCTGACGACCAACAGTTTTTGGCGACTCCGCTGGGGAAAATCATATTCCAGTTCTGTAATTTTTCGATCATCTTTTGATCTGGCGACTCCGCGTTTTACTCGAGGGAGAAGGACCCTTGGTATTGAAGATTCTCAGTTCCAGATTTTGGAGCAGCAGGGTTTTCCTTTCCCTTCAACAAAAAATAGAAGAACTCGTTCGACAAGCACTCCACCTGTTCAAGATAGAAGTCCTACGGGTGGTATTCCTTCAGAGCCAGCTAGCCCTAATCTTCGAGCTTTGATTCTTGCTGGTGTTGCGGTTCCTCTCCAAGCCGTTTTTCAAAGAATGGCGGCACCATTACCATGGGGTCATCGTGTCGGGCCCCTTGCTCTTCCTCAGCCTTTGCATGAGTTACCCAGAGGTAACCGGAAGAACTTCCCCAAATTCAAAGGCGATGGCAAAGTGCATCCTGATGAACACATCGCAGCCTTCATTGTTGCATGTGGAGTCCTGGGAGTGGAGCATGAAGACGTCTCTGTAAGGCTGTTCGTTGAGACGTTACAAGATAATGTTGCTGATTGGTTCTACCACCTTCCGGCTGGCGCTATCACCGACTGGGACACAATGAGAACTCAGTTCGAAAACCGTTTCAAGCCGGCAGAAGATGTACATGCCTTGCTAGCCCAAATCTCTCAGATAAAGAAAGATTCATCAGAACCCATGAGAGAATTTGTGGCCCGATTCAACAGACTGATCAACAAAATTCCTGTAAATACTCGACCTGTTGATCAAATCCAAAAATGTTTCTTCTTAAATGCCCAATCGTCTGAAGTCAGTTATGCACTAAGAAGGGCTAATCTCGCAACATTGGTGGAGGATCAAACTCTTGCCGTTAGTGTCGAGGATGATCTTGATCATGTCAGGGAAGTTGAGGAGAGACCCTTCCAAATCTAAGTCTGTTGCTTCTTCCTCTTCCACTCCTGGACCTAATACTGATCCATTAGTTCAGAAGCTTGCGAATGATCTTATTGCTATAAAGAAACAATTGGCTCAGCATGCTCCTTATGCAGATGTTCCAAGGAGAAATTTTCAGCCCAGAAATCGTTTGCCTGCTTCTCAAACAAGACTAGCACTTGAAGGACCTCCTGTTAAGGTTCCTGTGAATGCAACCTGTGAGGTTGAAGAGCCAGATGATGATGAGGATAATGAAGCTTGCGAGGAGTTTGTGGAAGAATTTGATGATGAAGCAGATGAACTTGAGGGATCTCGAGTTAATTTCTTCACCACTGAGGGCATTGATGATGGAGATGATTATGATGAAGTGGTAGCAGACATGAATAGTGAATCATTCGCTGTCATGACTCGAGAGCAGACAAGTCAGAGGGAGAAAGTGACACAGCCTACCAAGAAATCTAAGGAGCAGTCGGCAACTATTCCCGTGATTGCAAAAAGAGGATCTCCTATCCCTACTTCATCTACACCAAAGGTGAGTCCTATCAATCCTGCTACCAAAGTTGCTTCTTCTTTTTCTCCTAAAGTTGATAAGCCTAGAGTACCAATGATGATGGCCCGTCCACTTCTGGATCCTTTGATATTGTTGATCACCTGAAAAAGACCAAGGTCCAAATCTCAGAAGCTGAGTACTATCAAACCCATCCCAAAGCTTTTGCCAAAATGATTCAATTTGTTAATTCCCACTCCAAAACCACCTCTAAAGGCCTTTTACCTACTCCTTCTTCTGCACCACAGCCTAGTCTGGTAGCTGCTGTCACCTCGCCTGGTGACAAAATTAAACCATTTTATGTAACACTTCTTATAGCTGGTCATAGGCTCAGTAATTGTGTCATTGACTCAGGAGCCTCAGATAATGTGATGCCTGCTAAAGTAGCTCATGCTTTAGGCCTGACCCTCACACGCACTTATGGATCTTGTTACTCCATGGAGAGTAAAGAAGTGCCCCTGGTCGGAAGAATTAAAGATGCACAAGTGGCTTTTGCTGCCTTGCCTGAAAAGAAAGTGTTGGCTACCATCTTAGTAGCAGATATCCCTCCTTCATACGGGATGTTGCTAAGTAGGAACTTCTGCAAAGATGTGGGTGGGGAAATCCAAATGGACTGGTCGCATGCACTCATACCTGTTAATGGACAAATGAAGAAGTTGATGCCTGAGAAGCAATCTGAGTATATTGTGCAGAAAACGGATGATCCTAGAGCACAAATACTCTATGAGGATATGGGTTATGGTAATTACATGATTATGTCCCCTGACGAAATCCAACTTCCCAAAGTGTCTCCTAAGGATCCTAATGGTATTTGGATTTTAGAGTTTGATGGAAGTTGTTCCTCAGCTGGTTCTGGAGCTGGTGTCCTGCTGGTGTCACCTGAAGGATGCCTACATCCTTTTTCATTTAAGTTGCAGTTCGAAAATACTAATAATACAGCAGAGTATGAGGCTCTCATTCTTGGACTGCAAGTGGCCAAAGAACAAGGTGTGAAGAATCTTCTGGCTCGTGGTGATGCAGAATTGATTGTAAAGCAAGTGAGAAACCTTTTTCAAGTAAAAAATGGAAGGCTGAAACATTACCGGAATCAGGTTTGGGATTCCATTGAATTCCTTGATGCTTTCTCCATTGAGGCAATACCTAGGGAGAAGAACAGCAGGGCTGATTCACTAGCAGTCTCAGGGTCACTACTGATTCCTCATCCTGACTTCTCTCAGGATAAGTTCACTATTGAAATGGTCCATCGGCCTAGTGTACCTGATAATACCAATAACTGGCAAGTTTTCAATGATGATCAACATTTGCTTTCCTTCCTGGAACTCAAGGGTAATTTCGAACAACTGTATTTTGAGGGAAGTGACAACCTGCCTCGTGAGAGTGTGTCTTTTGATAAAGCAGTCGCCCAAGGGGAAGAAACAGACCAAGATGGATGCATCAATCTCAAAGGAAACAAGATTCCTAAAGGTTTGGTGAGTTTGGAGGAACTATTTGATAAACATGACAGGTATGTGAAATATAGAGCTTCCACTGGACCTCAACAATCAGCTGAGTATGATAAGATTGATATTGGGAGTTCTACTGACCCTAAGCTAGTGAATATTGGAAAATGTTGCGCAACAGATGAAAGAAGAAAAGCAATTGATCTTCTAAAGAGGTATAAGGATGTTCTTGCTTATCCTTATGAGGATCTAAAAGCCTTCAAGCCAAAAGATATGCAGCATCCTATTCCTTTCAAACCAGGAATTAAATCTTTTAAGCAGAAACAGAGGCAGTATAATCCCAAAACAGCTGACAGGATGAGGGCAGATTGGAGGTTGCTGATAGGATATCTGTTCACCAGCAGAAGGTTAAGGTCCTGTTTGACAAGAAAGCCAGGTTCAGAGATTTCCAAGTTGGAGACACTGTGTTGCTATGGGATAAAAGGCATGAACCTCGTGGCAGCCATGGAAAGTTTGATTCCCTGTGGCTCGGACCTTTCAAGATCAGACACTTTGCTGGTGAGAATTCCTTTTATCTTGATTACATGGATGGTTCTTCTCTCCCACTTCCTTATAGTGGGCAGTATCTCAAGTTGTTCAAGTCCTAGGTGATTAGGGAGTCCCTTGTATATTCTGTACAGTGTTTTTGTTTTTCTTTCCTTTTCTGTTTTGGTGTGTTGTCCTCTGTATTGGTCTGCTTTTTGACTCCGTTGCCCAATGGATAAGGTACTGGTCTGCTTCCCCTGAGTTTGTCTAAGTTCTTGCCTTGTCTCATTCCTTGAATTCATGCCAAGTCATCCCCAGAAGGAGCCAGCTGTTGTCCACTCAAAATTCCCCGCTCTGATGAAAGTAAAAAATTTCAAAATTTTGAGTTTAAGTGTTTTCTCTAATGTACCGAAGTCGTGAAATTGAGAAAAGTCTGCAGTTTTGGGTCATTTTGTATGTATTTCGGGCCTGTCGGACATTTTTGTCCCACGTGTCCCAAGTTCCGAAGTGCGCTCTGTTCCCCGATCGGCCGAAATCCCCGAAGTTGTTCCATTTTCGGGCCCGTCGGAACTTTTCGTCCCAACTGTCCCAAAGTTCAAAATGCGAGTTGTTCCATGTTCGGCCGAAACACCCAACCGCGTACTTCGCTCTTTCATGTCCCAAGTGTCCCAAGTTTCAAAAGTGCGCTTGTTCCATTTTCGGCCGAAATCCCGAACCGTGTACTTCAGAGCTTTTTGTCCCAAATGTCCCAAAAAGTGCAAGTTGTTCCCCGAACGGCCGAAACACCCGAACCGCGTACTTCGGAACTTTTTGTCCCGAATGTCCCAAGTCAAAAAGTGCAAGTTGTTCCATTTTCGGCCGAAACACCCGAACCGCGTACTTCGCTTTTCATGTCCCAAATGTCCCAAGTCAAAAAGTGCAAGTTGTTCCATTTTCGGCCGAAACACCCGAACCGCGTACTTCGCACGTTTTCGTCCCAAATGTCCCAAAATGCATTTGTGCGTCTTCTCCTTGTTTCGCCCGAATCGGCCGAGCCGCGTGTTTCGCGCATTCGCGTCTCACATGTCCCAAGCGAACCAAATGCCATTCATACTTAGTTTTTCCCGCTCTACCCGAATATGTTTTTTTTCAAACTGATAGATATGAATGTAATGCGCATTGATCACCCTTCTCTCTCCTCAACGGCTATATAACGAGCAAGCCACCTTTGCAATTCTTACATTGTTTCCATGCTATCCTTGCTCGAACCCTTGCCTTTCCCTGCGCAGGATATTCCTTGCGGCTCAACCCAATTGCAAGTCCCTGGATGAACTTAGTTTTCCCTGATCCCTTTTGGTGTTTCTCTGTAATTCCTCAAAGCTCAATTCAGGTTACAGCTCTGTTGCTATCAAGGAAGATCAAGTTTCAAAGGAACAGGAACAAATTTGCCTCTCGAGTCTGCCATTGAAGAAGCAAACAAAGATTATCATACTCATGTCGAGTTTGATAAAGAGATGGAGAAATGTCTTGGATTTTGGACTCAGTCTACGGCCAACACGTCAGTCCCTCGTGGCAGAGACATAGCTGAGGCGTTAGAGAAATTCAGGCAGCGGATTCTGAAGTCGGTGGGTCCCTCTCAGTGACTGGCCACCTGTCTTCTTCTCCTTGTTCTTTTCTCTTCTTCCCTTTCTTTTTCCGTTTTCTTTGTAAGAAGTTAAGGTATTGCGATTGGCGGTCCTTAACTGTTCTTGGTTAAAGAAGCGGTTACGAAGAGTAACTGATTTGTAAGCTATATAATGGCCTTCTTTACGCCATTCTAAAAAAAAGAGGAAGAACTTGGCATATTTTCTGAAAGTGTAAATAGATTACAAAGAAATCAATACAGAAGGACTTTCCATTCTTTGTCTATCTGATCTCTGTTATTCCTAAGCTTTCATTTATTTTCTTTGTGAAGATCATTTGTCTCAAGTTCGTTAGTCTTACCGATTGCATACTCTTCAACTTTGCAAGCACGGTGATCTTGTATAACCAAGAAGGAACTTTGTGTCCTTGATTAATGAATCTGTGTTATGTTAAGAAACTTTGTGTTCTAAGCAGATGTTATTTACAGAACTTTGTGTCTTTAAATTCCATCTTATTTATTCAATACAAATGATCTTGTTTCAATTCACTGTGACTTTCGCATACATAAAGAATTACTCTGATATCTATAATTCTGCATGTTGCCTTTCTGCTCTTTCCCGTACTCTCATTTCCTCAGTCCTTTTGTAATTGATGATCTTCATAGAAAACACTTTCGTGATATCCAAGTTTAACCAACAAATCATGTCTTGTACATTTGTAAATAAGTTCGTTTCTGAATAAGGGAACCTCTCCCATTAAAGAGGAGGGACTTCTTGTCCCCTGACTGTTGCTCTTCGTAAAGTCCTATCTGACGACAGTTCTAGAAAAGTACTTAGAGACCCACTAGGAAGATGAGAAAACTAATATATAAAATCTCTTGTGAGACTCTTAGGGAAGCTTTGAGAAGTAATCTATCATTATCGTGTAAATCCATAAGTTCCCTATAATGCTTGAGATATAGTAAAGGATCCAAGGTACCATCAAATTGGAATGAATGCATTACGAAATTCCTATGGAACTAAGATTATAAGATTTTATGCCAAATAGGATTGCCATAAATAGTATTAGAATTAATGTTAGTATTATAAGCTTTGCTCTCTATAGTCAAGGTATATACCTTACATTGAAAATATCCTTATCCATACATAAGAGAGAGGACCTCTTGAGGAGGAATGGAATAGACATCTAGAGGCTCATTCAAGGTTTGTACCTTACCATTAATGGTAGCCATAGGAACATTGTTGTGTTTAGAAGCAACATGGGTGATATATCATTGGAAACCACATTAAGTAGAACTTTAGGTAATACAGGTTTTGCCTCACTTTTAGGATCTAAAGGCACATTACCATTATACCCAAACAATCCATTCACATTATGAGATGAAAATAGACTATTTGTATCACATGCAATTAGAGGAGGATCAATATGCTCATTTTTGTTATGTCGTCATTGTGCACATTATCATTGAAAAGTGTTGGGGAAGAAGTAATAATAGAATCATTGCATTTTCTTTCAAGATAAGTAGAAATATAAGTTGGATCAATCATATTATGTGCAATAGATATATAATCAGTTTTATTATTATTGTATTCAAGAGTATTAGTAGAAATAGTAATGGTCCAAGCAACATCAATTCTTTCGCATAAAATTGGAATAGTAGAAACACAAGTAGAATCGTGTATACTTGAAATAGATATGTTACAATCAACGTCATTATATTTTCATTGAAGAGGAAGAGTATAAACATGAGTAGAATCATGTGTAATATGAATGGAAGTGCAACAATCAATATCATAGTTTTGCATTCAAGAGAAGTGGATTAGATACAATTGTGTTTATTGCTATTATGTGTAAGGAAAGAAGAAGCATCGTGTGTGTCAACATTAGGACATTCACAATGAAAGGATTCTAACTCGTTAAAAACATAGGGAAAACCATCAATAAATGTTTGTTTATAAGGAATATAATCATCATGCAAGCTAGAAACATTATCATTATCACTAGAGTATATAGCATTTGTGGCATTGGGAGCGGCATATATGGATGAAGGGGACGGTGGTTGTTTACCATCAGTACCCCATGCATCTACATCACCCTCAAAGATATGATCATCATCACCATTAGTAATGAGAGTGTGAAATACAAGTGTTAGGATACCCTTTATAGTATTGATTTATATAGTAGGCTAAGTAAGAGGATGTTCCCTAGGTATACCGGTAAAGTGAGGTGGTTTATATCAAAACATAATAAGATCAACCTCTTGATCATAATTGAATACTATATCATTTATATCAGAATATGAAGAAATAATAATGGTACAAATAACATCAAAATGTGGGATGACCTCATAGCCAAAACTCTTATTTGTAAACCAAACAGTAGAATCAATTTCTAGAGTATGACAAATAGGAGTAGGAGGAGAAAGATCAAGAAACTATGAGAAACCAAAAGTGATCTAGACCTAATTAGAGGGATGGTAACCCTTGGGGTTTTACAAATAACTATAGTAAACCGTGGTTAAAATAATAAATATAAGAATTAAGATCATATACTTACACAACCATAGGGTTATAGAAATCAGAAGGCCCACTCAAAGAGGCTAAACAAGACCCTAAATCAGGTGAAAGGTTTGAACAAAAGTGGGTTCACCAAAATTTATCAGCCATAATTTAACTTTTGATTAAGTTTAGGCAGTGAATTGATACTATAGGTGGATTTAAACTTGTAACATACTCAAAGATTTACATTCATCTACAAGATTTATAATGTAAAACATAACAATTGCAATCTTGCCAAACCAATATATTGATTGAAATTACAAAAGGGTAAAAGAATGCACTTAGCTAAGTTTAAAAGTTTCAAGATTGTGTTAATGAATGATCTAGAACTAAGAATTATGCAAACTCTAGATGAACCCAGATCAATTTTCTTTAACTCTAGAGCTTTTCTAGTGTAGGACCCTACAACAGGGTAAGGATCGGATATTTGAAAAAAACCTTCCCTACTTTCTTGGACCGTTAATTCCTCAAAATTTTGGGTTCTTTTGTTATCACTTGTTTTACACTTTTGCACGTTCAAATCCACCTGTAACCATGTATTTCACACATGTACCTGCAAAACAAACCCTAGCTATCGTGTAGCACACTCAAGCAATCATTAGATCTAAAAATAAAAGATGTGAATGTTTGATTCGGACTGACCTTGGCAGGTCACCATGTTTGTGAGTCATCTGAGTGTTGCACTACATTTCAGACTCAATGTAGTTCTCTTAGTGCTTTGTGTTGATGTGCATGCAACTATCCCTTGACCTAAGTTGGCCTTTGTGTCTCAACACCAATAGCAAGCTATGCTACTTCATCCCAATAGAAACCCTTATGTGTAAATTGAAAATTCATATTCATACCCTCTTAGTTTGTGTATGCAGCATGTAGATGTATCTCTTGATTCTTTAGCTCAATAGATGGTAGATATGTAGGTGTTTGCTAGATGATAAATTTATATATTATGCTTGTGTGTATGTGTGTGTGAGAGAGAGAGAGAGTTCTTACTTTGAAATTCACATCTTAGCGATGGGAAAGGCTGATGCAAAAGATAAAATTTGAAAGATAAAATAGTAACAAATGTGCCCATAAAGAGAAAACAGCCAAAAAGTAAGAGTGGTCAAGACCATACAAAAGGGTTAGGATCGTATGTATGATTCTGACCTTGTTGTATGATTTTGGACTAGGATTAGACACAAAAAAGAATAAGGGAACTGTCATAGATCTCTATAAGGTGGCTCAAAATCAAACCAAAAAGGTGAAACATTGAAAGATAAGGTTAAATCAAGCCATAAAGAGCAATACAAAAAAAATTGATGCTACTAAGACCTTATTTTGTTGTTCAAAACTCATGTATATAAAAATCTAATAAAAACATGATGTAATGATGCTTTTGTGTAGATTTTGGTGTCTACAATAGTTTCTTTAAAACAAGATTGTTATGAAAAGATAGAATTTACATATTCAAAATAAATAATGCTTTTAAAAATGATTTTTTTCATGACATAAGTGTGAATGTTTTAACATTATTTATTATTTACTGCAAGAGTCACAAAATACCAAAAATATTGATTAACACAATGTAATGCTAAAATATATGAATTGGTATTTCAATGAAATACACATATTTTTCTTTCCTTAAATACACAGAAGAGGAAGAAGTAAACAAGATTGAAAACAATCAATTGAATTGAAGATCATTATTTTTTATAAGTAAATACACATCTCATACAATCATAGTCACTCATATTAAGATATAAATAATTAGTATTTAATTTTCAATCACAATACATATTTGAAGTGTATTGAAGTCATCACTTTGAATTTAGGCAGAATTTGATACATTCTTATACCATTCTACATACAATGATTCATGTCTAGCCTTGTATGCATCTTTTGTCTTCCTTGGTTTTTGTTTTTCAATACGGAGAGTATTTCTATGATCCCCCTTACTTTTTTTCTCTTTGAAACATGTGCATGTTCAATTTCAATAAAACTTGTTGTCAGGATGTTATTTTTCTCAGTCATGATCCATGTTTCTATAACAACAATATCAACAACAACTTTTAGTCCTTTCTCCCTCATGCCATTTTATGAATATGATAGTAATGAGTTTAACTAAAATTATTGTAACTTCTCAAATCATTAATTCAAATAATAAAAATCATTACTAACTTACCAGTCGATTACATGTTTTGGAAAAATAATATATTTTTGTGTTCCTTATCCTCTTTGATTTTTCATTTCTTTCCAACACAATGTGCTTCAAGACAGGTATTTTCACCAATTTTTATAATGGACCTTATTTTTGGAAGATAATCAATTTTGTTACTGCACTCAATTCTTTCTTAGCACGTTTTTCTGATGGGCTAAATACTTGTTTCATTGCTTTAGCTTCAATACCCACGAAACAAGATGTCAGCTCCATTAGCCAATTGATTATAATTTTTCTTGGGGTATTTTTGTATTCAACCCTAAGTTGTACTTTAATGTTTGAAGGTTATAATTTACTTTTCAGCATCATTTGAAATATTCATTCTGATTTAATGACCAACTTAAAGAATTGTTCTCTTATATCATTAATCAAACACATTTTATCATGTTTAAACATGTTTTTATATTCCAAAAGAGTGCCTTATCCTCCACTAGAGTTGGTATTCAAATTCTTATCACCTAGTGTTTATGCTCCATAACCTCATTCCTTAACTAATCCAATGTAAAAAATTGAACTAACTAGATCATCTGTAAGGAATTGATTCCTTGAAAATGCTTATAATGGACCATTTCCTCTCCTAGACACGAAGAACACAACCAAAGTCAGTCAATGGATAGGTTTCCAGTCTTATGAATGTTGAATATTCAATTCAATTATATGCGTTATACTAGTATAAGTCATCAAAACCTAATAAAACCAAGAGCTTACATGATTGTCCTCATATTAACTACCACGATATTATCTAAGCCTCTAGATGGTTATAGCTATCACATGTGGAAATCTCTTTAACACTACCACATTATCACAAGTTTTATATAATTTTTTCCATCTAGAAGGTTTTCAATTATCTATTAAAAAACTATAGGGAATGAATTCCTAATAAAAACCACTAAATACTTATTAAAAAATCAAAAGATATTTTACTAACCTTTAAAATGCTTTCATAGCGAAGGAGAATCCTATCAACAATTGAACTATTTAATTTTCCATATTTAAGATCCTTATTGTTTCAACCTTTATAATGGTATGGTACCCCAGCCAACATGAAATCCCTATTTTTTCTATTTCATTCCAAATCTTGGTAAATTTATCTTTCTCATGTTTCTTGGATGTATGTTTCTTATCGTAATCTTATGTTATCTTTCGAATTTTGTGGAGCATCTTCATAACATTTTAAACTCCAACATGACACACATAATAAAATAAGGTTGAACATCATCCCATATGTAAAATGTAAATGATAGTTCGTAGTAAACGAGTTGTGTGTGAGATATTTATTTCTATATAAAATTGAAAGTGATTATGTGACATGTAATGTACCTTTTCATTATTCATTCTATTAAGAATATTTTTTCATAAATATTAATTCACAACCACGTAATGATGGGTTGACATTTTTAATGTATTCATCAAACTGGGCTTCCTGTTGTTGACTTGCATCTAACTTAGGGTTCAATTCTTGCTAGTTATTTTTGCAATGTCAAGAAAATAGATTAGAAACTTCCATTGCATTATAAAAAAATAAGATTAGAAGTTGACAACACTTAACAACGTAAAAACTAATTTAAAAAGTATTATTCACAAACTTTCATAGAGTAAGTTTGGTGTCGTTGTGTACACCATGGAAATATTCTAGAAAATATTACCATTGATTATAACATGCTTATTTTTAACTAATTAACTAAAATAGAAATATTCTAGTGTAATCTAATGCTATAGGAGTAATATATAAATTAATAAATGTAACAATAAAATGTTGAAATACACCCAATCAACTAAGAAATGAAAACATAAAACCCTAATGTGCAAAGGGAGTTTAGGAGTGCCTTAGCTGATTTGAAGATTTCTCAGTATTGTGTCATAGTTGAGACCAGATGAACAAGAGGAGAAAACCTTCACACATGAGCCTGAGAAAGTGAAAATCTAAGCTATCTGACTGGACTAGGGCGTTGGGAAAGGGATATGGGAGCTCATGGGTGCCCTAGTCTAAATTTTGGGTGACCTGGTCTACGTAAATGATCCAAAAACCTCCTTTGAGGTGTCATAATATGTTCGCTTGTGTTTTCTTTCTGTCATGTGAATGTCATTGTATGATTGTCGAAGCACTAGTAAACCTGTAATGGAAGAATCACCTGCAAAACCCCAGACAAAGCATCAAAACCCTAAAAAAAGAAAGATGCATATGAAGGGGTCGTATTGTCCTCAACTACAAAATGAATGGACTTGTCATTGATTTTTGCACTACATCCCAGACCCAATGTAGTTCTAGGTGTGTGTGTGTAATTTTTCCCTAGGTTGTTCTCATGTCAGTCACACTTTTTGAAGTAGTGAGAAACTAACTAGATGTAGAATATATTAAATGTGTGCATGGAATCAATAAACTCCCCTCCTATGAAGTGTGATGCAAATGAACCACCCTTATGTGCCTTGTGATGGAGCTATATGGATGTAAATATAGTTATAGATGCATTTTATGGATGTAACCTTATGTAGTGATATTAAGTGCTTAGTGTTTGGTCCCTCATTATGGTCACATAAATTTATATTTATATGGTTCTCTTTCTTTAATTTTGTAATTAACCCCAAAAATGAAAACCACCAAAAATATAAGAAGCTAAAACGGCTAGAAAGTGCCCAAAAAGTGAGAGGAAAGTACAAAGAGGATCAAGGAACCCCAAAGGGGACCAAGGTGCCTGGGGCACCCCAGTCCTAGCCAAGTGCCCCAATCAGAAATAGGAAAAAGGTAAAATGACAATACAGACCAGGCAAGTGCGGGAGCAAGATTGAAAGTAATGAGAGAAATCAAAGTAAAATGGCCAAAGACATGGGTTAATTATTACTCTTTTCACTTAAGAACCATATGAATAGTAGTATGATATTGAGACTAAATAATGAATCAAAGTGCATGATTTTGTGTCTACATTTGCCCCCACTTTATGTTAGTGAGCATAAATCTCGGTAACATAAAGTAGATAGAGATGTCTACCTGATATCCATGTAGAGTGAATGTGTGTTGTAGACTAGATAAAGCGTGGAGTGATTAAAAGAAAAAACATGGAACATGGAGACTAAAGATGCAAAAAGTGTAAAAAGTGATGAAAATGAACCTAGGGCTAAAGCGCGTTTGTAGATGTTGATGTGTGTAGTGTACCTGCATGGTTAGTATCGTGTGTGTGATTTATCCACCATGTGTGTGTTGTTGACTACTTGTTTCCCATATGAATAGACCTGAAAAAGAGAAGATGATCAAGTAGTCAAATATGCATGTATATGTGTAAAACCGTGTGAAAAGACGTATGTATATAGTAAAAATACTATAATGAAAGTATGATAAAATGAAAAAGTAACATGTGCACCTGATACATGATGAGAAAAAGAGGGTAGAAAGGATATCTTGTAACTGTCAATGAAGTGCTAGTGTTTTGGGCGATCTCACGCCATTGTGGCCGAAGAAGTGTAGGGAGGAAATTCTGGTGTATCCTCTAACCTATAACTGTTTCCCTGAGAATATGAAGAGATCTCTTTACTGCCTAGTTTTTGGGGTGATCCGACGCCACTGGATGAAGAAGTGTAGGGAGGAAATTTTGATGTTCCTCTAACCTATAACTACTCCATAATGCTAAGGAGAATTTTCCCTATAAAAACCATCGTATATGGAGTTCTGTAGACTATTATGAACTCACTCACTATGTAACCCACTATGTCATGGACAATAACTGAAAACTAAAGTGTACCGGTATTGTGGTGTGTAGTGTGTAAACCTAAATGATGCCCCCTCTTTAGGGGTGTATGTGACACCACGGATAGGAGAATACAGCCCCAAAAGAGGAACAACTGTGAAAACTCTGCCCTGCAGGGGAAAGGGAATGTGATTGGTAAAGACCAAGGCACACACAAAAAAGTAGCTAGGAAAAAAGTGTTAGTAAGAACAAGTATGCATGTAGAAGACAAGTGTAATCCAAAAAAAAAATGTGTAAGCTAGAACATAAGCAAATAATGTAAACACCGAAGAAGATAATGTAGGCCACACAAAGTGGATTGCAAACATGGGACACCACTCACGGTGTCGCAAGACACTTAAGGTTGCAATGGTTGTAAACAAAAACAAGTGTGCACACAAGACAAAGGGAAAATCCCGCAAACAAGAACAAGCAATAACAGACAATGTAACAAACAAGTATGGAAGTAAATATCCCTGCATGAAAAATGTTGCACATGAAGCACCCGTTAGCATGTTAGAAAGATAAAAATTATGTCAAAGTGTGTAGAAACCAAAATAGTGTGCTATGAAAAAAAACAATAGTACCTATAGCATACGAATGTGGATGCCCCCATTAGACCAGTGTGTCAAGGGTCCAACTGGTGTAGCATCCATGCATGTAAGAGCCTACTATCGCACAACTAGAAATCAAATACATGAACGTGCATGTGTGTATGAAAGATAATGACATACAAGATATCTATCTAGCATGTGTAATAAAGTGAACATGTAAAAGCAAGTGCAAGCAAGAGTAAATGCAACCATAAAATGCAGTATGTTGTGGATGGATGGAATGGAATGCAGAGTGAATAATAGGATATGCATGCTCCTCAAGTGAATGAAGTTATATGCAATGAGGTCCATTTAGTATGCCCCCTCAACAGTCAAGAATGAACCATAAACAAGAGTGTGTCATTGGGAAATGGTCGAACTGTGTGTTGTGTGTAACATGTTGTGATGAGTGGGGAGTGATAATATATGACATAGTGATGAAGTATGTGTGACTCTATAGCCTAAGTGTATATCACGATAAGATGAATAGAAAGGAGTGGTGACTTATCCTAAAGCGTATATAGCTAAATGGTGCAAACAAAAGTGATGATGTAGCCTATCATGAGATGATGTTAGACGAAGTGACCCTATAGCCTAAAGTGTAAATCACTTAGTCATGCTAGAATAAGTAACCCTATAGCCTAAAGTGTATATCACTTAATATAGGTATGTTGCATGAGAAAAATATTGAATGATGAGCGTGTAAGGGTGATAAGGTCAATTTGTGATGTATACCCTCAACAGTCCAGTATGGACCATGAGACTAGAGTGTGTCATTGGGTAGTGATTGCAATGTGTATAAGAGAATGTGCGATATGTGAAATGTGTGTTGTAAAGTGTATGGTATGCTATGCAAGATGCCTATATGACCTAAGATGTGTAGCATAGTAGTTGTAAGATGTGAGATGTAAAATGTAAGGGGTAAGATGTATGTATATAAAATAGGTGATGTGTAGTGCCTATTGTGTAGTGTGTAAGGTTCATGTGTAGAGAATTCCCTCAACAGTCAAGTGTGAACCAAAGCATAAGGGTGTGTCATCGGGTAATGGTCGAACTATCTAGATGCTAAGATGTATGTGTAGGCATGTGGAGACAGTGATGAGAGACTAAGATATCATGTGATGTTGGGGGGAGGAGTATAGATGTCATGCCCCCTAAGTATGTGGTGGTGATTATAATCATGTGACATTGTCTAATAGATCATCGTTGTCGTGATCGAAACCCACTGGAGTCTAAGAGGAAAATGGATTAGATGATAGATGTGGGGGTTTCCTAATGAAGTCGGCTCCAAGAAGCGTTAACTTCCTTGGCAGATGTCAACCCCTGTGTTTGATAAGATATGATAAAATTAATGATAATAAACAAGATAATATGTAGAATCTGAGGCACATAGAAACTAAAAATGTAGAAATGTAAGGCACATACAAATCTGATCTAAATTGACATAAAATAAAGTTACCTGGTAGGGTCGATGGGCGACCAAGGCTGCAGAGGTCCAGTTGATGATGACCTGAGGTAGATGAATGGAACAAAAACTGTAAATGTAAATCTGGATATATTTGAGTGCAGACCTAAGGATGTTGGGGCTTGTGATGACTGGTAAATAACCTGCAGAGAAATATATGAGATTGAAAGAAACATAAGGGTGTGAGGAAAAAATAGGATCTAAGTGGTGGATACCATAAATAGAGGTCTGGTCGATGAAAACTGGGTAGGGGTGACAATGACTGGGGAACTGAATGGAGTGAAATCAAAAAACATAGTTTATGACAGGGGGATCTGACAATGGGTGAACATTGAAAAAATAACATGGATATAAGGATCTAGAAAATAAACACAAAGGTAGATGGATACAGGATCATGATGACCTGACAGGGTCGACATGACCAACCTGAAGACTAGATTAAGTTAAGTTGAGAGTGGATGGAATGAAAAAGTAACCTGTAAGTATGAGGGATGAAAAGGATGGCTAAAAATGAAGCTATGGAGATGATCTAGTGCTGAAAAATGTTAGATATAAACAAGAAATGATAATATGATAATAACTTAATAAAACAACACAAAATGATGGTAATCTCATGAAGGATGTTCATGAGTGATGCAAGCAAGTTAAAAGGAGATCCAAGAGGTCTGTAACTATTGCAGGGATGCTCAGACATGAGAAAAAGTTTGCAAGTCACAAGAAAGCTCAGATATTTGCATGCATGCCTTAGGAAGAGGGGGTGAATGTAATTTTATAGGGTCGATATGGTGACCTAGTTGGGTCACCGCCGACTGTGGGAAACCATTCCTAAGAGTGGTAAAATCATTGATTTACTCGAGATATGGGGCTTTTAGAGATTGGGATAAGTGCTTTAAAGCATGTAGGTGGGTAAGGGTTGTTTAGGGAAGTGTCATGGGTAGATAGGAGATAAAGATGGGTAGGATAAAAGCTAGAAAAAGTGTAGGGATGTGGATTTAGGTGGTTAGGGATAAAAGCATCCCAAAGAAAGCTAATTAGAGGTAATTAGATAATTAGGAGAGATGAAATTAATTAGGGGTAATTAGCTAATTTAGGTTAATTAACAAGATTAATTAATAATTAAAGGTGATGGGATAATAGATGGGAAATTAAACAAATGAAGTTAATTAAATTAAATGGGTCTAGATAGGACCATGGTGAAAAATGTGCACACGGGAAATCAAGGGTAGCGATACCAAATTTTGGTGTCTACATTTTCCCCTTTTTGTCGAGTGGTTTGTGCTAGCAAGCCATGAGACAAAAATGATGAGAGATAAAGAGTAGGATGAAGACTAATGGAAGATTGATGATGAGCTCCCCCTCAAACGAGGGATCGATAACACAAAGGGAATTGATGATGAGTTTGAAAGAGGTAGATGTTGAAGGGTAGGGTGGGAGAAGAAATATGGGTAAAATGATAAAGCAAGGCAAGATCCCCCAAGCAAGAAGGATTTAAACAAAATAAAAACCTATGGTGGTGATTTTGATATCACGTGGGTAGGGAACAAAGGATGGTCTCAATGGAGATGGTGGAAATGTTCTACAGACCAGTGAGTGGGAAAAAATCACTGTGAAATGGAGGGAATCCAATGGGAAACCTCTCAAATGGATGTGAGCCATGAGGACCAATGGGTCATAGGTAAACATCAAACTATGCACAACCAAATGCGAAAATAATGTGAAATCCTTCATACATGAGGAATCAAGCGAAAGGTATGCATCCACAAAGGACAAGGATGGAAATAATGGTGCCCCAACAAAGGGCACAAAAATGGCCAAAAAGGAAAATATGAAAAAGTGATGATATAAAATTCCCAAATGGGAAATAAATATGGCCACAAAAGTGGACTTTGAGACATGATGATGAGATGGTGCCCTAGCCACAAAATGGATGAGGAAGAAATAATGGTACCCCAATAAAGGGCACATAATGGCCAAGGAGGTGAAATATAAAAAATGAGGTTGGTGCCCTAGAGGGAACAAAAATATGGCCACAAAAGTGGACTTGAGATGAGATATGGATGATAATATGGTGCCCCAACAGAGGACACAAAAAAATCCCGAAAAGGTAAAATAAGAAATGATGATATAAAATGCCCCAAGGGGGAATAAATATGGCCACAAGGGTGGACTTGAGATAAGATGAAATGATGAAATGGTGCCCTAAAAAAGATCACAAAGATGGATAAAAAGGCGAGATAGGAAAATGGGTGATATTATGCCTTGAGAGGGAACACAAAGATGGCCACAATAGTGGACTTGAGATGAGTTAGTTTGGATAAGATTTGATGAGATATATAAGGTGTAATATATGAGATGAGATAAGATAACAGATATTGATAAAACTAGATGTGACCAAAGGGTACAAATGATGCTATGTCATATCAAGGAACACACGAGGAAACCATGCCTCCAACCGCATTAGAGGTAAACAAGAAGGGGATCCAAGTAACGCAAGGCACATGTGACCAAAACAGATGTTAGCATATAACCAATGATAGTTAGTTATATCAAAGATCATGAGGGAAAACATGGATGGAATGAACTCATAAACCTAATGTCAACATGACAAAGGGGTTTGAGATGTAACTTGTACATGGGAAGAGGGTTCTCCATAAGTGGTGTTCCCTAAATCTATGCCCCAACTCTGGGAAGGGGAAAGAGAAAACTAGTCAATGTGGGAAGTTTGCTAGAAGAAAGTTGATCAATGTGGGAAGCTTTCTTAGGATGCTGATAAAATGGAAGGTTGATCAATGCGGGAAGCCTTCGATGCCATGATACAAAAGAGTAGCCATCCTTTGAGGGTATGGTCTACTTTATACATATATGATATAGATGGCAAGAATGATATACATGATAGCCATCCTTCAAGGGATCAATCTATTTATTTGATTTTGATTTTTTTTTCTCTTTTTTTTTACATGAACAATTGTCCTTCGAGGGAGCAGTCTATTTTTGATAACTTTGATTTTGATAAGAGCATCCATGAATTTTGATTTTAACATGGGGAAGAGCTGGGAATATCTAGGTAGACCACTTAGAAGGAGATATCGAATGTACAAGAGACATCATTGGACCCTTTGCATGGTTTCAATAGGTAAATAAGAGGGTGATGGATGTAATGATCAGATTTCTCACCAAAAGGGAGAACCTATCCATAAGGAAAATGCTATGGACAAGAGCCATGGTGCCCATATTTAAGGTCATGTCTAGGAAAGTAATGGTAGACCACATAGTTCCAAATCATTACAATGATAGATGGAAGAGGCTAATGATGGAGGAATGATCTAAGGATATGACTAAGTGCTCACTGGTAGACATGCTAACAATAGAATGGTCACAAGTGCAATGCATTAAGTGGTTCCACTTCTGGTTTACCATCAAGGGAGGCCAAATGATAGGCTCCCGACCCATACTTATGTGTGATAATGTATGGTCCAATCCAGTTAGGGGAAAAATTTCCACATTGGCTCCTTTCTAGAGTAGTAACATTATGATTTGAATAAGGTCACTATGATAGCATTAAAATTCATGATAGAGATAGGATGAAGATAAAAAATATGTGCTTTTGCAAAAGAAGAAAATGATGTGTCCCTAACGATGAGATAGATGAGTCCAAAGAAAAAAATCTATGACGCTACCTTTTAGGAAGTGAAGAAAAATGTGTCCCTAAAGATGAAGAAATGGCCACAAATGGACTTGAATGAGAAATAAAAGAGAGACAATATGGCCACAATGGTGGATTTTGGATGAGAACCTTTCCCCCAGAAGAGGAAGCCACAAAGGTGGAATATATGCATCCCCTAATGAGATGAATTATGGCCACAAAATGGTGGACTTTGGATGAGAAATATGGTCCCCCAAAAGAGGGTACAAATATGGCTACAAAAGTGGACTTATGATGAGAATATGGTGCCCCCAAAAGAGGCACAAATATGGCCACAAAGGTGGACTTAGGATGAAAAATATGGTGCCCCAAAAGAGGCACAAATATGGCCACAAAGGTGGACTTAGGATGAGAAAATGGTTAAATAAAATATGGATAAAAGGATTAGGGTGAAAAAAATGGTCCCCCAAATATGTGCAACACCTCAAAAATGAGGAAGGAAAAATATGGCCAAAATGGTGGGCTTAGGATGAAGATAAGATGGTGCCCCTAAGAGAGGCACAAATATAGCCACAAAGGTAGACTTTTGATGAAATCTAGATGGTGCCCTAATGGAGGCAAAAATATGGCCACAAAGATGGACTTAGGATGAAAATATGGATGGATAATAGGTTTGAATTGGATAGAGTAAAAGGATAAATCTAGATGAGATGAATGATAAGAAGATGAAACAATTTCAAGGATGAAAAGAGATTAGGAAATTATATGGATCCTAGAATGAAGTCCCCAATGTTAAGGGAGCTATTTTATGGATAGGGGGATGATAATGTGGATAAGATGTGTGGATGAGGAAAGGATGAAAGGATCAATAACAAGGGGAAGATGCTCCCCCAACAAAAAATTATATCACATTGGGTAACTTAGATGTGGATGAGTAGTGGATGTCGAAGGAAATTTGGATGGGATTGTTAGAAGGAATATCATGATAACCTTGGATTTGGATTGGATAGATGGTTGGGGATCATAAGGGATGATTGATATTGATGAACAAGGGAGGACCCTCTTGATATGAGAGAATGATAAGGGATGATGTGGATGAAGGAGGAGACTTGATTTTGATGGATGAAGATGTAGAAATAGGAATTGGATTGGTTGTGGTGGATGGAGAAGGAGAGGATCCTCTTGGATGAGAGATTCATCTTCCTCAACAAGATAATGGATGATGGTTTGAAGGGCCTTACAATGCTTAGTGTCATGACCCAGGGTATGATGATAAGCACATATGTGATTGGGATCAAACCATGATGGTTTTTACTATGAGGATCAAAATATTTAATAGGAGGAAGTATAATGGAATATATTTGAATTAAATGTTGAAGCGTATCTATTTAGGACCCGATCAAAGTGTTGGGAGGAAGGTAGCTCTTGTGGGTTTTAATAGGATATTTTGACTTGGATTTAGGGGAAGGAGTGGATGTAGATTGGATGGGTAAATTAGATGTCTTAGAAGATGAATCAAATTTAGGAGGAGGATTAGATTGTTTGGATTTGGATTGATCATTGGGAGATGTCTTAGATGAAGGGCTTGGCCCTAAAATAGATGGGGGTGCTCCTAGGATGGATGTTGTAATATTGGATTGCTGAGAAGAGGGAAGACCTAACTTCTTACGAGGATGCATGAAGAGACCTTTGGGGATGTTTACCAAGAGTCTTAGATTTTGATCGAGAGGATTTACCCTTGGTAGGGATGACAATAATCTCAACTGGAGGATCTGAAGGTTGTGTGGTTGGTATTGGTGGAGGAAGTAATTTTTGTTTGATAATGTCTAAAGAAGATGTGGAAGTGTTTGATTGTGAGGATGAGATGGGAGGATCATTTGAAGTCAAGGCGAGTTGGAATGCTTTCACAAACTCTTCAAATGATGAAAAATATGTAGGAGGAGAAGATGAAGTCGATGTGTAGTTGATGATTGATGATTGGTAGTAGGTAAAAGTGAAGAAAGGGGAATTGGGATTAATTCTATGGATGGTATAATAGGTAAGGGTGGAATAAATGTAGATGAAGTGTAGGTACGATCAAATCTGATGAAGTAGATGTGACAAGTGGTGAAGTAGATGTAGGTGTAGATCAATGGTGGGTGTAGATGTGGATGGAGAAAGAGGTGTTTGTATGATGTGATTGATGAGGTCTATGTGAGATGTGGATTGTGTAGGTTTTGGATTGGTTAATGTGGAAACAGTTGGTTGAATACCCTTTGTGTTTATCTTAGGTGGGGATGTTTGTTTCATAAATGTTTCAAGGGGTATCATTGATATGTTTGCAAATTGAGGAGATGTGATTGGTGTGGTAGTGGGTATAGATGTGGAAATGGTAGATGTTGGAAGATTAAGTGTAGAATATTGAGATAAAATAGGTGATGTGGCCATGGGAAAGATGTAGGTATATGTGATGAAGATGTCAAGGTAGATGTAAGTGAATTTTTTGATATGGGGATATAGGGGTAGTTGAAATTGATGGAGAGATAGGTACAATTGGGATGTTTGATGAGGCAAGTGATGTAATGATGTATGGTGTGTTGGATGTTGATGTGGGTAAGGGGTTAGATATGGTAGGTTTGGGTATGATAGATGTGGATGAAGTGGTAGGTATAGTCAAAGTCGATGTGGATGTGGTAAAGGTAGGAATAGATGTAGATGTAGGAAAAGTGGTGGAAGTTAATGTGATAGGTGTGGTAGAAGTTGTAGGCACAATGTCTAAGGTATGAATAAATGATGAGGTAGATGAGATAGGTAAGGATGGAGGTGTTTGATGTATAGTATTGATTGCATAAGGATTGGATGTGTAAGATGTGGAAGGTAGAAATTGATTTTTCGGTGGTGGATTAGGAAAGGGTTGTCTGAATATGTTAAGGGGTTGGATGCGAGATGAGACAGGATTGTCTATCTGGAGATCCCCTTGATTTATAAGTTTTGAACACAATCTTTAAAAGAATGACACTTTTCAATGTCATGACCTATGACTTGATGATATTTACAGTAGTGACCCTCATGATACCAAGTGGGTTTGGGGTGTAAGTTGTCAATAGGTCAGATGGGAGGAAGTATGAGGAGGTGAGCTGCCATCAACTTATCAAAGATTGAACTATAAGATTCCCCCAAGGGGGTATAATTAGAAGATGGTTTATTTTTTTGTGTGAAGGTGTTGTGTAAGAGGTAGATGGTTGTGGTTACACAACATGAGAAGTGGATGGATAAGGATGTAATTTTTGATAAGAGGGGATATAATTAAAGGGTGGAAATTGAATATGAATGTGACTGGATGGGATAGGTTGTGATAATGATTGTTTTTGAGAGATAATAATGTGATATAATTGTTGAGATTGAATAGACTGTTGTGAGATAGGGATATTTGATTGTTGAGTATTGGGAGATTGAGATGGTTGGATAGGCATTCTAGTGATAATATCAGATGAAGTAGGGATAATGTGTTGATATGAGGTGGTGGGGGTGGAATAGGATCCACCAATTGAGTGGATTGATAAGATTGAGAGACTGTGGGAGATATATGAAATATGAAGTCATAAATGGGGCTAGAAGGAGGCCCAAGAGTTTCTAAAGGAGTAGGAGATGGAGGTGTGGTTGGTCGAGGGGAAATAGATTGATGAGAGATAGGAGAGTTGGTTTCAAAATGGGGATCGATTTGGATGACATGTTTTTCACAAGGTTGAGAGATCCAATGTGGAATCTCAAGATCATTGGAGGAAGAAGTATCATTGGATATATTATAGTGTTGCATTGTTTGAGAAGAGGTATTAATAGGCATGAAATGGGAAAATATTTGTTTATGAAATTTATTAACAAACAAATCAAGCAACAAAGTTTTTATTAACATGATTAATTAACAAATGTGAGAAAAAGAAAATATGGATAGTGAGGGTACCTAGGAAACATAAGTCTAAGGCTGGTTTTAGGTAGTTATGGATGGGGAGTCCTCGATATACCCAAAGGTACATGAGGCCCGAGTCTGTGCAGATTTCTAAATGTGGCCAGAACACCGCAACAACTTCTTATTGGGTGATGAAATCTCAATCAGTCCACCTAGTAGGAAGATGTCTAGGTGTGTAGATTGATGTGTGAATTTGGTTGTATGTGATAGAATGTGAGATGCAACCGATTAACCCCTAATTAAGTTATGTTTTCAAGAAAGGATGCAAAGGTTTGTTTTTAAGCCAAATCCAAATGTGAAATTTTGATGAGAAAACACACAAGAAAGGGAAAATGTGATGCAAAAAGGAGAAAATAAGACAAAATGGAGAATAACTGAGAACACTTTTCCTTTTTATCTGATCTTTAAGAAGACAAAGTGAAGAGTGATCCAAGAAATCAAGCACAACACGAACAAGAAAAAGTGAAGCTTTTACCTGCAATGTTAGTAGAAGATAGAAGAAACACAGAAAATAACAAGAAATGCAAGGAATCACCTAAAAGGGTGGTCCCACTGGGCGTGCCAAAATGTTGATCTAATTTTTATTTCCATTTCAAGTTAATGATCGTATTAAAGAAAATTAAATAACTCCAAAATGTGAGGGTTTAAGGTACCTCAAATGTGTGATGGATGCAAATGGACAGGAGCAAAGTGAATGATCTCATAGAAAACTTGATGAACCTGAAAAACAAAGGAAACTAAGAGGAAAATGGATTAGATGATAGATGGGGGGTTGCCCGACAAAGTCAGTTCCAAGAAGCATTAACTTCCTTGGTGGATGTCAACCCCCATGTTTTGATAAAATAGGATAAAATCAATGATAATAAACAAATAATATGCAGATGTGAGGCACACAGAAACTGAAAAATGAAGAAATGTAAGGCACATACAAATCTGATCTAAATTAACAATAAAATAAATTTACCTGGCAGGGTCGATGGTGACCAAGGCTGTAGAGGTCTAGTCAATAGTGACCATGAAGGTAGATGGATGGAACAACAACTATAAATGCAGATCTGGATATTGTGAGTGCAAACCTGGGATGTTGGGGTTTTGTGCTAACTGGAAGGCACCTGCAGAGAAGTTCTGAGATTGACAGAAATAAAAGGGTGTGAGGAAATAGGGATCTAAGTGGTGGATACCAAAAATAGAGGTCTGGTTGATGGTGACTAGGTAGGGGCGATGGCAACTGGGGGACTGACAAGATGAATCTAAGAAATAGAGTGATGATAGGGAGATCTGACAACTGGGTGAACACTGGAACAAAATAACATGGATCTAAGGATCTAGAAAATAGATCCACAAAGGTAGATGGATACATGATCAGTGGTGACCTAATAGAGTCGATGGTGACCTGAGTTGGACTGAATTAAGCCAAGAGTGGATGGACTGAAAACACAACCTGCAAGTACGAGGGATGAAAAGGAAGGCTGAAAAAAGGTCTGTGGAGATGATCTGGTCCTGTAAAATGTTAGATGCAAACAAGACAATGATAATATGATAATAACTGAATAAAATAACACAAAATGATGATAATCTCATGAAGGATGTTCATGAAGTGATGCAAGCAAGTTAAAATGAGATCCAAGAGGTCTGTAACTATTGTAGGGGATGCTCAGGCATGAGAAGAAGTTCACAAGTTTCAAGATATCTCAGATATCTACATGCATACCCCAGGAAGAGGGAGGTGAATGTAATTTTATAGGGTCAACGATGACCTGGCTGGGTCACCACTGACTACGGGAAACCATTCCTTAGATGGTAAAATCATTGATTTACTCGAGATATGGGGCTTTTAGAGATTGGGATAAGTGTTTTAAAGCATGTAGGTGGGTAAGGGTTGTTTAGGGAAGTGTCATGGGTGGATAGGAGATAAATATGGGTAGGATAAAAGCTAGAAAAAGTGTAGGGATGTGGATTTAGGTGGTTAGGGATAAAAGCATCCCAAAGAAAGCCAATTAGAGGTAATTAGCTAATTAGGAGAGATGAAAGCTAATTAGGGGTAATTAGCTAATTTAGGTTAATTAGCAAAAATTAAATGTGATGGAATAATATATGAGAATTTAAATAAAATTGAATTAAATTAAATGGATCTAGATAATACCAAGGTGAAAGATGCACACGTGTGCAACCAAGGGTATTGATACCAAACTTTGGTGTCTACAGGGTACTAGTGGACATTCGTGTACATACCAATGAGAAAGATTATGAGAAAAGTAGGAGATGAGTCATTACCAATAGAAACGTTATTGAATGACATAGGAAATGTGAGATAAGTGTGGTCTGTATCTAAAGTACTTCCAATATAGTCAATCCAAGATTGCCTCAGCATCAATGGAGAAGTGAAACATGTATGTGCAATGAAGATTGTCAAATGGAACACACACATGCCATAGGTGGCCATAATATGACAATAAATATCGTAAAGATGTGGTGAGTGAATCGGTGGTAGAATTTTGTTAAGCATTAAGCTAATCCTAGTTAAGCCCTCATGTGTGTAAATAGTATCTTGATAGTGCGATCAACCGGAATATGATGCCAAAAAGAGTTTTTGATTAATAACGTGCACATGAAAGGTGATCGTGGAGATGTAGATCATGTAGGAGGAGATGAAATAGTGTCTAAAGTGTTAACAAATCATTGATAGAGTATCTTAACATATGTAGAAGGAGGGGTCTTGAATTTATATTTGCCTGGGCCATCAGCCACAAAGGTGTCTTTAAATTAAGTGTCATCTACGTCGATAGGTGTAAAATTCAGTTGGTCAAATTCTTCATTAGTGAGTTCAAAAACATCAACTTTGTTATCTAAATCCTTAGAATCATATGCATTAACATTATCATGTTGTATAACTTTGTCAAGAATATTTCTAGGATTCGTACTAGGTGTAGGAGCGAGGGAAACCTCAACATGTTGAATAGTAGTGTAGACGGAAGTAGGAACTATAGGTGAAATGATGGCAGTAGTATCAGTAGACATGACTGGAGTATTTAGAATGGTGGATGAGTGGGAAGCACTAAACTAACCAATGTCATATGTATCAATAAAACTGTATGGGATACGTTGTGTAAGAGGAATAGGCATACCCGTAATGGAGTCTATGCGGCATAATTTGAAAGGTTCAAGATCTGCCGAAATAGTGCACTCATATCCATCATGTAATAAGTTGACACATTGGTGAATAGTAGATGGGACCACTTATATTTCTTGGATCCAAGGCTTACCTAGAAATAGATTGAATTGAAATGAAGCATCTATAACATATAAGTTTGTGAGAATAGTCTTAGGCCCAACCTGAATATATAATGAGATAGTCCCTAGACATATGCGAGTGGTAGAATCATAACCTCAAATGAGAGTAGAATTCTTAGAAATTAAATTATCATTAATACCAAGTTGTTTTAAAAGGGAATGAGAACATAGGTTAATGGTTCACCCGTTGTCAATATGTACGCATTTGATGCAAGTGGTGCTAATGATAGTGGTAACAAGCAAGTGTGCACATGGATTGCTTTTAGCAAAAGGTGATAGATCCTAATCAGTGAATGATATAGCATGTGGAATATTTTAGAGAGATTGTATGAGGTGTGTAAAGGCCACTACAAAATTATCACTTTCTCTATGAATGATGCAAAGAGATGCTTCTAGTTTTTGATGATAGTTCGGTACAATATGCAAGAGGTTATAGAGAGAAATCTTGGCTGGTGTGTTTTTAAGTTGTTCTATAATATCATAACCCTTAAGAGGAGCTGAAGGATCCAAGGAAGTGATTGGAAAAGGAAGAGTAACAGATGGAACCGTATGAGGACGAGTGCGGTGAGTAGTAACTACATTGACGGATGGATCAACCCTAGGGGTAACAAAGTTAGGAGGATGTTGAGTATACCAGAGACTTTAGTTGGTGCGAAAGAAGGATAAGATGATTGAGCCATGACTTGATAAGGAGAAGACATGTTCAAAAGGAAGGGTTGGATCCATCGGGTTCACCAAAATGATTAACTAAAATAGAAATATTCTAGTGTAATATAATGTTATAGGAGCAGTAAATAACTGAATAAATGAAACAATACAATGTTGAAATACACCCAAGTAACGAAGCAATGAAAACATAAAACCCTAATGTACAAAGGGGGTCTAGCAAAGCCTTAGCTAATTTGAAGATGTCTCAAGACTGTTTTGTAATAGATACCAGATGAACAAGAGGAGAAAACCTTCACACTAGATCCTGAGAAATTGCATATATGAGTTATCTGATTGGAGTGGGGCACCTGGAGAGGGATAGGGGCATATGTGGGCATGTTGGTCTAAATTACAAGTGCCCTAGTTTGCATAAATTCTCTAGAAAGCTCCTCTGAGGTGTCGTAAGATGTTCACTTGTGTTTGTTTCCTGTCATGTGAATGTCATTGTATGATCGTTGAAGCATTGGTAAACTTGTAATGGAAGAATCACCTGTAAAACCCCAGATAAATCATTGAAACCCTAAAAAAAGAATGATGGATATGAAGGGCTCAAAGTGTCCTCATCTGCAAAATGAATGGATTTATCACTGAGTGATGCACTACATCCCAGACGCAATGTAGTTCTAGGTATGTGTGTGTAATTGTGCCCTAGGTTGTTTTTGTGCCAGTCACACTTTGTGAAGTAACAAACAAGTAACTAGATCTTGAATATAGTAAATGTGTGCATGAAAACAATAGACTCCCCTCCTATGAAGTGTGATGCAGATGAACCAGCCTTGTGTGCCTTGTGATGGAGCTAGATGGATGCAAATGTATTCATAGATGCCTTTGATGGATGTAACCTTTGGTGGTGATAATAAGTGCTTAGTGCTTGGTCCCTCATTATAGTCACATAACTTTATATGTATATGGTTCTCTTGCTTTAATTTCATAATTAACCCCAAAAAGGCCGACCACGAAAAAGATAAGAATTTCAAACGGCTCGAAAGTGCCCAAAAAGTGAGAGAAAAGTACAAAGAGGATCAAGGCGCCTGGGGCACCCTAGTCCTGGTTGGATGCCCCAGTCAGAAATAGGAAAAACATAGAATGACAATACATATTGGGAAAGTGTGGGTGTAAGATCGAAAATAAGGATAAAAAGCAAAGTAAAATGGCTAAAGACATGGGTTAATTATTACTCTTTTCACTTAAGAACCATATGAATAGTAATATGAGATCGAGACTAAATAATGACTCAAGGTGTGTGATTTTTTGTCTGCATTAACTTAGTTCTCCACCACAAGTTTGGATTACTCTAATAAAAATGAAAGTGTGGCTATATTCTCCTACCATCGGATATATAGTAAATGTGTACTCGTTGAGAAACAAACATACATAAATGTGTATATATTCACCTACTAGCAAATGCACACAATTGTATTTCTATTCACCTACTGAAAAACATATATGTTTACATATGTTTTCATTGAATGATGAACATACTTATTTTTCTATAAGGAATGACCAACAATCATGTAATTCAACAAAAATGAAAGAAAGAAAATATAATCGATGTGTATTTTTTAAAAGAGAGTTTCACAAAATTTACTAGTCAAGATTTGATGCACACAAAGAAGTGATGGGTTCTAAACAAATATCTCAGCGAGTTTTGTAAATTGATAGACAAACAATAAGCTAGAAAACATAAAATAAAATTAAACTAATTATAAATATATATCATTAAAAAAGGGAAAATTATAATTTACCTGCCATATGATCAGTTCAATTTTTTTGAGATAAAATAACATGTAAGAATTAGATAAATATCATGTAAGAATCGGAAAAATATCATGTAAGAATATAGTAAATATTATGTAAGTATCGGGTACTATCATGTAAGAATCAAGTAAATGTCATGTATGAGATACTATCATAAGTATCAAGTACTAACATGTAAGTATTGAATAAATCAATATCATGTAAGTATCGGGTATCGGTGAGTGTAAATCAGAAATATTGAAATGGGTGCTCACATTCACAATCCCAAGTTAATTATAGTACAAAATCAATGAGTGTCGATATAGAAAAAATGCTTTGTAGCTCTGGCACAAAACTGGAGTCTATTCTTCTAGGGTTTCCCCTTCCTAACCATCATACCACAGCCTTTTCGGGCTCTATGGGAATTTATTGCTATAGTCTCTCCTAGGGTTTCTCGCCCTCTGGGTGTCCCCTATATAATGACCTCACCATCTTCAAACCTAGTTGTTTCAACCACAACAGGAGATAGTGGAGCGAGCAATGGCACCGCCGGCGAAGCACCCCAGGAAGTTCATCCCGAAGGTTTTTCACGAGGTAATCTCTCTCCTCCGGATGTAGTTCTGCCCATTCCTGAATTTAATGTTGTTTGTCAATGGTTAGAACAGTTTTTCCTCATTGGGTATTTTGTGGGTCGAATCCCCTCTGAAAGCATGCTCAAATCCTGGGCTAACACAGTCTGGACCCCTCATGGGGTCCGCCTGGATAGCATTCAAAACATGACCAAGGGTTTCTTTCTTTTTCATTTCTCTGACCCTGCTAATGCACCCAATATTCTGGCTAAGCAAGCCACTTGGTATGTCTGTAACTCGTTGCTTGTGTTAACACCCTGGCACAAGGACTTTGTGGTATCTGAATATACCACCCTTAAAGTGCCTGTATGGATTGAATTTCCTAGTCTTCCTCTGCCATGCGTACATTTTCTGCCACAAATTGCCGCTTCGCTTGGGCGGGTAGTATGCCTGGAAGCTGATAAGTTTTACCATGCTCGTCCTCAGAAGCGAGTATGCATTGAGATTGATCTCTCGTAGGATCTCAAAGAATTTGTGGATATTCAAATGGGTGATAAACGCTATTCCCAGCGGGTCATGTATATCAATCTACCCAACACTTGCTTCCATTGTCAAGCGTCTGATCACAAGATCAAGGATTGTCCGCTTTATGTACCCCATAACCGCCCTGTGGCCAAAACAACTCCCGAGCCAGTCAAACCCCAATAGGAGGAAGGTTGGCAAGTTGTCGGGGGCCGGTGAAACAAGAACAAAGCCCAACAATCCAAAGCCTCTGGCTCCCATGGCCATCAAGAACCAACTGTTAAGGAACAATCTCTCAATATTCTGGCTAAGGAACCTACAACTGCTGCTAAAGAACCAACTGTTGTTGCTATCTCGGCTACCCCATTACCAAAGTATTCCAGCATGCCCCTCGCGGCATCAGTTCTCATGGACCAGAAAAATTATGTTTCTCACGTCCCCATCCCACATTCAGTTCCACTGCTACTGCCAAGCAACTCACAAGGGCCTTCCAAATGACCCCGAAGTCCTTCTCGCATCTCTTGGGACCATAGCCCAACACACAACGTGGATTCCACCGAAGCGGAATACAACATTGAGTACGCCGACTGGAAAAAAAATTGATCTACAGGATTTTTTGCAGCATAATGTTACTCATTTCTTGCACAATCAATATGATGCCCTTGATGGCTTGGAGGATGGGGATATGGCTCTTGACCAACGTTTCCCATGAATTGTTTATCTTGGAATGTTAGGGGTCTTACAGACTCCTGTCGTAAATATGTGGTGCGTGAAACTCGACAACGATGTGCAAATCTGGATGTTTTGTTTTTGTAGGAAGTAAAAATTACAGGTTTTCAGTTACAGATGGTATGCAAATCCATCTGGCCTGACAGCTTGGCTTTCTGTAGCAATCATGAAGCAGGGCGTGGGGGATTAATTTCACTTTTTGCTCCTAAATGGCAGCCCTTATTAATTGACCATGGAATCGACCCCACCAACCGTGTCATATGGGTCCTCTTTAATATTGATGGCCACCCTTTTGGGCTCATAAATATTTACGCCTCGAATGATGCGGCCGAAAGGGCCGATCTGTGGCGGTGGATAGCCAACTCCATTCCCGATGCCTACTGGGTAATAAGTGGAGATTTTAATATGGTTGAATCCCCTAATGATAAATGTGGCCACTTGCCTATGAGGTGGACACCTGGTGAAAGGGAAGCGTGGTACTTCATGCAAAATAAATTCAGATTTTTTGATCCTAACGCATCTCGCTTTCCCACCTCTGCAGCTTGGTACACGTGGTCCAATCTTCATGGAGGGACAGATCACGTCCTTAAACGGCTTGACAGGGCCATGTTGTCAGCTCAAAACTTTTTTGAGTTTGATAACAGCGTTTATTCTATACCAATGGAGGTCATGCCTGACTTTGTCCTTTTGGACCACTCTCCTATACGATTTCATATCTGTTGGCATGATGCACGCCCATTTTGTCATAAAGGCCAATTCTTTCTTAATACTTCCTTGATGCAACATGGCCCCACTATCAATCATATCAAGTGGGTTTGGAATTTAGCTCCACGACCCAGTCACTGTCAGCGGTTTCATCCACCTATGCAAACCAGCTGGATACAATGGTGGGAAGATGCGCTGACTCAGACTACCAGATTTCTTAGAATCTATGGCCGACAACTGGTAAAAATTTGGCACCGCTCATACACCGCTAACACCTCAGCTCTCAGCCAGGTGACGGTGGCACTTCAAGGTGATCCCTTCTCTGATGCTCTGCAACTGCAAGTTGCAACACTCTGACATCAAATCCAAATTGTGGACAACTATAATGTCAGAGGCGCTCAGATCTAGGCTCGGATGCATTGGCTCAAGATTGGAGATCGGGTTTCGAAAGAATTCTTTCTTTCTCTCCAAGCTAGAAAGCCTTCTCAACAGATCTGAGCTATCATGGACAACAGAGCTCAAATTACTGACCCACAACTTATGTTGCAAGCCTTTGTGCACCATTACAAGCTCGTCTTTCAAGCTCAGCCACCCTCTGCAACTTGTCGAGTTGCTCTTAACCAATGTTTGGGTGTTGTGCCACGCAAAGCTTTCAGAGGCTCAGAAGGTGATCTGTGAAAGAATGCTTACCATTGAAGACCTCCATGAAGCCACTATGCAAATGGCTAATGATAAAGCATCGGGCTGCGATGGATTCCCTTGTGAATTCTATAAAGCTCTTTGGGATTCTGTCGGGCAAGACCTTTTTCAGGTCTATCTTGAAGGATTTCAGAACCAATCCCTAGGGCCACACATTAATAAGGGAAACATTAAATTTATCCCTAAGCAAGGAGATCCCGAGAAAATCACTTGTTGGCGGCCGATTACGTTGTTGAATGTCTCCTACAAAATCATTGCCAAAGCATTAGCTCTGCGATTACGCAATCTTCTACCTGTTATTATTCAGCCAGAGCAAACAAGCTTCATACAGGGGTGTTTCATCCTGGATAACATCATCACAGTGTGGGAAGGCATGGAATGGGCTCGCAGATCTCATCAGGCCACCATGTTTATCAAGATTGACTTTGAGAAGGCTTATGATCAGATTGAATGGCCATTCATTCTCGCCATGCTTCAGGCCCTTGGCTTTGGACCCATTTTTATTCAATCCGTCAATATGCTTTTTGCAGATGCTTCTTCTCAAATTTCTATCAATGGCCTCAGCTCAGAGCCCTTTGGGATTTTCCGGTCTATCAGACAAGGCTGCCCTCTTGCCCCTGCACTGTATGTGCTGGCGGCCGAAGGCTTTGGTTATCTCTTAGCTCATGCCAAAGCGCAAGGTCTTGTTCATGGAATCTCGTTGCCTGATGAGCCCAATTCTCAGCTCCTCAATGGGAATTTTGTGGATGATTCCTTCCTTACGCTTATCGAGGATGAGACCAACATTTGCAATGCTATGCAATGTTTGGATACTTTCTACCTAGCTTCTGGCTCATCCATTCAATGGCAAAAAACCCAATGTTACCGACAATCTTTCCTTCCTGCGCCGGACTGGCTTGCCACATTTGATTGGAAAATTCTGCAACATGGTGAGATTTTCAAATTTCTAGGTATTCCTTTTGCTTTTCAAGCCTCCCCGACTGAACTATGGCATTATGTCATTCAACGGGTGGCGAAAAAATTGGAATATTGGATTACTAGGCCTTTATCTCTGGCTGAGCAAATTCCAAATCTACTCTAAAGTTCTTGTTGCTACCCATGTCTACTACTCGTCTTGCTGGGTTCCTTCCAAAGCCTCCATTCAGAAGCTTGAAAAGCTGCTCAAAGATTTCCTATGGGCTAATGCTTCTACTGGAAAAGGTTTTCATCGAGTAGCATGGGATATATGTTGTCTGCCTCGCAATTCTGGAGGCCTCGGGCTTATCCACATTCAATACCAAGGGAAAGCTCTTTGTGCTAAGTGGATTATCAGAAGCATCACTGGCCAAGAAGCTTGGAAAGTTCTCATATGACATGGCATTGTGGAAGGCTCTCCTTATGGCCGCCCTACATGGAAAGGCTTAGGGTTTGTCAATTTTCTCATCACTCTTGTGCCTGTCAAAATTGTTGGCACTTTTGTGCTTAAAAGTATCTGGAAAGCATGGGAATGTGTCAAACCCTAGATTTTATGGAAAGGGGATGGCTTTCGTAATGGGCTTATCTCTTAATCAACAATCTCTCTGGTGGTCACCAATTTTTCAATCCCAAGATCAATGCTTAGCAGAGGTCCCGGGAATCTCCGCGCTTAAATTCTTCAAGCACAGGAATTCACACCATCGAGGACTTCTTCTGCAAGAACACTCAATCCTGGTTATCTTGGCCAGATTTTAAAGCTCTATTTCAGCTTTCCAACCAAGATCAGGATACTTTCAATACTGTGATCAATTCGGTTCCTGATCACATGTTGCATAAGATTGTTGTGCATTCCTCTCACCCATGGTGGACAAACTAGAAGTGGTATGCTGATACTCCTTTCTGTAACTACAAAGCCAACAAAGGCTATCGATGGCTCTCACCCCATTTTCCCATGGTGGACAAACTTAATACTCGTTGGGGAATTCATGCCACTCTGTCTACCTAGGGTAGACGATTTGAGACTGTTTGGACTATATGTGTGGAGCCCAAAATTGCTCATTTTCTTTGGTGTATTCTACACCAAGGCCTTCCTATCAGGCTCGTCTTGTTCAAATTGGGATTCCAACTCCCAATTGCCCCTTCTGTGGGCATCTGGAAACACTTTTGCATGTCTTCTGGTTTTGTCCCAAAGCTCAAATTGCCTGGAACTGGATCCATTCTTTTTTTTCCCTCACGACCCACTGTTTCACTTGGCAACATATCCTCTTGGGAGATAATCCCAAACTTCTGCCTATGTTCACCCAGATTTGGCATGTTTTCAGAGGGGAGATTTTATTTTGGATATGGAAAGAAAGAAATGCTTTTTTCTTTGCTAATTCTGCAGTTGATCAATCTTTCTCGATTTATAATAAATCTATGGTGATCTCCAATGTACTTCTGCAGATTCAAGTTCAAGCAAACAAGGTGGCGCTGGAGGTGGACCACCTCCAGACCCTGTTACGCCACTGGGGGAAGCCCCGTGCAATGTTTCCTGAGTGCCTCCATCTCCCACCAGGCACTCCTCACCTTCATCCCGTGGTGGCTGACGCAGCTGATCCCAGCGTCATGCTTTCAGTCGCACCCACCGCTCTCCAGGGCCGCTACATCGGCATAGTCATTTGCCTATGCACCGCCGTGACCAGGGCTCCCCGCTACACTCATTGGCTCACCAGCAAGCTGGGGCTCGCCACCTCGGCAACATGGGTGGGGTTCTCCACCACATTCGTCAGCTCAACAACAGGGTTGGGGCTCTCCTTCTGCCTACTTCACACCAGGCCGCTTGGCACCCACCGCCACCCCCACCATCATCTGAAAAAATTCCCTCACCTCAACCTCACCATTCCTATGCAAGGGGAAGTGAACCCAGAGGAAGAACTTAATACTGGCTGGGAGATTTCAGACACTAGCAAAGATCTGCCTGGTTTGGGGTGGCCGGATGATCAGGATCCACCTGCCTCGGGCATGTTTGTTGTTGTTGCTTGATAGTGCCTTTATTTTTTGGGGGGTGATGCTTTTTGTTTTGTTGTACTCTCCTAGGCTCAGCCTAGTTTGACTTTTGATGTTCTAGGCTCGGCCTAGCTTGTTCATGGTTTTGGGGCGTGCTCTCATACCACCCACTTTTTTTGTTGAAAGCTATCTTGTATCTTATTGCATTAATATAATATAAGATCTTTTTCACGACTCACCCCAGATACATGATCCCCCCCAAACCCATCATGATCCCTCTTCCCCTCCCAAATTAAACTTTTACTGCTCATTGCAACCCTTTTCCAACATCCACTCTACCCCTTTTCCTACAATTTCAGGGAAGTTTCCCTGTCTACCCTTGGTCTCTTACAAATATGGGTTGGTAAACACTAAGAATACAAAGATATCATTTTAACTCAGACTGTGAAGTTGCTAGTCATGTTTGTCAACGTATTAATTTGTCAGATCTTATTTATAAAGTCAAAAATTCATACCATAATTAACTTGTCTCATATCAACATCTTTGTCTTTATAATTATTTATCAGATCTAACACATTGACCACCATCAACTAATTCTTTATCTTATTTATAGTGTCAAATTTTTAAAATATAAAAATACAAATATATTAATGTTATATTAATAAATTAGTCTATACCAAACCAATAATTAATACATACAACATTAATATAATAATATCATGGCAATTAATATTTTTTGTGAATAAATAATTAATAAATACACATATACCACACTCACTAAAAATAATAATCACAATTTCATACTTTATATTACATAAATTATATAAAAATATTGTATATTTAGACAAAATTACATCCCCTACTATCTACTTTGCACCATTAGGAAAATTACTAATATATTATATATTAAATACCATTTAATATAATGATATATTATATTAAAAACAGTTGTTATATAAAAATAATTTAGTAATCTAATACTATAGTAATTCATCGATCCATATCAATAATTAAATAATTAGAGGAATATTGAAACCATCTATGAAACCATTATCAAATTCATTGAATGTGGATCAATACCTTTGATTGGACACATTGCATTTATTTCAAAAAAAATAAAACTATAGTCCACCACAACCCAAAATAAAATCTCACGTTTCTATTGATTAAGATTTTTATTCCTATTAAAAATTAGCCTTCCACCAATAAGAAATTAGCTCTTTACTAATCACTTCTCAAAAAAATAGATATTTTAAAAAATATATATTTATCAAAACTAATAAAAATAAATATATTTCAAAAAAGAAAACAAGAATTATATTTATATAACATTGCATTTATGTCAAAAAAAAAAAAACTATAGTCCGCCACAACCCAAAAAAAAATCTCATGTTTATATTGATTAAGATTTTTATTACTGATTAAAAATTAGGCTTCCACCGATAGGAAATTAGCTCTCCACTAATCACTTATTAGAAAAATACATTTTTAAAAATAAAAAAGAATTATAATTATCAAAATATAGTCCAAACCATTAAAATGAAATATGATTAGTTCTTTAAAAGACGTCATGAGTCAATGGTCAATGGATCACTATATTACTTACCTTACATGATAATGATTACAATATTAATATCATAATATCACAATAGTTAACTAATTTTGTATCGATAATTAATAAATACACTAATACCACAATCACATACTTTAAATTTAACAATATTATATAAAATACTTCATATTTCAAAAATTCACATTTTAACCTATTTTACACCCTAATATGATATCTACTAGTGATTGCACATGAGTTGCAAACTACACTGGAGAGGATAAGAAAGATATAATGCATAGACATATGCATATGGTTTAAACTTATACAGTCACGTGTTTTATATATTTAGGGCCTCTTATATGTGTTGTATATGAAGGGGAAGCTCTTTACAAGTTACTTTACTGTCCTCCTCTTTGTGAACATGAACATTTTTTTTGTACCTCATTCTTGTGTAATGCTTGGAAGTAAAAGTAGGTGAGATTTGTAAGTTGTTAAATGTGTGCACTATTTAGATTGTTGTAAATGTTATTCTTTGATGGTCGACATTGTCAATGTTTATTATGGCCTTCTTAAATGTCATGCCTTCAACATTTTTAGTGGGATTTGGTGACGGTTTCCTCATGTGGCAGGGGCCAAATGCAAATGTGTTGGGTGGAGGATGTCCCATGGTGGTGCCTGATATTTCTAAAATTCAAAAGTAAAGGACGACGGGTTAGGGTGTTGTGATTTTTTATTATAGAAGACCTCTAGAACCTGTCTGAATACCCCATTGACCAATCCATGTTTAATAGGGAACATTCAATCCTTTTGTCAAATACTTGGTGTATACAAGGGAAAATGCAAAACAAACAAACAAATTAAATGCAAACCTTCCCAACAAAATCTTTGAAACCTCATATTGGACCAGCTGAAGAGTGAGGTTGAGTGACACTCTTGTTAGATCTTGATGAGAGATTGGATTTATTTGATTTGTGATTGCTCCAAGATATTTTAAATGGAAGAGAGCCAAACTATGAGTAATGGAGATTGATTTATCAAGTGGTTGAATGATTGGGTGATCCAATGGACAACATAATGATACGCAAGAGTGATTTCCAATGGTAATTTGGGAGAGTAACAATGCAAATTCATCAAGCTTCCACTAATAATTTGAGAGGAATGGAGCTTCTTATTTATAGATGTAGAAGAAACCATAGATTAAGGAAGGTGGAATTGATTGAGTTATTGACTATTGGTTTCATTTTCCTTATTTAACATGGTTGATTTATTCTATGTAATTGACTCTTTCAATGAGAAATAAAAAGACTATTTCAAATTAGTCGGCTCTTGAATTATTCCAAATTATACGTGCATATTTACTTCCATGTTTTTAGGATTCTAAAACTTGAGTGGGGTGACTAGTCAACTTGAGTGAGTTGCCCAATGAAGTGGAGATGAGTGGAAGGTGAGTAGATAATTGGTTTTTATTTATTTAAATAGCTAATTAAATTAGCCAAAGATGTGTATAGTGTATAGTGAGTGTAATAGAATTAATTAATTAATTCTAGAAGTGGGATATGGGTGAATAATGGATTTAATATTATTTTTGGATGTTATAATGTGTAATGGGTATTTTTAGGGTGTCTACATTTACCCCTCTATAAAGTGATATTATAAAGTAATAACATTTTAAATATAGTAGATGTGTGTAGATTAGTGAATAGATGACAAAGAAGTGTTATGAATAACAATGAGATAAAATGGAAAAGGCAAGAATGACTCCAAATCAATGCAATGCTCCATATGATAGAATGATTCTAGTGATGTAAATATAGGAGGTGAATGTGTAACCTCCTCCTAGATCAATGGTGAATAACTCTCACTAACTAATACTAGAAGTAGAGTTGACTCCACACATATAGTAAACTAACTCAACACAACTAGTAAACCTAAGAAAACATATCCCATGAGTGTAGGAAAAATCCAAGTAAATAAAAAATACAAGGAAAATGAATATCCTACACTAACACCCCCATAAGCACAACTTAGGTGGGCAGTGAAAAAGGAAAGTGGGTCCTAGAAACAAGGCCTGATGAGGTACCCACGTACAATGCAAATCTCTCATAAAGATAGAGTAAAAGGAGAAAACCCAGTGGGAAAAAACTCCCCCCAAAAGAGAGACAAGAAACTCACTCAAGAAAACTAGAGAAGAAGAAGAAACGGGTCTTGGTAACTCAGCTGATGAGGTACCCACGTACAATGATCATCCCCCAAAGTAGAGAGAGAAATAAGTGAGGACAATAAGGTCCCCTAAGAAGAGTGTCGATGATGTGGTCCTCTGTGTAAAGACTGAAGAGAATCCACCTGCACCAAACAATGTTCCTGCCCTTGGGAAGGAAAAAAAAAGGAGCACTGAAAGTCAACCCACTCCACAAAGGAAGAAGAATCCTGCAGTACTTTGATCTCTGCATCTAGTTTGTAACTGAAAGGTGGCATAGGTCTGGAAAAAGTGTGCACAAAAGACAATGGGAATGCCACTGCAGTATACATGTCAGAGAAAGAAAATGGTGGGGGCCCAATAACCCTCACAAAGGGATCCACAAGAAGAGGTGGATCATGAAACATCTCTGAAATAGTGGAAGTGACAAAAGTCCCAAGGCGAGCACTCCTAACAAGAGAGATGAATGGGTCCTCCATAATGTGTCATGGCTCAAGAAACACAAGTGGATTATGCAAATAGATAACTCAGGTTGGGCACATACTCATCCCAATGGGGTTGCTCAATGAGAGAATTTTTTTTACAATAATATATTAGCATCACAACATGTAGTGGAAGGAGAAAATTGTTGTGAAGAGTTGATGGAAGTCCCATATGAAGTAGCATTGCACTCAAAGGTAACAACTGATGTATATAGAGTGTCTTCAACTAAAAAATCAAGATGCAATGGATCATGAGAGGCAATGGCCACATTTTTCTTAGAGGAAGTTTCTCCAATAGAACATTGTTGTAGAGAAAGAATGGAAGTATGAACATGGACAATAATGAGCTCTGTGGAGGCAACAATAGGGAGAGTATGCTCAATAACAAGATCATATGGTGAATGGTCAACATGGGACTCATGAGTGACAACAGGGTAGAAGAACACTTAAAAATGAAAGGGATGTGAGAAGGGGGAGAATCTATGGTGGCACTAGAGTGGTCCAGGGAAGTGTCGCTCTTAGATGGTGAAACAAGGTCACCATGCAGTTGTCGGATAATGGTCCAGGTAGTGAAAGGGCACTCAGTGTGCTCTAAAAAATGCAATATATCCCTAGAAATAGTAAGACCAAGAAGGCCATAGACCTCATCATTGAGGTTAAACCACTCATCCTTCTGTAGAAGCTCATCAAGGTTAGGAACAATACCATGGAGGTAGGGCAACAAACTATGCATAGTGTAATGATTGATAATGCCTACCTTCCAAGATCGAAAATTCCTAGAGTCGAGCATAACAATGGAATTTTGAAACTCCATAATGCAAATAAACCCACAAATATCCCAGATGGCACTTTATAACTTAGTGTGAAAAGTACAAGTCCCCATAGAGTTTTGTAAGAACCCCCCCAAAATGTGGTACTTTATAAAGTAGCATGTTTACAAAAATAAATATAACCATCACGAAGAGTGTGAGAAAACATGCACTTTTGACCAAAATGGTGCTCAAATCTGAGCTACTGGTCAAAAGTTATAGCAAAAACCATTTCCCGCAACTAATGGCTTATTTAATTAAAATTTTGCAAACTGGTTCAAAAAATATCCGAAATGAGAGGAAAGGGGGTCGTGCATATACTTGTTGGAACCGGTATGGAATGATGAACACAATGATTTATTTTTTGAGGGGTAATTGGCCTCTTGACAACCTAAACCTCACATTTTGTCTTTGATAAGCGAAGATATAAGCTTAATTAAACACTTAAATCTTCTTTAAAGCAATTTCTATCAAATTGACTTATTTTTCAAAAGGCATAAAATACAAAAAATTGAAATATTTGAAAGTAAAAATTAGAAAATATAAGCAATATCCACATTGGAAAAGTGGGGTCCACCATAGAAGAATGTGTTTGCTTTGCTTTTAGGCTCTAAAACCTAAATTTCTTTATGGTTTTATTGCTATTTGGTGTAATGGTGCCGCCATAGGCAAGGAAAAGAGTAGCAACTCCATCCAAAGGCTTGAAGACAACCAAGGAAGGTGAATTCAAATTTTTGAACGTTGAATAAGACCAATTTGGAGATTTAGAGTTGATTTCAACCCACCATGAGCAAATTTAGACCATGTAGAGACATTTTTGCAAGTCTGAGGTATTTTTGGATGTTTGAAGCATTTTTTTGCATGTTTCAATCCAAAAAAGGAGTGTACATGTTAAATACACCCTCCCCAGGCTTGTGTTAAGCCTCCAACACTTTTGTTGGGCAAAGATGTAACCCACGTCTGCAAATGAGCCAAAAATGTGGTTCTGAACAACAAAAACACCATTAAAAACAACATAAACGTCTTTAGAATAGTTGAAAGTGCATCAAAAGAGAAAATATGAGGCTTTGGATGCAAAAAAATGTCCCTCTTATAGCAAAAATGCCCTTGCAAATGTTAAAATGCCCCTTTACTGCCTAAAATCTCCTTCAAAAAAAAAATGACATGAGCCTTAGAGGGTGGACTCCATAGCATGTCCCCAAAAATGCACTTAATGGAGGTCTTCAATGGGCTGCACCAACATTATACCAATTGTAAACCAACAAATACAAACAAAAACCCCAAAACATACCCATTGCAAAAATAATCTCATGTAAAACTAGCAAGATGAAACCAAACACACTTAATACTAGCATGGCTCTAATACCATATTAGGAATGTCAAAGATCCATTGAATCAAAGATTGCACCAATGAGAAATGTGAGATGTGAATTACACAAATTCAAGAATAAGCATACACATACAAATTTGTAAGCTACAAAGAACAATGAGATAAAATGCAAAAGGCTAGAATAGCTCCAAATCAACTCAATGCTCCATATGATAGACTAATGCAAGTGATGTACATATAGGAGGTGAATGTGTAACCTCATCCTAAATCAATGATGAATAACTCTACTAACTGATACTAGAAGTAGAGTTGACTCCACACAACTAGTAAGCTAACTCAACACAACCGGTACACCTAAGCAAACATATCCCATGAGTGTAGGAAAGCTCTAAGTAAATTAAAAAAATACAAAGAAAATGAATATCCTACACTAACATTTACATAATACAACATGCACCATGATTATTAAATAACCATGATGAGTAATTGTATGCACCCAAAATTACACGTGCTACATTGTCAAAAAGCGGTTATAAGAGGTCCCCAATGATGATTCTCATCATTTCTAAAGTTTTTGAGCTCCCTAAACCTCTTTGTATCTTACATTTGTAGCCTAATTTACCCTACTTAGCCATTCCCTGCTTTTTGCCAGCTTCCCGCACCATTCTTCCTTTAGTTGCAAAACTTCCGCACTTCCTGGGTGGTGGTCTAGTGCACTTTTTCTAGAATTCTTTACCCACGAATTTGTGAGTGATTACTTCACTCCATTTAAATTATTTTACATAATACAACATGCACCATGATTATTAAATAACCATGATGAGTAATTGTATGCACCTAAAATTACACATGCTACATTGTCAAAAAGCGGTTATAAAAGGTCCCTAATGATGATTCTCATCATTTCGAAAGTTTTTGAGCTCCCTAAACCTCTTTGTATCTTACATTTGTAGCCTAATTTACCCTACTTAGCCATTCCTTGCTTTTTGCCAGCTTCCCGCGCCATTCTTCCTTTAGTTGCAAAACTTCCGCACTTCCTGGGTGGTGGTCTAGTGCACTTTTTCTAGAATTCTTTACCCACGAATTGACGAGTGATTACTTCACTCCATTTAACTTTTAGAGCACGTTTCTCAATCATTTTAGCTAATTTCAAGCTTGACTGACTTATGGTAACCTCCTCTTCCACTTGTAATTTGTAATTGACTATTTAAATGGCCCTTCATGTGATGATGTGGCAGCCCATGGCTGTCAAGTGTGGTAGTGTACTTCCCAACCAGCCTTCTATAAAACCATTTCTTCTTTTGAAGCAAAGGGCCGGAGATTATTTTTTGTATCTTGCTTAGTTGAGCTACAACGATCTTGTTAGAAATTGCATAACCAAGCTCTGTTCTCTTGTGCTATCTTTCTTCTACCCGCATTACTACCAAACTGCCATCAAACTGTCATTGCTCCAACGCTTTCTCCTTACTGCTTCTACTGCATTCCCAACATCTTGGACTCATGTGAACTCAAGAGATTGAAAACACAAACTGAGGAGACACGAAAGCACACCACAGCTGGATTACTATAGTAGCCCCTACATGTTGCCCCATTCCATCAGTAAAAGGAAAGGGCTCAACACCAAAGACAAAATGTAGGTGAGTAAGGGATTTCTCCATTCTCAGTCTCATATTACTAGTAAGAAGTATGAGCTTATCACCAAAGACTGTGAAGGATGAAAGGTGTAATGATTTTATAGTTTTTTTAATATATATTTTTATAGTGTTTGATTCATCACCTTGTGTGTTGTTTGAGGTGGACTTGTTTCGATCATCATTGTTCGTGTGACTAGGGCCTACCTTATTATCATTATTTTTCGAAATGAAAGGTTCACCCTTGTTAGGTGGTGGTTTGCCAAGTAATGTTTGTAGACTATCCTCATCAAAATCAGAGGGTAATTTTGCTCCCATCTCAAGGAGATGAAGAAAAAATTGGTCTTTATTCATACGTAAGATGTTTTCAACATGGGATTGTTCTTCGAGTGAGATGTCATTCTAATCATCCTTGTGAGTTTTGGTCATTGTCACTATCAAAATTTCCAAAAGGATTTTGATGTCGTTCGCCCCTTCCAAAAGGACTATAATCTATGTGTCGTGTTCCCACCATTTTTAAAAGAGGGGAGGAACAAAAGAGAAATGTGAAAGATGACTCAAGCCGCAACAAAGTGAATGCGATGATGGAAGAGAGGTGTGCGATTAAGTTTGGTAATAACTCGTCCCTTAACAAAGTGAATGCTAAGATGGGCAAGAAGTGTGGAAGATATGAATGACGTAACCCTTAACAAAGTGAATGTCAAGATGGAAGCGTGCGGAAGTGTTTGATAAACTCGACCCTTGACAAAGTGAATGCCAAGATGGAAGAGTGGTTTGATGTGGTGAAGGTTCTCATCCTATAATAAATTGAATGCTAGAATGAAGGAGAGTTATAGTGACAAAATTCCAAATGTGCTCAACCTCTAACAATGTGAATGCTAGAGTGGAGGAGCGAGGATAGATTGATTGCAAATGCACTCTACCACTTAGCAAAGTGAATGCTAGATGGGAAGAGGGTATGAAAAAGGAGTCAAATTGTATGTGATGTGCTCAACCTTAATAAGAATTAGTTAAGAAGGAAGAGGCTAATGAAGGGATAAGACTCAAATATTGATAACATAAACCTTGGAAAATAAGATATGATGAAGTGTCTAAAACACAACAAAAAAATTGTCAAGTTAGAGACCTGAAGAAAGAAACATATAGTTTAACGATGATGATGTCAAACTAAAGGATGCAAGAAGAGAATGAAGATAAGGGGTGATGAAATTGAGTTGTGACAAAGTGGAACACAACACTGTTAAGATGCGAGTCGTAAGATGAAAGTGCTTGAGCGAGGATGTGGATATCCGAAACTCAAGACTTGATGTCGAAAAGAAGATGGAAACTTAAACTTTGGGGAATGTAATCCAAATGTTTAAGTGTTGAATGAAATGGGAGATAAACTCAAAATGAGGTGAGTATAGAAGAATTTGGTGACTAAAAAAGAGGAAGACTCAAATAAACAAAAGAGAACTCCAGATGAATGAAAGAAGATCAAATGGAGAAGGAAATGAGGATGAAAAGATTGAAAGAATGAAAAGAGAGACGAAAGTTCCAAAAAGGGGAATAACTCAAGAGTAAAATGAAAGTAGTGAATGATTGACAATGAAGAGGAAAGATGATGAAAAGAGATGAAATGAGAATGAAAGTAGAATCCAAACAAGGAGTGTTTGGAAAATGACAAAAAGATAAGAAAAGTGAAAGATGGATCCCAAACAAGGAGTGTTTGAGAAAAAGTGAGTCTAGAACACTACTAAAAAAATAAAAGAAGAAAATAGAAAGTACAAGTTTTTGTTTGACTGTTTATTTGTGGCCTCTACCTTACATTATCTTGGACAATATTTGGCTTCTTGGGTGGCTCTCTCAACTAGGTGTCAGAAGTATATCTGATTGAGCATGACGTTATTGCTAGCTGACGGCTTTACTTTACCCCCTTTGAAACCCTGAGCAAAGATTTTGCTAAGAATGAATCGCACTGGGGTCGCCACTAAGGATATCTGTGACTCTAACTCACAAGGATTTACTAGTCAAGTAGGATAAAAAGGTTCCCATTTTGTCCACCAGTTCCCTCAAGGTGTGGACTACTTTGGGGTTCCTAGAACCACCCCCTTTGTTGTAGCTTAAGGCTTATGCCAAGGGGGTTATGTTCTAGTTAAGCGGTCAAGTCGTAGCTCTTAACCAAACCTGCAAATACATTGTTTTGAATGTGGTGTTTTTTTAATCTTTTGATTTTAATGTGGTTTGATTGTACTCCTTTGGAAACCTACAATTAGTAGATTTTGAATGTTTTATCCACCTTAGGTGTGAGTGGGTCCTACAAACAAAGATTAGAAAAAAATTCGGAAGGAGGTAAAAGAAAAAACAACACAAAGCAAGTTCACGTTTCTGATTTCCTAGATCACTTAGAAAGTGCAAGGAAAGAGCATACATGCAAACAAGCTTTGATTAAGTAAAACATTAATTCCCCAAAAAATGAAAAAGAAACGACCACGTTCCTGATTCCCAAGATTTCTTAGAAAGTGCGAGGGAAGAGCATATGTGTGGTCATGTTGTGATTAGTCTCACAAAAATAAAAGAAATTGGCAAATGAGAAGCATACAAAAAACAACATGTTAGAAAATGCTAGTGAATAGCCAAAATTATTAAACGTGTGAAAAAATGGCTAAAAATGTGACAAAAATTGGACCAAAATGTCCAATAATGTTAAATTACTAACTTTCACGAGTAGTCAAGATATTGCAAAAACGAAAAAGAATGACAAGAAAGGTCCAAAGTGAGTTGACATTGATAAAATGTCGAAAAGGTGAAAAAAAAGGTTGAATTCCAAGTGCCAGAGAGCCCTGCCAAAAATAAATTTGACAATTAGTATGTTAAGAGAAAATGACGAAATAAAATAAAATAAAATTAAAGATCCTAATGAAATTAAAAGACCTAATTAAGATAAATAGGCTAGTGAATAGAAGTAAAATAAACTAATTAACATATTAAAATGAAATAAAAACTAATTTAAAAAATTAACTAAATGAATCAAACAAACTAAAAAACACTAACAAACCTACATGTAAAGGGACAAACCGAATGAAACATGCAAAGCAAAGAGAAACTAAACCTAAGTCCTAAGAGTTAAGGGTAAAACTAGGGGTTAGCAGGGAGAATGTGGCATGTATAACCGAAGTAGAATGAAAAGAAACCTAAAACAATGTTATTGTGTGTTAGGTAATGGGTTAGAGCAGGATGTTAAGCAGCTCAAGTGGCAGCACTAGTTGCAGGTTGGCTCAAGGCGAGGTCAGGGAGGTTAGCGGTTGAAGGGCGAGCAGGGCGGTGTGTAGGAGCAGGTGGATCGGGAGTGAGGGTAGGGAGGGTGTTGAGAGGTGAGGCTTGGTCAGCGAGTTAGGGACGGGGATAGCTCAGCGCAGGGATTAAGGGGTGGGCAAGCCAGGGATGGTTGGGAAGGGAAAGTGAGTAGGGAGCGGGGGTGAGCATAGAGGGGAGGTGAGGGGTGAGGGACAACTCATTCGAGCTGGGGGAGGGGAGTAAGGGTTTTAGGTTTAGAATTCAATATTTTTGTTTTTAATTTTTGTTTTTGTAAAAAAAAAAATTATCTAAAATCTAAGTTAGAAAAATCTAAAAACTAACAAAAACAAGATTTTTGTATTAAATAAAAAAAAACTAACTGTATTGTTTTTGTTGTTGTGTGTGTGCAGGTAGTACAATAGGAAGATAAAATGGCAAAAGAATAAAACCTGAAAACCTAAGAACAAAACCTGCAAACCTGTAAACAAAATTTTACCTACAAAAATTTGCAAAAAGAAGACATGAAACCAGCAATAGTAAAGATGGTTTTTTTTTTGTGGTTTGTGACCTGTTACAGTGTTGTTTTTGCTTCCAAACATGCACAACAACATAATCACTCCAAGAAGAACATTAAACAAACAAAATGAAATAGAGATGAAAGATACATAGATGAATGAGGGGTGCGAGTCCCACTGGGCGTGCCAAAATGTAAACAAAGAAAAACTATAATAAATGGAAAATAAACAACTAAATGTGTAAACCTCCCTGTAATCCTTCTGTGCAAACCTCAGTAAAGGTTATGGAGACCTTATCTATGGGACCTTGCAAATGAATGTCGGTGCTCTTGAATGTTCTCCAAACTTTGAATGCAATTGCTACGAACAAAGGGAAATTTAGCAGAGTTTTTGTACTTAAGATTCAAGAGGGATTTGTAAGAGAGTAAGCCTACAATTTATAGAGGCAGAAGTAGTTAGAAATTGGTTACATATGGGTGAATGCATATGCTAAAAATAGCATTGGAGGAAGTTACAGTAGTGTCGGGGCATTTAGGGGCAGTAAATGAATTAATTGCAAAAATTTGCATCCAGAAAGGTGGTTGTATGTGCAATTCAATTGCCCCCACCTTTCTAGGATTCTAGAAGTGCAGTTAACTAGGATAAGGATAGGGAGTCCAAGTGGAGTCTAAGTGGAGTTTAGGTGGATGTTGATCAAGTGGCAGTTGACTAGGATGTGCACACACTTAATTAATTAATTATTTAATTAATAAATAATAATTAACTTAGCTAAAGGGGTACAAAGGATACATGGGATTAATTTAATTAATCCAAAGGGTGTAATGTGTATGAATTAATCAATTTAATCAATTAATCACAAATGGGTGAATAACACGGTGTACTAGGATAACACTGGGAATAGGTGGAAACATGTGTGTAACATTGAATAGTTACAGTAGATCACTTCTTTCAACAAAATCTTTCTTAGGATAGATAGCCTTTCTTTCCTATCTTTGTAGATTTGCAAATAGGTGATTCTAGAAAAAAGCTTCTCTGATTGATTTTGAAATCATTTGGAATATCATTTAATTTAGAGGATCCTCCATAAAAGCTTTCTTTACTTTTTTGGGGAAGTTGCAGGGGAAGAAAATCTTCTCTGAGAAGTTCTGATTTCTTCCCATGCTTCTTAGTCAAAGCGAATGATTTAATTAGGGAGGATTTAATTGATTAGTATATATTTAATTACACCATTGCACATGTAAATAACCACATCCGGTTATTTATATGTATAGGATTTATTAACTAGATTAGAAACTTTCATTTTCAGAAAATCCAGAAAAGAATAAAAAGATTTCCTTTTATTAGATTGGTTTCTTTGTATTGTTTTATTTCCATTACATTCCAAAAACACAAAAACATAGTGTAGAATTTACTTATTTAGATTAGATTGCTACTTACCTTGATTAGATTAAAATGCTTTGAATGCATACATGACCATAAACAAACCATGACAAGAGCGAACATATGCTAGTGATCCATTGGTCCCACAATTGAATGTGCCTAAACTAATTATGGACATAGATATGGGACTCCGTATGCTTGTTCTGAGAACACCAACATGATACGCTAAGAAAATTAAACAATTAAACATTTTGAACATTGCAGCTGATAAAGCCTACAAATGTTGGACTGCCCCTGGCAATATAGTTTAAACATGTATGACCATACAAGGACCATAACCGCCAAGAGTTTACAGTTGTGATCTACAGGTTCCTCAACTGCAAGGGCCCGAAGACCAGTTAGACCTTGACACATGATTACGCTCATTAGTCTTTAGGTCATTCCCACTTCCACTAGATATCATTAGACAACTAAATGTTCTAAATGAAGAATCTCATCGAGACCTCGCATTTTGGTTTGACCATAGAGCCAATGGAATCACACCTCTCATTCATTCCATGACCTTGTTCGCAAATCGTTACAAGGCACCCATTGGTTTTACACACATCCCATAACCATTAGAAGGTATTTCTGCGGAGCTCAATATTGATTGGAGTCTTCATGTGGCCATCCTTTCTGATCCATCCATTATACCCATTCAAGTTAGAAGGGCCTTCTTTGCACTTGACGAGCACATCTCGATATTACACGTCAAGGACATTGTTTTTCCTTGGTAGCTTATTTGTCCCATTTCCAGGTATTTTCATCCACATACCACATATTCACTATATGTCACTATACATAGCCATCCACATCGGTTGTCCTGACATGACCTTGGGAGGTCAAGTGCGGTTAAAGGTCGCGTGTCAATTTTCATCCGTACAATAACCCATAATGTGTGTAAACAAACAAACACACACACACACACACACACACACACACACACAACAAATAGAAAAGTAAAAAGCAAACCCAATATACACAGTAAATGTATGCACCATGGCTATAAATGAACCAAGATGACAAACAATAAAATTGTAATTGGTCAACAACTAGCTAAAAAAGTAACAATGTAACACAATTTTACACAAAGACATTTAACTTTGTCCTTAATGTGTTCCATAATGATGATTGATTAATTTGTTTTACCCCCAAGCAAGACTGCATACAAGGGGTAAGATGATTCATAATTGATTAGCTCATTGCCCTAAAGCAAGGACATATGCGAGGGAGAAAATGAAAGCCGAGATTGGCCTAAACAAGGGATTTGAATTAGGATGTTACTATATTTGTAGGATATTTAGAATGGAGACCATGATAGGAGTCAATGTGCTGATTTTTGGGTTTTGCAAATGTTTAGGTTTTTTAAATGTTTTTTTAATGTTTTTTAATGTTTTTTTAATTTTTTAATAACATTTTGACTGGTTTTAGATGTTTTTGGTAGTTTTGGAATATTTGCTTTTTTAGGATTGTTAGTTTTCCAAATGTTTAGGTTTTTTAGATGCGTTTATTATTTTTTGTAGATTTTTGAATGGGTTTATGTGTTTTTGGTAGATTTGAAATATCTTCTTTTTTCAGGATTTTTGACTACGTATCGATGTCAGAGACCTAGTTGTGATAGTGATCATGAAAAGTGAGATTGATCATGGACCCATTTTGAAAACATGTAAGAACTAAGAGATGGACAGAGTGAAGATGGACACCCATGAATCCATGCAACTAGGAAGATGTGAGGGCTCAACACCGAGAGTAAATAAGGACGTGAGATGCATGAGGTAGTAAATGGATGTAAAGACGTTAGCTTTAATAATAGTCCATGTGGGAAATTGTGACTCATCTCCAATTAGGATTTCCCAGTCGACTTCAAGATGATTTTCACTTTATAGGTCTTTGACTAGACTTAGACGTCTATGTGGCCTACTGATTGACAAGATCTGGTGTAAGGAATGACTGTCTCTCCTAACCGTTAGGTTGTGGAGCTGAATTACTTCACAATTGCATGCATGCATTTGAGGTTTATTGGTTTACACAGTAACCAACACTGGTTGGGTAACCAACATCGGTCACCTGGGAGGAACCGGCACTGGTCAAGGAACTGACACCTATCAAGGAATCAATACCAGTTGCCTATGCATTTATGTTTTTATTTTAGACACGTGATTTGATCTGACTATTGATTGTGAAAGTGATTAGATGGTTGTAAATGCATAGATAAGTTGCCCTAAGTTTGTATAAGCTTATATAAGCTAGAAAACTAGGGTTATGACATAAGGATTGAGGAAGAATGTTAATTATCCTTGGTTAAAGATGAAGTAGAAGAAAAGGAAAGAAAGAGTTGCATGAAGATAGAACTTCCTTGGAGAGAAGTTGGACAGAAGAAAATAACAAGTGCATCTGAATGGTGAGAAGAGTGTTGTATCTTCTATTGTATTTCCTTTGTATTGTCTTAGTCTCAATGTAATGTAATGGCTTGCATAGTATGCAAAGCATGTAGTATTTCTTCTTGTAGATCCACAGGTTGTTGTGAGATTTTGTATTGTAGATCCATGAGATCATCTTGTATTGTAGTTGGCAGGATAACTTGTGGTTATGGGATAGTATCCAGATATTGTAGAGGAAGTCTTCTTGTATGCACAAGTTGATGCAGTGAGATGGAAGAGAGACTTACTTCTTGGTGCACAGATATGGTTACACATTGGTAGACCCTTGTGAGAGGTCTTGTTTGCATATTCACATGAGATCTTGGTTGCACAGTGGGAGATTCAGTAGCTCATGGTATGTGAGATGTGTTGGTGTTTGGAGGCATGATTGTAGTGCACTCATGTAGATCCATTTAGAGATATGGAGGAAGACATATTATTGGGGAGATGCATTGTAATCTTGTGCAGAAGAGTTGGTTTGTACTCTTGTTCATTATATATATGAGATCTCTATATTTGGTGGACGTAGCCCGCATTGGGTGAACCACGGTACATGTTGTGTTATGTGTGTGTACTTTGTTTTGATTTGGATTATTCTAGTTTATACTTCCACTTTTGTAGATTTTGGGGAATTGTTTAGATCTTATGTGCATGATTTGGTATGTTATTGAATCTTAGTACTATTCTGTAGTCCCGAATTCCCAACACTAACATGGGCATCTAAATTGTTTCTCTGGAATTTTGTATGATTAAGCACCTTTTATTCATAGTATTAAGGCTTTCTTTCTCTTTTATTTTGAAATGACCCATTACGTTTTTCCCCATGCCACCAATAGGAGGCAAGGTATCATCACCAAAGACAAAACATAGGTGAGTAAGGGTATCATGTTCCTTTCCTAGCTTCACAGCTACTAGTAAGAAGCACGGGCTCATCACCAAAGACCGTGAAAGATGAAAGGTGTAATTATTTGTTTTTTATTTATTTATTTATTTTGTCTTATTTTTACATTGCGCTTGTTGGGAATGAACATTTTCTCCAAATATCATCCCCACACGGCTAGTAGAACACGAAGGCTCATCACTGAAGACTAATGTGGGTGGTCAAAAGATATAGGTAAAGATTGTTTAGAGCTTTCTTGTTAAGGAGAGAACTTATTTAGAAGGAGGGTTAACAATTAGTAAGCTTCTAGATAAGACCATGGGTGAAAATATCCAAAATAGGAGAAACCACAAGAGGGATGAGATGCACAATACTTAATAGGAGAAATAATAACTCTTGTATCATGATGACATGAAATAAATAGGTGAAGAGTGTGAGGAATCGTGAAGATGCTATAATTGGGATATTTACCAATGTATGAAAAGTTTAGAATTGTTTTTAGATGAGCTAGATGGAATGACTTTATAAGTGGCCTCCCGCAGTGTAGATGTGATTTTATTGGTCCTGATTGGTAAGGGTAGGGTAAACAATGTCCAAAGTGATAGTTTGAATGAAAAGTTGGTCAAAAAAGATTGTATTAGTGAGTTCCTTGAAGAGGTCATATGTGGAGCATGTCTTGACATCAAATTTAGTATCTTTACATTTAGTCATTGTATTACTTGACACTTTACATGCGGAAGCATAGGGGTTGTAACCTAAACCATGAGAGTTAATATTTTCTAATGGGATAATAGGATCTAGATGATCTTGTTAGTTATTTCCAAGACCTTTTCCCTTCCATTTCATATTTTAATGATATTGTTTCTTATGACGTGTTCAAGTGATTGATAACATGTAGCGAACTGATCATCATACAACCAAGAGCTATCAAAACCTATAATTTTATAATTTTCTAAAGATCTAAGTCACCAAAAAATGTTTTTTCCAAGTTTTTAAATGAGAGCTATTTTTATATAGGAAGAATTTGATTTTCCATATCCGTGTGGTGCTAAAGGTAGGTTTCCAATGTGAAAGGAATTTTCAACAGTTTGAAATTGGTATTCACCACATCATTTATCAATGATTTCGATTGTGGATATTTGTTCAGATGAAGTAGTGGGCATATTAGATGTTGTAAAAGGTGGATTAGTGAATGTAGAAGGTGGATTAACAAATGTAAAAGCTGGATTATTGGATGTAAATGGTTGATTATTGGATGTAGAAGGTGGATTATTAGATGTAGAAGATACAAAGTCACTGTCAAGATTGTCTGTGTCCTTTTTTTTGAAGCTTTAAAGGTGTATCGAGATCAATATAAGTGGTTTCAAAAAATGGGATGATACAAGGTGGAGTGGATTTATCTACGGATGAGAAATAGTTTTCTTGTCTATACATTCCCTAAAGAATTATACAATACTCAAAAGGTTTTGTGTCGGCATGTAACATGACTTTTTTGCCTTGATAGGGGAATTTAATACATTGATGGTATATGGATGGGACAACCTGCATGACATGGATCCATGGTCAACCAAGGAGGATGTTGTAAGGAACTTCTAAGTCCACAACACGAGGTTTTCAAGGTTATTGGTCCAAAATTGAGTGATAGTGTGATTATTCATGTAGATTATCTCTCATGATTATCATATCCATGAATAGTTATGACATCAATACTGAGACTCATCGAAATAGTTTCATGGAGAAAATAGATCCATAAACTGCCTAGCTTTAATAATTAATAGATTCGTAAACTACCTTGCTTTAACAATTAATAGATCATTATGCTCGTGAATATGAATGAAATATGTGAGTTCCTTTTAACCAATATAATGTGCATAAATATTCATAAATATACTGACAAACTGAGGTAAAAGAATGCAGACAAGAGACACATGAATTTATTCTAGAGAAATCCAAGCTGGGGAAAACTTTAGTGGGTAAGCAAATCACTTCCCTCTCACTATGTAAATTTCCAAAATACAAAGTACTGCTAATAATTGGCCTTCAGGAAAGATTTTACACTCCTCCTAACTATATTTTCTTGCTCACAATCCTCAAAAATGAATAACTCACTCTCAATGAACAAAACAATAAAGTAAATACAGCTCCTCCTCTTTACTCACACTTGTTCTCACTCAAAATTCACGTACCAGAATGATTGCAACTGCACTCATATTTATAGTTATTCTACCCCTTAGGAAGGTGTGGAAATCCAGGGGAAATGAATCAATTGAGAAGCCCAAACATTTGCAACTATTGAGATTCCCATGTTTCTGGACCATTGGTTACAAAACCACTGCCCAGTACAAACTGGCGGTTATAAAACCGCCACCCTGCAGGGTGGTGGTTTCAAAACTACCGCCCAAGGCAGACTGACAGTTTAAAAACTACCACCCTAGTTTTGTCATCATACAAAGTTTGCTACCTTCCAGAGGCCATAATGTTTGCATACGAACTCGAAATCGGGTGCCATTTTTTTGAACTTGCATAATTTTTTTAGAGGAACACAAATATGCAATTAGATTTGTCTTTTGATGACATAATCATGGATTTTAAATGGCCCAAACGTCATTCATAGCTGTCTTAATAACCCCATCCTGACTAGACCATCTTGTGAAGAATGAAAATGAGTCTACAAATGTAAAACAAGTATAATGTATGGAGATTACATAGAATTGGGTTATTCATGATCCATTATTTTTATCATACCTCCCCAATTTGAGGATTGTAAGACCCTAAAAGCTTCAAGGACTAATGAGGTGAGGAAATTTCTTCCTCATATCCTTCTCTGGAATACCACTCCTACATTTGGAGGTGTATCTACTGGATTGTTCCAATTAACATATCTTCTTTGTGGACTTCCAGTCCTACTTTTTCATTGTCTCTATATATTAATATGAAAACAACATCAACTACACTCCTACATAAGTGCTCAATAATCTCTATCACACCAGAGCGACCAACCACCCCTAAAGTGTGTGCTTTCTTAGATAAAGACTATAATTGTTGTCTCTTTTTGTAGGCATCATGTATGGATTTTCAGTGGAATCCAAAGTTCTAGAAGTAGACCAATGGGTAACAACTATATAACATGCGTCAATTGGTCTATCTCGGGGCAGACGCATAGGCTCCTCTCTGAACTACTGAATAAACTCTCCCATATGCTTCTAAAATTCATTAGTAACCATGTTATGAGTGGTTCTTAGAGATAAGTTTCTTATCTTGTCATATCTATTAGAAGAATTAAAGAAAATATTCAATTAGCATTAAGTTTATGGGACTTCAGTCAAACTTCCCAAAGAAATATTCGAGTCTCTTGCAAAGGTTGAAATGAAGTATCTGTTACCATCCTTCAACAAACAATACTAGTTGTCTATTCTTGTGAAGCATGGAATCCTCTGATATATCAAATACAGACTGCCAAACACTACACCACACACATCAAGAGGAACATCATAAAAGTAACTTCATCAAGGAATTTTTTTCAATACCAAAAGTAATCTTACATTTCTTGGTAACCTATGATGTCTACACCTTTCTTTACCCAACCCAAAGAGTAAGGACTTGGATGATTGTAATTTTTCAACATCATCTATTAACTAAATATTTACTAACCAAATTAGCTTGTGAACAAGTAATCAAAAAGATACATCCACTTTGGTCTTCTTCAACTGAATATTTATATTGAAGAGCTTAGTAAGGTCATTCTCTTGAGCATTACTACTACTACCCAAACATATCTATTTCTAGATGGAGGCACAACACATGGTCTCATCAAAATCTTTGTTGTGAAACACTTCCTCTCCCTGGAAGACAACCATCGCCTTCTTCTTATTTTTCTTATTTGTGAAGGGATGTAGTTCCGGGTGGAGCTTCCAACATTTTTCCTCAGAATAAGTTTCAACATCACAATGCCCGTAATGAATTTTAGTATCCTTTTTAGAAATAGAAGTAGCATTCTTCTTACCTTTCCCTTTTCCTTTGTCCTTTTGTTTGGTGTCATCTTCTTTGTCTTAAGCATATTGAGAGGCAAATGAACCCTTCTGGTTGTCCATCTCTAAATAGTGAGCTTGCGTACAAGCCTCATACACATCTGCAAGATTGGCCAAAAGGATGGGTCTCCTTAAGTGGCTATGGAGTCCACTAACATATTTCATCAACAAGGTCCCGATCCACTACATCTTTTCCCATCTGAATAGCTTTCTTCCGGAACTCACTAGTGTACTCCTGCACAATTTGGCCTTGTTTCTGCCTAAGATACTATCAATACATGGACCTCTCTTCCTCATAAAAAATAGGATAAAATTATTTTTTATTAGCTTTTTAAATTCATCCCACTTAGTAATAGGAGGGCACTTCTTAATAACCAAAAATTGAACATAACTTTCAAAGCAAGTTAAAACATGATTGGTCAATTTTAACAGAGCAAAGGAAATTTGTTGGCTTTCATTAATTTGATGCAAACTGAAATATACCTCAAGTTGAGCTAGCCAATGGTCTAGATTCTTGGCATTCATGTCTCCATCATAAGGTTAAATCTCAATCTTGGCCTCCGCTTTGAATGGAGGAGGTGTGGGAATGGCATGGGATGGTTCTTCTTCATACTCAAACATCTTCTTCATGGTCTTCTGATGTATCGTTTGGAACACCAAGTTTCTCCATGAGCAATCCCATGATGGACTCTAATTTCCTTATGGACAAGGAAATACTGCCCACATCTTTAGAAAAAATTGCCACATTTTCTCCAACTTGTAGAAACACTCATCACCATTATCATCTGCATCTTCTCTATGAGCCATGTCACAAATTCCTTGCTTCCACTTCCTTGTAGAAATCTCTGCTTCAAAGGGAATCAAGCTACCTTCACCACTTTATTTTCCCTTTCAGGTATGGGGCATCTAAATGAAATCTCAACACAGGTTAAACTACACAAAAGACTAAAATCATAACTTCTCTGATACTAATATGATCCATAAACTACCTATCTTTAACAATTAATAGATCATTATGCTCATGAATATGAATGAAATATTACTGAGTTCCTTTTAACCAATCTAATGTGCATAAATATTCACAACTATACTACAAATTGAAGAAAAGAATGCAAAAGAGACACAAGAATTTATCCCAAAGAAACCCAAGGTGGGAAAAAATCCAGTGGGTAAGCAAATCGCTTCCATCTCACTATGTAAATCTCTAAAATACAAATTACTGCCAATAATTGGCCTTCAAGAAGGATTTAACACTCCTAATTGTATTTTATTGCTCACAATCCTCAAAATTGAAGAACTCACTCTCAATGAACAAAACAAGAAAGTAATACAACTCCTTCTCTTTGCTCACACTTGTTCTCACTCAAAATCCCCTTGCTTGAATCCTTGCAAATGCTCATATTTATAAATGCTCCAATTAGGAAGGTGTGGAAAGCCAAAACGAACCACCTAGAAGCCCAAACATTTGCAAATGTTGAGATTCCCATGTTTCTGGACCATTGGTTACAAAATCGCCACCCTGCAAGGTGACAGTTTCAAAACCACCACCCAAGGCAAGCCGACGGTTTCAAAACCACCACCCTGGTTTTGTCATCATACAGAGTCCGCTACCTTCTGGAGGCCATAATGTTTTCATATGAACTCGAAATCGGGTGTTGTTTTTTTGAACTTGCATGAATTTTTGAGAGGAACACAAATATGCAATTAAATTTGGATTTTGATTACATATTCATGGATTTTAACTAGCCCAAATGTCATTTAGAGGTGTCTGGATCAACCCAGCCTGACTAGACCATCTTATGAAGAATGAAAATGATCTGACAAGATGCAGAGCAAGTACAATATATGGAGATTACATAGAATTGGGCTATTCTTGATCCATTTTTGGATCAAAATATTTAGCACGAATCCATTGTCTATAAGCACTCTTTTGATTTTATGATGAATAATTAATGCTTCAATATACAAGGAATTATTATTTGTGATATTTGGGTTCAAAAGGTTGTGAGGAATGAATGAAAGGATAAGGCAAATGGGTGAAGTATATATAATCAAGGCTTGGAATTGTTGAGTGTTGATATCCTTAGAAACATGTGCATTATGTAGCACATGAGCAAGGATTTCTTAAAGCATAGATGATGTCTTAAGCAACTCCATGAGGGAGATTTGTGTGGACATATTCTCCAATTGTTTGATAATATCATAAGAATTGGAGGAAGATTTAGCATTGAATGTCTATTTTGGATCAATAAACTTAAGATTTGATGTTTGAGTTACTTTAGATGTGGAAGGTTTTTTGCTACAGGTACCAAAACCTTTTTCTGTCATTTTGTTATTGCATAGGTAGGAGTGTTAATTTTGATAGTACCAACAGTGTTGGGTTCATGATCAAAAAATGATATGATTGAGTCATACTCAATGTTGTTTGATGTTTAGCCCTTATCCTTTTGAGTTATTTTATTTTCATCGTGTTTTGGAAAAGGTTCTTAGAAAATCTTCAAATTTTCATTAGGAATTTTATTATTTGAGGTGTTTTCAACTTGTATATCTTCGTAGTCAACTAGATCTTGAATCGAGTATCGAAGTTTTATACAACGATTTGTATGGTGTCTGTTGATATGATGATACTCGCAATATTCATTTTTTTCGTACTATGTTGATTTTAGTTTCCCCTCTTTGAAGGGTATTGGGACTAGATAATTAATCATATTCACACTTGATAAGTGATGGAATATGTTAGAAAGGATTTCTCCAAGTGGTGTGAATTTTCTTCATTGGAATTCATGAGGAGTGGTTTCTTTACTAAGAATGATGATTGGTTGATTAATGGATTTGATTGATTTTTGATTGTGGTGTTTGAACATTTGAATATTGTGAGAATCAGTGTTCTCATTGTTCACAATGTTGCAGTTTCGATTAATGAAGTTTGACTTGTATTGATTTTGATAAGTATCTTTATTGGGTTGATCCCTATAAGGAGTTTTGATGAGGCCCTTATCAATGAGGGATTTCTCAATTTATGTTCCTTTCTTGATTACTTCCTCAACGTTGGTTAAACAATGCATTTGTGTTTTGAATGATAATCTAGTATTGAGATTGGGTATGAAAATGCTTACTAGTTGTTTCTCATGAATTGAAAAAGGGAATTGGCTTGTGATCCCTAGCCATCTTTGGAGAAATGATGTGAATGTGTTGTTACTTCTTTTCTTTGTGTTGCAAAGGTCCATCATAGTGAGCTCAAAATCTACGTTAAAGGAAATGTGTTTGACAAAATTTTCTGATAAGTCAGAAAAAGTAGTAATGGATCCTTTTGAAAGGTGTAAAAACCAATATAGAGTTTGTCCTCCTAAACTCTTAGGGAAAATACACAAGAGGTATATATCTTGTTAATTTACTTCTTAGCATGTTATGAAGAACTCTTTTACATGTTCACTTGGGTTGTTCTTTCCTTTATAATTGTCAAACTTAGGAATTTAAAATGATGGAGGAAATGGTATGTATAACATGTCTTTATCAAATAGATAAGGAAAAAGATCTTAAAATTTAAACTATTTGGTTTGTTTTTGCATTCACATTAGCATTTCTTTTGCGTTCTTCTACTCTTATGTGAATGGAGAGTTTGTGGTGTGTCTATAAATTCATCGGTTTTAAGACTAGGTTATTATTTTTCTTCATCGTTTGAGTTTTTGGTAATTTTAGAAACCATGTGGGAGAGTTGTTGTGTCATCTCGTGGATTTTCTCTAATAAGGCTTCATTGGATGTTTTCATTGAATTGTTATATTTTTATTTCTTTTACTTGATTTGGGTTTGTCTAGGAGATGTTTCAAGTTATCTTCACTGAAATCCAAGGGTAACTTTGCTCCCATTTCTAGGATGCAAAGAAGGTACTGGTTTTTATTTTGTCTTAAGAGTTCATCTATTTGTTCTCTTTCTTCTTTAGTGATTTTGAGTTATCTCACATAATTGTCTTCATCAAAAGCATCTTTGCCAAGATATTTGATTATATCAAGGTCCTCATCGATATTGTGGTTTTTGTTGCGAGTAATCACCATTGTACTAAAGGCGAGAACCTAAAGTGAAAGGCGGTTTGTGATTTTTTACAATTTTGAAAAATATTGGACAATGTTTAAGCTCAAAGAATAATAAGGGAGGATATGTTTGCTTAGTTTAGACTTGTAAATATGTTTAGGGAATCAAGTCTAGTTTGCCCATTTAAAACAACCCACTTGAGACCCAAGAAACAACCTAGGGTTAGTTAGAAAATTATGGAATAATTTTTTTTTATTAGAAGTGTTTACAACCAAGTTGCAAGACAAACAGTTGACCCTATTAGGTTCCGGAACAAAATCTAAAATTACTAGAACATACTTTACATTTATTAACAATTATCAAGTTCACATAGTTCATTCTATGGGGTTAGAAGTCTCAGTTAGGTTCAGGGAGTAATTTACCCCCATACCCACTCTCTAACAGGCTCAGAGTTTCAACTTGATTTTTCTCATACTTAATGCTTCCAAAATTTCCCTAAATCATTCCCATTGGATAGGAAATTTTCTCACCTTTCCGGTGATATAAAGAAGTCCTCCTAACTCCTTCAGAAACTCAAGATATGAGCGAGCGGAGTTTTGGGGTCAAATTTTCCCCAAGGGGACACGTGTCAAGAGGGGGTAAAAACACCTTTGGCGGGTTGGCGGGTCGCGGGGTGGCTTTAGAAATTTTCCTTCCCACACGGGCAGAAATTTCCCAAATTTCTCCCGTGCCTCCGTGGGTCCCCAAGGACACGTGTCGGCCTTGAGACAAAGCCAGAGAGGGTGAGGGAAGGGCGGAGCGGCGGAAGAATTTGGGGCATTTTTCCCAAAGGGAAAAAAAGTTTCAACGCCTCATGCACCCGCATCCACCAGGGACACATGGCACTCCACCAACCACAGGGAGAAGGGAGAGGGAGAGGTGCGGTGGAGGGGTTATTGGTGAATTTTGCCAAGGGAAGAAAAAGGGAAAATTAGGTCACGCGGGTCCGCGCGCCCACGGAAGGAAAATCCCAAGGCGAGGGCGGGGATGCGGGGCCACGGGGAAATTTTTCCAAAATTTCCAAAGGCCAAAAACCAAAAGAAAACAAAGGGTCCACCCCCTCCGCAAGCACCCAAAGCTGCCACGTGGCAGCCTGCGATTGGCCGCGGGCCGGCGGGGCTAAAAGGAAAAATTTTCCAAAATTTTCAAAAAGTCTAAGGGCAAAGAAAATGTCACGCCTCCGCCACTGCCCCGTGAGGACACGTGGCAGCCTCTGATTGGCTGTGGGCCAACGGAGGAAAATATGAAAATTTTCCCGGACCAAAATTTTTTTTAAAAAATTCTAAGGCAATTCGACGGGAAATTTTTGGGTTGCGGGCCCGCCAGGGAAAATTTTCCCAAATTTTCCCGCCAAGGCACAAAAACTTCAAAGTGCCATAACTTGAGCTAGGAAGCTCAGTTTTGGGAAAACAAGGACTTTTTGGAAATCTCTCGATGCCCTCTTTGCACAAGAAACATAAAATTTATATTTTGATAAAGTTTAAAGGGTCAATTTTGTAAAAAACGATCTGCAGGCTTTTAATTAGCAAACTGGCAATTTCCAACTTTTCAATTTGATTAAATTGGATCTCCTCCTTCACTCAACATGTCAAACAGACATGGAGAATTGATCTAGGAAGGATTTAAAGTGGTTTAGGAAGTTAAATTTGTTCAATTGATTCAAAATTGTATTTTTCCAACAATAGACAGAAAAATGACTGAGGAAGGGATTTGATTCGATTTTGCAATGGTTAGATTGTTTTCTTAAGTTTTCTTTGTCAAATTGAGTTCATTTAAGATACAACATACTAAATTTTAACATCTCCAAGTTGATTAATGTGTGCAGATCCGAACTGTACATTTTTATTAAAATTTATTGCCAGTTTTAAAAGTTATAACAGAGATGATCAATTCTTTTAAATTTCTATATCAATTTTATCATTTAAGTGTGGCATATCATTTCTAAACTAATCCAATACAATCAGTTGTTTCTAAAAAATCATTTCCAAGTTAAATTGTAAAATCTGATTTCCAATTTAATATATTTCCCAAAAGAAACAATGCAATATAATTCTTCACACATATTTCTTTTTTTCCATTTTCAAATAAACAGAGATTTCAATTACAATTTGATATTTCCAACTTGATCACAACAATGCAAAAGAGAGATGAACTTGCAATTCTTTATTGACTTCAAAAAAAAGAAACATCTTTACACTCTTTCATTCCTTGAATGCAATTAACAGAATTTTTCATTTCTTTTCCAATAAACAGAATCAGAAAAATGTCTTTTACAATTTGAAAGACTATACATTCTCATAATCAAATTATATACATATTTCCTTCACAAATACATGATACAATTTCATCCACAACAAGTGGGAAAGGATTACAATGAATGTGTTTTCATAAGGGACTATCAAACTACATTTTTCCTTTGCTCCAGGACAGCAACATGCACATTTTCTCTTTTCTCCAGTTGATCACAACAAAAGAGGGGGAAAGGCAATGCTCTCCACCCAACCAAGACATCCAATGAAAGGAGAAGCCTTCCTTCATCATTGGCCCCCGAGCCCCAACCAAAATACAATCAAAGGTGTAATTCAACCATGGCAACAACTGGCTTCCACAACACAACATTCTTTCACATACACATTTAAAAAAAACAATTCAACACAAAAACAACAGTTCACAACTGCATTTAAAAACATTTCAAAATAGAACTCAGGCTTGATCATGCAAGCCAAAGGAGCAAGGTCTATGGGGGAAGCTACTTATGCCTCCCAATTGGAATTTGGGCATCCACCAATAACAAACCACCAAAATAATTCATCACACACATTTCCTTATGCCCCCCACAAATCCCTCCTTATGCCCCCCACAGATTTCCTTATGCCCCCCACAAAGTAAGAAATGCAAGCTATTTCTTTTCCATGGTGGATCCCAAACCCAAACTCCCTCCACAAAATTCTGATGCCAATGGCATTCCCTTATGCCCCCCCACATGGATTCCCCATAGCCTTCTCCTACACCATCCCTATGGCAGTCTACCCAACCAGCCAACAAATAAAACAAAGCATGCACTATCCACACAACACAACAAGAAAATGACAACATATAAAAAGAGAGTTAAATTCCTACCTCTCCATGGTTACTTTTGTCTCCAAACAACAAGCTTCAAATGCCAAAACACAGTCCAAAACAGAAAACTCCAAGCATGCAAAGCTTTCTCCAACTTCCTCCAAAAACAAGAGCTCCACACAAGAAAAATGCGCCCCCAAGGAAGAATGCAAAAAGGTTCAACAACCCAAAAACAAGGCAAGAGTTTGGATTAAATAGAAGAGGGAGAGAAGAGGATGATGTGGATCCATGTAGGATGCCACATCACACATCCTCCAATTCAACACAAAAGACAAACTCCATTTTCCCAAGCACAATAAAGAGGTGGGTGAAAAATATGACAAGTTACTTGCACACTCTAAAAAGCCCACACCTCAAGGGACAACAAATTAATTAAAATGTAAGAAAGTGCAATTAAAAACATGCAACAAGACTATTAAAATTCATTATAAAAGTCACAAATCACATCTCCATCCATAAGTATGGTTGGTAGATTAAATTTAGAGGCATGGGACAAGTTTTACTTGTCCCACAAGCCTCCAAAAACAGCCCCCAAGGACAAATTCGAATTTCTATGGAGGTGGAGTATTTCTTACTCCAAAATCTAACTTACACAAGCTCTTACACAACTTACACATCCCTTACAAATTAAATGCAAACAGCCAACAACTCTTATAATTACTTTCCCACATCCCAATTTAATTTATTTAAATTTTAATCATATGATTCTCACATTAATTCTATCACAATTTAATTAATTAAAAGAAGGGAACACATTACTAATAAAATACATACAACAATAATAAAAGAAACACATCAATAAAATACATAATACCCATGGTCACATGTAAAGATAATCCCCCCCATGGGAATCCTTAACAAAACACAACACAATAAAACAAGTTGCCATGGTGACCTTGTTGAATTCACCTAGAATTCCATTTTGGTTGGTCTCCGATCCCCCGATGTTTTGTTGTGATATTTTTAACCTGCAAAATACAAATACCTCCTTCGGCCTCGTGGCCATATCAGAACATCCAACGTGATATAAATGAAATCACAAAACCAACTATATAAATGAATCACAACAACATCGAAGTAACAACTACATCATTTGCATTTTTAATCCACAACTATATCAACATCATAAAATATTCATTTTCTAGATCTACTCATAATATCCAAAATCACATGTCTGAACAACATCCATAAAACATCCATGTCAATAATATATCATCATCCACATATAAGGTGTCTCTAATAATCATCATGCATCAAAATCAAATCAAGATCAACAATAATCCATGATCAATGTCTAACATCATACTAAATCAAAACATAATAATGTTTATAATGTAATCAAGAGTATCAACATAAGCATCAAAAGGTGTCAAAGGGAAGTGGGGGTCTCAAAAATGTAATGCAATATGAATGGTGTGTGGTAGTCAAGTCTATATAACTGGCATGGCTAAATGGTGATGAAATCCATGTTGCTACATGCTAATACATGTATGAGCGATTAATATGCAAGCTCTTTCCAAATTAATTAATGACAAGGGCGTCTAAAATTTGTAAAATGAAACTAGAACTATTGTTGAACGAGAGCTATACCAATAAATTTTTAAGGCAAATTTTGCTCTTAGGGGATCCTTTTTTAGGCAAGAAGGTCTGCAAGCTACTAAATGTATCTAAGTTTGAATCACATTTGAATGATTTTAGAAATAATAGTTTGGCAATATTTGACTTAGCCTAAGCATTGAAAATTAACCAAATTCACAAGATGTTACGAGACAACTTTTGGGTTTATTTTTAGGATTCTCAAGTTCATCCTAAATGTGAGAGAAAAGATGTAGATCAAAATTTACGTTGTATAAAGGAAATGTTAGGAACTAAAATACTTAGATTAGAAAAAAAGGCAAGCATTGGTTAAATAATATAGAAATCTGTAATCACTTTTGGATTCTTAATGTTCAAAAAAAATAAAAAAGGGTGCGAGGGAATCACTCATTTCACTAAATGATTTTGATTATGAAATAAATAATATAAATGAGAAACATATAATTACACTAGGGCATACATCTTTTCTATGAATTTTCTAAGGGACCTGAAAAACATGTGTAAGCATCATTAACCATGATTGTAATAGGGAAGTAAATTACACTGTTAAGCACTTTCTAATTAAATTTCTAAATTAGAAATAATTTTTTTTACACATAATGAGTAGCAGTAGGAATAGTAGCGTGTATAACGCAAGGACAATGAAACGTTAATGTGTAGACTAAATAAAGTGCAGATTAAATCATTGCACCTTGAATAGTTAACACATAAACTAACATGTTAATGTAAGGATAGTTGTAATAATTTGGATACACTTGCATGCCTGTAAAAATGTAAGATCTCATATTGTGGAGTATAAGACTAGCATAAAACATCTTTATGCTAGTACCAATGCAAAGAAGGTACAAAAACATAAATCCCTGTAACCGTAAAAAATGTCAAAAAAAATAGAAGATGACCTACAAAACCCTCAAACTACATCAAATCCCAAAAATAAAAGATGTAAAAATGGGGAGTCGGACTGACCCCGGCAGTCACCCGACCGAGTGAACTTACAACCGAGCATTGCACTACATCTCAGACTCCATGTAGTTCTTGTGTGTGTGTAGAATCATGCCCTAGGAAGCCCTTGTGCAAGTGCACTTGATAGCGGGTGATAGCTAGATGTACCAATGTAAATAGATGTGTGGATGGAAAAATGAACTTCCCCTTCCTATGCATGTATGTAGAAAATGTAGTCCCTTGTCCCTTGAATGAGTGTTAGATGGATGCCTTGATGCTCTTAGAATGCCTTTGGATGCAACCTTAGGTGATGATAATAGATGCTTAGAGCTTGGTCCTTTATTTTGGTCACATAGCTTTGTATTTATATGATTCCCTTGGTTGAATTTCATAATTGACAACTAAAAGGCCGACCCATAAGAAAATAAGATGCCCAAAAGATAAAAGAGACTCAAAAGAAGTGAGTAAGATAGAAAAAGGTCAAAGGGCACCCAGAAGGGGACAAGGGCACCTGGCGCTGGTGTCCTGGCTGGGTGCTGGTGTCCAGAGTCATAAAAGATAAAGCAATGAAGTACCAACTGGGTTGTAGGGTGTAAAGACCAAATAGAAAATAAGAAACAAAGAAAAAGGCCAAAGATAGTATGTCAATTACTAGTTTTCTCACTTAGGAATCATATGAATAGTAGTATGTGATTAGGACCTAGAAATGTACCCAAGTGCATGATTTTGTGTCTACATTTTCCCCCACTTTATGTTGTTGAGTGAATACTCGATAACATAAAGTAGATAAGAGATGTGTACTTGATAACCATGTAGATCAATGGAAAAATCATGTGTCGAGGAGACAAGTGAAAGCGTGAAGTGATAAAAATGAAGCGTGAAAGCTAAGAAAGAGGAAGTGACCCTAGGGGTTAAGTGCATGTGTTGTACCATTGTTGTACCTATTTTTGTGCTTGATGTTGTTAATGTGGGGCTACTTATTGTTGTGTATTAAGGACTGATGTGCAAAAGAAGAGAAAAGAGTAGTTAAATTCCTGTATATGAAAACTTTAAAAATGTAAAAAGTATGTAAAAGTGTGTAAAAAATGTGTAAAAAGTAGTAAAAGGAAAGTGTGCACCTGATCCATGAAGAGTGAAAAGGATAGAAAATGTCCTGAAATATTGTAGAAGAGTGATTTTTTGGGTGATCTCACGCCAAGAGTGAGTTTTTTGGGTGATCTCATGCCAAGTGTGAGTTTTTTGGGTGATCTCACACCAAGTGCGAGTTTTTTGGAGAAAGGTCTAGTGTTATTCTCCATCCACTGCTTCCCAAAAGAGTGTTGGGGAGAGAGGTCTAGTGTTACTCCCTTCCAGATGGTGTGATCCTAATTTTTTTGGTTGATCCATGTTTGTTCCATTGTTCCAAGAAAATGGAGAAAGGAGATAGAATGCATTCTGATTGCTGGAGGATTGTGCATGTACTGTGAAAACTACTCTATAAACTATTGAAAACTATGTCGATATGAGAAAGTAACTGTAATTCCCCTGGTCATAGGCACCCAGGAAAGGTCAGGAGTGCCCAGGCACTAGTGTCTGTATCTGGGCGCTGGTGTCTGTGCTGAACTGAGGACCCAAGTCAAATTTTGGGCCATTTATGTAACTATAACTCTTTTTGTTCCTGTATTGTGTATGTGTGTAAGCTTGAGTGTTGTATGGGGTGACTGATTCACCCAATGTATGCCCCCCTTGTTTGGGGTGCATGTGACGTCGCTAGGAGAATGCGGCCCAAAGGAGAGGACCTGATGTTGATCTGAAACTAATACCCTGTAGGGGGAGGGAATGTGCATGGTAGAAACCAAGGCACATGCAAACAAAGTGGCTAGAAACATGTGTTAGTAGAAAAAGTACAAACATGTCATATAAAGACAATGTAAACAAGAAAAAGTAAGAAGACAAATGTAGACCAAAAAGTGGGTTTCAAACATGGGACATCACTCACAATGTCACAAGACAATCAGGGCCAAAGCGGCCAAAAGCATACAAGTGTGAACAAGCAAGACATAGGGCATAGCCCACAAACAATGGCATAAAAAATGGAAAACAATAGGAAAGAAAGTATCAGACAACCATGGTGGAAAATAGTTCCTGCAAAGAAATGTTGCACATGAAGCACCCATTAGCATGTTAGAAAGATAAAGAGTATGTCAAAGCATGTATGTATCAATGGAAAATAGTGTGCTAGTAAGAATAGGAAGTAGTATAAAATGAAACAATAACACCTGTAGTGTGTGAGAAAGTGTAGATGCCCCCAGGAGCCTCGGTGGGACTGGTAAGAGGTACAATGCCAAGCATCATTATTGCATGTAAATATCTGTAGAAAGTCTGCATTCACAACTAGAGAACAAGTGAACATGCATGTGTATATAGAAAAGATAATGACATACTAGATATCCGTCTAACATAGTAAACAAAGTGTACATGTAACTAGTATAAGCAAGCAAGAGTATGTGCAACCAAGATATGCAATATGTTGTGAGTGAGTGAATGGAATGGTATGCAAAGTGAATGTGATAGGAGCAACATGCCCCCGAGTGAATGTGAATGAGTATGAGATGAGGTTCATTTATAAAATACCCCTCGACAATCAAGAATGAACCATAGAACAAGAGTGTGTCATCGGGAAATGGTTTGAAATGTGTGCTAGAAAGATAGATCAATGAAGCATAGAGCATAAAGAGTGTGAATGAGGTGAGGTTCATTTCAGATTTAGACCCTCAGTAGTCAAGTATGAACCATGGAACTAGAGTGTGTCATAGGGTAGTGTGATGTGTGAGAATGTGATGCTAGAAAGATGTGTCGTGAAGTGCAGAGCATGAAATGTGTAGTGTGTGAGGTTCATGGATGTAGTATGCCCTCAATAGTCAAGTGTGAACCTTAGCACAAGAGTGCATCATAGGGTAATGATGATACAAAGTGTATCAAGATGTGTAGGTGAATGAGAGAACTAGATATGAAGCACAGGAGCATAATAGTAGAAATGGAGACACCTGATGATGTAGAAGGGGGGGAAAGTAAGCATGATGCACCCCAAGTGTATGATGATGAGAAACATATCCAAAAAAAGTGAAGGGAAAGGGTCCTCCACCCAATGTGTTGAGGAGATAAAGGCATGTGTGACCATGCTCTAAGATCGGTGATGTATGAGACTATGATGATGATGTAGACATATGTGAATGAGACCTAGGAGGTGATGAACACCTATGTGAAGGAGACCTAGGAGGTGATGAACACCTATGTGAAGGAGACCAAGGAGGTGATGAGCACCTATGTGAAGGAGACCTAAGAGGTGATGAGAACACCTATGTGAAGGAGACCTAGGAGGTGAAGGAGGTGATGAAATCCTATGTGAAGGGGCTTCCTGAGTAGGGGACTTAGGCCAAGAAGATGGACTAGTGGACCGATGAGACTGAGTAGGTCATGTGTGAATAGGTGAGCTAGGTGCAGAATGTGCCTTTAGATTTGAGAGGTCCAGGGGACCTAGATGCTCTAGCTAGTGCAATGGAAACCTCAAGAGGAGGTTGAGGCCACGGTGTGCATGGTGGAACACCTTGATGGTGATAACTTGCTTGTTGTGAATGAATTTTAGACACAAGTGATTCATGGAAATGATAGCTTGAGTGACACGGAGCCAAGGAAGACCTAAGAGCACGTCACAACATTTGATTGAAGGTGCCACAATGAATGACACAAGCATGGTGAGAGGCCCAACTGTAACTGGAAGCTTGACATAACCATAAGATTTAGGAATTGGATATGAAATATGAGAGAGTGGATAGTTGATAGCAACAAGGAGTGCAATAGAGCACACACCCATATGAATCGATGGATCGATCATTGTATTATTGATAGCATGAGGTCTAATAGAAGCATTGATATGTAATGTATTAGAAGAGAATGTAGCATGATAATCATGATCAGAGAATGTAATGAATGGTGGAGATGCATCAGTATGAGAAACTAGAAAATCAAGAGCCCCCAATGAAGGAGGAGGCACAACACGATATGTATGATTAGCTGAAGAATCAACAACTTGCTTTTCATGCTTAGGGAAGGATCATTAAATATTTTGAGCTTTTTGTTTTCATTGACCGACATGTAGATGCCGAAGGCTCAGGGAGCTCAATTGCATTGTTGTCAATAAGATCTTGAATAAGATGTCTAAGTTTGAAACATCGATCAGTAGAATGCCTAATGCATTGATGATAGTCACATCTAGTATTTTTGTTATAATTGTTTTCCTTTAGGGTGAGATAGATCCAGATTAAGTGGAGGAGGAAGCATAATAAGATTTCTCTCAATAAGTTGTGGCAATAGAATATGTGGAGCACAAGGAAATTTTGTGAATGTACACTTTGGAGGTTGTCCATTGAAGCTTTTCAGGAGTAGAGACAACGTTAACAATAGATTTTTCTTCAGTGGGCTTAGTAGATGGCTTGAAAGTTGATTTTCTTTGAAACCGATTAGAAGATGAAGCTTGATCATGATATTTAAGCTTTCCCATAGAGATAAGTTTTCCTTCACGTAATTTAAGAGTATGACATAGCTGATCAAATGAAGGAGATGTCTCAAATATGACACTCTCTTTTAGAGGTGGTAAGAGAATTTGGACAAATAGATCTTGAATTTCATAGTCCACAAGTCTATTGGTCATCTTAGCTAAGTTGTTCTTATATCATAAACATAGTCCACTAGATGCTCATTAGATCCTTGTTTGATTTGTGCAAGTTGAACATCGAATGTCTTAGAACCGATATTGATTGAAAAATGAACAAGAGAAAAGCATCAGCTAAATGCATAAATGATGTTACCGAATGGACAGGTAGATCATAGAACCAACACATAACATAATCTTGGAGGCTTCTAGGAAAGAGCTTTGCTAGTAAAGTATGATCATCCACATAATCTAGACATGCCACATGAAAATATTGGAGATTATCTTGAGGGTCACCATGTCCATTGAAGGTGGGAAGCTTAGGAGTGAAAAGTCTTGAGGAAGTGCATAAGTGGAAATGGTGGGTGTGAAAAGGAGTATGAAGGAGAAAGTGGAATCAAGAGATGGAGATGCACGAGAAGTAGCCTGTTGAAGTTGATGGATTTGAACTTGGAGATCCTGATAGAGAGAGGCTAGGTCTTGAGTGCCAGTGGAAGAGACTTTCCATGTGTGAGAAATAAGAGGTGGAGTGAAGTGGTTGGTGGGAGTAGGAACAGATATGGGAATAATAGAAGTAGGTGGAAGGGTGGAATTAGGGGGTTGAGTAGCAATAGGCATAGAAGTGGTAGTGGATGTAGGAACATTAAGCTCAACAAGATTGGTGGCCTCCTCATGAGAAGTGAATAAGAGTAGATCTAGATCTTGGGGATGTTCAAGCAAGATGAGCATTGAGCTCTTGAAGGTGGGATTCAGTAAAGGGTTCATAAGATTGAGCCATGATAAAAAGAAGAGAAAATACATAGAAGCAAGGTTGGGTTCAAACGATGGGTTCACCAAATGATTTAACAAAAATAGAATTTGTAAAACCCTAATTGCAGAGTCACATATGATAAATAAATAAAAGTAAAGTAATATTTGACACAAGCAATAAGCTAATAAAATATGAAACCCTAAGTGCAAGAGAGGAGAAAGGAAAGACTTAGTTGATTTCACATTTCCCAAAGTGATGCTAGACTGGAAAACTGATGAAAAGGAAGGAGGAAACTATCGCAACTATGCACAATAAAATTATGGAACTGCTGATAGCCTGGACTAGGGTGCCTAGACTAGGTCAGGGGCACCTAGGCACTAGAGACCTCTTCTGGGTGCTGTGACTGCAAAAGCTCAGAAAATTGATTTTTTGTGTCACAAGTGTCACTAACCTTCACTTTTGGTCACCTGTATGTCACACTATGATCACAAATTCACCTGTAACCTACAAAGAGAAGATACCTGCAAAACCCTCAAACTACATCAAATCCCAAAAAGAAAATATGAAAATGGGGAGTCAGACTGACCCCGATGGTCACCCAACTGAGTGAGCTTATAACCAAGCATTGCACTACATTTCAGACTCCATGTAGTTCTGTGTGTGTGTGTATAAATCATGCCCTAGGAAGCCCTTGTGCAAGTGCACTTGATAGCGAGTGATAGCTAGATGTACCAATGTAAATAGATGTGTGGATGGAAAAATGAACTTCCCCTTCCTATGCAGTGTATGCAGAAAATGCAGTCCCTTGTCCCTTGAATGAGTGCTAGATGGATGCCTTGATGCTCTTAGAATGCCTTTGGATGCAACCTTAGGTGATGATAATAGATGCTTAGAGCTTGGTCCTTTATTATGGTCACATAGCTTTGTATTTATATGATTCCCTTGGTTGAATTTCACAATTGACAACTAAAAGGCCGACCCATAAGAAAATAAGATGCCCAAAAGATAAAAGATGCCCAAAAGAGTGAGTAAGATATAAAGAGGACGGGGCACCCAGAGGGGATGAGGGTGCTGACATCTTGGTTGGGCGCTAGTGTCTAGAGTCATAAAAGATAAAGCAGTAAAGTATTCAAACTGGGTTGTAGGGTGTAGAAGACCAAATAGAAAACAAGAAAGAAAGAAAAGAGGCCAAAGATAGTTGTCAATTACTAGTTTTCTCACTTAGGAATCATATGAATAGTAGTATGTGATTAGGACATCACACACTTTGGGTAATTATCTAGGCTTGATCACATACTTTTATTTGCATGATTCCTAAGTAAGAATGATACTAATTAACCCATGTATTTGGCCATCTTTCTTTCCTTTATGTCACTTTTCTTGGTCTTACACCTAAGCTTGCCCAGTCTCCCTTTTCAATCTTCGGCATTTTTCGTCCTAGACACCAACACCCATACTAGGTAGTCAGTGTCAGGTGCTCTCGTCAATCTGGGTGCCCCTGTCCTCTTTGTACTTTGGTCACACTTTCTGGGTCCTTTATAACCATTTGAGCATCTTATATTTTTGGTAGCCGGCCTTTTCGAGGTTATTACGAAATTCAAGCAAGGGAATCATATAAATATAAAGTTATGTGATCATAATAAAGGACCGAGCACTAAGCATCTGCTATCTCCACCTAAGGTTGCATCCACAAAGGCATCTATTGCTTCATTTGTATCCATCAAGCTCCATCAACACTTCATGGGAGGGGAGTCTATTGTTTCCATACACACATTATTTACATTCTACATCTAGCTACTTACTCGTTACTTCAAGTGTGACTGACATAAGAGCAACTTAGGGCACAATTTCACAAAAAAAAACTACATTCGGTCTAAGATGTAGTGCATTGCTTAGTTATAAGTCTATAATTTTGGCAGTTGAGGACAATTCGACCCTTTCTTTTGTATCTTTCTTTTTTAGGGTTTCGATGCTTTGTTTGGGGTTTTGTAGGTGATTCACTCATTCTAGATTTATAGAGAAATTCAACGGAATTCAACAACATATACACAGAAAAAGGTGAATAAGTGCGAACCTCTTGCGACACCTCAGAGGAGGTTTTCTAAGCATCTATACAGACTAGGGTGCCCACGGGCGGCCTTATCCCTCTCCAAGTGCCCTAGTCCAGTCAAATCTACCGGATCTGCATTTTTTCCAGGATTTTGTGCAACTGTCCTCCGTCTTTGTTTAGCTGGTCTCCACAACAACATAATCCAACTAAGGCTCTTCTAACCCTCTTTGCACATTAGGGTTTAATATTTTCATTGCTTAGTTGCTTGGGTATTATTTCAGTATTTCAGTATTCATTTATTTACTACAAACTTGCATTATATTAAGCTATTATTTTACATTTTAGCATAATTAAATAATCTGGAAAAACTCCTAGCCCTTCTCTACTCTATTGTTTATTTAGTGAAACCATGACAATGCTTGGTGAGGATGTCGGAAGAACACTCAACCCCTTTTGCTTTGCAAATAACACTGTTAGATGGTAAATTTTTGTACCATAATTCAAATCTTCAAATCTAGCATAGAAAATGGGAACTGATTAGGTTGGTTACATATTATTGCATTTGGTAAATAACGTCAATGCTGTGTGAGGATGCCCATGTCTTCTGCTAGCTGCTATTAACATAAGGGCCACATTTCTTTACAACATCTAGTCGAATAGTTGACATGTCAATTACATGCTTCCATGTTTTGCATACATATTTACCAAAGCATATACAATTACAACATTTTCTAAAAGTCCTATCACTCTCCATTGTGCTTTGGAGTACGTCCTTGCCTAGTTTCAAAGCTCCTATTTTAAGGCAAGATGAGACTATGCTAACAAACATGAATCAATTGAATAGACACTCATTGGTTGCATTTGGTGAAACAATGATAATGCTTAGCGAGGATGCCCATGTCCTTTGAAAATTACATGTAATAATTTCCAAATCCATGTTGTGTATGCAATTAGGTCTTCAAAAAGAAAAGTTCCCAAAATAACAAAATGAAAAGTTCTATTTGTATTCTCATACCCAAGGTGGTCGGATTATTTTTGGTCGATACGATTTTCTAACAGATTGAGCAATTGTAAAACATAAGGAAATATCCTAAATTCCCATCATAATGAGTCATTACTTATGCACATTTTGAATATACACTTTTTGAGGGCCATCATTTACTAAGACGATTGAGAAGGCAAAAAATAATGCTGGTTGTGAGAAATTGGTCTGGAGGAATGAAAACAAACCAAGAACTTTGAGGATTATGGTGATGGCAATAAGGACAATGGGAGATTCAAAAGCAAGTGGGAGGTTCATACATTTGAATCCAAATTTGAGGAAGCCTATGTCAACTACATGGTTGCTAATTGCATTTGCCTCAAAGTTTGTAAGGTCTTTTCAACAAACCCATTTTTTCATATCCCGTAATCATTGCAATCCGTGAGACCATATATCTTTCAAGAATTTTGTTGAATAGTTCACATGCTTCCACATTCTGCAGACATATCTGTTAGGGCACTTGCAACTTAAACATCTACAAAAAGTCTTGAATGCTTTGGAAGATGTCCACACCTTGTTTCGAATTAGACTACTACATTTCTTCCAGGCATTTAGTCGAACAATTCACATACATGACATGGAAACCTTTTGTCATACAATTAGAAGACATTCATTTTGTCGAAAAATTAGCATGCATACATTTTTCATTCATTTGGTATTGAAGCATTTTGTTAACCATTTGGTAAGAACACATTTTGCTAAACATTTGGCAATCAACATTTTTGCCATTGGTGTGACTAAACATTATGTATGTAATTTCAGTCAAGTTGTTTGTGCTGTGTAACCTCTTCTCCCAAACATCATTGAATTTGGTTGAAATGTACAATATTGTTGTATAAACCAAATTCTACAAAAGCAACAGTGGTATTCTTAAGTGACACTTGCTCTAATGACATTTTGACATCATCAGTGTAATTGGATGATAACTCTACACTGCACATAAAGATTTGATCCCAAAAATAAACAAAAAAAAGACTTATTATTGGATAACTACTAAGCATTGAACAAATGATTGTAATGTCCATGCTAGAAAGTGTCGTCGAGAAAGATGTGTCACGAAAACGATTGGAAAACACAGACACTCGCTGATGAAGGCTTCCTCACTGTTAGACGCCTCTAATACAATTACAAAATACATGAAGATAAACATCATTGGAATAATATTTGCTCAAATCCAATTCATCTAAATAAAAATAATCACATGCGTGACCTGCCTTACACCCTAATATGATATCAAATTAGTAGAGTTTAATGAAAAGACATCAAAAACATCAAAAACTATGTAAATGAAAAGTTTCGAATGATGATGTGGTAGAAGAAAACAAGCATGAAGCGTCAATATTACATTAATGAGTTTGATCCAACATGTGATCATGATGAAAAAGCTTATATAAGGGCCGAAATATAATGGAGAGAAAAGATCCTCACTGCTCAACTAAGGACTAGCTTTCACAAACTTAGATGTGAAACATGGCGGTGGACAATACCCAAGGGGCAGCGGGAAGAGAGAATTTGTGTATTGTGCAATACAAGAGCAATTGAAACAAAAGCACACTTTATTCTCCAATGTCCAAGGTACATAGATATTCGAACCAAATATGAAGAAATTTTGAACAGTGGGTCCATGGTAAAGCTATTTGAGGAAAACAAAATAAAGGGTTTGGGGAAATGCTAACGCAAATCAGCCGAAAGAGGAGCAAACTCTTAAAAGACTTCAAAAAGCCCGCTATAATTTAAGATGGTTCGGTGCAATTCTATGGTACCATAGACGTGTTGGTCTAGTGCATGTAATTAAAATCTTTCAATTCAATTCAATTCAATTCAATATAATATAATATATTAGAAACAAACTCATTTATGTAAAAATACTTAACATTTTAAATGACCTTTTAACTCCAATATCTTATGCGTTAATAAGCCACCGTGTGGCATCTGTTGAAACACACAACCGATTTTTATTTAAAAAAAATATAGAACCGATCTATGATCCCGAACAAGGCCTCCAAAAATTGAAATAGACTTGAGCCAAATATTCTTTAAGTCATCAATCCTCTAGAAAATTCAAGAGTTCAGAGGGTTTATCCTAGGGGTTTGTACATCAACATATTTTATGAGAAAATACTGAAACTAGACGTACAGCGATGGCCGTAACGGTTTCAGCTTCTCTTCATCTTCAAAGCTCAGGCAGTGTTTTACATTCAATATCGTGCCCATCTTCAACAAAACTCGCATACCCAGGACTTCCAAATTTATTGTTGGCTACTAGGAGGACAAGTCGAGGGAACGGTTTTCAGGATTTACGTCTCTCTTTGCCTAAATCTGGTAATTGTGTTCGTTGCACGATTGTTTTTATTTGATTGTTAACTTTTTCTTGTGGATATTTCTATGGTTAAAGTTTAGTTACTCAGTGAGTCGGATGTGGTGGTTCATCTAATTCTAACAAATATGGTAGATTTAGGCGAATGCGATATTTTTATCGAATTTTAACATTTTATAATCTTTCATGGAAATTTGAAAGCTGCTTTATCACCGGAGCTTATATGGTCGGGCATATTTCGTTTTCTGATTTTTTTTTCATGCTTTTGTTTACTGCATCATTTCATGTCGGAATAGCTTATTTTATGGTTTGGTCAACTGGATCTTTTCATTTGTAGAAATAGCTTATTTTATGGTTTAGTTAACGGCACCATTCGATTTATTTAAATAACTTATTTTATGGTTTCAATCTGGGTGCTGTGTTTTACTCAATATCAACAATCTATCACGTCCCACAAGAATTTGAACACGGTTTTTCTATGGAAGCCCCTGGTGCTTTAACACTTTTCAGATTTCTTATTCTGGTTGACTTCCTTTACCTGCATTTGTTTCATTTACTTGAATTACTTATTTTAATGTTCAAGTGTGGATGCTGTATTTCACCCAGTTTCCAATTTTTTATTGTTTCAATTTGAATGCCATATTTTACCCAATTTCAACAGTTTGTCACGTCATTTCACCACGACTCTTCACAATGAAAGCACTGATGCGTTACCATTTTAAATAATTATATATCTTTTGTTCTGTTAATTACATCATTTCATTTACTGGAACAGCTTATTTTATGCTTTTGACGTGGGTGCTGTATTTTGATCACAGGGATTTGCTATAGAAGCTGTGATGCTTTACTGCATGAATGTATTCCATTTAAAATTCAAACTGCATTATTACATTTATATGTATAGCTTATTTTATGGTTTTGATTTTCCCAAAACTTATATTCAGCTTACCTAGCCGAATCCTGCCTCCCTCTCATCATAGATAGACATTTATTAGACCAGCCAATTGGGATATGGAGTTTAGGTTTTAACCAGAAATAAAAATCTGCTTTGACTTCACTGCCTGAAAATTGAAATTTATTTATTTGGTTGTTAATGGCAATAAGTTTAGATGACTGTTTACATCGATGTTCAATTTTGTAAGAAAGTCTCCAACTGCACACTTTTTTATTTCAATGAGGAAACTATGAGACCCAGGTAGACTTTCGACAACATTTTCGGAGGTCAAACATCTCCTATTTTAAACACTTGGGACAGTAAGCTCGCCACGGCTTGAACACGGGTCTTTTATCCAGTGAACTTGTGTGAAATGGTCAGCCGATATGAAATTCTCCAATCTTTGTTTTATTTTGTCTTGATTTAATATTTTCATGTACTAAGTCATAACTGCAAATATTTATAGTCGCGTCTAATATTGTTTTATAGTGGACGAGCTGAATTGTGTTTGTTTTATCATTTTAGTGACTATATTAGCCATTTGGCATTTTTTGCCAAAGTTTTCAAAAATTGTCCAATGGTTTCTCCTGTAAGGATCACGACGGAGGCATTTTTGAGAATGTGAGCAGGGTTCAAATTTCCCTGCTGTCAAAAAATGATCCATGACTCCAGCAGACATGTGGCATGATGGTTGTCGTGTAATGATAATGGTTTTTTTTCAAATTTTTGAGTGTACGAGTGTTTACTAATCTCAATAATGTGGCCCAAGTTTATCCTGCACCCTGTTAAAGTGGGGCCATAACCTTGGCCAAGATCTTCTAAGAAATGAAAAAATTCAAAAATATTTTGGATTTGAAAATAAAGTTTTGCTTAACTCCTATAGGACAATTTTGTGTGGTTTTAAAATTTGCCAAAATCTATGAAACATCTAAGCATATTTATGAAGCAATCTTAAGCATTCTGTAATTTTTTTATAAAATTCCGCCAAAGCTTACAGTACTCAAAAACCAATAGAAAATGGATTTGCCAGTACTTATAGACTTTTAATAATTTATTGTCTTGGGAATAACTTTGTTTTGTCTGCCATCTGCTTTCAGCAGATCAGAGATAAAAATTTAGCGGACAAATCTGTTGTACTGTTCTCTTAATCATTGGTTTTCATTTCAGTCTGATTATAACGGACAAGTATGGTTTTGGTCCAGGGACTAATGTCACTGGTGTAGCTCAAGCTCCAATAAGACCAAGCCATTCCATCTTAGTGGAAATTGACATCATGCTCCCAAGGTACAGGGCATGAGGGAACAGGAAGTGGACCAAGGCCCTATTTCCCATCCTCAATTTTCGCTGGTTTCGCAAGGGTCCTTTAAAACCTCCAAACCCTTTCTGCAATATGTCGCAAACTTGGACTGGATTAAGCCCACAGATTCAGGCAGGCAACGTTAATGGCAGCAAAACTATTGTTCCTAATGTTGGAAGGGAAGTTTAGCAGGGTGAGGCAGCATTTATTGTGCGTTACTTGACATGGACTGGCTATGTTAAAAAAAAATTTCTCGCCCAGAATGTCTCATTTAAATTGGTATATGAAGAATGTGGGCATATGTATTAAGAAAGCGGAAATCTTTCTAAAAAGAAAACTTCAGCAAAGTATGTTACAGGAGATGTAGACAAGAAGAAATGTATGAAGTGCAAACATAGGATGTTGCAGATGAAATAATTGCTAAATTTTGGTTCTCCATTGGCATCCTTTGCCATACTGCACTTCTTCCTAAACAAGAAAATGATAAATAAATACTAGCAACAGGGACTTCAGATGTACCCCATAAACAGAAGGATGAGGATCATTTTGCAAGAAAATCCATTTTCAATGAATAAACTACAGTTGGAGCAATTGAAATAGACTTGGAGGGGGCCCAAAGGCTCTATTGGCATGATTGGGTTGATGAGTATTGCATGGTGGCAACTCATGAACATGATTGCAACATCCCCAACAGGCCCCTTCTTCCTTAGAGCCATTTATTCTATTGGAAAACAGAAGGATGGGACTTTCCATCTCGAGATTCTTCATTCTATAATAGAGGAGATTGGGTACTTGTTTGTTCTGCCTGCGGTGGTAGATGGTGCACAAGTTTGCAAATCAGCAGGTTTACTTGTTCAAAGCAGATCTACATGCATATTTCTTGGACCTCATTTTGTGTACATGTTTTAAGTATGCGCTGATTGAAATTTTGAAGATTGATTAGGTATTGGTGTTGGTAAAGGCTGCAGAAGTTGTATAGGTATTTATCTGCAACTGCTACACCTCCTAGACAAGTTACAGGTCCCTTGCAAGGAATAAATTCTTGAAGCCCACATAACTAGATATGCCAGTTACTATCTTCTGGGTGCTTCAGGTTCAGGAGCCATTACAAACTATGGTGTTTAATAATGAATAGTTTGGGTGGCGAGAGTCCATTATAGATGAGGGAGATAAAGTGAAACAAGTAGTATTGATTGATGATCTGGTGCCTAGATTGAAGGTAGTTAGTCCTCTTTTTACCCCCATAGTTAAGGGCCGAGGCTACATGATACACATACAAATTCTCCTGCTCACAGGGAGATTCATGAGCCTTTTGACAGCATGTTTTGTTGTGTAAGGGTTGCCATCTCTGAAATCTGAAAGGGAGCTTCATCTGTTATTCACTGTAGGTTGGGCTGTATGCATACTTCAAAAACAATCTGTTGTTTTTTGAACACTTAGTGACTCCTTTAACACATTGGAAGCAAGGGAGGATCCAGAGTCTAGACCCTAGGACAACCAGATTGGATGGTGGATGATGCATGGGAATAGAGCTCAAGTGTGCCGCAAACTAGCCATTCACTTGTCATCACGGATTGTCTTTTCTTTTAACGGTTCAAGAGAATTGGGTTCCATTGGGAGTCCAACCCTTGTAGAGAAATATTTCACATTTATATTGTAAGACAGCCCAATATGGTTTGACAGAACTGATGAACTAGGGAAACTTATTACGAATCAATGACTAAATATGCCAAAATATACAAACAAGCTGTTTATATTCGTGCAAGAAAGACTGTGGTTTAATTTTTTTCTAATGTGGGTACAGCCTCAGCAACCCATAATTCATTTGCTAAAGACCAGGTTTATATATTCCAAACTCTGCTCAATGCTGAAACCACAAGAAAAGCTCCAATATAGTCTGCTTCTGCCAAAAATGATTTATGGATCTAGACAGCAGCAGTCTTTAGGAAAAGTCAAGAGAAGACATAGCAGCAAAAGATAATGTTCTTTCAGATGGCTCCTCAAGCTTATGACCAGATTGGAAATCTGAGTTCCAGATAGTCCAAGATTGAAGGTCAAAGGCCACTAAAATTTCAATGTTGTTATCCCAGACAGGATGATTGAAACCATACCATCAGCAGCAGTAGTCCTCCTACTGGAAATATAAACGATAATCTGATCACCAAGCTGCAAATCACAATTCTGTCTATACCGCAAAACCCCCTTCTAATATGCAACATCATGTCAACCAAGATTGTTTTTTTCACATATATTCTGTTATGAACCTTAATAATCACCATGATAGTAACTAACTTTATCATTGGAAAGCCATTGGTTCCGTTAAAACTCAATAACACAAAGTAGTGTGTTACTTGTTATTGTGCTTGTTACTTGTTAGTGCCGCGTTTAATGTTTGTCAGGCTGTAATTTAGTGGTTGGAAGAATCTGAGAACTAGTTGCTGGTGATTGAGGTTGCTAACCAGCTATGGCAACTGGATGTTGTTAGCCTCTTAGGTAGATTTGCTTGATAGTGTATGCATATATTAAGTTTCTCCCATGGTTTGATTGTCAAAGTCAACTACTTGTACTCATCCAAAAGTGATAGCTACAATGCCACATGAGACTTCTGCTGCCTAAATTAAACAGCATAAGGCATACTTCACCTCCAACATTCGTACCTACTGACCAAGGGGCACATGTTCCTCATTCTGACATGCATGTTACTGAAACTAAATTGAAAACTGGAAAAGCAAACACATTGTCTTCTGAACAAGGCAGCAATGATTTATGCAGAAGATTCATACACAACTAGAGAACATGCAAATTTCAAACCAAGATCTTACAGGCTTGATATCCACTGCAGCGTTCAGAAGTAGAAACAGCTCAGTTTATCCATATATCAAACCCTGCTGCTCTTCTGGATATGATCAACAAGCCAACATCCTCCAAAACGATAAAAAATGTCTAGCAGAGAATTCTGCTTGTTCCAAGATCGGCATGGATGACAATCACCCTTGTAGTTATCTCCTTTCTTCTAATTCTACATCATTGTTAATATCTTACATGTACACTTGGCCTGGTTCACGGGATCCTTACTAACTGCATGTAAGTTAGTCTAACTGAGGTGATTTTGCATGCCCAGTTCTGGGGTAATTTGCATGTGATTGGCCTTATCCAGCCAGCTCACATCTTCACCCTCGTAAATATTGTTAATCTATGTTCATGAAGACTGTGCGGCATCAGTTTTGGCAGCAATCTCCTCACTATCTCTTGCCGTTTTGCATAGTCATGTGTTCTCTGCTGTATGTTTGGTAGGGCAAAAGAAAGAATGGGTCTCTACTGCAGAAATGCCTTATGCCAAGATGTACAGCACCATATGACTACATAGGTGAAGTTAGATGAGGTGAATATGCTCCACCATCATTGAACTTAACAGGCATTATGAGAAGTACCCCATATGGTATAGCAATATTGGAACAATGATTAAATTGGGCTCCATGGATATGCAACATTAGGATTAATGCATATTGAGAAGGTGGTAGAGGACTTGAAGCTTCCTTTATCTAGAACCACCCACGGAACAACACCAACCCTCCTAGAAAAAACGCGCATCTGATTTCTGTATATGATTGGATGCGTTGAATCCTTCTACCAACCTCAACATGTTCCAAATTTCTTCTCTTATTAGTTATTGTCTTATATTTCTTGTAAATATAGACCGAAAGCAAGCTGGAAGACTGGACAACATTTCATTGCAACTTGCAATATCATATTTTCGGATCAAGGCACTATGACAAACCAAATTCTCTGGGGTGTGCTTGTTAGGAACCTCCTTTAATTCTATGTCAACAATAATTGCTAGGTAGTGGTTCAATGCACTTTTTGTAGCTAGACACTTACGGGGTTAATGGGATAACCCATTTTTTTTTGGCAAGTAGGTTTACCAACCCACCTTATTGATGAATGTGTCGAGATTCAGTTATTCTTGGCAGTTTCGTAGGATTTGGTATGGAATATTTAGTATCTTCCATGGGTAAAGTGAATAAATCATGAATGGAAAGTAGTTATAAATAAGCCCTCGGGTCTTAGGCCAACATATGTTTTGAATGGATACTGTCCATACTACCCCTCGGCAAGGGAGCATCCATATTTCCTTTGATATCTGTCCTTGAATTGGCATCCATACCTTCTCCAGGAAATTCTTTTCTACTCTTAGTAATGTTCAAATATTTTTAGTAATATTAAGTGCTTTTTTCCATTGCTGTTTAGAATAAACAAATAATTTACTTAAAAATCATCTGTTCCATTTTTTACAAGTTTTAAAATTTTAGTTTCCAGCATGATCAGATTGAAATATAATAATTGTTTCAAATTTTGAAGTGTTTTCATTTCAGATTTCTACCGTTTTAGATTTCTGTTCAATTTCAATTTCAGGTTTTTTAAAATCTGGACTCACATAGCCCATCGCCAAACCACACGCTGGCAAACTTCAGCGCCATCACCTGAGCAGATTGGTGATCTTTCATTCAGCACCTCAGTTGGTGCACGACCTGATTGGTGCTCCCGGGTCAGTGCATGGTGTAGAGAGCATCAGCACAAGTCATGCCCTGTGACCTTCATACCTGTTGGTGCCACACCTATTGACGCTCCCATGATTGGCACCGCGTCAAAGGTATAGCCTGCCCGGTGCTTACCTTGAAGGTTAACTGACATCAGTAAAAAGGGGAACCTTTGATTGTTACAAAATCCAAACGGTTCTGTAACAATTTTTTGTAACCACCTCTCTTGTATTTGTACATATACTTGTGCTTAGCCTCTAAAGTCGACAAGGAAGCAACATAGGAGAGAGTTTCATTCCAGCTGGGCAAATCATCTAGGATGCATTCCCTTAGTTTTTGATAACGAGAATTCTCATTCTCAGACTTCTGTATTCTTTTTACACATGTACCCTCTTGGTTCATCGTGAGTAGAAGAGCATTATTCTGCTATCTCATTGTTGGCATGAATGTGTAATGGTTTATCTGTATATTATGTTGCATGTTAATTATAACATAGTAATATGCTAGCTAGGTTATTATGTTAGCCTTTGTGCCACCATCCTAGGCCTTGCAGTGTGGATCATTGGTGTCAGAGCATACTACCTCGTATCAGCTTGTCATTTGGTTCCCACTAAGTCAGATAATTGGTATTAGATTTAACATCACTCTCTCAACATTGATATGCTTGTTATTATTTGTGCACAGTAGTAAATGGCAGGAACGCAACTCATTTCTGTTTCAAACCCATCCGAATGATCGTTGCCACAAGGATGAGATGGCTGATTCCTAGAAGAAGACTTCTGATGCTGATGTAGTCGTTCAACAACTTGTGAAGGATGTTCTAGAGGAACAATATACACATTGCTCTTTTTGGCTAGTGTCTTGAGCTCATGATGCAATATGGTTTCCGACTTAAACTTCTTCTGCTTAACATACTAGTACATTGTTACAACATCAAGGCCCTTTCAAGGTTCGAGTCAATCTCGACATCCCCATTTATCAAGGCAAGATTGACACTAAAGCATTGGATGATTGGATTCGACAATTCGAGGAAAACCTCTCCTTCAATCACTTCATTGATGTAGAGAAGATCACCTTTGCCACACAAAATATGTCCATATTAGTTACAAACTAGTGGGAAGTTTACAATCTGACGTGAACAAGACTTTGAATTTGTTGACAATTTTTGGGATAAGATTGTGAGCACTGCCGTGATGAGTACTATCCAACATTACGAGGACGAGTACATGAAATTCCAACAATTGTGCTAAAGGAATGATTAGTCGGCACAAGACTACACGGATGTGCTCCATGATGTCCTCGCCTTTCGCTTGAAAATTAATGAAATGAAGCAAAATAAGGTATTAAAGTAATTCAATGGAATTCACCCATATGCCATGCCAAGATGGAGTTTCTAACCTCTAATACATTAGGGCTAGTGTATCACCCCCCTCTTTGATCAAGGCCAAAATCTCTTGTTTTGGTGTTATGCACAAGAGAAAACATGTGTTTGGTGTGCCGAAACCTCCAACATTGAAGCAAAAACCCCTACGCCAAGGAGATTGGCCAAAGAAACCAATGGCATCGAAAAAGGCCTTAGCACCATCAACCTAACAAAGGAAAGCGAAAGCAAGGGGAAACTTGGTGTAAGTGCTATTGAATCAAAATCCACGACGACTTCAAACACTGTGCATAGAAATATTTGATTGTGCAATCCACATCAAGTCTTGTACATGATGAAGACACTGATCCAAGTGCTACTTGTTTGAGAGCCAACAACTTTGCCACCCACATGATACATCTAAGGAACATGAATGCTTGTTCCACACCAATTGTTGGTCAAAGGGCAACCCTTGCATGCCATCCTTGATAGTGGGATTCAATAGAATATCGTTGCGTGAAATGCAGTCAAGGGCCTAGGTATCACGAATGAAACACATTCTCATCCTTACCGGAGGGTAAGGATAGTCAAGTTAGGCGCCAATGTGATTTCGAGTATAATCAAGCACATGCGCGGTACAGTTGAAGCACCATCAAAGGTTTGTGGCATTCTACTTGGCAAGGTATATGACTAAGACAACCTACATAACTAATCCACAATGTCGGTCCATCAAAGTCAACAAGTGCATCTACCAGATCTCAGACTTCAACAACAAAAATCACTTTGGCATCTGCCAAGCAATGTTTACAATGGTGGTATCCCTGCTGCTCATTACCGACCTTTTGGATCAGCTTCAAGGTGTATAATACGTCACAAAAATCGATTTAAAATTTGGTTATTATAAGGTCCCCATCCTTCTTGAAGACGTTGTGAGAAGACGACATTTTAAATTGTGGGGGGATTGTAGGATTGTATAGGTGGTTGGTTATGCCTTCGGTTTGACCAATGCACTAAGAACATTCACGCGCTTGATAACATACTCGTGCCATTTTCCAATGGATGAAAAACTTTTCGTCTTTATCTTATTGGATACTATTCTCATCTTTAGCAAGATTTGAGAGGAGCACGTTGAATATGTTGTGCATGTTCTAGACACATTGCACAAACACAAATTGCAAGCCATCTTAAACAAATAAACATTTGGGGTTGCGCAGATCCAGTACTTGAGTTACATCATCAAACGTGTCGACTATTAACCAAATATCCTCCCTGATCATTTTGTTAACTTTGTGCTATAAAATTGAAGACTCTTGGGCACTTATCCCATTTTATGAGCTTTGTGTACTCCATGATACTTTCATTCTTCCTGCGTATGCGGTGAACCATTCTGCAGAGCCACGCATTATTCAAACTCCTTAGCCGTTTCCTCGGTCTTAAACCAAGCCGCACAACTTTATTTCACGATGCGCTACTCTAATCTATGTTGTAAGCGCCTGATGATGCCGTTGTGCCGCGTTCTCTTGCACCTTTTTTACCCATTTTCCATGTCACGCTCCATTGTCTGCTGCGCTGCACTATCCTTGTGCATTGCTATGAAGCATTGCTCCATGCCGCGAAGGTCTTTTCTACACCGTCGATGGTCTCTGAAGTCACGTTGTACTATTTGATGCTGCATTGCTCTGTCCACACCATGTTATTCTACTTGATGCTGTGGAATGGTGGCTAATGCTGCCCAACCCACAAAATCACCTTCGTGGATTGCTATATGCTGCCACTGCTATTCCTAAGATCCAAAACTTCAGTGGCGGCCTATGAGTCCTCTTTTGGCAATATCTTTTGTTGTGATATCATGCTTTCCACGATCTTTGGCTTGATGAAGAGCCTGCGAGGAATCCATTCGATTGGAGACACACACATCACTATGTAGTGGCGTCTCTAGAAATTATTTATCGACTGCCAAAGTGCTGCAAATTGTTTCCACTCACTCATGTTAGTTTGCATTTATGTGTTGAACTACCCCATAGACCCAAGGAGTCACATAACATATCAAAGATGTCTCATTTGATTTCGGGTGGTTGTAGAGTTATAAGCCGACCTTGTTACACACAATGGATCAACAAAATTTTATGAGTTAAGGATATTTTAAGCTACCATCTAGATTTAGGTGGCTGTTTGTCCCCTTCAAATCTACTAGTCACTAGCAGAATCTTTGATCGCCTTCCAGTCATTCATTGCATCCTTAACTTGCTTTCTCAAGCTTCCTCTCCTGCATTTGTCTATAAAGAGCAGATCTTGCTCTGTATTAAGGGTTCCTCTTCTTCCTTGAATTCTCATCTTCATGTGTGATGTTTTAGCCTCTATATTGATGAATGTAATACATTCAGGGCCTTGTTTTACAGTATAATATAGTTGTGTATTCCCGAGCAATAGTGAAGTTGTGGCTCACATTTGCCCTTCTCCTTTCTTGTCTCCTGAGATCTCTTGTAGATCATTCTTACCTTCTGTTATGCCGTGATTTTGTGTGTGGACTATATTTGCAATTGTTAGTATATTTATGTTATCCTCAAACAAGAGAAAAATCCCTATATCTAGTGTATCACCTCCCCATTTCTTTATTTTCTCTTACTCTTTTCCACCCCATTAGAACTTAGATTAGGATTAGTAGATTAGTGATATACTTGGAGTAGTGTCGATAGGAGCCAACTTTCTTTGGAGGTCTTCTTCAAGTCCCAAGTCCCACACTTGAGAAGCATTTCCACTTTATGCTAAAAGTGAAGCAAACTTCACAGGCGGTAACTTTTAACCACCAACAGTTCTAGCACGCCTGGTGGGACAAATTGATTTCTTGTTGCAAAAGAAATTTAGACTGCCTTAGATACAAGAATCTCTGTTTTGTGAATCACTAGCTAAGATATTGGTGTTTTTCTTAGTTTCTCTGGTTTTATGAGTCATATGAAAGCCCCTGGCAACTCCACTCTACTTTACTTTTAGAAGATCTAGTGACCTCAACACACATGAGAAGATGAGAAGTGTTCGACAAAAGGGACATTTTGAGTTTTTGCAACTTTCCCAAGAAGGAGAAGCAAACCTATTCAAAGGGCACATCTCCCATTCCAAGAACTCAATCCACTCCCACCAAATAGACCCTTCCCCACTTTTTAGAGAACGTTCCATCCTACAATCTTCATGGCTGCACAAAGAAACCAACCTTTTGTTACTTTTAGTGGAGGTAGTCTTTTAGCTCTAACTGCATGGAATGATATCACTATATCAGACCTCATAAGCCTTCCATACTTCACTGATGAAAATGCAATCACTCCCATTGATCACATATCAAGATATTGTCAATTTATGCTCTCGTTCACCATGTCATTCAAGATGATGTTGTTGTAAGGTTGTTAGCTACCTCACTCAAAGGCAAAGCTCTTGATTGGTACAAAGGTTTCCCCCTAACTCCATGCACGATTGGGATGAACTTGGGAGAGAAGGATGTACACAAACAATTTCAAGAGAAAGGTGACAACTTGTCTCTCATGGAGCAATTAATTACCATCAAAAGAGCTCCTATTGAGGCACTGTCTGATTTTAACTACAGATTTCAAAATACTTGTTACAAAATCCCACCTCAAGTATGTTCTTCTCCACATACAACCTTCCTATACTATCATAGGGCTCTAAATTCTGATATCGCAGTCATGATTCAATCTCTGGGAGGCACTGTATTGCATGATGCTTATGAAATATCATTCGAAGCTGAAAATAGCCTAATACAAGTGGGAAAACTAGCTCCATGGCCTCCTATGCCTCTATTCCCTAAAGTATCCTAATACTAGCCCCTATTGACAGTACGCCTCTGGCTGCAATACCCTAGACCTGAGAATGTTTAAGTTGTTCCTAGTACCTCCTCCAACGAGTTAGATGAACTCAAAGCCATGTATAAAAATATTGCAAATGAGCTCACCACTATCAGAAGGAAGTAAGGCCAGCAATTATGTAGGTTACATCAACCTTATAACCTGACCTATCGACCAAATAGAATGCAAAACCAAGGCCAAATAGTCTCTGTTAAGCCTCTGCAACAACAATATCGAATTGTTACCAATCCGAATAGAGCTCTAGTTCCCATTTAGAATGATATAGCTGAAGAAATGAAGTGGTGTTACCCGTGCAGGTTGCCACATGATTCAAACAGTTGTTCCTATGGAAATGTAAGCCAAGCATTGATGGTGCAAAGCTCCGCGAAGCAACAAACTCAACAAACTAGGCCAACTCAATCTTCAATGCCAACTCTTGAAGGGAATCTAGGCTGCTGGTTAGAAATTGACTTTTGTGCAGTAAATGAACAATGGAGGAAGTACATCATGGCCTTAAGTTCATTCAGACTACAACATGCGGGCAAAGAAAAGAATGTTGGGGAAAAGTGAGCAACCTGTTCAAAGCGATACAATCTCCTGTCACTCCTTGAAATCTGAGGTCTTCCGCAGAAAGAGAAGTTCCAAGCAAAGTGACAACGCCGCAAACAAAGCAAATTTCTACAAGAGTATGGCAGCCCAGAGCTTCTTATCCCAATCTTGAGAAGCCGAAGAAGGATTGGGTGGTGTACAACCTCCAAAAGTCTCAGCTTTGCCCCTTAAACATGTGTTGATCAAATGAAGAAGACAATGTGAATGTCACAATGTGGGATGCCCTCTTGCATGCCTGGTCAAATGGATCTCTACTAAGAAGCTTTAAAGCAAGTGAGTTGCACACTCCAAGCCAAAGAAGACAGGTAAGCTTCAGAACCAATCAATCTATATCAATCAAACATAGCTAAAGAAGGTACTCAAGTAAAAGCCTCCTTCCCTTTTACCTTTCTTGATCATTGGAAACACCTTGTCCATAATTGCATGATTGATTCTGGTGCAAGTAGCTTTGTGATGCCCAAACAAATAGCTGACACCTTAGACATCAGTTACACCCTTGTATGCAAAGGAGTTGTTCAATTTGATGGCACTGTTGTCAAAACAGTTGGTGTCATCAAGGACTTGAGTCTAACCCTGCATGCTTGCCCAAGCATAACATAGTGCCTGCAAGAAATAATCAGTTATTGACCTCCCTCCATGTTTGCTATATGCTTGTCTAAGAGACTTTACTGCCAAGATAGGGGGATACTTATCTCTGGATTGGTCTCATATGCTCCTAAGAACCACGTATGGCAAAATGTGACATTAAAAATGAGCCTATTGCCCAATTCCATGGAAGTCTTTGACCCAAACCTATAGAAGCAAACTGTGCCCATCCAAGATGAAGAGAAAGAAGAATGTTTCCACCTTGATGAGTCCCATGAAGGAATCCCTGATGAACAATTAGACCAATGGGCTCAAGACAAATGGGAGTTTGATCCCTATGATGTTTTTGAAGAGCGGCATGGGTATTATTGTATCTAAGAGGAAATCGTCAAAATTCCATAGGTGCTAAAGAAAAAGAAAACTCAGGCTGCATATATGGAAATTGTTCTTTGACAATTCCAAATGCAAGATTGGCACTGTGACAAGGTGGTAGTCTGATTTCTCCAAGAAGGAAAAGACCTACTCACACAGGCTGCAGTTCAACTTACACAAACAATACCACAAAGTATGAAGCTTTGATCCAAGGTCTCCAAATTGCTTTAAAAAAGGTATCAAGCTGTTACAAAGTGTATGGAGACACCAAATTGGTCATCAAGCATGTAAGATCACAATGCATTACCAAGAAGGGTCACTTGTTAAAACCTACAGACTAGAGTAGTGGGATCTCATTGAAGGATTTGATGCCTTTAACATCCAAATCATCCCAAGGGACTTGCAGAAGCAGATAGAATGGCAGTTATTGGCGCACAGTTTGATCCGTCAAAGACCTCTTTGAAAGATAGAATCAACAAGTGAGGCTCCTAGTCAGGATTTTTGTGCCTTGATAATGATTGTCACTGGAAATTTTTGAAAATGACAACCAAATTGCCAGATTTATCCAACAAGAAGCTGAATTATCAGAAGTGTTGCAACCCAGATTGCAGCAAGCTTATGACAGTCAAATAATCCAGCTGAAGATCAATAAATTGCCCAAAGGATTAGTGACTTTGGAAAGAATGATTAGTCCTGATAACCAATATAGGGGAGAGAAGAGGAACATGGTAATCAAAGATGAAGATTACCAAGAAATCAAATTAGACCCTGACAAGTCTCTCAAACTGGGAAAGGTATGTAGTGCAAACCAACAACAAAAAGCTTTTCGAGAAATACAAAGAGTGTGATGACTTTTTGCATGGACTTATGATGACCTTAAGTGGATATGACAATCAAGATATTATCCGGCATACCATAGAAATTCACCCCTGATGCCACATTAGTGAGGCATAAAGTAAAGGCCATTTAATCCCAAAATTGAGCCTCTCAGTGAGGAAGAAACTAACCAAGTTGATTGAGGCCAACATCATCTTCCCCATCAAGCATTCTACTTAGGGTGGCCAATCTAGTTTTGGTGAGGGAGAAGAGTGGAGAGATGTGCCTATGCATAGATTTTCAGAGACCTCAATAGAGCCTCTCTCAAAATCACTACCCCCTGCTCTCCATGGATCAAATACTTTAGATTGTTTTTGAGCCTACAAGTTCTCGCTTCTCAATGGTTTCTCAGGCTACAACCAAGTTCTCATCAAGAAGGATCAATACACAACCAACTTCGCCGCTAACACTTACATACAAAAGGATGCCCTTCGGATTATCCAATGCAAGAGTTACATTTCAAAGGGCAACGAACATGGCCTTTAAGGGTCTTGTCAAGGACATCATTTTAGTTTTACTTTGATGATATCACTATTTTTTAAAGAAACGAGAAGACCATCTAGATCACCTTGAGCAAATTTTCAAAAGATGCAAAGACTTTGGGATTTCTCTCAATCCCGAAAAGTCTATCTTTGCAGTCCATGAAGGAAAGCTTCGACGTCACATTGTGTGGAACATAGGTCTAGCCACAGATCTAGAAAGAATATCCACCATCCCCACCTTGTCTTTGCCCCCTCCTAAAATGGCATTGCACTCATTCCTAGGGAAAATCAACTTTGTACAAACAATTATAACAAACTTTGCAAGCATAGTCAAAGCCAATCACGGTCATGCTGAAAAAGAACAATCTTCAAATGCACGTAGGTAGGGAAAGAGAGTCCCAAACAAATTAAGCAAGTTATTTATAAACCCCCAGTATTAGCAAACCCAAAATTTCAGAAGGATTTAACTCTATATGCCTTCAACCGTCAACACATAACTGCCATAGTCCTCACTCAAAATAATCAACACGACCTTGAGCACCCAATCACTTTTGCAAGTCGAACGTTCAAGGATTATGAAGTAAAGTGTGGCTTTATAGAAAAATAGGACTATGTGGTCCTCAAATCTCATAAGGTTTTCAAACTCCTCTTTTCCAACAACAGAGTTATGGTTTTTGTCGTTCACTCAAGCATCGGAAACTACATGATCGGAGGAGAAATCAACAAGAAAAGGGCAGGTTAGATCACTAAAATCATGGAGTTTAACGTTGAAATAATGTCTACCAAGCTTGTAAGAGGCAAGGCTCTCTGCCAACACTTGACTGAAGACTTGGGTAGTTCATGGGAAGTTGTATGTGTCCATGACAACCAACCTCCGAATTAAGAAAATGTTCCCAACAGGATTCAAAATATAACAAGATATCTAAAGACGGGAATATCACATTGGCCTAGATAGAACCAAAAGAAGACATTTCAGACTTCAGGCTATTCCATATGAGTTGATTGATTGGATCTTGTTCAAAAAGAACTTGGATGGCATCTTGCTAAGGTGCATTGAGCCTAAAGGCATAGAAAGATTGTTGAAAGAGTTTCACCAAAGATTTTCTGATGGCCACTTTGAGCCTCGAATAATTGTTGTAAAGATCATAAGGGCTGACTATTACTGGTCCACATTGTTTTCAGATGCCTTCAAATGGGTGAGGAAATGTTGTGAGTGCTTGTTCTTCACTAGTAAGAAAATGAGAGCACCCCTTACCTTGTAACCCTTTCCAGCTGATCAACGCTTCTCCTAATGGGGATTAAATTTTATTGGCATGATAAACATCTCTGATAGATGAATTTCAAAACCAGAACTCTAGTTCTGAGATACTAAGGTAGTGCTATTGAAAGAAGCCATGGAAGGAGTGATCATTGATTTTCTTGAGGGGATTATCACAAGGTTTGGTGTCCTACATAGTATTTTGTAACAATGCTAAGGCATTCATGGGAACTAGGATAACTAAGTTTTCTCTTAAGTATGACATATATTGTAAGAGTTCCTCTAACTACTACCTTTAAGGGATTGGATTTGCAGAGTCCACTAATAAGAAATTGATTAGGATCATGAAGTAGACAATTGAGTAAAATCAAAGGGAGTGGCATACCAAGGTAAATCAAGTCCTATGGGCCAACATGATCACTTCAAAATGGTCAATCAAAAATTCTCCTTTCATGTTAGTTTATGGAAGAGAAGCTCAGCTTTCACTCTCATTGTAGCTCTCGACATTAGAGTTAGCTCAACGATTGGAGTTAGAACACCATGATGCAAGGACACTCAAAATGGCAGAGCTGGCGAGTCTTGAAGAAAGGTCAGAGAAGTCTAGGAAAAGGCCCCAAGATTATCAACAGGTAGCAAAAAGGCTCTTTGATAAGGGAACCACTATTCAAAGTTTTAAAGAGGGTGATCTAGTTCTCAAATGGGATGAAGCTCGGTCTAAGCCCGAGCGACCCAAAATTTGGCACAATTTGGAGTGGATCCTGTCAAATAACCAAGTGCAAGGAGGATGCCTTTGCCTTTGAACTCTCAAGGCTTGAAGGAGAGCTTCTATAGATCCTAGTTAATGAAATTTTTCTCAAATGGTACCCTTGAGTGCGATTGTTGCATTCTGTACATTGTTTCCCCGTTTGTGTTGTTTGTCCCTTGATTTGCGTATTCTTCTAGTTGTTGCGTTTGTATAAAAGGTCCACTTTCGTTTGTTGTGTGTTTTGGCCTCTTTAGTGGCCCCCTGCTTTTAGACACCTTGATGCCATATATTATTTTTCTTAGCTACCCATCCCTCTAGTGCTCAAGCCATGGAAGGAAAAACCTTGTTTTCACATTCATAAGCACTTCAACCCAAGGTTGTTAAACGACCTTGTTTAATCCACCATGCATATTGCTCATTGAAAAGTTTTGTGAGCACCATGTGGGAACTTTGCAAGCATTTGAGAGAAGAATTTATGAGGTTTCCAAGCTTCAAGATGGATAAAATATTAAAATGCATACCCCACGCCAAATGGATATATAAAGATACTAGATTTTTCACAATTTGTAGGCAAGTGTTCCCATGAGTCACCAAAAATGTTAACCAGATATCACCTCAGGCACATTTTGTTAACCTTGTGCTCTAAAATTGAGGACTCTTAGGCACTTATCCTATTTTTGTGAGCTTTGTGTATTCTGTGACACTTTTGTTCTTCCTCCATTTTACATACCCACGTATCATTCTAATGCCTTAGCCATTTCCCTGTGCATAAACCAAACTGCTTGAATGTGTTTCATGTCGCATAACTTTAATCTATGAATGCTGTAAGGGCCTGATGACGCTGCTGTGCTACATTCTCCTGCACTGTTTTTACTCATTTTCCATCCCATTGTCCATGCTGCGTTGCACTATCCTCCTTGCACGTCACCTCAAAGCAATGCTCCAAGCCGTAGAGGTCTTTTTTATGCCGCTGATGGTCTCTGGATTTGTGCTGCTCTATTTCATGCTGTGCTCCTCTATCCATGCCGTGCTATTCTACATGATGTTGCAAAATGGTGTATAATGCTGCCCAACCCACAAAATCACCTTCTCGTGCCGCTACATGCTGTCATTGCGATGCCTAAGATTTGAACCTTTAGTGGCAGCCCACAAGTCCGCACAGGTCCACTTTTGGCCATATCTTTTGTTACAATGTCTTGTTTTCCATAATCTTCAGCTTGATGAAGAGCTCGTGAGGAACCTTTTCGATTGGAGACACTCTCACACGTCCCATGCAGTCACACCTCTAGAAATCGTTACTACACTTTGGAAGCACTGGAAATTGTTTCCACCTACTTCTGCCAATTCGTATTTATGTGTTGAATCACTGTGAGGATCCAAGGCACTGTCAAATGTATTGAAGATGTCTCATTTGGTTTTGGGTTGTTGTAGAGTTAAATGATGAACCTGCTACATACAATGGAGCATCAATTGAGCTGCTGTTTGGATTTAGGCGGTTGTTTATCCCCTTCAGATCTACAATTCATTGCCAGAATCTTCAATTGCCTTTCAATGCCAGATATTGTGTCACTTCACACTTTGGATTCTCTGCAACATGGGATGGCCTGGAGTTTCTCATTCATTGCATCTTTTGTCTGTTCCTTAAGTTTCCTCCTGCTGTATGTCTATGAAGAGCAAATCTTGCTCAGTATTAAGGGTTATCTTGAGTTTGCTGGAATTCCCGTCTTCTATGTATGGTGTTTTAGCCTCTATATTGATGAATGTAATGCATCCAAGGTCTCGTTTTACAATACAATACTGCTGTGTATTCCCAAGCAATAGTAAAGTTGTGGCTGACATCTGCCCTTCTTTTTTTCTCGTTTCTATGAAAGATTAAATGTTAAACAATTGCACTACTATTATTGTTCTCTCGTGCATACACTGGGACTTGCATGGTTATGTTAGTCACTGCAGTTCCATCTAGGCTATGGCCTTCAGTAGCTTATACCTGTAATCTCCGAGGAATAATCCAAGTTTTACTCCTTTGGGATGGTGACTAACTACCATAGTTACCTAAGATGGTGGGACGTAGGGACGGGGTTTCCGAGATGGCAAAAAATTTCCTAATTTTGGGGACAGCAAGGGGACGGATGATAAAATAACCTATATATATCAATGTTTTAAATACCATTCCGGTTCCGGTTCGGTTCGACCGGTTTGACTAGTTCATTAAAAAAAATTGCAAACCGTTAGAAAAACCGAACTAATGACTGGTTCCATATGAAACTGAACGATTCAGTACTGGTTCAAAGTACTAAACTCGCTCAAACCAAGCCTCCTTTAGAAGTCTCCGAACTGGACTGTTCTAAACTACCTTGAGGGGAAGGTTTTATAGGCTTATAACATGAACAACCCAATTTTATGCTTTTACAGTTACCATCTCATTGATACACTTGAATTGCAATCATCTGCAACATGGTTACTCTTAGTCTAAGTTGCTGCATTCGGCGAACTTGAAGTAGGAAAACTCGCCAAAAACTCGCCAAATTTTAACAGTGGGTTGAAAATTGAGATTTAACTCGCCAAAAAACTTCGCTTTCAAAGACAACATTTCTTTCCTTTTTTGGATTTTTGGTGAAAAAAACACAAGTATAGAGAATAAAATTTTATTTTGCCATTTTTGGAAAGGGTCCGGGAAGATGTAGCAACAAAAACTTGCATGTGCCATAACTTTCATTTTGTGGCTCCGTTTCAGGTGTCGTTTTCTCTAAAAGTGCATATTTTCTCGAGCTCTACGCATTGATGGCAATATTTTTCTTATTTTCATAAAATCCATTTTTGCACCTTTTTGGACCAAGCAACTTCTTGCAATCTTCTGAAAGAATCATGAGCTTTGATCGCCTGTAGACAGATTAGTAATTAAAAATACTGGATAGCTTTCCAAAACTCAGCGAGTATTCTCCCGTGCTCGGACTAATCGTCCCACCTGCCAGCTTGGTCGTCTAACCAGCACATGTTTTGCCTGAGTTATGATGCTTTCGGGAACTATCATGTATTGTAATAGCTATCTTGATGAGTGGATCAATGAAATTGTTGGAATCATGAACAATCTAAACTTTTGAAATGTGAATTTATCTTTTGTCTTTACTAAATGTAATAAATAATGTGATATTTCTCATAGTAAATTTCAATACGAGTTTGCAATCGCTGATCCGAGAATTACCGGTCCGAATTCCGGTTCACGAATCCGGTCCAACCCTCGATCGGTTCCGAATGCGATTCTTTACGAATTTATAATTGTTATCAACATTAAAACTTTATAACTAGTTTCTTCTATTTACATGTGATATATAAACTCCAGTGCTATATAAGCTATCATATTATTTCAACTACCCAAAAGCGTACCGTAGATTTGGATTTTTAATTAAGGTTGCCGTATCGGCGTACCGTAGTCGTATATTTGTTACCCGAACATAGCTATCCAGATTCTAGCTCTTAAAGAAATTAGGTAACTAGAGATGGTCCTTCACGAAAAAGCAAAAAACTATTTAACAAAAAAAGCTGAATGAAGATTGGGTTTCCGAACGTTTTTTGAAGGTCATTAGAATTTTTGGCCCCTCCCAATGATTGGTGCTTTGACTTCAGGGAATCAATGGAAAACCTTTCTAAATAAGAATAAGATAAAAAGCACGAACATTGACATATTTAGAGACTTGATTTTAGTAGGGCTACACCATTGGAGACAGGGGGAACCTGGTCCTTGCCCCATTGATCCACTTAATGAATTGCCCCATATGTTCACCGCCACTTAAGCAATATAGAGACCCAATCATTGGGACCTTGACTGGAGCTTGAGGCATCATCCAATGGCAAGGCTACTCTAGTGACACTTAAGTGTTTGAGACTTAAAAGTGCTAAATCTACTGTCAACCAGGATCTGTAGAATCAGCCATGTAAGTCATGCGAATTAACTGCTCTGAATCCGTCATTTTGTAATTATCGGGAATTCTGAAATTGGCAACAGCTTAGCTATGAGGGAGCCAAGTCAAAATCTGTTATGATGTTAACTATGCAGTTTTCAGAAATTTAAAATCCGGCAATGTCTTTGGATAATGAAAGTGGTTGACATCTAGTTTAGGTAGAATGGAGATAACCTAGATTAAATATCTGAAAGGTTTATTGCCTTTCCATAGATTGACAGACACTCCAATGTTGGGAAGTTTCACAGCTGGTTGAATATTGGATTTAGTACCTAATCCGATTCGAGTCAAATGTTTTATGTTTGTAAAAACTTATTATACAATCTCATAGGAGCACCAGTTCTCTTGATAGTGGGTGCCCATAAATGAATTTTGGGACCAGAGATGTCGATAGTCTGTGATGTCCTGTGGTGATGGCTTGATCTAGTGAAGTGCCTTGGCAAAGTTGTTTCCAGATCTGGATCCTTTAGCAACTCATCTTTGAAGAGGTGGTAAACTATAGCCTTTCCTAAATGGAAAAAGCTAATCCTGGTCCATTCTGGGGCTTTGCCCAAGGGCGTGGTCGAAGGTATTGTTACCGAACAATTACATTATGGCATTCTAAGCGAGCACAATGACATACTCAACAAGCATGCCCGGTTAGGTATCTTTAATAGATCCTCAGCAATGTAAGACTGGGCTACTACCAATGCAAAATAATTGTATGCAAATTCGTGCATCAGTTGTCACATTTCAGATGATCGCTAGATTACAATCACAAGGAGGAGGCTCCATGCAATTACTCTGATCAAGATACAGTTTTACCTTCTATATTTTCGCAACTCTCATAGAAGCAAATGGAGCATGCATAGACCACATGTTAGTGGATCTCCCTACTTGAACAGCTTGGCCGTTCTTGATATGGACTACTATGATGAAGATATAGGGCAAGGATAACAAGGCAAATTGTATTTTGACTAGCAATATGCACACTTAGTCTTATGATGCTTATCTTAATGTCCTTGACCACTTCATCATAACATTTTCTATGTTCTCATCTTCTACATGCAGCAAAATGTGACACGACTTTGCACTATATCAATCTCACTCAAGGGAGGAAAACCGGTTCCTATAGCATCAGTCACAACTAGCATCAAATAAAAGCCTTTAATGCAAAATCTTCAGATGTTAATCGGCAATAAATCACTATGTGCGATCTCATTTGAAGTAGGTAATCCCATGACATCTAAGACATGAGAAATTTCGGAGCAAATCCAAAACATTTTCTATCCTCCAAATTCGCTAGGTGTACTGTAGATCATGTTGTACAAAGGTATCAGAGTCACTAGTAATATGTTAATGCGATTTCTTGTAGTATTACCCAGGTTTGAATTTGAGAGAACCTTGGAAGCTCCCATAAACCATAGTAAAGCATTCAATGACTCAGGCCTTGGGAATCTAGTTGACGTAGATTTGATGTTTAGGCATACAGATTAGTAAAGCATTCAAAGCCTGAGTAAACTGTTCATGATTTTGGATCAGGTTCTTCCAAGATGGTTGTCATGGTTTCCTGCTACACAAGTGCTATTATAACTAGAAATAGTTCATCGCTTCTTCAATCGTCTTAAAAATCATTTCAAGACTTCCATCATTCATCAAAGCATTACTTGTGGCAAGTCATGTTTTGCTTGCCGAATGTTTAACGGTATGCTTTGTTACAAGGACGGCAAGATATTTTGGACCAGTCTACTTCATTGTATATGATCTTTGTACAAAATTCTATCACCTCATAGTCCTTTGCAAACTTGTTTTAGGTTCTAGACAACGCACACCTATTAAAAGTTTCCTTCTGCACACCCATAAACTCGTTTTAGTTTCACACACATGCATAAGACAATTTGGCAAGTTAGAAAAGTTCATGCAATGCATCTAGCAAATGCCCCATTAGGTTTAACATATCCTTTCCTGCCAACAACAAAGGTGCGAAGATCGCCACGATGCCCGCTGTGCACCTCATGAATTCAGGGTTGGTGATGAGGTTTGGTTGCATCCACAAAATGAACTCTTGAAGGCTCCACACACTATAAGATCAAGCCCATCTGCTATGTTCTGTACACCATATTGCGTGCAACTGGGGAGAATGATTTCATCCTTGATCTGCCACCCTACTTGACTCAATATTCAATGTGGAACTAATGAAGCCATATTTTCCACCTTTGCTTGTGTTAGTAACTCAAAACTCTTTAGACTGGGATCTTGAGTCTTTGCAGCTAGTGCCAAAAAATCATAACATTAGACTAGATCTACATGCACTTGCCATGGCACACATCAGTTGTCTAGAGTGGTCAAGGTTGGACCATATGCTGATTAGGCAAAGTGGTGCAACCTTTAGCAACTTTGGGTTCAATTTCCGCAGCTAATCAAAGTCGCAGTGTGGGCCATTGCTTCTGAATAAAGGGCAAATGGTCTGAGCACAATCTTATTGGTCTGCGCTCTCACCTTGGTCATGCAAGTGGATTTGCATAGATCAATGCCAAACCAATCACATGGCACCTATCTTTAGCATCTCAACCTAGCAGATTTGCACTCCATTTAGCACCTTAGCCAATGCTCCATTTGATTTCCTCTTTTACAAAGAAGGGTGTTTAGGTTAAGATTATGTCCTTATTGCTTTATTGGGAACTTGATTCATTGAGAATAGTTGGGGTGACGAGTTTGTTGGAGACCTAAACTAGTGTTTGATAGTATTTTCCAATGACATAGATTATGAACATAAGTGAAAATTTGCCTACAAATATGTTTTGGTGCTGGTCATCCGTAATGTCAATTGTCCATGTTTATCCTACTTTTGAATACAAGTAATAAACTATAATCCTTGGCAAATCTTTGTATTTTGTGAAGGCATGCATGAGAGCCAATGAGAAATAGATTTGGTTAACCCTTGCCATGCTTAGCCTTGTATGTGCTCATTATGTGGGTCTTTTTCTATTGGCTTTTATCAAGAACTTTTCTCGAATCCCTTGTGTTGTGCTCAACTGCTCAACACAAATGTTGATGGTTTTATCCTTTCTTGAACGCCACAAATCTAAAATTCCTAAGTGCTTATGGATGCCCTCATCTTCAATTGCCTTCTTTCAATTATCTTTGATGCTTAAAACTTAGTTTCTTCTGCCTAAGGGGATTAGTACACTCAAGTAGGTTTGCTATAACAGGCTGCTTTATGGTTAACTTTTGTACCTTGTGCATGAGACTCTTTTGGGATGAATTAGGGACACTTTTTCAGTTCTTGATCTGTGTAATATCACCATCGGTTTCTGAAGGTTACAACTCAAATTGCGATTTCTATGCTTAATGTTAATTATAATGCTTTCTATGTACACATAAAGTTGATGTTGTTTTGCAATTTCTTGAATTTTACACACCTCTTAACTTTGTTAATTTTTTACTTGCCATTGTGCAGCAATAGATTTGCACAGGAATCGGCAATATATTGTGTCACGAGTATTACAATCCTCTTCCATGGGAAATTTGGGAGATCAGAAAATTGCAGCAACAGATATTAAAGGTAATATGGATGGAAAGGAGCAAGAGGTTATATTAAATTCCGAAGATGGTGAAGATATCGAGCTAGAGAAAGGTTATACAATGACGAGTGTTTGTGACAGAATGATTGATGTTTTCATGATTGATAAACCCAATACAAGTGATTGGAGGAAGTTGTTGGCATTCTCTGAGGAATGGACCAAGATCAGGCCTCACTTTTTCAAACGGTGTAGAATGCGGGCAGATGTTGCAAATGATCCTGAAGAGAAACAGAATCTACTCAGGCTTATTAGGAAGCTGAAGGAGGTAAGGGAATTTCTAGTTCACATGTATGCATGGTTGCACACTTTCTGTTTACAGATGCACTTTTTTAAGAAGAATTAGCTGGCATGAGCTTGCCTACGGCAGAACCATACATAATTGAATTGTCTGAAGATGAGACAAACAAAAATTATTCTTTTCTCTGTTGTTTCCATCATTGTTTATTTGGTTGCCTATTGGAGAAGCCACCAGTAAATGGACTGTATATTTGTTTTAGACTGGTTCATATTTCAAGTAATTTGAATCTGATGGTTCATTGGATAATGAACTGGTACGCATAGTCGAGGCCACTTGTTTAATTTTTTTGATAGGATTTTTAATATTTAATAATTGAATTTTGAAAGTTACTTTATAGAGTAACATCTAAATTCAATGCTGGATTCCAGGTTGATGATGACATGCAGAGGCATGATGAACTTTTGAAACAACTTCGAGAAAATCCATTAGAAATTGATGGCATTGTTGCTAGGCGTCGCAAAGATTTTACTGGGGACTTCTTTGAGCATCTTAAAATTGTTAGCGATAGTTATCTTAACAATTTGGAAGCCAAGGACGGTATGTATTAAACTTTATTAAGCATGTTTCAAGTTTTTCTATGTTTGACCATTCCTCCAAAAGTAGTGTGAAATAATGTGCATGGTAGTTTGATACTATGATAAGGGAACAGTAGCTTAAAGTTACAATTTTCTTTGAAATTGTATATATTATGACCATTCCTAATGCCGTTGGCATTGTTTGTACTTGTAGAACTGGCTAGGGTAGCAGCTAAATGCTTGAAAGCATTAGAAGTGCACGATAAAGCAATTGTAGATTATGAGGCATTGAATAGGGCTCAGCGCAAGTTTGAGGACGTACTTAACTCACCATCTTTGGAAGCTGCATGCAACAAGATAGATAATTTGGCCAAGCAAAATAAACTTGATTCATCATTCATATTAACTGTCTCTAAAGCCTGGGCAGCTGCCAAAGAATCAACAATGATGAAGGATGAGGTATGGAAGGGTTTGCAAGGCCTGGTAATGTTTTCATAAAAGATATTTAGACATTTATTGGGTGTATTTTTAGAAATTAATGAGTACCAAGTTTGTTTAAGATGATTCTTTTTCCGAAAAATGTATTAGATGTATTTCTTAAACTGTATCCAAACAAGAATGACAATTTAGTGAGCTATCTGGAAAGTTCATAGCTTATAACATAAGCTGAGTTTTGAGGCCTAGCTTATAACTGTATTCACTAAAGTTTCCTTGCATCCATTGCATCTCTAGTTGAGTTATATAGCACAAAACACATCTAACAAGAAAAGGCCTAAAGTACTTCAATCAACCAAAGTACAACATCTTCTTTTAGTTGAGTGAAGTACATCAGATCTTTTCTTGATAGGTGTGGTTGTATGGTACACAACTCTTAATTTTTTTCTATTGCTATGTTAGAAATGTTCCTTACAAGTTCATGAAGTAAATTAGCTTGCAGTCATTATTTGAATACATATTTCTAATTTCTTTGTTTAGGGCAGCTAGGCTTTCTAATAGAAACTGTTCGATCTCACAGACGATGCATCTATAGCTAAAATCATACTTGTAAGTTGTAGCTAGCTATGCGCAATTTTGAGCACCTTTTGCATGCATTGAGGTTTTATTTAGGCAACTATGTGTCACTTAAAAATGTAAAATAGGCATAAGGGATAGTCAATTTTGACCTGTAAGTGATGGCCTTTGGCCTTTATAATATGAAAAATTGGAATTTCTGAAAAGGAACATAGTAAGACAAAACAACAAGCTTATTGGTTGAGGGAAAGAACTTGAGCCTAATGTGAAAATTATTTTGATATAAATTATTTCGTGTTGAGGCGCTACGTCAGAACGTTTGTGTGGCTTAAGTATTTTGATTCAAGAGTTCGACAACATACAGGGAAAATTTGATGACAGTTTCACCTCATGAAATGGCTGACCAAGTGTTGCACACTAAAAGGGGAGGATAATCACAGTGCATTAAGTAAACAAAAGGGTTAAAAAAGAATTGTAGCATATATCTGTTCTGATAGAAATGATTAAAAACACTTATAAATAGTGAACAACGTGCTACAGCAACCGAAGCCATGTCTATAGAAGAGAATGCTACAATGTAATGGAGGAAATTAAATCTTACATGCTTCAACTAAGACCGTACAGATTAGGTTGATTGAGAACTAAGGATTTATATTGGGTAAAAATAATCAATATAAAAATTGATTTTTTTGAATAGATTATCTATAGCCCAGGAAGAAACAAGATAATGAGTCAAAATAATAACGATCCTGTGTAATTATAGTGTTATCATAGAGGATATAATCATGAGAGGGAATGTACAGGACATAAACAGGAAGCAGGTCTGCACTTTACCACTTAGGAAAAACTATCTATAAGCAGCCAAGTCAAAAAACCACCTTCGAATATAAATGGTCCACAAACAACAAGGAAAGAAAGAAGTGAACGAGCCTAATTCAATCTACCATTACAGACAACAGAGAGCCAGCTAATTATGCACTACTAAGTTTCTAGGGTACAAGTATGGGGGTTTGCCTATTTATTTTTGGGACGCCGCACTCGGTACACCTTTACGTTAGGATCCCTTTTCCTAACTCCTAATTTTAGTTGTAGATATTAATAAAAGCTCAGATGCATATGCTTTGTAAGTCATCCCATTGCTAAATTATAATTATTCCAAATGTATGGGTGGAGAGGGTGGATGCCATAGCAACATAGCGAGGGCCAAAGCCCATGCAAGTCATCATCTCCAAGATGACAGACCAGTCGATCCTATCATATGCTTTGTTGAAGTCAATTTCAAACAGAGACTGTTGACCAGACTTTCTAGCCCAATCAAAGGCTTCAAAAGCCGAGACCATAATGTCAAGAATAAACCTTCCTTATACAAACCAGATTTGCTCTTGACGCACCACATATTTAGCAACCGAGCGAATCCTCAAAGCTAAGGCCTTGACAATGATTTTATATGCAACAATAAGAAGCATAATAGGGCACCAACCTCCAATAGTGTCCCTGGGGGTGTTCGTAGGAATTAACTTCATCAGCCTATGATTGAGCGACTCAGAAAGACGCCTAAAAATGAACGCCTCAAAAGCCAGAGAACATAAATCATCACCAATGGTATCCCACATGGCCTTGAAGAACTCACAAGGGAGGCCATCCATGCCCTGGGACTTACTATTCTGCATGGAAAATAAGCCAGTGTGCAGCTCCTTTGAAATGTCTATCCATTCTCTCCCTATCCCCACTGAAAACCTCGTGTCCTCGAGATTTCACCCTGAAATCTTGGACTACCCCTTTTAAAAATTTTCGTTCTTTTCAAAGTAACAGGTTGTTTTGTGTTTGTTTTGCCAGTAGTTGTTTGCATTGTTCTAAGGTATCCCCAGAGAGTCATAAAGCCAAATTCCCCAAATACCCACATGTCAAAACTCATTCTATACCCTCACAAGAGTTTTGTCTGAGAGAATTTTATTTATTTATTTATTAAATAAATAAAGTTCTTTTAAAAATGGATTGACCTAAAATTGGAGGATTTAGGTTATATAAAGCACTTCACCCCATCATTATTACCACAGAACATTCACTCGATTGGAAGAATTTTTTCAGATCGGGCTAATTGGAGAAGTTTTTTCAAGCAATTGTCTGCAACTTCTTGTTTGTCATTTCATTTTTTTTTTCTAATTTTGGTTTGTTTTCTCTGTGTTCCCGTAGCCTATTCATTCTTCCGTGTTTTCCCCAGTCCTAGGGTTTTGATTATCCTTGATTTTTTAATTACTAATCTGTCTAAAGGCGATCAATTGCTCAAGATTCTTTCAGGAGATTGCAAGAAGTCCTTGGTCCAAAAATTTGCAAAAATGGATTTTATGAAAATAAGAAAAATATTGCCATCAATGCGTAGAGCTCGAGAAAATATGCACTTTTAGAGAAAACGACACCTAAAACGGAGCTTCATGAAAGTTATGGCATTTGCAAAGTTTTGCTGCTACATCTTCTCGGAATTTCAAAAATGCAAAATTTTATAGAAGTCAAATCACTTAAGTGAAAAGTGGAAATAAAATTTTGGGGCTTTCACGCCTGGAAAAGTGAATCATTTCCACTTTTTGCCCTCATGTTTTCTTCCATGCAAAAGTCACAGTTAAATCACTTAGGTGAAAAGTGGGAATTTTGGGGCTGCCTGGAAGGGTGAATATTTCCACTTCCCTTCCCTCATGTCAAAAGCAAATTAAATCACTTAAGCTGAAAAGTGGGAATTCTGGTAGCTGCCTGGAAGGTGGGAATTTTCCACTGCCTGGCAGGTCATGTTTTTTCCACATCAGTAAAGTTACAAATCACTTAAGTGAAAATGGGATTTTTGGAGCTGCTTGGAGGGTGAAAATTCCCATTTCTTTGCCTTCTTATTTTTAACATGACTTCTAGCCAAAAAGTGCGACCCATTTTGGCAGCTGTCGGGAATGCCTAAAAGTTGACTTTCTTTTTATTAATTGCCGGGAAGTGATCCAGTTTTGGCTGCCTAGGGTTGGAAAATTGGAGGCTTTGGTAGGTTTTTTTTCTCAAATTTAGAGCATCTGCATGTTGATGTGAGTGCACAAGTGAATAAAATAATATTTTTAGTTTGCTTGGCATGCAAGCAAAGTCTAAAAATAGAGGGCAACAAGCTTTATAATCAGATCTTGATGAAGAAATTAGATATTCATGCCATGAGCTTCATGTGTGTCTGAATTATTTGCATGAATACTTCATTTATGCCCATATTGGTGAAGAAAGCAAAAGTCAATGTTTGATACATTGAATATATCTTCAGAATCAGAAAAAGACCCATTCTGATCCAGCTCTCATAATTGCAAAGACTTCCGGCAAAAATTCACTCTCTTGTTTCTAATGCAGCCCATGTGGAAGCCATTGCATGGAAAATTCCTTCCAGGAGCTTGTGCACGTGCTCCCAATCTTCCAGTTGAAGCCTTCATTGAATTTACTCGTACTTTCCTTCACCCAGAGTGCTATCCAGAATTAAAAATTGCTCATAAGCAATTAAAAATAAAAGATGATGAGTTTTGTCTGAATTGTTTACGGCAAGCATTTTACTAGTGCACGTACTGGAGAAGAATTGCAAAAGCTTCTAGGATAAGAGGGAAGATAGGTCAAAGGCAACCCGCAAGCAAAATCACAGTTAGCTGCTTCCAGATCCAGTTTGGTGAGAATCAGAGGAAATGATTCAACAACATATGGGAGAAAAAAGCATCTCAAATTCAAGGCAGAGATATCATTCAGATCATTCATTGCTAAAGTGAATGGAGCAAAAGTGCAATATAGGTTGGATCAACATGCAGAGTATGGAAGAAGAACAAGACTGAGAATGTTGCAGCTTTCTTATAATTTCTTCTCCTCTTTTTTCTTCTTTCTCTTAATTTCTCTGACAAAGCAATTGAGCAATCAATTAAAATTGTAAAACTTAGGTAATTGGCTTTAAAAGCCGTTACTTCAAGTTATTGGAAGAAGTCAATTACTTGGAAATAGGTGACAGACATGCAAAATAGAAGGTTCTATTTTCAGTTATAAATCATGCATGTCATGCAAAGAGGAATTCCAGGAAGAATATTGCCAGCTGCTTACCTTTTTTCATAGCTTCCACATGTGGCAATTCATTGAAAGCTTCATATTTGTAATTGCCCTCTATACACTATAAATAGAGGAAGAGCCTACGGGTTAAAGGATCAGAATTTGTTAATCAACATTCTTGAGTTCCAGACTTTGTGTTGTAGCCCTTGATGTCATTTTTGTGAAAGCTGAGGAATTGAATAAAGACGGATTTCCAGAGAACTTTGTGTCCACGGTGCATTTGTTTCTTACTTCTGTGTGGATCTTTAGATAAACTTTGTGTTATCTGAGATTTAGATTAGAAGCTTTTCCTTTCCTTTACTTCTGAATATTGTGAGATCTACTTGTTTATTTAATCTATGTGTATGAGACCAACTCTGTAAACTATTGGTTGAATTACATATCTTCCTTTCTTCTTTCCCAAATTTTATTATTTCCCCCTTCTGCAAAACATTCCAAAACAACTGCTTACTTGCTAGAATTGCTAAGCTATGGTTCATGAGCTTTGGAATTAAAGTAAAACCCCAAAAATAGTTATTAGGATTAATACTTAACAAATTGATAAACATCTTACACGGGAGCCTCGCCGGTAAATGAGGGAGATTTATCTCATGACTGCCTAGGTTTTCAGCTATGCAGAAAATCTAGCCAACAAAACATTATGGGGAACTACTTTGCAACAAGAAACTTTGGCAGCCACAACCCTATCCGTTAGTAAATAAGAAGCAAAATAACTTTGGAAATGGTGACTAAACATGTTTCTGATTTCTGAATGATCCTTAGCCAGGGAGCCATCAGGCCAATGAAGACCACTAATTTTTTTTTGCAGAAACCTACCTCTTGAGGAAGTCAAATAGAACTTGGAAGCCTCATCACCCTCCTGAAACCACCAAAGTCGGGATTGAATCCAAGAACCCTTGACAATATACTCACCATGATGAATAGTTGATTAAAACTTTGCAACCTCCTCCGAAAGGGGCACATCATGCAAATCAGCTTCAAGGGAAATGCGAACCAACTTAAGACTCTATCGAGCCTCACGCAATTGTGTCCGCTTCTGCACATGCATCCTTCTCCATCCTCTCATAAGCTTGATCGTGCAATAGATCATTGCTTCCCTACAAAGGATCCACCCTTGATCACCAACATGACAGGGATGAAAGTCCTCTGACTCCAAATGAGAGACATTCAATTTGAATAAGGAAGAGGGTGTTGAGTCGATCGAAGGACCAAAAGAAATCACAATTTGGATCAAGAGACGATTCAAGCCTATAGTATCCATAGCACCTTAATAGGCCGATGCCAACCAAAGAAAGTCATGCCCTCACAAGGGCCACATAAATGTTCAAGTTGTGTCTAAACCGTTTGACCACCCTGACGATGGTTGGACCAAGTAAACCAACTACCTTGGTATAGCCCTTTTGTTTCTAGTTGGTGTCAAAAAGTTGGAGAGAATCCTTGCATTGGCGTTAGGCCTGCTTTTCAGTGCCACTGACCACAAAACCAAAACCTCCACCTTTGTCACCCTTCTACTCCACCATAGTAAAATCTCCTCCATCAATCCACTTTGCAGTAGGAAGAGAGGAAGTCTTCAAGTCTCACAACCTACGCTGCTCTGAGCTAAGATTGGGAGTACAGACAACACACAACCCAATCATCCTATCCTGAACCAAAAGAGTTATCCAAACATTGCAATCAACATGATTCGAACCAGAGGCAACCAATTTTTTTGAAGATTTGAGGAGAGGGCAATCACCACCCCCCAAAACACACCAATTTTTTTTTAAAACCATATTTTCTAATCACCCAACAACCGAGAACGAAAATTGATACCTCTAAATTTTTTAGTCCTACGCTTAACCCACAACACATGCAAGAAGAAACACATAAGCAATACAAGTAATAATTTCACGCATCTGAATCATTTCCTAAAATAGTTCCTAATTCATCCATGGTTAACATAAAGATTCCTTTGAAACTTCAAGATTACTACAAATGATACCATAATAAAAATTTCCATTCAATAATGATCCAATGTGGTTTAACATTTCTCAATTTTACATTCCAAATATCCTATTTGTAATTAATTATAAACACTTGTGATTCCATTTACATGATTGTCAATACATTGTAGTTTACTAGTATTCGATATACACTGTTACATTTACATGTCTCAATTCATATAAGTCTTAATTTGTTATCCTATATAATCAAATACAGGTAGTTAAACTTTACAATAGGTTACAGGTACACAAGTTTTCAATCCATTTGTTTCAAAAATAATATAATAGATATCCACATATACAAAATACTTCATTTCATCATTATGACATGGATGCCACCTATCGCTAGAGATCCATCTTGTAGAAGAACTATGCTGTGAGAGAAAGAGCATCATCAAAGTGCTTTGCCTCCAACCACAAGCCTTATGGTTCCCCACACACCTCTCAACCTGAGATGGTCCTACCCTTCACAAAAAGGAAGATGTGGTAATCAATGAGGAAAGAATGGGTCCACGTGTAAAACAGTCACCTAATCAAGTGGTAGACTTATGAACAGGGTAGGAATGTATACATTATAATAATCATATCAATGATGATCATGCTTTGGCCAAAGACTTAGGATAACAGTAGGTACCCACTTAATCCCTAAAATCCGACAAGGTTCTAGGATACGACATAATCCATAGTCATGTGAGTAAACCCAAGGTATGAAATAATCCATAATCATGAGGGAAGACCTTGAGTCTGTCCACGGTCAACCCCAATCGCCTTTCTAGTACTTGTCATGTGTGAACCACTGTATTAGGCTATCTATCCCTTTCCATACAGGTCACTCCATAATCCAATACACATCTCTACACCAAGATCTAGATGAGGGGCAACGATTTTGTGAAGAGTTCCGAACTTGATTCTTATATCTATATCTATATATAGGGCCCCAGAGAACCGACCCCCTCCCCTCTCTATATATCTATATGGGTTAGGGAAGGGACCATTCCCTATCTCTATATGGCATTGATCACCTGTAGATCCCATATACATCGGTGATATGACTACCCCTGATCAACTATATCTGCCAGATTTGATCTATAGAGAGGGGAGGGGCCCGGCCCCGGAGGGTGAGGGGGGGATACACGGGCATAGAGAACCGATATAGCGAGATCTAGATATATGTTCGCTAGATCAATATATAGGGCGTATAGAATCCAGAGATCTATATCTGTATTCCATCTATATATACCCGGCTATAACCCCTTTTACACTAACAATTCACTACAAGGCATCTCTATCTCCATGTTATTAATTTAGACAAACTAGAACAAAACACAATTAACACTAACCCTTTAGAATGTCCCATACCACCTGCATAGATTAATATTAGGAGGATTTAATCCTAGTTTGTAACTCTCTACATGGTACGAAACAAACCATGAGTAGGACACAAGCAATCACAACCTCCGTAGATGTCCCATGCCACCCAAGGGAGTCTTTATTACAAGAACCCTAAATCTGACTCGTCATCACATACAAAGGACTATAAATGTCTGTAATAGTTTTCATATACTTGTTTCTAGTTTTACACGTTCCAAAGGTTCATTTATAATTCATATAGAGTTTATAAACGATAACAATCAGTATATGATGTGTGAAAGCATTATATACATTATCCTCTTCATCGTGTACATTTCTCCTTCTCCCATTTAATAATAACCAATCATTCCAAACTAGGTAGCACTCAAGCAATAACAACTCCCATAAATGTCCCATACCAATTATGAGAATCGTGATTACAAGAATCCTAAACTAGTTTTCCATATTCACCTTCTCAAAGTCAACAGTCAAGGTGTATCTCCAAAAGACTCATCACATTTCCAATCCAAAGTGTCATTACGTTCACATAATATAATTGCTAGATTGCTCCCCGCAGAATCTAGAAAAGAATGCCATGTATATGGTCATGTTACCTAAGACTCCGGGACGGCGGGACGGGACGGGGTTTCACAGCAATTTTTTTTGAAAATTTGGGGACGGCAAGGGGACGGCAAGGGGACGACTAATAAAAAATATATAATATATATATATATATAATTTATTAATTTTACAAATATAACATGAATAATTCAATAAACTAAGACTTAAAATTGAAAGTTTGAAGATTGAAACCATTAATGATTAATCCAATTATTCATCACATAAGCCAAGGCCCAAAATGCTATATATATTATATTCAATGTTCAAAACTTCAACATGACAATGAAAGACTAAAGCTGAAAATTAAAAACAAGTCTTACTCTTCAATAATCAACATGAGAAGAGTACACCTACATATGCTATGAAATATTATGTCATGACTCATAACCAAAATGACATTACATAACCAAAATGACAAGTGACAAGTACAACTCAAAAATCACTATCAGAGCCCTCTGAAGGAACACTTGCGAACCGCTCCTCCTCACTAGAAGTATCTGTATCAGCATCATCTGCATCTGCAAAGGAGATATCAACCAATCCTCGCTGCTCCTGATCTTCATCAATTTGCCTTGCATCCTCAGGATCCACATCCCACCTCAATGTTGGGGTCTCCTTGTACGTAGGTGTCTTGCGATCCATGAGACGCAAGGCACTATGTACAACAACAAGTTTCTCTGCTCTCTTAGAGGTAAGTCTGTTCCTCTTAAGAGAGTGGATCCACCCATATGTTGACCAATTCCTCTCAGAAGCAGAGGAACTAGAAACCTGAGAAAGAAGACGAATAACAAGTGTACGTAGCAATCCTGCAGGTCCATACAATCGCCACCAACTAACTGGACTCTCTTGTGCCAATGTGGTCTTGTCTATCTTTGATGATTTTTTGTAGCCATCCAGATAAGCAAACTTGAGCCAATCAGTTCTGACTCGTGAAGCATCCTCTGCATTATACATTTTTTTAGGGCTTTCAAGAAACCCTTCCTCACCTCCTCATCATCTACTGGGAGAACTCTGTCAGGCCTCTCAACATACCACTTTGGATTTAGTGCATATGCAACCATGTGTAAAGGAGTGTTCAACTTCTCCCATCTCCGCTCAATGATAGGTTGAATATGGTGATGGTAGAACTCCAAGGTGGGGTCCCTTGCTCGAACAATAGCCTTCATCTGGCCAAGCATACTATCAATACATTCATATATCTCACCAAGGTTAGGGCTATCAGAATCCCCATATTTTATCACACTGAAAACCAGAGATACTATGGATGTGATATATCTCACATCTATCCAAAATGTTTCTTTCACCACAATTGCTTTCACCTTCTTCCCCTGCTCTGTCTTTGACCCATCCCACCTAGACCACTCTGATGTCATGACCATACACTGTAATGATTCTTGCAACTCAGCCATCCTATCCAATAAAATAAAGTATGATGCAAAACGTGTGTCCATTGGCTTGAGGAATTCCTTCCTCGAAAAGCTACGGAAGAGTGCCAATGACGTATGGTGGTTGCAGATGAACATCTGCACATCTCTAGCATCAACCACTACATTTTTGACCCAATCAATTTTTCCAATATCTTTTAGTGCATTGTTCATGGCATGCACACAACATGGGGTCCAAAATATATGTCGGTAATGAGCCTCAACAAGTTTACCTGCTGCCCTGCACACATAAGCTTTCATCTGTGACAACCTGCACAACGTTGGCGGGGCCAACCTCCTCAATGGCATCTCGCAAAATGGTGAATTGGAACTCTGCATCCTTCTTTTTTCCTGAACAATCAACTGCCCTAAAAAAGTAAGGACCCTCTCTGCATGAAACAATGATATTTATGAGTGGGTGGTGTTTGATATCTATCCACCCATCCATGATGATGTTGTAACTGTGAGAGACCCATGTGCACCTCATTTCCTCCATCAGTAAATTAACCTTGGAATAGTTCCTATCCAAGATTGTGGTTCTCAACTTCGTGTCTCCTGGGGGCACATAACTCACACCTGCTTTGGCTACCTTAGCCATAGCCTCCTTGAAATAAGGAGAGCGAGCAACATGAAATGGAATGCCAGTAGCAAAAAAGAATTTTCCAATGGCATCATCAGCCTCTTCTCTAGCCTTTGTATCATACATGTCAACAATTGGATTGGAGGCCACAACCTTCCTCTTCCCCCTACTACTACCTCATAAGATGCACTTGCAACACTACCAATATTAATTCTCACAGAACTAGAAGGGGTGCCAGTGCCACTAACATGACGGCCACAAACTTCTGGAACTTTTTCCACCATATCTCCATTATACAACCTCACCATTTCTGACCTCTCTTCAAGTGATAGCTGTCCACACATGCCTACACCTTTCCCCAAGATGTGCAATAAATGTGCATTCAACCTAGTAATGTTGCCTGACCAAGATAATGAGCATATGTTGCATTTCCATATTTTAGTGCCCCCTGAAATGCTTGATCTAGGACCCTGCATAATTTGACCAAATTGTTTCAAAGGTTTTTTCTTATCAAAAGGCCCCCTAGCATACTTTTTCAACATGGCGGAGGGGCAACTGAACTTGTCCACACTCCCTTGTGAACTAGCAGTATTAGGTGTTTCTGATTGTGTTCCTTCTCCTTGCACATGCACATCCATCTCATCACCCATTTCAACCTCACATTCAGTTGATAATCACTATCTGAACTCATTTTGGAGCTGCAATAATTAAAAAACAAAACAATATAACTATACAATACAATAAAACAATGAATACACTTTTTTTTAAAAACAGCGATGAATACATTTAAAAATAAAAAAAACAAGCAATAAAAATGCCCTCCCTTTATGCTTTATCTCATTCCCTCACTTGCTAATCCAAATAGGAAAAAAAATACAAGCAAATGCAATGCCTTCACTTTCAACTTTGCATTTGGAAATTTAAAAAAAAAAAAACAAAGAATGGTTGTAATGTATGTACATACCTCTTGCTCTTGCTCCTTGCTCTTTCCTTCTCTTTTTTTACTCTTGCTCTTTCCTTCTCTTTTTTTTGCTCTTGCTTGGTGTGATTAGAATGAGTGTGAAATGCTCTTTTTATAAGTTTTTTTGTTGCTTTTAGGGTTAGGCATGTTGTTTTTTATTAGAATGTATTAATAGTTTAAAAAAGTATAAAAAAAAGTATTTAAAAAGTTGAAATCGGTGTGTTTTAATGTTGGAAATGCAATAGACTTCGTTGGGAGACGTCGTGATGTCCCCGGGACGTCCCACGACGTCCCCAATGAAGTCCCCAATAGCCCTTTGCACCCGGGACATCCCGGGTGTGTTCCTTGTTTGTGGGGGATGCCCCCCCTTTTTTTGGAAATTAGGCATAGCAGGGAAATGTCCTGTCCCCGTCCCCAAGTCCCTGGGATGTCCCAGACGTTCGGGATGTGAGGAAAAGGGGGGACGCGTCCCCGCGTAACACTAAATATACATTACTCATTCTTTAGAGCTAGGTTTTGATCTTGGGACGTGTTTATTATAAACTCTACTAATTGCATACCTAAAACGCGTGGTTTTCAGTTCATAATTATCTCATTTCCATTGAAACATAATTGATATCTATATTAAGCATTGTAATCAATTTCCTCAGCCATGACATATTCCTTGTCCTCGTCTAATAGTCATAGGGTTTCAATATCCATTCAGCGAGGTACAAAAGTCTTCATATATTATTCACAAGATTTAATCATTTAATTATTTCCATATTTTAATCTAAACAATCTCGTATTCTCCTATGGTTTAGCTCATAATAATTTCCTAATAAACGTCCCTTGTCAGTTTTTACCATTTTCCAAAAGGTCATCCAAATCATGACTATTAATCTTCTTCATATAATATTATGCGTCCCGTATAGTCAATTTAAATTCCTAGGACAACTATAATCTATTTTACAATCATATTGTGAACATGGATCATGTTATCTATATCATCCCATACATTATAAGGTTTTATTTTGTTAAAAAGAGTGAGGGAGGCACATGTAACTCCCCATATGGCTGGCATGTTTCCTTATTTCCTTCAGTTGATACTCTCCATAGAAGTAATATATGTGTATTCTTTCACTTTTTAGATACCGATCCTTTAGTTTCAAGTAACAATATTCTTACTCCCTAGTTAGAACTTAAATTTTCCTCTTTGTTATAAAATGTGGTTTTAGGCCCCTTTATCTCTTTTATGTATCCTCAACATACACTTTTCAATTCCTATGTTTATAGGTTAATTATACCCTTGTCAACTTCCATGATTCCTTTATTCATAGATATTATAATGTTCTCAAAATTCATGCCAATGTGTCATAGTTCCTAGGTTAACCATACATATTATAGTTTCCCCTATTACGTAAAACATATATGGTCATTATATATTTCCTGATATTTAAAAAAACATATTATTTCATAATCATGACATGATAACTAATTATACTTAAGAGGGGTTTCCATGATTTTACCTAGTTCTTGTAGGTGTAATAAACATATTCAATGTCTTAGTACGATCTTATCGTAAGTATAAAACATGTTACCCCATGCTAAATGTGCAAGCATGTCATAGATCCAATAAGAGTAAGTCCATGATTATAACTTGTTATAATATTTCCTTTTTAGCTACGGTTTATCTATTGGGTCAAACCTTTCATCTTATATAGTAATTTATACGGTTTACCTTTATAAACCTTAACATTATTAATCACGAATATTTACCATTGCAATTTTTTTTTATCAAAGACTACGGGAATGGGGTAAGTCGATCTCGTGACCCCTCCATCCTTAAAACATCTATATAACCAAGTGGGATCTTGTGATCCCTCCATCCTTAAAACATCTATATAACCAAGTGGTTGAGTTTCTATATTTGTCAAACTGTAATCTTCCTCAGTTTTAATCTTATGCTCTGGTTTTTAAATAATCAAATAGAAAAAAGAATCGAATTGTTCCTATAAGAACATCAGGCTTTTGATTTTATCAGAACTTAACATTTAAAGAGGCAGGCTTTCAAAAATAACTCTTAACAGACTGAAACTATATAAGTTTATGCATTAAATCACTTATCACATTGCATTGGTTTCAAAGAAAAGTGGGTTTGTATTCAAAATTAACTTCCTTTTTTTTTTCAAGGTGGAAGAACTTACCCATCATTGTTAGGATGGAGGATTCATTTGGAGCGCCTGTTTCATTGATGAAATTGAATCATCTCCCAAAATTCCTTTCTTCAACTTGACAACGTATATCCAGGTCTCTCTGTGTTTTTACCTCTGTTCACATATTAAACTAAATGAAATCTGCATGTATTCCCCTCTAGTCTGTGTGTACTTTTTTTTTATCGTTTCTTCCTTTCTAATTCTCCTGGAGCTCCCGAGTCCCTTATAGCCGACTTCCCATTCATTTTAAGACCAAGACTTTTATCCAATCTGGAGTTGACTTCCTGTTATAAAACATGCTAAACTATGTTTAGCCACGTGTTTGAGGTGTTAAAATCAGCCGCCTTTCTTGATATGAAACTCATGCTTTAAAGTTTTTAATATATCAGTTTTAAAATAATAATTCTCTCTCTTCCTGATAAATTACTTTTTTTTAAAACTCCACTCTCACATCTAATCCCTGATTGGCGCACAGGTATAAAATCTGAACCAAACTAGCTCTCATGTGGCCCAGAAATAGTTAAATGCTTTTCTACAATTAAACTTCTTGTTCATGTGGTCTCCATTTAAGTTCTATGCTTTGCTTTATTAGATCTTCCATGCAATAATTTATTTACCACCGCATCTATAAAAACAAATACTATTTGAAACCCCGTCTTACATGTAGCTCCTTGGCATTCAATTCACTATGGAAAGTTTTTAATTAATCTATTTTCCATCCGAGACATATATCCCTCATTTCATTCGCTAGCTTTATCTTTTAGCTTTTATTTTTAATACTTAAAGATCCTTTCACATAAAGCCACGTATAATTCATACTCATATTTTAGTATACATATGAAAAGTTATGTGTATATATTCAAAACCATGTTTTAATATATATAAGCCACGTGTATATAACCTAAAACATTTCAATAATAATTTCCTTTATTAATACTATGTTTAATTTTACTTTATTAATGCCATGTTTAAAAACATGTCTCATTGTCCTTTTTTTAAAGCTATTTTATGTAAGGGATTTATATTACATAAATTGCATTAATGGCTCAAAGTGGCTTGGCATGAAAATGTGATGTGATCACAAATCAATTTGGGTGTGCGATGCGATCTCAACTTGCCACGAGCTCAATTCAGTTGATGCGACACTTAAGCTTAAACTTGGCTCAATTTAATGTGACACCGTGTTGACTTCAATTCAACTCAACTAAAATAAATAAGATGAGCTAATTATAAAACTAGACCAAATTTTATTAGGGATATTCTTCTAAAACTTTTTTAATCAACCTTTATCTAGTTTAACATTTTTATAAACCATACTCACGTTATAACGAGTTCTAACCATATAACACGATACGAGAGACAATGTCGTAATTGCAAGCATACCGTTATCCCAAAAAATGCACCAGTCATCTTATTTAACCCAACATATCATAACCTTTAAACGACATAATGACATGATGCTCAACAAGCCATTGTCGTAAGATGACAATGTGCCACTTTGCTAATGCATATAGTGACGTCACACTCCTTTCCATAGTGGAGCGTGTGACTCCATTTTTTTAATCGCAAAGTGACCAAACTAACCCATCACACACGATGACACGTATGAAAACAACACTGAATCACATAAGAAGGGAATCCATGGCTTCACTTACTGTTTTAACATCGTTTCACTTGTACTGATTTACACATGGCACCTCTCTATCCGTACCCATTATCTGCATCTTCGTGTCTCTCCTCGATGATGCCCTTTCTTGCTCTGGAGAACACCTGTGCACATGCACACAGCAATATTCAGCGCATTATCCATTTCATAAAATCGAATCAATCGCAACAACATAAATTTCAGTAATCCATACTGTAATGTAAATCCATAACATCAATTACTGAAGACAAATCAACTGATAATAACGTTTTATTCCCAAAAAATGTTATAGTGCTAATTAAAGCAAAAAAAACTAATATAATTGATATATCAAATGTGGCAGCAGCCAACTAAGTATATGAGTGTCTCCAAAATGTAATTATGATAATTTAGGGATGTGACAAAGGGCAATCACCATCCCCACTCCCTTGACAATGTTGAGAGGCCCAAAAGGGGACATTCCAATATTAGTTCATCTTGTTTATTGAGCTCAAAACCAGCAGATGTGACTTCTTGGAGGAAAACCACATCTGGTCTAAACTGCTGCAAAACACCATGCACAAACTGCGTATGTAATCGTTATCCCACACACGTACCAAGACAGAAAAAGAGAGCTTCATTCCAAACAAGGAAGAAGTCCAAGGCTACCAAACCAATTATCCATCTCAAAGCTTAGGGCATGTCGCTCCAGAGAGTGAATCATCGTATCCCTGTACAACTTCATATGTGGCTTGGTGCTAAGATCCTCCTTGCCTCTGTCCACGTGAGCAGGCGGGGAAGCCAATTTTTGCTTGTTCCTCTTAACCTACCAACTGAACTCAATCTCCATACTATTTGGCCCTGAAACTGTGGTACCATTAGATGAGGGTCGAGGAACCCAAGGAGGGCCCAACGCCAAAAGAGTTATTGGTTTGAGGCTGATCCTTGGGCACTCTGGACGAATTCACCAAACCGGGCTTACTAGAGACAGAACCACCTGCACATCCTACAAGAAAGCCTGAACCACAAGAAGGCAAGGCACCACCACCGATATGTCCTGAAAAGTCAGGAGTATAACCACTTGTCGCAGATGCTTTGAGTCCAATGTTAGCAAAATCTGAATCTACAGATGAGCCACCAGTTCCCAGATTTTTGGATAAGGAATTGAGATCCCTTCTTCGATATCCATTTCACCTTGCTCGGGCTTATGATGAGGACTATCTCTGATTCAATGATCATGTGCTTGACAAGCGAAACAAGCATTCGGAAGATTGAGGTAGTGGACCTTCTGCTGTCAGACGCCATCTATGGTGCAAACCAAGACGAAAGGGGGGAGTCTCCGCTTCAAGTCCACATCTCTACACAAACTCGATGGTTTGAACGGAATGAATTCCGACGGCCATCTGGAACAAGGAGTTTGCCAAACTGCCCAACAAAAAGATCTACAAAGGGACACAAATTAGTAGGCGAGACAAGGAACTCCAACCAAGGAAGATAGTGAGCCTGGCCACGATCTTCAGGGTTGAAGTTTACTCACCACAATTGGGCGTGTCAGACTACGAACAATGTTTCATATTTGGATCTGTAACACATGACGGGCTGCAGAATCTGAGTTAAACAAGAGGCACACATATTTTGAACCCAGACGCCAATAAGAGTTCAATGAAATACCTTTGGCCTCCCAGTTCAATACAAACCACCAATTAAAAGCCTTCTCATCTGGCCTTCTACGCAGAAAATAAAGGATCACTCCCCTTGATTCCAGATGCACGCAACCCTTGAAGTAATTCCTGTTATCCGCAAGGAAAAAGTTAAAAATCCTCGTGTTTAGGCACCTGATTGTGAACAGTACTATCTGACGGGTAAGGGGGAGCCTCCGACCTCTCACCTTGGGGTTTGAGTTGCTCAGTTTCCTCCAACAGCTGAGCCACAGAATCATCATACTCTAAGCCATTCTTTACAGCTCCCACAACAACAACCTTAGAAGATGAAATAAACCCCTGATCGAGGGTAGGATCCATGGTCTCAACCTTTCCTTATTCAGCTGTTGGCACATCGTTTTGCAGAGTTTCAGAATTCTGTGACTGTTTTGGCACCATGTCTTTGCATGTGTTGTCTACAGCCCCCAAGGAAGACAAAGGTGGCCAATCTTCAGAGATTTTAGGCAAGTTGGAAGGATGGATTGTTGAAGAACTGAATGCTGTGGGCAGCTGTATCATCAGAGACAGGAACCTCCTTAGGAACAAGGGAATGCTTATTTCCTACAGTCATAAGCAAGCCAAAGTGTGGGAAAGGGAGGGAAGACCCCAAAGAATCTCCCTCCAGGTCTGTCGCGACCTGGTTGCCAGGGGCAGGATTGAGCCCCAAGGATGAGCTGATCCTAAGTGTCGAAGTGCCATAGATTGGGCCATACAAATCTGACTTCGAAGCTTCCTCGAAATGGTCTTGACTCTTCTCAATCACCCGAATCAGACAAATCTTCCTAGTTTAAGGGCAGAAAACATGGTGATCGATTCCGCGTGGTGTTGTCTATTCCTTCTTTAGACAAATGCGAATCCACCATGCCACAGGCCACCGAAGCCCCAGTTCATGAGGGAGACTTGACACAAGGCAAGGGCTCGGCCATTTCTGGGGGCCATGCCATTCGACACCACAGTCACAGTTCCAGCTATACACTGTTCTGGTTTCAAACACTCCTTCATTCGCTCCTTTCTCGAACCACCAGAAAAACACACAGTTATCAAGAGTGCTGTGTTTTTTTATAAAATCCAGTATGAAAAACAGGGTTGTAAGAAGAATTTTTTCCCAACAGTTGAGGAAATGAATTTCAAATTCAGCCAACACAAAGCCTTTTTAAAGAATTTCATTTGGGAGAGAATATGCTGATCGCAACTGGAGAATTGAATACAGAAAGTATTTATAATTTTCAACATTTTATCGTCAATTGTGATTAGGGCAAGAGCGCTATTTTCGTAAACCAAAATTGCAGCATGATCTTTCAAAAGAACTTTAGCAAGACCTGGGTTTTTCTGGTAAAATCAAGTAGATAAAGGGTGGGTTTGAAAAAATTCCGATGGGTAATTTTTAATAAAAAATTCAGTCAAGGCCTGTGCAGGGTGTTTGTCCAGTTCACGTGGAAGCCAATTTGGGATCAGCCGGAGAAGCAGAAGCAGGCAGCTATGCCAGGGACGTATTGTTTTCCGCCCATTGTTCAGCTTATTCTTTATCATTTTGTATCTGGATTGTGTGTTTGAGGGGACTGAAATTGTGTAAAGGGTGGGGTGTGATGGGGTGCGGGGTTGCTATATAATTTAAACCGTAATGTAAAGTGTTCTTATCAGCATATAATCATAATGCAATATAGGTTTTTGTAGCCAACTTTGTCATGTTGTTAATTCTTGTACTATCGGCTTAGGTATGTGTTAATCATATTTTGTCTAATTACATTTGGGTCTGATGGTTGGGTCTCAACTGACAACTATTTGGTCTTAAATAGCAAGTTGCATGACAGGGGAAGGTTACTCATGTGACAGTCCTCCCTCAACTGAGCACTACCTTATGCAATAAACCTTTTAGTCTCTCATGTTCTTCTATGCTGTGCTGTTGTATGTATTTATAATTCTGCAATCAATATTCCCTTGGTCTTGTAGTTTTTTATAGCAAACAGTATGCAGCATCTTCATATGTTTCGGCTCTGGAGAATTTTGTTCTCTAAAATTTCCCAAGTTCCGAAGACAAAGGGCAAGCTGCTTGGCTTCCACCTCTTCATGGATGGAGCAAATGAAACTTTTGTAGGGCCTCACGAATCCTGGAGCAACATATTACTTCCTACCACCAACCTAAGGGGCAGCATACAAACATTGCTGCAGAGCTGTTGTCAGTGTGCAAAGGTCTGCAGTTAGCTCTGCAATTTTGGTTAAATTCTGGCTGTGAGGGAGACACAAAACTATTAATTGCCCTGGTCAATAAAGTGATGAAGTCTCTACAAAGAAGTTATAACTTTGCAAATCAGAACTTTCATATCAATTGGAGAATGAAGCACACAGTTAGCTATAAGCAAACTCTTATTGACAAGTTTGCAAGCTGTCAGCTTCAGCATCAAAAGAGGCATTGTAGCACCGTACCTGCTCTGTTAGCTAAATATGCTGTCAATTTAAAAAAAAACCATCTCATCATCTATGACACTCTGGATGCTCTACCAAATCATATCAGATCCAGGTTGGTAAAGAACAGACAGATATCCACAATGTTAATGCAAACCCTTAAATTGAAAATGGCCTTCAAAAGGTTTGAACTCTCAACTTCACTCACTAGTTATATTATGTTACCCGATTCAAAAGACAACTTTTTAGCCCACAATCAGAAACAGAACCATTTCTTGCACTCTGCCTTTTCTTCACCAATCAAATATTTTTGTTACTAAGTATAACCATTCCAAACCTCGTGATTGTTCAATATTCCTTTTTTGTTCAATACTCCTAAAATATTTCAAAAATCCTAGGCACATGGTTAGTCATGTTCCACTCTATGCCGAATCCACTTTATTTAGTATGTATTATTTGAGTGTCATCCGACCACTCAAATCACTTTTCACCTCCTAATGACACCTTTATTTTCACCATGTCCCCCCCATCTAGGTTTAGCTAGCACAACCTTCTCTTTCCATTCTCAACACACCCCTTGCCCACTAAATGCATTATCATCTCAAAGTATATTAAAACAATTTGGACTTCCATGTATGGGGAAGCTAACCCTAACATCAAACACACCTCCATGACTCCTCATACACCCCTTTGAAAAAAAGTCAAACAATGCCTTATATATATCAGCTCGCTCCTAAACAACAGCTGGATAATATTACACACTTGTCCTCAGAGAAGGAGCACACAAGAAGTATGGGTTTCATAGGGTTTAAAGACAGGAATAATCTGCAAGATCGTTCCATACTTTCAGGGGCGGGTTTCATGTCAAACAGTGGTTTTATCAACAGAAAATGACAGTGGCAGTGGAAGAAGTACACATTTATGGGAGATTGGTTTAAAATGGATGAAAGGTTGTGATTTGTTGATCTGTGAGTTCCATGGTAGCCTGTCAAGTCAAAAAGGCAGGAACAAACCTCCCATGGTTGTCTGTTAGGAACTTAAGGAATATTAGTACAGCATAATGTTATAGAGTAATATTTTGTCTGTTTAATGGGTTGTTGAAAGTTGAAACAACCCATTTTAGATAAGTGTAATAGAGATAATTTAGGGATTCTGTGATAAGAATAGGCTCGTTATCTATAGGAGATTTCCCTTCTACATATATGTACTTCCCATTCAAAGAATAATTCAACAAGTTTTATAATGTAAATCTTTGATCAACTTTATCATTTGGTATCAGAGCAGGGAAAGTATATATGGTTTTGTTGTGTTGATTGTGGGGTAGATCAATTATGTTATTGTCCTCATGTATACAATCCTTCTATATTACATTTGCTGTAATTAGGTGTACTGTTAATTTGCACTTATTATGTTTTTTGAAAGTGCAGATTAAGGTAATTTTGTGTAGTATAAGGGAAGGTGCACAATGCAGATTCTCTATGCAGTGCCAACCTGTGTGAATTTGTGGTGCTTGGTACATTCGGATCTATCATTCACCAGCTTGTATGCTTATATTTCTGTGTCATATCGCCCTCAGCATGCATTGTAGTCTTACATGCATTCTTATCCATGCTGTCAGTGCCATCCATTGTGCATTAAAACTCTATCGGCTGCAATTCACGTGCGGCTCTGCCTAGTATCGTTGCCTGTTGAGATTGTTGGCTCCTTGCGTAGACCAACATCTGTTCTTGCTCCATATGCTTGCATCAGTGATTTTCAATGCTTCTACAGATACCATGCATCCAAGAGCATTCATCCCATCAGTGATCGTGCCTCTTATTCCTTCCATGCACGTTTGTCAGCTATTTCAACCATCGTCCACCTTGCATATTTGTTGCCAGCAGCCCACTGTTTGATCTTCCAATCACATCTACCTCTCTCCTATCTGTTGTTCCTTAGTGCATTGTGTATACCTTAGTGTTCTGCCTGATCAACATGCAAACTGACATCATCAGGGTCTTGAGCGCATCTAATCAGGTCAGTGCCCTATGTGCAAGCTGTGATACTATTGCCTAGAACATTGCAACATCAACGACACTAATATTATTGTGCAATTTTGACCTGTGAAGCTGTTGTATTCATTGACGTTGTAACTTCTATGCGAGTCACGGTCTACACCACGACAATCTCAGTCCTTATTGTGCATTGTGACCACGTGCATCGATGTCAATACAATCACCATGACCACGTGAGTTGGAATCTGTTGTACCACCTCATGTGCCTAGAATTGACAGGCTTGTTATTTTTTATTTGTTGTATTGAAGATCTGTCACATTTGAGTAATTAGGTCTTAGGATCGATGAGTTTTCATTGAAATATCACATTTATATTGTCGATGTTGGTGTTGATTGTCCACGAGTCATTAAATAGTTTTCTCATTTAGTTTGTCTTTATAATATTGTTTAAAAATGCATAATTAAGATAGTTTATTGTATTGTTAACTGGTTTAATTTCTAATAATAGCCTTTGGCTGTATTAGAAATTGAAGTTGAGTCTCTCTAGTGTTTAGAGTCGGTGTTTATGATATTTTTTTTTGTAGTGTGTCCAGTCTAGGTCATTATCATCCTTTGTTTAGCATAGCATGCGTGTCATTTGAAAAGTCAAAAGCATTGTCAAACTCGAATTCCAACCTTTTGTAAAGGATGCATTTTCGGGTGAACTCGACATCCTTGGAAATGGACTCGTTCGTTCCATGGGGGGATTTTAATATGCAACATGCAATGGACAACACCATGCAACTGAACCTAGTCGGCTGGGCAAGCTAGAGGACAGAGACAATTTAGGTAGGAGGCCCATCAATGATCTCATGTTTGCTGCTAACTAAGGTGCTGCACAGTGCAATAGTGGCAAAACAATTGCACAAAATCAACTGAAGCCAAAATTGGTCTACAAGTGGCAGCGATGACCGTCTTATATTGTTCCTGACTAGGTGGCAATGATCTAGAATGGTGGCTACAAACATGATAGTGAGGACCCAGTCCTCAATTTTCATTTTCTTGTGTGTGGTGTGATGAAAATAACTTACCGTAAACAAATGTATATGGGAACAATTTTCTACTATGTATTCCTTGCTGTGTTCTCCTGAAGTGATAGGTTGGTGAGAAGCCTGACATTCACTAGAAGTGAACGCACGAACAGTTGTGTTTGTGTATGTAGGTTATCACTAGAAGTAGGAAATGATTTTCCAGTGAGAATTCCAACCCTCACTGGAAGTGAAAGCATGGATAGTTGTGTTTATGTATGTAGGTGATCACAAGCAACAATTGTCATGAGTTGCAGAGTACATAACTGTATGTGTTAACATTCATGTTTGTTTCCAACACATCTGATGTGGTTCCTTTCCCCATGTCTTTACTAGGGGGGCGGGAATTTCAGGAATATTTGTTTGGTATAATGTTATTAGAGTAATATATTTTGTGTGTGTAATGGGTTTTTGAAACAACCCATTATAGATAAGTGTAGTAGAGAGAATGTAGGGATTCTGTGATAAGGGTAGACTCCTTATCTGTAGGAGATATCCCTTCTACATATATGTACTTCCCATTCAAAGAATAATTCAGTGAGTTTTATTGTGTAAAGATATGACCAAATTCATTATTGTCACTCAGCATCAAAGCACCTGAAATGCCAACACCACTTGATCTCAACAATAATCAATTTGAGATGCTTTTGATGGCATGGATTTTACTGTAATTCTCAAGGGAATATCTACATACATTGCTGCAATTTTTTGAGGGCGATTCAATCTGATCTCACTCAAGTGTGTATTGAAATGGTACAAAAAATGCAGTCAAGAATAAGCATAAGGCTGTTTGAAAAATCTATAATAGGCAGCATCAATTACTTCAAATGCAAGTCTTTACACACTGCAAGTACACCATTTAGAGTTTATACCATAAGAAAGAAGTGTAAGAGTTTGAAGCTTAAGTTGTTTATGATGCAGCTTTCTAATCCTTAGTAAGTGGCCTATAGGGAAACCACTCCTATTAGTGAGGACTAGCTCATTAAGTCATGATGAGGAGCCTGCCAAATCCCCCAAGATGTTCAAAGAGATAATGAATCTTCAAATTCAATACCATGTTGCTCTCACCAGCTGCGGTTTTTGGCTCAACAGTCGGGTACTATTTCCTCCCCATTGGGGTTCATTAACCCTAACCCTGCTATCCCTCCTTTGGCCTCCATATTCCAACAACCTTTTTCGATTATAGTCAGCCTCTAAGTCGTATAACATGTCCCAAGTAAGGAACACTAATCTTCATGTCCTTTCTCATTACCCTTCCTTCCATTTTCCCAATTTAAGACTAGGAATCAACACAATCCTGAGTAGGGAGGATTTCCACCTCCTCGTGTAGCTCAACTATACCATGTGGTCGTCCACTCCATCTATTGTTTTACCCCCAATATGTGGCAACAAAAGTGCTAATAATCAGCCATAAGGCTCCACCTCCGAAAAAGAGTTTGATGGGGCCAAGGATGAGTCTGCTCTTAGCAGAGATGTAATGTCCCAAAATGGACAAATTATGCCCCCAAATGGGACAACAATGAATCTGAACTAAAACAACAATGTCTAGAAGAAATACTCAAAAGATATAATACAGATCTGAATTATTACTGAAAAATGCGTCTTGCTCTAGGAATGAAAATCCACAAAATCTGAAGTAAAACAACTCAATTCTTCTCCCAAACAGATCGACAATTTTTATAAGGTCAAAATATTAGAAAATACTAGATTGTGGAACAATAATAGGCTGGAATTTATTTATAAAATTTTGCAGACGAACAGTTCTCAAACAAGACTGAAAAAAGGGTTTCCCAAGTCCAAAAATTACACCAACCGGCTGATCTTGGCTCTTAAAAATCAAATTATTGAACAACTCGAATATGATTTCAGCGTGCCCTAGATCACTTATAAATGCATACAATGTGGGTCACTTCACTATAGGAATGCTTAGAAAATGAAGGTAGGACCTAGCAACAACTATCCTCCTTCAAACCCTCGTTGGAAACAAAGTAGATCTGCACTTTTCTCCTCAATCATCGCTGGAATTCTGAAGTAGAACCTTGAAAATCTGTAGAAACCCCTGAGTAGGGCTTCCTCTCAAAATAAAGAAGTGTTTTCGTTCTTCTTTCTAAGCTTAAGGAGGGTTTTTGTCCTCTTAAGCAAAAAATTCAAAGTGTTTTCGTCCTTTGGAGTTGAGTTTGTAAGCATGCAAGCTTGTAGCCAATTTTATAAATTATCAAATGCAAAATGATAGCCTTCACTTCCATGACGACTGTTTTTATAGTTTCTTTTGGCCTTTTTGCCACCCAACACAACCAATCATGGATTTTTTTTCCTTCATTTAATATTTTCTTCTGGCCTTTTCCCCTTTTCTACATGGGTCACGTTTTTCCTTGGGGGAAAATAAAAAATTATAAAGGCACTTTTTCTTTTTTAACTTTGTCATTAATAAATTAATAAAAGTGTTTATAATAAAAATTTATGTTGCACTTTATAATTAATTCATTATGACTAAGTTTCGTTTTATTCATCCCTTAGCCGTTGGGAAACAAAATTGGATTAAGGGTCTTTGACCTGTTATTTTAGAGAAGGAGACATTTTGGTCCTCCCTTCTTCAAATTGTTTGTCCTCAAGCAATTGCAAACTTGGATGCTCCAGAATTGTTGCATCTTCCCATGTAGCATCCTCAAGAGGTAAAACCTTCCATTGTACCAAATACTCTCTAATGACCCTGTTCCTTAGCTTCATTTTTCAAACATCCATGATAGTTTACGGTTCTAGCACCAATTTGCCCTCATCATCAAGAGGGGGTAGCTCCATGGAAGGAGTGACATGTTGTCCTAATGCCTTTTTGAGGCATGAAACATTAAAGACATTATGATTTTTGCTTTGTGCTGAAAGTTCTAGCTCATATGCAACATTCCCCACTTCCTTGTAATCTTGTAGGGACCATAAAACCTTGGTTTCAACTTCTCAAATCCTTTCCCTTTGACGAAACCATTGTGTATAGGGCTGCAACCTAGTGTCCCCAAGATTTCACCCTGAAATTTGGGACTACCCCTTTTTAATTTTTTCGTTCTTTTTTAAGTGACGGGTCATGTTTTTGTGTTTTGCTTTGCATTGCTTGCGTTGCTCAAAGGTATCCCCAGGAAGTTATAAAGCCATGTTCGTCAAATACCCACATCCAAGAGCTCACTCAATTCCCTTCCTAGACTTAGTCTAGTTACATAAAAACGTTTTATTTATTTTTATATTAAATAAATAAAGTTCTTTTAAAATGAGATTGAGCTAAAATTGGAAAATTTAGGTTATATAAAGCACTTCACCCCATCATTATTACCACACCAGTATTACTTTCACCTCAAAGTGGAGCATTCACCCGAGGAAGAGTTTTTACAGACTAGCTAATTGGAGAGATTTTTCGAGCAATTGCCCGCAGCTTCTTTCGGGTATTTTGTTTTTATTTATTTCTTTTGTGTTTTGGTTTTGGTCTTTCTCTGTTTTCCATCTGGCAAATCCCCATAGCCTTTTCTTTCTTCCTGTCAAATCTTTTTCCTGGCCTTGGGTTTTGAAAAGCTATCCATTGTTTTTAATTGCAAACCAATTTGTCTGTCATAGCTTGTATTTTTGAAGGTAACCAAATTTTCAACCAAGAGGAAAGCTCAGGATTTTGCCTTGTGGAGGTTTCCAAGTTAAATGTCAAGTAAATCGTTGACTTGGAAAAGTTTGTCGTACTTTTGCAAAGCAGCCATGGCCTTCTAAGATCATTCAAGAGGCAAAATCACTCATTGTTATGAAAGAGCAAGAGCAAAATACTTAAATGGAAATCGTGAATATCCAGCCCTGAGTCTTCTAAATTGCAATCAGCCTTGTCTCCCAAAATCCACGCAGCCTTTTGTAAGTGAAGCAAAGTCACTTAAGTGGGAATAGTGGAAATTTCATAGCCTTGTCTTCCCTCTGAAAATCAACGCAAGTTTTCCAAAGGAAGCAGCCATTTAAGTGCAAATCGTGAGATTTTTATAGTCTTGTCTTCCAATTTGAAGTTGCCTTCCCACTTGAAAATCCACGCAAGTCTTTAAGGGAAAAGTCACTTTTCAAGTTTGTCGTGAATATTGCATAGGTGCCTTTCCACTTCAAAATCCACACAAGTTTTAAAGGAGAAGTCACTTAAGTGAAAATCGTGGAATTTCCAAGTGGTTTCCACCTTCAAAATCCACAAAAATCTTAAAGTCACTTCTCAAGTTTGCGTGGATTTCCAAGCTGCCTTTCTTCCACTTCAAAATCCACGCAATTTTAAAGCAAAGAAATTACTTAAGTGAAAATCGTGGATTTTTGGTCTGTCTTCTTCCTCAAAATTTTTCCATGAAATTTTAAAAAGGGAAAGTCACTTAAAGCAAATCGTGGATTTTGAATGTTTTGTCTTCCTTTAAAAGCTGCCCTTCCTCTTCAATTTCCACACAGCTATTAAAAGAGAGAAATCACTAAAGCAAGTCGTGGTTTTTGAAGTCTTTGTCTTCCTTGGTAAAAGTTGCCCTTCCCCTTCAAAATCCACGCAACCCTTTTATCATGAGTTAAAATTCACTTAAAGTTTTGTCTTGATTTTTAGGCAGCTTCGTCCATCCTTTAAGCACACTGCTGCCTCTTTCTAATTTTCCACGCAACCTTTTAAATAAAAAAGCAAAATCATGTAAGTTTTGTTGTGATATTTAGCAGCTTCATCCTCTGAAAGCCCAAACACAGCCCATGTGGAAAATAATCATAAATTGCATGCAAAATTCCTCTCAAAGCTGCATGCATGTTGTTCCCCAATTTCAATGTTTAGCCACGTTGAGCCTAATTCTCTTTACTTGCATAAGGAGTAATTCCCAGAAGCTTACATGCTGTTCCATATATATAAATAAGCCCAGGTGATGAGTTGCATATTTGTTGAATTGTTTACAGGAATATTTCACTTGTGCACATACTTGTGAGAAGATTAAGCTGAGGCCAATGTCGGATACATTAAATATATCCTCAGAATCAGGGGAAGCAATTGTAGCTTCTACACAAAGAGATCCAGATTTCACAACTGCAAAAGCTTTAGGCAAATGTGGAAAAGGGAAAGTCTCAGACAAAAGCAGATTCAGGCAGGATGAAGTGTGATTACAAAGGTTATCCGGCAGAATCATGCATAGTGTCCAAGCTCGTTGAAGTGAGTGATACAGACATGGGGCACGTGTCTATCAGCGAATTAATTGACAGATCAAGGGCAAGAATGAAGTGTTGCAGCTGGAATGACTTCTTTCTTTCTTCTCCTTCTTCTCCTTATTTTCTCAGACAAAAAATTGTGAAGCTGAAGTAATTGGGTTAAAAGTCATTACTTCAAGTTGTTTGAAAAGGTCCTTTAATTAAGAATAGGTGGCAGACATGCAAGACATTGATTTAGTCTTCAGTTGTAAATCATACATGTCATGCAAAGAGGAATTCCAAGAAGAAGATTGCCAACTGTTTTCTTTTCATAGCTGCCGCATGTGGAAAATCATTGAGAGTTTCCTATTTGTATTTTCACTCTATGCACTATAAATAGAGGAAGAGCTTACGGGTTAAAAAAAATCACACCTTGTTTATCAAAACTTGTTTAACAGAGGCTTTTGTAACTAGAGCATTTTTGAGATTTCAGACTTTGTGTTGGAACCCTTGATGTGATTTCTGTGAAAGCTTGGGATTGAATAAAAGGTGGATTTCTGGAGAACTTTGTGTCTACAGTGCTTTGCTGATTACTTCTATTCAAGGTTTTAGATAAACTTTGTGTTATCTTAGATCTAGGTTAGAAGTTGTTTCTTTCCCTTATTGTTGAATGTTGTGATCTTTATTTGTTTATTTAATTTGTGTGGATGAGACCAACTCTGATAGCTATTGGTTAATTCAACACATTTTCCTTCATTCTTTCCCTACTTCTGTTTTTCCCCCTTTTGCAAATATCCCATCACAGCTGCTTACTTGCTGCCAAATTACCCAGTTGTGGTTCACGAGCTGAGGGAATTAAAGTAAAACCCCCTGAAAGTAGTTATTAGGATTCACCCATGCAAAATAGATAAACATCTTACACGGGAGTTTCACCGTTAAATGAAGGAGATTTATCTCATGACTACCTAGGTTTTACATCGTGCATAAAATCTAGCCAACACTCATAAACCCAAGTGCCATGTGTAAGAGATAAAACATGCTGTAGTGCTCCAAGAGTCTTGATCCTGTACCTGTTAAATGAGAGAGCTTTTGCCAAAATATATAGCTCTCATAATGCTCATACATCTAAATTTGGATCAAGGGTACCACATCCTCTATATTGCAAATTTGATCTTCTAGCTCATCATACTTCTCATGAGGAAAATAAATCTGAATATGCAACAATAAATATGACATTATATCATTCCTTCCATACCTTGGAGGTCATCAAGCTCTTCATTTCCTTTGGTCTTCATGGTATCTTGGATTTGCTACATCAAATTCTTAGCATCCTTGTCCCGAATGGCTGAATATCCTCATGATAAAACTGCTGTAATAAAAAAGAAGATGTACCTTTTTTCACACAATTCGCATCCCGTGCAATCTGCTCTCTTTTAAAGGACCCTTCGATGCTCTTGGCTATCACAACTTGAAGAATACCATTCCTCATCCCTTGCAAAGCAACTTCCTTGTTTTGTACTTTGAACTTCAACTCCATAATATGATAATTTTGGATGAATTCACCCAAAGATTGAAGCCATTGTACTCCAAGTACTATATCCATTTCACCAATGCCAATAACATAAAAATCATCTCTTACCTCATGATCTCCTATGGTGAACTCAAGTTGTGGAATCTTCTTTCTACATGAGATTGAATGTCCATCCGCCACTATCACGTTGAAACCTTGGAAATCTTCCACCTGCAATCCCATCTTTGTAACCAAGCCTTCATCAATGAAGTTATGTGTAGCTCCACTATCTATCAACACGGTGATCTTTTGTCCATGAAGATCTCCTCTTAACTCTGAATGCAATGTAGAAACTAGGTGGTACAAATAATGTAGCAAGTGTGCACAGCAATTGTGACAAACTAACTTCCTCTTCTCACCCTAAATCTAGATGGGTTGTTCAACAACCTTTGCTTGTTCATTTTTTTCGGATCAACATTATCTCTAGCATCCTCTTCATCATCAAAAACTACCTCAATGTAGTGGATTGACCCTTTACCACTCACAAATGGAAATGATGGTTGGGTGTCCATGGGTCCCTACAAGTGAAGCATAATTTTTTCATTCTTAACTCATCCCTTGCCTCTATTTCTTGTTGTTTTTTATCCATTCTTTTGCATTACCTTGCCTGCCCAAAAGTTACTGTCCCTTGCTCACTATTTGGAGTTGTCATTGGCTGTCCAAGTGAGTCTTTTTACTGCCCCAAAGATGCTGTTTGATGCTGTCCAAACTGCAGATTTTTACCTTTAGGGACTGAACTTTCCAAGTCCAATGACTTCTTAATAGCTCCTTGTAGAGATGGAGGACTGAAGGCTTTGACTAGGCCTCTAAGTGGCTCTCCTAGACCTTCAATAAACAACAACACAAGTCTTCTTTCACTGATATCTGGTACCATCACTGCAAGTCTCTGGAAATCTGAAATATACTTATCCAAAGATCCTTCTTGCTTGAGTTGAGCTAGCTCTCTGAAATGAATATCCGGATCTATGCTATCTAACCTTTCAGTCAAACATTGACTGAATTCTTCAATAGTGGTGATGGAACCATGCCCTTGTGTGATCGATTTATGATACCACCATTCATGTGCAACTCCCTCCAAATGCGAAGTTGCAAATTTGAGGGCTTCTTCTTCATACATTGGATTCAATGAAAGATATGTATCTAATTTTTGTAACCAAGCTCTAGCAGAACACTTATCTGAACCATCATAAGAAGGAAGAGTTACCTTACCCAACCTTTGCTGTATGTCTCTTCTTGGTTGCTATTGTTGAACGCTTGGATTCCTTCGTGATCCTTTGCTATTCTTCACTTGATAGTAGTCCTTGAAAGATAGCATCTCTCTTACTTGGAAGCTGAGGGCTGCATACTCTTTACCCCATGCCTCTATGTCATCAACATCATTCGGAATTTCTTCTTGAATTGGTTGTTTCTTTTTTTAGAGAAACTTAGCTCTGAAAATCTGATGTGGAGGCTTGGTGGATGTCCTAACTGGTCCAGTTGAGCTTCCTTCACCATTGTTGGTTGCTTCTTAATTTGTAGATGAGTTGTGCCCTTGTAGAACCTTAGCCAAATCTCTGATGGAACCGGTCAATGCATCATGCATTTCCCTTTGAGATTCTCTGATAGACTGCTGTAATTCTCTTTGATTCCTTGTGATGACCTCATGCATATAGCTTAGCTCATCATTAGGAGGAGCTCTTTGATCCTGCTCATCCATTGTCTCTTTGGAGTATTCCTTTTTTGATAGACTATAGGTGATTTTCTAGGTTGCATTCAGATCTGATTTTTTTGTCCTTTACAGGTTGGGAGAATACATTGCTTTGATACCACTGTAATGTCCCCAAATGGACAAATTATGCCCCCAAACGGGACAACAATGAATCTGAATCCAAAATAACAATTTATAGAAAATATACTTGGAAAGAACAATGCAGATCTGAATTATTATAAAAATGCGACTTGCTCTAGGAATGCAAATCCACAAAAATTGAAGTAAAATCAATATATTCTTTCATCAAAATAGATCAATTAATTTTAATTATGCAAGAATAACAAAAATTAGAAAATACCAAATTTGGAGCAATTGAAGGCTGGAATTTAATTATAAAAATTTGCAAATGAACAGTCCTCAGACGAATGAAAACAGGGTTTCCCAAGCCCAAAAATTACACCAACCAGCTGATCTTGGCTCTTAAAAATCAGATTGTTGAACAACAACTCAAATCTGATTTCACCGTGCCCTAGATCACTCAGAAATGCATACAATGTGGGTCGCTTCACTATAGGAATGCTTAAAATGAAGGTAGGAACTCAACAACAATTATCCTCCTTCAAACCCTCGCTGGAAATAAAGTAGATCTGCACCTTTTCTCCTCAATTGCTGGAATTCTGAAGTAGAACCTTGAAAATCAGTAGAAACCCCTGAGTAGGGCTTCCTCTCAAAATAAAGAAGAGTTTTCGTTCTTCTTTCTAAGCTTAAGGAGGGTTTTCGTCCTCTCAAGCAAAACTTCAAAGGGTTTTCGTCCTTTGGAGTTGAGATGGTAAGCGTGCAAGCTTGTACCCAATTTAATAAATTATCAGATGCAAAAAGATATCCTTCCCTTTCATGGCAACTTGCTTTTATAGTTTATTTTGGCCTTTTTGCCACCCAACACAACCAATAAGACCTCTTTTCCCACATTTAATATTTTCCTTTGCCTTTTTCCCTTTTCCACATGGGTCACATTTTTCCTTAGTGGAAAATAAAAATCATAAAGTCACTTTTTTTCTTTGCTTTTTTAACTTTGTCATTAATAAATTAATAAAAGTGCTTATAATAAAATTGTATGATGCACCTTATAATTAATTCATTATGACTAAATTCCCTTTTATTCATTCCTTAGCCGTCGGGAAACAAAATTTGGCTAAGGGTCTTTGACCAGCTGCTTTTGAGAAATGGGATATTACAAGAGACCTTTACACCATCAAAATAAGTATTCAATTTATAGGTAAGAAGCTGGATGGAAAGGGGTTGGATATTTCCTCTTTGGAAAATTGTAATGTTCTTATGGTTAATTGCATATAACACCAGAAAGAATGCAGTCAAGCTCAGCAGGAGTGTATGCAACAACAAAAAGAAAGATGGTTGAGAGAATCCTGTGATGCAACAAGGAGTGTCATGCAGATACCTCTACGGTAAAAACAACGCAGTTTACTCATATGATTATCAGATTAATGTCCCTTTTTTTATTAAAAAGATTGCTGAAGAAAGAGACACAATGTTGTAGTTTACATCATCTTCAAATTCGGATTGTAGGCGTGCTTAAATTTCTGTGTAAGTCGGATGAAAAGTTTTGGTAAAAAAAATATTTTCAAAAGTTTATTTGTAATGTCTAAACTCTAAAGTATAATTGTGTTGATCTAGTCTAAAATTGTGTTGATCAATATTAGTCTAATAATGGTGTGAGGTTATACTTTCTAATTCTAGATCTAATTTATATTAGAAATTCTGGTTTTTGTAGTCATTTTTTGGTATTTAAAATCTTAGTTAAAAAAAAATGATGTGGTCGTCAAACTAGTTTTATTCTATGATTGTAAATAAGATGCAAATATCGATAGAAACCAACATCCTTTGCTTAGTAAAGTCAAATTAGTGGTTAATATTGTCTCGGTATCTATGTCAAGTCTGGAATTCAAATTTATTGTACATGATACATTTTCAGTGTAACCCGACATCCAAATTGTGGGGGGGTCATACAATTGTATCTCAAGTTCACATTGAGCTAAGTTAAGCGGTACATCCCATTGGAGGATGGAGGCAATGGAGGCTGGAGGACATTCATCGTCCTCTCTTAAACTAGTAGCAACAGGGCCACACATTGTGTAGCAGTAAATAAAGTGCACAGAAATGAAAAATGCCGACCTGTAGACTAGCAACAGCGGAAAACTAGTTTTGTTGTATGAGATCGAGTGGCAGCGATCAAGTGCAAAGGCTACAGAAGATGATGAGGAACTTGTCCTCGTGTTTGTTTTTCATATTTTCAATGTGTGTGTGTAAATAAAACAGATGATCTTTTTTGTTCATATTCTTGTAATTCCAAATGTAATCTCTCGAAAGTGTTGTGATATGGCATGGAAGGTGCAAAATTGTAAGACTGTGTATGTGTACATGAGAGAAACAAGATACTAGGATTTGTACTTTTTAGAAGATCGACTGGTGAAGGAGCTCACTGGAAGTGAAAGTGAGAAATGTTGAGTTCTCATATGTAGGTTCATTAAAAGTACATGGTTTAGACCAATGAGAAGTTCATTGGAAGTGAAAGCATACTAAGGGAGAGTATTTATGTAGGTAATCAATAAAGAAGAGATCATGACTATCAGATTGTCAAACCAATACATGTTGGCATACATATGTTTTCAGGTGCTTCTTTCCACATTTTCACACTAAGGAGAGAATGTTAGGAATTATGTAGTGTGAACATTGATTTTATATATATTGTTATAATGTGAGTGATGTGAGTAATTATATTATCCTAGAATAATATAATTATATATGTGTGAGTGAGTTGTGATAACAAATCATATATGTAATTGTGTGAGAATAATAATAATACATGCTCATATTGAGATGTATTAGTTGTACGTGAGTTTAACTCGCCATTTAGAATAGGAGATGTGTGAGAGATTTTTGGTTATATGGTTGAGTGATGTTTGGGATATTGAGAGAATAATGGAGTGAAAAATCATAGGAGAGAGATATGTGAGATTTGAAGATGAAGATCAACTCCTATTATATAGGAGCTCATATTTGTGTGTGTGTGTGTGTGTGTGTGTATCTTTTTTTATATCAGTAAAATAGTCCCAAATGTATTGAATCTATTATCATTATTAAGTATTCTTTGATTTTTAATTTTTTATAATTTGTATAATTTGAAGCAAAGTTCACATTACTGAATGTATGTTCTTCAGAATTAATGGAAGAACGCGTATTTAATTAAAAGAAGAAAGCTACAATGATACATGAAAATACTGCATGACTGAAATAAGGAGCTTTATATTCCTTGGGAACTTGTCATCTGAATATGCTTTTCAATGCCTTCCTAATAATAATGGATTCCTCATTAGTAAAATGCAATGTTTTGTATATCATCAAAAACAAAGCATGTGGTAAAGGGAAATAATGAGCTCTGCTAGGGTTTTAAATTTCTGATAGCCTGGTAAGGCCAATCTCTCCCCATGTTTTTCAGTTTTCAAGTTCTGGTTTGATCCTTCAGAAAAAGAGCAACCTCTGAAAAAAAGGTGGAGGCGATAATGGCAGCAGCAGGGAAGTAAAAAAGTGGACCAAGAAGTCGGAGTGAAAAGTGCTTTGCATGCCAACAATGGAAGAAATTCCAATGATATGCTTGCATTTCAGCAAGATCAGAAGGAATATTAAGGCCCTGCAGGGAAAAAGCCTGATCATGCAAAAAGTCCTAGAGATTTGCAGATTCATTGAGGGTGCCCTTAACTTTCAATACAAGAACTACATGCATGGGACAACAGGGGCATGGAAAACTCATGGGTAATGCCTATCTCAAAACCTGTGCCAAAGGGAATTTCATAGTTATCTTGTGAATGATTCTGACAGAGATAAAGTCCTTGGAGAGGAACCCTGTTTCTTTAGAAATGCTGGAATATTTATGGAGCATTGACGTGTGGGGTTTTAACTTTTAAACCAACAAAAGAAGCACCATCAATGGCACTGGTATGTATCAGAATGTATGCACTGCCTTGAGAGTTCTTATCAAAATGTGTGTTTTAATATCGTGGTGAATACACTGGGGAAAGCCATTGAGACATCGAAATCATATCATGGCAGGGGGTTATCACACTGTGCCAGAATATGTGTGGAACTGGATCTTACCAAGCCACTTCCAAAAAATGTTACTTTGAAAGCCAGAGAAATGTCTTGGACGCAAGATATGACTTGAAAGCTCCCTTTCAAATGAAGAGCCAGGGAAAATGTGATTGGACCATTATAATCGAATATGAAAGCATCCCTTTCAAATGTTACACGAGGATTGCATTGAATATGGCCACCTGATCAGAGAGTGTCTCTCACTCCAAATAGCAAATATGTAACAAACACAAAAAGGGGAACCCAAAAAGGATAAGGACAGCTTCATGAAACCTAAGAGAAAGTACAGAATTTGAAATAAGGGCTAGAGGAATGAGAATAAGGAAATCAAGGCAATGTGAGAGAAAGGAGAAAAAGAGGATAATGGAAAAGAGGTGATCAAGGTGGTCCCAAAGACCCAATAGACCCAAGGAGTAAAACAAAAGGAACCATGTGAGGACATGATGTGTCATGTCCCCTTTTTGAAATAAATCATGGAGAAGACCTCTTGCCTATCCTCATTCCCCGTAGACTAAAGGGAGAATCAAGGGGAATGAATTATAATGTTATTTTAAGTTGGGCCCAGTAATTTTCCACTTTTGGGGCGACCTAGGGTTTATAGGCATTATTAAATAAAAAGTATTTTTAAATACTAAAAAATCACACTTTAGTGGGGCGACCTCAACAGTAAAAATTATAATTTTAGCAAGGTCAATTTTGATAGTTGCACTAGTCCATTATAAAAAGTTCAATTTTCTAAACTCACTTGGTGGCACTTTCATGGCCGTAAATGCAGTTTCATGTCCAATATTGTGGACTGCAACAGTGGCCAAGGTTTATAAGGGGGCACTTGGCTCATTTGTGCATCATGATTTCATATGACATTTCTTCATTGTGAGAGATTTGGCTTGATTTGGCATCCAAGTACGAAAACCCTTGGCTGTTTGGAGATCGGGGAGAAAAAAAAACCCTCTAGGTTTCCAAGGTTGGATTTGAGGACGAAAACCCTCTTGTCCATAAGAGTGATTGAAACCCAGGGATCACTTTAAGTTGTAGCTATAAACAATTGACAACTTATGTTTTCAGATTCCTACAAGGTCGACTACTATAATACTACGAAAAATTAAACAGCAAAATAGAGGATTGGACATCCCATTTGGGGACCTTTCCTCGTGAAATGTATCATGAAAAGTTATAAAAGAACATTAGGGGTCATTTGGAGCTCACTTTTGACTACATCTCTCTTTCATTTTGACGAGTTTGAGCTTTGCACTTAAACTTTTGCAATTGAGGACGAAAACCCTCATTTGCAATCTACATTCGAGGACGAAAACCCTCCAGTGTATTCAAATTTGTCGCCGTCAAACATCATTTCCGTTGCCCATAGGGTGATTGTCGTATCAAGAATTGCATTTGAGGGGTCCATTTAGAGTTTTGCAGATCTCATATCTGAGTTTGAACATTGTTGTTCTCATAGGGCATCAGCAACTATATCACATGTTCACATTGTTGTTATCCAGGATTTTACATTGTTGTATATTCGTTAATCAACAAGTTCATTTGGGATCTATTGATGTTCATGAGGTTTACTAGCTATTGATCATTCACAAGACTAGCAAGCATACTTGAGATCTATTGTTGCTCTAGGGTTTGATACCCCTTGTTCATGCACAAAATCAGCAAGCATGTTAGGGCTGGAATTGATCTACTCCATGTTAGACCTATTGCAGCTGATGCATTTGAAATGGGTTTGTATCAGTTTATAAGGGTTTGCACATAGCCAACTACTGCCCTAGAGCACCATTTTTAGTCAGCCTATAGCCTTTCATTTGTAATCATTGATGTTAATCAAGTTCAGCATTGATACTTCTGTGATGCTTGTAACTTTCTAGTGTGATTCACTACCAGAAAGATATTTATTTTTTTGCACTGTATATATGCAATAATGATTGGATGGCAAAGCCGCCATATTTTTGGAGTTGTTATTCCATGTACCCGCCAATAACTGGCATTGATTGTAAATCGTAGCGGCTTGCCGCCAGTAAGTTGCAAAAATCAGACTATTGTCTTTCACATCCTAGTTTCCGTATGCTCTCACCTTGCCCACAATCAAGATCTTGGTGATTTTGTCAGATCTTGGGTTTGTTTTGATTGTTAAAATTTGGTGAATTTGAGCTAACCGACCAGTTAATGGACATTACAATGGTATCAAAGCAGTAGATCTTGCTAGCTTGTTTGGGAAGGGCTAATTTGTGTGATGCACATCTAGTGACATTTTAATGGAGCTTAATAAGAGGAAAATATATGGGAGCTAGGAGCTTTACAGAGAAGGGAAAAGACTTAGAGCATCGGCCACAGTCAAGAAGAAGATCTACTCAGCATTTTGGAAGAAGTGGAGAACTATTTATCCATGGAAGAAACAGTCACATTACGTGAGGCTATGCAATGGGCAGTGAAACCCTCCATCAATGTTTTCTTTGGTTAAGCCCAAACTTTTGAGACACCCGAACAAAGAGCTGAGGTTTGTTGTTGTCACTTGTATTAATGAAATTACAAGAATAACACTCCTAAAGCTCTCCATACAGCAGCGAAACCATTAGGGAGATATTTCAGCTGATTGTGGAAAGTTTTCAGGGTCTAGAGGATGTAGCGCCCACACAAGGACCAAAACACAAGACAAAATAAACCAGGATATTTTTGTTTTGTTGGCTTTCATTTACGTATTACAAGACACCGGTTGGGCTTACTTAGAATAACACGACATTACACTAGATGCTTTTACCTACATGGAACCACACATACAACAAGATAACACAACACACACATCAATGCCGCACTTCCTCAAACGAACAAATACAAAACTATGACTCAACCACAAAATGAACTCAAACATAGGCGAGTTCCACAACATGATCATTTCCATGGTTTACATCTTTATTACTATTAAGTTCTTATTGTTTAGCCTTATAGGTTTAAAGAGCATTTAACATGTAAGGGCATAAGTTCCCTTTTCTCAAAACTTCATAAACTTTATTTCACATAGCAATTATCTTAAAATGAGCAAACACTATTTGGTTCAGTTCCTCAATTCCCATTAATAACCATATCTCAATTGTTAGTTAGAATCATTTTAAACACATGCGTCACCTAATACTTGTTCTTAGGCTATGGATTCATTTCTTAGAAAGTATGCTTACTTGACATTTTTCTTAACCTTCATTGCAAAAAGGGGAAAATTCACATGAAGAGAAGGAGGAGAATATTAGGCATAAGAGTGGCAGATTCCCATTTTCCATCTTTGTAATAACGTTTAAACAACAAGAATACACTCCATTTCTTTATTGTGTTGTTACAATTAATTGTGTTTTAACTATTCATTTTGCATCATTCATGAATTGCCTGTGAGTCATAATCCACTTGTTTCCAAATAAGATTCCTAGTTTTCAAAACTAAATTGAGGGCCCCCACCTTGAGCTATCTTATCTTCAAGTTCTAGATAGGGGCCCCCTATCTATATATGGGCCCTATCCATATAGAGGGGGGCCGATAGAATTAATTTATCTGGGGGCCTCCCCCACCCATATAGGTCTAGGGGGCCCCTATATATCTATATAGGGGGCCCTTTCTATATAGATGGGGTGTATAGAGAGTGGGCGACTAGCCTATATAGATATGGGGGCTTCCTCTATATAGCATCATTGGGCCATATCTCTATATCATTGCCCTAGTAACAACCAGCGTAGTGACTAGCCGTTGGAGATCTATATAGGGGCGCCATATCTATATTCTATAGAGGGCCCCAATCTTCTATATCTGCACTCACCCGCCAATGGTGGCTCTCTATTTGGAGGGTGAGGGGAGTGGAGAGAGGGCTGCCTGATTCTATTCTATTTTATATTGGCCCGATAAAACCTTGCCGCACCCCTCACCCTCCTTCATCTGGTGAGTGCCTAAAGGCCCTCACGCTCCGTCGTCGGGTGAGGGTCTTGTGTAACACAGTTTTGAAAACTAGGAATCCTATTTGGGAACAAGAGGTTGTGACTCACAGACGTTTCATAAATGGTGCAAAATGAATAGTTAAAACACATAGTTAATTCTAACAACACAATAAGTAAATGGAGTATATTCTTGTTGTTTAAATGCTATTACAAAGGTGAAAAATGGGAATCTGCCACTCTTATGCTTGATATTCTCCCCCTTATCTTCATGTGAATTTTCCCCTTTTTGCAATGAAGGTTAAGCAAAATGTCAAGTAATCATACTTTCTAAGAAACAAATCCTTATCCTTAGAACAAGTATTAGGTGACACATATATGTTTAAAATGGTTCTAACAACTGAGTTCTGGATATTAATGGCAATTGAGGAATTGAACCAAATAGTGTATACTCATTTTAAGATAATTGCTATGTGACAACAGTTTCTGGCACACCCGGTGGGATAATACAAAATTTGCTAAAGAAGTTGATGTTGTTCTTAGCAAATATCAGAGTGTTTCAGACACAAATATTCAACATCTGGCGACTTCATTGGCCCAGAGATTCCTTTTTCTCAATCAGCAAACCATTGCCTCCATCCTTCCATCTTTTTATGAGGTTGTGCAATCATGACTTCAATTCCTCATTGGAATTCCCAGTCCTAAGAGAACTATTACTTCCCTCCACCTCCATTTCCCTAGAATACTCCTCTAGATTAGTATTATAAGCCCTATCATAATGAATATGTCCATGATCCAAACAATTTGTATGGTTATCCTAATAATCATGGTGTTTTTCAAGAGCAGGAATATGTAGATTATGGAAACAATTCCATGCCTAATGATGATTTTCAAAGTCAGGTACAACACTTGGAGATAAAAATGGTACAAATGAGGGCAACAAGTTCCATCAAGGCAGCCAAGCTTGGATTCAGGGTACCATACCCATGGGCCGGTCTTATACCAAACTGGTATAGCCCTCATGAGAAAATAGACTGTGTATGAATTGATACCACAAATATTAGAGTGGAATGAAGAGATGGAAGCCTACCAATATAGTGTTGAGAAACCCTATCAATGAGGTAATTCTTCACTATCTTCATGTAACCCTCCTACTTCTACTTTCCAACCACTTCAACCAGAGCCCATGTCCCAAATTTCTAGCTTTCTTAAAGCTTCTCCTCCACAAGATCTTACACCTCTCCAATCATCTCAACCATTGCAAAATTAGTTAGCAAACCAACCCACCCCTCCCCTCATATTCCCAAGTCCATTATAGAATGAACCAAATCTAACAAAATGGAGCTTACAGGTTGAAGATAAACAAATTCCATGGTTGGTTAAGCCTACAATAGAGGAGTGCAAGGAAGTGGTTGAAATTACAGACTAGTAAAAGGAATATGACCAACATGCAAAGGTTAGACAAAGTTTTCTCAAATATCTTGAGATACAATGTAAAGATAACGTTCTGAGGGAGCATATGAATGTTTGTAAGGATCGGATCAACAATCTTGAGCCTATATCACCTTTAGATCAGCTTGTAAACAGTCATACAGAGCAAGAAATCAACAAAATTCAAATTAAAAAAAAGTTTTCCTCAAGCATGGAAAATAAAGAGGAGGTGGTTTTATCAGAATTGGAAGATTTTGATGAAAGAATAATTAAAGAATAATTACATGCAGACAAAATTACATGCAGGCAATTGATTTTTGGACGCAGTAGTCCATTCTAAGAAAGAGGATAGACACATACTCGGGCTGTTTTGCTCTGACAATTCTAGCTTTGTACTTGCACCTCTGAATTAAAAAGTTCCGTTTTTGCCCTCTCATATCGCTGTCCTTTGATTATTCATTGTGTTTGACAGGAATATTGTGTTGCTCTAGTGTGGAATTTACTCCCTCTACCGCTGTCCTTTCTCGTAAACCCTTGAATTAATTTTGCAAAATAGCTTAGAGTTGTCCAGGTGTGTGCATCTTTGATTTCCCTGTGTGCAGAAGTACATGCATGTGTTAAATTATTGGTGTATCAACTTTATTTTCCCTTTTCCCGCATTTCTTCTCCCTTTTCCTTGTCAAAGTTTTCGTTTTTTAGGTGATCCACAAGGGAACCAACCCTCTCTGGAGGTTCACCTCAAACATAGGTTACCCATAGCCTTGAGGTGTTCCAATTTTGTCAATAGGAGAGAGAGTACATAGACCATTCTCTATCAGGGTGCAACTTTTGGGTGACAAGTATTTTTTCTTGATGGTTATTGTATCCAAATATTCATAATTAATACACATTCCGATCTATACTAATTCTCACAACCAATCTCGCAATTGCACTGTTAAATATATAATGAACCATTTGGTTCTGGGCAGTTATAACTGATAACTGTTTTGTAACTATGTAACCATCATCCCTACAATATAAATAAACCTCTTCTTGTGTCATTTGAGCAGTGCAGTTTTGTGTATCTCTATCTTCCCTTCTAATTCTAACAGTGGTATCAAAGCGGTTAGTCATCATTGAAGGAAGCATCCATGAAAAGAGAGGTCGACAGTATGGTTGACGCAGGAAGAAGATAAACTCGGTTTTGAGTGCCTGAAAAACGTCTAGCGAAAAGGAGAAAAATGTGTCTTCTCAGGAGGGCAATAAAACTCAGTCGTTTGAAGAAAATATGCTGAGAAAAGTCGTGGCAAATTATGGCAGAAATCGTGTGAAGGCAGAGACATCTGCTGTGAACAAGAAAGTGCCCAGTTTGTTGCTGAATGTGCCCAGTTCAAAAACGTGCCCACTTTGATGATTACGTGACCAACCAGAAGCTATATCCAGTCATAAATAATCTGGAGGGAATTCACAAATACTAAGTCGTGTGGGAAATAGAGAGGAAAAGATGAACTCATGTGGAGAAGCAATTAGGGCAGACGTAATGCAAGGAGCAAAGATTTTATAATCTATTTTTTTATAATTTTCCTCCCCTACTACTGTTTGCTGTTTAATTAATCCCTTGCAACGTATTTGCATAAAGGGGCAAAATCTTATTTAATCATCTCCGTCACTTGGAATAACAAAATGGCAAATATTTCACACTTGACTTTGTCGGAGACAAATTAACGGGCACTAATTTGAATGTTTGGAGCCATAAGATTTTAACAGTTGCAGAGTTACGTGATTGTGATAAAATAATCATGGGTAGTGAAAGTCGACCAACGACGAACTTTGCGGATTATGACAAACATCATAAGGAAGCGTTATTGCTTCTCAAGTTATTGTTTTCATACGATATGATACCGGAAGTGCGGAATGCTACTGTAGCAAGCACATTATGGGCCAGTTTGAGGAATAAATATCAGACGTCAGAAAAGAGTCGGGTTTTATACCTGAAGAATATGCTCTTTTCCGTAAAGTTACAAGAAGGTGGATCACTGTCTGAGCACCTACTTCGGATGAAAGACCTCCGAGACCAGTTATCTTCCATCAACAAAAAGGTGGACGACGATGATATGGTGGCTCTGGTTTTGAACAACTTACCTTCTTCATATGAGTCATTTGTAGAGGCACTCCATTTAATGGCTGAAAGTCAAACACTCAAGTTTGACAAGGTGAGTTCCTACCTGTTGCAAAAGGAGTGGAGACAGCTTCAGGCAGAATCTAATTGTGACCATTCAGAGAGTGCTCTTGTCACTCAGTTAAAGGGAAAGTGGAAACGTCATTTTGGTGAATCATCCACTCGGTATCAGGTCACATGCTATTACTGTCACAAGGTTGGGCACCTTAAGAAGGATTGCCGGAAGCGGAAGTATGATCTTTCGCAACAGAACAAAAAGCCATGTGATGAGGGACATGTGGCAGCAGTTGCAGAAGAACGGGATTCAGATGACGGGCATGCTCTTTATTGTCTTACGACATCATGCTCACATGACAATGGTACTAGTTACTGGATCATTGATTTTGGTGCGTCCGCACACTTTTCATGTCGCAGGGACTGGTATGTTTCATTTACTGCAAATATTTTTTGAATCAGTAGTACTAGCTGATGGAGAATCACTTGCAGTAGAAGGGATAGGAGATATATGCATTGTATTGAATAATGCTCATAAATTGTTGGTACGGAATGTTAGATATGTACCTTCTTTACAAAAGAATCTTCTATCTATTCGTCAATTAACTGAAAAATCCCAATATTTATGTGGATTTTTGTGGGAAGAAGTGTGTTGTCTCTGATGTGAAACAGAGACGGATAATTGCCCTTGGTATTGGGGAAGGTGGTCAGTATCGGCTTGTTGATCCGGCTACGATCAACATGAATGCACGTGTGGAGGACAACTCCACCATACAGGATGTGCAGGAGGCTGCAATGCCTTGGGAGGAAGCCATTCCTCACAAATCTGTTGACTTGGATACAATCAACCTACATGCACCTATTGTGGAGGGAGTATCCACTATACCAGATGTATGGGAGGCAGATATGCCTTGGGAGGATGGATTTCCTCATTCTAAAGAACAGTTTGTTGTGGACAGAGACTCCACTATTCCAAATGCACTGACGGTGCATGGTGAGATGGCATGCCCAACCACTCACTCAGAGGTACTTGCTCGAAGGACAATAGAGCATGAAAAGTTTGCTCATTGTGTTGTGAACAATCTTTCCCAACAAAGGGGGATAGATGAGCAAATAGATGAGAAGAAAGAGGAGTTGGTTCTCACTCCTGCTACTGTGGAGATGGTTATTTCTCCCACTGCTGAGATGGAGATGGTTATTTCTCCTACTATTGCGGAGTTGGTTCTAACTCCCACTGCACAGATGGTCACATTTCTCTTATTGAGAAAGTTGGATGAGCACTACATGGTGTTGCAAGGACATGATCGAGGTGACTTCGATTGCAGGATAATTGAGTCTTTGTATAGACTCCAACAGGCTACACAAGCCTGGAACAGATTTTTCAATCCACCTCTCCGAGGTTCTGATTTCAGCACTCTGGAGATGGGGCTGACACTCTCAGCCATTGATGATTCATCACTGGTCAATGAATCACGTAACAAAAAACCAGTGGACCACTTGCCATATCCTTAGTTCATGGGACCAAATTTTTGTTTTGCGGTTGTTCATTCGACAACTGCAACACAATCATGGACTGCTGATTTTGAAGTACAACTATGGCACAGTCTGTAGATGTAATGACTAAACATATGGGCTTTAAGGAAATTTGTAAAATTTGGGGACAAACTTGTGTCTTGTTTAGTCATTAAGAGGGGGTGTTAAAATATAGAATATATATATAGAACCAAAACGGTTCTGGGCAGTTATAATTGATAACTGTTTTGTAATTAAATGTAACAACCATCATCCCTACGATATAAATACACCTCTGCCTGTGTCATTTGAGCAGTGCAGTTTTGTGCATCTCTAATCTTTCTTGCTCTATTTCTTTATGCTTCTACATTCTAACATGCACAAGGCTTTTCATTTCTCGACGAATTTGAGTTCTCATCACTTTGCTTTGTCTCGGGGTATCTTGCAGCACTGATGCAACTTCTTGTAGCCTACCTTGCAGTTCCACAACATTCCTGCAACGTTCCTGACACTTCACGACATTTTTGAAGTCTCGCTGCTAGGGTTCTCACTTGCACCACACTACCATTTTGCAGTTTCATAGTTTCTGTAGTCCCGCATTGATTCGTAACACCCATAGGGTTACTGCAATATTGCAAACCTCATACTGCAACACTCATAGCTCCTGCAGTCTTGTGCCAACTGAGTGCAATGCTTACATGCATTGCCTCGGAGCCTCGCAACACTTCCGCACACTTGTGCATTGCTTCTCAGCATGACTCAGGTCATGTCTCCAAGTTTTCACAGGGCTCCTATGACTAGTGTTTGTTATCAACATCCCAGACCACGTGGCACGCTTCTTGAGATGGCACCCTCCACACCTATGCCATGTGGTATGCATCTCGACCAATTGTCCACTTGGCCAAGGATGTTAGACAAAACACCTTGCACTCATTTCTCTTGCAAGTGTGTCAGTTGTAACTACCTCCTTTGTAAATGTACACGTTTAAATATGCATACATTCAATCCTCAGTGTAAGGTAAGCAATTGAGGTACTCATGCCTATAACCAGATAGTAGGTATAGCTTGCATGCTCAACATGGGACTTGTAATTCTCATACTACTTTATATTTTGTTTTAGTCTAAACAAATCAATAGTGAAGGACTCCCCTTCTGATCATATAGAGCTTGCACTCTTATTTTATTGAATCATTGTACACATCTGTACTCTTCTGGTTCTTCCATTGCGTATAAGTTGCATTTTTGCATATAATAGTCTTTTGTATTCAAATGTGTCAATAGATTAATTTTAGTCTCTTTTAATTATTCTACAATCTGCAGCTTATCTCTAAGTGGAGCCCCTTGTCCTTCCCATACAAGGTCCTGGGCCCCGTAACGTGCGACACTATTGATACTCTGGATAAGAGCATAGCTCTTGCTTATGCTTGTAAACACGTGAGCACAACAAGAGAATTTGAAAACAAGTCAACTTTGTTTCAGTCTATCTAGGAAAACACCATAGTAAGAGCAAGATGGCTGATGTTGAGAACCGACCTAAGGCAGCCCTTAATGTCCAAAAGCTCATTACCAGGAGCTTGGAAGCACAATGCACCACAGTATTGGGTTAATTCTGCGAGTTGATGTTTAAGCTCAACTTGGCATCCACACCCTCTTTCTCGCAGTCCGCTCAATGACAGTCACTGCTCAGCATCAAATCCGTAAGATTCATTGAGGGCAATGCTTGTAATATTGGCAATGACTTGCTATTTTTATATATAGTTATCATAAATATTATAATCCACTTAAGGGTCATAAATTCAACTTACACTTTATTTATGAAATCTGGGTATTCCAATGATTACATACTCAGTGATGAGATATGTTATCATTGATCAAAATATATTTTTGAGTAAGAGTTCAGATTTATCGTAATAGTGGCCTTCAATATCTTGACATATGAGACATATTATCTGTTTCAACTACATTCAAATTCTAGGCATGTGCTCATCCTTATGGGTATCCCATATTATTTTCACAAGGCTTTGTGGCCTTTTGGAGTATCTGGAATATTTAGCCCCTCTGCATTATGCTGTTAAAGTACATTTAGCTCTCTAGACAATTTGTGCAACGATTTGTTCAATATCATAATTGCTTCCTCAATGTGTGATGTTCTCTTGGCTGTTGTCTAATTATATTAGTGTCTTGCATATTATTGCAAACTGAATCTTCAGATAATGTGGATATTACTCATTTCCAAAGCAGTCATTAGGTTGTGATCCAATTACATGTTCAGACAATATACTGTCTGGTCATCTTTGGGCATAAATGTAATTATTTTGATTCTTTCTCTGTGGCTGTATAAGAAAAGGCTATTTCAATAAGAGTTTCCAATGTTAATGTTTGTGCCTTGTATAATAATGGTCCCGACTCATGTATGAACTCATAAAAATTCACTTTTGTAAGAAAAATGATGGATGCTGTGTTTACATATGCAGGTCAAAGATATTATGTTCCATTTGTATATGACAGCAAGACAGAATCTTCAGAAAGAAGTTCCAAAAGAAGTCCGAATAATTAAACGTCTTCTAACAATTGAAGACCCACAATTACGATTGACAGTTTTGGCAGAGGCCTTTTCACCTGGAGACAAAACACAAGGGAAAGATGTGGACGTGTTATACACGTAAGAGATACTCTTTTTTTTTCCTGTTCTGATTGGACCATTCGCCTGTTTCTTCGGCTCAATAAAATTCAGAAACAAATATATTGAGTTTGTGTTCTGGCCGACTTCTTTCTTTCTTTATTTTGGAAGTTGGACCAGATAATCATTTTGTATGGCATTTAGCATTTGTAAAAGACTAAAATGAGGAGGGAATCACTTCAAATTTTGGTATCAAAGTGCATTCCAACTTTCGTTTTGAATGAAATTCTATGCATTTTCAAGCAGCATCTTTATTCTATACAATAAAAGTAAAATGCTGTAAATGAGTTAGTTGGGTTAACTGTGAGAGAGATTTTACAATTGACTTTTTGGATCAGACCTCTGATCCATCATCAGGAGTTGTGTGCTAGTCTGAAAAACCTGATTGATGATTTACATACAATCTAATCTTCTACTACTGATAGAGGAGGTATTTTATTTGCAATTGATTCTTCATTTGGCTGTTGCATCATCTTTTGAAAGCAAGCTATCATGGATTTTTTTTGGATAATACATATCCCAATGCATTATTTACCAACTCTGTTACCAGGAAACGCCTAGGGGCCCCCCGTTTCCGTTTCCGAAACGTTTCGGAAACGGAAACTCCTTCGAAACGTCCTAGTCTCCTAGAGATAAGTATACATGATAATAATGTATAATTTCAATGAATACAAAATATTTTGAGTGCTTTATCAATTATCTCTTATGGTCTATGGAGCACAATTATAAAATGAGTATTATGCACACATATATATATATTTTAATAATATATTGTACGGACGTTTCCGGTAACGTTTCGTATCCAAGGTTTTTTGAAAATTGCCGTTTCCGCGTTTCGAACACGTTTCCGTTTCCGTTTCCGTGCAACATAGATTTTAATAAAAAAGCACGATTGGAGGGAAACCTTATAAATCTGAGATGCAACGAAGATTCGTGTTCTAGCTTCCCATTTTCTATATTAAAAAAAATCGCTTTAACTTCACACAAATAATGGCACAAAATCAATTTGCTCAGAAAAGATAAATCTCTAGAAAATTAAGGCTAAATACCTCATTCTATTCTATTTAAAGCTAGTTCAATATTCTCTTTTAATTTTATAGCTTGTAAATCATGTTTGGAAATTGGTTTTATCTTTCCATGCCCTTATTTATTTTGTAATCTAGTGTTACTAAATATACTTGCTTATATATTTTGATTACCAAATCTATAACCTTATGCATGAGTAGAAGTTGATACAAGAAACAAATGATTCACGTTATGGATGAACTTCAGTTGCTCAAAATATTTCAATGTTCCCTTTTTGAAATATTTTAATAAGGGAAATAAATTAATAATTTAACTTAAGTGGCCTAAAAGTAACTTTATGTTATATCATAAAAAGGTTAAATTATGTTTTATTTTAAGATAAAGTTAAAACTTGATAAAGTAACTCAAAATCTAAAATTTTTCTCAAAATAAATTGAAGTTGCTTTATGGGCTTCTTTCCTTGAAAAAGGCGATGAAAGGGAAATTATGTTTAAAGGGGCATTGGACTCATTTGTAAATATCTATTATCATTCATATCTTACTCATCCAATTTTTAAGTTTGAGCATTATTCTTCAGCTTTTGTTTTGAGGACAAAAACCCTCCAGTGGATGCCTTCAAGAGCTTGGGACATGAAAACCCTCCGGTTCTTTGTTTAGGAAGGTACATCTCCATCCAAGAATCATAATTGGGCTTCAAATTGATTTTTGTCACATTTCAGCTAGGCAGCCATTGGGCTTTAGATCTATCGATCAACATCAACTTTCAAAGTGATAAATAATTAGGGCATCATTACATAAATTCAGATCTTCATCAAAATAAATCAAGGAAATATCTAAATTTTCACCCATATTTGCTAGGGCATCCATCCAAGGGTAGCATTTGGGCATCATTTCAAACTTTGCAAGTGTCAAATACAATTTTAGCAGCTAGGGCATCATTTATAGTAGCTAGGGCAACTTCCAGGGCTACGTCACCATTGGGAGCAGATTATTAGGGCCGATGTCCTATACAGAAGGCTTAATCATTTACAGTTTTTGGGGAAGCGATTGTGTCTATTTAATCTGTCATGGAGTGTCAAAGAATTTAGGTGTATCCGGTCAAATGTAATTTTCCTGGTTTTTTGGGTAAAAAATAATAAATTTGAATCATAGATTTCAGGGTTTAAATTCAGTTTTGAGTATTTATTTTACTGCTGTTATTATATTCAAAAAATCTGTATTTTTCCAAGGGTTTATAAATTATTTTCATAATTTTCCAGCAATTTTAATTTCTATTGTTAGGGTTTGCAATAAAATGTCATTTTTTATTAAATTCTGCCCAAGGGTTTCAAATAAATATGGAATTCTGCAATTTAAAAATGTCCGCTATAGGGTCATTACATGTGTTTACATATAGATAGAGGAGTATTTTGAGTCAAAGTGGTTTTGTCTACTAATACTGGCCATGCACAATTTTAACTAACCTCATATGCAGTAATTAGGCCTAAAAAGATATAAATTTATTAAGAATCAGACCGTAATTCAGTTGTATGCGCATCTCCTCTATGTATGTAGATATTCTAAAGCAATGGATGTGCTCAATGTCAGCAATTTATTGAAGTGTTGAATTCTTGTCCATCAACGAGGCAAGAAAACCCATATTTATCATGAACTATACTCATACTTCATAGAGTGGCACAGCCAGTTCCACTAACAGTCCATTATACTTAGTTGCCACATAGACACCAGTAAACTCCTGTGTATAAGCCTTACATAAGAACATGAGAATGTATGTCACACGGTTCGAGTATACGAAATATATGGTATAAATTATAGACACAATTTTGGTGCGGGACTAGTTGGATAAAGTTCTAATGTATTTTGATTATTAATCGAAATTAGAAAGTAAAAATAAAAATAAAATATACACTTGCAACAAATTAAAAAAAATTTACAATAAAAATAATAATAATTATTTTTATTCTAACAAATCAAAATTCTAAATTTTCAAAAAACGGCGGGGGGATGGCTAATTAAAAAATATTATACAATAATAAAAATAAAAGTAAACATATCACTAAATTATATAAATGGACTAAAAGCATAAAAAATTTGAGTGATAAATAAGGTGAAACTTAAACTCATAAACATCAAATACATTCCTTAATATAATTTGATTAACTTTCAAAAAGTAGTTACCAAGACAGTTGCTTGGTCCAAAAAGGTGCAAAAATTGACAAGTGACTGGTAAGAATTTTATAGCCATCAAAGTCGGAGAGGGTAATAAACTATGCCTTTTTTAGAAAAGTGGGAGACACCTGAAACGGAGATGGCAACAGAATGAAAGTAACTGGCACATGCAAGTTTTTGTACACATCTTGATTTCTTTAGATTCAAAAATGCACTGAAATTTAAAAATGTGCTTGTGACTTTTTGACCAGTAAAGAAATCAAATGCCAACAAAAGGATTGATAGTAAATATCATGGGGGACGTTGTGACGTCCCCCCCCACGTTTCATTCCCCGGGACGTTTCCCAAATTTTCAGACAATCCCTTTGTGTGCGCGTTCTTGCGCGAAAAAAAAAAGAAGGAAACGTGGGAGGAGACGTTAACCCCACGTTCCTGCGTCCCCAGGACGTCCGGAGACGTACCCAGTACGTGTCCCAAGGGTGGGGGATGCGTCTCCCTGCAACGGTGACAACAAACATAAACTTAAAAGTTTATAAAAACTACAAGGAACACACATTAACAAAGAACTTAATCTGGACCAATTCATCAATAGGTAACAAATAGGATTAGTACCATAGCAAGGCAGGGGTCCCATCTTCTCCGAAATTGTAAGTACACATTCAATTGCGAACCATATGTATATGATGCAATGGATTCACAATATGGAAACAAAGGAAGGCATCATGGCCCAAAATGAGTATATCTTAAGCTTTTAAGTTCCATCCACTCCCTCCAAATCTATCGCTATAGTAGACCGAATTTTAGCTTTGATCATGATCCTTGAACTTTATCTATCCATTGATTTATTTGTTGGGATGTTTTTGACACGATTTCTAGATTATTTTAGATTGTGTGTATATTACATTAATGACTGAAAGGTAGCGGATAGAATGAGCAGAGTGACAATGCATACAGTAAGCTAAGATGATAAATATTTAATGTTTTTGAATCTCCAAAGAAGTAGAAAATGATACTGATAGGAAAACAATTACAAAGTTAAAGACGTTTTTTTCCTTGAAACAAGTTCCCTTGGCGAACTTGAAGAACTTTATCCTTGTCGAACATAAAAGCGAACTTGAACAAGCTTAGCTTAAAGTAATGTGCATTAAGTAAACATAATGTATATGACATACAGGAAATTGACAATCAGCTGGTTGTAATTTTAACCAAACCGGTAATAGAATGGAGGGGACTGATAAGGAGCTGTCTACTCAGAAATGGTAGTCACATCCCTCCTAACATTCAAAGTTAACAAGAATAGCTATATAATATGTGAAAATATAAAGGGGGGCGATTTTTATCCATATGAACGAAATCATAAAGGCGATACATATAAAAAATTTGAACTTTACAGCCGACCTGAATTGGAGAGCTAAGCCGTCAGCAAACGAACTGATCTTTGATTTGATCCTTTGATTTACCGATAAACTTTGAAATTCCAGGCAATCAATAATGATAATATGTATATACAAATGCATTGAACTTCAAGCATGTACATATTCTCATATATGTGGATATATGTATATAAATATATATGCGTACATACATTTCATTTGTGCATGTTGTAGATGTACATACCATACTATGTGTCGTAAGTGGCATAGCCAGGACCACAACAGTCCATATATATATATATGTACGCACATGAATTGTATGTAAGTGTGAAGTATATATGTACACACATGAAATGTATCTATATATATGATCATTATATGTATACGTATGGAGAATATATGCATGTAAGAATGTCAAAGATAATTAAAAATTTTGCAAGACTAGTGTTTTGATGTGCTATGGTACTAGTGTATTTATTGATTATTGATCCAAATTAGACTCTTGTTGATATATATCAGTGATCATACGTGGGGATGTGTCCCCTAGATTGTGGTGACGTCCCAGATGTCCTGAATGTGGGGACTTGGGAACTTGGAGGATCTTTGTCCCCTATTTTTAAATAAGTCTGTTAAAAAAATTCGGATGTTTTTAGATTGTTAGAAAAAGTTGAAACACTTTTACCAAGAACATTGAATTATAATCTTAAGAGTACCTGCCAAATACATTAAATACAATATAAATCCTGTAAATTTCATTGAATAAAATTAAAATATTAAAATATTATGTTTGCTGATATATATTCATTTTAGTAGTCGTCCCCGTTGCCGTTCCCAAACTTTGGGACTGAACCCTGCAGACTTAGATTACTATGATATATATATTTTGCATATAATTCATGTATGTACATGTTACAGGGTATTTACAAAAATACAAGGAACACAGATTAAGAAGAATTGAATCTGGACCAATAATGCAATAAACATACAAATACATTATACCATAGAAATTAACTAGTACCATACCAAATTAAGTATACATATATACATATGTATTTGGATATGTTGATAAGTACATGTACTTATAAGCCTATGTCACAAGGTTCTCTGAATTTTATCGAAAAAGTTCGAATTTTGCCGAACTTTACTCTTGTGGAACATGAACTTGAACTTTATCCATTATTTTTGTATGGGATGTTTTTGACATGATTTCACATTATTTTACAAATGTGTGTATATATACATATAACAACTGAAAGTAGCGGATAGAAAGCCCTCCACTCTGTCCCTCTGACATATTAATGCATTTTTTCAGAAAATAAAAAATGATAGAAAAAAATAATTTGTTTGAACTTAAAAAACATTTTTTTTTTCTCGAACTTTATCCCTTGACAAACTTGAACCGAACTTTATTGTTGTTGAATGTAAACCCAGATCTTGTGACCTATCTGCAGATTCTGCACACCTTCTAAATATTTGATATAAATATAAGTGCATTTGTTGTGTTACCTTTACAATTTTACTGTATCAAGTCATTTTTAGTGCCCAAGATCACGACTAGGCCTCACCGGACCAGTTGTTCGGGAAGGGCTCATAGAATCTTAGCCAAAGAAATGACATCATCTCAAAGCATTTTAACAAACAAAGCTAATTAGATTGAATGGCAGGAACTATCCTATATGAAGAGCAAGAATTCCAGCTCCGATCAAAGTCAATATAATGTGTGAGATTGTGTTGAGGGTTGCAACTAGGCCTTCTAACACTAATGCTGTAGGAAAGACTGAATATGATGAAATTTAAAACAATAGGTTAGTTATCATACCAGTTGTGTGCAAAAATTAAGTGCACATAGATCATAGATGATTGATTCAAGGTGGAGGCCTAATCAATGTAACGGACAAAAATTCCCAAATCTTGAAGGGGGTTAAGGTGGTGATTGGGGATAGGGAGGAACCATGCAAAGTATCATATATCCGGACATCTTAGAGGAGGATCGACCCATTACAATTAGGAAAACACCTTGAGCTACCACTAAGATTCATACCTTGCCCGTCACTAGGTCATAACTCAATATTGGCTCACACGTAATTTGTGGCAGGAAGCTACTTGCCCATAAACTTCAAACAAAATCTTGAGTTGCAGTGGAGAAAGGAAACTAAAGGACCTTAGAGACCTTAATGTTGGGCAGAAGGGGATCCCTGTCCACCAAGGCACCATGAAGTTTCTAAGCTGGATTGTTAGGGGGCTAAACTCCCCTGACAAAAGTCGCATGGTAAAGTGACTTTTGGAGGAGGAAAACCCTGACATCGTCCTCCTTCAAGAGACTAAAGTTGATCAAAATTACTCTAAATTTTTGTGGTTTTAGGGACCGAAATTTGAACCCAACGTCAAAAAATGAACCATGAAGGAATGAGGATGTAAGAGATTTATCCTTACTCAAAAGGTATAAAACAGGTCACGTCCCCTAGGGCTCTCGTGTCCGTATCAAATGTATTGGACATGAGACATGCTAGGACACATGTCGTAGCAGTGTCCTGTGTGTCTGACACTCCAACGAGAACAACATCCCGTATTTATAAAAAGCGGTTAAAATTATCAAACAGGGAAAAAGTTGAACTTCTATTTCATTGTGTGGGTGAAGGAGAATATTCAGATTTGAAAGGCTTCCAAGGGATTCAAAGGCATTTTAGCAACCACATTTGGCGTTTCTCCAACAGCTATGGTTTCTATCATTCATACCACAGAAATGCTCAACCATCAAGGGAAGCTGCTAAAGGTCAAAGGAAAGGGAAGAGACTGAGTTTTGGTGCTGTCCCCCCTCCTCCAAGTTCATCTAATTCTGTCAGTGCTTCATCAGTTGGAAGTGGAGCTGCCAGTGATGCATATAACCCTTATGTAGCAAGACAACAAACTCAAGAAAAAAAATATATGTTGTGGAAGTATGTAACAAGAAAACAAGGGCTTAGGGAAAAGCTTGCTGGAGGAGGAAATATTGTTTGGACATGTAACTACTGCCATCTCGAATTCAAGAGCACCTACTACCTAGTTAAGGGTCATTTCTTGGGCATTACGTGTGGACTTGGAGCATGTAAATTAGTGAATGCTACCCAAAGAAAAAATATGTCAATAAAGGATGCTATTGGCTTGGGGACGGTGGCAGCAAGTATGACATTCAAAGATGAGGATCCTCTTCCATTTTTAAGGAAGCTATCCAACAGAAGTGGGAGTAGGACTGCAGTTTAGCCAACAAAAATGAGGGCAGCTCCTAGTGGTGGTCCAGTGAACAAGATCTTTCAATGAGAGTGGCGAGAGGAGGTTGATCTTACCATTGGGTTCTTCTATCTCAACTTCATTTCATTTAATGTTGTATGGTCTCTTTTGTTTTTTGAGATGTGTTGAGCTCTAGTTGAATGAGCTCCAATCGGGTATGAGCCCCAATTCAGAGAAGCTTAAAACCACATTGTTGGTTAAGGCCAAGAACCTATTAAATCATGGCCCTCATCTGGTGTTAGTATTGTAGCTGATGGATGGACGGATGCAGCACGCCATCCACGTGTCAATTTCATGATGTCATCCAAGAATGGATCATTCTTCTTGCAAGCGGTGGATGCTCTTGGAAAATACGAGGATGAAAATATATGGGTGAACTATTCATTAAAGTCATTGGACCACATTGTTGGTGAAGGCCAAGCGGTGGATAAAATTCTAGCACATATTAAATCATCATGGTCCTCATCCAGTGTTATTATTGTATTTGATGGATGGACAGATGCAACACACCATCCATTTATCAATTTCATGATTCTTCTTGCAAGTGATGGATGCTCTTGGAAAATACAAGGATGCACTGTATAGGGGTGAACTGTTCATTAAAGTTATTGAACCACATTGTTGGTTAAGGCCAAGGAGGTGGATAAAATTCTAGCACCTATTAAATCATCATGGCCCTCATCCGATGTTAGTATTGTATCTGATGGATGGACGAATGTAGCACACCATCCACTTATCAATTTCATTATGTCATCCAAGAATGGATCATTATTCTTGTAAGCGGTGGATGCTCTTGGAAAATACAAGGATGCACAATATATGGGTGAACTGTTCATTAAAGTCATTAAAGATGTAGGTGTTGATTCTTGTGTGCAAATTATCACAAATAATGCACATGTTTGGAAAGTTGCAGGCATGATTGTGGGAACTAAATATCCACAGATATTTTGGACACCTTTGCTCCTTCATTCTTTGAATTCAGCGCTTAAATCTATGGCTTCAGATGTGACATGGATGGGAACTCTCATTAATGATGCACACCATATCCACAATTTTGTACAAAACTATACTGATGCCCTCACAATCTATAAAGAGTACACACATCTATCATTGTTGAAGATTATAAATACTTAGTTTGCCTCCTCATTGATCATGCGTAGGAGGTTGAGGAAGGTCAAGACCGCTCTTGGGGGCATGGTTATTTCAGAGTGTTGGGCTTTTTGGAGAAAGACAAATCAAATTGCTACAAAAAAGGTCAAGGATACAGTGTTAGATGATGGCTGGTGGGAGAGGGTAGATCTTACCATTAAGATCATGGAGCCCTATCATTTCTTTGTTGCGATTTATAGACATGGACCAGCCCATCTTAGGAAAAGTTTATGAGGGGTGGGACTCCATGGTTGAGGCAGTGAAAACCGTTGTTGTAGAGAATGAGTGCCCCGAGTATGGGACATCAGTAAAGATCTTGTTCACCACCATACAAGATATTCTTATCACCAGGTGGGAGAAGAATTGCACACCTTTGCATGCTGGGCTCACTCATTGAATCCCAAGTACAATAGTGATGGTTGGCTCAATGGCGGGCCTTTACGCAGAGCCCCTCCTCACATGGATAAATAGATCTCACAGGGGAGGAAGGTAGCATTTAGAAGGATATATTAGGACAAGTCATCCCTTGATGAGGTGGAGGGCTTTGTAGAATTTTCTGCTGGCATTGGGAGATTTAGAGGCTATGATGTGATTGGAGACAGGGGGTTAAGAAGCCTTATGCTTGGTGGGGAACTCTTGGGGTAGTGTGCCCTATTCTACAACAGTTAGCCATGAGGGTCCTCGCGTAGGTTGTTATCCTCGTATTGTGAGAGGAATCAGAGCACATACGAGAATTTGCACAGTTTGAAAAAGAGCAACCTTGAGCAATCTAGTACAAGAGACAATGGTGTATGTGCACTCCAACCTCCATCTTATTTACAGGACGAGAGATGAGTGGTTGAAGGGAAGGGACGCTCTCCCTCTCTCTACCCCCCCTCTCTAAAATAACAATATCGAAGACCCTTAGCCCATTTTGTCTACCGACAACTAAGGGATGAACACAAGGGTGACTTAAGTTATAATAATTTATTGTAAAGTGCAAATAGAAAAAGATATATTATAAAGCACTTATATTAAATTGTTATAGATTTAATGTTAAATCAAAAATAGAAAAGGAAAAAGGCACTTAGCAAAGTTTATTTATTCTAGGGGAAAATGCGACCTCCTTAGGAGTTGAAAGCATGTGGGAAAGACATTACAAAAGGAGGAAAATTCTGATTGGATGTTGAGAGTGGCCATTTGGCCCCTATTCTCTATTAAAGCAAGTCGACTTGCTTGGGGAGGTATTCCATTCTATTTCTACAAAATCTGAATTTTGCTTGCTGAGCCTAGTGCTTGCATCAGAAATTCTCTAAGGTCGAAAACCCTTAGAGTTTCTCTCTTGGGGACGAAAATCCTCTTGAGATTGAAGGGAAGAAGAAAAATTATTCTCTTGGGTATTTTTCCAGTGGTGCTTGAACATTTATAGGGCAGATTTGAAGGAGGGTTTGAAGAAGAAAGAAGTTGCTGAAGTAATCATTTTATTCCCAGCTGAAGCGACCCACCTGGATGACTATTTTTGGGTGTTGGAAGTGAACAATAATCAGATCTGTGTTGCTGTTACAAAATCTGATTTCCAGTTATCTATATTAGCAATTTTGGAGTGTTATTTGGGCCCAAAACCCCTCTTTTCCAGCTGCACCTGCAGACAAGGGTTTGCAGATTTTTAATAAATAAGTCAGCCATTTTGGAGCCTCAAATTGGTACACTTATTTTTGCTTTTGCCTTCTAAAATTCATCTCTTTCATTGGGATAAGGAAATAACATTGTTTATTTCATCTGTGGTGAATTTTCTTCAACTTGGGCAAGTTGCTTTTTCTGAGTCTAATCCCAGATCTGCATTTTATAAAAATTTTATGGTATATATTTTGTTGGCATTTGGGAAAAATCCTTTGTGTGCACTTATGTCCTTAGGGGGCATTATAGACTATTGATCTAGGAACTATCAAAACACAAAGGATTGATCTAGTTGTTAAATGGTGAGCTATTTGGCTTGTTGTAGGAGCTGACCCACTCTGACAAATCTGTACATGGGCATGGTACAATTTTGTGTAAACACGACTTCCAAAATTTGACCTATCTTTGTCAGTCGAGGTCGTGTGTTAGTAGGGGACGATTTTTTGAATGTTGAGTATGCAAAGGTGTATGGCATAATCTTCTTGGGAGTTGGTGCAACATGTGTTGAGTGTGGAATCACCTCAGGAATCTAGTACCTCTTACTGCCCTTTGATACACTATGTTGTCAGGATTGGTGTTGTACATACACTTGTGACTATACATGTATGGATGCCTAAGGAGTACATCGCAAACATCAATTGGTGTTTATCACAGAATTTCTCATCTTTGAAAGGATAACATATGTAAAGCGACATTGGTGAGTGAAACGTATAGCATTGGTGTTGTAGGAATTGAACCATCCCCATTTGTAAGGCTGCGGATGAGGCACGATTGGCGAATTTAGTTGCTTGACAATTGCTTTAAAACGGACATTCTTATGCATTCACCATTGATCAAAAAATCAAGTGGTTGTAGCACACACATCTTTGAATGGAATAGTCACTCTTCTTCAATGTCTTGCACTATTGGGGTTATTGGTGTTGTAGGAATTGAACCATCCCCATTTGTAAGGCCGCGGATGAGGCATGATTGGCAAATTTAGTCGCTTGACAACTGCTTCAGAAAGGATGTTCTTATGCGTTCACCATTGATAAAAAAACCAAGTGGTTGTAGCATCCACATCTTTGAATGGAATAGTCACTCTTCTTCAACGTCTTGCACTACTGGGGTTATTTGCACAATGTTGACCAAAACAATGGGATTTGTGTCAATGATTTTGTCCGAGGTCATGATTTCATCATCCTTTTTTTGCTTATGTAAGAAAAGTATTTTAAGCATGAAATTCTATGTTGGAGTGACTATTGCTTTTGTGTTTGTCACACCTTTTACCTATCTTAGACAATTTGTAGTATTTTGAAGAAGGTGTGCTCTTTGGCGCGAAGGGTGTTTCTTGATTGCCTTTCTTCTTGGACTCCTCAATGATTGCCACATAGTGAAAGACTTCTCCCATCGTCTAGACCTTAGTTAGCTTCAGTTTGGTTTGAATGGATGGACATAGGCTGCTGCGGTACTTGAGAACTCTACACTCCTCCGATTTGAATGATCCTGATTTTGCATACAGGTCATGGCAGACATTAGTGTAGGATTGGATTGACTAGTCATGTCCTTGCTGAATTTTTTTCCACTAAATGTAACGATCATCATAGGCGTCTTTAGGATAATATTCATTCTTGAAGGCTTCCAGGTTTGTATCCCAGGCTGGATTAGATTTGCTTACTATCTTGTCTCCTTCCCCTGAGTTGTGTGCTTTCCACCATTTCTTAACGACTGAAGAAACTTTTAGAATTGCAATCTTGATCTTCTCATCGTCAGAAAAGTCATTCATGGAAAAATAAGCATCTAACTGGTCTAACCAGTTATCTAATGTTTCTGCATTTATCTTATTCTCAAACATAGGGACATCTAGATTTACTTCAAACCTAGGGGGTGTGACCACCAAACAAAAGCTTTGCTTGATGATGAAGTTGACGGAACTGCTCGTTCGAGGACTTCTACGAACTGGTTGAACAGAAATTTCTGTTGTTCCATGAGTGCTGTGATTTTGTTGTTGATCATTGCATGATTCTCTTCTTGCGTTGGCACCACCAAAACTTTGTTAAAACAGCTTGGTAGTTAGTTTGATGCTGAGGTTCGAATATGCTGGTTTGGTTTGACAGGTCAAGCAGGAGGAACCGCTTTGATACCTTTGATCTGAGGCCCAGGAGGTGATCCGGTGTACCACACTTTAAATGAGGGCTCAAATGTGCCATGTGCATGTGTGAAAGCTTTGTGAGAAGAGTATCATATCGAGAGAGAGATATTAGAACTGAAACAATAAATGTGTTTTATTTATCTGTTTGTCCTATACATGGCATAATCTTGAGAAAGATGCACATATATATAGACTAGAAAGCTGAGAAGGTATGAAGGTTACAAGACGTTATGGAAGTTGAATTGTTTCCAAGTGCACCTCTTCATCTTCCGACTGTTATGTGACTGTTATGTTGTTAGTTGTGTTGACATAATGTGAGCCTCAAAATTGACACTTGGCATGGCACAGGGACTGTGTTGTTTGATGTCTGTAGGGTAACACTCAAAGTAGATGAGTTCTGCACGGTATGAGTTGGCCTTTGTGTTATGGCCTGGAGGTCTGTTAAGAATCTGCTGGAGCTGGTGGGAGATGTTGCAGGAGGTTGGCCACACACATGGGTGGTGTTAGGTATGATCTACATAGATTGTATCATGCCACTGTAGGCTTGTGTGTGGCATATGTGGAAGGTGGATAGATGGTCTTGGAGATACTGCAAAACTATGGATGAGATTTTGGAGTACTGCAGTCCATTGAAGTGGATGTACCATATGCTATGAAAATAGGCTTGGTGGTACTGCGGGAACTGCTATTGGTGGATGCTCTTGTATCAGTATGAAGAAGATGAGGATTTCAGAGATGCATGGACAACATGCAAGAGTCGTGCAAGTATGAATAAGATACCATGGCTGGAGTGTTTCCTGCAAGAAGGTTTGTTATTTAGAGGAAGACAATTGTGTATGCCCTAACGAGAGAATTTGATCAAGGAAAAACATAGTGGTAGATTAACTGGTCATCGTGGTATTGACAAGACATTGGTGCAGTGAGAGAGAATTACTTTTGGCCTAAGACAGATATGGATGCAAGGAAGTTTGTGCAGGAATGTAGAATTTTCCACTTAGCAAAGGGGAAGAGTCATAGTGCAGGGTTGTATCAACCGCTGCCTATTCCAGAGAGACCGCAAGAACACGTCAGTATGGACTTTGTACTAGGATTGCCTAGAACACAAAAAGGCCGTGATTCTATCTTTTTTGTAGATAGATTTTCCAGATTGGCTCATTTTATTGCATGCAAGAAGAGGTATGATGCTACACACATAGCCAATTTGGTTTTCAAGGAAGTTGTTAGATTGCTTGGGTTGCCTAGGAGCATGGTATCATAATCAAGATATGAAGTTGGCTGGAAATTTCAAAAGGATATTGTATCATCCTCAGACAGATGGACAGACAGAGATAGTCAACAAAAGTATTGAAAATTTGTTGCGATGTTTAGTAAGAGAGAAGCCAAGACTCTGGGATACAATATTGGTGCAAGTTGAATTTGCATACAACAATTCAATCAGCATGAGCACTGAAAGAGCACCATTTCAATTGTGTATGGGTGTAGCCCACACGCGATTACAGAACTGCAAGACATTCCAAGATGTGGCGGAAAGCTTCACAGAGCATATGCATGACATGCATCAGCGAGGAAACAATTGGAGGAGAGTACTACAAAGTGCAAGCAACATGCTAATCACGGAAGAAGCTATTTGGAATTTCAAGTAGGTGACATGGTCTTAGCATATTTGAGGAACGAAACATTTCCTAAAGGAACCTATGATAAGTTTGAAGAGGAAGAAGATTGGACCATGCAAAGTTCTTGAGGAAGTTTGCAACAAATGCTTACGAGATAGAGTTATCAAATGGAATTTATATTTCACCTATATTCAACGTAGCATGTATCCTTACCATGAGGGACAAACAAGTGATGAGAACAAAAAACGCAGACTCTGAAGGGGTGGATTGTTGACACAACCTGCCTGAGAGGGAAAGGTAGGAAAATGAGAAGGTGATTGACTCGAGTGTCATCAAGATGTGAGGGAGAGATTACAAGGATATTTACGTGAAATGGAAGAATAGAGAACCCGAAGAAACAACTTGGATCACTGCACTCCGAAGTTGCAAAGCATGGAATTCTGTAGAAGTGCTCATGGACTGTTTATGACTGGGAGCTCATGGTTCTTTCACTTACCCGAGGTGTATGATGCAAGGGCATCCCGGTTCACAAGCAATCTTGCATCAACCAAAAACAAGCAGGAGTAGATGGAATGTGTTTGCAGATTTGTTTCTCTTGTCGTGAATTCGTGTTTGTGTGCTTGTACACAGTCTTGCCTCTGTGATATCCTGTGAATACAGGTGCAACACTTGTGAACTACAGAGACTTTGTGAAGCTCTACTTCACATGATTGTGAGATTGCATGCACCTATTTGTGTTTTTGAGGTTCCATCAAGTTGCTTGACATTCTAAGTGTCTGCAAACCGCTGCAAAATGCTTGCGAATGAAATTCCTACAAAGCTCTGCATATTTAGGCACAACTACTGCCTACAGTGCCACGTGTCCACAAAAGATCCTGCAAACTTTTGTGAGGTTCGCTAGATTCCTTCGCAACTACATAATGATCCCGTCAATTACCTATATAGAGAGGGTTCAATGGTTCCTCACAAATTAACAATTTTTGACCCATCTGATTTTGCACTTGACACACTGGCTAGGGGCAGACTAGATGGAGTTCACAATGATAGGTGATAAACAATGAGGTGTTGGATGGCTACTGCTGCGAAGCACCTCCTCCATCCCTGTACATGTCATCTTACATTCGCCTAGTACCTGAACGATGTTAAGTGTCCATGTAAGGCCAGATGACAACATTCCTAACAATTTGAGCATCGTAACTGACATGAAGGGTGCACTGCCACATCATACTCATGGAAGTTGAAACATTTTTCTGTTATAACACTTTTTGTGTGGATGTCTAGATAAACGATTGAATTCCTTCCAAGTAAGGTTAGCTCGAGTAGGATGAAAAGCTTTTTAGCTTGTAACAGGAAGTTTGTGTTCTTCACAAGGAAGTTGGAGGTAGCTCGCAAGCACAAACTTGGTAGGTGCGTACGCAAGACTTGTGTACAAACCAGTAAAATTGGGTCATGTCCAGTCAAGGAACGACTTCGTAATATCCCTGTAGTCGTAGTCTGTAATAGAAGTTAGGATTGTAGTGTCTGCCCCATGTGTAATTTGCTCGTTGAAGTGAATGAAAAGAAAAGTCTGTGGTGGTCCATAGCTGCAAGAATATGTGCTGAGGGTGTGTTAGTCAAGGCTGCACGGTCTAAGGCTGTTGTTCACCCAACGTCCTATCCGTGACCATATCAATCAACATGCACGTAGATACACTTATCATGTGTGAGCATGGAACAATAAGACTGCTGCTAGAAACTCCTTGAGGTGTCAGCTTTTTTCCTTATCCTCTCCTCCCTTCTCTATATAGGGATTATGGAGTTGAGACGAGAACACCTAGAATAATGGAAGAGCTTATACAGTCGGTGCGCTTAGCAGAACATGCCAACTGTTTAGCATTTTTGCATGTGGTGGATGCAAACAGTTTGGTACATTAAGGTGAATGCAACGGCAGTTTATGTGAGAGCTAGAATAATAGTATACAAATGTTGTGTTAGCGATCAATTGTATCAATATGTATTGCAGAAAAGTGTGAGGTTTGTACAAAACAGCTAAATTACAGGAAATGCAGAGTATAGAGACATGAAATACTCACAAGTTATTAAAATTGCTTTATAGGGAAATCTAGCTGCAATATCACAAGAAACATGCCATACAATGTGGCTTTGACAACTTTATTATTAAGGCTGCTTTCTTCCCAACTGTAGACAATCACTCCCTCCTTCCCAAGCTGGGTGTAGAGTTGTAGTCTATCAAATGAAGATTGATTATGACACTGCTTGCAAAATTCCAATCTAGATTCTAGAAATAGTCGCCCAGAGTTGGAACTTGTGCTGATATCAGATACCTCAGTTTCTTGATTTTTTCTATTTCTCCACTCTGGCAAGTTCTATAATTCTGGAACTTAAGATATTGAGTGCTCACTTGGTAAAAGAATGTTAGAAACAATTCTGCCTTCTAATTATTCTTTCTTATTCATTTCTGGCATTTACGGCCACATCCTCTTGATACTATTGCCCCTTTTACTCTAATAGTCTTTTTTATTGGCAAATCAGTGCAAAAATTGTAATAAAAATCATTGCCTTATCATTGCATGCGGTTTTCTCCACCAACCAGGGTTGCACCCATCGGGCCTTCACCAAATATATAGATTTGTTTCCATCACAAAAATATTCACTTGAAGGGAAACTTTGAGGTTCCTTTTGTGCAGTTTCTGTTTGGTGCTGAGCTTCAGTTGGTATTGTCAATGTTCTAGTAGTAATCCTTGTTAGTACATATTGCTTTATCTTCTTTATTCTAGTAGATTGATAGCCTTCCATTTTTTTCGAGATGGAGATTGTTGTTCAAAGACCTTAGCATGCTTGGCTTTGCTTCTAGTTCTCAGGTTTGCAATAAGTATAATTCTGATACTGGCATATCATTTGAGTCAAAACAATCTCATGCTCAGTGTGGCAGGTTATTCTTTGTTTTCTGGAATATGCACCTTAAAAGTTTCCTCCTGCATGTCATTCTATTTTGTTTCTATGCTTATTCTTGATTCTTTTTTATTGGTCATATGTTTGCTCTATTGTTATAACCTGTTCTTTGGATTTCTACGCTGATGGAATGTCTTCACAGTGTTTCTGAGATCAACTGGTTTACATTCCAGATCATTTGTTTTCCGAGGCATATCTGGAATTCAACTAATAAATTTGTCCAAATACACCCAATAAGATACATGAAATTGCACTATAATTTACCATGTTTGCCTCTCCAGAAGCTATCCATGCAAATATTCTATAAAATTTATAAATTGTCCTGCAGCTTCCCAAGTATGTGGTCTTTACCTTGTCATTTATGCATGATCTGAGCTGGTGGTCCTTCATGGTGTAATGAAGGTGCCTAATATCCATTTTCCTCCACATTGATTGGTCGCATCCAATTGCTCAAGTTTCTTCAACGAGTTGTTAATTTAAGGAGTTAACTAACTCTACATTTCCTGCCGTAGATAATATAGCTTTTCTAGTCTTTGTTTTGTCCCATTCATTCTCAGCAATCAGGACACTGTGGAGGCAGCCAAGCCCATAGCATTATATTATTAAAAATTTATAACGGACAATTTTTGGTGCCCTACATGAATTGGTATTATGCATTCTGCATTCCGCATTCTGCATTCTACATTCTGCATTAGATTTCCCGTAAACACCTGATCTAGGCCTTAGGCCTAAAGGAAAGAGGAGTCCTCCAGTGGGGAGGTGCTCTAGCATATAAGTTGATTTGCATTGTATAAATATGTTTTTTCTGAGATATCTGATAAGAAGCAGGTGATGTTTTTCCTGAGACAATGTGTTGATACTAATCTCTTGGTTATGTACATACTATTTTTAAACCAGTTAATATGTCCAATGTAAGTGTCATTCTGGCTTATGTATTGTTACCAAGTTTGTGATAAAAAGTAGTCTTGAATATTGCTCTCCTAAATAGAGCCAAGCTCTGAACTTTAAAGTTTAGTTAAAAAAATCTTAATTTTATATCCATTTTATGATTTTTATGGGAGCTTCAGTGATCCTATTTTACTGGCTTGATACTATGTGTCTTAATTTTCCATGCAGGACACCTGAAAAACTATACAAATGGATACAAACTGTGTTGGATGCTTACTACACGAGCAAGCAAGGAACTCTGATCAAAGAAGCGAGAAAATTGATGGATCCAATGGTAATTCAAAGACTGGAGATCCTGAAGGGAGTAGTTGAAGAGGATTTCATGTAACTGTTGGAAAATTCTTGTACTCATATGCACCGTATCTTGAAATACTATAGTCTATGTGTTGGCGATGTTAGTTTGGGCTATAAACTTTGCAAGAAGATGTGAATCTGTATGAAAAATGCAGTTTAAATTGTAAGTACTGTAGATTCTGTATATTTAAAGGGTAGTCATTTGAGATGAGGTCTATTTGCCAAAATGGTTGACAAGAGAAATCTAGATGTCAAAAATAGAAAAAGGCATTAACCCAAAAACTAAAACATCATGGTAAACAAAACCACCCTATGATGGCCTGAATTCCCATATCGGGGGTTAACACATTAAACATCATTCCGTATATCAAGGTGCCCGTCGAGATTTGAACTTGGGTGGTGGCAAGGAAGGAGCTCATCTACTTTATTGATTGAGCTACTGCTCACGGGCATGGTGATGTTGGCCCATAGTGTAATCGAACCCCGAAAAAAAGGTTTGCGGTTGGTAATATTGAAGTTGTGGCTGCTAGTATTGAAGTGGGTGCGATGTTTAAATGTTTGTATTTGTCTCATTGATTACTGTGTATGTTGTTACGAGTAAATCATAGATGGAGTTTACACTAAACATGCAAATGAATACGCCTAACACGATATGAGTTAGTCATGCCTAAAACAAACATCAATCAATAAATTACACCTAATCAAATCTTTGACCACAACGGTAATGAAAAGACACCATTTAGGTTTATGTTGTTTCCACGAGTGTTTGAAAGACACTTATTATATTTATGTAGAATCCAAGTAACTTTTAGCAAATACATCACTTTGTCCAAAACATGGTCCATGGAAAGTGTACTATTTGGGGAATTAATTCTCCCCCCATTTGAGTTGGATCTAAAATTGCAAGGAAATTTTTTTATTTTGGGGTGTGTTACACTAGGCAATAGTTAAGCTATCTTGATATTTTTTTTATCTCTCAAAGTTGTACAATATTGAAGATAACAAATTAATAGTTGCAATAATTCTTTAGTCAAGAAAACTAATGTGTCTATCATATACTTCAATGCTATACTGCTATAATGATTGCGTGATTCTCTAGAATGTTTATAAATGTTCAATAATTTTTGCTTTTAACTTCCATTTATATATTTTTGGAATGTCTTGATAATAACAAATGTTTAGATAAATCTCTCATGCCTTAATGCGTTAGGGTGCTCATGTAACGATAGGCAATTCAAATTTGAATTAGGTTGGTGCAAAGTTGAATTCCAACAATGAAAAATAAAATTTGGATAATGATTGGGCGAGGCAAGGGGCCAATGCAATCTTGCCAAGGCCATGCACTTTAATACTCTTGGCATGCTAGGAGCGTGGAATTCACATTTTGGAATGGGGGAAGGGCAGAGGGTGGGGTTGTAGGGAGGGGGGTGCGTCGGGGGCGAGATGCGTGAAGTTATAGTTGGGATCTTTTAATGGACGGGGACGCCCTAAAAGTGAATAAATAGACCAATAAAGCCATGATTTGAACCCAAATTAACAAATATACATTTTAGAAACAAGCTAGTTAATATTTAACAAATGTCCAGGGGTCGCTGATAAGTGTATATTCTATCCCACTTTGATGTGTGTGCATCCATACATGTCAATGTACCAAAGATATGGTATGGAATAAAATTTTGTATGTTTGAAGCTCATGAAATATATTCTAGTGTACCTCTAAAGTCCAACACGATTATTCACATGGATAATTGTCATACGGATATTATGTTGAAATTTAGCATGAAAAAGAAATTGAAAACAATGTCCCTGTTTTTGTTAGAATCGTGAGGGCATTCTAATATAAATTCCATGTTTTTAAATCTAAGTGAAGAAGTATCTCCTAATTTGGTGCTAATTTTGCATTCATTCAGATGCATATTTTTTAGTGAAAAAAAATGTTAAACCAAAGTTGTAACACTATCTTAAAACAATGTTGCAAAATACCCAAAATATGTCCCTTTGAGGGATTTGGTGATTTGTCTTGAGTACACCTTTAATGTGGGAGTGAGTGAAATGTGATTGCCCCTTATGTAAGGAGTGTTATGAAAATATGGAGTTTGGATAAATATAATCAAAATAATATATCCCTCTTTTAGGATTTGTGACGAATTTGTGAATCACACATCACAATAGAAAGGGATTTATGTAAATAAATAAAATTAGTGATTTATAATATAAAAATATATAACTTTGGATTCATGCATTTTATGAATAAATTTTTCCATGTGGTCCTATGACGTGATCAATATAAATGAAAGAGTAACACCTATGCAAGCAAAAAGATATAAATACTCCAACACAAAGTAACATGCTCCTATGTTTGTGAACTAAAATAACATAGCTGATATTTTACACAACTCTATGTGAACAATAGATAAAAACATAATACAAAGAGTAATACACACATGCATTAGCAAATTGTAAGCATTAGAGAACAAAGAACGGGATGCCCCTATATAGGATAAATCATATTATAGCACGAAGAATGATATGCCTCCATGTAGAAAATATTTAATCAATATGACACAAAGAATGACATGCCCACACATAGGAAAGGTATGATCAATATGGCACAAAGAAAGTTATGACCTTGTATAATTGTTGTATCATGAAGAATGATATGCCCACATGTATGCACTATAAAATTGGTTTAACACACATTGTGATCTGCACTTACATAAGCAAAATAGAGCCATTATAATACAAAAAATGATATGCCCTTATGTAGGAAAGATATATTCAATATCTAATAGAGAGTAACATGTCGTGATGTGGGCAAGATTCAACAACGTAACATCAATTGCTATACGATATAGTAGAATGGAAAACATAAGCATGTGCCCTTGCCCACGGTAGGTGCATGATATAAATCATGGCATCGTAGGTAAGAGTGAAGATAGTGCATGATATATATCGGGGTTCTCTAAGACACTAAACAATTGAAAAAGGTAAGCATAACAAGAGATGACACACACACACACACACACACACACACACACACACACACACACACACACGTTATATGTTATATGTTATAGATGTATATGTGTATATATATGTATACATGTATATGTGTCTATATGTTATATGTTATATGTTATAGATGTATATGTGTATATATATGCATACATGTATATGTGTCTATATATGTATATGTGTATATGTGTGTGTACGTGTGTACGTGTGCGTGTGCATGTGCGTGTGCGTGTGCGTGCGTGTGTGTGTGCGTGCGCTCGCGCGCGCGTGTGTTGAGACAACGCTAAGATTCCAATCAAATGATGAATGCACAATAAAAACAAAATAAAACAATAAATACACAGTTTAGTAGAAAATTAGGATTTTGTTCTAATTTATTGTTTGGGTTTATAATATGAAGTGGGAAACTACTTATTTAAGAAACTGGCCAAAGATTGTAAGTTTTTGGTTTATAGCTTATATTTAAAATATAAGCATGTTTGGATCCAAGAAATGGTGTTTTAAAATGTAAGAGTGGACCCAAAACATGTCACCCACCTTGTATAAAACAAGGTGATCTCATTAGAGATCGGTTACATTGGTAATATAAAAAATATCAAGAGTAACATGTGTATGCGAGCAATATGTGGGAGTTGATTATAGGTACACGATGAGAATGATGTAAAACTCATGAGCAGATGTATGAGGTAATTTTAATCCCTTCCTGAAGGTGTAACTACAAGTGGATCTGTGGAAATAGTGGGAGTGTTGGGTGAAATTTTACTCTCAATAGAGATAAGTGATTTTTAGTGGGTTTTTACCTTCCAAGTTTTTCCCACTTATATCTTGTGTCGTTATGTTCATTTACTTTTCTGTTCATGGTGTTTACATTCTGTAATCTGCATTATAAACATCTAAATCTATGTTTTAATTACTGCACTTCATAAACTATAATCTTCAGCAATTTATACTAAGGATCTATAATTTGTAACATTAGTCATCCCTTAAATTTCCTAACATGGTACTAGAGTTGGTGTTTATGCATGTGCATGGTAGATTTGGATGTTTTTGATTTACAGGTGTGAAGAAACTTGAAGTTTTTCAAAACTGCGAAACCCTAGCTTGCTTCGTGGCGTGCTTCAAGTTTATCAGGTTCAAAACTCCAATTCCCACCAAAATAATGTGAATTTGGATGATCTAAAATGATTAATCAATTTAGTTTATCAGATCCTTCTTGTGCTTGTGTTTCTAGCCTCCACTACCATTTATGTGCATAGATATGTCATTTTCACCATTTGTGACCTTCCTTTAAGTTTATCAGGCCCTTCACAAATTTTATGTGTCTTTTCATAGGTTTTTTCCAGTCTTCTACGGCTTATTTAAATGATTCACACCTTTAATAGCCATTTTATAGCCGTTGGGTGACTTATTTGAATATTTCACATTTTTTTGTCTTTGCTTCCCCAAGTCTTCCGCAGATTTTTTCGACTTATACAACTTTCTTTAAGTCTTATACGACATGCTTATCCCTGTTATGTTGATTTTCTTCTTCTGCGGTTTTCCACCTGCTTGTATTGTGGGTGCCTTGTATCGCAACTTCATTCTCTTTGTTATGCGAACCCCTATGTTCCGTAACCTTTTTCTTTGTAATACACATTTTTTGTTTATTGCACGGGTTTCTTTGATATGTGGGCTTGCCTTCGTTGTGTGAGATTCTCCTTTGTTTTGTGGCTATTTGCCTAAGTATTCTGTGGAACATAGATTTCAAGAATAAATGGAACACTATTTCTTTGCTCCGCGGCTTTCAAAATTTGAAAATTTAATAACTTTTTCTCTATTGCATCGCAGCCTCCCACGGCTAGTTTTTTGTGTTTTGTGGCCTTCCTCCTTGGTTATAGTACCTTGTTTGAGTGTTTTCATCAAGTTCAAAATATTTTATTTGAGTATTAATCTGTTGTATTCTTCTCTTTGTACCACAGTTTTTTGTAACTTTGAAAAACCTGCCTAACACTCTATTTTCCAAATTTTGCTAAGTTTTCCTTAAAATGGCTAGTTCTTCTAGTTTTTCCATGGATAAATCACAAATTTTAAATGAATCTAATTACAGTATCTAGAGAATTAGGATTAAGGCTATCCTTATGGCTAGAAAGCTATGGGATTTAGTTAGTGGTGTTGAGAAGAAACCCACTGGGAGACAAGCTACTCCTGAGAACCTTAGTGTTTTCTCTCAAAAATCCCAAGAGGCTATGTCCATCTTATTGCAAAGTATCAAAGATGAGTTCTTGTTGCATATTGGACATATGGAATCTCCAGCTGATGCATGGGATCAATTGCAAACTATGCATGAGGGTAGCCGCCTCTCTAAGATAATTAAGTTAATCATGGAATTGTTTACAACCCCTATGAAAGTTGATGAAAAGGTTGTTAATTATCTAGCTAAAATTAAGGATATTAAATCTCAATTAGATGGATGTAATTGTGAATTGTTTCATGATAAGTTGTTTTACTTCATTATTCAAATTAATATTCATGAAAAGTTTAGAAACTTCATCTCTATTCTGAATTCTAAATATCAAAATGAAGATGATCTACTTGATTTAGACACATTGTCTTCTCTCCTTATTCAAGAAGAGAGTGTCATGAAGAAATTTGACTCAAAAGAGAATGCCTCTCAGGAATTGTTCTCTCAAAGTCAGAAGTCTTCTAAAAATCAGTATATCAGTAATACAAATCAACAATCAAACTTTAGATCCAAATTTAAACACAATAGGAATAATCAGAAGTTTAAAGTAAAGTTTGATGGCACTTGTAACAATTGTGGTAAATTTGGTCATAAAGCAATAGATTGTCATGCTCACTTGTCTCATAACAATCCTAAGAATAAGAACAACAATAATAAAAGGAAGAAGAACAATAAAAATCAGAGTCATACTAATAACCAAGCCAATAATGTTGAGCATTCTATTGCTCTTTATACTGCCCTTTCAGCCTCCAATGATAGTGAATGGATCCTAGATAGTGGTGCATCTAGACACATGACATATATGCATGATATCCTTCATGATATTGTTGAGTGTCATGAAAACATTTATCTAGGAGATAACTCTGTCATCAAGTTTGAATGTTGTGGCAATATTAAGTTTAGAAATGGAATCATTAGGAATGTGTTATTTGTTCCTAACTTAAAGAAGAATCTTTTATCTTGTTCTCAATTAACTAAAGATGACTGTAAAGTTGTGTTATTACAAGATAAATGGTATGTTAAAAATAAGCTTGGTAAAGTAATTGTTGTTGGTTTACAAAAGAATGGATTGTACTTTTTTTTATGGATTTGTTGTTGAATCTTGTCTTTCCACTTCTTCTTGTAATGTTGTTCAATTATGGCATGAAAGGCTTGGGCATGTAAACTTTAAAAGTTTGTATGAGATCTCTTGCATTAACCTTGTTGTAGGTCTTTCTAAGATAAAATCAGATCACGAATCTTGTGAAAGTTTTTGTGTGGTAAGCAACATGTACAACCATTTCACAAACACCATGAGTCTAATTCCTCTTGCTTGCTTGAGTTAATTCATAGTGATGTTAGAGGTCCTTTGGAAGTACCTTATCTTGGTGGTGCTTTATATGTTGTTAGTTTTATTGATGATTTCTCAAGAATGACTTGGTCTTATTACATTAGGAAAAAATTGATGTCTTATCTAAGTTTCAAGAGTTTAAAGCCCTTGTTGAAAACATGGCTAATCTAAAAATTAAAAGAATCAATTGATAATGGAGGTGAGTATGTTAATAAGAAGTTTGATGAGTTTTGTGTATCTTGTGGAATTCAAAGGGAATTAACAACTCCCTATTCTCCTCAACAAAATGACATAGCTGAAAGAAAGAATAGAACAATCTTAGAAATGGCTAGGACCATGCTTCATGCTTCTAATGTGCCTAAATTTCTATGGGATGAAGCTATGAACACTGTTGTTCATATCCTTAATAGAGTTCCTACAAAATATTTACATCAAACCACACCTCATGAAGTATGGACTAAGAAAAAACTTGATATCTCTTATTTAAAGATATTTGGAAGCCTTGTTTCTCTTCTTATTCCTAAAGTTAAAAGACAAAAGCTTGATCCTACCTCTTACTCTTGCATTTTTGTTGGGTATGGAAGTCAAACAAAAGGATTAAGATTCTATGATCTAGTTAAGCATGTGATTGTAGAAAATAGGAATGTGCATGTTCTTGAGAAACCTTTTTGTAAATCTGTCGCTCTTCCCTCTTTCTAGTTTCCTAAGTCTGAGACTGATTTTCTAAATGATATCCTTGCTTAGACAATATGGAAACTAATTTGTAAGAGACTAATCATCCTTCTTATGATATGATGGATGTAGACATTGAGGGGGAGTCTTCTCAATCCTTGTCTCAATCTAGGATTCCTAAATGGGCCAAAAATATGGTTTCAAACTCTCAACCTAATGATTTGAGAAAGATGACCCATAGTCAACATTCTTATCATGCCTTGTCAATTGTTTATGAGGTTGAACCTCAATATTTTGAAGAATCCAACCTAGATGAAATATGGGTTACAGCTATGGAAGATGAATACAATTCTCTTATCAAGAATCAAACTTGGGAATTAGTCCCTCTTCCTCCTAAAAGAAGCATTGTAGGCTCTAGATGGTTGTATAAAATCAAATATAACTCTACTGGTAAGATTGATAAATTCAAGGAAAGATTAGTTGCTAGAGGGTTTACTCAAAAACCTGGTTTGGATTATGTTGAAACCTTTTCTCTTATTGCCAAAATGAGCACTGTTAGAATTCATCTAGCTGTAGCTTGCTCAACATGGTTGGGAGATTCACCAAATGGATGTTAAAAATGTGTTTTTAAATGGTGACTTGAAAGAAGAAATTTATATGCATCAACCTAAAGGTTTTGAAGAACCTGGAAAAGAATTATATGTGTGTAAACTTAAGAAATATTTGTATGGTCTTAAACAAGCTCCTAGAGCTTGGTATGCTAAGATAAATAGTTTCTTTCATGAGCTTGGTTTTTCTAACTGTTTTTCTGATAATGATTTATTTGTCAAGTATGAAAACAATCATGTTATCATTATTGTCTTATATGTTGATGATCTCTTGATTACTAGTAGTGATAAGAATCTAATTCTTAGAATCAAAGAGAAGTTAAGACAACATTTTGAAATGACTGATTTAGGACTGTTAAATCATTTTCTAGGCATGGTTATTTGTCAAAATCACAAATCTATTATTGCATCTCAATCACAATATGATACTAATATTCTTAAAAGATTTAATATGATTGATTGTAAGCCTATCTCTATTCCTATGGAAGTTGGTGTTAAATTAGATCCAAAACCTTCTTGTGATAAATTTAATCCTACTTTATATAGACAACTGGTTGGTAGTTTGATTTATTTAACTATCACTAGGCCTGATATTTCCTATGCAGTTGGAATTATTTCTAGATTCATGTAGGATCCTTATGAGGACCATTGGAAAATGGAAAAAAAGATTTTAAGGTATATCAAAGGTACAATCAATTATAACTTGTGTTATTCTTCTTGTGATAATGCAATTCTATTTGGTTATTGTGATTTTGACCATGTTGGTGATATTGTGGATAAAATATCTATTTTTGGATATGTTTTCAAGTTGGGTGCAAGTGCAATAACTTGGAGAAGCAAGAAGAAAGTAACAATATCTATCTCTTCTACTGAAGCAGAGTATAGAAGTGTTATGGAAGCAGCAAAAGAAGCCATGTGGCTCAAAATACTATTGGAAGAACTTCATATGGGTGTCAAAGGAAGCACTCTTCTTCTATGTGACAACCAAAGTTGTATTTCTCTTGCAAACAATCCAGTCTAACATCAAATAACTAAGCATATTGAGATTCATATGCACTTCATAAGGGAAAAAGTTCTTAATGGTGATATAGATCTCAAGTTTTGTTCCATTGATGAGAAGGTTGTAGACATTTTTACTAAGCCCTTGGGTGTATTTACAAAGTTATAAAAATTCTTGTGTTATGTTGGGAATTTCAGATATTAGCTTCTTATGATCATGTGGATGACATTGATCTCCACCTCTGAATCAACTGAGCATGTGTTGTTTATCTCTTATGATCATGTGAATGACGTTGATCTTCACCTTTGAATCATATGAGTTTTGGCCTTTCAGAGCTTCCCTTGAGGGGGAAATAAGAAATGGGCATGTTGCATGTTTTTTCTTGTGCAATGCCATCTCTTAATGACTTGAATGTGTCAAAGTGGATACTCCCAAGACTATTTCTATGTTGTTTAAGTAAATTTTCATGTATGTGAAGTTTACTTGTAATCCCCAGTGAAACATTAGATATGAAGAGTTTATTAACTCCATAGTCTTATGTAAGCCTTCATCCTTAATCACTTTATCTTGCAAATTTGTACGTTCCTATGTATTGTGGTTTTTTATGGAATCCATGGAACAATGCTTTAAACCATGGCAAAATAGTGTCTCATGGCTTCTCTAAAACCCACAATGTGTATACAGTTGTTCGCAGCTTGTATGTCTGTGGGTCACTACAACAGTATACCGCGGAGTTGTAAAACCTCTGGGACATTACTGTAGTGCACCATGGAACTGCAAAACCTGCATAAAAGTGTTTTTTTTAATGCTAGCATAAATCACATGTTGATTTATGGATTGTAATTTATTTTGTATCAAATCCTTTTGTACCAAAAGGTGACTTGGCATGAAGAACGAACTTTTACATGTAAAAGCAATTTTGCATATTTCCCTACTTAACATTAAGGGGGAGTGTTGGGTTTATAATATTAAGCAAGAAACTGCTTATTTAAGAAACCCGTCAAAGACTGTATGTTTTTGGTTTATAGCTTATATTTAAAATATAAGCATGACGGATCCATTACTGTTGTCGGTAGTGTTTTAAAATATAAGAGTGACCCAAAATTGGTCACCCACCTTGTATAAAAAAAGGTGTCTCATTTAGAGATAGGTTACATAGGTGATATGCAAAATATCAAGAGTAACATGTGTATGTGAGAAATATGTTCGATTTTATTATAGATACATGATGCAAATGAAGTAAAACTCATGAGCAAATGTATGAGGCAGTTTGTAATCCCTTCTTGAAGGTGTAACTACAAGTGGCTCTGTGGAAATAGTGGGAGTGCTGGGTGAAAGTTTATTCTCAATAAAGATAAGTGATTTTCAGTGGGTTTTTTACCTTCCATGGTTTTCCCACTTATATCTTGTGTCATTGTGTTCTTTACTTTCTGTTCATGGTGTTTACATTCTGTAATCTACATTATAAACATGTAAAGCTATGATTTTAATTATTGCACTTCATAAACTATAATCTTCAACAATTTATAATGTGGATTTATAATTTGTAACATTATTCATCCCTTAAATTTCCTCTTGTAACCCTAAAAGGGGTTTAATAACAACTCAGATGGGTTTCCTCAGCACACTCCCATTGATGTGAAGAACATTGCACTCCATACCACTACTCTAAAGAGGGATCAACCCACATATCCTCCCAACCCTATGATGGGACATGTGATATTAAATAAAACAATAGAAGATGGAGCCCTTGATATGATCCTGACAGTTGGCAACCTGCACATAATAATTCAGTTTTGGATCTTAGTTGATCTAGGCAAACAATATAAATTACATAAAAGTTCAGTAGCTTGTTATTGTGGTAGTTCTCTACAGAGTTCGATACTTCAAAGATTTAACTCTTATTCCTTTGTGTAGACACAAAATCACGCACTTTGGGTAATTATTTAGTCTCGGTCTCATACTACTATTCATATGGTTCTTAAGTGAAAAAGAGTACTAATAAACCCATGTCTTTGGCCATCTTGCATTGTCTTCTGTTGCTACTTTCGATCTTGCACCCGTACTTTCCTAGTTTGTACTTTTATAATGCGTTTTTCCCTATTTTTGGACTGTGTTGCTTAATCAAGACTGGGGCGCCCTAGGCACCTTGATCCCCTCTAGGTGTCGTGACTCTCTTTGCACTTTCCTCTCACTTTTTGGGCACTTTCTAGCCATTTGAGTGTCCTATATTTTTGGTGGTCTGCCTTTTTGGGGTTAATTGCAAAATTCAAGCAAGATAACCATATAAATATAAATTTATGAGACCATAATGAGAGACCAAGCACTAAGCATTACTATCACCACCTAAGGTTGCATCCATCAAAGGCTTCTACTACTCCATTTGCATCCATCTAGCTCCATCACAATGGACAAAGAATGGTTACTCTACATCACATTTCATAGGAGGGAAGTTTATACTCTTCCATGGACACATTATTTACATTCTACATCTAGTTATTTCTTACTAATCACAAAGTGTGACACACATAAGAGAACATAGGGCACAATTCCGCACACACGTACACATAACTAAATTGGGTTTGAGATCTATTGCAACGTGCAATGATAAGTCCATCATTGTGGCGGATGAGGATAGTTGAACCCTTCATTTGCATTTTTTTAGGGTTTGATGCTTGTTATCCAAAATTCACCCCCAGGGTAAATTTTGATAACATGCATTAAATTCTCAAGTCCTAGGCAAATAGATTGATTCAAGGCCAGAAAATCATGTTTCTAGGGTCCCCTCGGAATTTTTCTAACTCTCCTGTCCAGGTTGAAAAGAGCAAGTTCTGAGAAAAGAGTGAAAAAGTTACAAAAAAACAAGCTTGGGCCAGAAAAAATCATGAAAATTGGCTAAGTCCTGGTCCAGGCGGCCCTTGGGACAGTTGGGACGTCGGGGTGCGAACCGGCCGAAAAGCCTCCAGGCGGCCCAGGTAGCAAAGGGACATCCAAGCCGAAAAGACGCGGGAGACGTGAAAGGGCGAACTGGCCGAAGGCAAAAGAAAAATTGACTAACTGTTGTGCTAAACAGGTTGAGACATCTGGGCCGAAAGAACGCGAAGGACGCGAAAAGGCGAAGCGGCTGCAAAGAGGGACAAGGAAGCCCATTTCGGGCGGTTCGGAAGAATTTTTCCCAGACAGTTTGGGACAACTAGGCCCAAAAGACGCGAAAGACGTGAAAAGCTGGCAGGCCCGTGGATGAATCAGGAAACGCCACGTGTCACAAGGGAAAACATCCAAAAGTTCAAAGGGCGAGGTTTGAAGGGTCAGCCCGAGCCAATCAGAACAGGACACGTGTCCAATGGAGTGGGGAAGTGTGGAGCTCGGGGGAACTTTGAAGTTTTTTGCAAAATTTTCGGCCAAAAAGCTAAAGTAAAGGATTTCCCCGCGCCCCTGTCCTTCAACCAGATCATGCCACGTGTCCCAAGTGGCGGGGACGCGGGGAAAAAGTGGGAAATTTTCCAAAATTACAAAAGGGAAAAACTTTCAAGGAAAACCTTTGGGTAAGGGAAGGAGAGAGAATTGCTCGTCCAATCAGTGCCTGACATGTGTCATCCAGGTGGCGGAGCGCGGGAAAAAATTTCAAAACCCATTTTTGCCTGTTTTGTGCCCTAAATCTTCAGATCGCCATATCTTTCGATCCAGAGCTTGGATTTGCACGTTCTTTAGATCATTGGAAAGCTTATAAAATTCTCTACATGATTCTGGGGTCAATCTTGAATTTTGGTTCAGTCTGGAGAGAGAAAGTTAAGAAACGGCTCTGACGCGTGTCCATGGCTGGAAATGACATTTCAGCGACCAAATTTAATGCAGAATGGGTCGCATTCTCCTCCAACTCGGTCAAAAATGACAGGGTATGGGTTTGTAAGGTCCCCCATGCCATTTTAATGCATTTGTAGTCGTCAATGAGGAATGGGTTCCCACGTTTTTTGTACGTTTTCTCTCTCCTGGGCTCGACCCATGCAATGTAAAAGCCAGATTTGGCTCATTTTCAAAGTGTGGAACATTTTGGCATAGAAGACTTCTTCTTTCACCTCCAACAAGTGATTGTTTGCAAGAATCAGACCTCTTCAAAGATTGTAACAGTTTTTTACCTCTCTGAGGTTGTAATGCAGTGGTTTTGACATTGGAAATGATAATGCAAGCTTTGTGAATGAGTTTCAATCCTTTGTTTGTATTATTTGCTTCATTTTAGATCCTGAATTATATCTTATCAGCCTGTGTATGTTTTATGCTGCAATCTTTGGTTTGTGTCTATTTGCATGACAAAAATATTCACCACTCCTTTTTGGTGCATCACCATCTTTAGTTAGTTTCAATTTTTGCATTTCTATCCCTGTCTCCTTGCATTTAGAGTAGGATTAGGATCTGAACCTCTGTAGTTGTGCAAGCATTAGATCTAATCAGAGGAGTTTGAGGAACCAACCTCTAATCTGGAGATTCCTCTATCAGTTTCACAAGTCCCACACTTGGAGAGAGGTTTCCATGTTGTGCAATCACACTGGATGCTAGTGTGGTCAAACTAGAAATCTGATCAACATCTAGGGGTGCTGTGATCCCGCCACAACAGTTTTGGCACGCCCGGTGGGACACTAGAGGTCTCATTTTTAGTGCAGCAAAGTTGATGTGCATCTACTGCAATTTTCTTACTTAAAAAGAGCTATTATTTGCATATCTAGTGACTCCAAGGGGAAGAATCAAGTGGTTTCAGTAGTGCAGGCCTGAAAACTCATGAGAAGAGTCACCACAAGGTCAAGAGCTGGAGAATAAGAAGTGTTGTTTGAATACCTATAATTATCTCCAAGAAGAAGGAAAAGAGGAAGAAGGACTCAAAGATCTCCATCTCCACCAAACAGAACTCTCTCAACTCCTCCACCTGGTAGGCCTTTCATTCAGTCAACAAGGGTTTTAAGACCAATTAGAATGGCACAAAACAACCCCTACGTCAACTTCACAGGCAGCAACCCACTTGCCCTCAATGGACAACATCCAATTCTTATAGCAACCTTGAAGAACATTCCCTACTTCATTGGAGAAAATCAGACTACTCCAGGTGATCATGTTAAGGATATTGCTAACCTTTGTGCAATTCATGCAATCAATGAGATGCAAGTGGCTGTCAAGTTACTGGCATCTTCATTCAAGGGTAAAGCATTGCAATGGTTTAGAAGCCTTGGAGCTGGTTCTATCACAAATTGGAATCAGCTGTGTATAGCACTTCATGAGCAATTTGGAGAGAAGGGAGACAACTTGTCTCTTTTGGAGCAGCTGACAACCATCAAGAGAGCTCCTAATGAGCAGCTGACTGATTTCAACTTCAGATTTCAAAAGACTTGGGAGAGAATTCCAGTGGCAGTCAGGCCAACAGCAGAAGGTGCTTTTCTCTACTATCTCAAAGCTCTAAATTCTGATATTTCTATGTTGATTCAGTCCATGGGAGGCATAACTATCCCTATGGCTTATAGCATTGCCATTAGGGCTGAAAATTGTTTGATCCAAGCTGGCAAACTTGCCCCTAGACCTCCCATGCCACTGTTTCCAAGTTTAGAGAGCCCAAACACCAATCAAGTACCTAGTTTGGCTCCTTCTCCCACTCTTAGAAATCAGAGTTCAAATGAAGCTTCCACTTCATCTCCAAGTACCCCAAATGAGCTTCAAGAAGTCATGAAGCAATTGCAAAACCTAGGCAATGAGCTGGTTACTCTAAAAAGGCAGCAGGCCCAAGGCTTTAGACCTTCTTATCAACCCCAAGTTCAGCCTAACAGACATCCATACCAACCACAAAGGCCACCTAATCCAGTTGCAAATATGAATCAAGCAAGGCCTCCTACCAATAGAACATTTCAGCCCTATAATCCAAATGCCATATCTGCCTCTAAGGCATTGGTGCCCACACAAAACAACATTGCCCAGGAGTATGATTAGTGTTTTCCATGCAATGAGCCTCATAAGCAATCCATGTGCTTCAATGGTGCTTTGAATCAAGCACTAATGGTGACGACTACTGGTGTGGAGGGTGAGGGTAGTCAAGGAAACAACCAACAACAAGAAACATTCCAACAGCAATCAGCCCCAAATGACACCACATTGATAAATTGGCAAGCAGAGGATTTTTGTGGCATGAACCAGGTAGTTTCTCAAGGTGTTGCAGCCAACACAAGGTCAAAAAGGAGGAATTTGGGTGAAGAACAACCATTAGCCCCAACCAATCCACGACCTTCTATGGTTCCACAGGTGGTTGGCAAACAAAATCCGGTTGTAAATGCACAAGGGCAGCCAAGTACAACCCCTAGGCCAACTCAAATGCCAACTGTTGCTGCCCACGTGCAAGGAGTGAATGTACAAGCAAAGGGACATCAAAGAGATCCTTCATCTCCATTTAACATCATTGATTAGATGAAGAAGACAAACGTCAATATATCAATGTGGGAATCCCTATCTATCCCGGGCCAAAGAGATCTGCTGCAAGTTGCCATGAAGGACTGGCCAACTTCGAATTAGCAAGTTCAGATGCAAGAAAAAGTGCTCACAAATGCTGCCCAGCTTGAGGGAAATCATGGAGGACAGCAAGGTAAAATGTTGAAGCCCCCTCCCTTTTATGTTTCATCTATCTTTGGAAATCAGCTAGTGCACAATTGCATGATAGACTCCGGGGCAAGTAGCTTGGTAATGCCTAAACAAATAGCTGATTAGCTAGGGCTCCAGTATGAAACAACATCCAAAGGGGTAGTGCAGCTGGATGGGATAGTAGTAGCAACAGTTGGAGTGATTAGAAACTTGAGTATTACCTTGCATGCATGTCCAAATGTTGTTGTTTTACAAGATGTATCGGTTATAGACCTTCCACCACTCTTTGCCCTATGCTTGTCAAGGGACTTCACAACCAAGATTGGGGGATATTTGTCTGCTGATTGGTCACACATGCTGTTCAAAATGAGGTATGGAACTAAGACTACAATCAGGTCAGAACCTATTGCAAACTTTCACATTGAGCCTTACACTCTAAGTCAGATTAATGCCAATTGCTCAGCATTTGATCAAGAAGATCACCCAAGCACTGATGAAGCTGACACTAAGGTTGGAAGCATCCTAGATCTAACTCTTGATGAATGGGAAAACAAGATACATGCATTTGATCCTTATCAAGAAGTGGAAGAATCTGAGCTAGGGGTCTATTGCATACACGAAGAAAATCAACCTATTCCTAGCATCACCAAGCCAAACCACAAAGATAACAATGAGGTATGGCAACTGTTTTTTGATGGATCAAGGAGTAGACAAGGTGCAGGAGGTGGAGCTATGCTTGTTTCACCTCAAGGAGTAAAGTACTATTCAGCTTTCAGATTTCAGTTTGCATGCTCCAATAACACTGCTGAATATGAAGCCTTGGTGCAAGGGATGCATTGGGCAATAAAGAAGAAAATAAAGAACTTGCAAATCTTCGGTGACAGTGAATTATTGTAAATTAGGTCAAGTGACAACATGCTTCCAAGAATGACCTTCTCAGGTGCTACAAGAACAGGGTGTGGGACCTCATGGAAGATTTTGAGGGTTTTGGCATCAAATCCATTCCTAGGAAGGATAATCAAGCTGCTGACAGGCTTGCAGCAGTAGGGGCAGCCTTTGACATTGTGGAAAGTATTCAACAAGACAAGGTATAGCCAAACATCCATGTGATTGTGAGGCCTTCAGTGCCAGATAACAATGTTAGTTGGCAAGTGTTCAAAAATGACCAGCAAATCATCCATTTCTTGCAAGAAGAAGCTGAATTTTCAGCCAGGAATCAAGAAAAACTGGAACAACAATATGGTGACCAGGTAGTCCAGTTGAGAACTAACAAGCTGCCCAAAAGGACTTATCACTTTGGAGTCCATTTTTAACCCTAATGATCAGTTTAGAAAAGAAAAAGAAAACATTTAGGTTAAGATGGAGGATTCAATATCCATCTTGGTAGAAGAGAACAAACCATTGCAAATTGGAAGGATGACAACTGAACAAGAAAGGTATGAGTTCATACAACTGTGTCAAGAGTTCCCTAACGTGTTTGCTTGGAGCTATGAAGACTTGAAAGGTTTCAATCCCAACTTAGCTCAGCATACCATTGAATTGGATCCAAGTACTAAGCCTGTCAGGCAGAAACAAAGGCCAGTCAATCCACATATGGAGTCTCTCACGAGGAAGGAATTGGACAAGCTGATTGAGTCAAGGATCATATTCCCAATCAAGCATTCTAGTTGGGTTGCCAACTTAGTTCCAGTCAGAAAGAAGAGTGGAGAGATCAGATTGTGTGTTGACTTCAGAGACTTGAATAGAGCCTCTCTCAAGGACCATTACCCACTCCCTTCCATGGAGCAAATCTTGCAAGTTGTGGCTGGCTCCAAGAGGTTTTCACTACTTGATGGCTACTCAGGCTACAATCAGATTATGGTGAAGGAAGAGGACCAGTTCAAGACAACCTTCACAACCAAATGGGGAAATTTTGCATACAGGAAAATGCCATTTGGGCTTTCCAACGCTGGTGCTACCTTCTAAAGGGAAATGGACATGGCATTCAAAGGTTTGATTAACAACGTGGTGCTGATTTACCTTGATGATATCACTGTTTTTTCAAAAAATGCAGCAGACCACCTCTCTCATTTGAGGCAAGTCTTCACGAGGTGCAGGAGATTTGGAGTGTCTTTGAATCCTAAGAAGTGCATCTTTCTTGCACATGAAGGAAAGCTCCTTGGCCATATTGTCTCCAAGGAAGGATTAGCAATTGATCCAGAGAGGGTTGAAGCCATAAGAGCACTACCATTGCCAAGCCACAAGAAAGCCCTTCAGAGTTTCTTGGGAAGGATAAACTTTGTTCGGAGGTTCATCCCAGATTTTGCAGCCCTTGTCAAGCCCATCACCAAAATGTTAAAGAAGAGCATGGCTTTCAAGTGGACAGCAGAAGGAAAGGAGAGTTTTGAAGCAATCAAAGAAGCCATCTCTCAAGCACCAACTTTCATCAACCTGGACTTCTCCAAGGATTTCATCCTCTATGCATTTGGAGGTAATGACACTATTTCTGTCATTTTGGTACAACAGAACAAGGATAATGATGAGTAGCCAATTGCCTTCTTCAGCCAGAGCCTAGATGACTATGAGGTGAGGTAATATTTTATTGAGAAGCATGCACTTGCAGTAATCAGAAGCTTGAAGAAATTCAAGCATTTAGTCTCAAACAACAAGGTCCAGTTGCTGGTCTCACATGCTGGAGTCAAGGACTTCCTCCTCAACAAGGATTTGAATGAGAAAAGGGCAGGTTGGATCACCCGTGTCATGGAGTATGACATTGAGATCAAGATCACCAAGTTGGTAAGAGGGAAAGGATTGTGTGAGCAGCTGGTTTTGGGGAAGCAAAAAGAAGTATGCAATGAAGAAGAGGTTGTTTTGACAGTCCAGGACAGCCATGAGCCAAGTGGAAATCAAGAAGAAGACAATGCTGCCCCCACTCCTTGCTGGACCCAAGGCATTATACACTTCCTAGGCACAGGCCTATGCCCTTCGGAGATGAACAAGACCCAAAGGAGACACTTCAGATTGCAGGCTGTTCTGTATGCCGTTGTTGATGGAGTTTTGTTCAAGAAAGATGTGAATGGAGTGCTGCTGAGATGCATTAACACAAATCAGATTCAAAGGGTGTTGAAAGAGTTCCATGGTGGACCAGCTGGTGGCCATTTTGCACTAAGAGTGACAGCTCTAAAAATCATGAAGGCTGGTTATTATTGGCCTAAAATCTTCAGCGATTGCTATGCATGGATCAAGAGGTGTAAGAATTGTGCATTCTTCACAGGAAAAGAGAGACTTGCTGCCCTTCCATTGCATCCAATCTCAGTTGACCAGCCATTCATGCAATAGGGTTTGGACTTCATTGGAGTCATTAATCCCAATTCAAGCCAAGGGCACAAATGGATTTTGACAGCCACAGACTACTTCACCAAATGGACAGAAGCAGTAGCACTCAAAGAGGAAATGAGTCTAGCATCTTGGACTTTTATGAGGGGATAACAGCCAGATTTGGTGTACCTGCTACAATAATATCTGATAATGCATTGGCATTCATTGGATCTAAGGTGGCTGAGTGGGCTGTCAAGAACGGTATTTACCTAAGCACTTCATCAAACTATTACCCTCAAGGTAATGGCCAGGCCGAGTCTACAAACAAGAACTTGTTGAGGATCATTAGGAGGACTCTTGACGAGAATCAGAGGTCTTGGCATACTAAATTGAAATCAGCCTTATGGGCTGATAGGATAACTCCCAAAAGATCCACAGGTAACTCTCCATTCAGGCTTGTTTATGGAAGAGAGGCAATCTTGCCCATGTCACTTGAGTTGCCAACATTGGAACTCATGAAGCAGCTGGAGTTGCTAGAGTTTGAGCCCATGGAGGTGAGGTATGCAGAGTTGATGGAGCTGCAAGAGATCAGAAATCAGGCATCCCAAGCAATGGAAAAGGATCAAGCTTTGATCAAGAAGACCTTTGATAGAAAGGCCAAGGATAGATCTTTTCAGTTGGAGATCTAGTGTTGAAATGGGATGTGGATAGAACAAAACCGGGAAGGCATTCAAAATTTGATGCCATTTGGAGTGGCCCATACATGGTCACAAAGTGCAAGAACAACAATGCTTTCCAATTGGCATCATTGGATGGTGAAGAACTGCAGATTCCAGTGAATGGAATCTATCTCAAGTGTTGCTTCTAGAGGGAAGTTCACTACTTTGTAAATATTAGATTAGATTTTCATTCCTCCAAGTGCTTGTGCACATTGTTTTGCTGTAGGTTAGTTTTGTTTTCCCTAAGTGCTTTGGCACAACTTGCTGTCCATGGAGATGTTTTACAGCCCTTGCTTCCATCAGGTGATATTCCATCTTCCTCCTTGCACATTATGAGTCAGTTAGGGGTTCTAAACAGAATATTTGATGACTCCATGCCCAATGGACTGCTTCAGGCAACTGGTATCTTCTACCTAGCAGGCAGGTAACCCCGCTGAGTCGCCAAATTGTTATCCAAAATTCACCCCCCAGGGTAAATTTTGATAACATGCATTAAATTCTCAAGTCCCAGGCAAATAGATTGATTCAAGGCAAAAAATCATGTTTCTAGGGTCCCCTCGTAATTTTTCTAACTCTCCTGTCCAAGGTTGAAAAGAGCAAGTTCTGAGAAAAGAGTGAAAAAAGTTGCAAAAAACAAGCTTGGGCCAGAAAAAATCATGAAAATTGGCTAAGTCCTAGTCCAGGCAGCAGTTGGGACAGTTGGGACGTCAGGGTGCGAATCAGCCGAAAAGCCTCCAGGCGGTCCAGGCAGCAAAGGGACATCCGGGCCGAAAAGACGCGGGAGCGCGAAAGGGCGAGCCGGCGAAGGCCGAAAAAATTGAGAAAGCAACAATCGACGCGAAGGACTGAACCGTGGATTGAAAAAGGGAACATTTGGGCCGAAAGAACAAAGGGACGTGAACACGAAGAGCCGAAAGCCGAGAGCTGTGCCACGTGTCTTCAAAAGAGGGACAGGGAAGCCCAAAATTCGGGCGGATCGGAAGAATTTGTCCCAGACAGTTTGGGACAACCGGGCCCAAAAGACGCGAAAGACGTGAAAAGCCGGCAGGCCCGCGGATGAATCAGGAAATTTTGCCACGTGTCACAAGGGAAAACATCCAAAATTTCAAAGGGCGAGGTTTGAAGGGTCAGCCCGAGCCAATTAGAACAGGACACGTGTCCAATGGAGCAGGGAAGTGTGGAGCTCAGGGGAACTTTGAAGTTTTTTGCAAAAGTTCCTCAGCCAAAAAGCTAAAAGCAAAGGATTTCCCCGCGCCCCTGTCCTCCAATCAGATCATGCCACGTGTCCCAAGTGGCGGGGACGCGGGGAAAAAGTGGAAAATTTTCCAAAATTACAAAAGGGAAAAACTTTCAAGGAAAACCCATGGGTAAGGGAGGAGAGAGAATTGCTTGTCCAATCAGCGCCCGACACGTGTCATCCAGGTGGCAGAGCGCGGGAAAAATTTTCAAAACCCATTTTTGCCTGTTTTGTGCCCTAAATCTTCAGATCGCCATATCTTTCGATCCAGAGCTCAGATTTGCACGTTCTTTATATCATTGGAAAGCTTATAAAATTCTCTACATGATTCTAGGTCAATCCTGAATTTTGGTTTATATTGAAGAGAGAAAATTCAGAAAAGGCTCTGACGCGTGTTCATGGCCAGAAATGACATTTCAGCGACCAAATTTAATACAGAATGGGTCGCATTCTCCTCCAATCAGGTCAAAAATGACAGGGTATGGGTTTGTAAGGTCCCCCATGCCGTTTTAATGCATTTGCAGTCAATGAGGAATGGGTTCCCACGTTTTGTACGTTTTCTCTCTCCTGGGCTTGACCCATGCAATGTAAAAGCCAGATTTGGCTCATTTCAAAGGGTGGAACATTTTTCATCATAGCAGACTTCTTCTTTCACCTCCAGCAAGTGATTGAAAAGGATCAGACCTCTCCAAGGATTGTAATAGTTTTTTTTACCTCTCTGAGGTTGTAATGCATGTTTTTGACATTGAAATGATGTAATGCAAGCTTTGTGAATGGGTTTCAATCCTTTGTTTGTATTATTTGCTTCATTTCAGATCCTGGGAATTATATCTTATCAGCCTTGTGTATGTTTTATGTTGCAATCTTTGGTTTGTGTCTATTTGCATGACAAAATGTTCACCACTCCTTTTGGTGCATCACCATCTTTAGTTAGTTTCAATTTTTGCATTTCTATCCCTGTCTCCTTGGCAATTTAGAGTAGGATTAGGATCTGAACCTCTGTAGTTGTGCAAAATATAGATCTAATCAGAGGAGTTTGAGGAACCAGCCTCTAATCTAGAGATTCCTCTCTCAGTTTCACAAGTCCCACACTTGGAGAGAGGTTTCCATGTTGTGCAATCACACTGGATGCTAGAGTGATCAAACTAGAAATCTGATCACATCCAGGGGTGCTGTGATTTTCCACTAACAGCAATAATGTCCTTTGTAAATCTTTCTGTTTGATTCTTCTACTGTAATTGCTCAGTGCTAACGAATCACACAACGATGAATTCACGCTATATGAAGTCCTTACTTTTATCAAAAACATTCTAATGTTTTGATTATTTAGTTGTCTTTTCTACAGATTAGGGAACCTAGCATTGCAGAACTAAGGGTTAAGGCAATTTGAATTATCTTTTCTAGGCACCCCATCTAGCATAGGTCTCAATATGCATTTATGAAGCTAATTTCCTCATCCAATTCAACTAGAACTCCTCTGCGACAAATCCCATTTTGCTAGAATTCTGTAAACAAGGTCAGTTCTTAGGTCTTTCATCTTTGCACATTAGGGTAATTTTATAACATATTTCATTTACTTATGTTACTTGTGAATTATTTAGTATTGCATTTATTTATTTATTTACTACTTCCATAACATTAAACTAGGCATTTAATATTCATTTTATTTTAATCATTTTGGTGAACCCAGTCTTGATCTTCACGCTAAGGATCCTCATTTTTCCTTTATCATGGATCCCAAAATTCCTCAAATTTCATTGTTTTAGTTTGCTTAAGATGCATCCTAATTGCCAAGTTGTTCTTAAGAAATCCCTAAATACAATGTATCTCTAGTTATACACCACATCAAGTGAGTGTTATTTTTGATCATTATTTCACGACCCTAGTTTTCATGTGATCCTCCATCTAATCAACCCATGATTTAGATTCAATTCAAGCTTTGAATTCTTTATTTCAAGAAAATTTAAAATGGCTATGGAATCCATGATTACATCTCTCAAATCTTAAATCCAACATCTTAAGGACACTTCTCACACTCATGTTTGTTCTCCCTCTCCATCTCATCCTCATTCCATGTCCACTACATGTGCACATATCAGTGAGCCTTAAATCATACCATTACCAGAGCCTCTCATATTTGAATCGTAATACTAAATAACATGGCCTTTACTGAGATCCTTAGTAGTCACTTGATCATTTACCACCTACTCATTGCTATCCTCCTTATATTAGCTAGAAAAACATCAAGGGCGTCCATATTGCAATTATCATCGGATCAAAAGACATAATGAAAATGATTGATATGCGTTACAAAACCAAATCAAGCATCTTACAAATCAAGGCTTTATCTCATTCACTACACAACATTCTGTTGCATGCCCACCTATAAATATTATACCCAAATGGGCTCCTAAGTCTGTTCCTTCTACATCTAATGAGCATCCCGCTACCACTTCTCATGTGCCTTCTTTGGTCAGTCAAGCACCATCTATTCAATCCACTCAAATTACAAAATTTCCTCTCAAGGTCTGTCTTCCATCACCTCCTTCTCCCCAGTCATCTATAGTGCTATCAAGTAAAATTAAGAAAACTCCTCTTAAGGATGAGCTCACACCTCCATTAACGGTATCTGTGACATCACTAGGGCCATGCTCAATAACCACCCTTCTTATAAACTTAAATTCCACCATCTTATAATTCATGCCTATGTCGATAATAGGCTTACGAAGCTTACGATGAAGATGAACCATTTGGTAGTCACACACCATTACCAGCTGAATGTCCCATCACTTTTGTTAAGGAAACTACTCCTTACATTGATCCACTTAGTGTATTTTGACTAGATCTCCATCACTTACATACTTGGGGGAATCATAGCTCCTCCCTCCTTGCATTGCTATCAAATGTTGATATCATCTCATGCACTTGACGCTTTATGCTTAGTGACTAATATTCTCTAAGCATTATTACAAACCTCTTGATACATTTGTATCCTCATTACCCAATGACACACTCTTGTGCTTCGGTTCACACTCGACTGTTGAGGTAATCCTATACACATGAACCTTACACATTGCAATTAGACTACACAATCTACATTACACATTGTGTATTCTACCACCACATGAAATGGTATCATCACTACATGACTACATACGCATTTACACATCCACTTTTATGCATTGTAAGATGATGCACTCTAGTCTCATGGTCCATACTGGACTGTTGAGGGTATACATCACAAATGGACCTTTGACACTCATACATTCACATTCAATCCTTTTCTATCATGCAACATTCTTAGATTTATGATCTACACCATAGGTTACATCACACTCACTTTAGCATCTTAGTGATATACATTTAGGCTAAATCATCACTTCTAGGTTATCTTGATGATATACATTATGCTACATCATTATCATGACACTTCATCTCTATGTCGCATGTCATCACTACACATTCACCATAGTGCACTACACACAACACATAGTTTGACCATTTCCCGATGACACACTCTCATTTACGGTTCATTCTTGACTGTTGAGGGGGCATAAAAAAATGAACCTCACTACATATAATTCCATTCACTCGGGGGGCACATGGATTCCTATCATTCAATCTACATTTCATTCCATCCATCCACAACATACTGCATATCTTGGTTGCATTTACTCTTGCTTGCATTTACTTATACATGAGACTTTATTACACATGCTAGATTGATATCTTGTATGTCATTATCTTTATCATACACACATGCATGTTCACTTGCTTTCTAGTTGTGATTGCAACTAATACAAGTCCATTACACGCAACATGGATGTCGACGCAATACCTACTACTGGGGGCATCCAATTTTGTACACTACAAGTGACATTGTTTCATGCATTACTTATAACTTTACTTTCTTGGTTATACACACTTTTTACATACATTTTATATTTTTAATGTGCTAACGAGTGCTTCATGTGCAACATTTTTTTGTAGGATTACTTTCTTCCATGGTTATTTGTTACATTGTTTGTTGGTACTTTCTTGTCTCCGTTTTTCATTATATGCGGGCCTTACCCTTTGTTTTGTGTACACACTTTCTTGGTTGTATGCGACCACTATGGACTTGAGTGTCTTACGAAATTATGAGTGATGTCCCATGTTTGCAGCCTACTTTTCACGACCTACTTTGTCTTCTTGAGTGTTTACTTATCATCCTTGCTTAGCTTCTACATTGTCTGTATAGCTTACATTTTATTACATGCATGTTTGTTTTATACTAACACTTGTCTCCTAGCCATTTGTTTGCATGTGCCTTGGTTTTTACCAAGCTTATCCCCTTCCCCCTTATAGGGAAAAATTTTAGTGGTTGGTCCTCTCTTTAGGTCCCCATCCTCCTACAACGACGTCACATGTGCCCCCAAAGAGGGGGGGGCATCATTTGGGTTTAAAAAATTACACAACATAGTACTGATAATAGTTTTTTTCATTTTTTATCCATGACACAGTTCAGTTACATAGCAAGAGTGGGTTCAACACAGTCTACAGAACTCCATACACAACAAATTTTACAGGGTAGATTGTCCTTAGCATTCTGGGGAGCAGTTACAGGATAAAGGATAAACCAGACCTTCCTCTCTACACTACTTCAACCAATGGCATCAGATCACCCAAAAAACTAGGAAGTACAGAGATCTCTTCAGTTTTGGGAAGTAGTTATAGGTTGGAGGATAAATCAGACTTTCCTCCCTACACTTCTTTGGCCAGTGGCATGAGATCACCCAAAAAACTTGCACGACATCGACATGATCCTTTCTACACCCTTTTTCTCATCACGGATCAGGTGCACATGTTCCTTTTTCATTTTCATACTTTCATTACATGCTTTTTACTTACATACACGTGTCTTTACACATATACATGCATATTTGACTACTTGATTGTCTTCTCTTTTGCAGGTCCATCCATATGGGAAAACAAGTCAACATCAGCATCAATAACAACATCATCGTACATCACACACATCAACACTACATGTAGGTACATCACACATCATGGCATCTACACATGATTTTCCCCCTAGGTTCACTCTCATCACTTTTTACACTTTGGCATCTTTAGGCTCCACGCTCCATCTTTTTATTACTCCATGCTTTGTTGAGTCCCTCGGCATGCTTTCTACATCAATCTACATGGATATCAGGTACACATCTCTATCTACTTTATGTTACCGAGCATTCTTCTCACCAACATAAAGTGGGGGAAAATGTAGACACTAAATCATGCACTTTGGGTAATTATTTAGTCCCGATCTCATACTACTATTCATATGGTTCTTAATTGAAAAGAGTAATAATGAACCCATGTCTTTGGCCATCTTTATTTTTTTATGTTCTACTTTCAATCTTGCACCTGTACTTTCCTAGTCTGTACTTTTATATTTTTTTCATTTTGACTTCCCCAGCCAGACTGGGGCATGCCAAGCGCCCTGGTCCCCTCTGGGTGCCCTAATCCTCTTTGCACTTTCCTCTCACTTTTTGGGCACTTTCTAGCCATTTGAGCTTCTTATATTTTTGGTGGTCAGCCTTTTCAGGGTTAATTACGAAATTCAAGAAAGAGAACCATATAAATATAAAGTTATGAGACCATAATGAGGGACCAAGCACTAAGAATTACTATCACCACCTAAGGTTGCATCCATCAAAGGCTTCTATAGCTCCATTTGCATCCATCTAGCTCCATCACAAGGGATAAAGGCTAGGTTTTGCATCACACTAGATAGGAGGGGAGTTTATTCAATTCCATCCACACATTATTTACATTCTACATCTAGTTATTGCTCATACTCACAAAGTGCGACACACACAAGAGCACCTAGGGCACAATTCCACACACACACACATAGAACTACATTGGGTCTGAGATGTAGTGCAATGCTCAGTGATAAGTCCACCATTGTGGAAGCTGAGGACAGTCTGACCCCTTCATATGCATCTTTCTTTTTTAGGGTTTTGATGCTTTGTTTGGGGTTTTGTAGGTGATTCTTCTATTGCAGGTTTATTAGTGCTTTGGTGATCATACAACAACATTCACATGATAGGAAGTGAACACAGGTGAACATCCAATGACACCTCAAAGGAGGTTTCTGGTCATTTTTGTAGACCATGGAATCCTGATTTGTAGACTAGGGCACCCTAGGCACCCCAATCCCTTTTCCAGGCACCCTAGTCTGGCCAGACAAGCTCATATCTACATTTTATCAAGGCTCTTGTGTGACAGTTTCCTCCTCATGTTCGTGACATTTGCGAATCAACTAAGGCCTTTATAACCCTCTTTGCACATTAGGGTTTCATATTTCATTTACTTAGTTGTTTGGGTATTTTTAGTATTGCATCTATTTATTTATTTACTACTTTTATAACATCATATTAGGATAATATATAACATTTTAGTTTAATCACTCTGAGATTTATTAAAATAGATAATCCCTAGATGCCCCTGATAACTTAGGCTAGATGTGTTTATATATATGACCATTCAAACAATTTCTTACTCAATTGACCCAAAATTACTACATAGGTTGACTAAGTCAAGTTATGCATTTAAAAGATAATTGTTAGTAGTGAAAGGGATAGGTTCGTAGCAGTTGGTACACGTTCGTGGCCGAACTTGTTCTAGACTTATGAACTAGTCTAGGGTGAGAGAGGAATTAGTTCCTAGACAAGTATGTAGATGTGTCCTATAGAATGTGCAATGATTCTTGATAAGTCAAGTTGGAGAATAGTTGAGGTATAGTGGACTTAGGACACTTGAGAGTGCATAAGAGTTCTTTTATTGGATATTTGCGTATAAATGATATTAATATGAAAATAAGTGCCAAATATCATATTGAAAAGTTCTCGACCCAAATTTTAGGTAATACAATTGCCCCTTTAACTTAGTATTGACAAATGATTGATTAAAAGAAATGGAAACCACATGTCTCGATCTAAGGCTAGTTTTTGTGAATTCTTAAATGCTAATGTGCAAATCCATAAAAAACTTGCAATCACATGGAAAATATGTGTAGATGAAGAATTTGAATATTATATAGTAATCATGCCAGTAGATAAGAACATGCCGTGGTCACATAGTGTACTACAATAAATTATTTAGAATAAAGCACATGTAATAAAGTATAAGTCAATGCAAGAGATCTAATAAACAAATTTGTATCACTAATGGACTAGGATGTGAAAGATATAACCTGTCAATGTTATGTGTAAGATTCCCCCACTATAGGCATGTCTTGAATGTGGGCGGTTGGCCATGGGTATATGAGTCAAGAAGTCACAGGTCATATGTGTATGTGTCCAAGGAAAATATCTATCCTACAACTAACACATGTATACACCCATTTCTAAATCCATATAATAACAACACAAGTCACATATGTCATGGTTTCATATTTTTAGAATATTTGAATGTTTTTGTATTTTCTTGAAGATTTGACATATTAGTAAATCTAAAATGTATTAGGTTCCTTGGGCCATAAGTTATAGAAAATAAAAGAATGAGGATGGGGTCCTCAATAAGCATGTTTCCTTCAATAATCACGTTGAACCCCTGAAATGCGTTGCATCACTAGGTTATGTGTAGGTGTCAATCTCAAGAGGAAGTGTTAGAATGAGGAGTAGTGTGAAGTCAAGTAAATATAATAGTATAAGAAAAAAGTATGCGGAAAAAGAGCTATACGCAAGGGTTTGTATATTAGAAATGAGATGTGTTATATGTGTGTGTCATCAAGTGGGTACGTATGTGTGCGTCTTGATTCAATATGTGTAAATACAATATGCTACGAGTTTGAAGTAGGAAAGGTATCAAAATCATTGTAAGAATATGAGTAGTCATGTGCAGTGTAGTTACCTAATTCGTCGATGCTATGAGCATGTGCATACACAAGCCGCATGTCACAAGTAGTTATGGTAGCATATGAACTTTTCTATGTATCAAGAGAGTGCATTAGTGTCATGTATGGGTCAAAATCACAAGGATACTACATAAATCTTATGTGTCATGCATGTCTACATAATACTAGATGGATTCTAGGAGGAGATGATGTTAAATATCTATTGAGATGAATATGTATTGGTGGGTGATGAAAAATATGTCTAGGAATAAGATCAAGTATCTATCGAGGTTGAAGACGAATGAGTTGCAATGTTTTCCCCTTATTTGGATTATGTAGCCTGATGTATAGTTAGAATTTTTGATGTATCTCTATGATATGATGGGTAGATATACAAGATGGTGAATATTGATCGATGTTATGAGTTTGGTTTAATGTTGCATGTATTGTATCATCAAAGTTCCTTTTTGTGATTAAGGTTATGAGAACTAGATTTTGTGACTACCAAATATGGGTAGGGTTATGAGATTCTGGATATTGATAATAATGTTATGAGTTTGGTTTAATGTTGCACATATTGTACGCGAAAGTGATTTTGTCAATTAGGGTTATGAGAACTATATTGAATTACTATTAAAGTTGAGTATGAACTCTTGTTAATCACATTAATGCTAACATTGACCAATGACATTGGATTTGTATCTTTGATAATCATGTTTACCTATGTGTGGTTTCTTGGAGAAATCTTGCTAATTCCTTGCTACTTTGGAGTGATGTCGAATAATTGATGAATGTAAAAAAAATTGAATCATCCTTATGCTTGTCATATCATATAGGCATTAAATTCAGTTTAGCTAATACCTTATCCATATTGTCTTCTATGTATTTCTCATCAACTCAGTCATTCTCATCATTATCACTGGGACCATTTGCATACTCATATGTGCAAGTGTATATTTGATGTATGATTGGATCCTATTGAACATTGTGGCTACTATATTTACTATCTGCTCCCTTATGCACCAATAATTCTTTAAATTATTGTAGTGGAATGGCTATCATCAGTAGTTCAATGAGTGTCTACAAAATATTAATTTCGGGATACAATTTTTTGTTCACTCAACAACTTTATAGTTTTATTAAGGATCATCATATGCTAGAATTGTATATTCATACCCCTCATGTATGTATTTGAGGCGTCTATGTAATGTAGAGGGATTTCTTCCTTTCCATGAATCTAAGGTCTTACGAGAAGGGGATTATAGTTCAACTTGGTATAAATTATATGAAATTGTGTTTTAAGTGTTTTTTGACCCACCGTTATGGGAAGAAGGATAATATCTAGTGCTATAGGTAGCGCTACATTATCAAACCATATAATAATTCTATTATAATTTTATATATGGTTGGTATTAAGGCATATCATTTTTTTTTATAAATTTGATACTATTTATGTTCATCCAAAACCTATTATCAAGAAGGACACACTTCACATCATCGTTAAAAATATGGATTTGAATGTATAAAGGTAAGTGTAGGTCAATAATATGTTGAGGTGGCCAATCCTTGTGATCAAAATCTATTTTTTGCACACTTGTATTTAGAGTATTAACAATTGAGGTAAAATATGAAGCTTCAATATTGTTAGGTAGAGTAACATCATTGAGATCATTATAAAGAATATGCACATGGAAATTAGGTCACTTGAGAAACTCTATGATTGATATTTTGTTTGGCCATTTCTACGATGGTCAAAAAACTCATAATCCTTTATTACCTTTGCAAGAGGTCTAGTTTGTGCTGGTAAAAGAGGGTTATTATGTTGGGGATACCCCCAATTGGAGTGGGGTTGATTAGGGTCTACTAGGTTTGTTACTGTGAACACTTCATGGTTAGGTGGTGGGAAAAACACAAACATAGGGCTAGCATAATTAGTAGCATGATATTTAAACAAATAGGAGAGGGGATACACAAATATTTGATATCCCACTCTCGTCGAGTAGCCATAGGAAGAATTTCAAATGTCATATGTGCTCGAAAAATTCATCAAGGTATCCAAGTACCACATGAATTATCCATGAAATAGGAAGCATACATAAGAGTCATTGGGTGATACAAGATGCCCAAAAAAATGGAGGTTTTTGATAAAAACCATAAGAGATGAAAAGTTAGAGAGACTCGGTTGGAAATATGAAACTATAAGGGTGAGAATGAAACCCTAAGTTGTTATAGTATGATAGCTAAGCAAGTTCACTGATATGTAATAAAAAATTAAGTTTTTGTTCGTAATTTAATATGTTGTGCAATAATGATAATTCAAAATAAGATAAATGATCCAAACCAACATAAATTAGGATACTCTTGTATATATTAACAACTACGGTATAAGGTTTGAAGAGATAACCTTTCTACCATGTTCAGATGTATAATAAAGTTCCCAAAATGTGTATAGAAGAGATAAGGGTGTTGCCAAGATGCATGTAAAATATCATGATTTTAAACTCAACATAGGACAAATTGGTGGGTTCCTAGACACCTTTATCGCTTAATCTACCTCTAAGGTTATGAACCTATCCTATGTAACTGTGTATTGGATATTAATTCTAGAATATGGTTCACCTATCTTTAGATGTCTATTTTTTGGGATTGTTTTTGTATAACAATTTTCCTGTACTAATATATAGCTTCTCCTTTCTTGTAATCCCAAAAAGGGTTAATAATGAATGGATGAGCTACGTCACCATAACCCCACTGATGTGATGAGTGCTAAACCACATACCACTACTATGAAGAGAGATCAATGCACATGTAGGTCTCCCAACCCTATGATGAGACACATGACTATAATACAATAAAAGATGAATCCGTTAATCGGACCCTCAAACTTGGAAACACTCACTTGATACTTCAATTTTGACTCTTGGTTGATATAGGTTAAAAACATAAATGTACTTTCAGTAACTTGCTATTGCGATAGTGATATAAGGAATCAAACACTTCAATGATTTACATATTGATCTTATTAAAGTGGGTGAAATAGATAATATCTAGATGCCCCTAATAACTTAAGGTAGATGTGTTTATACATATGACCATTCAAATGTTTTCCATTTGAAGTGAACAAAAAATACCATTTAGGATGACTAAGTTAAGCTATAAATGTGTTTATATATGTGACCATTCAAATAATTCCATCTGAACCAACCCAAAAATACCACCCAAACTGACTAAGTTAAGTTATACATTAAGAAGATAACTATTAGAAGTGTAAGGGACATGTTTATAAGGTCATGTTGGTGGTGAAACCTATCCTAGACATATGAACCTATCCAAGGTGCACAAGAAATGTGTGTTGAGATAATTCTATAGATGCTTTTTGTAGAACATGCATTGATTCCTAATAAGATGAGTTTGAGAATAGAAGAGGTCTAGTGGGTTTAGGAAATGAGAGAGATCGAGAGGGTATTTTTATTTTTCATTTGTGTATAAATAGGTTAATGCAAATAAAAGTTTCAAATGTCATATTGCCAAGTGTTTGGACCATATTTTGGGTATTACAACATCAAACACGAAGTAATCATATCAAGAACATTGAATACACAAGACAATGCAAATTGGGAAATTATGTGACCAAATATGGAGAAAATACGTTGAATATGTTCCAAATTGACATAAACAAGCCCCCTATGTGATCGTGCATTGAGAGATCACACTACAGACACATCAAACATGATGCAAACATATTACCCATGGGACTAAAAAATGGAAAAAATAATGCTACACATTAAATATTGTGCAAATTTACCTCCTATGCGATCAAACATAGAGAAAAAAATTAGAAGTATAGGCACAATCAAGCATAATGAAGACATAAAATATAATTGAGTAACCGCCATGCACATGATAACATGTCCAACATACAAATACTCATTTGCAACACGAGACATAGTAATCCAAAAAGAATATATGTAAAAAATAGAAAGCATCGACACAAGCATAATGGTATAGGAAATAATAAGTGAGATAGAATTTGAAGTGATACAAATATATTCCCCCATAATGCTCTTAAGAGAACATGATTTATGCCTCCAATCTCATGAAAAACTATAATCATGAACATGTTAATGTAATTTTAGTGTCTAATATTTTCAACTTGGCTAAAATTAGTTTTTTGACCTTTTAAAAATGACTAAAAGTAGCCATGTATATATTAGTCCAATAGCCCAAAATTTTAGGTTATTTCCTTCATTCTCGTTTCTAATCGCTCTATAAAATATGTTAATATATAAGTTTGAACACAATTTCCTCAATGTTACTACATTTACCCTAAAACTATAAGGAATGTGTAATATTTATTGTGAATAACCACCTGTTATATATGTACACACACACACACACACACACACACACACACACACACACACACACACACACACACACACACACACACACACAAGTATTAAATATTACACATATTAGAAACATATATTTTATACTCTTAATTTAAATTCATTACTAAAAAATGAAACATTAAAGAATAAGTATATGTTTGATATTAATCATATCTAATTTTTTATGGATAAAAAGGAAACATAAAGATGTGTGTTGCCTTTTACTAGTACATATATTTAATATTTATTTGAATAAATTGAAAAATAGGAGAATAAAGATTATTTGAACCCTTATCCTTCTCTTTCACTACTCTTCATGAGTGTTTATTTTTGTGTTTTTTAAAATAAAACAAATTGCATCTCGGTATTTAAAGACCTCTAAACAAAACATAGCATGGGGAGCTCTACTCTACCAACTGACCTATAATCCATGAGGGGTCTCAGCCTTTGTCATGCACACATACTTATAATTGACATGACCTTACTATGTTTAATACCACATGATTGAGAGGACCCTATCATATTGGTCTATTATTTATGTCTCCCTTAGACATGGTCTCATATTCATTCCCCATATTTTTGGAATTGAAAAATGTTGGCATGTAGGCCTAATATGTGTTGTCATTGATGAAAAACCACATTAATGACAAAGTGGATGTTATAAGATGATGGTATTATTATGTTGTCCATGGTGCTAACATACTGGTTCAGATGTGTTTGAGCTGCTATAATGAGATTCAATGATGCATGCTTGCTCTAGCAAGCCCATATAGGTGCTTAGGAGGTGTAGCTTGATAGTGTGAGATTCTTAAATGCTTGGGAAATATGATGAAATTTTGGATAAAATGTTTTTAGGGTTATTGAGCAATCACAATAGTGGTATAGTGCAAGTACAAGTGTTTCACTTGGTTACAAGTGCTCATTGGGAGTAGGTTGAGAAACTTGGAGGTGTGACAAAGTGTTTTGTAGCCATTTGAGCTCATGGAAGCATGAAAAAAGGTATATATTGGCTTATGAGGTATGTGTGGGAAATTTTTAGAGGTTATATGTTCAGTTCTTGCATTATTTCAGTTGGCCCTGTTGCTATAATGAGAATCTAGCATGCAAGCATAGGTAAGACTTAGTGACTCAAGAGATTGAGCCATGGAATTGAAATTATGATGATTGGAGATGTTATAAAGATGAGTGATAGTTCTCTTAGAAAAAAATTCAGGTTCTCACGATGTGTATTTTACAAGATAATCAATTTTTTGTGAGATAGGGCGAAAAACTAAGTGAAATCCAACTCGAAGTGCAACTTCAGATGCTCGTTGTGAATGTTATGATTTTCATGGGAACTTTTGGATTTCAGGGATGTTAATAAGATAAGTTTATAATATTTTAGAAGAATAATAAGGTTGTTTCATTATCAGGTTTTTATGAACGAAGGCTAAGAAGGTAAACTATGTCAAAAAACCCTAGTTAAACCCTAGCTAGGAGCAGCAATCAGAAGAAGGTGAATTATGATACAATTTTGATTGCTTAATCAAATGTGATGATTGGATTTTGTAGATGAGTCTGAGATATTTATAGACATGTAAGTTTGAGGTCATGGTGATGAGTGGGTCCCACCTGAAAACAACAGTTTGTTGTTTTCTGAAGAGTTCCTATTTGAGGAGAAAGTTGACAAATGAGGTATGGAATAAATTGCCATTATGTGATGTATGTGAGTTTTAATAGATGTAAATGGAGGTTTAAATCAAGTTCATGATTTGCATGAGGTTTTGAGGTCCAAATAGGTTGACTGGTTAAAGGGCGGTTTTGGGATCTCAAATAGGCAGTTTTCAATGTTTTGGCCATAACTTGAGTTACAGGTGGAATTCCACTTAGAGTGTAAGTTAAAGTTAATACGTTTGAAAAATTATATTCAGAGATATTTCTAGTGATATATGGATTTTATTTTGATGAGGTGATTTTACATGCTTTCTAGGGAATTCGTTGAGCAAGAAGTTTTTTTGGCAGTTCAGGGCACAATCTATTTTTGTGAAAGTTTGATGTTGGTTGAAGCATGCTATGGATTGGGTGATGCCTAATATCACTTGGAAAGTTAAGAGGGATGAAGTTTTCATCCAAGTGAATACATTTTTAGGTCTTTTAATGCATGTATACAAGTTATGCATAACTAACATTTGGAAACAACTATCTTTTGGCAAGATTCATTTGGTGAAGGAAAATAATTTTTGTGGTTTGAATTAGATGGACGTTTCATAAGTTATAACATGCTTAGAAGTGTTCTACAGGTTTTACTTCCAATTTATTTTGAGTGGTAATATGGAATGTTTTGGTTCAGTTGAAGTGGCGTGATCTTGAAGTTTCCATAGGTGCTGAAGGGTTCCTTGAAACAACTGTTTTTGAGAGTTTGTAAAGGAAACTGGGCCCATTAAATGAAAATAATTTGATTGGTTAATATTAATTGAATTACCATGAATGAATGATTTTTATGATCATTTTGTCATGTGTAATGGGTTTTGGGTCATGAAAAAGTATGGTACTCATGTTAGGGCCAATTTTTTAAGAATGTGCCCATGGGGTTTTGAGTCATTTTTGGCACATTTAATGAAGTTTTTGGCTAGGTAGACCTAATTGGGTCATATGTAGCTATTATATTTCAAATTTAAATGTTTTATTGATGTATTGGTTGAACCAAATGGAGGTAAAATTTTGGTCCTAAGTTTGAAATGTGTAAAACATATAAAAACATGTTTTGGGTGTTTTTATGAACTAGTTGAGTGTGTGCTAGGTGGAGTGACCTAGGTGAAGTGTGACTGTAGATTTTTGAGAATGAATTGAGGAAGATATAAGTGTGTTACATGTGGAGAAAAATCATAGAACATTAGAGCAAGGGTTTGATGAATTTTAGAGTGATTTTGGGGCTTGTTTTGTAAAGATTTGTCACCTAGGGTTTGAGTGAAGAAGTGCAAGCTGAATTAGGATCTCCATTAGTTGTGGTAGAAAAAATAAAAAAGATATACACATCATAAGGTGGTTGAGGGGGTGATTGATCATCTTAGGGGGTTGTATCCTCCTTGTGGAGTTGGTGCTTCACAAAATTAGGGGTTGGTGTTCCTTGTAGGGTTGGTTCTCTACTAAACTAGGGGTTGGTGCTCCTTGTGGGGTTGATGCCTCACTAAATTTTGAAACATATCAATATAATATTATATTTCAATGGGTTTTCTTCCCCTTTAGGGTTTCCCACTTATATCTTTTGTTCTTATGGTGTTCTTGTATCTTTCATGGTTATGCTTTTGATGGTTTATGTTGAGCACACATTAAATATGGTTGAATAAGTGATTATTGTGTCTTTTGAAGCAAGTAATTTGAGTTTCAGCTAAAGTTTTTTTGAAATTTTGTAAGGATTGATGCACCCCCCCTCTTATTCCATTATGCTTCCAATAATTGGTATCAGAGCACATTACTTTTGGATAAGTTTAATCACTTGAAACAATATCCTCTCAGAGCACATGTTTGGTTAATTAAGATGGGATAATATTTTTTTCCATATCAAGGTCCTCAAGTATCAATATCAACTAACTATGCCCTATGGAGACTAATAATTAATGTATATATTAGTGAACACATAGGTTATGAAGTTGGTGTTAGAGACATTGGCTTATCATACCCCATGGAATAAATTTCAAATGATATAATTTTTGACACTTTGGAAGAATGCTGTGAAGCACCATGGTTGTGGATTGTGATTCATCTAAGAATATATAGAATAAGACTTGAATATTTATAAAAATATAGTAGTCCCTCTAGTAGTAGTGAAACTGATAGTTCAAAATGACACAAGTCAAGAAAGAAGACACACAATGGTGAATCCAAACATGTTGGTGACACAGATGATCTACATCTCATAAGGAGAATCAAAGGAACCACAACTACAAAAGGAACTTATAAGATAACACGTAAGGATTCTACTCATGTAACCATCTCATATTGGATTATTTACTGCTAGTCTTACAGACTAAAGAGGATGAGTGAAATTTAGAGTGTCCATGAAACCTTTTCAATCAAAAATAAAAATTTCTTCAAACAAACTGAAGTTACCAAATAGTTTGAAATTGAATGGCAAATCAACTGTGGGTGATTTTTTGAGTAGCTAACATACACTTCAGTGATACTTCAGGTTTGGGATAGTCAAAGAAGAATCACAAATAGATGAGAACCAATTTGAATAAGGTTTACAATAATATGTTATGCTCAATTCTAATGTTTCTCACTTGGCCAAAGGTCAGAAGGTGATGAAAAATTATTATGTTTCAAGCACATAATTCTTCTTGTTCAAATGATGATCACTTTGTACAAGTACAATCACGGAAACCGACGTGCCTCAAGGTTATGAAATTTTCATTCACGTACATGGTTATTGTTTCACTTGTAATGGTTTTGGAAAAAGGCACAAATAATGTAGGAGGTTTATCAAATATGATTATCTATGGAGGAATAAAATGCTATGACCAATCAAAATACATTACATCTTATAATTGTCACAAGGGCCTCAGGGACACATTTCCAGATACACAGTGCTATCAAAAGGAACAAGACAAGGTTGGAAAAATAGAACGACACATCTAAAAGTATGAATCATATTAACAATTCTTAAAATGTAATAATGTTGGTCACATTTCAAGAGCATTATAGAACTAATGTGAAACAACAACAAAAAACACAATGGAATTTTAACATGTTGAAACTAATAGCCAAAGGAGCTACAGAGACAATAAACTAATGTCAAGACACCCCTCCCCAATCAATATTATCCTAGTATTCTTTCAAGCCCACAAGCTCCAGTACCTTATGCACATATTTAGCTCAGATAAATATTTTTCCAACAGCCAAAGAACACCAAGAGTCATTGAAACTCATCGAAGGCCTTGAGAAGAATAACAGAGAAGACAATGCACATCAATAATTAACGAGCTGACCCAGGAGTCATGGTATCATGTTGATGGCAGTAGATGTTCACCATGACTAGGTGAATGCCCTTGATGTAGGGGTTTGCAATCGTCAACATTAAATACATTCCAATCCAAGGGTGTATCTGGAAGGTTGCATGAAACCATAAGTTGGCTATATGGTAATAACCTCAATCTCTCTGCACATGCACATTGTTGACATGCTTAAAATCACACTTGCATGCTTTCATGTTAACACAATCATGGAATTTAAACAAACTGCACTAAATTTAAACACAGCTGTATGGATCTCCCTTAAGTATCCTGAATATACACCGAAATGACTTAGCCATAAAGAACTTCTCCCCTTTCACAAAAAACTTTACATCACATATAATCGAATTACATTGTATTTAATAATAAGGCAACAAATAACTTATATTTAATAATCAAGGATAAACATAAATATACATTTCTATTAATTTTTTTATGAGTGGTATGTGCAGCAGTAAGAAGATGCATTTTTTTAATAACATTTACAGGGGGTAAATGTAATGATGTGGAGAAGTAGTGCTCACAAATATGTGAAACAAATTTCTACATTGGTATTTGTACATGTGTGTGCATTTAGAAACATGATCAAGATTTTGCACATTTATGAAACTTACAGTTTAATCTCAAGTCTTATCAAGATGAATTTATTTCAAAGGAACACATTGGCAATTTGTTATCTCACAGGAAATAACATGTAGAAAAGGTAAACTAATCATGTCTTACAATCATACTCATTTAAAGTTTGTGACTGATTATTTCTCTGGTGAATATTCCCATAGTTGATTGTAAGTTCTTCTACATAAAAAAATAGACAATATCAATGGTTACTCTTGCTTATAAGCTTTGGCAAAACAAACAGAAAGCTCGAACAATGCACACACACACATAGTCATGCACACACAGACACACACACATTTTAGTAGGATCCAAGTAGATGTCTCAAATCATCCTGGGCTCAAAGGCAATGCCACTATTATAACACATGCCAATTGTCTTTATATATTCTGGTAGCCACGACCAAAACCCTTGCAAAGTGATATTGGAGGCATCCAAAGTGAGAACATGGAGGACACTCTGAAGTGAGTTCAGAAGAAGATCACTTCTGAGTTGGAGGAAACCAAAGGAATATACAAAGAACTGGCTTTGGATCTATAGATGTCTAGAAGTGATATAGATATATATATATAATAAACCAACTATATATATATATATAGTATGTAGATGTATTTAAGATAGGAAAACTAGTTATGATTCTCTGCAAGGCCTAAGGACTATTCTAGATGACATCAAATATCATAGTGGTTATGAGGATGAAATGTTCAGGATTTGTAATAACTTACAAAGGTGGAATCACAGATAAAACAATGCGACATGAAAGAAAATGGTCTCACATAGATAAGGACTCACATGTAGTAAGTGCTTCGAGGATGTCAAACCTCAACACACTAGCCTAGTAGCCCTGGACAAGACCTAGATTTATTTGAAATTTTGTAAGCAAATTGGTAATATGCTGATTCACTTAATCCCCTGTTCTACTACTTCTGTAAATACACAAATTGAACCAAATCGCTAATGAAAACATCACCTCTGTGTATATATCGGGAAAATTTCTCACCAATTCATTCTTGGCCGAATAAGGTTTATAGATTTCTTGATGAAACATTAATGTTTTCAAATCTCATGCATCGATTTCTTGGTGAAAAATTAATGTTTTCAAATCCCAACACGTTGATTTCTTGGTGAAATATTAATGTTTTCAAATCCTGGTGCATCGATTTCTTGGCGAAACATTAATGTTTTCAAATCCCGACGTGACAATCACGTGTTGATTTAATATAAAAAAATATACATTGGGATTAGAAATTCCTTGGCGATTCAAATGGGATAGATTATTGTTTATGGTATTTTTGGGTGAAACCTAGGTACTACCGTTGATGTAAAATTTGCCAAAATCAAATTCCTAGAATTCTACTATTCACCAAACTACGAATATTCACCGCTAAAAACCCTAGGCTCGTACTCATGGTCCATACAAGTACATATATTTGGACATTCGATAATGCCTATATATTGATTTAAATCAATTATTCCTCCTCAAATTAATGATTGAAGCATACAATTTTACTAGATAGGAATGTATTTAGCCAATCTACTTGAATATTGTGATTCACACAAAGATTTATTATTCTCATTGGCAAAATTACTTCTGTCACTCTACTCTACGACATTTTGATAGAAGTCCATAAGGAATAGGGGTTATGGACCGTCATAATTAGACTAAGAAAATGGCTCCTTAACCCTCTACTTTGGGAATATCAACTCAGTAAATTAGAGCATTCCTTGTAGATTAACAAAATTGATATCATTGGACCCTGACTAATCTATTCCTTACTCACATGGACACCTAACTATGTGTCTATATATCTATAGTAACCATCATGGGTTGACCCCATATAATCCCAGTACATTCTCCAACGTAAGGACTCATAATTGGGTTTCAAAACCTCTCATAAACCAAGGCTTATTGGCATGACTTTATGTGCAACTCTGGATATTTATCTATGACACAACTGGAGTTAAGAATAATATCAATAACAGTTAGAGATCCCTACACACTATCTCATAACATGTTGTTCCAAATGTGTAGTCAAAGGGGCCCTTCCCTCAAGAATTGATAGGGGTAAAACTTGAGATAAGTCGTATGCTTTTCACTTAGAAAGTAAACCATAGACTCTATCTCACAACCTGGGAAGGAGCATAGAGTTTGCATATAGGATATTCATTAAACACTTCTTTCTTCAATGTCAGAGCTCAGAGAACCCTTCTTAAAGATCTATCCCATATATATTTACACTTATTCAAGATTTGACCATCTCTCTTATGTTATGAACTAAGGCTTTGAACCATTCAACTTAGCACTTGAACCATGCCAAAAACCTTTGTATACAAGTCTTCACTGTATCCCCAAACCCTGTACAATATTTGAAACAAAGTCCATTCTACATACACACTTGCATGTACAAGTTTATCATATCCTTTTATGTACATACAAATATGGTTCCAATACAGGATAACACAAAAATCACATTGGCCATATTCAAAAAATAGTAAAGAAAAGTTTTATGATTGAGAAGAATTAACACTATATGGATAAATGAACATATCTACATTGCAATCATAAATTCATGGAATGGAAGAGAACATGCATACACAATAACAACATAAATCCTCCAACATTCAGAGAGGAAAGAGAGGGAGAGTAGCCAACCCCTTCACAAATTCATTTTAGCCTTAAATAGGCACATTGTACCCATAATAGGTAGATAACTACTTTTAATTCAAATATAAACTTGACTCAAGTTGATATAACTCGAGTTTGTAACTTAATTTGTGCAATTACAATATTTAATTAATTGGTTACATTTTTAATTTTTCTTATTCTTCTCTGTTATATCTTTCTTGATATAGGAGCATCACTTCCATTATTCAAAATTTTCATTTTCATGACAATTTTGGATTGGTCAAGATTTAGGAAGGTTTAAGAGTCTATTGGGGTCATTTCAAATAGTAAGTTATGTCTAAACCTTCTTAGAATTTGAATTTGGCATTTTCCTGCCAAAACTGTAATTTGAAATTGTAGGCTAATTTTGGCTTTATGTAAGAGTTGTAATGAACTCTATGGGTCCTTTGTATCTTTTCATGCATGAAATGAGACCTATGGAGGCCTAGAAGTCTTAGGGTGTGTTAAATGTTTTATAGCTTTAAGTCCTAGTCTAAGTGCTTAAGTTGTCTTAAGGGTAAAACATGTAATAAAGAGGGATAAATGGCTTGTGTTCGGTGCACAACTAAATGAGAGGTTTTAAAAGGTAAAAGTGTAACTGATTCAAGAATTCCATTTGAATGAGAATCAAGGAATATCTCTGAGCAATATTTTGTAATTCTAGTATACATTGTGTTTGTGACAGTTCCAAACATTTTGAGTAGTGTGAAGAACCTAAAAAAAATCTAGTGCATTCATTATTGATGGAAGTTGTTGAATGAAGGAATTCTTTGCCTTATATCTGTATTGATTTTTATGTATGATTGCATTATTGTAGTTATAGAAATTAGTTGGAAGAATTGTGTGAATTGTACCAGCATGTGGAAGCTTGTTCAAGTAATTTTAATCAACTTTGGAATGAGAAAGGTATAAGAGGGAGTGCGATTAATTAGAAAGGGGGGTTTGAATGTTTGTTAACCCAGTGTGAAAGAAAGTTATGCTTGTAATTTTGTTAGTTGAAGATATCAATACCCTGTCTTATTTAGTCTGAGAAATCTATAGACTGTGGAACACATGACAGAGATGTAAGAAAGGTAGGAGCATGTTTGGGAAGAGTCTCCTCGGTTTGAAAAGTGTATAAGGTAAGTGTTAAAATCTCTATAACTATGATTGGAATGGTCTTATGTAAAAACCGTATAAACTTGGTTCTCTATTGAGTGCCTGACTTGATCACTGTAAAAACATGTTGAATCACTATTGGAAGTTGTTCAAGGAAGAATAAGTGTTTGGGTAGTTTCTACAAGGTGTGTTCATCCTTACAAAGTTTTAAGAATCGAGAAAAGATAAAAAATTGAACTAAAAACCTTCCAAAGATGCCTCTCGGGTTTCTCAGTCTGTTAAAACCCTGAACTAGGGCATCGGTAGGAGAAAATACAATATCTCGAAACCTATCCAATAAAAAATCCCAAAATTTTGAGGGAATGACTGTGTTGTGGTCGCCTTTGAGTTGCAAAAGGATTCATACCATTTACTTTTGGTTTGAGAAAGAGATTAGAGACAGTGAGGAGAAACCTGTAGGTTATGATTGAGAGAAGCACCAAGTCAAGCCACTGTAGAAACCTTGAAAGGGATTCATAGCTTGAAACTTGTAGATTGGTTCTAGAAGGTAATTAGAAGATTTTAAAACTGATTTGAAGCATGGAGGAAACATGGAATCATTCTCAATCTATATCATTCTAGGAGACTTAATCAAAGGAAAGTTGCAAAAGCCTAAATTCAAAGACTGCACTGATAGTTGATTTGAAGGATGCTAAAGGAAGGGTGAAACCTTAGGAACTCGGTGTGGTCGAAAGGTGATAATGTGGAACCCGAGACAGTTCAGAGAAAATTGAATACTGAGTGGATAATAAAGTCTTTGAAGCCTTATACTCTTAACTCAGAATACTGAACCCCATCATATTTGAAAAGGTACAGTGCATGGGAAGGCATAATTGGAGAAGATGTTTAGGACAAAGTGATTATGGATTGTATGACGAGGTTATAAATTACTCCAATTGTGATTCATCAATGGACAACAGTGGGGAAGCCTTCAAAGGGATACGTCTAACAAGAAATAGGTAATTTTGTTGCTTCCTTCTAATTTTTATCAAGTTAGATTGTTGGAGGGGCAATGCATGATAAGTTGTACAAGGGGTAAGCAAAGGTTTAGTGATATAAGAATTAGAATCAAGAAATTACAGGTTTGAAGGTGAAGCCTATAGACAATAGAAGAAATAGCTTGTGGAGGACCTTAAAGGTCTAGTTTTGGAGATTTTGATCACTCTAGCACTTGAAAAAAGGGCTGTGTTTTCTTGACTACATCATTTCTCATCTTGCATCCACCTCAATGTCCTTTTATCAGTGTAATCAATCCACCCACACGGCCAAGTTTGAGTGCCAATGCAAAATAACAACCGTGAAAATACAACACATTTGGATGAAGGCGGGTTCTTTCCTTTCAAATTGTGATAACACCTTATTTGCCTCATAAATAATTCTCTTACATATAATATGTACACCTATTAATCTACCAGGTATATCAATCTTCCAGCCAAGGAGAACAAATACCCTGCAAAAGAAGAGATTTTTCTCAACTTCTTTTCAGTATATATTCTTTGTACATCTTCAACATAATACTCTGATCCTCTTATTTTACCAACTCTACATTTGAAGATTTTACTCCTCGATTCTTCCAGTGCTACAAAAAATTTATTAATTATAACATCCTTTCACAACTTATAATCTCCCAACTGGTACTCATACCAAAATAGCTCTAAATTATTTGAATGTTGGCTAGATGTAATACATACTTCATCACCATACTTAAATCAATTCAGTGACTGCCCCTGTGGATTATTATAATCTTACATTTAGATTTTATTTTCACTCCACGTGCTAAGAGGGATAGTCATTACATATTATTGTCTTGTCTATGCATCGCTAATGAGATTTTTATGAAATACTTCATATGCATCCTGTTACATTCTGTTGAATTTTAGTGAGAGAGAGAGAATATATTATATTTCCATGTTTAGATGCAAATGTGAATATATTATTTTTAGTGAGAGAGAGAATATAATATCTTCATACAATATGGCTATGCCTATGATTTTAAGTGATTGTTCTCATAAGTACCAAAAAGTGCCCTTGTTGCGAAGGTGAATACAAAGTCAAACTTTAAACTTAAAGTGAATGAGAAATCTGGAGTTGTATGTAGAATGTCTTGTCCAATATAATAATGATCTCTTCACCCCACTTCAATGCCTTGGTGAAAAGCCCATTATTTTACCAGGGAACACTGGTTTTATTCCTCCTCGATCATGCCATTATAGAATTCTCATTTCAAACTAAGCTCTGTGGGTTCCTGAGGAACCAGTTCTAGTGTCAAGTTGATGTTCACAAGATTATTCTTTTGGAGAAATACATGCGCTCGTAACCACTTGACTCACCAACAAATGGATTATGAAGCACCTCTTCTAGCTTGTTTATGTGAAAGGGAATGTAAATCTTTTCCTTAACAAAATCATATACGAATGTAAATGGATCTTATTGATCTTCATTTCATCCTATGTCGGGCTAGAAGAGCACTCATGGAATTTGGGAAGGTTCCCTTGATTCCAAATATGTTTGGGAAGGATTCACTGATAAACATTATGTTTGGGAAGGATTCATTGATAAACATTATATTTGGGAAGGATTTGAGTCGGTTGATCAGATAATGGACAGATCATGAGAACCGTTCCCATGGTTCCCAATAGGAGATACATCGTCAATTTGACTTTGCCTACGCTTTTAAAATTCTGGTGCATAAAATATATATGAAATTTTAGGTGGGAAGCTCCAAGTGACCGTTATGAGGAAAGAATGTTACTTTATAATCAAGAAGCTAAAAAATGACATTCAGAGAGTTTTGAATAGATATGTTTAAGTGAAACAACTCAAAACATAAGCATGGGTTGACAAGGATCTTTGCGGTTTTGATGACTAGTTGAATAGATAAAAGGCGTCGGGACCAAAATGATTTGGTGAAGCAAACATTTAAGCACGGGTTTTTTATACTCAAAATCATCTCTTGGGTGATTTCGATGCAACATAACATAAATTGGGAAGTTTCAGGTGGTCTGATTTTTTCTAAAATAATAGCTGGATTTTTCTAGGGGCATGGTTTGGATTGGGTGTAAACTGGGCATTAATAATACAAGGCATAACTTGAAATCCAGAATTTTTGGGTTCATCAGACTAGTGCCTTATCCGTTGCGCCAAAAAAACACAGGGGACTGCTTTCTTTTATGCATTTATTGGAAACACGCACGAACACACACACATAGGGAAATGTAAAGGGAAAAATCTAAAAATGGGAATACTATGTACAAAGGGGAATGAAACATTTACAGAGGAAGGGAAGAAAAAATAAAGATTATACAAACCTAGCGAAAAAATAAGAGAAGTATGTACGCTTACGGAGTAATTGATTGAAAGCATGAAGCTTTTGAGGACTTAATATGTTCAAATGATCATACCAAAACTCTATGACAACTCCACTTGACTTGAGAAAAAGAATGGAAACAAGAATCCACCCTCAAAATTCTATTTCACTAAAACTTGGCTGAATCATACGTTGATCTTTTCATTTGTTCAAAAATTATGCTTCTTTAACAACGAGGAAATGCTAAATGAAATTCTTACTTTCCAAATTTAGATAATTTCTATTTTTTAGAAATACTCTAAAAATAGACTTTTAGGATGTTTTAGGACTTATTTATTTCATTCATGAGTTTTTTTAGTCAAGTAGGACCAAATAAGTGATTTTTAGTGATTTCCTAAAAATAGCTGAAAAAAGCTAAAAATAGACTGTCAACTGTCAATTTTCAGATAAGTACAAATTCTTGTGTAGTCATCCCCAAAGAGGTGGGAAACACTTTATAAGTTAAGATAAGTACAAATATACTAATTTTATTACAATACCTATATTTTAGGGGCCTTGGGGCACATTCTTTAGAAGAAATCTATAATTAGGCTTTGAATGCATGCCTAACTTGCATAATTCTATTCCTGGAAAAGCTTCTTGCATGTTGACTTTGTCCATGGATTGCATGAGTCTATTTTTGAGTTAACTGGAAGTTCAAAATTAGTTTAGGAGTTTTTTAATATTATTAGCAGTTATATCTTGATTTTAACTTGTTTTGCAAGTTAAGTTGTAATTCCTAAATTCATCTTTTTTGTATTAATAAAAGCATGGCCAAAAGGAAGGCACCATAGTGCTTCATTATTGCAATTTGTGTAAGTTTTTTAATATTTTTTATTGCGTAGGTATTCATATTTAATAACCAAAAAGTTAAAAATATTATTTTGAAGTTTAGTGGTGCATACAGTGCATAATTTGATCATCAAGTACACAAGCAATTACACTATCTTAATCACTAGTTTTTTGGGCCTTGTTTGGATGATATAGAGCTTATTTTTGGGTTATTTTAGAGGTTATATCAGGTTGATCAACACTTTAAGTTGTTGATTTTTTCTCCTTCCACAGCCATTCCAATTTTTTTTATTTGGTATTAGAGCTAGGTTCTACAAGCAATGGCTTTCGTCAATTCTACTTCTATGAATATCCCTATTTTCAAAGGAGACAACTTTGAGTATTGGAGGGATCAATTGAAGAGAATTATTGTTTGGAAGGGAGTTTGGGACAATATTTTCAATGAGTATCAACCACCTACTTATTGGAATGTTCTCTCTCAAGATCATAAAGAGAGTGAAAAATGATGAAGAGAAGGAAAATGCTCAAGCCTTCTTTTATCTTCAGAGTGTTATAGATCCTAACATCTACCCAAGAATTGTTGGCTGCAAAAATGCTCATGAAGCATGGGTTACCTTGGAGACTTCATATCAAGGCTCTATTAAGGTAAGAGAAGAAAAAATCCAAACCCTCAAAATGAATTTTGAAAATTTAAGAATGTCAGAAAGTGAAGGTGTAGGAGATTTTTGCATAAGGGTAAATGATATGGTTCATAGAATGAGAGTTTATGGAGAAACCATTGAAGATAAAATGATTGTTAGAAATATTTTGAGATCTTTGACACCAAGATGGTTGCATATTGTGATCACTCTTGAAGAGTGTAAGGACATGAACACTACAAGTGTTGATGAATTAGTAGGTTCTCTTTTGTCCCATGAGGATAAGATGAATATATATGTAGGAAATCCAGAACATGTACTTGAAACCAAGGATAGAATTTCAAAGCCAAGGGAAAAATACACTAAAAACAAAATTTTAAAAAAAGAAATATAATTCAAAGGGGAAAGAACAAGTAAATTTCACAAGGAAGAGTAAGAAATCCTTTATTTTTCATTATTGTAAAAAACCTGGACACTTTATAAAATATTGTAGGAAATTGGCAACAAAGAATCAAGCTAATCAAGAGGGTGAGAAGAAGGCACTCCAAGATTAAAAAAGTGAGATGAAATATGACTCAAATTATTGTCTCACATGCAATGTGGGAAAAGAGGATGCCAAGAATATGTGGTTTCTTGATTCAGGTTGCTCAAATCACATGACAAGTCAGAAAGAGGGTTTTAGCATGCTAGATGACACCTTCAAAAGTCAAGTGCATTTAGGGGATGGAAAATCCATTCAAATTGAAGGAAAGGAAGCATGAAAATCACCTCAAGTAAAGGTAAGGGTGAAATTAATTATGTGTATTTTTCTCCAAGTTTGAATCATAATTTGATCAGTGTTGGACAACTAGTTGAAAAGGGTTTTAAACTACTTTTTGAAGATGGAGTTTGTTCAATTTTTGATAAGAAATTTGGAAATAGATTGATTGGAAAATCCTACATGGAAAATAATAGGATGTTTCCACTAAGGATCAATTTGATTAATGGAGGTACTTGTCTCTCTACCATTGAGGATGTTAACATGTTGTGGCATTCAAGATATGGTCATATTAGTTTCAAAAGTATGCATATTCTTGACACAAAGGGTATGGTAAGAGGTCTTCCCAAGCTAGATTCAAAGAAGGATGTTGCATGCAAGTCATGTATTATTGGGAAACATCATAGGGATTATTTCCCTATAAAAAATGGAAAGAAATAAAACCTTTAGATTTAATCCATTCAAATTTGTGTGGACCAATGTCTTGCAGAAGTATTGGTAAGAATTTGTATTTCATTTCTTTCATTGATGATGCTACAAGGTTTATGTGGGTTTTTTTGTTAAAAGAGAAGAGTGGAGATTTTTCAATTTTTATAAATTTCAAAGCTTTGGATGAAAAATAAAGTGGACATTCCATCAAAACCCTAAGAATAGATAGAGGTGGAGAATTTTTCTCTAATGATTTTTTTGAGTTTTGTTCTTCACAAGGCATCAAGAGGTAGTTAACAACTCCTTACACACCACAACAAAATGGTGTGGCTGAAAGAAATAATAGGTCCATCATGGAATTAACAAGGAATATGTTGGAAAATAAGCACATGGAAAGATGTTTTTGGGTTGAAGTAGTAAAGACTACAGTTTACATCATAAACAAGAGTCCTACAATGGAAATCAAAGACAAGACACCTTATGAGGCTTGGTATGGTTCAAAACTGGATGTATCTCATTTAAAGGTATTTGGTTGTTTAGTTTTTTTTCATGTTCTTGATCAAAAGAGGAAAAAATTGGATCCTAAGAGTGTAGCTCATATTTTCATTGGTTATAGTGATGAAAGAAACACATATAAGTTGTATAATCCTGTTAGTAAATTTTCAGTTGTTTTAAGGGATTGTAATTTTTTTGAGAATGAGATGTATGTTGATCTTGATCATGTAGATAAGAGGGTTATAAGTGAAGGGGGAAACTCCTTGAAGAATATTTTGAGGACTTACAAATTCCTACATAGGTTTCCAATGCTACATGAAACAATACTAGCTCTTTACAAGAGACTAGTCATCCATCTGCAACAACTCCAAGTAAGCACAAGTGGTTGTTGAATCCACATCCAAAAAATCAAATGTTGGATCAAAATTATGAGAGAAGGATAATTCACCATTTTAGAAGTGGTTTCAACCACTTTCAAGTGAGTTTCCCCATTTTTCCTAGATCACCAACACTTCTAACTAATCTTCGGTGATTCTATATAAAATCACTAACCTTCCTTAATTTGGATCCTAGGACACTGAAACAAAATTTTGAAGCTCTAGAGATTAAGATGACACCATCATTCACAGACATCTTGATATCTTCTGCATCCATATAAATTTTTTTGAAATATCACAAACGCCATAAGGTCTCCCTACAACATTATTATCTACATTCTACATCAAAAGTAAGTCATCATCATTTATTTAAATTAATCATTTATATACGTATCATTTCCAAAGACAATCAAGTAATCAAGTCATTCATTTAGGATCAAACTTGTATTTTATTCAAAACTAGCTTTTCCACAACGATCACTAGTGGCTCCCTTGAATTGCCAATGCTTACCCTGAATCACTCAAGATTCCTTTGAATCACCTATGATTTCTATTTCCATAGCCCTCTTATTATATATTACACATTTTAAATCATTATTAGGATCTATTTTATGATAATTTCTAGATTTCAAAGTATCTTCTATCTATAGATGACCATTCTAGGTGAAACACATCCCATCAATAACATTTATGACCTTCCGATCATCTCCCAACCCTTTATTTGGGATCAATATGACATCACACAAGAGTTGAACCTCTCCGCCATCATCATGACACTTAATATCTAGATGGCATTGAGGATAAACTGGAAATAATCCGAGAAATACAAGATGCTACCGAGAAAGAGTGGATCGAGTATTTCAAAGGTCTTTATCTCGCTGCAGATCTATCTTGGGCCATCTAATATGTAGAACATGTTCTTCCTGTCCCTATGGAAGACTGATTTTGTTTTGTCATTTTATCATCTAAATATCATAATTTTATCATATTGTTTATTTCATCATTTATCACTTAATTGTCTAAAATGAGTTGCCACCTGTCAAAGGAATCCCTTTGGTTCCTAGGATTGGTCTTTTCCAAGCAACTCATCATCATATTATCTAATATCTATCTTGTCTAGTTATTTGTTTGTGTGTAGGTTCTCTCATTCATTGGAAGGAGTATCTCGCACTTGTTTGTATCCATTCATCTCGACATTCGGCGACACAGGTATCATTAAAACCTATTGTCCTATGAGCTTTGGTAATTTTTCTATATGATAAAGTGAATCAAAATATACCATAAAATTTTGGCACACTCGGTGTGACCTAGTCCCTTTTTTATCAAATTTTATGTTTCCATAGTAAAATCCATTTCTTGTTTCATTTCTTACTAACTTTTCAGTTTGAAAATTCCTTTGGTGGCTTTCTCAAAAAAGACTTAAAATAATTAAAAAGAATATTTGCACATATTTCTCTTTTCCTTTCAGTTTCCTTTTTTCAACATCACATCTTGTGTGGTTTATCCTCATCGAAATCAATTTTATTTTTGGATCTTAAAATGAATCTTCATTCTTGCCTGATTAAACAAATACATTCTTGATTTCCCCTCACACATAACCAAACCATGTTACCAAATTAAATTTGCATTTTCAAAAACTTCTTTAAGGTCTACCTACTTGGATTTCATCAACAAGAGGGAAGCCGACTCGGTGTTCTGGCTAAGTATAAATAATTGGTGGGTGGTATATTGGCTAAGCACCTGACACCCTTATCACTATGGGACCATGAAGTGAGGGGGTAGGCCCCAATATCATGCCTTGTACTGACACCAACATATATTTGGGCCTCTCATACCCTTAATTATATCCAGGACTCCAAGCCTTAACACACCTGAAACTAGTTCTAGCTTTCCTTATTCTTAGTACCTCTTTGTAAACCATTTTTTTCACATATTTCTAAGTTAATCAAGATAATATAAGAAATTTCTTTTGTGATTGTGTGGTTTTTACTCTTAACAACCATATTTCTCTTTATTTAGTGCTTGTTGACTAGTTCATGGTCTTGACTAGGCAACAATCTTGTCTTTAGAACATTACAAACATGTCAGATCCTTTCCAACAATCCACCGAAAAAACCAAGGAGCCTCCATAGCTCTCCCAACACTTAGTCAGAGACATCGGAAGTCCTCGATCCATCCATTCCACAATTCTTCAATAGCGGTGATCCAAAGTTTTAATAACTCTGAGACACCTACCCTATTGCTCTGTAGTAGCTACCTCACTTCACGAGTCATCCATCTCCATCACCCCAACCAAGAATATCACCCACCTATTACTACCATTACTTACAATCATTCCTACCTCATCAAACTCTTATATCGACCGGTTTATAGATTAGATATCTCCTTATCCTACCACTAGTGATACAGGAGCATCATGATCTGCCTCATCTTATCATGTTGCTAAATTTAAATTCAATACCATCTCATCACAAAATACAACCAGTCAACAAGAACCTGCACGGTCGACTTCTTAATCTAGCCCCCAGGTTACAAAAACTCACTAAACTACTTCACCACCAACAATTAGTCACACAACTTCTACTACCCTCCTCCATCAACAATCTCTTCCAGTATCCCTCATTCTATGAATCCTTTGATTACATCGTATCCAGGACCTTGCAACCATCCACATCCTTGATTTAGAACTTAGTGGTATCTATTCCCATGTCATTTCCACCTATCAATATGAGTGATATTACAAGCATCCATCCATCCTCGTAACCAGCCCCTACCGTTGGTATCCCACAATATGGTTATACCTACACACATCAAAATCTATAACCTTTTTCAACCCCTCATTAATACTTATATCCATTATCCCTATCAATATATCCAATCCTCTTCACAACAATTTTTCCCTTAGTCAACCTATAGTATACTAGAAAATACTCCTCATTATCAAAACCCCCCTTTACCTTACCAACAATATCAATAATAAAATATCTTCATTTATGGACAGGATAACCCGTCCTCTTCAAACATCTAGCCTCCTTAGAATGATCATATGCAGGCTTTGATTAGTAGAATATCTAGTCTCGAAGCTTCCACCATGGGTCCTAAAAACATGTTTTTATGTGAACAAATTTGTAATGAACCCATCAACTCATATGTACCATTTAAACCTTATCCCCCGCATTGGGAGCTTCCAAAACTTATCAAATTCTACAGTAAGGAAGACCCACAATAACACATTAGGGCCTTTCATCATGTCTGTTATCTTATAGCTCATGAACAAGATCTCATGTTAATGATATTTATAATGTCATTAGCTGGACATGCCCTTGATTTGTATAACAATATTCCTCAACACTCCCTTTACCCATTCACACAACTAACAAAGCTATTCTTAGAACACTTTTCCATCAATATTGCTCGCAAGATATCTATCACCAACTTGTACACTATCAAACAATTGGAGGATGATTCCATCACCGATTTTATGGCAAGATAACAAGGATTATCAACAAACTATCCTTATCTCTTTCCAAAACTGAATTTATCGAGTTATATGCTCGAACCTGCGCCAAACACATATTATCCACGCTTCAGATCAAGTCATTTCAAACGTCAACGAGGCCTTTACCATGGCTTGAAATTTGGAAATACGAGCCCTCGAGGATGGTAACGTTAAATTACAATCTAAGAAACCCAAGCCTGACTCATCTTTTAAAGCCTCTTCTAGTAATGCCAAATCTAAGGATTCAACCAATGCAACAATCTTGAAAAATGCGTCTGAGAATTGTTCAGATTCTGACTGATCACGACCTCCATGTAAATATATGTCTCTAGGGGAGTCCTAAAGCTCTATTTTTGACAAACTCTTGGTTGCTTGCATGGTAAAACTACCTTGCATCTGACCCATTGACAAATATGCCTCTAAACCATTGTGGTATAGAGCTGAAGACTATTACAAATATCATCAGGTCTAAGGACATGAAATTGAAAGGTTTTGTTGTTTTGGGAATGTTCTCTAAGATCTTATTTATCGAGGTGAATTACAACTTAACAATCCAAATGCACCTCCTAATAAAAACTTGGACATGTTCATAATCCTTTCAAAATCACCCCCAACTAACAATTAAACCAATTCCGTAGGGAGCCAAAATTATACAACTCACATTATCAACACCGTCAACTAACTATCACCTATGCCTATTATACCATGTGTTTCCACAATTAAAACACCCAAAATACAATCAAACTCCTCATATCTCCTTATGTAGTGCACTACATTTTTCGGAGATGGTTCAATCTCATATTCGACTTGTGGGTGTAATTTGTTTGGCTTGCACAAAGTTTTTTCTATTTCTAGAGTCGAGCCTCAGGTTAGTCTTTTGGTGTTGCACCATGTCATGAGGCCATATTTGGATTAATAATAATAAATTTCTATGAGTTTAATTCAATAAATTGTAGGAACATTTCGAAGCTATGAATTGCGTTATATAAATATGATCATATTTATTATTATGTTTATTATCATTATAATTATCATCATTGTATGTATGTGTGCGTGTGTTTAAAATAAAAATAAAATAAAATGGATTTTAATGCCTTTGTGATTTGGTTGGTGGGTAGAGGGATCTCTTTCTTCCCTGACACGTAAGGAATGAAGAATCATTAATTTTATTAGTGTGAGACTGAGTTTGGCGTGGATTTCCATTGTCATTAAATGGCATGCAAAAAAATGGGTGTTGAAACCTTCACGTAATGCGATTGACATGTGTAAATCTTGATTCCACAACCTTTGACAGTGTCCTCCCGAGCCGTGCCAAACAGGGAACTTTGAAACAGGGTATGGACATCCATCATTTTATAAAGAGGGTTTATCAGATGTTTTATTTACAGGTGCGCTGATAGATGTATATGCAAAAGGCGGAAGCAAACACAAGGTCTACGAACTGTTTGATTGAATTCTTGAAAGAAACATGGTCTATAGACTATAATAACTGCAGGATGCACAATAAGGAATTATTAAAATTGGCAAGTGTAAGCTTGACTCCACAACCTTTGACCTGTACCTCCTCCAATGGGTTGCACTACATATGCTGTGGGTTTGAGTTTTAGTTTGGCTGTGGGTGACATTGGCATTGTATGTTCATGATTGTAGCAATTGGAATGTGTATCACCTCCTTCATCTCACCCACTCTACATAATGATGTGAGATTGAGATTGATAGTGGATGACATTAACATTATATGTTTATTTTTCAGCATTGCAAATGGGAAAGCATGTATTTAGCATGTGAACTATTTGAAAAAATGATTTGTAGGCATGATGCCATATAATGCCTTGGTTGTTGGATACTCACAAAAGGATTTAAAAAAAAAAAAGGTCTTAAAATAGTTCTACCAAATGTAATGGGTAGATGTGTAAGAAAAAACGTGGTTTCTTGGAGTATATCTGACCATAGAAGCTTCATTTTTGTTTTATTTAGATGCTGGGGTTCACATTGAGTGAATGAAGGGTTACAAAAACTTCAATGAAGTGGGCGCCTATCCATATTAGGCCCTAGATCTGTCCTGGATGTGCCTTGTATCTTGAGGAAACTATAAACTTGTTCTTCAATATACTAATCCACCCTGTGGTGGTTGTGTGGAATCGTTTGCTTGGTGTTTGTTGACCACATGGGATGTGTAAATTGGTGGGGTGTGTAAAATGGTTGACCAAATGAAAAGGATTTTGATCACATGTAATGTCATGGTCATAGGATGTACACAAAAAGGAGTTTTAAAAAGATTTATAGAATCTCGCAAATCAAATGCAACCGGCGTGTGTAATGTCAACTCCTCTACTTTCGCCTCTCCAGTTCAGTTAATAGGCATGATTTTTTCTTCCCTATCTTACACGAATTTTGTATTCCTAGTTTTATATTTTGAAATGATATCAAAAATAAAAGCAAAGGAATAATATGCTTTCATGTAATTAAAATGAAACATAATACAAAACAACAAAATTTCTCTTTTTACGCAACTGAATAACTTATTTTGAGTGTTAACCCAATTTCTGATTTAACTACTTAGATGTTTTGATAGCTTGCATTGGATCACATAAATAACCCACATGAATAGACAAACTTGTTTTGTAGTTTAAAACTTCCTTTTTATTTACCTTGTAAAAGTTAATAAACGCGATTTTCAACGTCTAAAACACCTCTCCAAACCATGAAATGAGAAAGTCAAGTTTGGACTATGTCCCCGTTCACGTGAATTGCTATATCAAACTATGGAATGACCTCAAATGTTCATTCATGCAGTTTTTGTCACCCCTATTGGATCCCTGTTGACCTTATGGAAACTTTAGATTGCTACTAAAAGTTAAAAATTCATTTCGGTTTAGGCTTGCCGATTTGGCCCAAGGAGGAGAAATGGAATTCGACCTTTGCACACCTCTATTATTTATCCATAAAATAATTTTCAATCATTAATTCATATAAAATCACTTTCCAAGCCATTTTTACAAGGGGGTTTGATAGGCCTCTAATCGTTGGGTGACAAGGTCAAACTAGTGCAATTACGACTGGTTGCTTCAAAAAAATAGATGTCATTCAAACCCTAGTTGCCACTTTTGAGTTCTGTCAACTCTAATGAATTCCCTTTATATAGGAGAGTGTATAGGATTTTTCTCATGGTCTGTTTGTGTTAGGTTGTGGAGCCTGTTTTGATGTGTGAAAGTGTTGAAGACTGTACACTAAGAGTACTATACACTTTTCATGTATCCTTGTCAGGGTTCGGGGGTGCAGACCCCGAAATTTTTTTTTAGGCATAAATTTTTTTTTGGCCTCGAAAAATGCACTCGACATATCGGGAAACATGCTCTCCTCATATGGGCGAGTTTTTTGACCCATAGGTTTATGGGACGGGTTTTTCCCATGGTTTTGATACCCATGATTTTGTAAAACTGCTTAAGCAGTTGTCTATTTATATGGTCTTATGCATATGATAGGTGCACAAGCAAATGTATTATAGATGTTTTTTTGAATTCGAGTGTGAATTCTGTAGAGTTTGTTGAGCATAGCTCCAAACGGATCTGGGTATTGTATTGAGAGAGCGGTGGCTTGTAATAAAATCTGAGCAAGTGATTTTTGGTGGACGTAGCCCAAATTGGGTGAACCACGTTAATACTGTCTCTTTGTATTGTGTTATTTTATTTTGCAATTTTATTTGAGAGCTGTAATAATTTCTGCATATTAGTTTCTACCATTGTGATTATGTGAGGGATTACTCCGCATATTTTATCCCTTATTTCCTAACAGTTTGATCATCAAAAATCAACTTTCAAATGTAGTTTTATAGTCAGTTGGGCTAAGTTGGAAGTTTTCACAAATTAGTAGCAAAATGATAAAACACTATCGTGGACCCTTATCAAGTCAAATAATAGGTGAAAAAACTTGTAGACACTAACATATGATTGTTTGGAACTCCATTTGGTTACTTATTTTGTGAAAATTGATTCAGGGAAAAAGGTGTTATTTCTCGTTCCTCTCTCTACTCTCTCTAGTGTTGTAAATGAAATGAAATTGAAAATGCATCTCCTACCTCTGTTGTATGTGCAAATGGGTTTTCAGTTAATTGCAAATAGAAAATCAATGATCATGATTTTTGCTAGGTTATAGGAGAATTCCATGCCAATGTATTTCATTGACCTTGCTTACAAAATTTTGACAGGTTGTAGGTAGTACACCAAATAGAAATAATGACCGAGATTTGGATCTAATGGTTGTCACTCTAGTTTGTAAATATGGTTATTATTTCCAAGTGCTCAATGTATTGCTGGTTTCCTCATCAAATGTAGTGTTCACTGAACATTCCTCATTACGGCATTTTGCACACAATTATCCCTACAGAGATTTCACATCATCCTAATTTAATGGCAATAAATTCATATGTAGCTGTACCTTGATAATCTTAGGAGACTACTACTTGATTTAGACCTATCAATAACATCCATATCCAACTATGGCCTTAAACTTGGGTAACAGATTCCATTAGTAAACTCATATTTGTAATGGTCAAAGACCTTATCATGCTTCAATTTTCTCAGATATTGAAAGGTGAAACTTACATCTCAATGTCAATATTGTTTAAGAAAAGACTTGACACTAGTTAGCAAGTAGTGAACTTGTTTTAGCCTCAACCCCCAATTCAAGTCTTTGCATTCTTGATCACTTTCGGATGAACCTTGGGGTTATTAGGAAATAAGGGATAAAATATGGGGAATAATCCTACATCACAGAATCGCAACAGTAGAAACTAATATGCAGAAAATATTACAGATCTGAACTAAAAGTGCAGAATAATAAAATAACAACACAACGAGACAATATTTAACGTGGTTAACCCAATTTGGGCTACATCCACCAAGAATCACTTGCTCATTTTATTACAAGCCACCGCTCTCTCAATACAATACCCAGATCTGTTTGGAGCTATGCTCAACAAACTCTACAAGAATTCACACCCGAATTCAAACACATCTTCAATGTTACTATTATTACCTACCATATGCACAAAACCACATATGTAGACAACTACTTAAGCAATTTTATAAAACCGTGGGTATCAAAACCCTGGGCCAAAACCGTCTCATAAACTATGGGTCAATATTCCTACCCATATGAGAAAAGCACATTTCCCGGTATATTGGGTAAACGTTTTGAGGCCTTTTTCTCAGTCATGCGCCTACATCTTTTTCAAAATTGCCTAGAGCCCAGACTTGCTCGGGGCCTGGCCCGGCCCCAAACCCCGGCAAACAACTGTGGAAAGTGTACAAGTACTCTTAGTGTACAATTGTGTTCAACATTTTCACACATGAATAAACTCACCTAGCTCCTCAACCTAACAAGGACCCATTTATGTGAACTTGAAATGGTTATATCAAGCTTTGTAACTATTAGGCAATCACTTTCACTTGCCTATAGTATGAAACATACTATTTGGAGGCCCTCTAGGTACTTTCACTTCCAATAATTTAATTGATAAGTTGGTTTCCCACTTTTAGTGATGTGATTTCATAATCAAGATAAATCTAGTAAGATTCCAAGGATATTAATCAGTTGATGCCATATAAATAATGTAAAGTATGATATTATTTATCTAGATGCATTTTTCAAGTGGTCTCAACGATGGTAAATTAAATTATGAATAAATTTATTGTCTTTCAATTGACCAGAAGGATCCTATTATCAAGCTTCTAAAAAAAGCTCTTTCCTTCATCTTATCATAAAATTACCTTAAAATGATTGAAACTTGCAATAAATAATAAGAACAACAATTTTACCATATTTCTTGCCTCATGGATAAGATATGTGTAAACACATCCAATGCATATACACTGAAAACTCTATTTAACTTTATTTAACACTAAAGAACAATTCCTTAGCAAAATCACTTCATGTACAAATTACCAATTCTCAAATCATCAAAATAGTATGGATGGAAACCCATTTGGTCAAGAAAAACAAAATATTCATGTTGAATATCAATTGTAAAATGTGATTGTCCATACTAAAGGATGGTACAGCCTTGGAACACTGATCATTTGCACTAGAAATTGCAAAATTCAGAATTTTCTAGTGAAATCCAATACCACATGGAGTCTTAAATTCCTTCTAAATAAATAGTGACATTAACATTAGCTATAGATCATCATCTTTATCAAAATGCAATAGCAATGATGCATGTTTCTTGATAACATATTCTATTCCCATAATATGATGTTGTACTTGTCATAAATTGGTGGCATACTGGTGATCTTCTTGACCAAATTCATACTTGAAAAGCTAATTTTACACAGCTACGAACAAGAGACCCGAAAATGCGACAAACTTTTTTATTTTATTTTATTGATGGTGTGCTCGCATACAGGCTCAAACTAAATTAGTCCCGTTAATGCTTCGGGAACGATGATAAGAAGAAGTTAAGTCTCATTCGACGTTTCGCCAAGAATGAAGGAGGGTCGTCTTTTGAGTTATTTGTCTGATGTCTGGTGCTGTCGTGATAGCAATGAAACGGAAAGGTAATTCGAGAGCAAGGCATAATTTACTTTGCGTCGAATTCAAAAGCCACTTCGATTTCTTTATTCTTACTTTGTTATTCGGTCAAGTTACATTGTTTCAAAATTTAATACATTTTAATATACATATGTTTAATACATTTTAACGCACATTTGTATATATATATATATATTATATATATACATATATATATATACTTACTTTATCATTTGTTATATTACGATCTTTCGAAACTTAATACATTACATTATATGTAATTGTAGATTTATATATATATATATATATATATTTATCATTCTCGGTATGTACTTGATACCATTCAAATTAATTTCATATGTATATTGTCATATGATACTAAGATATACCTGTATATATATATATATATCTAATGTATATATATATATATATATCTTGTATAGGGATCAACTCATTCGGTAAGAACCTATTGGATTTTTTATATTTTTTGCATTGTAATTGTTAAAATACTTAAATCACATTACCATAACTTATCTACAATGCTATGAGATTATGTTTAACTACCTGTGGATTGAATTATATATAAATGGCGCTAAACCAAAATTGAAAGGTTGACATAGACCAAGGGCCGCCTTTTCCACTTTTCAAACAGGTATAATGAGTATGGTTGGGCAGTGGGTGGCAACCATTCAACCCGGCGGCCATTATCATCTCTTTCCACGTGCTCAGAAAGCAACCAAACTTCGCAGTCAATTAGGTATTGAAAAGGAATACACTAGATCCCAAGATCTACCTGCCGCAGGCAACATTGGAAGACGTCTTAGTGGTCAAAACAAAAAGAAAACTACAGACTGTAGGCGTGCCTCCCTGGCCGCGTGGAAGACTGTTTTCTTTCCTTTTAGACCCTGTGCGCGTGGGCAGAGAGGGGGCAGTCTAATAAAGAGCTCCTTTCTTTTGTGCGTGAAGAGGTGAATTACTATTCTCTTTCAATGGTTGCTGCATTGTGCGCGGGGTGTGGAGTTGTTTGCTGTCCCTGGCGCGTGGACAGTGGGCGTGTGGATAGGCGAAGGAGCAGGTGAACGTCCTGCAGTGCGTGAGGAGCATCGAGCAGGAGAGTAAAATTTTTATCAAAAGATCTGGGCAGTGCACAGTCCAGAGGGGATGGAGAAATGTAATTTTCAGCAGGGCGTTGACCAGTCTATATGTTGATTTTCTGTACAGTATTTTATTGCATTCTAACAATTTAAAAATTCCCCCTGACCGAGTGAAGGTTTGTCTCAAGTTGTTATCGGAAGCATTACAATGTTTCAATTTTGTTATTTTTTCAAGCAGTGCTTCACTTAGACCTTTAGGGTGATCTCACGTTGATTACTTGAATAACTTCACAGGTTTGTTTGGGCAGTTTCGAGGAATGCAGTGATATTTGTTTACAAGACCATCGCAGTGTCCTAACAGAGCAGTGAAAATACGTTCGATTCCTTGTACATTGCAATCAAGCTTTAAATTTCACTGTGACAGTCAAGCCTTCGATATTTAAGTAAGATATGTCAGGCATTTAATTTTAAAGGAAGTATAACTGTCTCACGTTCATAGATTGTTTCTAGATTTAACATTTGACAGACAGCTTAACAGCACGATTTAGGATCTGTTTCATGGTCAACATAGGATAGTAAAGAGACTAACCTTACATTTGTTTTGTTAAAGTGAATCACTATTAGACCTGATTTATGTGCTTGATTATTGCAAACTAATTTCCATTTGCACTACAGTTCTATTCTACTTAACAAGATAAACGTTTAAAGGTACGTTTTAATAGGCATTGCAACCTAAATTAAGAAAAGAAGGTTATTAGTTGTGGCATTGTTAAATCATGTGCATCATATTTCAATCAGTATTATATTTTGCTTGACAAAGGGACCATCTTTATAATTTGATTTAAGTTTGAATTTGTATTAAAATCTCCTTCACACAAATCAATAGACATTAGCAGGGGTATTCAAAAGATTTGATTTCATTTTCTTTGTTTTTTATTTGCAATGGATTTTACAATAAATTCATAATGAATAAAACATAAAGGAACTAGAGCTTGAAATGGTTTTTATTGGCATTGCAAAAATTAAAAATTATTAAAACTTAAGAAACTTCCAACAAGTATGCAAGAAGGAGTAATGCACTATTATTATTCCAATCTTTACAACACATTACTTTCAAGTATCCAAACAAATCTTAATATATTTCCTTTTGTAATTTCTTCAAGTATTCTACAAGAAATCAACAACATTTCCAATAACTTTTGAGTGAGAAAACTAACATTTCAATACAACTTTCCTCCATTATTTTGTTACAACACCTTTTACATCAATATGGAACATAAGTTAAAAGAGAATTACAATCATTTCTAAACACTTTTCAAGTAAAATTTGCATTCAATCATTGTCTCTTTTACAACTATCCTACTTCATGTGAAACAAATTTACAATTTGGAATAAAGAAAACAAGGCAATATTACATTTCTTTCCACTCAAGGTGGGTAAATACATGATATCTTAACATTGTCAACAACAAGGTCTTCATGTGCTCCAAAGAGTTCTTCTTCCATGCTCCAAGTTCCATGAAGTTCAATCACAACCAAGATAGGGGGAGAGGCAACACTCTCCTCCCAACCAAATCTCAATGGAGAAGAGAAGCAATCTCCTCCATTGACCCCCGAGCCCCAAACACAACACAATGAAGGGTGGTCTCCAACTCAAGGCAACTATACATGCTTCCACAATACAAGTTCTTCACAACATTCAAGCTAAAATAGAAGAACAAGAGACACACAATAACATTAAACATTACACAACAAGGCTTGCATCCAAGCCAACAAGAGAAGGAACTATGGGAATGTTTCCCTTATGCCTCCCAAATGAGATGAGATGCCCATCCAAAACCCCTCCACAATATAACACAAGCCCCTATGACTCTTATGCCTCCCTCAAGTACCCCTTATTCCTCCCATACTCTTATGCCTCCCTCCTCTTATGGCTCCCTCAAAGACAAGGTAGAATGTAAACATTCCTACCCAAGATGGGCATCCCTCTCAAACTCCCTCCACAATATCCTAATCTACTCTTTTGCCTCCCTCATGATTATTCCCATAGACCTCTCCTATACTACACAACAAGCATTCAAACCATTTTTCACAATTTCACCAAAGTAAACATGCATTTCTTTTTCACAATTTTTAGCATAGAAGCAATAATAATATGAAAGCAAAAACAAAGGAGAGGGTTCCCTACCTCTCCATTGGAGAAGCCTACACCAAGAAATTGTCCAAGCTCCTTCCCAAATCAATCCAAGCATGCAAGTCCAAAAACTCTCTCTATCTCTTTCTCCCAATTCCTCTCTCTCCAAATCACAAGGAACTCTTCAACAACACAAAAACAAAGCTCTAACCCCCTCTACAAGAGAAGAAGTTTCAATAAATAGATCAAAGGTAAGGGTGAGGGTGATGTGGCTCCATGTAGGATGCCACATCACACATCCTCAAACCATCTCCCAAGGTCAATTCAAATCCCAAAACACCATAAATGGGTGGTTGGGTTGAATGACAACCCTCTTCCACATTCAACCCTTTCCCATGTGCCTTAAGGCACAATTAAATGCAAAATGAGGAAAATGCACTCCAAGGTCATATTTCCCTTCCCAAAACAATAAATAGCCCCCTTTTTGGATTCCCAACCCATAGATATGGTTGGTAAGGGGTTTTGGGAAGTGTGGGACAAGTTTAACTTGTCCCACAAGTCCCCTAAAAATGCACTCAATCTCAAATTCGAGATTCTTAAGAGCATGGAGTGGTCAACACTCAAGATAAGCATTCAATACAAGAGACAACACATGGCTCAAGGAGCCAACCAACAAAATTTATTACACCCACATGACTAAAACAAGATATTAAATTAATCTAAACATACTTAGCAAAAGTAATAAAAGAAGGGCATCCCAAATGAAATCACCTACTAAAGTAAATAAAACAATTAAATAAAATTCTCAACCCCATGGTCACATTAGAACATTACCCCCTCAAGAAAATTTTCTCAACACATACAAGAACAAGCTAACACAATACAGTTTACAAGTTGCCTTGACGACCAATGTTGTAACCACCCGACATTCTGTTGTGTTTGGTCCCCAATCCCCCTCATGGTTGTGATCATGCTGTGTTTCCTGCAAAATGCAAAATACCCTCTTCGGCCTTGCGGCCATGTCAAAATATCCAAAATAATCATATGCATGAAATTTATTAACATCTATACGTAATTCAAGCAATCATTATTTCTAGGTCTAATTCACAACTTAATTATGCATTTCATCATCATCCAAAATTATAGTAATGTAAATTCAACAATTTCATTCTATTTAACATGGCGAAGAAATCCAATGTTAGAACACATGCAATATATCCATATAAAAATAATATCAGTATCCAATAGTCTGTCCATGAGTCAGTGTAGATCATACTGAAAACAAAATCCAACCATAATCCAAATGTATCTAGTCACAAAACATCATGCTAATCAACATAAGTATAAGCCATGTCCATATCTAAAGTCTGCATAACTCAAAATGATAATCAACTAAGTGTCGTAGGGAAGTGGGCATTACATCCCCCTCCCCTTAGACTAGACTTCCTCCTGGAAGTCACTGAAATAAGTGTGGAAACTGAGCTCGCAATGATGTAGCATCCTCCCAAGTAGCAGCAGTCTCATCGTATCTGTCCCATTGGACTCGGACCTGATCAATCTCTCTGCCGCGAAGGCCCAGGGTCCTGCGATCTAAAATGCGCACGGGCTCCACCATCACCTGCCCCTGGTCCTGCACCTGCAATGCAGTCCAATCCAGTACATGAGAAGGATCAGAAACATATCTCCTAAGCACAGAAACGTGAAATACATCATGGACGCGCGATAAGCTAGGTGGCAGTGCTAGACGATAGGCTAAGGGGCCGAGGCGCTCCAAGATCTCAAAGGGGCCCACAAATCTAGGAGCAAGCTTAGAACCTTTTCCATAACGGATAGGGCTCTTATGCGGTCTGACACGAAGGAACACCTTCGTGCCTACCTCAAAACTGCGATCTGTCCTATGTTGGTCTGCATACTTCTTCTGTCTATCCTGTGCCTCTTGCAATCTTTGTCTGATCAGGGTAACCTGCTGCTCCATGTCCTGTAATAATGCTGGCCCAAGAGAAACCCTGTCCTCAATCCTGTCCCAACTAAGAGGTGTCCTGCACTCTCTACCATACAATGCCTGAAAAGGAGCCATGCCTATAGAACTCTGAAAACTGTTATTGTAGGCAAACTCCACCAAATACAGATACTCCTCCCATCTCGACTGATGATCCATCACGTACATCCTGAGCATGTCCTCCAGAATCTGATTCACCCTCTCTGTCTGTCCATCTGTCTCAGGGTGATAAGCTGTGCTAAAATTAATCCTCGTCCCAAGGGCATACTGCATGGTGGTCCAGAAATGGGAGGTGTACAAAGGGTCGCGGTCGCAAATGATCTTCCGCGGAATCCCATGTAGTCTGACAATCTCATCAAGGTAAACTCGTGCCACTGCACTAGCCGTATAGGTAGTCTTCACTGGAGAAAAGTGAGCTACCTTCGTCAATTTATCCACCGTGACCATGATGGCGTCGTGGTGGTATCTCGACGTCGGCAACCCAACAATGAAATCCATAGAAATGGTGTCCCACTTCCACTCTGGTATGGCGTGAGGATAGAGGAGGCCAGCTGGATGCTGATGCTCGGCCTTCACCCTCTGGCACTCTAAACAGCGGGATACAAATGAAGCTATGTCTCTCCGAAGTCCTCTCCAAAAGTACAGCTGTCTCAAGGTGGCGTGCATCTTCTTCACCCCGGGATGGGCTGAATACGGTGCACGATGAGCCTCTGTCAAAATGTCATGTCTCAAACCTCCATCTCTGGGAACATATATTCGACCTCTGTGTCTGAGAAGACCATCTTCCTCTAACGAAAATCCATCAAATCTACCCTCAAGGGGTCTCTGAGACTCAAACTCTGCTCTGGCTGCAAGGTAAAAACTATCCTGAGGAAGCTGCTGCAAGATCCTACTCCGCAAATCTGTGCCCACTGAGGTGGCCATAGCCACATGTCTCCGTCTACTCAAGGCATCTGCAACCACATTCTCTTTCCCTTTCACATGCTCTATCTCCATGTCATACTCACAAAGTAACTCCATCCAACGCCGCTGACGAGCGTTGAGATTGGGCTGCATGAAGAGGTGGCGAAGACTCAAGTGATCAGTCCTGAGTGTAAATCTCCGGCCAAGAAGAAAATGTCTCCATCGCACTAAGGCATGTACTACTGCTGCAAGCTCGAGGTCATGGGTCGGATAATTGAGCTCATAATCTTTGAGTTTGCGAGACTCAAAGGCAACTACTCTACCCTCCTGCATTAGCACTCCTCCAATTCCTGCCAAGGAAGCATCTGTGCATACGAAAAACTCTCCATGAGGATCCGGCACTGCAAGGATAGGTGCTCTCGTAAGGCACTCCTTCAGTGTACTGAAGGCCTGCTCACATTTATCTGTCCATACAAACTTCTTCCCTTTCCGCTGAAGAGAAGTGATGGGGTGCGCAATCCGAGAGAAGTCCTGAACAAACCTCCTGTAGTATCCTGCTAATCCCATGAAACTACGCACCTCGGTCACACTAGTGGGTGCTGGCCAATCCATGATGGCTCGAATCTTGGAAGGATCGACTGCGATACCTTCCCCAGAAATAACGTGGCCCAAATACTGCACCTCAGTCTGAAAGAACGCACACTTCTCCAAGTTCCCGTAAAGGCGCTGCTCGCGAAGACACTGAAGAACCTGGCGAAGGTGCTCCTCGTGCTCCTCACGTGTGCGTGAGTAAATCAGAATGTCATCAAGGAAAATGAGCACGAAGCGATCAAGGAAGGTCCTGAATACCCCATTCATCAAACTCATAAACACTGCGGGGGCATTCGTCAAACCGAAAGGTACCACTGTGAACTCGTAGTGGCCATATCTCGTGCGGAAAGCTGTCTTGTGAATATCTGTCTCCGCAATCCTGAGCTGATGGTATCCTGACTTAAGATCTATCTTGGAGAAAACGGTAGCCCCCTTCATCTGATCAAACAAATCGTCAATGCGTGGAAGGGGGTAACGATTCTTAATCGTTACTTTATTCAGCTGACGGTAGTCAATGCACAACCGAAGAGATCCATCCTTCTTCTTTACGAAGATAACTGGTGCACCCCAAGGGGATACGCTAGGACGAATTAGGCCTTTCTCCAGAAGGCCCTCCAGCTGCAACTTGAGTTCACATAACTCAGGGGTAGTCATCCGATAGGGTGCTCGTGAGATAGGCTCTGCACCTGGAACTAGATCTATATGGAAGTCGATCTCACGTGGGGGAGGTAATCCCGGTAGCTCCCCTGGAAACACATCGGCGAACTCTGATAAGATGGGATGATCATCGAGGGAAGGTCCCCCCGACTCATCCTCTGATCTGTCACTAACTGTAACAGCATACAACTGGCAACCCCGTCGCATACACCGCTTAAGCTGCATAGCGGAGATGGTGCGAATAGAAACGGGTCTCCTAACTCCTGATATCACTGACTCTACCCCAAGATCATCTATGCAAGCAATAGTCTTGTGGTAACAATCCACTCTAGCTCTGTGAGCGGACAACCAATCCATGCCTAAAATGATGCCATAAGATCCTAATGGAAGGATCCTAAGATCTGAAGTAGTGGTGAAGGGTCCCAAATCCACTACACACTCCTTGACTAAGGAGTCCACAGAAATCTTGGCTCCAGAAGCCATCTCTACGTCCCAACTACGGCCCTGCCTAACTGCCACCAGCCTACAACGCTCTACCAAAGATGGTGCAATGAATGAATCAGAAGAACCAGAATCAAATAATATAGAGGTGGAAATACCACCAATACTACCTGTCGTCTCAATCACAGTACTCTGATGCTCAGCCTGGCGGTTCTCGACCGCTGCGTAGATCCGATGACTCCGTGCCATATCTCCAACAGTAGGCTCTGAGCTCTGTGTCTTACCCTTGGTAGGGTTAAGTGGGCAATCTCTCCAAATATGCCCAACGACTCCGCAACCATAACAGCCGCCTGATCCTCTCCAGTGGGAAGCGGCTCCAGCTGGTACTCTAGATGACTGAGATGCCGATCCTGACGATCCGGCTATGGACTGCTGAGGTCTCTGCTGACGAGCTCCGACTGACTGAGCTCTCGGTGCACCCTGTGTCCTGATGGGTCCCCTAGGAGGAGGCCCCATACTACGTCCTCTCTGTGCATCGAATCTCTGAGGAGGTCGGTAAGGTGGGCGGGTCTGCTGCTGCTGCTGCTGCTGTGGTGGCCTAAATGAAGCCTGCCCTGAACTCTGTCCACCCCGTGGAGGAGGAACTGACCCCTTCGACCTACTATCCTGCATCTGCTGGATACGGCTCCGAACTCTATCTCTAGCCTGCTGTGTCTTCCCCCGTGTCTCCTCTGCAATATAGGCCTTCTCCACGGCCTCTGCTAACGTCTGTGGGCAGTGAATGCGTACTGCGCCAGCTAAATCCAAGTTCAGGCCCCGGATGAACCTGTGAATCCGTACCTGCTCATCCTGCATATAGTCGACGTACTGAAGTAGGTCCAGAAACCGACTCTCATACTCAGCTACTGTCATCGATCCCTGACGGAGGTCATGAAACTCATCTATACGCTGCTGAATAAACCTCCTAGGTAAATACCTGCTCCTGAACCGCTCCTCAAATAACTCCCAGGTAATCGTCTCTGAGTCGACATGGAGCTTCTGCTCCTCGGTCCTCCACCAGACTCCTGCTCCATCCTTCAGAAGATGGATCGCAACACGAGCTTTCGTGTTGCTACTACAAGGACAGAGCTTGAAGCATCCGCTCAAGCTCACCAACCAAGCCTCTGCCTGAAAACCGCCTATATCTCCTGAATACTGAGATGGTCGCAGCTTCAGGATCTCCCTGATATGGTCTGCAGCTGATGTAGTACGAATCCTAGGTCTCTCTGTATGCTCCTCCCTCTGTCTAGGGCTCCGAGACCTGTCCCTATGTCCTGAAATCCTGTCCCCATGTCCCCTCTGTGGCGACTCTGCCCTAGCCGACTCTGCACGGAAATTCTCTGCTCTGTGCTCCTCGCTGTGTCGAGGGGATGCCTGGGCATCTACTGATGGCTCCAAACTACGTCTAGCAAGTCGTCCTCCCAAGGGCTCTCCGCGTATAGCGGCATTGACATCCTGAAGTGTCTGCAAAATCTGAGGCAGAAGGGCTGCTACGGCCTGCTCTGGCGGTGGTATGTCTAGGTCTATGTGAAGAGACCCCTCGCCCAATCCGCGCCTCCTGCACAGATCAAGGCGAGAGTTAGTTCACTGTACTAGGTCTTGTGTCAGTTTTCAAAATTTGCTGTTTACTATAATTATCAACATTATGGCTTTATATTTTAAAAGTGTTAGTTCTGTACTAAGTTGAAAGTTCCTGTTCTGCGTGTTCAGCGTGTGCCCAAGGGTCCCAGCTTCGAACCCCTGGCTCTGATACCAAAAATGTAGCACCGGAAACTCTAGACGACGCCACACTCGACGACATCGAGCGATGACGACGCCGCAACGAACAAGAGACCCGAAAATGCGACAAACTTTTTTTTTTTTGATGATGGTGTGCTCGCATACAGGCTCAAACTAAATTAGTCCCGTTAATGCTTCGGGAACGATGATAAGAAGAAGTTAAGTCTCATTCGACGTTTCGCCAAGAATGAAGGAGGGTCGTCTTTTGAGTTATTTGTCTGATGTCTGGTGCTGTCGTGATAGCAATGAAACGGAAAGGTAATTCGAGAGCAAGGCATAATTTACTTTGCGTCGAATTCAAAAGCCACTTCGATTTCTTTATTCTTACTTTGTTATTCGGTCAAGTTACATTGTTTCAAAATTTAATACATTTTAATATACATATGTTTAATACATTTTAACATATATATATACTTATATCATTTGTTATATACGACATTTCAAATATACATTACTTACTTTATCATTTGTTATATTACGTTGTATACGATTTCAAAATTAATACATTACATTATATGTAATTGTAGATTATATATATATATATATATATATATATATATATATATATATATATATATATATCTTGTATAGGGATCACTCATTCGGTAAGAGAGATGGATTATGAAAATGCTATACAAGAATTGGAAAGGTATTATGACATGTAATAACATGTGTATGAGAAGTTTTAGGTCATATCTCAGATGTTTCATGGTCCTTTGAAGCAAGTTTCTTGAGGACAAGACATATAAACACAAAAAAATATTGGTGGTGAGAAATATTAAGAAGAATTTGAGAATGGATGATACTTTGGTAAGTTATAGGAGGTTATCATGATAATGTGGGTCAAATTTTAGGTCCAAGTGATGATTCTATTTGAAGATATTGAGTTTTTTCCAAAACCGGGTTTTCAAAGGTTGCTTTTAGAGCTAAATCTTGACTTTCAGATGCTTGTTGTGGAATGTATGATTTGCATGGGGACTTGAGTTATTTTTTTTATATATAATTAGGTCAGATAAGAATATTTTACAATAATAATTAGGTATTTTTATCGTCACGTTTTTATGAATGATCATTCAGAAGGTAAACATGTTTAAAACCGTCCTAAACCACTAGTTAAGCAACGACTTGGAGGAAAATGATTGTAGTGACCCAATTTTGATTATTTTAGAAAAAGTGATGATTGGATGTTGTATATGACTCCTCCAACTATATCTAGGTGTTATTTAGAGTTTTTAATAATATGTGGGCCCCACTAAAAAATGCTTGTTTATGGAAAGTTTAAGTTTGTGCAAAAGTTTCCCATTAGACATATTGACTAATTTACTATTTATTGAAGCACGAGAGTAATAATACATTTACATGATGATTTAATATCATGTTTGAGCCTATAATGTGCAAAGTGTGCCCTATTTATGAAGACTAATTTGTAGTTTTGGGGTAGTTTTGATCAGTATGGGAAAATAGTGGTTTTGGAGCAGTTACAAGTGCTTTTATGACTTGGTTTGAATTTTTTCATGATCATGTTATAAGATACTTCTAATGATATATCAAAATTGAGTGTTTTCTAAGGTATGAACAAGTTATGACCTGTTTTATGAAGGTCAATTTTTGAGGGTGCTTGGTTGTACATGCTCTTGAGTGGCTTCTTGAGGAGAGATGATTGTTTGGAGTTTTTTCATGGTTTCTGGAGGTTTCCAAGATCTTATAAATCATTATAAGAATGTTACATTCCTTGGTGAATTTTTATTCGGTATTTTTTATTCAAATTTGGTGAGTTGGCTTGTTTTAGTGCTTTTGGGTTTCTTGTGTCCCAAATGAGTGTTTTTGGGTTGTTTATGATATTTCTGACCTATAAGGATATTTTTAGAATGTATATAGGATATTATTATGGGTTTTTCATGTAATTTGGCATATGAAGGATGATCCACATGTATTTGAATCATAAATCATGTATAAAAGTAAAGTTAAAAATCTCATTTGAGCAAGTTAAGAGGGTTGGAGTTAGAGCGACCTAAAGGGAAATATTTGGAGCTTGAAGGATGTCTTAATGAACATCATGAGGTGAATATTTTGATGCTGTAACATGCCAAATTGAGATTAGTTGATGGTGAGATCTGGAAAATATGAAATCAATTTGAAGAATGAAATTTTGAGTAAGGAGAGATCTTGTTTTGAGAGGGTCTAAAGAGTTGTGAGATGAATTTGGATCACTATCAGTTGTGTGTGTAGCATATGATTAGTGATCATCCATTTATATGTGGTTGAGTTGGTTCTTGATCACCTTAGGGGGTTGTAACCTCCTTATAGGGTAGATTCCCTACTAAATTAGGGGTTGATGCTCCTTGTGGGGTTGGTGCTTGCAGCCTCACTAAATAAATCTTGCACGATGTGTAATATTGATGATAGTAATTTATTATGAGTGATATTAGAATAGGTTTTAGTGGGTTTTCTTCCCCTTGAGGGTTTTCCACTTAATTTTGGTGTTCATGTGTACTCTCTCTTGTTTATGTTATTTTTAATGGATGCTCTACACATAATAAGTTCATTATTGGCTATGAATGTTGAATGAATCATTTAAAAGTTGAATACATGTAATGGAAAATGAAATAAAGGGTTTTAGGACTAATTTACCTCCCCTCTCAATCCATAGTTCTTCTAACAATTGGCATCAGAGCTTGTCCTGTTGAAGTAAGTTTAACCACTTAAAATAGATCCTTGAAGCACAAACAAAGGGAAAATCATATAATGTTAAAGTAGATTTAAGAAAGAAGTATGAAATTGTAGAATAATTAATACATGGATTACACAATCAAATCAATTGTATGGTGGATGTGCATGATCAACCTATCAAAGAGCTGGAATCATAAGTTGAGAGTGTGACTAAATCCCTAAAGGATAAAGAAGAAGCTTGTTCCAGGTATGAAGAAAAGTTAAGATCTTTGGAATTTGATCTTGAAGGTGCATCTAACTGGTTGAAGATGTATGAGAGGTTGGATAATATCTCTGAAGCTTAATGATGGAATATTGGAGAGTCAAAGAGCATCTAGTGACAAGAAAATCCTAAGCTTCAAAGGAGAACAGGTGGACAATGATGAAAAAGATGGTCCAAGCACTTAAACAAACATGCAGGTGACAAAGAGGGTTGATTAAAATAATTCTAACCCTATTAGAAAACCCAATGAAATAAGGTATGGTTCTTCATTTAGTGTTTATTGCTACTTTTTTCATGGTTTTGGTTTCAAAGATATGGATTGCAAGAAGAATCCCTCAAGGAATGAGTTTTCATGGAGTAATGAAGGAGCTGTTAGTGCAAATTCACAGCACCCCCAAATGAGTTATGGATATGCTTTTCTAAGGCAAAGTCATTTGGTGTGATTTCACAACATTGAGCTTTCCCAAAGTGTGGGACCTTTGCAAATGGGGGGGAAAGCTCTCTAGAGAAGGCTGGTTCCTCTTCCTAAACTACCTGCCACAAGCTATTCCAGTGCAAGAAAGCTTATCTAACCTAATCTAACTTCTAAGGAGAAAAAGAGAGGAAGAAAACAAGGAAAAATAGAGCCTACACTAAAATGGTGATACACTAGAGAAGGACAGTGTTGATTATCTATCGAAACTACCATGGAACAAGAAGAGGTGAGAAATGGAAAGGATGGACAAGTGCATCACAGACCAAAGATGGATTTCACACAGAAAATGTTCCAAAAATCCATGAACACAACTCTAAAACTTGCAAAGAACATCCAAATATGCACAAATACCCTATAATGAAGAGAGGTAAGGAAAACAACAAAGAAAACGAGCCAAGGATGGACAAATGCATCACAAAAACACAGTTTTTATTGCTTAGAATTTACATAGTGCATCATTTCATGAGTAAGAGGAAAAAAATCCATTACAGAGCTAGGGAGGAGGTTCAAAATCCATTTTCGACCCTAGGGAAGAAAAGAAGGGAGAGGCAGAGAAGAAGGATGAACAACTTTTTACAAAATGAGCCAAAACTGGCTTTTAACGATGAAGCAGAACGAAGAAAGGTGAAAAAATGTGGGCAAATTGATTCGACATTTGCAACCAACAAAAAGATTCATTAAAAAAACAAGGGAACCCTCACAAATCCATTTTTCGATGCATTCGGCCATGCTGGAGAAGAAACAAACGCCATACTTCATCAATTTTGGCGGTTGGGGGTCGGTTCTGCATTTTTTCCCGTGCCAGGGACATTTCTTCAAAATTTTCCCACAAATATCCATCAAAATTCAAAATTGAGGGGTCCATCATGTAGAGGATGTTGATATGTTTCCAATGGTACCAAATTTGATGAATTTCAACCACTGGATCGAAAGATATGACCTTTTGAAATTATGCGGCCAAATTAGGGCAAAAAATGGGTTCGCAGGGCAAAATCCTAATTTTTTCCCTCTTTTTTCAAATTGGGAAAATTTCCCAAAAAATTCCCACGCCCTGATCCTCTGATGACACGTGGCACCCTCTAGTTGATCCTTAGCTTCAAAACAACATTTTGCCCCTTTTCACAAAAATGAAAATTTTTCCCAAAATTCTCTACGACCTTGCCAGTATGAGGACACGTGGCATCATTTCATTGGCTGTGGGCCTTAAGAAATATTTTTTCCTTTCCCTTTTTCAGATCTGTGGGCCTATTTTTGAATTTTATTTTTTAGCCAAAAAAGGCTAAGTGTCGCAAATTCTTCCTTGGCCTCGCGAGTCCATTCCCTTCCTTTGTCGGGCTCGCGGGCCAAAATTTTCCTTCGTGCCTTTTTTCCCCAAAACGGGCTAAGTGCCAAATTTATCTCCATGCCTCCACCAACCCACTAATTTCCTTGGCAAAATTTCCTTGTCCACTCTGCCGGCCCAAAACTCCCTAGCAAATTTTCCTCCTTACCTTTACGGGCCTGCCTAGGGCACATTTTCATTGTTAACTCCGCCGAGCCATAACTAAAAAAATACAAGGAGTTAGGATGACTTCTTTACCTTTCTGGAAAGGTGGAAAAATTATCTATTTGATGGAGTCACACCCAAAAAATTTTGAGTGCCTGAAGTGTGCAAAAAATCCATTTTAAGTACTAGCAAAGGAAAAGGAGGAGGAGTTAACCAAAATAAGCATGGGCTCATTTTGGTTAACAGGAGCCTTCAATGGTTACTGTTATTCTTGTTGTGAATATGGTCACAAGGAAAATAATTATAGTTGGAACCTTAGTGCATATCATTCTAGAGATATAAAAGGTTTTGTATGATTCAATTATTACTAACAAGGTCATATTGCAAGATATTGCTGTTGAGAATAAATATTACCTCTTCAACTTAATTGAATAAGAAAGATAATAAGACTTACCTAGCCTCATAATGATGGGATTTAGAGAAACTTGCAGATGTGGATGAATGATACTTCATGGTTGCGCTATGTATAAGGAATTATGTAAGCTTCTTTCCTGCGAGAATACATACAAATCATAGACACTAAACAAGATATAATTAATAAAATATGAGGTGGATTTCCTAGCAAAACCAAGTCCCTGGAAATCAAAGGACTTCCTGACAGGGGTGTTAACCCACTTTTACAATCAAGTGGGTATAAAAAAAAATGATATATGATAAATGGTAATAATAAATGTTTTAAAAAATGTTTTGTTATTACAAATATAGAGTTGATAAATGATAGATAATAACTATTGTTCAAAATAGGAATCTAAATCAGTATCCAAATTCTTAGAGGAAGGAGAACTCTATTCTTCAGTGGAATCCAGGTCTTCTTCTTCAGAGGAATCAAAATTATCATCTTCATTGTACTCTTCCTTAAAGAATTTTGAAATGTATTCTGGATCTTCTTCTTCCATGTCATACTAGTACTAAGAATCAAAATCTGAGAGCTTGGAATCAGTTTGGTCTTTAGATTCAGACTCAGGGATTGAATCTTCTAACTCAGCTTTGTATTGATATTCAAACCAAGATAAATCAACCTAGATGCGTAAGCACTCAAAATAAGCTTCCCAGAATTCCTCTGTAGCTTTGCGGATTCGTTGAGTAGATTCAAAGATGGTTTGTAAACAATCCAAAGGGGTGGAGTGGATGACACACATCTCAATGTCATGTATAATGTCGTATTGCTCCCAATGCAACATGTATTGAAAAATTGGCAGAGAGCGGATAATGGTAATTTTGTGACTTGGGCCACCTATTTCCATCTAATAGAAGCCATTCTAGACAGAATGTTGGAAAAAGAGGAGATAAAATGTAATTAATGTAAATTATTGAATGTAATATGATTTAATACATAGGAGAACATAATAGATGGGAATCGTAGGTGATTTTAGTAATCACAGGTGATTCCAGTAATCACTAGAAATTACTATAATAATTGGTGATTCTGGTTATTGACAACAGACTTATAAAATGAAGGTTTTTCGTGTGATTAATCTAGCATTCAGGATTTATCATCGATGAAAATGATTTGAAATAGATAAACAAGCAAATATAAATACCTTGATTATATCGTAGAGGAAATAATTTGACCTTGAAAAGGAATGGTGCAAGCAACTAGATAGAAATCTATAAATGATAATGGAATGTTGGTCTGCGAGAGCTTCAATGATGAATGAGAGACATTAGAAGAGTAACTGGACAATAAACTAAATAATTGTGTGCAGAATCTATAAACTGAAGCTAAAAGCTAGATGTTTGAGACTTCCAATGGATGATCCCAAAAAGAGACTGTAAAATTGGCTTCAGTAATTGGTTGCGATTGAGTAAATCACCCGGGATTTTGGTCTGTTTAGGTTTGTTTAGCAAGTGGTTGAAATGATTTGCCAGAATAAGGATTTCAAGGGCTGAGTTGTTAATTTTTTCGAAATGTGTCGGGTTGGCAGTGATGATGAAAGAATAAAATAATTTTGGCTAGATTATGTTATGAATTATCCTAATCTAGGTTTATAGATAACTTTAATAGGTTTGTAGATGATAATGATAAGTTTATGAGATAAGGGTGTTAGGGAATAGGTTAAACATGGTTTTTAGGGAATATTTGGATAGTTAGGAAAATGATTAGGTTAGGTTAGGAAAATAATGATTTTCATAGGTGGATATGAAGTGATTGATTAGGTGTAAAAATCTAATATTATATAGGATAATTGGTAAATAATAGGATAATGAAGTATTAATATATACTTAATTAATTATGGAAAAGCATGTATTATAACCTAGGCGTGGAATACTAATGTATTAATTAGATGAAGGGGATGTGTTATGTAGGACTTAGGTATGTATTTAAAGAGGGGGGTTGTCGATAAATATTAAGATATCAAATTAATTGGATAGAGATAAGGAATGGATGTGAATATATTCAATTAATCGAAAAGGAGGGTGCATTGTATAAAATGTTTAATTAATTGAAAATATGAGGGGTGCAGATTTTTGGTGTCTACAATTTCTACCAAACTGAATCTCTAAGGTATAACAACATATCTCAAGCTTCCAAAAGGAAAGCTAATAATGTATTCAACAAGAAGATAAATCCTAAACATGAGGATAAGAAAGTATGTAGGCCTAATTCATCTAAGGTGGAAACTAATGCAACAAATATCACTCTAAAAGATGGATCTTCTAAGGAAGGACCAAGTACATTCAAGGAAGTGAAGAAGAATGATCCTATAGAAGAATTAGATACAACTAAGTCAGTTAAGGATGTTGAGCATATAAAAAAGGTGCCAAGAGGTGTTGGGAAGAACCAAAGGGAAAGAGAGAGGATAGAGTCTTTGGGCTCATTTGATGATGACATATCATTTTAGTGACCTAAGAAACTTTTTATGTCTTCTCTAGGCTTCTTGAAGACATTCTTCATTTGAAGGAAGCATGGGTATGTTTTGAAGGTGTATTATGTTCTGTTGCTTGTGTGCAAAGTCAAAAACTTGTCTTTTGTGGATTATCCTGCTGTGAAGAAGATTCAAATTGTGTCATCATCAAGTTAAAGCCAAAGAAGACGTATATATGTTGCTATGAAATATTTGGTTGTACTAGAATTGTTAGTTAACACCTAGTCACGCTGGCACATCACTCAGCCTAGGCTGAGCGCTCACCCGAAGCGCGCAAAGGTACCAGGTCCCTCTTAATAGTTGTAATAGCAGAATGGTGGTATGATAAAATAGTAAACATATATTTTAGGAACTAATCCATCCATTCACCATTTATATCCAACCAGATCTATAAGTGCTAAAGGTAAATCATCATGAAAGTAATAACATGCATTGATAAAACACATCACACACTTTGTTCGGCCAATTTCCTTTATCTATTCATTGAACCAACAATACAGTAGCTTCATACAATACCAGGCATGCGCGCATGGATCTGTTACAATCATCCAGTCGCATGTGGTTCCATCCGTTCTCTATGTATGTCTCTATATACCCTTTAAGTAGTTCATTACATATATATATATAGGGAGGGGAACTAACCCTTCACCACTTAACTCTACCAGAAATAGGTCACATGCTAATAACAGCCACATGCCTTTTTACAATTATAGCCATACATGCAAGTATGCTATCTATAGATTGCTGATAGTTAACTGAAGTGATGGATCTATGCTTAACTTATGTCCATGCAAGAGTGAGTTGACATGTCCTTCCAAAATCCCCACGAAGAGTGGCGCGTAAATCTCGGCATCGCTTTGTGTACTCCGCACGCCAGTCTCTAAGAATAGACCTGATCTCCAAAATCGGCTAAGTCCTTGAGAGTCTTACCCTACATCTCCACGTGACACCTTCCTATTACTTCGCGCTTTTGCTCCTGTGCCATTCTTCCACGCGGACTCTGAGTGCAAGTTCAACTAAGTGTTTTCTCTGATCAACATTACCCCACACTAATCTCATTGTCGCCTCGACAATGGCGATGCTCAAAACTTATACATAAAATGGATAAATAAAGAATAAAGAATGTTGAATAAGAATCTTGAATAAGAATTTTGAAGAAGATATACACAGCTTAACAAAATTGTTTAGGCCTCAGGCCCCTCCGTCTCATCCTGAAGCATCAACTCTGGATATTCTTCTTTGATATCTACTTCCAGGTTCTCCCACGCTATTAGCGTTGCTCCTGCTATTTTCAGCACGTCTGCAATGATGGATTGTAACTCTTCCATGGAGAGTTTCCCTTGCTCATTTTGTATTACAAGCATTACGCTTGACATAGAGGTTTGCACCCCTTCCAGTACATCCATCCTCTGAGCAATGAGCTTTCCTAGCTCCTCCAACCTCTCCTTATGTGGTGCCTGCACCGCAGCTAGTGCCTCGCACTTCTGTTTTACCAGGACTAGGCATTCAGCGTGGCCTAGGGAAGCATCCTTCATCACTTTGTGGACCTCATTTTCTTCCTCCAAGGTTTTTACCGCGATCAGCGCATCTGGGGCTGTGCATATGGTTAGCGCATGATCGGCCTTCTTCAGTTCATCAGGGTGGCTTGCAGTAGACCTTCATAAGTAGCAATTTTCCTAGCTACTGCAGCCTGCACCTTTTCTGTCTTTTCCCTAGAGTCCTTGGGCTGTGAGGATACGCGTGCCTTTTCATCCTCCAACACTAATGTTATCATTGTTTTCACATAGTGCATCGCAGAAGGAAATTCTTTTGGTACCCGAGATTCCAGATTTGGGCGTACCTTTAGAACATCATCTCCAATTTCCTCTGCCATACTAACAAAAGTGTCATACTTTCTTTTGATCAAGTCCTTTTCCTAGACTAGGCACGCTATCTCCACATCCTTGGCCTTTAATCTCTCTGTCAGCACCTTGATGGTAGCAGATTTATCTATGTTTCTTCTTGCTACTTCGGAGGATACTTTTACTAGAGCATTGCTCACCTACTCATCTGACATCATTGTTGGTTTGATTGTCATGTGGCACGTTTTCAGTGCCTTCTTCAACCACCATGACGTGCATGATTCTTCACCGACATCAAAGTCGGGCTCATCCATGTGTGTGTGCATAGACCATGAGAGTTGCTTCCTTGTGCACAGAGTCACCTTGTCCTCGTCCATGAGTGCCCATCCAAATAAATCCTTCTACTCGATGGTACTCTGGAACCAAGCACGAATGATCAGCTTTGGGTCTTCTGCATACCCCATGGCATGTGCCTTGGCATCCTCCCCTGTTCGACGGGATCGGGGTCCTCTTGGAATGGCTGCATCAAGGTTGGGAATACCAGATGTATCCCCACCCTTGTCCTGTGTAGCCTCTGATTGACCCCCTTCTTCTCCTTCCATCTTCTCCTCCTCATGTTGAGGCTCCTCCCCAGTTGGAGATGAAGGCACCTTCTCCTCAGATTCCTCTGTTTCCTCGCTCAGCCTGAGTTTTCTCCATTTCTTCTCCTCTGGCTCCTTCACCTGCTGGGTTCCTCCTTGCACCCTTGTGCACTTAAACACCTTCTTAAATCTTGTGTACCCTACTCCTCCCCCGTAGCTCCTTCTCCCTAGGGAGTTGTCACACGCTCCCCCTCCTGGCCAGATGGTTGCTTCCTTCTCCGCACCAGGCCGCCACTATCTTCGGGTTCTTCATCCTCTTCCTCCTCATCTTGCCTGGGCATAGAGGGCCTAGGCGCCAGAATGTTCTCCATAGTATGCTTTCCCTTCGGCGGCCCTGGAAGCACAAATTTTTTCTCCACGTACTTGTTATTCTCCATTTTAGGCTTCAGTTGGAGGTATATTAGCACGGCCCCAATATCTGTGATGGCCACTGTCTCTGGCTTAATGCTTAAGATTTCCAAGATGTTATTCTCATTGTATGCATTCCTCCCTAGATATCCATAAGTCTTTCTCAGGGTGTGATACTCACAGTCTACCTTGTCTGCATTAAATACCAACCTCCGTGTGTTGGTGAACCGATGAACTACAGCTTGGAAGTATTGTGTGGGGAATGCATATGGTAGTTTACACCAGGGGCTCCATGACCCATCTACCATTGGAAAGCGTGTAATACAGAAATGTTGGTAGACTGCAAATTGTACCTATTTTCCCAAGACCGAGGGCAAATCCTTGGGTATGCGTCATTCTTCCCCAAATGCCACACGGAGCCTATCATACCACATCTCAGCACACTCCTTAACCTCCTCCGTCATCGACCCTTTGCAAAGATATTTGTTGAATCACTCAGCTGGAGACTTATGATTCATGGGGTATTCCCATATGTTCTCTTTTGGGCCATCAGGTACCCCGATCTCCATGAAGACTAAACTCAGTAAGATACAACCAAAACTTATCTTACTCCCTTCGCGCGCTTCCTCGACTATCCGCTCTGCAATGAATCCGGTGATGTTATAAGTGGTTCCCTCTGACATGCGCTTGGCCACATGCAACCACATAGAATTGACTTGTGACCAACGCTCTTGGTCATTCAACTTTGTGGTTAGATGTGCTGCTGCCTGTACTACTGGACAATTTTTCAACTTGTCAATGTCCATCCCACGCGGTCCTTTCTGGTAGCCCAGCGCCTTCTGTGTCTCCAAAATGGCACTTTTGTCAGCTAATTCAGTCTTAATGTCTTCCCCTGTTGCCCATAATCCAGTAACTGTGGCAATGAGGATGGGTGTCAGTCTTACCCTCCATCCTGCGAAGTAGAAGAAGTCCTCATGGACTTGGCTCATCAGCCATCTGTACAAAGGTGCATACTTTCCAAAGTATGGAAGCTCATAAAGCTGGTAGACACCATTTCCCTTGAGTAGCTTTTCCCCGGTATCATCATATATCGGCATGCCATCTTCAGTGTGCCTGTTTGTTCGAGTGGTGAGCAGGTCATCTAACTTCTTCTGGTTTTCATTGGTTCGGTGATTGTATTCACTTATCTTGCTCTGTCTTATGTGGGTATTCCATTCCTGCCCCACAATAACTTCTTCAGGGTACTGCATTTCAGAGAAATTTCTCTCCGGGGCCATCTCCTCCTCTTCTTCCACCACCACCTTCTTCTTTTCTTTTATCGGTGTTGCTTTCTTCTTTGGTGCCATTTTCTTACAGGGTTTTGTTTTGTAGGTCAGCTGCTGTGTGTTTTGAGTGATTTGCTTCAAACCCTAACCTGATTCCTCCATGCCCTAATTTTTAATTATGAACTTGCGCACCCTAACTCTGTTGTATTACTCTGCTTTGTCAAACCCTTCTTCTAGGGGATCCAAGCCCTTCTAATACACAAATCTCTTCTCCACGCCTGGTTCGCTTACTTCGCACCTTGAATCAGTTAGCTTTATGCTCTTCGCGTATAGGCTCTCTATCAAATTCTCGTAGTCACAAGGGTAAAAATGAAATCACATCCCATCCTTATATAGATTTCTACTTTTTGCTGCATTAATTACTCCTCCACCTACCAAATTCTCCTCATTTATGACCCATTTTTATCATTTCCGCGCGGTATATTTTCATGCCAAAGCTATAACCTTCTAGCACACCTCTTTACCCTCTTTCATGGACTTCTCTTCAGCGCGCACCTTCGCGCCTGAGTACCTCATCACTGCATGATCTCCTGGTAATTACCATGGCCACTGCTTACCTCGCGTTATACTTTCCCTTATCCATATTCATTCTTTCTTATCTTGAGAAGCAATCTTTTGTCAGTTACCCTTAGCAACCTTCTTTCAACACCCACAACATGATATCTTCACAGCATATCCCTGAGAGTCACCAACAATCCACCCCACATGAAAAGGATGTGCAGTCCTCTGCACATCAACATGCTTCATATTGTAGTTAGTTTCATGCATGCAAGCACGCTTATTACACAAACAAGAGCTAAAATTGACAAAGCATAGCGACGATGAAAGAAATACATTAAGGAAATGCATAAAGGGAAACCTAATGTATCTGGAAATACTACCTTATTACAAACACCAAGAAGACTTATTTATAGTAGGGCTTCAGCCTACTCCCGTTAAAGTAACTGGGCAACCACGTGCCATCAATTGTTTCCAACTGGCAAGCACCTGACTCAAGTATATGAGTGATAACATATGGCCCCAACCAATGCACCTTGAGCTTTCCTGGATGGCACAAAAACTTGGAGTCATATAGAAGTACCATTTGTCCCACCACAAGTTTCTTATCCCTGATGTGCCGATCATGCCATGCCTTTTGTCACGCTTTCTCCTATTTTCTGACTCCAGCGTGTGATGGCGCGGTGCTCATCTAGTTGAGCCATCTTCACAATCCATTCTTCCAAGGCCTGCTCATCAGCTAGACCTCCAGCATGCGCAATGTGCAAAGAAGGTAACATAAATTCTAGAGGCAGAACAACTTCCACGCCAAACACCAATTGAAAAGGTGTGGCTTTGGTCAATCTTTTGTATGTTGTTCTATAAGCCCAAAGAACAGCTGATACTTTATCATCCCAATCTTTCCTCCCAACATCACAAATCTTGGTCAATGTGTGGCTCAAAATCTTGTTAAATGCCTCAGCAGTTCCATTTTCCTGAGGGTGATAGGGTGTAGTTTTATGGTGGGCAACCATAAACTCGTCTAAAAGAATTCATATTGTCTCATTTAAAAAATGTGTGCCCCTATCACTTGTTAAACTTAAAGGACAGCCATACCTTGTGAGGACATTCTCCCATAAGAACCATGCTGTTGTAGCCACTGTACAGTCCTTTGTAGGTGTTGCTTCTACCCATCGGGTAAGATAATCTGTACAAGTGATGATATAGCGTGACCCAGTCCTACGCGTGGCTGGGGAGATAGGCCCGACAAATTCAATCACCCATTTCTCAAAGGGTTCTGCACTCGTTATGGGTCATAGGGGCATCTCATCCCATTGTCCTGGTCAACCGAGACATTGACAATGGTCACATGTCTTGCAATACTCTTTACAATCCTTGTACAATGTTTCCCACCACAACCCGACAAGTAGGATCTTGCACACTGTTGCATCACCTGCATAATGGCCACTGGCAATACCACCATGTGCTTCTTCCATTATGTCCTTTCATTCATGCTCCAAGACACAACGGCATAACACCTCATCTCTACCTAGCTTGTACAAATCACCACTAATTAACATGAATGATGTCACGCGAATAGCAAGTTGCTTCTTCTCTAAAGCTTTCATGCCTTCGGGTGCCATACCAGTTCTCAGAAAGACAACAATGTCCTCCAATTCTGATGGCACGCATTGTAACCTATACAGCTGTGCATCAGGCATGGTCTCTTCTATTGTTTGTGCTTCTTCCCCTGATTGAATTCTAGACAAGTGATCCGGTCCAGAATTGCTTTTTCCTAGTTTTACCACAACCGTAAAGTCAAACTCTTGAAATAAGAGTACCCACCGGCATATGCACCCCTGTAAAATGGGCTTGTTCACCAAATATTTTAATGCCATGTGATCTGTATAAAACACAAATGGTGTAGCCAACAAATACTGATGAAATTTGTGCAAGGCATAGATCATGGACAAGGCCTCGTGCTCTGTAGTGGTATAATTCTGTTCTGCAGGGGTCAACTTCCTACTAGCAAAGCAAATGGGATGATCAACGATACCTTCACCTGGTTGAGCTAAGACAACACCAATGGTTGTGCCAGAAGCATCCACATGAACATGAAAAGGTTTATCCCATGAAGGAAAATGCAAGATAGGTGTGGTAGTAAGCTTCTGCTTCAATATCTCAAACGCGCGCTGCTGTGACTCCCCCAATAGAATGTACCTTTTCCTTGGAGTAATTCTTCCAAGGGTGTGGAAACTTTTGCATACCCTTTTATAAACTTCCAGTAATACCTTGTATGACCCAAAAATCCACACACCTCGTGCTGACTGGCCAACACTTTCAAGCCAATGATGACTGCAACTTTAGCTGGATCAACCAACAACCCTTCCTTGCAGATGATATGTCCTAAAAGTGTGCCAAATGGAGTAGCAAAGATGCACTTCTTGATATTTAATGAGATACTCAACTATCGACATCTTTCAAACATTAAGCACAGATTGTCACAATGATCCTTAATCAGCCCATAAATGGTCCAATCATCAAGATAGACCTGTAAAAAGTTATGAATAAAATCCTTGAAGGCTTGTACCACTATTCTTGAAAATACAACAGGTGCATTCTTCAATCCAAAGGGCATCACAGTATAAGCAAAGCTTCCCCATTCAGTAGTGAAGGTGGTCTTCTCTTGATCTTCTGGGGCAATCCTAACCTGATGATACCCTGAAAACCCATCTGTAAATGAATATATTTCACCTAGCCACTCCTAATATTTCCTCCGTGAATGGCGTAGGAAAGGGATCTGTAACACATGCTGCATTCAACTCCCTATAATCAACACAAATTTGAATCCTACCATCCTTTTTTATACTTATCACCATAGGACTGACCCATTCTGATTCATCCAGTGGTCGAATGATCCCAGATTTCAGCATCTTGTCAATCTCCTCCTTTACTTTCTCACGCAAATTGGGATTCATCCGATATGGCCACTTCCTAACAGGGCACGCACCTTCCTTGAGCTTTATCTTCATTTCTCTGAGTGATATATGCATGCCTTTAAGTTCATGGTATCCTCTCAGAAATAAGTCCTCATAATCATGAAGTAACTCGATGATCTTTTTTACTTCTGATTCTGACCAGTAATCCCCAATTATCACCTCCTTAGGTTCAGCTTCTGTGCCTATATTGACCTTTGTTGTCTTCATAGGTTCGTGATATGTGTGCGCATCTACATCCGCACTGGATAACACTTCACGTGTTCCATGTGAATGATCCACGTCCAAGTGCTCAACTTCCTCCTCATCAATTATGTATACCATCTTCCCCTTATCTTTCTCCAAAGAAGCGTGCTCAAGTAATATGATATCATCTTCTTCATCTGCAAAGCACGCCCCTGTCTCTGTCTCACCAAATAATTCCTGAACAAGTTCTTCCACTTTCCCACTGTCTCCCATGGTTAAGTGCTTGATAAAACTTAAAGTTGTGTTCACTGGTGGTGTAGATGAAAAGAAGTCAAACGTTTGGATCATCCCTGTAGTCAAAGTTTTCCAGTTGCCAGTGTCGCGATGTAATTCAGCATAGACATACCAAGCACGCGCACAACCCTTTAGGGTAGAATAAAACTGATGCACCCAAAGTGAAGGCGGTAATGCTTCCTGGCCTACTGTCCAGAGTCTCTCACACTGCTGGATATGATGTTGAGCAGGTTGATCACCATGATAAGGGCGTATGTTTGTAGGTGCATTACTCCTTGAAAACCTGGTTGATAAGGCGGTCCCAATCATTTCCCATTCCAAGAGATTATCCCTGTGGACTACCCACCAGTGCGCGGCCATCCCGCCCAAAGTATATGACAGCATAGTGCGTCATTTAAGTTCATCAGCCCAATTTGTTTCTATGGCCTGTAAGAACCCAACCAAATCTTCAAATCCGGTATAGCGGGGTATTACACGACCTATACATCGAACAGAGTGAGAACTCATCTTTCTAGTAACTGTGCGCTTAACTTCATGCCCCACTAGTTCATAAGTGCCATGAGCCCAATTATCGCAAGCAATACTAGTAGTATCACTGATTGATTGAGAATCTTCCCAATGAAGTATTCCTTCCTTAGATGGATCATTGACCTCTGGGTCCTGAATAACATGCATAGATTCTGTTCAAGTCCTCTTCACTTAAAGGTTCCACATATGGCACAATTTCCCATCTGTCAAGGGTATTATGACCCTTTCCTCCTTGTTCTCGAAGCTGATATACCCTTTGTTAAACCTCAAATCAGCATTGTTCACATAACACCAAGGGCACCCAAGCAAAGCTGGGAAACTATCTGCTTCCGCAAGTGCTAGCACTTCAAAGTCTCCTGTGAACTTGGCCCCTTGTATAGTGATAGATGCATCCTTCAAAACTCCTATGGGAGTAGCTTTTGTTCTATTTTCCATGAACAATACATTAGATGATGGCTGCAATGGGGGTCTCCCCATTTGTTCCCATGCATCCAATGTAAGTACATTTACTTCCGCACCTATGTCAATCAGAATATTGCTCAACAGCCACCCATCCACAATAACATTCAAAGTGATCTCCTAATCATAGTCAATGCTATCAGGAGGGAGATTCACATGGAATATTTGTCTTCTAGTCTCAATCCTTGCATGCACAGAGTATTCCCTTTCAACCAATTTCCTAATAAAGGAATAATATTCTCTTGGCACAAAATTCTACATACCTCACTGATGTCATCAATATATGATGGGGCTTGTTCTGTATCCTTGTGCTCCAATTTCTAAGACTTCTCTTTTAATCCTTGTATCTCACCTTGAAGGCTCCTAAGGACCTCCATTGTGTCCTGATAGACTTCTTTCTGATGAGCTGGATCTGGATATCTAGCATGCAAAAATTCCTCTCTAGTGATTGTCGGCTTCTGTTGCAACATCTCTCTTGCGCGTGCCACCTCAGCTCATGTGGTTATCTTGACTGTTACTGCCTCAGGTTCTAGTGTTAACTTTGGCATCCACTGATTCTCTATCACGTGCTGGATTCTAACCATCCCCGCGCCCTTATTTTCTTGTTTATGCTGCTTACTGAGATGCTCATACAAGTCCGGGAACTCTTCATAACTATGCCCCTTTCCACAAAATGAACAGGAAATATTCTACAGGCATTCATGCACCTATAATGGTCAGGTGAGCCACATGTATAGCAAGTTCCTCAAGGGAATTCACTCCTTCCTCCACCTCGGCCTCGTCCTCCATATCCACCTCTATATCCTCGTCCCCTTTCACGAGCCCCTTCAAACCTTCCGTCATTCCTGTCATAGCGGGTTTTATTATAATCCCTATCCTGATGCTCATTCTTCCCTTTAGAATTATCAGCCACACTCACCTGTCTGACCCCAATATCAATGGCATCATGGATCTAGCTAATCAATCTAAAGTCCTCAATATCATGGGTCATGGACCTACAAATTTTACAGAAGGAGGATACATTCTTCCTGATCACGTGTTGTAGGAGGGGGCAGTGACTAGCATCATGGTTCAAATGGAAAATCTCACAGTCTAATAACAATGAACATACAGTTCTGTGAGGGAAACTATCCTTAGTGTGCCCTTCCACTTCACAATCTGTACACCAGATCCCTGAGCACGTTTCATGAGCTGAGTTTACCGATAATTTCTCTAACTATTTCACCATAGCCGCTATCTGAGCTTCCAAAAATGGACTAACTCCAGTGTCAATACTCCCAACTACTTCAGTGTGTAAAGTGGCTTCCAATGCTTCGCGTGGATCGGTATAAGTTTTATGCGATAGTGCTCTTTGAAATGGAGTAATCAGTCCCCCAACAAACCATTGTGCATGCTGACTTGCATGAATGTCATAAGAGAGTTTGGATAGAAGTGTTTTAAATCGTGCATCATACTCACGTACACTTTCAGTAGTGCCTTGCTTTATATCCTTGAGTGTGCTTATACTCTTCTGCTCAAACTCTGGGATATGGAACTCTTTTAAGAAAGCATCTTTCAATGCTGCATAGTCAATACAAGTTTGATTGGGGTCAAACTTCCTATACCAGCTATGCGTGCGCACCTGTAATGTAGTAGAAAATTGACTTACCTTACATCCAGGTGCTGTAATACCTTTTGCACACCATAATATTTCACACATATGAACATGTTCAGCAACATCCTCGATACCTCTATATTCTGGGAGATGAAGGGACATCTCCATATAAATGTTCTGGGGTTGCTGCGGGCCTTGACCACCCGACCCAGAACCTCCTTGGTTTCCTCTTCCTCCAATACCACCCAAACCACCAGAACTAGAACTACCCATACCACCTGATCCTCCTCCAAAATTTGGAATAGGGCCCGTGGATGCACTCCCCTGTGCCCCAACAATGGTACTATACTGGACCCCTATAGTCTGGGAAGTGGTCCTAGCTCCAGAAGTGATTCCCACACTCAATGTGCTCATATTCTATGTAGATGATGAGCCTGATAATGTACCCCCAAAGAATAACAAAGCTATCTATGCTGCCATTGGTGTACTTACTGTCTGACCTATGTCTGTGCTTTCACTTCCTGAATTAAAACTACTTTTACCTGCTGTACTAGATACTAGAAAACCAAGCACAAGGGCTAGGTCAACAGGTTGGCTTAGATGCACGCCCATGGCCCAGGTCATATCTACTGGCACGCTTCCATGTGAGGCCGAAGAGGGTTCTCTGTCATGCTTCCCTAGATGGGGGAGTTCCTGATGCTCTTGCTCTTCTTCCTCCCCATGAGCCTCAAATCCTTCACGAGCCATCTCTCTCCACAACACCATCCGTTCTACAATTTCTTGCCTCTTGCATAATTCCCTCTCACGCACCTCATCATACTTCAGTCCGCCTTTCTTCCCTCTATCGTGCTGCCACTAGGTCTGCCATCTTTCACCAATCCTGTTCCTGCCCCCCGCATGTGGAGATTCTTTAGCTCTCCATGGTTTTAGCTTCCAAGTTCAATGTTACCATTAGTATTTTGATTGCCAGTGGAATACCTTGCAAATATGTCCCTCTAGGATACCGTAGAAACTGGAACTCTGCTACCTCCAGGCATGAATAAGTCAAAATTGAATACTCCAGAATATAGCTGTTTAGTACACCGCAAAACCAGGTATCTACCGCACGAGTCTAGCTTAGGTTAGCATCATATAGTGTTTGAAATTCCTCCTGTGTCCAAAAAATCGTACGATACCTCCAATTCCGCTTAGATGCATACGCAGTCATCCATTCATACAATTCTAATAGAAAGATAGCAAAGAAGCTTTCGAATAAACTGTCATATAGATTCTGCTCTACCCAAGTACGTGCGCTAAATCCAGATCCACTGTCAAACCTCTATGTGTATTCTTCCTCCAAATCCTGAATTCATTCTTCAACGCTTGCCAAGATTAGCTGGTATGTCTTCATCGCGAACCATTTTGAAACAACTGAAAAATAGGTCCTGGAAATGGAACCAATGATGCAGCCTAGAATTGTTAGTAACACCTAGTCACGCATCACTCAGCCTAGCTGAGCGCTCACCTGAAGCACGCAAAGGTACTAGGTCCCTCTTAATAGTTGTAGTAGCAGAATGGACTGATAATAATGGTATAGCTTAGATACCAAATGATAGAATAGAATAAGATTGCAATGACCAAAGAGGGACGGAAGCCTCACAAATATTATTGATCATGAAATCAGATTACATTACAATGCAAGAGCTGTAATATTTATAGATATTAGACAGCCTCATATGGATAGACATGACACCCTAGCAGACACCAACTACGAGATGATAAGACCCATCTCACATGCACATGTAATTACTACTAATACCAATATTGAATGTTATCCAACATAACAATATTGAATGCAAGTCACTAGACTAGAGTGCACATGTTGCACATTATTAAATAAAAGACAATGCAATAAAATGCAATAAATATGCCTATGCTAAATTATGCTAACATTCCCCCCCTTAATTTTGCATAGTTTCCAATGAAGTGGAGAGGAACTCTCTGAACAGTGTGAATTTGTCACGTGCAAGTGACTTAGTGAAAACATCTGCCTTCTGTTCAGCTGTAGGACAGAAATGGAGCTGTATGTTGTGCTTCAAGACATGCTCGCGTATGAAATGAACCTGTACTTCAATATGCTTGGTTCTCTCATGAAATACTGGATTGCGAACAAGCTTTAGAACTCCTTCATTATCAACATATACTGGAGTAGATTTCTGTTGTGGTAGACCAATTCCTTCCAGTATTCGGCGTAGCCATATTGCTTCACAAACAGCTTCACCTGCAGCTCGATATTCTGCTTCTGTAGAAGAGCGAGAAACAAAGTTCTGTTTCTTGCTTCCCCATGATATCGGTCCAGATCCCATAAAGAAGACGAAGCCTGATGTTGACTTCCTATCATCCATGTTTCCTGCATGATCTGAATCTGAATATCCTGTCAAGAAGAAATTGTCATTCTTCTTGTACTCTAGACCAAGGTCAACTGTACCCTTTAGATATCTTAGTATTCTCTTTGCTGCTTTCCAATGACATATTTTTGGTTCTTGCATGAAGCGTGATAAATAGCTGACTGCAAAGCTGATATCTGGTCTAGTATATGTCAGGTAAATGAGACTCCCGATCAACTGCCGATAGAGAGTTGCATTCACCGGTGGTGATGGATCGGAACGAGATAACTGAAGTCTCGCTTCCATAGGTGTAGCAATAGGAGTGCAGTCCATCATCCTGAATTTCTCGAGCGTTGTCTTGGTGTATTTCAACTGTGACACAAAGATATGATTCTCTTTTTGCCATACTTCCAACCCAAGACAATAGTGCATGAGCCCGAGATCTGTCATGTCGAACGATCGATTAAAATCCTTCTTTGTTGCATCGATCATCTTCACAGAACTACCTGTAATGACTAGATCGTCGACATAAACAACCACAATGACAATCTCCCCCCCTTGCTTTTTGAGGTAGAGATTGGGGTCATAAGGATTCCTTTCGAATCCATGACTTATGAGATGCTCATCAATTTTGATGTACCATGCCCGGGGTGCCTGTTTTAGGCCATATAGAGATTTTATGAGTCTGCATACCATCATCTCTTTTCCTGGTATTACATAACCCTCTGGCTGAGTCATATAGACTTCTTCTTGCAAATCTCCATTAAGAAAGGCACTTTTCACATCCATTTGGTGGACTTTCCAACCAAATTGTGCAGCTAGAGCAAAGATCATCCTGATTGTCTTGATCTTGGCTGTGGGAGCAAATGTCTCCTCATAATCAATGCCTTCTTGTTGTGCATACCCCTTTGCTACAAGCCTTGCTTTATACTTGTCAATAGTCCCATCTGATTTGTACTTAGTCTTGAATATCCATCTGCATCCAATGGGTTTCTTCCCTGGTGGAAGGTCGACAAGTTGCCATGTGTTGTTCTTCATCACTGACTGATACTCTGAATCCATGGCATCTTTCCAAGCTTTTGATTGTAGGGCTTCCTGAACTGTAGATGGCTCAACTGTTTCAACAACTCTGCTCATTAGGGCATAATTGACCTCTTCACGAGCTTGACTGCGAGTTCTAGGTCCAGGATTGGATGATGTGCTAGGTGCTTCATCCAAATTTGCATCTCTTATTAATTGAGTATACCATTTAGGTAACTTCTTAGCTGTTCCATTGGCTTGTGGTGGATCCAAGTTTTCACCATCATCCAATTCATCACTGTCATCTTCAGTGGGAACATCAAATTCTGTCTTCACAAGAGGTGTATTCTGCATGTTTGTTGAGTCGTTGAGTGGAGCATCTGCTTGTTTCTTCTCAAAGAACTCAACATCCCTACTTGTGTATACTTTCTTTGCTTTCGGATCCCATAATCTGTACCCAAGTGCTTCTTCACTGTATCCAATGAATATCAGTTTCTCAGCTTTCATATCCAACTTGTTCCTGTTCTTCTTGGGTATGTGCATGCTAGCTTTACACCCAAATACTCTTAGGTGTGCAATTGATGGTTTCCGATTTGACCATGCTTCTTGAGGTGTCACTCCTTCAAGAGCTACTGTGGGCACTCTGTTCAACAAATAGACTGCAGTTCTTGCAGCTTCTGCCCAAAATGTCTTTGTTAAACCTGAGTCGTCAATCATACATCGCACCATTTCCATGATAGTACGATTCCTTCTCTCAACTATACCATTCTGCTGTGGTGTGTGAGTAGGAGGCATTTGTCGACGAATCCCATGAGCTTCCAGGTAAGTCTTGAACTCATTGCTTGTGAATTCCCCCCCTCGATCTGAGCGGAGAGTTTTGATCTTGCGACCAACTTCATTCTCAACAAGTGCTTTGAACTTCTGAAATGTCTCAAAGGCTTGACTCTTGTTTCTTAGAAAATATATCCACATCTTTCTTGAGTAGTCATCAACACAAAGCATGAAGTATTGACATCCAGAATGACTTGGTTGCATGGGCCCGCAAAGATCGGTGTGCACCAAATCAAGCTTTCCCTTAGCTCTATATGTGTTCTTCTGGAAGGGTACTCTGTGTTGCTTTCCAGCTAGGCAATTGTGACACTTGTCAGTGTTGTGCTTGAGTGTAGGCAATCCTTTCACCATGTTGCCCTTTTGAAGTGTTTGGAGATAGCCAAAACTGATGTGACCATATCTGCGATGCCATAGTTCTGCAGATTGTGTGTCTTTGGCCACTAGAGCTTGATCATCCTTGTGGACAAAATCAAGTTGGAACATGCGTCCCACATTGGAGGCTCTTGCTACAATCTTGGAACCTCTTGACTTATCTCTTATCAAGCACACTTTTTCTCCATTATTACTGTCAAAATCTAACTTCAAGTTGTGATCAAGGAGTTGACTAACTGATAGCAAATTCTTGGTCAACCCAGGTACATACAATACATTTGTGATTTTGCAGTCATGCTTTCCAAGAGGTAGTGAAATGTTTCCAATCCCCTTGACACTGTATGATGAGTCATCACCTAATGACACATGGTTCTTGTTAGGTGAGTCACGTAGTGTGTAGAACCAATCCTTGCGTCCAGTCATGTGTCGAGTTGCACCCGAGTCAACATACCAGATATCTTGTGTGGACTTGGTTTCTTCATCAAATTGAGCAGAATACATGTGGTGTCCTTCATCTGAATCATCCTCATGTTCGGCAATGTACCCTTGTTGTTTGGGTTTTCTTTGCCAATTACCATTTTTCTGCCCTTGATTGTTGTTGTTGTTGGACTTCCCTTTATTTGAATTATTGTTACCCTGTTGGTTATTGGGTTTTGAATTACTTGATGAACCCTTTTTGTAGGAATTGTACCAACAATCTTTGATGTCATGTCCCCCTCTATTGCAAATGGGACACTTCTTGGTGTTGTCTCGTTGACTTTGGTTTTGTTGGGACTTCTTGTGATTGGACTGAAATTTTCCCTTTCCTTTATGATTGGAAGATAGTGCTTGCTCATCTTCCTGATCTTTGTTGTTCATTGCCTCTTCTTGTTGGAGTAGATTGACCAACTTCTCAAAGGTGACTGTGTGTTCACTCATATTGATAGTTGTCACAAAGATTCTGTAGGAAGGAGGAAGTGCTCGCAACACAATTGGTACGAGGTCTTCATCACTTATCTCTTTTCCCAATGCCAATAGAGATGCCCTCAAAGTAGCAACTCGTCTCAAAAAAACTTCAACCTTCTCATTGTGCTTGAACTTGAGAGTATGCAGTTGTGATAGTAGGTTGAGGATGGCATTCTTGTTCTTTGCCTCATAGACTGTGCTCAACTTATCCCATGCATCCTTGGCCGATGTGGCATCTCTAATGTGGGGTTGCACATCGTCTGTTACGCTAAACAAGATGATCAACTTGGCCTTTTGATTGGCCCTGTCAAATTGAACTTGTTGTCTTCCATCATCAAGTGATCTTGTTGTTTTTCCATCTACAACTGTCCATAGGTCTTCAAACTCAAGTAACATGTCTTGATCTTCGGTTTCCATGCAGCATAGTTGTCTCCTCTAAGCAGTTGTGAATCTGGCAAGAAGAACTTTGGTGCTTGTGCACCCATTTCTGTAATCTGAATTTCTGAAACTCTGAATTTCTGACAAAGGGTAAGGCTCTTATCACTCCAGGTTTATGGTCTCCCTCTCAATATACCGTCAGGCCGATATACCAAACCTTTCTATATACGCTCCCTTCCGATATACCCGTCGGTACGTGGAAGAAGATCACCCTTTCAATATACCCGTCAGTACGGAAAGAGGTGTTAACGCACGTGAAAGAATTTAGTACGTGGTACTTAGACAGTACGGAGAGGGGTTTGTGCAAGCACAAACGGATGGGAGGGCTCAAATGTGTGTGTATTGTGTCCTTATTACTCCCCGTCGATTTTATAGGGTCGATGCCCAGACGACGTTTAGGCAGCTGTGTTAGGCGTTAAGTGCAGTAGTAGTCGCGACGGCATCACCCGTAAGCGCTTCCCAGAGGCACCGTATATACCGAACGCTGCTATGAGATCAAAGATCTCGTGTGATAGAACCAAACATAAAATGAAAAAATTTGCACTTTTTTTTTTTTTTTTTTTCACTTTATGCACCAAGATTACTACAACATGCTCCAAAAGTACATCAAAATGAAGTTTTTGTGTCCCCCCTCTTTACAAAAAAGGGTCTAGAATCACAAAATACACAATTTAGGCCAAAAATATTTTTTTACCCCCCAATAGGTGTTTTTCCGCTAAATTTAGCGGTGGCTCTAAATGTGTTTGGTGAGCTTCTAAATTTAGAAATCTCCCAAAAAAAGTAATTTATCCAAATTTTCCAAAAAAAATAATTTAATAAAAAATATGGAGAGAGTGGGAATCGAACCGCTGACCTGTTTGTTCCCAAGATCCAAACAAACAATCTGAATATTGTTTTCAGCTTTTCTCACAAACCGTGATCTGGGTTTTTCTAAAATTTTGACAGCAGCATCATACAATATTTATCTTGAAACCCACAAAATTTCAGAAGAATTGGAATCTTAGTTTTTGAGATCTTACCAATTTACCAGCTAGATCTGATTTTTTTTCAGAAAAAAATGATCCGACTTGTACAGACTTTTCGTCACATGTAGAGGCCGAATCTGAAGATGATGTAAACTGTAAAGTTGTGCGTCTCCTTCTTATCTTTCCAGAAAAAAAAATGGCACATCAATCTGACATTGTATGAAAAAGTTACGTCCTTTTTTCTAAGAGCTATCTGCTGGAATTTTGTTGACGGGACTGCTTCAACCTTTGCTCCCGAATTCTTCACACCTCCACTTTCAGATCTGATTTTTTTTTTTTTTAGATCTGATCTTTTTTTTTTCTTTTGATCTGCAATTTTTTTTTCAAGATCTCTCTCCTTTTTTTTTTTTTTTTAAGATCTTTTTTTTTTTCACAAATCTTTTTTTTTTTTTTAGATCTGCAATTTTTTCCAAGATCTTTCTCCTTTTTTTTTTAAAGATCTCCAAATCTGAAATATTCCGCCAATATGTTAGATCAATTGGCTATGCCAATGACTAATAAAAAAAATTTACCTTCCAAATAAGTGGATAGGTCAAATTTTAGTTGATGGATGCTTGGGAGGAATGGAGGCTGCGGGATGCTTCAATGGCTCTCCTTTGATGCAGATCTTCTTCTCCAATGGATCCTCTCCAATAGTGCTCCTCTTCAACCTTGCTTGGATAGAACCTGCTCTGATACCAAATGATAATAATGGTATAGCTTAGATACCAAATGATAGAATAGAATAAGATTGCAATGACCAAAGAGGGACGGAAGCCTCACAAATATTATTGATCATGAAATCAGATTACATTACAATGCAAGAGCTGTAATATTTATAGATATTAGACAGCCTCATATGGATAGACATGACACCCTAGCAGACACCAACTACGAGATGATAAGACCCATCTCACATGCACATGTAATTACTACTAATACCAATATTGAATGTTATCCAACATAACAATATTGAATGCAAGTCACTAGACTAGAGTGCACATGTTGCACATTATTAAATAAAAGACAATGCAATAAAATGCAATAAATATGCCTATGCTAAATATTAAAATATAACATTTCAGGATCCTTTAGAATGGAGAAGCCATCCCAATTTATAGAAATGTGAATTTCCTCTTCGCCTACGCCCACACGACTCTTCATGGTCTCATTCAACTCATGACTTTTTTCCTTGCTAGGAAGTGAGATATACGTTCCCTTTTTATAAATCAAAGGGAATTTTACAATGTATATTTATAAAGTCACTTAAGTGAATGAGGAAAAATATAATGATTACACCCAACAAAGAATTAGAAAGGGGAGAGAAGGAAGGGGGAGAAATAGAGAAGAAGGGAGAGGCTGTCATATCCAATGGAGAGGATCCATGTGATGAAGAACTTGTCGATGATGATCACAGTTTCTGCAGGATGCACAGAAACCATAGACCATGACATGAGTGTTTAGAAACATTGTTTTAAGACCTCCCAATGTGAGATCGGGATGAACATAAGGGATTCTCATGATGTTCCTCCTTGATACTTGATTTACGAACTTCTTTAGATCATTGAGAGATGATGATGGATCCACCTGTTGTGCCTAGCGATGCTTAGCCTTGCTTCTAGACACTGTTGAATTCAAGATGTTGTTTCCAAGATACAAGTGAAGGTTTTATCCCTCTGTTTGAGCTATGATATCATCCCATTACATTATGGAGAGCCCAAAAACTGGAAATATGAGTGAAAATAGAGTTTTGTGTAACTTTCTGTTCCCAAAACGAAGACTTTCTATTTTTAGTAGGTAGGACTATGACCTGCTATTTTAGGACATATCACCTATTTTGCTCCATTTTCGCCTTCTAAACCTTTTGGATCACTCCATCATTTTTCATTTATGATGCATTTATATTTTTACTAACTTCCTATTTTTAGCAGGGTACTTTTCCCGAACCTGCTATTTTTGGGAAAAATTGTCATTTTTCCCTGCCTTTCATTTTGCACCATTTCTGACTGTTCTGGGTGATACAAACTTGAAATTTGAGGGAATTATATTTATAGTATATGGAGGGGCAAAAAATATTCTATTTTTGTTAATTTTACTATGGGGCGTTGGATTTTTAATGAAAAGGTATTGAAATTTTCTACTTCTCTCCGGGGTGCTTTGCTCCGAATTTCAAGGGTTTTTCTCGTCCAGATCTTCGTGAAATTGAAGATGAAACTTTTAGGTCTACACATTATTTGTGTGATAGAACATAATGATGATGAAAAAAAATCCTCTATATCCCTAAAAATTAGGGAATTCATGGCACGAAAACTAGTTCACACGAAACTAGGATGTTCAAGGATCATTTCCTCCAATTTTCATGGGTTTTTCTCATCCAAATCTTCATGAATTCGAAAAATAAACTTGTAGGTCTAATTTTTCTTCATGTGATAGCATAGAATGCTAATGAAAACTCAATCCTCCATATCCCTAAAAAATAGTGACTTCATGACATGAAAACTAGTTCACGCGAAACTAGATTTTTCAAGGATCATATCATCTGATTTTCGCTCGATTCCGCCCACTAGAACCTTGAGAAGTGGAGAGGTAGTCATCTGATTTTCGCTCGATTCCGCCCACTAGAACCTTGAGAAGTGGAGAGGTAGCTCACTAAATTTATCACTGCTGAGTCATAGAAGCCATTAATGGATTATTAGAGCTTCAGATATCATAGAGGTGGTAGAAATAATTTTAATGGAGGAGAATGAATATTTTCGACAGTAGGGTTTAACGCACACACAGGCAAGAAACAACAGTAGAAATGAAAAAAGTTAGTTTTTTCTTGATCCTTGGAATGGACACAATTTTTTGTCCTAACCATCCCAAAAGTTTGGGATGGTTGGTGAATTTTTTTTTTTCCCTCATCTGGGCTTAATAAGTGGCGCTTTGTGGTTTACCGGTGACATTATGTGAAAAAAGCACTCAAAACACCCAAGGGCCTAAATTGGATCAAATGGGTGACCAAGGAAGGGGCTAGGCATGGGTGAAGAAAAGTGTCCAAACTGTCCCAAACATTTTAGATGCATTGAGAAATTTGTTTTCCCTCACCTGTCCTGAAACTAGTGCTTTTAGATGGAGGCATGGTGCTAAAAGGTGTAAATTCCCTAGTGCTGGTGAGGCAACTAGTAGATTTAGCATGATACATACCTATAAGGATGGTGCTATTTCAATGGTGCGTGGGGGCTAAAATGAGCAATTTGGGCTATTTTGACGTCACATCATGGTACATGAGCCTATCTGGGGGCTGGGGATATTTTTGTGTCTCAATTGTTCCAAAAATTTGGGATGGTTGGTGCAAAAAAGTGTGCCACCACTTGGGCTTGACATGTGTCCACCCAGAAAATTGACTAACTCCTTGATCTTACCTTGGGGAGAAACTTGACGGAAGCATAACTTGAGCATCTAGAGGTATTTTCATGCACTTAATCATATGAAATTGAATATAAATTTCCTTTTGAAAAAAATGGGAGGAGTCCTATGCCTTTATTATGTCTGAAAATTCCTAAAAATAGGCTTTTTCTTCAGGTTCATAGATTATGCATGTTGAACTCAGGTTGTGGGATGTGAGCCACCATTTTGAAATACTCCATGTGAGCCACCATGTTTGATCATGATGTTTATTTTGTCCAAACATGAAGGTTGATTGGTAGTTTCTTGAAGTTTGGTGTTTGTCTATGCACTTTGGAGCATGCTTCACCCTCCAGGACCCATGGTTTGGTATGATATGTCCCTAAATTTGTCTGAAACTTCATGAGGTCAAGAAATTAAGTATGATGTGTTCTTATCTAATGTCATTTCCCCAATGAGTCATCATGGTCATTTTGAAGATTTCATGGGTTGAGGAGTGGGCACATTCTAGGCCTATTCCTAGACCTAATGCATGGTGCTTGGTAATGGTGGCATGAGAAATGGAGAAGTACTTGAATCATTGTAATTATCCATGTGGAATTATGTGTTGTGACATGTTGCATACACATGTGTATGAGGTGTTTTAGGTTAGTATATCACATAGGTTTGATGATGTTTCATGGTCCTTTGAAGAAAGTTTCTTGAAGAAAAGACATGTAAGCACAAGAAAGTCTTGGTGGTGAGAAATATTCAAGAAGAATTTGAGAATGGATGAGACTTGGGTCAGGAAGGTTTATAATAGAGGAGGTTATCTATGATTTGATGTGATGTAAAATTTCAGGTCCCCCTATTTGATGAACTATTTTTGAAGATATTGAGTTTTTTCCAAAACTAGTTTTCAAAGGTGTTTTTAGGCTAAATGTTGACTTTTTGATGCGATCCTCGTGGACTTTATTATTTTCATGGGGAATAAGATTAGTTTAATAGATTAATAATGTCAGATATTCCTTGATTTTCAAGAATAAATGAGGTAGTTTGATCCACATTTTTATGAAAATTGTTAAGAAGGTAAACAAGTTTGAAACCCTCCTAAAACCCTAGTTAACAATGACTTGGAGGAAACATTTCTTGTAATATCCAGAATTTTTGAATTTTTTAGATAAAATTTATGATTGGATGTTATATAGGACTCATCCAGATATGTATAGGTTTGATTTAGAGTTTTTGATAGTATGTGGGCCTCACTAAAAGTGCTTGTTCATGAAAAGTTTCAGTTTGTGAAAAAGTTTCCCATTGGGCATATTGAATAATTTACCATTTATTTATCCTCATTCCTCCAATGGTAGTTTTAATACATTTCCATGATGATTTCAGAATCATTTCTTGAACCTTAAAATGTAAAGTACTTGTCTATTTATGAGGACTAGTTTTTAGGTTTTGGGGCAGTTTGGAGTAGTCAATGTGATAAAGAGCTTTTTCAAGGAGCATACATGGTGGATTATGATCTTGGTTTTAATTTTCTTCATGATCAATACTCCAACTTATTTCCAATGATATATCACACTTTATTTTTTTCTAAGAAGATTTTATGACATGTTCTTTGAAGGTCAATTTTGAGGGTGCATTATTATGCACACTCTTGAGTGGATTCTATGAGGACATTCCAATTGTTTCTGAGTTGTTTCATGAGAAATGGAGGTTCTTCAGTGATCAATACCTTCAACTTGTACAAGTTATGTTCCATTTAACCTTTCTTTAATTCTTACTTTTCCCTTCTTCATTCATATTTGGCGAAGTTGTCTTGTTTTGGGGTTTCAAGACTTGTTGTGTCCCAAATGAGGTGTTTTTGAAGGTTTTAGGTGATAGTGGTGACCTATAATGGATACGTATTTATGACATTTTTTTATGATGTTATTATGATTTGAAAATGATATTTGACCATATGAAGGCTCGACCTCCAGTGATTTCATTAATGAAGAGACATGTATAAAGGCAAGTTAAAAATCTCATTTGAACTAGTTATTGCAAGTAGGCTAGAAACAGTAGTGACCTGAAGGGAAATAGTTTGGAGCTTGAAGGAGGTATTAGTGAATCATAGATGAGGAGGATAATTGTGATATGTGAACATATCCAAAATTAATATTAGGTAATGGTGAGCTAGGGAAAAGAATGAAATCAGCTTGAAAAAGAAGAATATTTTGAGTAAAGAAGGAGAGAACTTGTTTTGAGAGGGTTTTGAGAGAGTTATGAGCTTGAAATTTGGATACACTATCAGTTAGTGTGAGAAGACATATTGTCAATGATCATCCATTTCTAGGTGGTTGAGTTGGTTCTTTATCACCTTAGTGGGTTGTAGACTCCTTGTAGGGTTGGTACCCTACTAAACTAGGGGTTGGTGCTCCTTGTGCGCTTGGTGCCTAACTAAAGAAATGTTGCATGATGCTTTATATTCAAGAAATTTGTTTGTTATGATTCATATTAGCTGAGGTTTCATTATTTTTTCTATCCCTCAAGGATTTACCACTTAATTTTTGTGTTCATGTGTACTCTCTGTTGTTTATGTTCTTTTGAATGGATGTTGCACACATAATAAGTTCATAATTGGCTATGGATGTTGAAGTAATGGTTTGAATGTTGAATAAATGTAATGGAACATGAAATAAATTTTTTATAGGAATGATTCACCCCCTCTAAGTCCATTGTGCTTCTAACATAATATGCTATAGTTGTTATGTGCAAAGCATCATTGTCTTAGTAATGTAGTGATGTGTTATATTGTGTATCCTATACTTACAATTCTTATGGGTAGTATCAAAAGTCTATGTGTGGAGTGATAAATCTGGAAGGTTAGAAATTTTACTTGAGATATGTACGAGATGATTCAGGTCCTTTCAAGAAGGTGTTCGAGCTCCAATTTCCATTCACAGTATATATTTGTGGCCTAGACATCCTTACTTAGCTTTTCCCACACTTTCTTCCAACTTCCCACTCTTTCTGCGCATGTTTTGGCCTTCAGTGCCAGGACCGCCACCCTGCCTGGGTGGCGGTTCTGAAACCACCACCCAAAATAGGGCAGTGGTCCTGAAACCCACCCTTTAGGGTGGCACCCTACTTTTTCCAGATTCTTCACGCATGTTTTAACATGTGATGGTTCACTTAACTTCACTTTTTGCATGCATCCGTGAGCCAAATTGTCTAAAATTAGCTTTGATTACTTGGTTCTCCTTCCTCCTATTTTTAAATAGATTTAATTGGTTGGAACTACTCCTTCTTGCCTTGTGCATGAAGGCACCTCCCATCCTCCATTCCTATATATTCCATGCTTGTATTCAAGAAAAAGGCCTGAGAATTTTGTGTATCTTGCATTGTATTGCTGCTACGATCTTGCTAGGAATTGCATAGCCAAGCTCTGATCTCTTGTGCTATCTCTCTTCTACCTGCATTGCATCCAGACTGCCATCAAGCTGTCATTGCTCAAGCACCATCCTCCTACTGTTGTTCTTGCATTCCCAATCTCTTGGACTCACATGAACACTCAGAGAAAGAAAGGAACATACTGAGGGGACAGATACAGACACAACTAGATTTTCCAAAGCTCTTGCTTGTCCAGGTTGGAATTGTGTGTTTGTTTGCCTTGTGTGTTGAATTGTTAATTTCATATCAAATAGAGTAGAAAATCATTCATATCAAATAGAGTAGAAAATCATTCATTCAAATAGAGTAGAGAATCATTCATTTCAGTAAGTTTTCCTTTTAACATTACCAGGGAAGTTGTGAGGAACAATAGCCCTTTCAGGGTCATGATTTGTTCTTCACCTCTGAGGTAGGGTTTGGAGGATTTTGATCAGATTAGGTTGTTTGATTTAGATTAGATTCATACATTTGCACAAGTAACCAGCTACATCCGGTTGACTACTTGTCTTTAGTTTATTTATTAGATTAGAACACATTGCTTAAAGATTAGAAAAGAACAAAAATATTTCCTTTGATAGATTAGTTTGCTTTTATTGCTTTGATCCAAAATATTGTGAAAACTCCAAAAACATAGATTAGATCTCTTTCAGTAATTAGTTTTCTTATTAAAAGTCATTTTATTTCATTTTGTATGACCATCAACGGTCCACAACAGGAAAAGACATACAGTTGTGATCCATTGGTCCCACAACCCAATGGGCCAGAATTGATAACTGACATTGATACCAGCTTACGTTTGACAGTCTTACGCACACCTGTAAACTTTTGTTGAGAAGATAGAACAACTCAATACACTAAACATAGCTGCTAATCAAGCCTACGATTATTGGACTACTCCTGGCAACAGGGTTTGATTACGCACATGACCATCCAAGGGCCACAACCTCCACGAGTCTTTGGTTGTGATCCTCAGGTCCCACAACCCAACGGGCCTACCAGTCAGTTAGACATTGACACTAGTTTGTGTACATTAGTATTCAGATCTTCACCACTTCCACCAGATATTATCACACAACTTTCCTTACTAAACATAGCAGCTGATCAGGCTAAGACTTTCTGGACCAGACCAGAAAATCACCCATAAATACCTGTGGCTTTATCATGCCTCTCATTCTTACTTCCATGACCTTGTCTATAATTCTATATGAGGCACCCACAGGTCAGTTTCCGTGTTCAACAACCAGTGAACAGAATCTCAGCCGAGCTCGACATTGATTGGAGTCTACGAGTGGCTATTATCTCAGACCGAACCATCACACCACTTCAAGTTAGGAGAGCATTCTTTGCTTTAGACTCGCAGATCCTGACATTGCATGTTGAAGATATAAGATTTCCCAATTAGCTTGATCCCCATCACCACACTCACATTCACAATCATTCTACACCGGCTATCTCGGCATGACCTCGGGAGGTCAGGTGCGAAGAAGGTCACGTGTTGATTTTCTATCGTACAAATTGGTGAACCCAACATGAAGAGCTAGTCTCTAAATGTTTCCACTTTCTTCATCCATCCTTTATTCTGCGGGTATTCTTATACCCCCCGAATATGTCAGGATACGATGAGTACGGTCAGCCCATCCCAGGTTTTGACATGTACCATTACCAATCAAGTATACCACAACAATCACCTTCACTTTCAACATGGGTGGACAACCACTCATCCACTCAAAACCCTCTACTTCAGGGAACCAATGTTGGTTCCTCTGTACGTATTGAGGAACTTGACCAGGTCACTCAGACCTATCCCCTCAAACAATCAAGTTCAAATAACATGACTTTCACTGGTGAAGCAAGTTCATCTCCTCGGGTATTGTTTCGACAACCCATTAGCATGCAATCTGATCAACTCCCCCATCTAGATGAGGAGTATTTAGCACGATATGCTAGGAGTGAACAACACTTCCAGAACATGAACCAATATTTCGATAGGTTGCAAGGACAAGGTGATGTCCTGCTTCAAAACAATAACGCTACCCCACCACCAACTGACAATACTGCCAATGAGGGGTGGCAACATCATGAACAATTCATAGCAGGATACCATACTCCTCAACAACCTCTGAGGGTTCAACAAAAGGTACCTAAGCAAAGCACCACCCCATCAATGGGTGATGTCATTTCAGATTTGGTAGACAAAATTCAAAGAGTTAGAGCTTGCCCAAAATACGTAGAATTCATACGCAGGGCAAGCGCGAACTCCTTCCTACCCACAGAATTATGGGAAAATACCTACTGCACAGAATCCTCCAGTTTACATGAATACTCAAAACCCTGGAGATCTTCTTACGGGGATGGGCACCTTGGGTATGCCCCCCAAGCCACGTATGGATATCTACAACAGGCACCAGCCAGAAGTGCATTCTCAAATGCCATACCAGCTAGAAATGTAATGTTCCCTGGCTTCATGCCTTCGATTCCATATCAAGGTAATCAACCCCCTATGTACACATGTATTCTAAATCTTCACAGGGGGACATGTATACCTACCCAGGTCCATATGGACAACTGCAGGGGATGCCATACACCCCAAAAAATGTCTATGTTGTCCCATTTCAGCAACCGATGCAGCCCCCACCTCCCCAACAAGGATCTTCAATGGTGGAAACATACGCAATGGGGACCTATTCTGAATATCTCAAGGAACCCCTAGACTTCTCCATTCAGACAGTCATGCTCCCGAGACCCTTTCCTGATCTTCCAAAGTTCAAAGGGGAGGGTGATCCTAATGCCCACATCAAGGCTTATGCAATGGCCATTCGAGAGCTGCTCCCATGGGACACAGTCATTGCAAAAATTTTCCCTAAGACACTAGAAGGTATTGCTCTCAACTGGTACTATAGGATACCAGAGGCTTCAATACACTCATTCAAGCAACTTCGTATCATATTTTATCAAAGATTTTGATATGAACAAGCTTTTGAGAACAGGAATCAGGGAATTCCTTCATATCAAGCAAGAACACAATGAGTCTGCAACCCACTTTATTCAAAGGTGGTGACAAGTTCTCTACTCCTCTGCAAGTGCTCCAAATATGGATCAAATGGAACTTTGTGATTTGTTCCTTCACTCTCTCAACAGAGAGACAAAGGAAGAGGTTCAAAAGTTCCCACTAAGGAGCTATGAAGAGGTGCTAGAGGGTGCTCTTCAGATTGACCAAGCAGCCATTGACAGTGGTCATAAGACTTATGGAGAAAATGGGAAGTTAGTCACTCCCAATCAAAATAATCCCGGTTACTCCAACAACACAAACAATAATCAAGGACCAAAGATCCTTAATAAGAATCATGGAGCCACGACCGACGGTGTGACTGACCAGCCTAAAAATCCTAATGTTGTTAATCCTACCAGTACATGTGCTACAAATAACAACAACAATAATGGCAATAATCAGAGAAACAACAATTTCTCACCCTCGGTAAATGCTTGTGGATTTTAATCATCCTCAACAACAACAACAACAACCTCAGCAACAGAGACAAACACCGACCCCAAGCCCTAGTCAATACCCCAACCAATTCCAAAACCAAGGGCAAGGGTTCCAAAATTTTAATTATAACAATCAACAACCAAACAATAACCGTAGTTTCAGACCACAACAAGGAACAAACCAAAGGCCTCGAGATTACGATCCTGACTTATACTGCGGTTTCCATAGGGTTCGTGGGCATGATGCAAGAACTTTCCACGATTGTAACAAGTTTTTGCAGCATTTTCCAGAGGACCAAAGACAGTTATTTGTTGACATGTTTTTGGAAAACCCAACTGCACCCACTCAAAATGCCTACATGGGACCAGTATCTCCACAGAACACACCACTGGGGATCTTCAACGATCCTCTCCCCATGCATCCAAAGGATGGTAGATTAGATCCCAATGGTTCAAATAAAGGTATTGTAATAGGGACTCATGATCATGAAGCCTCAACTTCATCAAACCCACAGGTGGCACCTCCTTTGGATGGTCACCAGCAAACAAAAATTGTGGGGTTGGTAGAGTTAGACGCCGAACCCCAAATTAACGCTGCCACAAGAACCAAGGATTATTCTTCACAGCCAATCCTGATTTATCTGGTTATGTCAGAAAATGTTCATGATACACTAAGCAAGCCAGTAGGGGCTTATGATCTAATCAGTGATCTAACCAAGACCTTTTCACACATTTCCTTCTTGGATCTACTGAAGAATTCCCCTGCTCATCGAGCTGCTCTGTTAGAAGCACTAGGTCTCAGCCATTTGATTAACATTACCCCTCCACCAGAGGCATAGATAAATCACATAGACTTCGATGTTAGTCCTCCAGGGCAGCCTGAGAGAGATATTGGGTTCGTGTTTGACATCAGCAAGATGCCCACGGATGCTGAGATAGCTCGTAGGGGTGACCCGACTTTGTTTCTGCAAGTTTGGATTTACAATAACTATGTAAAGCATGCAATGATCAATGATGGGGCAGTAGTTAACATAGTTCCCTTCTCTTTTCTTCAGAAGTTAGGGTATGGGGAGACCAATTTCTCCTCGACACAAAATACACTGAAAGGCTATGATAGCCTCAAGGCAATGTCGATCAGAACCATAGTATTACCGGTTACTCTCTTGGGCCCAAGATGGTACTAACTGAGTTTTATATTATAGACTGGGAAACCAACTATAATATGATCCTTGGCCATCCTTGGATCCACCGCATGAAGGAAATCCCCTCCACTCTATTCCAGGAGGTCAGATTCCTGCATTTAGGGAAAGTCTTTGTGGCACAAGGTGATCCAAAACCCTTTGATATACATTTGGCTAACTTAAAGAAGAGGCCAGGGGTCCACTCTGAATTTGAGCTTCCCACAAATCAGTTAAACAAACCTACAAGCATGGTACCAGAAGAAAAACTAGTTCCTACAATGGAGTTAGAAGTCACGGGTTTGATCGAAGGCATTCCGGCGGTCAAGGATGAAAATTTTATTGTAGAGAGAGTGTTGCTAGGAACCACAACAAAGATTGTCAAGCTATTAGAGAAGGATTTTCCTATTCTCCTCCCCTTTGATTTTATGGGTATGGGACATACCCTGGGACTCGGTTCCCTTCCAGCAGATGAGGTTTGCATGGTTGAGGTAACCGAGGTAAAGTGGGAAGGTACAAAGGATGACTCAACATCCATCTTTCTGAGTAGTTGTTGGACTCTCCATTTTGATGGAGCCAAGTGTCATTTTGGCACCGGGGTAGGCGCGATCCTTACTTCACCTGAAGGAAGGATTCTACCTTTTTCTTTCAAGTTGAATTTTGAATGCACAAATAATGGGGCTGAATATGAGGCTCTCCTATTAGGTCTCATTGTAGCTAAGAGAATGGGCATCCTCAATATTAGGGTGTTGGGTGATTCACAACTAGTCACAAATCAGATATCTGAAGTATATGAGACTAGAGCTGAGCATCTACAACTTTACAAAACAACAGTGCTAGGTCTAACAAAAGGGTTCGATTTCATCTCAATTGAAGTAGTTCCACGTGAACAGAACCTTCTCACAGATTCTATAGCAACTTCTGCTTCACGCTTCACCCCAAGTAGTGACCTGGAAGATACCAACTTCACGGTTTCAGTTCACGCCAAACCCTTGATTCGTAAAGCACCAATGACCCCAATGTTGACATACGTAGAAACCGAGAATCAGCCTGATTGTTCAGAGCATGTTAATAGTGATGAATCAACTTTAAGTTATTTAAATGCTTTGGCAGAACTGCATCTTACCTATCACAAGATAGACCTTTCCTTAATTTCACGTTCCTCTTCTTATTTTGGGAATCCCATGATCGAATCCTCCCCAGGAAGGGGTCTTGAGATTTACAAGGTAGAAGAAGAAGGGGATTTAGAGTTACCTCCAGCCCCACCTGAGTTTGAGGAGGGAAACACCTCCTTAATCGAGGGAACAATTGATATAAATATTGGAACAGAGGAAGAACCAAATATTTTGAAACTAGGATCCTCCTTAACTCCAGAGGAGGTGGAAATACATACCCAAATCCTCAAAGAACATCAAAAGGCTTTCACATTTAGTTACAAAGAAATGATGGGAATTGCACCACATATCGCGGTGCACAATCTCATCACCAAACTGGATGCAAAGCCGATTAAGAAAAAGTCAAGACCCATGAAGCCAAAAGTGGCCCTCATGGTGAAAGAAGAAGTAATGAAACTTCTCCAGGTGGGATTCATCAAGCCAGTCGATTATTCACAATGGGTATCTAATATCATCCCCATTCTAAAAAAGAATGGAAAGATCCATATTTGCATAGACTTTCGGGACATTAACAAAGCTTTCCCCAAAGATGATTTCCCATTACCATCCATCGATGTTATTGTTGACGCAACAACTGGATTTGAATTGTTGTCTCTCATGGATGGGTTTTTGGGATATAATCAAATCAAAATCTCTGAAGAGGATCAAGCCAAAACTACGTTTATAACTCCTTGGGGAACCTACTGTTATGTTGTCATGCCATTCGGTCTTAAGAATGCTGGCGCCACATACCAACGAGCAATGACATACATATTCCATGACCTTATTCATAAGATTGTGGAATCCTATGTGGATGACCTGATGGCCAAGGCCAGGAAGCACTACGATCACCCAGAGGTGCTTCGTATCATCCTTTCATGCTTAATCGAGTATGGCATCACATTAAATCTGGAGAAATGTGTATTCGGCGTAACAGGAGGCAAGCTTCTGGGTTACATTATATCTTCACGAGGGATTGATGTTGACCCAGCCAAAATCTGGGTTGTGTTAGAAATGGTTCCACCATCAGACGAGTCTGGTATTAGATCTTTTCTTGGGAAACTCGGTGCAATCTGAAGGTTCATCCCTGACTTGACCTTTTTATTCATCCAATCAACAATTTGTTGAAAAAGGATTATAGCATTGATTGGACAGAAGAGTGCAATGAGGCCTTCGAGGTAGTTAAACGATTCTTGTTATCCCCTCCCACGCTAATGCCACCTAGATCAGATCACCCTTTGATCTTGTATTCATGAGCTACAGATGTTTCACTAGCCTACATGTTGGCTCAAGAGGATGACGATAAACAAGAACATGTAGTTTATTTCATTAGTCAAACATTGCTTGATTATGAGACACATTACACACAGGCAGAAAAGGAATGCCTTGCCATAGTCTTTGCAACAAAGCGTTTAAGGCATTATATGCTGAATCAAGAAACAAGGGTTATTGTTAAGACAGATCACTTGCAGACATTCCTCATGCAAGGATCCTTGTCTAAAAAGGTCAGGTGTTTCATAACCTTAATGGGTGAGTTTGAACTAACATTTGTAAATCAGAAATCCATTAAGGGACAAATCATTGCAGACTGGTTGGCTGATAATCCATTAGATGGAGGTGATCTGGTAGATTTAGACTTTCCCAATGAGTGTGTGTACTTTGTCAAAACCAGGCCTCCTATCTCTATATGTCCTTGGTATACCGACATTGTCAATTTCATCATGGACCACACATACCCAGAAGGGGAAACATCGCAACAAAGAAGGTGGTTACATGTCATTTCCACTAAGTACATTATTTTGGAACAAGTGGTCTACCGTAGATCCTTTAACGGAATGTTGTTAAGATGTGTTGATGCTAAAGAATCTGAAAAGATTCTTTATGAGTCACATAGCGGAGTATGTGGAGGTCACTTTGGCAGCCACCAATCACTTTGTTCAAAAGATACATCAGATGGGATATTTCTGGCCCACTCTAGAACATGACGCGGTAGATTTTGTATGTAGATGCCACAAATGCCAAGAGTTCTCCCATGAGATCCACATACCGGCACAAGCTTTGCAACCAATCGCAACCCCATGGCCCTTTTCCATGTGGGGCCTGAATTTGATAGGGAAATTAGTCTCCCTCATCAATGGATGGCCATAACTTCATAATCATGGCCACATGTTACTTTACCAAGTGGGTAGAAGCCATGCCTTTACCACCGTACCTAGGTTATGTAATTGCTAAGTTCATCTTAAACCAAGATCATTTGTAGGTAAGGGGATCACAAGTCATTATTTCACGATAATGACACTCTTTCAAAAATGATGAGGTGTGTGAACCTTAATGGGCAAAGTTGAACTAAATCACACGGCTTCTAAATTAGAATCCTCAGTTAATGGACAAATCATTGAGGCTATGAATAAATGATTAAAGTCCATCCTTCTGGAGGTGATTAAGGAGAATAAACGAGATTGGAACCTAAAGAGTGTTTTTTGTCAAGCCTTGTGGGCCTATCTAATATCAGTTAGTACACCAACATTGGGCAACCAATTTTCTTTAGTGGGTGCCACACGTACCCAGTCTCTATGATACATTCAACAAAGAATGTGCTCACTCATTTCTGCTATGATTATTTTGGAATGCACAGTTCTCTACCAGAAAGTCTGGAGGAAGTTTTGTTAAACAAAACAACAACATTTACACAAGAATACCATCGAAAATATTATAATAATGAGTCAAATAGAGATATGTGGAAGTCAATTTGGTGGCCACGACATTGCTTAGAAGATACATCACCCATGAGGGATTTCAGGCCCACTCTAGAACTTCAAGTATCCTTTTGTAGAAGACTATGGGAAAACTTTCCCAATTACACTATTGGCACATGGCTTCTTCAACCAATCAAAATCCTAAAGATGGCCCTTTTCACACTGGGGACAATATTTCTCACTACTTCCTTCTGATAGGTAAATTCTCTCCCTCATCAATAGAATGGCTTATCCATCTTACAACTCAAATCACGGCCATAAGAAATCCACTCACCAAATCATAAGCCATACCTCTTACCACTTATTTTACATGTAATCTTGATCATCTTTTCAAGATAAGATAAACAGATCATTTTGTACATGGGTTCCACAGGTCACTTTTTCAGATAATGATACACAAAATATTTATGACCTCAAATTACCAATATAATATGTTCTAATTCATAATCATGTATCCCTACTTCTCTAAATAAGTCATCAAACTTCTCTCTACTATTTAAGGCAATACCAACCAGGCTACAAATAAAATTTAAATTTACAACATTCCTTTGTACTTTGTTTAGGAGAATCCACAAGATTGGCACCTGAAGCTTATCTTCTATCAGACCTTGTGGGCCATCCTATCCTAATACCTCAGTTAGAATAGAAATTACGGGGAAAATTTTCTTTAAGTGTTTGATGTTGAGGTGGTCATTCACTTGAATCAAAATACCTAGTCTCCAGTATTTCACTACACAAGATCCTGGGAGAGGAGGGTTATCAAGAAGCATGACTCTCCCAATAAGAAAGTCTCGATGAGGCTAGACTTAATGCCGAACAATGACATAATTTTTACGCTGATAGGATGGCTCGATAATACAATAAGAAGGTTTACGAATGTGAGATCTACGAATGATATTTGGTATTAATACTCGACAACTAGATAGACAAATAAACCGGCGAGGGAAGGAAATTCAGACCTAGGTTGTTAGGTCCGTATCAAGTAGTAAAAGACTACAAAAATGGGGCATTTCACCTATGTACACTTAGAGGGTGAGGAGTTTAGTCAATCCAGTGAACTCTCTTCACCTAAAGAGGTACTACACATGATCCACCAACATTTTCATATGTACATTACTGCATTTGCATTGCATTTTCATCCTCTAGTTCATTTTGTAAAATTTGTGATCAAGGGATTTACTCTTATAGAAACTCCTACAAACTTATGAAAAAAATTCGCAAAACATTCAAATCATATCTCTTCAAATATTCATAGTATCATCAATTATTTCTTAATCATCTCATCAGTTCAAGCATGATAAGACAAAGTTTTGACCATGACCATACCAAGGCCTGCATACTTGGCTCTACTTATAGTCTCTTTCTAGGTTAGTGTCTTTTCCTATAAGTTTGTTCTAGAAGCTTCATGGTGTCACATCTATCCCATAAAAATATCTTTGGAAATAAGAACATACTAAATTTTTTGCCTAGATGAGTAAGTCAAATGTAAATCCACAAAAAATTTTATTTTACACATTTCTTTTCCCTACCAACCTTCGGTGTTGAGCCTACATCTCTTACTGGTGATGTAGGGTTGGGAAAGGAGAGAAATGCCCTTACTCACCTATTCCTTATCCGTGGTGATGAGCCCATGCTTCCTCATGGTAGCATGGGGCAAGGAGTAGGGGGTCTCGTTGATAAACTTGAAAGTTACAAATAATTCATCAAATATTGTGAAATCATAGGTAAAAGTAAAAGTGAGTTAGATGTCCAAAATTCCAAAAGAGTTTAAAACCCCAAATCCAGATTTTGTCAACCAAGTAGCCATCTATGGATCTAAGTCTAGATAAACTGGAAAGTAAATCACATTCTAAGCTATGAAGTAACTTGAGTAGGGTGAGGTTGTAGTGTCCCAATTTGGTCTGTCAAACCATTGTCTTTCCCTCATCATTACCATTCAACAAATTTTCATAACTTGTGCCCTTCCTGGCTCTTGGTGTTGAGCCCTCACATCCTACTGGTTGTGTGGGGTTAGGAGTGGGGAAAGTACATCTTCTTATCATATCATTTTATTATCATGTTTTTTCAGACAATATGAAGTATCAAAGGTTGCTTAAAGAAGATAAAATTCAAATATCACATTGTGTTCGCATTATCATGTATCGACATTATGAAATACAAAAAGAAAGCATTCTGTTATCATTTCACATCCACTACATACATTCTGAAAAGCATAGAAAAGTTAGAAGTTCTAAATATCTAGAGTACACATGAGAGATAAACCAAAAGAAAATCAACTCAGATACGATGGGATACCAAACCAAAAATAAGAGTCTGTATATATCATGGTGAATCAAGTTTGTATACAATGTCACCATGCACTAGGCATGGTCAAAATGCTCGCAATGAGCCTGAAACATACAAAAAAAATTGTATAAATGACTGAAAAAATGTCATCAAAGCAATAAAAATGGCCCCATGGCCTGTCAGTCCCTGTGAGATCCCTCGGATGGTGCTCGACCACATCTAGGGCTCCTACTGTGGCTACGACGACGTTGGGAGTGAACATAATGATGTGAGTGCTCATGATGATGTCTGTTGCCCATGGCCTCACTACGAGAATGGCTCCATATCATCAAGCACTCAACAGTCTCATACCCAGCCACCTGGGTATGGAGGGAAGTCACTATCTCCACTACCTTCCACATAGGGGAAAACACGTCAGTGTGTCTTCCTGTGGCTAATGGCTGGCCCGAGTCAGTAGTCAACTCAGCTTGGGTCTTCCCCGAGGGGATCAATAGAGTATCCATGCATACCCGATGGATGAGCTCTTTCCACTCCTGTGTCATTGCTGTAAGAAGAAAGAAAGAAGTGATAAGTTAGGAAAAAAAAATAAAGAAAGAGATACAAGTCAACATTCCTAACTAAAAAAAGAAAGTATTAAACTTACTCGGGTCTCCAGGCATCCAAGTAGGATCGGTAACTGCTGCTGTTGCTGTTGGTGGCTGTGGGGATTCCCCAAAGCTAGAAGTGAATCATTGTCCTATGATGGACTCATCATCCCCCTCTCCACCATGAGGAAGTGTCGAATCTGAGACTAAGGTCTCTCTCTCAGCACTGGCCTCCTCATATGCTACTCTCAACATCTCTTGAGTATCATGCCACTCAGGGTTACCCTCCTCCTTTGCATGGGCTGCCTTGCTAGTCCCAACACCAACTCCCTCATCCTCCGTGTCCTCTCCAACTGACTCCTCCTCCATCTCATCCCCAGTTTCCTCCTCAAAGTCAGAGTCTAGATCAATGGGCTCATCCTGCTCCCTGCTATGAGCAAGAGTGGTCACAATCCAAAGTAGGGGCACTCAAGGGGCACCAGCTTCCCGTTGAGCATGGACCACCCATCTAACTGTAATGGGCACACCTGGAATGACCACTGTCCAACTAGGATCCCCTCTAGGGCCCCTCTGAGCCTCCTGAATAGTCCTATAAACTAGAGTGACGGGAGGGAGCATATCAATGTATGGAAGGCCAAACTACTGGGGGACCTGATCAAATGGGTGGACCTCAAGTCTCCCTAGTCTGTCAACCAAGTGACCTATCGAAGAGAAATCTACCATCGTAGTCACCTCCGGTCCCCATATCCCTGCCATGTTCTAGTAAGGTGTGGAAATCATGTCTTCCATAATCATGGAAACCACTAGCTGATGGGACGTCCTAAGTACTGACATACCTATCCATCTAGCTACCCGAACAACCCCTGGATCTGATATTAGTACTCCCTTGCCATAGGGGATGAAATGCTCATAAACCCAACTCATCACAAGAGTGGGGTGGCTCAATGACTGCCCCTCCCATCTGACCACCCTGTATAAATCATGGTAGGTGGTCCCCAAGATATCTGCGCCCCAAGCATATTTGTGGCCATGCCCCTCAATCTATGCAATGATAGGAGCCCAACAATACAAGAGGGTATCACCACCCTTGTCCCTGATCAATCGGGAGGACAAGATGCCCATGATGGCTCTGCGTATGACAGGAATGGGAGCAGTGGAAATGGACCAAACCTTCATCCCCTTCTTTGATCCAGATGAGACAATGGAGTCTCCCATATATGTGGCCCACTACATCATCACGGCCTAGACCCCACTGTCTCCAAAGTCAGTCTCCTCCCAAGTATCGGGAGCCCAAGAATATGGTATACATCCTCCAAGGTGATAGTCCACTCACCCCAAACACCTGGGAACCAGAAAGTGTTCTGGTCTATGCATCCTAATAGGAAAATAAGTCACATAGAATGTGACTAGCAGGAGCAACATGGGGAACCCGTGCAATCCTCCAAATACCGGCCCTCTGGAGAAGATCCATCTCATCCTGTGTCAGCTGATCTAGGATACCAGGGAGCCAATCACACTCCCTCTCCCAACTCCATTTGATGTACTCCTCCTTCTGCATTCACCAAAACATGGAAAAAGAGCAAGTTAGTAACATATACCAAATAATAAGCTCACCAAAAACATCACAAAACATGAAAAATCCAAAAAAAATCAAGTTAAAAACATGTTTGGTCATTCTGTTTAGAACCACCACCCAGTGCAGGGCGGCGGTCCCATGGACCACCACCCTGCTTTGGGTGGCCATCCTGGACGATTTTTCCAAACATTCCCTTTTACCCTAAAAATGCTTTAAAAGACAAAAAAAGACCATTTTTGACAAAATAAAAGCATGCCCTATGGGCCCCCCCCCTAGAGACTCATTTAAGACAAACAAATTTGAAAATAGTCCCTCCTAGGTGAACTTTTCAACATTTTTACATTTAGGTATAAAAAGACAAAATTGAAAATAACCAACCTTTGACCATGCGTTGGTCGATCTCCCGCTCGTGGAGGCATGGTCATGATCTTGTCATGGTCGTATCGGCTGTACTCTCGTCAAAAATGGTCACCATGGGTCCAGAGCTCCAAATTCACCAAATCAAATAGCACAAATGAATTGAAAAATGAGTTGTTTCGATATATATATATATATATATATATATATATATATATATATATGTATATATGTATATATTTGTGTGTGTGTGTGTGTGTGTGTGTGTTGTTTTAACCTCATTTTGAGTGTTTACGTTCACAGGGCTGGAGCGTTGGCGCAGGTATATTTCTATATCCCCGCACAGATGGTAAGTCCTCTTGTCGTTTTGATCTAGTGTTTATTTTTTGATATTTTATCTATCTGCACGTGAGTCTTCTTTTTCTCTTGCAGGTAGCAGGAGTTTAGGCGGTGAGATTTTGACACACGGGTGTGTCAGGTATAGCTTCTAACTCCCCATTTCGGGAACGCCATACTCAGACTCTATGTTTTACGCCTTTTCATGGCTAAGACGCTTCTCCGAGGGGGAATATGTACGCACCCAAAATTACATGTGCTACATTGTTAGAAAATGGTTACAAAAGTCCCCAATGATGATTCAGGTCCTTTCAAGAAGGTGTTCGAGCTCCAAAACCCATTCACAGTATATATTTGTTTCCTAGACATCCTTACTTAGTTTTTCCACACTTTCTTCTAGCTTCCCACTCTTTCTGCACATGTTTTGGCCTTTAGTGCTAGGACCGCCACCCTGCCTAGGTGGCGGTTCTGAAACCACCACCCAAAATAGGGCGGTGGTCCTGAAACCACTATGGTGTAGGGCGGCAGTCCTGCCCACTTTTTCTAGATTCTTCATGCGTGTTTTAACATGCGACGGTTCACTTAATTTCACTTTTTGCATGCATCCATGAGCCAAATTGTCTAAAATTAGCTTTGATTGCTTGGTTCTCCTTCCTCCTATTTTTAAATAGATTTAATTGGTTGGAACTGCTCCTTCTTGCCTTGTGCATGAAGGCACCTCCCATCCTCCATTCCTATATATTCCATGCTTGTATTCAAGAAAAAGGCCTGAGAATTTTGTGTATCTTGCATTGTATTGCTGCTACGATCTTGCTAGGAATTGCATAGCCAAGCTCTGATCTCTTGTGCTATCTCTCTTCTACCTGCATTGCATCCGGACTGCCATCAAGCTGCCATTGCTCAAGTGCCATCCTCCTACTGTTGTTCTTGCATTCCCAATCTCTTGGACTCACATGAACACTCGGAGAAAGAAAGGAACATACTGAGGGGACAGATACAGACACAACTAGATTTTCCAAAGCTCTTGCTTGTCCAGGTTGGAATTGTGTGTTTGTTTGCCTTGTGTGTTGAATTGTCAATTTCATATCAAATAGAGTAGAAAATCATTCATATCAAATAGAGTAGAAAATCATTCATATCAAATAGAGTAGAGAATCATTAATTTTAGTAAGTTTTCCTTTTAACATTACCAGGGAAGTTGTGAGGAACAATAGCCCCTTTCAGGGTCATGATTTGTTCTTCACCTTTGAGGTAGGGTTTGGAGGATTTTGATCAGATTAGGTTGTTTGATTTAGATTAGATTCATACATTTGCACAAGTAACTAGCTACATCCGGTTGACTACTTGTCTTTAGTTTATTTATTAGATTAGAACACATTGCTTAAAGATTAGAAAAGAACAAAAATATTTCCTTTGATAGATTAGTTTGCTTTTATTTCTTTGATCCAAAATATTGTGGAAACCCTAAAAACATAGATTAGATATCTTTCAGTAATTAGTTTTCTTATTAAAATCATTTTATTTCATTTTGTATGACCATCAACGGTCCACAACAGGAAAAGACATACAATTGTGATCCATTGGTCCCACAACCCAACGGGCCAGAATTGATAACTGACATTGATACCAACTTATGTTTGACAGTCTTACGCACACCTATAACTTTTGCTGAGAAGATAGAACAACTCAATACACTAAATATAGCTGCTAATCAAGCCTATGACTATTGGATTGCTCCTGGAAATAGGGTTTGATTACGCGCATGACCATCCAAGGGCCACAACCTCCATGAGTCTTTGGTTGTGATCCTTAGGTCCCACAACCCAACGGGCCTACTAGTCAGTTAGACATTGACACTAGTTTGCATACATTAGTATTCAGATCTTCACCACTTCCACCAGATATTATCACACATATTTCCTTACTGAACATAACATCCGATCAAGCTAAGACTTTCTGGACCAAAATTGAAAATCACCCGTAAATACCTGTGGCTTCATCATGCCTCTCGTTATTACTTCCATGACCTTGTCTGGAAATCTATACAAGGCACCTGCAGGTCATTTTCCGCGTGTTCAACAACCAGTGAAAAAAATCTCAGCCGAGCTCAACATTGATTGGAGTCTATGAGTGGCTATTATCTTAGACCAAACCATCACACCACTTCAAGTTAGGAGAGAATTCTTTGCTTTAGACTCACAGATGCCGACATTGCATGTTGAAGATATAAGATTGCCCAATTAGATTGACCCCCGTCACCAAACTCATATTCGTGATCATTCTACACCAAATTTCTCAGCACGACCTTGGGAGGTCGGGTGCGAAGAAGGTCACGTGTTGATTGGAACTACAAATTTTAATTGATTTTTGCTAAGCTTCGAGACTCTTGATCTATTTTGTGATATTTGTTTTTCTATTTGAATACAACTACTTAGCCATTTTCTTGAATTATCGAGATTTACTTGTTTTGGTTGTTCTTAAAATGTGAAGCATTATGATTTTGATGCCATTTGGCTATTTTTGTCTAGTGTGGACTTTCTTAAATGCTTGAATGAGTTGGTTCTACCATGTTGTATGTGCTTATATGTTTTCCATCGACCTGATACAGTCTATGTGTGGAGTGTGGAGCACATTCAAAGGTCATTAGAGTATATTCATCCAGGATGCATGTCGCTAGGAATTTTTGTTTTCACATGGCATAACTCTATGTGTTCATGTCCATAGAGTGACCTAGTTTGGTTTTGGTACTATTCTCTCTTCTCTATTTTGGAGGCTTATGGAGATTTGGAGGTATAATGAATTGATATTATTATGTATGATTACTCATGTGATTCTTGTTATGTTTTGTGATGTTGAGGCTTGATGCTTCTCATTGATGATGTGATATTTGATCCCATTTTGACACTGGTTAGTTAAAGTTGGGGTTTTGATTTATGTGAAACCTATGAGTATGTATTGTTGTAATGCCTTATTGTTATATTAGACATGTTTTGTGTATACTATATATGTTGAGGGCATATGTGTGTTGAGTAATATGTAGTGTGGACTATATGTTTCTTCCCATGGTTGGTTTGGCGGTCTTGTGTTGAGATTATAGTCATGAAAATGTATTAACAAGGTATCTTGTGGGTCGTTAGTGTTGTGTTTGGGATTTGTATGGAATGGTGATTTCATGTATGGTTGTGTACTCATGAAGATAAATCAAATTTAAATCATAAAAAATGAAATATTATGAGCTTTAGGATTAAGAAATGGTGCAAAGGAAAAATAATAAGTGAGTAATGAAGTAAATGAGAACTACCAATCTTCACAGAACATGAAAGAATTGTGAAGAATTTAAAAAAAGTGATTTACATCCTTGTGGTTGCATTTTAGAGACAAGGTCCTTTACCTAAATGAAAATTAATGTGGTTGAATTTCCTATATTCACACTAACCCTACTGTTGCATCACATCGAGGATGGTTCTTCTATAATTGGAGGGGAATGTAGTTCCCTACATTGTTCGAAGAGGGTTTCATCTCATATTTGAATCGTGGGTGCAATTTTCTTGGGTTGCATGGAGTTTTATCTATAGTGTTGGACTTGAGCCTTATGCTAGTATTTTGGTGTTGCATCGTGTCATTAGGCCATCATCAGATTAATAAATATTAATAATTATGCATTTATGAGATTTTAATTCAATAAAATTTCCGTTGTTGATCCGTAGGAACATTTCCAAGATGTGAATTGTGTTATATTAATAATATCATGTTTATTATTATCATTATAATTATCATCATAATTACATATATAATAAAATAAAATAGGAAATAAAATAAAATAAAATGGATTTTAATGACTTTGTGATGTGGTTGATGGGTAGAGAGATCTCTTTCTTCCCTGGAACTTAAGTAATGAAGGATCATTAATTTTATTGCTGTGAGATTGAGTTCGACATGTATTTCCATTGACATTAAATGGTATGCCAAAAAATGGGCACTCAATTGTTTGACAAAGGGCATTTGAAACCTTCACAAAATGAAATTGACAAGTGTAAAGTGTGAATCCACAACCTTTGACAACGTCCTCCCAAGCTGTGCCAAATAGGGAACTTTGGATCAGGGTATGGGCATCCATCATTGCATAAAGAAGTTTTGTTAGATGTTTTATTTGCAAGTGTTCTGGTATATGTATATGCAAAAGGTGAAAGTAAACACAATGTCTACAAACTATTTTACTGAATTCTTGAAATAAACACGGTGTATGGACTATAATAACTACATGATGTACAAAGAGGAATTATTAAAATTGGTAATTATAAACATGAATCCAAAACCTTTGACCTACACCTCCTCCAATGGGTCATGCTACATATACTGTGGGTTTGAGTTTGAGTTTGGATGTGAGTGGTGTTGATATTATATGTTCATGATTGATGCAATTAGAATGTGTAGCACCTCCTTCAACTCAACCTATATACCTAATGCTATGAGATTGAGATTGTGATTGATATTGGCAGTGGCCGACATTAACATTGTATGCTTTTTTTTTCAGTGTTGAAAATTGGAAGCATACATCTAGCATGTGAACTATTTGAAAAAATTCCTTGCAGGCATGAGTCTTTATAAAATGCCCTGGATGAGTGAACCTTGTTAAAGGATTTGTTAAAAAAAGATATAAAAGAGTTCAAGAAAATGTATTGGGAACACATGTAAGAAAAAAGTGGTTTTTTGGAGTATATCCGACCATAAAAGCTTAATTTTATTTTATTTACATGATGGCGTTCAGATTCAGTGAATGGAGGGATATAAATAATTGAATTCAGTGGGCGCATGTCTAAACCAGGCCCTAGATCTATCCTGGATGCGCCTTCTATCTTGAGGAAACTTTAAACTTGTTCTTCAACGTACCAATCCAACTTGTGGTGGTTATGTGGAATCGTTTTCTTGGTGTTTGTTGACCACATGAAAATGTGAAAATTGGCGGGGTGTGTAAAATGGTTGAAAAAATGATAAGGAGTGTGGTCACATGGAATGTTATGGTTGTAGGCTGTGCTTAAAAGGGAGTTTTGAAAAGACATGAGAATGGTTTTCTCTTCATAAATTTTGTAAATGCAATGATATCAAAAATAAAATTAAAGGAATGAGTATATTTTGCATAATGTCAATTTTTTCCGCTTTCCTATACCCAGAATTTCACTCCTTAGATGTTTGGATAACTTACAAGGATCATCCACTCGAATGATAGATTGTTTTCTAGGCATTTTAATGGTTAAAACACCTCTCTCCTCGATAATGGAGAAAGTCAAGTTTTGGACTATGTTCCCTATCATGTGGAGTGCTATATCCTAGTTTATTATTTATCAATAGGAACCCTTGAGTTTAAATCATTGCCAGGATTTTCATTTATACTCTGGGTGGGAGAAATGGAAATTTGATCTATCATTTTTCCATGTAATATAGAAAAATAAGTGTTTTAGGATTTGTCTCAAACTAGTGTAATTACGATCGATTTCTGGTAGCATTTTTTTAGACCATCCTTGTATATAAGAGTCTCATGGTGCGTTTGACCATCAAAAATCAAATTTTGAACGCATTTTTATAGCCACTTGGGCTAATTTGGATGTTTTCACAAACTAGTAGAAAAATAAGAAAACATTGACGTGGACCTTTATCAATTCAAATAACTAGTGAGAAAACTTGTAGACACTAACATATGATTTTTTGCAACTCCATTTGGTTTCTTGTTTTGTGAAAATTGATTGTGAGAAAAAAATGTTATTTCTCTCTCGTCTCTATACTCTCTCTAATTTTGTAAATGAAATGAAATTGAAAATGCATCTCTTACCTCTCTTGTATGTGCAAATGGGTTTTTAGTTCATTGTAAATGGAAAATTAGTGATTTTGATTTATGCTAGGCCATAGGATAATTCCATGCAATTGTTTTTCATTGATCTTTCTTACAAAAATTTGACAGGTTGCAAATAGAACAACAAATAGAAATAATGAGGAGATTTGGACTCTAAAATTTTACTTATTTTTTAGTATGGTTATTATTTCCAAAATGATGATATGTATTATATTTTTGAATACTTGCGTTTAATTACTTTTGGAAGGAAACTAAATGGTTGATTACATCGTGTATGCATTACAAATGGATATGTAGTTGCATTTGAATGTTGTAATATGATTTAGAGTTATTAAAACAATCATTTACCATGTTAACTATTGTATTTCCATCTTAGCACTCATAATGTTGGTCATAAATTATCCTTCCTTAGCTATCTAACTGAAAAAGTATATAACCATATCATGCTAAGAAAAGACTTAGACCTATTACAAGTTGTGTACTTTTTTGTACTTGGGTCAAGCCTTGTAACACCATGTCCATAAATTAGGTACATCTGTGAGGAAATTGCTACAATTTTTGTACCCTATCACATTCGGTGTGAGTACGATCGTCATTTATAGGTGTCATACGTCCAATCATTTCATTGATAAGTTGTTTCCTTATAGGCATGATTTTCCTTGGAACCCTAGCAGGAAACCAGTCCTCGTAAGGATATTATGAGGTGAATTAACCAATGTTTAATATTCTTAGGAGATCTAGATTATTATAAGTGAGTCTAAGTTTTGGTTTAATTAAGTAATAAAATATTTCTTTCGAATTCCTTTAATCTTCTCAAACAAAAGTGTTGCCTTGACAAGACATATTAAAGTATCTTGGATGGTACGAAGGTTATGAGGCAAGGATATTTGTTTACCATAAGTTTTGTCTCATGGTAGAGTATATACCCCTTTGAGTGTCAATGATATCAACAAGTCTTGTAACTATTATGAGGATTATTGGTAAAATACCTTGACGTAGGCTTGTCAGACAATTGAAATAGTGATGTAAAAGGCATTTGGATTTCATAATATTACATTGAATGTATCACTTGTAAAATGTGTTCCATAATTTAGATGCCTATGAAAAATAAAATGAATTGTTTTGTGTGAAATAATACCTCTTGGAGTCTTAAATCCCTAGGCTAAAAACAAGTTTGATATGAACCATAATTTCTCTAAAACAATACCAATATGAGATCAAGTAATAACATAAGGGTAATAAGAACACGAGTAAATGAGTTGAATGTTGAGAATGATTATTGTAAAAATTGTATACATATTGAATGATTTCAAATGACTAAAATGCCTAACATAGCATTAAAACAAATTATTATAATGGAATGCACTATTTATGATCAAGCACATTAATAAATGGGAAAGTTATAATGTTAAGGAATGAGAACCTATTTCATACTTATAACCATGGTTTAATCAATGGTGTCAAATGATTAAATTTATTAAAATGGGAATGTGAATTAAACTATCTGAGTTGCTTATGGGCAAAGACGTATCTTCTTATTTTATTCTTGAGGTATCCTTTTGTATGGTGATATGTTTGTTAGAGAAAATGGGTGTTGGTTATAGTTATCTTATTCCTTGATTATGTGTTTGAATGAATACTATTTCACTTAATCCTGGTTCATTACAATATAATTTACTTGAATATAGTGGAAACCATGAGATATGCTTAGTGATGGTTAAATACCTCACTCTCCCTCTTTCATTTTTTTAAAAATGTGGCTTTTGATGTGCATCTTGTGTCATCATGTGGTGTTTTTTCTCCTTGTTGGCATAAGGTTCCATCAATTATTATTGGAGGAATACGATGTAGCTAGAGAAGTGAGGAATAAGGGTAAGTGTGTGTTTTGTTTCGAGGAACCAAATGAATTCATGGCTAGTATTAGTGGAGGGATAAGCACGTGCTATTATGGAGGGATAAGGGATATTTTGAAGTTGATGTCATGTGTTTAATTTGGAGGAACCAAAGGCTACACAAGAATATTTTTTGAAGTGATAAGGGGTAGTTGTCATGATGAACTTTCCCCATGGTAAGTCTCATAGTTGGGCTTGGTTATGTGTGTCGTCTCTATTTGTGATTCTGATCAAATTTTCATCTTGTTGTGCATGTGGGTAATTGTTGGTGTAAATGTCTCATGTGATGTTTTGTTATTATTGTGAGCCTAAGTGGAGTCATATAGTAAAGTAAGTTGTATCGAGTAAATGATTTTTTTTTTTATCTTGGTTTATTTTATCTTGTGATTTGGTCCATCGAGTGTGGGTGTTACACCTTACCATTGAGTCCTCAAACCCATTCATGTCACAAATGTCAAACCATGTTATATCCACTCACACAAATTCCCCTTATACTATCCCTTCAAAATCACAAGAAAAGTAACCTGTTATCAAAATCATAAATACCCCATATAAAGAAAATGTCTCTCAAAATTGAATAAAAAAACTTCAGTAGTACAACACAAAAGCTAACAAACATTCTACACAAAAGGATTAAAATTTCATAGAATCACCATGTAAAACAAACACACCATAGGATATAACATCCCTAACCTGTATTTTGGGGCCATATCCCTCATCGAAACTCATAATCACCGTATTAAAATATAAACATTATCTCAAACCTGCACCTAAATGTGCCATACAATATGCACTTTGAGCCCTTCATCCCTATAAACTATAAAATGACAACTAAATTCCTATTCCATTTTTGACATCTTAACAAGCCTCATCAGGATATTAAACCAAAATCATTGAGAAACTTGTGATTTTATTAACCATAACATTATGATCAATCAAGCCTTCCAATCCCAGGGTGTGGAATCCTTCCTAGTATAATTATGATGCATTTAATTCTTACCATCAAATCACTTGAACTACACAGAAGAATACATATACCTCCACAATGTAATATATATTCTCTCTAACAAAGGAATCTTTCAAACAAAACACCATCATATTCCACATATTGATCTCCACACGATAATATCCAAACAACAAGCCAAACCCATCTCTCAAAATCCTAAACCTAATAATCCTAAACCATCACTTGATGCCTTGTCTTGTTGTTGGAGAAATAATTTTTCGTAATGGAAAATTGTGGAATTTCACCAACACTTTGGGACTAACTAGGTCCGTCTGCTTAAATGGGGTAACTCCATTTATTAAAAGAAAGGAAACACTTATATAAACAAAAATAATTTTTTGGGGGTGGACCGTAGACTAAGGATCACACAAGAATACTTCCCTCAACATGTGGAAATTACTTATATGGAATAAAAGGGAAGAAAATTGCTTGTATGGAATACAAGGGAGGAAAATTGCTTAGTGAGAGAGATAGGAAAGGGAAATACTAGAGATATTTTAACCAACAAATACCATAGCTGAGTTTATTACATTAAAATAAAAATATTTCACTTACATCAATTCAAAGAAACCATTCACATAGAAAGAGGAACAAATTTTTATTGCATCATGTTGCACAATTTACAATACTTATGGAGTACAAGTTGAGATCGAGATAGAATAAAAATAGACAAGAGAATAGAGGAAATGAAGGAACTTGTTCCTAGAAATAAAAAGGGAGATAATAAACAAGAATTAACCACCCTTTTACAATGAGGATATCATATCATTTTATAGCTTTACAATTCATTGCTTCCTCTACCTGTACATGAATTTTCGTGTTCCTATTCAAGTTGTGACTTTTCATTATGTTAGGAAAGAAGAAATTAAGTACCCCTCTTATATTTTGAGGAAGTATTTTTACATCTTGAAAATATTTAATTGTCACTCAAATGAATAGGAAAAAACATCATGATCACGTACAATGAGGAATTAGGAGGAAAGAAGAGGATAAAATAATGAGAGAGGAGAGGAAGGATGATCCTGAGAATGAATGGAGATGTTTCCACTCTTGAGGAAGATGCTAATAAACTATGATGGTGATGAAGATAAAAAATTAACCCATGATGAACCTATGTAACACTGTGATGCATTGATGAAGATATCCAATGAATACCTTTGAACACTCTACTCCCTTTGAAAACTCTTGAAATGATGAACCTATGCAATACTACAATGCATCGGTGAAAAGCTCTGTCCCAACTCTGTAACATTGCACATTGTGAAATCATGCCTTAAATGATTGAAAACTAGAAGGGGATGTGAGGACCATTGAAGATTATGAGGGAATATATCCCTCACTTGAAATATTATTAAAACTTTGAAACACTGCAATGCCTCCAAACTATCAGATTCTTGATGCAAACTGAGACCATTTCCTGCATAATTCAACATCGTGATATCAAAACTTGGGGAAATAGAGAAACCAATGAGATGTGGTGAAGAAAAATCCAATAATATGATGAGTGAAGGTGATTTATTTGATTAAACATTATTCAAGCCTTTGATAAACCCATCCAGTGAAGTGTGAAACAAACTGAGACTAGAATGCTTCAATGCGACCAAAATTGGGAACCGAGAAGGCTTTTCTCCTTATTCAGACACAATTCCATTATCCACCATTTTAAAATAATGAGTTTATCCTCTAAGAAGGTTTAAATTAGTGAGGAATGGATGATGAAAAACCATGAACATTTTGAGCCTTTTCCAGACACTATTTTTTAGTAAATTCATCATGGGTGACTAGTTTTGGCAATTTCACCAAATTGTCACTTTTGAGAAATTTTCCTTTTGGGAAATGAACTTAGCATATTGAATCCATTCATCATTGAATCCTAATAATCATAGTAAGTTCCTTGAATGAGTACTTACTAAAAATATACATTGGCCACAGGGTGTCAGATCCTGCCCAAAAAGGTCTCCAAAAAATTCTACTTCATACCAGGATGTTTTGATCCGATTTTAGGGGTTTATCACATCTTGATCTTCACGAAACAAAAAGTGAACTTGCAGGTCTATGTTTTATTCATATGATAGGGAAAAATTATAAAAAATTAAATTCATTCATACTTCCAATTCTACCTATTTTCATGGTATAATAAATTACTCATTGGAAAGATACTTTTTTGAGAATCTCATGCTCTGATTTTTAGCTCGTTCGGATCATTGCAACTTTGGATATCTCAGGTGATTTTTTTCAATGGATGAAAGTTTAAGATGACTATAAAAAATGAATTATGGAATCAATGATGTCATTTAAACACTCATTTAAAAGGCTTTTATGTCGGGAAGCTTCAGTTCTAATCTCATGGAAAACAGAGTGAGGGTTAGTGAGAAATGAGAAAAAGTGTGTTCTTGGCATGGGGTTTCCAAATTTGGCATGGCCTAGTTACAACAGAAATGGAGGAAATATAGATTCAAAAATGAGTTTCAAAAATAGGCTTAGTGCATTCAAATATTGATGAAGCCGAGACTTCAGTGATACAAATCCAATAAGACCCTAGACGTGCTATTCAGTGATACAAATCCAATTCGACCCTAGACATGCTAACACATCAGTGAACCTAAACTGAGCGCTCACCTGAAGCACGAAAAGGTACCAGGTCCCTCTTTAGGGTTGCTGTTACAGGATGTTAGCATGATGGAGACTTTAACATATATAGTTCTATTACTAACACATCATTCTTACAAAGCATACCAGATTTGTACCTAAGGGAGAATAGAATTAAGTGCTAACCATGATGAGATCAAAAGCATACTAAACTCAAATACACACAAAAATAACACTTAGATTCAACCAATATCCTCCATTATATTCAATGCAAAAAGTATACAAAAGCTTCATTATAATAACAGTAGTATGCGCGTAACAGATTTAACAACATAACTCTGTATATATCTCCTCTCTGTATGTCTCTATCTCTCTCTATGTCGATCTCTCTCTATTACATAGTTTATCACTTAATTATAAGGGTGGGGACTTTACCTTCACTACTTATCCATTCCCAAAATAGGTTGCATGCTATTATTACCCACGTGCCTTTACAAAACTAGCCACATGTGCAAGTGCGCTAACAATAGACTACTGCTAACTAACTGACAACATCAGATCTATTTTTGACCTGTGTCCATGCAAAGTAATTTGTATCCGATCCTCCAAGAATATCTAATGCATGGAACACAATTATTTACCTTGTTTGTGTGATCTGCATGCTATCTATAAATATACCTTCATAAGTGAAAATGGCTATGTCCCGAAAAAGATGAACTTTTGTTCCATGCGCGCGTTCTCTCTATCCATTCACGCATGTGAATATGACTTGTTTTCCCACGTAGAATTTTGTTGTGATTTTTTTCAAGTGTTTTATGATCAACATTACCCCACACTAATGTCATTATCGCCCTGAAAATGGTCATATCCAAAACCAATGTAAGGAATTAAAGAATGGAAAGAAGTAAAGAATAGAAGAGTGGAAATAATGAAAGAATGTTTTTACTCTGTAGTCTCTTCTTCTACAACTTGAACAACTAACTCAGGATATTCTCATTTTATTTCAGCTGTTAAGGTCTTCCACTCAGTGAGTGCTTCCTATTCTCTTTCTGGAATGTCCATAGTAATAGACTCTAGTTCATCTTTCATAATCTCTCCTTTCTCATTCTGCAAGACTAACACAATGCTGGACATTAAAGTCATTCTTCCCTAGAGTAAGTCCATATTCTAAGCAATGAGCTTCCCAAGCTCTTCCAGCTGATTCTTGTGTGGTTCTTGTGTTGCTGTCAGGGCCTCACACTTCTATTTAACCATTGATAATCTTTTTGCACGGCCCAATGTTTCATCCTTCATCACTTTCTGGACCTCATTGTTCTCCTCTAGGGTTTTTATGTTAATGAGCGCCTCTGGAGCTGTGTAGATGTTCAAGGCTTGGTCTTATTTCTTCAGTTCTTTTTGAAGCACTTGCAACAGTACTTCATATGATGCAATCTTCCACATCACTGAAGCCTTCTCTCGTTTTTCCTCTTGTGCTGGCTCCTTTGGCGCTGGTATGCACAGAGGTTCATCTTCAAGCACTAGGTCCACCAATGTACCTACATAGTGTATTACTAAAGGAAATGTCTTTGGTACCTTTGGATCCAAGTGCGGCCTAGCTCTTATGACATTATCACCAATTTCCTTTGCAATGATGATAAATACAACGTTCTTTTTTTGTGCTAAGTCTCTTTCATGTGTTAGGTGTGTTATTTCTCCATCCTTAGTTTTAATATCTTCCCTGAGTTCCCTAATTATGGTAGCCTTATCCATATTCTTCCTCACCACCTCTATTGAGACTTTCACCAATGCATTGCTTACCTATTCATCTGACATAATAGTAGGATTTACTGTCATGTGTCTAGCCTGAGGTGTCTTCTTCAACCTCCTCAATATGCATGACTCCTCACACACATCCAAATATGGCTCATCCATGTGTGTGTGCATGGAAGATGATAACTACTTCCTTATGCACATTGTAGCCATATCTTCATGGAGTTCTTCTAAAGTTTGCTCATTAGCTAGACCTATAGCACGCGCAATACGTAAAGAAGGTAACATAAATTCCATAGGAAGAACAACTTCTATGCCAAATACTAACTGAAATGGTGTTGCTTTGTTTAACCTTTTATATGTTGTTCGATATGCCCAAAGTACTGTAGATACTTTATCATCCCAATCCTTTCTTCCAACATCACATTTTTTGTCAATGTTTGGCCAAAATTTTTATTAAAAGGTTCAACAGTTCCATTTACTTAAGGATGATAGGGTGTAGTCTTATGGTGTGCAATCATGAACTCATCCAATAAAATTCTAATTGTCTCATTAAGAAAATGTGTGCCCCTATCATTGGTCAAACTCAAAGGACATCCATACCTTGTAATAATATTTTCCCACAAAAATCAGGTTCCTGTAGCAGCTGTACAGTCCTTGGTAGGCATAGTTTGTGCCCATCTTGTCATATAGTATGTGCAAGTTATAATGCAACGTGATCCAATTCTGCATGCAACTGGTGAAATAGGACCCACAAAATCTATAACCCATTTCTCAAACATTTATGAGCTAGTAATAGGTCTCAAAGGCATTTCATCTCACTAACCTGGTCTTCCAAGATGTTGACAATGGTCACATGACTTACAGAATTCCTTACAATCTTTATAAAGGGTCTCCTGCCATAATCTAGCGAGTAGAATCTTGCACGCTGTGGCATTACCTACATAGTGGCCACCTGTAATTCCACAATGAGATTCTTCCATAATATCCATGTGCTCATGTTCTAATAAACAATGATGCAATACCTCATCACGACCCAATTTGTACAAGTCACCATTAATTAACATATAAGGTGTGGTGCGTGTAACAAGTTGTTTCTTCTCCAAGGATTTCATTCCTTCTGGTGCCATCCTTGTGCGTAAAAATACAACAATGTCCTCTAGTTCTGATGGTGTGGATTATAACCTGTATAACTATGCATCTAGCATGGTATCCTCAATTACCTGTGCTTCTTCTCTTGACTGTATTCTTGATAAATGGTTTGGTTCAGAATTAATTTTTCCTAGTTTTACGACAACTGTGAAATCAAATTCTTGAAATAAGAGCACCCATTGACATATGCACCCTTTTAAAATAGGATTATTTACCAAATACTTCAATGCCATGTGATATTTATAAAAAATTAATGGTGTAGCTAGCAGGTGCTAGAAAAATTTATGCAGTGCATAGATCATTGACAAGGCTTCACACTTTGTAGTTGTGTAATTCTGCTATGTAAGAGTCAGTGCTCTACTAGCAAATCAAATAGGATGATCTACAATACCTTCTCTAGGTTGAGCCAACACCACACCAATGGACATACTAGAGGCATCAACATGTACATGAAATGGTTTGTCCCATGAAGGAAAATGCAGAATAGGTGCGGTAGTTTCTCCTTTTATGTCTCGAATGTGCACTGCTGTTGTTCTCCCTAGTAGAACATACCTTTCCCTTTTAGTAACTCTTCTAAGGGTGCGTCAACTTTGGCATGGAATTTGATAAACTGTTTGTAATATCCTGTATGACCCAAAAATCCACGTACCTCACTTTGAATGGTAGGCTACCTTAGGCCTATAATGACTACAACCTTTGCTAGATCAACCAACAAACCCTCCTTTCAGATTATGTGTCCTAAAAGTATCCCAAATGGTGTAGAAAATATGCACTTCTTGATGTTCAAAGAAATACTCAACTATCTACACTGTTCAAACATTAAGCATAGATTGTCACAGTGATCCTTAACTAATCCATACACCATCCAATCATCTAAATATACCTGTAAGAAGTTAATAAATTCTTTGAATGCTTGGACAACTATGTGCGAAAATAGAGCAAGCACATTTTTTAGACTGAAGTGCATTACAATATAGGAAAAACTACCCCGTTCAGTGGTAAATGTAGTATTTTATTGATCCTCCTGGCCAATCCTAACCTGATGATACCTAGAGAACCCATCTGTAAACGAATAGATTTTGTGCCCTGCAACTCCTTCTAGTATTTCCTTAGTAAATGACGTATAGAATGGATCTGTTACACATGCAACATTCAACTCCCTGTAGTCCACACATATTATAATCCATTCATAATTCTTGATACTGATCACCATTAGACTAACCCATTCTGACTCATCAAGGGGCTTGATAATTCCAGACTTCAACATGTTATCAATCTATTCTTTGACCTTTTCATGCAAATTGGGGTTCATTCTGTAAGGTCTCTTTCTAACTGGGTGTGCACCCTCTTTAAGCTTTATCTTCATCTCCCCTAATGATTCATGCATACCTTTAAGTTCATGGTACCCCCTAGGAAATAGGTCCTGGTAGTCCCTTAGTAACTCTATGGTTTTTGCCACTTCCGCCGCCCTGAGAGAACGCTCTCTAACCAATAGTCTCTTGCAATTATGGCTTCCTTAGGCTCAACATTATTCCAATATTCACCTACTTTGTCTTCATTGGTTCATGATAGGCGTGCAGACATGGTCTTATCTGTTACACTATCCAATACCTCACACCTCCTTATTGAATGGTTTATATCTAGATTATCTACTTCTTCATCATCTACTAAGTAGACCATTTTTCCTTTCTCTTTCTCAAGGAAAGCACATTAAAGTAATGTTAGAATTTATCATAACGTAGGCCTCGATGGGGAGTTGGGGATTGATAGTTTCTCTATTCTTTATCAAGATCGACGCTCTTGAGTCCTCTTTATCTAATAATTCCTGAAGGAGTTGCACTTATTCAGCCTTGGCACTATCCCCCATAGTTAAGCATTGACTTGATAACTTTTAATGCTTCTTCCACTCTGGAGGCTTTGTAGAGAAGAAGTCAAATGTCTGGAGCATTCCTGCAATTAAATTCTGCCAATTTCTAGTTTCTCTATGGAGTTCTGTATATACATACCAAGCACATGCACAAACCTTGTAAAGTGGAATAAAACCGACACAATGCACCCAAAGCGAAGGTGGTAAATCTTCCTGCCCTTCTGTCCAGAGTCTCTCACACTTCTGAACGTGGTGCTGAACAAGTTTGATTACCATGATAATTATATATTTGTGTAGGTGTCGTATTTCTCCTAAAATAACCTAGTAGTAAGAGCAATCCCAATTTCATTCCATTCATGACCAGATTATCCCTGTGGACCACCCACCAGTGTGCTGGCCTCTATCCCACGTAGTGTATATGTTAAGAGCTTGATAACTTTTAATGCATAGAGAAGAAGTCAAACATGTATATGCTAGCATATTTTGTTCTTTCGTGGATCTATCCATTTTTCTTCCATGGCACAGGTTGATTACAGGAATACCATGGGATCCCCTTCTCCAGTGTAACAAGGTACCGAGTTGTTACCTATCCTCCTGACATAATGTGGTTTTGTGCCTCGAGGGAATATGCTCTTTACTTCATGCCCTACTAACTCATAAGTGATATGAGCCCAATTATCACATGAAACACTCATAGTATCACTAATGGAATGTGCATCCTCCCACTAAATTAGTCCTTATTTGGTTGGTTCAATCATCTCTGGATCTCGGATGGTGTGTACATAAATCCTATTAAGATATTCTTCACTCAAGGGCTCAACATAGGGCATGGAATTTCCATCTGTTAAAGGGATAATAACCCTTTCCTCTTTATTTTCAAAACTGATATAACCCTTGTTGAACCAAAGATCAACATTATTTGCATAGCACCAAGGATGCCCCAATAGACTGGAAGGCTATCCGACTCTGCTAGTGCTAAAAATTTAAAGTCTCCAGTGAACTTGACTCCTTGTATGGTAATGGATGCATCTTTCAAAACTCCTATGGGAGTGGCCTTAGTCTGATTAGCCATGAATAATACATTAGAGGATGGCTGCAATGGGGGTCTTCCCATTTGTACCCATGCATCCAAGGTAAGAACATTGACCTCCGCACCTATATCAATCAATATATTACTCAATAGCCACCCATCCACAACAACATTCAGAGTGATTTCCTTGTCATAATCTAGGCTATGAGGAGGAATATTTGCATGCAGGATCTTTCATCCAGTCTCAGTACTTGTGCATGGAGTGTTCCCTTTTAACCAACTCCCTAACAGTGGAATGATGTTCTCCTAGCGCAACATTTTACACACTTCTCTCAAGTCATCTATATCACTTTGGACCATCTCTGATACTTTTTCTATGCTCCTTTAAGTATTGTATCTCACCCTGAAGATTCCTTAGAACTTCCATGGTTTCCTGATAAACCTCCTTCTGATAGGTAGGATCTGGGTACCATGCATGGAGAACCTCATCTTTAGTGATGGTAGGCTTCTACTGCAATGCTTCCCTGGCACGTGCCGCCTCTAGCGCGGGTTGTGATCTTTACTTGTACTACCTCAGATTCTGTTTCCATCTTGGGCATCCATTGATTGTCCACAACACGCTACATCCTAACCATCCCTGTGCCTTTGTTTTCTTATTTATGTTGCTTACTCAGATGCTCATATAAGTTGGGCACTCTTCATAGCTATGGTTCTTTCCACAGAAAGAACATGTAATATTTTGAGGACATTCACACCTATAGTGGTCAGGAGATCCACATGTATAACATGTTCCAAGGAAACTCACTTCTTCCACCACCATGGCCTCACCCTCTGAATCCACCATGTGATATCCTTGACCTCTGCCACGACTACCTTCAAAATGCCCCTCATTCTAATCATAGTGCGCCTGATTGTGCTCCCAGTCCTGATGCTCATTCTTACCCTTAGAGTTATTTGACACTCTTGTCTGTCATACACCAATATCTATAACATCATGGATCTATCTAATCAATCAACAGTCCTCCTGTGTCATGAGTTGTGGACCTATAAATTTTACAGTAGCTTGAAACATTCTTCCTTATCATGTGTTGTAATAATGTGTGGTGGATAGCATCATGGTTTAGGTGGCATATTTCACAATCCATCAGCAATGAATGTACTGGTTTGTGAGGGAAACTATCCTTTGTATGACCTTCTACTTCACAATCTGTGCACCAAATCCCTGTGCGCATCTCATGAGCTGAATTTGCTGATAGTTTCTCCAACTGCTTCACCATTACTGCTATTTGTGCTTCTAAAAATGGGCTCACCCCAGTATCTATGCTTCCAACTTCCTCAACATGTAAGGCTTCTTCAAGTGCTTCACATGGATCAATGTATGTCTTATGTGATAATGCCCTCCTAAAAGGGGTAATCAATCCTCCAATGAACCATTGTGCATGCTGGCTTGCGTGTATATCATAAGAAAGCTTTGATAACAACATTTTAAACCATGCATCATACTCTCTAACACTTTCAGTAGTGCCTTGCTTAATATCCTTGAGCACACTTATACTCTTCTACTCAAACTCAGGGATATGAAACTCTTTAAGGAATGCATCCTTTAAAGCCATATAATCTACGCAAGTCTGATCAGGGTCAAACTTTCTATACCAACTGTGTGCGCACCCTTATAACATAGTAGTAAATTCGCTTGCCCAATGCTCAGAAGCTGTGATTCCTTTTGCGTGCCACAATATTTCACACATGTGCACATGTTCAACAACATCTTCTATGCCCCTATACTCTGGAAGATGAAGAGACATTTCCATGTAAATATTCTGGGGTTGGTGCAAACCTTTCCCACCTGATCCAGAACCTCCTGTGTTTCCCCTACCTCTAGAACCACCAGATCCACCTGAACCAGAGCTACCTATGCCTCCTATCCCAAACTTGTAGCTAGGAATAGGTCATGTATGTACTTCCCTATGCTCCAACAGTAGTACTATACGAACCCCTATGGTCTGTGAAGTAGTTCCACTTCAGAAGTGAATCCAACATTTGGCGCACTCATATTTTGTGCAGATGATGCACCTAAAAACACATCTCCAAATAAAAATGAAGTCATCTTCCCTGCCATTTATGTGCTTTCTCTCTTACTTCCCACACTTACTTGTTGATTACTTGTCATACTAGATATTAGAAAACCAAGCGCAAGGGCAAGGTTACTAGGTGGATTCAGATGCATGCCCATGGCCAAGGTAGTCTCTGCTGGTGTGCTTCGTCGTGAGGCTGAGGGGGGATCCCTGTCATGCTTTCCAAGATGGGGGAGTTCCTGATGCTCTAGCTCCACATCTTCTATGTGAGCTTCAAATCCTTCATGAGCCATCTCTCTCCTCAACACCATACTTTTTGCAATGGTATGCTGCTTCTCTATCTCCCTCTCGTGTGCCTCATTATACTTAAGCTACCTTTCCTCTCTTTTCCTTTCTACCGCTAGGTCTTCCATCTTTCACCAATCCTGCTCCTATTCCTGCGTGTGGTGGGGTTTAGTTAGCCATTGGTTTACTCTCCAGATTCAAATTTACCATCAGGATCTTGATTGCCAGTGGAATGCCTTGAAGGGAAGCTCCCCTTGGATATCGTAAAAACTGGAATTCAGCTACCTCTGGACACGAATAAGTGGAAATTGAGTATTCCTAAATATAACTGTTCAAGACACCATGAACCACATATCCGCTTCGAGTCCAAATTATATTAGCATCATAAAGGGCCTGAAATTCTTCCTACATCCAGACAAGTGCGCAATACCTCCAATTCCACTTAGATGCATAAGCACTTAGCCACTCGTATAATTCTACTGCAAAGATAGCAAAAAATCTCTCATATAAATTGTCATACATATTCTATTCCACCCACACGTATGTGCATTAAACTCAGATCCAGTGTTGAATATCTATGCGTATTATTCTTCCAGATCATGCATCCATTCTTCAACACTTGCTAAGGTCAACCGGTATGTCTTCATTGTGAACCATCCTGAAAACAACCGAAAAAGAGGTCCCGACAACGGAACCAATGATGCAGCCTAGAATTTAGTGATACAAATCCAATAAGACCCTAGACACATTGACACATCACTCAGCCTAAACTAAGTGCTCACCCAAAGCATGCAAAGGTACCAGGTCCCTCTTTAGGGTTGCTATTGTAAGATATTAGCATCATGAAGACTTTAACATATATAGTTCTATTACTAACACATCATTCGACAAGGCATACCAGATCTATACCTGAGGGAGAACAGAATTAAGTGCTAACCATGATGAGATAAAAAATATACTAGATTCAGATACACACAAAACTAACACTTAGATTTAACTAATATCCTCCATTATATTCAATGCAATAAGTATATAAAAGCTTCATTACAATAATAGTAGTATGTGTGTAACATATTTAACAACATAAGTCTATATATATCCTCTCTGTATGTCGATCTCTCTCTATTACATAGTTTACTACATACTTATAAGGGTGGGGACTTTCCCTTCACCACTTATCCATTCCCAAAATAGGTCGCATGCTATTATTAGCCATGTGCCTTTACAAAACTATCCACACATGCAAGTGCGCTAACAATGGACTGCTGTTAGCTAACTGATAGTAGCAGATCTATTTCTAGCTTGTGTCCATGCAAAGTGCTTTGTATCCAATCCTCCAAGAATAGCCAATGCATGGTGCGCATGTCTCTACCTCATTTGTGTGCTCTGCATGCCATCTCTAAAAATAGACCTTCATAATTGAAAACGGCTAAGTCCCGAAAAATCCAAACTTCTATTCCACGCGCATGTTTTTCCTATCCATTCCACCTGTGAATATGAATTTTTTTCCCATGCGAATACTTCTATTTTGATATTTTTACAAGTGTTCTATGATCAAAAAATATTCACATTTAACCCAGGTTAGGAAAACCCACTCCTTCAGCCACTTGTAACACTTTCTTCTTAACCTAGGTCTAGATTGGGTTAGGGGTTGTTAAATAGGTCCACGAGCCTCACATGTCCCTAAAAATAATTTATTAAGGGGACATGAGGTGAAAATGTGTAGTAGCATGGATAAAATGTGCCATGGGGGTAGTCAACACGAGAAGGGGTACTAGCTTGTTGAGTGGGGTGAGTTGAAAAAAAACACCTAAGATGAAAGTTGTGTTGGAAAGTGAAGAAAGAGGGAAGGATTACATACTGGTGCACTTTTTTTCACTTGATGAAATTTTTCACCAGGTGTCAAAATGGCACCAAGGGTGAGATTCATTATGGAGAGGGGGTGGTTGGAAGGTGTGAGTGGATGACATGAATATGACACTTGAAGATGTCACTTAAGTGATGAAAACCCACTTCTGCCTTGGGGCACACTTTTTTAAACCTCATGAAATTTTTAAATAGGTTGAAAGGTGAAAAAAATATTCCCAGGTATGTCATGGGTAATCCTCAACATGATCTTGGAGGGACATCGGCATATTGACATGTGAGTTGAAAACACTCACCTAACCACCCAAAATACCTTTTAAGTGATACAAACCTCAAACCTTGCTCTTCTAACCTTGGTGGTGAATATTTATACACACAATTCACCTTTGCACCAAGTTAAAAAGTGAAAAACTGCATCCAAGGTGTGAAAATTTTCCATAGACACATTTAGAAACCCTGCTTTCACCAACTATTGCCAAGATAAATACAAAAGAGTGAGTTTTTCCCCCTGAAGCTTCCCTGAGAGTTACCTAGGAAAACTCAAATTATTTTTTTGACTCAAAAAGGTATGTTGAGATCATTACCATAAGTTTCAATAGCCAACTATGCTTTAAATTTGAAATTTACCCCCTTTTTGATTCTACTCAAGCCTATGCGCTGGAGAAAGAGACTGCTACCAAAAAGGATGATGATGAAACGGTAAACCAACACATTATGAGTGAAGAAGGAATTTCATAGGTAATATTGGGATTTGAATCAGACATAAAATCTTCATATAACTCTTGGAATGCTCATTTTAATTCTCACCGGAATCGAGGATCTTCATCTACACTATTGAGCCAATATCTCAAAATCCAAATAGTAGAATCTCATGAAACCTTTTTACAATGCGAATTAGGTATTATTATAATTCCAATGAGTATTTTTCACTTCATAAAATATCCCGAGGCTCCCACAACATCCATAACAAACTAACTAGATTTTTTACTACTTTCATTTCTTGACTCCATGCTATAAGCAACCCGATGTTGCATAAATTGTTCCTAAATATGATTTATCTTGTAGAACTTCCCTAAAATTCCTCTGATGATCTCATATTTCTATCAAAAACTACTTGTATTAATTATCTCTTATTGATTCATCTTTGAAGGGTGTTCATTAGGTGCAAAAGTCCTAAAAATAGGGCTTTTGGACCTTCGGGAGTAGTTCCTTCAAAGTGGACCAAAATGAGCCCATGAATTGCTTCCCAAAAAATTACATACACATAAAACAATATTAAAAATATTTTTAGCACATCTCTCTTGGACATGATGGGTTTACATAGTCAACAATTAGCTGGAGGGTATATTTCCATTACCCGATTTAAGGATTTTTGAGTGTGGGCTTAGTTGTCATGGAAAAAGTTTTCAAATTTTCATGTTTGAAATTTGACATGAAAACAATAGTAAAATCATGGCCTCTTCTAGTAAGACCCCTCTCTTCCAAATATATGCCATCCATATTACCACAAGAGAGTGCACCTAAGATTTGAAATCCTAGAATAAAGAGATGCATAAAATATCTATCTTTGACGCTCCTCCTAAATCATCCAATCCATCATATTCAAAAGCCAAGGTTTCCATTCTTGCAACACCTCATACTCAATCCACAACATCCATACAAAATACTATTCTCAAATAGTTATAGTCAAGTCACACAAAATGTCCCTTTACGAACTTATCCAAAATTCCCTAAAACACCGACAAGCCATGATAGAAGATCTTTCAAGAAATCTTGATACCATCAGTGAGCCCTAACCATTTTCCAACCTTGTCAGTTCCCTAAAAATGACCAAAGCCATCACATTCAATGATTCTGATATTTCATCACTATAACTCGAGGATCACGATCTCCCCCTCTTCATCACCTGACCCAAATCAACGACACTCTGGTTAAAAGAGTTATGATTGAAAACAATGCTAGCATCAATATAATCTCATCTCACACCTTTAAACAACTTCAATTACCTAATACCATCATCACTCAATCACCTATTTTCTTATGCACATTTAATGATATTGTCACTCCCACCTTGGGCACAATCATCCTACCTATCAAAATAGGTGTCAAAATTCTTCATGAACTCTTCTATCTTGTAGGAGAGTTCCAATACAACATACTGCTAGGTCATCCTTGGATATATGCTATGCATTATGTCCCATCTCCTTTACATTAGGTGTTTAAAGTATGAACATAAAGGTAAGACTGTTGTGGTCCATGCTGATCCAAATCCATTTAAACCATGTCATATGACATATAGGTCCAATAATACGCTCCTTCCCCTACAAAAATCCACATCTTTAGATCATGACTCTACAAGTTCCTCTATCCCCACATCCAAACTACCAGATGATCAATCTTTCGAAGACATCATGCAATGTCTATTGTTGGGGGAGTATCACCTCCTAACCCTCAATGCACTCCCTATGCCTAAAACATATGGGAGACCTAATAAACAACCACTCTATGAGCCTAACCTAGGAAATATTATTTCTTTTAGTCCCCTATTCATCTGAACCCAACTTATTTATAGAGGCATTAATCACCCTTCCTCTCATCTTGACAGTTAACCTCATGCTCAACCATTTTCCTCATATTTTTCATTCTTAGATAAGCCTTATTTTTCCCAAACCTACCTTCACCACTATGGCTAGAAAGGTTTTGGTCTTATAGGTATGAAAAAGGTCCGCACAACTTACCCTTTGAAGACTTGAGGAAACCTCATTAAAAACATGGCCTCAAATTCAAAGCATCTCCTCTGAGTTCATCATTACCAACATCACAACCTCAATTGTCCCCATCACCATTACCAGACTCATCCTCTGAAAATGATGATACCATATCCATCCCTCCTGAATTTATTTTAATCAATATTATCACATTAGGACCACTAACCTACCAAGCTAATGGAAAAACTGAATCTTTTCCTTTGATACTACCTCACATGAGAGAAGAAGAGTCTCCCACTATCAACATTTTCCATTTCCATGATGATGATGCTATCGTAATTTTTGGTACTGAGGATCACTATCTTCATAAAAATATTTAACCCTAATACAACTACCCTTCTCAATGAATCATCCACTGATTTTAATATCGACACATCAAAAGAACCACATATCATCAAAATTGGTCAAGCTTTAGACCCACATGAAATCTAACAATTCATTTTTCTTATCTAAACACAGTCAATATTTTACATGGTCTTTATAGTGATATTCCTGTATAGACCCTGACATCGTTATCCATAATATCATCACTATCCCAGATGCTAAACCTGTGAAGCACTAATTTCATAGGATGCATCCTCGCATCACACTATTAGTCAAAGAAGAACTTCAACATATCCTTTTCATTCAATTTCATACTACCTATCAATTATCCCCAATGGGTTTCTAACGTTGTACCTATCACTAAATCCATGGGGAAATTACGCATTTGTATAGAATTTTGAGACCTTAACCTCACTTTTCCAAAAGATGATTTTCCCTACCTAACATCAATCAGCTCATTGATCTAACAACAAGAAATGAAATGTTATCTCTTATGGATGGTTTCTCTGGTTATAATCAAATCCTCATCACACCAGAAGATCAACATAAGAACATCCTTTATCACCCCATGGGGAACCTTTTGCTATAGAGTAATGCCCATTGGCCTTGAAAAATGTAGGAGCTACTTATCAATGTGTACTATGACCTACATCTTGCATGACCTCATCCAAAAAACCATAGAAGACTATGTGGATGATCTATTAGGTAAATCCAAAACACCAAAGAGACCACCTAGTTGTCCTCAATGTGATCTTTGCACATCTACTACAGTTTTTTCTCTTCCTTAACCCTGTTAAATGTGTATTCAAAGTTCTCAAAGGAAAAATCTTAGGATTCATAGTATCTATTAGGGGGATTGAATTTGACCCTTCCAAGGTCAAGGCCATTATCAAATGCCTCCTCCATCCAATCTTAAACAACTTTGTATCCTTCAAGGAAATATTCAATCGATCCGTCACTTTATCTTTGAACTATCTGACTGTTGTCAACCTTTCCATCACCTTCTTAGAAAATTCATCCACTTTAAATGGGATGATGATTGTCAACAAGCCTTCGACACCCTCAAACAATACATCTTGTCACCACTAGTACTTACACCCCCACAAAAAGGGGATCTAATATATCTCTATATCTCTGCTACTGACCATTCCTTGGGAGCCATGCTGGCACATTGAGATGAATAAGGTAAGGAGTATGCCGTATAATACATAAGATACACCCTTCAGGAATACAAAACCCATTATTCCAAAGTAGAAAATTTGTGTTGTTCCTTATACTTTGCAACTTCCAAACTCCATCACTATCTTCTCAATCACAAAACATATGTAGTCACAAATTTTAATCCACTAAAATCCATGTAATCTAAACCATATCACAATGATCTCATAACTAGATGGATCATGCTCATGATAGAGTTTGACCTTGAATTTATCTCTCAAAATTCCATTAAGGGGAAATCATAGTTGATTAGCTTGTTGAAGCTCTCCTTCCTACTAATCAACTCCCTTATGAATAGTTCCCTGATGAATCTATCAACACCCTTGACCATGATAACACCCCTCTCAAAATGACCTTGTTTTTCAATGGGTCCAAATGCAGACAAGGGGGTGCCAAAATAGTCATAATACCCCCTTGGGACACTCCTATTCTGTTATCCTTCAAACTCAATTTTGATTGCACAAATAACATGGTGAAATATGAGGCCCTCATCATGGGACTTCAAACTGCTACATTTCTTGGTGTACAAATCCTTGACATCTACAGGGATTCTCAACTCGTCATCTATCAAATCAAAGGGATCTATCAATTTAAAAATGAAATCTTGAAAAAATACAAAAAACATTGAATATTCTCTAAAAATCTTCAACCATTAAGAAATCCAAACTACCCCTCGCTCATCTAAAAAAATTGTAAATAACATGGCTTCACTCACCTCTCTCATCCCTTTATCGCTAGATGATTCCAAACTCTTTGTCATCATACACAAAATAGATCAACCATCTTATACCAACATTGATCTTCCCACTATCAATCATCTAGAAGATAGCCAATTTGACACTTGGTATACTCAAACATATGACTATCTTTCCAAAAGTAAAATACCTTTAGATCTATCCAGAAATGGTAAAATATATTTTCAACAATGAGCATCCCACTATGTCATACTAGGGGTATCCTTTACAAAAGAGGATTTGACGACCTCCTCCTATGGTGTCTTAAAACTCCAGAGGCTCGTCTAGCTATCCAAGAAGTCCATGATGACATATGTGGTGGACACTTCAATAGTTTAATTGTTGCTAAATTAATCCTGTGGATGGGATACTACTGGCCTATGCTTAACCAATATTATTGTGACTATGTCAAGAAGTGCATAAAATGTCAACAACACTCCAATCTTACACACATCCCTAGTCATGCTCTCAAACCATCTCAAGATCTTTGTCCTTTTTTGCAATGGGGGCTTGACCTCATTGGCCTTATCAACCCTCATTCATCACAATGACACAATTCCATCATTACAAAAACTGAATATTTTACAAAATGGGTGGAAGCAATCCCCCTTATCTCCACTAAAGTAGATAAAATATTCAACTTCATCCATCATCACATTATTATTTTCTTTGGTATACCTCATAAAATCATCACAGATAATGGTAAATCATTTAAAAATAATAAATTTCAAAAAAATTGTGACACCTACAACATCAAACTCAACTTTTCCACACCTTATTATCCACAAGAAAATGGTCAAATTGAAGCATCTAATAAAACCATCAACAAAATCCTTATCAAAACTATTGATCAAGTTGGTAGAGATTGGAATCTTCAAATCCCATTTGCATTATGGGAATATCAAACTAGCTTTTAAACCCCTACAGGTGCTACGTCCTTCTCCTTAGTATACGACACCAAATTTTGTTCTTCCTCTCAAAGTTCAAATCCCATCCTTACTGTTTCTCTTCGAAATATTTGATCCCAGAAGAAGAATATCATCAAGAATTCATATCACAACTAGAATTTTTAGATGAATGCTGAATAACTTCCCTCAAACATATCAACATCTATCAATAATGAATCAAAAGAGAAATATAATAAACACCTCAAATAAGGTGACTTTAACATTGGTGATCTTGTTCTCAAAGAAAATCAACATGTCACTAACATGGAAAAGAGTAAATGTGGGAATTTTTCTCCTAACTGGCTTGGACCATATATTATCACTCATAAATATGGGTCTAGGGATTATCGTTTATCCTCCCTTGATGGTAAACCTGAAAAATAACCTCTTAATGCCCTGTACTTGTGTATTTTATTGTTAACATATTGACTCATAAGACCTTAGTCAAACTAAGATATCCCTCCATCAGCCCACACATTCTCTCACTCTTATAATGATTTGGAATTATGTGGTCCTCCGACAACATACCACTTATAACCTTAAATATGGGCACCACATCTCTACTCATAGTATATTCCACATGGACAAGTTCCCATCCTTGCAATTAGGGAACCCCATAATCATTACTCACACACTATCTCTACCTACCCTATTAATGACATGATAAGGATATATATGTAGCTCGCACATCTACTTATCCCCTTCTAAATGGTTACCCAGGCTTTCCCTTAGCTCAAAAAATCAAAATATCTATGGGATGGACATAATCAAAATATAGAATTGATCCCTCGAAGGATGGCTATCAAAAGAAAAAAAATACAATAAATTAAAGTCGTAGACCACTCCCTCGAAGGATGACTACCATAAAATCAAAAGTCAATAAAATTATAGACCACTCCCTCAAAGGATGGCTACCAAATCAAAATACACATATAATGACAAAAAGGACTTCCCACATTGATCATTCCTCATATCAAAAATGGCTTCTGACATCGATAAACCATCATATAAAAATAAAAAAATCAACCATCCAGGAAATATTCCCACATTGATTAATTTCCCATAAAACAAAATATTCCTGCATCGATTAGCTTGTGTGATATACAATATAAGATGGGGAAAAACCTACGGAACCATCAAGAAGAACCATTTTCCCATGCTTGCTACATACAAACCTTTCCCATGTCAGAAAAGAGTACACACAACTATCTCACATCCATTTATGATCCTAGTATGACTAACCATTGTGAGTCATATATTAACATTAATAACAAGGCCACATGTGCAGTGTCACACATATAATAATTTTACCATCATACAATATATATGCTAAGAATAGTAAGGAAGAAAACATGTCACATCATGTTCTTATCCATCATATAGTGCATTAATCATATGCAACAAGATCATAATTTTTCACAACCATAAATTATCTAAGATCACATTATAACATATACATTTCAGATATTTCCATAACACATCACATCAAAATCATAAATTTCATCAAGCTCAAAAATGTCACATCATCATTATAATATATATATATACATCATCAAGGGATTCAAAGAGATCCTCATACATCAAAATGTCTATACATCATCAAAGGGCTTCAATAGCCTCATACATAAAAAATGTCATCATACATCAAAATTCTCTCAAAAAAGAGCCTACAAAATATGTAGTGAAATATAATCCTCATTGTCAATTCAAATGTTTCCATCTAGAGCACTACTCCTTTGGTTTCATCAAAGATCTCTAGATGGTCCCTCACTTGTAACCCTCGGTGGCTAACCTATGCTCACAATCCCTAATGGATCCTATGTCATCATTGAGCCAAGATACTCACCATATCTAAGATCATCTAAAAGTCTTTTATGCCTAACTATATCCTCATAATAATGTAAATCATCTCCCCTAATGTTGATAATGAGCCATACTCACACTACCAGGTGGCCCCATCTATCCACTGCACCTATGCCCTACCTCGAGCTCTACTCCTAATATAGATCCTCTTCCAGTCACCCTGAAATCCCTTCACAAGGTCTCTCACTCATGAAAATATCTATCTATCTATCTGCCTTTTCCTGGGTAAGATTCCCCTAATATTCATGTGAACTACTGGCTGTCATCCCATCTTCTTGCTGTCATAAAATCTAGAGTAGTTATAGAAATTGTATCTCTCAGAAATCAAAAAGATCTTGAATCAGCCATGCAACCCTCTCCCCTCCAAATTCACCACATAATGCCTCTAGTCACAACATATTCATCATCTCCCTCCTCCCCCTCAACACTACCCTCATGTGGAGCCTCTACACGTGCCTGCACTTGCCTCTCAAATCCATCCACTTGACCCTTCCACCATGCAACATATGCCTTGGTGAATCCTACATCATCAACACCCACATGCCCCTCCTCATCTACCCCATCCATCCTAATTGGATCTAAATTAATCCCATACTTATGGTAGTGCTACATATATCTCCCCATAATCATGCTTGTAAGTAACATCCACCTTAGGAACATCCTGTATCAATCCAAATTATCACCACACATAGCTAAATATGATCAACTCATAATCATCGACTCACTAACCTTACACCCACATATCCTATTGAGTCACCCTGAACTCTTTCTCCACCCCCAACCACAATGGGAAACCTATGTATGACCTAAACATACTACATCCATAAATATAATCCTACTATGAGATTATGTAATACTCATCACCCCTTTACAAGACCCATCGCCACAAAATCAGACCTCCATGTCATAAAGCCAACATGATAGTGTAAGTTAATTACATATAACTCAAGGAAACCCTCTCGATAAATAAGCTGCAATGTGAAAATAAGCCCAAATCCTTGTGTACTTGTGTTGTAGACACCAAAATTGGGTCACACTCCCCTTGGTCCTTTGTAAAATAACCAGCTCAATCATACTCATCTAACCATGGCCCCTTCCACCCCACATCACCATTAATTTAATTAATATATATCCTCACAATATTTAATATCTAATTACCCTAATTTCTACCCCACCACCTCACCTAGCCACCTCACCTAGACACCTCATCCAGCCACCTCACCCTAGACCTATTCTTGGCATGTTTCCATAACTAACAATAACTAAGTCTTACTTGCCTTAATGAGCTAAGATTTGGTCTAACCCTAAAATCAATCCTAAAATCTCTCTAACCACCTTCCCGCTCATTAAAGGGAAGTTTCCATTCTAATCCACGGAATAAACTAACTTGGCCCAAGAAATTAGAAAGATCTACCCATTTTAGTAAACCTAGGGAATCCCACCTTAACCGATGCCGGTCACCCCTAAACCGATGCCAGTCAACCCAGAACCATCGTCGGTTACCATTTATTCACCCAAACAACCTTTTTTTGGGTTGGCACATTCTGAGAGAAAGGAAGGAGATCAGAGCTGCATGCAAGTGAAACAAGCATCCTTTTACGTATCCAGACATCCAGAACCATCACCAGGATCAATCATAGAGCCATTGCATTCACGGGAGCACTCCGGGAAATCACCTATGATATCCATACACGTATTCTCTGATCAACCACCTCCACCACTCAGCCATCAGATCCTTAATCACAGTAAGTATGGCTCTACTAACAGTAGGGTCTATTTTAGTTAGTAATCTTTATTACTCCTGTTATTAGTTTATTCTTTGCATGCTTATTGCTCCATCACCCACTTGCCTATGAACTCAAATATCCCTTCACCCACATCACCAAATCACCTATCCTCACCTAATATACTTCTAAGCATACCTAAGACCTCTACAGACCTTACCATTCACTCTCCTAAACTTTATTTGACCTTAGATCACCCTTGCCATTTAATCCATTTTAGTTTCTTTTATCTCGACCATACCGATGCCAGTTATCCACAACCGTCATTGGTTCTACCTAAACCGTCATCAGTCACACTCATCCAACATCGGTCTCTATGTTTTACACCTTGACCAAGAAAAAACCCAAAAATCACCCTACCAGTTGACCTAAATAACCCAGAACCCAACCCTGACCAATCCCGGTACCTTGACAGATACCTCACCTTTCAGATCTAACTATAGCCTAGCCTGTTGTGATTAAGATTTTCTTATTGTACTTGAATGAAATACCTAAATCATATCAACTACAATAGGAATTTGTTTATTTCTTGCATTAACTTGTTTTAAACAGTGGATTGACAACCATCTAGGAAGTATCACACTTCCCAGAACTAGCATACGCTAGGCAGTCCACTGTCATATATCATTTAACTATCTTTTTTGGTCTTGTTTTCTATTACAGGTAGTTCCTCCTAGCCAAAAGGAAGCTCTCACATTCAGTTGTGGATCAAGAAGTCAGAACGTGCACAACAACCATCAACCGACCAACATTTAATAGGTATTCCTCCTTGGCCTTTACCCTTATCTGTTTCATCACTTCGAAAACGTAAAGAAAACGGTGAAACATTTTGGCACGCCCGGTGGGACCCATCAAGGGTTCTTTTGCATTTATTCATTCCTAGGTGAAAGTTGTGTGTTTGTTTCCCTTCTAAAAGCTTCCACATTAATTTTCTTCTTTGGAATCATTCTCCTTCTTTCTATTGTCTAAAAATAATCATATTTTTGGTGCTTTAAAAAGAACACATCTTCCTTTCTTTTGCATTGCATTAGTGAAAGAGCATCCCTCTTCCTGTTCATCACTTGCTACATCAAATATCACACTTTGATTTGGGTTTAAAACACTTGCATTGCATTCTAATTTGTTGCATTATTAGCTCACATTAAAACTGAGGGAAACCTATATGCTGGAAGTCATGCCCAGCTGATGGTTGACACAAAGAATCATAGAAAGCACATTTTTCTCTCTCTCTCTCTGTGTCTTACCAAACTTGCACAAAATCAAAATATACACATCTTTCTTAAACAACATCTTACCCGGAACATCTGTCAGTGATCACATGATCCGATTGGTAGGTACTCCCCAGCTCATTGCCTCTGTCGAGTCATCATCTCAGAGGACGGCCCGCCCCCACCATAACATACCTGAAACCTCTCCTTTTAGATATCCTTCTTTGTAGGAAGCCTTCCTAACCAAAAATTCTGTTCTAAATACACACAGTCAGTCCTAAATAGCATAAGCTAAACAAACATAAGAAAATCACTGTTAGGATCGTGCTTTTTCTTAGTGTTCTTCTTGACTTGTGTTTTGAGGTGTGAGACTACGAATCTCCATTTTTCTTCTTCCTTGCACACTCCACCATCATAGTTGGAGTATTCTGACTTTTTCTGAGTGTGCCAGGGCCCCATCTCCTCATTCTCAGGTTTATGAGTTTGATTCTTCACTTAATTTAATTCACAAAACCCATTTTCTTCATTTCTTTCTAATTTCATAGTCACTGACGTCGGTCCAGCGACCGTCACCAGTTCACATCTGACCATCATCGGTTAAACCCTAATGGTGTTGCCGTCTAGCTTTCTAGTTACTTTACCTAGAATATCCTTCATCACTATTTCTATTCTATTTCTTACCCTCAGGGAATCAACATATTTCTCCCTATTGATACCTACTGTCATACCCAGTTTTCATCAGTACACATCCAACATTCCTGTTTCATTCTTTGAGACTGGTTTCTTTCCACAGTGACTGGTATCAGTTTCAGAAACCATCATCGATTTTCCCTCAACCACACCAGTCAGCCTGACCATCATCGGTTTTTCCTCAACTATCATCAGTTAGCCTAACCATCATCAGTTGCTTGTGTTTGATTTTCAAAATCTAGATATTGACCAGATTCACCTCCAGACCCCATTATTCTCTGTTTCTACTATTTTTTGTGTCATCTATAGAATACAGTCTTACCAGGTCAGCACTTGTTCACATGGTGCTGACTCACAGCCAGACTAATGCCCTCATATTCCACACTAGTCGTCAACCACTCCCACCTAGTCCCTCACCACCTTCCATCCTATCACCCATGGATCCAACCTTACCTACCACCATTTCTACAGGTGATGAAGAGTTTGCACGACTCCTTGATCAGAATCCCACAGCCTTACAGTTCTACCTTTCCCATTCTTCCACCCGAGAATCCTCAGGTCCATTGATATATGGCATGCATGTGTCCATCTCTCCCACCCTTATTCCTACTGTTGCATCAGCCCCTAATAATGCAGTAGCTGTTTACCCTCACCTACTTTACCCCTAGTAGTTTCACAACTAGGCCCCATACGCACCATGACTGCTATGTCTGTAGTTTCACTCACGCCTGTCGTATCTATTGTCCCCTCATCAACCACCCAGACCATAGCACAGTCTACACCCATTGTCTCACAAATACCCATTGCAACACAACCACCCATGGTGTCAGTGACCCCTACTCCATTCCAGAATCTCATCCTCTCCATCCCACAAACACTGCCCCCAATCACTACTAGAGTCATGACAACCATCCCACCTACATACACCTACTATCAACAACCCCCTATCTCATCTATCACCCATTATTGATATGTGCCTCCTATGTCAGTTCCCTATTCTCAACCTCCCTATAATGTTCAATATCCACCCCCTTACACCACAGGAGGTGTCCCTCCATCACAACCTAACAATGACCTCATAAAGTTGATGATGGAAAAGATGCAGACATTAGAAGCATCGGTTTCTGGGTCACGCAATTCCCTCACCTATGATGAAAATTTGTAATGAGCCTATTCACCCATCCATTCCTATTCAACCATACCCCGTACATTGGGAAATGCCAAAATTCAACCACTTCAATAGCAAAGAGGATCCACAACAACATTTGTGGTCCTTTAAACATGGGTGTTACCTGATTGCCCATGATGACGCTTTACTTTTGAGGACTTTCCCAATGTCCCTGACTGGACCTGCATTAGACTGGTATAGTGGGCTACCAAGACATTCCATCTACTCATTCAATCAAGTAGCCCAAGCCTTCTTAGACCACTTCTCCATTAATATTGTCAAGAAGGTTACCATGACTTATCTTTATTCCACATGACAGTATGATGATGAGTCTATCGCTGACTTTGTCACTCGTGGCAGCAGCCTAATCAATCAACTCACATTTAAACTACCTCAAACTGAAACTCATAGAGTTATTTACTCAAGCTTGTGCTAGACACATCTCACCAACCCTGTAGATGCAAACCTTCCATACTTTTGATGAGGCATTCACCATGGCATGGAAATTAGAAATGCGTGCTATCAAAGAAAAGAAGATTCAACTTCGTAACAAGAACATCACGTTCAAATCAAATGATGCTTCTTCATCTGTGAAACCCCAAAACAACTATTCAAAACCCAAAGGGTCTGCCAATGCCATAGTTCTCAAAGCCAGTCCCCCTCATCAATCAAACCCAACCAAACCCCCTTCTAATCTCTCTCTTGTCTAAGCTTTCCAGTTCAGATGGGAACAACGAAAATACACTTCCATAGGAGAATCTTATTCTTCTGTATTGGAAAATCTTGTGAAGGCTGGTGCCATTACCCTCCCACCTATAAAACCACATACTGGTTTTGACCCTGAGTGACCCATGCCCTCATGGTATAAGGAACATGACTTTTGTAACTATCATCGTGTCAAAGGTCATAGTGACAATAACTGCATCACCTTCAAGAATATTGTCCAAGAAATGTTAGACAATAGAGATCTAGTCTTGGATAGCCCAAATGCACCCGCTAACCAAAACCTACATATCTTCAAGAAACCATTCCCTAATCATGCCCCATCTTCCAACCAAGCTGGTGATACCTCAAACAATGATGGCCCGTGAGGTCCACGCTATTTTTAATGACACACCAGTTGCTTCCCAATTGCCTCATGTTCCTTCCATAGATGAAATCTTAGCCCGCATCTCCCCTACCTGCACCAGAATCTATTTCATCTACTCCTCTACCCACATAGGAAGCCCCTTCATATTCCCCTTCACCCATGGAAGATCCTATAATTAGCATTTACCTTTGACCCCTCAAAATTCTGAGCAGTTATTAGTGGCACCTCTCCTACTCATAGAAGATGTAGGTCCACCACCTACACCAACACAAGGAGAGTCCACTTCAGCTGAACCATCCTCTACTCTACCCATGGAGGATACTATAGAAGTACCACTATCTATTGGGTAGATGACCATTCTCACCATCAGACCTTCAAGGATCCTTTTGATCTACTTTTCTCTCTTACCCACAGAATTCTGAGGCTAACCATTTCCCTGTATCTCAAGACACATTTTACATTTCCAATTGATCCACAAACCCCACCTATGTCAGTACCATTCAATTCTCACATTTTAGTGATCACTTAGACTATGTCGATAGAGCTTACTTTGGGGATGCCTTCTACTTCCTGTTTCAACACAAATGCAGTTGTCCCCTGTTGACACCTCCACTATCTATCCAAAAGTTTTCAGGTGACCAAACCAAACACAATCCAATCTATTGCAATGCCTTCCATGACACCCCTAGCCCAACTCACACCTCTACCCATAGCCCAATATACACCTACACCCAAACACCTACCCTCACCTATATCGTCACCCTCACCTAAACCTACACCTACCTTAGGGATCATACCAACAACTAGCCTTACTCACCCACCCATCAAATTAGATTTAGCTACATCTTCCAAAACTAATACCAAACTTAAACTAGCCCTCTAAAATAAGGATCCAATCCCCTAAATCTCATACCCCAACCTCACCTACCATGCCCTTATCACCTTCACCCCTTCCGTCCATCCTAGGACCTCACCCCTCGACCCTGGCCAAGAAACCCCCATCCACCGGTAAACCAAGAATGCAACAACCCATTTCCCCATCAAGACCTCTAATATACCCAAGCACCTGCACAACCTCCACCCTCAACCTGTAACCTTCTTACCACCCATACCTCAATACCGTCAATAAATTCTTCACTACCCATGACACTTCCTTCTATTTCACTCACACCTCCTGCCCAACCTACACCACCTACCTCCACAACACCTCAGTTACCCCCGTGGGTAACCTTCCCTTTCCACCATCTATTTTCCCTCCACATCTCGTACTGCCATATCTCCTTTTCCCAAAAAGGTGCAACCTAAAGCTAAAAATCCGCTACCCTCCAATAAGGTAGTTAAACCAACAAACCTTCCATTTCTAACTCATCTACCATGCCCCTACCCAAGCAGATATGACCAACACCTAAGACCACACCACACCCAAACTAGTAGACCAACCTACTCCCCCTTATTGTAAAACCTCTTCCTCCACAATCATCCACACCTTTACCCAAACCCACCTTCACTTCCCATTGTGATCCACTAGCAGGGTCCTATGCCAAAATTTTAACCAATCTCCTAGAGACTTCCATCATCACATTACCACCACTTAGACCTTACAATCCACTCAAACCCAAACCAAAAGGGTTTGATGAAACCAAAATTTTTTACCATCATGTGCCAGGACATGATGTAGAGAATTGTAAGGCTTTAAAAATTGTTCTTCTCCAATTTTTCCTCTTGAACAAAATTTTGACGATGATGACCTTCTTGATGAGGACCATGTTCCACCTTCACTTCACCACACATCATATTCCTTTAGTGATTTATCACCAGTATCTCCATCCCCAATACCATCTTTATCCACTCTCCAAATTTTGAGATCAATATGGTATGTATTAGAGAGTTGGGCGAATCACCACCCCAATGTCAGTGTGCCCTACTCATTTCTTAAGGTTCTTATCCACCGTTAGGGTTTTGTCCCTCATGTCATTACATCTTTTATTTCACACCCTCATCCACCTCCCCTCATATTAACATGGTTCACATTGCCTCCTCCATAACTAGCCCATTAACTAACCCCATGCTTAATATACCATCTGTACCCACACCCAAAATCACCATCCATGGACCTTACCTTATCTCTGACAGGGTCACCCACCAATGATAAAACAATTACATCAAGCTCCTCTAAATGTTAGGAAATAAGAGATAAAATATGTGGAATAATCCCTTACAGAATCGCAACAGTAGAAACTAATATGCAGAAAATATTACAGATCTCAAATAAAATGTAAGAATAAAATAACACAACACAAAGAGACAAGTATTTAACGTGGTTCACCCAATTTGGGCTACGTCCACCAAGAATCACTTGCTCAGATTTTATTACAAGCCACCACTCTCTCAATACAATACCCAGATCCGTTTGGAGCTATGCTCAACAAACTCTACAGAATTCACAGCCGAATTCAAAACACATCTGCAATGTTTTTCATGTACATCTATCATATGCATAAAACCATATAAATAGACAACTGCTTAAGCAGTTTTACAAAACCGTGGGTATCAAAACCATGGGCAAAAAATAAAACCGTCCCATAAACCTATGGGTCAAAAATCTCAAAAACCATATGAGAAACAGCATAACGGTTCCCGATATACCCATGGTGCATTTTAAGGCCCCAAAAAAATTTACGCCAAAACAAAAAATCGGGGGCTTCACCCCCCGACCCCCGTTCGGGGCCTGACCCGCCCTCACCCCAGCAAGGATATATGAAAAGTGTACAGTACTCTTAGTGTAACAGTCTTCAACACTTTCACACATGAAAATAGGCTCCACAACCTAACAATCTCCCACTTGGAGACTAGTTTTCCTCTGAGCAAGCTTCTCAACCCTTCACTAGTTTCTGTGAAGACCAACCAAAGCTGAACACAACTTTAGTTTTTCCCTTGTGACCACCTTGGTCATCATGTCTACAGGATTCTGACTGGTATGAATCTTCTCCAACTTCAACTTCTCTTCCTCCAAAGTTGTCCTGATGAAATGGTACCTTAACTGTATATGCTTTGTCCTAGAGTGGAAAGCAGAGTTCTTAGCTAGGTGTATAGCACTCTGACTATCACTATGCAACTTTACATTCCTCCTGCTTATGCCCCAACTCCTCAAGCAATTGTTGTAACCAAATCATCTCTTTGCTTGCCTCTGTGGCAGCAACATACTCAGCCTCCATGGTTGACAAAGCCACCAGCTTCTGTAGTCGTGAAATCCAGCTTACTGTTGTTCCACCTACAGTGTAAACATAACCTGTTGTGCTCCTCCTACTGTCTACATCTCCAGCCATATCTGAATCTACATAACCACACAAAGTGGTGTTTGATCCACTATAGCACAAAACTATCCCCATGGTCCCTCTCAAATACCGAAGGATCCACTTTACTGCTTGCCAATGATCTCTACCTGGATCACTCATAAATCTACTCGCTGCTCCCACTGCATGGGCAATATCAGGCCTAGTGCACACCATAGCATACATCAAACTACCAACTGCTGATGAGTAAGGTACCTTGGACATTTGGTTTCTCTCCTGCTCTGTCTTGGGACACTGCTCCTTTGATAACTTGAAATGGCCTGCCAAAGGAGTCCCAACCGGTTTAGCATCCTGCATATTAAACCTCTCCAATACCTTCTTAATGTACTCTTCCTGAGATAAAGTTAGCTTCCGTTCCTTCCTATCCTGAGATATCCTCATACCAAGGATTTTTTTGGCTGCCCCCAAATCCTTCATAGCAAAGGATTCACTTAGCTGCTTCTTGAGTACTTTTATTTCCTGCATGTTTTTACCTGCAACCAACATGTCATCCACATACAAACACAGGATAATATAACTTCCATCCTCAAATTTCTTTGTATACATGCAATGGTCAGAATGACATCTAATATAACCTTGCTCCATCATGAAGCTATCAAACTTCTTATACCATTGACGTGGAGCTTGTTTCAGGCCATACAAGCTCTTCTTCAGTTTGCACACCATCTCCTCTTTACCTTTGACCTCATAGCCCTCAGGTTGCTGCATATATAGTTCCTCCTCCAAATCACCATGGAGAAATGTAGTCTTTACATCAAATTGTTCTAAGTGCAAGTCTTCTGCTGCCACTATTCCAAGAACAGTTCTAATAGAAGTCATTTTTACTACAGGAGAAAAAATCTCATCAAAATCTATACCTTGTTTCTGTGCAAACCCCTTGACCACCAACCGGGCCTTATATCTTTTCTTTCCTCCTTCTTCATCTTTAACTCTGTACACCCACATGTTCTATAATTCTCTTTATTCTTCAGGTAGCTTCACCAAATCCCATGTCTGGTTCTCCATGAGAGACTGATGCTCCTCATCCATGCCTTGCTCCCACTTCTTCCTGGAATCTATCTACATTTCTTCATCAAATATCTCTGGCTCTCCACTATCAGTGAGTAATAAATAATAAAGAGAAGGAGAAAAATGTTCAGGTTCTCTTCTTACCCTAGAAGACCTCCTCAATATAGGAGTTTGGGGTTCCTGTTGAGGGGGTTCCTGAACTGATTCATGTGTCACTTTCCCATCCGGAAGATCCTCTACCACTACATATTCTTTCTTGGATTCTTCCCTATTTTCCTGCAACTGCTGCTTATACATGACTTTCTCATTAAAGACCACATCCCTAGATCGAATGATTTTCTTGTCCTTAATACTCCAACATTTATATCCAAAGTCATCACCACCATAACCAATGAAAGTACATTTTTCTGATTTAGCCTCTAGCTTGGTCCTATCATCCTTGTCTATATGAACAAACACCTCACATCCAAAGACTCTAAGAAATGAATAATCAACTTTCTTACCATACCAAGCCTCCTCAGGTATGCCTCCATCCAAGGCACTTGAGGGTCCTCTGTTTATCAAGTACACAGCTTGTGCTCACCGCTTCTGCCCAAAAAGAAAGAGGTAGTCCTGCATGTAACCTCATGCTCCTAGCACATTCCATTATTGTTCTGTTCATCCTTTCTGATACCCCATTTTGCTGCAGAGTTCCTGGAACCGTCTTTTTCCTGTGGATTCCATTCTTAGAACAGTAATCATCAAATTCATTGCTGCAATACTCCCCTCCATTATCTGACCTGAGACATTTTAGCTTAAGACCTGTTTCATTCTCTACCAAGGATTTCCATTTAACAAAAGTGTCAAATACATCAGATTTGTTTCTAATACAATAAACCCAAACTTTCCTTGTTGCATCATCAATAAAAGTAACATAATAACTTGAACCCCCAAGAGATGATACCTGAGCTGGCCCCCACACATCAGAATGCACCAGCTCTAACTTACTCTCTTTCTTTGTAGGTCCAACCTTGAGAAACCTTACTCACTTCTGTTTCCCATATATGCAGTCCTCACAGAACTCCAAACCTATTTCTGTATATCCAGGAAAATTCTTCTTTATGATCTCCATGCCCTTATGGCTCATATGACTGAGCCTATAGTTCCATAAAGTTGTATCTACATCTGAAGCCACAAGATTACAATCATTAGTACTATCAGTGGTTAAATACAAGGTTCCAACCTTCTTACCTCTTGCCACCACAAGAGCACCCTTGGTAACCTTCCAAGAGTCTGCTGTAAATATCACAGTACAACCATCACTTCCCAATTGCCCTGCCGATATCAAATTTCATCTTTAATGTAGGCACATGTCTGACATCCTTCAATAGCCATGTATTCCCATTCTGCATCTTAACCTGAACAGAACCTTTTCCAACTATGCTGCAAGGCTCATCATCACCAAGAAAAACATGCCCAAAATCCCCTTGAACATAATCAACAAAATAATGCCTATGTGGAGTAGCATGGAAAGAAGCCCCTGAATCTAAAACCCAAGATTCAGTAATATTATGCAAAGAAAGAATCAAAGCATCCTGACATACATTACCCGTTGCCACATTTGCCTCCTTGTTTTCTTCCTGTTGTTTCTTCTTATCCCGAAGCTCCCAACAGTCCTTCTTTGCATGCCCAGACTTTCCACAGTTCCAACATACAATCTTGCTCTTGGATTTTGACCTTGCCCGATCTTTCGATTTTCCACGGTTTCCTCTATTCTTCTGTCTCCCTCTAGTTTCCACTGTCAAAGCATTCCCTGAAGTAGAAGATTCCCCAGAGCTTTTTCTTCACATTTCCTCACTTAGAATCACCCCTACAACATCCTCAAACTTCAACTTTGAGTTAGCTGGAACCGAGTTACTTACCGCCATTACCAGGCTATTCCAACTTTCAGGTAAAGAGCACAGAATTAATAAAGCCCTAACTTCTTCATCAAATTCTATTGTAACCGAAGCTAGCATATTCACAACCGTATTGAAATCATTTAAATGATCTGCTATTGAACTATTCTCAGAAATCTTCATATTAAACAACTTTTTCATTAAAAATATCTTATTAGAGGCAGAGGGTTTTTCATACAACTTCCCTAATGCATCCATCAGTTCTTTTGTAGTCTTTTCCTTTGAAACATTAAATAATACCGAAGATGCAAGACATAACCAGATCATACCAAGTGCCTTCCTATCCAGCAAATCCCATTCCACATCTATCATGCTCGAGGGTTTGTTCACCTTCTCAGACAACGGAGTATAAAGATCCTTCTGATAAAGGTAATCTTCCATCTGCATCTTCCAAAGACTGAAATTCTACCCGTTGAATTTATCAACCCTAGATCTTCCATCATCTGCCATAGCTCCCACTCAAGCTAAAAAATTTCCCTATGATTCAACACTTCAGCAAACCAAACCAGGCTCTGATACCAATTGTTAGGAAATAAGGGATAAAATATGTGGAATAATCCCTTACAGAATCGCAACAGTAGAAACTAATATGCAAAAAATATTACAGATCTCAAATAAAAGTGCAGAATAAATAACACAACACAGAGAGACAAGATTTAACATGGTTCACCCAATTTGGGCTACGTCCACCAAGAATCACTTGCTCAGATTTTATTACAAGCCTCCACTCTCTCAATACAATACCCAGATCCGTTTGGAGCTATGCTCAACAAACTCTACAAAATTCACACCCAAATTCAAAACACATCTGCAATACATTTGCTTGTTCATCTATCATATGCATAAGACCATATAAATAGACAACTGCTTAAGCAGTTTTACAAAACCGTGGGTATCAAAACAATGGGCAAAAAGTCCTAAAACCATCCCATAAACCTATGGGTCAGCTGAAGATATGGGAAAAATTGGTTTTCCCGAAAAAACCATTTTTAAGGCCCAAAAACAGCCCATAAACAGCTACAGAACCCATTACCCATGGGTTAATAAACCACCCATGAAGATTTACTTTGGGGGCTTCACCCCCAAACCCCTCCTGACCCGCTCATCGGCGAGCGGGACCACCATAAAAATACCCGAGTGTAACACATTATTCCAAGGTGTACCACACTCTAACATGAAAATAGGCTCCACAAACATAACACGATTCCTTGACATTTCACAAGGATTATATCCCTTTTTCCACTAGATGGTTTTGTCCCTCATGATAGCTATACCCTTCCATGACTCACCCTCTTGATCTCACCTCACCTTGAGTGGTAACATGATCAAAATTGGCCCCAGATGCTTAGAAAGAAATAAGGCAAAGAGATCTAAAGTGGCGCATCAACCAATCCATGTACCCATTCTTTACCATTCACACCCAAACCCAAAGTCATCATTTGTTAGGTCCTGCATATCCTATTTCCTTACAGGTGTCACACATTACATAATTTAAAATAACTTCACACCAATCTACCCCCTCAAAATCTTTAGATTATATGACCTCATTGAACCTCAGAGTCACATTGTCAAGTACCTCATGGAGATCCTTTAATCTATCAAAGTCTTACCAAATGATTATATGTTAGCCTCCATCCTTACCCCTCATCATGTGCCTGGATCTCACTTGGTTTCACCTTCCTCTACACCTCCACCCACTCACAAGTAAGCCGCCCTCATATTTTCAGATGAAGATATTCCCTCTCAAGTCTAATGAATTGACCCATCTTTCCATCTCCGTCTTCATCAATAATATTATACGATGTGTTATGTGTATTGATGGTCTAGCATTAACATCATTCCTCCCATGCATTGATCAAATGTAAATACCTACCAATTGCATGCATGGTAACTCTTTTATGTGCGTTCCTTCAATGAATGCATGTACCTCTACTTCTACACCATTGTTCTCCATGTTTGCGTAGGTCCCCAACTCTTGCAACTTTTCTATTGTCCAAAATAGGGGAGTTATGGTTTGGACTTGAATACTTGGCCCACATTGGATTTAATGGGTTTGTCCTTTTTCCAACTTTACATCTTATCTCTCAAACAACATGAAGAAATCAATTTACAACATCCATGTAACATTTCACCTTTCTATCATGTAAAATGTTGGATCAACCCAATGATGTGAACTTATACCTTATCTGGCATCCACCTTCTAACACTTCACCTTCACCCATATCCAATGTTTACTACTTCTTGTATTGTAAGACATATATTTAATAGTCCAATTCTGTAGACATGGAAGTCTTACCACATGGAATGCTTGACATCTTTTTACCATCTAAGTGTTCAGCTACCCATATGCATACCAACTCTAATCACCTTACAAAGGTGTTTTTCAATGCCTGTAGTCTGGGGGAATACTACCTATATAATGTCGATACTTTTCACTCCCATAGTACTCTAGAATGGGAAATCTTGATCAACAACTTCAATGTTTATGAGGTATCCTTTTGCAACTAACAAACATGGCATTCTGACATGTTTTGTCTTATGGCCCTCCAACCTTCCATCAAAAGTGATCACCCTATGGTTGACTTAATATTTTACCTATGAAACCAAGCCAAGGTCTCCATCAACATGATCTTCCATTGTCAATAGAGGTCCTGACTTAATTTTGATCTCTCACCAATGGGGGGATTTTTCTAGATCAAAGGATTTGGATTTAGTTTTTATGAATGAAGCAATGACCATAATGGAATTTTTTTTGATGCTCCAACCACCAAGAAGGTTCGCATATCCTACAAATGACAACAAATACACCCCCTCCTTTCAACATAACATTCTTTCTTCAAGTGTGGGAATTGTGAAACTGTGAGAGGAATCTCCAGATTAGAGGCTAGTTCCTCAAACTCATTTGTGAACAGGTTTTCATTAATGTGTTGAAACTCTATTGATGCATGTGCCATTGTAAAACATATTAAGATAAATGTCATTTCCTGAAACCTCATTAATAAACACAATGAACCTTTCATGGATTCATTTTTGTTAGAACTTCCACCCTCATCTTTAAATTCAATTACTTTATTGAGGACATTTTTGCCAACCTTTTTAGATTTTTCACTCCTATGCTCATTCAAAATGCATATCCTGTAGGTATGTCATAAATCACCTGTCAATGCAGTTTGGTTCAAATTTTGGATAGTTGAATGTCAGGTGCTGGTTCCTGACCTTCTGTAATGACACTGATTCACCTTTGGTTGGTTGATGCTTTTTATCAATAAGTAATTCCTTAGGCTCCATCTTATCCTCTCAAACTTTCACTAATCCATGAATTTTTCATGGAAATTGAGTAAACTTTTATTAATAATTTTATACTGAGTCTATGTTGCATCACTTGGTGCAATTTCACTTTGGCCCAAATCCTTATAGGTTCATCCTAAGTTGTTGTCCCTTGAGACTTTTAACCATATTGAACTTGAATCACTATTGAAGATCAACATTGAGCTTTACCAAGTGCCGCGTAGCCTGGCTCGGATGTCCCAAACTGTCTAGGATGACTAACCAATTTCAATTGATCACTTTTAAAGATGGAGGAATTGATTTTTTCCACTCTTTAGGTGGCCACTAAATATTTTCACCTCTTTCCTCTTCTAAAATTCATAACCCTCAATCCTTGTATCCTGGTCTTATGGCCATGATATGCCTGTGCATTGACACTATTTAAATTCATGGCCACAATTATGGTAACCATTCCTGATAGCTAAACCCATGAAAAGTTAGTGCAGGAAAATGGCATTCCTCGCATTGGCCTTTTGGAGACAAAGTAGAACCATCTAGAGGCCTTCAAATCTCATTTTCTTCATATGAACCCATTGATTATCCTGTGTATGGATTTCTAACATTTGTTCCCTTGGGTCATCCTGAAAGTGACAGAATGGGGACTCCACATTTGCATGGATTTCCATTGAAAAATATTTTTTCCAAAGAACGAACCTACACTACCATAGGAAAATTTGATAAACTAGTTGATCTCAACACTGGCCATTGGGTTCGATCAAGAATCATGGATTCCTTTGGACTTCTCAGGCTATAATCAAATATTACTACCCCAGAGGATCAACACAGGACTTAACTTCAGACTGTGTACCTTGGGGGACTCAGTCTACTATCGATGTCATGCCTTTTGGGTTAAAAACATGCTTCCACATATCAGTGGTTGGCCATGACTTACATCTTCTCATGAAATTATGCTCATGATATTGTTTGGGATTATGTAGGAATGATGCATAGTCTTCCCAAATTGGAAATGTCATGAATTCCCTGATGTGTTGGTTAATACACATCTTTGACGGTGGTCAAAAAATATTTGTTCGTTCATCCTTCAAGAGTCAATCTGAAAAAAGTGATCTTTGCAAACTTTCCATGATCAGATCCTAGGTTTTATCATTTCTTTACCCATTTGAAGTTGATCAACAAGGTAGAATCAAGGAATTCTGAAATTGTCTGCTAATCTGTCGATCAACTTTGCATATCGATTTCAAGGAAAGTTGTGTTGATCAATTCGTCATTTTATCTTCCCATATTGTCTGATGGAAGTCATTGAATTCCATCATCTTCTTAAGAAATAGTTTCCTTCAAATGGGATGATGAATGCCATAAATCCCCACATAATCCTCTAACATTGCCTGTATTTAGATAAATAATACCTTACTGTAAACATTGATTCCTCCTAAGGATGACCAATTGTCTACCTAGAGGATTGCTCCACTGACCATTCTCTAGGTGCCATGATCACTCATCAGTTTAATGACCAACAAAGAGCTTGTGGTTTATTACATAAGTAATATTTGCTTGACTAGGAAACTGATTTACCCATCATGCCAAAAAAAATTCCTAGCCTTATTTTTCAATTGGTGACCAAACTCCGCCATTACACTACTCAACCACAAAACCTTGGTTGAAATGATTTGACCCATTACACTATATGTATGCCAAACATTATCAAAATAAGATTTTAGCCAAATGTTTTGGCCTATGCTTTCCTGGAGTGAGCTTGTTTTCAAATTCATTTTTCAAAAGTATTTATCAAATGCCAGGCTATCACCAACCAATTGGTTATGCACCTATTTAAATGGAATCAATCTAATTTGGTTCCCAGATGAGTCATATAGCTACCCTTTCCCTGGATGACCCGCTTACAAATGATACTCTTCTTCGATGGGACTCCAAGTGTCAGCCTGGGGGTGGGGCTGGTGTCTATCCTCATTCCAAAAATACGTGATATTTTTTGGTCCATCAAACTCAATTTTATTGTACAAATGAACAATATTACTTCAATTCGCCTACATGAAAATACACTTCTTGAGACCGTCTCCAGGTTTTTATGCCTGTAGATGTTCTCTCAATCATGTCTTCCTTGGAAATTAGAATGGTCATCCAACCAAGTAATGGATTGTTAAAATACCTTACATATTGAATGAATACTTTCAAGAATTGATAACATCAACCTCAAAATGAAAGTACTTTATGTTTTCTCAATCAAAGATCAACTACACATCAAATTCCACTCAACAATTCCTTCTACCTTAAACTGAGAACTTCGATTCTATCCTTCCTTATGAATTTGATGTTGGTTTGCCTTAGCAAATTCATCTTGCTAGAAATAATTTTCTTCGCATTCAAACAATTCATAATGTCATTTATGCAATCCTTAATGAAAGTCTATTCTTGATGGCTATCAAATCGAATTTGCTATTCGAATCAATAAGTTTGATATTTCATCTCAAGGGGTTTCAGTGTACCCACTCAAATCCCTTGGAAATTTAAGCTCGATGACGCTGTCATCACCAATCCAGCACTATGATAATTCTTCACCGGGAACTCCTCGTGCTATGATTATTTACTAATGCACAGCTTTTAGTTTGGTGGATGTAATCTGGAAACACAACAACAAACATAACACAAGAATACCATAGACTATGATAAGAAGGAATGATGACAAATCTGAAATATCAGTGTAAATAATATCAACATGAAATTGTTACAATCTCACCCATGAGGTACTTCAAGCGTTACTGAATTCACTTGCCTTCCAACAATAACAATGGGAGAAACTTCACAATTACACCTCTTAATGGCTTCTTTAACACACCTTCAAAATGATGGCTTCCTTTACACACTTACTCATACAATATTTCTCACTACTTCCTTCTATGCTAAATGAGGGGGGTGGCCTCTTTATTTATAGAAATTCAGGCTTATCCATCCTTATCTCTAAGATAGGATAGGAAATCTCTTCTGAAGAATCATATTCCATACCTTAACTCTTATCTTTACATGTAGGCTTATCTTCTAAGATAAGATAAACCTTATCATCTCACATGGGTTCCACCTTTTTAGACTTTTCCAAAAATAAAATACACAAAATATTTATAACATCAATCTTTTTCCTTATTACCAATATAATATTTCTAATTCCTAATCATGTAGACCCTACTTCTCTACTTACCCAACTTTGACATTTTAACATCACAGGACCACTTAGGACAAATATTTACTTTTTACCACAACATTTCTATTATACTTTGACTGTTACCATACTCTACATTATTGGCGGCACCATACTGACAGTGCCGTTATCTTCTATCAGACGCCACTACTAATTATACTTAACAACATCCTATTCCTAATACATACATTAATAAAATAGAAATTATGGAGGAAAATTTTAATGTCGACATTTTCCCCCTTCCTAGCTTCTACTCCGTCCTCGGAGTAGACTCTTATGGACATTCTGAAGTGCTTGGAAAATCTTTAACTTGTCATGGTTGACCCATTTCGTCATGGGAGTGCCATCCAATTCCTCCAGTCGATATGTACCATTTTCATGCACAGCTGCTAACTTTGTAGGGCCCCATCCATTTTGGAAGAAATTTTCTCTTTCTTCTTTTTTTGTATCTGGAATCATATACTAGAACCAAGTCATTCACATGAAATGGAGACCAACGGATCTTTTGATCAAAGTATTCCTTCTGCTTCATTTTCTTCTTATAGCTTGTATCCTTCGCTATTTCCCTCATTTCCTCTAGCAAATGAAGATGTACCAACCTTTCTTTTACTGAATCACTTTCATCCATCCTTTCATTTTTCATAACTCTCACAGTGGGAATATCAAACTCAATAGGAAGAACTGGATCAATGCCATAAGCCAACTGAAATGGGGAGTATCCTGTTGCTGACTTTGATGTTGCCCTATATGCCCACAATGCTGCATGAATCCTTTTATCCCACTTATGTACCTGCAAGGCTGCATCTTTTGCTAGAATTTGACACAACACAAAATTTGTTCGTTCCACCTGTCCATTTGTGCTTGGCTTGTATGTTGTTGCCTTCCTGTGCTTAATAGAAAACTTGTTGACTAGGGCTTCTACCACCTCATTAATGAAGTGGCTTCCTTGATCTGTTACAATTTCTAATGGGCAACCAAATCTGGTGACAATGCGTTCATATATGAACCTTGCCACTTCATCCATGGAAGTTGTTTTCAATGGCCTAGCTTCAACCCACTTGGTTAAATAATCTGTGGCAACTACAATATACTTATTTTGGCGTGGGGTAGTTGGAAGTGGACCTACAATGTCTATTCCCCACTTTTCAAAGGGACCAAGTGGAAGAATAGGGCATAATGGAGCTGATGAAGTCTTACGGTTACCATGTGTTTGACAAATATCACATGTCTTACAATAATTATAACAATCTCTAAAAAGAGTGGGCCAGTGATAACCTGCATCCAAGATCCTTCTTGTTGTAAGTTGTCCAGAGAAGTGTCCTCCACATGTACCATTGTGGAATTCTTCTATCAGCTCCTTCCCTTGATCACGTCCAACTGCCCTCTTGTACTGTCCATCAGGTCCTATTCGAAATAATACTCCATGCAGAATAGAATATGGACGACTGGCTTGAGTAATCTTCCTCTTAGTCTTTGCATTGGCACCATCAGGAAACTTGAATTCATTCAGATAATTCCAAATATCTATGTATTCACTAGGGATTGTGTCAAGGGATAACAATGCTGCATCTGGGAAATCATCATCATCACAAGATGAACCTAAACCATCATAGGCTCGAGAGAGTGCATCTGCATTGACATGCTTCTTTCCTGGCCTATCTATAATATCAAATTCAAATTCTTGTAGCAAAATTATCCATCTTGCTATCCTCCCTGATGGGTTAGGCTTATTGACAATATATTTTAGAGCCTGATGATCTGTTACAACTATAAATTTCTGCCCTAGCAAGTAATTTCTAAACTTCTTTACAGCAAAAATGATAGCTAGAGCCTCTTTTTCAGTTACAGTATAATTTACCTCAGCACTGCTCATTTGTCTGCTCCCAAAGTAAACTGGATGATCATTCCCATTTTCATCCTTTTGGCTCAGAGTACTTCCTAGTGCTGCATCTGAGGCATCAGTATACACAATGAATGGCTTGCTCCAATCTGGATTCTTTAAAATAGGTGAAGACACCAGGGCTTCCTTCAGTTGTTCAAAAGCTTCATGCGCCTTATTTCCTGGTTCATAAGTAACATCCTTCTTCAAGAACTGGGTTAGTGGCTGTGCAATCTTTGAGAAATTCTTGATGAACCTTCTATAGTAACCCACATGGCCTAAAAATGATCTCAACTTACTTCTATTCATAGGAAATGGTAACTCTTTGATTTTTGAAACTTTATCAGGATCAGTACCAATACCATCTCTGGATACAACATGCCCTAACAAAACACCTTTAGAACATCCAAAGACACACTTTGTAGGGTTTAGTGAGGCTTGTGCTTCATCTAACCTTTGAAATGTTGTCTCCATCTGGTGCAGGTGGTCCATCTTGCTCCCATAGATGCAAAAATCATCCAGAAATACTCTGATGAAGTTCCCAATGTAGGGTTCAAACACCCTATTCATCAAGCGCTGGAATGTTGCTGGAGCATTACACAACCCAAAAGGCATAACTCTATAAGCAAACGTTCCCCAAGGAGTGGTGAACGTGGTCTTCAGCTGATCTTTCTCTGCTATACGAACTTGGTTGTATCCGCTATATCCATCAGCAAAACTATAGCACTCCTGGCCAGCTACTTCGTCCAAGATCTGATCTGAGAATGGAAGAGGGTAATGATCCTTCTTTGTTGCCTTATTGAGCTTCCTATAATCAACACAAATGCGTAGCTTCCCATTCTTTTTTATTGAGATCACAATGGGAGAAACCCATTCTGAATTCTCCACAGCAAATATGAATCCTGCATCAAGCAACTTATCTATTTCTTCTTTTACAGTCTTGGAAAAATTAGGATTCATTCTATATGGCATTTGCTTTATGGGCTTAGCACCATCTACCAGCTCAATAGAATGTTCTACCCAACTTACTTGACGGAGTTCCTTGTAATCAAAAGTGAATATGTGTATGTACCTTCGAAAGAGCTGGAGGTAGGATTCCTTCTCACTCTCCATCACAGCATCACCAATCTTTATTTGTTGGAGATGATCATCAATTTCTTCTTCAGATAATTTTATGGGGTCATGAGTTGGTGTGACTGGAAGGATATCCATGACCGAAACATCAACCTCACTTTCTTCATCTTCAGTGTCCACTTCACTGGTACTAGAGTAATCAGAGGATGTCCAATCATCAGTTTCATCACTTGAATCCACAGGTTCTGCCTTATAATGCCGAGGGATCACGTTTATCTTCACCCTCTCTCTACCACGTCCAAGTGTCATGAAGCCTTCATTCCAGTAGTTTCTTGCATGAACTCTCCTTAGCCATGGTCTTCCCAACAACATTGGGTACGCAACAGTACCATTTTTCATCACCTGAAAGTCTACCACACATACAACACCCATAACAGATATTGCCACATTTGAAACTACACCTTCTGGTTTAGTTTTTCCCTTATTTAATGACCTTAACATAAGTGTTGAGGGGCGATCAATTTTTAAACCCAACATATTCATTACAGACTCGGTCATTACATTAACTGCAGCACCTCCATCAACTAAGACATCATGAATTGAAATACCATTACATAATACCTCAGCTTGTGGAGCGTAGGGATCTGCCTCTGCCTCCAAAACAGGGACCTCAACCTCCTTCCTTCGTCGAGCATTGAGTCCACTTCGCAGCTCCCGCCTCTTCTCAGAAGACATAGCCAAGAGTTGACCATATGTAATATTTGCAGGCCTTTTGGATAGATCTTCTAAGATGGAGTATGGTCCTTGTCCCTGTGAAATCAGAAAATCCTGCACACCCAACTTTCTTCTCCTATGTTTCTTACTAGTTTCTCCTTTCATCTTCTTAGGATCATTTCCATCTTGATTATCTTTTTCTTTCTTTCTTTTTGTTACAAACACATCTACTTCATTATTTATGCTCTTATCTACTACATCAAAAGAATTCACAGGTGCTTTTCCTTTATCATTATCTCTTGTACCAGATGTAGAAGCTCTATCTGGACAATTATACTTATAATGACCCTTTTTATAACAACCATAACATACAACTTCAGAAATATTTCTTTTTGGACCTCTATCTCCTCCCTGAGAACTAAATTCTTTTCCTTGAAGAAGATTAATAGTTAACTGACCCATCTTTTTGAGCAGATCTTCATACTCAGTAGATGTACTAGGAGAAATATTTGTGCTCACCGAGAGTGGTTGTGGATTCTGGACCAAAGGTGCTGGTGTAGGCTCTACTTTAGCAACAATTTCTTTGGGCTCCTCTTCCATGCTTTCTTCTTGCCTTCTTGCAATCTCCTTTGCTTGTTCAATGGTAGCTGGGCGGTCATACTTCACTCGTTGTCTGATCTCTGGCTTCATCCCAAGAATGAAGTGCTTACAGAGGAGATTATCCATGCCATTCATCAACCCATCCGCTAATCCTTCCTTCCGGATCTGGGCATCGAGCTTCCTCCTTAGCTCTAGAACACGAGCATGATAATCCCTTATCTTCTCCTTCTCTCCTTGGGATAGCTTTGTGATATCGATCATGAGATCTGCATATTTCTGTTGTTCACCAAATTCTTCAAGAAAACTTTCAGTTAATAAATCCCATGAATTTTTCACATTATCACCTAGTGTTTCAAACCACCTAAGGGCTGAACCATCCAAAAAGGTAGGAAAAAATTCAGTCCATTGTTCCCTTCTTATAAGGCCATTACAAATACAAGATCGTTTAAACTCTTGAATGAAAGAGGAAGCATCTTCATTAGATTGGGCTGAAAAAACAGGAATCTTCCCCATTTTCAAAAGTAACCACAGTGAAATACCAACCCACAAGTACAATCAACAAGACTTATGTGCACAAATAATTGGAATCACTATAATAGAAAATAGAAATGACCACGGTAAACTATGGTAAAACTTGACTTACTGCGGTAAAAACTGACTTTACTGTGGTAAACACTATTCACAGTAAAAAGTGAAGTTACTGCGGTAAATACTATTCACGGTAAAAAGTGACTTTACTGTGGTAAATACTATTCATTCATGGCAAAAAGTGACTTTACTTTAACCTATTCACGGTAAAAATGACTTTACCATGGTAACTACATGCACAGTAAAAACAAGGTTACCCTCCAAATGATTTTTGACTAAGTGGGAATATCTCTCCAGAAAATCCACCAACGAGGAATGGTCCCGGCAATGGAACCAAAATGTCATCACCAATCCGGCACTATGATAATTCTTCACTGGGAACTCCTCGTGCTATGATTATTTACTAATGCACAGCCTTTAGTTTGGTGGATGTAATCTGGAAACACAACAACAAACATAACACAAGAATACCATAGACTATGATAAGAAGGAATGATGATAAATCTGAAATATCAGTGTAAATTATAATATCAACATGAAATTGTTACAATCTCACCCATGAGGTACTTCAAGTGTTACTGACTTCACTTGCCTTCCAACAATAACTATGGGAGAAACTTCACAATTACACCTCTTAATGGCTTCTTTAACACACCTTCAAAATGATGGCTTCCTTTACACACTTACTCATACAATATTTCTCACTACTTCCTTCTATGCTAAATGAGGGGGGTGGCCTCTTTATTTATAGGAATTCCAGGCTTATCCACCCTATCTCTAAGATAGGATAGGAAATCTCTTCCGGCCAATCATATTCCATACCTAAACTCTTGCCTTTACATGTAAGCTTATCTTCTAAGATAAGATAAACCTTATCATCTCACATGGGTTCCACCTTTTTAGACTTTTCCACAAATAAAATACACAAAATATTTATGACATCACTCTTTGTCCTTATTACAAATATAATATTTCTAATTCCTAATCATGTAGACCCTACTTCTCTACTTACCCAACTTTGACATTTTAACATTACCGGACCACTTACGACAAATATTTACTTTTTACAACATTCCTATTGTACTTTGACTGTTACCGTACTCTACATTATTGGTGGCACCGTACTGACGGCAGCCGTTATCTTCTATTGGACGCCACTACTAATTATACTTAACAACATCCTATTCCTAATACATACATTAATAAAATAGAAATTACGGAGGAAAATTTTAATGTCGACAGTACCTCACTTGTTATGGACAACGTGCCTTTCTTAAAAGTGTCTCCTAGTTATGTCATCATGGGTGGTCTTCTTTACAAACAGTTTCGACATAGCATTCTCTTGCGTTTTACAAGTTCTTAAATTCCTTACACCATTAAGGAAGTCCACGATGGCATTTGTGGAGGTCACTTTAGCAGTTTGGCTGTCGTAAAATGCATTCTTCACCTAGGCTATTATTGGCCAACCCTAAACCATGACTGTTGTGATTATGTCAAATGTTGCATAAAATTCCAGCAACATGCTAATCTCCATCACACCCCTAGTCATGCCTTATAGGTTGCACAAGACCTTTGGCCTTTCTCTCAATGGGGTTTGGATCTTGTCGGTGAGATCAACCCCCATTCTTCACAATGCCACCAATGGATCATAACCACTACTAAATATTACACTAAATGGGTAGAATCCATTCCCCTCATTTCCACCAAAGATGAGAAAATATGTGAATTCATCAACCATCACATCATTTGTCACTTTGGTGTCCCTCACCGCATTATCACTGATAACAGAAAACAATTCAAAAACAAAACCCTACACAAACTATGTGATGCTTTTGGCATCCAACTCAGTTTCTCATCACCTTATTACCCGCAAACCAATGGTCAAGCTGAATCAACCAATAAAACCTTGAACAAAATTCTTATGAAGGTAGTCAACGATACTGGGAAGGATTGGCATACACACATTCCTTTCTCCTTGTGGGCTTATCACACTAGTATTCACACTTTGATTGCTGCCACACCCTTTTCTCTGGTCTATGGTACTGAGGCTGTCTTACCTCTCAAAGTCCAGATTCCATCCCTCCACATCTCACTACAAGACATGCTCAATGATGATGAATTTCACCAGGATCATTTTGCACAACTTGAATTATTAGATGAATGTCATCTCAATGCTCTTGACCATCTCCAAATCTACCAAAAATGTATCAAACATGCCTATGAAAAACATGTTCACGAATGAACCTTTCAGGTCAGTGACCTCATCCTGAAGGAAAATCAACATGTAACCAAAGAGGAGAAAAGTAAACGGGGAAAATTTTCTCCTAATTGGCTTGGACCCTATATCATTACCCATGCCTATGGATCAGGTGCTTATCATTTGTCTTCACTCGAAGGTAAACCCAAACCTGAGCCCCTTAATGCCTTGCATCTTTGACCATTTTATTGTTGATATCAAGTCCTATATCACTTTCTATCAATTGATCACTCATCCCTTGAGCGTGTTCACCTTCCATATTACCCATTTTGAGGATCCATGACTAAACAAGAATCATGTGATTACCCATCACCTTTTAGCCTTGTCTTCAATATGAGTACCACGGCTCTACTCATAGCATGATTCTCATGGATACTTTTCATCTTCTTCAAGATGGAATCCCATGGTCATTCATCACTCAAAACCACCTCTTTCATAGTTAATCTTTGTGTACTATGATCTTGTCTTCTAAAACAAGAACCTAATCATCCTCTATAGTCTTGTCCATGACTTAAACATCTAAAAACAAAAAGGGATACAACTCCTTGAGTCAAACTTCCAGTAAAAGATGACTCCCTCAAAAGGGACATCTCTTCTTTATATTCTACCACTATCAATAGACTGCTCCCTTGAAGGAAAACTATATACAGTCATTACAAAAATATAATAACTATTCAGAAGCTTCCCACATCGATCAGCTTCATGAAGACCTCAAGGAGATAATATACCCATCCCATATAGACTTCCCACATCGATCAGTCTATTATAAAAAAAATATGAAATTTTCATCATGGACTTGCCTATTTTGGGATTCTGGGTTTCTTGTCCTAAAATACACGTCATCATACACTAAGTTACGCTCTAAACCTCCCATTCTCACCTCCTTTCCTTTTTACCTAAATTCCTCATTACTCAAGGGACTTTCCGCAAACACGACATTTCATGATCATGTGACTTTTCTTCACCCTTAGAATAGTCCATTATGCAAGGCCTGTAGGGTCTTACATTCATAAGCCCATCTAGGGTATGGTAGACTCATTAGGGTTCTTATCAATTAAGTATCTCTTTTACCACCTCTTACCATTCACCTTCCTCATTACTTATTGATTATCCTATACAGGACCGAACCCTTGACACTTCTGTTTAAAAATCACTCAACCATGCCTAATAAAACCTACAAAATAAACAACCTAAACTCAATCATGCCTATGACCTACATCACCCATGCCTAACACCTATCAGCCCATTCCTCTATTTCATCATAATCTTCCCTAGCTTATGGGAGAACTACATCGGCCTGAGGTCCCTTTTCACCGGGACTATGTAGGTAGCACTCTGAGGGCATGGGGCCCTTGGAGGTTAGCTCGGCCACTCTCTACCCTAACCAATTCCCTCTTTCCCTTTCCTATTCACATTCTACCCTAGTTAGTTTCCTTTTATATCAATAATTGGAAATTAAACCACACAAACAACAATTGCTTAACATCTTTACCATCATCACTCATACATTCATTTCATCTTGTCTACAATTTCTTTACCATAATCATACATTTTCCTACAAATCATCTTAACACAATCCACATCATCATTAATTACACAAATTAATGAATTAGAAACTCAACCATGCCTAAACCAACCTAACTCAACCAATACCTATAACCTAAACTCAATCATGTTTAAGCCAACCAGACTCAATCCATGCCTAAACTAACCTGACTCCATCCATGCCTAAACAACTGACCTAACTCCATGCCATGCCTACATGACCTTGACTGACTCCATATGCATGCCTGAATCCACCTACACGACCTTTCCACATATAGCACCACATTTCACATAATAAACAATGGAAATTAAAACATGTACACCATTCATACTATAAACACCATCATCTATAAATCATGGAATGTCTGTATAAAAATACATGTGAACATATATACCAATAATAATCACAATCATCTCAAAATCACTCATATACAACCTCACCATCTTCAGGCACACAGGCCGGTATATCATCAAAAATCTCAAAAAATCTCATGTACATCCTCACTCTCTTCGGCACGTAGGCTGGTATATATATCAAAAATAAATTACTATACAAAACAAGAGGTATATATGGCTATCAGACATCACCCTACTGGATATCCTCCATATCTATCTCACCTATCTCCTCCTCCTCCTCTACCCCTTGTATGTGTCATCAGCTAGCATCTCACCACCCATCAACCTGGATAGCTCTGTTGGTACCTCACCTGGGGCTAGCCTCCATAAATTGGTGGCCTTGCCCTGACCCTATCTAGGGCTCAATGAGCCCCTGTGTACTCATAACTATGGGTATGAGACCTTGTCCTCTCACTCAAAACCTGTTGTGCTCTATACTCTACATAGGATGGGAAATCTATCCCTGAGGCCATCAAATGATCCTGATAATACCATCACCTACGTGCCTAAGGTCCCTGAATCACCATAGGTACCTCTATGGTGGATCCATCGGTCTCCCCCCTATCCATCTCAAGACCCTATCCCATGTACCTGTAATGAGGGACCCTTTCCACTATCAGTACCCACCTGATCCCTCTGTTACGCTGCCCTTTCCTATAACTTGGGCCTGAAGGGCACAACCTGCACCTATGCAGTGGCCAACTAATGCCCTACTATTCCTAACCCACCCTTTCCCTTCTAAACTATCTATTTTCCCTATGTGCTCGTGACCTACCTATGCCTCAACCATAGTCCTCTACCCTTGACTACCCTAACCACCTGTGAATGTCAGGGTCCTATTCACCTGACCAACTGGAGCCTTCATCTCTCCCGATAATGGTGGCACAAGTCCATGACTTCCCAAGCCTCGATCCATACTTCACAAAAGCTCTCCACCACTTTCTAAATCCTAACCCAAAAATCTCAATCCCCCCATTGACCCCTACTTTACCCTACCCAAAGCTAACCTAACCCCAAATACCCCCATCCCTATTACCCTACCTATGAACCTCCCCCCTCCCTCCTTACATAATTTTCCCACCCAACATTACAAATTCTCCTACCCTTACACCCATACCCACATCACCTTTTTCTTACTATCAAATAAAGGATCAGGATAGAATCCTACCTCGTCTTGGTGTTGTATGACCGGCATCATCTTACCGCTGTGCTGGTCCCACCTGAACCTCTCCTGCCTCCCATGTCTACAAAATAAAGCTAATACTCTTGACCAATAATTCCTCCAATGCCAATCATTGGACCCAACTACCTGGCTCCTCTAACCAACTTGATCTCTCCACCTCAGCCGTCCCGTATTGTATCCCTCATACTTTCCTCTCACAAAGGCATTCCAGTGCTTTGTCATTTTCCCAAAAGTCAAAATGTATAAATGAATTACGTATTTATGGATTTATTCTTTTTATATACCCAACCCTACCCAATCGTCGACCATCGGTCTATGCCCTAACACACCTAGTTAAACCGATGAATAAACCTAAACCAAATCGTGGTCAGTACCTGACATGGTTTTGTACTTATCAACTTGTCTTTTTTTGCCTACCCTTTCCCCATTTCTGACCCAACTTATAACCCCTCCACCATTTGACCTTAACCATGTTATCACAACCTACCTCCAAGCCTATGTTACCTATACCTGTCCTTAATTGTGTTTAGGGACTTGTTATTTTACTGTACCTCGGCCTTACCCATGCCGTGACCTAGCTACCTGGACCTAGGAACATTGTTAATGACCTATGAACCTATGTGCCTGTTATACCTTATGACACTGTTACCCATGTTGTTTGACCTAATGACCTTACCTTGCCTATTTTCATGCCATTTATGCTGACCCAACCTTTGGTGTACCAGAACATACCTAAATGTTCCTGCACCTGACCTGTGAAGTGCTTCCACACCATATCCTATACCTTGGATACCGGAATCACCTCAACCTTGTTTGGATAAACCTATCGACCTTAGACGATGTAGAGTTTGCATGCTCTTCAACCTGGTACCATGCTCGCAGTTTATACATGTGCGTGTGTTTGACTGTTGCTACCTTTGACCCTGGCCCATTACCTAGATTACCCGATTGGACCTTTACCCAATTACCCCCATTGTCCACCTTCCTCTTCATCACATCCACCTTTTATCAAACCACTCACCGATTCTATCTTCTACCTCATCAGTTCCTAGTTTGAGGGGGATCACCTTCACCCACACATGGGGCAACCACATCTTATTTTTTTTAGCGTCGCTTACCAATACAAGCTACGCAACAAAAAGGGGAAAAATGTAGACACCAAAATTGGGTCACACTCCCCTTGGTCCCTCATCAAATAACCAGCTCAAACATACTCACCTAACCATGGCCCCTTCCACCCCACATCACCATTAATTTAATTAATTTAATTAAATTAATATATATCCTCACAATATTTATTATCTAATTACCTTAATTTCTACCCCACCACCTCACCTAGACACCTCATCCAACCACCTCACCCTAGACCTATTCTTGGCATGTTTCCATAACTAACAATAACTAAGTCTTACTTGCCTTAATGAGCTAAGATTTGGTCTAACCCTAAAATCAATCCCTAAAATCTCTCTAACCACATTCCCACTCATTAGAAGGGAAGTTTCCATTCTAATCCATGAGAATAAACTAACTGGGCCCAAGAAATTAGAAAGATCTACCCATTTTAGTAAACCTAGGGAATCCCACCTTAACCGATGTCGGTCACCCCTAAACCGATGCTCGTCAACCTGGAACCATCATCAGTTACCATTTATTCACCCAAACAACCTTTTTTTTTGGTTGACACATTTTAAGAGAAAAAAATGAGATTAGAGTTGCATGCAAGAAAAACAAGCATCCTTTTATGCATCCAGACACTAAGAACCATCACTAGGATCAATAATAGAGGAATTGCATTCACAAGAGCATTCTGGGAAATCACTGCTATAGATACCATACACCATTCTTCTGATCAACCACCACCACCACTCAGCCATCAAGATCCTTAACATAGTAAGTATGGCTCTAACCAATATTGTTTATTTCAGTTAGTGATCTTTATTACTTTTGTTATTAATCTATACTTTGCATGTTATTTTCATCACCCACTTGCTAGTGAACTCAAATATCCCTTCACCCATATCACCAAATCACCTATTCTCACCTACCCACCTGTATAGTTCTGAGCATACCTAAGATCTCTACAGACCTTCCCTCTTCACTCTCCCAAACTTTATTTGACCTCAGATCAAACCCCTGCCATTTAATCTATTTGAGTTTCTTTTACCTCGACCATACCGATGCCGTTATCCATAACCGTCATCATTTCTACCTAAACCAGCATCGGTCACACCAGACCGACATCGGTCTCTGTGTTTTACACCTTGACCAACAATAGACCCAACAATCACCCTACCGGTTGACCTAAACAAGCTAGAGTATGACCCTGACTAATTCCAGCACCCTGCCAACTACCTACCTTTTTGATCTGACCATAGCCTAGCCTGTTATGTTAAGATTTGCTTATTGTACTTGAATGAGATACCTAAATCATATCAACTATAGTAGGAATTTGTTTATTTCTCACATTAACTTGTTTTAGACAGTGGATTGACAACCATCTAGGAAGTATCACACTTCCCAGAACTAGCATACGCTAGGTAGTCCACTGTCATATATCATTTAACTATCTTTTTGTGGTCTTGTTTTCTATTACAGGTAGTTCCTCCTAGCCAAAAGGAAGCTCTCACATTCAGCTGTGGATCAAGAAGTCAGAACACGCACAACAATCATCAACCGACCAACATTTAACATGTATTCCTCCTGGATATGTGTATAATGACACATACCTCCCAAACTCACCTCCTCCAAATGGCCCTAATCAACCTCTAATTGTAAACACTAAATCATGCAATTTGGGTATATTTCTAGGTCATGGTCACATACCACTATTAATATGATTCATAAGCAAGAAAATTACTAATTGACCACTATATTTGGCCTATTTTATTTTTTTCTAGTTTCCTTCTTGGTTTTACACACCTTATTACCTTGTATGACCTTCGACACTTTAGTGTTTTTGAGTCTAGACATCAGTTCCTAGCTAAGAAGTAAATGCCTAGGTGCCCCTATCCCCTTTGGGTGCCCCTGGCCTCTTTATATCTTTCTCACATCGTTTAGGTCCTTTCTATATGTTTTCCATATTATTTTCTTTGTGGTACAAGTTTAAGTGGTTAATTACAAAATTCAAACAAGGGAATCATATAAATAGAATTATATGTGACCAAAATAAAGGACCAAGCACTAAGCATCTACTACTATCACTTAAGTTTACATCTAAAGGAAATAAAAGAGAATAAAAGCATCCATCTAACATCCATTAAAGGGACAAGAGATTGCATTATTCTTCACACACTACATAGGAGTGGAAGTTCATTTTTCCATGCAAACATCTATTTGCATCTTCTACATCTAGCTATTGCTCATTATTCAAGTGCTCTTGCACAAGAGCCATATAGGGCATTATTCTACACACACACATAACTATATGGAGTCTGAAATATAGTGTAGTGCCCAGATCGTAAGTTCACTCAGTCGGGTGACCACCAGGGTTAGTCTGACTCCCAATTTAAATCTTTTTCTTTTTAGGATTTGATGTGCTTTGGGGTTTTGTAAGTGCTCTTTCTCTTTGCAGTTTTTAAGAGAACTCGACAATATTACTGTGACATACACGTGACTAAAAATGAGGTCTAGCAACACTTGTATGACATTTAATAAATCAATCTATAACATTTTACATAGTCATAGGTGACCAGAGAAGGTATCTAGCACCTAGGTACCCATGACTCATTCCAGGAACCCTAGTCCAGATATTTTTGATGATTCTACATTTTTTTGAGCTTAGTTGTGATAATATACCTTTCTGTTCCATCATTTTTCCAGCTTAGTACATCTTTGAGATCATTGCAAAGACACTAAGCATCATAACCACTCTCTCTTGCACTTAGGGTTTCAAAATTTATCATCTTACTTACTTGTGTCATGTATATATATATATATATATATATATATTTCATTGCTATATCATTACACTGTAAGTTAATTTGGATTTAACATTTATATTTCTATATTTTGCTAAATCATTTGGTGAAACCATCGTTAATTCCTACCTTATCTTCCTAGGGTTTTCTTCATATGTCCCGTCACTTGTAGTGGTCACTTTGGGTATTTTGAGCATCTTGAGATTCCTCCATCTTCCCATAGGTTTTCTAGATCAGTAGCTGAAATGATAACCCATTCGCTAACTCTCAACAAGTTCCTCATGAAAACATAAAAGAATATAATAGTGAACACTCATATGATGAAAACACAAATGTGGATCAAGAATAATTAGACAAGTTCACAATTTTTTTTCAAGATTTGCATGATAATCCTTCTTATCTTCCACATATTATTCACGCTTTGATTTCTGTTAAAAAATATTGTGATGCTGCTTTGACACCTCTTGTCAGTTCTTCCTCAGTTTCCATGGCCTCCACCCAACCCCTTTATATTCCTAGTTCCATTCCCACTAGTAATTCTCCCATCATTCAACCTAATGATTCTAATGCAAAACCTATAACCTCTTCAAACACACTAGATTTAACTTCTTTATATTAGGATTTACAAGCATCAGATTATGTCAGGCTACTTCAATTGGCCACTTCTAGCACATCCCAATCTCTAGACTCCACATTACTACTTCATACTCCTTTAACACCTACCATTTCTGCTTATGTGCTTCCTCTTAATTTCATCAATCCCAAGCTTCCCATTTTCAAAGTTGATGATGACCCTCAAGACCATCTTCGAGCATTTCATGTAGCATGTCTAGATTTTGTGGATGATCACTTTACTAGCAAATCTCTTTCCTCGAAGTCTTCAAGATTATGCAATGTGTTGGTTCCATGATCTATATGTTCACTTGGTAACATATTTTACACATTTATCTGATGAAAATTTTATCACTCATTTATCTATAAATATTGGCTCTAAAATATCCTATGCTCAACTTGCATAACTTAAATAAGTATCTAACAAACATCTAGAGGATTAAGTCTTGCAATATAAGAACACCATAGCTAATATGTCTAATGTGCTTATAAAACTCTTCAAATTCATGTCCAAAAGTCTATTACTGCCTCTCTAGGAGAGTGCTATCTTTTAGACATCTCCATCATTCAATCATTTATGTCATAATATTAAGCTATACGAAACTAAATTGTTATCTATAAGATATCTTAAGTATCATGAGAAAGCTTAATCTTTGGTGCAATTTTAAAGAAAATCAATTTTCAAGCCATCTATAAAACCTACTGAAGCTAAAGCTACTGTCAATGTTGTATCTAATGACTGAAAAGCTTAATTGTAACCTCTGAAGAACACATTTACTAAATATCCTATTGCTCCACATTTCTATTTCCATAACTTGTTGAGAGAAATCTTATTATGCTTCCTCCTTCACTCAATTTGGACCAATCTCGTTCTAAAGGTTACATTTACAATGAAAATTTCAAATGCGAATATCATCAATACATTGGGTATTATACAAATTGATGTTTCAAACTTCAAAATATGATTCAATATCATATCAATAATAATGAAATTGAGTTTTTTGAGCCTACGACATTAGCATCAGTTAAATAAATCACAATCTCAAGATCTTAAACAATACTCTTCAAAAACATGATAAGTAGGAGGATGAATCTTTAACTAATCATACATATCACACAGTGACTCCTCTTGTATTGGGGGATCTTGATTTACTAGTTACTCATGCTGAGGTGTCCCCACAAATCATTGTATTTTCTAATCATGACTATCATGCTACATTGTTCTTCTGACACATTACATATCAATAATTCTATTAGGTGTGTCATTTTATCAATAATACTAGGATCATCTCGTTTTCTTCTAGTGTGTGTGTGTTCTATATTGCAATTCTTGTTACTATCGGTTATCTATGTTTAGATCACATATTTCATATCCAGTGCCTAAATACTATAGGTTATGTAAATATTCCAGTAACCGTTGTTCCTCTTACCATACTTGTGGCACCTTCAATAAATAGGCTTGTGACATGATCTTAGGTCTTTCCTAGCTTCATGAAACTTAGGCTATCATCTCCATAAATCACCTTGTGTTTAAAGTTCATTCACAACATGAAAGTCATTACTATAAATGGTGTTCTGCCATCCACACCATCGTCATAACCTCCTCTTGAGGTTTCCATTGTACTCAATAAAACATCTAGGTTCTAATAACCTCTCGAATCTAAAACACAATATAATCCTAGATCTCCTATTCGCACATGGCATACTTGGTCTCATAGGTATACTAGTCCATCTCATCAATTTGGGTCCACCAATTGGGTGGCACCACCACATATGTATACATCACGTCCTCATTTTCCTTCACATAGGTGTTCATAGCCTCCACACTCTACTCCACATAGGTGTTCATTGCCTCTTCACTCTACTTCACATCGGTGTTAATCACCTCAACACTCTCCTTCACATATGTTTCCATCACCTCATAAGTCTCATGCACATATGTCTCGTTCACCGCTACATCATTGGTCTCCTACATCACCAATCTTAGATAATGATCACACACTTTTATCTCTTGCAAGAATTAGGTGGAGGACCCCTATATTTCACTTTAATTGGATAAAATATACATTAGAATACACTTGGGGGGCATCATAATTATTCTCCCCCCTCTAACATTGTCAAGGGTCTCACACTTCTACCATTTCACTTGTTACTTCGCATATAGTATTTCACACATGTCTTGTGTTGGCATGGTTTCCTAGTAGGTGTTTTCATTGATGCAAAACAACATTAATGACAAAGTGATTGTGTTAGGATGATTTAATGATGCTGTTTGAAGTGCTAACATACTAGTTCAGATGTGTTTCATCTGCTACAAGGAGATTCAGTGATGCATGCTTACTTTAGGAAACCCATACAGGTTCCTAGGAGGTGTACCTTGACAGTGTGAGCTTATTGGTTTCTTGGGAAGAATTTTGGCATGTTGGATAGCATGATTTGAGAGTGTTTAAGCACTCACAATAGTGGTATAGTGTAGGTACAAGTGTTTCTTCATGTTACAAGTGCTCATTGGGAGCATGTATGGTTGCTTGGAGGTGTGACAGAGTGTATTGGAACCATTTAAGATCATGGATGCTTGTTATTAGGTATATCATGTCATATGAGGTATGTTTTGGCTATTTGAAGAAGTTTCTTATTCATTTCTTGCATTGTTTCAGTTGGTCCTAGTTGTTACTAGTGAGGATCTAACATACAATCATATGTAAGTCTTAATGACTAGAGATATTGATCAATGATAATTGAAATTATGATGATTATAGATGTTAGTGGGATGTGTCATGGTTCTCTTACAAAAATTTCAGGTGCACATGATGTGAATTTTGCAAGATATGACTAGTTTTGGCAAGACAAGGTCAAGAATAGGAGAAAATCAAGCTCGAAATGCAAATTCAGATGCTCATTGTGAATAATGTGAATTGCATGGGACCTTATGGATTTAAGGGATGATTATAAGTTAAATTTATAAGGTTTTAAAAAAATAATTAGGTCAGTTGATTGTTGTCACGATTTTTATGAACGAATGTTAAGAAGGTAAAGAAGTTAAAAACCCTAGTTAAACCCTAGCTTGGAAAAGTTTGTAAAAGGTGAAGTATACTTACCCAATTTTGATTATAAGTGAAATTTTTATGATTGGATGTTGTATAGGAATCCTCAGGATTTCCATAAATGTATGGTTTAGGTCATGGTGATGTGTGGGCCCACCTAAAAATAGAAGTTTCCAAGAAAGAAGGTTATATAGCAAGATGGCCCAAAGGAGTAGCATGCGAAATTGATGTGGAATGATTATTGGGAGTTTTATTTATTTATTCCATGATTTTTTAGGACATTTTAATATGTAGGTTAATGTTGTTTTGAGGATCCAAATATGTTGACTTGTCAAAGGGTAGTTTTGGGGTCTCAAATAGCAGGGTCCAATGTTTTTGTCATAACTTGAGCTACACGTGGAATTTGAGGTAATTAAAGTTGTGTTGAAAATTATATTCATATTAATTTATAATGATATATGTATTTCCTCATGATGAGGTGATTTGATATATTTTCCAAGTGAATTCTTTCAGAAATAAGGTTTTTGGCAGTTAAGGACAAGATCTATTTTTGTGGAAGTTTAATGTTGTTTGAAATATGATATGGATTGGGTGATGCTTAATATTACCTGGAGTGTGAATTGGGATGAATTTAGAATCAAATGAATCAATTTGGAGGTATTTAATGATTTGTATATTTTATTTTATGATATAACCTTTGGAAATAGATGTTTTGGCAAGTTGATTTATTGAAGGCAAATTTTGTTGTGGTTTGAAGTGAAAAGATGTTTCTTGAATTATAACATGATTATAAGTTTTATAAAGGTTTTGAATTTTATTTTGAGTAGTCACATGGCATGTTTTTTTTATATCACTATAATTAATTTGGTGGCATTATGAAGTTTCTAGGGTGCTGAAAGGTGCAAGACAACTGTTTTGAGAATTGTAAAGGAAACTGGGCCCAGTAAATGAAATAATTTGATTGATTTATATTAATTGAAACCATGTATGAATGTTTTATGATATTTTAATCATGTATAAGGGTTCATGGGTCATGAAAAATTATGGTACTCATGTTAGGGAATTTTTAAGAATGTGCCTATGCAGTTTTGAGCCATTTTTGACACATGTAATGAGGTTTTTGGCTAGACCGACCTATATGGGTCATATATAACTATTGTAATTAAAATTTGTGAATGTTATAGAGTTTTTTGGGTTAAATATATCATGAAGGACTGACCTATATTTTTTTGGAAGGAAGAAAAAACATATTTCAGTGCTTGTTTGGTTCATTTTTGAACTAGTGCTCATAGAGGGAAGAAGTGTGACCTAGAGAGATTTTTATTCAGGTATGTGAGCATGTTTTTGAAGGCTGAGGAAGAGAATGATAGGTTGAGGAAGGAATAGATAGCATTGAGATAAAAAGATAGAAAAAACAATTGAAGAAAGAGCAAGAATATGCAAGGTTGAAGACCTAGTGTATGAGCTAGGGTTTGTGGGCTGAATTAGTGATCTCCATAAGTTGTGGCAACACAATTTGCAGAGATTAAATATATTTAGGTGAATGAGTTGGTGCTTGATCATCCTTATGGGGTTGTATCATGATTTTGGAGTGGGTACTTCACTAAATTAGGGGTTGGTGCTCCTTGTAGGGTTGGTGCTTCACTAAATTTGAAGCATGAAAATATAATGTTTATGTTTTAATGGGTTTTTTCCCCCATGATGGTTTCCCACTCATATGGTGTTTTTGTCTATGAGTACTCTTGCATGTGTTTCTTGTTCTTTGTTGCATATCTGTAAGCACATTGTTATGGTATGCTATGGTTGTGAATGGATAAATTATGTTACATTCTAAATCTAATGATAAATGAAGTAATAAATTTGTAGGACTGATTTACCCCCCTCTCAGTGCATTTCTTCTAACATCTTACACATATTTACAAATTTTTATAACCCCAGATTCATAATCCGATGACAATACTCTTATGCTATGGTTCAATTGACTATTGAGGGCATACTACATTCATGAACTTCACTAATCATACACAACAACATTTCTACACTCAGAGCATTCATGACACATATTTCTTGTGCACATTACTCAAAATGACACTCTTATTGATGACACTCTATTTATTACATAGTCATGGACTCAATTGTTAAGGGTCTAAATATGAAATGAACCTCACCAAACTCACTCACTCTCTCTATGTTTCTATGACTTCATCAATCATATCTATGCTAACATACAATTCACACCATTTCCTGATGATGCACTCTTGTTCTATGGTTCATTCTCGATTGCTAAGGGGCATTTTATAAATGAACCTCAACTCATACATATTCATTCACATTCACTTGGGGGCCCTATGCTATGGAATCCTATCAAAATCACATTTTGGTATTCTATTCCATTTCACACTCACAACATACTGCATATATTGGTCACATTTTCCTTCTTACTTATGCTCCACATGTACACTTTTCTTACTATATTAGAAAGATACATTGTATGTCATTATATTTTCTATATACACATACACATTCAATTTCCTTCTAGTTGTGATTGTAGACCTTTACATAGATTGTTACATGTAACATGGATGTTTGGCATTGTACCTCTTACTAGTCCCGTAGCTAGGCTCTTGGGGGAATCTACTTTCATACATACTTTAGGTGCTATTGTTTTGATTTATACTACTTCCTATTCATACTAGCACACTATATTACATCAAATTATACAAGTCTTGACATACTTTCTATATTTTTAACATGCTAATGGGTGATTCATGTGTAACATTTATCTTGTATGAACTATTTGATACCATGGTTGTCTGCATTACTTATTATTGTCTACTATTTTTCATTAATTGCGGGATTTTCCCTTTGTCTTGTGTGCACAATATATGATTTTGGCCTCTTCGGCCTCAATTTTATTGTGACATTGTGAGGGATTTCCCATGTTTGACAACCTGACTTTTCATAGTCTACATTGTCTAATTACTTGCTAGATTACACATTGTCTTCTATATGTGTATTTCTCTTGTTTGTACAAACACTTGTTTCCTAGCCACTTTGTTTGCTTGTGCAGTTGGTTTCTACTAAGCACATTCCCTCACCCTTGTAGGGAATCATTTTTAGTTTAGTTTCTTGTCCTCTCTTTGGGCCACATATTGCTTGTGACATGTATGCACCCCAAACAAGGGGGTATACATTAGGTGAATCAGTCACCCCATACAACAGTTTATAGTTTGATAGTACAACACAATTTAGTACCGATACAACACAATCTTCAGTATAAGCATAGACCCAAAATATGAATTGGGTCCTTCTGCACAACACAAACCATTGCCAATGCCAAACATCTTAGATATTAGTGCCTAGGTGCCCTGACCCTTCTTGGTCACCTATGATCAGGGGGAAGTTACAACATTTTTCTCAGATTAACACAATTCTCAACAGTCTACACAACAGTTTTCTCAGTATAGGAACAAATCTCTAGTAATTAACATGCATGATTCTTTCTTTTTTCTACTTGTTAGATTGGAAATTTGTCATTTTGAATAAATTAGGATCACAACATCTGCAGTGGCATGTATACATTTTTGGAAGCAGATGAAAGGTTGGAGAATAACACTAGACCTTTCTCCCTAAACTTCTTAATGTCGATGGCACAAGATCACCCTTTGTATGAAAAACTCACACTTGGTGTGAGATCACTCTGAAAAAAGCATTCTTTTAAACATTTTCAATGATCCTCTCTAGTTTTTTCATTCATCATGGATCAGGGTGCACATGTTCCTTGTAAGTCACATTTTTACATTATTTTTACACACTTGTTACATGTTTGGATCGCCAAATTTTTCATATACACATATTTGAATACTCTTTTTTTTCTTCTCACGGATCATCAGGTTCATCCTTATGAGAAGTAATAATCACATATTAAGCATCAACCAAAATTTAAAATAGGCACAATGTGACATATTCACATATCTTTTCACCTCCTAGGGTCATTTTCAATCCTTTTCTCTAGCTTCCATGCTTCATTTTTATCACTCCATGTTTTTTATGTCTTCTCAACACTTTTTGCCATCGATATACATGATTATCAGGTACGCATCTCTTATCTACTTTATGTTATCGAGAATTATCTTAACAACATAAAGTGGTGGTAAATGTAGACACTAAATCATGCACTTTGGGTACATTTCTAGGTTCTAATCACATACCACTATTCATATGATTCCTAAGTGAGAAAATTACTAATTGACCACTATCTTTGGCCTTTTTTCTATTTTTTTGTTTTCCTTCTTGGTCTTACACACCCTATCTTCCCATAGTCTGACCTTTTACACTTCACTTTTTCTGAATCTAGACACTAGTGCCCAGCTAGGTGCCCTCATCCCCTCTGGGTGCCACTGACCTCTTGGTATCTTGCTCACATCTTTTAGGTCTTTTCTAGTTGTTGGGAATCTTGTTTTCTTGGTGTTTGGAATTTTAGTGGTTAATTACAAAATTCAAACAAGGGAATCATATAAATACAAAGCTATATGACCAAAATAAAGGACCAAGCTCTAAGCATCTACTATCACCTAAGGTTGCATCCAAAGGCATTACAAGAGCATCAAAGAATCCCTCTAGCATCCATTAAAGGGACAAGGGACTACATTCTTCTACATACACTTCATAGGAGGGGAAGTTCATTTTTCCATGCACACATCTATTTACATATTCTACATCTAGCTATTTCTTGTTATTCAAGTACATCTGGCATAAGAGCCACCTAAGGCATGATTCTACACACACACACATAGAACTACATGGAGTCTGAAATGTAGTGTAGGGCCTGGATCATAAGTTCACTCAGTGGGGTGACTGCCGGGGTCAATTTGACTCCCCATTTACATATTTTTCTTAATATGATTTGATTTGTTTTATGGTTTTATAGGTGCTCTTTCTATTTGCAGGTATAGAGAAACTCAATGATCTTACAAGTACATACAGGTGACTCAAAACAAGGTCTAGAGACACTTTTCCAACACTAAATAAATCACTTTATGACATTTTACATAGTCACATGCACTCAGAGAAGGTATTTAGCACTTAGGTACCCCTAACCTAGTCTAAGCACCCTAGTCCTGACATTTTCGACGATTCTAAATTTTTCTAGGCTCGATTGCAATAGTCTACTTTTCTATTCCATCATTTTTCTAGCCTGGTATATCTTTGAGATCAGTACAAATCAGCTAAGCATCATACCTTCTCTCTCTTACACTTAGGGTTTCAAAATTTATTAACTTACTTGTTTCAAATGTGCATTTCATTGCTCTATCATTGTGTTATAACTTAATTAGGATTTAACATTTATATTTCTATATTTTTATTAATCTCTAATAACCAATCACAAACACTCTCTAAAAACTTTAGGTTCTGATCCTGTGTATTCAATCAGTCTCTTTCTTGCCTCCATGAAAAAAACATTAGACATAAAATCCATTAACACCACTCACACAAACTTTACATCTAGCATCATCTTACAAAATCAATTGAATCACCAATGATTCTACTTAATACATGACAATCTGTTATAATCGTTACTAATTCCTATAATCACTGGTGATTTCATATGAAATATCCAGAGATTTCATCACAAATCTAAAAATAATAATAATAATTAAATTAAAAAACACCACCTACTTGTGCAAGTGTGTACCTACGATGTCTCTTTCCACCTCTAGATGCCTCCATTTCTCTCAAAAATTACTTAGAAATCATAAAATCAAAGCACAAGTAATTCTCTATCTTAAATTGTAAATCATCTAAATGAACTCAAATGAATCTTTTTTATTAAAAATAATTTCCCGTGCCCCAATCACTGACGATTCATCCAATCTCCAACTATATTCATCAATCACCAACAATTGTTAAAATCACAAGTTACCCATCCCTTTATCCTTGTTGGATACTAAAAACTTATAAAAACACTGATTTTGACCATAATCATTTTTTTGCACTATTGATGTATGGCTTTGACCCATTTAGTGGTCTCATGGATCGACGCATCGTCACGAGATATTCCCTTTGGAACATCTCTCTTGTATTTATCTTGTCTACAACAAGCATCTATCGGGTCTCTAAATTTCCGTCACCCCATGAGGTCGTACAATGTCCCCTACTATCTGTTGCCAAGATCACTATCATTTTTGGATACATATCCTTTCTCTTACATGGTCATTTTCAGATTTCAAGCAGAAAGTCAAAAATCCTTAATTAATTTTCAAAATAAAACATTTACAATGAATCTTTTCAATCCAATGACCCACTTTGTTGGTCATTGGTTTGAGGGTGAACACAATATCCTCAACCTAAAAATTGGACATCCGCACACTAGTTTTTGTTTCACAACGTGTGCCTACAAACTACTCAACAAAAAGGGAAAAATATAGGGACCAGTTTTTTAGCACCCCTAGGTAACCTACTCACACAACTTATATTCATATATCAAACACTATAAATAAGTCCTAAATATCATTCTACCCCCATAAAACCTATTTAATCCTGTAAATACTCATTTATCTCCCCAAAATATCCTAAACCACTAAAAGCTATTTTATCATAGTAAATAAAAAACATCCAGAACCTCCTAACCTCCTCAACATACTCCTAATTGTCCTATTTTCAACCTTAACCTGAAATTAACCATTTTAGAAGTGGTTTCAACCAATTTCAAGTGAGTTTCCCCACTTTTCCTGGATCGTCAAAAATTCTAATTAATTTCCAGTGATTCTGTATAAACTCACTAAAATTCCTTAATCCAGATCCTGAGACATTATAACAAAATCATGATGCTTTAGTGATTAAGATGACACCATCAATGACATTTTGATATCTTCTTTATCCATACAAAACCTATGGAAATCTCACAAATACCATAAGGTATCTTTATAAAAATTTTATCTACATTTTACATCAAAAGTAAGTCATCATCATTTATTTACATTAATCATTTATATACGTATCATTTCCAAAGACAATCAAATCATCAAGTCATTCATTTAGGATTAAAATTATATTTTATTCAAAACTAGATTTTTTCATAGCGGTCACTAGTAATTCCTTTGAATCACCAATGATTACCCTAAATTGATCATGATTCCTTTAAATCACCCACGATTCCTGTCGCCACATCCCTCTTATTATATATTACACATTTTAAATCATTATCAGGATTTATTTTATTCTAATTTTTGTATTTCAAGTATCCTCTATTTGTAGATGACTTTTTTTATGTGAAAGACATCCCATCAATAACATTTATGACCTTATGATCATCTCCCATGAATTTTATTGGGACCAATACAATGTCGTACAAGATTTGGGCCTATGTGTCATTGTCCTTCCACCATATCTAGATGACATTGAGCATCATCTAGAAATCATCATACAAGACACCATTGAGTAAGAGTGGATTGAGTATTTTAGAGAGTTTTATATTTCCATAGATCTATCCTAGGCTATCTATTACGTAGAATAAGGTATTCCTATCCCTATGGAAGAATGATTTTTTATTGTACTATCTTAATATCGTATTTTTATCATATTATCTATTTCATCATTTATCACTTGATCCTACTAGTGATGAGTTAACACCCCGTTGATGGTAGCCCTTTCATTCAGTGGAATTAGGCCTTTGCTAAGCAAGTCGTCATCACTGGAATATACTAATCTCTAATCTTTGTCCATTTGATCATCATTTATGTGTACTTAAAGGTTTTCCTCTAGGTATAATATGTCATGAAGAGAAAGATTCTCCTAGCGACCCTCCAATATTCATCGACCTAGAATGTTCACATTCATCGATGAATGTATCATTAAACCTTGCTTTCCTCTAATTTTTGGTAACTTTTTCTATATGATAAATTGAATCAAAATATACCATACATATAAACTTGAGATGGATTCCATTGAGAGGAATGATACGTGGAAACTTATCAAGCCTCCTATTGATAAGGATGTCATTGGTACCAAATGGGTCTATAAGACCAAAATAAATATTAATGGTACAATTGATAAGATAAACACTATACTTGTTGGAAAAAGGTTTTGAACAAAGTTTTGGTGTTGATTATGATGAGACTTATGCTCCTATTACTATGAAAGATACTATTATAATAATGCTTTCAGTTTCTGCTCATAAATATTAGAAAATGCATCAAATGGATATAAAGTGTGCATTCCTAAATAGAATGCACTCTATACATATTCCTTCACCAATATTATGGCATAATTGATCTATGTATTATCTATGAAATATTTTACCTCATTTAGAAAGCTCAACTACATCTTCACTTGAGATAGTTGAATGATGTTTTGGAAACTCCATTTTCAACATTCTAGGAAGGGTCATGTCATCTTCAATATTGACCACTTCCTCTTTTGTAAACTAAGAGAATAATATGCAATAATATTCCCACATTATTTTTAAATGAGTATGCATTATTTTATTATCAATTTTGATAGAAATAATATATGGTATATCAAAGTTATCTTCTTTTAAGATTAAGAATTAAATAATTCATAGAAATCATCGATAATAACCTTGACTACAATCTCTTGAAGAGTATTTGACAGAGATGAGGAATTAATTTTGAGAAGTTGCATATCTTGATGGTGGGAATAAAATTCAACAAGAAATAAATCACTCAAATCAAGACAAATATCTTCTTTTTCCTTGCAAGCCATTCCTTCAAAAATATATTTCTCAAGATAAGACGACTTCATGGATGAAAAATCCATTTCCTTTCTTTGTTCATTATTTTCAGCGATGCCAATTTGAAAAAATAGAAGGTTATTAAATAATGTATTCACCATAGGTATTAAAGTATCACTCAAGAAAAAATACTTAAAATTGTGGAGGATATTTAGAAATGGCTTCTGGTAGCTTGTGTTTTCACCCTTTTTATATTGATTAAGATGTACACATATATCTAAAAAGGAATGAAATAGAAGCTATAGGGGGTTACTCTGATGAATTAACTTCCAACATTAATCATTAAATATTAGAACAATGCATTAATACTTACAACACATTTACCCAATACAATAGAAGTTTAAAAGCACAAGGGATTGAGTGCACTTAGATGGCTATAGATGATTTTAGACTGATCTGGTTGATCTGAATTATGGAATAGGAAAATATATAATTGAGAGTTCCTCAATACTAAAACTATGATATGAAGATTATCTTAGGTAGAATCATATAGTAGGGGTAGGAATGTCCATACAATCTTGACCTTACTCATAACTATGATATGTAACTTTCTAGGTTTTCACTTATTTGAATATATTTGTCACTCTTTATTGGTCACTGTTGATCACACTATGGGAAACTTAGAATTCTCTACTCAAATTTTCAAACCCTAACCATGGATCTATATTCCTATAAAATAAAAATTAGCTGGGTTATGGGCATCCCCGTGTACCACCAATGTTGGCAATACTTTAAATAGGCATCAAACCACATTTCATTCTCCACCTAGCATGTGATATCTATTTGTTTTGAAATCAAATTTGACATCCTTTCTTTGACAAAGCTTGACTTAAGTTTCTATCTTGCAAATATACTTGAGTGAGGCAATTTGATTACTTGGAAATGTGGGAATCATTCTCCTAAATCTATTGGAAAGATTTATACCTATAAATGGTGATACCCTAATGAAGGTGGATATGTATTTATAGAGTGAAGGGATATTTATAGAAGAGATTTTGTAATAGGAGTCCATAAGATTGCTTGGTACTAAATGAGGTGAGTTTCAATTTCTTAAATAGGATTTTGAAGGTCAATTAAGTTATGAAGGCCAACTAGGAAGGAGTAAATGAACCAAATAATTATGTACAAATGAAATTTTAGGATTAAAGTGAGCAAGCGTAACACCTAATGCTAGGTTAGGAACATATGGACATTCCTAAACCTATTGTACAATTTTGACTTAGAGAGACAATTTGAAATGTGAAGTTTGGAAGATGACCAACATTTTTTATTAATGGTTTCCATGCATTCAATTATAGATAACTATTAATATATGAGTATGTATGACTAAGAAAGATAACAAAGAGACCTAGCTATGCACCAGATGAGAATGGGTAAAGTACACTTATTTAAGTAAGAGAGAAATGCAAAGACTACCAGTGTCAAAGAGTAGAATTAGTAAATTTGAGTGTCTACATTTCCCCCCTCCTTTAAGTATGAAATTGAATTACAATCTTAAATTAAAATACATGCGAGTGTGTAGACACTCTTTATCTTCACTTGATGTTTGTTTTGTAAGATCCTGCTATATTGGTATTGGCACGTGTCATGATGAAACTTGTAAGAAAAAATGTATTCAATGTCCATGATAAAGAATTAAAATTTGAATCATATGTAAATATGTAATATAAATGAAATATGAAACTAGAAAGAGAGAAATAAATATATACAAAATGTGGAAGGAATACACATGTTTTTTTTGTAAAGGGAAAAGTTTCCCATTCTTTTCTTGTACTTGGAGTTTTGGATTGCTGATTTTTTCTAAAGTATTGGGGGTGATTAGTCCCCAATTTTTCCAAGGATATTTTTTGAAATATTGAGTGTATGGAACCCAAAAAACAAATTATGAAGAGAGAGAAGAAGAATGAGGATCCAAAGCACCCTGTGAAGGAATAAGACCATGTATCAAAGTCATTCAAAAAGTTTTATATCTTGCCCTTTAAGTGTAAGAGGAGAGGAATGAATTCTTATGAAGAATTAATCTACTTCGATACCTTCCAAAATCCCAAAAACCACACTTATGCAAATGGAACTATGCCTAATTTTGTAAATTAGAACACATAATATAATAAAGAATGAATTTCCCACATACTCTCCCCATGTGCTGCATAATTGAGTAAAAACTCAATAAATTTTAAATGTGATAATATATAGCCAAAAAAAGGAGACCCATGCCCCAAAAATCTATGAAACTAAATCTAAAACTGATTATTGTGGAAAATAAGGAATGACACATTTCATGCCCCCTAAAACTGATCTGAACTGAGTCATCTAATTCTGAAACTATGCCAAAGACTTTTGTCTCTAGGTGAAAAGCTGAAATTATTGAGAAATTTGTTGTAACTTCCCCTAGGGAAAAACCATACAAATGGTTTAGGAACATCCATATGGTCCTGACCATACAATCCAATTTGAACTTATGATTTATTTATTGAATTTTTGTGTTTGATGTTATTTTTGAGTAGTTTTTTCATGTGCTTACATGTGTTTGAGCCCATAATTATGTCTGTATATACTATAGGTGCATAATATTCCTAGATGAATTCCCCTATTTTGAGGTGCATGTTATAAATAGTTTGAGCGGTGGCTTGAAAAAATAGATGTGTAACCATGTATGATAAGTTTGATAATCTGTGTAGAAAAAACATGAAGGGATGATGTGGTGGATACCAAGAATAACCATGGTACACAACAAGAGCAAAAAAATAACAATAACATTGACAAGATAACTAGTATAAACAATAATAGTAGTGTGCATGTAAGTGCAAAGGTAATATTATAAATAGTGTTACATAAAGGCATAGTGCCTCTAAACATGAGACACCCAATGTGTCGCAAGAAAATCAAGGCCCTTGGGTTTGTAATCAAGAGATATAATGTTACACAAGAAAGACATGATGCAAGAAACATGGGAAACCAACAATGTTGCAAGATAAAAAATACCCTTTGGTTAATCATAGTAGAAAATGAATAATAACACATAAAAATAACAAGCATGTATAGAATGCAAGAGTAATATACTGTGATGAAATGAAATAACAAGGGATATAAAGAGGCATGTGAAAAAATAACTATCAACACTACATAATACACGTGTTATTCATGTTAGTTCAAAATATATTAAATAAACTACTTATGTAATCAAGCGTAATGAGGAAGTGAAACGAAACTATAATGAAATAATGACACCTGGTTTGTGTGGAGGAATTCCTAGAAGAAGTATGTAAGGAACCATGATAGATCCCTGTACGCACCCAAAATTACATGTGCTACATTTTCAGAAAATGGTTATAAAGGTCCCTAATTATGATTCATGTCCTTTCAGAAGGTTTTCAAGGTCCTAAACCCATTTGCAATGTATATTTGTGGCCTAGACAACCTTATTTATCTTTTCCACGCTTTCTTCCAGCTTCCCGCTTCATTATTTACATGTTTTGGCCTTTAGTGCTAGGATCGTTGCCCTGCGCAAGGCGGTGGTCCTATGTGCTTTTTCCAACATTCTCCATGCATGATTTTAACATGCGTGATTTCACTTAACTTGAATTCCAAGGTGCATTTGTGAACCAAATTACCTAAAAATAGTCTTGATTGCTTGGTATTCCTTCCCTCTTCTATTTTTAAATATATTTAATTAGTTTGAACTGCCTCTTCACCAAATTATTTGGAACTCTAAGGCTTCCTTGTGCATGAAGGTACATCCCAGCCAATTCCTATATATTCAATGCTTACATTCAAGAAAATGACCTAATAATTTTGTGTATCTACATAGTATTACATCCACAATCCTGTTGGAAATTACATAGCCAAGCTCTGTTCACTTGTGCTATCTCTCTTCTACCTACATTGCAACCAAAATTCCTTCAAGCTGCCATTGCTCAAGCACCTTCTCCTACTACTGCCTTTGCATTCCCAATTCCTTGGACTCATATGTACACACAAAGAAAGAAAGGGATAAACTGAGGGGACAAATACAAATACAACCATATTTGCTAAATCTCTTACTTATCTAGGTTGGAATTATTTGTTTATTTTCTTCAATTGTCAAGTTATCAATTCTGAGTTATTCATTTCAAATACATATCAAATAGAGTAGCAAAATTGTTCATTTCAGTTGATTAAGCAATTATAACCAGAGAAAATCATTAGAAAGCTTTCTCTTTGACATTACCGGGGAAGTAGTTGGGAATAATAGCTCTTATAGGGTTATGATTTGTTCTCTACCTCTGAGGTAGTGTTTGAAGGGTTTTGATTAAATTAGTTTAGTTGTTTTAGATCTAGATTCACATACTTATACAAGTAATTAACTACAAACGTTTGATTACTTGTATTTAATTTCGTTTATTATATTAGAAGAATTTTTTAAAAATCCAAAAAAGATAAAAAAATATTTGCTTTTATTAGATTAGTTTGCTTCCATTGTTTTGTTCAAACATACTATTAAAATACAAAAAATGTAGATTAAAATTCCTTTGATACTTAGTTTTATTTATCAAAATTGATTTAATTTATTCCGCATGACCATCAAAGGTCCACAACAAGAGAAAACATTTGGTTGTGATCCATTGGTACCACAACCCAACGGGCCAGAGTTGTTGATTGACATTGACATGGGTTTACGCTTGCTAGTTTTATGAACAACTTCTAGGCATTCTGAGAAGATAGAACAATTAAACAAACTAAACATTACAGATAATCAAGCCTACGATTATTAGATTTCTCCAGGAAATAGGGATTGATTACGCATATGACCATACAAGGACCACAACCTCCACGAGTTTAAGGTTGTGATACCCAAGTCCCAAAACCCAACGGGCCTGGTGATCAATTAAAAATCAACACTCATATGCATGCATTGGTATTTAGATCATCACCACATCCACTTAAAATCATTGTACAACTTTCAATATTGAATATAACAGCCAATCAGGCTAGAGATTTCTGGACTAGACTGGAAAACCTCCCATAGTCCCTATGGTTTCATTATCCCTCTTGTTCTCACTTCCATGACCTTATGTGGAAATCTATGCAAGGCGTCCGCAGGTCAATTTCCACGTGTTCCACAACTGGTAGAAAAAATCTTGGTGGATCTCAATATTGACTAGAGCCTCCGAGTAGCTATTCTATCTGATTGATCCATCACATCATTTTAGCTTAGGACGGATTTCTTTTCCTTAGAATGGTAGATACCAATATTATGTGTTGAAGATATAAGATTTCCTTGTTATATTGTTCATCATTACCACACTCACATCCATTTCTATTCTACACTGGTTGTCTCGGCACAACATTAGAAAGTCGGGTGCAAAGAAGATTATGTGTTGATTTTCTTTCATACAATCCCATAATCATGTGTTGGTCTTTATGTCTTGCATCATGCTCAATATACCCCTTAAACACATGTGTGTAAAGAATAAATATGCTATCTATCAAACTATAAGGATAAATAACATGTATAATGTAAAGTTATAATAATGTATGTTAGAGAAACAAGTTCTAATTTTTGCATTTTTGAAAATATTTGAATGTTTTTTTTATTTTTGTGATTATATCAGTGTTTTTGTAATTTCTATTGCAAAGCTATGTAGAAGAAAGGGGTACCACAAGGGATACCAAATATCATTGAGAAGATCATCCATGGTGGGATGAAGCCCAATCGGTCAAGGATCAGCCACGCGAGTAAATTTCCAAAAATGGGAACTAAGGAATAATCATGTTACATGAAAGTCATGTAGTTCCATAATTTATTCTTTACCACTATAAGGAAGACATTTCCTTCGCATAACATAAGTCCAACATGTTATGTTAGGTTTATAATCATATAAATATTCATTGTGAAAAGTAACCATGCCTATGATTAGGGGAAAAGTAATGTTATTATTATGTTCATTAATTGTACCCGATATATATCTTAAAAAAAATCTACCAAAGACCAATGGCATATGTTGAGGATCAAGAGTAACCCAAAATTTAGTTGCAATAAAACAAAATCCATAAACTATTATAAGCATAACATATCCTTGAAAATTCATTATGAGAGTGAGAAGATGTGTGATATTAGATGTCGTGGGTGCTAAATTGTGAAAATCCTCATAAGTAAAAATATTATTATTATTATTTAAATATAAGGGGTTGTGTGTCCAATATTGGTTGTGAATATAAATTGCACTAGTAAAAGTATCAAAGTGAGGCACCTAATTGGAAGGAAAGGATGCATTATATAGTAACACGTTCATTTTATTTAAGTGTATTGTTTTGCCAATTAAGGATCATAATTAACCTGTATCATGTATAGAAATGTGATAGTAATAATAAATGGGTGACTAGGTTACTGAGAAATATTCTTAGTAGAGAGATGTTTTTCATAAGGAAGTGAAATAAAATCCTGGTTAAGCAAGATAGAAAGTAATTCATGCGGTGTGTCAAGAAGAGAAGGAATTGTAATTGATGTGACATGTGGTGAAACATATAAGGTGTGGAATGCATTATGAATAGGATCACGGTGAGGACCATTAGAAGTAATGTGACGAGGAAGAGTAGAATCAATAGTGCCAAAGGTGGTGCCCCTAAGTTGCTAATATCTAGGGTGAGTGGATATAAAAAGAAAATGAAACATAAAATTGTCATTATCAATAAGATTAAAATTAATCTTATGCATGTTTTCATATGTGAGTTCAATTGATTCATCATCAGTATTAGTAGGACAATCATATGCATAAGGTAATTGAGTAGTATTGTATAAGATATTAGGAGCAATGGGTGGTGGTGAAGTAGATGATGAAGGAGGTACCATGAAAGAAATATCCATGAGGGCCTCAATATGAGGCTGTGTGAGGGATATAGGATCAGAAGTATTACTAGCTTCACCAATAACATATGTATTTGTCTCATCCATGTGAATATGTTATGATGGAGTAGTGAAAGAAGGGGCTCGTGGATTAGACATATATAATTTGTAATATTGATAAGGATCTAGATCAATAGGCATTGTATGCTTAATGCCATTGTGTATACATTTTATGCAATGACGTAAAGTGGATGAAACAACTTGCATCATGAAGCCATGGATGGTCCAAAAGAAAATTATATTTAAGATCAATATCCATGATATGAAATGTAGTAGGTGACATTTTGGATCCAACTATAAAATTAAAAGTAATAGGTCCTAATGTAGAGCATGCAACATCATAAAAACCTCTCACAATAGTAATATCATGATTAATCATTGTAGACACCTAAAATCTGCTTACGCAAGCTTTAATGCTAAGATTGCACTAATTATTCTCTTTCTCATCATTTATGTAATAATTAGCACTTTTTCACTAATTAGCTAACATTCCTCTTCATATTCATTAATTAACGACCTTTAATTAATTACTTATCCTTCCTATCATTAAGGATGTCGATTAACGACCTTTCGTTAATTAATTTCACTTCTACTTGGGTTAATTAATTATTATTAATTAATTATGCTCGCAACTCTAAATCAATAAATTACCATTTATTGGATCAAATTCCTATTTTACATCTCACAAATAATACTAATTTTCCTCTAATTATCTTCTATAATCTTACCTCTACCTATTAATTAATCACTTTTGATTAATTAAAACATCCCTCAACTCCCATGACTTACTAATGACAAATTAAACTCTTCTAAATCAAGATTACCTTTTATAAATCAACCTTATCCATTCCTAATCTTGTTTTACCTTTATCCCACATTCATAAATTTTCTAGCCTTGCCTCTTCATGCAAGATATATAAATAACCCTCCTTCTTACCTTTCTTCTTGCACCATGCTTTTTCAAACTATAAGAATTTTGATCTTGAGCCACTCTCCATTGTTGGAAATATCTTCTCCATCTTGCATCCTTTAACTCAAAATTGAGTAATATGGGAAGATCCAAAATGGCCTTGTAGCCATTCTTGGTGAGATTCCATTCTCAATATTTAAGATCAAGTAACAATCCACTTTGATTTCTTATGTTCTTCATAGGTTAATAATTTAAGTTAGCAATCATACAGAGTAGGAAATAACTTAGCATGTAGTTTCATTTATGTATTGGAGAAGCATTTCATTTAAGCTCTTATCTTGATGTTTCATTGTTTAATTATCATTTTATTTTGAAGCTATGTAGATATTAGTTTCAATTTATAGGTTATTTAATAAAACATAAGTACAATTAAAAGAGGAGAAATACCAATTTTTTATGAGCAACGATTTAGGACAAATCCTAAGACCATATCTGTTATCCACTAGAACCATATTGATAAATAATACTTGGATGCATGATGTAATGAATAAGGGCGGTAATTTTGCCATATCAACATTAGGCCCAACAATTATCACAGTACATTTTGGGTACTAAAACCCCAACCATGTTGCAACCACATTTTGGCCCTCAGATGGACTCTCTGTTGTCATTAGAAATTGTGATTACTCAATATCATACAACTCAAGGTTAATATTTTTATTTTTTATATTCTCTATAACTCTATTTTTACAATATCAAACATATTGTCTACATCTATGGACATTGATCCTTCACTTGAGATTCACATTTAGTAGTAAACATACATATCTTAATAATTTATATCACATGAAGCATGTTTTTTTATCTCATTTTCTTTTCTTTTTGGCTAGATAAAAAAAAAAAATCCATCCAAAGGGGGGTATATATATCAAGATATCCTAGCTAGATAGATGAATCATGAACATTGAGATGTTCAAATCCAAAATACACTATTGAGATATAGTGAAATATCTATATCTATCTTGAGCTACTAAATGATCCCTACATCAATCTTGACCTACTTAAGAAGCCACATTTTAGTTTTGAGATATTAAAGAGAGTGAGATAATGTAGTGTGATTATTTGGATAATTTAGATAAATAGAATACATTGAGAAGGAAATAATTTCTCAATTTATATAGTTTGAAAATTTATGACTGGAAATATTTTCTCAAGTGAGATAGTTTGACCATTTATGATTGGAAATATTTTCTTAGTTTTCATAAAAACTTTTATTTAAAAAGTTTATCTATAAATACACACTCTCTTTAACTATTAGGGGAATTTACATACCATTTAGGAGAATCATTGTAATATATTACACTCCTTGGAGCACATTACTAAAGCAAAAAGTTATACATCTACAATTATCCAAGTAAATTCCTAGATGGAAAATTGAGCTTAATTTTTAAGTACAAGGTCAAAATTTTATGTTGTCAAGTGTTAGGGATAGATAAAGGGCACATTATTTAATTTATATTATTTTGCATCTCATCATAGGCTTAATATATCTACATGTATCTTGATCCCTCTTGAGAGTGTTGGTATATTGTAAATTCTCATCACATCACATGGGTGTGAAAATGATATTTTTCCAGCCAATATTAAACCAATTTTAGGTTATGGAACAAAAGCTATGGTTTTGATAAAATAAGAAACAACAATTGACTAGGTCATAAGCATAAAAAGATTATGGTTTAACCCTATATAAATAACATGGAGTTGTTATTATTTTTTATATTCATATTATGGGTTATAAATAGGGGATAGATTCATATTATTGATTAAATACCAATGTTTAGATTATAATATACATATTTTAGGAATTAAGATAATTCAATTGAAACAAGTGTTAAATGCGACAAGGTGAATGAAGGGAGGTGTATTAGATGATTTGATGCTAAAAAGGATGAGATGGTAGTGAAAGAATGGAAGTGTATTATCCAATTAGATTCTAAAAAGGATGATCTAGTAGTGAAAGGAGGATGAAAAGGTCATAAATAACCTATAAGTGCTTAGTATCTAATCCCCAAAGTAAAAATTGAGGAGTTATGGAACTGTGAGATGCATATGGAGCCATATGGTAGTTCCAAATCTATTTTGTGTTTTTTATGGCTATATCACGGGTCTCTATATTTTCATGTGCATGTGTAAACATATAAAATATATTCACTATGGAACCCTTTGTATGACCTAAAATTTCTTCAAAACCCTAACCATGGTATAAGACAATAAAAAATGGTTAGTGGATGGGTTGAAGTGTAATATATTTACCGTATATATTGGAAATAATCTAAAGATGCCTAAAACTACACATGGTGCATGTGCGCGTGCATGCGTGTGTGTTTATCACCTGGTAATGCAAATAATGGATTGGAATGCTTTGCTTTAGTTTTCCTGGATGGTCTCTAGCTTTGAAAGTGTGTCTATATAATCTAGTTCAGTGTGTTTTAGACCTATTTAGGCTATTCTGCTAAAGTGTACTATGTTTTTTAGAATTTAGGATATTTGGAGTGATATAGGAATGATATTTGTAATGAGCTCTCTTGAAAGTGCCTATGGAGTAAAATGATTGCATTTAAATTTCTTATATAGGGGTTCATAGGTATAATTTAACATTATGGATGACCCATGAGTAAATTACTAACCCATAGAAAGATATTAAGTTGATAAAATGACCATTGGGTGGTTGGGGATGAAATTTCTAGTTTCATAAAAAACTGTTGGATGATTTGGTCCTTGTTTAGCAATATTGTACGAGAAAATAATGAGGTGTTAGAAAATTATAGGTACAATACTTATAGTTGATAGAATATTATGGACTAATGCAATAAAATTTGTGACTAATTGAGCAATGATATTGAGGAGAGAAATTCATGGATGGGAAAATGATAGGAAATTGATCTTGAAATATTTGCGTAAGTCATGATTTAGGGATAAATCCAATGTTGTCATTGGTAAGTTGTAATTACCAAATTTAGGTGTCCATATTACTTCCCTTTAATTATAAAATTAAGTTACATTCTTAAATAAAAAGATACCTGAGCGTGTAAACACCCTTTTTATTTTCATGAGGTGATTGATTTGATTGAGTATTGATACAATATGAAAAGTGAAACCTATAACAAAGAGTGTAGTTTATGTCCCTAGAAAAAAATCAAAATTTTAACTCAAATTTGAAAACTTAATTAAAACTTGTAAATTTAAAAACTAAATAAAGCAAGGAAAAAGTACACTATTTGTCTTGCTAAAGGAGAAGCTCCTTCATGATATGATTGGAGATATGGGATGGAAATAATCCACTAGAAAATTAGGGCTAAGAATTACCCAATTTTTTGATGGATATTCCATATTCACAAGGGAATTAGGTGTCCCAACACCAAATAAGGGAATCATAGAATTTCTAGTCACCCTAAAGAACATTCTAAGAAAATAAGTGGTGTAATAGTGATTTCTAGTCACCTAAAAAATCCTCTTAAAAAGAGCGAGAAGAAGGGTTTCACAATGATATATACTCACTCCAAAATATTCTACTCAAAGACCACACCATATTAAATAGATCTAGGCCCAAATGTGTAAAACAACACAAATTCAAAAGGGAATGAAGTATACTCATGCCCCCACCATGTGATGTACCATATGTATCAAGTACACAATTCTAAAATAGAGGATGAGGCCCATGATCCCATACAATGTAGTGTAAAGGATTTCAACATGTGAAAATTAACAAGGGAATGAAGTGCTCATGCACCCCACATTTTATATTGAAATACAGTAAAAATCTTCCTTGGACTATCCAAACTATCCCTTAATATGTAAAAGTTTATATGTTCTAGAAAATGCTTATTTTGTTACTGAAAATGTGCCCAAGATGAAATTATCCATCATAGATAGTAATATTCTTTAGTTCCATCCTTAATTATATAGTTTTGTACCTATGTAAAATCTAAACATGTTATGTATCCTTTTATGTTCCATGTGTATCTATATGATATTCCATTCTATCGCAAATTATATATTTTATTTTATGAATGAATCAGATATATTTCCATGTGATAATCCCACTAGATTCCCCCTATTTGAGGTGATTGAGATGAGAAATAAATCACTCAACTCAAAATAAATTATGTATATCCATATAATATGTAACATACAATCAACATTAGATTGTGTTGATGGTTTGTTGTAGTTAGCCTCCATAGATAGCCTTTTCCTCCAAAGAGCACATGGTAACAACCATGACATGAAGATAGAAAAATAAACATACAATAAAAAAATCATGGAAACATAGAAGTAATCAAGAATACAATAATATAAACTTATAATTACAATAAGAAATATCACATATGTTAGTCATATATAAGGTGAAGAGACACAAATAAAAGAAACATAAGTGTGTCACAAAAAAATCATAAGAAAATGAAACAATAGAAAAAAGGGACACCAAAGTGTCACATACACAAGCATAGAAAATTCCATAGACCACATATATGAAAAAAACATACAAGCAATCAAGTGAATACAGTAGTAGATAGTAACTCAAAGGAATAGAAAATGAGAATGTTTGTGCTACCAAAAAGGTGTTAATCGTGTTAGTATACAAAAATTAATTTCAACTTGTGTAGTGGATTTGTAAGTTAGACAAGTAAAAATAAAACAAGTTCCACCAAAAAGGATGAGTATGTGTCATCTTATCATGTAATCAAGGAAGTGGTTTGGCTTTAAAGGATGCTAATTTCCAATATTGGATTCATTCAAATTTATATAAGGATTGGTTTCGATAGTCAAAGTGCTATTTGTAAATTTTTTTTTGAGTATCATTATACAATGAAACAAATTAATGTTCAAAACTAATTTTTAAGATAATGTTAGAGGAGGAAAATATTTTATTGGAGAATGTGGACATAGAAGATAATGTTGTCGATTTTGTAACAAAGGATGTAAGTAAAAGATTTTTTTCTGGTGTAGAAAATCGATGGGAAAAATTGTCTTGAGATGCAAAATATATGACCTTGACACCCCTTATGGAAGTATTCAAAAAGTGGGAGAATTTTGGAAATGTGTTGTATATTTTCCATGATTTACACTCTTCAAGACTATACTACTTGACACATTTTATGGGATATGAGGCATCACCTTGACTGGGGGTTTGAATATTTAGTACCCCGCATTAAGAGGTTTAAGGGTTTTCACTTGAGAAATATTTATAGGGTCACATTTATATGATTTTAGGAATGTTATGGGTGGTTAGATAACCCATGTTTATGGTGAACCATTATGGGTTGTATTCTTGGCCCATGATTTTGGTACCCTATGTATAGTAATATCATCATGAAAGTTACCTAATGATGTGATTACATATAGTAAGACATGTTAAAGGAACTATGAAGTACACTATTTTATGGTAAAATGGTTGATTTAATACAATAAGCAAGATAATTTACTACGTTGGTTTTTTCTCGAAAAGGTTTCTTAGGATAAGTCTTGTATATTATGTAATATATTATATGAAACATATTTGTTTTATATTTATCTCAAATATTTTATGAAGTATTTATTCTCTCATATTTTTTTATTGGATTTAAATATATTCACCAACACAATCCTTAATGTATTCTTATGTGCCACCTATACATCTTGCATCCACTATCTATCACTATGTTTCTGAAGTCTATATTATTGCTACTTATTGTTGGTGGGGTGATTGGTATAATATACCAAGATGAATCACATGAGTTAAGTATAGAAGTGTTAGTATGCTCAGGATGGCACAGTTATCCTTCCTTTAGGTTTGTGGGTCCCATGATCCCTATTTATAGGGTTTTGGGATCACAACTTGATGACCCATTTATTTCTATTTTCTCAAACTAAGTTGGTGCATTATTTAGTCCATCTCTAAGATATAAATTTTCCATAATTTATTTCATTATTTCCCTCTTTTATACTAATATAAATATTTCCTTCATAATTCCCAACTTTTTGTACTACTTTAACTATTTTCTATTTTTTTCTTGGTTGTGCAACCCGTAATATACTACAGATACTCATTAATTTCCTTCATTATGTGGCCCAAAACATAATAGATTTTTCTTTGTCTCAAAATTTTCCTTTCACACTATAATTTCTCTCTCTAATCCTTTCTTATTCTCCTTAATCAAAAAATCGATTCTAATCTCCACATCTTTCTATTTTTTTTTTTCCCTATTTTTTTTCCTCCTCTTTATTTCCCCCAAATGTCAACCTAAATATTATTAAAAAATCACATCCCTCTCGATATTCCCTCTTCCCACATGCCATCTAGTATGTTCCATTCCCATAAATAAAATTTATACCACTCCTTATCAATAATTTCTAAATTAGTAAAATTTGAATAAGAAGTGTGAATATTGCTATAAAATTTCCTCCATGTCTTTTTAAAAACCCATCCCTCTTTACGTTGAAAATTTTCCAACATTAAATCACCCACACAATAAAAAATGAATCAATAATAGTATCAAACCAAAAATCAACCACATGATTTCAAGGTTCGTCTACTTCCTCACATTCTTATAGCTTCTTATTGTTCCACTTTATATGATCATGTTGCTAAAGTTTGGTCGGCTTAGTTACTTTTACTATACTCAAGATCCATGACCAAAATTATTCATCCGTTTCTCTAAATAAATCATCTATGATGAGCCTATAAGAATTCTGATGTAGATCCTTGCATAAAATATTCAAATCACCAATTTTTTTGCTTTAGAAGTCAAATTACAACTATTCAATCACCAAACCCAATATCTTGTCATTTTTTCAAGAAGGATAAAGTTTCTAAAATGCACCAAACTACATCAAACACTACAACAAAGCTCCAAACCAATTTACACATGGTTATGCTCATTAGAAAAACAAGATCAAATCAAGAAACAAGTTCCACTTCATCAACTTTCATACTTTTCCTTCTATACCTCACTTTAGGCTAATAGCCCTCAAAAATATTTTTTTCTTGAAAAATTAACTAACCAAACACCTTCATACCTGAATGTTAATATTTTTCAATACCATTTTCCCCCATTTAGATGTTTAAAAAGTTTCAAGACTTAACTCCTTACCCATTCATTTTTATTCCCTTTTTAGTATTTTGACTGGTTTGGCAATTAGCCCTCTTGTTACACAAACCTTAAAATTGGAAACTATGCACAAAATTCCATGGAAAGATGTTTTGGATACCCATTTTGGATTTCTTATTGGCAACCAATTTTCTTCTCTTAACTCCTACATTCTTCCCAATGCAAAAACCCTCATTTTAACTTGTAAAGTAGGCCTAGGCTAGGGTTTAGTAGCAAAATATAGGGTTTGACGTTTACCTTTGCTTTTAAACTCTTTTATCTCTCTTAGAAACTCCAAAATACCTTTTTCATTCCTTATAAAACCTTAATTTCATTTACCGAGCTTCATTCAAGTTACTTTTCTATGTTTAGCTTCTTAGTAATCTTTCTTGTTCTTGTTCATACATAATCTTCTATACTCTATTTTGTTTCTTCATATCTCAAATATAATTTTTTTAGATTCTTCTCACTACCCAATAATTACCAAAATTATCCTTACCCTCCTTGATAAACCTGTTTCTCCATAGCTTCACTCTTCTTCTTAAGCCACTAGACTAACTTTCTTGCATTTCAAGTTTAGCTTAAGATCCTACAGTCCACTTGACACTATTCACACACATTTATGAGTTTTCTATATCCAAATTATTAAATTGGTACATAATAAATTTACACCTTTAAAATCCTTTATTATACATAATTGTACTCATCTTTTTTTTATCTCACTCTCTTCCTAACCAAGTCTATGCTTCTAGCTCTTCTTTTGTTGTTTAAAGTAGCTCTATCTGACTATCACTATCTCACACCTTTCCTAGTCATCCTTTAAGATATTTTCACCTTTAAATTAGTCATTGAGACCTATCCACTTCTCTTATCCACTATTTAACCCTCTCTAAATTATTTTAGGCTGATTGTCACTTATTTCTTTGGTGTTTTCCTTCATTCTTCAATGAATGCTATAGGACAGTCAAGTACAAATGATTGAAGACTCTTTATAGAATTTTCCACACTCTCCTTAGTTATTCTAGGAGTCCAATTATCTAATAACCCTCCTTATTTTCTTGTGTACCCTTATACTATGACATTTGAGGCATTTAATCAACCAAATCCATGTAGACTGTATAAAGACAGAGTAAAGGGCATAATGAACAAAATTGTCTTCTTCTAACCTAACATTTAATGCATGCCCACTTTATACCCACTGTAGTTGTTTCCTCAATCCTTTCAGAATATTAATAAATCATTTATTGTATAAATAAGGTTAATACATTATTCATTTGGCCATATAAACCTTTAAACCCTTTCTTAACTATAATGTTTGACTGTCAAGCACAAAAATAGAGGACTGCCAACAATCATGACAATTGTACATCCACCTTGGAGACAAAAACATTGGGATATGTTAGAGGACTCATCAAAATTATTATCATCCAATTTTTGGAATTTTCCAAGGGTTCTATCTTAAGTTACAGCTAAACCTTGAAGAAACCCTAGGTTAGGGTTTTTATCAGACTGAGAGTAGGAAAGGATGAATATCTTAAACAAACATTAATCTCAAAAATTCTAACTTGGACTATAAGATATGTATTTTCAAGCTTTTCCTTTCTTATTTAGAACACAATACTACAAAATTCCCAATTCATTTTCCACAACATAATTTAATCTTTCCCTTTATAAGAAACCATGTTTCATAAGATATAATTAAGGTTTTAGATAGAAATTGGATTGTTAAACACCCTAATTAGAATCCCAAGGCTTGTGCCATCATTTCACTCCTTAGGAAAACATGGTTTATCTTAAAAAATTCCTTGTATCTTCTTATAAATTATGGGGTTATCAAACAAAAGGAAGATAATACAATGTTTACACAGTTTCACTAACTTAATTTGTTATGCCCTTAGTCTTCACATGAAACCAATTGTTCCTTAATAACATATAATTGCAATAATAGGATTATTCCATTCCATGTTCATATCCTTATCCACTGTTAAAGGTTACAATCAAACATTCATTAAAATGACTATTTTCTATAGAATTCAAACTTATCTTACTTCACAGTTTGCCTTATATGATCTTCACAACAAACATAACATCTACACACTCATTATATATCTTATTAGATGTACAAATGATCAATATCTTGAATATTTATTAAAAAACAAGGATGATTTATTTAAAAACTGTTATAAAACTCATTCAATGCATCAAGATACATATGTAAACTTACTTTTCAAGAATCCATTATTAATAACATCATGGATTACAATCCATTAGCCAAGAGATCTGCTACATCTTATTATCTCATCTTCTCTCCTGCATAATTGAATCCTTCCATTCAAATTTCACCTCATATACTTCTTTCTCAAGGTGTTTATTTTAGGTATTCTCATCTCAATGAGGTTATAGGTTGAGTTAAACATATGAAATTCACCAAAAAGGGTGATAAAACTCTAGTTACCCCTATTATTTATATTATCCCTCTTGTGCTTGCTCTTAAACCTATATTTTCCGGTTATCTTCATTAGTTTTCTCTTTGTTCTAAATTTCTAATGCTCTTTCTTGCATTTCCACTTCATTTCATTGTTTTCTAATGCATTAGTTCAACTAGTTTGTGCATGTACATGTCATAAATAACTCCTCAATCCTTTGCGTTTCTTCATACAACAAGAGTTAACTCTCTTCTTCACTTACTTCATCAAATTTAGGACTCAATTGGTCTTTTTATTCTTTGAAATCACATGCTAGTTCACTAGACTTATCTTCCACTACCTATTTCTTCACTTCATATTCATATTCTTGGAGTTTTCTAACTTATTCTTATTGAATCTCATTAATATGTTCTTTATCATACCTGTTAGTGTTCAAAATTAAGTTATTCTCACCTTCAAAGGCTTGATTCTTTTCTTGCTTAACCAAAACATTAAAATCAACATGCTTAACTTGTTCTTTTCTTACTTGCTTCTCTTTCCAAGACCTTATGTGGTTGTCATGCTATTATTTTTTCTCTTTTACTCTCCACACTTGTTTATTTATCTCTTTATGCTGATATACCCCTATAATTTGATTCTTTCCTCTTGATTCATAGGCTAGTTTGTGCCTAAAAGATATTTCATCATTCTTCATTCCTTGGTCACCTTCACTGTTTGCTTGTTTAAAGTTGAAATATGATCTTTTCCTATCATTTTCTTCTTTTTTTCCATTACATATCTGTTTGTTAGAAAAAATTTCAGTTGGGAAAATTAGTTGTCTCCACCAACATTCACGGGGCTATGCATCTCTGCATTGAATGGTATTGGTGCAACTACCATTATTGCATGTTATTAATCTAATCCTAAACTAAATGTTGGGGGTTGGCAAAATATTCCATGGATCACACAGAGACACTCCATTGAACATGTGGAAAAGTGATTCTACAAGTTACAAGGGAGGAAATCATAGTGATGAGAGGTAAGGAGAGAAATTAGGGAAGGAAAGTTCCTGCCATGAGTAGGACAATTTCATAGTTCACACCCAGTAACTAGAGTAGCTCAACATTCAATATAGAAGAAAGAAATGATGAAGTTATTTAGTGACTATGGACAAGATGAGACCTCATGAACACAAAGTCTCTTAGATTCAATCTATCAAAGAAAAGTAAAAAATCTTTTGGGATCACTATTGACATGTCACAAAGTTGCATAATGAGAAAAATGTAGAAGAATACAATAGAAAGGAAAATGGGAGAAATGTTGCCTTTATTTCTTGTGCATTGGTGATACAAAGCTCAACAACATATCAGATTCCACTATTACTACAAAGAACAAAATTTTTAGGATCCCTTAGAATTAAGAAGCCATCCAAATTTACAGTAATGTGAATTTTCCTCTCACATAACTCTTCATGTTCCATATTCCAATTGTGACCATTATTTTTCCATTACAAAATAAAAATTAAGTATTTCTCTTATTATTTTTAGAAAATAGTTTTATGATTTCAAAAATATGTCACTTAAGAGAATATGATGAAATAAAATGATTATGCCCAATGGAGAATTAGAAAGGAGATAAAAGGACGAGGGAGAAAGAGGGAAGGAGGAAGAAGATGAGGAACTTTGAGCATGAATGAAGTTTCCTCTGCCTTTGATAAAGATCAGCTCCACTGACGGACTGGTGAAATGCTCTAATGCAATTATAAACTCTAAACCTTTGATATATTTTACACCATGAGAAATCTCCTCTTGAAAAAAACATGAAAAATATCCACTCCCCTTTTCCCAATCATGCATATGAATGAGACCGTGAAACAATTTCTTCTATAATGTCCACCATGATGGTGATCACAACTACCTTGCCCCTGTACATGATACACTATTTATATACTTCAGACACCCTAAAACTGAGTATTTAAAAACAATGTGGAAAGATTCCCTTGATGACTGCAGGAATTTCTCATGAAGATCCAATCTAGATAAGTTGAGAATGAAAAATGACATCTGATGAACTTTTGGAAACTTCCACACTAAAGGGAAACTCCAATTAAATTCACCCCAAACACTTTACCCTTTGAAAACTCTTAAAATGATGAAATTATGCACCTTGCCTAGATACACCGAGAAATGACAAAAAATTGAGATGAAGACCATTAAGAACATTGAGAGATAACTCCCCTTATCAAGAAAACCTTTTGATCTCGGAGACACTTGGAATGGCCTTCGATGTAAAATTGATAATTTCTTCATTTTGATGCTTTATGCTCATCGCATAAGGGAATGCGGTAGCCTTCTTGAAACCTGAGCAGGAAGCTTATGTGAGTACTTGGACCAATAAAGAATGTTTGAATTATGGAAATTTGACCAATTTTAACCTATTTCAACCATTTACTATTTTTATTATGTCCAATGTGAGTACCCATTCCGTCCATTTTTACCATTTCTGTCAATTTTACCAATTTTTAAGTATCTCGATCATGTGGGAATAAAATGAAGAGTGTGAATGCCTATTTTTAGTAGGCTATCATGTAGAAACTTACTAGAAATATAAATTGGCCTTCCTGGTGTTGGATTTAAATGGAACCAACTACATAAGTTTACCTAATTCATCACGATACTCTAGTCAAAGTTTCAAGAGATTTTACCCATTAGAACCCTGGGAATTTGAAAAATAATTTTTTCTTGGTGATGTCTTCAAGTACGAAGCTACCATGGTAGCCATCAATGGATTCCTTGAAATTTTAAGGTCCACTTTCCACCTTATATTTTGATGAAACTGACTTTTTTGATATGAGTTTTCCTTTCTTGTCTTACATATGAATTTTCATCACAAACCGATCTCTGAAATAGTGAGAAATGAAATTTTAAAATACGGTGCAAGGAAACGAGGGTTTTTTCATTATAGAAATAATTTATATGCATGAAAAATCCATCATCTAGACTTTTTTGGCCTCTAAAAATGATAAAAGAATGCAAATAAATTGATGATCAAACCATGCCCTGGTTTTTTTCAGTCATGAAGTTTTTTAGTTTCATGTGCATATCTTTGTTCTAGAGAGAACATGAGCTTAGAGCACGAATTTTTGAGTTTTTATTCGAGAATTTTTTTTATGAGATCATGGATGGATGATGGAGTGAATTTAAGAGAGAAAAAATGGAGGAGGAACTTGGAATTTTTTGCTAGAGTTCCTGGTACAAATGGAGAAGTGTGGGGGAGAGAGTGAAAATTGACCAAGTGCTATTTATATAGTTTGATTACCTTTAGGGAGGGGGAAATTTTTTTTTCCCCCTTGTACCCTTGGAAAGGGACAATTGGGGTATAAAAGGGAACCTTCACCCTAGGATGCTACTTGCCATTCATGCACTGATGGAGATGAATGTAGGAGGGGGATGAAATCAAGCACATGGGAGTCATGTTTTGGTCGTATGAAGAACTTGAGGGAATCAAGGAGGGGAGCATTTTTTTCCCTCATTTTTACCCTTGGAAAGTGGAAAATGGGTTCAAAAAAATGGAATCCCTCACCTCAATGTGACACTTGGAACACATGCAAGAGCTAGAGTGGGGGCTAAGAGAATGTCCAAAAACAACTTATTAGAGGTCCCCGGGGTCATATTGCATGTCCATGGGCTATATGGAATGGGGGAATTTTTTTTTTTCCCCTTGTCTTATTGGAAAGGGAAAATTGGGGAAAAAAAGTGCACTTGAGTTCCATATTGACATGTGTCCTCAATTTTTTTGTCTAACTGCGGAATATGATACCTTAGGGAAGCACCTTGAAAACACCATATCTTGAGCTCTCAGATGAGTTTTTTGACAATTATATATATGATATTGAATGGGAATGGAATTTTTAGAAGGATGGAATGAATATAATTTCTTTATTATGCTTGAAATCCTATCAAAAACTCCGTTATGTCTTAGGATCACCAGCTATGCTTGCGAAGAATGAGTTACATATAAAAATACATGGGCCTTGAGAAGAATGTGAGATTACCACCATGTAGAAGATTGAAATAGATTTAAATTGATATTTTATTTGGATCTTAACTAATTCTAGATTTATCAGAATTATCTCCTGAAGTTCAGGTACCTCTTCACAGTGTAAATTCCCTTAACCTCAAAAGTCTGCTTTTGATGAACTTTCTCCAAAAACACCAAATCTTCCCTACATATTCAAAAATCACTTGCATGATGATATTGGCTCATTACTACACATATTTGATTAATTTGGACCTAATTTACAACTCCACAGGTTATGCAATTGTATTAGAAAGGCTCATGATATCCCTTCCTAAACTTTCCTAAAAATCCACTTTTAGAGATACTGCTCCTGAAGTACTTGAATGCCATTTTTATCCCTAAATAACCTACAGGGAAAGGTGACACACACATATGAACCACTATAAGGTTAGGATAGGATTTATAAAAGGAATAAACTGGTATGAGGGGGTGCCTGGAAAGGTATACAATATAAATTTCTTGCCGCTATGGTATGGTTGTCTTGTTTTCAAGTGAATTTTGCCCATGTAAAAATACATAAAAAAATGGATCTAGCTTGGGGACATATTATGGATCAAGTAAAATGAGGACATGCCATGATAAATCCAAGGATCTAAATTTAGTTCATGGACCAGTGCCTTATCCATTGGGATCTATGGAGTTATTTCTTCCAACACACACACACAAAAAAATCACACATAATGGAAACACACCAAGCGCAAGAAACACACATTGGAAAAGGGAATTTATGTTATAGAGGAGGGGTATTTATAGAGGTGGGGAAATAATAGACACATACACAACAATGGGTTGGGAGAAGTGCATGCAATCATGGAAAAATGGACTAAAATGTGATCTTTGAAGCATAAAGACTATTGTCTGATCAAACCATGATCTTGTGATGGATTTACATGGATTGACAAGAAGAAGAAACACAAAGAATCCATATTCATAGTCATGGTAAAATGAAAAAGTTCTTGCATCCAATGAAAAATTTGTTACGTATTTGGAATCTTTGTACCTTGTAGCTTTCACTTGATGTCTTGCAATCATGAGATATCATTCCTCCATGTCCTCAAGGGTGAGAAAATTTATCTTGTCATGGAAACATACTTCGTATTGGAATTGCAACATGTAAGCATTATTTGGATCAGCAAGGAACCCTAAAGGAGTGGGAAAAAAATAATTTTCATCCCATTCGACAACTTCTCTAGATATTCCAATATGTTTCTCTGAGTGAGTGCTTTCTAGAATAGGTACCACATTACTAACATGGATGTCTTCATCACCATCAAAAAATTGTTATAGCATGGAAATATGTTTAAGACAAATTAGAGCTTGTAAATGGTGAGATCGATCTGATTTTGAATTTATTCACAAGAGTCATACACATTCTTACTTTGTTATTCAGAACAACTTTTGTCAATATTCCTTCATTTCAAATTGATTTCAACATCATTCTCAAAACCATGACCCTTGATTTTATCATAGAGGAATTATTCATTATTGAGTGGAATTTTCAACATGAATTATTGTTATGTATTGGTGGGGCATTCTGAAGTGGTGAGAACAATTTGATCTTGAACACAATCCCAATACTCTTGCAACTTTTCACTTTTTCTTGAACAACTATCTTTAATGCAAATTAGGTCAATATTTTCCCAACTATCTTCCTCCAGAATGGGGATATTTAAAGTAAATTCAAGAACCTAACCATAGGAGATTTTACAACTTCTAAAACTTTGATGATCACTTCAGATAAAAACTCTTCATGACTTTCAAGACATGATCTTCACCCTTTTTCACCAACCAAGGCATTGGGGAGGGTATAAAACTCATCCATTGGCTTTGTCTCAAGATAAAACATTGGTGTATCAAAATTATAAGCACAAATTGATTCATACTTAAATTGCATCTCCATATCCCACGTCAAGAGTTCAAGATTGAGTTGAGGGTCTTTAGTTTCTTCTCTAACCTTCAAGATGTCTTGTACAGATAACTCTTCTGATATTTCCATATACTCATATTCATCCTCATTGGAAGAATCTCTATATTGTGTTTCCAGGATATGGTTGAAAATATGATCTATATGCACCCATGATTCATTTGAAACATCCTCGTTCACTTCTTCCATGATTTATGTTTCACAAGATCCACTTTCTTGTAAGCACGGGCACACTTGATTCACAACACCTTATGACAAAGATAAAAGTTCCATGCTTCATGGGAGGGCACTCCCTCGAGATCAAATCCATTTCATTCTCTTGATGGGAAAAATGGGACCATGTTAAGGTAGAAATACAGGAAGGATTTTCAATTCTTGTAGACACACAATCACCCATTTTGGGTAATTATCTAGTCCTGATCACATAATACTATTCATATGATTCCTAAGTAAGAAAATTATTAATCAACCCTTGTCTTTGGCCATATTTATTTTCTTTATCTTGCTACTTTCAGTCTTACACCCTCACTTGCTCAATCTATCTTTTTATTCCTCAATATTTGTCACCATGGACACTAACGCCCAACTAGGACACCAACACCAAGTTCCCTTGTCCCCTGTGGGTGCTCCTATCCCCTTTGTAGTTTATTCTCACTTTTTGGGTCCTTTTTAGATGTTTGAGCATCCTATATTTTTAGTAGTCAGCCTTTTTCAGGGTTAATTACGAAATTAAATCAAAGGAATCATATAAATATAAAGTTATGTGATCATAATAAAGGACCAAGAACTTAGCATTATCTATCACCACCTAAGGTTAAATCCATCAAGGCATCTAGGAGTTCCATTGCATCTATCTAGATCCATCACAAGTATTGGCATAGGGTATAAACTGATTTTCTGCATAACACTTCTTAGTTTGAGTTGTGGAGCTCAATTACTTCATATTTAGCATGCAATGTAAAACTTGCTGGAAAAAACAGTAACCGACATCGGTTAGGGGGAACTGATATTGGTCACCTGACCTGGATCAAAGCAAGGAGGAACTAGCGACATTGGTTAGGGCTAACCAATGCATTGGTTACCTATGTGAGGATGTTTTAATTAACTCTCGGGAATTAGATCTATTTTTAGCATTAGTAATAGTATTCTATTGATTGTAATTACATGGCTAAGTGTCCTAAGTCTATAAATGACTATATAAGCATAAAAGCTAGGGTTTAGAAATAATTATTAACAAGAATTAAGAATTTGCAAATTTTGGTGAGAGAGATAATTCTTGGTGATGAAGCAAAACCTTGAGAGAAAGAAATTAATGTACATCTGAGAGGTGTGGAAGATTGTAAATCTTCATTGTATATCTTTTCAAAGCTTTGGATAATAGATTGGCTTGTTTCTTGGTGGATGTAGCCCACATTGGGTGAACCATGTTAAATCTAGTGTTGATTTATGTCTCTTGTTTTTGTATATTTCTTCTGGTAGAATATCCTCTTTTATTTGTATGTATGCTTAGATATGATATATTATCTGTACAACCAATGTGCTAACCCCAACAACTAGTATCAGAGATTTGTTTGAGAGTTTTGTGTGTTGACAGATATACTCACAGAGGGTTTATGATTGAGTGGGAGCTACAACAATGGCAGAAGAAAACAAATACAAGGTAGAGAAATTTGACGGATGAAATTATCAATTATGGAAGATGCATATTGAGGATTATCTGTATCAAAGAGATTTGTACTTACCATTGGATGAGAAGTCTAGACCTACGAAGATGACTGATGAAGAATGGAAGATTCTTGACAGAAAGGCTTTGGGATCTATAAGATTGAGCTTGACAGCATCCGTGGCTTCCAATATTATAGAAGCAACTTCTATGGTAGACTTAATGAAATCTCTTGCTAATTTATATGAAAAACCTAGTGCTTCAAATAAAATTTATTTGATGAAGAAACTATTTAGTTCTAAGATGCATGAAGGTGGATCTACATCTAGTCATTTGAATGATTTTTGATCTATTGTAAATCAGTTAAAATCAGTTGAAATACCATTTGATGATGAAGTAAAAGAAATTTTATTCTTATGTTCTTTTCCTGATAGTTGGGACAACTTGGTAATGGTTGTTAGTAATACAACATCTGCTAATAATATTTTGAAGTTTGATGATGTGGTTAGTATAATCTTGAATGAAGAAATTCATAGGAAGAGTACAGAGGAATCATCATCTGGAAATGCTTTGAATGTAGAAAGCAGGGGCAGGTAGAAGGAGAGATCCAAGAGTAAGAGTAATGGGAAATCAAAGTCAAGGGATAACAGATCTAAATCCAGAAGTAAGGGAATTACTTGTTGGAAATGTGGAAAGAAAGGACATGTAAAGAAATATTGTTGGTTAAAGGATAAAGAGAACCAACAACCAGACAAAGGTAAAGAAGAAAATCTTGCTGCATCAGAGGTAATGCAAGATGCTCTTATTATTTCTTTAGATAGTAGAATTGAATCATGGGTTTTAGATTCAGGAGCTTCTTTCCATGCAACCCCTAATAAGGGTTATTTCAGAAATTATGTCCAGGGAAATTTTGGGCATGTTTATTTGGGTGATGATGAACCTTGCAATATTACTGGTAAAGGGGAAGTTCATTTAAAATTACAGAATGGAAATACATGGGTATTGAAATATGTGAGGCATGTGCCAAGCCTTGGGAGGAATCTTATTTCTGCATGGCAACTAGGTGAATCTGGTTGCATGGTTACTTTTACAGGAGACTCTTGGAAAGTCACCAAGGGTGCTTTTTTTTGTGGCAAGAGGTAAGAAGGTAGGAACATTATATTTATCTACATGTATTACTGATTCCTTTTCTACATTATCTACTTCAGATTCAGATGTATGCATGTGGCATAACCGGTTGGGTCATATGAGTCAAAAAGGAATGCAAATCTTAAAGGCTAAGGGTAAGTTATCAGATTTGAAAGATTTAGATCTTGATTTCTGTGAGCATTGTATCTTTGGAAAGTAAAAGAGAGTGAGATTTCTCAAAGTTGGGGCAACTAAGAAGGAGCAGAAATTGGAGCTTGTACACTCAGATGTGTGGGGACCAGCTCAGGTAGCTTCTCATGGAGGATCCCAATATTATGTTACTTTCATTGATGATGCTATAAGAAAGGTATGGGTTTATTGTATTAAATGTAAATATGATATTTTTGATACTTTTAAAAGATGGAAAACCCTTATTGAGAATGAATCAAATTCAAAGTTAAAATGCCTTAGATCTAACAATGGTGGTGAATATTGTAGTAAGAATTTCAATAATTATTTTTCAGTGAATGGGATATGTAGAGAAAGAATGGTTCCAGGAACACCATAGGATAATGGTGTTGTAGAAAGAATAAAAATGAAAAATCATGGAACATGCTATAAGTATGAGGATACATTCTAGATTTCCTTTGTAGTTTTGGGCATAAGCAGTTGATACATTGGTTTATTTGATTAGCCATGGGCCTTCAAGTTCACTAGATGGAGGAATACTAGAGGAAGGTTGAACCAGAAAAGAGGTAGACATTTATTTTCTTAACATTTTTGGTTTAGAAGCTTTTGTGCATGTTGATAAGGAAAATAGGAAAAAGTTGGATGTAAAATCCAAGAGGTGCACTTTCATTGGTTATGGATCTGGTGATTTTGGTTTCCATTTTTGGGATTTAGAGAATTTTAAAATTATTCGGAGTCGTGATGTTGAATGGAATGAAAAGAGAATGTACAGGGATTAAATTTTGGTAACCAAAGAGGAATTGGGTGAGAAGTTTGTTAATGAAAATGAACTCTTAGATTTAAAAGTATTACCTACAGGGTTACATAGTAACCGGTGTCAGTTTACCCTCGACTGACATCAGTTAGCAGAACCAGTATCGGTTATAGAATAGCCAAACCAACATTGGTTAGAAGAATTGAGGTTGGTTATGGGTGACAGGCGTCAGTCATTGAAATATTTGGATACTAATGTCTAGAAGGTCCAGAATGTGCCTCTAGTACCCCAAACTTCTGTGAGGAGGTCACAAAGGGTAAGTTAACCTTTAAAAATATTTACACCTCTATTTTATGTATTATTTACTGATAATGATGAACTGCAAGATAAGACCCACGTCCAGTGGGAGAATGACATGGATGAGGAGATGGATTCCTTGGAACAAAACCAGACTTGGGATTTGGTTAAGTTGTCAGCATGTAAGAGAACATTATAGAACAAGTGGGTTTATAGGATCAAGGAATAAGAGGGTGGACAGAAAAGGTACAAGGAAAGGATTGTAGTAAATGGATTTGCACCTAAAGAAGGTATTGACTTTAGTGAAAAAAAATTCTCCTGTTATTAAGATGACTTCTATTAGTACTGTATTGAGTTTAGTTGCAGTAGAAGGTTTACATTTAGAGAAACTAGATGTGAAGTTGGATTTCCTTCATGGTGATTTGGATGAAGAGATTTATATGCAGCAGTCGCTTTGCTATGAATTCAAGGGTAAGGATAAATTAGTGTGCAGGTTAAAAAAGAGCCTATATGGGCTCAAGAAAGCTCCAAGGAAATGGTACATGAGGTTTTATAGTTTTATGCAAGAGCATGGTTACTTGAGATGTGAATCTAACCATTGTGTTTATTTCAAGAATATTGAAAATGGGAGCTATATTATTTTGTTATTATATGTGGATGATATGCTTATTGCAAGATCTAATATGCAGGACATTAGTGAGCTTAAGGGAAAGCTATCTCACACATTTGATATGAAAGATTTAAGAGATGTAAAAAGAATCCTTGGTATACAAATACATAGAGATAGTAAAAACAAGAAATTGTATTTGTCTCAAGAGGATTATATCTACAGGGTGTTAGAAAGGTTCAAGATGCAAAATGAAAACCCTATTAGTACACCTATGGCTAGAAATTTCAAATTAAGCAAAGATCACCATCCATCATCACATGAGGGGGTCAAATACATGACACGAGTGCCCTATGATTCAGCAGTTGGGAGTCTCATGTATGCTATGGTTTGTACCAGAAAAGACATTACACATGTAGTGGGAGTTGTTAGTAGATATATGGACAATCCAGGTAAAGAGCATTGGAAAGTACTCCAATGGATACTCAGGTATTTGAAAGGGACATTTAGCATGTAGTTATGCTATAGAGGTTCAGATATTTTTTTATGTGGCTATGTTGATTCGGATATGGATGGAGATCTGGATGGTAAAAGCAACACTACTGGATATTTTCACAGTAGGTGGGATGACAGTTAGTTGAATTTCAAGATTGTAGAAGGTTGTGGCTTTATCTACTACAGAGGCAGAGTATGTTGTAGCTACAAAGGCTAGCAAGGAAATGATATGTATGGGTAGATTCATGGAAGAGTTAGGAAAGGAGAAAGGCGATTGTAAACTATTCAATGATAGTCAAAGTGTAATTCATTTGAAGAGAACTCAGCATTTCATTCAAGAATGAAACACATTCGGTTGAGGTATCACTTCATACGGTAGGTATTGGAGGATGGGTAATTGAATATGGAAAAGATTCATACGAGCGCGAAAACTACAAATATGCTAACGAAGCCATTAGTAAAGGAGAAGTTGGAGCTACACTCCACTTCTATTGGTCTTCGAGTTTGAGACTTGAAGAGGAAGAAAAAGAGCTAATGAAGGATCCAAGAATGATGTTGTACAAGTATGGTGCAGTAATTAATCTCCAAGTGGGAGATTGTTGAGTTGTGGAGCTGAATTACTTCAGATTAGCATGTAATGTAAAACTTGCTAGAAAACATAGTAACCGTCATCAGTTAGGGGGAACTGACATCATTCACCTAGGACCAACATTGGTCAGGAAAGGAGGAACTGACATCAGTTAGGGCTAACCGACAATGGTTACCTGTGCAAGGATGTTTTAATTAACTCTCGAGAATTAGATCTATTTTTAATATTAAAGTATATCTATTGATTGTAATTGCATGGATAAGTTCCCTAAGTCTATAAATGATTATATAAGCATAAAAGCTAGGGTTTAGAAGTAAGTATTAATAAGAATTAAGAAGAAATTTCAAAGGTTGGTGAGAGAGAATTCTTGGTGATGAAGCAAAAGCTTGAGAGAAATAAAGTACTGTACATCTAAGAGGTGTGGAAGATTGTAAATATTCATTATATATCTTTTCAAAGATTTGGATAATAGATTGGCTTGTTTCTTGGTGGACGTAGCCCACATTAGGTGAACCACATTAAATATGGTGTTGATTTATGTCTCTTGGTTTATATATTTCTTCTGGTAGAATATCCACTTTTATTTGTATGCATGCTTGGATCTGATATATTATCTGTATAACTAGCGTGTTAACCCCAATAGAGGGAAGTTCATTCTATTCCATGCATAGGTTTACTACATTATACATCTAGCTACTTGCTCTCTATCCCAAGTGCAACACACACACATAAGAGAAACATAGGGAAAAAATTTGTACACACACAAAACTACATTAGGTCTTAGATGTAGTGCAATACTTAGTAGTAAGTCCATCATTTTGATAGTTGAGGACAGTCCGACCCCTCATTTTTCATCTTTATTTTTTGGGATTTGATGTCTATTTGAGGGTTTTTGTATGCCTATTTGTAATTGCATATTTCTAATGACCTCAATGATCATTGTGTGAATCCACAACAATAAAATGAGAGCATTAGAGAACATATTGTAACCCTAAGAATTTAGGTTTCTGAGCATTTACATAGACTGAGGTGCCCTGATAAAGGACTAGGAAGGCCACGCGTACCCCTGTCCCTCTCTAGGTACCCTAGTCCAATCAAATCCTCCATATTTGCAATTTTATGAGCTCCTGTGTGACGGTCAGTGCTTCCTTTTTCTCTATTTTTCAGATTTGTGTACTCTCCAAAACTTGAAAAATCAGCTAAGGTTTCTTACCCTTCTTTGTACATTAGTGTTTCATTACTTATTTTCTTAATTACTTAGATTGTACCTTATTATTCATTTATTTAATGCTACTATATCATTTAGATTAGGCATATAATTTAAATTTTAGCTTAATCAATTCTATCTTGATCATTCATTATTGAATATTCTTTCTCATATGAGAAATGAGAGAATTCATATTCACCGAGATGATCAGTTTTTTCCCTTGGGCAAGAAGATGTTGTGTTCGAATTATTCATTCTCCCCAATTTCAAAAGGGAAGTTAACCTCTTCCATTTGGTCCTCCATGATTGAATCGGGAAGGGAATTTAATTCTTCAACTGTCTCCATTTATTCATTCAACATTTGTACATCACTTGAAGAATCAAAATTCCATTAAGGTAAATTATCCTTCTTCATTACCTTTTAATTCATTTCACATCTTGATCCAAAGTGAAGGAGGGTTTTCTTGCACTGATCTGACTCAAAACATTATCTCCATTCCAAGTTCTTGATAGAAAGATCAAAATTTGAAAGGATATTATCCATGACTACCTCGAACTCATCGTATTATACTTCCTCGTTATTGGTGGAGTCTTTGGAAAGCATGGAATCATACATTGCTCAATAAGAATCTTCATTTATTGAATCCATTGCTCCTTTAATGGGTTGTTCCTCAAGATAGAATGAGTTGATGAATGATGGTTCCACCTCCATGTCTTTTTCATCATATTCAAAGGTGTTTCTCTACTTATTCTTTAATGAATGGGCATAATTCAAGGGGCCATGAAATAGGGTTCATCAGGTAAGATCCCCCTTTGAAAATTTATTAAGAATGGGTGGTGAATTCTGTATAATGGACTTCTAAAATGATGGTGAATCATCTAAAAATTGGGCCTACAATAAAGGAACTAACTCCTACTGGAGTAACAAGTTATTCTTTAGTCATATGGTTTTATCATATGGATGGATGTTAGGAAGAAAGCCTCTTTTCATGTTTAAACATAAATATTTAAAGTTGGATGAAGAGTTACACCTTGTCGCATAGATTAGAATAATCAAATAGAGTCAAATGACAATTTACTTATTAGACGAATCTCATTTAAAGGCATTAAGGATGAAATATCCAATATTGTTGGAAACATCCAATATCCACAAGAATTTAATGTATGATCTCTTTCTCGTTAAGAATACAAAACCAATTTTCCATTTGTCCTACCTTATAACCATGTCGTATAACCCATATTAGACAGATGCCCCAATATAGCTTTATGGTTGTCCCTTTCTCAATGGATGGAGCAAATTGGTCATTCATCTTACTTCTATGAGTTTCTGTCCTTTCCAATTGGACAATACAATGTGTTTTCAGTATTTTAACTGTTGGACGGATCATGAGAGTCATCCATCTATTATTAATTGGATAGGAAAAACTTCACATGAGTCCCTAGGAACGAGTTTCCTCAAAATTCTCCACCAATTGTTTGTCACCATGTATTTAGTATGACCGTGAATGGAGCCCTATATATAGGAAACTATGATTGTGGCACATTTATTTCTTCACTTCATGAACAACTAACTTTTAAAAATCTACAACGCTATGAGATCTCTAATTTTGGATAGACCAAAACAAAATGTTTTAGAATAGTGTCTTTCACTGTAACCCCTAGGAACCCTCCTAAATCATCTTCAAGTCTACAATATCTATAACTAAGTCTTGAATCAACATAATATGGCACTAAGACCAAGGTTACTAAGAGCCTATCTCCAACATTCTAGTACAAGAAATCTCATGTGCCCCTTGGAATTACAAAATACGTGACCAAAACCACTAAAGAAACACCCAATTGAATGAGGAGCATCTAACAAAAATGATTCATGGGACTTGTCCACATGGCCTAATTTGAAACAGATACTACCATACTTGAATACCTTCTTAATTCTTATAGCTAGGTAGACAAACAATGATGAGTAAATTTATACTTTGAAAATCTACAAAATCACACCATTATGTTCTTCTACTTTAAACTTTGGAAAATGAGAAATTAATTAAAGATTAGAGATTTGGTGATTGATTATCTAGTGTTAAAGAGAGGAAATTGTAGAGATAATAGGAAAGAATTCAACTAAGAATACCAACAATGTACTATTATCCTGGAAACCTCCAATGGATTTAAACAGTCAAAAGGGATGTAATACTCTTTCTTCCCACTTTTATTGGTCAATTATCCTGTTTTAATTAATTTCCAGATGTACAACAAGTAGAAAATTGAGAAAATGATGCTATGTAAACCTAGTCCCTTCCTATGTTTTCTTGCTTATGTTTATGAAGACCATTTCTCCTATGCAATTCCACTCCAACATCTAATATATTGCTCAAGGGAATGCATTTAGCATTTAAATTATAACATTTCAATTGATCTCTTTGAATCTCATAAATGCCCAATTCTCTACACTCCTCCTTGTATTTATAGCCTTCTCCCATGTCAACTTCAGTGATACATGGAATGTGAGAAATTGGTTAGGGTTTCAAATGCTTGAAAAATTCTAGGCTAAATCAAATTCATTAAATTTGGATGACCTCCATTTCTCTTTTATCTAATCATTTGGTGAGCTCAAGACCATCACCCTAAGCAGACCTTATGGTTTTCAGGACTATAAAAAGAACCCTGGATAAAAGATGGCGGTACATAGAATGTAGCCTGCACAAGGTGGTGGTTTTGTAACTTCTACTCTACACAGAGTGGTGGTTCTATCCAGAACCTCTGTTTACCTCATTTTCTTAACTTTCTTCAATTTTCCTTCTTGGTGTTGATGGAACCGATGAAGTGGTGTGTTTTTCTAGATGAAATGGATCATAACCTCCTGATGCTTATGAGGCCATTGGTCCCACAAAATATTAGTGGGGGAGTGGTAGATCAACTCCCTCTCTTGCTCCTTTGAGTACCACTGGGTCATTTAATGTCTTACATCAACAGAAAACTCCCAACTTGGAAAGCATGTGTCAGATGGATACTCAATTTTGAGCACTGGACATTAGCATCTTTGACCCATGGAGGTCCAGCTATTTTTTTAACACGCGACAGCTTCATGGTGATCCCAAGGATGGAATCTGGATGGTAGCAAGGAGGCTACAGCTTTTTCATTCAGTGGGATCAAAATCTTTGTGGTAAGAATTCAACAAACTTAGATGACTAAAGGTTCCTGATGGCTTTGTCTACTATAGAGGCAACATCGTATGTACCTGCGTCACGTGTCTACTAACAAGGAAAAGAAATATATGGATGGAGCCTGGAATGGGAAAGGTAGACAGAGAATTCAAAGGTGACTTAAGTATAACCAGGTTAGAGTGAAATTATTATAATTAGAGAACTCAACGTGACATTGCTTGAATGGTGCGATGTAACACCTTGGACAAAACTGTTATATTTCTCTTTTGCATTACAAGCATTTTGGCATGTGATTTTATTGAATGAGGTGTGTTCCCTTGATTGTTGAAAATCATGCTTGTTATGGATAAATCATTTCTGCTCTTGGATTCATTAGACTAAAATGATATGGCTTGTCGCAAGAATCCACAACACTTCTTATTGATAAGCTGCAATCTGATTTTGAGAGTTGCAAACTTATCTCTTTTACTGACTCATCCTTGGATCAATTTCATGCTGATCCAAGGAATGTTTTAAATCTTCTTAATAGACTGAATGATAAATTGACATTCATTAGTTTGAGAGACATAGTGGACTTATATCTCACCCTGGTTTTATAATAAATTCTATGATATAGCTTCCTTCTGATGAGTAGGGTCCTTTGTAGGAAAAACTTTTACAAATTCCCTTCAAAAAAAATTAAAGTGTCATGGTTTTATGCGAACAGGTCATTTCTACTCTAGGTTGTATGCTTTCAAAAATAAATTACTTGGGTCTTTGGGATTATCTCTGTAATTGACTCATTTGGATCGGTTTCAGGCGTTCAACTTTGTATGTTACAAATTCTTTGGTCTTGTAAACGTGTCTTCATTCGGTTGTATGTTTGTGCTTGGGTCTTTGGGATTGATCTATGCAAGACATTAATGGTGTAAATGAAATATAGTCTGCTTCATGACTATGAAGGGGATCAGAATCCTAAAACTAAAGGATTATCCTAACTGTATCCTAAACTAGGTAAGAGCACCTACTTCCTAGCTATGTCTACTTATTTGGGTTTCATTCTAACCTAAGCTTCTTATTCTATTTTGTTGGGATGGTGTCCTAACCTAAGCTCTTGTGCTAAATGAATAAGGGAGAGATTACTAAAGTAATGTTAGGCTATATTAACCTAATGCCTAATACTATATGGATGTGAATTTAATCTAACCTAAGGTGGAAATTACCTATGGCAATGTTTTAAGACCTAAGGTAATTATTGTTAGACTAACCTAAGTTTTGGGAAATCTATCCTAAACTATTAAAAAGGAACCTAAGGGTCGCATGGCACTAAGGTGACGGTTCCAATGGCATTTAATTGATTTGATTGGGTTTAATGTATGGAGGTACTGCCAGTTTTGGCAAAGGCTAGTTAAATTTAGTGGAGGCATACGTGGAGGCTTCACTAAATATGGAATTACATGTTAAATTAAAAATGGCATTCACCAGTTTTGGGAGGCGGTGGCAAGGAGAGATAAGCGGGAGATTTGGGAGTAATGACATTAATGGACCTCAGTTTTTGTGTGCAAACCATCTTGGAAACAAGGGAGGTGGATTTGTGGGAGGTTGTTTGGTTTTGCATGTCTCGTGAATTTTTCTCTGCATGGAGCTATCTGGTTCTTTGAACCAGCAGTTTGACTTCTACTTCATGGCTATTTTTGGTTTCTCTGGTCTATTTTTGATCAAAGGAATGTATATGAGGCATTAGAAGAAAAGTTGTTTGGTTTTTGATCTTTCATGGAGAAGAAAAAGAGTGGGAAGCTCAGCTGGAAGTCTCCTTCGAATTGGTAAAGGCACTATCAGGCATGATAGGCTCTACCCATTAAGATTTCTTGCTTTCTTCTAAGTGATTCATTAAAACAATTCTGCTCTCATGAGATAAATGTTTGCATGATTTGTCTGGTTAATTACTTTCATGTTTTTATGAATCTCTATGGTTTTTGGGATGTAAATCCATTGCAAAGTAATGTTAGTTTTTGGGAAACTTTCTCTATGCTAGTTTAATGGTGACATGCATGCAAAACTTGTATTTGAAGCTTTGTATTTCATTCTGAAACTTGTATTCGAGGCTGGTGTTGTTCTAAACTGGTATTCATTGCTTTGTGTGGTTCTGAACCTTATCTGGAGCCTTGTGTTTCATTTGAACTTGTATTGGAGCCTTGTGTTTTGTTTGAGCTTGTATTGGAGCTTCGTGTTTGTTCTGAGCCTGTATTGGAGCCTTGTGTAGTTCTGAACTTTTGTTCAAAGCTTCGTGTTTGACACTGTACTCGTATTCTATACTTGCATGTTCTGAACTTGTAGTCGAATCGATGTGTTTGATTCTATACTTGTATTCTGAGCTGGAGTTTTACTCGTATTCAAGGATTGAAATGCTTTGAACTCATTTATGTACTGTCTAATCGATAAGGGCTTGAGAGCTTAGTTTCGGTTTGAAGTTGATCTATTAATCTCTTTTGAGATCTTCTCCTTGTAGCTTCTTGTTGGAATGGTTGTGGTACTTCTATTTTTGGAGACTGTACCGCCTTCTTTGAACTTGTAAGGGCATGTAAATATGGAGTATATTCTTCTCTCCTTTGCTCTAAGAAAACCCACGTCTTGTTGAAAAGCTTGACTATTTTGTTTGAAGGATTATTAGACTGGAACTTGTATCTTGTTGTGGGTTTGGTTTGATATAGAGTTTTTTGGAATAGTCGTTAACAGTTTTGAGGTTTATGGAAATACGCAGTATGCATTCTCCTTCTTGTGATCAATGTTTGAAACAAATACCTTCTTGTCGCAATATTTTTAGATGGAACTTGAGAGTCTTTTTTGTGATTTTGTTTCAGTCACATTGGAGGTAAGATTGGGACATTACTTGACTTAAACATATATTGGGTTTTCTTACTCTCTTCAGATCTTTTAATTGATTTCTGGGTTTTATTGAAAAGATGAGTTGAATACCTTAGTGTACTGAATTTTGTATGGAAGGATACATTATCTCTGGTTCAGATTGTTTTGTATAATTGTTCTTAACTGGATCACAAACTACTTGCTCTTTTGTATTGAGTTGTTGAAGCCTTGTAATGGGATTTCAGTTCTTTGAGTTCGTGAGTACTTCTGAACTTGTTTAGCTTATACTGTTTTGGGTTTTCTATTCCTTGTTGGATTCAGTGAATGAATCTTTGGGTCTTTTAAAGAGAAATGAATATGTTCTCTTGGGACAGTATATTGTTTTTGGGACTGTACTATGTACTTCATTCTGAGAATTGAATTCGAACTTGTGTTTAATGAATGGGAATAGATAAACCAGTTGGTAAAGATTTGTAAGGGAAACTAGAAGTGTGCTTTCTTCTAACTATGTGTTTGGTTTTGATTTCTCTCTTGGGAACTAGTTAAAGAACTTCTAAGTTTGAAATAGAAATGGGAATTCATTTGATAGTATAAATGAAATGAATTATTGATTGGTCCTTTTCTAATTGAGATCCCTTTTTACTGTTGTTTGGATAAGTTCATTTGATTGAACTTCTCTGTATTCTGATTCTCTTCTAAGATGGGAATTTCTTTGTGGATTGTTTGGTCTACTTTTTACTATTCATTTGTTGTAATGGTGTAGAAAGAGAGTATCTTAGTCAGTTCTGTTGAATAGAGAATGTAAACTTGTTTTGACCGACTGCCATGCCTGACTGAGTCATACTTCATTTGGATTTGATATTGGAAGGTTTACTCTTTTTGCACCCTATCTTTTATGAATCCTCTTTTGGATGGACTACGATAAGAGATTAATTCTGTGTGAGTCTAGCTTCGATTTGTGGAACATCTAGTTTCAGATCTATGAATTATATATTCTAACATGTGGAAGTTAGTTTAGACTTGCAGGAGGACTGTTTTGACTCTCTACCCCTACTTGGATTGATTTGGGATTCTTGTTAGATGTTTTACCCTTAATGTTGAATCCTTATAATGTTATCTTTGAATTGAGGCATTTTTGGTATGTACTAAACATGTTTCTATCTTTTAGATGATTAAGTGTGTAAGGAATATTATGTATTGATTATTCTTCTTTGCTTAAGTTGTAGGATGAATCATCCTAATAAGAGCTATGTTGTATTTAACTCTTTTGCTACTTAGTAAAGATAAATGTGTATTTCTATTCTTATAGAATTATGAAACAATTGGATGAAAAGACATGTGGATTGTGTTAAAAGTAACTGATAGGATCAATTAAACCTTATGATATAATGCAGATGTTGCAGATTATATTATGCTCTTTTCTTAAAAGTGAATTCAGACTCTTTAATTGTACTTCTTTTCTGGTTGTTATTACTTATGCTTATTTGTATGATATATTAATTGTTTCATTAAAGTAGAGTTGTTTTAATGGAACAATTAGTGGAATGCACTTCACTTTAATGCTTAGTGCTTATCATGCTCAGTTCATTGAACTGACCCGTGCTAGCAATTTTTGCAGAGGGACATCGTAAGTGATAAAAGAAGGCAAAAAAATTTTTATGATGCATTGGCTTATTTAATTTTGGATCTTATGTAAAGAGTTTTGAATCATTCTTGAGTTGTATTGGAAAAGAAAAGTGATGTTCTTTTAAGATCTTAATTCTGATTGACATGCAGAATGTCTGAAATGCATAGTCTTGTAAATGTATATTTATCATCATGAATTGAAAGGTTTTGAGTTGGACTCCAATTTGTGGTGTGAATTCTTTTGTACTTGTATGACGGAAATAGTAGTGATATCTTGGTGGTATTCTTTATATCTGTTTGTATACTTTTATTGTTATCAATTAATAAGTTAGATAAAGGGGATAGTATAATCTCCCTTATTATAATGAAACTTGTTAAATTGCAAAAGATGTCATTCTCTAACTACACAACTATAGTTTAATAATGAAATATGCTTTGGACATACAATTAAACTATATGAGTAAAGAATGATAAAAAGGATATGTTAAAAACATCTAACCATGTAGAGGAAGACTCTTCCTCTCTCAAAAGAATGAAAGATAAAAGGAATAGTGGTTATGATCTTTAATCTTTATACTTCATTTATAAAGTAAACACTAGCTGAATCTAGGTGGATGACACACTTGATTTGGACAGCTACGTTGCATTAAGAATTAAAAGTTTGATGTTTTTTGTCCTACTTGGGATAACTACTTGTTATGCCACATTAATGAACATTAATGCAAACATGAATTAATGAAGTTCTCCATATCTAATCAGGCTAATTATGGATAAAGAACTTAATGAATGTTGGAATTAGGGTTAGGCATGGTTGCTGCAATCTGAATCTTAATCCAATATTAATTATGAATTAATGACCACTAAGGGGGTATGTACATCTTGATGAATCAGTTCTAATGGATGTTGGCACATGCCAACTATAGGACTGTACCCTCGAGAAGTCCTGGGACTTCTCGAGGATATAGTGTTGCAGTTGACATGTGGCAACACCCTTCCATACTTGTTCATCTAGATCTACACACATCTGGACTTGAACTTAGTTTCTCTCTAGGTCAAGTTAGTAGCATGTTTAGGATAGGTAGTAGCTTTCTATGACTCAGGGTACCTTGGCACATTTGGTTGACTTAGGTCAGTCGAGTATGCCCATATACCCTAAGTCATCGTGAGCATCTTCCTATAACAAATTATGTTGCTAACCTGGGCTAGGGTCAAACCTTGGGCAAGTGGACTGATGGTAGTCAGTAAAGACCATTCTAGATAATAGTAGAGTGAGGTGAAGGACGTATTCTGAAATGATGAGTATGTCATCTAGGAATAGTAACATGAACAGTATGTTGAAAATATTTGGCCAAAGTATCACAAGCTGCTGGTTGCATTGTCCTATGTCACCTAGTTTAAAGCAACGTGATGTCAGATGAATATTGGTAACAAATATTCAGATAGGTTCTTTAAACAGATCACTCAGTACCTGGAATAGGGTAGGAAACCAAGTATACGTAGTATACATAAAGTATTCTATACTTTAAGTCAACATGAGAGATCGGTTGGTAACCGAGTCATGGAATGAGAGATCGGTAGTATATCGAGTCATTACAACTTCATATGGTTATCTGTTATGATATTGATTGGCATGGAAGCCAAGGGATATCTTGTTCAAATCATTTCTCCCCGTAGGTCCATGATTCCGATCTCGTCCTTCAGCCATGGTGTCCTGTTCTAATGTTTCACGGATCCAACACTTGGTGATATTCCATGTCTAAATCTGGTGTTTGCAAAAGGGAAAAATCTCTCTTGTTACCTCCGCTGGCCTGCCGACCCGCTCTTCCTTCTACCAGAATATCTCCCCGATGGCTTATTTGTATGTACTCTACTTAGATCTTGACCAAAAGGGAATTATTTGTACAACTGATGTGCTCAACCCCAGTGTAACTATCCTCAATTCAAATCACCAGAAAAATGGTTTTATGATATTGATAGATTTACTCTTTTTTTGATAACGGTTTTCTGTTATTGAATTGGGAGCTTCAAACACATTCAATTTTAAGAATTTAGAAACAAGGGATTTTTGTGATTTGAAACATAATGTTCTCTGTTCTAAATATTTACATCATATAGAACACACATTCCATGTAATCAATCTTGGATAACAGATAACCATATGCAGCTGTAATGACTCGAGTATACTACCGATCTCATTCCATGACTCAGTTTCCAACCGATCTCTCATTTTGACTTAACAGCATCCGTAGAATACTTTATGTATGGCTTCTACATACATATACTTGGTTGATCCTATTGCTATAACCTTCCTAGGTACTCGAAGTGATCTGTTTAAAGAACCTATCTGAATATTTGTTACCCATATTCATCTGACATCATGTTGCTTTAAAGTAGGTGATATAGGACAACACAACCAGCAGTTGGTGATACTTTGGCCAAAGATTTTCAACATACTTTCATGTTACTATTCCTAGACGTGATACTCATTCTACGGAATACGTCCTTCACCTCACTCTTCTGTTATCTAGAATGGTCTTTACTGGTTCTACCAGTCAGTCCACTTGCCCAAGGTTTGACCCTAGCATACGGTAGAAACATAATGTATTATAAGAAGGCCCTCACTGATGACTTAGGGTATATGCAGACATACTCGGATGACCTACAATCAACTGGATGTGCCAAGGTACCATAAGTCATTCTGGAGCTACTACCGTATATGCTGAACATGCTACTAACTTGAGCTAGAGAGAAACTAAGTTCAATTCCATATGTGCATATATCTAGATGAACAAATTTGGAAGGGTGTTGCCACATGTCAACTGCAACATTGTATCCTCTAGGAAGTCCCCGGGACTTCTCGAGAGTACAGTCCTACTGTTGGCGTATGCCAACATCCGTGAAGAACTCCATTCATCAAGATGTACATACCCCCTTAGTGGTCATTATCATAATTAATATTAGATTAAAATTCAACTTACAACAACCATGCCTGACCCTAATTCCAACATTCGTTAAGTTCTTTAGAGCTAAGAACTAGCCTGAAGGTAGATATGGATGAACTTCATTAGAGGTTCAAGTTTTCCTACTTGGTTCATTCATTAATCGTTGGCATTCAAAGTAAGTTACCCCAAAAATAGGACAACAAACATAAAATGTTTAATTCTTAATGCAACCTAGCTGTCCAAATCAAGTGTGTCAACCACCTTAAATTCAGCTAGTGTTCACTTTATAAAACGTATTATAAGATTAAATCTTCATAACCACTATTCCTTTTAATCTGTTCATTCATATAGAGGAAGAGTCCTTCCTATATGGTTATATGTTGATCCCAACATATCATTTATATCATGAATTTATTAAATGAGGGTTTAATTGTATGTTCGAAAGCATATTTTATTATTAAAGGTTTTCTGATAGTTGTGTAGCTAAAGAATGACATACCTTTGCAGATTATAAATACAAGTTCATTATTTAAGGGAGATTATACTATTCATCTTTAATCCAACTTGATTATCTTATATAACAACAATAGTATACTTAGACAGTTGGATAAAGAATAACGTAAAGATATCACTATTATTTCCATCCATACAAGTACAAAAGTATTCACATCACAAATTGGAGTCCAACACAAAACCTTTCAATTCATGATGATAAACATACATTTTCAAGATTATGCATTTCAAACATTCTACATGTTAATTAGAATTGCAAGATCTTAAAAGAACATCACTTTTCTTTTCCAATACAACTCAAGAATAGACTTATACAAAACATCTTTACATATAGATTGAAAATTAAATAAGCCAATGCATCATAAAATAGTTATGTCTTCATTCTATCACTTATGATGTCCATCTGCAAAAATTGTTAGCACGGGTCAGTTCAATGAATTTGAGCATGATAATCACTAAGCATTAAAGTGAAGTTCATTCCACTAATTGTTTCATTAAAATAAACTCTGGTTTAATGAAACAATTGATATATCATACAAATAATTCATAAGTAATAACATCCATAAAAGAAGTACGATTAAAAGAGTTCTGAATTCATTTTTGAAGAAAAGAGCATAATATAATCTACAACACTTGCATTATATCATCAGGTTTAATTGATGATATTGAATTACTTTAAAAACAATCAATAGGTCCTGTCATCCCATTTGTTTCATAGTTCTATAAGAGTATGAGAAATGCATATTTATCTTTACTAAGTAGGAAAAGAAGTTAATTACAGCATAGCTAATATTAGAATGTGATTCAACATTCAATTAAGAAAAGAAGAAGAATTAATACATATTATTCCTTAAACACTTAATCATCTGAAAGACAAAATACAAGTTTAGAACACACCATGAATCTACCTCAGTTCAAAGATGAACATATAAGGATTCAACATTAAGGGCACAAGCATCTAACAAGAATCCCAAATCAATCCAAGTAGGGGTAGAGAGTCAAAACAGTTTCCCCACAAGACATAGCCGACACTGGGTGAACCATGTTAAATATGGAGTATGATTTAAAGATCTGAAACTTGTTTTGTATATTTATTTTGGTAGAATATCTACTTTTAATTGCATGTCTGATTAGATCTGATATATTGTTTGTACAACCGGTGTGTTAACTCCAGCAACTAGTATCAAATATTTTTTTGAGGGTTTTGTTGACATATTTACTGAAAAAAGGTTTTCTGATTGAGTGGGAGCTACAACAATGGCAGAACATAATAAATAAAAGGTGCAAAAATTTGACGGCCAAAATTATAAAGGAAGATACAGATTGAGGATTATCTGCATCAAATAGATTTGTACTTACTTTTGGATGAGAAGTCGAGACCTATGAAGATGACTGATGAAGAATGAAAAATTCTTGACATAAAGGCTTTTGGATCTATAAGATTGATCCTGGTAGCATCCGTGGCTTCCAATATTATAGAAGTAGCTTCTATAGTAGACTTAATGAAATATATTTCTAATTTATATGAAAACCTAGTGCTTCAAATAAATTTTATTTGATGAAGAAACTATTTAGTTCTAAGATGAATGAAGGTGAATCTGCTTCTAGTCATTTGACTGATTTCCTATCTATTGTAAATCAATTAAAATCAGTTGCTATTCCATTTAATGATGAAGTAAAATCACTTTTATTCTTATGTTTTTTTCCTGATAGTTGGGACAACTTGGTAATGGATGTTAGTAATATAGCATGTGCTAATAATATTTTGAAGTTTGATGATGTGGTTAGTGTAATCTTGAATGAAGAAATTTGTAGGAAGAGTACAAAGGAATTGGCATCTGGAAATGCTTTTGAATGTAGAAAGCAGGGGTAGAAGGAGAGTCCAAGAGTTAAGAGTAATGGGAAATCAAAGTCAAGGGATAGTAGATCTTAATCCATAAGTAAGGGAATTACTTGTTGGAAATGTGGAAAGAAAGGAAACACACAGAAATATTATTGGTCAAAGGATAAAGAGAACCAACAACTAGACAAAGGTAAAGAAAAAAATATTAATGCATCATAGGTAATGCAAGATACTCTTATTCTTTCTTTAGATAGTAGAATTTAATCATGGGTTTTAGATTCAGGAGCTTCTTTCCATGTAACCCCTAATAAGGGTTATTTTAGAAATTATGTCTAGGGAAATTTTGGGCATGTTTATTTGGGTGATGATGAACCTTGCAGTATTACTGGTAAAGGGGAAGTTCATCTAAAATTACAGAATGGAAATACATGGGTATTGAAAGATGTGAGGCATGTGCCAAGCCTTAGGAGGAATCTTATTTCTGCAGGGCAACTAGGTGAATCTGGTTGCATGGTTACTTTTACAGGAGACTCTTGGAAAGTCACCAAGGGTGCTTTTGTTGTGGAAAGAGGTAAGAAGGTAGGAACACTCTATTATCTACCTGTATTACTGATTCCTTTTCTACATTATCTACTTTAGATTTAGATGTATGCATGTGGCATAACCGGTTGGATCATATGAGTAAAAAAGAAATGCAAATCTTAAAGGCTAAGGGTAAGTTATCAAATTTGAAAGATTTAGATCTTGATTTCTGTGAGCATTGTGTCTTTTGGAAAGAAAAAGAGAGTGAGATATCTCAAAGTTGGGGCAACTAAGGAGCAAAAGTTGGAGCTTGTACACTCAAATGTGTGGGGACCAGCTCAGGTAGCTTCTCATGGAGGATCCCAATATTATGTTAATTTCATTGATGATGCTACAAGAAAGGTATGGGTTTATTATATTAAACATAAATCTGATGTTTTTGAGAACTTTTAAAAGATGGAAAGCCCTTGTTGAGAATGAATCAAATTCTAAGTTAAAGTGCCTTATATCTGACAATGGTGGTGAATACTGTAGCAAGACTTTCAATGATTATTTTTCAGTGAATGGGATATGTAGAGAAAGAATGGTTCCAAGAACACCACAGGAGAATGGTGTTGTAGAAAGAATGAACCAGAAAATCATGGAACATGCTAGAAGTATGAGGATACATTTTGGATTGCCCTTGCAGTTTTGGGCAGAAGTAGTTGATACAGCAGTTTATTTGATTAACCATGGGCCTTCAAGTTCACTAGATGGAGGAATACCAAAGGAAGCTTGGACTAGAAAAGAGGTAGATCTTTATTTTCTTAAATTTTTTGGTTTAGAAGCTTTTGTGCATGTTGATAAGGAAAATAGGAAAAAGTTAGATGCAAAATCCAAGAGGTGCACTTTCATTGGTTATGGATCTGGTGATTTTGGTTTCCATTTTTGGGATTTAGAGAATTCTAAAATTATTAGGATTCGTGATGTTGAATGGAATGAAAAGAGAATGTACAGGGATCAAATTTTGGTACCCAAGGATGAACCAGTTGAGAAGTTTGTGAATGAAAATGAACTCTCAGATTTAAAAGTAATTACTGACAAGGTTACACAGTAACCGGTGTTGGTTGACCCTTGATCGGCATCGGTCAGACGAAATGGTATCGGTTACAAAGGATCCAAACCTGCATCGGTTAGCAAAACCGATGTCGGTTAGAAGTGACCAGCATCGGTCACTGTCAGATTTGGATAGGAATGTCCAGGAGGTCCAGATTGAGCCTTCGGTACCCCAAACTCATGTGAGAAGGTCACAAAGGGTAAGTAAACCTCCATAAATATTTACACCTTCTCTATTTTATTTATTATTTACTGATAATGGTGAACCATGAGAGATTTTTGAATAAGCAATGTAAGATAAGACTCAAATTCAATGGGAGCATGGCATGGATGAGGAGATGGAATCCTTGGAACAGAACCAAACTTGGGATTTGGTTAAGTTGCCAGCATGTAAGAGAACATTGCAGAACAAGTGGGTTTATAGGATTAAGGAAGAATATGGTGGACAAAAAAGGTACAAGGCAAGGCTTGTAGTAAAGGGATTTGCACAAAAAGTCAGGTATTAAATTTTGTGAAATATTTTCTCTTGTTGTTAAGATGACTTCTATTCATACTATATTGAGTTTAGTTGTAGTAGAAGATTTTCATTTAGAGCAACTAAATGTGAAGACATCTTTTCTTCATGGTGATTTGGATGAAGAGATTTATATGTAGCAGTCACTTGGGTATGAAGTCAAGGGTAAGGAGAAATTAGTGTGTAGGTTGAAAAAGAGCCTATATGGGCTCAAGAAAGCTCCAAGGAAATGGTACATGAGGTTTGATAGTTTTATGCATGAGCATGGTTACTTGAGATGTGAATATGACCATTGTGTTTATTTCAAAAAGCTTGAAAATGGGAGCTATATTATTTTGTTACTGTATGTGGATGATATGCTTATTGCAGGATCTCGTATGCAGGACATTGGTGAGCTTAAGAGAAAGCTAGCTCACACATTTGCTATGAAGGATTTAGGAGCTGTAAAAAGAATCCTTGGCATGCAAATACATAGAGATAGGAAAAATAAGAAATTGTATTTGTCTCACGAGGATTATATCTACAAGGTGTTATAAAGGTTCAACATGTAGAATGAAAAACTTGTTAGCACACCTATGGCTTAGCACTTCAAATTAAACAAAGATCATTGTCCTTCATCACATGAGGAGGTCAAATACATGACATGAGTACCATATGCTTTAGCAGTTGGGAGTCTCATGTATGCTATGGTTTGTACCAGACCAGACATTACATAAGTAGTGGGAGTTGTGAGTAGATATATGGCTAATCTAGGTAAAGAGCATTGGAAAGTAGTCCAATGGATACTCAGGTATTTGAAAGGGACATCTAGCATACAGTTATGTTATGGAGGTTCAAATATTTCATTACATGGCTACGTTGATTTGGATATGGCTAGAGATATGGATGGTAGGAGGAGCACTATTGGATATATTTTCATAGTAGGTGGAACGACTGTTAGCTAGATTTCAAGATTGCAAAAGGTTGTGGCTCTGTCTACTATAGAGTTAGAGTATGTTGTAGCTATAGAGGCTAGTAAGGAGATGATATGGATGATTAGTTTCATGGAAGAGTTGGGAAAGGAGCAAGGTGATTGTAAATTATTTAGTGACAATCTAAGTGTAATTCATTTAGAAAATAACTCAGTTTTTCATTCGATAACAAAACACATTTAGTTGAGGTATCACTTCATATGGCAGGTATTGGAGAATGGACAGTTGAATCTAGAAAAGATTCATACGAGCAAAAACCCTGCAGATATGCTAACGATGCCATTAACAAAGGAGAAGTTGGAGCTACACACCACTTCTTTTGGTCTTAGAGTTCGAGACTTGAAGAGGAAAAAACAAAGCTAAGGAATAATCAAAGAATGACGTTGTTCAGGTATGGTGCAGTAAATAATCTCCAAATGGGAGATTGTTGAGTTATGGACCTCAATTTCTTCAGTTTAGCATGCAATGAAAACTTGCTGGAAATACAGTAATCGGCATCGGTTAAGGGGGTACTGGTATCGGTCACCCAGAACCAGCAGTGGTTAGGTATGACCGGCATCAGTCAAGCAAGGAAGGAACCGACAACGGTTAGGGATAACCGGTGTCAGTTACCTGTGTGAGGATGTTTTAATTAACTCTCAGGAATTAGATCTATTTTTAGCATTAAAATATATCTATTGATTGTATTTGCGTGGCTAAGTGCCCTAAGTCTATAAACGACTATATAAGCATAAAATCTAGGGTTCATAAGTAAGAAAGAAGATGATTACCAAGAATTATAAAGAACTTGCAAAATTTGGTGAGAGAGAGAATTCTTGGTGATGAAGCAAAAATATTGAAAGAAAGAAAGTATTGTACATATGAGAAGCGTGGAAGATTGTAAATATTCTTTGTATATCTTTTCAAAGATTTGGATAATAGACTGGCTTATTTCTTGGTGGGCGTAGCCCACACTGGGTGAACAACGTTAAATTTGGTGTTGATTTATATCTCTTGTTTTATATATTTCTTTTGGTAGAATATCCGATTTTATTTGCATGTATGCTTAGATCTAATATATTGTTTGTACAACTGGTGTGCTAACCGCAACAACTTGTACCACCAGGCATGAAAAAAAAAATATCAATAAACTTAGCACCCTCTACCTGTTTCACTTCCTAACAATAGAACTCTGGTTTAACATGGTTTTTGTCAAGGAGTGGGTCCCTGTAAGTGAGAAAAATATCCATAGAAGGTTATTTCCTCCAAATATTCCTAATTCTAAATCACTCCTAAAGCCAACAATAATGTTATCTGATCCTGATCTAACAATCTAAGGGAACGAGGTTATAAGGATATGGATAAAAAGGGAAATCCTAAATTAAAAGGGTGATTAGACACCATATTAAACCCTAAGGGGTATGAAACACTCTTAAATGAGTGAAAATGGAAGATAAGTGAAGGAGGAGATGATAGATAGAGTGCCACATTCTAAAATAACATTCAAACTTTCATTTTCATGGAGCAAAATAGAAAACAGACCCTGTAAACTAGAAAGCATACACAACACACCTAGAAATAATGAAGAGGTAACGGAAAACAACAAAGCACAAGATAGGGTAGAGAATAGCCATAAAACACAAGATTATATTGTTTTATAAGATGTACAATTTCATTATAGTGAATGAGGAAGGTAAGAACAAATTACAGAGGTCCAAATTTGAGGCTTACAACTCATATTTTATTCTATAAGTAATTTGACATGGTGCCATTACAAATAAGAATGTCAATCCTTTACAAATGGTCTTATTTTACAATATATAACAAAAATAGAGAGAGAGGGAGAGAATGGAAAATAGAGAGAAAGTGTGGGTTTTCATGTCCAAGCACCAACAACTAAGCATTCAATTCACTGAAACCAAGCATGACATCTCTGTAAAAACATTCCTTTATAGTAACTACCTTGCAGAGGAAGGAAAAGAGCTCATCCTTTGTTAAATTCAAGCAATTAATCCATCTTCAACTATGATTAGTAGCCTAAACTATTTTTCTTAATTTTCACCCACTAAATCTCTACAAAATATGATTTTCTTGATTGTATGATGAAGGGATCAAGGATACCCTTCCAATATTACAATTTTTTTCTAATTTAGAGTAGTGAAGAAGAAGATATGGTGATTTAAAATTTGCATTTTGCGATGTACAGGAATGTGACATGTTGCCACTTGTGGTTGGTTGTGGTGATTTCCTCTTCCTATGTGTGTATTTCTTTGAAATTTGCCACATGTCATCCTTTTATTTTTAATGAATGGGGTTAAATAGGGTCCTTTGACTGCATCATTGCATACTACCCTATGCGGACCTGAAATCATTTGAAATCTAGTTCATTCCATGAAATTCATGTCCACACAATCCTATATGCTGAGCATACATGGGAATGGTGATGTGTGTCTACCATCGATCATTGATCTGCACCATTTCTCATCCCCTAACTTCGTCATGTTTATCTCTGAGTGTGCTAACATAGAGCCTCAAATTAACATGGTTTATTCTATAGGCTTATGTCTGTTAAATCCCAAAAGTAATGGAGAAATTCAAAATCTCAACACATAGCCCCTGTCTTCATAAAGGTTTTCAAATGCAATGGCTAGCTCTTTCTAGTGGTGAAACTTTATGGACGTCTAAATATCCTTTCAACTTATTTATATGGCTAATCCCATTCTAAAAGTATGTTATTTAATTTAGCCCAGGGATAAATTTAGATAATAGTTTGGAAACTTTTGGGGATTATTTTCTTACTAAATTTGATCAGTGGCCTTATAATGTCCATTGGGCATGGATTCAAGCCTGAAAACATGAGAAATAGAGCTAAAACTTTGAAAATCATACCCATGATCTGTATGAATAACTGAATTGACTTGGAATGAATTGTAATCACCATCAAATCTGCTCAAACCGATATGGAGATTCCTAAATTGATCTTTGGAGCTTTAAATGATTTTGGTAATGGTCCCAACTATCTAATTCTAGCATTAAACCTACTTGGGTTGGAGATGAACCAAAAAACCCTTGATCGTACTCTTAAAATCTGAGTTTCAGGAATTTAATTTAACTTTATAACTGTCCCAAAATACTACATTTTTTTAGTAAGGACTTTGTTCCAAGATAGACTATGCAACAACAAAAAATCCATAAAAACTATGTACAAAATTGAAAAATCATACCATTTCCCAATTGGAAACATGCGGAGTGCGCACAATGCACTTGTGCCCTTACTGAAAGAAAACCTACACTAACCTACTCTAACCAGAGGAATGAGAATGCTAAACAAAACCTGATAACATGAACGGTGAACTAAATTCCTTTTCTCATAGTAATTAGACCATGTAATTAGTTTGACAGTGAAAATGGTCTTTAATGAGAGTGGACCAATTATCTTAAAGTTGGTTTTGCACCTTATTTGATCCGTAAACTTCTACTTTGGAACTCTACAAAATCACACAGTTATATTATTTTGTTTTCAACTTTTGGAAAATGACAGTTTGATTGAATATTAGAGCTTTAGTGATTGATTATCTAGTGCTATAGAGAGGAAATTACAGAGAATAGGAAAGCATTCAAACTCCAAACACCAACAATTTTTATCCTAGAAACCTCCAATGGAGGAAAACCAGTCGGGAAGGGAAAAACACTCTTTCTTCCCACATTTATTGGTTAATTATAGATAATTACAGATTACAAGTAGAAAATGGAGACAATAATCTAAACCTGTCATTTCTTATGCTTGTTTGCTCTATTTCTACATCTTTCTCCTACAATTCCATTCCAACACTGAATATCTTTCTCACTTACTCTCATATAATTAATACTTTGCTTCTTGATCTCTCTAGATCTTTTAATGATCAATTCTCTTACTCCTTGTATTTATAGCCTTCTCCCATGTCCTCCCATGCACTAGAGAATGGGAATGGTCAGGGAAGGAAGAGACATAGTCGAGCGCTTCAAATTCGCATCCATTCATGCTCCATTTTTCTTTTCTATTCGAAAGTTTCAGGACCGCTGCCCTAAGAAGACTAGTGGTTTCAATACCCCTACCCTAGCTAGGCAAATGTTATAAAACCACCTCCCTACATATGGAGATTCTGCAACCGTCATTCTACATAGAGCTGTGATTTTGTCCAGAACCTCAGTTTACCTCATTTTCTTCAGTTTTTTCATTTCTTATTCTTGGTGCTAATGGAACTAATGAAGTGGTGTGTTTTTCAAGATCCCTTTGGATCATACCTCTTGGTCCCATAAAATCTTAATGGGGGAGTGCTAGAGGAATCAACTCCCTCTTTTTCTCCTTCAAGTACCACTAGGTCGGCCTTGCTGTCTTATCTCTTCCAACCTGCCAAGACTCCTATGGATCTCTAGTTTGATACTCCAATGCTACATCATGTATGTTTTGTATGTCATTGAGGCACAAAGGATGTAGCTTTTTTATGTTTCCTTCTTTGTCATGCATAGATGGCATTAGTAGGAATGATATCTTGGAACTTTCTATCATGTGCATCTACATGAAGTATGGCCTGAAGGTTTCTTTTCCAACTTGATCAAGTATGGAGAGGGTCCCATACTGTAGTGGTTAAGTCATTCTTTCTTGTCATTGTCGCTTGAGATGGATTGGAAAAATCCTCTCCATGTACATTACTGCTATAATCACCATTATTCCTTGTATATCCTCTTCTCCTTGCTACCCCATGGTTAGGTCCACTAAATTTGTAGGTAGATACAGTGACTGCATAGTGAAATTTTGTTTTTCTCCTTGAATGAGTAGTTCCTGTGGTGAATTCTTCTGTACAAAAATAACAAGTGCTATCCAAAATATCCATGCTCATCATGTCCATCTTTATTTTCTTCAAATGAAAGTAAACAAAACTGATGATTTTCCTAGAATAAGTCTTTGTGCTTGGTTGACACTTACCATAGCCTTCTTTTATTTTCTCTAGTGTTCCTGGATGTTGAAAATGAATATCCATCCTTGACCCATCTATACCGGTTCTACCTCCTTTTGAACATAACATACCTGACATACAAGTACAGACTTCCGAAGACAACATCAAATGCATAAAGTGGAATGATATCATCCTTTAATACATCAATATATTGGGTATTTATCCCAAACTAAAACTTACACTTTCTTATAACTTGTATTTCTACACCCCTCTTCACCCATCCCAATGGGTATGGATGTGGATGCATATAAGTTTCTAGACCAAGTTGTTCTACAACCACATTAGAAAGTAGATTTGAATGAGAATTAGAATCTATAAAAGTGTTACCTTAGTATTCTTGATTTGGATTATAATTTGAAAAAGATTACTCATCTCTTCTTATTCTGTTTCTCCATACATGTTAGTGACCATGCATCCTAGGATGTATCCTACATTCGAATCATCCTCAATCTCCACCTCTCCTTCTATTTTCATAGTGGCAAGGATTTATTGGAATCCTTGGTTCGGTGCTTTGGGTTTAATTTCAGATGAAAATTCCAACATGTGGTGTTAGAATGTCCATTTATATCACAATTATTATACAAATTATTAGGATCTTTACAAGTATGAAAAGCAATAACGACATGTTTACCTTTCCCTTTACCTCTGCTACTTGTCTTTCCTTGCTTTTTTCCTACTGATCTATTGATTGGTCTCCCTTTAGCTCTAATTCTCCTTGCTTCTTCTCGTCATAAATGTAGTATGTTTGTATACAAGCTTCATTGAGATCCTTAGGCTTCGTGGAGATTACCTTCCTCCAAATGTGAGTGTGAATTTCTCCCAAATACTTGGTCAGAATGTCCTCATCCTCCAAGTCCATATTAAGCAACATGGCTTATCTCTGAAATTATGTAGTGTAGTCCTGCATGCTTTGACCACTTCCCTGTCTAAAGTGCTGTCACTTAATCATCATGTTAGTCTTATGGCCAATAAGATAGAAGTTATCTCTAATCAATTCTTTAAAACCTTTCCAAGTACTGATAATAGGACGTATCTTCTTCTCACAAGTGGCTAGATGGGTTTCCCACCAAACCAGAGCATGACCTTCTATTTTGAGACATGCAAAGGTAATCCTTTGTGCCTCAGTGATATTATCTAGAATAAAATAGAATTCCAACTGTTTTAGCCATTTATCCAATAATTATGCATCTACTTGTCCTTCAAAATTCTTTATTTTCACTTTCGTTTCCACTTTAAAAGGTGTATGAGCAGATTTTACCTTCTCACTTATAATTGAAGTCTCTTCTTCACACTCTTCCCATTATTCCTCTTCATGGCTCTTTCTGATATCAAAATTTTGGCTAGTTATCAAACCAATGAGTCCATGGAATCTTGCTTAACTGATTCCATCTTTTGCAGATCTGAAAGCTCTTCTTGTTTTCTATGCAACCTATCCATCATGGTCTTTAGCATTTTGACTCTACGGACAAATTTCTCTTCCTCCATTTGAGCTCAAATCCTTTGTTTCCACTTCTTTGTAGAAATATATAGCTCTCAAGGTAAAAATTCTTCACCTTTGGACCTTACCACTATCATACAAATCATAAGAAAGAATCGAATACCACAGTCCCGGATATATAATCAGCTATGATAGTAAAATGATCTGTAAACTTCTACTTTTGAAATCTACAAAATCACACCATTATGTTGTTCTAATTTCAACTTTGGAAAATGAAATATTGATTGAGGATTAGAGATTTAATGACTGATTATCTAGTGCTATAGAGAATACATTATATAGAATAGGAAAGAATTTGACTCCAACACCAACAATTTTTATCTTGGAAACCTCCAATGGAGGAAAACTAGCCGGGGAGGGTGAAAAACTCTTTATTCCCACTTTTATTAGTCAATTATAGATAATTATATATTAAAAGAAGTATAAAATGGAGACAAAAATGTAAAACTCTCCCTTCCTATGCTTTCTTTCTATGTCTCTACACCTTTTCTTGCAATTCCACTCCAGCATTGAAGATATTTCTCACTTGCTCTCATTAAACTTATAACTTTGCTATTTGATCTCTTTGGATCTCTAAATTCCCAATTATCTTTCTCCTCCTTTTATTTATAGCCTTATCGCATGTCCTCCCATGCACTAGAGAATGGGAAAGGTCAGGGAGGGAATAGACACAATTGGGCACTTCAAATTTGCATCCATTCGTGCTCAATTTATCTTTTCTATTCAAAAGTGTCAGGACTGCTTCCTAGAGTAGACTAGTCATTTCAGGACTATCACCTTGGATGGGAAGCAGTTACATGACCACTACCATTTTATGAAACCACCACTTTTCATAAAGCAACGGTTCTATCTAGAACCTCTGTTTACCTCATTTTATTCAGTTCCTTCAATTCTCCTTCTTGGTTCTGATGGAACTAATGAAGTGGTGCATTTTTATCGATCCCTATGGATCATACCTCCCTTTCTTATGAGGATTTTTGTCCCAAAAAATATTAGTGGGGGAGTGGCAGAGGAATCAAATCCTTCTCTTACTCCTTTGAGTACCATTGGGTATTCCTTGGTGTCTTCTCTCATCCAACCTACCAAGACTCCTATGGATCTCTGGTTTTCTGCTCCAGTGCTACATCATGCATGTTCTATATGTCATTGAGGCACAAAGGATGTATCTTCTATATGTTTCCTTATTTTTCATGCATAGGTGGCGTTAGTAGGTACAAGCTCTTGCAAATTTATATCATGTGCATCTACATGAAGTATGGCCTGAAGGTTTATTTTCCAACCTTCTCAAGTATGGAGAAGGTCCCATATTATAGTGGTTTAATCCTTCTTACTTGTATTTTTGTCTTGAGATGGATTAGATGAATCCTCTCCATGTACACTACTACTATAGTCACCAATGTTCCTTATATTTCCTCTACTCCTTTATGCCCCACGGTTAGGTCAAGTGAATCCATAAGTAGATACGGTGACTACATAACATAAGTTTGTTTTTCTCCTTGAATGAGTAGTTTCGGTGGTGGATTATTCTGGAAAAATTGACAAGTGCTATCCAAAATATCCATACTCTCAAGTCCATCTTGTTTTTCTTCTAATGAAAGTAAAAAAACTGATGATTTTCCTAAGCAAGTCTTTGTGTTTTATTGACACTTACCATAGCCTTCTTTGATTTTCTCTAGTGTGCCTGGATGTTAAAATTGACTCAGTCCTTGAACCATCTACACTATTTCTCTCTCCTTTTGAACATAACATCCCTGAAATACAAGTACAAAACTTCCAAAGACAATGTCAAATGCATCAAGTGGAATAATATCAACCTCTAATACATCAATATATTGGGTATTTATCCCAAACTGAAACTTACACTTTCTTGTAACTTGTATTTCTACACCCCTCTTCACCCATCCCAATGGGTATAGATGTGGATGTGCATAAGTTACTAGATCAAGCTAATCTACAACCACACCAAAAATAAGATTTGACTGAGAACTAGGATCTACTAAAGTGTTTACCTTAGTCTTCTTGATTTGGATTATGATTTGAAACTGTTTACTCATCTCTTCTTCTTCTGCTCCTCTGTACATGTTAGTGGTTGTGCATCCCAGCCTCTCGTCTACATCTGAATCATCCTCAATCTCCACCTCTCCTTCTATTTTCACAGTGGCCATGGATTTCTTGGAATCCTTGGTTCGGTGCTTTGGGTGTAATTCTGGATGCAACTTCCAACATGTGGCGTCAATATGTCCATTTATATCACAATTCTTACATAAATTCTTAGGATCTTTACAAGTATGCAAAGTAGTAGCGACATGTTTACCTTTCCATTTACCTTTATTACTTGTCTTCCCTTGTTCTTTTTCCTTCTGATCTTTTGACTGGTCTCCCTTTAACTCTTCTTATCCTTACTTCTTCTCGTCATCAATGTAGTATGCTTGTATACAAGCTTCATTGAGATCCTTGGGCTTCATGGAGATTACCTTCCTCCGAAGGTGAGTGTGAAGTCCTCCCAAATACTTGGTCAGAATGTCCTCATCCTCCAAGTCCATATTAAGCAACATGGATTGTCTCTGAAATTTTGTAGTGTAGTCTTGCATGCTTTGACCGCTTCCCTGTCTAAAGTACTGCCACTTAATCATCATGTTAGTCTTATGGTCAATAGGATATAATTAAGCTCTAATCAATTCTTTAAAAAAATTCCAAGTACTGATAATAGGACGTTTCTTCTTCTCACAAGTGGCTAGATGGGTTTCCCACCAAACCAGAGCATGACCTTCCATTTTGAGATGTGCAAAGGTGATCCTTTGTGCCTCAGTGACATTATGCACACTAAAATAGACTTCCAACTATTTTAGCCATTTATCTAGTAATTTTGCATCTACTTGTCCTTCAAAATTCTTTATTTCCACTTTCGTTTCAACTTTAAAAGGTGTATGAGTAGATTTTACCTTCTCGTTTACAATTGGCATCTCTTCTTCATGCTCTTCCCATTCTTCCTCTTCGTGGTTATTTTTGATACAATTTTTTTTGGCTAGTTCTTAAACTAATGAGTCCATGGAATCTTTCTTAATTGAAGCCATCTCTTATAGATTTTAAATCTCTTCTTATTTTCTATGCAACCTATCCATCACGGTCTCTAGTATTTCGACTCTACGGACCAAGTTCTCTTCCTCCATTTGAGCTCAAATTCTTTGTTTCCACTTCTTTGTAGAAATATCTAGCTCGCAAGGTAAAAATTCTTCACCTTTTGACCTTTTCACTGATAAAAAATCACCAGAAAGATTCGAATAGCACAGTCCTGGATATGTAATCAGCTCTGATACCAAAATGATCTGTAAACTTCTACTTTGGAACTCTACGAAATCACACCATTATGATTGTTCTACTTTCAACTTTGGAAAATGACAGATTGCTTGAAATTTAGAGCTTCGTGACTGATTATCTAGTGCTATAGAAAGGAAATTGCAGAGAAGAAAATAATTCAACTTCAACACCAACAATTTTATCCTAGAAACCTCCGGAGGAAAACTAGTTGGGAAGGGAAAAACTGACTCTTTCTTCCCACTTTTATTGGTCTAATTATAGAAAATTACAAATTACAATAAGTAGGAAAGAAGCAACAGTGTAAACCTTCTCTCTAATTACTTGCTTGCTTTGTTTCTACACCTTGCTCCTACAATTTCATTCCAGCACTGAAGATCTTGCTCACTGCTCTCATTAATACCCTGCTTCTTGATCTCTCTGGATCTTCGAATGTCTATTCTCTTGCTCCTTTCATGTATTTATAGGCCTTTCCATGTCCTCCCGTGACACTGGAGGATGTGAAAGGGCATGGAAGGGAAGAGACACATGATTGGGTGCTTCAAGAACACATCCATTCATTCCATTCTTATTTTCTGTTTGAAAGTGTCAGGACTGCCTCCCTTAGCAAATTGGTGGTCTCAGGACCACCGCCCTGGTGAGGCGATGGTTTTAGGACCACCACCCTACATGGAGGTGGTTCTAAAACTGCCACTCTGCATAGAGTAGAGGTTCTTTCAGAACCTCTGTTTACCTCATTTTCTCACTTTTCTTCATTTCTCCTTCTTGGTGCTGATGGAACTAATGAAGTGGTGTGTTTTTCTGGATCCCTATGGATCATACCTCCCCTACTTAGGAGGATTTTGGTCCCACAAAATCTTAGTGGGGGAGTGGTAGAGGAATCAACTCCCTCTCGTGCTCATTCAAGTACTATTGGGTTTGCCTTGGTGTACTTCTCTCATCTAACCTACCAAGACTCCTGTGGATCTCTGGTTCCTATTGTTCTAGTGCTACATATTTTCCTCCGAGATGCCTCGAGTACAATCCTCTTTATAAGGTAAATTATGTATCTTTCCTTCTTTGTCATGCATTGATGGCGTTAATGGATGCTAAGCTCTTGCAACTTACTATCATCGTGCATCTGCATGAAATATGGCCTAAAGAGTTTCAATTCTCCAACTTGCTTTCAAGTATGGTGAAGGTCCGATATTGTAGTGGTTTAGTCCTTTCAAAGCTGTCATTTGTCTCTTGAGATGGATTGGCCAAATCCCCTCCAAGTACGATGCTAGCTATAATCACCACCGTTACTTAATATCTCCTCTTCTCCTTGCCACCCCTACGGTCAGGTTTCCAGTGAATATGTAGGTAGATACAGTGATTGTATAGAAGAATGTTTGTTTGAATGCACCTTGAATGAGCAAGTTCCTGTGGTGGCTTCTTCGATAAAAACTAACAAGTGCTATCCAAATTCTCCATCCTTTGGTCAAAAATATCTGTGACTCTCTTGTCCATTTTGATTTTCTTCCAATGAAAGCAAAAAAAACTGACAATGATTTTCCTGAAAAAGTCTTGGTGCTTGGTTGGCACCTACCAATAGCCTTCTTTGATTTGGTCTGGTGTACCCGAATGTTATAAGAATGACTCCATCCTTGACCCATCTGAACCAGGATCTCCCTCCTTGTGAACACAACATCCCTGATATACAAGTCAAGGACTTCTGAAGATTTCAACGTCAAATACATCAAGTGGAATAATATCAACCTTCTATCCCATACATCTATGTATTGGGTATTTATCCTATCATAATTAAACTGAAACATACACTTCCTTGTAACTTGTATTATCTACACCCTTCTTCACCCATCCTAGTGGGTATGGATGTTCCGATGTGCGTAAGTATCTAGACCAAGCTATCCTAGTGTCAACCACATGGTCAGAAATAAAATTTGACTGAGAACCAGTAATCTACTAAAGCGTTTACCTTAGTCTTACTTGATTTGGATTCTGATTTGAAATATACAAGGGTATTCATCTCTTCTTCTTCTTCTGCCCCATACTATTAGTGGCCATGCATCCCAACCTCTCATCTACATCTGAATCATCCTCAATCTCCACCTCTCTTTCTAAAGATTCACAAAAAGGCCATGGATACCACTGGACATCCTTGGTTCGGTGCTTTGGGTGCAATTCCGGATGTAGCTTTCCAACATGTGGCATTAGTATGTCCATTTACATCACAATATCTAAAAAAATTCTTAGGATCTTTACAAGGTATGCAAAGCAGTAGTGGCATGTTTACCTTTCCATTTACCTCTGCTACTTGTCTTCCCTTGTTCTTTGTCCTGTTGTTCTGTTGACTGGTCTCCCTTTGGCTCTATTTCTCTTTGCTTCTTCTGGTCATCAATGTAGTATGCTTGTACACAAGCTTCATTGAGATCCTTGGGCTTCATGGAGATTACCTTCCTCCGAAGGTGAGTGTGAAACTCCACTAAATACTTGGTCAGAATGTCCTCATCCTCCAAGTCCATATTAAGCAACATGGCTTGTCTCTGAAATTTCGTAGTGTATTCTTGTACGCTTTGACCACTGCCATGTCTAAAGTACTGCCACTTAATCATCATGTCAGTCCTATGGCCAATAGGATAGAAGTTATCTCTAATCAACTCTTTAAAAGGCTTTCATTGTTCACTAACAATAGAGACGTTTCTTCTTCTCACAAGAGGCTAGATGGGTTTCCCAAACAAACTCAGAGCATGACCTTCAGTTTTGACACGTGCAAAGGTGACCCTTATGCGCCTCAGTGACATTATGCACATAATAGACTAAACTATTTTGGAGCCATTTAATCCAGTAATTCTAGGCATACTACAACAAATGTCCTAGAGACAAAATTAATTTATTTCCATTTTGTTTCAACTTTAAAAGGTGTATGTGCAGATTTTACCTTCAAAATCGCTTACATATTATGAGCATCTCAATACATTATCTTCCCATTCTAATAGACTAATACTTCATGGCTCTGTTCTGAGGACCAATTTGAAAAAAAATTTAAAGCTAGTGCTTGAACCATATTTGAGTCCATTTGAAAAATCTTTCTTAAAATATTGAAGCCATATTTTGCAGTTGAATGAAAAACTTTCTTGTTTCCTAAAAAAATAATACATTGATGGATCTCTAGCAGCTCGACTATGGATCCAAATTATCTTACTAATTGGCTCGAATTATTTGTTTCCACTTCTTCGTAATTTGGCTTGCAAGGTATCAAACTTTTCACCTTTCAAGACCTTGTCATTGGAGGATACAAAATATTCACAAGAATATTTGAATACCACAGTGCCTGGATATATAATCAACTCATGAATACCAAAGAAACTTCTACTTTGGAACTCTATGAATCTTTTACAATTAAAAGATCAACTTTCAAATTTGGAAACATGACATATTTATTGAAATTTAGATTCGTGACTGATTATCACCATAGTGTGCTATCACAATTCTGACACTGGCAAAGGAATTAAATAATTAGTGGTCAACACCAACACTTTTATCCTGGATTCCAAGGAGGAAAACCAGTCGGGAAGGGAAACTATGATTTTGAATTCCCATTTTATTGGTCTAAAAGAGGATTGACAATTAATGTGTTCTTACAATAAGTTTCCTGGAAGCTTTAAGAAACAATTGACAACCTTCATCTATTTTGTAATCTTTATTGGCCGTACAATTATTTATGAAAACCATTGTCTTCATAAAGTAATCCACATATTGATAGAATGAATTCAAAATAACTATTTTGAACTATATTGATTTTGTATCACCTTTATTGAAATTCCTAACAATTCCATTGCAAAATTGTAATGGAATTATTGCTTATGTGAATCTTTTTAAACTCTGCTTCTTTGGAGATCTCTCTAGTAAAGCTTAAATGTTTATTCTTTGCTCCTTTCATGTGTAAAAATAGGCCTTCCCATGCCCTCCCATGCACTGGAGGATAAAAGGTCATGGAAGGGATGAGACACGATATGTGCTTCAAAATGCGTCCACTCATATTCCATTATTTCTTTTCTGTTCGAAATATCAAACCAAGCCGCCATACAGACTGGTGGTCACAATCATTAATTGCCACCAGTTGCGGGGGTGGCAGTCTTAGGACCCCTGCCCTAGGAAGGCGGTTATGAAACCACCACTATGCACATAGCGGCGGTTCTATCTAGAAAATAGAACTATGTTTACCTCATTTTCTCACTTTTCTTGAGCAATCCTTCATTGGTGTCTGATGGAAATAGACTGAAGTGGTGTGCATATTCATATGGATTTATGGATCAGATCCCCTGACTTAGGAGAATTTTACCTACTCCTCTTCTTTCTAGTGAGTGAATTCTAGATAATTAAGTTCTCATGCTCATTCGGAAATTTCCTACTTTGAGTGTCTGGATCTCGTCCAACCTGCCAAGACTCTTGTGGATATTTGGTATCTGTTGTTCCAGTGCTACATCCTCCTCTGAGATGCCTACAAAGTACAATGTCTTTGGAAGGTAACTTCATTTACATTTCCTAGAACTTTGTTCATGTAGAGATGGCGTTAGTGGATGTGAGCTTTGCAACTTACTCATCAAATGCATCTACATGAAATACTACTTAAAAATCTTCTTCCAAAGTCTTGCTCAAGTATGGAAGGTCCCATACTTCATTTGGTTTAGTCTAGAAACTTGTCTTTGTCTCAAGCATATGGATTGGCCAAATCCCCTGTGACGAGAACTGCTATAACTCACTTTTGTTACCTTAATAGAAAATCCTCTTATCCTTGCACACCCCAGAATCAGTTCCATTATGACTAGTTATGTGATATGTATAGATAAAGTTTGTTGGATGTTGGCATGGAGAAAAATTAGATGATTTCCATCGATATCTCGTTTGCAGGAAACAAAGCTCGTATGCAAAAGTTATGGCTCGCTGAAATTTTTGGGTAACTGGCAAATTTTGGGGATTGTGCACAGGTTGAACACATGCACGCTCATCAAGTGGACCAATGAAAATGTGACACGTGGAAATATGGAAAATAAATAAATAATAATATTAAAAATTTAGCCACACCCATTTATTACTCCACATTGGCCACATTATTTTTTCCAATTAAATTTCCAACTATTATCCTTATATTTCAATGCACATTTTCCAAACAACCATTTATTAAAATATCCATGCAAAAATACCTACCATGACACATGTCTTATCTCTCCAATCACCCACATTGAGCACCCCATCCTTGGGGATAAGATAGCTCTTAAGCCAATAACAACATACACCAGCCACCTATATAAATGCCTTCCTATTTTCACGCCCAACAAATGTGGGATCTTATCCCTATGTAAAATGCACCCCACATGGAGTGGGATTTGAACCTGGGCCACTTGGGTAAAAATATAGGTGCCCAACCATTGCACCCAGAGCTATGAAATGTTATAAAAGGAGCTATGTTTTACTAGTATAGACACGAGAAAGTGACTGTGTTATTGTTTTGCTCATAACTTGAGCTAGAGATGGAATTTTGAGATGAAGTAAAAAGTGACTCCTATTATTTTTGGTAGAGGAACATGATGAGAAGATCATATTATTGTATAAATATTTGTAAAGGTTTATTTTCAATATTTTAATAGATCGGTCCCATTCAACCGGACCCGGAGACGTAGGCCACAAGTGCCGAACTCCGTTATCAATTCTTGTGTCAAATTGCTGGTGATTCATCTCTTTATTTTCTGTTTTTACATAGTACTTTCAGTTTTAATTCTTTTATTAAAAATACAAAAGGATATAATAGTCAATTTTTATATCAAAAATCAATACAAAGCAAAGTTAAGTGTGTGCACAATTGCTAGTTAAAATTGATTTTTAGATCACTGGTATCAGAGCTGGTTTTGACTGATTTTTGGTTCAGATTAACAGTTTTTGGATTGCAAGTTGTGTGTTGGATGTTAACAAGGTCTCGATCTAAGAAGGGTGAAGGAGAACTAATAGAAGGAGATCCCAAAATTGGTACCAGACGATCTCGAAGTCCTACAATGGCGGATCGAGAGGAAGAAAACTTTCGTCAATCATTCCTACAGATGAAGGAAATGGTGGAAGAAATGTACCAAGATAGACAAAGGGAAAAGGGAACTAGAGAAGGTAAGAAAGAAGAAAGCTCTAGTTCTGATAATCCTAAAAGAGACCCTTTGAAATCTGATTTTCCTTCATTAAAGTTAGATATCAAGTTTGAATTGCCTATGTATACTGGAGAGCTAAATGCAGAGAAGTTGGATAACTGGGTCAAGCAGATAGAAGTATATTGTAGGGTTCAGAGAATTGTTGATGATGAAGCAAAGATTCATTTGGAAACTCTTCGGATGGGTGGCACAACACTCATTTGGTGGGAGAGTAAGCTTCAGGAAGTGGAAGAAACCAAAGGTATAGAAATCACTTCTTGGTCTGAATTTGTTTCAAATCTTAGGCAACAATTTTATCCTCTTGGTTATAAGCAACAAGCTATGATGGATTGGAAAACATTAAGACAAAGTAAGGGACAAAGTGTTCAAGAATACACACAGGAATTTAGGAAAAGGGCTCTAATTCTGGGAATTTCCCTAAACACAGAAGAAACACTGCTTAAATATATTGGTGGATTGCATAGTTATCTAAGGCATATGATACTTGTTTTAGGTCCTACTAATCTTGATGCAGTATGTGTTCAAGCAACCCATTTGGAAGCATGAGGGAAAATGACAAAGGAGTCCTCTTTCTCTTCTTTTAAACAAAAGAACAAGCAATCTGAAGGAAAAGGTTTGAAAGAACAAGGAAAAGGAAAGGGTAAGCATAAGACAAACTCTACTGTTAAGAAGGAAGATGAAAAACCATTTTGTAATCATTGTAAAAAGAACCATGATGAGTCTAAATGTTGGAAATTACATCCTGAATTGAAACCTAAATGGATGGTTAAGAAAGGAAAGGAAAAGAAAACAAACACTGCAGTTCATGATCTTGGGTCAGATTCAGGTGATGAAACCAAGATCACAACTATGAGTTTTCAAGGTAAATCAAAACTTTCAATTTCCAACAATAGTACTACAAATGTTGCATCTTCTTCTAGTAAACAAACTATACATGATGATAAGAAAAGGAATGAGCTTTTCCACATTAGAGTGATTTCAAAACATACAAAAATTGATACTCTTTTTAATAGTGGATCTCAAGCTAATCTGATTTCTAAGGAGGTTGTAAAGAAATTAGGACTCAAAACTAATCCACGTCCTAAGCCTTATCCTTTGGGCTGGGTTTGTGATGATGCAAAACTGCAGGTAACTAAAACTTGTACTTTCAGATTTTCCATTACAGACAAGTTTATAGATGAGGTTGAATTGGATGTAGTTCCTTTGGATATTTGTGGGGTGGTTTTGGGAAGTCCTTATTTGTATGATCGTAAAGCAATCTTCTATAGGGAAGAAAATAAATATTTTCTTGTAAAGGATGGAATTGAGTTTATTGTTAGAGCTCACCATGAAAAGAATAATCTATCCTTGGTAACTTCAGGTCAAATGAAAAGGCTTGTAAATTCAAGAAAAAGTTTTGTGCTCATGGTGGTCAAAGCCAAAGAGAAAGAACATGAGATGGCTTTTGAGAATTGTGATCTGAAACATAAGGATGAATTGGTAAAAATTGTTTCTAATTTTGATGATGTTTTTTAGGATCCACAAGGTCTACCTCCCAAAAGAGGGGTTCAACATGAGATACAGTTGCTTCAGGATGCACCTCTTCCCAATATCAGAATGTACAGGTTGTCAGTAGTAGAGAATGAGGAAATCAAGAGACAGGTAATGGAACTTTTGGCTCAAGGTATAATTCATCCAAGTACATCCCCATGTGGTTCACCAATTATTTTGGTTCCTAAGAAGGATGGCACTTGGAGAATGTGTGTTGATTTCCATGCTTTAAACAAGATTACTATAAAGAATCGTTACCCTCTTCCTAGAATAGATGATTTACTGGATCAATTAAAGAATGCAATTTATTTCACTAAGTTAGACTTAAGAAGTGGTTATCACCAAGTAAGAATTGCAGAAGGTGATGTTTGGAAAACTACTTTTAAAATGAAACAAGGATTGTTTGAATGGTTAGTGATGCCTTTTGGTTTGTGCAATGCACCGACAACATTCATGAGAGTTATGAATGATATCTTTAGACCATTCATTGATAATTTCGTTATTGTCTACTTAGATGATATTCTTGTTTTCAGTAAATCATGCGATGAACATGTTAAACACATCCAGAAAGTCTTAGATGCACTAAGGAGAGAGAAATTGTATTTCAAAATGTCAAAATGTGAATTTGGAAAAACATCTTTAATTTACTTGGGTTATATTGTAGGAAATGGTGAATTGAGAATTGATCCTGCAAAAATAGAGGTTATTGTGAAATGGCCTAGACCCACTAATGTGACAGAAGTTAGGAGTTTTCTAGGTGCAGTTCAGTACTGGAGAAAATTTATTGCTAACTTCTCATATATTGCATCTCCTTTGCATGCTTTGACAAGTATTAAACAGGTCTTTCAGTGGGGAGGAAAGCAACAGAAAGCCTTTGATACACTGAAAGAGAAGATAAGTACCGCTCCGATCTTGGCACTTCCAGATTTGCAGCATTCATTTGAGATTGAGACAGATGCTAGTGACTATGCAATGGGGGCAGTTTTGATGCAGAACAAATGACCAGTGTGTTACCATTCAGAAACCTTTACAAGTGTGGTAAGAAACTATCCAACTTATGATAAAGAGTTGTATGCTTTGGTTCAAAGTGTTAAAAAGTGGAAGCATTATTTAATGGGAAAAGAAACAATTATACATACTGACCATCAACCGCTTCAGTACTTACAAACACAAACCAAATTGCAGCAGTCTAGACATTTCAGGTGGATGGGATTTTTGCAACAATTTCATCTTGTAATCAGGTATAAAAAAGGTATTCAAAACAAGGTTGTCCGACATGTTATCTAGACCACCAGTGGTAGTAGCATCTATTCTTTTGCAACATAGTTCTTTGGCTCATGTTAGTTACAAGGAACAATATGTTAATGATGTTGATTTTAGAGAAGTGTATGAGGATCTAGTAAGTGGGAAACAAGTAGGAGAAAAAGATTATCATTTGCATGAAGGATTGTTATATCATTCTGGTAAACTTTGTATTCCAGAAAATGAACGTGTGCATATGATTAGGGAAGCACATACTTCTCTTATTTCAGGGCATTTTGGTGTTAGTAAGACAGTTGCACATTTACAGAAATATTGTTATTGGCCTAGAATGCATGAACATGTAAACAAGTATATTAAGGGATGTGTTCTTTGTGCCACAAGCAAGCCAAGTAATAGGAAATTAGGACTTTACACTCCTCTTCCTGTTCCAACAAGGCCTTGGGAAAGTGTTTCCATGGATTTTGTAGGAGGCTTGCCCATGACACGGAAGAAACATGATTACTTATATGTGGTAGTGGACAGATTTAGCAAAATGTGTGTGTTGGTTCCATGTACTAAACAAATAACTGGTGAGGGAACTGCACATTTATTTTTTCAGTTTGTTTGGGTTCATTTTGGATTACCTACTTCAATTATATCTGATCGGGATTCTAGATTTCTTGGGGAATTTTGGTCAACATTGTGGGGGTTAATGGACACAAAACTGAAAAAGAGCACTTCTTTTCATCCACAGACTGATGGTCAAACAGAGGTTGTAAACCGCACAGTAGTACATTTTCTTAGGGGCTATTGTGGAAAACATCCTAAGTTATGGGATGAACATCTATATTATGTGCAACATGCTTATAATCGTGCCTTACATTCTTCTACTTTGAAGTCTCCATTTGAGACTTGTTATGGATATCTGCCTAATTCTCCTTTAGATGTATATTATGGACATGAAACTGTTGTTAATGGTTCAAGTGATTCTGACAGGGCTAAAATATTTGTTCAGAGAATTCAACAGGTTCATCAGTATGTCCATGAACAATTGGAGAAAATTCAGGCTAAGTACAAAGCCAGGCATGATAAACATAGAACTGATCACAAGTTCAAAGTTGGTGATTCAGTTTGGCTTCACATCAGCAAGGAAAGGTTGACAGGTGAAGGTAAAAAATTGAAACCTATATGGTATGGTCCATTCCAAATATTGGAAAAAATTGGTAACAACACTTTCCGGTTGGATTTACCTCCATATATGCAAATCTACTCAGTTGTAAATGTTGAGAATTTAAGATTGTATGAACCGCCTATGATTGTTGATCATGATGATGCTAACATAATGCCTTCCATTGATGATTTTTCTCCTGAGTATCTTGATGAGTTGTAGGAAGACATCATTTTGGACAGGAAGGTCAGAACTTCACGAAGGGGTGATATTGAGTATCTTCATGTTGGGTTCAAAGGCATTCATCCAAACAAGGCTAAATGGATGGAAACCGGAAAGGTGAGGGAGAAATACCCTCACCTATTCACCAATTAAGTTGACTTTTGGGGTCCAAAAGTTTCTCAGTGGGGAGGAATGATCCAGAGGATCCTCATAGAGAAACACCAATCTAATATCTTCTCAGAATCAGTTGCAGTCAGTTCCATGGCATGGAGAAAAATTAGACGTTTCCGTCGATATCTCGTTTGCAGGAAACAAAGTTCGTATGCAAAAGTTATGGCTCGCTGAAATTTTTGGGTAACTGGAAAATTTTGGGGATTATGCACAGGTTGAACATGTGCACGCTCATCAAGTGGACCAATGAAAATGTGACACATGGAAATATGGAAAATAAATAAATAATAATATTAAAAATTTAGCCACACCCATTTATTACTCCACATTGGCCACATTATTTAATTTCCAATTAAATTTGCCAACTATTATCCTTATATTTCAACGCACACATTTTCCAAACAACCATTTATTAAAATATCCATGCACAAATACCTATCCATGTCACACCCCTTATCTCTCCAATCACCCACATTGAGCACCCCATCCTTGGGGATAAGATAGCTCTTAAGCCAATAACTACATACACCACCCACCTATATAAATGCCTTCCTATTTTCACGCCCAACAAATGTGGGATCTTATCCCTATGTAAAATGCACCCCACATGGAGTGGGATTTGAACCTGGGCCACTTGGGTAAAAATATAGGCACCCAACCATTGCACCTAGAGCTATGAAATGTTATAAAAGGAGCTATGTTTTACTAGTATAGACATTGGAAAGTGACTGTGTTATTGTTTTGCTCATAACTTGAGCTAGAGAAGGAATTTTGAGATGAAGTAAAAAGTGACTCCTATTATTTTTGGCAGAGGAACGTGATGAGAAGATCATATTCTTGTAGAAATATTTGTAAATATTTATTTTCAATATTTTAATAGATCGGTCCCATTCAACCGGACCCGGAGATGTAGGCCACAAGTGCCGAACTCCGTTATCAATTCTTGTGTCAAATTGCTGGTGATTCATCTCTTTATTTTCTATTTTTACATAGTACTTTCAATTTTAATTATTTTATTAAAAATACAAAAGGATATAATAGTCAATTTTTATATCAAAAATCAATACAAAGCAAAGTTAAGTGTGTGCACAATTGCTAGTTAAAATTGATTGAAATTCTAAAAATCTCTTTAGACTGCTAGAATAATATGCATACAAATCATGGATCAGCTCCTCCACTTTGGCAACACTTTCAAATGTGCTCACAATTTTATAGGTTAGATTCATTCTGTGAACCATGTAATGTATTACAATCATATAGGGGGAAACACTTCTTTGTAGTCATACACAAAGACCATTTCTTCCTCCCTACATAATAGATGCACCGTTAGTTCTCACATAAAATACCTTCATTGCAATGGAAAAATCATTCTTACCTTCAATATCCTTCATAATTGACACCACCAATTTGTAGATGTTTTCGGAATTGAGATTTTCACTCATTTTATGAACTTCTAAGAGATAAGGATTTATTACTTCATTTGTAAATGTGTATACATGAATAAAAACCCATAATTTTTTTTCCACTGCTGTAACCTCATTAATTAAAAGGAAATAAAATTTTCATTTTTAATAGCCTCTTTTAAATCCTCCTTTTCCACTAGAGAAAGATATTTTTCAATTTCCCAGCCACTGGTATCTGACCAATGTGATTATGGAACGTTCTATCAGCCAATAACCTTATACAAAATTTTCTTTTATGAGAAATATGAAATGGGTCTTCCATTTTTCAATATATGGAATATAGTAGCAAATTGAATACTTTTGGCATGCATTTAAGTCTCCATAGCTTTGTCCAATTTTGCTACAATTGTGCCACCTTTTTCATTTTATATTTTTCAAATGTTTTTATTATTTTTCATACTCTTCTATGTATTTTACATGCAAAAAGTCTTTTACATTTTTCCATTTATGAGATCTTACTACGCTCTCATCCTTTTGATTTTGGGAAATATATATTTTCCCATAGTGTTTTTCAATGGTTTCTAGTTTAAGATACATTGTGCAATCTTTCCTTTGTTTCCAACTACACATTTTACATCGACATTTAGATATTTCAGCTCCACAGGTTCAATAAAAGGATATTTGGCTGCCCAGTTGAACCTAAAAGTCCTTATTTTCAAGTTTTTCCTATTTCTTCTTATATGTTTTTTTTACTTTCTTCAACTTTAACTTGTGCATCTAGGTTCTCAGCTGGAATATCTTGATCCTCATGTATTATTTTTATGGAAAAATACATTAGAGTATAAGCTTCCTCTATTTTTTGGTGTTAGATGAGAATTTGAAGAATATTCTCCTTGTTTAATATCATTAAGGGAACACATTTTTTCAACAATCGTATCATCTTGAAAAATATTGGTATCAAGGTAAGTGCACCAAGTTGGGAGGCCAAAAAGTGGACAAAAACTCAAAAATGAACAAAACAATATTGTGCTTTGTAATGACACGATCATCTTTTGCAATAACGGGATCATGTCATGTTTTCCTAGGCTTGGTAATTCATGAACCTGAATTACGTATGCATTATAACGTAGGAGTCACATGTTATAATGTGTACATATTATTTCTCTTATAATTTTAAGGGCTTGTTATTATTAAATGTTAAGTATAAGATTTATTAATAAATTTCCAAATTTATACTTTCAATTTATTTTAGTAAATATAAGATGTTAGGGTCACTCTGCACCTGATGGAAGTGGTCCTGTAGCTCTGGCAGTTATAATCTAGAAGATAGTTTTTCAAAATCTAATCTGGTCAGTACTTATTCATTTTTAGGATTTCAGCAATGACCTAAAACTTTCAGGCCATATATATTGTAGTCAGTCTTTGTTTTGGGAAAACATATAGTCATTTTGTAGGTTTTTTGACCTTCTGGATTGGATTTTGGCACTACCACTACTTGAATTTATACCAATTTTAAAATTTGGTCCATAATTCACTTTAGTGACCACGAATCAACTCTATGATGCTTGTCTACTTCTTACTAAAATGAGATCCTCACTTTCTAGATAGAGGATTGCTCCCTGAATGGGATTCTTGTCCTATGGAAAAAATGAGGTGATTGTAATGTGCCTCCTCCTTAAGGTGTGATCACACTACTAGGTGTTGAATGAGTTTTTACGAATAGTACCAAGTGAATTGCATCAAGTGAACTCAGATGATTACTCATTCTTAGAAACATGGTGCTCCATATAAAGATCATCCCTTCACCTTTCCTGGCTCTAAAATCATCCTTTCATGGAATAAAATTCAATATTATCATATGTGTCTTTACTCATATGTATCTCATGGAGATAGACGATGCCTTAATACTTCACACATGATGGTCCTGGATACCTCAGTGGCATGACTAGCTCATTTTAGCTTGTTCTTTGGAGAGATTTGGGTACAATGACACAGTCAGGATATGATGATCATCAAGTCACTCCTTGAGCTCCACATTTCACCTTTGAATATGATGAATCCTTCACAATTCAATTTATTTACCAAGATGAAACCTGGGTGTAAGCATGCTTATGGTACATGGACACTTTTTTCTCAAGTTGTTCCTCATGGAAATGGGTTTCCACCTCTGGATAGGGGATGAATCCTTGAATTAAATTTGAGTATGAGTTACATGTTCTTGACCTCCATAATTCACTGAAACACTACAAATCACATTTTACGATCAATGAAACTATTCTAAAAATCTAATTTTGCCTGCAACTCAAAATTTAGGTCCTATTTCATTTTGAACTTAGAGGGGCAGCTAAAGAGTTTTGCAGTACCTAAAGAAATATTTAATCCTTGAATGAATGTTGATTATTCCACCTTATATATTATTATAATATCCTTCCAATTCCTATTTTTTTTCATCCTAAGTCTTTCCAGAACTCCTGGAATCATCCAGAGAAGTCATATTTTACCGTTTTAGCTTTCATTCCCTGCACCTGAAAACCCGGTCTTAAAAAGATTGCTCCTGAATGAGATTTTATTTCCTAAAATTTCCTAAATTTACTTAGACATATTCAATTCTCTCTGAAATCACCCTTAGATGCTTTATATTTTCTCTAAAAACTTCTGAAGGGTGTTCAATTAGCTATAGAATGGCCAAAAATGGCCTTTTTAGGCCTTCGAAAGAAGTAGTCTCTCATAAAAAAATAAATGAGTTGATCGATCACCTTAAACAATATTCCCTACACAATGAAACAAATTGAATGATATTATTAGGAATTTCCTTTGGGTTAGGGTTTATGATTTATGGTTTATGGTTTAGTGTTTAGGGCTCATGGTTCAGGTTTCAGGGTTTAGGGTTTCAAGTTCATAGTTTAGGTTTTATGGTTTAGGGTTTAGAGTTTAGGATTTATGGCTTAGGGTTAAGGGTTGAAGGGTTTAGGATTTAAGGTTTAGGGTTTAGGGCTCAGGGTTTAAGGTTTAGGTTTCATAGTTTAGGGTTTAGTGTTTAAGGTTTCAAGTTTAGGGTTTAGGGATTCAATGTTTAGGGTTTAGGGTTTAGGTTTTAGGTCTTAGTTTTTAGGGTTTGGGTTTTAGGGTTTAAGGTTGATGGTTTATGGTTTAGGGTTTAGGGTTGAGGGTTTTGGGCTAAGGGTTTAAGATTTAGGATTTAGTGTTTAGGGTTTAGGTTTTTGGGATCAAGGTTCAGGGTTTAGGGTTTAGGGTTTAAGGTTTAGGGTTTAGGGTTTAAGGCTCAAGGTTTAGGGTTTAAGGTTTAGGGTTTAGGGTATAGGGTTCAGGGTTAATGGTTTAGGATTTAGGGTTTAGGTTTAGGGTTTAGGGTTTAGGGTTTAGGGTTAAGGGTTAAGGGTTTAGGGTTTAGGGTTTAGGGTTAGGGTTTAGGGTTTAGGGTTTAGGGTTTAGGGTTTATGATTTAGTGCTTAAGGTTTAGGGTTTAACATATAGGGCTTAAGATTTAGGGTTTTTGTCTTTTAGGGTTTTTGGTTTAGGGATTAGGGTTTAGGGTTAGGGTAGGGTTTAGGGTTTAGGCTTTATTAAGTTTAGGGTTTATGGTTTAAGGGGGTTTAGGGTTTGAGGTTTTAGGGTTTAGGGTTTAAGGGTTTTTTGGTTTAGGGTTTATAGGTTGAGGGTTTAAGGTTTAGGTCGTAGAGTTCAAGGTTTAGGATTTAGTGTTTAGGGCTCAGGGTTAAGGGTTTAAGGTTTAGGGTTTAGGGTTTAGGGATTACGACTTAGGGTTTAGGGTTTAGGATTTAGTATTTAGGGTTTAGGGTTTAGGATTTAGTTTTAAGGGTACAGGGTTTAGTTTTTAGGGCTCAGGGTATATGATTTAGGGTTTAGGGCTTAAGGCTCAACGTTTAGGGTTTAGGGCTTTAGGGCTCTATTTATGGGTTTAGGGTTTATGGTTTAGGAATCAAGGTTTAAGGTTTAAGGTTTAGGGTTTAGCATTTAGGGTTAAGGGTTTATGGTTTAGGATTTAGTGTTCAGGGTTTAAGGTTTATTAGGTTCAAGGTTTAGGGTTTAGGGTACATGGTTAAGGGTTAAGGGTTTAAGGTTTAGGATTTAGGAGTTTAGGTTTTATTTTTTAGTGTTTATGGCTCAGGGTTTAGGGTTTAGGGTTAAGGGTTTAGGACTTAGGGTTTAGGGTTTAGGGTTTAAGGTTTACGTTTAGGGGTTTCAGGTTTATGGTTTACGGTTTAGGGGTTTAGGGTTTAGGGTTTAAGGTTAGGGTTTTAGGTTTTTTAGGGTTTAGGCTTTAGGATTTTAGAGGTTTAGGTTTAGGGTTTAGGGATTTTTTTGGTTGTAGAAGTTAAGGTTTAGAGATTAGGGTTCATAGGTTTAGGGCTTAAGGCTAATGGTTTAGGGTTTAGGTTCACGCAGTAAGGGTTGGATGTTTAAGGTTTAGGGTTTAGGGCTTTGGCATTTAGGGTTTAGGGATCATGGTTCATGGTTTGGGGTCTAGGGTTAAGGGCTCAAGGTTTAGGGTTTAGGGTTAAGGTTTAGGGCCTATGGTTTAGATTGTAGAATTTAAACTCTAAAATCTTTAGGATGAATGCTGAAATCCTAAAAATTACCTATGTACTAACTAGATTATACTATAAAAACTATATTTTAAACTGTGATAGATGGAGCTATGAGACTAGTTCCATAAGGTGTAGAGTGACCCTACCATCTTATATTTACTAAAATAAATAGTAGAATTTTTTCATATATTTTTGTAAATATGTAAGCATGTTTTTAAAACATTAAAACCATATCATGCTTATACTATTAGGAATCCGTATGCATTATGTTTGTTTACTTTTCCAAGCCATGCCTTGTTCTCTTAAGGCTTAGGGATCTGGTTTGGATCCCCAAACCTAAGGATTCTAGACTTGCAAAAACAAAACAATTTGTTTTTGAGGAAAATGAAAAAATATCTCTTTTACCATCATAAATTGACATAAAATAATCAATTCGTTTAGGAAAACATTTTACCACGAAATAGAGTAGAGTTTCTACTTTCTAAAAATATAATTTTTCAAATTTTCTGACTAATATAAGGTTTCCATATTATTTATTTTCTAAATTGGAATTCCTTTTTATAGCTATTTTTTGAAGTTTAAACATGTCTATATTTTTCATATATCTTTTATTTTGGCTCATCAAAATTGAAAAACAATTTTTACTAGCCCAAACTAGGGATAATTCTATACACTCATTAAAAAAAAACCTAATTTTTGATATTTTTTGAGGTAGTTAGGGGGGTAATGGTCAGAGCTCCATTATTTTTCAAAATTTAAAATTTATATGTTGGACTAGAAAAATCATTAAAAAATATACTCGTCTATATGCTAAAAATAATATAAAAGTGAGGGGAACATGGAGCCCAAACTAGATGCTTTAGACCTATTTTTCTACTGAAAGGGTTTTCAAAATATACTAAATGGTGCTCAAAAATGGTTCACGAAATTCACTCTGTTATGTTTTTTAACAAAAATAGGACCCCATTTTGGTATTTTAGTTATTTGACCCATTTAAACTTATTTTTTCAATAAAATTTAGTAGCTTAAAACTAGACTAAAAATTCTATTGATTCATGTTTATACAACATCTTCCAATTTTGAGTGTAAAGACTATTTCAAAAAATTTGAGCAAGTTGAAGTTTTAGTTTTCAAGGGACAGGAAAGCCAAGAAGAGATTTTTGGATAGAAGCTTGATGTTCTAAAACATCCCTTATCAAACTTGGGACATGTTTTGTGGAACCATAGATGGGTCTACCATTTTTTTGAGGGCTCACAGGTTTATGTTTACTTCCTGGCCTTGAACAGGTTACAAGGTTAGATTCAATGTATTAATTTATTAACAGGGGTACTAGGGTTTATGATTTAGGGCTACAAACCAACAGTCTTAGCCTCCAAGGAACTACCTTGTCCTAATTTTTAGTCATCCCTTTTCAAGAGTTGGTATGGGTTATTATTGTCCTAAATTGATTTCAGTGTAGTGAGTTTATTATTGTGAGTAGGTTAGAGGTTTGATTTTTAACATTTAAGGGTTTATTTTTAAGTTGTGTCTTGTTGCGTTTTAGTCAAGAACCTATTCACCAAAGAGGGAAGTTTAGGGTTTAGATGAATCAAGGTTTTGTGATGCATTTGAATATGAAATTAGGGTCCTTTGGACTGAATTTATGGGTTAGTCATTAGGGTTTTAAGGTTTAAAATTTAGTTTTAAGGGTTTAAGGTGTAGGTTTTAGCATTTAGGGATCATGGTTCATGGTTCAGGGTTTAGGGCTTAGGGCTTAGATTTTAGGTCTTAAGGCTTAGGGTTTGGGGATTAGGGCTCACAGGTAAGGGCTGTATGTTTAAATTTTAGGGTTTAGGGATTATGGTTTAGGGTTTAGGGTTTAGGGATCATGGTTTAGGGTTATGGGTCTAGGGTTAAGGGGTCAAGGTTTAGGGTTTAGGGTTAAGGTTTGGGGCCTAGAGTTTAGGGTTTAGGGTTTTGATTGTAGAATTTAAATGCTAAAATCTTTAGGTTGAATATTGAAATCCTGAAAATTACCTATGTACTAACCAAATTATACTATAAAAAACTATCTTTTAAACCATAGCAGATGGAGCTATGAGACTAGTTCCATAAGGTGTAGAGTGACCCTAACATCTTATATTTTCTAAGAATTAATAAAATATAAATAATAAATGAAACACTTATACTTAAACATATATTTTTGTAAATAGAAGCATGCCAAAACCACATATCATGCTCATACTATCAGGAACATGTACGCATTATAGCGCATACGTTTTATGTTTGTTTACTTTTCCAAGCCATGCCTCAAGGCTTGGGGATCTGGTTTGGATCCCAAAACCTCGAGGCATGGACCTGCAAAAACACACAAAAACAATGCATTTTTGTAGGAAATTGCAAAAAAATATCTCTTTCGCCATCATAAATCGACATAAAACGATTGATTTGTTTAAAAAAAATATACCACAAGGTAGAGCAGAGTTGCTACTTTCTAAAAATATAATTTTTCAAATTTTCTGACTAATATAAGGGTTCCATATTATTTATTTTCTAACAATTCCTTTTTATAGCTATGTTATGAAGTTTAAAAGTGTCTATATTTTGTCATATATCTTTTTTTGGCTCATCAAAATTGAAAAAAAATACTAGCCCAAACTAGAGCGTAATTCTATACACATTGAGAAAAAAATTCTAATTTTCGATAATTTTTAAGGTAGTTAGAGGGGGAGCACGGTCGGAGCTCCATTATGTTTTTAAATTTAAAATTGATGTACTAGAAAAATCATAAAAAAAATACTTGCTAAAAAAATTAAAACAAAATGTAGCCCAAACTAGATGCTCCTAGCTATCTTTCTACCAAAGGGTTTTCACAAAATACTAAATGGTGCTCAAAAAATGGTGGGGGGCATGAAAGTCACTCTGTTATGTTTTTTAACAAAAACAGGAGCACCTATTGGTATTTTAGTTATTTTAACCACTTAAACTTATCCATTTTCAATAAAATTTAGTAGCTTAGAAACTAGACTCAAAATTCTATGATTCATGTGTATACAACATCTTCCAATTTTGAGTGTAACTATTTCAAAAAACCTGTACAAGTTGAAGTTTTTTATTTTTCATTTTCCATAGATCTCGACACAACATTCATTTTTTGTGAGTTTCAAAAATAGCCAAACAATGTCTTGTTACTCTTTTTTGATTTGATAGTTACCTTCTTACCTTTCTTTCTAAAATACATGGATATGTTACCAAATAGGGACATATGGGATTAGGGTTCGATGAATAAGCTAGACAGATGAAGGTGATTGTATTTGAATGGCTCACCTTTGGATGGATTAGGGTTGGACGCTTATAGTTAGATGAATTACAGTTGGACGGATTTCACCAGGATGACTTGTAGTTGGATGACTTGTAGTTTTATGACTTATAGTTGGATGACTTAAAGTTATATGTTGGTAGTTGGATGGATTGCAATATGAAAGATTATGCAAGACTATATTATAGTTGGATGGATTGGGGTTGGGCGGAAATTCTTGGAGTCTAATTGGAAAATGTTGGATGGGTTGGGGTTTAACTTTGGTGGAAAATATTGTAAAAAGGTTGGATGGTTGTATATGTATTATACCTAGGCACTATGTATAGTAATATGCTTTGGCGAATATGTGCACAGGTTGATTCGAAACGTTGGCGAATTACATGTATAAGTTCATTTATATGTGTAAATACTAGGTGAACTAACCCATACTAAGGACCTATTGGAAAAATTTTCTAGAAAAGAAGGAGGCAGCTGATTGCTGAATATTCTCCATTTCCAACTTCTAAAAACCTGAATATTTGTGATTTTATGACAATTCACCCCTAAAATTTTCCCTGCACATAAGGTTGAGTATTTCTTGGATTTGTATGCCCAAATGTGTAAAAATAACAAGAAGGATAAGCGTGCAACCATGATTTAGGTTGAATGCATGAAGAAAAGGAAATGGATAACCAAGAAGTTGGTTGTAATGGAACCTCAGCCATATTAGTTACTATGTGTGTAGAAGAGGCACACAGGTGAGTAAGAAATATCAATAACACTCATTATAAGAGAAGAGGTTTTTCATACAGGGTATCCAGATGTGGGCCAACAAAATGAAGTATATCAAGAGAGCATGGGCATCATTAGGGAGCTCCAAGGGGGATACAATGCCTAAAGGAGTAAGCATGTGAGAGGGAATGCATGAAAATACTGAATTACCTTAGATGTGGATGACCTCAAAGAGGTATGCAAAATTCTTCGGAATGAGAATATCATAAATCTATTGGGAGAATAATTACAGGGAAAATACCACACGTAAGTGTAAAAAGGGAGCGCTGAATTCTCCATGCCAAATTACCACCTCAAGATCATGAATATGAAAAATAAATCATGTTGGATACAGTAATTGATGGATGGATGGTAAGAAATATAATCATCAATATGAGTGTGGAATTGAATGTCATCACACTCAATGCTTAGAACCATATGAGAAGGTCGTGATTACACACATCCTTCAATGTGTTGTATATGGCCAACAAGAATAAGGCTATTCCCGTTAAGGTTCTAAAGGATGCTTCTATCGCCAACTAAGGAGCTAATTTTTAGGGTGACTTTGAGGTCTTGAAGCTAGATGAAGCAAACAACTTCCATTTGCTACTAGGTCATCTTTGGTGTTATGCCAATAATGAAGACTTGCGCTTTAACAAGTGTTATGTGATTTTTGAGAATTCAAATGAGAAGGTTGTGATCCCTATGGATGGTACAAAGGTTGTACCCTACATTGATCCCGTGAATGAAGAAGATCTTAACCAAATCTATGTACATGTATACAATGCACGACCTAGAAAAGTACATAGAGCCAACGAAATGAAGGTGATGCTTCAAGTGGGGAAGACACGGACAGTCCATTAGCGATACCAACAGTGTTGCTTTTGAAAATTAGTCTTATGGTACATATGAAATGCCTGGTCACGAGAGTGCAAGGGAAGAGTGACACTGATGATAAGGCCTCAGGTAGCTCACCACTTAGGTGGTTTGGAATGGTCAATCTTCCAAAATTTAGTAGAAAAGAGAATCTTGAGATCATTTGTTGCATACAAAGGAAGATCGGTTGGGTGAAATGAAGGGCGATAAGGAGAAATTTTTTTGGTGTATTCACTCAGAGGGAACGACAATGCACGATGGTAGGATTCACATAGAGACAACTTACCTAGTTAAGATGACGCGAGATACGAATAGCCTTCATGACTAGGTTTGTTCAGAAATAATCTCCCTTCACATAAGACCAATATTATGTTAGGGAAGACATTATCCCTTAGATCACATGTTAAAAATTGTGAGAGGAGATTAGAAAAAAGGGTAGTATGATGCATTGCCACCACCCCTTTAGGTGCATAAGTTTTATTCTATTTTGTGTAGATGTGCATGGGTACTTGGTATATCCATATTGAATTGCAGTATGATACAACAAGTTGGTGTGCTTAACCTTAATGAAGGTATCGTATTCATACATTTGATCATTTTTCTACTAAAACACCCTATTAATGAGGCTCTGCAGATCATGAAGTACATTACATCTAGGATACAGTGTGAAGTTTGATGAGAAGAGCTAATGTAACTATTGTTACAATGGCGATGAACTCCTAATGACTTAGTGCACGAATTCATACAACTATGATGAAATCTAAAGGAGCACCCTATTGGGAGCGCACATGGAAAGAAAAAGAGAAAGGGGAAAGCTTGTTCTGTATGATTGACGTTGAAGAAGTCAAAGGATCTAAACATATTAGAACACACAAAAGGTGTGTATGCGAGGTTTTCAGACTACTGCGGAAAAGAACAATACGTGCAAATACGATATGCCATTGAAAACCAAAAAAGGAAAACTTTGGGACTAGAAGACATGCACCAACGGAAGTGAGTGATTAGTGACTATTAGTCTAAATGCAGAGGTTGAAAAAATATTTTAATTACTGCATGCGACTTCAAAGACCTGTTCCCAAGGAGGATACCATGAGTTATAGGGTGTGCCATCCATCACAAGGAGAAGATGAAGATAAATCTAAAAAATGGTGTGCAGCCTGGTTTTAAAAATATGACTTATCATATGAATCCCAATCTTGTGTGTAAAAGTAAAAGATATTAACTCGATAAAATATCTGAAAGCCATGTATCATTGAGCCTATTGAGGAATCAGGGTAGATCATTCCTGATGGTAATCAACATCTGAAGAAGGATGGTAGAATTCGAATTTTTGTTTGACTACAGAGGTCCATCAATGCCCCTTGTGTCTTTAATACTTTCCCTGACACCCTTCATGTTAAGGATATTCTCTAGAAGGTGTGGTAGAAGGCGTGAGATTTATCTCTTTTACATAGATGGTTTCTTTGGATTACCATCAAGGTATGTATAGCGCATCGAGTACAAATCCCAAGAAAATATAATTTCTAACAATTGAATGGGGACACTTATGCATATACAGTGATGTCTTTTTGGATCTGAAAGACTGTGCACCAATAGTGTTTCCTCGCGCATTGTTGTTCTAGAAATTTCAAAGACTTCATACACAATTTTAGTATAGGTATACCTTGGATTATTGGATTGTGTATGGATTCAGTCAAAGACCATTGTGATTGTTAAAGGACTTGATGTTTGAATGATGTAGGCAAGTTGAGCATATCGTTGAACATCAAGAAGTGCATCTTTTACGATGCCTTTTAGCACACTTTATTGAGGAACATCATCAGATGCAAGGAGGGTATTTCTGGTTGAACTACGGAAAAGATCATTGCAATAATCTTGGGATTGGGAAGAGCTAACTATTTAAAGTGAGGTGTGAAGAATTTCTTGGTCATTCTGGGGTATTACTACAAGTTTATCAAAGGTTATGCAAAGATAGCCATGCGCCATTTGAAATATTTACTGAAAGTCGAAAACGGAAAATTCTATAGGCAGATGACATGCGATAGTAATATGTTTGAGAGACACTGAAGGAAAAACTAACTACCACGCGGCCTATACTACACTTACCCCTTCATGGAATAATTCATATTTCATGTACATGTGGATGCTTAGGATACAACAATTAGAGTTGTGTTGTCGCCAAACTGATGAGGGAATGATAGATTGATCATCCCATTTGTTTGTGAGCAAGTAGGTTTAGCTGGCACTGGCCAGATAAAAACTATTACAACTACAGAGCACTGGAGCGTTGTCAATGGTATAAGTGTTACATAAGTTTAGAGAATATTTATTCACAACACCATTTATATTCTATATTGATCACATAACACTTAATTATCTAGTTAAAAAGAAAATATTACAAGGATGTATCTGTCGCTAGATTCTCTTGTTTCCATGAACTTGAATCTTTTAGTAATAGTGATGTCTAGAAAGAGTATAATTAAGGACCTAACTTACCTCTGTCGGGCATCAATTCTGGAGAGGACATGTATAAATTATAGAAGGACATTATGCCAAAATATGCACAGTTGTTTAGAGTTGTGGCATGCATGCCAACTGACTCTAAAAGAAATTGGATTATTCTTGAGAACATAGAGTGGTGTGCACCTGATAGGTGATGAAGACATTAGAGAAGAATCAAGTTTAGCTGATTCGTGTTTCATGCCCTATCAACTAGGTAGGAGGTGACCTGTACAGGATGAGGCAGTAGATGAAGTATTTCGTGCACAGGTGTGTGTCTTGGAACATGAATGCAAATAAATTATAGAGGAGGCACGTGGAGTAATAGATGGAGATCATTATGAATGATCAAGTAATAACGCGTACAACGTGTAATATACTCTCGTTGTAGTACTTAAGTTGGGAGATTCTCTTTAATGATACCCAAGGTAATTTGTTAAATAGCTGTTTGGTAATTGTCAACGAATAGGAAAGTACCAGGGCACTATTGATTAAATACCACTATGCACCCCATAAACAATGCAGAAAACCATTTGAAAAGTTATGGGCAATTGAATTCATTGGACCAATTGCACCAGCTAGATGCATTGAGGATAAGCGTGTGATTTATATTATCACATGCACATTAATTTTTTCAAAATGTGGGTGGAGGTTGCACCTACAAAGGATTGTACACTACAGCTACATCGGCACGATTCTTATGTAGCAAAATATCATAACTCATGCATGGTTGTCCCATTGAGCCTCACCAGTGATAGAGGAACTCATTTCTTGAATGAGATAATTAGAATACTCTTGTAAGAGTTCATGGTAACTCATCATAATCCTACCCCCTATCAACCCATCAAGCCTAATGGAACTACAAAATACTTTCAATAAGATATCTGGTACATAGCGTTAAAAATGATATCTATGATATAGGCAGAAAAGATTGGGATGAAAAATTATCACCTGTACTATGGGCATATAAAACTAAATTTAAGAGGTTAAATAAATCCACACATTTTTAATTAGTGTTTGGCACGAAGGTAATTTAATCTGTGGAGTTCATGTTACTATCCCTGCATATTACGTGTGTAGGAGGAGTTGCAAATTAAAAATAATTGGAGGAGAGCATTGATAAAATGATGCAATTGGATGAGTGGTGCACTATTGTGTAATGGAGTTTGAAGAAAAAAAAATGATACAAAAGGCTTAACATGATAGGTATAATAAGAACAAGTATTTTACTGTGGTAAAGATGGTGATTTTATATGACTCCAAGTTTTCATGCCATCCTAGGAAGCTTAATTTTCTTTGGTTGGGACCATTTAAAGTAACCAAGATATTGGAATCAGGTGTATGTCTGTTACAAGCGTTAGATGACACCATGTATCCTGGTTATTTCAATGGGAGTAGGCTGAAGCCCTACTATAAATAAGATTATTTTGTGCTTGTAATTAGACAATATTTCCATTTAGTTTAGGTTTCCTTCATGTGTTGTTTTTTTGGTTTTAACAAGTGCGTTTACATGAAGACACTTATAAATTTGTTATAGAAAAATGTGCAAAGGACCATGCATGATTTTAGTGTGGGGTAAGTAGTTAAAGGTGTGAGACGTGAAAAATGGGAGAATAATACCTAATGAGAAGATGGTAAATGTACGTAGTAATGTGAGATAATGGTTTGTGTTGGAAAAATGTAATGGTGCATGAAAGAAAGTGTCTTCATTGGTTAGATATGGTGCAAATGTGATTTGAGTTGATGAAATTACTCATATAAAAACCACATAAATAAATAGGCACACATTATAACGTGAGGGAGATAACATAGAGGTAGAATAATTTGAAAGTTGCATAGAGAAAGAATGTTAATGGCGCAAGAATATGTATGCAAGTGAGTCTGCAACCTACAAAGTAGTAGCGTGCCAGAAGCTTATAGAATATAGTGCATGGGAGAGGTACTTTTGAGCTAAAAAGATGGAGGGAAAACAAAAAAAAAGTGGGAAAATAAAGACTTTAAATATGGGGAATGGTGGTAGGTGAAGGTAATTAATGTAGAAGGAAATTGAAAAATCTATAAAATGTGTGTGAACGAAGTCATTCTTAACTTTCTATTCGATAACTTTTGTGTAAAAGAGATATTCCGATCCATAACTAACAAAGTGAAAACTAGAGCTAAATAAAGACTACAGAGAGAGACCAAGTAGGGAACCTTGAAAATATAAAGAGTTCCTTTTGAGAAGTAGAAGCTAGGTGAAGAAGAGATTGAGGGAAAGGTTCAGACAATGGATTGAGAGAGTTAAGGTTTGAAGGAAGTGAATAAATAAATTTAGTGTAATATTTTATTCATAGGTTTGGATTGGGAACAAAGTTGGTGTAAACAAGGGTGAAAAATTAAGCAAGGGTTTGAAATTTCAATAGCAGAGGAATGATTTGAGCAAGTAAGTGTTTGATTTTCAGCACTTAGGGCACACAGTTCCTAGGTTTAAGGGTTAAACCAGTTAGAGAGATATAATGTTACAAAAGAGAGCACTAAATAATAAAATCCCCTTAGAGGAAACAATTGAAGAATGGTTCTCCGAAATGCAATACCCCTAAGAAGTGATTGTAGGGATACCATGGGCTTCAAAATTGTGTAAGTGTAAACTCAATGAATATAACCATCATTTGTAAGGTCATGATATAGACATTAGAAATGATGTGGTGTGTGAATTAAGCTTAAGGAATGCAAAAGGACATGTAGTTTTGGATGAAAAGGTGCACAAGTCCTTGGAGACTTCAAGAGTATTATAGTTTGAGTTATCTTATTTTATAAATATTGTGTGCATGTAATAGTGGATTATGTCTAGGTTACACAAATATTATTTCTATTTCTCTGGGAGGAGGATGTGTCTGACTGCATAACTCTTTCATACAGTAACTGGGATACACGTGAGTGGTGAAGAGATAGATTTGGACTTGTGTATAGGTGCCATAAAAAAAAAGAAAAAAAAAGAATCCATGGTCTTGAAGTTCAGTATATAGGAGATTCCATATTCAGCATTGTTAACATAAACTAACTAAGACCAATGCCTACGATGCCTGGTAATTTTGAAATTGTTCCTCTGAATAGGAAAAATATTAATGAAACTTCTTGCTATCGCGCATAGATGTCCACTAGACTCAATACAACATTGCCTTGTACATTTTTGAAAGCATCATAGATGAGGTTAAGGTACAAATGGATAAGGGAGAGAAGATAACTTGGGGTTATATTCTTCTACTGATATTATTTTAAGAGATAGGAATACTAAATAGTCGTAATGATGACATATATGAGCATCCCATTGAAAAAAGGCCACTAGTGAATTGGATTGCCAAGTATACTTGCGAGGGTGTGATCAACAATCCATACAAGGTGCACATGGAAAAATGGTGGAAGAGAATGTGTGATACATATAAGAATGAGTGGTGTGTGCCTAGGGACTTGGCATCCTTATTGGATAAATAGGAAGAGTTTTTCATGTTGCAGTATTTCTGCCTTGGATTTTTTTGTTAAATAATGGAGAGATGGGGCCATGGTGTGAAAATCCATCTATGTTTGACGCAAAGTAATTTAAAAGTTTAGTAAATAGGATACTCAATTCACAACCATTGAAATTTAATGCAGATATGGTAGACTCAGACTATCACATATTATGTAAGAAGCATAGGTATGAATCCAAGGAAATGTATGTTGAGACAATGGAAACAAATAACATGGAACTTAACCCCATCACAACCATGGAGGTAAGAAAGGAAGAGTGTAGGGTATATATTTATCTAAGACCAAAGTTAAAGGATGGGAAGATTGTTGAATTATGTGACCTCAAATTTCCATAAGAACCTAGAGTAAATGTAAAGATCACCAAGTGATAGTGGGAACCTACCTTGGAGGAGGAGGAAGAATATTTAACCGAGGGGTAGTTAGATATGAAAAAAAGGAATGTAAAGTGTGCAAGGAGGAAGAGCCCAGGATTATGGTGGGAAACACTCTATAAGGATACCAAGGATTTATCAAACCATGTGATCATTTTTAGAGTGACTAGGATAAACTAGGGAATTGATATGAAATGCCACTACTACCTATAACAAGTGCATAACCTTATTTGAGAAGCATGAGAAATTGACTTTGTTTGGACCAATTACACAAAAGCTAGGTGTAGAGGATAGGTGCATATTACATCATCACATGCATAGATTACTTGACCAAGGTGGGTAGAAGTAGTGCCTACAAAGGATTTCATTACAACTAAAACAATAAGATTACTTATGGGAAAAAAATTATTAGTTGTTATGGTTATGCCATTGAGCCTTACCAGTGATAGGGGAACTCATTTCTCTGAATGAAACAATTAGATTATTATTGGCAGAGTTTATGGTATCCCATCATAAGACTACCCCATATCACCCACAAGCCAATAGTAATCACAGAGGATTTCAATAAGATCCTGAGGACAAACATTTGACATAGATATCTGTGATGTAGGCACGAATAAGATTTTGATGACAAAGTATCAGTTGTGTTATGGGCATATAAAACTACATATAAGAGGTTGAATAGTGTCACACCTTTTCAATTGGTGTTTGGCAAGGAGGAAATTTTACCAGTGGATTTCATATTACCCTCCCTACATATTACATGCACAGGAGGACTTACTGATGAGAAAGAAGTAGATGAAATCATTGATAAACTAATGCAACTGGATGAGTGATGCACCATTATGTGATGGAGTCAAAAGATTAAAAAATCAAGACAAAAATCTTGTCCTTATATGAACATTAAGAATAAGTATTTTACCATGGGAAAGATGGTACTCTTGTATGACTCAAATTTTTTGCACCATCGTGGGAATCTCAAATTTCATTGGTTGGGACCATTTATAGTAATGAAGATACTAGAATCAGGTGCATGTCAATTGTAAGCACTAAATGGCACCATTTTACTCAGTTACTTCAATGGGCATAGGTTGAAGCCCTACTATAAATAAGGTTCTTTCTTTATGTTTGTAATAAGGTAGTATTTCCATTTAGCTTAGTTTTCCCTTTATGTTTTGTTTCGTTGTGTTATTTTAATAAGAAATCTCACGTGCAGTCGTTGATCAATCTATTTTAGACTAATGCAAAGAGTAACTCACATGATTTTAGTGTGGGATAAGAAGGTATAGGTGCAAGATGTAAAAAATGGGAGGATGTTAATTTATGGGAGGCTAGTAAATATGTGTAACAGGGTGAGATAATGGTGCACGATGGAAAATTTTTATGGTGCGTGAAATAAAGTGTCCTAAATACAATATGAATGTGCTTAAAGTTGATGGAATTTCTCACATACAAACCACATGAATGAATAGGTGCACAGTGTAATATGAGGAAGGAAGAATAAAGGTAAAATAATTGGCAAGTGGCACAAAATGATATGTGCGGTGCAAAGAAGGTGTGCAGGAGAGGGTCTGCAGCCTGGGAAGAAGTAGCATGCTAGAAGGTTAAGGACTGCCACACAGGGGAGATATCCTTTGAGCTAGAAAAAAAGAGGGAAAATACAAGAAAGCATAAAAATCCACATTAAATTTGGGAAATGGTTGTAGGTGAGTGTAATTATTGTGGTCATAAATTACAAAATCTATAAAAATACGAAGAGTGAAATTCATTCTTACCTTTCTTTGAAGAACTAGAGTGTGGAAGAGCTCAATTGTGAAAATTGCAAAATGTGAAGAGCAAACCAGATATCAAATGTGAATTAAGCTTGAACCATATATAATTGAAGTGAAGAGATAACGAGCATAAAACCTTGATGATAGAGAGATCCTTTTGAAGTGGAAGCTAGGTGATGAAGGGTTTGGAAGTAAGGAACTGAGTTAGGGTTCAAAGGAGAAGATCAGAGTTAGGGCACAATAATTTGCAGGAGGAGTTATGGCATGAAGTTGGATTGAATGATATCTAATGATTAAAGCATCACGGGCATGATTTTAGTAATGAGGGTTTGACTTTTGGCACTTAGGGCACAAAATTACCAAGTTTAAGTGTGATATTGAAGATACAATGGCACCAAAGAGAAAACCACAAAAAAAAAATCTCGTAGAGGAATAACCTTTAGAGTGGTTTTCTGAAATGAAATACTCTTAGGAATTGATAATAAGGTAGGCATGGGAGTCAAAAATCTACAAATGTAAGATCAGTTAGTACAACCATCACATGCAAGGTCATGAGATAGACATTAGAAATGATTTGGTGTGAGAATTGATCCAAAGTACTGCGGAGGGATAGGTAGTTCTAGACAAAAAAGTGCACAAGGTCTTGGAAACTGCGGGAGTATTGCAATTATTTGATTTACCTTACTTTGTAAAGCTTGTACACATGTACAAGTGGCTTATGTCTAGGGTACATAAAGATTAATTTTATTTCACTGGGAGGAGGATGCATTTGACTGCACAACTCATTCATAAGGTAACTGGGTTGCACAATAGTGGTGAAGAGATATATTTGGACTTTTGTGATGAGGCGGCCATATAAGACATAACAGTGAAGTTCCAGTACTATAGGGGGAGTCACCCATTCATCATTATTAGCATAAATAACCCAACAACTAGAGTGACTATGTGCCTAATAAGTTGTAAATTGGGTTCCTCTAAAATATGGATAGAGGTAAATAAGAAGATCTTTCATATCACACATAAGATGATGCAGAAGACTCAATACAACATTGACTTGTACATTTTTGAAGGAATCATAGAGGAGTTAAAGGTCCAGGTTGATAAGGGAGAGAAGATTACTTTGGGTTCTATTATTTTGGTGATAGTATTTTGGGAAATAGGTGTACCAAACAGTCCTAAGGATGACGTGTGGGAGCACCCCATTGAAATTAAGTCACCAGCAAAGCAGTTTTCCAAGTATACATGTGAGGGAGAAATATCAAATATCTACAAGATGTGCCTAGAAATATGGTATAAAATAATGTGTGATGCCTTTGAGATTGAATGGTGCATGCCGAGGGAGTTTCCATCAGATTTTACTGGTCAGGCACAATTTTCCATATTGTAGCAGTTATGCCTTGGAAAATTCATGTTAAATAATGGAGAGATGGGGCCATGGTGTAAACTATCATTTTTGTTCACCACAAGTACTTTAAGAGTGCAGTGAACATGATATTGGACACGTAACCATTGAAATTTAATGCACTTAGGGTAGAATCAGACTAGCACACATTGTGTAAGAAGTATGGTTATGAATCCAATGTGTTATATGTTGAGATAATGGAAATGGATAATATGGACCTTAGCCCCATCGTAACCCTAGTAGTAGGAAAATAAGTGTGTATGGTGTACATTTATCTATGGAAAAAGTTGAAGGATGGGAAGATCGTTTAAGTGTGTGACTTCAAATTTCCACAAAAACATAGGGTAAAGTTAAATATCCCCAAGCGACAGTTCGAGCACACTCTAGAAGAGGAGGAGGAATATTTAACAGATGGGTAGTTAGATCATAAAAAAAGGAAGAAGATGAGATAAAATAACCAAGAAGCAAGCCCCTCACACCCACATAAACAACCCCCAACCGAAGAAGAGTGTAAGTCGATACTGACAAAGGAAGACAACCCCCAAATTGTTTATAATTTGGATAGGAAGATGGAGAGAATCCAATATAGGAGGGACCGTGTGTGGAGTTGGGGTAAAAAGAAGAGGTGAAGGAACATGATGAATTCCCTCATGACAAATAAGTCTATGAGGAGGAACATAAGGAAGATCCCGTACATGAAGAAGAGTCCCAAGAAGAAGAAGATCATGTGCAATGAAGATAAAAAGCATGAAAAGGAATGGCACGAGGAAGAATGTGATGGGGAACAAGGGATTGGGGAAGGACAAGGTACCAGGGATGAGACAAGCATGTGTAGTTCAATGTTTTGTAAGAGACCCCGTTGAAGTAACATGCAAAAGGAAGAAAGCAAAGAACTCCTCAGGCCCCTCAGATGTCCTACCTCAATGACCCGACAAATCTCCTAAGGTCCAAATTATAGAGTTCAGTACCCACAAAATACCTCTTCTATTGGGGAATGTTTGATAAGGCTGAGGCCCTTTCATATACAAGGAATATTCTCTCTTGGAGCATGTAAACTCATGTGGAGGATCCTCAGTTCAAGGTAAGAAAAGAGTCACTTTCTGAGATGAAATTGAAGAAAGAACCTGGAACGGTGTTCCCTATAATTAACTCCACCAAACTATCATATGAACAAGTAAGAAACACTCTAACTAAGATGGCCACTGAATTTGTAAGGATGAATGTTGATAAAAGGGCCACAATCAAAATAATGCAAAAGGATATAGAGCGCAAGGGTCTAATAAATCAGGAGCTCACCAAGGACTTAATTAATGAAAAGAAGAGGATTGTTTCTGCATATAATAAGGTAGATGAGATTGTAAATAATATCATATGCACGTGCCTAGATTTGGTAGCACAGGCCAAACAAGACCATAGTATATAAATGGGGTATTTTTAGGAGTTGGTACACTTGTTATTGATCAAAGTAAATAGTGGGTTGTGGCCTATAGTAGAAGAGATAGAAAATATGAATAAGGAGAAGGTAGAAAATAATATTCAAGAATATGTGATAGTTAACACTGATAAAGAAGGTCGGGAAAAAGGCCGAGAATATTTTTGATAACTGTTTGGATTTTGCAGTGATCCTAAACACATGCATCATGAATGATGAGGCAAAGTAAAGGAAATTACAAGCCACAATAAAGATAAATAAATCCTAGCATGATAAGGTGATGTAAGAAGTTATAGTGAAGAGGGAAAGGATGAAGGTGAAACATGGAAATTTTGAGGAAAGGTTGAAGGAGGTACAACCTATGGTGATGTGAAGGATAGATAGTCTAGAGGGTCTCACCTCAGACTGGGATATCATGATAAAAGAGATGCGGGAAAATATTGAGGAGAAGACTATGGAGAAGATTCCATACATCATTGAGATAACACTAGAGAAGTAAGCTAAAGAGCTCAAAGGGTGGAAGCAGTTAGAAAACATTATAAACCAAGAGTTCTTTGAACTCCTACCATCACCACAGGATTGAATTCTTGATTCATGTAGAGGGAACATTCTTCATTCTTTGATTCATAGGGGTAATTTCCCATATTCTTTATTCTTGAATATTTTTTCAAAGTATTCATTTAGGTATTATATTGATATTAACCTATGATTCTTTATATTGTTGAGGAAAGATAATACTCCTAGTTTGGGGTAATGTTGAGTAGAGAAATTTGATAAGTAAAAGCAACACATAGAGGATATGGACTCTACGTAGAAGGGTACAAATAAACTACAAACAAACATCAAGAGGCTAGGAAGGAATGTGTGGGATTTTGCGTGAGGATAGGAAATAATGCAAGACCAAGTTAGTGCATGAAGGTGCATGCAGAAGATAGATACATCAAGGCACGAAGGTTTATACACATACAAATACATGTTCCAAGAGTTATCTGAATTTCTAGAGAAGGATAAAAATAGGAAAAAATAGAGTTGGCATAACAAGCAAGAACATCCAAAAATAGACATGGAAAGGATAAGGACACTGAATATAGGTAAAGCACATGTAAGGTGGATGAAGGAACGATGTATGGAAAGAGCTAAATATAGGATCAAATAATGGATAAGACCGAGCTATTTATAGTGCAAGTTATAGATTAAAACATGGGTTTAAAGGCATGAAACATATATTTAGGACATATAATTAAAGCATGTAAGTGGTGAAGGACAAGTTCCCATCCTACATAAATAATTGTTGCACTTCTGTAGAGATAGAGAGAGTATGTATGTAAGTGCCTTGTGTTAAGTATTGGATAAATGTTGCACACATGGATGTAATCAGATGTGAGCATATGTAATGGATTTATTATGTTACAGATAACATGTTATCGATTGTGAAGATTAGTAGGGGTGAACATGGTATAATGGGACTACGAATTCTATGTGAATTTTTTATATTCATGAATGATAAATCATGTTATTTATTTCATGTTATCCTTTTTATCCTTATCATATTGTAATGCTATCTTTCCACATGAGATAAATGGATAAATACATAACCTACATCTTGATAACTAATTTAAGAGAAACCTAGTAGTTGTGTGTGCTTTGGGTGAGCACTTAGAATTTTTTTCTAAGTGAAGTGCTAGTTCAGTCGACTTAGTAAGGTGTTGAAAAATAGAGCCCAAAAGCCTAGTGAGGAACCCACTCAAGAGAAAAAATTATCAACACTCCCTACATAAGAAAAACAATTAACAAGCATAAAAATGGGGTGTATATATTATCCAACATAACAATTTGAATGAAGTATAAAATTATGAGTGCACATATGATTAGATCCACATTTATAGAGGCATTATCAATTTTATTTTGGTATTCAAATGTAATCTTGGGTTTTTGAAATTTCTCATTGATATTTATACTAACAAGATTATATGTAGGACACTCCTTATTACATTTAGAAGTGTAAAACGCATGTGGATGACTTTCTTTTTAGTTCATACAGACCTCAACACTATCCTAGTTTATTATATTATGTGGTTATAGAATGTATTAAGACACATATGGATATTTACATTAGACCATGCCATTGAATAATTAATAGCTATGTTTTTTTCATTAATCTTGATAGTGTTGTTATCAATTATAGCTTGGATCTTGTTCTTTATGAGAAAAAAACTAATCTATGTGAATCCCAATATGTGCTACTATAAAACATCTTAAAGTATGGTATAATTGTGTCATTATCCATAGGTGGAGGAACAAATACAAGGTTGTAATCAAGTAGTTTTTGTAATATCTTATGAGGAGGTTCAAATAATTATGTAAATTACATCTTTTGTGAACCCAATATTAATTGTTTTCTAGTGGATTCTGATACCATACTGATTGTTACTTTATTCTCATTATTAAATATTGTTAGATTTATAATTGTAAGTAAATTTTAATTGAAATTCGGTATTGGATGATATGTGAAGGTTTCTCACATACTTTATTTATTTATGGGAATAAGTGTGACATCACAATTCTTGACTGCATGACACATATTGTCAAAAGATAGAATTTTAATGCAACATAATCATGAAGTGAAAGGAGGATTCATTTAAAAATATCTTGCATTTATTTAACAGCCAAAGGATTTTAAATTTTGGAAGGAATGTTATTTTATCAAATTACATAATCACTAATGTTTTCATTTTTTTCTTTCTTCAATTATGTAATATGATGATAAAATACCTTATAATTGATGTTAATAAATAATTTCATCAAGAATTTTTCCACCAAAATATTAAACACATGTAATAACCCATTAGAAGGTTGTAAAACCATTATTTGAAATATTCCTTAAGGTTTTTAGGGAATATAATTTTTAATAGGCTATTGTTACCTACATAATAAGGATCCAAGATATTGCTGTGGAAAAAATTTACCATTGAACAATTGATTCTTAAATATAATAAACCTTACAAGGAAGGGATAGTTTGAAATCTATGGGGATAAAGAATTATGTAATAATTATTGATAAATTTTAGCATGACCCACTCTACTATATCCTTGTTCCATCTGATCTACCTTAGCTTCAAGTGCCAAAATGTTTTGTATGATAACTTGGGTACTAGGATTAGTGACTATAAATAAATTAGGAATAGGTATTTTCACATGAGATGTATGCATAAAAGGTGTTAATTAATGAACACACACACACACACACACACACACACACACACACACACACACACACACACACACACACACACGCGCGCGCGCGCGTATATATACAAACACATATTCTGTATGAGTACCTATAATTATCTAAGGAATAACTTGTGGTGACCCTACGCATCGACACATCAATAATGGAAACAATAGGAGAATTGGTTTGAACACCTAATGTAGGGTATAAACCTATAGAAGGTGGATTAGTTTCATTCACTTTTTCATCATGTGGTTCCTTGGGTTTGATTTCATTAACATTATTTTCCTATAAGATTACTTTTAACATGTAATATATGTTATTGCAACATTTATTAACTTTTTTTATTAATTAGAAACTATCTCCATTTTTTTGTCTTACACCATTAAGCTTATCATAATGCATTTTACCAATATATTTATGTGTTCATCATGATTCTCATAAGAATTACTATGTCCAAAAAAATTAGAAATGTGTTCATTTGCATCTCTATGATCTTTATGAAAGTTTTCATATATAATTAGAAACATGTGCATTTACATCTATATGCTTTTTATTAATGTTTGCATTTGTAGTTGTGGAAAAAAATACTTTTATAATGCTTACCACTTTATTAGGTTAAAAAAATGGACAATTCAAAGGAATTTGAATGTGATAAATTTTAATCCAACTCAATATAGCACTTTCCAATGTTGGTTTAAGGGACCTAAAATTATTATATGGGATAGGATAGATGTAAGAAAAAACCAATAAGGTTAGTGGAAAGTATAACATATGTCTTTAATTCATGCAATAAGGAGAAATTATAATTTATATTATAAGAGGGGATAAATATAAAAACCAACTATGAAGATTGAACCCTAAGAAGGGAAAAAATATCAAACCCTATGAAAATTTTAAAATATAAGGTAGGAAACCTAGTATTTTTATGTTCGAGTCAAAGACAGGGTTCAACTAAATGTTTTAATCATTTTTTACAATATGGAATAAAATATAGATAAAATTACTATCAAATGTATAGAAAATGAACAAGGAACTTGAAGTAGGAATGTTGTCATGTGATTTTGTATGGGAAAATTTTCTTGAAAGCAAGACAATTATACCCTGATGTCAAAATTTTCATGTCATACCTTTCCAGACACCCCTAGATCCACCAACCCCTCAGTGTCAAGTCCAAATTTTCGTACGTTGGTTAATTTTTGAATTTCATTAGTTCCTCTATGTGATTTAGGAAAAATAAAAATCATTCAAAGTGATTTAGGAGTAATTTCTCCTAAAGTGGAGTTTCGAGCAATCTTAGGAGGGGCTATCATTAGCCTGCCTAAGAATAGTAAAGCACCCTTGGAGAATGCCAAAGACTAAAATTCATCATGGAGGTGTATCTAGGATATAGAAACATGAAGGAATATATTTAGGAATATTATAGGAAGTTTCAAAGGTTTAGGAGCTAATTCACCAAAAGTGGGTTTTTGTGGGTGAAGGAGCCTGCACTGTAAAAATTCAAGGAGTGATTCTAGGAGCTCTGAAATGACTTATGAGCCAAAAAATATATAATTGGAAATAAATTTCAATCCCAAACATGGTGGTGAAGTCAGATCTACTAAAAACACCATGAATTTTTCAGGCCAACTCATTCTTTCCATGCACAAGTGACAATCTCGAGAAAAAATGAGTATTTTGGAGGAATTACAATCATAATAAAGTCATGGGACCCATAAAATTCTTCTCAAAAGGTATTTTTCATATGAAATCATATAATGAAGCTCCCAAAAACTCATCTGGGAACTCAAGTTATTACCTTTCCAATCCGGCCCTCAAGGTACGCTCTTCGGTACTTGGCCAATTTCACAAAGGGACATATGGCACCACTAGGATGAGGTGAATTTTCATGTCCCCATTGCACCTCAAAAAAGGGACATGATGTGTAAAAAATTGTACCCTTCCCTCTTTTATCCCTTTGGTTACTCATATGACCCGGCGACTCATTTTTAACACCTTTGATCAGTTTGACCTATTCCTCCACCAACTCCCACATGCATGCCACTTAATACTGTGAAGCTAGGGAGATTTTTTGTTGCACAGTTTGTCACTTTCCAAGGGGAAAATGGTAAAAAAATGTGCCCCACCCCCTTTAGGCTCCATGATTCCTCATACGACCATTTTTTGGCAGATTAGGTGCTTATTTCCAGCTCCCTCCTCCATTCCTCTCATTGAATGCATGTGTGACAAGTGTCGACATAGGGATAAGGAATTTTTGTTGCATCCTATTGCCCTGAAATGACGAAAATGGGGATACAAAAAACCCACAATGACCCTCCATTTGCATGTTGACACTATATGATTCAATAAGAATGTCATTTTTTCTTCATTTCCCCCACATCTCTCCATTTGTTCACTGAAACTGATGGATTTTTTTCTAGAATTCCTTCACCATTTTTCTCATTCCAACAATATACATCATGGATCAAACCATTTATTTGGAAGAATTTTAAACACCATTATTTTTGAATAATAAAAATCCATTGAAAAATCCATGCTCATCACATTTTTTTTCCATTGAATTTAAAAGTGGTGCACAATGAGAATGAAAAAATCATATCTTAAAAACCTTCACGGTGGAACACATCAAAACCAAAATTGTTGCAAATCTTACATTTGTTCAGATGATCAAAAAAATCCATGTTCTAGATTTTGCATGCAATATCAAATATTGTTTTCCGTGATAAAACCCCAGTTTCCCTGAACGAAAAATTTGAAAATTAATATCTCCATGTTCCTAGATTTTTGCATCAGTTTGAATTGAAATTTCATAGGTGCAATGAAGAAAAAAAACCCATATCATAAAAATTTAATTTTTCAAATCTAAAAGAAATTACCACTTTCTAAAAATAGTAAGCCTCCTACACAGGGAACTTGTATTTTTAGTAAGGTCTCTAAGAAGTAGTTCGTAACTGAAGGTGATGTGCACAATGATCAATAGAAGGAAAAAGAGTCGGAGCCAAAGTTTTAAGGGGTAGAAATTTATCAATTTACTAAAAATAGCAATCCCCCATCATTTTGGGTGCAAAAAGTGTTCCAGGGAATTATGAAATTCAAATTCATATATTGTTCCAGTTGTCCACTCATATGTGAAATCAAAAGATCAAAGGAATGGTGGTTTTTCATGGCTTAGATTGGTTGTTTCAAAAATACATAAGGAATTATTCACTTGTTATCAATGGTGTCATTCATCAATGTTTAATGGCTTATTACCACCCTCAATGTTTATTCCTATAGGTGAATGAGTGATCATCCCAAATTATGTCATTTTCCTTAGTGATACATGAAATGTCATGAGAGGATTATCTAAGGAATTTCTTTATCATTCAAGTGCAGAATCCACCTCAGGAGATCTACAAACAGTGTCTTTCGAAACTAGCATTTCATGGTTTAGAGTTGCATGTGTTTCATGTGCAATGGAATTTTTGATCATCTTTGTCAGGAACTCTCTTGATGTGTTTCACTCAAATGTTTAATTCAGCATAATTGTGTTATCCAATTGTTTCAGAAAATGGTAAGGTATCAGTTTTGAGCTTTATCTCTTCAAAGGGGATCTTCATGAGAAATGCTCATGGTCACCAATGGAATCAGTCAACATTGTTTCTAAACACTTAGTTCGTAGTGTTCCATGTGGTCATCCAAAGGAGGTTTCTCATGGTGTAAAGATATTCAAGGATTCAGATTTCACTACATTGGATCATTTCATCAGATCATCTTTGCAAGGATTAGTGGACTTCATCAGAGGGCTTCTTCATCATAGCATTCTTGAAATATCTTCTCTCTCTCTTCTCTCTCTTGATCCCTCCCCCAACTTTCTCTCTCCACATCATTCTATTTCTTCATTTGGGGTTGCACTTTTTCATAATGCCTTATTTTTTAATTAAAAAAGTGACTTTAGGATTATAATGTAATAAGTCATCTTTATTTCATAAAAGGGACTTATTATTTTCTAAGAATTCAAAAAGGGTCCCTTGGAGTTGTGTGAAGGCATATGAAAAGTCATTAGGGGGTACATGAAGAGTCATTTTCAAGTTCTATAAATTGTAAAGATGATCTCTTTCGTAAGGGTTTTCATTTGTGTGTGTTCATAAGAGAGAATTCCTTGTGAAGAAACAAATAGATAACAATTCTTCTACTTCTCATTTCTGCATTCTTCCACTCTTTCATGTACAATTTTTCTCAAGCATCAATAAAAGAAGGAGTTTCAATTTCCTTTTTTGACTAGGGGAGTTTTATTGATACTTTGTGCTCATAAATCTTAACTGGTCTTGTTTCCATTTGTAAGGATAATTTTTTATTCTAATTTATGTGTGTTGAAATTTCTAATTAATGAGTGTAGGACTCTAATTTTCTACCTACGACATTAATCCCTCTCCCTTTTTCTCACTCCCTTTCCTAATATCTTGCAAAGTCTCTCTAAAAATAAAATTATAGCTTTTCCACAGGGTCAGTGGAGTGCCCTTGTTGGATCCCTTAGAATAAGGCCACCATAGAAACAACATTTCACACTCCCATATGTGAAGTTGCACCATTCAAGTAGAGGGACTTATATTCCCATAGCATTGGCAAGAAGTCCATTCAATTTGTCTACCTGAAAATTTTTCTCGCCAACATATTTTTGGCACCCACCGTGGGGTAGACTTGGCAGCATTTGCACCCAAAATACAATCACAATAGACCAAAATAGAAAAAAATTCCTATAAAAAAAAAAATTGAAAAAAAAAAAAAGAATTGATGGAAGTTCATTGCTAAAAGAAACATTGTTGATTGCTACACATGACATTTCAGATTCTGCAGTGTCCTTTTATGTTCCCACTACAATATTTCCTTAAATTGGCTAAAAAAATATGTACCAGGTTGAATAGGTTGAGAGGAATCATTGATCCTATTTTTGAGGCTTTACAAAATCCCCATAATCAGATCAGAGATAATCCATACTACTTCTCTCAATCCTCATCCCCATCCGAAATCTTCAAGTGGTACTCCCTATTAATCCCATTCAAATCCCCATGTTGATACCTCCCCTCTAAAAATTCTCCCATCTTTCAACCATTGTTGAGCATTGATTTCCTGGGTGAAGAAGAACAAGAACCAAAGAAGGGTTTGGAAGGAATAATTTTTAAGCAAGAGCCAGGAATTGGAAACCAAAAACAAACAATGGTAGAGGAAGAAGAAATACCTCAACCATTGTTCCATGGGGAAGAAATAAAGGCCCACTTTCTCTTCCACCCCATCTTCATAATCTAACAACAGGTTCCTGCAACTTTCCAAAGTTTAAATTAGATAAGCACATTCATTAAATTCTTGAAGAACACATTGCCATCTTCACCAAATCATGAGGGATTCTTGGAGTTAAACATGAATACATTGATCGTAAGGTTGTTTTCTGGAATCTCTCCAAGAAAAATAAGCACAATGGTTCTACCTCCTGCATGTCAAAACTAAAAATCACTTATTCTAGAAGGACATCAACAAAAGTTTGAAGAAATATTCAAATATTTTAAGAAATGTCAAGATATCCTCATTAAATTGGCACAAATAAGGAAAAAATTAAATAAAAATATGATATAATTTGTGGCCCGTTTCGACTAGTTGCTTCACATGATACCAAAATATGATTCACCATATGAAAATTATGTCAAAATATTCTTAATTAATGATCAACCACTGGAGGTTAGGATTCTTCCTATAAAGCTTGTTCAACTAAGGATCTTGTACAAGCAGCAAAGGATGACCATTGAAGTTGATGATGGTGTTTAAGACTATACACTAAGAGTACTATACACTTTCCATAGTTGTCTTGCCAAGGCTCGAGGGCGCAACCCCCAAGAATAAAAAAATTTTCCTTCAAATTTTCCCGATATACCGGGAAACATGCTTTTCTCATATGGGTGATGATTTTGACCCATAGGTTTATGGGATGGTTTTGGCCCATGGTTTTGATACCCACAGTTTTGTAAAAATGCTTAAGCAGTTGTATACTTATGTGGTTTTGTGCATATGGTAGAAAACAAATGTAACATTGTAGATGTGTTTGAATTGGGTGTGAATTCTATAGAGTTTGTTGAGCATAGCTCTAAACAGATCTAGGTATTGTATTGAGAGAGCAGTGGCTTTTAATAAAATCTGAGCAAGTGATTCTTGGTGGACATAGCCCAAATTGGGTGAACCACATTAAATATTGTCTCTTTATGTTGTGTTATTTTATTATTCTCCACTTTTATTTCAGATCTGTAATATTTTCTACATATTAGTTTCTATTGTTGCGATTCTGTGAGGGATTATTCCAGCATATTTTATCCCTTATTTCCTAACAATTGGTATCAGAGCCTGGTTTGGTTTGATGAAGTGTTGAATTACAGGGAAAGTTTTAGCTTGAGTGGGAGCTATGGTAGATGATGGAAGATCAAGGGTTGATAAATTCAACAAGTATAATTTCAGTCTTTGGAAGATGCAGATGGAAGATTACCTTTATCAGAAGGATCTTTATATTCCATTGTCTGAGAAGGTGAACAAACCCTCAAGCATGATAGATGCAGAATGGGATTTGCTGGATAGGAAGGCACTTGGGACAATCTGGATGTGTCTTGCATCTTCGGTATTATTTAATGTTTCAAAGGAAAAGACTACAAAAGAACTGATGGATGCATTAGGGAAGTTGTATGAAAAACCCTTTGCCTCTAATAAGATATTTTTAATGAAAAATTTGTTTAATATGAAGATGTATGAGAATGGTTTAGTAGCAGATCATTTAAATGATTTTAATATGGTTGTAAATATGCTAGCTTCAGTTACAATAGAATTTGATGAAGAAGTTAGGGATTTATTAATTTTGTGCTCTTTACCTAAGAGTTGGAATAGCCTGGTAATGGTGGTAAGCAACTCAGTTCCAGCTAACTCAAAGTTGAAGTTTGAGGATGTTGTAGGGGTGATTCTAAGCAAGGAAATGTGAAGAAAAAGCTATAGGGAATCTTCTACTTCAAGAATGCTTTGATGGTGGAAACTAGAGGGAGACAAAAGAATAGAGGAAGCCATGGAAAATCAAAGGATCGGAAAGGTCAAAATCCAAAAGAAAGATATATGCTGGAAATGTGGAAAGTCTGGGCATGCAAAGAAGGATTTTTGGGAGCTTTAGGACAAGAAGAAACAACAAGAAGAAAACAAGGAGGAAAATGTGGCAATGGGTAATGTATGTTAGGATGCTTTGATTCTTTCTTTGCACAATATTACTGAATCTTGGGTTTTAGATTCAAGGGCTTCTTTCCATGCTACTCCACATAAGCATTATTTTGTTGATTATGTTCAAGGATATTTTGGGCATGTTTTTCTTGGTGATGATGAGCCTTGCAACATAGTTGGAAAAGGTTCTGTTTGGGTTAAGATGCAGAATGAGAATACTTGGCTATTAAAGGATGTCAGACATGTGCCTACATTAAGATGAAATTTGATATCAGCAGGGTAGTTGGGAAGTGATGGTTGTACTGTGATATTTACAAAAAACTCTTGGAAGGTTACCAAGGGTGCTCTTGTGGTGGCAAGAGGTAAGAAGGTTGGAACCTTGTATTTAACCACTTATAGCACTAATGTTTGTAATCTTGTGGCTTCAGAAGTAGATACAACATTGTGGCACTATAGGCTTGGTCATATGAGCCATAAGGGCATGGAGATCATAAAGAAGGATTTTCCTAGATATACAGAAATAAGTTTGGAGTTTTGTGAGGACTGCATATATGGGAAACATAAATGACTAAGGTTTCTCAAGGTTGGACCTACAAAGAAAGAGAGTAAGTTAGAGCTGGTGCATTCTGATGTGTGGGGGTCAGCTCAGGTATCATCTCTTGGGGGTTCAAGTTATTATGTTACTTTTATTGATGATGCAACAAGGAAAGTTTGGGTTTATTGTATTAGAAAAAAATATGATGTATTTGACACTTTTGTTAAATGGAAAGCCTTGGTAGAGAATGAAATATGTCTTAAGATAAAATTTCCTAGGTCATATAATGGAGGGGAGTATTGCAATAATGAATTTGATGATTACTATCCTAAGAATGGAATCCGAAGGAAAAACAGGTTCTAGGAACTCCGTAGCATAATGGGGTGTCAGAAAGGATGAACATAACAATAATGGAATGTGCTAGGAGCATGAGGTTACATGCAGGACTACCTCTTTCTTTTTGGGTAGAAGCGGTGAGCACAACTGTGTACTTAATAAACAGAGGACCCTCAAGTGCCTTGGATGGAGGCATACCTGAGGAGGCTTGGTATGGTAAGAAAGTTGATTATTCATTTCTTAGAGTCTTTGGATGTGAGGTGTTTGTTCATATAGACAAGGATGATAGGACCAAGCTAGAGGCTAAATCAGAAAAATGTACTTTCATTGGTTATGGTGGTGATGAATTTGGATATAAATGTTGGAGTATTAAGGACAAGAAAATCATTCGATCTAGGGATGTGGTATTTAATGAGAAAGTCATGTATAAGCAGAAGTTGCAGGAAAATAGGGAAGAATCCAAGAAAGAATATGCAGTGGTAGAGGATCTTCTGGATGGGAAAGTGACACATGAATCAGTTCAGGAACCTCCTCAACAGGAACCCCAAACTCCTATATTGAGGAGGTCTTCTAGGGTAAGAAGAGAACCTGAATTTTTTTCTCCTTCTCTTTATTATTTATTACTCACTGAACAGTGGAGAGCCAGAGAGATTTGATGAAGCAATGCAGGTAGATGCCAGGAAGAAGTGGGAGCAAGCCATGGATGAGGAGCATCAGGCTCTCATGGAGAACCAGACATGGGATTTGGTGAAGCTACCCAAAGGAAAAAGAGCATTACAGAACAAGTGGGTGTTTAGAGTCAAAGAGGAAGAAGGAGGAAAGAAAAGATACAAGGCCCGGTTGGTGGTCAAGGGGTTTGCATAGAAAAAAGGTATAGATTTTGATGAGATTTTTTCTCCTGTAGTAAAAATGACTTCTATTAGAACTGTTCTTGGAATAGTTGCAGCAGAAGACTTGCACTTAGAGAAGCTTGATGTAAAGACTACATTTCTCCATGGTGATTTGGAGGAGGATCTATATATGCAGCAGCCAGAGGGATATGAGGTCAAAGGTAAAGAGGAGATGGTGTGCAAACTGAAGAAGAGCTTGTATGGCTTGAAACAAGCTCCACGTCAATGGTATAAGAAATTTGATAGCTTCATGATGGAGCAAGGTTATATTAGATGTCATTCTGACCATTGCGTGTATACAAAGAAATTTGAGGATGGCAGTTATATTATCCTATGTTTGTATGTGGATGACATGTTGGTTGTAGGTAAAAACATGCAAGAAATAAAAGTACTCAAGAAGCAACTAAGTGAATCATTTGCTATGAAGGATTTGGGGGTAGCCAAACAAATCCTTGGTATGAGGATATCTCGGGATAGGAAGGAACGGAAGATGACTTTATCTCAGGAAGAGTACATTAAGAAGGTCTTGGAGAGGTTTAATATGCAGGATGCTAAACCGGTTGGGACTCCTTTGGCAGGCCATTTCAAGTTATCAAAGGAGAAGTGTCCCAAGACAGAGCAGGAGAGAAACTAGATGTCCAAGGTACCTTACTCATCAATGGTTGGTAGTTTGATGTATGCCATGGTGTGCACCAAGCCTGATATTTCCCATGCAGTGGGAGTGGTGAGTAGATTTATGAGTGATCCAGGTAGAGATCACTGGAAGATAGTAAAGTGGATCCTTTGGTATTTGAGAGGGACCATGGGGATAGTTTTGTGCTACAGTGGATCAGACACCACTTTGTGTGGTTATGTAGATTTAGATATGGTTAGAGATGTAGACAACAGGAGGAGCATGACAGGTTATGTTTACACTGTAGGTGGGACAACAGTGAGATGGATTTCACGACTACAAAAGTTGGTGGCTTTGTCAACCACGGAGGCTGAGTATGTTGCTGCCACAGAGGAAAGAAAATAAATGATTTGGTTACAGAAATTTCTTGAGGATTTGGGGCATAAGTAGGAGGAAGGAAAGATGCATAGTGATAGTCAGAGTGTTATACACCTAGCTAAGAACTTTTCTTTCCACTCTAGGATGAAGCATATATAGTTAAGGTACCATTTCATCAGGACAACTTTGGAGGAAGAGAAGTTGAAGCTAGAGAAGATTCATACCAGTAAGAATCCTACAGACATGATGACCAAGGTGGTCACAAGGGAAAAATTGAAGTTGTGTTCAACTTTGGTTGGTCTTCACAGGAAACTAGTGAAGGGTTGAGAAGCTTGCTCAGAGGAAAACTAGTCTCTAAGTGGGAGATTGTTAGGTTGTGGAGCATTTTTTCATGTGAGAAAGTGTTGAAGACAATACACTAAGAGTACGTACACTTTCCACAGTTGTCTCATTGGACCCCAAGTGGGGTTCAGGACCCCCAAAAGTCCTTAAGAAAAAATTTGGCCTTAAAACATGCCCGATATACCGGGAAACGTGCTTTTCTCATATGGGTGGGATTTTGACCCATAGGTTTATGGGACGGTTTTGGCCCATGGTTTTGATACCCATGGTTTTGTAAAACTACTTAAGCAGTTGTCTACTTATATGGTTTTGTGCATATGGTAGGGATTATGTAACATTGCAGATGTGTTTTGAATTCAGGTGTGAATTCTGTAGAGTTTGTTGAGCATAGCTCCAAACAGATCTAGGTATTGTATTGAGAGAGTGGTGGCTTGTAATAAAATCTAAGCAAGTGATTCTTGGTGGACGTAGCCCAAATTGGGTGAACCACGTTAAATATTGTCTCTTTGTGTTGTGTTATTTTATTCTGCACTTTTATTTGAGATCTGTAATATTTTCTGCATATTAGTTTCTACTGTTGCGATTCTGTGAGGGATTATTCCACATATTTTATCCCTTATTTCCTAACAATAACACCTCTGAGAGTATCAAACCATAGTCAAATTCAAGAAAAAATTATAACACATTGTATTGAATTAATCATACTCGTAATCAGGTTCAAAAGATTTCAACATAAGATGGTGGAAACACACTAAGTAAGATTATTTTGGATGATCTGAATGTGTAGATTTAATCCTAACTCATGTAGAAGTGGGTCTAATTTTAGGGCTTTTGGGCACATTGATAGAATTACTTGATGTAATCATTTTTGATAGTGATGACATCAAGTAGATTTGTATCCATTCTTAATGAAGCTGAAATCAACACCCTCATTAGTCATTCTAAATAACAAATAGTAATTGATTTCATGAGCATTGAACTCTATGTAACGATATGCACCATGAGGTGCACTTACATCAACCTTAAAAGTGGAGGGAGAGTATACTAACTTTAGGACAAAAGTGCAATATTGAACAATTTTTGTGGTGTAGAAAAATTTAATATTGTATCCCAAATGTCATTGAGATGGTTGTAAGATTTTACATTATCAAGATTTTTAGAAGATCCAATCATTTCCTGTTGATATTTAGCTCCATGTTTATGATCAAAGTAGACAAACTTGAAATCTAGAAAGGAAATTTATGAGTAATGTGCTTGGAGGACTGATAGAAACATGTTCATGTTGGATACTCATGTCTGAACTTAATTTTAAATCCATTCTCAATTTCAAATAATTTTGGCCCTATTTCAAATAAAATAGACAAATGAATTCTTATTGAAAAATAATTGTAATTTTGCAAAGACCAGTTATATTCTTTGAACGTGAAAAGATTCTTGTAATTCATAGGTCATCAAAAAATTGTGGGAATGATCTTAGGTTTACAAATCTCTATTTATCCAAGAACATAATTGAATAATCATCATTGAATGAAATTCCACAGTTGTATCCATTTAAGAAATTTTTTCCTTCAAAAACATTGATTGAACTTTCAATGTTTGATGAATTTATCTTCCATTAAAACTTTGAACAAAAATCCATGGTTTTCCATATTTACATAGGAAACTACACGTATGATAGAGAATGAAAACAATTATATTAAGAAATGCATTCAGAGATCTTCGATGAAATCTTGGTAAGAAATTCATAATTCTGAGGATGAATTTTCTAGAAAGTAACATGAAAATGGTCATTCACATAAGATCTTAACTAGGACCATTAACCATTGCACCTTCATATCATAAATATATGAATCTTAGGAGCAATTGATTAGGTAAAGGAGTTTTTGAAGGAAATGGCAAATTTAAGGAGATTACAAAAATAACAAGGGATTTAATGATCCTTTGCTATTGGAAGAATTTATGTGAAGTGTTCATGATGTGGATAAGATATTACATCAATGAATAGTATTAGTTGTAGCAATAAACATGGTGATAATACAAAGAGGACAAAGATAACTTGTTAGTGAATTTCCAAAGTTTTTTCAGTAAGGAATAATGGTGTATATAGGAACTAACCCCTAATGAAAATTAGGTTTTTTATCCAAAAAATGTAATTAGATCCTTGATCAAAGTAATTTAGTTCAATACTAGAATGTGGGTGACTCTAGACAAGTTGATCCTTTACTAGATCTGGAGCTCAAATGGAACTTAAATATCTTTTTAACTTGGAGTGTCTAAAGTATTTTACCATTTTCATCTTCATTAAGATTATCATCAAAATAGAATTCACTGTGATTTCAATCAAAACATTAACTAGGGTCTGTTTCATCTTGATGGTCAAAGAATAACTTCTTCCCTCTTAGGGTAGATATGAGGCCATGATTATAATTGCTTATGGGTATCCTCTCTATAACAGATCAAAGTGTTCAATCAGGTTTATATTTATATACTATTCTCAAAGTAATTAGAAAAGAAACCAAGAGACCCTCAAACCTCTAAAGAGTCCTAGGTTTTTATGTTAAATCAAGTAAATTTAATCAAGAGTTAGGTACCAAACAAAACCTTCTTAATGGGATTTATAATGTTATAAGCCATAAAATAAAAAGGATTTAAATTTATTACAAAATTCATAGACTAAATCAATTTAATGTAAATTCCAACATCAATTTTAAGGCACAACTTAGCACACTCATATAAACCCACTGAAATCCTGATAAAAATAGGCAGTATTTTCAGGATTACATGAATTAGAAGATGATGAAATTCCTCAGTTATTTCCAAGTCAAAATGTATTTAGAATTTGTACAAAATAGAAAGTAGTCAATAAGATGACAACTCACATTCTACATTGGAAGTTATGCAACTAAATTTCTAAAATGGGATTCTCTAATTACATCTTTTGTACTGCATAACCAACTACCACATACTGAACTACCTTCTTAACCGTGATCTATGAGGACTTCAGGCCCTAAACTAGGTTGTTAACTTTCATCACCACCTTAATTTTTTCTAGAAATGATCTTCACCTACAAGGACCTTTAACATATTTCTATCACAACTTTGACATCCTTATACATGTACTCCTAAAACATAACTCCCTATAAGCCATGCATAGAACCCTTAAGACACCTAGGCACATTGTTACATAATCAATGAGAAAATATGTGTGGTTGAGGCTTTATTATGACTTGATCACAACGTAATCCTCAATATAACACTATCCAAGTCACCACATTTATATCCTCCCTCATGACACAGGATTGACAAATGATAATACTTAGTTCTCATTGGTGTTTATGCAACTTACCATTGTAAATCATAACCAAATCTCAAGTAAAGAATTTCCCTCAAATCTCTTGATGTTGAATATAAATAAACAGTTTCACCATTGTACCTTTCAACCATTCATCGGGATAGTAAAAAAGTGTGTCTCAGACTATGTGTGTTTACTCACCCTTAGACTTTTAAACATATAATATTTATTTCATTTAGCCTAAATCACTTTTGGTTTATGGACTCTGCAAATTTTTGTCTATAATTGACTTGGCACTCTTACAATTTTATTGTTATGCTAGCCTATTGTCTTCATTTGATGAAATAGAATGTATCCTTTCCAATATAAATAGGTATTTCTCATTTTCTAGCACTACTTAATATTCACAATGAATCGATAGGGGTTTGCACCTAGAAATAGAAAAACATAGTAATATACTCCAAATTTCCAAAGATTGTGAAACTTCACATGGCAATTATTGCACGTATGTCATAAACATATAAAGTGGTGGATCCCCATGTGTACATATAAATGTAAGGTGACATGATAATTAAACCATTGAATTATAATAATATTCAACTTGATCAAATTGGTCAGACCTAAGATTGTGTTAAGGCGATCTCATTGTCCCTGATATTTTTTCGATTTGAAACTTATGATTCAATGATGTGAGCTAACCTCACTCTAAAAAACAAATTTAAACAATGAAACTCAATACTTTTTAGGGTATAACTGTTCTATCTGTGAAATAGTGGGAATCACTCTTCATTCTAGAATCTTAAGTGATAAAGATAAGGACTTTTACTGACCCAAATTCCCTTCATTCTGGTTGTGCACCTTAATGTTCATTATTACATATTATGGGTATCTACTTTCAATGATATGAATTCCCATTTAAGGGGACTATTTTCTCATTTGCAAAACTCAAATTTACTCATTCATGTGGGTCTAGGCAAGAAAGAAATTCAAGTTGGACTCATTATGATGAAATTCTCTTCCATCATGTGTGTATTTTTCCCACAGTCAGGAACAATGGTGCGTTTTTCATGGCTATGAAATTGTGTTACCCCATCATCCATGGGTACATACCCTGGGAATACTTCAATAAGTGGAATGGTAGGTCGGCCGGATTTGTGTTTTTGAGCCTCTTGTGTAAATGGTGAAAAGGTAGAAAAGTGACCCGCAGCCCCGATCGGGCTATGCTAGTGTATACAGAAAATGTAAATCCATTGAGCATAATTTAATGGTAAAATTCAAAATTGAAGGTCATAGGGCTGAAGTCAAAGGTGAAGCAAGCCTAGCAGGGATCCTAAATTCAAAGTTGAAGCCCACAGGGAAAAATTCAAGTTTAGTGAAGCCCGCTATTGAAAAGTCAATGCGGACGAGTGGGCCATCGGGGGCAATTTGTGGAAATTTAACCAAATCCCTAAAAGTGAATCATAGTAAAAGTTCTAGAATGCTCAACATGCTCCAAAGGTGGAGCTCACCATGTTGGAAAATTCAAAGCGGGAGAGTTAGAATGGCAGAGAACTTTGAGTTTTTGAGGAATTTCAAAAAAGGTTGAAATGGTGATAAAGGGCCGCGACCCAATCATTTCCAATAAATTAGTGCCAGTGTTAAGAGGGTCATCAGAGCAGGTGGGAAATTAAGAGGAATTCCAAGGAGTTGATTGAGCATTTTTACCTTAGGAATCCCATAAATAAACCATTGATCATCTTTAGGGCAAGCGACCCAAAAGTGCATTTCCTACATGAAAACGTGTCAACTGCTTCTCAAGTTCAAATGTTGGAATTTTCTTTTTCTGTTCCTCCAATTTGTTCTCAAATTTCCAAGTCTAATAAAAAATTGGGGTTGCAAGGGCTTTTAAATAGATCCACTTCAATTCTTTAAAACGTGGATGACCCGATTTCAAAGTTATAAGAGAAAAGTCAAACGGTCTTATTCAAACTGGAAAATCATCATGTAACATTCGCATTGCAAGATCTAGTTTCTTAACCCGTCATGAGTTTTCTTCGCAATAAGGAGGAGTTTGAAGAGGTTCTAAATGATTTGGCTAAAGTTTCACCATTTTATGAGATTGTAATGTCTCCTCAGAGCCATTCCAAGGGTTGGTAATTTTTTGTTTCAAAAAGACCAAATTGCTCTGTACCTGGAAAAGACAGAAAACGCCATACTTCTTCTGTTTTCCCTTCTCCTTAGATTTTCCTCTATTCTAAAAGCTCTGTACAAACTCTTCTTTAGCTTTAATAATTAAAGAAGGAATTTTCAGCTCTTTGATTGAGGGATTGATTGGTACCTTGCGACCAATGAATTTCATTCGATCTTGTAGCTTCTCCTGCAGATTTGTTTTTCTTCTAACTATAAATGCATGTAAACGAAATTTATAATTAATGTGTGTGGGCATCTGATATTCTACTCACAACATTAGTTTTCTCCTACCTCCATTTCCACTCCCCTTCCCCTTTTCAAGACAAATTTTCTTCTCGAGCAAGACATTGCTAGCTTTTCCACAGGGTCAATGGAGTGCCCCTATTGGATCTCTGGTCGAAAGGCCACCATTGAAATTCACCTTTTATGCATGCACCTATGGAAGTTGCACCGTTCAAGTAGAGGGACTTAGATTCCTAGAGCGTTGGCAAGAAGTCCACCAATTTTTCTACCTAAAACATTTTCTTACCAACAAGGTACATCATCAAGAATCCACTCAAATACCAATTTTCCTAGCTATGAGGTCATGGGAGTGTTCTAAGGTATATGGAGTCATGAGAGAGAGAGACCTAGGTGTGAGAGAGAGTTTGAAATTTGAAATCAAGTTTCCCTCCAAAAATGGAATTCAAAATCAAAGACATGTAAAGGTGGGTTCTAAGCTTTTTAAGTGGATAGTTGAGCATATAATGGGTTTAACTACTTGTTATAAAATGTACTAGGGGTTTATTAAGGTCTTATAAATGTCTTGTTATACTATAGGATGTGTGATGAGCCTTCATGTGGAGGTAGGTCATTGAAATGATTAAAGTAGTGTAGAAATGTCATTCATGCATATAGAAGGCATATGGAATCCCAAAGGTCACAAACAAGGAAGTTACGTTCCATGAAGTAGGTATATGTATTAGGAAATTCAAATATAGGAAGGAGGAGAAGTGTGTTAGTCATCATTCCTTGTGTGCAGGATGAGGAGAAGTTGGAGTAAAGGAAAATCCAATGATTTTGTATAAGGAATATATATCTATGTTAAGTTCAAGTATGCTTTAATCTTCTCTTACATGAGTATCTCTGAGTTTTCATTAAGAGTCAATGAATTCTCATTTTCAATGCATGGAAGAATATTTGCAATACCTTGAGAATATTGGTTGGGATCTTGAAGTTGTAGATACTCTGTTTTGATATCTAAGGAATGCATAGATTGTGATATGTTTGGACTATGTGTGATGTTTTTATTTCTTGTTTAGAAGGGGAATACAACCATTACATGTATGAATTTAATTAGGTATGAATGTTAATGAAAGGATCCTTGTGTGGGAAAAGTGGCATGAGCATAAAATGGGTGAGCTTGTGGGATTTGTACCCTATTTTAACTAATCTAGGACTTGTCATTTAGTTTATAAAGACAATGAAGCCTTTTAAAAACAATTGAAAGTGAGAGGTCTAAGTTTTAATGCAGGAGAAGAGTATAAACTCAAGAGGATGGATATATTACTCTTTTTCAATGATTAAGGGTATTATCTAATAGTGACTATGAATTCCAACTACCCAGGACAATAGAGAATCTAAGAAAAATGAGGTTTTACGGGCATACCAAGAACCACTGGTAAAAATAACATTTGGATAACCTCAAACCAAGCCTTTAGGTAAAAATTTGGGATTTGAATTTGAATACAAAAGTTTCAATAACATTTTCTTCTCATGGGGTTCCTAGGAAACCTAACTTAGACCATAGTCAGGGCTTGCAATTTGATGGTCCAAATTGAGAAGTCACAACTTGAAATTTGGAAACAATTACGTTGGGTGAGTCTTATAAGAGATTAAAAAATAATTTCAAATTTTCATTAGGTGGTTTTTAGGAAAATATTGACAGTCCACTGAAGGGTTACATGCATAGTTTAGAGGCCTATTTGGAAGGGATATTTAACAAATGAAGTATGAGATAGGTTTGTAGTTTGGAAGTGAAATTTAATAGGAATTAATAAATCCCTAATGGGTGTCTAGAAAGGTGGGGAAAGTGTCCTAAAACCATCTACAAAGAAACAAATAACTAAAATAAGAATGCATAGGGCTACTAGGTTTAGAAGAAGCAAAAGTTGAAAGGGTGTGACAAAAGGAGTTAAGTTCCAAAAAATTTCATGCATGTCAAGGGTAGTCAAGGGAAACAAAGGAAGGTGATAGTTCATTGTGGGAAACTTTAGATGCTCATAACCTTGGTGTTTTTTGAAAGAGGGATTGCAAGAACTGATGTTGAAAACAATTCACCACAACGAATTTGCACTCCAATGGTAACGTTAAGCTCCAACACAATAAGAGAGATTCAAACAATGGAAAGAATATGCAAATAAGAAAACAGGTCTTCTCATTCTCATAGATAAAAAAGGAAGTACAAATAGGGGTTCTGTGTAACCCCCATGCCTAAACAATGAAATACCTCAATGACGCCACTGACGCATATGATGTGACTGACACATATGATGCCACTAAAGGAGGAGTTACAATTCCAAATAAGGAATGTAACTCCTATGATGCACTGACGTAAATCACAATGACATATTCTATGACAGAATCTAACACTTGTCATTTGAATTCCTAAGACCTATGACTCTCGGAAGGCTAGATAACTCACTAGGTGATGTGGATGATGACTAGGCATGTCACACACACCAACACCCTCCTTCATCAAAGCCAAGGAAGAGGTCATGGTAAGCCAGAACAGAAAAGAAGACTCCCCTAGAAAACTAAGAAAGATGTGTCAATGGGGCTCAACAACTAAAGGCCTGATAAGGTGCCCATATAAAAACAAAATCTTTTTGGAAAGTAGAAGTGGAGAAGAAGGAGGAATATATAGCCTGAAGAAGATGGGCAGCTGCAATAGACCTCACCCCAAGAAGAGACCACAAGTGAATAAATTTCACCTTAGTAAAGGGCTTGGTAAATATGTCTACAACTTGATCAACTGTCTGAACATACTGTATGCTGATGATGTTTTCATGTATCATCTCCCATATGAAGTGCATGTGAATCTCAATGTGCTTCATCCGCTGATGCTGAAATTTATTTCTACAAATCAAGATAGTGCTCAAGTTGTCATAGTATATAATGGTAGGCCGCTGAAGGTGGATTCCAAATTTTGTCAAGATATCCTGTAGCCAAACAGCTTCTGTGGCAATGTTAACTACTCCTTTGTACTCTACTTCTGTTGATGATATGGAAATGGCATTTTTCTTCTTATTGGACCAATTGAAAATACCTGAACCAAGAGTGAAACTGTAGCTTGAGGTAGACTTCTGATGATCTAGATCACTGGACCAATCTGAGTCTGTAAATCCAACCAAGTCAATCTTAGTGCCTCCTAAGTAATGAATACCATATGTGTGAGTGCCATGAACATAGTGAAGGATCCACTTGCTGCTTTTAAATGCAGCTCATGAGGATCCTACATAAATCTAGACACGATACCAACAACATATGAAAGATCTGGCCAAGTGTGAGTAAGGTAGATCAAGCTCCCCACCAATTGTCCATAAAGGGTACCGTCAACCAAGAGGGAAGAGAAATCAGAAACCAACTTGACCCCAGCAAGAAAAGGAGTAGGTGAGGACTTGCAATCAAACATGTGAAATTGAGAAATCAAATCAAGAGAGTACGTAGGTTGTGAGATCATAATTCCTGAGTCAAATTGTAAAATCTAGATCCAAAGAAAGTAATGAAGCAAGCCTAAGTCAGACATGGAGAACTTGTTGGCCAAAGAGATCTTCATAGAATCAATGATAGAGGAAGAGCTACCCATGATCAAAAATTAATCAACATAGAAAAAAATAATAAGCATGGAGTCATCCTTCCCCAGAATATACACATTTGGGTCAGAGTGACACCAAGTGAACCCTCATGCAGGTAAAAATGAGTCCATCTTGGCATACCAATCCCGAGGGGCTTGTTTAAGGCCATAGAGAGACTTCTTTAACTTGTAAAGGAGGGATGGATCATGGACATAAACCAGAGGTTGTTCCATATAGATCTCTTCCTCTAGGTACCCATGAAGGAAGGCACTCTTAATGTCCATCTGGTGGAATTCCCATCTATTAGCGGCAGTGATGAAAAGGGTCAGTCGAATCGAAGTCATCTTCGCAACCAGAGCAAAGGTTTCTGAGTAATCAACCCCAACTACCTGGGAAAAACCCTTAGCTATAAGTTGCACTTTATAATTCTAGACTTCTCCATTGGCTCCATACTTTGTTTGATATATCCACCTAGACCGAATGAATTTTCTTCCTTTCAGAAGAGGGGTAAGATCCAAAGTGTCATTCTTTATGAGTGAGGAATACTCCTCATCCATAGAAGAATCCCACTTAAGAATACCAAAAGATTCTTGGAAAGATGGTGGATTAGAAGTAGAGGAGAAGAAGGAGTGGTGTCCAATGAAACTTGAGCATGTATGTCTCTCATATGAAGGATCTCCAACTAAATATACAACACTCTGTAAAGCTTTCCTATCCAAAAGAGGTCCCGAAGGTTCAAGCTCAGAGTCAGAAGATTCTTCACTCGAGTGAGAAGGGACATAGTCCTCATCATCACTAATGTCATAATCAAAAGACTCATAAGTTTGAGGATCAAGAGGAGAAGGGAGAGGAGGAACTCGCTCAACAACATCATCATCTGATGAGTCAGAATCTTAATTAGTGGGAAAAATAAGCTTAGTGGAAGTAAAAGTCAAGGATGAATCATTAAACTTCACACTCCTCTAAATATAGAGATCATGGGTTGTAGGGTTCAACAATTGATATCCCTTCACACCATCAGGACACCCAAAAAATATACAAGGTTTGGATTGTGGATCCAATGTATTGTGTTTCTTTGTGGGAATCTGAGCCATAGCCTTAGATCTGAAGACTTGAAAGTGCTCAACATTAGGCTTGTGTTTAAAAAAGGCTTCAAAGGGTATCATCCCTCTTACTACCTTTTTTGGAACAAAATTATGAATGTAACAATCACAATTCATGGCTTCAGCCAAATACTACGGAGGAAGGGACTTTGAGTGAACCATACAAGTAGCCATCTCCTTTAGAGTTTGGTTCTTTCTTTTTGTAGCTCCATTTTGGGAAGGGATGTAAGAAACTGTACGCTGGAAAGTAATCCCCTCAAAAGTGTAGAAATCCTCAAACCTATTTCTCAAATACTCGCCTCCATTTTCGGTTTGAAGATCCTTGATAGACTATTCCACTTGTTTCTCAACAAGAGCCTTAAATTTTTTTGAAAATTCTCAAAGACTTCAGACTTAAGCTTAAGAAAATATACCCAAGTATAACACAAAAAGTCATTAATGAAGGTTAGTATATATAGAGATCTAGTGAAATAATGAGATGGAAAGGGGCTAGAATATCACTATGAACAAGATCTAAGGGACAAGTAGCTCTCTAGGATTTTCCCTTATCAAAGTTTTTTTCAGGGTGCTTTCCGAGGGTGCAACCCTCACAAAGACCTTTAGAAAAATTAACTTGAGGTAACCCGTGACCATTTTGTTTTGGCTCAATTATCCAAGGTAACGATAATTTAGATGCCCAAAATGCTCATGTCACAACTTGCTAACCTCATTTGTATGAGTGAGCAAGGCATTGGGCGTAAAATAAGAAGATAAGTGGGAAAAGGTATACAACCATGAACAGTGATCCGCCTTACCCTCAGCCACAATGCAGTCAGAGTTAAGCTCACAAATGATCACTGAGTTAGGAAAAAATTCCACTCATATTCCTTCACCAAGGTGGGTGATTTGGTAAATTGATATGAGATTGGTAGAGATATTGGGAACACTCAAAACTTGGTTAAATATTCCACCTTCTATCTCTACCGATCCACTATTGGAAACTGACACATGAGTGTCATCACCTAATGTGATTTGGGACATACCACATGGTTCAATGCTAGATAATTCAACCTTTGAAGAAGCCATGTGGTGTGAGGCACCGGAATCAATAATCCAATTTGATGATGGCGCTGATCTAGCTACGAGGGCCTTACCTTTCTTCTTTTCATTTTTAGACTCCTTTGCTTTAGAAGACTCACCCTTCTAAGCATTTTATTTAATGGATTCAAGAACACTTATTTTATTCTTGTCAAGCAACTGAGTTAAGTGATCAATTTGTTTCTGAAAACAATGATGCTCTTTGTGGTCAGAATTCCTACAATATGAGCATTTATACTTTTCCTTCTTCGCCTTAGGCTCAGAAGTTGAAGTGTTAGTGTTGGGCTTAGCTGGTCTTGGTTTCTTTCTTGGCTTGGTCCTTTGTTTCTTTCTTATTTTCATTTTTCTTACCCTTATTCGCTACAAAGGCATGATTTGTATTTTAGAGTCCCCATTTGAATGAGTTTGTCTTGTTCTCGAATGAGTTGGAAAAAAAAAAATCTCAAAGGAGGGCATTTTTTTAAGCACTACCCAAGGCAACTTTTGTGGCGTGGAAAGTTGAAACAAAGACAAAGTATTCAGGACCTAACTCGGAAATAATCGACAGGATCAATTGAGATTCTTTATTCTCCACTTGACATTCCTTTAGAAGTAGTCTACTGTGGACATTTTTTAATAAGAAAAGCTTATAAGTTTTTCAAAGTCACTGGGATTTAACCCTAGTAGTTCATTCTCTAACTCATGCACTCTCATGTCATCTTGCTTCTCAAAACATATCATTGATCATTTTTCCACACTGCATCAGGCGTTGAGGAAGTTTCGATATGGAAGAGAAAGTTAGGAGAGAGATGGACATACAGAGAAGACCTAAGGCTTAATCACAATGGTTTAAACCACTTTATATTTTTTTGGGTTCATCATCAGGTTTGGTATCTAACCCCATGGTTACACAGGTATAACCCCTTTACTTCACACAACCAATATAATTTTAGATTTCCATTCAAAGAAATTAAAAGGTGAGAGCTCTGGTACTTTAGAGATCTCTATAACGAAGAGATAGAAACCAATGAAGGAAGAAGGAAGGAGAGAGAAACGAAACAACCACCCCAAAACAATATCACACCCCCCCGAGTTAGGCACTTTTATATTTTAGTGCATTGATTACAATTAGATGTGACTGTGTGTCGAGAAAACCAATCTGTCATTCACCTTGCAATCAGCATAATAACGTACAAGAGTGGAGACAACAATCAAGGTTCATTGGGCGCAACAAGTTTGACACCATAAGCAAGCACAAGAAATGAGAGAAAACAAGAAGGGGAAGAGAAATCCTTGTGATAAATAGCGTCTCACATCACACGAAAGAATCCCATTTTTGTAAGACTGTGGCAAACATTGCTCATTAGTCCACAAGCAATAAAATGGATAGGACAATGCTCAAGATGATTTGAAATGAGCTGAAATAAGAAATACAAAGACACCCCCCCAGAATGCAGCACCTTATAAAAATAGTTCATTTAAAAAAATGAGTAATCCCATCATCTACAGTGTAAAAAAAACATACAACTTTGACTAAAGAAGTGCTCAAAAACGAAGCAAAAAGTCAAAAGTTATAACAAAAAAACAATTCCTGCAACTAATGGAAAAATGTTAATAAGCCTACAAATGAATTAAAAACGGTGCTCTAAAACGCATGCAAAGGATATTGTATGTATGCTCATTAGAAATGGCATTAAATTTTAAATAGGGATTGTTTTAATTACGAGGGTAGATTAACTTCTTGCCAACCCCGGACCTCACCCTCCGTCTTTGAAACTCGAAGAAAGGATAATAAAATAGGCAGAAAATACACCCAAAAATATTACAATGCCAAGATTAATGTTATTCACCTGACCTAGGCTTATGATACTAACCAATGCCGATTTGATTTAAGTGCTAATGCACTGAGTTACAAGGCAGGACCTGAGCTAGGTCAGCCTTGTGCACGAGTTGACTTGTTTTTAAAAATTCCACTGAGTCAAAGTGGCAGGTGAACATTGAGTGGTTTTTTGAAGGTGAAACCAATGTCAAGGTTTCTAAGTTGGGTGTCAAACAAAGCTAACAAATTATTTGCCACATGGAGCAGTTGAATGTTGTAAACTGACTACCATGTAACAGCCTATATGCCTGGAGATCCCAATGTAGGTTTGTGTAACATCTTAAGCAGAGGAGCTGGTAAATTTCAAACATGTAGTAGACAAACTAGAGGCTGAGCAAAGAAGACACAAGCATGAGAAATAAGCAAGAGTTAGCAGAGCCAAGGATCAATGAGCCTACAACGTGAGTTGAGGATGGCCACACCAGAGGTGGAACACAGACCAGAGGTTCTAGAGGCCAAGAGATGCATGGCTAGGTGGAGGGAAGAAGAACCATGAACAAGCTGCAGGTACTTTTAACCAAGGTCTCAATGCAGGTGGATAGGTTGAAGCTTCCAATGCACAGTAGACTCTAGCAACATGAAACCCAAATGGAAAAATCAATAGTGTAGTGAGAAAATGAGTTGAATAACAACCCAAACCAATGACCTTGCGCACAATGCAGGACATGAAGTGAGTTGGTAATCGATGTAAGAGACCCGAGTCGGCGAGATAAAAGGGAATGTAGTCGAGCATGAAAGAGGACAATACTATGAGCTACATTCCAACTCAGTTCTAGGATCCAACACAACACTTCTCAAATACCAAGAAACGACACTTCTTTTATCCTGTAGGAGCTGAATCTGAACACAACCATAACCAGCAAGTAACACACAAACAACCCAAAAACAACAGCCACTAGAATCTAGAAATATGCAAGTAGAGCACATGCAAAAGGGAGAGCTTGCACAAGCAACTACTCGGTAGAACAACAATGAGAAAAGGTATAACACCCCAAAATTGCAACTACTGAAACCTCAACATGAGGTGAGCAATATATTTCCAAATTAATAATTGAAAAAACTTGCACGAGGAAATAAGAAGAAACCAGAAGTAATAAGCAACTGATAAATGAAGAGTGCACGTTTTACCGAAACAAGCTCTGATACCATGAAAGAGGGATCTGCGAGAACCGATGTTGAAAATAATGCACCACAACGAAAGTTGCACTCTGATGGTAACATCAAGCTCCAATGCAATAAGAAAGATTCAAACAATGGAAAGAATATGCAAATAAGAAAAACAGGTCTACTCATGCTCATAGATCGAAAAAACGAAAGTACAAATAGGGGTGTTGTGTAACCCCCATGCCTAAACAAGGAAAGACCTCAATGACGCCACTGACGCATATGATGCCACTAAAGGAGGAGTTACAATTCCAAATAAGGAATGTAACTCCTATGACGCACTGATGCAAATGACAATGACAGATTCTATGATAGAATCTAACACTTGTCATTTGACTTCCCAGGACCTATGACTCTCGCAAGGTGAGATGACTCACTAGGTGATGTGGATGATGACTAGGCATGTCACACACACCAACATTTTCAAGATATATGTTCTGAAGAGCATGAAAGGGTCAGATTAAGGAAAGTTGGTAAGATATTGAAGTTTGATTCTCTTTTTGTGCATTTTATTGATGGTTATAATTTTTTTTTGAGAGAAATAAAAGGTACCAAGTAGTGGAGAGGTTTAAGGAGGCTAAAAGATGAGTTGGTAGTTGAGCTAAGAGTTAGTGAAAGGAAAATAAGAGCACAATTAAGGAAGTTAAATGCAAAGTTAGTTTACATTACTTTGGGTGAGTTTTATGATTGCATTGCAAGTGAATGAAGGTAGTAGATGTAGTAGGGTAATGATAAGTGTTGGACCATGATTGTTGTTAGACCAAAACCCATAGGTTTTAGTCTCTGATACAATCGTGAGAGTTAGGATCTTCGAGAGGTGGTTAGTCCATGTCATGAAACTCATGAGGAGAACTGGACACACATGCCAACAATCTCCCCCTCAGTGTTACCCAAGTGAGTTTCAAACTCGAGACCTATCGCTCTGATACCATTTTTTGGACCACGATTTCCGTTAGACCAAAAACCATAGGTGTTAGTCTCCACTACAATTTCCAGAGTTAGGATCTTCGAGAGGCAGTTATTCCATGTCACAAAACTCACGAGGAGCACTAGACACACATGCCAACAATAAGACCTTTATAAATGATAAATTGTCAATTTCATAGGTTTTCAACCAATCTAGGCTTGTTATTGATCCTCAAAGGTAGAGATAGTGGAGAGAGTTGTTTGTAAACATATTTATAGTTAAATGAATGATTGTTTTTTTTATATTTTCTCTACATCATATTGTATCAGATCTTGGTGCTATTATTGTGATTTTTTTAGAGATTTGAATGTATGCTTTTATGGCTAACAATGTTGTGGAAGTTTGTGTAGTGAAGGAAGTGACAAGTGAAGAGTGAGAATAAGAGAAGTGTGAAGATGAAAGAGTGAGTGAAGAAACCAAAAGACCTGGTGAGGCCAAGGTGAGGTGTGGGAGGAAAATGTAAGGTGAAACAAATTTGACAGAGAGAATATGGATTAATTAGAAGCAATAAGAGAGTTGTGAAAGCTTCTTAGCGATAAGAGAATACAAGAAGAGTTAGAGAAAAAGAAAATATATGAATCCAATAAGAAATAAGAGCATAGGAAACATGAGATATGGATAGAAATAGAGATAACAAAGTTAAGAGTAGACATGGAGAATTTAATAGAGTTAATGATGGAGCAACTAAGGTATGGAATTGAATTTTTCATGAAGAATAAATCCAAATGTCATATAGAGTAGATCATGAGGAGAAATCAGATATTTTAGTTGCAATGAAGGATCAAGAGTGGAGAAAATAAGATGATAAAAGAGGAAAAGAAAGAGGATAGGGTTGATAAGAAGAAGAATGAAGAGTAAATTCAAGAGAATACCTTGAGACCAGATCTAAATCATGAATACATAGTTCCTATATGGATAAGGAAACCAACAAAAGAGAGTGAAGATGAGAATCTCAAACAAGTAATAGAAAATTCAAGTTAATCAAGACAAGAACAGTAGGTACAAACCAAGAACAAATAGATGAAGATGATATGGAGAAGAAAATAAACAAGAAACAAATAGGTAAAATAAGATACACTCATAGCAAGCAATCAAATTTAAGATATTGACCTAGGAAAACAAACAAAGGAGGAATGCAAGGCGAGAAAGGTTGATTCATTGTTGATTGATATTGAAGATGGAGTGAGTGAATTCCTTGAAATTGTCCAAAATGATTTCAATTGTGTAATTGAAGATGATAAGCATGGTGACAAGCTAGTTTTTATATATGATATGAATGTTCTTTTTAAAATTTTACTAGATGATATGGATGAGGGAAGGAAAGACACATGTGCATTTGAGAAAGAGTTAGTTTCATGGGCATATAATGGTCAAAATGAACACAATGAAGATGAAAATATAGAGTTAGAATAACTTGGTATGGTAAAGAAGATGGATGAGCAAGAAAAAGAAGATTTTGACAATGGAAATGATGACTACATGGACTGTATATGGATGAGAAATAACATAAGAGGATAAGAACAATGTATTTTTTTTATTTTTGTGTATGCAAGTATCAAGAAAGAAGACATGAAGATGATTAAAGAAAGGATGAAGATAAAGAAACAAGAAATCAATGCCAAGGAAAATGAAATGAGAAAGAAAAATATGTGGGACCAAGGTGGATATGAGACAGATAAGAACAATGGGAGAAAATAAAGAAGACAGAGGACATAAAAACATGATGAAGGCATGAGAAAGAAAGTGAACTATATTCATGATTTTCTCCACCTTGGGAGTATGATGCAAGAGCATCATCAAGAATCCATTTAAATACCAATTTTCCTAGCTATGAGGTCATGGGAGTGTTCTAGGGCATATGGAGCCATGATAGAGAGAGAGAGACCTAGGTGTGAGAGAGAGTTTGAAATTTCAAATTGAGTTTCCCTCCAAAAATATAATTCAAAATATTATAATTTTAAAGGTGGGTTCTAAGCTTGTTAAGTGGATATTTGAGCATATAATAGGTGTATATATGTGTGTGTTAAATGGTACTAAGGGTTTATTAAGGTATTCGAAGTGGCTTATTAGAATATAGGATGTGTGATGAGTCTTCATGTGGAGGTAGGTCATTTAAAGTATTAAAGTAGTGTAGAAATGTTAGTTATGCATCTAGAAGGCATATGAAAGCCCAAGGGTCACAAAAAGGGAAGTTACATTCCATGAAGTAGGTACATGCATTAGGAAATTTGAATAGAGGAAGGAGGAGAAGTGTGTTAGTCATCATTTCTCATGTGGAGTATGAGGAGAAGTTGGAGTAAAGAAAAATCCATTGATTTTGTATGAGGAAGATATATATATATGTATATATGTATATCTATCTATATATCTATCTATCTATCTATCTATCTATATGCCCCCTGGGCCAACTGCTCCAGGTTAGGTAAGTGTGATCTTGGCCATCCACCCAGGGGGGCCTATCTAGAGTGAGTGGTCGTGCGGTTGACTCAGTCAATAAACTTGAATGAAAATTCCTACCCCAAGCCCCCCACCCCCTGGAATTATATTTTTTTGGGTTAGATATGATATATAGATGGGGGTGCTCCTAACCACAGGGCTTAGGGGGTGGATAGGATCCGGGAGTGGGGCCTCATAGTTCAAATAGGACCCCTCCCCCTCCCCCCCATATATATATATATATAAGGGAGGTATGGGTGGGTCGATTGATAAGTCCATACGATATGAATGGCGCCCTATTTAGAACAGCCCTATATATATTTGGTGACAAATTTTCAGATATATGGGGTTAGCCCATGACACCTATGATTCCTAAGAACATGAAATATATATATATATATATATATATATATATATATATATATATATATATATATATATATATATATATATATATATATATATATATATATATATATATAAAGTTTGTATGATTTAATATTTTCTTGCAGGAGTGTCTTTGATTTTGCATTAAGAGTCAATGAATTATCCTTTTCAATGAATGGAATAATATCTACAATACCTTAAGAATATTTTTTGGGAGCTTGAATTTGTAGGTACCCTATTTTGATATCTAAGAAATGCATAAACCGTGATATGTTTGGATTATGTGTGATATTGTTATTTATTTTTTGCAAGGGGAATAGAGACATTTCATGTATGCATTTAAGTATGTGTGAATGTTAATTAAAGGATCCTTGTATGGTACAAATCGCGTGAGCATAATCTAGGTGAGCTTGAGGGATTTGTATCCTAGTTTAACTAATCTAGGAATCTGCATTTAGTTTGTAAAGACTATGAAGCCTTTTAAAAACACTTAAAGTTAGAGGTCCAAGTTTCAACACAAGAGAAGAGTATCAACTTAGCAGGATGGATATATTACTCTATTTTAGTGATTAAGGGTATTATCTAATAGTGCCTATGAATGCCAACAACCCATGATAATAGAGAATATAAGAAAAAGGAGGTTTTAAGAGCTTCCCAAGAACCACTAGTAAAACTAAAATTTTGATAACCTCAAACCAAGAATTCAGGTAAAATTTTGGGCCTTGAATTTGAATACAAAAGTTTTATTAACGTTTTCTTATCACTAGGTTCGTAGGAAACCTAACTCGGACCATTAGCTAGGGCTTGCAATTTGATAGTCCATATTGAGAAGTCATAACTTAAAATTTGGAAGTAATGATGTTGGGTGAGTCCTCTAAGATATTCAAAAATAATTTTATATTTTCATTGGGTGGTTTTTAGGAAAATCTTGACAGTCCATTGGAGGGTCACGTGTATAGCTTAAAGGCCTATTTGAAAGGGCTATTTAAGATGGGAAGTACGAGATAGGTTTGTAGTTTAGAAGTGAAATTTAATAGGAATAAATAACTCACTAATGGGTGTCTAGAAATGTTGGGAATGTTTCATAAAACCATCTACAAAGAAATTTATAGCTGATAAAAGACTACCTTGGGCTACTAGGTTTAAAACAAGTAAAAACTGAAAGGAAGTGATAAAAGGAGTTGTAAAATGAGTTAAGTTCCAAAAATTTACATGCATATCAAGGGTAGTGAAGGGAAACTAAGGAATGTGATAGTTCATTGTGGGAATCTTTAGAAGCTCATAGCCTTTGTGTTAGTAAGATATATGTTCTTAAGAGCATGAAAGGGCAGGTTAAGGAAATTTGGTAAGAGCTTGAAGTTGGAATATCTTTTGGTGCATTTTATTAATGGATATAACAATGTTTTGAGTGAAATACAAGGCACCAGGTAGTGTAGAGGTTTCAAGAGGCTAAAAGACAAGAGTTGGTAGTTGAGCTAAGAGCTAGTGAAATGAAGAGAAGAGCACAATCACGGAAGGTAAATGTAAAGTTAGTTTACATGAATTGGGTTGAGTTTTATGAATGCATTGGGAGTGAATGGAGGTAGTAGATATATTACGGTAATGATAAGACCTTTATAAGTGATAAATTGTCAGTTTTATAAGATTTCAGCCATTCTAGGATTCTTGTTGATCCTCAAAGGTAGAGCTAGTAGAGAGAGTTATTTGTAATCATCTTGATAGTTGGATGAATGATTTTTTTGTATTTTCTATACATCAACATCCAAGTACATATTTTAATCTAAATTTTTTACGTAACTAAATGATGTGATTACATTATTTAGAATTGAAAAGACTAATAGAAAGAGGTGTTATATAAATAATTTTTATATGTCCACCATTCACAAAATGTACCGTAGTGGATTAAATGAACTAGAAGTGATTTTCTGTTCTCAATTCATGAACATAGGGTTTAATGGTTTCTATATGGTAATGTAAAATTTAGACCTATGTGGAATTATGTAAGCATTTGGATTTGTCAATAATTTATAGGTGTAAATTTGGGTTTTTTCACTTCTCGACATGAATTTCCCCTATAGTTTTTATCACTTTTGGGTACATATGAGATGCAAAATATTTTTTGTTGATATATGTTTCATATCTTATTTTTATAAACCCTAGTTTATGTGTAAGACCATAAGGGAAAAATGGTTAGAATTTTTATTTATATTGAATCCAACCTCCCAAATTAATGAAAACTACCTATGGTCTACTATGCGTAGGAATCAAACTCATTTATTTAATCTATATATGTGAAATCATTAACTCAACAATTGACCTTTATAGAGAATTTTAAATTTGGAATTATGTAACTATAAATTTTTGATATTAGATATTTTGTGGATAACTCTAGGGACACTCATTGAGATACTTCAATTTTTCTTGAGCTATTATATTTATCATGAATGTAGTGAACATGATATAGGTGTCTTAAAGTATGTAGAATGTGAAAATGTGTCTAAGGGGCAGTAATGAAATTGGATATGTTTTATACATGTGTTATTATTTTACAATGTCCTATCATAGGTGACACATGAAATGTGTTTAGGATTATCTAAGATATATTTTCAATTTGAAAAATTATCATTAAAGACTTCTAGGAACTTATAAAAATAATATACCCCTATGGTGAAACACAACTTACTAGATTTATAGGTAGTGTCTTATGAATGCAAAATGTGGATGTGAAATATGAAACAATTTTTTTTATATTTGAAGTGTTCTTGTATAAACTAGGGTAATATTGAATAAATATGTCTACCAAATGTAAGTAGCTAACACAATAGGTATGTAGACTAGTAGAGAGAATATGTGCTCAATATTAACATATATGGGTTTTAGAAAAGTGTGATGAAGGACCATTCAGGATAGGGTTGTTTCAGCTACTAGACCGCTGATTGTATTCATTTTCTGAAATATATATTGTTACTCGATATTTTTTCATTTACATATATTGCATATAATGTTTGGAAATTTTGTTAATCCCTTCTATATTTTTAATAATGTTTGAAAATAATAAATGGTAGATAGTTCATATTTGTTTAATATGCAAACTGGATGATGTAATAAAATTAAAGTTCGTTACTAATAAAGTATGTTCAATCTTTGATTTCTCACTATCAATTCCATAAGCACAATTGTTCACAAATATATTATAATCCATATATGATATATAACATCATGATTATTAGGATTAATAAAAAAACATAACAGTCTATGACTACATCCCATCATGATTATTGGAGATAATCTTTACATGATGAATCAAGATTCAACTATCAAGATCGACAGCAACATGCACATTCAAGACACAAGTTTTATTATTGAGTTCATAAATGTTTGAAACTAAATTGAACAATGTAAATCCATATTCCATAATCCATGTGTACTATTCATCAACTGTAGAAGCTTGAAAAAAATAAATGACTAAAATTTTCATTTGACAACACCCATGAGAGAAATAAAAATATCAACAATTTCACATAAAGATAATGTTTTCAAATTCCATTTGTTCAAATATTGAATACATCAATAGTAACATAGTTTAAAGTTTTAATTGAAGTTAATTGGACCCTTGTCCTTGAACAGATTCAACAACAGCTACAACATTTGAACTATCTTGGATTACACCAGACTCTACTAATTCTTTTGCAGCAACATTAATATTTTCTAAATTTTCTCTATCTTCACGAGCTGCATCTCCAGCTGAAAGGATAGAAGGATCCTCATCAATTTTTTTCTTCCATAAGAATTTCTAGATCTAGTCCATTCTCCTTGATAATCCTCCACAAAGTATTGTTCTAATTTTTTAAAAGAACAAGTTTTTCTTTAAAACCAATAGCCCCACAGACACTCTCTCTCACTTTTCTAAGGTGCTCATCTAACACCTGCACCTCTGTCTTCAAAGTCTGGTATTTTGACTATAATTAAAAATCCCATAATTAGTATTTAGAATAAGATAAAGGATAACTATATATTTATCTAACAATCTAAAAAAAAATTAGAACTTACACGGCCAAGTCTTTCTCTACATTAGCTATAGTGACAAGGTTCTTATCACGATTCCATTTCTTGTAGTAAGATATGCCTCAGCATTCAAATTAGCCAATTTTTTCAACATTATTGTCAAAAATTCATTCTTGTTGTAAAAATTATCAATGACTGCATTTCCTTTTTGTTCTTGAGCAAGTATAACGTCAATCGCCATTGGTTGATTTTTAACGAATGAAAAATTTTTCTCTATTTTCAAAATTATGATATCTATCATTAATTTCTTTTATCATAGATATTTCAATCTGATCTCCCACATCTTCAGCTCCTTAATGTTAGGAATAAAATTTTCCATGACAAGGGTTGTAGCATTATCTGACACAAGGATGTCAAGTGAAAACTTGGTCTTTGCATCATCATCCATTTTTCCTCATTCCCATTTGGGGAAGGAGGATCTAAAGAGCCTAAAAGATATGGCACTTATGAAAAAATTGCGTCAAATCCTCAGCATGCCTCCCTACCACTGCCATGTCAAAAAAAAATTCAAACCCAATATACTTCTCATCCATATCTATATTATTTAAAACAGAAGTGCCTCTGGCACTCGGTATGCTACCAACTAAAAAATTGGAGAACTCAAATGTTGTGAAATTATAAGTTTCCCTACTCATAGTCGTTCCAGGGTTAGGGAGCACAAGCCTTTTCCCCTACCATAAGCAGCCAACGGAAGCAGAAGGGGAGGTCATACTGATGTACTCCTTGTGTGCATTGAAATGGAGTTGGAGCAGAGAAGGTGGCCATGGGCATGGCTGAGGGATGAATTTCAGATTGTAAAATATCTGCAAGCATCAATACTTTAACAATATCAGATTCAGTAATTAGTATGTTGAAAATTTGAAATTAAGAAGACAAACAAGTGAAAAGTAATAACTTCAAATTAATAAGATTGAAATCAATAGATATTTCTTACACTGTGAATGTTTTCTGTAATCAACAAATTATGGTTGTGGCACTAGGTGGAAGGGTGGTGGTGGCACTAACATGGAAAATCCTTGAATTTAACGAAAACCTAATTAAAAAGAATGATAAATTCGTAAAATAAATTCAAAATACTAATATAAATAAAGTTTAAGTCACTATTTATTAGTTGCTTTGTACCAAAACTTGAAGGGCCTGGGTGATGATATGGTGCAGTGCTGACACTCTTCTTGCTTTCTAAGGTATGTATGTCATGTTTACACCAGTATGAATAGACACTCTCAGAGGCATCGATGCAGATATGCCAGAAAATGTTGCACATTAGGATAATGAAATTAGAAATATGTCATTGTCAAGAATCAAAGATTTAAATTATCATTAGTTTATAAAATAATTTAATAAATTGAAACAATTGTGTAGTATGTAAAAATAAAAAACCTGGATTTTCCTGTGTATTAGAAGCATAGAGGGAATTCTCTCCTTGCTCTGGGATTGGGCTGAGTTGGATGAATCCAAAGAACTGTGCATCCATTTATCTGGTCTTAACTCTGTAGCAAAAGAGTCATCAGACATGGTGACATCAATTGTTATTTTTTCACCAAACCCCTCAGGCCCAACAGGGTTATGCGAGTGAACTACCGCATGAGGGTGTTCCAGTGTTTTGCTTGTTTTTACTTATTCATAATATAATTACATATTACATATTTATAAGAATTAATTTAACAATGATTTTTTTTTGAAAGGAATCAAGATTAAATGATTTTAAAACAAAATTCTCACCAACTGTTCATCCAAAGGAATAACATGTTTATCCATCTTATCGTGAAGAGCAGTTGGAATAGCTATAGATTTGAGTCCATTAAAACCCTCATAATATAAAGCAAGAACATAACAAGAAGAATAAATAACTGCATAAGGATTCAATTTGTCTTTGGAAAGTTTAGAACAAATCTTTGATGAAAGATATGTGCACCAATTGAATCTAATGCCATAAATGGTTTGAAGAAGGTAGTACATTTCCCACTGAGGAATGTTGGTGTATCTTCCTTGTAACATGATATGGGACTAGAAAAATTCCACCATGGCCAGGAGAAAGGGGTCTTTGATAGATTGAGAGTTAATGCCTATTTTGGATGGAGTATTAACCTCAGCCTCAATAGAGAGATTGTAATGAGACTCTAAAAATTTATTTTTCTCATCAAGAAGAATGGCGTTGGTGATTACGGGAAATAAATTTTCATGGGGTAGGCATGTTAGATGATAAATATCTTTAGGTGCTATTTTGATGAGAAATTGGTGGGATGATAATTGAAATGTGAAATTTCCATCAAATTATTATACATTTGCATTAAATTATTTAATAATTTGTGCAGTTTCTTATAGTGGGGCAGGTAAAAAAGTTCATGGAAGCTTGACTTACCAATCCAATCAGATTGACTGATTATTTCAGGGTCTTCGAAGTTGTAGCAACTGGGGATATAAAATGTTTCTGGTAAACATAGGAAGTTGGTTTAATGGTCTTTTTTCTTGGGGCCATTATTCTTGAACGTTGATAGCTTGAAAAAATAAGAGGTTGGAAAATGGAAGATTAAGATACCTATATATGAGCCTTGAGGATCGTAGAACAAATCATGTGGCAGGTGGCACTGGCTACTATCTAATACTAGAAGACTGGAAGTGGACGAGAAGGCTAGAACTCTCTGAAAAATTCTATCTTCAAGAAACCTGCACGTGAAAATGGGACAAAATGAATGGGAATGGGTATATATAGGACAGGAAAGTGTATTTAATATGGAAGACAGTGGAAGATACATGGCATATTAAATGTCAAAAACCATAAACCGTGTTACCATTTGACAACACCGTATAGTTAATGGTTACTGTCTGGTGAAAACCATATATGTTATTCTGTCACCATCTGTCAGGGAACAACGTCTACACGAAAGCTATGTTATAAGCTGGTAATAAACCAACAATGTTACAATATAAAGAAACAAATGTCAAACAAAATGCATGTTACTGAACTGGAAACACTATGTTATTGGTCAATAACACCATGGCACATGTTGAGTACACTATGTCACTAAAATAAATTATGTTACCAGTAACACCATATGGTTCCAGTGGTAAACATGTATTACCGACTGGTAACACTACATCACTTCTAGTCAGTAACACTAACATTCTTTTTTCAAATGGTAACATACAATATGTGTCGACCGGTAACATATTATTTATTTGTGCTTGTTGGCTAGTAATAAACACAACATCTGATTCCTCCACCATTTTTTGGAAAATGGATTCCTTTCTCCACCATCACAAAACTCATTTTTGTGCATTCGTCTATAGTGCGAATGAATTTTCGTTAGATTCGCCACCCATTCTATAATATTTTTGTTATGTCTATCACTATTCAGATAGGCATGGAGTATCTCATTCTCTATGTTCTTAGACAGTAATCAGGCCTATGACTTCAATGTTTTGAGACACATTGAGGAGGCTTATGTGTTCTGAGATTCTTCACTCATATTTAGCATGCATGTCACTTTGAATTAGTTTTTAATCAGTTATTCTAGCACATGGGAAGATTAGGAGATTAATTTTATGAAATCTTTTACTATAGTGTAGATAAACTAATTTACAAAATTTGCCTTATATCCATCTACAAGTAGTATGGTCATATGGGGATTAATGGACAGGCAATAAAAAATCTAGTTAAGTTATGATTTAGAGCATATTCTATCCTATCCTCTCATCACTTAAGGTGAAAGATAGTCAAACTTATTGAGTGTGGAATTTGAGTTTCCTATGGTCTTACATTATACTTTTGTTGGGTGCTTCAAAAAATCCTCATCTTTTTAGGAGCCTCCTAATAATTAAGGCATAAAACAGTGTCCCTATTGGTTTGGTACACCTAAAACATTGGCCTATCCTGTGGAAATGAATATTAGGGTTCCAAGGTTACCATACCCAATTCTCCTAAAGACTAGAATTTAGCAAATCTAGAAAAGTCTCCAAGGTTTTTACAGAGTTGAAGTAGGAATCGAAACATAGTCCCTCCACAAATATTTTAAACACGTGTATTACAACTTCCCAAATGTTATTGGTATATCTTTTGGTATTTCTTGTTGCACTTTTTTTACAATATAGTTACTAGTTGATATTTTTCAAATGTTATGGTTCAATTTCCTATCTTGGGAATTGACTGCATCTTTGTGTATGCTAGGTTTCATTTTCAGATGCATGTTAACTCCAATACAATGAAGTACTCCAGAACAAAATGTATTGGGATCTAAAGAATCTAAGGTGTTTCCCACACACTTAGGTATACTTTCAATTATCTTATATTCCATGTAAATTTTAATAATTTTATACTTTAATGAGGGATATATGTAGGGGTGGGGAAGATAAATTCATTTATGCATGATTGTAATCCTTTTCTCTAGATACTTATAACATTGCACACTTGCATATGTATAAATGTACTCTCCTCAACATCTTTCTTAATCACGCCCTAATTTTTGCACTATGATACATTTACTTATAAAATTGAACACATCTCTATACCATTATTGTATTTTTTAAGTTGATTTCTACATAAAATAGGTCAGTCTTATTGGAAAGTAAATCATTGTTTCAGGCACAAAAATTATAGAAAATATGATCCTCTATTCTCCCCCCAGTCCAAAAATATTGGCTCTCATTTGGTATTGCAAAATGCCAATCCTGGCCCATATTCCTATTAGTTACAACCAGACATCTCTAGAAGTTAATCTATTGTATTGATGGGTCTCCCATGTTCATGGTTGTAGGTGTTTTCATTGATGCAAAATTATACACATCTAATGACAAATTGGGGTGATGGATTAAGTGCTGGATATGATGCTTAGACCCTTAAATATTTCCCTGGGGATTTTTAGGTATGTTCTTGGTATGCAAAATTTCCCAGTTGATTATCTAGTGAGACATTGTTTGTTCTTGCAAGGTCTATTCAGGTGGCACTAGTTAGCCCTAGGTGATGGTGCATGGAAAATGGTTGGATCTTCTTGGTGGTTTTAGAAGCATGTTTGAAAACATGGAGATCATGATTAGATAATTTTTACACTCAAATGAAACAAAGAGTCTTAGGGTGTATATATAGTGTGAGAAAATGACATAAGTTTTAGGATGCTCATTTGGACCATGTATGGTTGTTAGAAGGCATGAGAATGCGTTAGTGGAGCCATATGTTAGCTCATATATGCATGGTTACACATAAGGATTGATACTAAGACATAGTGTAAACACTTGTGAATTTTATGACCCTCTTAGTATTAGAGTTTCTATTCATGATTTATGATGAAATGTTTCACCTAAAGTGTTAGCCTTTATAGTGCTTGAGCAACCCTAAGGGATAGCTTATGTAAATCTCAATGAGAAATTGGAGAGATGGAGAAATTTTTAGATATTAATCATGATGATTATAGATGATGCTACATGGGTTTCCCTTTGTGTTTTGATTATGTTGAAACCCCGTAAGATTGGAGTCATTTTTAATGGATGACATTGAAAGTCAAGATTTATTTCAGTTCTGGTGAAATAGGGTCAAGAAGAAGGTCATTTCCAACTCGAATTGGATCTTCTGATGCTCACCCTGAATTGTGTGATTTACATGGGACCTTGTGGATTTTAGGGATGTTTATACATTTAATATAGGCAGACAGGAAAGCAACAAAGTTTGATACCGGGTTCTCAAAGATATAGATATAGGGGTTTTATGTTTTAGTGGTAAATAATGAGCTTAAGAAAATATGGTATACTGTTTGAAGACCCTAGCTGCTTAAGAAAGTAGTAAAGTCAGAAATAAATGATCCTAAGTGGCCATAGATTTCTTTCTAAGTGCCCATAAGGGGTGATGATTTTATGATGTATATGATTCATATAGGTTTCCAAAAGGTATGGTAGTTCTTGTGGTGATGAGTGGACCCTACTCAAATTGGTCCTGTTGGACTAATGAAAGATGTTCAGTATTAGGACAAGGTTGTCCAAAGGAGTTGCAGACTCAATGATCATTATGTGGATTAAATGATTTTTTATTGATTTACATTTCATGTTTTTAGGTATGATTTTATATTCATGTTAAATCCGAGTCAATCATGATTATACATTATGTTGACTAGTTAAAGGGATGGTTTGGTGTAGTTTGAGGCAGTTTCTAGACTTATCCAACTTGGGCTAAAGCCTTAAATTGGAGTTGGATATTTATTTACAATCCACTGTTATGGAAAGATGATTAATATATATTTCAAATGATCATAATTTTTTCCTCATGATTATTTTATTTTATATACTTTAAGGACCAAATCATACAAAATGGGCCATAATGCCCATATTCTATGGGCCATTTCATATGCCTTAGTCCTAACTTGTTTTATTTTAAATATTTTGCATTGAGATTCTTCATTATGTGAGAGAATGTGAGAATTAGGATCAAGCGGGATGGTTTGTACATCATTCGAGTTGTAATTGAATGCAAATGTAACAAAGTTCCATGTAGCAAGAAAATATTCAACCAGAAAATGTGCATGTATAATCTAAAAAATTCTAATCATGCTCATATGTAATAAAAAGAGGTTTAAATAGGAGTGATGTGTAACTCCCAATGTAAAACCAGTCATACCTTCATAAAGGAGAAGAGCACTTACATTCAATAAATGGAAAGTACCTCCTGTATGACACAATAATGCACACTGATGTGTATGATGAAATATGTCATAACCCTAAGACATGTATGACCTATGATCTCACCTAAGTGAGAAAACTCACCATGTGATGTGGAAAATTACCTAAGATGACAAGGAAACTACCCCACACCAATACCCCCCATTCAATTTAACTTAGTGAAATCAAAAGAGTAGGATCCTTCCTTGGAATAAGATATGTACATCTCAGATGAAGGACAGGTGATGTAAGTAGTAAAAATACATCAAGGATCGACTCAATTCAAACATCAAGATAAAACCTAGTGGGAAATTAGAATTAGCCAAGATTATTGAAGAGAGACTGATATATGTGACCTAAATAATTCAGATTGGGTCATCTTAGTGAGTTATTGAAATCTAATAAAGGCTATGGTGAAATACCCATATATAAAGTTGGAATATTTCCATATGAAGCCCTAAGATGATGCATGTTGTAGACACTAGAGATTTTGAAGTTACTTATCCTGAAGCCATAATGGACCTAAAATTTGGATTTTTTCACATCCTAAGAAAAATTCTCACATTCTAAGAATCAGTTGGCATGATCCTTCTCTCTCTCACATGTACTTTCTAGAAAGTCTCATATAAACTTCTTTATCATTCCCTTAATGGAATATTAATTACCAAATGTGACAATGGGAAGTCCCAGACATTATTCCTGCGAAGGAAACCAAAGGCTCTAATATTACTAAATCCTCAATATGGGACCATTGAAAAATAAGTGACATAGGTCTATACTACCGTCTGCAAAGGAATGACCTATAATGGTCTTTAGTATATCTCCCCAAAACCATATTTGTCTTAGAGTGGAAAATATTATGTGCATCATTTTAGGATTCCCTAGTGTCAGCCATGAATGCAAATATATAACCCCATGAGTTAAGCCTATATATGTAATCTATAAATGTCAAATTTCATAACTCACTTAACGATTCTATAAGCACTCTTACTACAAATATCAACACTAAAACACTTAAGGATCTCCTAAGATATTCATTAAGTAGTATCACATCCTAGTTGCATAAGAAGCCACCACACAGGTAATGAAGTTGATTCAAACATAAGTTCCAAGAGCTTTATCTTCCTCCAAAATTGACCAAGACATTCAAAGCAGTAGTGTCGTACACCATTTCTAGAATATTGTAGATCATCTTTTAAGATCTATGTATGGAATCCAGGGCAACACTAAAAAGGGTAAATGTAAGTGATTGGGGAACCTATAAGTTATCCTCTAGATTAATGTGAACTTCTCAACATTAACTCATACAATATCAGAATAACATATTCATGAGATGTATAATTGGATGATCACCTTTAATCACCTGTACTACGCTGCTTGAACATAAAATTCACCTGAAAACATACTTAACTACACAAGACGATACAAAACCTATATATAGGTGCACTAGAACACATCAGGAATCTTAAAAGTACACAGATTGATCAAAATGGGGATCTTGGATTGCTATAACTAAGAGATCACCTGAGCTTAGTGACCATATACGATTCTACCAATGAACTACATTGTACAGTCCATATACCTTTGCATATATGTGTCTGTGTAGACCTATGCTTTAGGTGGATCTTGTCCAAATTGCATTTGTATAGTGAGAAATCAACTGGATATAGAGAATGTAGTTATATGTGTGCATGGAAACACTGAAGCTTCACACAATCTTTAAACTATCTATAGTCATTTAAAGAAGTACTGCAAATCCCTTGTCCATGGAATGGGAGACCTTGCAATAATGGATAGTTTTGATGCCCTTGTAAGTGCAATTGGATGTACCACATACATGATGGCACTAGATGCTTAGAGATACCTCAAACTACAAGTATGTTCATCCACCTATCTTGTAATATCTATATGGATACCATCTAGTTGGAATTTCATAATTAATCACTTTAAACATGTTTGACCACCAAGATTATACTCTTGACTAAGAACTTTAAAGTATTGATCTTGGTGATACTTAGAAATGAGGGAAAGCTAGATTCCTTGGCACCTAGTTAAGTACTTCAAGGGCACTTTAGTAGTGGCGTGCAATGATGCTATGTGCATAAAATTTAGGAATATTTAGGGAGCCTTGAGTCTCACTTTTGTATCATATTGTAATAGTGGTATGTGATCAAGTGACTTTGATATGCGTGCTTTTTAAGTGAGTGAAGGAGGGGATATCAAATTACTTATTTAGGGCTTCGAAGGTAAATTATCATGACAAGACCAACCCACGAAGATGAAAATACCTAAACATGATATTAAATTGAAAGTAGGTTTGGAATATGTTTTAGTCGAAGATTATACAAGCTAGACATGAATAGATGTTAGATCTTGACCTAGTTGTACGATTTTAGACAAGATGTGGTGAACAAAATATGGAAGTTAGCTTTGTACCTGTTGTTGATGTCGCTTGATGCTTAATGATGTGACTGTTTCTTTGAGTAATGATGAATCTGTAAAAGAGAAGAGAAAAATGAGTAGAAAAATATGCGTATATGAAAAATTTGATCTAAATGAGTAAAAAGGGTTTTAAAAGTATGTAAAAATGTGAAAAGTAACATGTGCACCTTATCCGTGATGAGTGAAAGGAGAAGAAAGGATCTTGAACATGTTGTATATGAATGATTTTTTTAAGTGATCTCATGCTAATAATGAATTTTCAGGGTGATCTCATGCTAATAATGCATTTTCAGGGCGATCTCACATGAGTTGTGCCAAGTGTAAGTTTTTTGGGTGATCTCATGCCAACTGTAGAAGAAGTGTAGGGAGAAAAGTCTAGTATTATTCTCTAACCTTTGACTACTTCCCAAAGTGTAAACACCACTATAGATGGTGTGTCCAAATATTATCTATTTTGATCCAACACAAAAATAGAAAATATAATAGAATGAATGTATGTAGAGTGCTGAAGGATTGTACCTATCCAGTAAAAGAGGTTGTATAAATTTCTGTGAATTGTGACAGTTTGAGAAAAAAATGTGTAACTACCCGATGATCATAGGCTCCCAAGAAGGGTTATAGGTTCCTAGGTGTTACTATATGTGTCTGGGTATGGGTGTTTGTACTGTGTTGAGGACGCAAGTTAGATTCTTGGCCGTTATTGAGAGTGAAGACTGTGTTATACCACTACTGAATTGTGTTGTACTATGACTATGAACTAATGTATGGTGTGACTGATTCACCTAATGATTCCCCCCTTGTTTGGGGTGCATGTGATGTCACAATGAGTATGCATCCCAAAGGAGGACTAGATGCTATGTTGAAACTAATGCCCTACATGGGGAGGGAATTTCCTTAGTAGAAACCAAGGAACATGCAAAAAAAAGTGTCTAGGAAATATGTGTTAGTGAAAACAAGAAAAATATGCATATAGAAGATAATATAGACCATGAAAAGTGGGTTAAAAACATGGGATATAGCTTACAATGTCACAAGACAATTGAGGATGATATGGAAAAAGTTATACAAGGAGTAAGAGAAAAGAAAGATGTAGGGAAAAGCATACAAATAATGACATATAATGACAAACAGTAACAAGAAAATAGAAATAGACAACCATGGTAGAAAAGAGTTTTTGTAAGAAAAATTTTACACATGAAGCACACATTAGCATGTTAGAGAGATAAAAAGTATGTCAAATTGTGTATAATCCAATATAAAGTAGTGTGCTAGTATGAATAGGAAATAGTATAAATAAAAACAATAACACTTGTGATGTGTACGAAGTGGATGCCCCAAGGATCTTGTTGCAGGACTAGTAAGAGGTATAATGTCAAGCATCCATGCTGCGTGTATCGATTTGTGTAAATTCGGTGATCACAACTAGAAGGTATGTGAAAGCACATATTTATATAGAAAATATAATGACATACAATGTATCTAGCTAACATAGTAAGGAAGATGTATAATGTGATTATAAGTAAGCAAGAACAATGTGCAACCAAGATATGCAATATGTTGTAGATGAGTGAGATGGAATGGAATACAGTGTGAGTGTGATAGGGGTAGTGTGCCCCCCCTAAGTGAGTGTGAATGAATATACATGAGATGAGTTTCATTTATAAATTATGTTGGAATAAAAATGGATTGAGAGGGGGGGTGAATAAGTCATTACAAATTCGAATTCAATTTTATATCACTCACATAAACCATTATTAAATTATCAATTCATTTATGCATACACAACAACATAAAAAATTCATTCAATAAAATAAGAGCAAGATAATGAACACCATAACACAATATGTAAGTGGGAAACCCTCAAGGGGAAGAAAAACTGACTATTTTTTTTCTATATTACATAGAACACAGACTCAAGTGAATATTACACATCACAAGAGATTTTTGTAGTGAGGCACCAACCCCTAAACCCTTGTTGATATTACACACAACAAGAAACTTGCATGAATCTTACTCATCATACAAGATTTTTATGAAGCATGATCACTGAAAATTTGCTAATACCACAACTGATAGTGATCTAAATATTCATCTCCAAACTCTTCCAAACCCTTACTCAAACCCTAGGTCCTCGGCTTGTACAATCTAGCTCTTTCTTCACTTCTCAATGATTTAAAATTTTACACACACAATTGATAATATTCCTTGACCTTTCACACACATGATCTCATCTTAATTCATTCTCACACACCTACAAAATTACTTCCCATAGGTCACACTTTTTACACACTACTACCTTGCAAAAACATCCAAAACAATGATTTTAATAATCTCCTCTTGATTTCAAAGTCAAACTCAAAAAATTTCCCTCATTTGTCTTGAACCATACATCAAGGATACATCCTAAATTACAAAAGTCATAAGTGACCCAAGTAGGTCATCCTAGCTAAAAAACTCATTACATGTGCCAAAAATGGCTCAAAAACCCATGGGAACAAAGATAAAAATTACCTTACATAAAAAACATACATTTTCATTGGATTTCACCCCCTTAAGACCAATCATTCCAATCCTTCCACAATTATTACATCACTCGATGACTCATACCCATGACTAATTTTGACATAGAGTTCATCTCTCAAAAATAAATCAAGGGATAGGCTTTCACTGATTAACTCATTCAATCCCCTCTTCCTAAAACTAAATTCCTGAGTGAATAATTCCCCAGTGGTCCATCAACACCATCGATCATGAATATTCTCCCTTAAAACTGACATTGTTCTTTGACAGTTCTAGGTTTCAGAAAGGGGGGGTATTGGCGTCATCATCACCCATCCTTGGGAAACTCCTACTCTCATCATCTAAAAGTTCAAATTTGAGTGTACCAATAATAAGCCCAAGTATGAATCCCTTATCTTAGGCCTCCAAACTGCTATCATTCTCGGCATGAAAATCCTTAACTGACCTATGGTAAATCTCATCCATTCATAAATCAAATAAATAAATTATATCAATGTAAATTACCCTTAAAAAAATTTAAGGACATCTTTAACTTTCTCCTCGAATCCTTCTATCAATACACCATCCAAACCATTCCTCGCTCATCCCAATCACTTTGTAGACACTATGGAAGCTCTTGCATATATTATCCCTTAGACAATGGAAAAATCTAAAATATTCATTGTTTTCCACCACATTGATAAACCATCCCCATACCAATGACCTTCCTTATATCAATCTCGTCGACACCAATCAATCTAATATTTGGTATACCTAGATCTTTGACTATCTTTCTAAATCCAAAATTACCTATGACATATAGAAAAAAAGGTCTGAGGTCATTCCTTCAATGCACTAACTACTATTTTGGTTTACTTATCTTGCATCTTAGGTTTACTCTCCTTTGTCATTATCATGCACACTAGCACCCCTCTTATTATTCAAATTCTCATTACCTCCAAAATCCCATTTATTCCTCTTAATTCCCTATTTTCCTATCTTAATCTTATTGCATCCCATCATTATTTTATCCCTCATTATTCACCCCCTAATCACATTTAATCATCCCTAAGCATAATTACTCTCTTAATCACATCTGTAAACCCCTCATTTATCCTCCATAGAATCTCATCTTCCCTTATTCAATTCCTTTCCACCCTCTAACAAATTTTCTTATCTCTATGCAATCCTAACTTACCAAATCAAGTCAAAACCCTAATAGGACCTCTTATCTCAAGTTGTGCATCATCCCTATGTGTTAAATCAATGGTCCTCCATAGTCGATGGTTAACATATTGAAGTGTCATTGACCCTATAAAATATATCACTACCCTCCTCCTAAAAGAGGATGAAATCTATATCATGTCGCTCTTCAAAATTCCATCTTCCTTTCATGATAAAATTGAGAGGATTCAGAAAAAAAAATTATGGCAAGGCATGGAAGAGAAGTTCAAATTTCACCTTAGTGGCCTGGGATAAGGTCTGCACCCCGAAGTTTATGGGAGGGCTGGGCATAAAAAATATTGAGAAAATGAATGAGGCTCTCATTGCTAAAATGGGTTGGAGAATGCAATGTCTGAGAAACAACCCTGGATTGATTTAATTAAAGTAAAATATTTAAATCATCGAGTTGTTTACTCCTATCTACATGATGAGCACCTCCCCTGTGGTTCCATTTTTTGGAATAATTTGGTCAAGAGTAGAAACTTCATCAAGCAGGGCAGCAAATGGAAAGTGGGGGATGGAAGGGAGATAAACTTCTGGGAGGATAATTGGTCTAGTGGCAATCTCTTGGACAGATTTGGGATGGCTAAGGATAGTCTAATAAGCAAGTATGGTATTAAAATCAAGGACTACATTGAAGGAAATGGCACCAACAAGAATTGGAAAAAGCTTACTGTGGAGTGAACTGATCTGAAACAAATTACTTCCTCCCTTCAAGATCATTTAGATCTTATTTTCATTAAGTCAGCTGGATTCCAAGGATGAGTTGGTTTGGAATAATTCCCATGATGGGAACTACTCAGTCAAATCTGGTTATATCAATCTCTTTCATAGTAATCAATCTGATTTTAATTGGAACAAGATTTGGATGTCTGAATTAACTCCCAAAGTAAAAATTTTCCTTTGGCTGGCATTAGAGGTAGAATTCTTACCACTGAACAATTTGATGAGAAGAGGATTTATAATTCCTAATAGGTGCCATCTTTGTAAAAATGACTCTGAGGATATCAGCCACCTGTTCATACATTGTGATTATGCCAAAAGAATTTGGAACTTTGTCCTTTCTAAATTTGAAGCTCTCTGGGTGATGCCGATGAATCTTAATCAGCTATGGAATCAATGGAACCCACCCTTCAGACATTGTGTTATCAAAAGGATCTGGAAATTGGCTATCCCACATTTAATCTGGAGGATTTGGAAGGACAGAAATGATATCATTTTCAGAAATAAGAAGCAAAACTATAAACTCAGTATTGGCAAAATTTCTAATGGTATCAAAGAGGATATTGCCAGATTTAAACCTCCCAAGAACAAGAGTTATCCTGAGAATGAAGAGTACATCTTATCCAATTGGCAGATTGGAAATTGGAGCAATCCCGGGAATAGTATTGATAGATCTTCGATCAAATGGCATCCTCCTGATTCTAATTGGTACAAGTTGAACTTTGATGGGGCCTCTAAGGGAAACCCTGGGACAGCGGCAGGAGGAGGAGCAATACGGGATCATAATGGTAATCTGATTGCTGCATATGCTGGAAAAATGGGAGTTCAAACTAATCATTTTGCTGAAGCATTATCTGCTCTCTGGGGCTTGAGAGTTGCCCAGGCTAAGAATATTCAGAACCTAGTTGTTGAAGGGGACTCCCTTAATATCATTAAACTTCTTAATCAGTCCTCATCTCCTAGTTGGAGTATTAAGGATTTTATCTCTGAGTCCATAAGCATCAGTCATACTTTCAATAACATCAGAATCGGCATACTTACAGAGAGGGCAATAAATTGGTGGATGCGCTGGCCAATTATGGCATTAATGTTAATTTCACCGTCTGGGATAATAACAGCATCCCTAATCAGCTCCACAACAGCATTCATGCGGACTTTTATATGCAAGCAATCCCTAGAGATGAGACATAATCTTTGGATGAAGATCAACATCAATAACACTCTCACACGTGTTGATTTAATGAATATGATGATGCAAATAATATCAAATATACATGATAGTGAGAATTATTTAGGGAACTCCAAGTGGAGTTATTTTGATTTGAAAATCGCACATGCGGGATGTACTACAGCTGTTAAAATCTGGATTCATAGCTCCTCGGAAACCGATGGAAGTTGTAATGTGATTGTTGACAGAGAGAGAGCTACTCACACACGTGACTTCCCGCAGGCTCAGTTCAGCAGTCACGCAGCCGTTCGTGGGAAGAGCAATGGCTATAGTTTCCAGTTTTGTGCGGCTTTCAATAGCAAGAAGTGGACAGGTCTCTACGCACACAGGCATCTGGGAAATTGTTGTAATCAGTCTATCACAGAGAAGATGGGAGGACCTCCCTGCCAAATTGAGCCATGTGCGGACCCCGACTGGAAGGAAAATATCGAGCTTTGGAACATTCTCAGCAAAGGTGGCTTCACCAACTTCATGGAAAAGGTGCAGGGGCATGACCAAAGCATTTCTATGCGTTTTGCTAAGGAATGGAAGGAGCGGACTGTCGACTACGGGGGACAGAAGATATTGGTCAATGAAGATCTTATTGCTGAAGCGACCGGTCTTTGTTTGGAGGGATACCGCTTCTTCAACAAAAGGGTTGACAGAGATGCTGAAGAAAGAAGATTTGTGGAGGGATCTGAGAAGCTCACATTTGGTACAGCGGGCCTGCTTGTCAGCTCAATTCCTCCACCCTATGATGAGGTTACTCGCATGATGATTCGATTCATCTCCTTGGAAGGTAGGTTTGTCACTGTCCCTGCTAAACATCTTATCTTTCTAAACCACTTCCGTAGGAATCGATTGGTTTGCTTTCCCCATTATCTGTTGAACTCCCTTGAACGCTCCATTTTGGAGTTTCAGAAGCACACCTGGGTGGTTCCCTTGCATCAAGGACTTATTTTGTTGATTCATAAATGTTTCCTTCTAAAATACCCTGGTCTTCCTTCCTCTCCTAGCCCGGCTCCCCTTTGATTGGCTCTGCTGCTGCCAGCCCTGTTTCTCCTGCTGCCCCTGCCACCACTGCTGTCACCCCCTAGCTGGCTATTCAAGATTCTCCATCCATTCCCCCTGCTGCTGCTCCCGCCACCCACCTCACCTCTACCTCTAAAAGACCGGTCACCAGGGCCTCCAGGAAGCTCAACCTTGAGGCTCTTGCTGTGGAGAAGGAGCCTTTCGAACTTGAGATTGCACATGACCTTCTGAATATCAGCAGTGCCAGTCCCCGGGAAGTGCAGTTGGATAGCTCTTCAAAGAGGTTAGAGGCCTTAGAGGCTGAGATGAAACTGTTGAAGGATGAGGTGAAGAACCTGGCTAAACAGAAAGGCAAGAAAAGCATGGAGGGGGAGGGGAACATTGATAGCAGTCAGATTGAGGACATTTATAAGAAGCTGACCTCCTTAGACTCCCGCTTAGGGAAGGCCAAAACTAGACATGATTACAACATTTCCGCCTTTAGGGAAATTGAGGAGTTCATTGAGGGTCATGCCAAAAGTGTTTCCAACCTCAGCGGTGTCCCGGCTACACTTTGGGGCAACGAAAAAGAGAGCAAAAGAACCATTGAGGAGCTTGATAAAACTGATGCTGCCCACATGACAACTTTGGGTATGTTTCACGCCTGGAAGAGAGTCAAGACCAGCATCGAAAAAGCTACCAAGAAGTAGTTTGGTTGCTTCTGCTGCTTTCTTTTGTTTTTATTGCTGTTTTTTTGCGGTCTCTTTACTGCTTTTTTGCAGTAATTTTGTTGTTTTGTCTCGTTTGAGTAGCTGTTTCTGGGCTACTTCAAGCTTCATTGTAACACTTGGATCTTGATCCATTCTCTCTGATTCTCACTCTTATTCTGGCTCTTAGGCCTTCTTTTGTTCTCAAGGGTATAGTCCCTTTCAAAAAACTATTTGCCAATAATAAAAAAAAATTAGGAATAATATCCTTATCTAATTGATTAACCTCATCAATTGAACTTTGTTCTCCACTCATATATGTTTGTAGTGGCTCAACAATTTCTGTCAATGAACATAGATACTTAGAATGTAAATTAAAAATTGTAAAGAATAGAAAATTTTCCATTCTCAATTAAATAAAGGAGGTTTCAAAATTATTGAAAAAGTGCATCTTCCCATTAAGATAATATTTGGAATGAGGAAATTATATTCTAGATATTTAACATATGAAGAGTAAAAATGTAACCAATACATCGATTTTTTAATTTCCACATTTTCTATAACATGAGAACAAACATATATCTATTCTAAAAATTATCCTCTATTTTTTTTGTCATATTTTTTTATGAGAAATAACATATGACCATTCTGAACAATGTTAATGCCCGAAAATATAGATATCATTGTAGATTATAGGTCTTTGTGACAACATTTTAAGAATGGGAGTTCTCCCATTAATATCATTTTGAACTCGTAGAAAACATTTTACCAACTTGGAGAAAAATATATGAAGGACAATACATATTAATATTAGAATACATATAAACTAAACCCTTATGTTAAGAATGTGATTTGATTTGATGTCTATTCCCAATTACATAAAGAGACTAATACTATAAACAAGACATTAATCATAGAGGTTATTACACCTGGAGGCGTAGTTAGATATTTATAATATTGTTGAAGCATGATCTCCTGCTTAGGATTATCCATCACATAGATAAGATAGGTCCTCTTTATATTATGTTCTTCCTTTTTTGCATTTGTCCCACCATATAATATTAAAATAGGGGATGAATAAGAGTTATATCTCTCAATCATGTGCTCCCAAAAATTCACAAATCTATCATATTTGAAAGGATGTTTAGGGATGACAAATCAAATTTAATTTGGTTTGATAATATCTAAGAGATCTGCATGTTTCCAATCTAGTTCCATAATCCATATCTTCCTCATCCATATCAGTGGAATCATGAACACCATAAATGTAATTTGGACTTTATTGACAACCCTTGAAACCCACTTTCTATATTCAAATTTCCCTAATATGCACCCTTATGAAATTGTTGCATATATTCTTTTTGCTTTCTTCATTTACCATGCTTACAGTAGTATGAAATAAATGATCTAATGTAACTTATGGAAGTATAAATATTCACACATCAATTCATGTATAATATGGAAACTAATGATTGTTAGAATGACTATGGAGAGTAATATAGTTTTGTGAGATAATACTCAAGCAACATTACAAAACTCAACAATTGCAACTTTCAAAGCTGAGTGGAGATCCAAATGGTCCATGAATCAAAAATAATAAATTTTATACTCAGCAAAAAAAGATAAGAACATTAAAATTTGAACTCATAGAAAAGATCATTTCTCAACCAACGATGTTGATAATGTGTATCAATCAATTTAGGATACATAAAAAAGTCCATAGTAGTTCAACAATGGTTTTTGAGTAATATGATAGATTTCCTTGACTCCCTTTCCCAAATGGATTAGCTTTCCTTGTTTTCTTTTCATATCTAAGCTCTTGACATAGTTGAGAAAAATGAGACTCATGCATGTCAAAGTTCTCAACCATATTTGATGCATTGCATCCCATAGGAGCAACTTGTTCTTTAACTCTTTCCTACATATAAGAATATAAACATTGAATGATCTGTAAAAGGCTTTATTCTCATTTACATTTTTGCAAGCTCATGGCATGCTAGTAAGATATTGTATGGACACTAGGATTCAATGAAGAAAAAGACCACTGTATCGAATACATTTATGGTCCAACATATGATTCTTCAAAACCAAAATACCTTTTGTTCCTTAAGTCATGTTGTACAAGTAGAAATTCTATGATAAGGCTTGAAATATGAAATAATATGTTTTAATGAATGGGTAACAAGCTATACCCTTACCATTGAATGATACAAATAAAATTGAGTTCAACATCCACTTATCCCAAATTTCATGCTTAACAAGAATTTTGAATCTTCTCATTCAATACTATCCAAATTTTGCTTCAAAAAATAAGTAAATATTGTCCTATTGAAATGTAAAAGTGCATGTGAACATTGAAAAACTAATTTTATTAGTTTGAATGTTATGAAAACAATTTCAAAATTTGTATTTATTTGAATTCACGATGTATTATCTAAAATTTAGTACAATTATAATTTTAGTGCCATCCTTTTGGCTCTTTTCAAGAAATCATGAACTAGAATGTCCATGTGAGTGTCCCTAAGATCCAAATCTTGATAAGGATGATGAAATCAGGATCTAAGAGTGGTTTAATGAGTTTTGTTCACCAAATGAGCTTTCACAAATATTGAATATATAAATGTTAAAATCTATAATTATGTAAGTCAGCATAGATATAAATGATTTCTAATATAGATTTGACACAAGCAAGTAAGCTAGTAAAATATGAAACCCTAGTTGCAAATGAGAGAATGATCGATACTTTGACTTGTGTTTGATTCAAAGCAATCCCAAAGCTGTGTTGAGCTTAGAAAACTGATGAAACATTTGAGGGTAAATTGTGCAAAAACAAGCTAAAAAATTGTAAGAATTGTGGAAATGCCTAGGGCACCTGGAATAAGTCAGGGTGATCTAGTGGGGTGCTATATAACCTCCTATGAGTTTACATCGGTGATTATTCAAAACCTCAAAATTACTTGATGAGGGTCCCTAAGATGTTCATTTGATGTTTCCTTTAGTCACATGTCATTTGCACTACTTTGATTGTTAATGCATATTATGATTAGAAACCTGTAAAGAGAAAAAGTACCTGTAAAACCTCAAAACACATCAAATCATAATAAGAAAAATGTGTAAATGGGGATTCAAACCGACCTTGGTGGTCACCCAACTGAGTGAACTTATGATGCAAACACTGCACTAAATTTTAGAATCCATGTAGTTTTGCGTGCGTGCGTGCGTATCACTCTAAGGTCACACCAAAGTGCGTGCGTGTGTATGAAGAATATAACTTAAAACCCTTAAATAGCGTGTGCTAAAACAAAGATATTGCAGCGCGCTTACTCAAAATGTAGTGCTTACTGTGTGTGTGTAAAATAATGCCCTAGGTGGCTCTTGTGTAAGTTACACTTGAATAATGAGAGATATCTAGATGTAGAAAATGTAGATAGATGTGTGCATGGAAACTCGAAATTCCCCTTCTATGAAGTGTATACAGAAGAATGCACTCCCTTTTACCTTAAATGATTGCTAGATGGATGCTTTGTTTATCTTGTAATGGATTTACATGTAACCTTAGGTAATGGTAGTAGATGACTAGTGCTTGGTCCTTCATTATGGTCACATAGCTTTGTATTTATATGTTTCCCTTGTTTGAATTTTGTAATTAACCATTAAAAGGATGACCACCAAGAAAATAAGATACCCAACAACTAGAAAGGACCCAAAATATGTGAGCAAGAAAAAAAGTGGCCGGGGGCACCTAGAGGGGATGGGGCACCTGGGTGCTAGCATTGTGGCTGGGTGTTGGTGTTTAAACTCAGAAAAACTAAAGTGTCAAAATTCAGACTAGATAAGACGGTGTGTCAGACCAAGAAGAAAACTAGAAAGTAAGAAAAGAGGCCAAAGATAGTGGTCAATTAATAATTTTCTTGCTTATGAATCATATGAATAGTGGTATTTGATCAGGACCTATAAATGTACCCAAAGTGTGTGATTTAGTGTCTATACCCCCACACTAATAGAGAGAGGATCCATAAGAAGAGGTGGATAAGTGATGGTTTCTGAAATAGTGGAAGTGAAAAAAGGTCCACTCCCAAAAAAGGAGATGAAAGACTCCTCTGAAACACCTATCGATGGAAGAGAAACTCCCTATACTACAACATAAGTAGGCATTATAAAGGGAAAATTAAGGTAGAAAAGATACTCATCCCAAAATGGTTTTTGAAAAAAATACAAGAGCAATGTATGACATGTATGACTAATTACATGAAGGAGGAGGAGTGGAAGAATCCTCACACACGAGAAGTGGAAAGGAGGAAGATGTAATGAGAGTATAAGAATTGGAAGAAGACTGCCTGATGTATGATGGGAAGGGAGGAGGTTTAACATTATCTGAAAGGTGGTTGGGAGAAGGAGGAGAGGATTCCTCATCAATACTCTTGTCATTAGAACTAAAATAAAAAACCTCATCATCACGGATAGGAATAGGAAAATTTGTTATCAAAACTTTCATCACATGAAGGAGAGGAAACAACTATATCATTAGAAGAAACAACAATGAAAATCTATGAAGGGTCTGCAAATAAGAACTAAATAAGCTATCCAAATAGTGTGAGGACACTCCATATACACCACATGATGGTGGAGAGGCATGAAAAAACATATTAACAAGAAACCAAGAACATGATCACACTTTTGAAGCTAATCTTCAAGATGATAAGGATCAATGGGTATAGGAACTTGCCCATATAGAAAGGGATAAAGGCCTTCATATGTAAGAAAATGTTCCATGTAAGCACGCCATGATGTATATTTCTCTCTACCAATAAGAAGAGGTGGAGGCTAAAAATCTATTATGCAAAGCTCAAGTCTGGAAAAAACATCCTCCATGGTGCATCCAAAAAAGAGAAAGAAGTGAAAAAGAGTCAAAAGGAAAAACACACTCAAATGGACATCAGAATCAACTGAAAATGTTTCCAGAATACAAGAAAATAAGGGTGCGAGAATAGAAACAATGTTACAAAACATTAGACTCATCCAAGAATGTGTTTGCATGAAATTACAACACCCAAGAATAATGATGACCCCATATTTGCCACACTTTATAAAAATTTCATTGATTATAGTAAGGTATGTTCATGCGACAAGAAAACATTTACTACTCACCTTGGATTAGCTAAAAAATCACGCAAGAGTGGAGGCCACAATAAGTTTCAACAAGAAGATGAGGAATGACACATGAAACAAGCAAAAAGAGAGAAAGAAAGGAACAAGGGGAAAAAAAAATTTAGTGTGAGGAAAAGTGTCTCATGTTGCATAAGGGGTAAATCTTTCTGTAAGGATGTTGTGGATGTCCTTAATTTCCCACAAGTGAAGAAGAGCACTACAATGCAAAATGACTCAAAAAATGAGTAAAAAAACTCTAGAATGCCAAAATGACTCCCAAAACACACAACAACCTTTTGAAAATTCCAGAAAAGACAAAAAATGGGACCTACACACTCATAAAAATCTACACACTCCCATAAAATGTCAAAAAAAAATTCTGATAACCCTAGTTTCCAAATAATTTTCACCCAATTTGATTAAATTTCTGAAAAGTGAAAAAATAAAAAAATTGGGGTTAGGAATTAAAAAACTAGGTTTACCTATTTAATTAACCTCCTAATAAGACTATATGACCTACCTTTATTAAATAAAACTTCCTTTTAATAAAATTAGGCCCAAAATAATTAAAATCTATGTTATAAAAAAATATTCTAAGTTTTACTTAATTAAGAATTAAGTTAAACTTAGGTTGAATTAATAATATAACAACATAAAAACACCATTCGAATTTAAATTTAAAGGGGAGGGAAAAATGGGTAAACGTTGGAGGAGGTGGGCAAGCCACATGGGGCTTGGTGAGCCTGAGGGTGGAGTGTTGGGTAGCTCGTAATGGGTGGGAGGAGAGGGTCAAGACATGTGATCAACAAGGAACAAGATAATTTCAGGTTGACCGATAGGGTGAGAGGGACTCAACGTAGGGATAAAAGGGAAGAGCAAGTAGATACATAACTGTTTGGTTGAAACAGTTGAGTGGGAGAGGGATTATGAACACCACGTAGGGTATCATACTAGTTCGAGGGTGAGAAAAGGTAAGGGTGATTAAATGGGCACATGGAATGCGATTCAAACAAGTAACACAATGAGGAAGGAGATGAGTTGCACATTTGAGATATGGCAATGAGTATACGAGATTGGGTGGATGAAATATTAGATAAAGCAAAACACATACTAGGAAAGGAAACCAACATGATGAGTTGGAAAAGATAAATTCAACACAAATTGGCCAAGGGGTGATGTAAAGTGGGAAGAAGGCTTGACGAGCTGACAAACCTTAGGACAATGTAATGCAGGGTCAAGTCAGGTTGAGGGAGCAGCATAGAGACAAAAAGTTCAAATTCGAGCCTAAAAAGGTAACTTGCCATAGCAACCCAAGCCAAAAAAGGTAGACAGCCAAAAAAATCACCCAAATGGGAAAGAAAAAAACCATCTTACTAGGGGCAGAACCCAACACAGATAAAACCCAACACGCACAACATAGATAAAGCACAATCCAACTTGCTGAGTTAGAGGGTGAGCTCACTAAGCCATCAAAAATCTTAGGTGAGTTGGGTCAGTAAGAGGAGCTTGGGTGAAAAAGGGAGATGGGTGAGGATATGTGGAAGGGTACATGACAGAGCAGGAGGAGAGGGTTGAAACCATATTTTTAAATAAACTAATTTTTTTAATGAAAAATCCAATAACCAAAAAACCCATAAATACCTCCAAAGGAAGATTTTTTCTAGATTTGGATACAGACAACCAAATTTAGGTTGAAAAGCCCTGAAAGACTCCAAAATCCATAAAACACCCACACATGCACCAAAAAGAACACACAACTAATAGAACTCCATGTAAATCGAGATGAACCCAAAAAAGAACACAAAATAGGAAAAATATTATGAAACTTACACAAGAAACTTAGTAAGAATATGAAACTGAGAGTCGTAGGAAATGGATAACAAAGAGTGGTACGAATGTCAACAATGTGATTTAATACCATATGAGATAATGTGAGAGAGAGGATCAAGAAGGATGACACTTACACTAACCAAGTTGCACTTGAAAAACAACGTGATGTAGTTCCATGTAGTAAGCAAACATTAAATCATGAAATGTGTATGTAGAAGAAAAGGATCTACTCATACTCATAGATCAGAAAAGGGGTACAAATAGGAGTGTTGTATAACTCCTAATGCAAAAAAAATCATACATCCATAAGGGAGAAGAGGAATTGTGTTCTAGAAATTGTGTCATACTCCCTAAGACACCTATGACCTATGATCTCACCTAAGTAAGATGACTCACCACATGATATATACAATGTCCCAAGAAAACAAGGTAACTACTCCATACCAACACATTACTCTTTCCTTATTTAAATTTTCTACTTGGGGATTGGAATTTTGTGTCAGTACTATCAAAATTTGAGAAAATAAACTCACATATATATACTTAGCTTACTAAAATAATTAATGAGGAAACTATTATTATCTACTATTGTCTTTTGAGCACAAAATCAATTCTAAGGACTACATTTAGACTACATTGGAGGAAACATAAGAAGGGTATATCTTATGAATTCCATACCACACATATATTAAGGGAAATTTAGTCTAGCCCACTATTTGGTGTGATGCGCACATCCGAAAACCTACTTTCAATGGGGAAAAATTGTAATCACATACACACAATAATTGCATAGAGTCTAAAATGTAGTGTAATGATCGGTGCAATTATATTGGGGTGAACCTTGAGGTTATTTTGAATCAAGCACATGCATTCCTTTTTAGATTAATGTGTGCTTAAGTATTGTGCATAGTAGCTAGGTTTTATTTTGTAGGAATAAGTACAAAGATCATGGTTTAGTAAAGTTATATTGAAAAAAGTATGAATCAAGGAACAAAAAATCAAACTACACAAGCATTAGATCCGAATTGTAAAAATGGATGAAAACATATAGAAAGGGCCATAACAAGGGTATGATTTGGGATGTACCATATGATTTGGTACAGAGAGCTCTACAAGATACAATTTTGGTAAATAATCCCTGTTGGACCATTCTTGATATTTTCTGGTCATTAGGATGACCTATATCAACACAATCTAGAATATAAACTAACTCTTCTTCTCCTTCTCATTGCTAGTACTTGGTTTCATTATCTATCATTATTTAGATTTATTCAATGATTATTCCTGATATTGATACAATTAGCCTTGAAATATAATTGATTAGGATAATACACCATTGGTTATTAGACCCTATAAAGTTTAACCATTTAGGTTAAATCATTTGGTAAACTCAACTTTGGCCAAACCCTAGTTTCCTTAAGGTCCCTAAGTGTTTGTAATACATATCTATTTAATCTTCTGGCAACTTCATTGTGCACACTTCTTCAATGGATTACAATAAGATTTTTGGGGAATTTTTAGTACCCAGTCCCTTCCCATATCTCTTTCTATAGATGATAGTTATGAGTCTTCTAATCCATCCATATATCATGATCTTGCTCATTATATTTATAACATATATCCTAAAGATAATTATACCAAAGTGTATGAATTTTTTTGTAAACAACATAACCTTGTGGATGCTTACCGTATCTCTTTGTATGATCTTTCTTATAACAATGTATTTAATTTTAGGAATCCTACTCATGATGTTTATATTAATAGTCCTTGTATTGTTGTTATTCATCCAATTGCGTCTGAAGGTTATATAAATGCGATAGATGACTTGCCACTTGTTGACACTGATTTCTCTATTTCTAATGATAGTGACACTAACATGATGCTTTGTAATAGAGGATAATTTTCCTTTATACTAATGATGAATATGTTGATGATGTTGTTAATGCTTCCCCTAACACTGGATTGTGTTTCTTCTTTAGTTACTTATACAAAAAATATTGGTAGAATTGATTCTTGTGTATACTTCTTTCTCCTAAAAGAATCTATCAAATACTTGTGAGAAAATTTTTGTTCCAAATGATACATGTGTTTCTTCTCTTCATCCTCTAAATGATATTGTATCTACTTATGCACAAAATTTTATTACAAATGATGCTAGTGTTCTATCTTCCTCATAAAAAGATGTATTATATGTTTGTAAACAAAATATTGTTACAAATGATGTGTGAATTTATACTATTTATTTAAAAAATAATATTTTACATAATAGTGAACATAATGATGCTTTTTTCTTATTCTTCCAATGCTAAGTAATTTGTTGATAAGGGTGTCCAGGATTCCATTCATTTTATTTCTTTCCTTTCATATGTGTGTCCTCATCGAAAGATCACACTTAAATTTGGTTTTAAAAAGAATATTTCTTTTATGCATCCCGTTTGCTCATATAGTTTAACTAGGAGGTTAACTTGTCACATTTCACAATCCTAACACACAACCCAAAACTCACAAACCAATCTTCTAAACAATATCCTACTCGGTAGACTAATTAGGATTTCATCACCCAACAAGAAACTTCCTGAGACTCTCCCAATCCAAAAAAAAATGAAACAAGATATAGAGTGCCTTCTCTTAGGTTCCCCATTATCCATCCATTTTACTATTTTTTCACATTTTCTTAATTAAAAAAAATTAAAAAGAACTATTTTCTTTACTTTCTTGAGTTAAGATGGAACACAATTCTTCCCTGAATGATTTTACATGAATCATGATTGATATCTCACACTTGTCTCTTTCTAGCCCCATCTATGACTTATTTCTTTGTGGATCATGCCAATGAGTAGAATCTATCCCACCACCTTAGACCACCCCTTCTTCACCTGACATCACCATGCATATCCCACCTATGGACATCCCCATTTATAATATATCAGATCTTCCCATCCAATCCCAACCATCTTATCATGTTTCTCCTTCCCAATATCTTACATCCCCTCAACCAATACAATCTTCACCACTCCCCGACATCTTCAGAAAACCATTTCCTGACCCTCCATTGACAAACCCATTTTCATCAACAACACCAAAAAAATATAACCCATAATAAAATCCATACACCAGACACCTCCTCTCGTGTCTACCCCGCTTATTTCATCATCACCTACTCCCATCCTTGATATTATGCCAATGGCTCCTTCAGGACCTATTCATACTTTAACCATTCCTACCATTTCCTTACCTGCCACCTTAACTTCCACTACTTCTCTCATATCTACATCCAGTCCAGCTCTTATCACATCCTCATTGGCTTAGATTGCACCCACTTATTCGTCCACACCTATCCTACCCCAATTTAATCTGATGGCCCCATTAGCCACATATATCCAAAACACACCCATCACTACACTTATATCTACTACGCCAATAAATACACTCATTTATATCTTGACATAATTATCACACAACTCTTTACACATGCCCACACTATCAAATTTATCCCACTCATCCACACCTAATCTTACCACATCTACCATTCCCACATCTATATATACTATCACACCAAACACACATCCCATATCAAAAAAAATATCCAGAATGCCTCTTGAAACACCTAATACAAACATCGAAGGAAATACTACCTCTTCCAAAAACCCCACATTTCCATGCGAAAGAATCCAAAACCTACATCATATCCCTCTCACATAGAATTTATCAACCTCATGATCCAAACACACCTTATTTTATCCACACTTTCATCTATCATTGAACCCACATTGACATATACCTCATCCACTTCATTGGATACCGCTCCCCCATCCACATCTATTCCATCATTACCCTTCATACTATCCAGAGAATTAGTCCCATTCCCTCTTTCTACACTTATACCTACACCTACCACATTGACCATCATAACCACATCTCCTACATCATCATCTTCTCCTCCCACATCCTTTGAAGAATATTGGAGAGCACTGCAAATTTCAGCAACCATAGGTGATCCTCCTATCTCATCTACACAACCAGAAATTTCTTCACCTTCCTTAGACAAAATCATGCAAAAATTGCTTCTCCCATCAGCCACAACATCATCTTCAGATCCACCAGTTGAAATCATTATCATCCCCTCCAAGGGTATTCCTTCACAAACCAAATCTAAAAAACTTTTTACCCTTCCAAATTGGTCCCTTGTGTGCCCTCACCAAAATATAGAATTTCCTCTGATGAAGATCAAACCTACATCATCCATATATCATATGACTATCTCATTTATCACGATCAATCAATCAATCTAAATCCCAAAAATATGAATAAATCCTAGGACCAAAACCATCAAGAACACTCCCATCCATCGACCCATACAAACTAAAATTATAAAACCCTTATTCCTCCAAGACACCAACCATTTGCAAAGGTGAAAATAAAACATCAAGACCTTGAAACAATCCTCCCTCATCCTTGACATCCAAAACATCTCCTAGTACATATATTGAATCCTATGTGGAAGTCTTGCAATATTTAATTAAAATTTATGCCATCACACTTCCACCTATCTGGGCCTTTGATCCAGACTGTCCAAATCCATCATGGTTCAATCCCCACCACATTTACACCTACCATCATACCTTGGGTCATGACACCAAATAATGTATGGCCCTACAAACCGTTATCCATAATCTTATTGATAGAGAGGAATTTCACAAGGATTCTCCTTCTCTATCTACCATCTCATCCACGAATGATTTTATTTCTATTTCTACCTATCCATCTATAGGAGCTACTAGGCCTTCTCCTTCATCCACCACTTCTTCACATACCAATCCTCTTAGTGAGGTTCCTTCCTTATTCATCGATATGGTTTGCCTTGATACACCATCCCTATGATATTTGATCTTATACTCCATTTATACTTGTCATCTCATCTCATTTCACTTATCCTGATATCTACTAGTTCATCCACATCTCTCTCATTAGGGGGAGAACCTTCCCTTGGCTATTGATTCCTCCTAATATTTTTTCTCCTCATCCTATCCCCACAACTTCTTTGGTGCTGGGGGACTTCACTCTAGGGTCTCTTTACTTATAGATTAGATCCTCTCCATACCTTGATCTTATTATATCTAGCTCATCTCATCTCATATCATCTAATTTTATCCATCATCTTCTCCTCCTATGACCACCTTCGTGGCCATATCTATGCTTCCCTTGGGAGCACCATGGATTTATCTAAGGCTCACCCTCATGGTTGTATGATCTCATCCTAAAATCATTGTAGTAACTATTATTATTATTTTCCCAAGAAAAAGGGTATTTACTCAAGCCTCATGGTCCTCAAATAACTTATCTCAAACTCAAATTTTTCCTCACCAAAACTTTTTACCTATCTTCTTCCCTGGAATCCCTTATCATAGACAAGGGAGGTCTTTGTCTCATTGATATTATTAATTCCTAATATTTACAAAAACATCACTCCATCATCACTACAACTTAATATTTCATTAAATGGGTGGAAGAAATTCCCCTCTTTAACTAAATCTGACCTAATTATTAACTTTATCTAGCTACACATCATTTTCCACTTTGGAGTTCCTCACAAACTCATCATGGACAACAAAAATTCCTTTAAAAATAAATATCTTAAGAATATTTGTGATTCATTTAACATCCAACTCAACTTCTCTTCTCCATACTATCCTCAAGCTAACGACCACACCAAAGCCACTAAAAAAACTCTTCGAAACATTCTTGTAAAATTATTGATCAATTAGGACATGATTAGCATCTTCATCTCCCTTTTTCTCTTTGGACTTATCAGAATAGCATCCATACTTCCATAGAGGCTACACCCTTTTCACTTGTGTATGGTTCTGAAGCCATCCTTCCTCTTGAAGTGTAGATTTTGCCTTTACGCGTGTCCCTTTGTAACTTCATCTCTGATGAAGACTATCATCAAGCACAACTAACACATCTTGAGTTGTTAGATGAGTGTTACCTTCTCGCTCTTAAACACCATCATGTCTATCAATAGTGCATCAAACGTGCTTAAAATAAGCACATAAAATAACGTGAATTTAATGTTGGTGACCTCATTCTCAAAGACAATCAGAGTGTCACTACTCTAGAAAGGAGCCAACGTGGAAATTTTTCCCCTAACTTGATTGGAGCATACATTATCATGCATAAAAATGAGTTGGGAGCCTATCGATTGACCTCCCTTGATGGTAGGCCACAATTGGAACCTCTTAATGCATTGCACTTGTGAACATTATACTATTAGCATGTCTTCCAGTGAGATCTTAGTCATATCCTTATATCATCCCTCCATCATTAGCCTCTTCCATCTTTCATCATAGTGATTTGGAATTATGTGGTCATCCATCACTTTCCTAGATATGACCTTAAATATGAGCACCATGACTCTTCTCATAGCATATTCCTTATGGATAGGTTCTCCCATCTTGGTGATAACTCCACGATCATTACATTCGTCACCTCCTCATTCTCCTATTAGAACCATGCAAAGGGTCTAGAGGTGTCTCTTGTACATTCATTGTCCCCTCCTAAATAGTCTACTTAGCTATTCCCAACTCTTCCCCATGTCAAAATAAAAATCAAAGGATGGGCCAATAAAAATTCAAAGTACTACAAAACAAACTGATCCCTCAAAGGATAGATGTTCATGCAAAAAAAATAAGCAAAAGAAATTAAAAATCAAAATCAAAAGAAATAAATAGACCAATCCCTCGAAGGACAGATATCATATATGTTATCTTTTTAAATCTATATTCTATATGTAAAAAAGTATGCCATACCCTTGAAGGATGGATACTTTTTGTAGCATGGTATTGAAGGCTTCCCGTATTTATCATCCTTCCATCTTATTAGCATCCTAAGAAAGCTTCTTGCATTGATCAAATTTCTTCTAGAATTTCTCTTTCCCCTTTCCCAGACATAGGGCATATATTTTGGGAACACAAATTATGGAGAAACCTTTTTCCACGTACAAGTTACATCTCAAACCCCTTTGTTGTGTTGAAAATAGGTCTATGAGTTCATTCCATCCATTGTCTCTTTATGATCTTTGATATAACTAACTGACGTTGGTTACATTCTAACACATGTTTTGGTCACATGTGCCTTGTGTTATTCAGATCCCCTCTTGTTTACCTCTAATGTAATTAGAGGTATCTTTTCTTCATGTGTTCCTTGATATGATGTAATGTCATTTGTACCCATAGGTAGCCATCATTTTGTTCTATTCTTGTCTCAATCATTTATCAATCTATCTATCTATCCTAAATACATAAATCTTTACTTATCTTAAATCCAAAATCACATCCACATTACTTTCCCATTCATCTCATTACTATGATCAAATTAAAAATGAACATGTAATCCCAATCTTCATTAACCATACAAAAATTCATATAATCAATCATCCATGCAATATAAAAATCCTAAGTAACATAACATCACATCGAACATCACATCTAAAAATCCAAGTAAAAATAAATCATTTCATTTTATACTTTTACCATCATCATTAAATATAATTAAAAAAAGTGACCAATCCTCATCATCATCACATAAACTATCAATATCATCATCATCATAAATCAAATAATCAACATTACACAATACACATATATCAAATCATAATATACAAAATGATATCATATATATATATATAGATCAAAATCAAGTGTATCAATACATCATTTCCCTCTAATAAGGGCTCTCTCAAAGTGTAAGATATCAGTAAAACCAGAAAAGTGAATGTCAGAGAGCCTAATATCCTGCCTCTGCATGGCATGTCCCTCCATCTATCTATCGGCCTCATCACCTCCACCCTGGCCCTCTCCTCGATGTGGCTGAGCCACACTCACTATGCTCCTCAAAGGCCCACCTTCCAATATATTCTATAGATGATCCCAATATCGCAGTGTATTTGGAAGCATCTTGATCATGATCCCCTCATAATAATTAACCTCTGTGGATAAGGCTATGTATTTATCCATCAAGATAATACTAGAAGGTGCCATTTTTCTTCCTCCCTATAGTGCTTCATGTCCTCTACCCGCGACCTCAGTAGCCAGTATAGTAGAAAGATCTCCAAAATAGACCCTATAGGCCTCCCTTTTCCAGTAGTATTGGTCCCTATCATGTACAACTACGTCTCTCTCCTAGATCGCAACATCTCTCTCTGTCATTATCTTCTCTAACTTGGCATGAAGCGATGCTAACTCTGTAGTCTCTCCAGCTCCTCCATCTCCACCTCCTGGAGCTGTATCTCCCCCAATTACCATCTCCTCTACCTCCTCCTCTTCTCCCTCTACTACCACCCTAGCTTCCTAGATAGTGGTTATCTAGTCACCAAATCTGACTTTGACTATGCGTTATCATCATCCCATGGTGTAACCTCCTCCTCTGATAGATCTACCATAATAGGGCTCGGTAAATCCCAATCAATATCCTCCCACCTATACAAAATAGGAGCATGTGGTATAGTCTAGACCCCAAAATTTCATCGCATTCAATCAAAATGAATTTCCTTGGTCATCTCCAATCACCTCCCCTGAACCCTCCATGTTTTTCTCATCCTAAAAAAATTTGTATTTACCATAGGCCATGCAAGGAAATCCGTATATGGCCTCCATCTAAACTGATTAGTCTCTAACTCTACAAGCCAATCAACATAGTGATCCACTCCTATGTCTCCCTATCTTTGAAGGTCTAGTTGGCCCTCCATTTCAAAAATCCCACCACCATCTCTATGTGGTCTCATGTGACCCATGGAAGCCCTAGTGCTTGAATGATAATGATGTGCTCATAGGCCCAATAGTGAAGCAATAAAATTACAACCAACCCTTACCTCATGCTTACCCTATACATTGATAGCTCATGGTACACTTGAGATAACAAGGAAGTCCCAAAATAGAAAATTGTTTGGTGCTCAACTATATCCAGCACTACACCATCTAGTGCCCATAGAAACCAACCTCCACATGAGTCTGAAAAAGCATAGAAATACACTTCCATCATCACCAAGTAGATCAATTAACTATGAGATATGCTTTCCTCATACCTCATCTCATAAGAAAATACCCCTAAAGAAAACTTGATGTGGGGTGCATCGGATCCAAATAGTCATGTCAAAACTATGAGCCTGTTGTCAGATGTGATGGGAACTATCTGCTCCCCATGTATAGGGAATATCAGGATCCTATACATATCCTCTAGGGTGATGGTCATCTCCCTTGTCCTAAACCAGAAGGTACCAGTCTTCTAGTCCCATCTCTCTACCAAAGTGATCATCAACCCCACATCTCGTGGGATCCTCTGATAATGTCTAAACCCACCTAACCCCACTGTAGCCAAGTGATCCCACTAGGCATCTGTAACATCTCCTCTAATCTAGTTTTATAGGAAAGGCACTCTGTCTTTCAAATATATGGTCTCTCTAACCTACAATAACAAACAAAACATGTAAATATCATATCACAAATCCAACATCCAATCAAAATCCATTAAATGTCATTAAAAATTCATTTAACCTAAATGTAGCCAATCCAACTCCATTCGACGCCAACCCAAGTCAGGTCGAGGTGTTTCAGGTTTGTCACCATGCCTTAGAGCTCAATCAATGTCAACTTGCTTAAGTTTTAGCCAACTACCTTGGTGTCATCCACTTTTTCTAAAAACAATGTAATAAATAAATAAATACAAAATTAAAGAAAATAAGGCTCAAGTTTTGTACTCTCCATCCTCTATAGCCTCTGGCGCTTCCTCGCAACTCCCGCAGCCTCCATTTCTCAATTTTCTCTTTAATCACTTTGATCTCTCTCTTTAATTTTGTGTATGAAAATGAGCATCATCAGTCAACCCCTAGCTTATATAGCCACCAACACCTAGTCACCATTGACCCCCTTGGGTCACTGTTGACTGACCTTGGTAGCCTTCTTTAGCTTCCCCAATATTTGTTTATGACCTCTTCTTGGGAATTCTTCAAAGTATACCTTTGTGGCCATCTTTATTTTCCCTGTAGGGAATTTTGTTTCCATATTTTGATCCTATCCTTCTTCCATCACAAAATCCACATGCTTTCCATACTTATTTTCCCCTTGGGGCATATTATTTCACTACTTTCCTTTTCAGTTTTTTCTCATGTCTTGTGTTGGGGCACCATTATTTTAATCCTAATCCTTTGAGAAGAATAGTTTTTCTCTTGATTCCTCATGTACAAAGGATTTTATAAAAAAAATTTACTTAGTTGTGCATACTTTGATGCTCACCTATGACCCTGTGATAATTTCATCTTGCATCCATTTGAGAGATTTCCCATTGGAATCTCTCCATTTTTCAGTGATCTTCACCCAATCATTGACCTATATATAATTGGCTCTCATCTCCATTAAGACCACAATTGTCCCTCTACTGATGTGATATTGGAGTCACCACCATGGTTTTCATTTTCATTGCAATCCTTTTTTCTTGGGGCATCTTGCCTTGTGCTATCCTTTTACCCATATTTCTTCACCCACCATCCCTTCACCATCTACCTCTTTTAAACATGCCATGGATTTCCCCTGGCTTCATCGATCCCTCATTTGAGGGGGATCTTATCATCAAAATTTTTTCAATCTACATCATATTTTTCCTCTCACTATTTTTGTCTCATGGGTTACTAGCAAAAAAAACTAAACAAAAAGGGGCAAATGTAGACACCTAAATTAGGTATCTATACCTTGTCTTCTTGCATGTATGTATTTCAGATTGGTCTTTACTTGGACCCCCCTTTAATTTAATTCATCTCCCATTTTTATTTAATTTAAAATGCCCATTTAATTATCCTATCACCTTTAATGACCATCGAATTCTTATTAATTAATTAATAGTTCATATGCCCTAAAAAAAATTCTATTTAGGATGATTTTATCCTAACACATACATCCCATTAATTTTCTATCTTTTTTATCTTACCTATTGTTGGTGAGAAATTTTTTTTGGGTAGACAAATTAGGTGTCTCCACCAACATTCAAGGGGCTACACCCCTCTACATTGAATGGTAAAACTTCCGTTATTGAATGTAACTAATTGTAATCCTGTATAAATGTTGTGGGTGGCCAAATTGGATGAGGATCACACAGGGAATCTACACTGAACCTGTGGAAAAGTGCTTATACACAGGTACAAGGGAGGAAATTACCATGTTGAGGAGAAAGGGGAGAAATTAGTCAAGGAATATTACTATTGTGATTATATTGCAGAGCTTCACACCTAGTAAATGGAGTTATTCAACATATAATATAGAAGAAAGAAAAAATAAATCGGTTAGTGAGACAACAAAACCCACATAAACAATTTTTTTATGAGGCTCATTCATCAAAGATTCAAAACTCTCTTTGATCACTATGCTTACAAAGTGCACACGAGAGGGAAATAGAGGTAAAACAAGAAAGGGAAAATAAAAGAAGTGTAACTTTTATTTCATGTGAAGTGATGAATAAAAATTTTCAATCCATCTACCATAATTCACAATGCGCTAGAGCAGAAGTTCTTCAAAAATTTGGAATCCCTTGGAATTGAGAGGCCATCCCAATTTATAGCAATCTAAATTTTCCTTTCACCTCTCTCATATGACTCTTTGTTTCCATATTCCACTCTTGACATTTTGTTTTCCATGAATTAAGTATTTCTATTATAATTTTAGAAAATACTTTTATAAATTTAAAATAGGCCACTTAAGTGAATAGGATGAAAGAACATGATGAGGCCCAATGACTAACTAGAATAGAGAGAGAAGGAAGAGAGGGAAGGAGTGGAGGAGGGAAGGGATGAAGGGAAATCACTCTTCATGACAAAATACGTTGAATTCCTTAATGCAGTCATGAACTTTGAACAAAGATTTATGTCACTGGTGATCCTCTAGATTGATGAAGATTGCTCCCTTGAATAACTTTATATCATTTTTCCCAACTAGTGATGCCCACAAACTCTATAATGCATAGACATCCTGGACCACTAAATGAGTTTTCAGAAATAGTTATGATGTTTAACGATGAAAGATAGAGATGAACACATAAAATTCCCATGATGACCCTCCTTGAAACTTGGTTGATGAAGTCTTTGAATCATTGAAATCATTCTGATGAACTCACTTTGAATAACATGGTTCCTTAAGTGATGAAGATGAATTCACATGATGTGCCTTGCAATGTCTTATTACTCAAGATGATGTATCCAGGACCTTTGTGAAGTTCTCATTCCTCGTTTTCACCGATGAAACCATCTCTTTAGCTGAAGGGGAGTCCAAAAATTAGTAAGGTGAGTGAAAATAAAGTCATATGCGACTTTCCATTCCCAAAATGAAAACTTTCAATTTTTAGAATATGAGCCCATGATCTACTATTTTGGGACATATCACATATCTTGCTCCAGTTTCACCTTCTAAACCTTCTTCCATATTACATCCTCCTCTATTCTTGATATATTTCTATTTTTAGCAAGTTGATTTTTGTGGACCTACTATTTTGGGAAGAATTCATTTTCTGTCTTACTTTCCATTTTACCCCTTTTCTGATTATCCCAAGTGATCAATGAAATTTAGTGGGAAATTCAATTTTTAGCATGTGAGGAAGTATAGAATATTCTATTTTTATTAAGTCGTGAAAATGACCTCATTTTACAACAGGAAAAACATTTTTGGATTTGGCTCTTCGTCGCAAACTCGTGATCCAATTTTCATTATGATTTTCTTACCAGAAAGATCAGAAATAAAAAATGAAAATATAAACCTAATAAAACCTTCGAGAAAGGAGCTACCAGGGAAGAATATTGATAAAAAAATCAGTCCTTCATAACTTGAGAAATTGGCAACTTCATCATGCAAAAACTAGTTTGAAAGAAACTAGATTTTTTGGAGACCCTTCCCTCCCAATTTCAAATGATTTCACCCACCGGATCTTCGGGGGCTTGAAAATTTCTTCGAAGAGGTTATAATGACGATAAAAAAACACATCCCTCCACATCCCTAAAAAATAGGGACATCATGGCGTGAAAACTAGTTCACAAGAAATAATATTTTTCAAGGATCGTTTCCATCAATTTTCGCGCGATTTCGCATACTGGAACCTTGAGAAGTGGAGAGGTAGCTCACTAATTTTTTCATTGTTGTGTCATAGAAGCCATTAATCAAGATTCAAAAATTTTAGGTATCCTTTTCTACCTCATATTGTGATGAAATAAATTCCATTGGGATAGGTTTTTCTCTTGGATTTTGTGTGCAAAATTTTAGCTTCGCCCACTTACCAAGTTGATCAGAAATCGAAGGAGAAGACGCTAAAGCACAAAATGGAGTTTTTATTCCAATTAATAATCAAGGGAATAATTTTATAGTTCATTTATTTAATCTTTAAGACCTCTGAAAATAAGGATTTTTTCAAAAAACCTCACTTGAATTTGTGCTCCGGATTGTGAGATATGAGCATTTCACTGTTTTGGTTCATGAAAGTTTCTAGCACTGAACGAACATGGTGGCAGATAAAAAAGATAGATTTTTAATTTTATTGTAGTATTTGACTTGTAGGAATAATTTAGGGAAGAAGAAATGATTAGTAATGGATGTTTTTAAGTTCTCTGCAACTTTCACCCGGTAGTGAGTTTCACAAGCAATAATGGAGAAGCAACAAGAAATAACAAGGAGTTATATTTTTTTTCAAAATTTGAAGCTGGGTTTGGGTGAAATTTTGTGTCCCTAATGTCCCTATAGCTAAAGGGAATAAATGGACATCAATTATCACATCGCACATCCTCGCAACACTTTTCAAACATCCAACAATTAAGCATTTGGGCTAGAAATCTTGAGAGAAGCACTTGGGGGCTAGAATTCAGATGCATGGATCAGGGGATCATTTTTTAAAGTTCCCTAAACATCCCTAAATGGTGTCAGTGCAGAAGATCATCTCGAGAGCTTTCCAACGACTGTGAGAATGTGGAAAACGGACATCGGGAGCTCTAGATATGTCCGGTCAAAGTTCAGACAATGGGAAAGTCAACTCTAGTCAACTGGTCAATATTGGACCAATCGCACTGTGACACGTGGCTTGCCACCACTCGTCGAATTCACTCGATTTTCCTATCGGGAGACAACAAGTGGGCTATATGCTATTTACCGAGTTAATTATTTCTATGCCACATTGTATGGGTCGAAAAATTATATTTACTTGGTAAGTCCACTTTCCAAATGCCACACATATATGCCAAACCACTATATATTAATGTTTATACATTAGTATTAAACTCACCACATGCTATTGCCACACATAACTTCCAACCATAGAGGAGGTTACATTAGTGAAGCGATGTTGTGGAAGAGGCAAGCAATGTTATAGTGGAAGCTTCCATGCGTGGAAATCCAGGTGGAAATGAAGTGGTGGTGGGGGCGGCTTATGCTCCATGCGTGGTCCATTGACCACGTGAAGAATGGAGTGGAAGGCTTATTTAAATCCTTAAACTATTATCAAACCACCTAATGTGGGATATTACCCCACTTCTCCTAAGCCGCTCTTATGGGATTTTTATCCCATTTAAAATGCTAAGCCTCCCATTTGGGATTAAACATGCCATTTGGGATCCGCCCTATATGGGTATGTAATCCCATTATATGCTACGGGTAAGGTTTAAAAATAGCCTAAGGATAATATGTAATGCATTTTTTAAGGGCCCTATTTTTTGTATAAATAGGGAACCCATTTTCATTGTAATGGACACACACACAACTCAAGCTTATTATTTGTTAAGCTTATTGTGGGGGACACACTTATTTGTTAAGCTTATTGTCGGGACACATGAGACACCCCAAGCTTATTATTTGTTAAGCTTATTTGTGGGATGTGTCAACAAGTATTGTCTATTGGCCTATTATTTTAGGCAATAGTAGATGAAATATTTGTGATTGGGAGTAAATTATAAACTACCCAATAGGCCCATTGAGCCACACCAATTACTTGCAAATCCTGGATTGTCGACCGGAGTGCTAGCTTCGCATTGATAGCGTCGGGAAGGCCGATCGAAGCCGAAGGAGATTGTGCATCAGGAAGGTGAAGAACAATTCGACTGATCATCGGAAGTTTTTCGAAGAACTGGTGTATTGATAGGCAAGTAAAATTCCATTAGGTTTTCTTGTGAAAGTACTATTGTAACTTACAAGTTTTGACTAGTGGAACGGTTCGACCACGAACCCGGAGACGTAGGCAATTGCCGAACTCCGTAATCAATCTGTGTGCAATTTTCATTATTGTCTTGCATTATTTTAAATTGATTACTTAAAAGGAGTAAATTATCGGCAAATAATTAAAGCCTACAAGGGTCCGAGATCAGGTAGTAATAATCTGATTATTTTCAGATCAAGTTTGGTATCAGAGCTGGTAATCGACACCTGCAAACTTACTAATCTCCGAAGCAAGTTGGTATCGAGCAGGTTAATCAGTACAGGTTGCTTTGACAGGGATGGCATTGGCTTGTACTTCTAGATTTCCAGATTGGTGGGATAGACTGAGAGACAGGTTTAACATACTCAGTAATTTTCTCAATTTCTATTTGGATGATTCCATTATATCTCATATGCAGATAAAACCTGAAAATTATTGTGTTAGGTAGAATGTATTGGTAAGACCCCTTTGAGGGCAACATTTTGTATACATCTAACTAGACATGGCACATTAGTTAAAGACCCAATTCTGGGAAATGTTTGTACTCTGTTATACTTGCATTAGTAAGACCCCCGGAGGGCAATTATTTTGGTGATTTTGCTAACACCATAAAATGCAGTATATTTTCCTTGTTTAGTCATTGTTCTGGCAGGGAGGAGACAAATGAAGTCAATCCACATTGCGATGCAGTGGAGAAGACCAAGTACATCATCCAAAAGGAGATTAAGAGGAATTTTTGTGCTCATTGCCAGAGGAATGGGCAAGTGGAAAATTGGAAACTGCATCCATCTCGCCATCAGAGTTGGCAAGCCAAAGATGGAATGGAGGCCTATTGTAAAGGCAAAGAAGTTTCTACTCTACCACCAGTTGACAAGTCAACCCAGGACTTAATACCTGAAAGTGAAAGTCCTTTAAAATGGGTAAGTCAACAATTTTTCAATTATATATTACATAATTCATTGATGAATATGCAGTATTCCTTTGGAGATCAGATATTGTGAGAAAATGCTTAGAGAAAGGTTTACAATACTCAGTGGATTTTCTTACTTAGAAAATTTGATTAATGCTCCAAATATATCTCCTAATCAGCTTGTGAGTACCTGTTACAGCTTGGATACAGGAATTAACTCATATAAAGCTTGGAGATTGATCTGCCATTTGTGCAGACAATAGAGTTCTCAAAAGATCAGCTTAGAACTTCATTCTGTGTAGAGGCATTGTGACCGTGCAGCAGAATGGTAGCTGAATCACCATTGGCATTGATGTCAGGTCGGAACTTCATTCTGTGTAGAGGCATTGCGACCGTGCAGCAGAATGGTACCTGATATTAGTATGTCAACAAGAGGAGCTCTCAAAGGATCAGCTTGAAACGTCATTCAGTGTCAAGGCATTGCGACCACACATACGAATGGTAGTTGATCAATAGACTTAGCATCATGCATTGGAGGCTTGAGGTCTTGCAAGAGGCTTAGCATCATGCATCGGAGGCGTTGAGGTCTGTAACAGACTTAGCATCGTGCATTGGAGGCTCGAGGTCTTGAAAGAGGCTTAGCATCATGCATCGGAGGCGTTGAGGTCTACAACAGACTTAGCATCATGCATTGGAGGCTCGAGGTCTTGAAAGAGGCTTAGCATCATGCATCATCTATTAACATTGCATTGGAGGCTCGAGATCAATCAAAGAGGCTCTAGCATCAGAGGCGTTGAGGTCTGTAACAGAGGCTCGAGGAGCTTAGCATCATAGCATGCATCATGCATCGGAGGCTCGGGGTCTTAAAAGAGGCTTAGTATCATGCATCGGAGGCGTTGAGGTCTGTAAAGGGACAAGGCATTGTCCATCATTGACATCGGATCAATCAAAGCTCTACGTAACATGGAGTTCCTTCAAACCAGTTTGGATTCTGTGGAATCAACTCGGAGCCAGGAGCTATGTTATAGAGTAAAAGAAGATCCTTGTTGTCAGATATCAAGAAGCTTAGCACCGCACAGAAGGAGCGTTGAGGTTTCATTCAGAAAATTAGCACCATAAAGCGGAGGCATGGAGGTCTTCCATAAAAGTGGCGCAGAGGAAGCATCGTGGGCCCATAACCCACAGGTCCCAGTATCGCAGTAGAGCTTCTTCAGAAGTGAGAAGGTTGGAGGAGAAGACCCAAGGGTCTACTACAATAGCACTTCTGAGGGTGGCTAGCAGAGTTTTTTCAGATTCAGGACAGTATGGAAGCTTTTTGGGACAAAAAGCCTTTCTCAGTGGGGAGGTGTGATCAGGGGATCATTTTTGAAAGTTCCCTAAACATCCCTAAATGGTTTCAGTGTAGAAGATCATCTCGAGAGCTTTCCAACGACTGTGAGAATGTGACAAACGGACATCAGGAGCTCTAGATATGTCTGGTCAAAGTTCGGACAACAGGAAAGTCAACTCTGGTCAACTGGTCAATATTGGACCAATCGCACTGTGACACGTGGCTTGCCACCACTCGTCGAATTCACTCGATTTTACCTATCGGGAGACAACAAGTGGGCTATATGCTATTTACCGAGTTAATTATTTCTATACCACATTGTATGGGTCGAAATTATATTACTTGGTAAGTCCACTTTCCAAATGCCACACATATATGCCAAACCACTATATATTAATGTTTATACATTAGTATTAAAGCTCACCAATATCTCCTACCACACATAAACCATGCTATTGCCAAACTTCCACGTGGAAGGGAGAAGGTGAAGCGGTGTTGTGGGAGGCAAAGCCATAGCGTGGAAGCCATGTGGAGATGGTGGGGGGAGTTATGCTCCAAAGTGGTCCATTGACCACTATACATGCGCATGGAAAGGCTTAATTAAAGCCTTAAACTATTATCCAACCACCAAATGTGGGATATTACACCCACTTCAAACTGCCCACTTAGCCTAAGCCTCTTATGGGATTTTAATCCTTATTTAAAATGCGGATTAAGCGCCCCACTTTGGGATTTTTATCCCTTATCAAAATAAGCTAAATCCGCCCAATATGGGTATTTGTAATCCCATTATTTTGCTACGGGTAAGGCTTAGGTTAAAATAGCCTAAGGATAATTTTGCAAATGCATATTTTAAGGGCCCTAATTTTGTATAAATAGGGAACCCATTTTCATTGTGGACACACACACAACTCAAGCTTATTATTTGTTAAGCTTGTTGTGGGGACACACATTAGTCCAATGAGCTTATTATTTGTTAAGCTTATTTGTGGGATGTGTCCACAAGTATTGTCTATTGGCCTATTATTTTAGGCAATAGTAGATGAAATATTTGTGATTGGGAGTAAATTATAAACTACCCAATAGGCCCATTGAGCCACACCAATTACTTGCAAATCCTGGATTGTCGACCGGAGTGCTAGCTTCGCATTGATAGCATCGGGAAGGCCGATCGAAGCTGAAGGAGATTGTGCATCAGGAAGGTGAAGAACAATTCGACTGATCATCGGAAGTTTTTCGAAGAACTGGTGTATTGATAGGCAAGTAAAATTCCATTAGGTTTTCTTGTGAAAGTACTATTGTAACTTACAAGTTTTGACTAGTGGAACGGTTCGACCACGAACCCGGAGATGTAGGCAATTGCCGAACTCCGTAATCAATCTGTGTGCAATTGTCATTATTGTCTTGCATTATTTTAAATTGATTACTTAAAAGGAGTAAATTATCGGCAAATAATTAAAGCCTACAAGGGTCCGAGATCAGGTAGTAATAATCTAATTATTATCTTGTTTACTCCATTTTAGCCCTGCAAAATAGGTTTTTTGTTCTATGTCCATAGCCAAGCATGGAGAAAAGAAGATATAAACCTATTACACAAAAGTGTTGTGAAATATATGATTTCACCATATTGTAGAGATTTTAATTCCATTTATGATGATGTTTTGTTTATCTCTCAAATCCATCTAGATCTCTCGAAATCACTTCCTGAAGTTCAATAGTTCTTTTGGCCCTGTGCACTGCCTAGGCATGAGAACCCTATTTTTTGATGAATTTTCCCCAACTCCTCCAAATATTTCCTGAATCTTTAAAAATAAATTTTGTGATGTTTTTAGACCTTTCATTCATCTCCATGTTGGATTTTACTCCTCTGTTCTACTCCAGGGAGTTGTGCTAGTCCTGGGAAGGCCAGTGCTAGCCCTTCCTGGACACTTCTCAAAATTAGCATTCTTTAATCTCCTAAAATCACCTAGGTGGATTGAATTTAATTTCTTAATTCACCTAGGGGAATGTGTTAGCATCCACTAGGGTGTCATTGTATTGATTGGGTAAATTTGATGATAAGGATAGGACTAACCTAGGGGTGTTTTGAAAAGGTATTAATTCCAAATTTTTGACACTATGGGAAATGTTGTTGTGTTCTTGGATGGATTTTACCCATGAAAATTCTTAGGACAACAATTTGCTATAGCTTGGGGACATTTTTTGGATTAAGCATAGTGAGAACATAACATGTGAATCCTAGGATCTTAATTTTCTTTGTGGACTAGTGCCTTATCTATTAGGATTTATGGAGTCATTAGAAAGGTAGGCTACACAAATTCTCTAATTGAACACACACACACACACAAGAACATAAAAATGACAAGGGAAACGAAAAAGGGAAAGAAAATACACAACGGAAACAAGGGAAATGACCTAAATCATCTATGTACATGTGGGGGATGACCCACTTTAAATAAAGTGTGAATTTGAATTGAGTTCTTACCCATACACAAGTTTCACTGAATACCACCCTTCTGCAAATCCATTGACAAGTTCACTGAAGTATGAAACTCTTCTCAAATTCTTGAGAAATCTATCTTGATTACTAGCCTTCTTGTACATTCCACATCCATTAGTTTGACACCTTCTTTCTGGCTTCTCCTTGTATTTAATTTTTTTTTCATGTGCTGATTTTTTTCCACTGTCATGAAGACATACCTTGATTTTACTTGACTTGCCATTTTCATTTTTACTACAAGACATTTTTTCTTCATTATGCATCTTTTTCATGACCACCGATTTCATGGGTTTATTCTTAGTAGATGTCTCATGAATTTTGACATCATGTCCCTCTTCCTAATTTTCTCTTCTTTTTATTTGTATCGGGTATGAAGCAACCTTTGTAATTTTTGAAATAGACTTTGTATTCACTTCCCTATATGATGTGTTAAATTTAGATTTTAAGAAAATCCCATGGTAAGTTAATGAGTTCAACAATTGGGTCTGCAAAATACGCCGCCAATTAATCATAATTCCCTTCCTTAAAAATCCTTAGACTTTTAACCCGCGGATACCATGGCAAAAGGGTATACATCTATGAAAATTAAGAATAAGAGCACCAAAAATGGAGAGAGAATCTGATTGATATAGTTTCACGATCTTGAAGTAAAATCCCCCTCCCATATGAGGTTCAAGTTTGAGAATCCATTTCTCCAAGATTCATCTATATTTTTCCCATCATCAGGTGAAAAGGAGAAGGCTTTGAACATCAATAGCCCCTGTCGAGCTTGCCAACCCAATCATCTTGATCTTCCTATGTCTTGATCACCAAAAATCTAAGAAGGTCCATTTTCATAGTGAAATCATAATCCTTTAATGGATTAAAATTATCCATTTGATGCTTGAGAGGTGGATCCTTGGTATGTTATAATGTCCAATAGCATTCCCCAAACTCATGCTTTTTCCAATGAGTCTACAACAGAATGCCCTAGGTCAACTTCATGTGGAACCCCTTTATCGACCTTTAGAGTCATAGCCCATCTTCAGGAGAAGTCATCTAAGAATGTTTAAGTTTTCCAACTTAGCATAAGTTGATTTAGTATGGATTCCTTCAACTTAGAAGACATAGTAGACATGAGTGGTTGCCAAGATTAACTTTGTTGAAAATTCTAAAATTTTCTAGTAAGAGAGAGGGGGCTTCCACCATGGAAAATCCATCTAAGCAATCTTTTTTTTCCACTCTCTAGACAACATTACAGACTTTCATAACTTAGATTTCATAAACTCTAAAAGTAAATGTGTAATTTGCCAATGGATCTATTATGCTTGGACATTCCTACACTAGGATGTGTCCATTGCCATTGATATTCCTTGCTAGGTCATGAAGAAGTTTGGGAGCAAGGAATTTGAAATTGTAGCATTAGGTCTTTTTATCCGTTGGATAATTTGAGCCATTGAAGGAAGGCAAAAAAATATCCAGGCATCCCATGGCATTAATGGTCAGAGCCTCTTCCTCGTAGTACCAGGTGACTGGAAGGATGTCATCTGTACCAATGGCCATTGATGGGTATGTATGGTCCAACATCTAAGGAAGTTTAAACAAAATGCCTTTTAAGGTGGACATACCTTGCTACAAGGATTTTCATAGTCAGTTTATTAGTCAAGTTGAAGTCCACTTATGCTGGCCAAAACATTTTTAACTTTCCTGATGAGAGAGAAGACTTATCCTTATATTTCCATGGATCTAAATTTAGGCCAAAGTCTAGGAGAATTGGGATCCATTAATGAAGATTTACAAGCTCCAACATTTCACTAAAATGAGCATTTTCCGACATAATGCACAAAGTGAGGTCCAATGATGCAATTGTTTAGCTTAGTAGCATGACAACTAATGAAAGCGCATTCTATCTTGGATCATAAGCTTTCTCAAATGTCAGAGGGTGTCACAAGTGATGAAATCCTTTTGATGGAGTAGACATTAGCCCATGCACATGCCTGGTCCTAAATAACTATAGGCATCTGTTAGAGAATAGGGATACTACCTGTGACATGATGAATCCAGTTTGCTCATTGCAAATAATGAGTAGGAAGGAGGTGCTTAAGTACTTGTATGCCAAAGATTTGGATCTATGGATCTTGTAGAAATGGTCAACAATTCCTAGGAGAATAATGAGGCCTCTAATGGGACAATCATGCTTAGTGATGGGTGTCGTTATTCCCTTCATTTAATCAACTTCTTAGTTGATGTCATATTCAAACCAGGGGTGTGTCTAAAGCTATATGCAACAAGAGTAATCATATATGATCTAGTAGTTGACTATAGTTTTTTTTTTTTTGTATTTTCTAGGGGATCTTGTTCAATGTCTTAAGGACTTCTTAGTAAAAACCTTATTTAAATCGTACTATGAAAACTGTGCTGAAAAGTAAACACACTTTACAAGCTTTGCTGAAAGGAAACACACTTTGCATAATGGAAATAAACACACTTGCTTCTGAAGGTAAACACACTTGCTTTTGGAAATAAAAACACTCAATTTAGTAGTGCTTAGAAAACGATTCCAAGAAGATATAAGAATCTATCTAAACACCTGCAGGAACACAGTGTAACAACAGAGTTTAACTAGAAGAATTAAAAACAATACAGAATTAACAAATCTAAGCTATTTGCTGAAGAAATATAAATACCACATAGACATGAATATTCTAGTCCTTGGGGGAGTGGGCCCTTGTTCCTCCTCGACATCAAGGATTTTAACAACTCAAAAATTCTCTCAAAACAGGAATGAGCTAATTTATTGATAAAACATTTGGTATTACAAAACGTACTAAATCTGAGTACTTAGTCTATATTTCTCTATCTTTGTTCGATCTCTATTTCATATCATATTCTATTATTATTTCTATCTACTGCATGTCTGATTTAATATACATTTACAATCATAGTTGTCTCTACGATTCTGATGCAATCGAATCATGCCCAGAATAGATGCTAAGTTGGATTGTGGCTGATCAGACAGTTGTAAGAGAACTATCCCTATATCTACATTCAGAAATAGTCTCATCCTTTCCTGATTGAAAGGGTCGTTGATGTAAAATATCCAAATGTGGTTAGAATAGATAAATTCCATCGGTTCCGCAACTTCAAAGAAGTTCCAAAACCATAGGAAATCGTTAAGGATCAAAACTGTGAGAGTTCCGGAACTAAGTCTGAAAATTCCACAACTAAATACTAGAGTTCCGAAACTAATTCTAAAAGTTCCGGAACTAGATGATGACTGTGTGATGGAGTTCCAAAACTAGCTTGGAAGTTCCAGAACTAAGCTGTGTGGGAACAGATGTTACTGAAAACATACTGAACGCTACCTGCTTCATTTCCTCGACTGATTAGACCTGCTTTATTACAAAACTGAATTTCAAACACACACTTCGTCAGGAATGTTAGAGCTTTTATCATTAGAATCACAATCAATCAAAAGACAGACAATTACATCCTAACTCATATCAAATCAAATAAAAGTCACAAAATGCAATCAAACTTAATAAAAAGGAGAGTAAGATGAGATCGTATATTATACATTAATCCGACATATTCTGGCCTCATCATTTCCCCCAAACTTACTTGTTTGTAAGTCCCTTTACAAACTTCATTCTTCAAAAGTGGGGTTATATGTTCTGCATTCCATTTGATTGCTCAAATCAAATGGCTGAAACTAGATTTTCCAATGCTTAAACTTAGAGGTATTGTACCCAATTCCTACTTGTATTTTCCTCTCCCACTCTTCAAATTCAGTAGGATCTCAAGGTTCTCTATTTTGCCAAGGAGACATGGGGGTGAGAAGTAGAGGGGGCCTTGTTTGCATTCCCATCCATATTTTCCCATGGGTCTCATTGATCTAAGGAATTATTGTGCATAATGTTTTTGCCCTTTCCAAACTCCAAGTCAAATTTGTAGGGGATATTACTTACCTTCTTCTCAAGGAAACAATAAGGAGTTTCCACCTCTTTGAGCATCCTTCATAAATATCTTCGAATTTTTCTTCCTCATAGGAGGTAAAGGCATCATATACTCTTTTGTAGAATGGCAAGATAATGTGTCTTGAACCTCTCATCAAAGGCATGAGTTCTAAAATGTACGAGGAAGGCAAAAGGTTTACCATAATGAGCTCTCATGCAGAGACTAGTTGAGCTAGCTTTCAATAAAAACTCATATTCCCTTTCCTTCCATGCAATTTGGTTTTGCAGAATAGAGACAAATGCATTGAGCTGGCTCTCCCCCACATACAAATTGATCACAAATCCTGTGTTTTTTCTCTAGCATAAAATTACAAAGATAAAATTCACACAGAAGATTTTTCTACTTAGGACTAGATAGAGAGTAAGTTGTCATGAATTAAGATTCATCTTTTAGTTCGTGTAGAATTCCACATGCAATCCTTGAAAGCTGTCAGTGAATGAATTATTCTTCCAAAAACACACCATATGTAGGAGAGGGCCTCCTTCAGGAAAGAAATTTTTCACTCATAATGCATACCATATGTATTTTTTCAAGACATTTATATTTGTTTCCTTCTTCCTTATAAAAATTTTCTTCCCACTCTTTTCTTGCCTTATTTTCTTCTTCCATCTTGGTCTTCAAATCTTTATTTGTTTTAGCTTCTCTGAGTTCCTTGCAAGTGTCATTCCATAGTTTGTTGAGTGGAAAATAAGTTAACTCATTCTGTGTAAATACTGTGGACACAACATTCTATTTTCTAGAAGTTTGACATTCTTCCTCTTTCTCTATCAACTTTTTTTAATTACTGATAATTCCTCAGTCCTAATTGTAAGTTGAGTTGTTAGCTCTCCAATGAGCTTTTCCCTTTGTTCTAATTTGAGTTTGAGGAAATTCAACTCCTCATCATTTTCCCTAATAATGAGCTATGCTCTAGACAAGAACAAAGCCTATTTAACCTGATGTCTTTATTGTTCCTCTGAAATTTCTTGGGGAGTTGAGCATTCTTATTCTCTAAAAGGAAATTTACCTTTTCGTCTCTAGGATGCTAACTCTTCCTCTTCATGTGATAATGCTGATGCTTCAGCTAATTCTTCAAAATCCCGCTCCTCAAGTATCTCATCTCCTTTGTCCATCTCAGTTTGGCTTGGTTCACGAGGAGTCATGGCCATGCTACCCAAAATATCAATAGCTTCTTTTTCCTTATTTTCCTGTTCACTTCTTCCCTCTGGGGTTTCCCTTGACCTCTTATGAATTTTCCTTCTTTGGATAATTTCAACATGCCCAGTGGTGGATTTCCTTCTAGAGATTCTTCTTACTTTTGTTCCTTACTTTTACACATGTGAGCTATCACCGTTAGAGAAAGATATTAGCTCCCCTGTAGCTGCTGCAGAAGAAGGAATTTCCTTCAAAGGCACAGAAGGATCTGTTGTTTTGGTCTTTCACATAGATCTTCTTCTTTTTGGTATATTCTCTCTTCCCACTTCCTTCTGTTCTTCTACAGGGGCATCAATTTCCAAATTATTTGAAGGATAACATGGAGCTAGTATTTTCCTTCTGATAATATTAGGGTTTTTCTTAAATTTCCTAAGGAACTTTTCCTAAATTTCTTCTCCATTTTTCTGTGATAGAAAATGATGCCGACATACTAAATGAACTAACCCGTGATGCCTAATCATCCCAACACCCTAGCAATACCTCTGGGCCATGATATGGATAGAATAAAAAAGAAACCCTGGAAGGTTTAATATGTATTCTGGTTTTGTGGCTCCATATTTCAGATATATGAGCATATTTAGGACTTATTTTCCTACAAACCCAAATTGACCATCATAGGTTAAATATTTCACTATCCAAAATGCTACCCTATCAAAGGGTTTGGGAAAACTAGCCTTTCTGACCCCTTTTATGAATTTCTTTGTATTGTAAATGTATTGGAGTTCAGTTTCCACTTCTTCTAGTAGGGTTTCAACAAGTTCTTTCAAGGTCCCTTTGGTAGGATGTGGGACATGCATAATTTGCACTCTAGACACATTACTTATTGTATTCATAGAAAAAGGAATAAAAATATTTCTAACCTTTGTCCTGGATTGCTCCAGGTTTATGAAAAATTCTCTTACTAATTTGTCGTTATACTTTGAAATCTTTTTCAGGAACTCTAGCCATCCTGCATGCTCAAAGATAGATGCCACTTCTTCCTCCGCGATCAGATGGGAATCATCCTATGGTTCTGATTTATTTTTAATCCCCATATCGACTCGAATTTTTTTTCCTTTGATTATGTGAAAATATTCTTGCAGGGCTTCTTGCTTAGCTGTAGAACTACCAATTTTATCTACGGAACCTTTGTTCTTAGTTGTGGAACACAAGCCTAATTCGTTGCTTCTCCCTCAAAATTTCTCTACAACTTATTTCACTTTGTTGATTTACACTAATGATTACCATGCTGCCATTGATTCCATCCTAATCATCTTCATGATTACTCATTTTTAATCATAATGTATAAATAGATGACTCATCATACCAACTTTTAAATCAAGTCTAATCACACATGCAAACTTTTAATCTAACCCTAAATAAGTTAAAATATATAACTACCGTCCTTGATGATGTAATCCTTTTGTTATGATGACTCCTCATTCCTACAAATGGAACAAAAAAAATGGTTAGATAAGATAGCTAGAATTATAAAGAATTCCCTTTTATTTGAATTAGCCAAATGAGGAGGTCAACCACCATTGCTGGTTTTCAATTGACCTCTGAGAGATTTTTTTAAAAAAAATTTTTTTGGGAAGAAAACACCATTTATTGGTTTTCATTTTCTTCCCTTTATTCTAGATCTATGATCTAGTTATTTGATCATTTTGGAATAACTGGGTTCTTCTATATGATAAAAATCTTTGTTTGCTTCAATATTCCTCAAGAATTCATCCTTAGTGAGAGGTTTTCTATAGATTTTTAGCCTATGTCCATTGACCAAGAGTGTTCTTCTACTGCCATCAATGGGAAGTCACTAAATAGAACCATTGTTGAATATCTGTTCAATCTGATAGGGTCCCAACCATCTGGATATCAATTTTCCCTTGAATTGTTGGTATTTAGAATCAAATAGCAATGCCCAGTCTCCTACTTTGAATTGCCTTTTCTTGATATGTATGACATGCCATTACTTCCTTTACTCTTGGATTATCTCTGTCTGCTGAAGTTCTTCCATCCTCAATTCATCCAATTTATTGAGTTGAAGTATTCTTTCCTTTTGAGTTGCATCTAACTTAATATCCACCTTAACTATTGTCCTCAATGTCTGTAGTTTAAACTCAATGGGTAACAATGGATTTTCCCCATCAACTAACTCATATGGTGAAAACCCTGTTGTAGTTTTCCAAGTTGTATTATAATCCTAGACAGCTTCAAGTAGTCTCTTTACCTAATCTTTTCTCCCAACTTCAATTGTTTTGGTGAGGACGTTTTATAATTATTTCTTTGTTACTTTAGCTTGTCCATTTGATTGTGGGTGATAAGGAGATGACTTCCTATGATTTATTTGATAATACATTGCGAAATCTTGGATCATATTAGACATAAATTGTGGTCCCTGATCTGAAACTATGCTCCTTGGTGCTCCAAATTTTACCATAATTATGTTCCAAAGGAAATCAGGAACTACTTCTTCAATGACATTTTTCAATGCCCACACTTCTGCCCACTTTGTCACGAAGTCAGTAAACACAAGAATATATTCCTTTCCTTATGAAGGAGGATTAAAGGGACAAACAAAATCCAATCCCCATCTCTCAAATGGTTCAATCACTACTTGAGGTTGAAGAGGAATTTCATTAGTGAAAGTTGGTTGTCCCATCCTTTGACAAGGATCACACTGTTTGATATATCTCTTCACATCCTTGTACAGAGATGGCCAATAATAGCTAGTGCCAAGTATCTTATGAGCTGCTATTTTCACTGAATAATATCCTCCACTTGGTTCATCATGACATGCTCTAAGGATTTCAAAGATTTCATCTTCTCTTACACACCTGTGTAAAATCAAATCAGGGCCACATTTAAATAGCATTCCATTTAACCATTTGAATTGTGCACTGGTTTTGATTAACTTCTTTGTTTGTTTCTTAGTGAAAGAAGGAGGAAACTTCCCTGTTGTAAGATAATTTTCCATATCAACAAACCATGGTGTAACTATTGAAATAGCAAACAATTGTTCATCTACAAAGTTATCTTTGACTTGATCTTGCTCCCCTATAGTGGTTAGTCTTGACAAAAAATCAGCTACCACATTATATTTACCTAGATTGTCCATAATGGTAATATCAAATTCTTGTAATAGTAATAACCATCTAATTGTTCTTCCTCCAACCACTAGTTTGTTCATTAAATATTTAATTGATGAATGATCTGTGTGTACAAATATTTTGTACCCTGTAATGTAATGTCTGAATTTATTGATTACATAAATCATAGCAATAAATTATTTTTCAGTGGTGGTGTAATTATTTTTAGTGGGAGTAAGATTTTTTCTAAGATAATAAATAGCATACATTTTTCCTTCCTCGTCTTTCTGTCCCAAAACTGCACCAATGGAATTATTTGAGGAATCTGTTTGGATATGAAATGGCTTTTCCCAATTAGGTCCTCTCAATATTGGGGAAGAGATTAATTTTTCTTTAATTTCTTCAAAAGCATGTTGACACTTTTCATCCCAAATAAATTCAGTCCTTGGTTAGTAAATTAAACATGGGGGCAAAAAATTTACTGAAATATTTGATAAATTGCCTATAGTACCCAACATGTCCTTAAAATGATTTGATATCTGTGAGGGTCTGAGGAATATGTAAATCTGAAATGATCCTAATTTTGTTTTGATCAACCTGAATACCTCTTTTTGAAATATGGTGTCCTAATACAATCCCTTCATCAACCATCATTAAAAACTTTTCATGACTAAGAGACAGATTGTGTTGTTCACATCTTGTTAACACTTTGTCCAGATTTCTCAAAGCATCATCAAATGTATCTATGTGTACAGTGAAGTCATCCATTTATACCTCCACACAATCATTTGTTAGATCAGTAAAGTTTAAAAGTACAAATCTCTAGAATGTTGTAGGAGCATTGCATAAGCCAAATGGTAACACCCTATAGGAAAAGGTACCCCATGGACATGTAAATGTAGTTTTTTCCTAATCTTCTGCAACAACTTTGATTTGATTATATCTACTAAATCCATCCAAGAGGAAAAGTATTGTTTACCTAAAAGGTTATCTAGGAATTGATCTATGAATGGTAAGGGAAAATAATCTCTCAGTGTGGCTTTGTTCACTTCCATATAGTCAACACATATTCTCCATTTTCTGTTCTTTTTAGAAACAATTACAAGAGGAGATACCCACTAAATATCTGAAATAGGGTAGATAAAACTTACTTGTAATAGTTTTTAATGTCTTTGTAATCCCAAGAAAAATCTTAAGTATGATTTTTTAGAACATCAAACAATCTAGCTTCTTCATCATCCTTCAACCAGTTGTAAATGTTCAAAATTTTACCCAGTTGAATCTCAACATGCTTGGTTCCAATGTGTGATTAACTGATTTGTTGAAAGGGTTCCATTAAAGTATTTAGTGGACATGCATGTTGTAACAACATATGATATGTAGCAACATCTCCAAAAGTTCCTTGAGATAGAATACTGGAAAAAGGATAGTAATGAGAATTATAATACTTATATCTTTGTAGGTCAAAATATTCATCATTTCTACTTTCAAGAAATTCTTCACCACTCCCTGATGTATTTGAAACTGAAGTTACTGATTCTTCCTCTCCCCATGAGAAATCTCATTCCTCCAGAGCAAAATTATTTCCAATCATAGAGAATCGCTGCTATCGTGATTTTGGAACTAAATATGGTGGTTCCAAAACTTCATGTGGTGGTTCTGGAACTAAATGTGGTGGTTCTGGAAATAAGTTTGTAGGTTCTAGAACTATGGTCATAGGGTCCAGAACTATTTCTGATTGCTTCGAGGACAATTGGTGCTCATTCAATGGTGGATTAATCATCTCTTCTACTTCTCTTACATGATCCTGCAATGTGATCATAGCCAAAGAAGAATATTTTTGCTTATCAGTGTCAGGAGAATCAACCCAAAATTATTCTTGATTGTCAATAAAAGGTCATGTAGAAGGATATAAGAAAATTTTCTTAGAGTTCTTACCATTTGAGATAGTCATATCACCTAAACTGCAATTAATTAAGGTAACAACTGTAGCTAACCATGGTCTACCTAAAATAATGGGCTAACCCAATGTTTTACCTTTTGGTTGTAGTATAAGGAAGTCAACTAGATATTCCCATGACTCCACCATAACCGCCACGTCTTCAATAATCCCTTTTGGTTTTGCTATAGACTAGTCTACCATCTACAATATGGTATTAGTAGGTTATATACCTGTTAATGGTAATGTTTTCAAAGTGTCCACTGTAGTTACATTTATAGCCACACCCAAATCTACCAAAATGTTATGTATATCCTTATTCCTTATAGAGACAGAAATAGCAAGACTTCCAGGATCTTCGTATTTGGGAAGTAAAAGTTTTCCAGCTAGTAAATCAACAAGTTTCCCATCTACTTTGATAGTCTTGGGGTACTGTTTCTTCCTTCTAGGCTTTTTCAAACATAACAATTTGATTAATTTGTTCAATTCTAGAATGTCCTTAATTGCTTGTAACAATGGTATTTCAATATTTAATTTCCTTAGTTCATGTACCAATTCAGACTCCTTGGTTTCTATAGCTTCTTTAAATCTCTCTGGAAGTGGAGTCTCAGTAGTGTCTCTATCTAACTCCTTTTATTTTATTTTTATATCTTCTTTTGGAACAATAGTACTAGGGGTTTCATTTTCTTTTGTCATTTTAGTGATTATAACAGGTGGGCTTCTAATTATTTTTCCAGATCTAGTTTGAATATCCTTACAATCCATGGCATTTAGATCAAGTAATTTTTCTGGTTCTGTTCGATGAAGAGGAGTTGTTTGTTTGTTTCTTAGGTTTGTTACTGGTTGTTCTGGTATTTGCATTTAGACTATATTCTCAGTTTGTTAATTATGTGCAGGGGATCAAATGATGGCCTGTTGATTATGATTTGGATATGTTTTTCCTTAAGCATAATTACTATGGTTCCATCTAAGTTGTGACCAAGCGTAAGGATTTCCTTTACCAGGCCATGGTTGTTGATGTCCTTGAGTATACCAAGCTTGACTTACCCAATCCTGAGGGTTCTATGGTGGTTGAGGTACCCAAGGTAGTTGTCCCCAATTTTTTGGTACTGTCTGAGTAGCCCATGACATCATCCAGGGATTAGGAACTGATCTTGGCATAAACTACTCTTGGTTAGGTTGTCTCTGAACAAAATTCAATTCTTCTATTGTGGATGATGTACTAGTTTGTTTAAGCTAATTCTTTATGACTAGGAGTAGAGAAAAAACATCAATATCATGTTCTTTTGATTCACAGATAAGACACATTTCTTTTTTATCCAAAGGAAAATCTCTTATTGTATGATTCTTCCTACATCTAGGATAATACATAGCCAATGGTTCAGTTTTGGCATTTTCTTTAGCTTGTAATCCATCCATGGTAGAGGTTAATTGAACTAAAATGTCTATTTTAAATGTTTCTAACTCATCCATTAGTTCATTCATATTTGGATTCAAACTTTTCACTTATTTTCCTTTTCTAGGTCCACCCCTTGTTCTAGAATGGCTTCTACAAATCTCCTTAATTTCATTCATCCTTAATTAATCAATGTCTCCACCTCCTATCAAGTTAAGGGCTTCCCTAGATTCATCATCCAAACCCTTAAGAAAAATGGTTTAATTAACTCCTCTTGAAGTACAAATCCACACCTTTTTCTCACAAAGAGGAATATATCTAAATATTCGTCTATATTTTCATCCTCCTCCTGCTTGATTTTGAAGAATTCTTCCTTCCTATTTCACCCTCTACAATAATCCTGGTATTTGTCTAGGAAGGTAGTTTCCATTTGTGCCCAAGTGGTAATAGATTTGGATGCTAATCCCGTGAACCACCTCATTGATGCATCCTTAAGAGTGGATGGAAATAACTTGAGTTTTTGATTATCCATTTTTTATTCATAGGTCTAACATAGTACCTTGAACTCAAACAAAAATTGGTCAGGGTCTTCAGATGATATCCCTCTAAATGTGGGTAAATGTGCAAGTGAGATATTTTTCATTGGTGTATCATCGTCATCCAATTGGATTGGATAAATAAAGGTCCTATCAGGTTCTCTTTTAGGTTCTTGTGTCATTTTAAAAATATTTTTTGAATTTTCCTCACAATCAATGTGGTATGCAGTATGCCTTGGGGAAGGTGAAAAATCAGGAGGAGGAGGTTGACTACTCAATTGAGAATCAAAACTCACCCTAAATGGATCTTGAGAAATAATATTTCTCCTAAAAGTTCTACTTCCTTTAGGTGACTAATCTAAGAATTCCAAAGGTGGCAATTTTGTTTCTTGTATAATAGGGGATGATGGTGCCTCCAATTCTTGATCAATTTCCTTATTTGGACAAGAGGATGTTACGAATTCTTATGAAGATGTTCTTGGGAGGAATCCACCCTTTGAGTCTATTGGTATACTCATATATTTTATAATATAGTAGGGAAGATCCTTCAACTACTAGATGTATGATTGTTTCTCTTGCTGACACCTAATTAGAAAATTCCAACTAGTGTTTCCCCGGAAATGACACCAAAAATGATGGGTGTCATTACCCTTCATTTAATAAACTTCTTGTTGATGTCATATTTAAACTAGGTGTGTGTCTAAATCTATATGTAACAAGAGTAATCCTATTGATCTAGTAGTTGAATGTAGTTATTTTTTCATTTTCTAGGGGATCTATTCATTGTCTTAAGGAATTCTTGGTAAAAACCTTATTTAAATCATACTAAGAAAACGCATTGAAAAGAAACAAAATTTACAGAATGGAAATAAAAACACTTGCTTATGGAAATAAACACACTTTCTTTTGGAAGTAAACACACTTTATTTTGGAAATAAACACACAACTTAGAGTGCTTAGAAATGGTTGCAAGAAGCTATCTAGACACCTACAGGAACAAGTATACAAAATAGTTTAACTAGAAGAATTAAAAGTGATAGAAAATTAATAGATCTAAACTATTTGCTTAGGAAATATAAATACCAAATAGATAAATATCCTTTTCCTTGGGGGAGTGGGACCTTACTCCTTGAATCAGGATTTAACAACTTAGAATTCTCTCAAACAGGAATGGTTATTTATTGATAAAACTTTTGGTATTACAAAACATACTGGATATGTATACTTATTCTCTATTTATATCTATCTTCTCTGTTCTATCTCTCTATATATTTATCTACTACAGGTCTTCTTATATATATATATATTTACAATCATAGCTGTATTTACGATTATGATGAAATCAAATCATGCCCATAATAGATGCTAACTCAGATTGTGGATGATTAGACAACTGTAAGATAACTATCCCTTGATCTGTGATCAGAAATATTCTCATCCTTTCCTGATTGAAAGGGTTATTGATGTTAAATCACCAGATGTGGTTAGAATAGATAAAATTCCATCGGTTCTGGAACTTCAGAGAAGTTCCAAAACCATAGGAAATTGTTAAGGATCAAAACCATGAGAGTTCTAGCGATTTCCATAACTAAGTCTGAAATTTTTGGAACTAAATACTAGAGTTGTGAAACTATTTCTGAAAGTTCTGGAACTAGATGAGTACTGTGTAATGCCAGATTGGGCTGAGGCGGAAGTGGGTGTGAGTGTCAGGGGGATAGATACAGGCATGCCATATATCAACTAACCTGAGGCAGCTTGAGTGGATGAATGGGAGAGGTAAAACTGTAAGGCAGTAGGGTTCTGGTCAAGGAGTCGTGTGAACTCCTCATCTTCGGTAGCGATATTGGTAGGTTGGATGGGATCCATGGCTGGTGATAGAATAGAGGGTGGTGAAGGAATAGGGGGGAGTGGCTAGCAACTGGCATGGAACACGAGGGGGTTCACTTGTCTTTGGGTTAGTACCATGTGAACCAGTACTAATCAGGTGTTGTTGCTTCTCTGTAAATAATACAAAGAATAGCAGGAATAGGTGAATCTGGTGATAAAAAAAAGGATGAAGTAACAAATGGTGCGTGGAATGTGAAACAGGGTAATCGATGTTGGTTAGGGACAACCGACGTCAGTTAGGGGTAACCGCTGCCAGTTACTTTGGAAAATAGGCAGTGAATAATCAGTGAGGTAGAAGGCAAAATATGACAAGTATGCCAAATCTAGGAATGTGTAAAACATCAATGGAAAAAGTGACAGTGACAGAGACTGTGGAAAGTGGAATAAAGTGGAGTGAAACTATCCTTTTGGGTAGGTTAGAAAAAGAACCTGGAACCGTTGGCGGTTTAGCTTAACCGATGGTGGTCAAAGGTAACTGATGACGGTCACTGTGAAATTGATATAGTGATGAGAAAAGTGGTTGTGAATTAGAATTTGGTGTGGAATCAAACCTAGAAATCTGAGAATGATGTAGATGTGGTCCAGACACACTCAGAATCATTCAGAATACTTTGACTATGATTGGGAATGTGCAAGGAAAGACAAAAATAATAATCGAAAGCTCTCACCTCAAAACGTAAATCAAACAAAACACTAAGAAAGAATGTTCTTAGAGTGCCTATTCTATTACTTTTGTTCAGCTTATGCTATTTAGGGACTAACACATGAATTGTGAAATAGAGTTTTTGGTGAGGATGGCTTTCTACAAAGAAGGAGATCTAAAAGGTGAGGTTTCAAGTTTGTTATGGTGGGGGTGGGCTACGCTTTGAAGCATGACTTGACAGAGCAGTGAGCTAGGAGCCCATTGTGCCATGATCATGTGATCACCTACAACTTCTTCCAGGTAAGATGTTGTTTAAGAATGTATGTATTTTGAATTTTTTTGTGGTTTGGTAAGACTTAGAGAAAGAGAAAAGGATAGAAGTGCTTTTCTATGATAAATTTGTTAGCCATCAGCCAGTAATGACCTCCAGCATATAGATTGCCCTTAATTAATGTGAGCTAATGCAGAAAATTAGAATGAAATGCAATGATTTTAAAACCCAAATCAAAAATTGGAAATTAGATGACATAATAAGATGATTAGGAAGAGGGATGCTCTTTCACTAAAATGCAGAAAACATGAAGAAATGATTCTTTTTAAATACACCAAAATAAAAGTTTCCTTTAGAGAAAATAGAAAGAAGGAGTGGATTACCAGGGAAGAAAATTAGTGTGTATGCTTTAGAAGGGAAACAAACACACAATTTTTTCCTAGGAATGAATTAAATGCAAGGAACCCCGGATGGGTCCCACCAGGCATGCTAAAATGTTTCACCTTTTTCTTAAATTGTTTCTTTGAATTGTTGATAAAACATATAGGGTAATGGGCATAGGAGGAATACCTGTTCAAGTGTTGGTTGATAGGTTGTTGTGTGTGTATGACTTCTGAATCCACAATTGACCATGAGATCTTCTTTTTGGCTAGGAGGAACTACCTGTAATGAAAGCAAGACCACTAGAAAGAATTAAAACATGGGCAGTGAACTACCTAGCGTGAGCTAGATCCGGGAAGTGTGGTACTTCCTATATGGCTGTCAATCCACTCCTCTAAATAAATTAATGCTAAAAACAAGGTAAATCATATTGTTATTTTAAAATGATTTAGGTATCTCACTTAAAACGCAATAAGAAAATATATCTAATCTAACAGGCTAAGCTAGAATAGAATCCGTAGGTCAAATGGTTGGTTTTGGGTTCTGCAGGTCTGATAAAGGTCTCAGGTAGGTCACTGGTGAATGAGGATGGGATGAAATTAGGTGGGTAGGTCTCTTTTCTAGGTTGTGTGGGAAACTATAGAGACCAGTGTCAGTCAAGGGTGACTGACGACAGTTAGGTATAACCGGCGCCGGTTACTGTGAGATCTAAAAATGTCACAGAACAAGCTTTAGGTCTCCTTTGTGATATCACAAAGGACTTTGGTTGGTCGAGACGAGGTATTAGGTGACTAGAGTAGGATTTTACAAGGCTTTAATGGGTATATGGAGGTGAAAATGTCAGAGAAGGTCAATAGTGAGCAAGATAAACGATGCATGATAAAATAATGATGAAACGAAATAGCCAAGAAAGTATGATGTTATACTTACTTGGATTTCATTCCTGAAGGTCTATGTGTGAAGGATGGAGGTGTTGATGATGGATTTAGAGGTTGTAAGTGATTACCAATTGAAGAAAAGTATCTGCATGGACTGCATGTACACTCCTCTTTGCTTGGATAAATTAGATCGTGGTTGGGTTGGTTGTGCAGGAGAAGATGCTCAATCTCCTTCCTTGGATGTGAGCTCTTCCTGGAATTGGCTCTCTGAAGATGCATTATCTTTTTGAGATCTCATTCTTGCTCATCAAATTTCTTCCAATGTTTTCCAACCTTGAGAATAAGGTAGTTTAGGAGTTAAAAAGGGGTAACCGATGGTGGTCCGGCTTAACCGGTGATGGTTAGGGGTAACTAACATCTGTCAAGGTGGGATTTCCTAGGTTTACTAAACTTAGTTAGATCCTCCTAATTTCCTCGAATCTTGTGTCATTATCTTGTGAATTGGACTGGGAACTTCTGTGATCATGCGGGAATGTGGTTAGAGGGAGTGTAGGCCTTGATTTTTAGGTTTTGGGTAAGTCTTAGTTAGTTATGGTAACTTGCTAAGAATAGGTCTTAAGTTGAGTTAGCTTGGTGAGGTGTCTAAGTGAACTATATGTGTACGTATTATTTAAATAAGATATTTAAATAATAAATATGGTGAGGATAATGATTTAATTTAATTAAATTAATGCTAGTGAGGTGAAGGGGGCCATGGTAAGGTAGATGTAATAAAAGGGGGGCTTATATGTCAAAGGATGAAGGGGGAGTGTGACCTAATTTTAGTGTCTACACTCATGGAGGTGAAGAGTTGAAATTTTTTTTCTCAGGAATAAACAATGATGATAAATATTTATATAAGGTGTGAAATATGATTTATATGTCCAATAAGATATATGTTATAATTATAGAAGCATCTAAATAAGATCCCATCCATTTGCAACATTCATTTCCATAATGGAGGAAGAGTGAGAATTCATCTTGTAACATTATCTTCTCTCTTTTTATCTCTCTAACATTATATTTCTTCGTTGAGGAGTAAATTTTGTAAAAATTGACTTAAATAACTTAAAGTTTCCATTTCGTTGTTGAGAATGCACTTTAAGTTGAAAGGTAACTTGGGAATGCAAAGATCCATTGTTTTAGCTATAAATTGTAAGGCTTTCTCCATTCCAAAGCAGGAGTTTTTTCTCTCCTTTAGTAAACTATTTTCTATTATTCCTCTCTATTTTTTCCTCCATTCTCTCAACTTCATACTTCTATATAAATGTATTTCAATATATAGTAGGAATGAAAAACTTTGTATTTTCTTTCATGGAATGAAATTACTAATTAAAGCTTTGTATTGATTGTGATTGTCGTTTCATGAAGCTTGCATAGTTGTATGTATATTTTCATGTGTCTTCTAATTGAACTAGATGTAATATGGGTTATTTAGTTGATGGAATCTACAATAATACCATGAACATATCTCCCTCCCCAATTTTCCCCACTATTTCCCTTGTAGTTTTCTCCTCTCCACCTCATACCTTTCTCCCTCTCTCTCTCTTGCAGTCGCAGTTACAACAATGGTGTTTCTATACTTTCACCGGTCTATCACCACCCCTAAGAGTTATAAATAGTGTACATAATATATACTTAAATAAATGGGATCCACCCCATCCTAAAGAAGAGGGATTTAGTCCTGTGAGTGTTAAAAAATCCCATATTTTTCCTTAACAAAATATTTTTCCAACATTACCAGCTCATTTGTATCAAAACTCTCTCAAAATTGGTCAAGATTCCATCTCTCACACGTGGAATGATGGAAACTCATATTTCTCTAATATAATTGATCATAATAACAAATGGAAATCACTATTCACCATTTATTAGTTACTATATATAGAATATCCAGGGCCTTTACAAAAACCTCGCTATTTATAGTCACCTATTGACTAACTAATAAATTATCACTGTACGACCCATATATTGATCTTGATTCCTCACTTTTTAGTGTTGTCATTGGCATTAGAATCATATTCTCAACATCTACCACACTAAGAAATTGATTTTAAACTTATCTCCAATCTTTCAATCATTTCATCTAGAACATCCCATACTTACCTAGTACTATCTATCCTACCAAATCTCTTATTACAACTATCGCACTACACACTTACTTTATTTCTCCTTTCGAATCAATTGTTTGATGCCTCATATCTGACCCTCTCGCCAAAATGGGGGGGGGGATATCTGGGTATTCATACATAGCTACCCCTCCAATCTAATCGAACAAGTGACAAAAATTTCAATTCAATACCACTAATTTAACCAAATATTAATACTCAACACAAATAAATCATGACACAAATTCCAAATTCTAATCGAACATTGCAAAATTTACACTCATCTGACCTAAAGTGGGCACAAATTGACGCATAAAATCTATTTTTTTCCAAAATTCCAACCTATAATCTATACCCATGCAATACATGGTGGGGGAAATGAGACATTGTTGCCTTTTCAATTTTACAAGGGGTTTCAATAAAATTTTGGCCTAAATTCATTTGTAGTGGTGGGGCCTTAATAATGGGAAGTGTTATAGTGGGGAAAAAATAGATGGGTCTCTCAACACTCTTCCTTTGGCGGTAGGATGCTCAAATCCCTTAATGAATGCATACATAGGATTAGGAATTGATCACTCTTGATCTATTTACAAACTCCCAAGGCTCTAAATATACCAAGTCTCCATTAAAACATCTCTCCTTTGATTATGTATACAAGACACCATATGACACTCTGACTTTGCGTGGACCAAAACGATGATCCACGTTACACAGCACCACAATTTCTCTTTTGGACACACTTATGGCTATATATTCTTTGAGTCTCCATAGGTACATGCACTCTTCTTATCTCCTTTATACTAGAAAATTCCATCCCCTAACATAATGGGGGGAAAATGTACACACTAAAATATGCACTTATGTACTATTACATTATATTGTTAATATGTTATTAAATACATGATTTTTGAGCAAGAAGATTAGACATTAGTGACACAAGTCATGGTTTTCTATTGCTTTTGATTTATATGATTATGACTCCTTCTCATGGATTGCTGGATTTATTTCTCCACTTTTGGTCATGTCACAAATATCTTTGTCATCATACTTTGATTTGTTTGTTTTCTAGACTTTTAGGACTAAAGCGTGTGGAATGGACCATAACGCCCATATACGTTGTGGGCCATTCCATATGCCTTGGTCCAAACTTATTTTCTTCTGAATCTTTTTGCATTGGGCTTCTTCATCACTCTTTCCTTATTTTAATTTTCTACTTGGGGTTGACCATTTATGTCACTAGTGTTTTAAGCAAAGAAACTCATATATATGCTTACTTACTGAGAGAATTGAGGAGGTGATTAAGACTACCTACTATTATATTTTGAGCACAAGAATATGATAATGATTACATTCGAACCAACATAGGAAGTGCATTTCTTTTGATTTCCATACTATACATGCATTAGGGGAAAAGCAGTGTAGCTTGCTATTTGGCGTGCAATGCACACAATGGAAAAACGTAGCTTTAACATGACATAATTACAATCACACACACACACACACACACACACACACACACACACACACACTAGAACTGCATAGAGTCTGAAATGTAGTGCAACACTCAGTGCAATCATAGTGGGGTGACCGTCAAATTCAATCTAAGTATATGCATTCCTTTTTTATAATAATGTGTGCTCAAGTATTGTGTAGAGGAGTTTAGGGTTTTTTGTGAGAACAAGCGCAAAGATCAAAGTTTCCAGTCAAGTTAAAGTGAGTAAAAGTGAAATCAGGGAACAAGAGAGCTTAAACTGCATCAAGAACCAGATATCCAAACAGTCTAAACAGAAAAAATCATCTAGAAAGGGCCATAATGAGGATATGCTTTGGGCCATACCTTATGCCTTGGTCTAGGAAGATTTTCAGGACACAAGTTCAGAGATGAAGCTCTATCATACCATTTCTAGCCTTTTCTAGTCATCAAGTAATCCTAGATCAACACACAATCTAGAATATCAACTAAGTCTTCTTCTTCCTCGCATTGCTAATATTGTATATTCAATGTTATCTATTTATCTTTGTTCAATGATTATTCTTAAATTTTCTACAATTATCCTAGGAAACTAATTGATAAGGATAATATATCATTAGTTAATGACCCCTATAAAGACTAACCATTTAGGTTAAATCAATGATACACAAAGAATTTTGGTTAAAAGTTTCAAAAATCCTCATATGCCTAGAAAAATGTAACAATATATATGTGGACCTATCACAATTTACAAGGTTACAAGACATGTGGTCCAATATCATATCTTTTATTTTTTAGAGAAAATTTTTGAGGGGTCAAAAAGGTCAAAATACTGAAGAGGCCTCATAGCTAAAGATGGGAACATATGACCCAATCATGGTAAATTTTAAAAAATAAAGATAGGTGGTTTAATAGTGGATAGATAATGAGGCCCCTGATTAAGAGTGACGAAAATAGGTGATGAAACTTGAGATACATGAGAACTAGAGATTGAGACATTTGGACATCCAAGACTCAATAAATGTTTAGACATGTATGGTGTTGAACATTGAGTAAAATATTGGATGAGATTAAATTTCATTTCAAATGAATTCATAGGGATTGAGAAAATAATTTTTTTACCATGAAAAAGTATTAGATAGTTCTATAAGTTCAAGAGGTCTTCATTATCGTTTGATCTCAATTTTTTTACTAGTTGTAAAGATAATTATGAAGAAAATATTCATAAAGAAGGATTGGATTCATAATTCATTCAAATCATCACATGAAAATCTAGGTAACTAATCCTTATCTACTATGGCACTTGGAAAATTGGTTTAGGGAGAGAATTATACTACTAATGAACTAGAAGTCATAAACACCCACTACTCTCACCAATGTTTAGAGTTGTTTCCTGGTTATAATGGAATTTATTTTGGAATAATGAATTTGGGGGAGAAATACCCAGACAAATCTAGGTTGAGTGATGAATATTCTCAATATACGAAGGATTTAGAGTCAACTAGAGATTCAAATATTTACAAAGTCACTGCCAAGCCTAAATTATTTCCATGCAAAGACTTGTTCTCATGCATTTTATATCATTACAAAATGCAGTGGGGAAATTTATAACCCAATGTGTAAATCATTTCCCTATAGAATGAGGGAATGTTCAGTGAGCTATTCCTACCATGAGTTGTTAGTATTTATAATAATAAATCTACTAATAAGTTAATGGATATATATATATATATATATATATAGACATATTTACATATATATATATATATATATATATATATATATATATATGGAATGCTGAGTTAGTTAAATTTATAGAAGAGTTTTTTGGACAAAGGAAAATCATTTGAATGTGGTGGTTGTTCACCATTTTAGAAATGGAATTAGAGATGTAATATATTTACTCAATAAAATTTGAGAAGAAAAAAACATGACATTATATACCAATCACGTGTACCCATATTGACAGGGATTATAAAGAAAAATTGGAAACCAAATTAGGGATGCTTAATTATCTGTAATTTACAAGAGAAGTGGAATTTGGTCCAGTTAGAGCCAAATTATAATTTTAATATGACCTCCCACCTAGTTAATATTGTGCGTTCTAGGTTGGATTTCAATTATTCTCTCTCCCATTGGCATAAAAAATCAGCCCATCCATGAGGTGTATAGTGTCCTTTACAGGGAAAATTTTAAGATCGCCCCAAAAAAATTCGTAGAAATTGGTTGGAGAATTTGTGAAAATTTTCATTCGCATGAATGGTGAATATGAAGACATCATAAAATCACTATTAAATGCTACCAAACAATAGCTTTTTTATATGCTACTAGTCAGAAAAATAGTTTATGCTACCGGCTAACAAGATATAGTATGTTGTCAGTCGATAGCTTAGTTTGTGCTACCGGTCAACAACATATATATGTTGTCGGGTGGTAGCATAAAATATGCTACTGGCTGATAGCATTTTCTATGCTACCGGCCAATAGCATACTATATGTTGTCAGCTGGTAGCATTTTTTATGCTACTGACCGACAACATACTATATGTTACTAGCCGGTAGCATAAAAAAAGCTACTGAATGATTGTATTATGGTGAATTTTGTGAATTTCTATTTCACGAGAATGGAAAATTGACCCCTAAAATTAACTTGTACCTAGAAAATTTTAGCAAACTAGTCTTAATTCATACCCTAAAAATTCTCGAGTTTCAGATTTCAAAAATTAGAATATTTGTGAATTAACAAATATTCTCCACTAAAATTTTCCCTAGTGCTTTATTTTTGTAGGTATGCAAAATTTATCCATGACATATGTAATTATTTTTACTCCACTATATACAAAGTAGTTAATAGAAGAGAAATACCTATGTTATCACTAATTATAAAAAGGAAATCATAAAAAGAGGGTCATATTGGTACTTTGATTACCACACAATAATTAGGGTATATGGTTGTTAAAATATCCCAAGCATGTCTCCTAAATATATACTTGATAATATATTGAAAATTGAGGTAATAAACCAAACTATGTATGAAATAACAGGGACATGCAAATATGACTAGAAATGAGTCTAGTTTGAGACACTGTTTGAGTTTGGTGATGGTTATCTCAAAACTTGGTCATCAATAGTTAATATGGCCAACTCAAAGAAGAAGATAAAATTCATAATTCAATAAACCTTCATGTATTAGGACCCTAAATTGGTAGTGATGAAAAAACTATCCTTTGTTAAAATAAAAAATGGGGATGGAGGTATACTCAAAGCACATATATGTACTAGATGATCAAGTTTTCTTGAACCCTTAAATAGAAACCAAGGTACATGAGAGGAAGTAACTACTTGAGCTTTTAAAATTTGTATTTAAGAAAAAAAATTTAGAGAAATGATTAAAAGAGGAAGAGTACAAGGAATATGACGAATAAGAGGGAACAATAGAGGATTTGAAAAAATTCATCCTCAAATGAACTCCCAATATACCCTAATTCACTCAAGATTCATCTATGTCCCCTCCTCCAGTGTTTTCTTAAGGTTCTTCTACTTCTCATAATATATTTTTATTAGACCCTCAAACATGCACATCAAGTATGGTGATTATTATCTCTTTTGATGTTCCTTTCATAGGTATTTTTGTCCAACCAATTGAAGTATCTAGGGATGATTCTAAAAGTGTGTCTCAAACATTTATTTCTCAAGTTATTATACCATAAGAAGGTTTTTTTCCAATTTATTCTTTTACATAATGTGTATTAATGTCAAATATTTCCAATACTTGTGTGATTTTAGATGTTCGTACAAGTTTAATATATGTTTCATAGATTATTTATATTCATGTTCCCATGTAATCATAAATTTTGAGTGAAGTGACATTATCAAGTTGATTCTAATCCATTTCCAACATTTTTACCATCCAAGTTACCTTTGTGATAACCATTTCCTTCTCATCCTCATCATTTTCCCCTCCTCATTAGACTACTCAATTTCCCATCACTACAACTATAGGAGAGGACATAACACAGGGAGGATAAATGATAGGGGAATTTTTTTACCATAACATGTCCCTTAGAGGAGGTATAAAGGAGAAAATTTAGTTTTATCTCTTATTTTAGGGATACTTATGTTTATCCCATGGGTTCTTCCCTTCATAAAATAAGTAAGATACCAAACTCTGTGTATGACACCTCATCTTATAAAAAATAAAATTTAACATTTACCATTTTGACACTACTAGTTATGATAATGCTCCTTTTCTAAGACAAATATCCACATTCTATACCCACTTAAGACATATTATTGTCTTCTACCAACTTACTTATTCCTATACATTGATGTATCACCACATTATGAATATAAATCTATAAAATCAGTACATAACCTCTTCATATCATAATACATCTTCAATATTTCACTCACTTTCATCCTATCTAAAATTGTATAATAGGGCCAAGATGTAATTTCTAGTCCTAGCTGACTTATATGGTCTTAAAATGAAACATCCTCTAAATTTAATTTTAATCTAATTATGTTTGTTTGATTTTTTATCCTCCCAAAGATGATGCACATCCATTAGGAAAGTCACTACTATAGTTCTGAAGCACTCAACTAGCTCAAGGATTTCATCTTCCCTCACTTTTAAACATCCAAATATCCTAATCCAATTTATTAGCAAGAGAAAAATCATCTTAAGCATTATAGATTCAATTCAATTTTCCAATCTAGTTATATTCATATAGACATTACATACTAGGTGGAGAAATACGCTTGGTTTGAGGCCTCTTAATAGTAGTCAATGATATAGGAGGTGCATAAAAATTCTCACTTCTACTCTAAACACTAACCTTCTTACAGGGTCTCCCACCCATGGTTAGGGTTTGATTTTGATTTATTGATTACATATGGTTTTCACAATGTGTGACACTCAGGGTTTGACAATGACAACACATTTCCATAGACCATTAAAGGCATAAAAAAATTATAGGACCACAAATCTAAGCATGTCTAAAACTATATAGTAGGTCTTGGAACCATATAACCATTCCTAGTAGACTTGTATGGTTTCTAAATCAAGGTGATTTTCTAGTTGTAGTCTCAATAAAAAAGCATCTTCAATTTTCATTACTATCCTAGATTATCTATTCATGGCCCACCAAATCTCTCTTGTTTCACTTGTGTAGATAAGTGCATATCTCCTCTTGTGTTTTTAGCTTATAGCATATTTATCATTAGTTGGAAGTATTAATTAATTAGTTTGATATTGGATAATTAGTGTTAGAAGTTAATTAATCTTTAACCCCCTGTAACAAAAATTATATTTTAAAGTTGTACATTTCCTGAGCATTTCATAAAAAATTAGGGTGTAAACATTTGGTGAACTCAACTCTTGAATATTGCTAAATATAAACTGTTTCATGCTCAAACCTTTTTCCCTTAGTTCTTTAGATTTTATATTCTCATGATTAGATGCTTCCTTTTATATCTCTACCTTAATCATAGGGTAGAAATTTCTTACAAATCAATTCCATGCTGAGCATATTGAGTAATAACTCCCATACTAAAACAAGCATGAAACTATAGTCCTCATAATTCTTATTCTACTATTGACATATTTAAAATTTAATTTTGACATATTGATCACCGACCATGAGCATACCAGGCAAAGCATGAAATACTAACTAATGATAATCATTCCTATTATGACCATGATGAGGATTAGGACTAAGTGGATCATATTATATTTTTATACACATAATTCATGAAAATTCTCATGACATTGAGCCTATTATTAAGATTATTTCCCGAGATCCAATATTAAAAATGTAATTAAATCTAATGAAGACATAAATTTTTGGGATACTCATTCCTACATCTAGTAACCCTACCTACATTACACATTAATTATGGGCACCTAATATTCCAGCACCTAATGTCTCTTTGTCTATTCCTATGACCACTGTTGTCCCTACATGCAATCATAGTGGTTCACATGCTTCTTCTTCTAGCAAGATCTTGAAACCCTTGTTCATATATTTACTTGCTTAAATATTACAATTACAAGAAGGTGCATCCACTTATTCTCATGTTATGGATTCTACCCAATTTCTTCATAACCCACTTGCACCCAAAGTGGATTCTTCTTATCCTTTGCCTCTTGGTTTTTTTCTCCTAATATTCCTATTTTTGATGGAAAGAGTGACCCCAAAAAACACCTTCAATCATTCTATATTGCTTTCTTTGACTATATATCTAAACATATCTTACTTACAAATGTATTCCCTATAATTCTCAATGAATTTTCATTTACAATGGTTCTATGGTCTCCCCACACATTTATGTGTGATATTTTACCACTTTGGAAAATCAATTTCTTACAAAATTTCTATTAATATTGGGGACAAAGTGCCTTATGCTCATATGTCTAAAATATGCCAAGGGTCTAATGAGCACATCGGTGATTATGTTTTATTCTATAATACTATGCTTATTAAAATGAACAATCCTTTGGATGATAGCAAACTTCAAAACCTCTTTACACAACACTTGCTTTATTCCTTTGTAATAATTTCTTATATTCCATAAGTTTCACTCATTTGATCATTTATGTCATACAATGAAAAGAACGTGAAGACAAGTTACTACATATAAATAAGCTTAAGTATATTGCTAACACTTCTACTACATTTAATGCCAAATTTCAAAGAAAATATGCATTCAAAGGAAAGACTAATGAAAACAAGGATAAGACTAAAGACAATATTAATGTCATAATGCAACCTACTAAGTTACAATTACAAACTACACGAAATCAGTTCACTCATTTACCTTGTGCTCTACATATCATGCTTAAAAAATTACTTGAGTGTAATATCATGTGTATCCCTCCACCATTTGAGGTTGATGTGAGTATGTCTCATGGTAAGAGTTTGATGTTAATGATTATTGTGACTATCATAGATGTAGTATGGTCACCACACCAATCGATGTATCAAGCTTCATCATGCTAGACAAGATCTTATTGATACAAATGAAATTTAATGGGATGATCCCACTAAATCCTCTAATCATATTAATGATAATTCTAAGATGAAAAATATTCAATAATCCACTTCCTAATCATAAAATTTACGACTCTAAAAAAACAAAATTCACGACTCTACTTTGGAAGTGCACAATGCTCATCATGTGGTACCACATTCACCTTCTTATAATCATCCATTGGACATAATGATTGACATTGCTTCTCCAATTATTACTTTTGATTATTTTGATATGGATGGAGCTCATCTCAAATAATCTGTATATTTGGAATTTATTAATCAAGTCCCTATACACAATGTTTTAGTTTATCCACGTAGTAAGCATAATCTATGTACTCTCCAACTACTACAGTTCTCTTGGCTATGCTTAAAATTCACATCACACAATATTCTAATCCCAAATTTGGACATATTATTCTACCGATTACTGTCGACTCTATTACTCCATAGGTCTCATTCCTTGTGGCCTCCACTCTTAGCACATATGACATGTATTTATGTCTTCCTTGGTTATGTGTTCTTATGGTTGTTCCATCTATCACACACAAATGGGTCAAGTTTATTCACCAAAAACAAAGTTGTCACAATTTGAGGTATTCCCTTTCAGCCTCCTCTTATTAGGATGCCTAGTCAATTTTTATAGTTTTGGGTATTCCTACTCCTAGGTCTCCTCCATAGGCCTTCTACTTCACATGTTATATGTAGTGGCTCTCGCCCTCCTAGGATTCCTCATATGTCTTCTACTGTTATGTCATTTCTAGTACTCTCTCTCTCTCTCTCATTATCCTCCCTGTATGTATAATTATGTTTCACACACTAAATTCTCATGGATCTATTCCACCTAATTCTCCTATGGAAAGTACTTCTATGACATGTATTATCACTTTTACCCCACTAACACATGAACATCATCATTTGACATAGTTGAGGCCCGACCCTCCCTTTTCTATAGATCTATTTCACCTCCTCATGAGGCTCTCCATTGAGGTTTCTATTGTCCTACTCCTCTCCATGTACATATGCTAAATTCCATTTACAAAAAACATAAAACATTCACATATTTGTAAAATATAAACTATACACATAGTTTGACTTGTTATCACTTTACATTACATATTTTGTTTATCACTATGGATTGATAGATAGCATATATTTTTTACATAATATTTACACACATGCACTCATGTGGTATATTAAGGTTGATCTAAGACACACACAGAGTGATACATGATGCTAGGATTCATCCTAGCCTCTTTCTAGATACCAAAATCATCTAGGGGCGTATCCTATTATATTTTATATAGGTGTTATTGTTTCATTATAGTTCCTTTATAATTCCTCATTATGTTTGATTCCATATATTCTATATATGTTATCTTGTAAGATAACAAGACTATCACATGTGTCTTGTGTAATGCTGACATATATTGCTCGATGTGTTTCTTTACTTGTTATGATTTTATCACTATGTGACATCACTACATTACTTGTTATCTATTTATTATACATGTGCCTTGTTATCTTGTGACACATGTGTGTCCAATGTTTTTGGTTATATGCCTTTATTATGTGACATATATTCTCAAATATGTGTCCTAAGTACCTTGATTGTATTGTGACACCATGGGTGTCCTGTGTTTGTGGCTCTATGCCTTGATGTGACTCTTTTCTTCATATTTTTGCTTCTATTTTTTCACTTGACTATTATTATATCTCTTTTCTTATTCTATTACACATGATTTTTTTTATGTTATTACCATTATTGGTATTATTTTTTGTTTATTTTTGTGTCGCGGTTATCACCATGCATAACTCCTTTTGTAGGTATGACTTCTCAAATGTAGCCATGATTCATCATTACACCTTCTCCTAAAAATTATGAGAAATATGGTGCATGGGCACACATATTTTATTTTGAGCCATGTTTTCAAATGATTTATCACACATGCCTCAAAAGAGGGGGCATTCATCGGGGTAAATTTTACACCTAAATATAGATTAACAAGTTCACACATAGCTTTTAAAAGGGAATAAATGTAATTCCTATAACATGGTTGATATCTATGATGACTTATGTACTAGAAGTTGCAAATGTTGATATGTGATTCTTATCTAAAGATGGTTTACTCTTGTGTTTCTTATCTAAAGATGGTGTACTTTTGTGATTCTTATCTAATAGATACAATTCTACCATGTCTATGCTTAATTTAAAATGAAGTATTTCATTCCTTCTTATGTTGAATGTTCACTATATATGGATAGAGGAAATTGATTAAGCTTAAACTCATTCATAGTCTTTATTGCACTAGAACTTGTGCTTCAGTATTCATAATCTATGATTCATTATAGCTATACCTTGGATCAATTTTAGTGATCCAAGGTAATCTTTCAATTTCATGACATTGAGTTCATCTTGACTGAGATGGGAAAAATGTTAGTTTTTCGAAGCAGGATTACCACGAGATCTTGAGTGAATTTTTTCAGCTCGCACCCTTCACATGCAATCCAATAACATCATATTGGTTCTCCATTTGGTAAATCTTGAAGTGATAATTTTATCAATTGATAAGGGGACCTATTTAAATCTAAATTCCTAAGATTGAAAGCTTATCCTAAGTGACTAGGTTCTTTTATTAATGAGGATTGTTTATTAAAAAGGGAAAACCTAAGAATAAACTAATATACTTTAATCTAAGGACCTAAGTTGGTTCCTAATCTAATTTTATGAACCTAACCGAATACTTGGACTAACCTAAAATGATGGCATGGACTACATATAATGGGATGTCAGTGACACTAACCTCTAAGTATATATGAGAATTTAATGGGCTTTAAACTCTTGGTTGCTGTTAATTTTGTCGAGTGCATGAAGGTTTAGTAAGATGATCGAGTTGACACCTCTACTAAAGTGTTAGTTGCATGTATTTTAAATTTTTTAATAGCCAAACATGAGTTGGAGGAGGTAGGAGAGATAAGGAAGGACTATGTCAGTCCTGTTTAGCATTAATAGATTCTTGGCAATTGTGAAAAAACTACCTAGGAAATATGGGAAGTTGGAAAAAAGGATGGTTTTTGGTTTTTCACTGTTCATTTGGTTTTTGGCGAGCTTGTAGCTATGCATGTGGTTTTTTATTTTCAAAACCTCTAGTTTGATTCTATGCATGATTATTTCACCTTGAATAGCAGTGATGGTAACAAAAATAAGGTTGGGAGGTTCTAAGAAGAAGGAAAAGGAAGTTTTAGAGTGGGTTGTTGGCATTTTCATGGAAATATTTCTATAAAGGATTTGCTGGAAGATTCACAACAAATAATAACAGACAAGAGCTCTATCAGGCATGATAGGCCCTATCTCTTTAAGTCTTCTTATTTTAGGAACATGTGGGTGCATTAAAAGAACTCTCCTATTTCGGAAACTTCTGGTTCTGGTTTTGTGTTTTCTTTTCTTTGCTTCAATGGTGTTTTGGATCGATTCCTTTGGATGCATAGTGATTTTTGTGTTTGTTGTGTGGAATACAAATTCTGGGTTGCTTTAGTTGCAGTTGTGATTATATTTTTGTAGTAGAACCTTCTTTGACAATGAAATGGATCTCTTTTGTTCTCTTTTTAATGATTACCTAGACTGAAGATTGCATATGCATTAGTATTACTCTAGTTTTTGGTTGAAATATGTAGATTCTCAGTTATAATGATTTCATTATAAATATGATTAAAGTTTAACACTATAGGAGAATTAGTTTTGGTGGTTTAAGATTTACACCTTCATCTCAAGATAATCAGGTATTCTATGTTTTGGTATGTTTTTTTGATAATGGTAGTGAGGACCCATTATTTTGTTATACTTGTTTCGTGACTGTATTTTCATTCTTGCAAGGAATATCTAGTTCATGTTTAGATAGATGGGATACATTATTTTTGGGTTCTTCCAAAAATGGATTTGTATTAAATCTTTGCTCTTTTTCATTGAAACTTATCTGGATAAGATGAACAGAAAGTATTCCAATGGAATGTCTTGGTTCTATTCCTTCTGCATTTTAATAGTATTTTGTTTACCCAGCCTAGACTGGTGGTTTTCTTAGATATAAATTTTTGATATGTCAAATTTAGGAAAATATTGTTGACAGTTGATGGGAATATTTTAAGAGGGATGTGGTTCACATGTTCTATATGTCCTTCTTGTTCAGATGATTGTTGTTTCTTTTGACGTCCAGTCTGGAATTGAGTATGAAATTATTATAATGCTCTCTCTTCTCTTCTTGTCGGAGGACTGTAGATCTTTGGTGACCAGTTTGAACTGAGTCTGGTATGGTAGATTGTTTTAATATTTATGATATACTAAAAAAAGGGTTTAATGTTGTGGTAATCTGGTTAAACTATGTCTTCTTCTTATGAGGGAAGTAACATTCATCTAATGGATTCTCTCTTAAAGGATAATTCTAAATTTTTGAATTTGTGGAACTACGTGTGGGTATATCTACATTATTTTCTTGTTGCATTTTATACTTGTTGAAACTTAGTGTTAGTACTAATGTGTTCTCGACTGAGACTCTATTGGGTCTCTCGAAGATGTTCCTTTGTGTTGGTTGGAATCTTTATCAGTTCTGAAAGTGTTGTTTCACTCAATTTCAATATCCTTTCTTTAAGATGAGCTCAACCTTAAGAGAATACAGGGAATGATATAGATTTAGTTTGGTTATGAAATTTTAGTTTCCTTGATCGTTTCCTTGAATGAGGAATGAGTGATTTGAGTTGTGATTTATTCAAATGACAGCTCATGCTTCTTTGTGGTTTGTGAATTAATGATCCTGTAGAGGTTTATATCTTAGGATTGCATGATGTTGTTATGACTATTATGTTTGAGTTTGGATTTGGATGTGAATACAAGACTGTGAGAACTTGAACCGTGAGTTACTTTGTTTTTTTCTAATTGATTAAGTCTTCCTTACCTTTAGTATTGGGACTTATTCTTGTTCAATATAATTCTTAGACATAATATTTATTCTGAGATAGTTTGATTGTTTGATGGAATTTAATTTATATTTTTGGTTAATCATTCATTTATTATTTAGGTTGTTAACTTTTTAATAAGAAAAACAATATACTTATTACAGAAAAGTAATTTTGTATATATTTGAACTTCTTCTTCTAGAAAATTTAGAATATGTTGAGTTGAGGAACTTAAGTGGGATAATCGATTGAGAAGATAATATTAGGATTGGAAATTTGGATTTCTCCCTTCTTTAATATATATGTTTGTTTTATAACATGTTGTATATTAGGCTTAGATGATTGTTATTTCTTTCGGAGTCTAGTATGGAACTGAGACTAAAATTGTTATTATGCTCTCTGCTCTTCTTGTTGGATGAATGTAGATCTTTGGTGACTAGTTTGAACTGAGTCTGGTATGGTTATCCTTCCTTTCTCTAAAACCTTTTTGGGTTATCCTACGAAAGGAGGATACGTTGGGAAGATTGTTTCAAGCTTTATGCTATAATAAACAAAGGGTTTAGTGTTGTGGTGATCTAGTTCAACTATGTCTTCTTCTTGTGAGGGAAGTAATATTCATCTAATGGATTATATCTTAAAGGATAATTCTAAATTTTTGAATTTTTGGAACTACTTGGGGGTAGCTGCATTCTTTTCTTGTTGTAGTTTATACTTGTTGAAACTTAGTGTTAGTACTGATGTGTTCTCAACTGAGACTATGTTGGGTATCTTGAAGATATTCCTTTGTGTTGGTTGGAGTCTTTATCAGTTCTAAAATTGTTGTTTCACTCATTCTTAAGATCCTTTCTTTGATAAGAGCTTAACCCTTAAGAGAAGAATGGGAATGATATAAATTTAGTCTAGTTCTAAACTTTTAGTTTCCCTGATCCATTCCTTGAATGAGGAATGAGTGATTTGAGTTGTGAGTTATTCAAATGATAGCTCATGCTTCTTTATGGTTTCTGAATTAATGAACCTACAGTGGTTGATGTTTTAGGATTGCATAATGTTTCTATGATTGTTACGTTTGATTTTGGATTTGGATTTAAATGTAGGATTGTGAGAGCTTGAACCGTGAGTTACTTTGTTTGTTTCTAATTGATTAATTCTTCCTTACCTTTAGTTTGTGGACTTATTATGTTCAATATAATTCTTAGACATTGTGTTGAGTCTGAGATAATATGATTGTTTGATGGAATGTAATTTAGATTTTGGTCAATAATTCATTTATTATTTAGGTTGTTAACTTCTAAATAAGAAAAAAAAAATAGTTATTATAGAAAAGTAGTTTTATATATCTTTGTACTTCTTCTTCTAGAAAATTCAGAATAGGTTGAGTTGAGGAACTTAAGTGGGAAACTTGACTGAGAAGATAAGATTAGGATTGGAAATATGAATTTCTTCCTTCTTTAATATATATGTTTATTTTCTAACATGTTGTAATGAGTTCATATGGATGTGGAAATAGAATTAATTATGATGAATTAATTATTTATTTCTTATACATTACTTATAGATTTCATAAAATTTCTCTCTCTTTCTTGGTTTGTAATCTTTTGGGAAAAGTCTATCTGTTTTCCTTGTTTTGTGATTTCGGAACTGTTTCATAAACAACAGGGTTCCTTTTATGAAATAGTTAGATAAAATATTTTTTTTTTAAAAGTTATAAAACTTATCATGCTCAGTTCATATGAACTGACTCGTGATAACAATTTTGTAATGGATTTTGTAAAATATGAAAGGAGAAAGACATGTAGAAAGTTACATCTATTTTACTAAGGAAATTGTCTCTTTATTATGATGATTATGTAGCAACATTACTTAATATGTACTTTTGTTAGAAAAGGAAGATGTAATAAAACTATTTTTATATTTTTGTAATGACACTTTGTAATCCTTGAAATATTTATGTATTTAGTGAATGGATCACTTCCCTTTTGATAAATAAATGGTTTGATGATTGTTGATTACTACTTTATTGTGATACCTTCATTAGCATAAATTGGGATGTATTATTAATTAATATCATTAATGAATGGGAGTATTGGTATTTAAGTGTTATGGGATTAAGAAAATTGATAGTCATTATCATATATCATACTCTTGAATTAAGGATAAGAAACCTTAGTTGACTCATTATACATAAAAGAGATACAACTAATAGTTGACACTCTTATGTAGATCCTTAAATAATGAGAAAGGATTATGAATGAACTATATACATATGTATGAATTCTTTGTCATATTAAAACATATGTTATCTATTTTCATGCATAATTTCAAACTCGGTTGACACAATTAAAATTAATTTAGAGGGGGCATGCAGATTTCACTCCTCCACTTTAATAATTAGTTTTGGTTACAAAATATAAGGTTTTGAGAGCATGGGTATCTTTCTCCATCATCATATTATAATATACAAACTCCTACTAAGTTTCGTGACACATGAGAATGGCATAGGAAAACCCATTTTCTTTTATACTTTGTGTATATATATATACAACATTAGGCATATATCAATCTACAACTGTGTGGTCTGTGGGGTTATGGAATGTATCAAAGTGGCTAAGTTATTTATATTTAGTCCTTCCCATTCTATTCCAAATGATAAGATATCAAGGATACTAAAAAATTCGTTACACAATCTTATTCCTTCACAGGGTGCTTTCGGTACCACTCTCTTCTTATCTCTCTACCTTCTATTTGTTGCAGGGTAGAATGAAACCAATAATCTAGATTATATTTTATAAAAAATGGGGATTGATCACCCTAAATCCTTCAATATTTTTAAAAATTAAAACCTAAATCTCTAACTGAAAGGAAAGAATGAGATATCTTCTCCCGATAGAATAAACATATGTATTCCTTCCATGTTTTACATATCTTTATTTCACTTTGTGCAAGTTCAATTTCTATATTTACATTTGAGTTACAGTTTAATTTCCACTATGAAAATTTACTACACTTTGTTTTATAGGTTTCACCATGGAGCATTCTAATGCCAACACATCTAGATGATAAAAACTTTGAGAAAAGAAAAAGTGTGTCTACACACCCAGGTATCTTTTCCTTTAAGAATTGAATTTTCATTTTACACTAAAATGGGAAAAATGTAGACACCAAAATTTGAAAAGTTATCCTTTTGACACTAGTTTTTCTAAAAATTCTCATTTACTAAGACAAATATCCACATTCTATCCCCACTAAATACATCTTACTATCTCCCTCATAATTTCCTTATTCTTACACACTGATGTATTTTCACATTCTGATATAAATACATAAAATCAATACTCAACCTCTTGTTATTATGATAAATATTCCAAATTTCACACATTTTAATCCTTTCAAAAACCTTATAGTAGGGTCAATATGTAAATTATGGTCCTAACTGAATTATGTGGTCCTATACTGACATATCCTCCAATTTTACTTTCAATTTGATCATCTTTCTTGAGTATTTTTATCCTCCTAGGTAATCCTTTACACAAAAATTTACCTTTGGAAAATTATATAAGCAATTTAACATCACCTCATTTACTAAACTAGAAATAACTTGTCACTTTCATGAGATATCATTACAATTAATAATACAAAGTGCACCCAATTCTCCTTACATCTTCCCAAAGATGACGCACATCCATCAGGGAAGCCAATAATATAGTTTTGAAGCAATATAATAGGTCAAGGAGTTTATCTTACCTCATTTTAAGCATCCTAAGATCCCAAATTAACATCTCAAAAATATAAAAATCATCTCAAGCATGGTCAAAATGGTTCAAGTTGCTAACTAGCTAAATTCATATATATATATATTATATGCTAGGTGGAGAACTACACATTTTTGTAGACCAATTTGGAGTAATGTTGACATGGGTAGTACATTGATTTAAATTCAACCAAATTTTTTTTTGTAGTGTCTTCCACCCATAGTTAGGGTTTGATTTTTGATTCAACAGATCTTATATGGTTTCAGGATAGTGTGACACTTAGGGTTTGACATGGACACACATTTCTAGACCATTGAGTGGTATAAGAAGTTATAAAACACCAATATAAGAAGTAAAATACCACACTAAAGGCCAAAGGCCATATAAATAATCTTGGTATAGGTGTACAGTTCTGTACTATTGAATTTTCTAGTTGTATCCTTAGGAATGAAGAATATCCAAGTTCAGTACTCCCAATTTTTCTAGTCTGTGCACCCAAATCTCTCATGTTTCACTCTATATGGATAACTACATCTCCCCTCTTGTTTTTTATCATACATAGTATATTTATCAATATTTACAAGTATTTATGTGTTATTTAGATACTACAGGATTAACATTGAAATTTAATTAATTAGAATAACCCGCCTATAACAAGTCTTATATCCATATGTGTTTTACGTATACCCACAACACCAAAAAATAAACTAAGAGTATAATCAATTTGTATGAAAATTTATCTTCCACCTCCACTACTCTCATATTATTTTTTTACTATAGCTCCTCATGTTGAGTCTCATATTAAACATATGCCTCTTAGTAGTATTCCCTTAACTATTGTGTAAGTCACCCTAATCAGGTTGACATATGTGAGTTAGAATGTTTTCATTGAAGTAAAATATCATTAATGACAAAGAGGATGATCTATCAATACTATAATATTATTTTCATGATGATCAGATGGTTAATAAATATGTAACATGATGGTAAGAGTGAAGAAAATGAGAATGGCTTGGCCTAGTAGGCCTAATTAGGTGACCTAGTTAGCATAGGTGATAGAGCATGATGGTTTGAGTTGTATGGTGGATTGACGAGAATGATATAAGATCATGTAAGCATGTAATGGTGTGATACATGTTTTATCAAGTTTATTAGGTCCTTTTGGAGAGCTTGCAAGAAAAGGTAGGGCTTTTTACTACTTGGTCTAGGTCTAAACTAGACCCAACCTTAGTGTTTGGAGGCCTATTGGTGTATAATAGTCACTGCAGAAGTTTATGAGCTCTTGTAAACACACATGAAAGTATTTAAAAATATATTAAGCATGTAGAGGTATTTTTTAGTGGTTTAATGCATGGTTATTATGTTAGAACACTTGGTTGTTATATGAACTAGGTAAAACCCCAAGGCCTAGTCATGAAATTCCTAGTGGTTGAGAGGATGCATACCTATTTATGAATAAGTGAGTATTTAATATGTTATTATATGGTTTCATGGTGTTGTGGGTAAAATTTCAGGGTTGCATGATGAATAATTTTCTAGATATGATGTTTTTGATCCCACTAAGTTCTAGAAAGCATGTTTTCTAGCTCGATGTGAGAGATATATACTTGGATGACACATGTTAAGTATACATGGTCCATTTAAACTTTCATTTATGTTGAATCATGTAACTAATAATATATCAGAGTTGGAATGAGATCAAATGAGGCTCTATATTTTAATAACAATCCTTTAAAAGGTTAGAAGGTCAAAACCCTAAAAAATCCCTAGTTTGATAGTGGTGTAAGAAATATTGATGGTATGAGCATAGAATGGATTTGATAATAAAATTTTATGATTGGATTATTGAGATGAATCTCCCAAAATCTAGATGGTGGTGGTTTGGGTTCATGAAAGTAAGTGGAGCCCACCCATGTTTTCTTATTTATAGGAAAGAAGGTTTTAGTCTCATGTTTTCCATTAGATCCTATGGATAAATTGTATTCTGAGTCTTATGGAAGATATGATACATGTTTGAATAAATTTTAGATCTTTTAAAAGTGTTTTTATGACTTGCACAAGTTAAAAGAAGGTTGACTGATTTTGGGCAAAAAGGGTAGTTTTAGCAGTCATGGTGTATGAGTGTTCTTGGGCGTGTATGGCCTAAATTGATGAGGATAATGAGAATAGAGGTGTTATATACATCCCATATGACATGTTTCATGGTTTTTTAATCTCTAAAAGTGAGTCGATGTGCCATGGTTGAGATCACAAGTTGACCTAGTTTGACTGGTTTATGACATATATGGTTTGCTGGAGAAATTGGTCTAAAATACCCATATATTCATTTATAAGATGATGGATATACACTTGAGAATGAATATGGATGAATTTTACTCCTATTTAATTCATCAAGAAATATTTAACGTGTCATAAATTGTGCAAGAAGGTCTCATTTCCAAAAATGGTTCCTATGCAGTTCAATATGTTGAAGAGGAGAAGTGGTTATATTTTTTTTATTGGATGATTCATGAAGTATAGATTACTTATATGTGTTCTACAGGTAATTATATTTCCAATTAGTGGTTACATGGAATATTTTATATGTTTTGGTGTGGTATTGGAATGTATTATTGAATACTAGTTCCTAGAGGTGCCTGATTTGAGTAGGAAACAATCCTACTTGAAAGTGATATGAAGATAATGGATGAATCAAAGTTTCCTAAGTTGATGAAGGGTGTTGATATTTTTTTTTTTACATATGTGGAGCCTTTGGAGACATGAAATAGTTGGAGTGAGTGGTTTAAATCCTTGAAGTGCTCGGTGAAGGAGATTTGTTTGTTTTGGGCCTAGTTGGGATTGTCATGTGTCTTGGTGCATTTACGACCCATATGGGTATTCATGATGATTTATATGAGGTTTTAGTTTTTTTTTGAGTTGGGGTGAATTAATTTTATGGTCATGGCCAATGTAGTTATGTTTTAGATTTGATTCATGTATATAAAGTGCATGTATGTGTTCATTTTGAACTAGTGTTGTGAGAGGAAAAAAATACGAGCTAGGTGTGAGTGTGAAAGTGGTGTAAGGAAATCAAGACAGAGATGAGAGTGTTAATTTCTAAACAGTGTTGAATATCTTGTGTTCAAGTATAATTTTCCAAATCAACCCATTAAAGAGTAAGAATGAGAAAAGTTGAAGATTATGTGTTTGAAAAAGGTTTTTGAGGTGTATGAGGTAAACTTGTGATCACTATCAGGAGTGTTGGAAACATATCTTCAAAAATATTCTATTCAAAACTTATGTTATTAGTAATATTCATACAATTCTTTTGTTGTGAGTAATATCAATAATGGTTTCTAGGGGTGGGTGTGTTAGGAAATATATCTTAGTGCTCCATTTGTATGTATGGGTGAATAATAATTACATGTGTAATTATTATTATGGTAAATTAGTGAAAGTACATTAACTATGTAAATGTAAATAGTAAATGTAAAATGTGGTTAGTATGTGGTAGGTTAGTAAGTTAGAATAATAAAACAATTAGTGTTGTTTTTATTATTATGTTGGTGAGAGGTTGAAACCATATGGGTGTATGGTTGTATATGCAGACAAAGGTTGTTGTGAGGATTGTTATTATACATCTCCTATATAATGGAGTGTAATAAATTATTGAATCAATAAAAAATGAGTGTGAAAATAATATAGTGTTGCTGATTTTAATTATTGTCTGTGTAGCTATTTCATGTATTCTGTGTATTAGATCAGAGTAATTTTCACATTAATAAAAGTGATATGAGGGAATCAAGACAAAGATGAGATTTTTAATTTCTAAATAGTGTTGAATATCTTGTGTTCAAGGATAATTGACCAAATCAACCCATTAAAGAGTAAGAATGAGAAAATTTGAAGATTGTGTGTTTGAAAAATGTTTTTGAGGTGTATGAGCTAAACTTGTGATCACTATCAGCAGTGTTGGAAACATATCTCCAAATATATTCTATTCAAAACTTATGTGATTAGTAATATTCATACAAGTCCTTTGTTGTGAGTAATATCAATAAGGGTTTCTAGGGGTGGGTGCTTCACTAAACAAATCTTGTGTGATGAGTCATATTCATACAAGTCTGGTCATTTGTGTAATATAATCAAATGTTTTAGTGGGTTTTATTCCCCTTGAGGGTTATCCACTTACATCTTGTGTTCTTGTGTACTCTCACATAGTTATGCTCTTATGAATGGTTGTTATATGTTTTTAAGCTCACATTAATGCATGCTTGAATGGTAAATAGTTTATGAGAGTTAATTTGAATTGGTTAAGGGTTTTGAAGGATTGATTCAACCCCACTAGTCCATTGTTCTTCCAACATTTAGTATTATAGTAGATCCTTTTGGATAAGTTTAATCACTTGAAAGTATATCCTTTGAATCTATTGACAATGGATGAGTTGCATAGAACCTTGACTACATATGAGATGAGGACTATTGACTCTAAACCAATCAAGAAGGATATTTATTTCAAGACTCGTATGAATAAAAAGGGAAAGAAGGTTAAGAATTATAGTGTTTATTATGAGATTTATGATGTATAAATCATTACAATTATTGCTAGGATAATAAAGGTTGGATCAGGTAAGTATAAAGGGAAGTTTCCTTTCAAATGCTTTAAATATGGTAAAATAGGTCATTTTGATAAAAAATTCCCTCATAAGTACAAGGATGAATATGATAATTAACATGATGAATACCATGAAAAGAATAATCATAAGTTTGATAAAGGAGATAATAATTTCAGAAGGTTTGACAATAAGAAGAAGTTCAAGAAGATTTTCCACTTAAAATAGGAAGCTTGTTAATCTAAATAAAATATTGATACTGGAGTCTCTAATTTTTATTTTAATATAAGAATGTTGATATTGGTGATGAGGTCGTAGTCATGACCAGGTATGCCATGAGTTCTATAAGTGATGGATCCATATTGTTGGGTGACTTAATGTTTGAATCTTGTAGGGAAGATGAGAATGAAGAAGAAGTAGATGATTTGAGACTAAATTAGTGTGTGCTTAGACTGAGTTAAATAATTATGACAAAAACAACAAGAAGCTGAGATCTAAATTCAAGGAGTATGAAGAAAATATTCTTGATCTAGAGGAGACAAATTAGGTTATGATAGAGAATATTGATGAGGCATTCAAAAGGATAGAGATGTAGATGAGTTCAATGAATATAAGCTTGATATCCAAATAAAAATAGGTGATCCTTCTTAAGGGAGAATTATTTAATGCAGTTATTAGAGCTAAGTCCTTTCATAAGTTTGAAAAGAGCACTAAGGATCTTGTTGATCTTCTTGGTAGTCAAAGGTCTGCAAGTGACAAGATAGGTTTAGGGTTTAAATAATAACTCAAAGGAAAAGAGGTGATGTAAGAAGGAATTGTTCCAAGCAAGGAAACTGAAGGACCAAGAATCAAAGAAGAGAAAAAGGAGAAAAATTTCAAAGAAAACGTGAAGAAAAACGCTATTAGGTAGCCTAATGCTTCAAGGTATGAGAGATCATTTAATGGTTATTTTTTTATTTATAATGGATTTAAACATAAGGAAAAGGAATGTAGGAGGTTTTTCAAAATTGATCACCCATGGAGGGATAATAGAGATGAGCAAACAAAGAATGTGGTTTGCTACAATTGTCAAGAGAGAGGTCATATTGCTCGATTTTGTTTATATGATCCACCTAGTTAGTTTTGGGGAGATGAAGGTTTTAAAGGTAATGGAAATGTTGTATTATTTAAATACAATTAATTTTTTCATGTTTCTAGAGAATTTCATCATGATTATTCAAGACAAATCAATAAGTCTCATAGTTCTAGAATGCAATAAAAGAGGCAAAATAGGTCATGGGAACCAACAGTGAATAATAGGTAAGACTCTACTTAGAGAATATGTTGATGCCAATCAAGGATATTCTCAGGGTAGAGATCAAAAAAATAAGGAAGAGGTGAGTTTTAGGTGTTTAAGAGGGCTTGGAACTCTTCAAGTCACTCTTTTAGATTCATTATGAAGATGGATGTCTCTAATAGTCTTATTAGAGGCATATTCATCCATATGAAGCATGGTGTGAAGAAAGATCATGAAGAATTTGAAGTATGATGCTAAAGGAGTGTATTCATGGTGTTAAGGTATGTTTTTTATGCTCTTGAATGATTTCAATCTATCTTGAGGCTGCTTGAGACACAATATTGGTGTAAGGATGATAGACTCATAAAGTGTAAGTCACTCATTCTGTATGATGAATTGATCAAACCATTAGAGACAAGGAGATTTTATGATTTCTAGGTATGATGAGCTATTAGTCCTTGAGACATAATTGAGATGTATCTAAGAGTGTTCATGCATCATGGAAGTTTTATGAAGATGGTTCAGCATTGTTAGGTCTGATAATTTCAATAGATGATGCTCTTAATTAACGAATATGGTTATAAGACTGTGAAAAGGTTTCATGATGATAAGGAGTGGTGGCCTTTACATGTTCTTGAAGAAAATAACTCTAATAGATAGGTTAAAGTGACTTATGGTTTGAGGAATGATACTATATATGTGTTTTCATAAAGTCAAGAAGTGTTCATTATATTCTTGAAGGTCTCCAAAGTGTTTGATGTTGACTAAAACGGAGACTGAGCAAGGAAACAAGTTTCAAGAAGAAGAATTTAGTCATTCAATATGATGACTTGATTCAACCATATGTAGTAGTTGAAATAATGCATTCTAGGTATGTTCATGACTTGTTTGAGCGTACAAGGTATATTTTTAGTTCTTGGTTCAAATTTGAGGTGTATCAATTAAATACATCTTTGAATAAGTATGGAGATTCACAATCCATGACTAGATCTGTGAAGGTGAAAATTTGGGTTCTTCATGTTGACATATATGGATATACATTTGTGTGTGGTCATTAAGGTTTGATATGGTGTCTTGAACATTAATATGGAAAGATAGTATGGTTGTAAGATTATTTTATTCTTAGTGATAGTCTATAGAGTTGTGTAGAGGTAAGAGTCATCCACTTTTGAGGTATGATTCTTTAGTTAACTCATAAATAGGGTTATAGAGTACCAAGGTGAAGAATGGAATGCCATTAACTATGTGCATGATGTTCATGATGTCTTCTATGATGGTATTTCTTGAGGAGGAACTTGAGTGACTATTACACTTGAGACATGAAGAAAAATATGTTGCAGGACTAGAATGGTTGACCTCTTACATCATGATAGGGGAATGAAGACTATGAAGTTGTGTAATGGCAAGCTAAAGGTCTACATAGGCCTATTAAAGCAGGGGGGTATCCTTGATCATTAAACATGTGTCTTTTGTGTCAAAAATAATTTGTAATACAAGATGATATTAGTGTGTATAATTACATTGACAAAGCTTGTGTAAAGACAAGTGGGGAGGATCTTGAATGCTCATTTTCCTAAGAAGTTGAAGCTAAGAGAGTATCAGGTCTTGCATAGTTGTTTAGGTTTCATATTGATAGAGTACAATGAATGTTAAACACTATAATAGTGGTCTAGAGGTCTTTGAAGACTTCATGAAGTAGGGGAAACTAGTATTAATCCCAAACCACATGAATAAGGAGATACAAAGATTAGAATGGTAGAGTTATTGATAATTAATAGCTAATATAATGGGGAGCAATTCATATGTCCAAGAAGGATACAATATCATAAAGGTAAGGCTGAAAACACTGAGAGGTTATCTCAGAACAAAGGTATTAATGTTGATCATTCTCTGTGACATATATGCAAGACATGAAGGCTTATTATTTTGTTTTCAGGAAGATAGAGGTAAAATGATTCCAGGTTAAACTATAAGGAGTTTTTTGATGATTTATATGAGCTTCTACAACAAGGATAAGTTGGAATAAATGTCGATGAAGGTCAGCTTTAGAAATCTCGCTCCTAAAAGTTGCTAGCAACTAGTCTATGGTATAAATAAGTCTTGTAATGATGTTCTTAGTTGAGATAGGTATAAAAAGGACTAATAATGATGTGTCATTATAAGAATAATTTTTGGCATATGTGAATACCTTTATAAGAATCTTCCCACAGGGATCTACTGTGTTTCCATAATGAGAAAGAAGCCAAAAACAAAGTTAAGGAAGAAGAAACATGTATATATGCTTTCCTAGTAAGTTTTGTTGATTTTTATAACTATGAAAGGCACCAAAGAAGTTAAAGGAAGATGAAGAATGTATGGTCAGGTATGTGGCTTGTTATTAATGTAAAAATGGGGAGAAGAACTATGTTGTATGCCGAAATTTTCATGTTTTATCATTCCTAGGCACCCCAGGTCAAATCTGTCAGTCTGGTCACCCCCTATTTGATGTCAAATTGGTCCCCTAGGTGATTTAGGAAAGTCTATTCATTCCCCCTAGGTGATTTTAGGGAGTTCTGAAAAGATGTTATCTTTTGGCAGTATTGGGAAGGGCTATCGCTGGCCTTCCCAGGACTGGATCAAACCCCCTGGAGTAGAACAAAAGGGAAAAATTCAACATGGAGGTGAATTGAAGACCTTATAGAACATCATGGAAATTATTTTGGAAGGTTTGGGGAAGTTTTGAAAGACTTGGAGCAGTCTGAGTAAAAAATAGGGTTCACAAGCCTAGGTAGTACACATGCCTAAAACAATGTTGGGCTTCAGAAGAAGATTCTAGGAGCTCTAGATGGAGTTAGAAGTAAAAAAAACATCTCTAGAAATAGGATTCCAATACCTACATGATGGTAAAATCATATTTTTCACAAAACCTTGGCGCATAGGATTGGCAGGCAGTTTTTCTCAGGCACAAGTGGAGTCTCAAATCAAAAATCCATATTTTTCATGGATCATATGGTTGAATCAAGACATGAGACCCCAAAAATTGGATCCAAAATTCCATTTCTAGTCAGGATCATATAAAATTTTGCCAAAAAATCCATCGGGGGCTCAAGTTATCATCGTTCCAAGTTACCCTCTCAAAGGCAGTTCAGGACTTAGTCATTTTTTGGAGGACACGTGTAAGCACTAAGAGCCTGGTGGGATTTCATGTCCCCAATTTCCTTGAGGTTAGGTACACCAACCCTTGAAAAATTCTCCAAGATCCCATGTGACCTCTGGGACCCTCATGTGACCTCCAGACTTGACAGTTCATCCCCCAGGTGCATTTTTGGAGCATCCATTCCCTGTCGTTGGATCAAGCACCACGTGTCAGCTCCAGGACCACCATGGAAACTGATTTCCCTCATGTCCCTAAGGTGAGGGACATAAAGATGGAAAAATGTTCCTAGCCCCTATGGGGAGTCTTTTGGTCACCCACGTGACTGACTTTCAGCCCCCAGGTGCATTTTTGGAGCATCCATTCCCTGTCGTTGGATCAAGCACCACGTGTTAGCTCCAGGACCACCATGGAAACTGATGTCCCTTATGTCCCTAAGGTGAGGGACATAAGACATGGAAAAATTCTCCCAACCCTATGGGGAGTCTTTTGGACACCCATGTGACTAGGTTTCATCTCCCAGTGCTTTAAAGAAGATTATCTCACCTTCAATCCCTTCCGTCGGATTGGAGCCACGTGTCATCCTCTTGACCACTATGGAATTTGATGTCCCTCACATCCCTGAGGTAAGGGAAATAAAACATGAAAAATTTGCCCAATATTCTCCCTCCATGCATTCAAAATTTCAAAAAATCTAATTGCCACTCAGTGCTTCTAGTGCTTCCAGCTGCTTCCACTCCATTGCACAGACAATCTTCATCCTTCCTCTGCAACTTTCTTCCATCACTCCGCCATTGAAAAAATATCAGACCAGATCAACCAAGGAACTGAAATACCTTTCCCATGGTGATACATAGGTCTCAGAAGGAGTTACTCATCAAGCTAAGAAGGAGAAACAAAGAACAACGAAGAAGAGAACAGTAAAATCTCCATAGCCAAAAAATGGAAATCTGAAAAAATCTTCCACTCCAGTGCATGAATCAATGAACCATTTGCTGATTTTTGTTCCTCTTTCCAAGACCATAAAAAACATAACCTCAAACTCTCCTCTCATGCGACAGAGCATTCACAACGAAGAAATCTCCTTTCTGGCTCAATGAAGAAAGAAGTGGGATTTCCCGTCAAACCGGTTGTCGGATTGAAGTAAGATCGCACGTGAAGCACCATAAGAAAAAAACCACATAAAAAATATAATTTTCTTCACAAATGGAGGAGAAAACCAAACCTGAAATTTTGAGGTCCATTAATGGTTTCTGCATCTAGAAGCACTACTAGGTCTGAAAATTAAAACTTTAAAATCTCCTGGACTATTAAGTGGGTGGGTCCAAAATTTCAGAGGGGTGATATTGGGAAAAAACCCATATAAAAAAATTCGTTCCATGTCAATCCAACTCCCAAAAGCCAAATTTCTAAAAATAGCAAGTCTACTACATAGGAACTGCTATTTTGGGAAAGTCATCGACATAAGAACCTACGAAGGAGACAAAGACATTGGAGGTGCACTACAACTGAGAATTCACTAGAACGGATATTTTTGGCACTTACTAAAAATAGTAAGTGGGCCCTCAAGCACCTGCTAAAAATAGAAAGTTGATCCAGAAGGAATGAGGAACATAGGGAGAAAGAGGAAAACTGAGCCGCAACATCCAGTTGAAGATCGGGGACTTGATTTTTCACACTTACTAAAAATAGTAAGTTACTTTTTCTAAGGGAGACATGAAGCTGAAGTGGATGGGTCAGAAGCCGACACATCCCTTCACCTGTGAGTATGATGTGGAAGACAAAGATGCCTTATATATGGACATGGAAGACCTTAAGACTTGCATGGCCTCCAAGGACCAAGGAGGATTGAAGACTGGATATTCACAAGTGGCTTGTTCACCACTACAGGACACCCAGTGTCTGTGCAGAGTCTCGAGTTAGTCCTAGCCTACTCTTTCCACTACGAGCCCGAGACACGAACCATCTGAGCTGACAATGGTACAATGATGGTGGTCATCAGCCCTAGGACCATTTCACTCTCTCTATAGATACCGACATCCCCCAACATGGTCATCATCTCAAAGGATAGGGCCATGCATGATTGGGAAATAATGGATTCATATGTCCAAGGAGTAGCACTCGAATCATGGTTGAAAACAGGAAGAAATCCCTCTAGGATGCCCAAGAATCTTCCAAGGTGTGAGTTCTGAGAAGGGTATTCTGATGTCATCACTCTCCTCAGTAGAGTTATGGGTGAAGCAAGCATGAGAGACTTCCAAGACTGGATGGGCCTTTTCATCCTGACACTGACAGAAGGAAGGCAGAGAATTGACTGGGGGTAGATCATCAGTGACAATCTCCATCTGCAACTGCTCCAAGTGCCCACGAAAAATAAGTTCCACATGAATTCTTACCTATTCTATCTCCTTGCAAGCTCAAGATCATTCAAAGGATTGGCTCTCATGCAGAACATTGCTTCCAAGGTACCTACATTCGAGAAACTTCCATAGTTGGTAGTGGAGGAGAGAAATAGGCATTTCACTCACATGAACGATGCATTCACTATGTACGTGGTCTGAAGCTTAGAAGGGGATCTCAAAGCTAGGATGTCACCAAAAGTGGCATCCCTGATTAAGGAATACGGCTCATACTTCATACAATTCTCAACATTCTCCTACATACGAGTCCTTGGCTTTGACCAAGCTCCACTGAAACTACCTAAGAACCTAAGTGATTAGATTGTATTGTTCGAGCTCTGCAGGAAGATCACTCAAGTAAATAACAAGCTTAGAAGTAGGAGAAAGAAATTGATTTCATTCCCTATATCTCTAGGGGAGTTCACGTGTAAAATCTCAAATGATGCATCTCACCTGGAGGCCACTTTCACACATCTGACTTTGCATTCCTACATCACCAGGCCCAACTTTGACATCCAAGAAGATCCCAACTCATTCTATGTCCTAGAATTGCAACATGAGCCACAAGTCGAGGACTACTGGGCCAACTGTATTGACAAGTTTGAAAGTACGTGAAAAGGACCACATGAGGATGACAATCAGTGAGATGAAGAAATTCAAGTTCTCTTGGTATGAAGACATCTTGCATGATGATGGGACAGAGATGTACGATCCTGAGTACATAGCAGTCAAGATGTCCCCAATGCCCCAAATCAACTGGCATGTTCATGAATCAGGAGATATATTGGAGTCAGACTGAAAAGGTGGTGAGGAGAATGAGGAACTGGTTTCAGAAGAAGAGGGCTATGATCATTCAGTCACGAGGAATTTCTCCAAGCCAGAAGCAAGCTTCACATCATTCATCTTCAAAAGTGGTAGAGGTGACTTCCAGCTCTAAACACTCTGGAGTGAGTTCAAAAAGGAAGGCCATGGAATTGGAAACTTCTCCCCATGAGAAGACACCCAAGAAATTTAGGGAAAAAGAAGGTTCATTAGTGTCACCACAGGAGGAAAACATGATCTCAGTAATGAAAACCAAAAATATAGCAATAGATGCACAGGAAAATGAGGAGTATATGACTCACAATCCAGTCTTCAAACCACTGCAAGAGGTATTTCCTTGTTGTTGACACCAATTCCCCTCTCATTCAGGACTTGCCTCCTCCACCAGAACAAAGAATGGTTGATGCACCCATCATTGAGCCTGAATCCGGTGAGATGTTTCCATGGATGTGGGAAATGGTCATCCTCGACACTCACACTGTGCAACAAGTAGCAGCCCCTGATCTATCAACGATTGTCTCGTTGGCTAAATAAAAAAGGTCAAGAAATATCACACAGATGGCCTCACAATTCTATAGTGGGGAAATAGGTAATCAGTACATCAAAGTAGCTCAGCCAAAAGTAATCAAGCCAGTGGATGAGATGACACCAGCTGACTACAAGATGAGCACGATCCAATTGGGACCAGCTACTCATGAGGGAGATTTACACATATATAAACAATATTCTACTCACATGGTGGTAAGGAATAAAGAATATAAAGAGAAGATTGAGGTACTAGAGGAACAAGTACAAACCCTTTCATCTTATGTGCAACACCTGGTGGAACCAAGCACTACAACACTTCCTATTGAGAAAGTGGTACCCATCAGTAGCTTTGATCCAAAATCCATTAGAAGAACGAATGAGATTACGATGCAGGGGAGAAAACAATGAATGGATCGACTCAATCTCTGAAAAAGGGAAGTCAGCACTCCAAGAGGAAACCAATATCTTTGTGTACATGTGCACAAAGACCAACAGAAAAAGAGCACTCAAAGAGGATGTGGAGAAAGAAAGATATTACTGGGAACCTCTGGGACCAATAGTGAGTGAGATGAGAAACACCCATCATCAGGAGTTGATCGATAAGAAGGTTTTTGAAAAAGCTGCAGAAGACTTGACACATGTATGGGCAAGGGCCTTGGCAATCAGATTTGAAGTGATCAATCGAGCCTTCACAGAGATAGAGGAGAAAGAAGAACAAACATACAAGTTGCAAGATAGTATAAATCAGAAAGTTCAGAAACTTGGAGTACCCGCAATGAGTGAACACACAACTGCTAATGAAGTGATCGAACCTTTCGAGGAATATGTCAAGAAAGGGGTGGGCAACCCATTTTCCTTTACTAAGGATACTCTTGAATTCTTCTCAGATATCTGAGCCTCCATTGCATTTATCATAGAAAAGCATTCATCATGGTTCAAGAAGTGCAAGGACATCAACGGTGTGACTGATGGATGGACTGAAACCTTGAGCTACATTCGCATCCCTCATGCCAAAAAAGTAGAACCAGTAGTGGCCCATTTCAAACAAGATCTTGGAAATATAGAAGCCTTCTCAGGATCATGAAGTGGAGAGCAGTCAGAGAGTGGAGCCAAGTCCACCGGAGCAGCTCATCCTTCAACATAATTCTTCTTCTTCTTCTTTCTCTCTCTCTCTCTTCTCATACAACACTCTCTCTCTTTAATGTTACATTTTTGTGTTGAGAGTTGCACTTTTTAATACGACTTAAGTGACTTTAGAAATATAATGTAACTTTAAGTCACCTTGCTATTATAAAAGGGACTTAAATATTTAAAGTGGAATATGTATAGTCTTAAGTCATATTAAGGTATTTGAAAAGTCACGGGAAGATGAAGAGTTGCCTCCTCTTCTATAAATTGTAGTAAGCTCCTCATTTGAGGTCTTCTTAATTTTGAGGATCTTCTTAATCTTCTAAAAATTCTTAGATGTTGGAGCTATTTTTTGTGAATTCATGAGAGAGATATCCTTGTGAAGAGAGCAAGAGATAGTAGTTTCTTCCATTTCTCCCACTAAAAAATGTCTTCTACTTCCCACACTATGTACAAATTCTTCTTGAGCTTCAATAAAGGAAGAAGGAATTTTAGCCTCTTTGATTGAGGATTTTATTGGTACTTTGTGTTCATTAAGCTCTATTTAGTCTTGTTGTTGTTTTGCATATTTGTTTTCTTCTGAAATACAAGTGCATGTAATGAAACTTCTGGCTAGTGTGTGCAAGTCTCTGATTTTCTACTTGTAACATTAGTTTTCTTTCTAAATATTCTCACTCCCCTTTCTCTCCTTCATATAAAATTCTTCCCTTGTAGATACCTACAAGCATTTTCCGCAGGGTCAGTGGAGTGCCCCTGTTGGATCCCTGGCAAAAGGCCACCAGGATAAAACTCACAATTTACTCGTGCATGCACGTACGGTAGCTGCACCGGTTAAGTAGAGGGACTTAGACTCCCAGAGCATTGGCAAGATAACCACCAATTTGTCCCCAAAAATTTTCTTGCCAACAGTTTTTGGCACCCACCGTGGGGAAGATTTAGCAGCATCTACACCTGAATATGACCACAAGGTCTGAAAAATAGAAAAAAAAAATTCAGAAAATTCAAAATTCAAAAAAGAAAATTTCTGGAATTTGAATAGCTATATGAGCCACATGTCTACAAACCATGGCTATTCTGGGAAATCCTCCTGTTGAAAGACCTGAATTTCTCTTCCACATCCAAGAAGATATCACTTCAGATTTGAGAGAAGCTATCTGGCATAACAGGAAAAGTGTCAACCACTACTTCATTGCCACAAGAATTCTTGACCTTGAAGAAGAACGTGCTACTGAATTAGAGAGGCAAAGAAAAATTCCAACACCACAAAGAAGAGCATAAATTTCCAAGCTGGTGGATAGAAGATACACCCAGTAATAGAGACAAGGAGGACAAACCGACCCTATTTTTGAAGAGCTTCAAAGAAGACAAGAGTTTCTTAGAATTCTGAGGTCTCCTTTTCATCAAGCAACTGGTCACGTTGGGAACCTAAGTGTTTCCAATCCTTTGGATGGTGAATTTCCATACATCAACGAGAACCTTGAAGATTTCACTAACGTAGAGACCGAAAGAAGAAGCTAGAGAAAGAGAAGCAAGAGCGGAAGAGGAAATAAGAGCTCAACTTGAAGAAATTGAAAGACTTCAAGCTGAGGTGGATGAAAGAGAGTAGCAGAAAGCCATAAACTTAGCAAGGTTGGAAGCTAGAAATATAAATAGAATGGGGATCATGAGCGTGATCATGATCATGAGGCCCGTAGGCCTAATGTACCATGGGGAGGAAACACCGGTCCACTTGCTCTTGCTCAACCACTCCATGAGCTACCAAGGGGCTCAAGAAAAAACTTTCCAAAATTCAAAGGGGATGGTTCTCAACTCCCCGAAGAACATGTAGCAGCATTTATCACCACTTGCAGTGTATTGGGCATTGAGGATGAATATGTGTCAGTTTGGCTCTTTGTGGAGTCACTTCAAGAAAAGGCTATTGAATGGTTCTACATGCTACCCCCGAGGTCTTGTCACCTGTTGGGAAGATATAAGAAGTGCATTCGAACACAGGTTCAAGACCACATAATATTGTCAAGATCTCTTGGTCCAATTGGTACAAATGAAAAAAGAAACCTCTGAGTCAATGAGAGACTTTGTAGCAAGATATAACAAAGTGATAAGAAGAATCCCTAAAGATGTGGTGCCTCTTGAAAATAATCTAAAGAGATTCTTCATCAGTGCCTTGCCATCAGAAGTAGGTTTCTTCCTTAGAAGAACCCAACCAAGAACATTGAGGGAAGAAAAAGACCATGCGATAGAGACTGATGATGATCTAATCCTGTCTAACAAGGTGAAAGGCCCAAATGGAAAGAAAAAAGGCCAGAATTCAAGCTCAGTCACCATGGACCCAATGTTCCAAAAAATGGCAAATGACTTGGTTTCCTTGAAGAAACAGCTGTCCCAGATCACAATGCAGAACACTCCAAGGAAGCCAAATCCTCCCAATAGACCAAGGATTTCTCCACCTCCTCACCAGCTCACTCTTGAAGCACCACCAGTCAATTCCACCTGTGACACCGAAGAACTAGAGGAGGAAGCAAAAATTGAAGAACTTGAAGAAGAAAATGTGGAGGACTATGAAAAATATCTTGAGGTCGAGGAAGTTGATGGTGATACACATAATGGCCTAATTGAGTACATTGATGATGAAGATGATGATGATGAAGAAGCTCCAGGTTTCTCATGTGTAGTTTTCACTCATGCACAGTCCAAGAAAGGTGCTTCATCCTCAACGGCTGCGGTAAAGGACAAGAAGAAGAAAGAAGATTCTCCTTCGGAGGTCCCACAAAATAAAATCATCAGTAGAGGATCACCACTACCACCTTCATTGGAGTCAGCTAAAGAAAAATCAGACCCACTGGCTAGTAAGGATCATGCTGCCCTACCAATTAAGTCATCTAATCCTTCTCCCAGCTCAAAGGTTACTAAGAATAATTCTCCTTCAAATGTTGTTCCTACAAAAACATCTAAGGTGCCATCAAAACCTACATCCCCATCTCCTTCCAAGCCAGTTACTACACCCTTGAAGGAAAATTCAACACCCAAAACCACAAAACCTTCACCATGTAAATATTCTATCATTCCTGGAACCTCTTCCTCACCCACCATAACCCCATTTGACTTTGTGGAACACGCAAGAAAAACTAAAGTCCAACTCTCAGAAATAGAATACCTACAAACTCATCCTACCCAATTTGATAGGTTCATTGATGTAGTCTGTGGTGGTAATCCTATAACCTCAGGTCCAAGTTCTAAAGGCTTACTCCCCACACCATCCACACAACCTTCTCAAAACATGCTAGCCCTCAGTGCCTCCAAAACCAACAGGGTTGAACCTTTCTACCTGTCACTTCTCATTAAAGGCTTCAAGCTAAATAATTGTATCATAGATTCTGGAGCCTCAGATAATGTGATGCCCATCAAAGTTGCAAATGCTCTTGGCCTCACCTTGACCTCAGGAAAATGGCACCTGCTATTCAATGGAATCCAAACAAGTTCCATTGGTAGGAAGAATCAAATATGCACAGGTAGCATTAGCTGATTTTCTAGACAAGAAGGTGCTTCTAACCATCCTGGTGGCAGACATCCCAACATCCTTTGGCATGCTATTGAGTTGAAGATTTTGTAGAGACTTGGGTGGAGAAATAAAAATGGATTGGTCATCTGTAACTATTCCAGTGAAAGGCGATATGAAGAATTTTCTTCCAGTAAAAAATATGAAGTTCACGGTACAAAAGTATGATGATCCAAAGGAAAACATCCTTTTTCAAGATAACAGGCTAGGAAACTACTTCCTCACATCAAGAAAAAGATGAGAACTTGTCACTTCTTATAGAGAAGGAAGAAGATCAAGTTTGGATGATGGAATTTAATGGTAGTCATTCCAGTGCAGGTTCGAGGAGTAGGTGTGGTGTTGTACTCTCCTTCTGGTGAATTGTACCCATTTTCCTACAAGATGCAATTTGATAATACAAATAACACGGCTGAATATTAAATTCTTCTCTTAGGCATGGGCATGGCTGAAGACATGGGAATAAAGAAGTTAAAATGCTGAGGTCATGCGGAAGTGATAGTAAAACAAGTACGACAACAATATCAGGTTAAAAATACAAGACTCCGACATTATAGAAACAGAGTATGGGACTACATTGAATCTTTTTATGCATTTTCCATTGAAGCTATCCCAAGGGAAAAGAACGAAAAGGACAATTCTCTTGTAGTATCAAATTCCCTAGTGACACCTCATCCTTCTTTTGGTAAAGACAAGGTGACCATAGAAATGGTATTCAGGCCTAGTGTACCAGATAATGCAAATCATTGGCAAGTCTTTAATGACGATAACCAGATTCTAGCATTTTTGGAACAAAGGGATAATTTCAATAATCTCTTCTTTGAAGGAAGTGAAAATCCACACCAAGAAGCGGTAGCTAAAGAAGAGAAAGAAGGAATTGAAGGTATTGATGATGAAGGAGTGATCAAATTGAAAGGGAACAAGATTCCCAAAGGCCTAGTTTCTTTGGAAGACCTCTTTGATAAACACAATAGATTCATTCAAGAGACAGAAAAACAATATTCTCGGTGCCCAGCTGATTTTGATAAGGAAAGCATCGGCACCCTAGAGGAGCCAAGGATGGTCAATATTGGAAAATGTTTCTCACCCAAGGAGAAGAGAAGTTTTGTTGCATTACTCAAGAAATATTCAGATGTTTTGGCCTACTCTTATGATGAACTCAAATCCTTCCAACCGAAGGAAATGCATCACTCGATTCCTTTGAAGCAGGATGCTAAGCCATTTAGGTAGAAGCAAAGGCCATATAACCCAAAGATTGTTGATACCATCAAGGAGGAGGTAATGAAGATGCTCAATGCAAGAATCATCTTTCCCATCCACCATTCAACATGGGTGGCCAACATTGTGCCGGTGTGGAAGAAGAATGGTGAAATAAGAATATGTGTAGATTTTTGCAACCTGAACCAGGCATCATTGAAAGAAAATTATCCTCTCCCTATCATGGATCACAAATTTTAAGAAGTCACTAGATCTGAAATGATTCCATTCCTTGATGGATTCTCTAGGTATAACCAAATCAAAGTGGTAGAAGAAGATTGTACCAAGACAACCTTCACAATGCCTTGGGGCACTTTTGCCTACATCAGAATGCCCTTCAACCTAATCAATGCGGGAGATACATTTCAAAGGGTGGTGGATTTGGCATTCAAGGATTTAAAACATTTCATTTTCATATATCTTTATGATCTCAAAGTGTTTTCAAAGAAGAGGGGAGATCATATCCATCACTTAGAACAAGTACTTGCAAGGTGTAGAAAACATGGCATATCACTAAATCCAAAAAAGTGCATTTTTGGAGTCACAGAAGGTAAGTTACTAGGGCACATTTATGAAAAAACATGGAGCACACATTGATCTTGAGAGAGTATGAGCCATTCAAGCACTATCTCTACCCACAAACAAGAAAGGAGTTCATTCATTCTTCGGAAAGGTGAATTTTCTTCATCACTTTGTTCCTGAGTTTGCTGAATTGACAAAGCACATCACCACCATGATGAAACCCCAAGAAAACTTCAAATGGAACAATGAAGGGAAGGAAAAATTTGAAGAGATAAAAAAATCCATTGCTAAGGCTCCTAATCTTGTGTCTCCAGATTTTAAAAAATAATTCATCATGTATTGTTATGCATTAGAACATACACTCTTTTCTATTCTTGTTTAGAAAAATGATGAAGGTGTGGAAGCACCTATTGCTTTCATGAGTTTTCCATTGAAAAATCATGAACTAAATTACATCCAATTAGAGAAGCATGCTTATGCAGTGGTTAAGGTTGTAAAAAATTTCAGGTTTTACATCCTCAACTCTCATATGGTGGTGATGGTCCCTGACAGTGCAATCAAGTCCATCTTAACACATAAAGATCTTGGAGCTAAAAGAGAAAATTGGATTGAAAAGACTCAAGAATATGACTTGGATATTTTACCATCCAATTTGGTAAAGGGGAATTGTTTGTGCAGGTTGATTGCTAAGAATGAAACACTCAAAGCTCAACATGGTGAAGAAAATTTGGCTTTCTTAACTTGTCCCAAAAATAATCCACAAGTTCTCTTTGTAACCACTATTGATGAGTGGTATACTGATATTTCATATTACTAAACTTATAGATAATTCCCTCCCCATCTCGATTACAAAAAAAGAAGAACAATCAAGCTGAAGGTAAAAAAGTTTGTAATATGAAATCATGCGCTTTACAAGAGAGGTTTGGATGGATGCTTCCTCAGGTGCGTAGATAAAGAGAAACAAGAAAATTTTCTTAAAGCATACCCTGACCAAGCATGTGGTGGAAATTTTTTAGTGATGGTCACTGCACACAAGATCCTCCGAGGAAGGTATTATTGGCCCACCATCTTTGAAGACACTCAAGATTGGGTTTCCAAATGTGAAGCATGCTAACAATTCGTTGGGAGACCATAACTTGTTGCACTACCACTCAGGCCAGTTGTTATTGAAGAACCATTTCAGAAGTGGGGGTTAGAATTCATTGGCATTCTGAATCCTCACTCAAGCATGGGGCACACATATGTGCTCACGGTGAAAAATTACTTCACCAAGTGGGTGGAATCCATTCTGACCAAGGAAGCCAATACTGAAACAATATGTAACTTCATCAAGGAGAATATCATAGTATGTTTTGGTGTGCCACAAAATATCGTAGTAGATAATGCAACCTATTTCTCTTCAAGGGAGTTGAACGAGTTTTTCTATGGCTATGGAATCTCTCTATCTCATTATTCTGACTACTATCTACAAGGAAATGGATAGGATGAATCAAGCAACAAGAACATCATGACCATTTTCCGCAAGCTTGTAGATGAGAACCAAAGGAATTGGCACAAAAATTTGTACGATGCATTGTGGGTGGACATGATCACTCCCAAGAAGGCAATAGGTATGTCACCATTCCAAATATTATATGGAGTTGAAGTAGAAATCCCCCTCACGATCAAGATGCCATCTCTCAAGTTGCTACAGAGAATAAAAGATGGGTAGTACAAGGATTCCATTGACAAAATAATCCTCTTTCTTGAGAAGATATAAGAAAATAGAGTCTGAGTGGTGGACCATATCAAAGAGTACTAGTTGAAAGTAAAGAAAATATTTAATAAAAAGGCCAAAGTCAGAGAATTCAAAATTGGAGAATTTGTCATGCTATTGGACAAGAGAAAGGAACCAAAATGCATCAATGGAAAGTTTGATTCATTATGGCTCAACCCATTCCAGATTCGTGAAGCTTGCGGTGAGAATGCTTTTCTCCTCTCATATTTGGATGGAACACCACTGGAATTTCCTTGTAGTAGGAAATACCTAAAATTATATCATTAGTGAAAGAAGGTTGTTCCCCACCTTGTACCATAGGTGATTTCTAGGTGTGTTTCCCTTTTTTTTGTGTTGTGTGTTCCCTTTCCATCATTTTTTTGTGTGTGCTTGTGTTTCCTTCTTCTAATATTTCTTTCTAGAAGTTGTACATGACTCAGCAAGGCCCAATGGATAAGGCATTGGTCAACGAATTATATGGTCTAAGATTGATATTTTAGATTCTCGTGTCATGTCTTTGCTGCACTTAGTTCACGTCATGTCCCCAAACTAGAACCAACTATTAATGTGCAAATTTGCAACAAGGAAAATTGGAGTTTCTAAGCATGACAGCTATACCCCTATGCCAATTTTTTCATGTTTTATCAATCCTAGGCACCCCAGGTCAAATACATCACTCTAGTCACCCCCTATTTGATGTAAAATTGGTCCCTTAGGTGATTTATGAAAGTCTATTCATTTCTCCTAGGTGGTTTTAGGGAGTTATGAATGTAAATTGAGAAACAAGGGTGGAAGCCTACTTAGCTTTATTAATCTCAATCAACCATTTACACAAGAAAGAGCTGCAATACTTATAGGTATTGTACAGCTGAATACAAACAAAATATAAGTTGTAAAAACACAACAACCAATACAGTAGCTTCTAATATTACATCCGGGAATCACAAAATTGTTATAACTACATAAAAATTATACTCGTGAAAATAATAAGCCAAATATGGTTGATAAAACAATATAACAAAATATAACAATAATTAATTAATAATTAATTAATTATATAATGCATAATTAATAATATTAGGTAAATAATTAACCTAACATTCCCCCCCTTAATTGTGCATTGTCTCAAGGGATGTGGAGAGGAACTCTCTAAACAACTCGAACTTGTCACGTGCAAGTGACTTTGTGAAGATATCTGCCCGTTGTTCAGCTGTTGGACAATATTGAAGTTGGATGTTGTGCTTCAACACATGTTCACGTATGAAATGAACTTGTACCTCAATGTGCTTTGTTCTCTCATGAAACACTGGATTGCGAACAAGTTTGAGAACACCTTCATTGTCAACATACATGGTGGTCAGTTTGTCCTGTGGTATTCCAAGTCCTTCTAGTATGCGACATAGCCATATTGCTTCATAAATAGATTCTCTTGCAGAACGATACTCATTTTCTATGGAAGAGTGAGAAACAAAGTGTTGTTTCTTGCTTCCCCATGATATTGGTCTAGATCCCATAAAGAATACAAATCCAGAAGTGGATTTTCTATCATCAATGTTACCTGCATGATCTGAATCTGAATATCCAGTCAAGAAGAAGTTGTCATTCTTCTTGTATTCTAGACCAAGATCCACTGATCCTTTGAGATATCTCAAAATGCACCTTGCTACTTTCCAATGAAAAACTTTGGGTTCCTGCATGAACCTGGATAGATAGCTCACTGCAAAGCTGATATCTGGTCTAGTGTAGGTCAGGTAAATGAGACTCCCAATCAACTGCTGATAGAGAGTGGCACTTACCTCAGGAGATGGATCTGAATGAGATAACTACAATCTGTTCTCCATAGGTGTAGCAATTGGTGTGCAATCCATCATCCTAAACTTCTCGAGCATAGTCTTGGTATATTTCATCTGAGAAACAAAAATGTGATTCTCTTTCTGCCATACTTCCAATCCAAGACAATAATGCATCAGCCTAAGATCAGTCATGTCGAATGATCGATTAAGATCTTTCTTCATTGCATCAATCATCCTCACTGAACTGCCAGTGATGACTAGATCGTCGACATAGACAACAACAATCACCATCTCCCCCCTTGCTTTTTGAGGTAGAGATTGGGATCGTATGGATTTCTAACAAATCCATGTTGTACGAGATGCTCATCAATCTTGATGTACCATGCCCGGGGTGCCTGTTTGAGGCCATATAGAGATTTCCTGAGTCTACATACCTTTGCTTCTTGACCAGGTACTACATATCCCTCAGGTTGAGTCATGTAGACTTCTTCTTGTAAATCTCCATTTAGGAAGGCACTTTTTACATCCATTTGGTGGACTTTCCATCCAAACTGTGCAGCTAGAGAAAAGATCATCCTGATTGTTTTGATCTTAGCTGTGGGAGAAAATGTCTCCTCATAGTCAATGCCTTCTTTTTGTGCATACCCCTTTGCTACAAGTCTTGACTTTATACTTGTCCACTGTCCCATCTGCTTTGTACTTTGTTTTAAATATCCATCTACATCCAATGGGTTTCTTCCCTGGTGGAAGATCGACAAGCTGCCAAGTGTTATTCTTCATCACTAATTGATATTCAGAATCCATGGCATCTTTCCAAGATTTTGACTGTAGGGCTTCCTAGACTGTTGAGGGCTCATCTGATTCAATAACTCTACTCATCAAAGAAAAGTTAACTTCTTCTCTTGCTTTACTATGAGTCCGTGGTCCAGGGGTGGATGTATTTGGTGGAGCATCCAATCTTGCATCTCGTAATGTACTTGTACACCATTTAGGCATACTTTGAACTGTTCCCATGGGTCATGGTTCTATCTGATCAACACCATCATCCCCATCATCACTTTCATCTTCTGAGGGAACATCAGCTTCAATTTTTACAACAGGTGAAAAATCTACATCTTGTGAGTCTGGAGGAGGAGTCTCTGCTTACTTCTTCTCCAAAAACTCAACATCTCTGCTGGTGTAGACTTTTCTGGTCTTAGGATCCATCAATCTATACCCAAGAGTCTCTTCACTGTACCCAATGAAGATGAGTTTTTGTGACTTCATGTCCAATTTCTTTCTATTCTGTTTGGGTATGTGCATGCTTGCTTTGCACCCAAATACTCTGAGGTGTGCAATAGATGGTTTCCATTTTGACCATGCTTCTTGTGGTGTTATTCCATCAAGAGCAACTTGTGGCACTGCTCTGTTCAAAAAATACACTGTTTTCTTTGCTGCTTCTACCCAAAATGTCTTTGCAAGTCTGGAATCATCAATCATGCATCACACCATTTCCATGATAGTACGATTTCTTCTCTCAACAACACCATTTTTCTGCAGTGTGTGTGGAGGAGGCATTTGTCGACGAATCCCATGAGTTTGTAGGTAGTCTCTGAACTCATCACTGGTGAATTCCCCCCCTCGATCTGAGTGGAGAGTTCTGATGTGATGACCAGTTTCTTTCTCAACTACTACTTTGAACTTTTTGAAGGTTTCAAATGCTTCACTTTTCTTGTGAAGACAGAAAATCCACATTTTTCTTGAATAGTCGTCAACACAAAGCATGAAGTACTGGAACCCAGAATGACTTGGCTGCATCGGACCACAAAGATTGGTATGAACCAGGTCAAGTTTACCATGAGCTTGAAATGTACTCCTCTGGAATGAAGCTCTGTGTTGTTTGTCTACTAGATAGTGAGGACACTTGTCTGTATCCTTCTGAAGAGATTGTAGCCCATGTACCATATTACACCGATGAAGTGTTTCGAGATATTTGAAACTTACATGACCAAATCTCTGATGCCACAACTATGTAGAGGTGGAGTTCTTAGCCACAAGTGCTTGATCGTCTCTGTGAACAAAATCAAGTTGGAACATGCATCCCACATTGGAGGCTTTTGCAATTATTTTTGAGCCTCTTGATTTGTCTCGAATCAAACACGTTTTCTTGCCGGATTGACTATCAAAGTCAATTTTTAAGTTGTGATCTAGGAGTTGACTGACTGAAAGTAGATTCTTTGTCAACCCAAGGGACATATAGGACATCTGATAGTCTATATTTGCGTGAACCAAGGGGTAGAGAAATGTTCCCAATCCCCTGAACTGTATATGAAGAATCATCTCCCAACGAAACATGATTTTTCGATGGCGTGTCCCTCATTGAAATAAACCAGTCTCTATGGCCATTCATGTGTTGAGTGGCTCCCTGAATCAACATACCAAACATCACTAGATGATGTGGATGGTTCACTTGATTGAGTAGTGAACAAGAAGTCTTCATTGTCTGACTGTTCTTGTTGCTCAACAATATTACCTTGCTAGTGGGGTCTTCTTTTCCAGTTCCCCTTTTTCTACCCATGATTGTTGTTAGAATGTCCCTTGTAAGATTGTTGTTGTTGAGGTCTAGAGTTTCTTGATGAACCTTTCTTGTAAGTATTATACCAACAATCTTGTAGGTTATGTCCTCTTTTGTAGATTGGACATTGTTTCTTCTATTGTCTATCCCCTTGATACTGATTTTGATTTTGGGATTTTTGATAGGAATTAGGTTTTCCTTTACCTTTTCCTTTCCATTTTTGATGTGAAGATAGTGCCTGCTCCTCTTCATCATCCTTATTGTGCATTGCTTCCTCTTGTTGCAGTAGGTTTACCAGTTTGTCAAAACCAACTGTCATATCTGACACGTTTAGTGTTGTGAAAAAAATGTGGTAAGAAGAGGGGAGTGCTCTCAGAACAATGGGAATGAGAGCATCATCTGTGACCGGTTCTCCCAGGGCTAGAAGTGAAGCCCTCAATTCTGCAAACTCTTCTTAAGAAAGCTTCAATTTTTTCATTCTGTTTGAACTTTAGTGTGTGTAACTGACTCTGCAAATTCAGTATAACATTCTTGTTCTTGGCCTCGTATACTGTGCTCAATTTATCCCACGCTTCTTTCACTGTTTTGGCATCTCGAATGTGGGGTTGCACATCGTCGGACACTCCAAACAAGATGATGAGTTTGGCCTTCTGATATGCTTTATCAAACTACCACTGTTGTGTTGTATCAGTAGTTGATCTGGTCAGAGTACCATTCACAGCAGGCCATATTTCTTCAAACTCAAGTTGTGTCTTGATTTTAGTCTTCCATGCAACATAGTTGTTTCCTCTGAGTAATTGTGAATCCGGAAGAAAAAATTTGGGGGCATTGGTGCCCATTTTGTAGAGATCACTGACAGGGTTTGGCTCTTATCACTCCAGGTATAAGGTCTCCCAATCTATATACCATCAGTCTGATATACCGAACCTTTCTATATACGTGCCCTTCCGATATACCCGATAGTATGTGGAAGAAGCTTTCCCTTTCTATATACCTGGCGATACTTGAAAGAGGTGTTAACGTACATGAAAGAATTCAATACGTGGTACCAAGATAGTACTGATGGGGTCTGTGTGATTATTGACACCAGCTCAAAGAAATATCCTCATATGCACGTGTAACTTTGCTATATACTTGGATAATTTCTCAGTCTGGATTTATGTCATGCAATCATTCACAGACGGATGGGATGGCTCATAGTGTGTGCATTGTGACCTTATTACTCCCCGTCAATTTATAGGGACGATGCCCAGATGACATTGTTGTAGCTATATTAGGTGTTAAGTGCAGTAGTAGTCATGACGGCTTTACCCGTAAGTGCTTCCCAGAGGCACCGTATATACCGAACGCTGCGAATGAGATCTAGGATCTCGTGAGTGTTACAGAACCAATTTTTTTACTATTTTTTATTACAATATTCTGCCAATTTCTAAGCAGTTAAAAAGTTTGCAGTTGACTATGGCAACCTGAAAATTAGTAAAATATAATGTAGTATACAAATTACATTCAAAAATTCTGAAAAATTGAATGGTAGGCAATTTTTTTTGTTTTGCGGGCCCTGGTGGCCTCTGGAGCCCAATACGACCCAAAATGAAAATAATTGTAAAAAACCATCTAAAAATGCTATATTTAGTTATCCCTCCTTTGGAAAAAGTTGTCTGGAATGAAAAAATAGGCTTAATGGAGAAAAAAAAATTTACCCTAAATTTAGGGATTTTCTTGCTAAAAATTTGGAAGCCTGTTTAGCTGTAACTAGCAGTTTGGAGATGATTTTTTGGCTATCTCTGCCTCTAAATGTGGTGGTTTCTCCAAATATGTCACCAAATTTCAAAAATAAAAAACTTTTGTTGGGGGTGGGGTTTGAACCCAAAACCTCCCACTCCCAAAGCTTTCCCTCTAACCGCCTTGGCCACTTAAGCATTTGTAATGTAAAATGTACAAGATTGTATTTAAATAAGGTGCAAATCGACTCACCTTTGTAAAATGTGACTTGGAAGAGTGTCCACGTGGCTGCAAATGAGTAGAAGGTGATTTAGGGTTTCTCTTTGCGTAGAAAATGGATCTGAAGCTTCTTGTTGATCTTCTTTGCAAGGATTTGTATGTCATTTATATTATTTGTCTGTTTACTTCCCACACCTTCTTTGATATTTGCTTTCACCAAGATTTTTTGATTTTGATTATCAATTTATTCTCCACCATAATTTTTGATCTCTTTGCTTTGATTTTTATGTAGGACTGCGTAGAGGAATTTATTCATGGTTTGTTGTGATCTGACCACTAATCCTTTGTGTGTGGTTGTAGGTTCTGGCTTGGTGTTAAAGGATGGCTGAGCCTTAATTCTTTTGCTGTGTTCTTGTTTTTGATTGCAAGTTACAGGTTCGCTGCTACAAATGCCTCAGCATATCTATATATATATATATATATATATATATATATATATATATTATTGTTGATGTTTTGTGTTGTGTGGAGAGTGAAACAAATCCCTTTATCTCTTTGGCATCACTGTTTTTATATGCAAGTCTCCATTTGAGAAGGAGCTCGAAGGGAGCTAAGGCAATGGAAAATAGAGAAATGCAACTTGATAGTGGAGATCTTGGTTAGAGGCAAATATTTAAGCAACCCGGTTAGAAGCTTCACATACACACAGGCCTCCAGATAAAAAATAATCTCCAATTTTTAGCACAGTCCTCCAATTACAGTAGCCTGCTAGTTTTAGCAGAGACTAAATATATCTCTAATATTAGAGATAAAACCCCTAATGGGGAGATTTTTTTTTAATACAACAATAAGTTTTTCCTGGTGCTGGGTGCACTAGTAAAAAAAAATAAAAATTCCTTCCAAACACTTAGAAGGAACAAGAGGATGTGAGGAGGTAGGGATGGGGCTGGGAGGTTGCAGGAGGCTGCACAGGCTCTCTGATGCTGCAAACACTTCTCCAAAACTCCTCTATCTCAACTGCTCTCTCTTTCCACTCCTCCACAGCTTCACAGGTCCAGAATCTCGCTCTGGTACCAAATGTAAATTGAGAAACAGGGGCGGAAGCCTGATTAGCTTTATTAATCTCAATCAACCATTTACACAGGAAAGAGCTGCAATACTTATAGGTATTATACAGCTGAATACAAACAAAATATAAGTTGCAACAATACAACAACCAGTACAGTAGCTTCCAATATTACATCTGGGAAGCACAAAATTGTTATAACTACATAACAATTATACCCATGAAAATAATAAGCCAAATATGGTTGATAAAACCATATAACAAAATATAACAATAATTAATTAATTATATAATGCATAATTAATAATATTAGGTAAATAATTAACCTAACATAATATAGTTGAATCAAGACACGATAACCCCAAAATTGGATCCAAAATTCCATTTATCCAATAAATTTCACCAATAAATTTCACCTGAAGCTCAAGTTATCATTGTTCTAAGTTACCCTCTCAAAGGCAGTTCAGGACTTAGTCATTTTTTGGGAGGACATGTGTCAGCACCAGGATCCTAGTGGGATTTCATGTCTCTGACGTCCTTGAGGTTAGGTACACAAACCTTTGAAAAATGTGCCAAACCCCCATATGACCCCTGGGACCCTCATGTGACCTCCAAACTTGATAGTTGAGCCCCCAGGTGCATTTTTGGAGCATCCATTCCATGTCGTCACATCAAGTGCCACTTGTCAGCTCCATGACCTCCGTGGAGACTAATTTCCCTTATTTCCCTAAGGTGAAGGACATAATACATTGAAAAATATTCCCATCCCCTATGGGGAGTCTTTTGGACATCCACGTGACCAACTTTAAGCCCCTAGGTGCATTTTTGGAGCATCCATTCCCTGCCATCGGATCAAGTGCCATGTGTTAGCTCCAAAACCACCGTGGAAAATTATATCCATTATGTCCTTGAGGTGCGGTACATAAAACATGGAAAAATTCACCTATCCCCTATGGGGATTCTTTTTGACACCCATGTGACTAGCTTTCAGCTCACAGTGCTTTAAAGCAACTTTTCTCACCTTCATTCTTTGTCGTCGGATCACCGCCACGTGTCATCCTCTTGACCATCATGGAATTTTATGTCCATCACGTCCCTAAGGTCAAGGAAATCAAACATAAAAAAGTGCACCCAATATTCTCTCTCCATGCATTCAAAATTTCAAAAAATCTAATTACCACTCAGTGCTTCCAACTGCTTCCACTCCAGTGCATAGACAATCTTCATCCTTCCTCTGCAACTTTCTTTTATCACTTAGGAATTGCAAATATATCATACCATATCAAAAAATTAAATGAAATAACTTTCCCATGGTGATACACGGGTCTCAAAAGGAATTCTCATTTAGCTAAGAAGGAGAAAAGAAGAAGAGAACAGTAAAATCTCCATAGCGAAAAAATGGAAAACTAAGCAAATCTTCTACTCCAGTGCACGAATCAATGAACCATTTGATTCTATTTTTCCCTCTATCCTAGAACATAAAAACATAACCTTAAAATCTCCTTTCATGTGATAGAGCATCCAAAATGAAGAAATTTCCTTCCCGGCTCAACGAAGAAAGAAGTGGGATTTCCCGTCAAACCAGTTGTCGGACTGAAGTATGATCGCCCAAGAAGCACCAGAAGAAAAAACCCACATAAAAAATATAATTTTCTTTGCAAATGAAGGGAAAAATCAGACCTAAAATTTTGAGGTCCATTAATGGTTGCCGCATCCAGAAGCACTACCAAGTTCAAAAATTCAAATGTTAAAATCTCCTAAATTATTAAGTGGGCGGGCCCAAAATTTCAGAGTTGTGATATTGGGAAAAAACCCATATAAAAAAACTTCATTCCACGTCAATCCAACTCCTAGAAGCTAAATTTCTAAAATAATCATGTCTACTACATAGGAACTACTATTTCAGGAAAGTCATCGATAAAAGAACCTATGAAGGGGACAAAGACATTGGAGGTGCATTACAGCCAAGCATTCACCAGAACAGACATTTTTTGGCACTTACTAAAAATAGTAAGTGGTCCCTCGAGCACCTGCTAAAAATAGAAAGTTGATCCAAAATGCTCAAATAACACAGGGAGAAAGAGGAAAACTAAGCCGCAACATCTAGTTGAAGATTAGGGACTTGATTTTTCACACTTACTAAAAATAGTAATTTGATTTTTCTAAGGGAGAGATGAATTCGAAGTGGACGGGTCAGAAGCCGACACAACCCTTTACCTACAAGTATGATGTGGAAGATAGCAATATCTTGTACATGGACTTGAATGACCTTAAGAATCGCATGACCTCCAAGGACTGAAGGAGGATTAAATACTAGATATTTACAAGTGGCTTGTTTGCCACTGCAAGACACCCAGTGTCTATGCAGAGTCTCGAGTTATTCCTAGCCTACTCTCTCCACTACAAGCCCAAGACACGAACCATCTAAGCTAACAATAGTATAGTGATGGTGGTCATCATCCATAGGACTATTTCACTCTCTTTACGGATATCGACATCCCCCAACGTAGTCATAATCTCAAAGGACATGGTCGTGTGTGATTGGGAAACAATGGATTCATATGTCTAAGGAGTAACGCTCGACTAATGGTTAAAAAAGGAATAAATCCCTCCAGGATTCCTAAGAATCTTCTAAGGTGTGAGTTTTGAGAAAGGTATTATGATGTCATCAATATCCTCAGTAGATTTATGGGAGAAGAAAGCATGAGAGACTTCTAATACTAGATTTTCCTTTTCATCCTGACACTGATAGAAGGAAGGTAGAGAATTGACCTGGGACATATCATCATCAACAACCTCCATCTGTAACTGATCCAAGTTCCCAGGAAAAATAAGTTCCACATGAATTCTTACCTAGTTTATTTACTTGCGAGATCGAGATCATTTAAAGGATTGGCTCTCACATAGAACATTGTTGCCAAGGTACCTGTATTCGAGAAGCTTCCACAGTTGGTAGTGGAGGAGAAAAATAGGCATTTCAATCATGTGAATGATGCATTCACTATGTTCATGGTCCAAATCTTAGAAGGGGATCTCAAAGCTATGATGTCACTAAAAACGACATCCCTGATTAAGGAATGTGGCTCATACTTCATATAATTCTCAACATTCTCCTACATATGAGTTGCTGGCTTTGACCAAGATCCACTAAAACTACCTAAGTATCTCAGTGACCAGATTGTATTGTTTGAGCTCTATAGGAAGATTGCTCAGGTGAATAACAAACTCAGAAGTAGGAGAAAGAAATTACTTCCATTCCCTATATCTCTAGGGGATTTCACGTGTAAAATCTCAAATGAAGCATCTCACTTGGAGTCCATTTTCATACATTTGACTTTGCATTCCTAAATTTCCAGGCCTAACTTTGACATCTGAGAAGAGCCTGACTCATTCTATGTCCTAGAATTATGACATGAGCCACAAGTCGAGGAATATTGGGTCAACTGTATTCATGATTTTGAAGTACATGAAAAGGACTACATGAGGATGAAAATTAGTGAGATGAAAAAATTCAAGTTCTCTTGGTATGCAGACATCTTGCACGATAATGGTAAAAAGATGTATGAGCCTGAGTACGCAGCAGTCAAGATGTCCCCAATGCCCCAAATCAACTGACATGTTCATGAATCAGGAGATATATTAGAGTGGACTGAAAAGGTGGTGAGGAGAATGAGGAACTGTTTTCAGAAGAAGAGAGCTATGATCATTTGGCCACGAGGAATTTCTCCAAGCTAGAAGAAAGCTTCACATAATTCATCTTTCAAAGTAGTATAGGTGACTTCTAGCTCTAAACACTCTGGAGAAAGTTCAAAAAGGAAGGCCATGGAATTGTAAACTTCTCCCTGCGAGAAGACGCCAAAGAAATTCAGAGAAGAAGAAGGTTCATTGGCATCACTGTAGGAGGAAGACATAATCTAAGTAATGGAAATAGAAATTCCAGTAGCAGATGCACATGATAATGAGGAGTATAGGACTCCTGATCCACTCTTTAAACCACTGCAAGAGGTATTGCATGTTGTTGATACCAACACCCCTCTCACTTAGGACTTCCCTCCTCCACCAGATTAAATAATGGTTGATGCACTCATCATTGAGCCTAAATCTGGTGAGATGTTTATGTTGATGCGGGAAATGGTCATCCTCATCACTCACACTGTGTAATAGGTAGCATCCCCCGATCTATCAGTGATTGTATCACTAGCTAAAGAAAAAAGGTTGAGAAAGATCACATGGATGACCTCACAATTCTATAGTGGGAGATAAGTAATCAGTGCATCGAAGTAGATCAGCCAAAAGTAATCAAGCTAGTGGAAGAGATGACATCAGCTGACTATGAGATAAGAATGATCTAATTTGGACTAGATACTCCTAAGGGAGATTTGCACATATATCAACAATCTTCTACTCGCATGGTGGAAAATAATAAAGAGTATAAAGAGAAGAATGAGGTACTAGAGGAATAATTACAAACCCTTTCATCTTATGTGCAACACCTGGTGGAACCAAGCATTACAACAATTCCTATTGAGAAAGTGGTACCCATGAGTAGCTTTGATCCAAAATCCATTAGAAGAATGCATGACCTCACGATGCAGGGGTGAGAAAACAATGAATGGATCAACTCAATCTCTGAAAAAGTGAAGTCATCACTCCAATAGGTAGTCAAGATCGTTGCGTACATGTGTGCAACGACCAATAGAACGAGAGCACTCAAGGATGTGGAGAAAGAAAGAGATTACTAGGAACCTCTAGGACCAGTAGTGAGTGAGATGAGCAACACCTAATGTCAGGAGTTGATCAATAAGAAGGTTTTTGAAACTCTTGCAGAAGACTTAACACATGTATGAGTGAGGTCCTTGGCGATCAGATTTAAAGTGATCAATCGATCCTTCATAGAGGTAGAGGAGAAGAAAGAAAAAACATACAAGCTAAAGGATAGTATAAATTGGAAAGTTCATAAACTTGAAGTACCCGCAATGAGAAAACACACAACTGTTGATGAAGTGATCATCCCTTTCGAGGAATATGTCAAGAAAGGGGTGGGAAACCCATTTTCCTTCACTAATGATACTCTTGACTTATTGTCAGATATATCAGCCTCCATTGCACTTATCACAGATTTCATCATGGTTTAGGAAATGCAAGGACATCAACGGTGTGACTAACGGATGGACTAAAACCTTGAGCTGTGTTCGCATCCCTCATGTAAAAAAATTAGAACCAACAGTGGTCCATTTCAAACAAGATCTTGGAAAGATAGAAGCCTTCTTGGGATCATGAAGTGCAAGGCAATCAGAGAGCGGAGCCAAGTCCACTGCAGCAACTCATCCTTCAACATAATTCTTCTCCTCCTCCTCCTTCTTCTCTCTCTCTTCTCTTCTCATACAACACTCTCTCTCCTCAATTTTATGTTTTTGCGTTGAGAGTTGCACCTTTTAATACGACTTAAGTGACTTTCGAAATATAATGTAACTTTAAGTCACCTTGTTATTATAAAAGGGACTTAAATATTTAAAGTGGAATATGAACAGTCTTAATTCATATTAAGGTATTCAAAAAGTCACGAGGAAGATGAAGAGTTGCCTCCTCTTCTATAAATTGTAGTAAGCTCCTCATTTGAGGGTCTTCTTAATTTTGTCTTCTAAAAATTAGTAGATGTTGGAGCTGTTTTTTTTTGAGTTCATGAGAGAGATATCCTTGTGACGAGAGCAAGAGATAGCAATTTTCCTCATTTGAGGGTCTTCTTCATTTTGTCTTCTAAAAATTCTTAGATTTTGGAGTTATTTTTTGTGAAGTCATGAGAGAGATATCATTGTGAAGAGAGCAAGAGATAGCAACAGCTCATCCTTTAGTATAATTCTTCTCCTTCTTCTTCTTCTTCTTCTTCTCTCTCTCTCTCTCTCTCTCTCTCTCTCTCTCTCTTTCTCTTCTCATACAACACTCTCTCTCCTCAATGTTATGTTTTTGTGTTGAGAGTTGCACATTTTAATATGAATTAAGTGACTTTAGAAATATAATGTAACTTTAAGTCACCTTGCTATTATAAAAGGGACTTAAATATTTATAGTGGAATATGAACAGTCTTAAGTCATATTAAGGTATTCAAAAATTCACGAGGAAGATGAAGAGTTTCCTACTCTTTTATAAATTTTAGCAAGCTCCTCATTTGAGGGTCTTCTTAATTTTGTCTTCTGAAAATTCTTAGATGTTGGAGCTATTTTTTGTGAATTCATGAGAGAGATATCCTTGTGAAGAGAGCAAGAGATAGCAGTTTTCCTCATTTGAGGGTCTTCTTCATTTTGTCTTCTGAAAATTCTTAGATGTTGGAGCTATTTTTTGTGAATTCATGAGAGATATCCTTGTGAAGAGAGCAAGAGATAACAAGAGAGAGAAAGAGATAGCAGCAGCTCATCCTTTAGCATAATTCTTCTCTTTCTTCTCTCTCTCTCTCTCTTCTCTTCTCATACAACTCTCTCTCTCCTCAATGTTATGTTTTTGTGTTAAGAGTTGCACATTTTAATATGACTTAAGTGAATTTAGAGATATAATGTAACTTTAAGTCACCTTGCTATTATAAAAGGGACTTAAATATTTATAGTGGAATATGAATAGTCTTAAGTCATATTAAGGTATTCAAAAATTCATGAGGAAGATGAAGAGTTGCCTGCTCTTCTATAAATTATAGCAAGCTCCTCATTTGAGGGTCTTCTTAATTTTGTCTTCTGAAAATTCTTAGATGTTAGTGCTGTGTTTTATAAATTCATGAGAGAGATATCCTTGTGAAGAGAGCAAGAGATAGCAAGTTTCTTCCATTTATCCCACTAAAAGAATGTCTTCTACTTCCCACACTATGTACAAATTTTTCTTGAGATTAAATAAAGGAAGAAGGAATTTTTTCCTCTTTGATTGAGGAGTTTATTGGTACTTTGTGTTCATTAAGCTCTATTTAGTCTTGTTGCTATTTTGTAGATTTGGTTTCTTCTAAAATACAAGTGCATGTAATGAAAAATTTTTTCTAGTGTGTGCAAGTCTTTGATTTTCTACTTGCAACATTAGTCTCTCCTTTCTAAATATTCTCACTCTCCTTTCTCGCCTTTGTAGCAATTTTTTCCCTTACATATACCTACAAGCATTTACCGTAGGGTCAGTGGAGTGCCCCTGTTAGATCCCCGGCCGAAAGGCCACTAGGATAAAATTCACAATTTACTCGTGCATGCATGTATGGTAGTTGCATTGGTTAAGTAGAGGGACTTAGACTCCCAGAGCATTGGCAAGATAACCACCAATTTGTCCCTGACAAATTTTCTCGCCAACAATTTGTATGGTTGATTGAGGAGCATGGTAGAAGCTCATGTAAGCATGGAAAGTCATGAGACATGTTTTCTCAAGTGTGTTAGGTCCTTTTGGAGATATTGGAAGTAGAGGTATGATGTTTTCCTACTTGGTCTAGGTATAAACTAGACCTAATATTAGTTTTTGGAGGCCTACTGGTATATGAAAGTCACTTACATAAGTGTGTGAGATCTTGGAAAAACTCGTGAAATTATTTAAAGCTATATTCAATATATAATGGTATTTTTTTTTGGTTTTTGCATGGTTATTATGTTAGAACACTTGTTTGTGATATGAATTAGGAAAAACCCCAAGGCCTATTTATGCAAGTCCTAGTGGTTGAGAAGATGAATACCTCTTTATGACTAAGTGAGCATTTAATACGTTAGTAGAGGGTTTAATAGTGTTGTGGGTAAAATTTTAGGATTGCACAATGAATATTTTTCTAGATATTATTTTTTTGGTCTTACCAAGTTCTAGAAAGCATGTTTTCCAACTAATGTGAGAGAAATCTACTTGGATGACATATGTTAAGTCTGTGTGTACTCATGAGCTTTTCAAGAATATTGAATAATGGAAATAAGAAGATATCAAAGTTAGAATGAGATAAAATGAGGCTATATATTTTATGAACAATCCTTAAGAAGTTGGGTAAGTGCAACAAGTTTGGGGGCCAAAAAGGGGTCATAAGTGGATGTCAACCTATAAGATTGTAGTCCATTTTCCTGTGATTTGGATGAACAAAAATTGATATTTTTTCCTTTTAGTGAAAATTTAGATGCCACTGTCTATCTTAGGATAGATTTTATATTGTATTTTTTTAGCAATATTGTTTAAATGGTTTTTTTTGTGAAAGTGGTTTGAAAACATAAAGAAAACGGATCACTTTCCATTTTCCCACCATAAATTAATTGAAAATTATTGAAATCAAATATTTTTTGAACATATATAGAATTTCTCCACGGTTCGAATGGTATATGTTTTATCACATTATGATAAGTGAAACAAAAGTTGCATCTTAAACATAGACATGAACATTCATGGGAAAAAGTGTCTTAAAGACCTACTATTAGTAAAAACTATAAAATGATATTTATCATATTCTACTCACTTTAAAATCAATATTTATACGAATCTAACAGTATCCCCTATGCAATGGTACCATTTTTGTGATATGTTTTTGATTTTTTTGGCATGTTTATAAAATGTGATCACAGTTAATAAAATTTGGGATTTGATGTCCACGTTTTGGTCCCCCAACTTGCTGCACTTACCCAGTTAAGAAGGTAAAAACCCTCCAAAAAACCTAGTTTTCTAGCAATGGAAGAAATATTGATGGTATGAGCCTATAATTGATTGGATAATAAAATTTGATGATTGGATGATGGATAAAAATCTCCCATATTTTAGATGGTGGTGGTTTGAGTTCATGATAGTAAGTGGATCCCACCCACATTTTTTTGTTTTCAATAAAAAAAGGTTTTATTCTCAGGTTTTAGATTAGACCCTATGGATAAATTGGTGTTCTAAATTTTATGAGATATATGGTACATTTTTTAATACATTTTAGATATTGGTGAAGTGTTTTGATGACCTACACAATTCAAAATGGGTTGACTGGTTTTTGGGCCAAAAGGGAAGTTTTAGCAGTCATGGTGTATGGGTGTTCTTTGGAATGTATGGCCTAAGTTGACGAGGCTAATGAGCACGGAGGTATTATAGACATACTATATGACATGCTTCATGTATTTTTTTTAGATATGAAAGTGAGTTGATGTGGCATGGTTGAGGTTACAAATTGACCTAGTCTGTCTGGTTTAGGACAAAGATGGTTTTCTGTAGAAATTGGTTTAGAAGACCAATATATTGGATTATATTATGATAGCTATCCTCTTGAGAGTGAATATGGATGAATTTTATTCTTAGTGAGTGCATATAAAAAAATTTAAAGTTTTAGCATGGGTTCAAGAAGGTCTCATTTCCAAAACTGTTTCGTGGGAAGTTCAATTTGTTAAAGAAGAGAAGTGGTTCTATGGTCTCTTTGGATGATTCATTAAATATAGATTTCTTATAATTTTTCTAGAGATTAGTGGATTTCCAATGAGTTTTTACATGGAATATTTGAGGTGTTTTGGTGTGGTCTTGGAATTAATTGTTGAATTATGGTTCATAGAGGTTCCTGATTTGAGAAGGAAACAATCCTACTTGAAATTTATATAAAGAAAATGGATGAAGAAGAGTTCCCTAAGTTTATTAAGGATGTTTATATGTTTTTTTTGACATATGTGGAGTGTTTGGAGGCATGAAATATCTATATTGAGTGGTTGAAGTCCTTGAAGGGCTTGATGAAGGATATTTTCTTGTTTTAGGCCTAGTTGGGCTTGTCATGTGTCTTGATGCATTGCCAACCCATATGGGTATTTCATGATGATTTATATGAGGTTATATTTACATTTTTGATTTTATGAGGGACCACAAATTTTCATGGCTGACATAGTTATGTTTTTGATTTGATTAATTTATATAAAGTGCATGTATCTATTCATTTTGAACTAGTATTATGAGAAGGAAAAAGTGTGAGATAGGTGTGAGTGTGAAAGTGATATAAGGGAATCAAGATAGATATGAGAGAGTGTTTGAACGTATGAAGAGTGTTGAAGAATTACTATCTTCAAGGGTAATTTTCCAAATTATCCCATGAAAGAGAAATAATGTGTGAAGTTGAAGAGTGTGTATTTGAATAAGGTTTTCTAGGTGTATGAGCTAAATATTATATATTATCACTATTTTTTGTTGAGAAACATATCATCAATGGTATTTAATTAGAGATGTGTTAATGATTTAGTCTAATCCTATTTGGGATTACCTTATGAAAGGATATTATCAATCCATTTCTAGGGGTTGGTGCCTCACTATATTAGGGGCTAGTGCTCCTTGTAAAAAAATCTTGTGAAGTTGAGTCTATTCACTAAATTGTATTTGGTTTGATGTAATATAATCAAAAATTTCAGTGGGTTTTCTTCCCTCTATATGGTAATTGAGGGTTTCCCATTTACATATTGTGTTCTTGTGTACTTTCTGATGGTTAGGATCTTATGAATAGTTTTTTATGTTTTTAAGCTCACATTAATGCATGGTTGAATGGTAAATGGTTTATGAAAGTTAATTTAAATTGGTTAATGGTTTTTAAGGAATGATTCACTCTCCCTCTCAGTCCATTATGGTGATTCCAACATAATTCATATGAGTGGATGAAGTCCTAAGGAGCTGAAAATACAAGGTGAATTGATGGACATGACATCAAGGTGTTAATATAGATATGTAGAGTGTCTTGTAAGACCTTATATCTTGTTATTAGAAGGCCATAAATAGGATTTTTGTACAAATTATATGAGGGATCATGATATCTAATATATCCCTTATGTTTTATCAAGATATATCTCATAGGTATTGAAACCATCCCAATAGTTTACTATTTCCTTGGGATCTTGATGACATGTCTCGTAACATTTCACCCCAAAAAGGTTAGATGGGAAGGTTCTTGAAGAGAGATAAGGGAATTCCATATTGATGATATTACATTACGAGTAGACCCTATTCCAAGTGTTAAATCCACTAATGGATTGTAATAATATAGTATGAGATAGATGCATATTCAAGATAAATAAACTACAAAATCATGAAATTAATATGAGGACTAAAACAAAGTAGAAACATATGGTAAATTTATGGGAATTTAAATAAGACATAGTTATTCAAATTATTGCAGATTGTGTTAGGGAGGGATTACAGTAATTGCAGTGTTAGAATATACATGAAATTGGTTGAGTGACCCTACAATTTACAATGAACTAACTACTAAATGGGGGTGGAATTCGAATAATTTTTAGTAAAATATCCAAATTTTTATTCTAAGAGGATGGAACCCATGATAGTTGATCAAGTTATGATTCACCATGGTAATAATAAGGTCTTAGAGGATGGAAGGTGTAAATACATTTCTGCAATTTCATGAACCTCAGAATTGGTGATATTTATGAATAATCATATGTCTATGCCATATAAGTTTCCTTGGATGTGGAAGACATCATTAGGTCAGATGGGATGGATTTAATCATACAAATGATAAGGTTATCAAAAAACAACTAAAAGATTCCCCTGTCTCAAGTTTTTACACAAACCAGGTTAGGATCACAAGTTTCAGAAAATGGTGATTGCCTTAGGTTTTTTAAGAAAAATGCATGTTGTATTTGTTATGCATTCCCCAATCATTTACATTTATTCGTAAGATTTTAAAGGAGGAATCAAGTGGTTGTAAATAGTTCATAATTTTAGGAAATCTAAGGGCATAAATAATTGAAAGTTTTTGAGAATTTGGCCTTTGAATATATGGAATAAATGAATTTGAAGTGAATCCATGATATGTGTTTCACGCAAGGGAACAAGGAAAAAAATATTTTGTTCAACTTCAATGGAATAGAAGGATGGTTTTGATGATCCTACCATCTAGGTGAGGAAATGCAAAATGGACTTATCCTCCAATTTATAGGCATGGATGTATGCAGATGGATATTTTACTTAAAAGAAGATCCGTCACATAATAAATTTAGGAATAAAAAATCATATCTATGTTAATGTGATTCAAATATATCAATTGTTACTTGGGAAATATTGGACTAATTCAAGGGTAGTCGATACCAAGTACATAGGGAATGACTCAATTATTAGATATTCTATTCATGAACGATAAGATAACCCGCAGTGGAATTCCCTGATATGATTTTTTATAAAACTAGGTTATATGTATAATTTGATGAATTTTGGGAGTTCCCTTTGAAGGATAGTCATTAAAGTAGGAATTGAAAAACTCTAGTTGATAGTTTTGAGAGCATTTTATATGTGACTAGGTCATTAGATTAGGTTTTGGGTTTAAATATGGAAAATTTGAGGCATAGAAATTATGTTTAGTAACACTTGCATGGGATTTTTCTAAGGTGATCAAATGTGTTTCATAGGATGACTTGATGTATAAGTGTAAGCATTCACCGCAACATTTCCCATATCCATTGGTATACAATGATTTATTTAAGAGTTGGAATGGGTTAAATTTACTTATAAGGCTGTATTTTGGCTGAGTACTAATAGAGTAGGAAAATAGGGGTATTTGTTAATATATCTAATAATTTATGGTCTACATAAAAGTGTAGAAGCATTGGTTGTGACTATTTTTATTTTTATACTATATAGGGTGACACATATGTGTTAGAAGCACAAGGGATTGACTTTGTCTGATAGACTTGATGGGTGAATTAGTCCTATAAATTTTAGGTCCATTGATGATTTTACATTCATGTATATGTTATTGATACAAACCATGATTCAACCATGTATCATATGTTGAGTTAACATATGGAAATATAACATAACACATTAGTGGTCAAGAGCATTTGGTAGAATTACAAAAAACACCAAAATTCCTTTGGATGTGGACCCTTGATGGGGATGTTTATTGATTTTTGAAGATACTTATATTAGATAATTTAAAAGTAGGGTTGGATGGGAATTCAAGAAGTAATTCACCATGTAATATCATGTTATTCTTTATTCCTATTGGTGAGGACGCATGTGTTTTGATACATGCTGAATAAAAAAATATTTTAGTAGAGGGACCAAGCCTCAAGTGAGCCACAAGGGAAGGTTAATATCATCTGAAAATCCTTGATTCCAAAATTGAATGAGGAAAAACTCAACCTATTTTGAATATGACTAAACACCATTATTGGTCAGCCACTGTGGTAATAATGTTATGGCAAAAATTTAATGGATTGAAAATTATTTTCCACAACTTTATGGAGAAAATCAATTCACCCCTCAAATGACTAGTTGTACAAATGGGGCATTCGGTGTGCTCTTTAATTAACTATGGATTTATCTTGAAGTGTGGGACCTTGTGAAATACAGATAACTTTTCAGAGAAGGACATTTCCTCTTCCTAATCCTACCTGCCATAACTACTCCTAATGCAAGAAAAATACCTATCTAAACCTATTCTAACATTCCAAGGAGACAGGGAGAGAGATTGCATGAAATAAAACCTACACTAGAAGCGGTGATACACCAAGAAAAGGAGTGTCAGACACTTTCCCAGCCTGAAAACAGCCAAAGAAATGAAATTGGAGAGGGTGGTCATGCACCACAGACCTGATCAATTTAACACATTATGTGTCATTCATACTAACCTTATACAAATACCAAAATGAAAACATTTTCCAACCCAAAGTACAATGGAACACTTCCAAATCTTAATGAATATAAATACAAAACTTAGTTCACAATGAGAGGCAAGAAAAGTAATAAAATGATGCAAGGATTGACAAGATGAATCACAAAACACCAATTTTTATTAATCCTTGAAATATGACACAGTACATTGCTATAGCAAGAGGATAAGAATTGCCATTACAATTTTTTGTGAAGGAAGGCTTGAAGCCCTAAATTTAGGAAAGAATAGGGGTAGCATGGGGAAAAAATGACCAACTCTCTTAATAATGTTGGAACCCCTTTACAATTTATAGGAAGAATGGTCAAAGAGAGAGAGAGAGAGGAGATCCCAAAATATTCTTCAACCACCCAAAAATTATTATCATGACACCTGCTACAAGGATGGGGAGACCTTAAAAACCCATATCTTCATGTACTTTACCTTGTTGAGAAGAAATGACATCTCAGCTTTCATTAATGAATCTATACCTGGCACTAGCTCACTGATCATGAATTTCAGGTTTTTGGTCTATTTTAGGGTTCCCAAACCTTAAATTTTCAATTTTTATGTCCTTTACATGAAGTCTTTCTAGGTTTCTTGAATTCTAATCATTTTGAAAATACTGACATTCGGGACCCCTCAAGATATGGAATTTTTGTGAAAGGGGGGGGGATTTGCAAGCATTTAATGGGCTTGCATTATTTTGCGTTGGTGAGTCAGCTCACTGAGCTTTTTGGCAAGATCTTTCCTATTGCTTTGTGCTCAAGGGGATAGGGGAAAAATAGTTTGACAGGCACCCAAAATGATCTTTTGGCTTCTCCTTGTTTTTTCATTAACTCCCGGCCTCCAAGCTTTTCATGGCTCCATACTTACCTCAACAGGATCTTTAAATGAGCCATTTCCTAACCACTGAACCCCTGCTTTACATTCTTGGATGGCTATATCAAGATCCCTATCGAGTTTGATTCAATTTTTCACTGGCCTCCATGACAACATGTCTCACATAGAGCTCATGCTTCCTTTGTGTTTTACACCATGACGAGTTATGTTGTCTTCCAAAGATGCTTCCTTGCATTCCATTGGACTTTACCACCTCTTTGTCATTGAATCCAACTTGAGACTTGGCTCATCACGACACACCATTTAACTAAATCACCTACTCCCATGATGCAACATGAAAGCCTCCACTACTTGAATGAGTCAACTTCGGGTATCTCAATTTTAGAGATTCAAGTTTGTTGACTTTGGTGAGCTTGTTACTATTCACTGAGCCGCCCCACGATTTTCCCCAAAATCCTGAATGTCCTAAGTCCAAAGTTTGGAATTTGGACTCTTACCATTTCGGAGCTTCCTCCCCCATAATTTTTGACTTTTAGCTCACTGAGTTCATGAATTCAAAGTCTAGAAATTCCAAACTTTCAGGTTTCCCATTTACCCCAAGTTGTCATGGTGTTCACCCTGAAAATCTCGGTAACTCAATTGCAAAATGTTGAAGTTCAAACTTTGAATTTTAGAGTTCAGACTTTCCCAGTTTGGCTTGATGCACTTTCATTCAAAATTCCTCAGAATCTTAAAATCATTTCCACCTAATCTCTGAAAACTTTGCTGAACCCATCGAAATCTCCTTGGCTCGATCAAGCCTTGTTTGATTTGAGTTCCCCCTACATGTTCTTTTGCTCCATCATTCTCCAAATTTTCAGGCGAGATAACCTTCCAATGTGAACACTTATTCTTTTGACTAAGCATATGTGAAATATGCCACGGCCAACATAGACTCATCCTGCACCAACATACCATGGTATTCCTGTGGCTGCAAGCTATTAGTTAATAAGCCACGCTCTCCCTCCATTGTGCGCCTGACATTCTGGAGCTTCTATCAATTTCTCTGCACACTCTCGATGAGCCCAGAAATCTTAACTAGCTTAGGCATCACCTTGGTACCACCCGAGTTCAACTATGGAGCCTACCCTCCTTGAGAAAATATGCCATCGTTTGGGTCTTCATTTTCTAGTGCTCATCCCAAACTGATATCTCTGTAGCACTTGAGCCTACCTTTTCTCCATGGATCTCATTGACCTCACATTCTTCTTAGTCTACCCGATGCCTGTCTTTGTCCAAGCTCAATTTCCTGACTCATATGTCTCTCTTATCTCCTATCAGTGATGAGCCTTTGCAATGGGCACACATTCCCATTGAGCCCAAAGGGATCGTCCCTATTTTATTTCCTATGAGCTCTGCATTTCAACTTGTTGCTAAGATTTTATCTAACTGTAACTCGATACCTTGGGCCAAATTGTGGCTTCGATTCATCCCTGATTTGAGCTTGCTGAGCTAATTTTAGCTCAGTCACCTTTATTGCTGCACTATGTCGTACCCAGCTCATTCAAGCTCATTAATTTACTGCAAGCTTTCTTGATTTTCCACTAGTGCTCTTTCAATAGTTTCCTATCATCCTCAAGCTTCAACTTGAGCTCTCAAGCCGCCAAATTACTACCTTACAAGAGCATTACTTGCTTTCCAGACCAACTTGGTTGATCATCTTTCCAAGTGAGCTTTTCTGAACTCGCCTCTTCACTCAAATGCCAAGTGCACACCCATATAATCACTTTTGGAATGCTCCCAAATTCCGAAGCTACTTGGCTGAGCTCTTTTCTAGCTTAAGATGCCCCTTAACAGGCCCTTGTCCCTAGTTTTCCATTCTTACCCTCTAAATATTTGCTATTTTTTACGATCTTTTAGTCAGATGAAGGGTCTACCTGATAGATGCCCATTGATCCCATAGCCTTTTAAGTATGAATCCATTAAGGCGTTAAAACCTTAAGTGGATAATATATCCTGAAACTGATTCCAACCCTCTGAAATTTACCCCAAACTACTGCTGGTGAAACATTGACCATAAACTAACCATATCTGTCTTGCACGCCCAATGGTTTATAATAAATTCTATAATGAATTAGAATTATGAGAGGGAAATGGATTCTAATTTGGCGACTCTCATGGCATTTTTCTTGCTGGATTCTCAAACTAGCAATCTTGAAGCCTCTAAGGGGCTAAAAATCATGGACTTCTAAACCCGTATCGAAACCTTATTTTTCGAAGTATGAAGCACACTAAAACTGATGATTTCTTGGCATGCATAACACATTGCAAAATTTTAAGTAAATCATTTGTTGAGCTGGGAAATCATGGAATGCTATTAAATTTTTATTTTCTCCCTTTCGAATGGCTTCTTGGGACACTGTTGAAGGATTTAAGACTCCCCACAAATCTGATAAGGTTGTAAATATTAAACATACTAATCAATGATTTGAGGTTGATTTTTATGCGCATTGCAAACCATGGGGAAAAATTTAAATGATTAGGACATCATGCTCCTAAAACTTAGGCATGTTGTTGTTGTTCCTGAATAATGCCACCTGTAATGCAACAACCACCATTGAGGCATGGATTATTTTCCTATCCTGCAAGGGTGTTATAAGAGCTCAATGGTTGATCTAGTGGAAAGAGAATGAATAAAACTTGTCCCTTAAAAAATTTATTTTTCTCTGCATTTGGATTGAATTTGAAGATTGCAAATGTTCCCTGTAAATATGAGCTTCTTTCTATGGCATTGCTTCATGAGGCATGCTGAAATATGGTGCACTGTGATGGAGGAAACACAAACAAAAACTATGTACAAAATGAAAAATCATACATGCTCAAATGAGGACATGTAGAGTGTGCAAGAGCACTTGTTATGTCGGAAAGAAAACCTACTCCTACCCTACACTAACTAGAGAAAGAGAAGACTTCAAACAAAACCTGATACTCATAGGGAAAAGTAGCTTCCCCTTCCTCAAAATTGTTACAACCATGTGGATGATTTGAACACTATACATGGCTATGTGCATGATGAGTGAAAAAATTATGTAGCAAAGTTTGCCACCTCTGTTAGATCATCAAGGTATCAACTACCCTAAAGTAATGAAAAATACCTCCTCAGAATGATGTACTTGGGGCTCCTGGAGGTGTGTACAGTTGCATAGATCCTTGGTACTGTGAGGCTCATCGTCATGTTCGGAGATGAACATGACCGGTTGTGGAAACTTTGATTCTAGCTCCAACAAAGCTAGATATCTAATGGGGCATGGCCTAGTCTTTCAGATTTTCCCAGTGCTCTGAGTTCCAATCTCAATAAGAAATCTTTGTTATGCATAGATTTCCTAGAAAAGGTGACTATCTGTAAGTGGATTTTCTTCCTTTTACACATTTACAGACAACTGATGTGTCACCTTGGTGAATGGTATGGAAATGATGACATCCTCATGTGATTTTTCTTTTTCCCCCTCAATCATGGTTGATTCATCGACAAGCTTAGGCTCCTCAACTAACAATGAAAGGTCTTCAATGATTACATCTTCATCAAGAGCCCTTGAATCTGATCCAACTTCCTCTATTTTAAGAGGGCTATTGTGGGCAGTAGGTTCTCCTTGAACATTCACTCCCATGGAAGGAGGCTCTTCATTTTGAAGGATAAGTGGTGGGGCAGCAAAGGACGATTTTTTTAGCCTCTTCCTCACCAAAGCATTCCTCCAAGTCAAATAGGAATTCCCATTCTACCAGGGGTTCTTCCTCCTTCCATGGTGGCCTCTAGATCTGTACAAATTTTCACCATGGTATATCTCATCCTCAAACATAAAGTTTGAAAGTTCAAACTTGTCCTCAAAATAAAATTTTTAAAGGATAGAGGAGAAGAAGGGATTACAATTTCCTCCATAACCTTCTTGTTATTCAAGCCCTCTGAAACTAAAAGGTCTTCCTCCATAGCATGAGGCTTCTTTTGGTTGGTTGTAGTTGATGGTGACTTTGGTATATCCATGCAACCTCCCAATACAATAGCAAGCTCAAGGCATGCAGGGAAATTAGGATCATTGCATTCCATTGCAATGCCTTACATACTTGGAAGCTCTTCCTTGTTTACTTGCACATGCTCCTCTTCTTGTGGATTTGGAGCTTCCTCTACCTCTTTTTCTTAATTTGTATGTTGTGATGGATTAATAATTCCTAAAAATATAGTGCCAATGTGAACACTACATTCATAAAAAAAACAGACTGATGGTCATCATCTTCTTGTTCTTGCTCCATTTTCATTGCAAAGTCATTTTGTAACACTTGTGGCTGGACCTCAACCTCCTCTGTAGGCTTAACCATTAAGGGGATTTTATCAATCCCAAATATTAGAGCCAAGATCACCAAGTTTTTCATCATTTCTTATTTGTTTGGATTTTTTTCTCCCCTTGAATGGATTTTTGAGTTTCTTCTTGACATGGGTTCATGATTATGAGAGGAGTGGTGGGTTGGGTCTCAACTAATTTTTGATTTGTTGGTGGTGGGAGAGGAGGTTCATTTTCTTGTTTTTGTGGAGGATGTGGTTTCTTGTAAGGGAAAAGGGAGAGAAATTGAGATGAGGTGGAGGAGTAGAAGATGAAGAAGTGGGTTCCACAACTAGGGGACAATAGGAAAAAATCTTGGAAATTGAGGCTTGGGTTGAGATGAAAATGATTGTGGAATAGGGAGATGACTGTAGGATGGAAATGTAGGGGTATCCCAGTGACAGGGTGAACCAACATTAGATTCATGGGACTTGATCTCCTCGATCCATGATTCAAGCTGTGATAACATCTCAACTATGAAAGTGAGCTTCTGATGGGGGTTGAAGTGAAAATATATAGGGCCAACCCATAGGAAAGGTGCCATGAAGCTGATCCTGAGTGCCTTCATTTGATATGTAGCCTTGGTTTGCACCATGGTTGCCTCCATCCTTAAGATCTTAATTTGTAACTCATTACCCTAAGGTATATGATAGCTTACAAAATCTGTGTAACCCTGTTCTTCAAGAGCTTCACAGTTTGGTGGGTAACCAAATTGATCTGCATTTTTATTATACAAGTATGCATACTGCATGATTTCATTCATAGTACTGACATGGAGGGGTCGTATAGTATCCTAAAGAGATGAATCTTACAAATTTGGAGGTGGGTAGAAACTGTATTACTGATACCTCAGATGTGAATCCTATGATGCAAATGAATCCATGATTTCATGGCTTCATGAATGAAAGGAATGAAGAGATGTGAAGGAAAAAATGATAGAAATGGGTGGAAAAGAAGTGATTTACTATAACTCAAAGAATGGGTTTTTGATTAAATAGAGTTGACAGTTGTGCATTATGTGTATCTCCGAAGATTAAAATTCCACCAAGTGCACAAAAAACTTGATAAGATGAATTGAATACCAAAATGCACACCTTGGAGGGATCGAAACCGGTTGGGGGTTAGACTTATTAGCAATAATTAATCTTTGAAATATGAAAATTTGGAACCTAGTTCCTGAAGTGAAAAACTCTAAAACCTTTGAAGCCCAAAATGGAAGAAATGCAAGAAAGTATGAACTCTGAAATCCTAAAATACAAAACCTTGAAAATTCTGAAATCCAAAATCCAAAATTCCAAAAATTTGAAAAGATCTAAAATTCTAAAATTCTGAAATTCTGAAAATTTCTAAAATCCAAAATTCTGAAACCTCCGAAAATCCCAAAATTATGAAATTCTGAAATGCAAAAATTGAAATTTAAGGTTGTTTCAGAATACCCTTTTGATATTCAACTCCGATCTATCATTTATGAAAGTTAGAGACCATTTTACACATGCAAAACTCTTGACAAAGGATTTTGGAATTCTGATCCTATGACAAAAATCTAAAATCTATCATCTACAACTTTCAAAATCTGACATGTGAAGGGAACCTCCAAAATAAAATTATTTTGAGCTATAATTCACAGTGACTAAGATATTCAATGGAACAAAATGTGAAAAATGAAACCTTGACTTCAATGTTGTCCCATCAGGTGTGCCAAAACTATTGTGGAAAAATTACACCACCCATCGAATGGCTAATTTGTGGAACTTGGGCATTTTGTGTGATTGCCTAACATGGAATTATCATAAAGTGTGGGAACTTGTGAATCAAATAACTCTCTAGAGAATACCGGTTCATCTTCCTGATCCTAATTGACACAACTATTCCTAATGTAAGAAAGTAAATATCTAAACATATTCTAACATTCCAAAGAGATAGGCAGAGAGATTGCATGAGATAAAACCTACACTAGAAGTGGTGATACACTAAGAAAAGAGCGTTGTCAATCACTTTCCCCATCTTGCAAAATAGTGAAAGAGATGAACCTAGAGAGGGTATTCTAGCACCACATACCAGATCACATAAAATGCATTATAGAGAGGATAGAAATTCAGTATCATAGACCATAATGTAAACATTCACCATTCCAAGTTAAATACAACACACCAAATCTGCAATGAAACTAGAAATATGCATAACCACATGATTCATAAAGAGAGGTAAGATGAAACACTAAAATCATGCAAGGCTAGAAGATTAACACAAAAAAATTTCATTTCTCCTTGAAAATTATGCAGTACATCATGAGATAGGGGAAAACATGAAGCCATTACAGTGTCTTAGAGGAAGGATTGAAGGCCCATATTTAAGAAGAATAAGGGTGCATGGGGAGAAAATGACTAATACCTTACAATGAGGCAACCCCTTTACATTTATAGGAAGAAATCCAAGAGAGAGGAGAAGAAATTAGGGTTCCCATAAGTATGATGCTCCATTCATACTTGCATCAACTATATGGTGCTACTGAAAGTTTCCCACACCTCTGTACTTGACCTCCATGCTAAAAAAATGGAATCCATGCTTTCATTAATGTATCTCACCTACCAAGTGCATTGCTCACTATTCATGAATTTTGGAGGTCCATAACCTTAGGAATTTAACTTTTCATGGTTTCATGTTGTATATCTTATCCTTACATTTCCAATGATTGGTTTTTTGCAAAAAATGGACATCTATAGATCAAGTTATGGAACTTTTCTCATAAGGGGCTTTTGTGTTTCCTTGGGCTAGTGCATTGTGTGGGGGGGGGAAGCAAGCTGAGCTACTCAATGAGATCTGAAATGGGATTCTATGTTCGTATGGTGAGAACCCCTTTCCTTTCTTTCTTTTTTGAATGTCTTGCTCCATTAGGATGGGTGAGTCCCTTTTCCCCGTAGCTGAGTCATCCTTCTATTTCATTGCTCCTTCCTTGAATGGTGGGATCCTCCCACCTCCAAAAGTCCCTCGTCATGCCAAAAATAACCTCCTACCTTGATCTCCATTTTTTCCCTCCATGTGCTATCTCTGAAACTAATTCTCACACTTGCTTGTTTTGTGGGCTTCCATTTTCGACTGAGCTCAAGCCACTTCAATGTGGCTACTTACTTTGCATAGCTCCCCATTAGGCTTCACATGACTTTTTTAATACTGGCTCTCACTCAATGGTTAGATCCATGTTGTATTAGGTGGTCCAATCCACTTCTCTGACACTTTTTTGACCACGGTAACTGCTTGTGGCAAGTCAGACATCCCCTTTTCAGGGATTTAAGATTTTCCATGGGGCTGTGGCACTGTTCACCCACCAGGCCATAGAATTCTCAGAATTCCTATTTCCTAAAATTTGAATTTTAGACTTCGGGTTTTAAAATTTGTCCCTTCATTTTTGAGGCACTATTCATCCACCTGGCTCGGAATTTTTTCTGAAAATCTGAAGTCTAAAACTCTTAATTTTGGAGTTTTAGGCTTCAGAGTTTGGCTCGATGCTTTCATAAAATTCTTTTGTATCTCTAAAGTCATAATTCCCCAAAGTCTAAAAAATTCAAGCACCAAAATGCTTTGTTGGCTTATTGACTATTCCTTTAGTGCTAACCTCTAAAGGATGGCTCAGACCTTTATACAAATCTCATGAATTCACCATGGCTTGTCCATCACTTACCTCAACTTTGTGCCAAGTTCATCTATGAGTCGTTACATTGACATTATATTTATGAGCTCTGTTCATCCTGACCTATTCAGCTCAAGATGAAATATCTTTTCACCTTGCATCATATTATCCTTACAATGAGTTGGTTCTACCTCCAATGTAAGCTTGAACTCCATGGTACCAATCTGAGTTGAACCAAAATCCTATTTCATTTTCCCTTGCCTCCATATAGCTTGGTTGATATGGATGAATTACCTCATGTTATGTGGAGACCCTCCCTTTTATCTCCATTTTTCTTGTGAATCCTCTAATTAAGCTTAGCTTAGATGAGCCCCCTTTCCTGCGTACCATCCTTAGCTGACCTACTTTTTTACTCGGTTACCCGAGTTATTCGTTGAGTCCTATAGTTCAATGTTTCATGTTTTACTTCACCCCATGGTGAGCCGCTCACCGTGTTAGATTTCGAGTTATCCCCTTGGTCCCTCTTAGCTAGGCATTCACGTCATGTTTGGGAAAAAAATGTCTCAAGGATTTCTTCCATTGTTGAGCCATGCTAAGCTCAGCCAACTCCACTTATGTCTCTTGTGTGCTACAATCCCTTACCTAATCTGACTAACTTAGCTCACCTCCCTGGGAGCTCACTCTTCCATGTCGAGATCTAAGAGATCGAATCTTCACTTTCAACGTAGTATCCACATCTGACTATGTTTAGAAATCTAGAAGACCTCGCTAAGCTCAACCGACATTATGACTCTAAGCCAACTCCACTAGCTTGGTGAGCTAAATTGCTAAAACCATTACTATGCTTACCCACTGTCAATGCTGAAAATCTCACCATTGAGATTGATTCTAAGATCACCACCTCATATCTCTCCATCCTAGTCGATGAACCCCCGTAACTTTTCCAACTTGCTTAGTATCTTGGCAAGCTACTTGACGAGTTCTTTTCTAGCTTGATTCCGCTTAATGGGCCATTTTGCAGCCTTCGCTCTTGGACTCTAGATCTTCACATTTTTTTGGATCTTCTAGATATGGAGGGTCATAAAAATGATCACGAGCCCATGGGTGTCAATTTCTTTTTTCTATCTTAGTCACTTGCGGGGCCCACCAGGGATTTTCTCCATCTTTCAGACTGAGCTATTAAGGATCAAAACCCAGAAGAGGAAGAATTCCCCTGATGATCTCAATCTTCTGAAATGCTCCCGAAATACCTCATTTTTACCTGTAATCTTCATATTCAACTGTGAAAATTCTATTTAGTGTGTGGGTTTTTTTCTACCCTATTGTCTATTTTTATCCAGGGGAAAAATGGATAACAATGTGTATATAGATTTTGGAACTAATTTCTAGGTATACACTAGACCTATTCTTATGCCCTATGTGGCCTAGTGAGGTAGGTTGGAAAAATATAAACATGAAAATGGAAATATGACTATGGTAAAAGGTATGGTAGGTTTTACAAGAGGTGTGGGAAAATTTTCAAGCCTTGGTTTTCAATAAGGAGCAAGAAAAGTTTTTTTTAACTCTACCAAGCTCACATAATTACGAACCCAATGTTGAGAAGAACTTTCTTGTGTTGGATGGTAGGCATGAAGTTTGCATGGGAGAATAATATATTCATGGTAGTTATGGAAGGGTCCTATCTCAATATTCCTAATATTATTTTGTATATTAAGAGGCAAAGCTTTATGAACAATCGTTAAGATGGTAAGGTAGTATAAAACCCTTCTTAAACCCTAGCTAGATAGTGATGGTGAAGATAATGCTCATTATGGCCTGTAATTAATTGGGTGACTTGGTTTAAGTATTTGAGGCTCTATTAAACTCTCTCAAGTATCTGCAGGAGGCATTGAGGTGTCATGAAAGTGAGAGGATCTAACATAAAAAGGTAAGTTTTTTAAACAAGTTGTGTTTGCTCTCAATTTTTACATTTGACAAGATGAATAAATGGAATTTTAAGGAATTATGGAATCCAAAATACATTTCTCGGGTGGTTTTATAACAAGGTTTATTGCTTATGAGGTCTGTGAAAGTCATTCTTAAAATACTAGTTTTGGGGGGCAGTATGACATTTTTGGTGGTCATGGTGAAAAGTTGTCTTAGGAATTTGTGCTCTGAGTGATGGTGCTACAAGAATTTTGTGTTGACCCTGAGGTCATATAATAGCTCTAAACCTATTTTTTTGCATGATTAATTTTTTTGATGAGTGGATGAGCTTCAAATGTGAAGACTGGTTTCTGAAGATGCACATACCTAATAATACTAAGTCCTAATAGATGGCTTCATGATATGATATAATGGAACAAATTTGAAGAAGATTATTGGAGGTATTGAGTGGAATTATAAAACATTTATAATTTTTTAATGATGTTTGGTGAAGACCATATAGGCCCTAGAGGACTTGGCTTTGGCACAAGAGAAGTTTGAGTGTATTAGATCTCTCTACATCCTACTGAAGGAATTGAGATTTTAGATGTTATTGTCGACATAAGGTGGTTTATGAATTATGTTCTTATGATGTATTCATGTTGATAAATTGTGATTTATCCTATGATTTCTGACCAAGATGAGTATGATGCTTAAGTCATGTATAAATTTAAGTTCATGATAAATAATTGTGTTGCTTTATAAGTACGAGAAAGAGTGAGTAAGAGGGCAATTTGTGAAAAGGTGGATAAGGTATTTTTGTCCATAAAGGAAGCGTATAGGATAATTCATGATGTTCTAGAGGGCGTTCTACTATTGGACAGATAGGTCATTTGACCTAATTAGTTTGATGTAGAAGTTCTTAAGTGAAGAATCCTAGAAGACATATTTGAAGAAGATAAAATAAAGGAGAGTTGAATAAGTTTCAGGATCAATTATTTTGGGAAAAATATCAGTATGAAAAACAATCAGGTGGATGAGTTGGATTTGAATCATCTACGAAGTCATAACTTCCTTGTAGGGTTGGTTCTCTACTAAATTTAGGGGTTTTTTCTTCTTATAGGGTTGGTTCTAAAATAAATTTTATTCATTGAAATATAAATATTTGTTTAAATGGTTTTTCTTCCCTTTAAGCATTTCCCACTTATATCTGATGTATTTGTGTTCCTGTGTTTTCATTTCTAATGTTTGGTTATGATTCTTGGTGAATGCATGTTTAATGGTTAAGTTGAATTGATAATTGATAAAATGATAAAGTTTATGTGAAAGAAAGTCTTAGGGAACACTAATTCACCCCCCTCAGTGGTTGTGATTCAAATAATATCATGTTCACAGTATTTACTCAACATTGATTTAAAACTGGACAAAAGTTCAGAGTCCATTTCTTCCCTGCCCTTCCCTCTTTTTACATTTATTTATGAGATCCAAATCATTTTAGTTTAGGTTATAATATTTTTGAATATTTTTATCCCCAAATTTTAATTTCAGTAAAAAATTGGGGTTACTATACAATTTTTTCACAGAGGGTTGTCAAAGGAAAGAAAATATTGTAAAATTTCAAATCAATTCCTAAATGTCATGTTTTCCCCAAAACCCCATTTGTAAGTTTCTTACCTAAAAAAAATTAAAATATTAGTGTTAGTAATACTTTTGACCATGTATGACAAGGCCAAAATCCTAAATCAATCTAATAAAAAAATTTGACCTTATATGATAAGGCAAAAATCCTAACTCAAGCTAGTCAAATTTTTTACCTTTTCTGACAAGGTCAAAAGCCCAAATCAAGCCACTCCAAATTTTGACCTTGTCCAATAAGGAAAAAATAACAACTTGATATTTTCAAAATTTTAACATTATTTAACAAGGCCAAAATCCTAACTCAATCCGTTCAAAATTTTGATCTTGTCCAACAAGGCCAAAAACTTGACTCAAGCTAGTCATTCATTTGACCTTGTATGGCAAGGAAAAAATTCCCATTCTCCTGCATGAAGCATTAAATTAACACTCGATCATATTTTTTATGTGTTTTCGATATTAAGGAATGGGATTATTAAAAACATGATATCAATATTTCCATTTCTCATTTTTTGTTTGAAATTTCTCCTTGCTCCTTAACTTTCTCTCTCTGATCATGGTTTTTAAGACCTTGGGTGCAACATTTTCAATAATTCTTCCAACCCATTTTAGGTTCATTCTATTAGAGTGTTGGGAGTTTTTTTGCACATTTATTAACTTATGGAATTTTGAAGGTCATATCATGCATGGTGGCGATCCTTTTGGCTTTGCAGAAAGAAATTTTAGGTGTTCAATCATTATCATGGCTCTCATAAACTTCACACATCTAGTATTTATTGGAAAAATATAATAAATGAATTGACTTACCTAAGTAAACATAAGGGAGAATATAAATTACACTTAGGCTTCTCACCCTCCCCCCAAAATTTATAATCAATAGTGAATAGGGGGGTTTTCACCTATCAGGAATCTCCAAAATTATAACCAAGTGAATAGGTGGTTTTCACATATCAAACATCTCAAATTTTTTTACCAAGTGTGAATAATGGTTTTCCACTTATTGGTAATCTCCAAAATACTGACCATGTGTGGATATGAATTTTAGCCTATGGAAGCACTCCAAAATTCTAATAAGAGTTAATCAAGGTTCCAAGCCAAACTTTCACTATCAAAATCCCAATTCCTTCTTGGGTTTGCTTTCACATGTTTTCCTATGGTTTCTCATCCAATATATAAGGGATTGATAATTAAGAAACACATTAATTGAAAATTCTAAGGAGTTGCCCCTCCATTTGACAAGGGGTCCAATGTGGAAAAAATCACTAATAAAAACCTTGGGCAGCTTGAAATTATAGATTTTTGGGCCCACATTAAACTCAATTACAATACCAAATTAGTTCAAAAAATTGAGACCTTTCCACATATCCTCTCAATGCTTAAAATATATGCTTCAATTATCTAAGAACCATGAAAAAGGTACAAGTTTAATAAATAATGTAGATAGTGAGTACATCTTGAGGGTTGATGTGAAATACATTGAAGACATTTTGAACATTCCTAATTTTTAATCTTGTGTTAACATTTCTCTTGAATCTACCTAATTCTTCTGGAATGATAATACCCTGTCATGTACAAATAAAATGAAAAACATTGGTTGGAGAATGTTATAGGTTATGTGTATAGGATACTGAAGATATAACACAAGTATTATTTCAAGAAAGAAGTCAATAATATCATCACATTCCTGAATATGGTAGTAGGAAATATTATGGCCAAGGATTTCCAAGAGTGAATGTTCCAATGCATTCATATCATTCTAAAGAATGAGAAACATATAAATTTAGATGTGTTGATAAATGAATTAATTAATCAGTAACTCAATGAGGTTAAAAACACAAATAGGTTCCACTTGACCTCATGCCTCATGTATTCCCCAACTAAATCTAAAACTATCATAAGATTGACTAGAGCGAGAGAACTGAGCTCAACTAAGGTGCATTAATTTTACCCACAATTCACCTTAAAATAAATTATTCCACATTTTCATCATGTTAATGATGAATTCTTATATTATGTCAGTGGTATGTTAAATCCAATACTAACATCCTCCCATTTTTCAATTGAAGCATCTAAAAACATAGCTATATTGGGAGGATTGTTCATTTAATTTAATAACTTCTCATATATAAGGAAAAATAACTTTAGAGGTGAGCCTTATATAGTTCCTAGGTATTTACATGACAAGATGGCATAATTAGATTTTTTGTGACAACGAGTAGAAGTATATAAGTATATTTCTGGTAAGAAAAAGGTGGAAATCCATTTCCCAATTACTATAGGAAGGTATTCATGTCCTTTTTTCATAAGGGGAATGAACATGGATGCAAATATCACTAGAGTCAACATGCAATATTTCCTATCCAAGCCATATTTTGACATCCATGGTTTAAAAAAGCATTCATTGGGATTGGATCATGGTCACATTCCTTACTATGATGAATATTGGGCTGATTGTGATGATGAATAATAAGTACGAAAGAGTGAATGGTCCCAAATGTTTTGATGTAGAGTACCAATCACTTACAATCATGTAATGTTTTAGCTTAAAATTTTAATGCTTTAAACTAATCCTTGTACCCTATTACTAGGCCTTGGACCAAGTAAAATCAACCATCAAAATGATGCAAATAAATTAGAAGCGTCAACTTCCTCCATAAATGTCCTTTCTAGGCTTCTTAAGAATTTTCCTCTGGTGAGTTAGTGGTTAGAGAAAATTAGAACTACCCAAAACAAAATCAAAATTATTTTGGGAACCCATTTTCCTCCTCAAGGTGTGGGATTAATTTCATACCTCAACTCATTTTCTAGATTAATTTTTCACCATTACTCATTCACTTGTTAAGGCTCCTCATAGCCCTGCTTACACTATTTTTCAACCCTAACTTTTGATAGATACACTTAATCAACAAAATATGAACATTTATAAGTACTAATTTGGGGATTTCATTATTGTACAAATTTTCAAGGCACATTTCATTATAAAATATCTCAAACTTCACTATTGCATGCTCCTTAATTACATCACTAGACTATGTCAACAATGGTAATAAATAATATCATGAAATATAGAAAATATGGGATAGATCAATCTTTGAAACCTCCAAAATTAGTGAGAGGGAGGTATAAATATTATATGTTCAAGTTTTTTGTATCCTAATTAAACCATTAATGCCTTCAAATAGCTAATCCACACTAAACCCTAGGTAGGGTTTCTTACAAACCCAAGAGGTGTGAAAATATTATAATATTAAATTTACACTATTCTAACCCTTAAAATTTCAGAAAAAGTATTTTGAACTCCTTATTTTTATTTTTACCTTACCAAGAAATATTATGCAATCTATCATTTGTAAAAATACTACACTTCTCAATTTCCCAACCTCATGAGAACATGGGTTTAAGCCTTTCAAGGTATTGTAAACTGAAAAATACCTTCACCTTCTATTAAATACTATGTTAAGTATTTTTTTAGCCCTATGATATGTTTCCACACATTCTCCAATTATAATCTTCAACCCAAAGTTCCAATTTGTGTTCTAACTTGCTTATCTACTTCCACATTGCTAAGACAATACCCTATTACATGGTTCTAATAGAGTATCAAGAAAACTAACCACAAAAACCATCAATAACACTTGAATTTAGATGAAATGGAGATTTTATAACCATTAAAATATACCATCAAAGAGATTCCAACTTATAATACATGCATTTCAGTTTTACCAATACCTACACACATATCTTAACTATCATATACTAGTTTTCAAACAAAATTTATCCTCTCAAAAATTCTTGGAGATCCTTCTTCACCTTAAATTCAAATGAATATACCTATATAAATCAATTATAAACAATTTTTATATTTCTCTCCACCTCTAACCAAATCTACCTCATAAGACCTCTCAAGTTACATGTTTTAGTATTTTATTATAACATCAAAAGACCGAAATTTAGTCTATAAACTTAAGGCCTAAGAACTCTATCATAATTATGACTTTAATATGACTTATAGATCTCAATAAGACCTCCCAAAATATTAGCACATGTGTGATTGATCCAAGATCACATCTATACACTAAGAACAAGCCAAAATTCCCTTGAAATTCAAATTTTCACTTTTTAGAGGGAAAATGCACAATTCAAATTTCTGAAAGACTAGAAAAAAAATAACAACACTAGATGACTCCAAATGACCCCCTAAACCTACCCTGTTCATGTTAAACTAACTATGTTATGTTAATTGAAACTAACACGTAATAGATTCAAAGCAAAATTAATCAAATAAGAACCATCAAGATAAGAGCTTATATGAAACAACTTCTTCAATGCATGAAAATGAATAAATCCATTAAATGACAGGCCATTCCTACTCTTTGAGATTTATACCTAATGAATGAACCTAATTAGATCACCTAGAAATAAAATTAGTGTTGTTTCCTTAAGAATTAAGGATGAGATATCACCAAGAAATGGCTAAAAGACCATTTTTGGATCTTCCCATGCTACTCAATTTGAGAGAATGGATGCAATATGGAGAAGCTATTTCCAACAAAAAATAATGGATCAAGATCAAAATTCCTATAGTTTTCACTATTAAAAGCATGGTGTGTGTTTAGAAAGAAGGAGGAGGGTTCTTTATATAACTTTCCTGTTTGGGAAAGGCTTACAATTTGGTGGATGTGGGATAAAGCCCAAAGAAGAAATGCAATGAATATGAATGTTTAATAAAGGATGTGCACTTTATAGGAGTTGAGAGGGGTTTAATTAATCGAATTTAATTAATTAATATGTAGGGATAATATTTTAAAAGAAATTTAGAGAAAAATTATCCTAATTTGGGAGGTGTAAGAGTGGGTTTTTAATCAATAAAAGGGGATTATTGATTAAAATAGAAGAAATGGTTAAACAATAATGTTTAATTATTCTTTTAGAAGAGGATTATAACTAAAGAAATTTCATTAATTGACATTCAAAATGGGGGAAGAGTTAATTAATTAATGAAATTTAATTAATTAATTAGTATGAAGAGGAATGTTAGCTAAGAAAAGGCAACAGAAACAGTAAGAAAACCTCAGCCAAAGGCTCACTAACAATTTTCCATATCTGTACTACAAGCCCTAGTACTCGGCCCACCATCTCTCCTTCCAGAAACTTTAATGATCACCCCCTTAGGGCATTTTTATTCGTTGTTCTTGGTATGGGTCTTCACATTAGCCTCCTCCTGATCCTTGACCTGGGGTGGACGTTCAACCATGCCTGAGCTCTCACCAGTATCTGAGGCTTCACTATTGGAAGAAATCAACATAAGCTTCATGTTGGGTTTGCACTCCTCCATGATGACCTGATCATAAAGTAAGGAAATCCATTGTTCATGCATAGTATAATCCTCCTGAATACCCCTAATAGTCATTTTCTTATCTTCAATCGTATAATGGTAGTATTTTAGTTCTTGGATGAGGTTTTGATTGATGGTGAGGATGGTGTCAGATGTAGACTCAGCTCTCATTAGTCTGGCCTCCCAGTCAGCAAAATCCTGATCCCTTTTGGTGGAGCTTTCTCCCAAATTTTGAATCCCCTTCTTCAAGTTACACAAGGCATCTATGATACCCTTGGAAGGGTCAATTTCTTTCCTTTTCCTTATGTGCTTAAGATGAGAAGCAAGGGTCTCCTGGTCCAAGTCAGGGTCATTGGCATGACTAGGTTGGGCAGGAATGACAGGTTTGCTTCTTTGAACAAGAAAGAGAATCAAGCCCTAGTGAAGAGGGATGTCCACCTTCTTATTTTTAAAATCCTCAATAGTAGAGAGAAAATACCTATAGAGGAAAAATGCTAAAATCATGGTCTGATCACGGAAAAAAAAAATTAGGATAGAAAGGTGGTGAGAAAAGATCTTTCAGAATTTTCCTTCTAAGGTTAGATATTTCATGACCACTAAATAGACATCAGCCCATCTATCTGGAAAACAAGTGTGAAGTGATACCATCATCATAGGCAATAATGTTCTCCCTGGCTTCAAAAAAAGTAGCAATTTCATGTTTTTTTGGGTTTTCTCTTTAAAATTTTTGAGCCCATCAATTTTCAAACCCGTAATCCCAGCAATGGCTTCCTCTGAAACCTCAATTTGGACCCCTCTAAAAATGAAACCCCCATCAATCCAAGCAATCATTAAATCCACAGAAAGGGAAGGATCATTACCTTTTAGCCGAGAAATGTACCTAATAAAACCACCTTTGTGCAGTAACTTCCACAGGGCATTATCATTTTTGAGATGGAGAAAAGTAGTAGGTTTGGTGCACATTTATCTCCCCCCATGGCTCCTTCAGTATTTCCTTCATCGATCCCACGAACACCTAAGCTCGTCTAGAAGAACTTGAAAAAAAACCAAATGAAATGAATATGGCCAGTTTCCCAAAAAAGAAAAGTCCTTTCGAAAACCCAAGCATGGGAGCTATGGGATTCATCATTACCTAGCCTCCTATTTTGTGTCTTCATTAATGAGATTATTAACATGACCCCAGGGTATACATGTCCCTGGCCACGTCACAAATTCCACCATGTCAGTACCTTTATTGGCCAACGCATCCACAGGCTTGTTTCCAGCACGGTAAGTATGTTGAATATCCACTTGATCAAATGATGCGAGAATGCCACAAGCCTCCATGATTAATTTATTAAGCTTCCAACCACATTTGTTATGATCCTTTAGAGTGTTAATCACACACATTGAATCACCTTCAATAATAATAGTTTTTAGACCTAAGTCTCTACACATCCTAACACCCCAGAGCATAGCCCTAGCTTTAACAACGTTGTTAGTATGATTCCCAATGGGACCCACATAGGCTCCAATGCATCTGCCACTATGATCCCACACCAGACCCCCTCCTCTAGCCACATCGTCCTTCAAATGTGTCGAGTCGTCAAAATTAAGCTTGAAGCTACCATCTGGCGGTTTTGACCATTTGACATTCTGATTCAAACTCTTCTGCACATGACTGGTAGGAACAATATCCATGCTCCTAAGGATGCCCTTTTCCCACTCCAGAAAGTCTCTAACCTGTTTGGGTTTTAGGATCCAAGTATTATCCTTTAAAGCCTGTTTCACTTTTTCCACCACCCTGCCCAGCCTAGAAGTCTTGTTCCTGAAGATCATGTTATTGCGTTCAATCCATATTCCCCACAAAACATGAGGCATGGCCAGTTTCCACATTTCTTTGACTATAGCATTATGGAAATTGAAACTCCATTTTTCAGGTAGGAGGGCCACCTCCCCAGGAAGGACCATATTCACCTTAAAGATGCAAAGAACCTTAACAAAGACTTGAAAAGAGAAGGGGCATTCCAGAAATAAATGCTTAATGGATTCTTCGTTGTCTTTGCATAACCCACATCTATTGATAATGATCATTCCTCTTCTTCTAAGTCTGTCCACAGTTAGGATCTTACCTTTGATGACTTCCCAGAAGAAGATATTGATCTTGGGAATAAGATTCTTATTCCAGACCTTCCTCCAGATGAGATTAGGTTCCAAGTTATCAAAGTTAATCAAGTAGCCCGACTTGACCTTGTAATCCTCGTATCAGAGTTTCCCCATATTAGCTGTCAAGTTTCTCCAGATTAGCTCATCCTGAGCTCTATCAAGAGGGATGTGGTAATCCTTGAGTTTCCTATTTAAGTCATGAAAGGGTTGGAAATCCCCATTAAAGTGGGGGAGGGAGGATGGGGATCCATCTCCGCCTATTCTTCCATCCCAGTAATCACAAACAAGAGCTCCATGTTCTTGAATAAAAAATGCCAGAGCTCAAGCTCCACAAGACCATAGTCGTATTAAGGGAACTCATCCTCAATCCAAGGGTCCTCCCAGAATTTAATTTTAGACCCATCTCCAAGGTTCCATTTGAATCCAAAATTTATTTTAATCTAAGGTTCATTTATAACATTTGCTTTCTAGTTTGACATAGGTTATTCCAGAATATTGATCCTCTAGGAAACTCCATATCAGTAAAGAGATCCAACGTTCCGCCAAAGGGCACAAAATATTTTACTTTCAGAATTTTCACCTAGATTCCTTCCTCTCTGTGGAGTCTCCATCCCACCTTAGCTATGAGGGCATGATTCATGAACTGAATATTCTTTATTCCTAAACCACCCATGTCCTTAGGTTGAGTGACTTTTTCCCAAGCAACCAAAGGTATTCTATTTTTATCCTCTGAACCAGTCCAAAGAAACCGTTTCTGAATTCCTTCAATGGCTTTCTTGACTCTGCCTGGTAGAATAAAGAAGGACATGATATAGACTGTGATGCCTTGTAAGCAGCTCTGAAGGAGTTGAGTCTTCCCAGCTTGAGAAAGCAAGGAGCCTTTCCAAGATGCCAGTTTCTTATGAAATCTCTCTATTAATTTGTTCCATCCTCCTTCATCAAGATTTTTCCCACAGAGAGGCATTCCCAGATAATTATCTGGAAGGTTTTTGATGTTACATTCCAGAATGTTGGCCAGTCTATTATGTTGTTCCTCCCCAACATTAATGAAGAAACATGAACTTTTTCTAAAGTTTATTTTCTGCCCAGTAACCCTTTCATACTACTTGGTGATACCTTTAATGGTCATGACTTCTTGAACAACAACTTGACCCAAAAGGACCATATCATCAATGAATTGCTGCAGACATTGGTTTTCAACTCCATTGGCCACTTTGATCCCTTCCATTCTTCCCTCACTCTGAGCTTTATAACACAATCTGCTCAAAGTTTCAGCAACTATAATATACAGGAAGGGTGATAGAGGATCCCCTTGTCCTCAATCCCCCTTTCAGATTTGAAGAAGCCATTAGGTTTCCCATTAATAATGACAGAGAAGCTTGAATCTTTAGTACAAGCTTGGATCATTTTAATAAAGTGAGGATGATAGCCCAACCTCGAAAGAAGGGAATACAAGAAATCCCAAGAGATTATGTCATATGCTTTTTGCATGTCCAACTTTAGAATCATAGCCTCCCTTCCTGAGAGCTCCACAGAGTGAATAGTTTCATGAATAGTGATAATGTTGTCCAGGATTTGTCTTCTAGGGACAAAGGCTCCTTGGTTTGGGGATATGAAGTTACTAAGAGTCTCCCTTAATCTGAAAGCCAACAACTTATAAATGAGCTTGTACAATGTATAGCATAGGCTAATGGGTCTAAAGTACCCCAAATCCTTAGCCCCAGTCTTTTTAGGGATGAGAGCAATAAAAGTGTGGTTAATTATAGAAGAATAATTTTTAGAATGAAGGATGCCCCCTTGATTGTTGATGGGGTGATGGAAGAGGTTGATCGATGATAAAAAAATATGAAGGAAGTAGATAGAAGAAATAGGGGGGACATAAATAATCCCTATATCCCAAGGTGTTTTTGAAGAAAAATTGATAGTGATAAGAAATGATAGTGGAGATAAAGAATATGGAAATAGATTTCATCCAACTCATTTAATAAATAAATTTGTTTCATCACTTTGCTGACATGATCTACATCATCGGATTTTTATTATAATAGACACACATAACAAAAGTGTATAATAACATGAAAAGCTATAATACAAACATTTTTTCTTTACTAAAACACTAACTCAATGCAACATACATAATGTAATGCAATATGAGAAAGTACACAAGCTAACCTAACATAGAAAAAGGTAAAAACTCACATACTCAAACAAACAACGTTCAAGATGGTTGCACAAATGATTTTGTTATCAAACTTTAATTACGACTAGTGTGAATTAACGACAACGGTTAAGAATGACACCCCAAGAAAGGATACATGCAAGGTGAATAAACAAAGGACATATAAGTCCTATGAAAAATCAATTGCACACTATGAAACTTACTAAACAATGCATTCATGCAAGGGAAGACAAATATAACAAGCAAACCGACTTTTGTGATTGAGGGTAGATCCAAATGATCCGCAAATCATGCACAAGAGTAGGCGAGAATCAAAGAAAGGTGTTTTGTAGGACAATTTTTTTTAATGTTTGAGTATGATGCATTTGACACAAGCTTCAGATGCATATATGCTTGTTACTAAATTGTGACAATTTTTTAATTTTACAATTTTTTTTGGATTTTTGACAATTTTGAATTTTTTAAAATTTACCAATTTTTTAGGATTTTTTGATTTTACCAAAAAATTTGGAAGAAAATTAGTTAGAAGAAGGAAAATATATGTGGTTATTTCCAAAAAAAACTAGGGAACAAGCATATGCCCCAGGTAGTATAAAGGTTCACTGAGAAGGAAAAACATGCCCCAACGTAGCAAAAATAGGTGAAAAATGACTATTTATTAAAAAATATCATCGCGGCGAGTTTTAGAAGAATGTATGATAATAAAAATGGTCTTATAGAGCTTCAGGGGTGAGAGACATGAGAAATTAGGTCAAAATGGCTATAAATAGCAGGGTGGGGGGTAAAAATTCATCGTGACGAGTTATTGTTACCCTACCCTTTTTTATTTTTGAGAGAATTTTTCTCTGACTTGCGAGAGAAATGGCATGAGTTTACGACCATAAGCACCATTCATACATCGTCTGAGACTACACAATGCTTCCTAGGGATGGCCTGCAGGTACGTAAAGTAAAAATTCTAATTTTTGAGTGCATTTAATGTCATTTATTGCTAATAGAAAAACATGTGGAAATGCTAGCACGATCCCTAGGGCATGTGAGCTTGGTCAAGGGTGCATGAGCATGGGTGGGGCGTCTAAGCATCAAACTATAGGTGTATCCATTAAACTAGGACCAAAATTTAGTCGGTGTGTGTAAGTGTGAAAACACAAATGCTAGTGTGAAAAAGAGGGCATTAACATAAGCTAGCGCTGGTGTTACCAGGGTGCACTAGTGTAAAAACACAAGAGCTAGTGTAAATGGTTGGTTGTAGCTAACTTTAGAAGAATTTAGGAGATTTTTAGAAGAAATTAGTGAGGAGTAAAGGAAATTAGATGATGTTTTCTTGAAGAAATGATGTTAACAAAGTGTAATTTCATGATCCTTGCTGATCAAATTACTTAGATTGGAGACACACAAGCGACATGGTCAGTTGTGACCCTATGAGGTTACTTTTACATGTTGTGAGTGTATCTTCTTGGAGATGAATCTAGATGTCATGGATCTTTCATATGTGGATCACATACCATAGATTACATTGGTTAAAATCCTCTAATGAGAACATCCATGGGTCTGGATACTAGAGATGGCAGAGTAAGAGCCGGACCTTTAGATTTTTGACTGGAGAGATGAGTGTTACATTAGAGGATGTTTGGTACATCCTGAGAGTTCCTATCTAGGGCTGATTTATTACATATGATGGAAACCATGTATGTATTTTTTAGTGTATTGTGGAAATGTTTAGCTTACCTAACATACCTCATTGGGGAAGGGAAGTTGACTTGTCTAGATGTTTCACTAATTGTTGGCTCTCAAGGATGCAAGTGTACTCAATGGATCTTGTCAGTGGTGTCTTGCTTTCTGAAAAGACTGACACACATTTTTTTATGGGTCTGATAGAGGTGATACATGGTCTCATGAGGGGAGAGGTCTACTTGTGGGGCTAATGATTATTAGCCCACTTATACGCTGGCCTTTATTTGATAGCATAACATAGGTAGAAGACAGTGGAGCTAGCTACATTGTTACATATATGGTCATGGGACCACATCATGATAGGGCACCTACTAGGAGTAATAAGATTTAGGGCTCCCGAAGAGCCATCTATTATGGGTTGGGTGCCAGTGGGTGATGACATTTGTAGACATACTAGGGTCACAACATATAACAGGAAGGTTTTTGATGAGATACAACTCTACATGGTTACATGGTACCCTTACAAATTATATTAGTGGTCACAAGATGCCATAGAGCTGAGTATTGTAGAGATAGATAAGTTCATTATCGGTAGTAGGAGTTATATTATTGAGATTTATAAGGTTGATAAATTAAAGTGATAGATAGGCCACATCTAAGGGATTCCCTGAGATGAGATGTGGTACGAATGCTAGGCCAGAGAGACTTTTGATATTGGCCCACAGATTAGACCACAATGAGCTAGAGATAATTCCAAAAGGTGGTCCGATAGCTTTGGGTGGCATAACCACAAGTAGTAGATCCAGGGTGTACATGCGATTATGATGTGTGGTATGAAAAAATTCTTATGTGGATATTGACCATCCCACAAGATGCCATTTAAGTAGAGATTGCAGCAACAACACAAGGCTTATAGGGAAGGGCTCTTATAGCTAGAGGATAGGAGCAGGTACATGAATAGACATATCCTTGAGGGCAGGACCAAGGTGAACTGGGTGTACATATATATGTGTCATAGGCTATGTAGGTTCTATCATTAGAGGTCATCCCATAGGTGTAATTACAACAGGTTGTCCCCTAGGTGTAGGTTCCACAGGGACATATCTAGATTCCATAGGTTCCATTGTCAACTCTTCATATCTTGAGTCCACCACATAATTTTCCAAGGGATGGATGGAGATAAAGGAGATGGAGGGGGTGGTGGAGAAATTTGGGATGGATGGGTGTCTCCACCACATAGTCCAATAGGTGTGGGGTGGAGATCAGACTACATGTTATCGCAAAGATCAACCTTGAGACATACTACTCAGAGTTCAAAGGATATAGTTGCCTTGAAGAAACAATTATAGTAGGTCACCACAGAGATAGACCAGGTGGTCATAGAGAGGGAAAAATTGTAGGTTGAGTTGGAGAGTGTGAGAGTGGAGCATGATGTGCTCCACCAAGTAGGGATAATAATAGGAGCCTAGGATTTAGTGTTTGATTTTGTTTCACTCAATGATGAGGCCACTTATTACAGAATGTTGTACCATGGGGCCATTCTAGTGGGTTAAAGGGCCATGAATTATAGTCATATAGTTTCCAGTCACTTAAGATAGAGGTCACACATGCCATCTCGGTCTGCAAGATTGGTCCAGATGCCTTCAGCAAAATAGGGGTCACTGCCACAAATTTCACAATAGATGCCACCACCTAGACCTAGGCCAGGAAGTCCATGGGTAGGTGAGAGTCATGGTTGATTCCCTTTATTATGATGACAGATGTACATATGTACCTATTTTTGATGTATGCCTCAATATGAAGACACATTTTGGAGATGATGTATATGTATTATTTTTTGTTATGCCTCGATATGAAGGAACATTTTTGACCCATGCCCATGATGGCATACATTGTATCTAATGATTATGTAATGAGACATATTCTATATGGACATTGATATATTTGACATTTTGACATGATGATGATGGACTTTATTATGATTTATAATTGTATCAAATGTGTTTGATTTATGAGAAAACATTTGATGATATCACATTGTTTTTGATGAGATACTTATGGTTTTCCATGTTTTAGTTTTTTGATATTGGTGAGGGGGGATAAAAGGTGATCCCTATTTCCCCATTGGTGATTTGGCAAGATGATAATAACTTAGCGTATATTTTGGATGTTTATTTTCATGATGATGTAGTTTAGCCGTTATTGATGATATATAATAAATGTGATGTTAGATGTGATGATATAGATGATGATGTGATAAAAAACATAAATAAGTAACAAACAAGCACAACAAATGTACACACTAAACAACTTGAAAAAATAACTATGTACAAATACAAACAAGAACGCAAAACACACTAAATATAAACAAGTAAGAATGAATCTAATCAAGGAAATAATAGAAAAATGTAAGAATAATGTTAAGAAACACACTATACATGATATAAAAGCAAGTAAACAAGAAAAAAAAAAAAAAAAAAAAAAAAAAACGTAAGAAAAACACTACTATGTTTTTGCAGTACAATTTCGAGACATTTTATGTTGTTTTTGGGTTTTTTTGTAAGACCATGTTCTATTATTTTTTATTTATTTTTTCCATGAAATGGTTTTTTTAAATCTTTTGGGATTTTCCAACCATATTTGAATGTTTTTGGAACTTTCTAACATATTTGTATATTTTTGAATTTTTCTAACACATTTGAATGTCTTTTGAATTTTCTGACATATTTGAATGTTTTTGGAATTTTCTGAAATTTTTTCAAAAGCTATGTATAGGAAAATATAGAAACGTAGATGCCCCTAGTGTTATATGGTAATATATAAGGACAAAAGCCACATGTATGTGTAGGATATCGAAGATTTGAAGATGCTCCCAGCATTATATGGGAATGTACAAAGGAAAAATCTCTACATATATACAAGAAGAAGATATGTTGGATTAAGGCCATGAAGGATAGGTTCAACATGATGATGAACTCAAACCAATGAACTGCCAAGAAGGAGTAAGCATGCCCCTAGCACAAGTTGGCTAAGAAACATATGATAGAAAATAAGTAGAAGATTATTTTATTAAAGAGGAAAAATCTTCCCTCAAATATGGTAAAATGGAAATCTTATACACATGGATGTTATGAATGAAGTAGAAGAAAAGAAAATGTTATAAAAGGATATGAAAAATTTATCTAGAATATTGGTAATGAAAAGTTGATCATCCCAAGGCACAAATTGTGAGATGAAGATATAGAAATAAAGTAAGAATATGAACAAGGTCTAAAAAAACTTGGTAACATACTAATCCTATTTTCTCATAGAGACCCAGTGTGTGCTCATGAAAATTAATTGCTTCTTGAATGGAAATTTGATAGAAAACAAGTGAAGACATGCTAGCCAATGTGTAGGAATGATTTATTTTGATGGGTGATTTGTGAATGGAGGGTGGAAGGAGAGCCATACATTGTTTCACTGCTAGCCAGGCATCCATAGCCTTGATGGAGATGTATTTGATTCTAGTCGCAACATTTCTCTACTTCTAACCAGGCATCCATAGCCCTAATAGAGATACTTGAAATACCCCAATAGAGAGTTATATATTTTTTTCTTTTGATTTTTAATGTTTTGATTGATTTTTTTCCTTTCTAAAAATTTAGTTTATCTCTCTCGATTTTTTTGATAAGGGGTTAACAATCACATATGGGTTGATGGAAGGATGTGGAAGAAATTGTGATCATGACATTGGTTAGTGTCAAAAAATACACCCAAAGTTATTTCAAACAATTTTATTAGATGTTGATAGTGAGAGGATCTCTAAGAGGTCATTCATTCTTTAATTTACCAAGGTGATGAAAGACCAATGTCAAATGGATACCATAGATTAAATATCAATCCATTCCTACTCTTTTGATTTCTACCTAATGAATGAACCTAATTAGATCACCTAACAATCAAATTGGTGTTGTTTCGTCAAGAATTGAAGATGAGATCTCACAAAGAAATGGATACAAGGCCATTTTTGGATCTTCTCATTCTCTTTAATTTGAGATAAAGGATGCAAGATGAGTCTATTTTCAACAATGGAGAATGGATCAAGATAAAAATGCCTATAGCTTTCACTAGTGAAATGAGGTGTAAAAAGAAAGAGAAGGAAGAACATCCATGTGTATGCAATACCTAATTGCAATGTTTGATCTTTGTACCTTTTATTTTTGTAATTTTTTAATGTTTTCTCATTTTCTTGTATTATTGAATTTTTGAATTTTTTTAAATTTTTTTGGAAGGTTGGGACCAACAATGTCACTCTACGTGATAAGATCCAACAACAATGTTTGTGATTTATTTTATAAGGCAGACTAGGATATTTTTCTTATCAAGAGGGATATTATCTCCAATAACAATCAGTGTGGTGAGTTCATATTCGATAAGTGACTATGAATTATCTTTCAACATGAATTTTATATGTGGAAGTGTGAGTTCCTTATCCATATATTTTTGCACTTTTTTCCATACTTGACCTTTGTATTGGTGTGAATTATTGAATCAAGTTTTATTTTTAGTTTTTTGGGTGTTGGATTTGATTGGATATTTGGAGATATTTGGAGTTTTGATCTTAACTTGATGAAGAAAATGTTTATATTTCGTACAAGATAATTTGTGGTTTTTTTGATCTTGAGAAGTGGGAGAAGAAAGTGGATGTTTAGGGTTGATGAGAGGAATGATGATGGGATTTCCCTAGTCATTGATATAAATATGATAGATGAAGAGGATATGGTCAAAGAATTGAAGAGGATGGGCTATCGAGAGGTGAGCCATAGATAAAAGATGAAGGGCTACTAGGATGTGGCCCAAGGATAGAAGAGAATGGGCTACATCAGGTGTCCCATAGATAGAAGATGAGGGGATACTAGGGCGTGGCCCAAATAAAAAATATGATGGGCTACCAAGAGGTGTCCCATAGATAGAAGATGAGGGGATACTGGGATGTGGCCCAAATATAGAAGATGATGGGATACCAAGAGGTGACCCAAAAATATAAGTTGAGGGGCTACTAGAAGGTGGCCCACACATATAAGAAGATTATGTGATATTAGGAGGTGACCCAATGAGAGATTATGATTGAGGAATCATGATATGTATGGAATGATGGGGTGATGAGAAGATAGGACAAAGATCAATGACAGACCCAAGAGTTTCTCCATGTAATGAGGAATGCGAAAATGGAAGAATTAGAGAAGGATCAATTTTGATGATCTTAGGATCTTCCGTTATTTTCTAAAAAAAGGAATCAACCACTTCACGACAATATGTGAACGCATTAAGGTAAAAATTGAATCCTTTCTCATGACCATCTAGAGGAATGTCATTGTGTAGCCCCATGAATCCTTTTAATTCTTCTTCATTCTGAAATAAATTGATTGGTATGGGTCGTTGTTCTTCAATCATAGTAGTATTATTAGAATAAATAGGTCCAACAAGTGTGGAAGATTTAGAAGATGGTTGATGATGATTTATAGAAGAAGATGACTCATGAGAAAAAGTAGATTTGGATTTGGATGTCTCATGAGTTCAAGAAGATGTGGATTTGGAATGGGTTGGTATTGGTTTTACTAGAAGATGAAATATAATAGGTAGAAAAAGAGGATCATGTAGCCAGTCAGTGGATGGAGACGTAGAGGTCAACTCGGATGATTGATTAGAGGAAATTTGAGTTGCATGGATCTTTAGTGGATGAAGATGTCATTGAGGTGACTGATAAAGGGGTTCTAAGAAGATCATGACAATGAATACTTGAAAAAAATATTTGACACAAAAGCTTTTCACAGAAATAATACGACGCTTGTGTATTTTATTAATATCAAAATCAAGCATTACAAACAAATGAGAGAGCTGCAATATTTATGGATATTGGACATCTTCTATCTCATCCAAAATATATGGAAACAAATAATCTAATCTGAGAAAATATGTAGAAATAGAATATTGCCCCTAACTACCCCTATTACCTCTCATGGAAATCATCTAGGAATAAAATATGAAAGATAGAACATGATCCCACAAACATTTGGATGAGAACACTATCACTTAATTAACTAATAACTAAGGATAACTAATACCTGTTGACATAATTTTGAAGTATTTAAATTAAATACTTTAACTTATTACATTTATTCAAATATCAACTAATGATGAATTAAGCTAAGTTTTATTCCTAACATTCCCGCCCTTAATTCAACATGGTCTCAAGTGAACAGGAGAGAAATTATCTAAAAACCTCAAATTTACCTCGAGCAAGTGACTTTGTGAAGACATCTACACATTGGATATCTATTGGGAAATATTAGAGCTAGATTTAATTTTTCTGAACATGTTTGTGAATGAAATGTACTTGCACCTTAATGTGTTTAGTGTACTCATGAAAAATTGGATTCCAAACAAGTTTTACTAATCCTTCATTATCAACATGTAGGATAGTTGGATCTTTCTATGGTATTCCCAATCCTTTAAGTATACATTTGAGCCATATCATTTCACAGATAGCTCCACCTACTACACGATATTTTGATTCTATGGAGGACCTTAAAACAAAAGTCTTCTTCTTACCCTCCCATGATATTAGTCTAGATCCCAAAAAGAATACAAAACCTGAAGTGGATTTCCTATCATCTATGTTTCCTGCATGATCTGAATCTCAATATCATGTCAAGAAGAAGTTATTATTCTTGTATTCTAGGCCATAGTCCATAGTTCCTTGGATGTACCTCAGCATCCACTTTATTGATTTCTAGTGAGAAACCCTTGGTTCTTGCATCAACCGTGAAAGATAGTTGACTTCATAGCTGATATCTAGCCTAGTGTAAGTCAAGTAGATGAGACTCCTGATCAACTATCGATAGAGATTTGCATTTACTTGTGGTGATGGGTCTGTTCGAGACAGTTAAAGTCTTGTCTCCATAGGTGTGGAAAATGGCTTACAATCCATGATATTAAATTTCTCGAGTGTTGTCTTGGTGTATTTGAATTGTGACACAAAGATATGATTTTCTCTTTTGCTAAACTTCAAGTCCAAGAAAATAATGTAGAAGCCCAAGATTGGTCATGTCGAATGATCATGTTAGATTTTTATTTGTTGACTTAATCATCCTCACTGATCCTCCAATGATGACTGGATCATCGACATATACTACAATGATCACTATCTCCCCCACTTGCTTTTTGAGATAGCGATTAGGATTGTATGGACTCCTGTTGAATCCATGTTGAATGAGATGGTCATCAATTTTTATGTACCATGCCCTGGGAGACTTTTTTAGACCATATAGTGATTTTATGAGTTTACATACCTTTTCCTCTTTACTTGGTATGAAAAAACCTTCTGGTTGTGTTATGTAAATTTCTTCCTGTAAATCACCATTAAGAAAGGAAATTTTCACATCCATTTGGTGTATTTTTCAGCCAAATTGTGTAGCTAGAGAAAATATTAATCTAATTTTTTTTTATCTTAGTTGTGGGAGAAAAATTCTTCTCATAATCAATGTCTTCATTTTGAGTATATCCCTTAACAACTAGTCTATCCTTATGTTTATCATTTTTTCCATCTTCTTTGTACTTCATTTTGAAGATCCATCTACATCTAATGGGATTTTTCCCTGGTGGAAGATCTATAAGCTGTCATGTATTATTTTTCATAAGTGACTTATATTCTGCATCCATAGCATCTTGCCATGGTTTATATTGTAGGGCTTCTGAAACTGAGGAAGGATAAATAGTTTCAACAAATTTACCCATTAAGGCCAAATTGACCTCATTTCAAGCTATACTGCGAGTCCTTATTCCAGTGGTAGATGTGTTGGGGAAACTATCCAATTTTACATCTCTAATCATACTTGTATACCATTTAGTCATACCTTTTGTGGTTCCTATGGGAGGTTGAATTTCATTATCTTCCCCATCATCACTTTCATCATCAAAGTGATTACCATCCTTTGTTTTCACTGTAGGGATGATTTTTTCATCATGTGAGTATATGGAAGGAGCATCTACTTCTTTCTTCTCAAGGAACTCAACACCTCGACTAGTGTATACCCTCCTTGTTTTTGGATCCATAATTCTATAGCCAAGTGATTCATCATTGTATCCCAAGAAGATAAGTTTTTTTTATTTCATATCAAGCTTCGTTCTTTGTTTCTTAGGAATGGGCATACTTGCTTTACATCCAAAAACTCTAAGGTGTGAAATAGATGGATTATGCCCTGACCATGCTTCTTGTGGTGTTACTCCATCAAGAGCTATAGTGGGAACTCTGTTTAGTAAATATATTGCTATTTTAGCTGCTTCGGCCCAAATTTTTTTTGATAAACCCACATCATCAATCATACATTGCACCATATCCATGATAGTATGATTTATCCTTTCAAAAACACCATTTTTTTGTGGTGTGTGAGGAGGATACATTTAATGATGAATGCAATGTGTTTTCAAAAAGTCATTGAACTCATTACTGATGTATTCTCCCCCTCGATCTGAGTGGAGTGTTTTTATTTTCCTACCAGACTCTATTTCAACAAGGGATTTGAACTTCTTGAAAGTTTCAAAAGCTTGGTATTTTGTAGAAAGATAGTATATCCACATTTTTCTTGAAAAATCATCAAAAAATAACATGAAATATTGAAACCTAGAGTGGATAGGTCTCATTGGTCCGCAAAAATTAGTATGCACCAAGTCAAGTTTTTCCATAACCCAAAATTTACTATGTTTGAATGGTGCTCTATTTTTTTTTTCTGCCAAACAATGCTTACATTTATCTGTACCCTTTTTTAGAGGTGGTAAACCCCTAACCATGTCATATCAACGAAGTGTGTCAAGATAGCCAAAACTCACATGTCTAATTCTTCAATGTCATAGTTGAGCTGATGATGTATCCTTGGCTATAAGTTCTTGATCATTTTGTTGAACAAAATCCAAGTGAAACATTCTTCCCACATTCGAAACTTTTGCAACAATTTTGGATATTTGTGACTTATCTCGAATTAGGAACATCTTTTTACTGCCTTTACAATCAAAGTCAATTTTGAGATTGCTATCTAATAATTGACTCATAGATAACATTTTTTTTTTGTTAAACCAAGGACATAAAGAACATTTGTAATTTTACAATTATGATGCACAAGTGGTAGTGAAATGGAACTAATGCCTTCAACTCTGTATGATGTATCATCACCCAAAGAGACATGATTTTTGGTGGGTGTTTTACTCATTATGAAGAACCGATTTTTCTTTCTTGTCATGTGTTGAGTTGTACCCGAGTCGACATACCAAATTTGATTTATAGAATTGGATACTTCATTTGAATGTGTAGAATATAGGAATCCATCATCATCAAATTGATCTTCCTGTTCGGCTACATTTCCTTGTTGAGTTGGTTTCTTCTTCCACTTGTTATTATTTTTTCCCTATTTACTTTGTTGTTGACCAAATTTTGTTTTTTGGTAATTAATATTTTTACCACTTGATGATCCTTGTTGGAATGTGTTGTACCAACAATATTTTAAGTCATGTCCTTTTCGAATACAAATAAGACATTTTTGTTGTTCCTTTTGGCCTTGCTGAGCATTACCTTTCTTTTGAGGCTGTTTATTAGACTTAGCCTATTTTTTGCATTTTTGATTAGAAGCAAGTGCCTACTCTTCAGTTTTAGTAGTTGAGTAAATAGCTTCCTCTTGTTGTAGCATATGCACTAACTCTTAAAAAGTTGTTGTTTGACTAGTTATGTTTAACATGGTCACAAAAATTCTATAAGAAGGAGGAAGATCTCTTAGTACTATAGGAACAAGTGATGTGTCAATTACTTCTTCCTCCAAAGCTTGAAGTGATGCACACAAAGATTCTACTCTTCTAAAAAACATTTCAACTTTAAGAGAACAATTCAGCTGGTTGCATTTTCAAGTTCAATAGTTGACCTTGGAGATGAAGTATAGTGTTCTTATTTTTTGACTCATATACTATTTTCAACTTATTCCAAGATTCTTTTGCTATTGTGGTCTCATGAATATGAGTTTGTACCTCATCTGAAACACTAAACAAGATTATTAAGTTTTCTATTTTATTTGCACGATCAAATGTAACTTGTTGTGTAACATCTATTGTAGATCTTGTTAATGTACCAATAAACCACATACCATAGATTTTTAAAATAAAGTTGTGCACGATTTTTTTTTTTATAATGCTGGATAATCATTAAAATGCAAAAGTTGAGAACCTGGAAAAAAAACTCTGGTGCCGTAATTGCGGCCATTGTGAAAAGTGATAAATAGTAGAAGAAAAAATGGAACACTTTTCCCCTCTTAAAGCATGCACACCCCCCCAAATATTATTTTATTTATTTTAGGCTCCTTTTCAGCTGTGTACAATGAATTTTTGGCACTATTGGCCTTGTTACAATTTTGGCTCTGTGACCGATTTGCAACAATTAAATGGATCTCTTGGCCAATTTGAAAAAAAAAAAATTGGACTCTTTTGCCTCTTTTGAAATACAAGCAATCTCTAATTTGTTCGATTTTTACAAAACAAATCTTATTAAAATCTAGAACAAGACATAGAGATCACAAAAATACAGAATTTCAAAAAAATCGACACCTCAATCCGAGGTACCAGTTGAAAGTTATGAATCTTTAAAGTTATGATTTTAATATCTTTCAGGGCCCCTTTCCAAAAATGGAAAAAAATATCTGTCCAAAAATGGAATTTTTTTTAAAAGTGATTTTTTTAAAGTGATTTTTTAAAAACCAAATGCAGATAACGAATTACGTGTATGTGTAGTGAATTTTAAGGCACAACTGTAGTTCAACCACTTTGCCTAAGCGTTATTATAACCCTTGGCCGCATTTTTTTTATTGTTTTTTTTGTACACAGGGATTTTTTTCCTTCGAGGAAGCTTTTTCTTCCTTCTTTCAATGCAACTTTCGATGCTGAATCTTTTGCAGGCACATGTTCTTCTTCTCTTCAATGCTCTTGATCTATGAATGTAATCTCTAGGTCGATTGGACGCTTCGGGATGATGCTTTGGACATAGGTCTTCTCATATGCATGTAGAATTCTCTTTCCAGATATATGAAAAGACAGAGCATAGAGAAGAAGAATTAGAAGTTATGAGGGGAGCTTAAAAATCTTGGGTCCCCACAATACAAAAATATTGTATATATATATTTATATTGTAAAATGCTTCCAATTAAAAAAAATGTAGGTACAAGTAATTTTTTTTTAAATACTAGCGAATGGAACAATGTCACCTTTTGCAACAAATTTGCATCCAGGTCTGCCATGGCCTATGATTGCACTCAAGGTGTTCTTAAACTAAAAATAAACCATGAAATGAGGTGTGGATTAAGGTAGGGGTTGTGAAACGGCTAGGGGCATCTATGGCTCCTCCTAGCTCTGTAAGTTTCTCTAGATCTCCCTAAACTTCCCTAAAACTTCCTACACTCTTCTCTTGATTAGAATACTACTCTGATACCAAATCTTGTCAATGAATACTTGAAAATAGTATTTGACACAAAATATTTTCACATAAAAAAGACGGTATTTTTGTATTTTATTAATATCAAAATCAAGCATTACAGACAAATGAGAGAGCTACAATATTTGTGATATTGGAAAGCTTTTATCTCATCCATAATATATGGAAACAAATCATCTAATCCAAGCTCAAATATGTATAATTACCATGATTACTCCCTAATACCATATTGCCCCTAACTACCCCTATTGCCCCTTGGAAATCATTTGGTAACAAAAAATTCAAGATAGAACATGATCCCAGTCAAACATTGGGATGAGAAAACTATCACTTAGTTAACTAACATCTAAGGATAACTAATACCTATTGACATAAGTTTAAAGTATTTAAATTAAATACTTAAACTTATTACATTTATTCAAATATCAACTAATGATGAATTAAGCTAAGTTTTATTCCTAACAGAAGAAAGGGGAGATTGTGACTCAGGATTCGAATTAGAGAAATGATGGGGAGAATTTTTGGTGACACAAATCCTTATAGGAGGAAAATATTGTTTAAGAGATTAGTTATTCCTTAGAAGAAAGCTAAATGGATGAATCTCGGGAGACTACAAGGAATCCAAAAGATAGTTTAGATTAGAATCATCAGAATATTAAGAGGAATCAGAAGAATAGTTTAGATTATAATAAGGAAAATAGTGGGAATTAGAAGAATAACATGGATTAGAAGCATTAGAATCATACCAGCAACTATGAGATGAAGGTGGGGAAAGGGGTATCCAAATGGGTTCTCTAGTGTGAATAACCAAACAATTTTTAGTCGTAATGAGAGTATTTTGATTTGAATGCCTAAACCTAGGTTCCCTATTGTCGTAAGTGTGAGGAACCATCTGATAGTTAGTCATTTTTGGCATCGTTGGAAAAGTATGCCTATACCTAGATTGTATGATTGAACTCCTTTATAAAGTAGGAAGTTCCATGTTGATTTGGTAAACATAATGAAGGCCATCTAGACATTTTTCAAACAAATAGGGGATTATTGTGGGATTTTCTAAAGGGGATCTAAGGAAAAAAAATATATTGATGAGGTAATTTTGACAATCCAACAAGGTTTAGACAACAAATTGCAAGTGTAAATGTCAAGATGAAGAACCAAGGGATCAAAGGATCAAAAGGATTATCCTTAGAAAAACAAGTTTACAAGATGAACGATCACAAGGAAAAATCATGCAAGTTCGGAAAACCAATCCAATCTACAAGGAAATAATACCTATGCAAATATGTTGTAATGGTAGTTTGATGCAATATGATCATCACAATGTCAACACTTAAGTCAAGTTTAAAATAAACAAGGCGTAAGTATTAATAAGGGGTTGAAGTGACTTCCAAATCAAAGTATAATATAACCATTCTAGATACAAATAAGGCCCAAATCCTAAAAATTGGATGTTACAAATGCGAGAAATGCAACAATACCACTTAGATACGTTAATCAATATTTGCGGAAAAGAAAGATATTAGTATAAAAATAATATTAATGCAAGGCGAAAAAAATAATAAAAACACTTTTCAAGGTTAAGGAAATGTTTGGAAAACAAAGTCAAAGTATGCCAAGGAGTTGTTAAGGTGCAGACAACATAATGGTACAATATAGACACTTAAATAAAGTTTATGAGAAACAAGATGCAAGTATCGAAATTGTATCAAGATGATACAAGAAAAATAACACCTCAAGGGAAGATCAATGATGAAGCAAGACTAACTATGATGAAATGTTGTTATGTTGCCTATCACATCACTTGGACATCCTTAATATTGTAAGGATGTTCCTTCTTCACACTCTGACTTCTGCACTCGTGGCATTACCTTTCGTAATCACAATAAGGACACCATTGCTAAGACCTATATCACACTTCCATGGACATAATCTTCAGTAGTTCTTTGTGTTTATGCCTTATTTTTTACTCGTGGAGTGGGTGGACAAGAAACAAAAGGATTTCTATCCTTCCTGGGGGTGAAGGCACATAGTTGGCGTAACTTTGGCAGAGTTTTACCTCTATCTTCAGTATAGAGTGTAGAGGACCAAGATCAATCGACACTTCACAAATTCTAGGATGAATGTCACTAGAGTTACAGAGTTCATGGACTCTCATCCTTATTTGACTAACAAATTTTTGACGTTCCAAAAAAGTTGTCTCCCTTGTGATATCTCTCTTGAAACACGATTGCTTTCTGTAGAGATTTATCTCCTTGAACAATGGGTACCTTTACAGACTTTTGGCCATGACCCATCTTTGGCATCTTTCTTATATTAGAGAGTGTGTTTTCTTCACTTGTGGTGGATGTTTTTCCCACTAGATTTGGACCTTCACTGCTTGGGATCTCTTTTTTGAACGATGGATACCTCATATAGGTAGCTTGATGGCCAGGACCTCATGAGGGTTTTCATTCTAGTAAAGTGTTTAAGTTGAGAACTTTCCATTTAATCCATCATCGTTCTATTGGTGTAGGTGTTTTTTGATCACTTTATTTAATTATTTAGTGTTATTTCCACCTCACCATGTGAGTCATCTCACTTAGGTGGACATGGATCTAGGTGTCATTTTAGTTATGACAGATTCTCTTACAGAATCTGTCATATGTGTAAGTGTGTCATAGGAGTTACATTCCCATTTGGGAAAGTAACTCCTCTTCTCCATTATGGAGGAATATTCTCTTACATGGGAGTTACACATTTACTCCCCTATTTGTACTCCTCTTCTTTTTGGTCCATGGCAATCCAAGAGCATTCTATTCCACTCCATTTTTGAATCTTAAGCTTTCTATGCATGCACATTGCTTCTTAAAAGTTTGCTTTCTTTATCTTGTAACTCTTTGTTGGTGAAGTGCAACTATTTGATGCACATGTATTCCTTCCAGACCCTCGTCCTACACTCCTTCATGGTATCAGAGCTTGGGGACTGGAATCACGCTACTTGCCATTGTTGCTCCACTCGTGTAGTTGCTTGTGCAAGTTTTACTTTTGCATGTGCTTTACTTGCATATTTTCAGATTCTTGTGGTTATTTTTTAGTGGTTTGTTTTCTGTGTTTCTTGCTGGTTTACATGTGATCAGGGCCAAAGAAGAAGTCTATCCAGCTTATTGTGTTGGAGAGCTTAGGAAGAATACAACAGTCTTCTTTTGCATAGCAAAACTCAGTTCTGTGTATTGAGTGGTTCAACGTTGAAATGTTTGAGCCTCTTTTGAGTTGCTCCTTTGAGAGTTCTGCATTGGCTCTTCTCACCAAAAATGTTCACTGCACTTGTTTGTGAAGCCTTTACTGCTATTTCAAACATTCTTCTGGTGAATTTTGTGTGTTTTGTGATTTCTTTTTTGGGTCATAGTGGGTTCCAATCATGTTTTACTTGGAATCCTCACCATTTGCTTCATTGTCTACTTCTGTGTGGATTTTTTGCTTGGTCTTTACTGTCAAACAACCTTATGTGCTCAGGCTTTTTTCTATGTACTGTTAGAACTTGTACTACTCTCCATCATTATTGGCACTCATCAGATTTGACACCTCTCAACCCTGCATGGTTAACTGGTCCTGCTGGTTCACCTTCAGCTCAGGACTTGCCAAACCAACTCTTGTGGGACATTGTTCTACACCAACTGGTTCTATGCATTGGGTGTTTTTTCAGCAACACTGACTGCTACAAACCACTTAGCTCGTGCTTTGCATTCACTGTAGTCCTACTTACCTGCTCAGCCATTTTTCTCTGCCCCTGCACATGTGGCTTAACAACATCACTCCTTATGTGGATTGTGGGATTCTTCTCTGTCTCCTTGCTGCAGTTCATGGATTCCTTTGGCCAAACACACTGGCCACTTTCTAGCATCAAACTTGTGAGGCACTATTTAGGTGGTTGATATCACATCAAACTGGCCACCCCTCCTCACACGTGGATTTTGCTAATGGCCTTCTCATCCTAATTCAATCCTTGTATTTTTTAAGGTAAAAAAAAACATTCATTTTGGCTTTAAATAAGCTTGGGTTTCTTTTTTTTTCGAGTGTCAAAGGCGGAGGGTGAGGTCCGGGGTTGGCAGGAGGCTAATCCCCCCTCACAGTCAAAACAAACCCCTTCTAAAATTTGATGTTGATTCCAACGGGCACAAACACGATACCTTTTGAATGTGTTTCGGGCTTTTTTTTAATATTTTGTAGGGCTTACTAGCTTTTTTTAATCAGTTGCGGGAATTTCTTTAAGCCATAACTTTTGACTCGTTGCTCATTTTTGAGCACTTCTTTAGTCAAAATTGGATGTTTTTCTACAATCTACATGATGGGAATATTAGTTTTGTAAAATGCACAATGTTATAAAGTGCCACTTTTTGGGGGGGGGGCATCTTTCCTTTTTCACACATTTCTTTTTTTGTCATGGATAATCATGGTGTTCCTTTGCTCACCCCATTCAACTATCAAGAATGGTTGAATGCTATGAACACTACCTTAAAAGGAAAGAAATTGTTCCACATTGCCACCGGTCTGCAAGCTGAACCTGATGATGAAAGAGACAGAGAAAAGTGGCTTGATAAGTGTGATGAAGCCATTGGGTTCATGACCATGTGTGTATCTCCAGAGCTGTGTTTTCACATTTCCTCTTCCACCACACCCAAAGAAGTTCTGGAGACTCTAAATTTGGGAAACAGGATGAAATGCGGGGACATGAACTTGAGAATAACCTAATTAGCCTTAGTCCCAATGATTTTGACACCCTTCAAGACTTCTTCTCCAAATTCATATCACTCATATTGTAGTTAGAAGATTGTGGAATACAGAAAAAGGAATCTCAACTCATTTTATCCATCCTTACCAAACTTGGTCCCGAATACTCTGTATTTGTCTCCACCTTCCATGCAACAAAAAGGGCACTTGGAAAAAGTTGGTCTATGCCCTCTCTTGATGAGTTTATTGCAGATTTGATCAGGGAACAAAGTAAATTGATTCAAATGGGCAGCTTGAAATCCACAAAATCCCATGCTCTCATTGCTGGAAAGGAAAAACAGGAATCTTCTAAGGAGAAGAAACAAGATCATGAAAAGAAGGACAAACCCCAAAACAACTCTTCCACCTCCTCTTCCACCTCCCAAAATTCCAAAGAACGAATCAAATGTGGATACTGCCATGGCATGCATGATGAAGAAAAGTGCTTGAAGAAAAAGATTTCTCTCCTCACTAATCTACTTGAGAAGCACAATATTGGAGTCCCAGATTCTCTCAAAACACCTTCATCATCCCACGACAGTTCTAAGGAAAAAGAGAGTGAAAAAGAGAAAGTACAAGAGAAAGAAAAAGTAAAAGAATCCAACAAGGAGAAACCAAAGGGAAGAGCTCTAGTGATAGTTGTGCCACCTACCCCTACATGGATCATTGATTCGGGTGCAACTCATCACATGGCATCATCAGACATTGAGTTTGATTCACTTGAGCCATGTGACATGTCCTCTATTCAGCTTGGTGACAACACCACTACACAGGTTTTTGGAAGAGGATCAGTTGAAGTAAGTGGTGGTACTTTCAACAATGTTTTAAGTATCCCTTTACTCTCAACAAATCTTCTTTCAGTCTATCAGATCACTCATCTTGGACAGGGCATGCGGTTGAGTTCACTCCGGACTCAGTTTATGTTAGGGAGCTCCACAGTGATGCTATTGTTGCAGTTGGTATAGCTGACCATCACACTCAGTTGTACTCATTCTCTCACTTTGCTCCTCCTTCAGATTCTTCATCCGACTCAGCTGGACTTGAGGATACTTCTGAGCCCATTTTTGATGTTTTGGACATCTCTTCTAGCATAGTTGATTGTCATGATGATGGGGACCCACCTCCACCATCCACTTATCACTTGCCACATCTTGAGGAGTTGTCTCTTGATCTACCCACTTCTGGTCCACTTCAGACACTTCAGGGAGTAGGCACTATGATTCAGGACTCATCAGGCATTGGGTACACTTCTTCATAGGTTTAGGACATTCCACCTTCCTTCATTGCCACTACTTCTAGATCTGCACTTCTTCATGGAGCAGCTGGATTTTCCACCTCACATACAGAGCATTGTTCCCTTGATTGGAACAACACCTTGGCACTTCGGGGGTCCTCTTCCTCCTCTTCACTTAGCACAGGGTGGCTCATGACTGGATCATCTTCTTGGGAGGCTGGATAGACTTCTTCTTCTCTCCTTCTTCTTAGTAGTTTAGGAGAGTTTTTTTGCTATCTCTTGTAAGTTGAGGTTTTTCCCACTGGGTTTTCCCCTCACTACTTGAGACCTTTTGTGCATGGGTACCTCATCAGGCTTATAGCTGGGACCCATTTCTTGTGTTGTTTTGCTGACTTACCTAGCCCCATCCTAGTTTCGATGAAGGGGGGGTGTTGGTGTAGGTGTTTTTGATCACTTTATTTAATTATTTAGTGTTATTTCCACCTCACCATGTGAGTCATCTCACTTAGGTGGACATGGATCTAGGTGTCATTTTAGTTATGACAGATTCTCTTACAGAATCTGTCATATGTGTAAGTGTGTCATAGGAGTTACATTCCCATTTGGGAAAGTAACTCCTCTTCTCCATTATGGAGGAATCTTCTCTTACATGGGAGTTACACATTTACTCCCCTATTTGTACTCCTCTTCTTTTTGGTCCATGGCAATCCAAGAGCATTCTATTCCACTCCATTTTTGAATCTTGAGCTTTCTATGCATGCACATTGCTTCTTAAAAGTTTGCTTGCCTTATCTTGCAACTCCTTTCTTGGTGAAGTGCAACTGTTTGATGCACATGTATTCCTTCCAGACCCTCATCCTACACTCCTTTAGATCTTGATTCTTTGACAGGCCAGTATTGGTCCTGCGCGAGAGGGTTAATAATTTTACATAAGATCAAAACATCATAAAAGAGGATTAAATGTTTATTTTTATTCTCAAGATCATATTAAGATGCAATAGATGATCATACACAACAAGTAACCAGACTATATTGAAAATGGGAAATATTGTAAATAAAATGACTAGGCAACTCATTTTAACTAATTATTGTTCATTCCCTTAACCATGGATTTAATGAAGTGTTTATAAATGCAAGAAGGCTTAGAGTTGTTTATGGTTCCTAAGGTCACCTAAAATGTGTGAAGGAAGAGCACACCCAACTCTATCCTAAGATATGAGAAGCATGACATTCAATAAAAACCATTAAAAAAGTTAGCAAAAGATGATTCAAAAACACCCTGAAAGTAGAAGTTAGCACTGAAAACATGTAAAATGTTAGAAATATCAAAGACAAAAACCTTGCAAAACCTCAAAAATAGAGCCAAATTTAAATAGATAACACCAACAGATGCCTCTCAACAAGAGCCCTGATAACAGAATAACAACACACCCCTTATCATAAATACGCATCCTATAACACACCATCATGGATTTGATATAAAAAATAGACTAGCAGTAGACAGATTGACACTAGCTTGGATAGAGAAGTAGTAGCACACCCTAGGTAAACAATAGTGCACACCTATAATGCAATAGTGCATCCCAAGTTAACAGTAGCATGGCCAGGGATGATATAGTGCAATCAAGGATGTAGTAGCATGCCCTTATTAACACTAGCGTGACTAGATTTACAATAGCACGGGGTAGGGTTCATGTCAATGTAGGTCTGATGCAAAAACAAATACTGGCAAAGAAAAACATTATGGTAGCATGACGAAAGAGACAGTAACGCAGGGTAGGGTGTGCACTAGCATGATTTTCTTATGTGACATCATAAATACGTACTTCAAGCAAGAAAAAACTCAAAAAGGCCAAAAATTTATCATCTTATCCCAAATATAGCAACAACCCATCTCCTTTAAACCTACAAGGGAGAATCAACACATGTAAAGTTAAAAAAATATATCAAGGAATTCAAGTTATTTTACATGTGCATAATAAGGGTTAGACAAAATTGAGGAAAAACTAACAAATCTTGAAATCAAATGCTAAGGAAAATGGAGTAGTCTCCCACTAGGATTGCCTAATGTGTTCATGTAAAACTAACTATGTTATGTGAATTGAAACTAACACCTAATAGCTTCAAAGTAGAGTTAATCAAACAAGAACCATCAAGATAAGAGCTTATGAGAAATAAATTCTTCAATGCATGAACATGAGTAAATCCATTAAATTCCATGTCATTCCTATTGTTTGAGATTAATACCTAATGAATGAACCTAATTAGATCACCTAACAATCAAATTGGTGTTGTTTCCTCAAGAGTTGAGGATGAGATCTCATAAAGAAATGGCTACAAGGCCATTTTTGGATCTTTCTAAAATACACAATTTGAGATAATGGATGTAAGATGGAGAAGATATTTCCAACAATGGAAAATGAATCAAGATATAAATTCCTATAGTTTTTACTATTCAAAGCATGGTATGTGTTTAGTAGGAAGGAGGAGGGTTATTTATATAACTTGTCTGTTTGGGCAAGGCTTACAATTTGGTGGATGTGGGATACATCCCAAAGAAGAAATGAAAAGGATATACATGTTTAATTAAGAATGTGCACTTTATGGGAGTTGATAGGGGTTTAATTAATCAAATGTGATTAATTAATAGGTAGGGATAAGCTTGTAAAATTTATTTAGAGGAAAATTAGCCTGATTTAGGGGATGTAAGAGGGGGGATTTAATCAATAAAAAGGGTTATTGATTAAAATAGAAGACGTAATTAAATAATAATGTTTAATTAATCAATTAGAAGGGGATTATAACTAACGAAAGATCATTAATTGGCATCCAGAATGGGGGAAGAGTTAATTAATTAATGAAAGGTTGTCAATTAACTTGTATGAATAGGAATGTTAGCTAATTAGCAGATAATTTCTAATTATTATGGAAATGATGGGAAATTAGGATAATTAGTGCCATCATTAGTAATAAAACTAAGAAAATTTTAGGTGTCTACACCTACAATACACATTTTCAAAGTCAATTAAATTTGGGATGTCTACTAAGTGAAAATGTGACATGCCATAGGACTAGATGCTTATATGCATTGTAGTGTCATTTGTCTAGCTAACCAAATTTGACATAAAAATTGGTTATAGGAATATGCCCCAAAAGGATTGAAATCAAGTAAATGAATATTTCACATTGATAGAAGCTCAGTAGGTGATCAATATGAGCTCAAAAAGTGGATCAAGAATTTCCAAAATTCACTGGTATTCAAATGTTTCAACTTAGGATAAAGGGATGTCCTAGAATTATCACACCAAATAAAATCAAGAACTCTTAAATGAACTGTGATTCAAGTAAGGCATGTGATCGTCTGACAAGCAACAACTAAGTGCTAACATTTCTATAGTGACTTTTCACAAGTGGAAGCATGATTAAGAAATATATTTGAATTTGCTAGTATGAAATTACATATAATGATGACCCATGTTACAACACAAAATGGAAGATCAATTCAATGAGTTTAATAAAGTCTCGTGAAGTAGTGAACCTAAGGTAACTTGTTTCAAGCTAAAAAGTTATCTTGATAAGGATGAGTAAGATAGACCCTAAGGGTAATTGCCCTTTCCTTAATAAAAATTGCATACTAATTTCTTTATAGGGATAAGTAAATTAATATGTTGAAGTCTTATACAAATACTAGTGAAATTTCCTCATTTTGAAATAGGCCTTTCAATTGGGCTAAATGATTCCTACAAATATTTATAGGAGATTCTAGAAATATCCATAATAGTTTCTTTATCCTCAATTCACATAACTCTTCATAGCAATTCCTAATTCCAGAGACAAGCAAAATGGTCATGAATATCTGCATAGGGACTTCCTGTATCCAAAGGATGTTAAAATTTTAACTGCCAATTTCCTAAGTACTGCAAAGACAATTAGTGACCAATGACAAGGGATGGTCTAAAATGGGAATCCACAATGATTTAGATATAACCATTGTGTTTTAGAACATGAGTAACAAGTCCCTACCAAGTGGATTCTAGGGAAAAATTAGAAAAAAAAATGTGACACTATAATGAGAGGAATCTAGTTAGTCCCTTATTGGTTCATGGGAAGTTAACAAAGTAAAAAGAGATAAGTCATGCATGTGGAAGTTATTTAAAATATGTAATTGATTCTAGTAGCCTTGATCTAAAGGTAACCACTAATGAAAAACAAATAAAATCAATGTGGTTTCAAGTATCTTTAATAATGAAAAGGGAGAAATATTTTTTGGTTTTTCCATGCCTTTAGTAGACAAAAATAAACAAGAGACCTCTACTCAAGAATATCAAGTTTCTAAGGTAATTATAAGGAAATATACAAGATGTTGGCAATTGTGTCTTAGTGTTTTCATTGATGTCAAGTTAATTGATTGAAAATGGTTTCATGATGTCATATGAGTCTTCATGAGGTGTCATTCAAAGGTCAAACATGAAGGTTGATTGGTAGTGTCATGATTGGTGTAGTCCTATGAGGTCCTGGAGCATGATTTACTAGGAATAGTCATAGTTTGAGATCTCCCAAGCTGAATGAAGGTTTTTTATGAAGTAAAATTTTTTTTTTATGATGTGTTAACAGTTTATAAGATTTTACATGAGGTCAGCAAGGTCAATTCATGTGATGTCTTGGTTAAGTCAAGTCATTCTAGGCCTATTGCTAGTCTTGGAACTTGTGAATTGGTATGAGGTGTGAGATTTGAAGCAATAAGTATAATAATGAGAATTTTAGAATATGGTGACAATTTATATGAGGTTGGTGAGTTTTAGGTCAGTAAATCAGGTACTTGTGCATGTTTGAGGTCACTTGGAAAGTAATCAGGTGAAAACATGCTAAGTAAGCACATGTAAGTCACTATGGCTAGAGAGTTTCAGACCTATTTGAGATACATGGAAAGTATGGAAAATTATATGATGTTTTCATGATGATTCATGAAAATTTTAAAGTCAAAATGAAGAAAATTTTGCAAGATACATCAGTTCTGGCAAAACCAGGCTTTCTAGAGTGTGTTTTTGAGGTAAAAGTTGACCTTATGATCCTCATTATGGATTATATGTTTTACATGGGAGCCCGAGAATTTTAAGGATAATTTTACTTAGAGATATGAATAATTTACAAAAATAATGAGGTGTTTTTATTATCATATTTTTATGAATGATATTTAAAAAGATAAGTTGTTTTGAAACCCTAGCTAAATCGTAGTTCAAAGTGAATTGGTGAAAAATGAGTGTATTGAGTATGTTTTAATTTTTTTTTCAAAAAATTTATGATTGGATGTTGTAGAGTACTCCTATATATTTCTATAAATGTATATTAGTGCATGTGAATAATATGTGGGCCCCACCTAAAAATGCTTGTTTCTGAAGAAGTTTAGTTTTTGGAGAAGTTTCCCAAAGAAGGTATGAAATAAATTGACATTGTTTTTATCTAGGGAGTTTTTATATATTTCCATGATAATTTCAGATCATGTTTGAGGTCCTAAAGGTAAAATTGTGCCCTATTTATGAAGACTAGTTTTTGGGGCAGTCTAGAGAAGCTTGTGGTAAAAGTGGAATTGCAGGAGCTACATGAGGAGTTAGGACTTGATTCAAGTTTTTTTGTGATCCTAGTTTAAGAGATATTTCCAATGGTATATCAAAATTTTTTTTTTGATTTTTGATGGTATGAAGAAGTTATGACTTGATCTTTGAGGTCAAATATGGAGGATGCCTATTTAAGTTCTAGACATGGTGTTAAGTAGCTTCATGAGGTCAAGTGATTGTTTCTGAGTTTATTCATGATTTTTTGAAGGTTTCTAGTGATTATAAATCATTTATAAGGGATGTTATATTTTATTTTAAGCATTGGAAGTGTGTTTTGGAGGTGATGGAGCAAGTTGGTCTCAAGCTCAGTTCTTAAGTCCTAGAAGGCTATAAGGAGAAGTTTACAGAGATGGACTTGGTTGAAGGCCTTCACACTTGGAGTTGGAAGGAAATATAATATTGTTATGGAAATATTATTCAAATATGTATTTCTAGTGGTATAATTGTTTCATGTATTGGTGAGATTTATTTGAGGTCATCTTCATGTCATTTATGAAGAAGAAGGTTGCTTATTTTTAGGGAAGGATTGCTTAGGCTAGAAGATTGAGGTAGATTGAGGCATGAGATGGGTTTTTTGATGCTTGATATCAATGTTAGAGTGAAGACGGATGAATTTTTTTCCTATTGAAATAATTTTGAGGTATTAAGAGTGGTAGAAAGGTTGTAAACAAGTTTAGATTCTAAAACTGTTTTCTAGGCATCTTATTTGGTGAAGAGGAAAGTAGTGTGGTTTGCATACCTATGGATGTTTCATGATAGCTATAAAATCATGGATGTGATATAAACATATTGAGTATTCCATATAGTGGTTACATGCCATATTTTAGATGTTTTTTGTGTGTTCTATGAGGCTATGATAGGTGAAGACAGGTTCTTGGAAACAACTGTTTTGAGAAGGATATGAGCCTTCTTGGTAGAGTTATGAATAATTTTATTGGTGAAAGATAATGTATGAACATGGATGATGTTTTTATGTAATATTTGACATGTGTGATGAATCTGGGATCTTAAATAATCATGGCGATGGTGTTTGTGATTTTAGGTCATCCATAGTGATGGGGTTTTGAGCCATTTTTGGCCTTGTTTGGTGCATTTGAGCATGGCTGACCTATATGGGTCCATTTTATGAATTCAAATGAGTATGTTGTTATATTTTTGAGTTGTGTTGGTAGAGATAATTTATCTAGACTAATATATCTTATTAATTTGAGTTGAGAATCATATTTAAGTACTTGTTTAGTTTAATTTTGAACTAGTTGAGAAATGAGGGAAAATGTGGTCTAGGTGAAATTTTGAAAGTGGTTCAAGGGAATGAAATAAGAGCTAAAGATGTGTGAAAAATAATTAAGAAGTTTATAGATATTGAAAGTGATATTGTTGATGAAAATTTCACCTTTACAATTGGATTTATAATACAATGAGATAAAATCAGATCAACCTCAAATATAGAAGGGTTTCACTCCATGAAATATTGATAAGATGATGTTGATGGGATGACTGAATGTTTCAATCCATGGAATAATGGATTAAGATCATTCCCTACAAATGAATATGTGATCACAGACACTACACAAGATGGGATTAGTAATATTGATAGGTGGGTTGTCTGGCCAAGGCCAGTTCCTAGAAGTTAAATGACTTCCTTGTATGCATGTAAAACCACTTTAAAAAAATTAAGTTTATTCATGAAAATGAGATATAACATATGATATATGAAAATATGTGATCAAATGTTTATAGTTTATATAGTTTATTACAAATATTAAGCTGACGATGATAATATGAAAAGAAATAAGTCTAGGGCTCAAAATCAGAATCCAGATTAATGTCCAGATTTTCAGATAATTTTGATCATAAAGAATAGGATAGGTCTTCCTCCTTAGAGAATTATAGGTTAGAATCCTCAATGTAGTAATCTATTAATAAGTTTTAATACTCTTTTTCAGTGTCGTATTGACATGCAAAACCTAAGTCAGAGTCTTCAAAGTTGAGTTCACTTCCCAATTCTGATTCAGGTTAAGTATCGAAACCTTCAGAGATGTTGAATCCCACCTTGTGTTGGTACTCAAGCAAAGCTAGGTTGGATTGAATATGGTGCACTTCTTAGTAAGCCTCCCATAACTCATATTTAGCCCCATGAATCATCTGAGTGGATTAAAAGATGGTCTATAATTTGTCGATAATCACTATGTGGATAGCGCACAACTCTAGGTCATGTAGTAGATCATACTATTCACAGTGAAGAGGATGTTGAAAAATTGGTAGAGATTTGATGTTTGTGATTGGGTGGTTAGGCCTTCCTATGGCCGTTTGACAAAAGCCATGCTTGACAGAAGATTACTAACACAAGGGAAAACAATAATTGATAAAAAAAATTTAAATGAAATCTGAATGCTTAAAGAAATAAAATACACAGGAAACACAGATGATTCTAGGGATCATAGGAAATTCCAGGGATCATATACAATTCCATGGATCGTAGGAGATTCTAGGAATTGCAGGTGATTCTATAATATTTTGACAAGATAACAAGAACGAGAGATTTGATTAACTAGGACGAAGATAAGATCTTGTGAATGTAAAAGGGAGGTAAAAAATGATTAGATAAATTCATTTAAAATGAAAAATAGATTTAAAAGAAAATGAAAAACCTTGGTTGACAATGGGAGATGATAGGTTGATACAAATCATGGTTAGACGATGAACGAGCTTCTAAACAACTTCAAGATGTTTGATGGATGTGAACATGCTTTGGCTGGATGCAGAACAACATTGATGAAACTTGAAAATGCTTGACAATGCTTGAAAATGATCTATATAATTCACCTAGATGGTCCGAAAGAGAGGTAGGGAAACTAGTATATATAGCTCATTGAGGACTAAGGAAATTGCCTGTGTTTTCAGTTAGTTCAAGTTTGGGAGAGATACGAAGGGATAAATTTTCTATTTTAAACTTTGGTGTCATTATATTTCGAGGGATTTTGAGTAGTCATTATTTTACCCTTGATACTTTTTCTAACCCCAAGCACATCGACCTATCATCCAGCATATGTTGGGCACTCACCCAAGGCGCACGCGGGCGCCGAGCCCCTCCTTTATGTGAGATTTGCAAGAGAGTTCTACCATTAATGGAGGATTATTTGTAGAAACAAAAGTACATTCACTTACTTTAAAAGGTAGAAGATGCAACTAATAGATCTACACATTAATGCATCACAAAAGCTAAATGACATTGTAAGAAGTATAATAAACTAGATCTGAGCCATGATAAGTCATATAACATGAGGGTTTACACCCATAAACAAGATGTACATAATAGATCCATGTATATTGATTTAACAAAATCTCTGGTAGCCATACTACATTCAAAAGGGTCATCTCAGACCATATATATTAAATGACAGAGACTTAACTCCTGTAAGCCTATCTTGATCTGAGATCCTAACTATACTTTTTCCCATTCTATCCCTTGTTACAGATCCTAGTACCCATACATATGCTTATGGTATCCCTTACATCCCTCTAGCACTAGGTACTCTAAACCCTAGCACCATGAACTCTAAACCCTTTTCTGTAGCACTTCAATACTCTCCTTCTCTTTCTCTACATTCTCTATGTCCATTCTTTCATGTCCCATGTGTTATTCCTGTGTGTCTATGTCCTGAACCCAAGCACCTCTTTAAATAGGATCATCGACCACCACCATGACTTCTCTTCTAAGAAGATTGAGTGGCAAGTGTCGATGTGGTCCTCCATTGGTGAATGCTTATCCTCTTCACAAACCTTCCACTAACTATAATGATGTCTCTGGGAATATTCCCTATGGGGAATATCCTTTTCTTGACCTCCAAGGTTCTAGGCTGGCACCTTATCCACTCATCATGCCTAGTCAGGTCCTCACATTTTTCCTCAAGTGACTCCATGATGTTGGGTATGGCTAAGTCCTTTAAACCCTTGTTCTACCTCCCGCGTGCACCCTGGTTTCACTTAAACCCTTCTTAAACCCCTTTTTCCTATGCACTTTTCCCTAAGCACCCTTCTATCTACTGATCCTATGCATGCATGCCTCTTGGTACTTAGCCAATATTTTAGGGTCCAACATCACCCCACACTATGTGTGTTCTCCATCCTCAAAAACATTCTGCTTCCTCAAAGAATAAAGAATAGAGGTACGAAATAATCAAAGAATGGAAGGATGAAAGAAATGGAAGAATAGAAGAATGTGTTACTGCTGCATGAGGAGTGGGAACTCCTTCTTCACGGATGCCTCAATCTTCTCCCATGCATCTACTTCTCTCTGCACCTACTGAAGTAGGTCACCCACTAATGTGCTTACTTCATCAAAAAACTAAGTTCCTCACTTTTAGATTTCAGTCTATCAACAATGCTTCCAGCTTCTTGCTAAGATCACCTAGTGCATCCATCCTATGAGTAAATTGGGGGTACAATTCCTTTAGTTTATTCTTAATCAAACCCTGAAAGTCTCAATTTATTCTAATTTCTTCTCAATTTCAGCCAGGATCTTGTTGTGCTCCGCCCTATTACTTTTTTTTTTTCCTAAAATTATTTTAGATCCACCTCATGTGTAGCAACCAATATGATTTCTACCCTATCCCTATTGGCATAGTTGTTATACATGGCTTCAACCATTTGTGTGGCAGTATTTACTGTGGAAAGGAGCTCAGAGTACCAAGTCACTATCTCCCCAATCTTCATCTTTTCCTCCTCCTTCTGGCATGCCATCACCTCCTCTACTGACTCTAATGTGAGTGGTCACCTTTCCATGGTGAGGATGTGGGTCAAGTCTTCCAAGCATTATATGGTTGACTCATATTTCTACTCAGGTGGGGCCAGGTCTGGGTGCTTCAAGATTATGGCATCTGAAATGACCTCTATCTTCTTATGGATTTCACACACCTTTTCCTTTTCATCCCTCAGTTTGTGCCTTAACTGCACACTGATCAATTCCTTCTATTTTATCTCTTTGTCCCACTCAATGATCTCCTCATTATTTTTCTCAAGCTCTTCCTCCAAGACCCTTATTCTATCATTTCTACCAAAGAGTCTTGCCTCTACCTCCACCGATACTTTGTTGAGCACATTGAAAACTTGCTCATCAGAAAGTTGTTGGGCATTCACCAGAGGGTTTACTCCCTTGGCATCTGGTATCTTCATCAATGCATCTTGGTTGACCTCAAATTTGGGTTCATCAACATGGGACTCAAAATCCCAAGATAGCATTTTCCTCGTGCATGGGTATGCACCCTCTTCATCAAAAGAAGACCAAGTAAGGAGTTGGTTTGTGGGCATAGTACTTTGGAAGCACATGTGAACTACCTTGTTTGGATCATTAATGTAAGTCATTTCTTGTTCCTGCGCTACTACTATGCCCTTTCCACCTATGTGTGCTACCTTTGGGAAGCTTACTGTTAAGCTCGGGTCTCCGCCCATGCTTCCATACTCCTTTCCCACACTTTTTCTTTCCTCTGTTTCCTTTAGTACTTCCTCGGCACTTCACTTGATTTCATGCTCTACCAACTATTGGATAATTCCTGCTACTTCCCTCTCTATGGTATTATCCATCTTCTCCTTGGTCAGGGTCAGGGTCTTCTGATCCTTCATGTTTACTTCCTCACTCTCCCCTTTGTCATGAGCACCTCCTTCATTCTCATCCTTCTCTTCATTTCCTTCTTCCTCTAACTCATGTACATCATACACAGGATGGTTCTGAGCCTCATCATGCTCTTCATCATCTTCATCACCCTTGTTGGCCTCCATGCTTTCTGTTTCTCTTGAGTCTAACCCTTTTGTCACCCTCTGCTTCTTCCTTACTGGTGATTCTAGTTTAGGGGACCTCTCTTTTTCTTCTTTCTCTAGTGACTCTTCCCTTACTAGTGACTCTTCATTCTACAGCGAATCCTCCTTCCATGGTGACTCTTTTCTCATGGGAGACTTCTTCCATCAGACGTAAGTACCGGTTCCTGCACCTGGCTCATGTACCCCTACTATCTGCATTGTCTATGCACTCAGTGCCTTTTCTCAGGAGTTTCTCCTCTATCTCTTTTCCTTAGCACAATCTTCTTCCACGTGGTTGGGTCTTCAGGAATGGAGACATCATCTTCAACATAAGCACCCTTTTCATACTTAGGCCTTATGCACAAATACACCCTCATTGTTGTCCTCCCTACAACAGGTAATGTTACTGGTTTTAACATGTGCACGTCATGGGAGACATACTTCTCCACATAGGCACACTTCTTGGGGTATATTAGTTTCATGCATAGCTCATGGTAGTCTTGATCCACTACACTCAGATCAAATATGAGTTTCTTCACCTCTTTGAAATGATTGACCCCAGGCCTGGAAGTACTGCATTGTGAAGGAGAAAGGAAATTTACACTAGGACTCTTGGTGCCATCTACCAAAGTAAATCTTCTGATGAAAAATTGATGGTAAATGGAAAACTCAACTTCTCCTTGCACTAGTGAAGGAAACTATTCAGGTATTCTCCATTCAGCCCTGAATGCATCATGCATCCACTTATACCACTTTTCTAGGTGCACCTTATGAGTGGCCATCATGGTGTCATAGGTATATTATTCAAACCTCTTGGCGGGGGAGGGGTTCTCATCTGGGTATTCCCAAACAAACTTATCCAGCCCATCAGGCACTCCAATCTCTAAAAAGACAATGGTGAGGAGGAAATTACCAAACATGATATTTTCTCTGTCACATGACATCTATGATCTCCTCTGCAATGAAATTTGAGAGGTTATAGATGGTTCCCTCTGAGATCTTATGGCACACATTCAACCAGGCCTTGTTGATCTGTGTCCATCTCTCTTGCCCATTCAACTTTGTAACCAAATGTGTGGCCATCCTCATCACCTGGTCAGTAATTATAGAAATTTCAAAGTAGCGTGAACCCTTCTTGTAGTCATAAGCCTCAACGGTCTTCTTAATGGCTTCCTTGTCTTCCAAGTCATCATCCAATGAATCTCCTTCATAGATAAGGCTGGTGAACTTAGAAATTAGCTAGGGGGTTATGTGCACATCCTCTGGCCTATGAAAATAGAAGTGGTCTTCATGCACGTGCGACATCAACCATTGGTATATTCGCTCAGGTTTTCTGAAATAGGGAAGCTTGTAGAGTTACAACAATCCAACCTTCTCCATTTTTACCTTTACCTCATCATCATAGATGGGAATTCCATCTGGTGTCCTCTTCTTCATAGGGAAAACCAGTTCTAGTGTCATTTCATTCTCTATGGTGCTCATTCGATGGTTGTAATCACTGACGGCCATCTTCCTGATGTGAGACACCCATTCTTTACTAAGTAATACGTCATTCGGGTACTACATTTCTGTGTACCATTCTTCATTGAAACTGGTGGAGACAACTTGTTTCCCCTTTCCCTTTCCCTTCTTCGGTGAAACATTTGCTACTTTCCTTGGTGTCATTTCTTCATCAGGTCCTTAAAATTTCTTCCTTTCTCCCGATCTTGGCTCAGCTCAACTTTGTGGCTCCACTTCTTTGCGAAAATTCCTTCAAACCCCATGCCCTAGCTATGCAACCCTAACCTAGAAAAACATTTTTTCCACAAGACAACACAACACCCACGGGATTATTCCACACAACCTTTTCTTCTTATTCCTATGTACTTCTTTCCACTCTGGTTCACTGATCAAACTAGCTATGCATGCAAATCTCCATAAATCTTCTCCAACTTTCTTCACAAGAATTCCCTAGTTCGTGAGAGCTCTTTTTTTTTTTAAATGCAAGGTAGAAAATAACACACCCCCAATCTTCTATTTATAACTTTTTCTTTTCTCCGCAATAAATGCCATGCCACCTACCAATGTACTTTCACAATAAAGGTGTATTTTTTTTTCCAATGCCAACCTTCAATGCTTTTCCTCCACACTCAATCCTACGTGAACACTTCCATAACCTTCTGGCACGCAACTTCCTTGACCATAGAGTTCTTTGCAATTTCTCCCACACCAAATTCAATTCTTCTTCTATGTCTTGGACCAAGTTCTTTCCACTACCTATCTCATGTTTCTCCTATGCTTTTTACCCTTGTACATGGTTTCTCAAATCCTTTTGACACCATCCTTCCTTTATGTTCACCTTTTCCACTTGCGATCTTCCAATTTGTGTGTTTTTTATTTTTCAACCTGGGCCATCCACAACCATAGCTTCTAGTACTTGTCACATCACTCCACCCCATGCAAAAATGAATGTACGGTCCTTTTCACATAGAAAACTTTTGAAAATAATAAGTGGCTACCAGTGCACAAATGCACACAACACAAAGCAACAAGAAAGGGAAACACAAAGAAAGGAAACTGCAACAAAGAAAAACCTAGGCTAACTGGAAATACTACCTTATTTACAAACACAAAGAAGACTTATTTATAGTAGGGCTTCAACCTACTCCCATTGAAATGGCCTGGTAACCATGTTCCATCCAGCACTTGTAACTGAAAGCACCTGAATCAAGTATATAGGATATAATGTATGGGCCCATCCAATGGAATTTGAATTTCCCAGGATGGCACAGAAACTTGGAATCATACAATAGAACCATCTGCCCAACCTCAAACTATTTGTTCTTGATGTGTCTATCATGTCATGCCTTCTACCTGGATTTTTCTATTTTCAACTCCATTGAGCAATAACACACCTCTCATCTAACTGCATTAACTTATCAATCCTCTCCTCAAGTGGTTGTTCATCATCTAATCCTCCTGCGTGCACTATACGCAGTGATGGTAACATGAATTTAATAGGTAACACCACTTCCACACCAAACACCAATTGAAAAGGTGTGGCCTTGTTCAGTCTTTTATAAGTAGTCTGATATGACCATAACACAATAGAAACTTTATCATCCCAATCCTTTCTTCCCACATCACAAATCTTGGTTAACATGTGATTCAAAATTTTGTTAAATGCCTCAGCAGTCCCATTAGCTTGTGGGTGATAAGGGGTAGTCTTGTGGTGGGCTACCATGAATTCCACCAACAAGATCCTAACTGTCTCATTCAAGAAATGAGTACCCCTATCACTTGTTAAGCTCAACAGGCATCCATATCTGTTGATTATGTTTTCCCACAAGAACCTAGTTGTTGTTACCATTGTGCAATCCCTTGTAGGTGCCACTTCTACCCACCTTGTAAGATAATATATGCATGTAATGATATAGCATGAACCTGTCCTTTGCAAAAATGGGGAAATAGGGCCTACAAAGTCAATTTCCCACTTCTCGAATGGTTCTGTACTAGACAATCAGTTCTTAATGGAATTTCATATCTTTTCCCTAGTTTACCAAGGCAATAGAAGTGGTCACAGGCCTTGCAATACTCGATATAATCCTTGTAAACCATTTCCCACCAAAAACCTACTAGAAGGATCTTGTGCATGGTTGCATTCCCTGCATAGTGTCCTCCTACAATTCTACCATGTGCTTCCTCCATGATTACAATGTGTTCATGTTCTAACATGCACTGACATGTAAACCTCATCGTGGCCTAGCTTGTATAAGTCTCCACTAATTAACATGTAGGGTGTGGATGCGTATGGCTAACTATTTCCTTTCCAAAGTCTTCATTCCCTCCAGTGCCACACCCATCTTGAGAAACACAACAATATCTTCCAAGTTAGAGGGTGCATGCCACAATATAAACAGTTACACATCTGGCATTATATCCTCAATTCTCTTGTGCATCCTCCCCTGAGTCAATCCTTGATAAATGGTCAGGTCCCAAATTACTCTTACCCAGTTTCACAACAACTGTAAACTCAAACTCTTGAAACAACAAGACCCACCTACATATGCACCCTTGTAAAATGGGCTTGTTTACCAAGTACTTCAATGCCATGTGGTCCATGTAGAATATAAAGGGTGTTTCCAATAGATACTTCCTGAATTTGTGCAGTGCATAGATCATTGAAAATGCTTCACGCTCAGTAGTAGTATAGTTTTGTTCTACTAGGTTAGCTTCCTACTAGCAAAGCACAAGGGGTGGTCAACAATTCCCTCTCCAATTTGTGCTAAGATTTCTCCAATTTCCACCTCTGAAGCATCAACATGTACATGGAATGGCTTATACCAAGAAGGAAAGTATAATATGGGTGCAGTGATAAGCCTATTCTTCAATGTATCAAATGCCATCTGTTGCGCCTCTCCCTAGTGAAATGTACTTTTGTGTTTTAGAAACTTTTCCAATGGTGTGATGATCTTGGCATACCCCTTAATAAATTTCCAGTAATACCCCGTATGCCCAAGGAATCCACACACTGCGCTCTGGCTGGTAGGTTCCCCCAATCCCACAATAACAATAACTTTGGTAGGATCCACCAATAAGCCTTCCTTACATATGATATGCCCCAAAAGGGTTCCAAATGGAGTAGTAAAAACACATTTCTTAATGTTGAGGGATATCCTCAACTACCGACATCTTTCAAACATCAGCCTCAGATTGTCACAATGGTCCCTCACTAATCCATATACCATCCAATCATCAAGGTAGACTTGAAGAAACTTATGGATGAAGTCTTGAAATGCCTGCACCACAATGCAGTGAAAACACAATAGGCACATGTATTCAGTCCAAAAGGCTTGACCATGTAGGAAAATATTCCCCTTTCAGTGGTGAAAGTTTTCTTTTCTTGGTCCTCCTTTGTAATTCTAACTTAATTATATCCTGAGAATCTGTCTGTGAAAGAATAGATCTCACACCTAGCTACTCCTTCTAGGATCTCCTCAGTGAAGGGGGTTGGAAAAGGGTCAATAACACATACCACATTCAGATCCCTATAATCAACACAAATCCTTATCCTCCCATCCTTCTTAATGCTGATGACCATCAGACTTATCCATTCTGATTCTTCAACAACCTCAATGATGCCTGATGTGATCATCTTGTCAATCTCCTCCTTGACTTTGATGCATAGATTCAGATTCATTTGATAAGGTCTCTTCCAAATTGGGTGCACTCCCTCCTTTAACTTGATATTCATTTCTCCCAAGGAGTGGTGAACTCCTTTAAGCTCATGGTACCCATGCATGGAAATAAATCCTGAAATTCACATAATAGATCAATGATCTTTGAAACCTCCTTTTCTGTCCAGTAATCTCCAATAGTAGCCTCCTTAGGTTCTGCCTCCAAACCAATGTTAACCTTCTTGGTTTTTAGGGGTTCATGGTAGGTGTGTGCTTACTCATCAGCACTATCCATAACCTTCACGTACCCATAATATGGTTAACATCCAAGTTTTCCACTTCTTCACCATCTATCACATAGACCAATTTTCCTTTCTCTTTTTCCATGCATGTGCACTCAAGTTGTATCTCCTCTAATTCTTCCTCATCAAAGCATGCTTCTAAGCTAGGTTCACCCAATAATTCCAGTATTCTATCCTCTGCCATGGCACTATCTCCCATAGTTAGGAACTTAACAACCTGCAATGCCTCATCCATCGATGGCTTAGTACTATGATATTTGAAATCTTGAAGGAGGTCAACCATCAACTCCTACCAGTTTCCTATCTGATGGTGCATCTCTGAGTGAATGTACCATACATATACACAACCTTGTAAGGTGGAGTATAACATATGCACCCATAAATAAGGTGGTAAGGCTTCCATGCCTTCCATCTAGGCCTTCTCACATGCTTGGACATGAAATGAGGTGGGTTCCTTCCCATGATAATCTTGTATGATAGTAGGTGCATTGTTCCAGACAAACCTAACATAGAATGCGACTCTCAATTCATGAAATTCTAGAAGGTTAATGCAATGGGTTGCCCACCAATGTGTTATGGTCCCGAGCAAGGTATATCTAAGAATCCTTCTCCTTTTGATCTCACATCTCCACTGGGTCTCCATTTCTCACAGGAAAACATCAGGGTTGGCTCCCCCAGAATAACTTGGAAACTTCTTTCCTCCTAGGTGCTTGACTGAGCATGCCTTTGTTACTCTCATCACATATCCTCTTAACTACCTTCCAAATAACTCATATCTGATGTGCACCCAATTATCACATGCCACACTAGTTGTATCACTTATAGATTGAGTGTCTTCCCACTAAATAACACCTTCTTTTGTTGGTTTCACAACTTTAGGGTCCCTGATAGTGCACACATAAATTATGTCTAGGTCTTCTTCTCCTAAAGGCTCAATATAGGGCACTGACTTCCCATCTGTCAAAGGAATGATAACACGTTCCTCTTTGTTCTCAAAACTTATATACCCCTTATTGAAACGTAAGTCAACATTGTTCTTATAACACCAGGGTCAGGTAAGTAACACTGGAAAGTTGTTTGCCTCAGCAAGCACTAAGACTTTGAAGTCCCCAGTGAATTTCACCCCTTGGATAGTGATAACAACATATTTTAAAACACCAATGGGCATTTCCTTTGTCTTATTAGCCATATACAACACATTTGAAGATGGTTGTAATGGGGGCCTTCCCATTTGATTCCATGCATCCAGGGTGAGAACATTAACTTCCACACCCGTGTCAATCAGAATATTACTTAGGAGCCATCCATCAACAACTACATTCAAGGTAATCTCCTTATCATAGTCAAGGCTATGGGGAGGAAGGTTAGCATGTAAAACCTGCCTCTCACACTCTACTCCACCACTTGGTATCTTATCCCTAAACCATTCTCTTAATAGAGGAATGATATTCTCTTAGTGAAACATCTTACACACCTTTCTAAAATCATCTATAACTGACTGAGGGACCTTAGCACTTTTCTTCTGACCCAACTTCCTTGATTTCTCCTTTAGACATTGAATTTCCCCTTGAAGACTCTTGATTACATCCATGGTCTCTTGATAAAATTCCTTCTGATGGGTATGGTCCAGATACTTACCATATACCACCTCTTCTCTTATGACCAGTGGTCTTGCTTTGGTATTTCCCTAGGCATGTGCAGCCTCAGCTCACATTGTCACTAATATAGGTTCTAATTCTAACTCACGCACCACCCTTGGAATCCACTATGAGTATGCTTTCTTAATGCTTACCATTCAGGCGCCCTTTTATTTTAATTGTTGTTGGCTCGTGTGTTCAAATAGCTCTAGGAACTCCTCATACTTTTGCTTCTTCCCACACCATGAGCATTATAGTAGGTTAGGACATTCATGCTTGTAATGCTTTGTTGATGCATAGTTATAACAAGTTCCACAAGGGAATTCACCATTTCCACCTCCGTGATTGCCATGACCTCTAAATCCTCCACAAAATCCTCTTCCATGAGCTCCTCCATCCATGCATGTCCTTCATAGTGATGACCATCATCCTTGGAATTTTTTGCAATGCTGGTCTGACACACACCAATATCAATGGCATCATGTATCTAGTCAATTAATCTACAATCCTTGGTGTCATGAGTAGTAGAGGTGCAAATCTTGCAATAGAAAGACACATTCTTATGGATCACGCACTATAGTAGTAGACACCTACTTGCATCATGATCTCTATGGAAAATTTCACAGTCTACCATCATGGTGCATATCGATCTCTGAGGAAAAATTTCCTTCATATGCCCCTCTACCTCACAATCCATGTGCACCATAGGCCACTGTGAGTCTCATGGGCCAAGTTCACAGATAGCTTGTCTAGGATCTTTTCCATTGCATAAATATAAGCTTCAAGAAAAGTACTAACACCAATATCCACAGTTCTCATAGCCTCAATACACATGGCAACCTCAAAGGCCTCACACAGGTCTGTGAAAGTCTTATGTGAAATGCTCTCTCCTAAAAGGTGTTATTAATCCTCCAACAAACCATTGAGCATGCTGAGAAGGATGAATATCATAAGATAGTTTTTGATAAGAGAGTTTTAAAATGCACATCATACTCCCACACACTCTCTGCCATACCTTGTTGAATATCCTTCAGTGCACTAATGATCTTCTGTTCAAACTCAGGAATATGGAATTCAACTAAGAAGGCATTACACAACATGGTATAATTTACTACTATCTAGTGGGGGTCATACTTCGGTACTAACTATGCACATTCCCTTGTAACATTGTTGAAAAATGACTTGCCTTCCATTCTGGGGTAGTGATCCCTTTCACATGCCATAGCAACTCACATTTTTGTACATGCTCTACAACATCCTCAACACCTTTGTAATCTGGTAGATGCAAAGAAATTTCAAAAAATACTTGCTGAGGTGGTTGAGGCCCTTGTCCACCTGATCCAGAACCTTGATTCCCTCTGGTGTTTCCTCCACCACCAGATCCACTAGATCCACCAGTTCTTGTCCCTCCTGACCCACCAAATCCTCCAGATCCATGTCCACTAGGTCTGCTAGTTCCTATTCCACCTGACCCACTAGATCCACCTCTCGTAGCTAGTAAGGGTCTTGAAGTGGTCATAACTTGTGTCCCCACTGTCATGTTAAATTGTGTGCCAATAGTCTATGATATTGCACTGCTACCAGATGTGTGTCACCACCACTTCTAGGTATGATACCTAAGCTTTTTGTACCTATAATTTGTCCAAATGTTGTACCAGATAATATACCTCCAAACATAGGAAATGATTGTGCATCCATAGATGTGCCAAATGAAAAGTTATAACTCCTAGGTGCTGATTGGTTACTTCCACCAATACCAACTGGGTTAGTAATACTTATCTCTGGATTTGGAAAACTAAGCACCAAGGGTTGGTCACTAGGTGGATTTAGATGTGTGCCGACCACTCTTCTCCTTTCTTCATATGAAGAGCTCTCTCTAGAAGCTGAAGGGGTTTCTCTTCCACACTTTCCAAGATGGGGTAGCACAGACTACTCAGGTTCCATCCTCTACATGAACCTCAAATTCTTCCCACAACATCTACCTCCATAAATCCATCACTCCACAACTTCATGTTGTCTTGTCAACTCCCTCTCATGAGCCTCATTATACTTAAGTCGTCTCTCTTCCCTCTCCTTTTCAGCCACAAGGTATGCCATCTTCCTCCACTCTAGCTTCCTCACCCAGCCCTCAGAAGAAGCTTATCCAGCCATAGGAAATGCTTCCAAACTCAATGTAATGATCAAGATATTTATAGCTAAAGGGATAACATGTAATAAAAATCCTCTAGGCTCCCTCAAGAACTCGAACTCAACAATCTCTAGATAGGAATACGTAGAAATCATGTACTCCAAGGTGTAACTCATCAACACTCTACTCCACCAATGATCAACAACACGTGTCCAAGTCAGATCAACATCATGCAGCCTCTGATACTCATCTTGGGTCCATACATGAGGTCTATAGTACCAGCTTGATCTAGATGCATACGTCGAAATCCATTCATACAACTCCACTGGAAAACAACAAAATAAGGTCTCATACAGCTCATGATACAAATGTTCTTCTACCCATTTATGTGCATCAAACTCAGGTCCAGTACTAAATCTCTGAGAAAAATCATCCTCCATGCTTTTAAGCCATGCTTCGACATTTTCCAAGGTCAAGCACTCTATCATCACACACCATTCTCACAACAACTTTGAAAAGAGGTCCCAATAATAGAACCAAGATGTAGTCATTATTTTACCCTCAATACTTCTTTCTAACCCCAAGCACCGTTGCCTATCACCCAACATATGCATTGGGACTCACCCAAGGCACACGTGGGTGCATTGAGCCCTCCTTTATGTGAGCTTTGTAAGAGAGTTCTACCATTAATGGAGGATTGTTTGTAGAAACATAAATACATTCACTTACTTTAAAAGGTAGAAGATAAACTAATAGATCTACACATTAATGCATCACAAAAGCTAAATGACATTGTAAGAAGTATAATAAACCAAATCTGAGCCATGATAAGTCATATAACATGAGGGTTTACACCCATAAACAAGATGTACATAGAATAGATCATATATATTGATTTAAAAAGTCTTGGTAGCCATACTACATTTAAAAGGGTCATCTCAAACCATATATATTAAATGACAGAGACTTAACTCCTATAATAATCTCTGATATGAGATCCTAACTATACATTTTCCCATTCTATCCCTTGTTACAGATCCCAGTACCCATACATATGCTTATGGTATCCCTTACAACCCTCTAGCACTAAGTACTCTAAACCCTAGCATTACTGCAACACTTTGTTACTCTCCTTCTCTTTCTTTTCATTCCCTTCATTCCTCCCTATATTTATGCTTATGTGTGTGTCTGTTGTTGACCCAAGCACCTCTTTAAATAGGATCATTGACCATCGTCATGAATTCTCTTCTGAGTAGATCACATGCCAAGTGTTGATGTGGTCCTACATTGGTGAATGTTTATCCTCTTTGCAAAACTTCCACTAATTGTAATGATGTCTCTGGGAATATTCCCCATGGGGAATATCTTTTTTTGACCTCTAAGGTTCCATGCTGACACTTTATCCACTCATCACGACTATTCAGATCCTCACATTTTTCCTCAAGTGATTCCACAATGTATGGTATGGCTAAGTCCTTTAAACCCTTGTTTTGCCTCCCATGCATGCCCTAGTTTCACTTAAACCCTTCTTAAACCCCTTTTTCTTGCATGCTTTTCCCTAAGTGGCCTTCTATCTACCGATCCTACAAATGTGTGCCTCTTGGTACTTAGCAAGGTGTTAAACAAAAATGATAGAGAGTGTTTGGTTTGTATGGGATTCCGAATTATAGCGTAATTACAAGGAAACACTAGTTGCTTTCATGTGTTACATTTTACCTCAAAGGTTGCCTTAGATCCAAGGGGGTACTTTGAACATATGTTCCACCACTGTGAAATTGGTTTCTACCTAAACCAAACTTTGTTTACTTCCTGGGTGATCTTGTAATCTCAGCTGGAAGTGGGAAAGTCAATGATGGAGGGCAACTTGTTTTCCACCTCAATACTCTAGCCATATTATCTTCATAGACGCCATTTGACAAGTCCCACAAAGCTTGTGTTCTTGTTTCAACTTATTTTTCATTTTTTTAATAAAAGGTCTTGTGCAATGTTGTTTTGAAGAATGCTTAAGGGTGCAAATGATAATGGTTACTAAAAATAGGGTGAATCATTGGCATTTAGGGGAATCGATCAAGATTATAAATAGAAACACCAATGATTGGGTCATGGTAAAAGTGGGGTATATAACTACCTGAGCCCAATAGTTTTTCCTACTAGACCACTCACCATGGGGTCAAAAATGGTGGGGTTCAAATAGTACACAATTCAACGCAATTACAATTCCTTAGTGACTTTGTTAAGTTATTCCAGACATCCATCTTGTGAGGAATTGATAAAGTTCATTAAAATTCTTGTAAGTCCCAAGTTTTATGATTGCTTCCATATTAAAATTCAAGATTTGGCTAGGTTTTTTTCCACTTTCCTTGAGTTTACCTTGTTCTTACCTGAATTGGGCATTGATCTGCAATCATTATGTGATTCAAAGAATAATTATTACCATAATTTTGTCAGATGCATTATCAGTGAATCTATCCTCCATTTGACAAAATTTTGATACCTTCACCTCAAGGATACTTTGAATGTATCGATTTGTAATTTTTTAGATCTAAAGGATTGACTGTTGCATTTGTGACATTTTGTTCCAATTTTCTGTATGATGATAAATTATTGATCAACACTCCATGTTTGATATTATGGATGCAAGTTGTCCATTCATCAACAAAATTGACTCATTTATTTTTGCCTTAGGCATGAATAATCAAATTTGATTAGGTTCAAGATAAAAGGATCACTAGTAATTCATCTAATATCATTATAGAGGACCATACATGTCCTTTTCCTTAGATCCCTTAATTAGAAGGTGGAACTACGGTTGATCAAAAACTTTCTACTTTAGATCCTCAATCTCAATGATCATTGAGAAGGATTTTCTAACTCATCCTCGCGCACCTTTCAATTACTCCTTCCGATGGTTCACACTTTTACTAAGCCTACTGATCAACTGGATTTGTGAATGACTAGATTCTAACAAAGTCTTGGGGATGATTTCTTCATTCTCATTTTCCAGCTTTCCACTAGGATCCTTAGCTCTGTCTATTCATTTCCGAAGAGTCTTGTGCCTCTACAGATGACCTTATTGAGTGTATAATTTCCATCATCTGATATGCCTTGAGTGAATATCTGGGGGTTCATTTCTTGGTCCACTAGTCATGCATCATCAATTTTGGCCTTGATGACCTGGAGCAGTGTACATTTTTCCAGTGGAGACCTATTTGGCAAGAAGAAACAAACATTTATCTAGTTTGGGCCTGGAAGGCCCATAAGTTCTACACAGATAATTGATCTTAATGCTTTCCTTAAATAGGTAATAAATCATAGAGAATCAGATCTATTATTAGCTCATTCGAACAAAAGTTTCCCATAGGGCATGATATATGGATCACTGAATCCATAGTGCAATATGAGGTCATTCATAATAAGGACTATGTGTAGCTGGAGATTATAATCAAAAGTATTGGATCAATTATCAGACCGTTATTTATTACCTAATGGACTTAAAGGTACTGGATTTGGTATGGATTCCTTATTCCCTTAGGATTTACCCTTGTTTGCATACCTTAATGTATCCTCAGGCTTGTTATCTTTTCCTTTAAAGTAGCTTATGTTACTTCATTCTCTATGATAGGGGCATTTCCCCTAACATGTGTTGCATAAATTTTTAATCTTATAAGTAGACATTTTGGGTCTAAAATATCATCTCTTATCAGTAATCCACTCAGAGCATTCAGTATAGGTAGGTTCAGACATATCCATGCCTTCACTCTGGGGTTCATAAGTGGATTGTAATGTAACTTGCTGATGAGTTTCCTCCAACTAAATAATGAGGACTCTTGCAAGACCTTAACTCTTTATTGATGATGCATGTCTTACTGCACTAGGGAATACTTCATGATGGGTTCCGACATTATTTTTGACAGAAATTTACACAAAGAGGTTCCATGTAGTTGGACATGAGCATCCACACATGCACGCCATAGTCGGGTCACTTTATTCTCAAGGCCTCATGAGGAATGCATCTAGTGCGATTCGATGCTTTAAACCATGTGTTCATTCCTTTAGTGATGATGGTTCAGAAGGCTCATAACCTTCTGGGATAAGACACCAATCCGGCACTATGATAATTCTTCACCGGGAACTCCTCGTGCTATGATTATTAACTAATGCACAACTCTTTAGTTTGGTGGATGTAATCTGGAAACACAACAACAAACATAACACAAGAATACCATAGACTATGATAAGAAGGAATGATGATAAATCTGAAATATCAGTGTAAATTATAATATCAACATGAAATTGTTACAATCTCACCCATGAGGTACTTCAAGTGTTACTGACTTCACTTGCCTTCCAACAATAACTATGGGAGAAACTTCACAATTACACCTCTTAATGGCTTCTTTAACACACCTTCAAAATGATGGCTTCCTTTACACACTTACTCATACAATATTTCTCACTACTTCCTTCTATGCTAAATGAGGGGGGGTGGCCTCTTTATTTATAGGAATTCAGGCTTATCCACCTTATCTCTAAGATAGGATAGGAAATCTCTTCCGGCCAATCATATTCCATGCCTAAACTCTTGCCTTTACATGTAGGCTTATCTTCTAAGATAAGATAAACCTTATCATCTCACATGGGTTCCACCTTTTTAGACTTTTCCACAAATAAAATACACAAAATATTTATGACATCACTCTTTGTCCTTATTACAAATATAATATTTCTAATTCCTAATCATGTAGACCCTACTTCTCTACTTACCCCAACTTTGACATTTTAACATTACCGGACCACTTACGACAAATATTTACTTTTTACAACATTCCTATTGTACTTTGACTGTTACCGTACTCTACATTATTGGCGGCACCGTACTGATGGCGCCGTTATCTTCTATTGGACGCCACTACTAATTATACTTAACAACATCCTATTCCTAATACATACATTAATAAAATAGAAATTACGGAGGAAAATTTTAATGTCGACATTTTCCCCCTTCCTAGCTTCTACTCCGTCCTCGGAGTAGACTCTTATGGACATTCTGAAGCTGGTGCTTGGAAAATCTTTAACTTGTCATGGTTGACCCATTTTGTAATGGGAGTACCATCCAATTCCTCCAGTCGATATGTACCATTTTCATGCACAGCTGCTATTTTGTAGGGCCCCATCCATTTTGGAAGAAATTTTCTCTGTCTTCTTTTTTTGTATCTGGAATCATATACTAGAACCAAGTCATTCACATGAAATGGAGACCAATGGATCTTTTGATCAAAGTATTCCTTCTGCTTCATTTTCTTCTTATAGCTTGTATCCTTCACTATTTCCCTCATTTCCTCTAGCAAATGAAGATGTACCAACCTTTCTTTTACTGAATCACTTTCATCCATCCTTTCATTTTTCATAACTCTCACAGTGGGAATATCAAACTCAATAGGAAGAACTGGATCAATGCCATAAGCCAACTGAAATGGGGAGTATCCTGTTGCTGACTTTGATGTTGCCCTATATGCCCACAATGCTGCATGAATCCTTTTATCCCACTTATGTACCTGCAAGGCTGCATCTTTTGCTAGAATTTGACACAACACAAAATTTGTTCATTCCACCTGTCCATTTGTGCTTGGCTTGTATGTTGTTGCCTTCCTGTGCTTAATAGAAAACTTGTTGACTAGGGCTTCTACCACCTCATTAATGAAGTGGCTTCCTTGATCTGTTACAATTTCTAATGGGCAACCAAATCTGGTGACAATGTAATATCTGAACTTCTTTACACAAAAATGATCCTAGAAGTTGTTTTCTGGCCTTTCAACCCACTTGTAAATAATCCTTGGCAACTACAATATACTCATTTTGGCATGGGGTAGTCCCAAAGTAAACCTACAATGATCTATTCCCATTTTCAAAGGGACCTTTTGGAAGAGTACTTAATGGAGCTGCATCTGAAGCATCAGTATACACAATGAATGTTTGAACTCCACATGGATTCTTTAAAAAGGTGAAAACTGGGCTTCCTTCAGTTGTTAAAAGCTTCATCCAAGATCCTTATTTCCTGGTTCATAAGTAACATCCTTCTTCAAGATGGGTTAGTGGCTGTGGAATCTTTGAGAAATTCTTGATGAACTTCTATAGTAACCCATCATGGCCTAAAAATAATCTCAACTTACTTCTATTCATAGAAATGGTAACTCTTTGATTTTTGAAACTTTATCAGGATCAGTACCAATACCATCTCTGGATACAACATGCCCTAACAAAACACCTTTAGAACATCCAAAGACACACTTTGTAGGGTTTAGTGAGGCTTGTGCTTCATCTAACCTTTGAATGCTTCTGTCTGTTCCATCTGGTGCAGGTGGTCCATCTTGCTCCCATAGATGCAAAAATCATCCAGAAATACTCTGATGAAGTTCCCAATGTAGGGTTCAAACACCCTATTCATCAAGCGCTGGAACGTTGCTGGAGCATTACACAACCCAAAAGGCATAACTCTATAAGCAAACGTTCCCCAAGGAGTGGTGAACGTGGTCTTCAGCTGATCTTTCTCTGCTATACGAACTTGGTTGTATCCGCTATATCCATCAGCAAAACTATAGCACTCCTGGCCAGCTACTTCGTCCAAGATCTGATCTGAGAATGGAAGAGGGTAATGATCCTTCTTTGTTGCCTTATTGAGCTTCCTATAATCAACACAAATGCGTAGCTTCCCATTCTTTTTTATTGAGATCACAATGGGAGAAACCCATTCTGAATTCTCCACAGCAAATATGAATCCTGCATCAAGCAACTTATCTATTTCTTCTTTTACAGTCTTGGAAAAATTAGGATTCATTCTATATGGCATTTGCTTTATGGGCTTAGCACCATCTACCAGCTCAATAGAATGTTCTACCCAACTTACTTGATGGAGTTCCTTGTAATCAAAAGTGAATATGTGTATGTACCTTCGAAAGAGCTGGAGGTAGGATTCCTTCTCACTCTCCATCACAGCATCACCAATCTTTATTTGTTGGAGACGATCATCAATTTCTTCTTCAGATAATTTTATGGGGTCATGAGTCGGTGTGACTGGAAGGATATCCATGACCGAAACATCAAACTCACTTTCTTCATCTTCAGTGTCCACTTCACTAGTACTAGAGTAATCAGAGGATGTCCAATCATCAATTTCATCACTTGAATCCACAGGTTCTGCCTTATGATGCCGAGGGATCACGTTTATCTTCACCCTCTCTCTACCACGTCCAAGTGTCATGAAGCCTTCATTCCAGTAGTTTCTTGCATGAACTCTCCTTAGCCATGGTCTTCCCAACAACATTGGGTACGCAACAGTACCATTTTTCATCACCTGAAAGTCTACCACACATACAACACCCATAACAGATATTGCCACATTTGAAACTACACCTTCTGGTTTAGTTTTTCCCTTATTTAATGACCTTAACATAAGTGTTGAGGGGCGATCAATTTTTAAACCCAACATATTCATTACAGACTCGGTCATTACATTAACTGCAGCACCTCCATCAACTAAGACATCATGAATTGAAATACCATTACATAATACCTCAGCTTGTGGAGCGTAGGGATCCGCCTCTGCCTCCAAAACAGGGACCTCAACCTCCTTCCTTCGTTGAGCATTGAGTCCACTTCGCAGCTCCCGCCTCTTCTCAGAAGACATAGCCAAGAGTTGACCATATGTAATATTTGCAGGCCTTTTGGACAGATCTTCTAAGATGGAGTATGGTCCTTGTCCCTGTGAAATCAGAAAATCCTGCACACCCAACTTTCTTCTCCTATGTTTCTTACTAGTTTCTCCTTTCATCTTCTTAGGATCATTTCCATCTTGGTTATCTTTTTCTTTCTTTCTTTTTGTTACAAACACATCTACTTCATTATTTATGCTCTTATCTACTACATCAAAAGAATTCACAGGTGCTTTTCCTTTATCATTATCTCTTGTACCAGATGTAGAAGCTCTATCTGGACAATTATACTTATAATGACCCTTTTTATAACAACCATAACATACAACTTCAGAAATATTTCTTTTTGGACCTCTATCTCCTCCCTGAGAACTAAATTCTTTTCCTTGAAGAAGATTAATAGTTAACTGACCCATCTTCCTGAGCAGATCTTCATACTCAGTAGATGTACTAGGAGAAATATTTGTGCTCACCGAGAGTGGTTGTGGATTCTGGACCAAAGGTGCTGGTGTAGGCTCTACTTTAGCAACAATTTCTTTGGGCTCCTCTTCCATGCTTTCTTCTTGCCTTCTTGCAATCTCCTTTGCTTGTTCAATGGTAGCTGGGTGGTCATACTTCACTCGTTGTCTGATCTCTGGCTTCATCCCAAGAATGAAGTGCTTACAGAGGAGATTATCCATGCCATTCATCAACCCATCCGCTAATCCTTCCTTCCGGATCTGGGCATCGAGCTTCCTCCTTAGCTCTAGAACACGAGCATGATAATCCCTTATCTTCTCCTTCTCTCCTTGGGATAGCTTTGTGATATCGATCATGAGATCTGCATATTTCTGTTGTTCACCAAATTCTTCAAGAAAACTTTCAGTTAATAAATCCCATGAGTTTTTCACATTATCACCTAGTGTTTCAAACCACCTAAGGGCTGAACCATCCAAAAAGGTAGGAAAAAATTCAGTCCATTGTTCCCTTCTTATAAGGCCATTACAAATACAAGATCGTTTAAACTCTTGAATGAAAGAGGAAGCATCTTCATTAGATTGGGCTGAAAAAATAGGAATCTTCCCCATTTTCAAAAGTAACCACAGTGAAATACCAACCCACAAGTACAATCAACAAGACTTATGTGCACAAATAATTGGAATCACTATAATAGAAAATAGAAATGACCATGGTAAACTATGGTAAAACTTGACTTACTGCGGTAAAAACTGACTTTACTGTGGTAAACACTATTCACAGTAAAAAGTGAAGTTACTGTGGTAAATACTATTCACAGTAAAAAGTGACTTTACTGCGGTAAATACTATTCACGGTAAAAAGTGACTTTACCATGGTAACTACTATGCACAGTAAAAACAAGGTTACCCTCCAAATGTTTTCTGACTAAGTGGGAATATCTCTCCAGAAAATCCACCAACGAGGAATGGTCCCGGCAACGGAACCAAAATGTCATTACCAATCCGGCACTATGATAATTCTTCACCGGGAACTCCTCGTGCTATGATTATTTACTAATGCACAACTCTTAGTTTGGTGGATGTAATCTGGAAACACAACAACAAACATAACACAAGAATACCATAGACTATGATAAGAAGGAATGATGATAAATCTGAAATATCAGTGTAAATTATAATATCAACATGAAATTGTTACACTCTCACCCATGAGGTACTTCAAGTGTTACTGACTTCACTTGCCTTCCAACAATAACTATGGGAGAAACTTCACAATTACACCTCTTAATGGCTTCTTTAACACACCTTCAAAATGATGGCTTCCTTTACACACTTACTCATACAATATTTCTCACTACTTCCTTCTATGCTAAATGAGGGGGGGTGGCCTCTTTATTTATAGGAATTCAGGCTTATCCACCTTATCTCTAAGATAGGATAGGAAATCTCTTCTGGCCAATCATATTCCATGCCTAAACTCTTGCCTTTACATGTAGGCTTATCTTCTAAGATAAGATAAACCTTATCATCTCACATGGGTTCCACCTTTTTAGACTTTTCCACAAATAAAATACACAAAATATTTATGACATCACTCTTTGTCCTTATTACAAATATAATATTTCTAATTCCTAATCATGTAGACCCTACTTCTCTACTTACCCCAACTTTGACATTTTAACATTACCGGACCACTTACGACAAATATTTACTTTTTACAACATTCCTATTGTACTTTGACTATTACCGTACTCTACATTATTGGCGGCACCGTACTGATGGCGCCGTTATCTTCTATTGGACGCCACTACTAATTATACTTAACAACATCCTATTCCTAATACATACATTAATAAAATAGAAATTACGAGGAAAATTTTAATGTCGACACATCAAAATAATTAAGGATATTTCCAAATGTGGAAACTCATGAATGAGGTTTTTAGATTGAGTGTGTAAAGATAAATAATGGGTTAAGTAGGAAATACCTGAATTGGAGGAGAAGTGGCATGCAAAGTACAATACTTGGAATATGTTCAAGATTTTTGACACAGTTTATCTTGAAGGATATATGACAAATAGGCTCATATTCCAGCTCCAATTGATTGTGATTTACGCAATTTGATTTTTGGATAAATTGATTACCCATGTATAACTGGATGATTTATATAATGAACATGAGTTTTATATGGTTATAAAAATATTTAATTTTCATTAACGTTTATGTTAAATGAAAATTTCTTGGAAATGTGTTATTGTATCTATATTGGATTTTGATAGACATTTCATAAACTGAAGTTGTGTGATTTACCAACATGTTGGCTATGCATATGATTCATGTGGAAATTTTTAATTTGAAATACAAGGGTTGAATTTCAATAGTGACCCTAAAACATTGTAAAAAATTTGAATAAAGGTAAAAATGAAATGATTTCCTATGTTTTCTCTTTGATCTATAATCTGTGAATCATTTAATCTTTGAAAGGAAATTGCACTTGTAGGTTTCAAAGATAACCTTTTAATAATGATTTCATCTGTGGATTGTGCCACAATCAGGAAAATGGATGGGGTTCAAGTCTAATGCCTCAATTTTCTAATAACAAAAAAATATTTTTTGTATGTCTTTTCCGATGGGGAAATCCAATTGTCCTTTTTTCCTTCAATAGACCAGATGGCCCAGTTTCTATTTCATTATTGAAGTAACTTTCAAGGGGAAAAATTATATAATGGGAAACCACCATTGATGAATGAGATAGCATTTCTTGGATGTTTTTGATAAATTTTGCTCCTTGAAGGTGATAAATGTCAAGTCTTCAAAATTAAATGGAGTAGTCATATTTTAGGGTATTGTCTACAAGGTTTGACATTTTGACAAAATGGCCAAAATCTGAAATTCAAAATTTTTTAGATTTATATGTCAATAGTTTTCCTTCAAGGGATTAGTCATTAGATCTCAAAAAGTCCTATGACCATTTGACATTTTGATAAAAGGTCATCCAAGTGATTTGATAATTTTTTGATCTGAAGTGAAATACTAAGATAATAAACCATGATTTTAGAATGGCTCCATGTTGATGAACATGAACACAAGCCCCATTTCAATTTTAGCAATAATTGGTAAAAACAAAAGGAATATTAGGAATTTTAAGAGTCATTATAGGATAACTCCATAATGATAATGAAATTGACTAGTAGCCATTGCTCATAATTAAAGTGTAAATAATTCTTGTTGGTGTGACAGTTAACCACAAGATAATATTTCCAAGGATATGATGAAGTGATAAATATTTGGCTTGTAATACTTTCATGATGGGCAATTATTTAACAATAAAGATGAAATTGTGAGGCATTTAGATTCCCTTTATGGTGAAAACTATTAAACAAGAAGACGATTTTCCCAACCCATAAACTTGTGAGTGGATAATGTATGGTAATGATAATTTTTTAGGGACAAAGAGTTTCCTCATTTATTCATTTTCATGTAGGGTGAAATTTTGATTGAACCATGAGGAAATCAACCAATTGTGGGTTGAAAATATTTGAATGTTTAAGATTATAGACTGCATAATTTGTTTTATAATCTTAATTGATGGTTTATTAAAAATTTAGCAAAACTAACATCTAAAAATTCAATTTGAGCTAACAGGTCTTCAAATCACATTGCATCATAAGATGTTAACACAAAATACATTGGAAGTCAAAAAGTAGACTTCAAGAGGATTGCCTCATCAACTAGATGAGAAATAAGATAACATCTAACAAGTTGTGCAGATGACATTTTGATATTCCACAAAAGATAACCAATTTGGAGATGCAATATAATTCCTACTTTGTCTTCTTAGTTTCATTGAACAAATTATTAAATGCCATTTTATTAAAGGCTCTTGCAACTTGGGATTTTTGTGTAATACAGGCTAATTAGATGAGAAACTCACATTTGATTTGAATGTATCACATAGTTTTTATAGTCTTTTTAGGAGCCTTTAAAGATTTTAAGCATGATTTCTTCTGATCAGCTTCTCCTGGGGTATCTTCCAAATTAGGCAAGCAAAATATTTGAATTTGGTCAATACGCACTGGGGTTGTCAATAAGAAACAAATTGTAATTTGAAGGTGGTGCTATTTTATCTGTTGTCGTAAGGAATGGATTTTTTTGGAATGATTTAGGAATATGATAGCACCAATAGAAATGTAAACCTAGGTTGAGAAAAGGTCCACCCCTAAGGTGTTATCGGGCTATTGTGAATTCTTGAATAGGGATGATGAATGAGAAAGAGGAGTTGGCATGATAAACATTTCTTTGAAGATGGTGAAACATTGATTTTCATTCTGATGGTAAAGGAGGTACATTCAGTAAGACATTGCATAACATTCCCACTGAAGGTGACACCAAAGGATATGAGGGACATATTATGTTTATTTTAGACCAAAAGTGAAATGATCCATAGCAAATTTATGACCCATTATAGTATGAACAAAGATACGTTCATTCTCAATATACACCTAATGACAAAGAAAATAATGGATTACATAACAAAAATCGTTTATCATCCATAGATAAAGTTGGAGTTTGAATTTTTAGGATAGATCTCCTATTCCAATACTTACCCATAAATTAGGTGAAGCTATTGTGTATGAAATTAATCAGGATCCCCTAAAAATGATTCTGTGAAGGATGATCAAAGATTGGGGAGTTTATAGATCATTTTCCAGTCCTATCCTAGATGATTCCCCATTGAAAAGGGATAGAGGATCCATAGAGAATCCATAAAAAGTTTGCCAAATAATTAGAAGATATGAGGCATAAAGCATGGAATAAATATCCTATCAAGCCTGCCAATAATGAATACTTAAAAATGGATTTATATTTTAAATGATTTCATTCTTACATTGATATTTCCTTTGCCTTCTAAGGGACTTGTGATTGATTCATAGGATTTCACCTCAATGAACTGAAACTTAGTAAGTAGATCGATTTGGTTCTATTTAGAATCCAATGATTTCCAAGGGGTCACATATTTTCTGCTATGTTGTTCCTAATTCACAGTTAAATTTCACACATGATTATAAAAGTGTTTCTCATTGATTCTAGGGAGGTCTGATAACAACTTTCCTCATAACTTGGAATTTAATTTGGATACAAAGAATTTAAAAATTACATTTTAATGGGGATAAAAAGTAATTCATGCACTTGTTGATGGCTTCAATGAAAAAAGTATTCAACAATGGATCTGATTATCTGAAAGAGGTGCCTTCAGTGATGAATATGTAATAAGCAAGGATTCACAATAATTTTTGTTGCATTTCACCAGGTTAAAATGTCATGACTATAAGCCATCCCCATTAAGATTTATGAATCAATATGATACCTATAGAATACATGGTGCTAATTTTATTAAAATTTTGAAATATGTCTCATGTGATTGAGGAGATCCAAATGGACTTGGTCAATGCAATTGATCCATGTCAAAATTTTCCCTTCAGTTGTTCATGAGAAATAAGCATGAAGTTTTATGCAATGTAGTATAATGCACAAATACTTTAACAATTGATTCCTTATAATGGGCAACTAAATCCTACCATGTTCACAAAAGTGAATATGTTAGCCCCTAGAATGAATTGCTCATTGAGTATAAGAAAAGGAGGGTGATAATAGGACTATTTGATTTTTATTGAAGGATTCTTGCAATTAGCTGGAAATTAATAAAGGCTGGTGTATGAGGGATCTTTGAGGGGTGAAATGTTCATGGTTAGAAATTTGTGATATGAAACTTCCAAAATGAATGCTAATTTATCAAGGCATACATAAAAGGAGCTTAAGACTTGAGATGGCAAAGGAAATGGGATAAATAACTTTGCTGGCTCGTGTAGGATATTGTTATGTTTTTAGAGCCTATTTTCATGTTAGAGTGTGGTACACCTTCTATGTGTTACACTCGGGTATTTTTACGGCGGTCCCACTCGCCGGTGAGCGGGTCAGGGGGGTTCGGGGGTGAAGCCCCCGAAGCAAATTTTCATGGGTGGTTTATTAACCCATGGGTAATGGGTAACTGTTATGGGCTGTTTTTGGGCCCATGGTTTTTCGGTACCCATTGTTTTGTAAGGGTCTTCGGCTACCCATAGGTTTATGGGACGGTTTTGCCCATGGTTTTGATACCCACGGTTTTGTATCAAACTGCTTAAGTAATTGTCTATTCATATGGTCTTATGCATATAATAGATATACAAGCAAATGTATTGCAGATGTGTTTTGAATTCGGATGTGAATTCTGTAGAGTTTGTTGAGCATAGCTCCAAACGGATCTGGGTATTGTATTGAGAGAGTGGAGGCTTGTAATAAAATCTGAGCAAGTGATTCTTGGTGGACGTAGCCCAAATTGGGTGAACCACGTTAAATATTGTCTCTCTGTGTTGTGTTATTTATTCTGCACTTTTATTTGAGATCTGTAATATTTTCTGCATATTAGTTTCTACTGTTGCGATTCTGTAAGGGATTATTCCGCATATTTTATCTCTTATTTCCTAACAATTGGTATCAGAGCCTGGTTTGGTTTGCTGAAGTGTTGAATCATAGGGAAATTTTTTAGCTTGAGTGGGAGCTATGGAAGATGATGGAAGATCTAGGGTTGATAAATTCAATGGGCAAAATTTTAGTCTTTGGAAGATGCAGATGGAAGATTACCTTTATCAGAAGGATCTTTATACTCCGTTGTCTGAGAAGGTGAACAAACCCTCGAGTATGACAGATGTAGAATGGGATTTGTTGGATCAGAAGGCACTTGGAATGATCCGGATGTGTCTTGCATCTTCGGTATTATTTAATGTTTCAAAGGAAAAGACTACAAAAGATCTAATGGATGCATTAGGGAAGTTGTATGAAAAACCCTCTGCCTCTAACAAGATATTTTTAATGAAAAAGTTGTTTAATATGAAGATGTCTGAGAATAGTTTAGTAGCAGATCATTTAAATGATTTCAATACAGTTGTGAATATGCTAGCTTCAGTTACAATAGAATTTGATGAAGAAGTTAGGGCTTTATTAATTCTGTGCTCTTTACCTGAAAGTTGGAATAGCCTGGTAATGGCGGTAAGCAACTCAGTTCCAGCTAACTCAAAGTTGAAGTTTGAGGATGTTGTAGGGGTGATTCTAAGTGAGGAAATGTGAAGAAAAAGCTCTGGGGAATCTTCTACTTCAGGGAATGCTTTGACAGTGGAAACTAGAGGGAGACAGAAGAATAGAGGAAACCATGGAAAATCGAAAGATCAGGCAAGGTCAAAATCCAAGAGCAAGATTGTATGTTGGAACTGTGGAAAGTCTGGGCATGCAAAGAAGGATTGTTGGGAGCTTCGAGATAAGAAGAAACAACAGGAAGAAAACAAGGAGGCAAATGTGGCATTGGGTAATGTATGCCAGGATGCTTTGATTCTTTCTTTGCATAATATTATTGAATCTTGGGTTTTAGATTCAGGGGCTTCTTTTCATGCTACTCCACATAGGCATTATTTTGTTGATTATGTTCAAGGGGATTTTGGGCATGTTTTTCTTGGTGATGATGAGCCTTGTAGTATAGTTGGAAAAGGTTCTGTTCAGGTTAAGATGCAAAATGGGAATACATGGCTATTGAAGGATGTCAAACATGTGCCTACATTAAGGAGAAATTTGATATCGGCAGGGCAATTGGGAAGTGATGGTTGTACTGTGATATTTACAGCTAACTCTTGGAAGGTTACCAAGGGTGCTCTTGTGGTGGCAAGAGGTAAGAAGGTTGGAACCTTGTATTTAACCACTGATAGTACTAATGATTGTAATCTTGTGGCTTCAGATGCAGATACAACATTATGGCACTATAGGCTTGGTCATATGAGCCATAAGGGCATGAGATCATAAAGAAGAATTTACCTGGATATACAGAAACAAGTTTGGATTTCTGTGAGAACTGTATATATGGGAAACAGAAGCGAGTAAGGTTTCTCAAGGTTGGACCTAAGAAGAAAGAGAGTAAGTTAGAGCTGGTACATTCTGATGTGTGGGGGCCGACTCAGGTATCATCTCTTGGGGGTTCAAGTTATTATGTTACTTTTATTGATGATGCAACAAGGAAAGTTTGGGTTTATTGTATTAGAAACAAATCTGATGTATTTGACACTTTTGTTAAATGGAAATCCTTGGTAGAGAATGAAACAGGTCTTAAGCTAAAATGTCTCAGGTCAGATAATGGAGGGGAGTATTGCAGCAATGAATTTAATGATTACTATTCTAAGAATGGAATCCATAGGTAAAAGATGGTTCCAGGAACTCCGCATCAGAATGGGGTATCAGAAAGGATGAACAGAACAATAATGGAACGTGCTAGGAGCATGAGGTTACATGCAGGACTGCATCTTTCTTTTTGGGCAGAAGTGGTGAGCACACCTGTGTACTTGATAAACAGAGGACCCTCAAGTGCCTTGGATGGAGGCATACCTGAGGAGGCATGGTATGGTAAGAAAGTTGATTATTCATTTCTTAGAGTCTTTGGATGTGAGGTGTTTTTTCATATAGACAAGGATGATAGGACCAAGCTAGAGGCTAAATCAGAAAAATGTACTTTCATTGGTTATGGTGGTGATGACTTTGGATTTAAATGTTGGAGTATTAAGGACAAGAAAATCATTCGGTCTAGGGATGTGGTCTTTAATGAGAAAGTCATGTATAAGCAACAGTTGCAGGAAAACAAGGAAGAATCCAAGAAAGAATATGCAGTGGTAGAGGATCTTCCGGATGGGAAAGTTACCCATGAATCAGTTCAGGAACCTACTCAACAGGAACCCCAAACTCCTACAGTGAGGAGGTCTTCTAGGGTAAGAAAAGAACCTGAACATTTTTCTCCTTCTCTTTATTATTTATTAATCACTGATAGTGGAGAGCCAGAGAGCTTTGATGAAGCAATGCAGGTAGATGCCAGTAAGAAGTGGGAGCAAGCCATGGATGAGGAGCATAATTCTCTCATGGAGAATCCAAACTTGGGATTTGGTTAAGCTACCAGAAGGAAAAAGAGCATTGCAGAACAAGTGGGTGTACAGAGTTAAAGAAAGAGGAGGAAAGAAAAGATATAAGGCCTGGTTGGTGGTCAAGGGGTTTGCATAGAAACAAGGTATAGATTTTGATGAGATATTTTCTCCTGTAGTAAAAATGACTTCTATTAGAACTGTTCTTGGAATAGTGGCAGCAGAAGACTTGCACTTAGAACAGTTAGATGTAAAGACTACATTTCTCCATGGTGATTTGGAGGAGGAATTATATATGCAGCAACCAGAGGGCTATGAGGTCAAAGGTAAAGAGGAGATGGTGTGTAAACTGAAGAAGAGCTTGTATGGCTTGAAACAAGCTCCACGTCAATGGTATAAGAATTTTGATAGCTTCATGATGGAGCAAGGTTATATTAGATGTCATTCTGACCATTGTGTGTATACAAAGAAATTTGAGGATGGAAGTTATATTATCCTGTGTTTGTATGTTGATGACATGTTGGTTGCAGGTAAAAACATGCAGGAAATAAAAGTACTCAAGAAACAACTAAGTGAATCCTTTGATATGAAGGATTTGGGGGCAGCCAGAAAAATCCTTGGTATGAGGATAACTCGGGATAGGAAGGAACGAAAGCTGACTTTATCTCAGGAAGAGTACATTAAGAAGGTATTGGATAGGTTTAACATGTAGGATGCTAAACCGATTGGGACTCCTTTGGCAGGCCATTTTAAGTTATCAAAGGAGAAGTGTCCCAAGACAGAGCAGGAAAGAAACCAGATGTCTAAGGTACCTTACTCATCAGCATAGTTGGCAGTTTGATGTATGCTATGGTGTGCACTAGGCCTGATATTGCCCATGCAGTGGGAGCTGTGAGTAGATTTATGAGTGATCCAGGTAAAGAGCATTGGCAAGCAGTAAAGTGGATCCTTCGTTATTTGAGAGGGACCATGGGGACATTTTTGTGCTACAGTGGATCAAACACCACTTTACATGGTTATGTAGATTCAGACATGGCTGGAGATGTTGACAACAGGAGGAGCATGACAGGTTATATTTACACTGTAGGTGGGACAACAGTGAGCTAGATTTCATGACTACAGAAGCTGGTGGCTTTGTCAACCACAGAGGCTGAGTATGTTGTGCCACAGAGGCAAGTAAAGAGATGATTTGGTTATAACAATTACTTGAGGAGTTGGGGCATAAGCAGGAGGAATGTAAGCTGCATAGTGATAGTCAGAGTGCTATACACCTAGCTAAGAACTCTGCTTTCCACTCTAGGACGAAGCATATATAGTTGAGATATCACTTCATCAGGACAGCTTTGGAGGAAGATAAGTTGAAGTTAGAGAAGATTCATACCAGTCAAAATCCTACAGACATGATGACCAAGGTGGTCACAAGGGATAAACTAAAGCTATGTTCAGATTTGGTTGGCCTTCACGGATGATAGTGAAGGGTTGAGAAGCTTGCTCAGTGGAAATCAGTCTCCAAGTGGGAGATTGTTTTATTTGTGGAGCCTATTTTCATGTTAGAGTGTGGTACACCTTCTATGTGTCACACTCGGGTATTTTTACGGTGGTCCCACTCACAGGTGAGCGGGTCAATGGGGTTCGGGGGTCAAGACCCCGAAGCAAATTTTCATGGGTGGTTTATTAACCCATGGGTAATGGGTAACCGTTATGGGCTGTTTTTGGGCAAAATGTTTTTTTTGGTACCCATTGTTTTGTAAAACTGCCTCTTCATGGGTGGGATTTTTGACCCATAGGTTTATGGGATGGTTTTGTTTTTTGCCCATTGTTTGATACCCACAGTTTTTTATAACTACTTAAGCATTTGTCTATTTATATGGTTTTATGCATATGATAGATAGACAAGCAAATGTATTGCAGATGTGTTTTGAATTCGGGTGTGAATTCTGTAGAGTTTGTTGAGCATAGCTCCAAACGGATCTGGGTATTGTATTGAGAGAGTGGAGGCTTGTAATAAAATATGAGCAAGTGATTCTTGGTGGACGTAGCCCAAATTGGGTGAACCACATTAAATCTTGTCTCTCTATGTTGTGTTATTTATTCTACACTTTTATTTGAGATCTGTAATATTTTCTACATATTAGTTTCTACTGTTGTGATTCTGTAAGGGATTATTGTGCATATTTTATCTCTTATTTCCTAACAGATATGATGAATCCTAAAAGCTTTCCAGTGAGGACACCAAAAACACACTTTACATGATTAAGCTAGAGACAATATTGGATGAGATGAGTGAAGATTGACTCAAGGACATAAAGATGGTTTTTTTGTGATTTAGATTTTCCTAAAAGTTCATTGACGTATTATTTGACAATTTTGTAGATAAGGTCATGAAAAATATTTCATGGCATGTTGATAAGTAGCCCCTGGAATTTTAAGGACAAATGGCATGACTCGATAACAGAAGGTTACCCAAGGGGTGATAAAATAGGTTTTGTGTTGATCATTAGGGGAAATAAGGATTTTATTATAACTAGAAAATCCATCCATAAGGGAAAGAATTTCATGGATAGTTGTTAGGTTGAAGAAGCTGATCTATGTTTGGAAGAGGGAAATCATCTTTAGGACAAGTGAGATTGAGATCCTTGAAATCTGTGCAAATGTGTAACTTTCCTAAAGATTTAGTTACGAGGATGATGTTAGAGACCCATTGTGGATAGTCAATGGGTATGATAAATTTGACAGATAAGAGGCATTGTAACTCTTCCTTAACAAGGAGAGCTATACGGGGATGCATTTTATGGAGTTTTTATTTAACTAGCTTAGCATCGAGATACATAACTATGTTGTGTATGAAAATGTAAGGATTTAAAGATATCATGTATGACCATTAAAGGCTATGTAATATTTTGATTAAGAAAGAAGTGAAATCATAAGTTCTTTGGATCTCAAAGTTGGATTCATTACATGGAGGGTTGAGGGGTGTCTAAACATGGAGTGGATATTGAAGGAGAGTTGGTTCAGATGAGGGATTTTTAGAGCAATCCTCAGATCCCATATGAGAAAGGATATCCTAGTCATCCTGACATTGGAGGATATCTATAGTAGGTGAATCTTCCTCAACCATTTCTAGCCAAACAAGGGGTAATGATTTAGTGGAGTGATTGGATTGATAAGTAAGTGTGCCTAAAGATATAACATTGATTTAAAAAGAAGTTCAATGCGATAGATACAGTTTCATCTATGTCAATGAGATCTTCAGGGTTTATTGGTGATGATTATTCTAATTTGGAAATATACATGGATGTAGTGAGATTAGATGTAGTTACTTTGGATATTTCAAAGCTAGATGTTTTATGCCCTAAACCATATTTCTCATAGGCTCTAAGAGAAATTTGGATGATCAAATTGGGTTCCTTGTTCATAACGTCTAAGGCCAAAACCTCTCCATGCACAATGGTGAAGATATTTGTGAGAAAATTTTGGATTGTCAAGGGATCCGAAGTCTAATGTGAATGACATGCAATGATGTGGGTTGATAACATGGGATGGAGGATTATCATGTCCCCCATAGATGAGGTTTTTTTTAGATAGGAAGAACCATAAGAGACAACATCTCCTATGTTTGGTTCGTACATGGGTTATTTTTCAAGATGGCCATATATTTTGGGTAAAGAGATGGATTTGAGCATGAGGAGATGGTATTACCCAAGCATAAGAAATTTTACAACCTCACTAAGAGAGGATTCATCTAGTAACTTGGAAGAAGGGATAGATGTGCTAGTAGATGCTTCATCAGATGATTCAGATGTGGATTTAGGTACAAGGATGTCATTTGGGTGGTACATCATGTAACAGTTAGTGAATGGGTTTGGATCAGTGGGGACAGTGAAAGTTATGACCTTCGTGTTCATATTTGAGACAATGATGGAGGGTAGAAGGAACACAACACATGGTGTGTATCCAAGGGTGTCATAATAACATGTTGTATTGAAATTATCCTTCTATAATGTAGAAGAGCTTGGGTAGGGTTTTGACACCGAATTTAAGTGAATAACAAGTGCCTATTGTAGGTGTAATAGTGTCATTAAAATCTCTTAGTAAAACTTTCACTAGAGTTTGAGTGATAACAGTGTTGGGAAGTTTAAGTTGGTCGAAGACGAGGGAAGATATGATGTTAATGGTGGCACCACTATCAATCATGACCCTCTTGATGGATATGTCATTGATCTGAGTGGTAATGAAGAGTGGTAGGTCATGGTCCTCTGGTCTAAGAGAAGGGATTTTAGATGGTTCAAATGATATAGCAGTGGATGATTTAAGGGATCCTACAAAGTTTGTGAAAGGAACAAGATCATTGGATGACATGGTTATGGATTAGAGGGATTCTATCATAGCTTGTTTGTGAAAAGGTGATGTTTGAACTAGTTCATAAAGTGACATCCTGACAGGGGATTGGTGTAATTGTTTGATAACAACCTTTTGTACCGTAGTGAAAGGGGGTGTTGCTGCTTGTATTGAAATTTTGGCTTTGGTGATGGTGTTTGATTAGATGTTTTGGAGCTAAGGAAATAAATATCTTGGGTTTATCAGATGAAGCTGATAATTTGTGAGGTGGTGGTATAACGATGAAAGTTTTACCTTTCTTAGGCTCAGATGGCTCTTTGTCATAATTTTGTGAATGAGTAGTGATATGAATGAAATCAACTTGATGAGGAGGTATTTTAGGAATGGATTCTTCAGGTTTTGATGATGATGATGTTGATGTTGGCATTGTGTTTGATTGAGAAGGAAGGAAGAGTGAACTACCAATTTCTTGAACTTTTAAGTGAAAGGCCCTACAATATTCTATGGAATGGCCTCGTGTTCTGTGGTAATCACAAAAAACATTGAAGTCATACCAGGAAGGTTTCCATCCTCGATGATCAGATAACTTAGGAGGTGGTAATGTAATAAGTGACCACTGAAGGAGGTCATCTAAGATGGTGGCATAATGTCCCTTAGGTGTAGACATGGATGGTAACAAATTTTTGTCTATATTTTCCTCAGGAGGAGGTAAAAATTTAGCTACATGTTGTTTATTTGTTGGTCATGGAGGATTTCTAGGAATTGTAACAGATGGAGGACAAGGACCCTATATGGGTGGTTGTTGGTGTGGATAGTTAGAGTATGTGATGGGTAAGGGGTGAGGACCTAGTATGGATGCATGTTGTGGAACAGTGGGTGTAGGATAGTTGGACTATGTGATAGGTGTAGGATATGGACTTAATGTAGGGGCTTGGTAGGTGGATTTTGACCCTGAAATAATAAGGTGATTAATAGGTATAAGGGAGGAGGTCCACACAAAGGGTTTTGATCTGGAAAGACATACTGAGGGTTTTTGAAGACTTGAGTAATACCTTGTTTATGAGGTCCTTTCGTGATTTTGGATGGACCGGGTGTGGTTGATGAGGATGCAATAGAGTTTGATTTTCCTGAAAAGTGTTTTGGGTTGTTTGTCATATGTGACTTTAGATGTAACTTTGGGAGTTGTAGAGGATGCAGGTATGGATTCAGTAATGGCATGTGATGAGGATGTGGGAATAGTTTTAGTAATATTTTCAGTAGGTGAAGATTCAGTAGTCATAGTTTTAGGCTCATTGGATACTGGTGTTGATTCTACAGGTTTTGATTTGGTAAGCGATGAGGTGGATTGAGGGATAGGCTCTATCTTTGTTATTATATTAATGGTGTGAACAACATTTTTTTGGTTGATCTGAAGATGAGGGGTGATTCAGAAAAGGTTGCTTAAATATGTCAAGATTTTGATTTGGGGGTGCATTTGGATTGTCCAAGTGGAGTTCACCTTTGTCGATCAAGTCTTGAAGTACGTTACGGAAAGTGCGACACCTCTCGATATCATGTCCTTTAACCCTACAGTATTTTCAATAGTCATTATCTCGGTACCAAATGGGTTTAGATACTGATGTGTCAATGGGTTGAATAGGTGGGAGAGATATCATGTTGGTGGAAAGTAGTTTGTCAAAAATTGCACTATAAGTCTCTCCTATAGGTGTATAGCTACGTTGTTGACAGGAGCATTTAGTAGTGGGATTTTCCTTGGGAGAAGATTTAACTATGATGGCATTGGCAGATGTTTTAGACTTATCAGGGTTGGATGATGACTTAGATGGAAACTCAACTTTTGGTTTCTTAGGACGAAGCTTAACCCAACCATCTTCTAGAGCTCGCAATTCCAATTTACGGGCCATGGTGAAAGCCTCATCAAAAGTTTGAAATGATTGGATTTGTAATGTGGATGAAATATGTTTGGTGCATGAGCGATAGAAAAATTTGATTAATTCTATTTTTGGTAATGAAAAGGATAGTTGATTAATTACACCTCTCCAGCGGGTGACAAAATCAGCAATAGATTCATCTTCAAATTGTTTGATGGCATATAGGTCATTGATAGTGACTTTGTGGGCTATGTTTATGGAAAAGTGTTCTAAGAAAAGTTGAACAAGTTGTGTAAAGGAGAATAAGGAATGTTGCAGAATGTTATTGTACCAATCCAAGGCAAGGACCGACAAGGGACATGGGAAAGGTCCTCAGCATAAGGTCTTGATCATGAGCTATTAGATAGTAGACATGAAAAAAGGCATGGATGTGTTGTTGGGGATCTTCCTTGCTATAAAATTTGATGAAATTTGGAAATTCCCAGTGAGGCAGATATGCTTTATATGGTACTGAAGGGTGAATGGGCTCATTGAAAATTTGGTCATAGGAGAGCACATTCTTGGGTGAAGATGAAGCAACTTTGAGACTAGATATGTGGTTCATAAGATCTTGGAGAGGATCAAGTTGAGTTTTTTGTTGTGATGATGAGCCAGGTTGGAATGATAACTAGTTGTGTTGTGAGTATGCCTGATACTGCTGAGGAATGCCTTGCTGGTAGGGAATATTTTGTTGGAGAATGTTTTGTTGAGGAACATTCTGCTAGTAAGGGACCTTTTGTTACAAGATATTATATTGTGGAATGTTTTCTTGAGGCACGTATTATTGAGGTATGTTGTATTATGGGATTTTTTGTTGTAAGGTATAATTTTGTTGATAAGGGATTTTTTGTTTTGGGATATTTTGATGAGATGGAATACTTTGTTGAGAAGCTAAAGGCTGCGAGGGTTGTATGTACTGGTATTGTAATGGTATTGATGTATAAGTGAGTGGTTGTGAATATGTAAGTGACTGCTGGAAGGATATAGCAGAAGCAACAGAGGATGGTGCTTGTTGTGGAATGTTTTGTTGTGGGATATTGTGTTGTGGAATGTTTTGAAGAGGTGTAGATTGTGGCATGGAGATTAGTGGTTGTGATGGTTGTGGTATGTGTTGTGAAATAGGGTGAGTACTAGCAATGACACTGGTATTGATTAGTGGTGTAGTTGTAGGGATAGACATGGTGATGTTTTGAATGGGACTAGTAACTGGTTGTGAAGATATGATAGTAGAAAAGGCTACAAAACTCAATGGAGGTGTTTGTACCTATGAAGACACCAGAGGGGTAGAGGAGGAAGTAACGATATTGATTAGGGGGGTGTGGAACCTATAGAAGGGCTTGGTGAAGATGTAAATTGTTGGGAAGATGTGTTTTGTGATGAAATCATATGAAGGTCATAAATAGGAACTGAGGAGACATCAGATGTCTCGGGTTGACTAGTAGAAGATTTCTCACTTGATGTTTCAAATGGGTTAATAGGGATGGAAGATATTTTGGGTTGACTGACATTTGGTGTTTCAGATTGATTTGTTGAAGTGTATGAGTATAATTGTTGGATGACAGGTTCTTGATTTTGATCGATAAGATGAGCAATAGTAGATGAAGGATCATAGGTGTATGGAATTGGTTGGGGTGTAAATGGTTATAGTTGAACACTCCTAGCTACTAGATAAGTGTTGAGATCAGTAGGGTTTGAATCTAACATTTCTTCAAAGATAGGGTCTCCCCTATTATAGAAAGGAGGTTCAGATGCCTCTGATTGAGAAATAGGAGATAAGGGTTATTATTCTTCTCCCAGTCCAGATGTATGAAGGATTTAATTATGATATTGATGTGTGGAATTCAAAACAAGTGGTTCCTCATTTCTTCATTATCCCCTAATTCATTCCAAGTTTTTTGGGTGTCAGAAAAGGGAGTGGATGTAATTGTTTGATAAAATGGGATTTGTTGTAGCATTGGAGTAGAAAATGTTGTAGGAAATGGTGTAGATGATGTAGTATAAAATGGGACCTGTTGTTGAAATGGTATAGGTAGTGGGGTGGACATGTTTTCAAAATTTTGATTACAAGTTTGTTGTCTGGTAAGTACCATGGTAAAAAACACACAAACACCTAAAAAACAAAAAATAACTAATTGGGTTGATTTACAAACAACAGGAAAAAGTAAGAAAAATATCATTTTATATTTATCTTGATTAATTATGAAAGAGTGAAATGTGTAAGATGGTTAACAAAGGTCCTAGGAAATGGTAGTCTATGGTTGGTTTCAGGAATGTTTAAGGGTGGAGTCCTCGATATACCTGAAGGTACGTGAGGCCCAACTCTGTACTGTTGTTGGTACGGGCATGGTATTGGGGCCTACCCCCTCACTTCATGGTCCTGCTGTGATAAGGGAGTCGGGTGCTGAGCCAATATATACCGACAGACAAGAGATTATACTCAGCCAGAACACCAAGTCAGTTTCCCTGTTGGGTGATGAAATCCCAATCAGTTTCACCTAGGTGGGAGTTGTTTGAATGATTTTTTGATGTTGAAGTGATTTGGTTGTGTGTGGGGGAAGAAATAAGTGAATGCAACAAATTTATTTCCTAATTAGACTATGTGAAACAAGAAGGATGCAAATTTTTTATTTAAGATCCCAAAAATGAAATGTTTCTTTTGATGAGGACAATCAAACAAATATGCAAAACTGGAAGCAAACGAAGGTTTGTAGGACTTACCATGAAAGCACTCCTTTTTTTTAGATTTTAGCAAATTTTCAAAGCAAGAAATCTTGATAATCCAGTAAACAAGATTTTCAAAAATAGTACCCTGCAAACATAGGTTAGGAAAAATAGAAAGCAAAAGTAAAGAAGTAAAAATAAACTGTGAGGCTATATATAAAAAAAACATAGAAAAAATTGCATTGTGATTTTCCCAATCGCAGGTGATTATCCTAATCACAGGTGATTATCACACAGGAAATTAGGGAAACAAATACTATTTTATTGATGAAATGAAGCAAAAAAATAAGGGACAGGGTCCCACCGGGCATGCCAAAATGTTGATAAAAATTTCACCTTTACAATTGGATTGATAATACAATGAGGTAAAATTGGATCAACCTCAATATAACTCCAAGATACGTGCTGATGATGTTGATGGATGCTTGATTGTTGTGCTCCATGGAAGAATGGATCAAGCTCCTTTCCTGCGAATAAATCTACAATCACAGACACTACACAAGATGGGATTAGTAATATTGATAGGCGGGTTACCTAGAAAGGCCAGTTCCCAGAAGCCAAAGGACTTCCTTGTATGGATGTCAACATGACTTTGAAACACTTAAGTTTATTTATGAAAATGAGATACAACATATGATATATGAAAACACGTGATCAAATGTTTACAATTTATTTAGCTTACAGATATGTAGTTGATGATGATAATATGAAAAGAAATAAGTCTAGGGCTCAAAATCAAAATCCAGATAAGTGTCTAGATTCTCAAAGAAATTTAAACCCACTGAATAGGTTGGATTATCCTCCTTAGAGAAGTATAAATCAGGCTCCTCAATGTAGTCATCTATGAAGAAGTCTGAATACTCTTCTTCAGTGTCGTACTGACTTGCAAAATCTAAGTCAGAGTCTTCAAAGTTGACTTCACTTCCCAATTCTAATTTGGGTTCAGTATCAGAACCTTCAGGGATGTTGAATCCCACTTGTGTTGGTACTCAAACCAAGCTAGGTCAGATTGGATGTGTTGCACTTCATAGTAGGCTTCCCAAAACTCATTGGTGGCCTCACAGATCCTCTGAGTGGATTCAAATATGGTCTCTAATCTATCGATAGGAGCTGCATGGATAGTGCACAACTCTAGGTCATGCAGTAGATCATATTGTTCCCAGTGAAGAGGATGTTGAACAATTGACAGAGAGTTGATGTTGTGATTGGGTGGTTAGGTCCACCTATGGCCATCTAACAAAATCCATGCTTAACAAAAGATTAGTAACACAATCGACAAAGTAATTGATAATAACTTTTGAATGAAATCTGACTTACTAAAAGAAAATACATAAATAAATAGGTGATTCTAGGAATCGCAGGTGATTCCAGGGAATCACAAGTGATTCTACAAGATTTTGACAGACTAATAAAATGAGAGATTTGATTAACTGATGAAAAAAAGATCTTATGAATGAAAAAGTGAAATAAACAATGATCAGAAAAGAAGGATTAAGAAGAAAAAATGGAATTACAAGAAAATGACGAACCTTGATTGACAATGGGTGATGATAGGTTGATACATTACGTAGTTGGATGATGAAAGATTCAGAATAGCTCCAAGATGCTTGATGGTCATGAACGTGCTTTGGCTGGATGTAGAACACTGATAAGCTGATGAAACTTGAATAATGCTTGAAAATGCTCCTGAATTCTCCTGGATGGTCCCCAAATGGAGGTAGGGAAAAAACTGGTATATATAGATCACCATGACCGAGGAAATCACCAGTGTTTTTAGTTAATTCGATTTTAGGATAGATACAAAGGGATAAATATTCTAATTTGAACTTTGGTGTTATGGGATTTCAATAGGATTGTGAGTGATAAACTTAGAGAGGTCGAGATGTGTAGTTTTAGGTTAAGATAGGGATTAAATTGGTTAGGATAGATGAGGAGTGTTTTTAGTAGGTTTCCTAGTTTAAACTAGTCGTAACTAGTGTGAAGTAGGGGTTCATAGATGAGTTCACATGGATGAGGTGTAGGGGTGAAGTGGAATATGGGAATTAACTAATTTCCTAAACTTAATTTAACTATGGGATGGGGAGTTGACTTGGGAAATGTAGGGGTGAAGTGATTGTGAATTAATTAATTTAAAGGGGGAATGTGACTTAGGAAATGTGAGGTGAGTGATTAATTAATTAATTTAATGTAGGGACAATTTTTAGGGATGGTGTGATGATGAGTTTAATCAAATTAATTAAATGGATGAATTAGGTCATGAAATGGTGTAAAGATGCGGATAGGTATATTTATTCAATTATTTGTGTAGAAATGGGGTGTGCAGATTTTTGGTGTCTAGATTCAATGCTTAAGTAAACACACATATGGTTAACGCTTGATTGAATGGTTGCACGAATGAAAATGAATTATGTATGGAAATGGAAGAAATTTTAATAGACTGATTCACACCCAGTCTCTTTTTCTTACAAAAATTGGTAAGTCTTGAGATATTGAAGCAACCTTGAGGAAGAAGTATGAGATAACCGAGTTTCAGATTCATAGATTGCAAGATCAGACTAGTAATATAGAGAATGAACATGGAAAATCCATCAAAAGCATAAAATCTCAAATTGAGGGTGTGTATAAATCCTTAAAGGATAAATAATATACTTTTTATAAGTACAAAAAATAGGTTGAAATCATTGGGATATGATTTAGAAGATGCTTCCAATAAGATGAATATGTATGGAAATTTTAAGAAGAGTTATGAAGCTCTTTATGGGATCTTGGAGATTCAAAGAGTTTCTAGTGAAAAAACAAGCCTAGGGTTCAAAGGAGAACATGTGAAGAATGATGGTGAAGCTGATCTAAGCTATCAAGAAAATAAGAAAGAGACAAATAATACTGATTCAAAGAATTCTAACCATGTTAGAAAACCTAATGCTATGAGGTATGGTTCTTCTTTCAATAGATATTTCTATGCCTGTAATGGTTTTAGACATAGAGCTAGGGATTACAAAATAAATTTCTCAAGAGGTGATTCATATTAGAATGGTGGAAAATCCTTCAAAGGTCAATATTACTCATGTTGTGAGTATAGTCATAGGGAAACTGATTATAGATGTAATATTAGTGTATGAGCCTAGAAGTTGGAATAACATTGTGTGTTACAACTGTCACAAAAAGGTCGTATTGAAAAGTTTTGATATCAATATAAATCTCCAAGGAATAAAAACAGGGTTCATTTTAAGATACCTCTGGGAAATTGAAGGTGTAAAATCCCTGAAAAATATCTCTAGAACCACTTTCGTGAAATAGGCAAATTTTTTGGGGTTTGTGTGCAAAATTTTCACCCGATTTTCAAGACATGCAACAACAAGGTTGTTATCATGTGGCAACAAGTTTACTGTCATAAGAAAACAACCTTATTATCAGGTGACAATAAGGTCATTGTTACATGGTAACAAGGTTGTTATCATATGACAACAACCTTATTGTCACACATTATCAAGGGTGTTGCTTGTTGTCACATGAAAAAAAACTCATTGTCACACGACTACAAACTTAGTGTCATATGACTACAAAATGTATATACCCTATCGTGTGTCCGTAGCCTCTTGTTGTGCTTCAACAACACATAATTATCACCCGTCAACAACCTCATGTTGTGTGTTAACAACTTCATGTCGTGCTTCAAAAACCTCCTATCGTGTGTCAATAACCTGCCATACAAGTTCACAATACTTGATATAATGGTACCTCAATAAGCTAGTAGTAAGTTAGTAGTATACTATCTGGTGACTCACCTAGATTTATATAGGAGATATTTTCAAGGGTTTGGTGAAGCCGACCCCTAAAAAAATATACTATAAATTTTAGGCGAACAGGACACTAACCTGCTCCAAAAAACTTACCTTTTCAAATTTTCCTAAAATGGAATATTCACCAAATTACGAATATTCACCATTAAAAAATCCCTGAATTATAGTAGGTCTCAAGAAATCAAGGGAAAAAATAATTAGGTATTGAGGAAAAATATCAGTTTCAAGAGTGAATCAAGTGTAGGTATGACATTCAAGGTGTTGAGAAAAAAAACAAGGTCAACGAATATGGTTATAAACCTAGAAAGAGGAGCGTGAAATCTGAAAAACTTGAACTTGAGAAATAGAGGTTTCAAATGTTGATGGTTTGAAGGGAAGAGAAACAAAGGAGAGTCAATATCTTTCAAGATGTCAAAATGTGTTGATAAGGGTAAGAAAACTGAAATAAATCTCGGAAAGACTAATAAAGGTTTGTTGGATTTTTTTGCAAATGAAAACATCCATATGTGATTATCAGGATACCACTTAGAAGATGAAGATTTTGGGGATGAGATAATTGTGCCTGAAAAATATAGATCTTCAAAGGGAATGAGTAAGAAGGAAAGAGATAGGATTGAGTCTTTGGGCTCATTTGATAATGACATATTGTTTGAAGTGATCTAGTGAGCTTTGCATATATAAGTGTCTTCTCTATACTTCTAAGAGAAATTATTCATATGAAGGAATCATGTGTGTGTGTGTGTGTGTGTGTGTCTTGAAGGTGCATCATCATCTGTTGTTGTTTAAGATTGCAAATAGGTCCATAGTTAATGTAGGAACATCTTGAAAATCAATCTATCATGTGGTCAATTTGTCTTCTAGTCATGAATTTGCAGTTGTGGGATGTGTTATATTCCATATGAGGTTTTAACGAGTCCTTGTAAGAGAGGAAAAGGAGTCAAAAATTGAATTTCTGTTGTAAGCACTTTTCCCTCCAAAGTGAGGTTTAAATGTGTATAAGTATGAAAATCGAGAGTTGAGCTTGCAAAGTGAGTTAAATGAGTTTAAAAGGTTTGTTAAGTGTATTTTTAGGTGTTATGGTGTGTGAAGAATCCTAAGTCTGTAGGTGAATCATTACAAATTCTCAGATTAGTGAAAAAGGGAAGTTGTGTATTTAGAAGGAAAAGGGAAGTTCAAAGGTCACAATGTGACAATTTTGAAGCATCTTGTGGTAGGTACATGCATATATAAGATGGAATTCAAGTATAGGAGTGGAAGAGTCAGTTTTGGGAGTCAATCCTCATGGAAGCTGTTATCAACTAATTTTGACTTCGCAAAATTAATAAACATGGAATTTTGAAAATTTTCAAAATTATTACTTTACGCGATTTATCGCCCTCATCACGATTGTCTCATTTTTCTAATCATTCTAGTCTTTGTTTCATCTATTTCAGGAGAGAACTCCTCCCTCTAGGTCATAAACTACTTTTAATATTAATTAATTTGCTACCCTTTGTTTGATAAAATTAATTTTATTAAAATTTGGGGTTTTTAATTAAATAAATATTAATATAATAATTATTAAAAGTCAATCGACAACTTTTTATTTTAACTTCTGGGGGGAAAGTAAGTTTCCTCTTCCCATTAGCGGGGATGCCAAATTGGCTTCCCGTACCCAGATTTCCTCTTTCCTGGAAAATTTATTTTAATTCACCGCTTGTGGGATTTCTTCCACTGATTTCCAATTCAATGGATTGGCAAACAGGAAAATTTCCTCCCAATTTCCCACATGGGGAAATAAAATAGGGATTGTCAGCCCACCTTGCCATTTCTGTTGACAAATGGTTGTTTATTTCCCACTTTCCCCTGGCAATTAATGTCACTACCCGAAGGAAGAGGAGTCAGTTATTTCAATTGGAAGGGGAAATGGGTACGGGGAAGCTTATTCAATTCTTGTAACCACTTCCCCATGACAGTAATTGAATTTTCAATGAAAGGAGAGATCTTCCACACATTGAATATCATTTGAAAGGAGAATTCTCATGCTAAGAAAAAGACTCAAAGTATTCATCATGCACTCTTCCAATAGGGGAAACAACAAATGAGAGTTATAAAGGGTTCAAAGGGAACATTAGTATTGGCCACACATTGGGCCAAGGAGGGATAAATCAAAGCAAGGGAGGTAATGCAATGCAGGATTCCTCACACATTGACGCTAAACATAGGAGGCCACACATGGCATAGCTCAAAGAGAAGACCACATTGACAAAACTCAATGAAACTCAACTTAGGAAGGACATAAATGTTTTCCATGCTAATCAAGAAGTAAAGAATACACATGCTAAACAAGTAATGAATCTCACGCAGGTTTATGAGAGCCAATTTCAATCTCAAACAGAGAATAGGCATTTAGTTTGTCTTCATTGAAAGGAGGCCATGCATGTCAGGAAGTAAGAAGAAATAGTCCAAAACAGTCTAAGAAGGATAGTTTTTTCTTCAAGACCCTCCATACATTGCCAAGGAGCTTCTCCACATAGCCATAAGACTTCAGGAAAATTATAAACATAAGTTTTCCAACATGTAGATCCAAAAATAGCACACATTACCAATGCCTCCCAGGAAGGGACGGAAATAGTCCAGAAGGAAGATCATCACTTGCAATAGGGCGTGGGGAAAGCAATATATAAATCACAAGTGCAGGTCAAAGAATAATGCAACGAATAGATCATGGAGGCCATCTATGTTTAAGGAGAATCTGCACAAGCATAAAGACAAAGGAAAGCTCGTTAAAATAATCCATAAAACACATCTCCTCCATGCACATTTGAATGTTAAACCATATTTCTTAGCCAAAAGTTTACATGTTTCCACGCAATGAGCAAAAGAGGTAAACGCTAATCAGTTTCAACACCCCTTTTCCCCATCTCCAAAAGTTTGATGTCCACAACATATTACTTTGTGAATTATACTTCACAAAGGTTTCAAAAAGCAATGTATTGCATCATAACCACATGGAAGACCAAAGACATAGTCCAACAAATTGTTTTCAACGGCACGCATGGAAGTCCCCACAACTCGTAACATATAAGAAGGAGTCCAGTTTCAAAGTTCATAGTGCATTCACTAAAGTTCCAGTGAAAGAGACATTTCCTCAAATGTATGGGAGAATTTTCTCATGTGAATAATATAGAATAATGTAAATCTATCCGAATGCAGAATATTAAAATTTGGAGATTTTAATTATTTAAAAAATGCATATATAGTCGGTGATTGTTTGAATTAAATTTCAAGCCTAGTCTCGAAAGTGTGATATATTAAAAAATAGGATTTTGTAACCGGGACTAGTTATTATTATTATTTTATTTTAAAGTATAGTAATATTATTAAAACAAACTCATATGTTTCTTGCATTGACGAGAGTTTTCAAAGACTGAGACTTGCACCTCCATTTGCATTGTTTTGTGTGCCTCTAGTCATTTTTCTCTAGAATTCATAATGGTCGAAAAGTCTAATAAATTTGTAGGAAGATCCCAGGAACGTTAGTCAGAGAAATCAAATAAGTCTGCCACTCAATTACGAATTACAAGGAATCATTCCTCCCAAGTTTCCATCGATGTCATCATACGACAATATCACCGATACATATCTAGGTCAAATCAATGTGTAACAATTCTGCGACTGGGTGAAATATGAAGGAAAAACCATATTCTCTAATAGGCTTCACCATAGTGGTCTACCCCAAGAAGCGGCATTTCCAGTATCAGTGCAATGTCTAGACCTGGTTATCGCTTGTGTGGAGCATTATGATCCCAAGAGACGGGGAAAATTTCAAGATGATCGTGAGCCATTCCTCTTAATCACACCAGAGCACATTGAAGAACTTGCTTAAAACATACCTGACTTCCCTGAGAATGCAGATATCACTCAACCAGTCAGCACAAGAATTTTGGGATGAAGAACTAATCCTCAGGTGGAGCAAGATGGTTAATAACAATTGGTTAGTGACCAAGAGGCCTCGAATTGACCGGCTTCCTAAGGAACTATACCGTGTTGAGTTTGTGGAAGAAATCGGGACATGGATTACTCTCCTGAGTTGAGTGTTTTTAGTCTACCCTTTGCCAATATTTTCCACCCATGGATGTATAACTTTTATCTGTATCATCCTTACCAAGAGAGAGTTTGTGGATTGGAACACCATCATTAGTGATACCCTTCACAAAAAATTGATGGAAGTAAAGATGACTAGATGTTTCTACATGACATCATATCTGACTTATGCAAAATGGCTAGAAGGAAGCTATTTTCGAGACTCGAAACGTGAAGAGGAATTTGTCATGGGTCCATCAAATAATGTCTTCCATTATTATCCGCAACTGAGTTTCAAAAATAGCTCTCATCATTTTAGAAGACTTAACGATGCATTCACCTTCTGTGTGATTCAAAACCTGAATCGGAATACAGAGGAAAGATTTTCTAAAGAATGCCTGTGGATGTCATTTCCCAATGGGGAACATGGTTTATTCAATTTCCGTCCTTTTCCTACATTCGTGTAAGCTTTTAGCTTTGTGGGTATTCCATGGAAGATTCCTAAGTACGTTAGTGACAGATGGGAACTAATGGAGCTTGCATGACAATTATTCCAAGTTCCCTGTCTTCTTAGTGACAAGCATCACTCAGGAATTCATTTCCCAATCCAAATCGGGGAATACCAATGTCCAAATTTCTTCAGTGCACAACTCATGGAAAAATAGTTTTCCCTCATCACTATTCATCCATATGTGAAGATAACCCAGTTTGATATCAATGGATATATGTAGAAGATTCTTGGAGCAAAGTATCAGCATAACCCTACTATGGAAGATTTCTAGGGCTTGCCTGTTCAGATGAACATGAAGTAAGAAGACAGATGAGTTTTCTCACTTAACCCTTGCTTAGATCAAGGCCTTTTTCGCATCATAGAACCCTCCAGATTCATTACCTTACTAAATGATGATGAAGATGTTGCTTGACCCTTCATATGATGCATTTACTTTTACCCCATTACCATGAATTGATTGGACTAAAAGAGATGATTTTTCTTTTGATAACAAGAATCAACTGATTCTTGAAAGAAGCATATCTTGGTACAAAAGGGAACTTACCAAGTTACAATCAATTCAAGATCATACTTCAGGATCACAAAAATTGCCATCTCGAGGAGGTCTCCATTTTCACCAAAGCTAATCTTTTTTTGTCAACCTCTGTGTCATCCAACCATACGCATCAACCAAGAAAGGAGTGGTTGCCCCAAATCCACTTTATCGAAGAATGTGTTGCACGAGGTGAAATATCTAAGCTGATCCTAGCCCTAGTGAAGGAAGAGAGTCTGTATCAAAGAATTTCTACTTCAAGTAGAGGATTGACTTTACTCACGTTACTGATAGTTCTCAGGAAGCTCATAACAAACACATCTAGTCAGCCATGTCTTGCAACAAGCGTCGTTTCTTAAGTGCAATTTTGTCTAGAATATCACAACGCTTTTGAACCTACAGTTCACAAAGATAAATATCTCCAAAGTCTTACTTAGCCATGACTCAAGAGGTTGATATCAAGGTTATTTATCCTGAAATCAATGTTGTGGAAAGGATTCTTGCATAATGTTAATGATGGTTGAGAATAATGTTGCGATGTTGCTTCGTGATCTCTCGGTCTTCTGTTTGCGGAATTTTCGGTGCAAGGAAACTCCTTCTTGCCAGGTTGGTTGCAAAATCAAGAAAAGAAAGAGGGTTATCAAGGAAATTGGCATTGAATTCGATGCCCTTTTCAAGCTTTCAAATTACATCATTCCCAAGAAGCCTAAAGTGCTTTCTCGCGGATAATAGTGGATGATGACGGGAACAGAGTTTGCGGATCTTGCCATCCCACAAGTTGACAAGGAACGTAATGCCATGACACCTGCTGATTATGAAGATATCCAGACTTGGACTTGGGAAATCCATATTGGAAAGTGACATGGCGATGGCCCGTGATTCAATTGATATCATGCTAAAGAGATTTTCTCCAGAAATATAAATCTCATAACTCTTAGCTCAAGGCCAAAAATTCCCCCAATCAATTGGTGGAATATGTTCAACATCTGATAAATCCAATATCATCCACTTTCCTAGTACCCGTTGCAGATGGTTGCCCCTGATGAAGAAACTCTCAATTTAGCAAAGGAAATAAACACATTGGGCCATGGCACTAAAACTCCTGGACTTTTAGAGATTCTTATTTTTGGTCAAGAGACGATCAAAATAGCAGTGCGAAGCTCCATGAAGATATTATTGCATATCTTGATCCAATTATTTCTTTCAAGGAACAATTTTGTTTCTAACATATCAAATTTGGATGAGATATTTCCCAGTCTACATGAGATGACAAGTATGGAGTCCTCAATTTTAGCCATTGAAGGAATTATTTAAATTCGAATGTCGAGGGACAACTTTCTTTGGTGTCTGCATCTCAAATAAAACAAAGATGCATTCTTGAGGATTCTATGATCCATTATGAGAGCATATGCAATGAAGCCTCCACTTCACTCACCTTGATTCAAGAATTCATAGCTGAGATCCCTTGCTGAACCTTGTAAATGAGCAAGATTCAAAGGTGTTCATCAGAACATGTGCGAAGAACAATTGCTCACAATTGTTTAAATCGACATGTATACTCCCGCCATGAATTTCTCTTCAACTTCAATGGAGCGTTGCATCAAATTAAAGAACTTGTTTGAGAATGCTCAATCAAAGATGGTGAATCTGAATGATTTGCCAGGTAGGATCTTGGAATTGCAGGTATTTTGTGAGGCTATTCTTTGACCAAATGTGGCGGTTCCACCAAAACTATTCTCCTAAAATATGTTTGAAACATTGGAAGGTTCAGATCCTTTCAATTGGCAAAAGCGGCGGATCCTAATTTCAATGATGGTTCAAGAAGATAGTTTTCTTGGTATCTAACGAAGTGGGAGAGTCCATTTCTCATGTGTTTGAAATAGGCGGATCTCATTTCAATGGATAAGGAACTAGTTATGGTCATATGTTTTACAAGTGGAATTTAAAAAAAAAAGGGATGTTGTTATTGAATTTTATTTTAGAAAAGAGTTTTGGATAACTTAAGTTGAGTTTCTATTTTTGCCGTAGTCATTTTAATAAAGTTGGTTGAAAAAGTCAAAATTCACTTAAGTGATCCCTATTTAATGTTCATGTAAAACCCTAACTACTTTGTAACCAACTTTTGGGTTATAAAAGGAAGTTAGGGGGCTCATTTGTAAAGGTGACTTTGAGAGAGGAGAAGAAAATACTTTTTTGTGCAAGCTTTGTTTCAGGAAAGAAACTTTGTGTTCTTTTGTGAAAACATTTTGGAGTTAATGAAATATGAACTTTGTGTCCCATTCATTGTCTCTTGTAACATTTGATGTTCTTATGTTCATTAGATGTTAGTGTTTAAATCTTGCATGCAAATATTGTCTTTGATCTTATTGTCAACATTATTAATTGTTGTTCTAGTTCACAGTGATCAAGCTCTGATTATCTACTTGCTCATGTGTGTTCCCTTTTACTCATTCTTGTTTAACTAACTCAAACTATGTTTTATTTGTGTTAGTTATTCATCGTTCTTCTTCATGCAATATTAGGCTCTACTTTTACCTAACTCTTGCATGTTCCTTTCATTCATTCATTTCCATTTCATTTTCCTTCTTCCATTCCATTTCCCTCATTCACTTTTCTTTCCATTGATGTTCCAAAACACCCCCCATATACAATTTTGAATGTACAGATGTAAATACAGTTTTGGTTTTCAATAAAGGAAGCCTCACCTTCATTGAGGAGGGACTTCGTTCCCACACTGTTGCATGTCATTTTCATGCAGTGCAAATAACATATGCTAAGCAGGCTACCTAATCGAAGGACCATGTCAATATTTGGCTCCTGGGATTCAATCTTTCAATGAAAAGTTCTATCATAGCTGTATGAAATACTAAAGTAGGTTAATGATCTCCATCATACTCAAAAGTTTAGAACAAATGCAGAATTAACTTTATTCCATCAAAATAAATAGAGGTTAGCATAAATGATTCAGTCAAGGATAACATCATTTTTAAATAATTACAGCATTTATGGCACTAGTCCTTCACTATGATTATTTCCCAGAATCATTTCAATGACATATTTTCCAACATTCAAACATAAAAATGGCACATAACTTCATCCAATAATCCCCTCCAATGCAACTGTCTTATGAAGTTCTTTCTTCTTTCACCTTTCATCGGAAAAGTCCATTATGAAACTGTTGGGAGACTAGTCATGTTTTTAGTGTCATTTATTAAACTGCCAGCATGATAATGGTACTAAATATATTAGAACAATATGTTTTACTAATCTAGTCTTTTTATGAGTAAAAAATTGCAATTTACACGTAATTCCCTTCTTTTAAGAATACCTTAAGGGCTTCTTTGGGGTTGGAGTATGGTAAAACTTTACATTTCCATTTATTTCTATACTGAAAATAATTTTTGGGTCCTATCATATCTTGAAGTTTATAATAGTTGTACAAGGAATCTAAAATGAGAAATGTTTTGGCCAAGGATGTACCTATGTGGATTTATCATTTAGTGCACATGAAACTAGTAGGTGCATTTAGAAGTCCAATAGGCATAAACTAACCACTGTGTAGTGTACCTGAGAACTTATTCAGAAACTCAGTTAAAATATTGCAAGTTTGGTTATGATTAACATTAGGTCCTCATGAATATTGGTGACATCATCATCGATAATGGACTAATAAATAATGGATAAATTTCAGTGATCCAATATTCTTTGATCATATTGTATTATGGGAATCTTGATTTGATGCTAGTAGGAATTGGGCATGAAGTGCTTTTTAAAGTCTTATATGTTGAGGAATATATGAATGTATTAGATTTTCACTACATCCTGTGTTACCAAATGTGCCGATTTATACCTCTCGAGTCATGTTTACTGCATTGATAACCAGTATGTTATTTGTGAGTTATAATGCTGTGGTTATCTTGATGTGGAAGGCCTAATCAAACTGAAATGAGAGTGATGATTAACGAATGCCTAAATGAGATAACTATATCCAAATGTAGTGAGAAGTAGTTATGCAAAGAGAGCTAAGGTTTTCACACTGACCTGTCCCCATTGAGGGTATCCTAAGGTGAGGTGTAGAGAAATCCAAAGGGTGAAACCTAAGACCTATCACTAGAGAGAGAAGATGGGTTATTTAAAGAAGTGATTAAGGGATTCATAGAGATGATAAGACACGAAAGGAGAGTAAAAGAGAGGATAGAGAGAAAGAAAAGAGAGAAAAATAAAAGATAAATAGAGACGAAATTACTACTTTTGGATGCAAAGCAAGATATAAACTTGAAGTTAAAGAGATAGAGTATAACCTGAAAGTTGATAGTGCTCCCCTTTCCAATGAGTGAAGACATGCTAAATGAAGAGATTGGTATAATATTGAGAAATATGAATTCGTACTCATGTCCCATAAATCAACTTATTAGAAAAGAGAGAATGTCAGGGGGATACAACTAAGCCATGTGACCAAATGTAGAGAAGTCAAGAGTTTGGTGAAATGAGAAGAAAATATTGAATATTTTCTAAGAAAGCTCAACATGAAAAGGAGGTGAGGAAGGAAGTTGTTTTGAAGAATGCATGTCCAAGTAGAAGATGAAGAAGAGATAATAGAGAGGTTTATAGCTTCCATAGATAGAACAAGACATCCTGAAACTGAAGAATGGATAAGTTAATAAGTTTTATTTGAATGAGAGAGAGAAATTTATAGAAATTTTGAAGAAAGGTAGAACAAATTGGGAGTACCAATTTTAAGGCTTGGAAATTGATGGACAAGAAGAAAACTCAGAGTGCAGATTGTGTCTATGAACTAATGAAGAGCAACTTAGAAAGGGAAATAAAATTCTTGAAGAAGAAAGTGATGATCAAGGAAGATAGTTGATGCAGGGAATAAGGTTGAGTATGTAGTTGAAATTCCTGAATAATAAATTTTGTACAAATGAATATGAAGAATTGAATGTTCAACAATGCATAAATCAATGAGCAATGAAAGTGATGAACCTTTTTATGATACCCTGGTCCGAATGAGACCAAATGGTCTCCAAACATTTTCATCTAATTGTATGTTTGATTGAGTTTTAGTGTAGGATTGTTAGATAAAAGATAAATGAATGAATAAGGAAGTATCTTGAGAGAGCTTACATGAGGAAAATAAGTTTTATCTAGAACAACATACCAAGAAGATGAAGATGATAGAGAAAAAGTATGAGAATAAGGCAAAATTTCTAAATTAATGCATATTAAGAAGAAACGCAAGCAATATTACAACTAAAAATGGAAGATGTAATGATTATTATGTGGGACCCAGGTGGAATTATTAAATTAAGGATAAGCTTCCCTTCGAAAATGGTCATGATCAAATATTGTAATGTATTTTATGAAGCATAAAGACATAAGAAAGAAACCAATAGAGTCATGTAGTTTTTTTCTAACTATTTTCTATCAGGTCTTGGAATCCTATGATGGTAGGAGCATCTTGGAAAAATAACTATCATGTGGTAAATACATCTTATAGTAATTAATTTTAGGTTTTGGTATGTTTTTTGATCCATAGGATGTTTGAATGATTCCTTGTAAAAGGGGAAAAAGAGTCAAAATTTTGAATTTCCGTTGTAAGCACTTTTCCCTCGAAAGTGAGGTTTGAATTTGTAAAGGATGGAAATGGAGAGTTTAGATTGCAAAGTGATGTTAATCTTTCAATTTAAAAAGGTTTTTTAACCTGTCTTGTTATGTTTTAGGGTATGTCAAATAGTTGTAAGTGTGTAGGTGAATCATTTAACAGTTCTCAAATTAGGAAAAAGGGTAGTTATGTATCTAGAAGGATCAATCTCCAGGAAGTTCAAAGGTCACAATGTGGAAATAGACTTTTGAAGCATTTCACAGAGAAATACGATTATATGAATGCGGAATGGAATTCAGAGCCCATATGCGAAAGTGGAATAGTCAAGTTTTTGTAATTCAATCTCTTGGACTGGAAGGAGGGAAGTGACAAGTCACATTATGACATTTAAAAAAAGAGCATCGGGAATGGTAAAAAGAAGTTTGGTTTGTGTATGACAACTTTGTAAGTTCGAATCTATATTGTCTCATTTCAAATTATTATAAAAACAAAAGGTTTCTCCACGTGGTGGGTTTCAATTTGGCCACCACGTAGCCTGCCACCACAATTTTGCCACATGGGTTTGGAATTTTTTTAACTTGAAAAGTGATACTCGACTTAGTTAGGAGTTATCCTAGCTGGATGCACCCAGCTCAGCGAGCCAATGTTTGACGAATTGATCATTTATATCGACCAGAAAAAGTGTATCTCCCATGTTTGGCCCAAGCCACGTATTTAAATTTAGAGATTAGAAAATAAGGCTATTTAAAGTGGTTATCTTCCATATCCTTTTGATTTGGGAATACCTCTTAATGTTATAAATCCATGACCTAAAATATCAGTCAAACTCAAGGACCAACAAGCCATGACGTGTCGAGGATAAGGCCCACATGGCATGACAAGTGACGATGTCGACAGTGGCAGTTATGGTGATTCAACGAGACACGTAAGCTTGATATGCAAGGGTCGTAGGTGACATGGCAGTAGCAAAGTGATCGGTGACAGTGGCAGAGGGTATATGGCGGTTGGGAGCACTATCACCATGTAGCGGTCAAGGGTCGTTCAACGACCAAGAAAAATAGGAGCGGGGTAGTCAACCCCGCAGCCTCCCCAATAATGTACAACGGCCTAACCAACTTAGCCAACCAAGTTAGTTGGAAAATGGATGGCGGATATGCTATTTAACATTATAGCTCGAGTTTGCAATCCCTACAAAAGGCCCTTCTCCAACTCATTTAGAACACAAGCCTCTCCCATTTGAAGGCTTAGGAAGCTAAGAGATGAGGCAACATTGTGAGGCCTTAAGAACTTTGAGAAGATGATTTTTTAGATAAAGCCCTATAATTATTATTTTAAAGGCAGTTTTGGAGGATAAAGCCCTATTTAATTAAATAGGAAACATTGTATAAGACCTATATTGATATAGGCATGATAAAAAAAAGTAAGTCTTATTATTATAGGCATATCTAAAAATTGTGGGAGATATTATTATTAACTCATCAGATAGTCTAAAGTTCAAATTGATGTCTAATTCTCGTGCAGGAGCTCGTAGATGCCGTTGGAAGCTGAGGGATAGAATAATGCACTGAAGAAACACTGAAGCTCTAATTCTTAGTACGTTGGGAAATTTCTAAGTTCGTTTCTTAGAAGTTGTGGAGGAGAGTCAATATAATTTTAGAGCTCATTGACGAGGTTGGGTATGATCTTCACTCTGCATAGAGGCTGGAGGCTGTAAGCAAAGAGGGATAGATGATCGTCACTATCAAGAGACATCAGATCTAATCTATGCTCTGCATGTGGTTATTTTCATTTAACAGAGTGAAGGTGATCACTATCAACTTCAAACATCTGGAGACTTAGCACCATGCAGAGATTAGTTTTTCGAGCAGTGGAGTGGAGGTCCTCTGGAGGTGTTAAAATGGATAGCTGTGTTGGAACACTAAGATTTCTAGACCATTCTACGTCTACTTGACCGATTGGCACATCCGGTGGTTGTGTGAGAGCACTGATTTTTCCAAGACTGGTGGGTTCATAGGATTGACTAGCACTAGGTTTGGTTGAACACCCATTATAGTAATGTAATTTTATTATGTACTTATATTTGGATCTTTATAATGGACTGGTTCAACTAGTTTGTGAACCTAGAGACGTAGGCATTCTTCTGAATTCCGTTAACAACTCTTGTGTAGTGTGATTCTTATTTTAAGTTGAATATTACAGGGTGAAATTGGTAAAAGAACAATAAGCCTATAAGGGTCTGTGGTCAAAGAAATCAAAATTTGGCCGGTTTCTAAATCAGTCAGGGTCAGTCTAACTCCCCATTCTACATATTGTTTTATTAGATTTGATGTGGTTTGTGGGCATGCATAGGTAGATACATTTTTTTCAGGTTATGGGTATGGCCAACGACATAACGGAGAAAATAGAGCTAGAAAGAGTGAGAATAAAAGAAGATCCTCTAACCCAAAATAATACCAAACTCCAGGCATCTGAGTAGACATTATAGGTTTCTAGATCAGTCACTAGCAGCTGGGGCACTCCTGTCCTCCTATGGGCACTTTTGTCCTATACATTCCTAGGGTTATGAACCCTCATCAAGTTTGTTTGAAACTGTTTCAAACCAGATCACTCCCAGGTTGCACGAAATCAACTAAGTCATCTTCCCCTCTCATTTTTTAGGTATTTACATTGTTTAATGCTTATCTCTTGTGCATATTGTACATAATTGATTACAATATCATGAGTTACAGTAGTTACTCTAAAATATAGATTTAATACAAATTATATTAAATCATTTGGTGAACCCATTCGCTCAAACCCTACCTTGCTTTAAGACCCCCCTTTTTTATGCTTGTCACCTAGAGTGGTCATTTTGGTCCTCTTGAGCACACTGATATTCCTCCATCTTCCCATAGGCATTCTTCAAAAATGGATAAATATGATAATCCCCTATTTAATTCAACCAATATTCCTCTTAAAAACATTAAAACTTCTGATAATGAATAATCATACGACGAGGACAATAATATTGATAAAGAACAACGTGACAAGCTCACTAATTTCCATTCTTCTTTATGTACCAACCGTGCACATACTATGCATGTCCTAAATTATTTACTCAATTCTAAACATTCTCGAGATTCTACCTCTCCCTTTCAAGGGTTCCTCCTCGGCTTCCATGACCGCCACCTCTCCTTCCACCTTTTCTATTTCTATTACTAAAACCACTTCTCCCCTCATTCCTCCTAATACTTTCTATACACAACCCGAATATTCTTTAGGTGCACATTACCTAGCCTCATTATACTATGATTTACAAACCCAGATTTTCCAATTACAACAATCCTCTTCATCTTTCTCACCACCTCTAGATTCCTCCTCCCTTCTTCATAGCCCTTTTGCACCCGCCATCTCCTCTTATCCAATGCCTCCTAACTTAGTTTCCCCTAAGCTTCCTACCTTCAATGGCAATGAATACCCTATAAATAACATTCGATCCTTTCACGTTTCATGTCTCGACTATGCTGATAACCTTACATTATTGGCCAAGTTATTTCCTTGAAGATTACATGATTATGTTATGTGATGGTGTTATGGTCTACCTATCCATTTGATAACATCTTTTACATCTTTAGCCGATGCGTTCCTTTCTCATTTTTCTATGAACATTGGCACTAAGATATCTTAGGAACAACTAGATAAAATCAAACAAGGATCTAATGAACATATTTTTTTTTATTAAGGGCAAATAGTTTTGAAGGGACTATACCCTGTATACAAAAGGGATCAAAATCCAGATACCAGAAGCAGGCTCGAAACAGCCCAGAGAAGGGCAAAACAACCAACACCAAAGGGCTCAACAGCCAGATAATACAACATAATAATAGAAAAGGATCAAGACGTACAGTGATCCAAAAAACAGCAGAAGAGACCAAAAAACTAACAAGAGATATCCATCACTGATTATCTCAACCAAATATCAGCACCAAAACCACCAGTCAACAGCAACTTCGCAGCCAGTAAACAGCAGCACAGCTCCACATCACTTGATAGCCCTGGTCAATCTTGGCTTTGATCACTTTGAAGCGAGACAAAGAATGAAATGGATGTGGCCTAAGAAGGGTCTTTCAGATCCACCTGAGCAATTGCAATATCTCTTTTCTCTTTGGGGCCCCAAATGTCCTCAGTAATCCCGTTGAGGCTGCATACACTATGAACATGTTGTTCGATGAAATTGTAAATACTTTTAAGGGCAGATAGGATGCAGTCATTACGAACTTTTTGCATTTCCCATTCTGTCATCCAAAGATTGTAAGCTTCTTGAAAACTTCAGCAGTGAACATCCTCCTCATCATCATTTTGAAGTTTCCCTTTTCCCTTAGCTTTTTCCATATTTCTGATAACACTCTTTGAGCTCTTGAATTTCCTTTTCCATCCTGCCCACTCTGACCAACAAATCCTCCTCCTTAGGCTCCTTCACTAGATGGCTGATGTGCAGGAGGCTCTTGGCAAGCTCGAGGTCTTTGTGACTTCTAAGAACCCTCTGAGAAGTAGGGACCTTAGTTTTCATGCCCTTGCTTTTCTTGCTAGATGAAAGTAGTTTCAAGCTTCCTTTCGAGCAGGGGGGAATGGAGGTGGTGTGGGGTAGGGGAGGAATGGAGGGAAGAGGGTGGAGTAGGATCCATGTGGGGATAGTTTGAGCAGTGGCGGTGAATAAGACAGAATTGTCCCTTGATGCAAAGGAACTGCCCTAGTATGATTTTGTACTTCCAGAACTGATTTCTCCAGCGAGTTTAACAGGTAATGAAGGAAGCTAATGGTTATACTTTGACGAAAGTGGTTAAGAAAAATCAAATGCTTTTGAGGAATAGTAACAAATCTCCCCTCAAGAGTTACATACCTAACAACCATCATGGCGAGCTTAGCAAAAGGCTCAAGAATCAAAGCCAACTTGATGTCGGCTATCACAAACTCAAGATTTTCCCCTTCATCCACGAATTTCTTTGTCTCCACCTCTCTGTCTACCTTCTTATTAAATAATTTGGTGCCATCAAGACTGAGTCCCAGTGACCTGGGCGATAAGCTCCTCCGATTGATCTCAACCTCTATGTTGTTGTACTTAACAACCCGATTCTTCCATCCCTGTGTGAATTTAATAGAGATATCCTGATCAAAACCTTGGAATTCTTTCAATAAAATTCACAAGACCCCCAATTTGAAGATAGTTCCAAAGCCCTGTATCATCTTTCCAAGTGCTGGATTATGGGTGGGCTCTGTCTTGCAAGGCGAACGCCCCATTTTTCCAGTAACTCTGCCCGCAACGGTAAAAATTTTAGCACTATGCGTATCAGTCTTAGCTTTGTTTTTGAATCCCTCCCAATCATGTGAAAAAGATGTAATTATTAGACCTTACTTTGTAATTAGTGACCCACTCCTTAGCTTCCTCCCTATGACAAGTAATGATGGTTGTCCAGGTCACATAAATCTTAGATGATGTCATCATTCTATACTTAAAGAACCGCTCCTTAGCATCAACATTACAGCCATTAGTGATTATTTTCCAAGTCATGTAAATCATTGATGATGTCTTTATTAACTTGAAGTGGGAAGAATTTCACCCCCTTAGCCAAGTTTGAAAAGTATTATTAACCCCAAAGTTTGTCCAAACCATCTACTACCCTATTGCCTTCACGATAGGTGTGATTGATTTCAACATTTTCAAAACTCTTGCAGATATCAGCAGCTTCAACAATAAGTTCCAGATCAATTTGATTGACCAACTGGGGGGTTGTTTTCTGATTTAAGAGATTGATAATGTTTAGCAGAATCACAAGGTCAATTATAATATTTGGAATATTACAATCCACTAGGCTAGCCTTATTCCCCACACTCTCTAGTAGCTTAAGAGATTCAAAGTAATGGTTAGTTTTCCTATCCATTTTTCCAAAAAAATTCCCAGCAACAAAACATCCTCTGTGATCTCTAATGACTCCTCCACCTCCATAATCTCCTAGATTTCCTTTTGAGGCCCCATCAAAATTCAAGGGCTTATGCCAAGCATTAGGGAGGCTTAATCCCCAATGGACAGTGGATTCTATCAATACTATTGTGGGGATTCTTTTCTGAAGACATAGTGGTCAATATTCCAAGCAGCCATGGGTGAATGTTGAAAATCTTCTTCCTCAGGGAAAAGTCTATTTTTAGGAGGTTTAAATCTTGACAATGTTGTCCTTCATAGCAATGATAATTTCTTTGTAGACTTTTTTACATAAAGGGTTTCTAATATTCCTAAAAATGACATCATTACCCTCAGCCTTCCAAACTCGCGATGCCACATGGTGTGAGGTAAAACTTTAGAAAAATTGCCATAATATCCTCACCACACGTAATGTTTGTAAGGAGAGTGCCATTGTTCCCAGGCCTGAAGAAGCTCCTAAGTAAGGGGAAAGATCCATTCCTGATTGGAATTTTTCAAAAATAAGATACCAAATTTTTTTGGAAGTGTACTTACAATGAAGAAATAAATGTTTGATGTCTTCTACTTCTTCCTGACACATGCAACATCTATTCAGCATGATGAATCCTTTCCTAATGAGATTTTCATTAGTTAGTATCTTTCCTTTAATGATGAGCCTGTTATCACCGAATCACAGCACCCCTGGAGATATACTTGAACTCACGATGTGATTGGATAACATGGGTACTATCTCCAAGTTGTGGGACTTGCTACTTGAGATAGACCTCCAGAGAAAGCTGGTTCTTGCTCCTAAACTACCTGCCACAATCTACTCTAATGCAAGGAGAAAAACTAACTATTCTAATCTAAATTTCCAAGGGACCAGAGAGAGAGAATGCATAAAATGAAAGCCTACACTAAAGCGGTGATACACCAAAAAAGGAGGGTGTGAGAGTAGTCTCCAAATGTGTGAAATACAGAAGCAAAGTGCACACTAGAAGAGGTGATGACAGTTCACCATAATCTAGCAAAATGCATTCACAACAATATTCCAAGCATACACAATAATAATGGATCCCTGCAAGAACATAATAAATAGACACAATATTCTTGTAATAAAGATTAAAGGGGCAAGAAGAATGCAAGAAAACACAGCAGGGGAAGATACATCCACAAACTGATATTTTATTGCTTCATGATATGCACAGTTCAATCTATTACAAGATAAGGGCCTGGATCACCATGCAAGGAGTCCACTACAAGGGCCTGCAACACACTGGCTTCACAAAGCAATTTTGACAGAGCTTTGCTACCCAAAAACTACTCCTCCTACAATGAGCCCAACACTCCAATTTATAGAAAAATGAGAAGGGAGAGAGAAGGGAAAATGGAAATCCCGAAATCTGTCCTTCAACCACCTGTAAGAGGCATTAAATTGAGTGAAATGGGTATATGTTACTTGTAAAAGGCTCCCCATACTGTCCCATGTCCTCCAACAGAGAGAATGATGACCATGCCTCTTAATTGCACTCCCAGCTACCAAATAAAACACTGTTCTGAACCTAGCCACGTTTTCTCAAAAATCTCAATCAATTTCTCATCAAATCTGGAATTTCTTGATTGCTGTGCATTGGGCTCGGAGCCACAATTCCAATGGTACCAATTTTGTGCGATTTCGTTGAGAAATGCAAAAGTTATGGCCTTCTGAGTGCGGGCAGCTATTTTGGGTCTGGCAGGCGTTTTCTGTCATTTGACGGGAATGAGCATTGACTGACTGGAGCCGAATATGTTTCTTTTATTTAAATATATCTACCCTTATTAAAATTAAGAAATCCAGTTTTTGTGCTGTAGAGGACGTCGTGCTCGTTCCAGAAAGTCCAATTTTATGGAAATCGGAGCTCGGAGTCAAAAGTTATGGCCGTTTGAAGTTTCCGGACCAAACGTTGACTTTTCTTCTTTGCCTTCGGCCATTTCGGAAAAATCGGTCCCGTGTCGTCAGCTGTCCCATTTAGAAGTTCCCTTGTGGCTTCATTGTCTTGGGCGAACCGGCCGGTTCACCAGACATTTGGCCCTGATGTCCCATTTGCTTTCATCCACCGTCTTGGCTCCAAATTTTCGATTTCACCTTTGGTTCGGCCGGTTCGCGCTACTTTTGTCCCGCTGTCCCGGAACAAAAGTTCTCATTTCGGCCGATCCGAGTTCGCGTACTTTTGCACCTTGTTTCGGGACAAAAGTTCTCATTGGCCGTCCCCGGTTCGCGTACTTTTGTCCCGATGTCCCAAACTGACGTGTCTCAAAAATTAGTCCATTTTTTCAATTTTCGACCCGGAATTTCGCGCGCCCCGCGTGTTTTGTCCCATTTGTCCCAAATGCTGCGTTTCGGGACCGTTTGTGCTGACGCCCGGTTCAGCTGGTTCCTTTTAATTTCAGTCTCAAACTTGGTCCCAGAGGCGACCTTGAGCTAGGACCCGCCAATTTTCATTATTTTTCCACAAGCTGGTGACCTCAAACCTTTGCAACCCTTTTTTTTGCATTTTTTCAGAACTCGTTGGATCTCTTCCTACTTGGACAGGGGAGTTAGAGAGAAGTATGAGGGGACCCCCAGAAACATGATTTTGGGCCTTGAATCAATTCTATTTGCTTGTGACTGAAGAATTGAGTGCATGTTATCAAAATTACCATGAGGGGTGAATTTTGGATAATAGGTAGGTCTCAAGGATTAGTGTGAAATGCCAACTTACTAAGAATCTAGGTCTTACTGGTGAATTCTATATGAAGGTGGAATAATGTAGGACATTATCCCAATTAGTATTTGCATATCAATAGCAATACCCTTGAGGAAATGAATTAATTTAGGAAGAAGCATTAATTAATATGAAGTGGGATGAAGGGGACCATGTCTTAGGTGAACATCAATTCACAGGTATTTAGGATGTGACAGGGGACCATTATCTCCTGCAATTTTGATGTGTACATATGTCTATGAGATGATCCATACACAGTGGCCTCAATAGGCCATGTAATGTCCTCCATGCATTCTAATTCCAGTTACAGGCTTTAATGGGTGTTCCACACTTCTTCATCTAGGGAAACTTCAAAAAACTAGATAATGTACAAGAATCTCTTCCATTATTGTCAGTTGAAGAGGTTAGATTTATGTCATGACCCCCAAGCATTACTCCACCCACTACACTTGAATTCAGTTGCAGTGACATTTATACTGTTGCAGAAAAAAGAAATCGACAATCTGATATCCTTCTACACAATTGCTCATCCAACATCCTCTTACCCCTGCCATGTTCCATTTTCAACTCAATTCTTTGAAGTTTGTGCTTTTATCAGGTTACCTGGCTTTGGGGGTAGTGAGCAGGGTTCATTTTTAGATACATTGATACTAACTTGACACCTGGTAGCATAATATTCTGCCTCATACAGGTTTGGCCGTATAAGAAACCTATCTTTAGATAACATCCATGGAAAAGGGCATTCATATGTCATTGCCTCAATACCAAAGGTTCATCAGACAAAGCCATTCCTAATGCTGGATACAAACATGGATATAAACTAGGAAAGTGAGGCATCTACACATGCGTTTGCACCTAGTGGGCACTCTCAAACTTGCACATGTGTTCACTTTTTAAGTAAATGCTCCTTTCCAAAGAAAATTTTCTATTTGAAATCTTCTTACTTAGAGAGAAGTCATTCCATCAACACGTCATTCTAACCTTACTAGTCTAAAAGGAATACAATCAAGTAGCATCTCTATCTACTTTATAGTCATCTGAGAATATTCGCAATCTTTTCTTTGCCATTCTAGCATAGGAGTATGTAGACACAAATAGATTAGAGATTTCCTTTAGCCACAGATTATACTAAATGGAAGGCTTCTCATAAACACTGCTAAGCAAGTGATTAATAGCCACCTCAATTATTGAGGCCATCCAGATAGAAAGTATCTGTCATCACCACAAGACTGAACTGGTATAGGAAACCACCACTTACCACAAGCCTCAAGTTTAACCTCCCCATTCATTTTATTGGCCAACCCCCTGATCATAGTTGGCACTTCTCAGCTTTTGCAGGTAGATTCCGAGGTTAAACTGATCAGTACCTTATAGAACAATGTTATGCTATTGGGCATCCCACTTCCCGAATTCCTCAATTGCTGGTCAATAAGAAAAATAGCTGTTGTTCATCTGAATAATTCTTGAATTTATCTAGTCGATCCTCGTAAGATTAATTACAGGAATGAATAATTTGGGCCACTCTTATGTCTATGAAAACCAAAGCTTAGGATAAGACCTCATAGCATGAATTGTCCTAAGTCGTAGTGTCAAAATTCTTATGCATGTCTTAGGGTGGTATCCATTACATCCTACATCTTCATACTTTTATGCATCAAATGATTTGTAAAGATTTATGGACAACATCAACAACTGCCATAGCGCTGGAATGGATTCTTATTCTATGAATCCAAAGGCTACTGGTCAGTTATACACATACATCTTGTTCTCATAGAACTATTTTCGCAACTTTTGTGACTAGGAAAGAGCACCTATGCATGAAAAATTCTGATACTCATTACAGTAACCAAACTACATCCGGGTTAAATATTCTGCAATGATCACTGATACGTACACTATTTTAGGAAGCAAGGTCACATTCTGATTGTATTCATTTACTCTTGGCTAAGCTTTCCAGGGTTTTATAAGACTTTAACTATGCTTTCTTAAAGAAGTTCAATACACATGTTCACCCGCGATCGAGTGCGACAGAAAGAAGGGTCTAAAATACCATCTTCCAGCCTTATCTATTTTATCAAGAAAAAATAATTTTTCACACTTCCCTGGTGCACACTCGGGGTGCCCTCAGCCACCTCTTCTCAACACCCCCAATCCCCTAGTAAATCTATCTAGGAACTGGAAAGTCTGTAGAGAAACCTGGAGTGACCATCTTAGTTTGATTAATGTTTAGACCAGATAGTCTCTTCGAATCTTTCCAGGTAATCTGTACATTGCAATTCCTCCACAAGGCTTAGTTAGGGTTTAATTTCACTTAGAATAAGCTAATTGCATATTGTTAGTTACTATGGCTTCAAAATCTGATTTAATATTGTATTTAGTTCTCCAAATTAGATTAACATTAATACCCTAATACTTTCTGTTAGAGGAGTTACTTTAAGTTTTTATATTACGTGATTGCCTTTGCAGGTATCAAAGGCATCTTCTCTTGTCAATTGATACTCAAGGACATATTTCATGAAAAGATTATGAATAACATGAAACGGATTTTTCCAAAGTTTCTCAACACCGTCATTGACCTGAATCATCCTAGCATGAAGCCCAATGGAACAAATAGTGACCAGTCAAAAGGAGTTTTGCCCCTCATGAGGAAAGAATTATCTAAACAGATTGAGGATGAAGAAAGATTTTTCCCACCAAGCTCTAGCTGGTGATATGATGCAAATAAGTTCTTGTGCGCAAGAAGATAGGGACGCCATAATGGAATTGTGCATTGATTTTCAGAGAAACTAGCAGAAGAATTTTAAAGGATATGATTAAGAGTTTGTTTAGCCAACAAAGAGTTTGGGACAACTCAAATTCGATAGAGCCAATGGATAATACGATGGCATAACAGATTCTCCATGTTGAGATTGGTATCATGAAATCATTTTCCTAGTCAAGAAGAGGACACAAAATGAAAACTATCAAAGCAGGGGAATTATGCATTGACCAGTTCGAATCCTCTAGATTATGCATTTTGTTACTGATTCAATATAGGCATGAAATTCTAGCATCAGCAAATGGATATTCCTGATCAAGTTTATAGTAATGAGTTCACCTTCAAATTCCTTGTGTATCTGAAGTGTTTTCAAAGTGCAGATAGCATGGATCATCTGTCACAAAATATACCCTCGTTGCAAGTCTTTGTTTCAACCAGATGTAAAAGTCTGGAGAGTATCTGCTTAAAACAATGGAAATTTTGTTGTACATTGAAAGGCTTGAGGTAAATGGTCTCAAAGGATGACATTGCTATTGAAATTAGAGTGTGTTTCAAGCAATTGTTTCCCTTCCCTGATGTCAGCAGAAGTTTATGAAATTAATTACCTTTATGATGTCATATGAGGTTCAACTTTATTAGGTTCTTCATTCAAAGGTCAAACTGAGTTTGATTGATCAGTCCTCATGTTCAAGAAGGTAAAATACTTTGAGCCGTCTTGGACATGGTTTATAGGAGTAGTCATAGAGAGAACTTCCAAGGTGTTAAATTTTTTCATGAGGTTCAAATAAAGTTACTATGACGTGCTCAACAAAGTCATCTAATAGACTACTGTGGTAGGAATCTTGTAGTAAAATAGCAGATGCCATGGTTGAGTTAGGTCATTCTAGGCACAATTCCCATCATCGAGGTTGTGGTTTGGTATAGTGAGGTTTTGAGTGCAATAGTGAAGGGCGGTCATGGTTGAAACAAGATGTAAATGATGATCAGTTACATGAGAGTTTTAAAAACGTAAATAAGTTGGCAACTAGAAGTCAATGTTTCAGATGTAAAGGCTGTGGTGTTTCATGGTCTATGGGAAGCAACTTTGTGAAGCAACTAATTCAAATTCACCTGTAAGTTACCATCCTGGATCATTTACAAAGACACTTGTATTTGATTGCTTGGTATGGTTATGAGCTTATGGAAAGTAATACTTATCAGGTTTGATGGTTCATAGCAAATACTTTGCCAGGTCAAATAGAGAAAATTTAATCCTGAAGATACCATGTATGTTTTGATAGAGAAATAGGGTTTTCTAGAGTTCTGTATTTATGAGGAAAATGTATGACCATTTTAATGAGTGCTCATTGTAAAAGTTATTGTTTCATGCTACATGGGCCAAGATTATTTTCATGATCAATTTTTCCATATACACTAATTTAAGTTCAAAAAAACACCAAATTTAATGCGGTTTTATTTCAGTTTTTATGGATGACTGTTAAGCAAGATAAGTTGTTTTGAAACCCTATTAACTCCTTCAAGCTGGAAAAGTTCTTTTTAGAGGAAAAGGATGTAACATGGATCTATTTTATTTTTTTTGAGGAAAATTAAAGATTTGATGTTATAGAGGATCTAAATTTCTCCTCATTTTCCGACACGAGTATATTAAAGAATGTGACCGTATGTGGGTCCCACATAAAAAATGCATGTTTCTGAAGATTCTTTTGAGGAAAATTTTACTGATAAGGTATGAAATAAATTGATTTTGTTTTTAACCTGGATCCCTCATACTTTCCATAATGCGTTTTCAGATCATGGTTGAGGAAAATCCCTGGAAAATTTGTGGTATTTATGAAGACTTAGTTTTTTGGGAAGTTTGGAGTGGTTTATGGTAAAAGTGGACTATGCAACATCAAACTATTGGTGTGCCCCCTTTAAAACCTTTGGCGCAAGTTTTTTTGTGTCATCAGGCGTTTTGGTATATAGTTTCCAATTGACATATCCTTGCCTCTTTTTGATGGCCAAAGGCGCAAGTTATGTCAACACCCCTTCTTTGCCAAGGTCAAATCATATCTTCATGTTGACAGGTCTTTCGGAGCTTCATGAGGTTGCATGTTTTCTCCTGTGAGAGCTCATTTGGTGCGCCCCCTTTAAAAAGTTTGGCACATTTAGTTCTGCCTCGAAATAATGTATAAGGCGCGTTGCGCTGATTTTGTTAATCGACGCAAAAGTGATTTTGGAGGTGATGGAGAAATTTGACCTCAAGACTAATTCTTGAGTCCTAGAAGCCTAAAGGAGCAATTTTCAGAGATGGACCTGGTTGAAGGAATATCACTTAGATTTTGAAGGAAATTTGATATGTTATGGAAATGTGATTCCAATATTTTTTTAATAGTGTAATTTTTTTTCATGATGGTGATATTTGATAGGTCATATAGCTCAGTTTGTGAAGAAGAATGTTGCTTATTTTTAGGAAAGGATTGCTCAGGATATAATATTGAGTAAGAAGTCTCATGTGATGGATTTTTTGATGTTTTAGATAAGTTGGATAGTGAAGAGGGATGGATTTTTTTCTCAGTGAAGGAATCTATAGGTCTTGAGAGTGGAAAAAAAGGTGTAAACCAATTGAGTTTTCAAAACTGAGTTTTGGGAAGCTTATTTTATTGACAAGAAACATTGGTGTGGTTTGCATGTATGGATGTTTCATGAGATCTAGCAAGCATGTATTTTATATATAGGTTAGTATATTTCTAACGAGTTATCAAATTCCATATTTTAAATATTATTGGGTGATCTAAAGCATGATAGGTGAGGATTGGTTCCTAGAAACAACTATTTTGAGAAGGATATGAGCCTTCTTAGTAGTGTTATGAAGAATTTGATTGGTTCAAGATAATGTACAAACATTTATGATTTTTTTATGTCATATTTAAATTGTGTGAGTCATTTTGGGAGGCTTGAATAATTATGGTGATGAGGTTTGTGGTCTTTGATGAATCAAGTGATGGGGTTTTGAGCCATTTTTGGGCTTGTTTGGTGCATTTGAGAATGACTGACCTATATGGGTCCATTATGTGAATTTGAATGAGTGTTATTTATATTTTTGAGTTTTTTGGTCGAAAAATTGATGAAAAATGACATATATTTTGAATTTGAATTGAGAAGATATAAAAGTGATGTTTTGGTTCATTTTTGAACTAGTTAAGAAAGGAAGGAAAATGTGACCTAGGTGAAAGTTTGAAAGTGGTTCAAGGGAATGAAATTAGAGCTTAAGATGTGTGTGAAAATATGAAATTTTTTATAGAGATTTAATGCAAGATATTGAAGCAAAATCAAGTCCATGAAAGAAGAAGAAAGAATGAGTTGGAGAAACTGAGGGTTTGAAGAGAGTTTTGAAGAAGTTGTGAGCTGAATTTGTGATATCCATCAGCTGATTGATGCAGAAATACTCATATATATTCATATTTAGATGTTTTAGTTGGTTCTTGATCATATTAATGGGTTATAGCCTCTTTGTGGAGTGCGTGCTTCACTATATTAGGGGTTGGTGCTTCTTGTAGGGTTGGTGCTCTACTAAACTAGGGGTTGGTGCTCCTTGTGAAGTTGGTGCTTCAAAAAATCTCTTTTCTTTATGTAGTATAAGAAGTGTTTAGTGGATTTTCTTCCCCTTGAGGGTTTCCCACTTAAATTTGGAATTCTTTTGTACTCTCTTACTCTTGTTCTTGTGTATGGTTCATTTAATGTTAAAGTAAACACACATATGGTTAATGTTCGATTGAATGGTTAGACGAATGAAAATGAAGTGAGTAATCTGAAAATGGAATTTAAGGTTTTGATAACGATTGATTCACCCCCATATCATTCTCATTGTGATTCCAACAATTAGAGGCTGTAAAATTTCCATATTTCTAGAAGTTTGATCAACATGATATTTGATCAATGAAGCACAAGATAGGCCATAAAGATTATCTTAGAGAGTGAGTTTCTTACCAACAAAGCACAGTTGTTATTTAGAAAATGGTATAAATTATTATTTTTGGATCTTTGAGGACTAAGACTCATATCATTCAAATAGGGTTATATATTTGGGAATCTGTGGACTAAATGGCATATAAATCCTGTACCACGAGATACAAAGGAATGGTATGAGAAAATGATAAATAAATATCATCGAGTGATAAATAAAGTGATGAATATTCAAAAGGAAATTTTTACTGAAGTTTAGATTTCAAAGAAGATCCTGGATAGGTATCAAATTAAGATAAACATGTTAAGTCAATACTTACACAAGCTTGAAAATTTTATGATTGCTGACACAGATACTATTGTTGGGGAATATGTCATTAGTGAATAAAAATAAGGGGATCAAACTAAACTTTTTTATAGATGAGTGAAATTAAGAGTTCATTCCATCATAGGAATCTGTAGAGTTGAAGAATAACAATATGAAATGATCGATGAGAATGTATGACATCAAGAAAAAAATGGAAAAGATGTTACTTTGCGGATGCTCAATGGAATTATCATATAACTAGGCATGCATATAGGAAATTAAATGAGTAATACATTAACCAACATTGGTATGGAGGGACTAGAATCAGTTTTAATTATGATTTGATAAATGGGTAAGTGAATAGAGATGAGGTGCCAAAATGTGGCAAAAATATGATTGCAAGGGAAACAAATACATGCTTTAATTTTATAGTGTTATATTTAAGTCTAAAGAATTAGATCTATTTATGTATTAAAGTAGATCATATGCATATTTAATATGTAACTAAGTAATACACACACAAGTTTTATAGCCTATATAAAAGTCATATGCAAGCTAGGGTATGTAGAAGTAAGAATTTATAACAAGTACACATTCCTATTGGTTTTTTTATAAGATGAGAAAAATGAGAGAGGAATTCTTGGAGCCCCATATTTAGATAAAAATTGTGAGAGAAATAAATTTGTACATTGAGAGGTGTGGAATAATCTAATATCTTTTGTCACATCTTATTTTAGTAAATTTGGATAATAGATTAAGACTATATACACTATGGAACCACTAGTCACACAACTCCATGAGTGTATGGTTTTAATCTCTTGTTTTAAAAATTTCTAATATGGTGGTAAATATGCATGTTATTTGCATTATTACTTAGATTAATACCTATCTTACAACCGGGTGCTAAATTTTACAATAGATGTCTATTTTGGGAAAGGGTATAGTTATTTTGTAGGTTTTTGGGCCTTCCAAATTAGTTACTGACATTTTTAGATTGAGTGGGAGCTAGAAAATGATAGTCAAAAAATTTTACAAAACTCAAGAAATCCTATGAGGCTGGATAAATCAATTGATGGAAATGCATATTGACTCATTATTTATATCATAGCAGAGATTTGTATTTAGCCTTGGATTGAAGTATATACCTATGAAGAATGGATGTATTCATTGATTTTAGAAATGATTTAGGATCTATAAGATTGAGCCTGGAAACATCCATGCCTCTACCCAATAGGTATAGAAGTGACTTCTATGGTAGAATTAATGAAATCTGTTGCTAACAGTTATATGGAAAACCTAGTGCTTCAAATAAATTTTATTTGATGAAGAAACTATTTAGTTCTAATATGCAATCCAAGGTGGATCCATATCTAGTCATTTGAATGATTTAAGATCTATTGTAAATTAGTTAAAATTAGTTGACTATACCATTTGATGATGATAGTGAAAGAACTTTTATTCTTATGTTCTTTGCCACTAACTGATAGTTGGGATAACTTGGTAATGGATTTTAATAATACAACATTTGCTAATAATATTTTTGAAGTTTGATTATGTGGTTAGTATAATCTTGAATGACTAAATTTACACGAAGATGTATAGAGGAATCTATCATCTGGGAATGCTTTGAATGTAGAAAGAATAGGTAGGAAGAAGGGAGAGATCTTAGAGTAAGAGTAATGGAAATAAAAGTCAAGGGAATAGCAGATCTAAAATCCAAAGGTAAGGGAATTACTTGTTCCAAGGAAATGTTAAAAGAAAGGACATGCATAATTCCACAAATTATTGGTCATTTTAGGATCAAAGACAAACATACCTTGGTGATACAAAGGTAAAGAACTAAATCTTGCTTGCATCATAGGTTATACAATATGCTCTTATTCTATATTTAGATAATAGAACTGAAATCATGGGTTTTAGATTTAGGAGTTTTCATTCTATACAAACCCTAATAAGGGTTATTTCAGTAATTATGTCCATGGTAATTTTGTGAATGTTTATGCCATAGGTGATGACGAACCTTACAGTATTAATTGGTAAAGGGAAAGTTCATCTAAAAAAAGTTACAAATGGAAATACATGGGTATTGAAAGATGTGAGGCATGTGCCAAGCCTCAGGAGGAATCTTAATGTAGCCTAGAATTGATTAGCTAATGTTAACACCCTAGATGCACTGATCACATCACTCAGCCTAGACTAAGCACTCACCTAAAGTGCGCAAAGGTACCAGGTCCCTCTTTAGGGTTACTGTAAGCAATAATGTCATTGTGAAAAAGGAAGAAGTCATATAGATCCATAACTAATCCATCATTCTACACTACATGCCATATTCAGATCTAAGAAAGAAAAAAGCTTAAAAAATAATCATGATTGAATAAAGAACATGCAATGTCTCAACCTGCACATTAGGATTGACACTTAGATTCAGCCAATAACTTCCATATATTAGTAAACACAAATTTCATATTTTAGTTTCTATAACTTAAGTGGCATGGAAATGAAAAATGCTGCATATTTTTGGTATACAGTTTATGATGTCTAGTCATATGCATCATAATAGAGTTCTATATTTACCTCTTTGGGATAAATATACATAAATCAAATTACATGACACTTATTCTATCAGAAGGATGGTTTTAAAACATAGTAATAATAAAGTGGTAGACTTTCCCTTCATTTCCTATGGTTATTCCAAAAATAGGATGTATGCTAATCATTAGCTCACACACCATTTAAGGGATACCCACACATGATAAGGGTAGCCCAATGTTGACCATATTTGGATAGGTTAAAATCCTTAAGTGGCAATCCTATTATTGATGTCTCCAGAAACTCTATGGAAATTGATCCAATCCTAAAATATAAGGAGAATGCAGTTGGTATGGCACGTAGATAGTACATTGTCAATATAATGTGAACAACCATACACCATAAAAAAAATAGGTCTTCATGCTCAAAATCAGCTAAGTCTTGAATGTTAAACTAAATACTATGCACGGGTTGAAAAAAAACTAGGTAATTAGCCAATTCACACCCTTAAACATGGCCTATTTTCCCATTGCACAAGGTTGAGTTGTGAGTTCTGTCAAAAGCTACCTCTACCCCAAGTATTTATTCGAACAACATTAGCCCCACACTCAATTTTTAGATTGTCGAAAGAAGAAGACAATGGATATTTCCATGCTCAAAATTGAAGTAAATAATGTTGAACGAATAAGAATTAGATCTCAAAGGATATGGTATGAATGAACTTTCACAAGAAAATTTGAAAATATTTATGACAATATATACTTTGTACGTCACATTAGAAGTAAGGAAACTTACTGATACTCTTCCTTTGTTTCGGCCTCTAGGATCATGGAAATTGTTGATCATGAACCATTTCTCTAACTTTCTTGATATGTCCCTTACAATTGGATGAGGAAACTAAGATTACTAGTTCATCTTGGGTCTCAAACCCTTGACTATGCATGATGTGGATATTCTGCAACTATCCATAGAATGATTCTACGATTGCAATCATCCTTTCAAGGCTAAAGCTAAATAAAAATCCTAAGTTGATGAGCTTTCCTAAAGAGTTATCCTGAATCATTATTTGTCTCAATAATTGTGCTATTGCTAGGGCCTCACACTATTTTCTTTAAATATAATCAGGGAGGAACTAAAATTTCTGTCTGCAACCCTCGACCAATAAATCTATTACTAATCCTATTCATAATAATTTCTAGAAAATAAATCCCAAGAAGTATCATTTTCATAGCCTTATGGACTGCATTTGGTGACCAAGGGATTTAAAGGAGAGGTTTTATACTTGTCATTACAGGGGAAAATATAGAAGCTAAGGCAATGGACATCCCCTAGTGGTAAATAAAACACTCTTAGTTTTGCTTGTAGTAAGCCTTCATATGCTGCACATGAGAACTTTGGATTACAACTAGGGGAAATTCAAGCCTAAATTTGTCTAGAATATATTTTTAGTGAACATATTGAAAGATAAAAATTAATCCTAATTGTATTGAGGTTAGAATAACTAGCTTCCGCCAAATTGTCTAACATTAATGAATTTACCGTATCAAATAATTTTGTTTTGGAATTTACTTAGCATTAAAGTCGGTACTTGAATTGCATTAGGGGTAAGTGCACCAAGTTGGGGGACAATTAAGTGGACATCAAATCTTGAATTTTACATTAAAAACAACAAAACATCAAATTTAGTCTTCCGCATACTTGAACCATGCCGAAAAATAAAAAATATGTCATAAAAATGGTACCATCGCGTAGGAGAGACTGTTAGCTTTGTAGAAATATTGATTTTAAAGTGAATAGAATAGGATAAATATCATTTTATAATTTTTTACTAATAGTAGGTCTTTAAGACACTTTTTCCTAAATGAATGTTTATGTCTATGTTTAAGACTACAAAATTTGTTTCACTTATCAGAATGTGATAAAACTTATACCATCCCAACCATGGTGAAATTATATACATGTTCAAAAAAAAAAATATTTGATTTCAATATTTTTTGATGAAGTTATGGCGGGCAAACGGAAAGTGCTCTGTTTTCTTTATGTTTTCATACCACTTTCACGGAAAAAATCATAAAAAATAAAATATTACTCAAAAAAATACAAAATAAAATCCATCCCAAGATAGATAGTGGCATATAACTTCTCACCAAAGGAAAAAAATATATATCAATTTTTGGTCATCCAAATTGTGGGCAAACGGACTATAATCTTATAGGTGTTTTTAAAAAAAAAAAGTACCAAGTCATTGAATTTTGAGTGTTTAATATAGCTAATCTTGTCCATAAAAAAGATTCAGGTTATACGAAATTTACAAAAATTAGTATTTTAGAAACTAGATTCCTTAATGCTACTGATTCATATTAATATAATTTTGTAAGTAAATTTGAGTGTATGTATTGCTAATAATCCCTACAAGTTGATATTATGTTGATTTGCAATATGACGTCCACTTATGACCCCCTTTTTGTCCCTAATCTAACTTCTGCACTTACCCTCAGCCAATTTTGGATGCCAATGATAAAAAGAGGAGAGGATTGATTAGACTTACATACAAGAAATTCCAAACTCCTCCTTTGATGGAGGATTTGCAACTTGGATGAGTGATATTTGCTTCATGTTGAAGAGACATTTATGAGCAACATGAAGGTTCACATACATGGATAATAGCTAATGATAGGATCAAAAAAGATGTTTTATTTAGATAGGATTAGCAAAAGAATGGATTATTATAATGGATAGAATGCAATAAAATGCACACCTGATAACTATTTTTACAAGTATTATCAAAAACAATTTCATAGAGAATGTAGTTATTTTGAGAATGCACGGGTTGTGAAGGGAAAAGTAAAACATTGAAAATTGTGTGTGTGTGTGTAAAATGTGTGTGTGTATGTATGTCCTGTGATTATGCCATGTTTTTGGAGAGCTCTATGTGAGGTAGGAGATATTGTATGCCAAAACTGTATGGACATGGGTCAAAAATTCATCACCTATAAATGAAGCCATATTGGATTTAAAAAGGGTAGAGAATGTAGTGCACATTGGAATACTATGCTCAATGGAAGTGATGATTCTAGAATTTGAATTCAACTTCCAGGTATGTAATAATATTGGTCATGAATTAATCATTCAATGGAAGGATTTGTATGGTTATTGAGGCTATCTAGATATGGAAGATTTAGATTTAGAGTTGATCTTGGATGTGATCTGATTAGGATTATATTAGGTTAATAGATGATGTTTCCAGTTTCAGCTTACATGGAAAGGCTAGGTGTAGGTCTCTAATGGGTATGTAGATGTAGAATATTAAATGCCTAATTATATTGAAGAATTAAAATAGGATAATAATATATAATATTGAATTAATGATAACAGTTTAAAGGATTAAAATGAAATGATTGTTACCTAAACATGGTAGATTTATGAAATGCTCTCCTTAATGGATAGTTTTAATAGTTACAATTAAATAATAATTGTTGAAATGTGAGCAATTCAATTATCTATATGGGCACATGTTGGGTATAAGTTTGCGTGGAAATTAATCGTACATTTTGGTTCCATTGTCAGGACATTTTAAACTATCTACAGTATGTTGCATGCAGAGCCCATCAATTTAATCTTGAAATATAAATGAAAGTTGGGTAAGAAAAAAAAGATAATTTTGCATCATAGACACTATAAGTATGAACACTGTATTTTAGCATGATCAAGAAAATATTGACTTGGGTCACCAATTATCATCCATGAGATCCTTATTCATCATCTTTCCAGGTTAGGAATAATGTGTCTCAATGGCTTCAGGAAACATATTGACTTTATGGAAATGTATTGGGGATAGTCAACCAAATTTGAAAGAACATGAAAATTACTATGCACTCATGTTTAGATGTTAAAGAAGTGGACTAGATTCATAGATCTTGAAGATGGGCTGGAGACACTGTTGTATAATTATACCATGAATTTTGTTACGCCCTTAATCATATAGCTTATATTGGATGTATATAGCCGACTTGTGGCTATCATAACTTCTTATCATTATGTATTTATTTCATATATGTTATATTTTCATTAGTGGGTCGGCCTTGGTGTTGGCCATAACATAGGAATAGTATATATAGAGGTTAGTAGGTAGTAGTTTATCATCATTCAACATTTGAGTCTTATTGTATGGTTTGGAGGTTGCCCCCTCGAAGTGGCTAAGCTATTCTAATTGCATATTGAGATCATTATCTATAAATATTGTGTTCATTTGGTGTTATATTTCTGCTCATAATCTGATTTATACAAGTAATTTCATTACAAGTGGTATCAGAGCTTGAACTCAGACCAACACTGCGTCAAACCCTAATTTTGAAGGTTCATCCATATCTCAACATCAGAAGTGAATTTTTTTTGCAAATTTTTCTGAGGTGTGGTGAAATAAGTCACATAATCCTCCCTAAAAATTTTAAGAATTTTTGACTTGTTTTGCAAAAGTTATAGCGGTTTTATGTTTTTTCATAATTCATCTACCTAGGGTGCAATTTGTGGAATTTTTCAAAGTTATTTACATTTCCAGAAAGAATATTAAAAATTAGTTTGAGTTCATTCTTTGAGTTTTATAAAATTTGGCCGAATTCATATTGAAATCTGAAACCCTAAATTTCGACCTTGATCCTTAAATCTTACCATTTTGGGGCATCATGGCTGGGCCTTCGACAAGAGGAAAAAAGAATCCCATCACTCCGGGTAAAACCCCTGATAAGGATGAGATAATAGTTGAGAAGTTAGAGTCAAAAGGGGTATCTACAGAGTCCTCAGGGTTAGGGTTTACTTCAACTGACCATAAGGTCAGCTATCTTGAGTTAGAGTTGTGAAACCTTGAAGGTAGAGTGGCCAACAAAGAAGATGTAGAAAAGATTGGACAACGATTGGAGGATTTCATTCAACCAATTTAGTTACAATATCATGGGTCATCATATCCTTCCTAATCAGCCACAACTCAATCATACTCATATTAACCAGGGTGGATCTTTAGGTCAAAGTAATAAACAAACTAGCCAAGGTGGATCTGCAAACATGACCAATCCAAATACAAACACTCTGCAAGCCCGTAACATGATTCCAAAAGTGGAAATGCGTAAGTTTGATGGAAAGGATCCACTCAATTGGATTAACCAAATGGATAATTTCTTTGATCTTCATTAGATTCCATTGGGACAAAAGGTTACCATGGCATCGTTGTATCTTGAACCTGACCAATTCATTTGGTATCAATGGTTATGTGTTCAAAGGAAAAAGAGTGGCCTCAATGTTACATGGATAATATTCACCAAAGAGTTGCAATTGCACTATAGTTATAGTGTGTCAGAGAATTATTTTAGCCAATTAGCAAAGCTCAGACAAACAGGAACAGTCAAAGATTACATCCATCAATTCCAAAACCTTTCCTTACGGGTGGAAAATATTCCTGAAGATAATTTGAATGACTTATTTCTTGGGGGTCTTAAAGAACAAATTGAGACTGAGGTGTGTATGTTTAATCCTCATAAGGTTTCAGACTCTATGATCATGGCACGTAGGGTAGAGGAAAAATTTCTTTCAAGTAGGAAACAAACTATCAGTAATATCAGAGATCATAGCACCCTTCCACCATCATTCCCTTGGCCAGTGAGATTGACACCTCAACAAATTGAAGAAAAGAGAGCCAAAGGGTTATGTTTTAATTATGACAACAAATTTGGACTAGGACATAAGTGTGCTGAAAAGAAGTTGTTCTACATTGAGGGACCTACTGAAGAAGAAGAAAATGAAGAAGATGAAGAGGTAGAGCCAGAGGAGGAATTAGGAGATCCCCAACCAACAATATCATGCCATGCAATTTCTGGTATTAGCACTCCCCAAACTCTCAAAGTAGTTGGATTCTTAAAAAAATAGAGGGTAACAGTGTTGATTGATTCAGGAAGTACTCACAATTTCATCAATCATAAGTTAGTGGTACGCTTGAACTGCTTTGTTTATCCAGCTCCAGAATGTCAAGTCATGATCGCTGATGGGAAAACTGTTAGTTGTTCAGGAAAATGCCATAACATTAATCTCACCATGGGAGATTACTTGCTAACTAGCAATATGTATGCCATTTCCATGGGAGGAGTAGACATTGTGTTAGGAGTTCAGTGGCTTACCACCTTGGGAACCATTGAAATGAATTTCCAAGAGTTGTTCATGCAATTTCAGTTAGAAGGGAGGAATTTTAAACTAAAAGGACTAAGAGCAAAATCCCCGCAGATGGTAAGTTCTCATCAGATGCAAAAATTTCTTAGAAAGGGTGCAGAAGGGTTTATAACACAACTATTTTCATTGGAAGCACATCATTCCAATACATTTATACCTGCATCAGATATGCAAGCAGTTATAGATGAGCACTCAGTGGTTATTTGGAGAAATGCCCAAGGGTTTGCCTCTGAAAAGAGACCATGACCATGCCATCCAGCTAGTACCAGGGAGTCAACCACCCAACATCAGACCTTATAGGTACCCCTATATGCAAAAGAGTGAGATTGAGAAGATAGTTCAAGAGATGTTAGAAGCAGGACTTATTCGTCATAGTCAAAGTGCTTACTCTTCTCCTGTAGTGATGGTACGGAAAAAAGATGACAATTGGCGCATGTGTCTAGATTACAGGGAACTCAATAAGTACACAGTTAAAGATAAGTTTCCTATTCCTGTAATTGATGATTTGCTAGATGAGTTACATGGTGTTGTTTACTTTACAAAACTTGATCTTCATTCTGGATATCATCAGATTAGAATCAAGGATGAAGATATTCATAAAACAACCTTCAGGACACATGAAGGACACTATGAGTTCTTGGTAATGCCTTTTGGACTAACAAATGCACCCTCTACATTTCAAAGCTTGATGAATTCCATATTTAAGCCATTTCTTCGAAAGTTTGTTTTAGTGTTCTTTGATGATATATTAATCTATAGTAAAACATGGGAGGAACACCTGCATCATGTAAATAAGGTGTTGGAAACTCTTGAACAACATCAACTTTATGCAAATCCTTCTAAGTGTTCTTTTGGTGTCAAGGAGGTTGAATATTTGGGTCATATTGTCTCTTATGAAGGTGTTAAAGTGGATCCTAACAAGATAAAAGCCATGCTTGAATGGAAGGTTCCCAAAACCCTAAAAAATCTTTGAGGATTTTTGGGGCTTACATGTTATTATCGTAGATTTGTAAGGAATTATGGCAGCATCGCAGCACCACTCACAACTTTATTGAAGAAGGACTCTTTCCATTGGAACGAGCAAGCTACTATGGCCTTTGAGAAGTTGAAGGAGGCCATGTGCACCACTCCAGTTCTAGCCATTTCAAAAACATTCATTGTTGAATGTGATTCAGGGTATGGTATGGGGGTAGTACTCATGCAAGAAGGGTGACCCATTTACTTCGAGAGCCGCCAATTCAAAGGTAAGAATATCTCTAAACCATTTTATGAGAAAGAAATGTTAGCAATACTTCATGTAGTGAAGAAATGGAGAGCATATCTAATGGGATGACATTTCAAAGTAAAGATAGATCAAGATAGTTTGAAATACTTCTTAGAGCAAGGTTTATCATTAGAAGAACAACAGAAATGGGTCTCAAAAATTTTGGGGTATGATTTTGAGATAATATACAAGAAAGGGAAAGAGAATGTAGTTGTTGATGCTTTATCTCGGAAGGATGAATCTACCCAGGCATTGTGTGTGTCATATCTGTATTATAGGAGGATTGGATAGAGGATGCAAGGTTTGAATGGAAAAATGACCCAGGTACACAAAATCTCATTCAGAATCTCCAACAAGATCCAAGCATGTCAGAAAAATTTGTATGGAAAGGAGATGTTTTATGGTATAAAGATAGATTATATCTATGTAAGAATTCAACATTAAAAGATAGGGTTCTATCTGAGCTCCATGCTTCTCTAGTAGGGGGTCATTATGGCTTCTTGCCAAGACTTATCATCGAATCAAGCATGATTTTTTCTTAGAAAGGGCTAAAATGATTGTCCAAAAGTTTGTGACAGAATGCATGGTTTGTCAGCAAAATAAGGGTGAAACAATTAAGTCCCCAGGTCTTTTACAACCTCTATCTATTTCTAGCCAGAGGTGGGAAGAGGTGTCTGATGGACTTCATCAAAGTATTGCCTAAGATCAAAAGGTAAAAATGAAATCATGGTGGTGGTGGATAGACTCACCAAATATGCCCATTTTTTTGCTTTATCACATCCATTTGTTGCAAGTATATTAGCAACAACCTTCAGAGATACAATTCAGAAGCTACGTGGGACACCAAAGGATTATAGTGGTGATCGAGACCCTATCTTTACTAGTAATTTTTGACTGACTTGTTCTCATGCTTGGGCACACAACATAGCTTGTAGTTCCTCTTATCATCCCTTTCACTGATGGGAAAATAGAGGTGGTAAACAATTGCTTGGAGGGATATCTTTTTTTTACCATCAGATAAGAAAGCAAGATGGGTCCAATGATTACTCGTTGGCAGAATGGTGGTATAACACCTCCTTTCATACTTCATACTAAAATGTCTCCTTTCTTGGCATTATATGGGTACCATCCACCATCTATCACTTCATCTTTGAGAGTCCAGCCAAAGGTTCGAGCAGTTGAAGAACATATTCAACATGAATAAGAGGTGCTTTCTAGTCTCAGGGAGAATTTGGCCATGTCACAAAATTGCATGAAGCAACAGGAAAACCAACATCGCAGTGAAAGACATTTTGAAGTCGGTGATTGGGTTTTTGTGCATTTATAACCATATAAGAAAATTTCCTTAAAAAAACAGAAAAGGGATAACAAGATTTCACCTAAGTATTATGGTCCTTATCAAGTGTTACAGAAGATTGGAAATGTAGCATACAAATTGAAACTTCCTCCGGCTACTCAAATTCATCCCGTATTCCATGTATCTTGCCTAAAGAAGGTAATTGGACAGACAATATCAACCCAAACTATGTTACCCGAGCTTGATGAAGAGGGCAGAATCATCCTGGAACCAGAATGCATCCTTCAGACACGCACTAAGTGATTAAGGACAAGGGTCATCATGAGTATTTGATCAAGTGGAAAAATCTAGACAACACAAGATGGCAACTTTGGAGGATGTAAATTTCCTACAGCATACATCTAAATCTTCTCAACATTGGGGACAATGTTGCTTCGAAGGGGAGGGGCATGCTACTATCAAGATTCTTCTTCATAATGGAATGGGCTGACTTCCTGTGCTCCTAATTTCTATTTCATTAATGAACATTGTTCATTAGGTGGATTCTCTTCATTCTTGGTGTGGAGGATAACATATCGACACACTATTAGATTAGTACCTTAGTTTCTCTCTTCTTTCTCTCTCTACTTTAGAGTATGATTGTAATGGGTACCTTATTAGGTCATGCCAGTCAGGACCTGTCGACACTAAAATTTTCCTCCGTAATTTCTATTTCATTAATGTATGTATTAGGAATATGATGTTGTTAAGTATAATTAGTAGTAGCGTCTGATAGAAGATAACGGCACCGTCAGTATGGTGCCGCCAATAATGTGGAGTACGGTAACAGTCAAAGTACAATAGGAATGTTGTAAAAAGTAAATATTTGTCGTAAGTGGTCCGGTAATGTTAAAATGTCAAAGTTTGGGTAATTAGAGAAGTAGGGTCTACATGATTAGGAATTAGAAATATTATATTGGTAATAAGGACAAGGAGTGAGGTCATAAATATTTTGTGTATTTTATTTGTAAAAAGTCTAAAAATGTGGAACCCATGTAAAATGATAAGGTTTATCTTATCTTAAAAGATAAGCTTACATGTACAGATAAGAGTTAAGGTATGGAATATGATTCGTCAGAGTGGATTTCTTATCCTATCTTAGAGATAAGATGGATAAGCCTGGAAGTTCTATAAATAGAGAGGCCACCCCCCTCATTTAGCATAGAAAGAAGTAGTGAGAAATATTGTAGGAAGTGTGCGAAGGAAGCCATCAGTTTAAAGGTGTGTTGAAGAAGCCATTAAGAGGTGTAATTGTAAAGTTTCTCCCATAGTCTTGGTGGAAGGCAAGTGAAGTCAATAACACTTGAAGTACCTCATGGGTGAGATTGTAACAATTTCATGTTAATATTATAATTTACTTTGATATTTCAGATTTGTCATCATTCCGTCTTATCATAGTCGATGGTATTCTTGTGTTATGTTTGTTGTTTTGTTTCCAGATTACATCCACCAAACTAAAAGCTATGCATTAGTAAATAATCATAGCACGAGGAGTTCCCGGTGAAGAATTATCATAGTGCCGGATTGGTGATGACATTTTGGTTCCGTTGCCGGGACCATTCCTCGTTGGTGGATTTTCTGGAGATATATTCCCACTTAGTCAAAAATCAATTGGAGGGTAACCTTGTTTTTACTGTGCATAGTAGTTACCATGGTAAAGTCATTTTTGCCATGAATAGTAGTTACCATGGTAAAGTCATTTTTGCTGGGAATAGTATTTACCGCAGTAAAGTCACTTTTTACCATGAATAGTATTTACCGCAGTAACTTCACTTTTTACCATGAATAGTGTTTACCACAGTAAAGTCAGTTTTTACCACAGTAAGTCAAGTTTTACCATAGTTTACCGTGGTCATTTCTATTTTACTGTAGAAAGGTGTAAAGTCACTTTCTATTATAGTGATTCCAATTATTTGTGCACATAAGTCTTGTTGATTGTACTTGTGGGTTGGTATTTCACGGTGGTTACTTTTGAAAATGGGAAAGATTCCTGTTTTTTCAGCTCAATCTAATGAAGATGCTTCTTCTTTCATTCAAGAGTTTAAACGATCTTGTATTTGTAATGGCCTCATAAGAAGGGAACAATGGACTGAATTTTTTCCTACCTTTTTGGATGGTTCAGCACTTAGGTGGTTTGAAACACTAGGTGATAATGTGAAAAATTCATGGGATTTATTAACTGAAAGTTTTCTTGAAGAATTTGGTGAACAACAGAAATATGCAGATCTCATGATCGAGATCACAAAGCTATCCCAAGGAGAGAAGGAGAAGATAAGGGATTATCATGCTCGTGTTCTAGAGCTAAGGAGGAAGCTCGATGCCCAGATATGGAAGGAAGGATTAGTGGATGGGTTGATGAATGGCATGGATAATCTCCTCTGTAAGCACTTCATTCTTGGGATGAAGCCAGAGATCAGACAACGAGTGAAGTATGACCGCCCAGCTACCATTGAACAAGCAAAGGAGATTGCAAGAAGGCAAGAAGAAAGCATGGAAGAGGAGCCCAAAGAAATTGTTGCTAAAGTAGAGCCTACACCAGCACCTTTGGTCCAGAATCCACAACCACTCCCAGTGAGCACAAATATTTCTCCTAGTACATCTACTGAGTATGAAGATCTACTCAAAAAGATGGGTCAGTTAACTATTAATCTTCTTCAAGGAAAAGAATTTAGTTCTCAGGGAGGAGATAGAGGTCCAAAAAGAAATATTTCTGAAGTTGTATGTTATGGTTGTTATAAAAAGGGTCATTATAAGTATAATTGTCCAGATAGAGCTTCTACATCTGGTAAAGGAGATAATGATAAAGGAAAAGCACCTGTGAATTCTTTTGATGTAGTAGATAAGAGCAGAAATAATGAAGTAGATGTGTTTGTAACAAAAATAAAGAAAGAAAAAGATAATCAAGATGGAAATGATCCTAAGAAGATGAAAGGAGAAACTAGTAAGAAACATAGGAGAAGAAAGTTGGGTGTGCAGGATTTTCTGATTTCACAGGGGCAAGGACCATACTCCATCTTGGAAGATCTATCCAAAAGGCCTGCAAATATTACATATGGTCAACTCTTGGCTATGTCTTCTAAGAAGAGGCGGGAGTTGTGAAGTGGACTCAATGCTCGACGAAGGAAGGAGGTTGAGGTCCCTGTTTTAGAGGCAGAGGCAGATCCCTATGCTCCACAAGCCGAGGTATTATGTAATGGTATTTCAATTCATGATGTCTTAGTTGATGGAGGTGCTGCAGTTAATGTAATGACCGAGTCTGTAATGAATATGTTGGGTTTAAAAATTGATCGCCCTTCAACACTTATGTTAAGGTCATTAAATAAGGGAAAAACTAAACCAGAAGGTGTAGTTTCAAATGTGGCAATATCTGTTATGGGTGTTGTATGTGTGGTAGACTTTCAGGTGATGAAAAATGGTACTGTTGCGTACCCAATGCTGCTGGGAAGACCATGGCTAAGGAGAGTTCATGCAAGAAACTACTGGAATGAAGGTTTCATGACACTTGGACGTGGTAGAGAGAGGGTGAAGATAAACGTGATCCCTCGACATCATAAGGCAGAACCTGTGGATTCAAGTGATGAAACTGATGATTGGACATCCTCTAATTACTCTAGTACCAGTGAAGTGGACACTGAAGATGAAGAAAGTGAGGTGGATGTTTCAGTCATGGATATCCTTCCAGTCACACCAACTCATGACCCCATAAAATTATCTGAAGAAGAAGTTGATGATCGTCTCCAACAAATAAAGATTGGTGATGCTGTGATGGAGAGTGAGAAGGAATCCTACCTCCAGCTCTTTCGAAGGTACATACACCTATTCACTTTTGATTACAAGGAACTCCGTCAAGTAAGTTGGGTAGAACATTCTATTGAGCTGGTAGATGGTGCTAAGCCCATAAAGCAAATGCCATATAGAATGAATCCTAATTTTTCCAAGACTGTAAAAGAAGAAATAGATAAGTTGCTTGATGCAGGATTCATATTTGCTGTGGAGAATTCAGAATGGGTTTCTCCCATTGTGATCTCAATAAAAAAGAATGGGAAGCTACGCATTTGTGTTGATTACAGGAAGCTCAATAAGGCAACAAAGAAGGATCATTACCCTCTTCCATTTTCAGATCAGATCTTGGACGAAGTAGCTGGCCAGGAGTGCTATAGTTTTGCTGATGGATATAGTGGCTACAACCAAGTTCGTATAGCAGAGAAAGATCAGCTGAAGACCACGTTCACCACTCCTTGGGGAACGTTTGCTTATAGAGTTATGCCTTTTGGGTTGTGTAATGCTCCGGAAACATTCCAATGTTTGATGAATAGGGTGTTCAAACCCTACATTGGGACCTTCATTAGAGTATTTCTGGATGATTTTTGCATCTATGGGAGCAAGTTGGACCACCTGCACCAGATGGAGACAACATTTCAAAGGTTAGATGAAGCACAAGCCTCACTAAACCCTACAAAGTGTGTCTTTGGATGTTCTAAAGGCATTTTGTTAGGGCATGTTGTATCCAGAGATGGTATTGGTACTGATCCTGATAAAGTTTCAAAAATCAAAGATTTACCATTTCCTATGAATAGAAGTAAGTTGAGATCATTTTTAGGCCATGTGGGTTACTATAGAAGGTTCATCAAGAATTTCTCAAAGATTGCATAGCCACTAACCCAGTTCTTGAAGAAGGATGTTACTTATGAACCAGGAAATAAGGCGCATGAAGCTTTTGGACAACTGAAGGAAGCCCTGGTGTCTTCACCTATTTTAAAGAATCCAGATTGGAGCAAGCCATTCATTGTGTACACTGATGCCTCAGATGCAGCACTAGGAAGTACTTTGAGCCAAAAGGATGAAAATGGGAATGAACATCCAATTTACTTTGGGAGCAGACAAATGAGCAGTGCTGAGGTAAATTATACTGTAACTGAAAAAGAGGCTCTGGCTATCATTTTTGCTGTAAAGAAGTTTAGAAATTACTTGCTAGGGAAAAAATTTCTAGTTGTAACAGATCATCAGGCTCTAAAATATATTGTAAATAAGCCTAACCCATCAGGGAGGATAGCAAGATGGATAATTTTGCTACAAGAATTTGAATTTGATATTATAGATAGGCCAGGAAAGAAGCATGTCAATGCAGATGCACTCTCTCGAGCCTATGATGGTTTAGGATCATCTTGTGATGATGATGATTTCCCCGATGCAAGCATTGTTATCCCTTGACACAATCCCTAGTGAATACATAGATATTTGGAATTATCTGAATGAATTCAAGTTTCCTGATGGTGCCAATGCAAAGACTAAGAGAAAGATTACTCAAGCCAGTCGTCCATATTCTATTCTGCATGGAGTATTATTTCGAATAGGACTTGATGGACAGTACAAGAGGGCAGTTGGACGTGATCAAGGGAAGGAACTGCTAGAAGAATTCCACAATGGTACATGTGGAGGGCACTTCTCTGGACAACTTACAACAAGAAGGATCTTGGATGCAGGTTATCACTGGCCCACTCTTTTTAAAGATTGTTATAATTATTGTAAGACATGTGATATTTGTCAAACACATGGTAACCGTAAGACTTCATCAGCTCCATTATGCCCTATTCTTCCACTTGGTCCCTTTGAAAAGTGGGGAATAGACATTGTAGGTCCACTTCCAACTACCTCATGCCAAAATAAGTATATTGTAGTTGCCACAGATTATTTAACCAAGTGGGTTGAAGCTAGGCCATTGAAAACAACTTCCATGGATGAAGTGGCAAGGTTCATATATGAACGCATTGTCACCAGATTTGGTTGTCCATTAGAAATTGTAACAGATCAAGGAAGCCACTTCATTAATGAGGTAGTAGAAGCCCTAGTCAATAAGTTTTCTATTAAGCACAGGAAGGCAACAACATACAAGCCAAGCACAAATGGACAGGTGGAACGAACAAATTTTGTGTTGTGTCAAATTCTAGCAAAAGATGCAGCCTTGCAGGTACATAAATGGGATAAAAGGATTCATGCAGCATTGTGGGCATATAGGGCAACATCAAAGTCAGCAACAGGATACTCCCCATTTCAGTTGGCTTATGGCATTGATCCAGTTCTTCCTATTGAGTTTGATATTCCCACTGTGAGAGTTATGAAAAATGAAAGGATGGATGAAAGTGATTCAGTAAAAGAAAGGTTGGTACATCTTCATTTGCTAGAGGAAATGAGGGAAATAGCTAAGGATACAAGCTATAAGAATAAAATGAAGCAGAAGGAATACTTTGATCAAAAGATCCGGTGGTCTCCATTTCATGTGAATGACTTGGTTCTAGTATATGATTCCAGATACAAAAAAAGAAGACAGAGAAAATTTCTTCCAAAATGGATGGGGCCCTACAAAATAGCAGCTGTGCATGAAAATGGTACATACCGACTGGAGGAATTGGATGGCACTCCCATTACGAAATGGGTCAACCACGACAAGTTGAAGATTTTCCAAGCACCAGAATAGTCTACTCCGAGGACGGAGTAGAAGCTAGGAAGGGGGAAGATGTCGACACTAAAATTTTCCTCCGTAATTTCTATTTCATTAATGTATGTATTAGGAATAGGATGTTGTTAAGTATAATTAGTAGTAGCGTCTGATAGAAGATAACGGCGCCGTCAGTACGGTGCCGCCAATAATGTGGAGTACGGTAACAGTCAAAGTACAATAGGAATGTTGTAAAAAGTAAATATTTGTCGTAAGTGGTCCGGTAATGTTAAAATGTCAAAGTTTGGGTAATTAGAGAAGTAGGGTCTACATGATTAGGAATTAGAAATATTATATTGGTAATAAGGACAAGGAGTGAGGTCATAAATATTTTGTGTATTTTATTTGTAAAAAGTCTAAAAATGTGGAACCCATGTAAAATGATAAGGTTTATCTTATCTTAAAAGATAAGCTTACATGTACAGATAAGAGTTAAGGTATGGAATATGATTCGTCAGAGTGGATTTCTTATCCTATCTTAGAGATAAGATGGATAAGCCTGGAAGTTCTATAAATAGAGAGGCCACCCCCCTCATTTAGCATAGAAGGAAGTAGTGAGAAATATTGTAGAGAAGTGTGTAAAGGAAGCCATCATTTTAAAGGTGTGTTGAAGAAGCCATTAAGAGGTGTAATTGTGAAGTTTCTCCCATAGTATTGGTGGAAGGCAAGTGAAGTCAATACCACTTGAAGTACCTCATGGGTGAGATTGTAACAATTTCATGTTAATATTATAATTTACTTTGATATTTCAGATTTGTCATCATTCCGTCTTATCATAGTCGATGGTATTCTTGTGTTATGTTGTTGTTTTGTTTCTAGATTACATCCACCAAACTAAAGGTTGTGCATTAGTAAATAATCATAGCACGAGGAGTTCCCGGTGAAGAATTATCATAGTGCCGGATTGGTGATGACAGGACCTCTTTCACAGTGATGGAGGAACATATTATCATGATCTGTGTCTAAGTGATGGCAATAACAAATCAATACAAGTGATGAATTTCTTTACAAGCATGGAGTGAATTCATCGGAGATGTACCAGATCTAGGATTGTACACAAAGGAGTAGTTGAGGAAGACAACTATTTACCATTGAGTTATACCAAACCCTATATGTTTCCTAATTTGTAGAGTTATTCCTTTTCGTTATTATATCTTGATCGGGGTGGAATGTTTAGATCATTCACTTCCTTGGATATGTTAGAAACTTCCGTACAAGATGTGATCTAACCCAGATAGATCATTCTAAGGGATGTATTTGTAGCATAAATGTGCACTCTGAAATTGCCATAGAGGAAATACAACTTAAAGTTTAATGAAGTTCAAGAGAGGGAAAGTGGCATGTTTCAGTGGACATTTGGAGAGGTAATCAAAACCTTGAGGGGAATTGGCTTCTGAGATTCCCTATGTTTTGAAGCTCTTCATGGAAGATGAGGAAGCTAGGTTGAGGTACTCCCGAATTGGGAAAGACAAAACAAATCAAGTCCCATTTAGGATTCAGATGAGAGCACATTTAGAGGAGAGGACATGGACTAGTATCATGGGGTAAATCATCTGATTCACCTAGCCATGTAACCCAAACAGCCTTCTGTGGTACATGGTGTTCCAAATCGAGAGGTAGTCCATTGAGAAGAACAGTGCTAGTATAGGTAACCCCACCTAGAGATAGAGGTTGGTAGATATCATTTTTCGTTGAATTTAGTAAGTGCATCATATATCGGTGGAACAACCTATGGTACTGCTATGACAATTTCTCATTTGAGAAGGTTCAGATTTTATTGGAATTATTTGGAGGGGTTTTTAGGCATGCAACATGATAGACATTGGTGTGCGTAGACTGTCTGGAGAACTTTATGAGTTTGTGACCACATAGAATTATGGGTGTCCAGTTCAATGTGAATATATAGGGCATAGGGGATTATGATCAACTAGTCTGATACCATAATTGGGGGCATAGGAGGATCATGGAGGAGGAAATACTGGTGGAGCTCTGGTTCTAGATTTGGTAGGCAAGGTCCACACCCCATTGTTACTCAATAACCTCTACAACCACATCAAACACCTCAATATCTTTTTGAGATTTCTCTCCACTTACCAGAGTATAGGGGTATTGAAGATTTAGCTTGAAGAATGTGCATAAGTGTGAGCTACTATGGTGTGCTAAAATAATTACAACTTCAAATGGAAAGAAAGTCAATTTCCATTACTCTTCAAGGAAACATGCATACACTAGTTGGTATAGAAAGTATGACCCACATCCAGACTATGGTGGATTATAATGCTTTGTACACTATGTTTTGGTTGAGTTTTACATATGCCAAAGTTTGAGCAACAGAAGCATTAGTGTGCTCAAGGATATCAAACAGGGAATATACTAAAATGTGTAGAGTATGAATGTTTTAAAAAGTATTTGTCCAAATCATCTTATGACATTCACAAAATTCAACATGCACAGTGGTTTGTTTGGGGTTGTTGAATCTTTTCCAAAGGGATTTATCTCATAATATGTATACGGATACATGCAAGGCCCTTCAAGCATCTTTACACTGAAGCAGTTGGGAGTGTTGATACTAGAAGTGAGCCCATTTTTAGAGGTGCAGATAATGGCTAATAAATAATTGGAGAAGATTTTTGCTAATTCATCTCATGAGAAGCACAGTGGTATATGGTGCACATGTTGTGAGGTTAAAGGATATACTAAAGGATAATGTGGGACTGTAAGTCAGAAGCCTGCACAATAGACTGTTACTATATTGCGAAAACCAATGTCACCAAAAACCATGATGTTCGAGATTTTCATCTTTTGCATCACGCTAATCAAAAGGTGTCCATGTATTGTATGATTTCCAAGTATCATACTCATGACACCAAGTTGATGCTGATAATCTGATTGATCATATCCATGAATCCATTGAGACATGAGTATGTGAGACTAGTGTCACGAGTGGATCAAAGGAATAAGAAGGAAAAAATAATGAAGGGAGAAAAATGTGGATAATAGGAATGGAGGCTTGCGAGGAGGATTTCTAGGTCCAAGGTCGCGGTAGTGGTAGAGGAAGATTCATGAGATGAAATTATTATAATTGTGGATCTCTTGACCATTATCAATGTGATTTCCCTCATAATACAACTTGCTCACCTAGGGAATTGAATCATAAGTTAGAGGAATGTTTGGATTTATAGGAATTCAATGAGTAAAAATAAGAAGGACAAGGGTTCATGATGATTAAGGTACATGTTGCACCATTTTTGATTAGTGGATGTCCAAGAAGATACCCCCTGATATAATCATTGATTTACAAATGGTGATGAAGCCTTATGAAGGATAAAAAACTAATTAAGTCGTAGAGGATGTAATGTCATTGGTTCACACCAAAAGGAACTTGTATACTTGTGAGATCATGATCATTAGAGTGTGAGGTCTATACTCATGTAGTGTGGAACAAGCATTATGAGGAGGAATTATATGCACATATGTTAAATTAAGAATGAGGAATGCACATGTTAAGTTGTTAATGCATAAAGGTCAGATGCCAAAATGAAATAGTCTAAGAGAAGTTGAGTACTGTTATGAGGTGTTACAAAATATTATGGGGCAAAGCATATGTCAGGGACCTCTTTGCATCCAAAGAGAAGAATATTTCTATTTAAAATATCAAAGATCTTATATATCAAAAGGGAGGTTTATTCCTGTGAGATCTGGAGCTTGATTCAAGAGATTATAGGGATGAGAAACAATGCTTGAAGGATAGAAGCACACAGGAAAAATAGGTGAAAATGGCCTATGAGCATCCCTAAGGAGGTTGATGAATTAGGATTGTTGTAAGATGTTATACCAGGAGAATATCATTCCTTTGTTAGGGGAATGGTTGAGAGAAAAGGTACTACACATTGGAGTTGAGCACAAGAGGTAAATACTTACATGCAAATCTACCACCTCAAAATTTGAATTTAACAAAGAAATTACATTGGATGTTAATTGATGGGTGGTTGGTAGTAACATCCTAATTGACATAGGTGCAGAAGTGAATGTTCTTACTCTGGATGCATGGAATCAGATGGGTAGACCAACATTGTATCCATCATCAAATGTGTTGTATATGGCAAACAAGACTATGGCTATGCCTATTGGGGTACTGAAGGATGCATCCATTACCATTTAGGGAGCCAAGTTCATTGGAGATTTTAAGGTATTGGAGCTTGCTAAAAGATAACTTTCCTTATAGCATTACTTGGATGACCCTGGTGTTATGCAAACAATGTTGATCTGTGCTTTAATAAGGGCTACATCAGTTTGAGAACAAATAAGAGCACATGATCATACCTCTTATGGATGGGAAAAGGGTAGAGCCTTATGTTGAACCCTTGAGTGAAGAAGAACTTAATCAAATCTATGCTCATACCGTGCTGATCCATAGAATGTAGAGCCATCAAAGGAAGGCGTTCATTAGTGGGAAGATGCACAATTATGTAAGTGACACTAGCTAGTGTTTCTTGTGATAATTGGGCTCATGGAATGTATGAAATGGTTGGAGTAAAGTGAAAGGAAGGTGAGTCACCATGATTAGGCCACACATTGTGAGGCAGTTAGGATCAGATCAAGTACCAAGGTATACATTGGTGAAGGGAACCCTGATACATTCTTGTGCACATGGAGACTCAGTGGAATGAATGAAGGAGATAGAAGAAACATGATGGTCTATACCTTGAGTGGGACAACAACATGTTGGTGGGAAACACATATAGACAACCTTTTGGAATGGTGAGAAGTGAGAATCATTTTTTCTACTAGGTTTAATTAAAAATGTACCTACACACATATTGAAATTCATGGGAAGGATCTTGATTCACATCACATTCCATGACTTGTGAGAGACTATGGGTGTAAGGCATGGATGCCTTACCACCATCACTTTGGGTACATAAGTTCTAATCCACTCTACATGGATGTGCACGTGCACATGGTATGTCCATGCTGAGTTAAAAAGAAATACCAAATTGGCAAGAGATGACTGTAGGTATGATTCAAAATTTTATTACTTTTCTACTAAGCCTCCAGTCCATGAAGCATTGCAGATCATGAAGCACCTTAATCATTGGGGGATAGCATGAAGGTATGAAGATATCATGTTAGAGCTATTTAGGAGAACCTAATCTCTGAGGTGCACCTTGATCTTGAGGAGACAAAATAAGTACAGATGAGTGCATGCTTGGAAGGAAAAAGAAAAGGAAAATTGGTATACATGATTGATGATGAGGAAGTATGATAACCTTTTATGTTAGCCACACTAAGGTGCATGTGAGGTAATGGATACTGCATATGAGAAGGCACACATACCATGATCCTATGAAAACAAATAAGGTTAATATTGGTATATAGGTCAATCCTAAGGAAGCCATTATTGGTGATTACTAGAACAAGAAGTAGCAAATATTATTGAACTCTTGCATGACTTTTAGGATTTGTTTCCATGGGGATATAATGAGATAAAGGGAGTATATCCCTCTTTCGGGTGAGATGAAGATCAAGCTAAATAAGGCACATGCCCATGTTAGGAAGAGGCCTTATAGGATGAATCCTAACATACGTGTTAAGGTGAAGGAAGAGATTGACAAATGTATCTTGGAATCATTGAGCCTATTGAGAATCTGAGTGGGTTAGCCCCATGGTTATAAGTATATAAGAAGGATGGGAGGATAAGGATTTGTGTGGATTACAGAGAACTAAATGCTTCATGTGTAATATGATCCTTTTTCCCACCCCATTCATAGAAGAAATTCTTGAAGGAGTTGCTAGGTGTGAGATATATTCTTTTCACAGATGGATTTTTAGGTTATCACTAGGTGTGCATTGTGAAAGAAGATCTAGAGAAGACAACCTTCACCAATTAATGGGGAAGCTTTGCATATACAGTTATGCCCTTTGGATTGAAAAATGTGCCAGGAGTGTTCTCACGCATTGTTGTGCAGGCCTTTCAATATTTCATTCATAAATTCTTGTAAGTATATTTGAACGATTGGACAGTGTATGGCTTAGTTAAAGATCATTTTGATAATCTTAGGCTCATGTTTGAGAGGTGTAAACAGTTGATTATCTCTCTTAACATTAAGAAGTGTATCTTTGTTACACCCTTTGGAACTTTACTTGGGCACATCATTTGTAAGGAAGGATTGTTGGTAGACCCAACCAAGATAGCTGTAATCTTGGGTTTAGAAGAACCTACCAATCAAAGTGAAGTGCATGGATTTCTGGGACATATTGGTTATTAAAGGAAGTTTATCAAGGGATATTAAAATATTTCCGCTGCCCTTGGAAGAATTTGCTCAAGGATAAAGGGAAATTTTATTGGGTGATGTGCAACAACATAGGTTTGAGACATTGAAGGAAAGGTTACTACTGCACCTATTTTGTGCTTTCCTTCATGGGAAAAACCATTTCATGTACATGTTGATGCCTATGGCATGGAAATTGGTGAGCAGTTTTGGAACAACTAGGAGAAGGAATTGTATGGATCATCCTATTTTCTTTGCAAGTAGAAAGTTGACACCCGCAGAGTAGAATTACACTAACCATTGAGTGTGAAGAATTGTCTATGATCTACGCACTTGCATAAGTTCAAAAATACTTTGGCTACTCCCATTTATTTTCTATACAGATCATATGGTGTTGAAGTACTTAGTCAACAAGCTTGTTTTGCAAGGGTGCATATGCAGGTGGATACTTCTATTTCAAGAATTTGACTTCATAGTTCGTTGTCAAACTAGGTAAGAGCAATTCAGGGCCTGATCATTTATCAAGGATTAATTCTAGTGAGGATGCACAGAGCATTGAAGATACTATGCCAGATGCATAAACATTTTTAGATTGAACCATGTGCACCTACAGAATTAGAAGATATAGCTAGTATTTTTGCACACTTGGACATGGCACCTAAAGGAATGAAGACATTGGAGAAGAAACAACTTGCTATACACAGTTGCACCTTATCAGTTGATTGGAGGATATTTGTACAAAATGGGTAGAGATGAAGTTTTGTGTTGTGTGTTTTGAAGCATGAGCGAGAAGCCATAATGGAAGAGGCTCATGGTGGAATAATAGGAGGACATTATGTAGGTGATGCTACAGTGTGCAAGATCATTATGGCTGGACTTTGGTGGGATACATTGTATAAGGATACTAAGGAATATGTCAAGGCATGTGATCATTTTCAATGCCTTGGAAAGCCTTGAAATAGAGATGAGATGCTCCACTTGTGACCCATTGCAAGTGTAAAGCCTTTTGAAAAGTGGGGATATTGATTTTTAAGGACCTATTTCACCACCTGCACATAGGAATAACATGTGCTACATTATTACTTACAAAAAATATTTGACAAGGTGGGAAAAGGCAACACCTACAAAGGATTGTACAATAGCCACAACAACAAGGTTCTTATGGGAAAACATTATTAGCTGGTATGGCTTACCCATTAAGCTTGACGAATGATAGAGGAACTCATTTCTTAAATGACACAATAAGAATTTTATTGGTAGAGTTTATGGTGGCACACCATAAGAACTAATCCTTATCACCCACAAGCTAATGGTATTGCAGAAGCTTTCAACCAAAATTTGGGACAAACATTAACCAATATTTGTGATGTTGGAAGAAAATATTGGGATGATAAAGTGTCATTGTACTTTGGGCTTACAGAACCACTTATAAAAGGTTGAACAAGGCCACACCTTTTCAATTGGTGTTTGGTGTGGAAGCAACACTACCTATTGAATTCATGTTACCATCCCTGCGTATTGCACATGCAGGTGGACTAGATGATGAACAAGCTATGGAAGAGTGCATTGATAAAATAATGCAATTAGATGAGTGGTGCGCCATTGCGCATTGGAGATAGAAGACTAAGAGAAGGCCAATGACATAAAGGCATGGCATGATAGGCACATTAAGAACAAGACATTTGCAGTTGGCAAGATGGTCCTTCTCTATGACTCCAAGTTTGCGTGCCACCCAAGAAAATTGAAGGTGCATTGGTTGGGACCTTTTGTAGTAACCAAGATACTTGAATCAAGTGCATGTCAATTATAGGTGCTGATGGCACCATGTTTCCCAGTTACTTCAATGGGAGTAGGATGAATCCCTACTATAAATAAATATTCTTGGTGTTTGTAATAAGGTAGTATTGCCATTTATATTATATTTCCCTTTCATGTGTTTTATTTTAGTTGTTGCTATGATTTATTTTTATATTTCCTTATTTTTTGTAATAAGCATGCTTGCATAAGAATGATGATTACTATCTATTGAGTTCATGCGCAGAGGACCACACATACTTTTAGTGTGGGGTGAACCAGGTACAAGTGCATGAAAAAGGAATCCATTAGTAATGAGATTTATATACATGTTGGCACATTTAGGGTGACATCTAGTGTGAAAAGGATGCTTCTAAGATGAAAGAAAAGGTGCTACAGGTGCTAAGGTGATGGTGCTCATAAGGAAATTATCTCAATGAAGACCACACGTGAGAAAAGGATTGTGTAGTGTAACACGAGGTAGGAAACAACATGATGAACTACTTAGTATATGGTGCACAGAGGATTATGTACTTGTGGCACATAGAGGCATGCATAAGGAGGTATGTGGCTTGGGAAGTAGTAAGGCATGCATAGAAGGTTACGACTACTAGCACATGTGAAAAGGAATTGAAGTGATAAAGTGAAAAAGTAAAAATATGATTTATTAAGTAAAACAAACTTAAAAGTAATTAAAGCAAGAAAAAGTGTGTTTAAAGAGGAAAAAGTAAGTCAAGGAGTATTGAAAAAGTTATAAAAGGGGGAAAATCAAGTTATTTTCTACCTTTCATTTGAGATAATTTGTGAAATTGAGCTACCAAGTGAGTTAGTGTGATAGAGAAAGAGAAGTGAAAATAAAACCAGAGAAGCATGTGTAAGGATTTGTGTGCGATTCCTTGTGAAAGAGATAAGTTTGAGCCAACAATTGAGCTGCAAAATTAGGGCATGAGGAAAGGGTTTGTGGGAAGAAGAAATACTAGGGTTCATAATGCTCAGAATAAGGTGAAAGTAAGATAAGTGGATGTGAAGTTATCTAGGGCACAAGTTTGTAGGAAGAATTGCAATGACACTTCATCACCAAGAGGAAGTAAAAAGGTCTGCATGAAGAGGGTTGAGGTTGAAGTTGAGGAACCACTTAGAAGAGATATATTCAGAAATGCAGTACCCCCATGAGTGTTTAGGGTTCTAGACATGGAAATCACAACTTACAAAGTGTAAAATTAGTGATTTCAACCACAGGGCACTAGGCATGAAGCAACTTGAAGGAGGACATGTTTCAGGAGCTACCATAGACAAATGAAGAAGGGAAAGTATTGGTGGATGATTCAGTGAGGAGAAATTTGGAGAAGGTAGGGGTCTTCAGTTGTTTGAGTTACCCTTCTTTGGAAATCCCACACATTTTTTCCAGTGGATCATGTCTAGGGTACATGAGGATTACTTCTATTTAATGGGAAGAAGGATGAGAATCACATCCCAACTCATTAAACAGGTCACAAGGTTGAGAAGGGTTACAAGGGGAGGACATGGAACTAGACCCATATTTGAATGATGAAAGATTGATGAATTGGCCATCAAACATGCAGTATGAATTATGAGGAAGGGCCATGAGCATGTGATGTAATATCACATACCTTGACAATAGGGTTGCAAAATTGTTGGTTAAGTTAGTAAAGTTGGGTGCCTCGAGAGGTGGATGGATGTGAACAAGAAATTCCTATATATTTCACACATAGATGGCCCACAAAATGGTATTACAACATCTTTCTAAATACATTTCTAATGGGATCATAGAGGAGGCTAAAGGTGCAGAAAATGAGGAGGGAGCCAAGATAACTTGGGGCTCGATCCTCTTATTCATTGTATTTCTAGGAAATTGGAGTTCCAGATGGTCAGATGAGGATATGTGGGTTTACCCACCAATGAATAAGTCTCCTTGTAGTTTAATTTGTATGTTACACTTGTGATGGCACAATCACCCAATGCATACAAGGAAAAATAGATAAATGGTACAATAGGTTATGTGCAACACTTTGAGAATGAGTGGCACATCCCATGTGAATTACTAAAAGAGGTTGGGGAACAAGAAAAGTTTACAGTGATGCAACACTACAGTCTTGTGCATTTTTAGAGATGCAGGATGGAGAGATGGGCCCTTGGTGCAAGCTGTCATTTACATTTACTTCCAATTATTTCAATTGCACAATAAATAGGATTAAGGACATGCACAAAATTTGAATTTGATGCTGATAAGGTGGATTCTGATTTACATATCTTGCATGCCACTTATAGGTATGACTCTAGGACTGTGACATATTTAGAGATGTTAGAGCCAGAATACATTTAGACCTGCATCCCCAGCTGAATGTTACTATAAAGGGGATGATATGTTCATTTTTTGTAGTACTAAGGCCAAAAACATAGGGTGGAATAGAAATGGAGGTCATAGATACTTTTTCCTCCAGATCCTAGGAGAACGTTTGTACCACCTCTTAAGAGAACGCACGAAGATACTCCTGAGGAAGATAAAAAGAAGAGGGTGGATTGACCACTCATGCAGGAAGAAAATGTATTATACAAGAAGGAAGATTGGTGATGGCGCAAAGACTTCTCAGCCACCTAAGGATAGTACAGAAAGACTAAGGTCAAGTGTAAGGGCTCAGGTGGTTTCTAGTGAAGAGGAGTCTAGTGAAAAAAAAATATGATAAAACCTTGAGGAAAGAGTTAGAGTGTGAATGGGCCAAGAAAAGTTGGAACAAACACAGAATTTTAACATCCAAGGATAAAATTCCTAGTTTGGCAGATAAGGAGTGAAAAGAAGAAGTCCACAAAAGGATAAAACATCTGTGCATAAGGAGGCACATAAGGAGAAAGAAGTTGATGATACTTATGTCATGAGAGAAGATAAGGGCACAGAAGGTGACTAATAGCAGGTGCCTTTATTTCAAAGAAGCAAAGGATGAATGAAGGAAAAGAAAGGAGGTGATGGACACCCTAGGTCACCACATATGGACTTTGTACATTACCTAAAGAAGGTGTTGAGGGTACACTTCTAGAGTATAATGTGCCCACAGATAAGTTATATGGATGACTTAATGGATAAACATGGTGGGGTCTCGTGCACCAGGAAGATGTTATCCTAGAATATGGCATAAAAATATGGAAGATCCTGAGTTTGAAGTAAGTAATAACTCCTTCAGTGTCATAGAATTGAAGAATCATCCAGGGAAGAAGTACACGATAGTGGAACCCATGTACCTATCAGATGAGAAGGAATGAAATGACTTTAATAAGATGGCCATAGATGTTACGTGCATAATTTGGATATTGGGGATATAATGAGGGTTATTGTAGAAAATAAGAAGAAGAAAGAAGAGATAAATTAAAAACTGAAGAAAGATATTTAGGGGGAATAAAAGTGAACCAAGAAGCATATGATAGGGAAGGTGCATTAGTAAAGAAAATTTTAGGTCAATGTCCGGCCTTGGTGAGCCAGACCAGAAACTAGATCTAATGAGATGGAATATCTTGGCAACCTAGTAGGAATGTTTATGGTAAATATTAAGAGTGGTGTGTGGGACCTAAAGTTGAGGAAGATATACGAAGGTAAAGGAATAAAATAAGGTAGATATATAAGCAAGGATGACTGAGATTGAGGACTTATTCACGTATATCAAGGAGGAAAGTGACAAGGTTGACTTCACTTTCAATAGGTTCCAGAAGTGTGATCCGATCCTTCATGCACATGTAAGTGATGAAGAATCAAAACTTAAGGATATCCAATAGAATATGCCCACTAATAAGATAGAGCAGCCTGCCAAGGTAATGGCTGAGGTAATCTGAAGCAGAAAGAAGTGATCAAGGCCAAAAAGGATAAATTGGAGATAATATAAGCCATAGTTTTAAATATGGTATTGGAGCACATGGATGCAATTGAAGGAGTGTTTACAAAATTCACTGTGGTGATTCAAGAGCTCAAGAGTAGAGTTGAAGAGTTGAAACCTGACCAAAGTACTAGGAATGTTAGAGGAAACACTTGGGAAAATATTGGCAGAACAAGATGAGTGGAAGAAAGTGGGGAATGAAATAGATGTTGAGTTCCTAGAAATCTCTCGACAAATTAAGGCCTAAGCTGATTTATGTTAGGTGTGATGATTATTTTTGGGCATTGAATTATTTATTCTTTTATTTGATTATTCATACATTCTTTGGAGTGACAAGTTGGAAAAAATCATTGACGAGGATGGAAATCCAAATTAGTGTGGGGTAATGTTGCACAAATGAATTAAATAAGTACGTGTCTCACAAGTGGATCTATGGCAAGCACGAAGGAAGCATGAATGGGCATGCACATGGCAACATGTATAGCTTGTAAAGGCTCACATCTGCCATTGCAAAATTGTGCACATTAGACATTATTTAGCCCAGTTTTCATGCTACTATTTAGAAGTTTCTTGAGTGAAGAAAGTAGTAATTAAAACCATATTTTGTGCATTTTATTTTTCTTTTATTTCATCATTCCCACATATTTTAGATACATGCTTAGTCTATTTCAATATTTTCCCATCATTTTATCCTACAATGGGGTGCCTAAGCCTGTACTGGGGTTCCCTGGGGTGTCCTGGTCCCACATGGAGTGCACTAGTCCTTGTTTTACTTTCTCACCTCTTTTTGGGCCCTTTCTAGTTTTTTTTCATTTATGTTTTTCCTATTTGGCCATGTCAGGGTCAATTATGAAATTAGATCCAGAGAACCCTATAAATATATAGTTATGAGACCATAATGAGGGTCCTAATGTCACATATTACTATCACTCCATCTAGATTTGCATCCATTGCATCACTTCCATCCACATAGTATTATGCATCAAGGCTAAGAGATTTGTATCAACACACACAACACAGGGGGAGGGATTCTATTCTATTCCATGCACACATGTTATTATTTTCTATAGTTATTATTTCTTGCTACAAAAGTGTGATTGGTACAAGAGAACCTAGAGCACGACATGCACACACACACCAGAACTATGTTTTGGTCCGAAATGTAGTGTATCACTAAGTGTAGTAAGCCCACTATTGTGGCAGCCAATGTTAGTCTAAACCATTCATTTTTCATTTTTTATTTTTAGGGTTTTTGATACTTCTTTGTCTTTTACATGTCATTCCTTCACCCTACACTATTTTATATATTTTTTGTAGTTTAGTAGATTCAGTGCAACAGATAGGGAATATTTCTAGGTATCTTACGACACACAAAGATATGGATTCTGAGATTTTACAAAGACCAGGGCACCTATTATGTAGACTAGGGAACCTCGGGGCATGCTAGTACCTTTTTAGGCTATCCAGTGTCCTTAGATCTTCCAAATATGACCTTTATATGACTTCTGAGTGATCATTCTTGCCCCCTATAATACACAGTCAGACATGTGACAACTTGCAACAGTCTTTGGCAATCAACTAAGTCTTTTCCTTTTACATCTTTACATACTTAGGTTTTTATTTCATTTAGCATATTTTACACCATTTTAGTACTCCTGTATCAGATTAAATATCTAATAATACATTAGTTTTTTCTTAATTTTAGTTAATAATTTTGGTGAACCCGAATCTCTTCATGCTTAGGATCCTCATTTTCCTTTATCATGGATCTTCAATTATGTTTATCTTATTTAATTAAGAAACATCCCACTTCCTAGGCTATTTTCCAAAGAGCGTTAAACACCAAGTATTTTGATGATGATATGTCACCACATGAATTATGTGTTATTCTTCATTGTTTCTTTATCGACCTTGATCTTGACAACCCTCCATCTGACCAACCCATCTTAGAATTGATTCATGCCTTACATGCCAAATTTAATATCATGGAATCCATAATAAAATCTCTTAGATCTAAAGGTAAAAAATTTAAGGATGATTCTCAATCATGTACATCCTCCATCAAATCTATGGAATCAAAAATCACATCTCTTAGATTTGAAATCCAACAACTTAAGGATGCTTCTCAATCACATCCATCCTCTATACAATCTATGAAATCAACAATCATATTTCTTATATCTAAAATCCAACAGCTTAAGGATACCTCTCAATCGCATGTTTCTACTCCCCCTACAACTCCTCTTAAATCTAGGTACACTACATGTCATCTAGTTGATCCTTAAGACATGCCATTGACTTAGCCTCTCATGTTTGAGCATAATTCTATGCCATATGACATTATTAGTAAACTTATTAGTCATCAGTTAATAACCTTACCTCCTACTAATTACTGTTCTCCTTATCAGTTAACAAAATATCATAAGGTCAGACCATTTGCTACAATTATCATGTACGAGACTCTTCTGTTTTGACACAATAACTAATAGATATATTTTTAGCATTCACATAGATCAGCCACATGGTCCCCTGAGAATGTCATTGCTTTCCCATTTTGGGAATCTTAGATCGTAGTATTTGACCAATTCACATCTCACCTCGGTTCATAATGGCTATTTTACCTACTCAGTTAAGCACATTCCATTCGATCCTACTAGTGGAATCACTACAACTAACCAAGTAACACAAGCATGATTAACCAAATAATAGGAAATCTAGTTGATCGATATTCTTGTGTAATCATACCATAGGATCATATAACTATTACTTGGTCATGTAACAAGCCACCTATGGTACTTGGTCTTTCATCTAAATCAAAACCTCTTACACATATTCGTTATTGTATTGCACAACTCACATTAGTAAGATCTAATTACTCCTCTTAAGGATGCAGATCATTTCACCTCCTAAAATGATCTATGATCATACCAAGATATACAGAGTAATCTATGCCGCACTTGGATGTACTTTCATATTACCATCTGCTATATATCCTACATGATGTTAAAAATGAGATTTGGAACTACAAATTCATTTGATCATTTTTCATTATCACATGCTTGCCCCCATCAAATGATTCACTAATGAGGAATATGCTTTGGGAATGTATCATTTGATTGCGTCTCAATGGCTCATTATCAAGATCTGGGGCAATAGTTGGTATCACAATCTCTGTTTTGACACTTCTTGCAGTGTACTAAAAATGATATCCATCATCATAGTATGATTTGGTACGCAGAACCATTGACGACAAAAGCCTTTCGAGTTTAAACATAAGTTCCTTCATCTTTGCACACTATCATGGGGAAGGGAATATCACTGGACACATAGACATACTCCTTAGCACATGGCTTTGGAGTAGTTTTTGCTACCTAACGGGATGTACTCTTATTCTTACATTCACACCTTTTGATTCTTGATTTATCTTCCATTACAATGAACCCACAAATAGATCCATATGGTGACTACAAATTACATAGTTCATCCTATTTTACCCATGATACACCATTCTTGTGTTAAAGTTTATCTACACAGTCCATTCAAAAATATGAAAATGGATTTACGCACTTGCATTGAACAGAGGTCATTTAGGGTTACATTGCACTATTGACATTGTCACTACATTTTACTATTTCCTCATTACTAGGTCGTCATTTTATCATATAGTCTACCCATTTTATTTCACTTATCTACATTCTACATTTGTACTACATGTCCTCAAAACTGTGACATACTACATACATTTTATGCTATTGCATAACCCGTGGTATAGGCTATTTTATGTTGAGCACACTGAACATCCGACATATATTACTACATACTAGTGATAGTTTGCATTTACATATGGGTCTAGCTTTACATTTTTTCATTACATATTTGGGATTTCTAATCTAGCTACACATGTATTGGACATCACATTTTACACATTACTATCACACATCCTACACATCCTATAGCATCGCATTCACCATACCACACATTTACAACAACCATAATGGAATCACGATGGTCAGTTTAGTCTATACCACCTATTATCTGAAATGAAATATTTCTACGCATTGCATTCACCACCTTATGACTGCACTTTACTTCCTCAGTAGAATATTCAACTGCTCGAGGGTTTATCGATAGAATGGACCCTTACACTCACCATGTGGAAATTTCCTCAAAATGACATTTCATAGCCAACTTAATGACATAAAATTGATTTAAGGATAAATCGTCACCTATTCTATCATTTTGTAGTGGTATACACCTTAGGTTACATCACCACTCCCTCCTTTCATCTTATAGTGACATACACTTTAGGGTAAATCATCACCTATTCGTATCATCATGTAGTGGTATATGCTTAGTGTTAACTCATCACTCATCCATTTCTTTCATAGTGATATACAATTAGGGATAAATCATCACTCATCCATTCAACAAGTCATGATATACGCTTTGGCTATAGGGTTCATGCACATATCTCCATATGTCACATCTGATCACCACTACACATACATACTCATCACAACACGCTAGACACAACAAACATACTTGATTGCATTTCCCAATAAAGCAACTCTTGGGTATAGTTGTGGTTCATTTTGAACACCGGGGGAAAACAAAATGAGTCTTGCTGCATATAGTTCCATACACTCAGGGAACACATTGCTCCTATCATTCAATATGGCATTCTATAATCCATTAATCCATAGCATACTGCATTGTCTTGGGGGCATTTTCTTTGTTTACTAGTTTTTTTGCATGTTCACTTTACTACACATGTTAGATTTCATTAGCATTATATGTCATTATATCTATAATACACACATGTACATTCACAAATTTATTTAGTGTGATCATAGATACCTAGACATTTACATGTGGCATGGATGCTTGCCATCTACCCTTACTATAAGTCGTTGGGGGCATCCACATTCGTTCATCTCGTAAGTGTTATTAAAGTTTCATTTTGTACTTATCATCTTAAAATTACTCATTCTCATACATGACTTTATACATATTAGTTACTCATTCAATAACATGATAACCAATATGGGTGTTCCATGTGTAGCACTTATTTTCATTTTTGTGACTACATGTATCTCCATGACTACCTTGTTTGTTTAAATTAAGCTACTTGGGTGACATTGATTTCCATTGTTTGTAGGATTTTCCCTTAGCTTGTGTGCACAACTCACTTGTTATCTCTAATTTGTGGCTATGATGGCCTTGTATAGTGTCTTGTGACATCTGTGAGTGATGTCTCATGTTTGTAAACCTACTTTTCAGAGTGGTCTTACTTATTTTCTTACGTGTTTACACTACCTTGAGCTGTTTGGTAGTTTTTACTTTGGGTTATCAGTGTCTTTTACACTTATTAGCATAGATATGTGTTTGAAAATATTTGGACTAACACTTAGTTCTTGGCTAGCCATCCCCATTTTGTGACACCTTGGTTCTACCAAGTGGTACTTTCCCTTAGTCCCCTTGCATGGCTAAGTTGGTCACAATGTCAGACTGTGGTTGGTCCTCCTTTTGGGGTTGCATTCTCCTTCTAGTGATCATTACATGTCCCCCCAAACTTGTAAGGGGGGCATCATTTAGGGTTTCTACATACTAACACAGTGCATATACATTACGCTCTCAGTCTTGTTTCCATCATAGATAGCATAAATGGTATGTGACATATAGTGAATGATTTCAAGACCAGTCTATGAACTCCATACGCAAAATGACCTTAATAGTACATGGTGGCCTTCAGAAATTTCTGGGCAAGAAGTGGTATAGGCTTATGGGTTACATTGGGCGTGCCTCTCATACACTTATAATTTATGGCCACTTGGCATTGGATCACCCAGAAAACCAAGATGCTATAGAGATCTCTTCACACATTTCAGCAAAAGTGGTTAGAGTTGGAGGATATGTAGTTAGCAACTCCTCCCTACACTTATTTGAACAAGGGTGGCGTGAGATTGCCCAAAAAACTCATGGCAATACAAGATATCCTTCTACACCATTTTAATCTTGACATGGATCAGGTGCACATGTTCCATTTACTTCAATTCAATGTAGTGTATTTTACTTTGCATATTTTACATAGTATTTGACATTTACATACATATATATTTGACTACTTGATCATTTTAGTCTTTGTAGGTCTGTAACGTATGAGAAACAAGCAGTCAAATTGGGGGCAACAACAACAATGAAAGATGATGACAAATAATGCAATGACACACCTGAATGATACTTTCCATTTACTAACCATGCAGGTACACTACACACACGCAGTAACTACACATGTGTTTCACCCTAGGTTCACTCTCATCACTTTTAATGTGCATTTTTCATCTTTAGAATCCACACTCCACTTTTTATGTTTGTCATTCCACACTTGATTCTATTCTATCGAAACGTCTCTACTACACTCTACATGGATATCAGGTATGGAATTATATCTACTTTATGTTACCAAGATTTCCACTCACCAACATAAAGTGGGGGGAAAATGTAGTCACAAAATCATGCACATTAGACATTATTTAGCTCAGTTTTCATACTACTATTTAGAAGGTTCTTGAGTGAAGAAAGTAGTAATTAATCCCATCTTTTGGCCATCTTATTTTTCTTTTATTTCATCATTCCCTCACATTTCCAGATACATTCCTAGTCTATTTTTAGGATTTTCCCGTCATTTTAGCCCTAAAATAGGGTGCCCCAGCCTATACTGGGGTGACCTCGAGGGCACCCTGGTCCCACTCTGGTGCGGCGATCCTTGTTTAGCCACTTTCGCTGCCTCTTTTTGGGCTCTTTCTAGCTATTTTTCATATTTATCTTTTTCCTAGTCAGCCATTGTCAGGGTTAATTATGAAATTAGAACAAGAGAACCCTATAAATATAAAGTTATGAGACCATAATGAGGGTCCTAGGTCGTCACATACTACTATCACTCCATCTAGAGTTACATCCATTACACCACTTGCATCCACATAGTGTCCATGCATCAAGGCTATGATAGTTGCATCAATCACACACAACATAGGGGGATGGATTCTATTCATATTCCATGCACACATGCTATTACATTTTCTCTAGTTATTATTACTCGTTACTTCACAAAGTGTGATTACTGGCACGAGAGCACCTAGGGCATGACACATGCATACACACACACACTAGAACTACATTTGGGTCTGAAATGTAGTGCATTACTCAGTTAAGTAAGCCAACTAGTTTGGGGAGTTGAGGTCATTTGACCCATTCATTTTATATTTTTATTTTTAGGGTTTTTGATACTTATTTATCTTGTGTACAGTTCATTCCGGTCATCCTATATTATTTGTTACATCCGACAAGCTCAGTAGATTCAGTGTCAACAGACGAGGAATATTTTAGAGGTATCTTATGATAGTGAAGGAATTTAGGATTCTGAATATTTTATATTGTTACTAGAGTGCATATTATGCAAACTAGGGCACCTCGGGGTGCCCCAGTACACTCCCAAGGTGCTCTAATGTCACTTCAAATATTCCAAAAATTCCCTCTGTACGGGCCTTCTGAGTGATTCATTCCTACTCTTGTCAAGTTCACAGTTCTAAAATTGCCACAACTTGTGACAATCTCCTGGCAATCAGCTAATTCATTTCCTTATTACCTCTTTTCATACTTATGGTTTTGATTTCACTTTAGAATAGTTTTTTATATTCATTTCAAACTATTTTAGTCGTATTTTATAGATGTTTTATTCCTCCTATATTAGATTAACATTAATACCCTAAATGCCCCATTTAGGTCCTTTTAGGCTTATTTTTGTTAATTAATACATCGATAGAGCTAATACAGGTTGATGAAATAGGATGTACCGAGGCATATAACCAATGGTGGGCAGCACACTGATGGGTTCTATTGTTTCATTTGTTCTAGATGTGGTGGGAGTACCATCAGTTGGAGGAGGGCAAAGAGGATTTATGACCAACGAAAGTCTATTTTTGGGTAAAAGCACATGTAAAGCGAAGATGAAGGGTCATACATGGATTGAGTTAATGATAGGATTAAAGTAGATTTTAATTATAGGACTAATATATTACTAGGATCTATTGAAAAGTATTCACGCCTTATGGTTGTTTTTGGATGTACACATGGCTATTTTTAGCATGCAGACTAAATTGAGAATGCATCGATGGTGAAGGGAAAGTCCCCATCCCAATATATATTTTTTATATGTCATTGTTTTCAAGATTTTATAGTGTAGAAGAAATTATGTGTGTGAGAAAAAATCCATGATGTATTAGAATTATGTTGCTCTGATGTACTAGCACACATGACTCTGTGTTCACTAATATTGATTGTTATGTATTTACATTTTGGTATGTAATACTCTTGTTATAAATGGAGAATTGTGTTTGGATTATGGTAATTGATGTATCTGAATATGAAGATGTGTTCTTACACTTGATGTTGGTTGTGATACGATCTATTATGTTTCCTTATTACTTGTGTTTCTATTGTCAACTCATGATATTATGTCTGTAATGATCTGCACTTGAATGCATGCTTTGATAATGGTTATTATGGATATGCATGCTAACATATTTACAAGATTAAAAAAAGGAGGGACCCAGTAGATTTGCATACTTCAGGTGAGAATTCAAATATATTTGAATGAGGCACGAAATACATAAACAATTGAGTGGAAATAAGAGACTACAAGGATGAGAGTTAAAACCAAGTTTAATTTAAATTTTATCATTTGATCTTGATTCCTTTTGAATGAATAAATACCTATAAACTCATATATTTATGAAACAATCTTGTTCGATACATGAAATAACTTAAAAGACCCAATAAATTTAATTTCTTAACTGTATATTACTGGTTCTCTTTACTACAAATAAAGTGTATTGTCTTTCTTATTTGATAAGTAAAAGAGTGATGATAACAATGTAAATAAATATTAGATAATATTACAATTTATCCACTTACATGTTCATACGTATGAAAGTGCATCAAAATTAATACAAGCCTCTTTTTAAACATATATTCTTAAGATGTATATACAAACCTCTTGAAGACGTACACACTTTTTTGTCTTTTTGCATCTCGTCTCTCTCCTTTCCTCAATCATTATTGAATCATTTATCATCTCTTGAATCATATCTTCACATATACAAACTCCTTGCATGTTTCCATGCATTCTATAATCTTATCCTTAAATAGTATTTAGTTCCATTTCTTCCTCCAACATAAAAAATTCTTCCAAACATAGAATATTTACTTGAAACTTATCTTGGACTAATTTAAAATGAGTTTTAAATTTTCCTTATTAGTTAAACCAATAGGAATAATCTAGAAAATATCCTTAAAATTAAGTGAAAAATCACACAAGTGTCTTGACTATATAACCTCTAAAAGCCTTAAGAACACCTAACATGAGTTTCAAATATTTTAATTACATATTTTGATGGGAGATTTGAAATCTTGCCAAAATGACACATTCTTGCAAAGATGACAATTTTAACAATTCATTTAGGAACTTAAAATATATTTATCACTCAAACATTACATTACAAGATACAATGAAGCATAAATAAACTTCTTAGTTACCATCACATGACCTCTTAGACCTTTTGAGACCAAACCTTGACTTATTAGACCAAAATTGATGTTTTCCTTGATGATGCTCCTGCATCATATTCCCCAAGTGGGAAAATTTGAGCTCTAGCTCAAATGAAGCTTATTCCTTGTCTTCAAATTATTTTTATCTTCTTATCTCCCTCTTCTACTTCTTTTTGTATCTATCTCCTCCTTCCATTCACTTTCTTTCTTGATTTTTTTCTCTTCCACTTGTTTGATCTTCTCTCTTTGTCTTGTTTTACGATTTTGGTATCTTAGCTCCTACCTTCATTAGATTCACACTAATTTGTAGCTATTTTCCCTTATTTTCCAACATTTATTTTGCCTCTATTTCTCTTCTGTCAAAATATTCCTTTAGAGCTATTTTTTAAATCATCATTCTTATACTTTCTTCACAATCTCTTCCTCTTGGCTTGGTTAAGGCTCGTTCATACACTCCATACTGATATATTCCTTTGAAAAATTTCTCCATGCAATATTCATGGGCTTGAAGCATCATATAAAACCATGTCACTACACAAAATATGAATTCTAAATAATGAATTAACTCACCTTATCTATGTCTTATTAAGTTAGCTTCTTGTTTTTTAGTTCATTCTCCATATAAGTTTATTTTATTTTCTCATCCATTTCTACGATAAATTTGTTTCATTGATATATTATTGGACTAATGTTTTCCTTCACCAAATCTTCCTTCTTATCCAAATTGTCTTCTTCATGAGGAGTTTAAATGTTCCCCTCCTTTCCTTGTTCTACCCTGAACTCTTGTACTTCATCTCTTAGATTCTTAATATGATAATGGAGTATATCTTTTCTTGGTATTGCATATGCTCTCATAATGGATCATAGAATCATCAAGAAGCGTCTTCCTTGATTTGAGATGCAGACACTAAAGAAAACGTGTCCCTCGATGTTCAAATTCGAGAATTCCTTCAATGACTAAAACTGAGGATTCCATAATCATCATCTCCTGCAAATTGGGTAATATCTCATCCAAATTTGATATATTAGAAACAAAGGTTTCTTTGAAAGAAATAATTGGATCAAGATACGCACGGACATCTTCATGGAGCTTAACCGCGGCCTTGATCGTCCCTTGGCCTAAAACGAGAATCTATGAAAGCCAAGTTTTAGTGACATGGCCTAATGTGTTTATTTCTTTTGAGAAATTGAATTTTATTACATATCACTATTGTTTTACCATCAACAAATGACATTTATCTTTCTAAAATATGTCACTATACATACACCATTATACTTATTCTTACCTTTATTTTTGAGTGTCATGCCCTTAATTTCTTATCATTATCATTGGTTTCTTGTACATTTTTCCCTAAGTATAGTCCAAGGTTATTTGAATAATTTCAATTATCTCATCCTTTAGTTTTTCTATACTTATTATGATTCTTCAATACAAACTCAACAAGAATGCCTTATTTCTCAATAACTCATTCCATTCTATGACTGCATGGTTGTTTCCTAACAAAGCTCTCAAAACTTAAAATTGACCTTATCCATAAGAAACTCTTCAAGTCTCCCTCAATTATCGATAACACAAGTTATTTTGATGGTCTTATACCTTTTTCAACCCTGAAAAGATCAAAAAATCATAAACACAACATCTTTTAACATTAACTCTTCCTTACCCTATTTGTAGACTTTTTTATCCTTATTTCCTTGGATAAAATTTTATAAATGAAAAAGGAAAATGTATAGTACCCATTAGACCATTATATCTTCCACATCAACCTTGAAAAGAGTTTCTAAATGAAAACATACCAGTTTTTAATTTGTTCTTCTTAACTAGGTCTCCTCATGCTCAAAAATAGGATTGTCAAAGAAATAGAATGTCGTATAACATAAAAAAAATAGAACCTCAAAAATATCCCTCAATATCATGCTCATATTATATGGTTTCAATTTCATGAAGGTTATTTTGCTAAAACTCAAGTTATACTAATTTTCTTTCGAACCCTAAGCTAGGGTTTCCTTAGAAACTGAGAGAGGAAATATTGCATATCTTGAAAAAAAAATATTAATAAAACCCTAATTATTACCTTTTAGGATATTTCCAAGCCTTCTTCACCTTTCTTGTTTTTATCATTTCCCTTTAAACTTTATAAATTATTCCCAACAACACAATCTGTAATTACTTTCCATAAGGATACCCTAGTATTCAACACACAGTGCATCTATCAAACACTTTAAATCCAATTTTTATTATTCTAACTCTTGAGAATACATTATAATCCATGTTCCCTTGATTTAAAAGATTATTCTCACTTTCCAATTCCTCATTTACCATTTTCTTATCAAATTAACATAAGAATGTTCAAGAAAACACACTTGTTTTACCTTCAAACAAATATTCTCACTTCTTCTGTTATCTCGGACCCAGAAGAAATTTTTTCATACATTTAAAATATTCTCACATGCTCCAAATACTTGTTCAATCACCTTTCCAATTCCATAACTCTGAAACCCTTCCAAAATACAATTTATTCATCAAGTCACTAATCCATTCATAGCATATATACAGCTAAAGTGTCATTACCAACATCTAAAATAATTATTAGGATGAAATCCATCTTAACATATCATTTTAAACTTAATGAATTCATTCAAACAAATATTTTCATCAAAAACACACCTTCCATTCAAATATACAAGATCATTTTCTTCATTTATTTAAAAACTTAGTTTTACAAGTTTCTCATGCCTCCCAACTACAGGTTCTTTCCTCTTCCAAGTCCTCTTCTTTATTCTTGGACCTCCAAATCCTTCTTATTACTTATATATTATTATTTCTCTATTTGAATTAATTCATCCATGACCTATAAGGTGTGTGAAACAACTAATTTATTAACACTAACTATGGTGGTGACTAACCACTACATGATGATACTTGACTAAAGGGTGATAATACCCTGGATACATGATTTGAGTTCCTTTAGAGCCTTTTATAATATTTTGTTTTAAAAAGAATGTAAAAATGATATTTTTAGAATCTCATGAAATAGTATGGGTATTCCCCTTTCTTTTAGGGGTGTTTTGGTGGTTTTTGTATCTCATTTGTGAAGTTGTTCACATTGTGTTGACTTCATGCTGATTTTTTGTTGAAAGTTGACTAGTTTTCTCTCCATTCTTGTTTTGGTTTTCTAGTTATTCGTTATATATCTAGGCTATGGAATTTTGTATCTGGGTAGGATCCCAGCCAAAAAACATTTACCCTTAATAAAAAATAACCTTTTACAATATTTTATTACCTTACTTACATCATTGCACCTCTTAGACCAATCTTTACAAATTCAAATATTTTAAGTATTCCCTTTCAGAGGGAAACTCCAAAAATACCATTTAACACACATGGAGGACTTAAGATAGCTATGAATTACTCATGGACACTTGAAATGACCCCAACAACCTAATACAAACCAAAATTTACTTATATACAAAGTTGGTGTTCCTGCATCATTCTCCCTAGGTGGAAGAATTTGTGTGTTGACTTAAGTAGTTTTTGTTATTATTCTTCTTCCAATTGTAGTGTTTCTTTGATTTCTCCATTCTTTCAGTTGTTTCTTCTTCATCTTCTTGTTTTCTGTCTTCCATCTCTTTCTTTTATATTCTTCTTCATATTCTTTCTCTAAAAAATGCACACTTTCTTGTAGTCTTCTTCATTTGAGCTCTTTTAAGAGCTTATTCTTCAATTTCTTTCACGTCTTCTTCTATTATACCTACACATATACAATTAAACCAAAAATTAGATGAAAAATATGAATAATTTTGAGTCTCCATAACTTTATTTTGCATGTTCTCTAGCCACTTCATCTTCAAATCAGCCTTAATAATGTTTTATCTTTATTTTTATCTGTATTTACACCTTCTTCTTCTTCAAGAAATTTATTTGCATCTTAAAATTATATACAAGCATCATAAAACTCCTCAACTTCATACTCTTCTTCATATTTGAAAAACTCTTCATTTTCAACCTCCTTAATACTAGCTAAGAAGCTTTCTATTACCTCTTCTTCATCAAATTTTTGATCTCCCTCATACACTACTTCTATAATCAACTCTTCCTCTTGTTTATTTAGCTTCTTCTCCACTTGTCTCGTCTTCTTATCTTCTTTTCTAATCTCTTCTCTCAGCTGCAATCTATATTTTCTCTTCACAAGTAGCCCTATAGCCCACTTATCTTTTATTTTCATCACTATTCCCACTTTATTATTTTCTTTCTCCATACTCATTATTTTCATCAACTCCTCACGATGCTCTATATATTTTGTGAGTTATTTCAATTATAATTCATACCATAAGTCTCTTTTCCTTCCATCATCTTTCCTCTTTTCCTCTTTTCCTCTTTATCTTTCTCATCTTGCTTCTTCTTGTGGTTAATCAACACCATCAACCCCCCCCCCCCCCTCTCTCTCTCTCTCTCTCAGCAAGTATTTTTCACCTTTCCCTGTGTCTCACCTAGGTTCTCTTCCACAACTAGTAATTTGACTTTCTTATTTAATTCACATCTTATTATCTTTTTCAGGGATTTCTTACAACTTCTCACCTTATCTTTCTCTTATCTCTCTTATTATGATTTCCTTCAACCTTTCAAAGCTTCATTCACACACTCATACAACTTATGATTAGAAATAACATCATTCTCATATCCATATTAACCTATTATGATCTCACTTGATAGTATAAGGACAATAATCTTCTCAAAATGTGCAAAGTGAGCCCATTCAACCTTCAAATATCATGAAAAGAGTCAATATCAACTTTGGTTGATGTTTCAAACCTTCCTAACTCATCTTTGATCCTCTTCTTACTCCAAACTTGCCATACAAGGGTAAGTATAGCAAGTTGGGGGAAAAAAAAGGGGTCATAAGTGGATGTCATATAGCAAATAACAACATAATATCAACTTGTAGGGATTATTAGCAATGCATACACTCAAAATTAGAAAAAATTATATCAATATGAATCGTAGCATCCAGAATCTAGTTTCTAAACCACTAATTTGTTTTAAAATGGAAATTTTTAGCTATATTAAACACTCAAAATTCAATGGCTTGATATTTTTTTTAAAAACGCCTATAAGATTGTAGTTTGTTTGCTCACGATTTGGATGACCAAAAATTGATATATATATTTTTCCTTTGGTTAGAAGTTAGATACCGTTATCTATCTTGGGATAGATTTTTTTGTATTTTTTTAGCAATATTTTATTTTTTATGATTTTTTTCATGAAAGTGGTCTGAAAACATAAAGAAAACATAGCACTATCCATTTTCTAGCCATAACTTCATCAAAAAATATTGAAATCAAATAAAAAATTTTAAACATGTATATAATTTCACCACGGTTGGGATGGTATAAGTTTTATCACATTTTGACAAGTGAAACAAAATTTGTAGTCTTAAACGTAGACATAAACATTCACGGGAAAAAGTGTCTTAAAGAGCTACTATTAGTAAAAAGTTATAAAATGATATTTATCCTATTCTAGACACTTTAAAATCAATATTTATACAAAGCTAATAGTCTCCCCTACGTGATGGCACCTTTCTTGTGAAATGTTTTTAGTTTTTCAGCATTGTTCAAGTCTGTAGAAGAGAAAATTTTAAGTTTTTTGACCTTTTACATGCCATAATGACCTCCCATAGCTTTGTGTAGACACCAAAATTGGATCACACTCCCCTTGGTGCCTTTTCGAATAGCCAACCTCAAACATATTCACTCTAACCATGACCCCTTCCACCCCACATTTTAATATTAATTAATTTAATTATAATTAATAATAGTCATCCTCACAATCATTCATCATTTAATTACATTAATTGAAACTAATTACCACCTCACCTATTCACCTCATCCCACCACCTCACCCTAGACCTATTCTTGGCATATTTCCATAACCAACAATAACTAAGTCTTACTTGCCTTAATGAGCTAAGATTTGGTCTAACCCCTAAAATCAATGATTAAAATCTCTCTAACCACATTCCCACTCATTAGAAGGGAAGTTTCTGTTCTAATCTATGAGAATAAACTAACCAAGGCCCAAAAAATTAGGCCAAGATCTGCCCATTTTAGTAAACCTAGGAAATCCCACCTTAATCGATGCCGGTCACCCCTAAACTGACGCCAGTCAACCCGGAACCATCGTCAGTTACCATTTATTCACCCAAACAACCTTGTTTTTGGGTTGGCATGATTCTGAGAGTAAGAAAAGGAAGATCAGAGCTGCATGCAAGCAAAACCAGAACATCCTTTCATGCATCCAGACATCCAAAGCCATCACCAGGACATATTTGAGAAGCATTGCACTCACGGAAATCATTCTAGGAAGCCATTGCTACGATATCCAACACGACATTCTTCTGATCAACAACCACCTCCATTCAGCCATCAAAAGCCTACATCATAGTAAGTATATCTACCAACATTGTCTATTACAACATAGATTAACTTTTGTCATTCCTGTCATTAGTTTTTACTTTGCATGTTCATTCTTCCATTGCTTATTATATTGTAATTCAACCATTTCCCTTACCCACACCACCAAATCACCATTCTGACCTAATATCCATTTCTGAGCATACCTGAGATCTCCACATACCTTCTCATCCACTCTCCCAACCTCATTTGACCTCAGATCAGCCCTTTCCATTTGATCTATTCAAGTTTCTTTTACCTCGACCATACCGACACCGGTTATCCATAACCGTCGTCGGTTCTACCTAAACTGGCATCGGTCATACACGAACGATGTCAATCTTTTTGTTTTATACATTGACCAATAATAGACCCAACAAGCATCTCACCAGTTGACCTAAACAACCCATAATCTGACCCTGATCAGTTCTAGCAACCTGACAAACTACCTGTCTTATTTCCAGATCTGAACTATAACCTAGCCTGTTATATTGGATTTTCTTATTGTACTTGAATGAGATACCTAAATCATATCAACTACAATAGGAATTTGTTTATTTCTCAACATTAATTTGTTTTAAACAGTTGATTGATAGACATCTAGGAAGTATCACACTTCACGGATCTAGCATACATGTAGGCAGTCCACTATCATATATCATTTAACTATCTTTTTGTGGTCTTGTTTTCTATTATAGGTAGTTCCTCCTAGACAAAAGGAATCTCTTGCAATCAGCATTGGATCAAGAAGTCAGAACGTGCACAACAACCATATATTGAACAACATAAATAGGTATTCCTCCTTATCCCTTACCCTTATCTGTTTCGTGTTTTCAGCTTCTAGCTTTCTAGTTACTTTACCTAGAATAGCCTTCATCACTTTCTGTTCTACTTCTAGACCTCAAGGCATCATCATATTTCTCCCTTTTTTATACCTATTTTCATACATATTTTCCCTTATACACATCCAAAATCCTTGTTTCATGCTTTGAGATTGGTTTTCTTCCATAGTGACAGGTATCGGTTTCACTAACTGTCATTGGTTTTTCCTCACACGTCATCGGTCAACCGGACTATCATTGGTTTCATATGTTTGATTTGTAAATCAAGACATTAACTAGATTCACCTTCCAGATCCCATTATTCATTGTTCATACTATTTTATGTGTCATCTACAGAATACAGTCTTACCAGGCCATCACTTGTTCATATGGTGCTAACTCATAGCTAGACTACCATCCTCATATTCCACGCTAGTCATCAACCACTCCCACTTATTCCCTCACTACCTTCCATCCTGTCACCCATGGATCCTACTTATCATATCACCATTTCCATAGGTGATGAATAATTTTAACAACTCCTTGATCAAAATACCATAGCCTTGCAGTTCTACCTTTCACACTCTTCCACTCGAGACTCCTCAGGTCAGATGATATACAACATGCTAGTATCCATCTCTCCTGACCTTATTCCCACTTCTGCATCAGCCCTTAATAATGCAACATTACCCTCACCTGCTTCACCCCCAATATTTTCGTAGTTAGGATCCATACCCACAATGACCATTGCGTCTACAGTATCACTCGCGCATGTCGTATTTGCTGTCCCCTCATCGACCATTCAGACCATAGCCTAGTCTGCACCCATTATCTCACAAATACCCATTGCAATACAACCTCTCATGGTGTGAGTCACCCCTACTCCATTCTAGAATCTTGTCCTCTCCATCCCACAAACATTGCCCCTAATCGCTACTAGAGTCACCACAACCATCCCACTTACATACACATACTATCAACCACCCCTATCTCATCTATCACCCATGTGGGATATGTGCCTTCTATTTCGGTGCTCTATTCTCAACCTCCCTATCAGGTTCAATATCCATCCCCTTATGCCATAGGAGGTGTCCATATATTACAACCTACTAATGACCTCATCAAGTTGATGATGGAAAATATACAGACACTAGAAGCATCAGTTTTTGTCTCACACAATTCCCTCACCTATGATGAAATTTGTAATGAGTCTATTCACCTATCCATTCCTATTCGACCATACCTCATCCATTGGGAAATGCCAAAATTAAACCGCTTAAATAGCAAAGAGGATCCACAAAAACATTTGCAGTCCTTTAAACATGGGTGTTACTTGATTATCCATGATGAAACTTTACTTCTAAGGACCATCTTAATGTCGTTGACAGGACCTGCATTAGACTGGTATAGTGGGCTACAAAGACATTCCATCTACTCTTTCAATCAACTAGCCTAGGCCTTATTAGAACACTTCTCGATTAATATTTTCAAGAAGGTTACCATGACTGATATTTATTCCACTCGATAATATGACGAAGAGTCTATCACTGACTTTGTCACTCGTTGGCATAGTTTAATTAATCAGCTCACATTCTAGCTACCTCAAAATGAGCTTATAGTGCTATTTACTTGGACTTGTGCTAGACACATCTCGCCAACCCTACAAGTGCAAACCTTTCACACTTTTGATGAGGAATTCACCACGGCACGGAAATTAGAAATTTGTGCTATCAAAGAAAAGAATATTCAACTTCATAACAACAACATTGTGTTCAAATCCAATGATGCTTATTCATCTTCGAAACCCCAAAACAACTATTCAAAACCCAATGGGTCTTCCAATGCCGTATTTCTCAAATCTAGCCCCTCTCATCAATAAAACCTACTAAACCTCCTTCTAATCTCTCCCCGTCCAAGCTTTCTAGTTTAGACGAGAACAATGAAAGTACATCTGATAGGAGAATCTTACTCTTCTATTTTGGAAAATATTGTTAAGGCTGGTGTCTTTACCCTTCCACCTATAAAACCACATATTGGTTTTGACCTTGAGTGACCCATGCCTGCATGGTATAAGGAATTTGAATTTTACAACTATCATCGTGTCAAAGGTCATAACAAAAATAACTGCATCACCTTCAATAATATCGTCTAAGAAATGTTAGACAATGGAGATCTAGTCTTGGATAGACCAAATGTACCCACTAACAAAAACCAACATATCTTCAAGAAGCCATTCCCTAATCATGCCCCATCTTCCAACCAAGCGGGTGATACTTCAAACAATGATAGTAATGTCCGCGAGTTCCACAATATTTTTGATGACATACCAGTTGCTTCCCAATTTCCTCACATTCCTTCCATAGATGAATTCTTATCCTGAGCTCCCTTACTTGCATAAGAGCCTGTTTCATCTACTCCTCCAAAAAAAGAGGCACCCCCTTCATTTTCTTCTTCATCCATGGAAGAGCCCATAATTAGCACGCCAACTCCGACCCCTCAAAATTCCGAGCAGTTCTCAATGGCACCTCTCCTACTCATAGAAGATGCAAGTCCACTGCATACACCAAAACAAGAAGAGCCCACTTCGATTGGACCATCCTCTCCTCTACCAATGGAGGCTACGATATAAGTACCACTACCTTTAGATGACCATTCACCATCATAATTTCAAGATCCTGCTGATCTGCTTTCAGCTCTCTTACTCATAGAGTCTAAGGCTAGACATTTCCCTATATTTCAAACACATTTTATGGGGATTGCCACTCGATCCACATCGACCATACCTACGTCAGTACCATTCTCATGTTTGGTTGATGGCCTAGACTATGTCGTTAGAGCCTTACTTTGGGGATGCTTTCTACTCCCTGTTTCAACACAAATGTAGTTGTCACTCGTTGACATCTCCACTATCTATCCAAAAAAAATTCGAGCGACCAAACTAAACACAACTACAACTATGAAAATACCTTCCATGTCACCGCCTATGGCCTAACTCAAACCTCTTCATACAGCCCAACATAAATCTTCACCCAAACACCTACCCATGCCTATTTCATCTCCCTTACCTAAACCTATCACTACCTTAGGGGTCATACCGACAGCTAGCTATACTCACCCACCCATCAAATTAGATTTAACCACATCCTCCCAAACTGACACTAAACACACCCTGGCCCCTAGAAAGAAGACCTAACCTCCTACACCCCATACAATGACCTCTCCCACCACACCATTATCATCTTCACCCCTGCCATCCATCCTAGGACCTCACCCCTCGACCCTAGCAAAACAACCCCTATCCACCGGTAAACCAAGAATGCAGCAACCCACCTCCTCATCATGAATCTATAATGTACCCAAGAGACCCACATAACCTCCGTCATCACCCGTAACCTTATTATTACCCATACCATCACTACCATCCATAACAACTTCACTACCTATAACATTTCCCTCTCTTTCACTCACACCTTATTCCTGACCTCTACCAACCACCTCCACAGTAACTCAGTTACCCCCATAGGTAACCCATCCTCTTCCACCATCTATTTTTCCCTCTACATCTCATACACACTTGTGACCTTTTCCTAAAAAGGTGCAATCTAAAGATAAGAATCCACTACCTTTCAATAAGGTAGTTAAACCAACCAAGCCTTCTATCACCAGCTCTTCTACCGTGCCCCTACCCAAACAGATATGACCAACACCTAAGACCACACCACACACCAAAATAGTGAACCAAACTATTACCCCACATGTAAAGTCTCTTCCTCTACAATCAGCCACACCTCTACCCAAACCCACATTCACCTCCCATTGTGATCCACTAGTAGGGTCCTATGCCAAAATCTTAACCAATCTCTTTGAAACTTCTTTCATCACATTACTAAGTCTTAGACCTTACACCCCACTCAAACCCAAACCTAAACCAAAAGGGTTTGATGAAAAAAAAAATTGTGCCTACCATCGTGTGCCAGGTAATGATGTATAGAATTGTAAGGCCTTAAAAACTTCCCTAGTCCAATTATGTCCTCTCGAAGAAAATTTTGACAATGATGATATTCTTGATGAGGACCCCATTTCAGCATCACCACTTTCCATGGATCTCCTTCCATTACCTAATCATCGACCAGAATCTCCACCACCACAACTCTTCGATCCACACACGAGATTCGAGATCAACATGGTTCGTATAAGAGAGTTGGACAAATCACCACCCAAATGTTGTTGCACCCAACTGACTTCACAAGGATTTTCTCCTCCAGTAGGTTTCTACCTGTCATGCCATTATACCACCCATCCTACACCTTCTCCATTTACCCCCTCTCTTTAGATTAAGATGGTTCACATTACCACCCGTGCTCAAAAAGAAAAAGGAAAGGAAAAAGAAACTGGCCCATCAACCAACCCTGTACCCAACATACCATCTGCACCCATACCTAAAGTCATCATTCGAGGTCCTGCATATCCTATTTCCAATGGGGTCACACATCACACACTGTTAAAACAACTACACCAATCCCCCATCAAGATGTCTTTATATGACCTCATCCAAACCTCAGAGTCACATCATCAAGCCCTTAAGGAGGTCCTTAAAACTATTAAAGTCTTACCAAATGATCCCAAACCCATAGCCTCCATCATTACCCCTCACCATGTGGCCTCTCTCACTAGGTCTTCACCTTCTTCTACACCTCCACCTACTCGCCAAGTTTCCGCCCTCAGCTTTTTAGATGAAGATATTTCTCCCTTCCAGTTTGATGACCCCAACCCCACTCTTTTCATCTCTATCTTTATTGATAATATACACATATGACATGTTATGATCGATGGTAGTGCTAGCAGTAATATCATATCCTCCCATGCATACAACCAAATGTTGATACCTACCAATTGCATGTATGGTAATCCTGTTATGCTGTGTTCCTTCAATGATGCCATGACCTCTACCCTAGTTCAGATAGATTGGAAAGTTAGACATCTTAGGCAAGTGCAATATTTTAGGAGTCCTCTCTCTTATGTGAGTTGTCCTTGTATGTTGAGAGAACTTTCAAGCCTCCTTTTCAATACTGTAATGGCAACCATTACCTCTTCTGAATGTATGATGGATTGTGCAGTAATAAATGTGTGTACTTTGTGAATAATCTCGATCCTTTCATCCAACTATACTTCTTTGTGTATTTTCTCATGCTTGCAGGTACACTATGCAAGTTCATGTTCTATTGTAGGTTCTTGGAGTTCTATGCTTATCAAGTGGTGGAGCGTTGCATGTAGTTGAGTTGTGGTGCTTGTTCACCCTTCTCAATTTCATCCTTCTTCACTGGAATAATGATAACTTGTTTGTCTAATCAAGTTTAACAAAGGGAACACTTGCTTCCTAGTATGTGGTATTTTATACCCTCTCTAAGTTGCAGTAGGTGAAGTTAACTTGTGGTGCACACACCCTCTTAAAATTAACCATTCCTTAGTATTGAAACACCCTTTATTTAGTGCATCATCATCCCTAGTATAGTTTCATTTCTTAAAATCTCTTTCCCTAAAACCAATGAAAATGTTAGCATAGGTCTAAATAACTATTTTATTACACTAGGAGTAGTACAAAACTTAGTTTAGGAAGAGGAAGTTAGACTTCTCCAGAGGTTTGTTGACATTAAAATTTTCCTCCGTAATTTCTATTTTATTAATGTATGTATTAGGAATAGGATGTTGTTAAGTATAATTAGTAGTGGTGTCCAATAGAAGATAATGGCACCGTCAGTACAGTGCCGCCAATAATGTAGAGTACGGTAATAATAAAATTATAATAGGAATGTTGTACAAAGTAAATATTTGTCGTAAGTGGTCCGGTAATGTTAAAATGTCAAAGTTGGGATAATTAGAGAAGTAGGGTCTACATGATTAGGAATTAGAAATATTATATTTGTAATAAGGACAAAGAGTGATGTCATAAATATTTATGTATTTTATTTCTGGAAAATTCTAAAAAGGTGGAACCCATGTGAGATGATAAGGTTTATCTTATCTTAGAAGATAAGCGTACATGTAAAGGCAAGAGTTTAGGCATGGAATATGATTGGCCAGAAGATATTTCCTATCCTATCTTAGAGATAAGGTGGATAAGCCTGAATTCCTATAAATAAAGAGGCCACCCCCCTCATTTAGCATAGAAGGAAGTAGTGAGAAATATTATATGTGTAAGTGTGTAAAGGAAGCCATCATTTTGAAGGTGTGTTAAAGAAGCCATTAAGAGGTGTAATTGTGAAGTTTCTCCCATAGTTATTGTTGTAAGGTCAGTGAAGTCAGTAACACTTGAAGTACCTCATGGGTGAGATTGTAACAATTTCATGTTGATAATATAATTTACATTGATATTTCAGATTTATCATTATTCCTTCTTATCATAGTCTATGGTATTCTTGTGTTATGTTTGTTGTTGTGTTTCCAGATTACATCCACCAAAATAAGAGATGTGCATTAGTTAATAATCATAGCACGAGGAGTTCCTGGTGAAGAATTATCATAGTGCTAGATTGGTGTTGACATTTTGGTTCCGTTGCCGGGACCATTCCTCGTTGGTGGATTTTCTGGAGAGATATTCCCACTTAGTCAAAAAAATTTGGAGGGTAACCTTGTTTTTACTGTGCATAGTAGTTACCATGGTAAAGTCATTTTTACTGAATAGTAGTTACCATGAAAGGCAAAGTGTGAATAGTATTTACCGCAGTAAAGTCACTTTTTACCGTGAATAGTATTTACCGCAGTAACTTCACTTTTTACTGTGAATAGTGTTTACCACAGTAAAGTCAGTTTTTACCGCAGTAAGTCAAGTTTTACCATAGTTTACCGTGGTCATTTCTATTTTACTGTAGAAAGGTGTAAAGTCACTTTCTAGTATAGTGATTCCAATTATTTGTGCACATAAGTCTTGTTGATTGTACTTGTGGGTTGGTATTTCACGGTGGTTACTTTTGAAAATGGGAAAGATTCCTATTTTTTCAGCTCAATCTAATGAAGATGCTTCTTCTTTCATTCAAGAGTTTAAACGATCTTGTATTTGTAATGGCCTTATAAGAAGGGAACAATGGACTGAATTTTTTCCTACCTTTTTGGATGGTTCAGCACTTAGGTGGTTTGAAACACTAGGTGATAATGTGAAAAATTCATGGGATTTATTAACTGAAAGTTTTCTTGAAGAATTTGGTGAACAACAGAAATATGCAGATCTCATGATCGATATCACAAAGCTATCCCAAGGAGAGAAGGAGAAGATAAGGGATTATCATGCTCGTGTTCTAGAGCTAAGGAGGAAGCTCGATGCCCAGATCCGGAAGGAAGGATTAGCGGATGGGTTGATGAATGGCGTGGATAATCTCCTATGTAAGCACTTCATTCTTGGGATGAAGCCAGAGATCAGACAACGAGTGAAGTATGACCACCCAGCTACCATTGAACAAGCAAAGGAGATTGCAAGAAGGCAAGAAGAAAGCATGGAAGAGGAGCCCAAAGAAATTGTTGCTAAAGTAGAGCCTACACCAGCACCTTTGGTCCAGAATCCACAACCACTCCCGGTGAGCACAAATATTTCTCCTAGTACATCTACTGAGTATGAAGATCTGCTCAAAAAGATGGGTCAGTTAACTATTAATCTTCTTCAAGGAAAAGAATTTAGTTCTCAGGGAGGAGATAGAGGTCCAAAAAGAAATATTTCTGAAGTTGTATGTTATGGTTGTTATAAAAAGGGTCATTATAAGTATAATTGTCTAGATAGAGCTTCTACATCTGGTATAAGAGATAATGATAAAGGAAAAGCACCTGTGAATTCTTTTGATGTAGTAGATAAGAGCAGAAATAATGAAGTAGATGTGTTTGTAACAAAAAGAAAGAAAGAAAAAGATAATCAAGATGGAAATGATCCTAAGAAGATGAAAGGAGAAACTAGTAAGAAACATAGGAGAAGAAAGTTGGGTGTGCAGGATTTTCTGATTTCACAGGGGCAAGGACCATACTCCATCTTGGAAGATCTGTCCAAAAGGCCTGCAAATATTATATATGGTCAACTCTTGGCTATGTCTTCTGAGAAGAGGTGGGAGTTGCGAAGTGGACTCAATGCTCGACGAAGGAAGGAGGTTGAGGTCCCTGTTTTGGAGGTAGAGGCGGATCCCTACGCTCCACAAGCTGAGGTATTATGTAATGGTATTTCAATTCATGATGTCTTAGTTGATGGAGGTGCTGCAGTTAATGTAATGACCGAGTCTGTAATGAATATGTTGGGTTTAAAAATTGATCGCCCCTCAACACTTATGTTAAGGTCATTAAATAAGGGAAAAACTAAACCAGAAGGTGTAGTTTCAAATGTGGCAATATCTGTTATGGGTGTTGTATGTGTGGTAGACTTTCAGGTGATGAAAAATGGTACTGTTGCGTACCCAATGTTGTTGGGAAGACCATGGCTAAGGAGAGTTCATGCAAGAAACTACTGGAATGAAGGCTTCATGACACTTGGACGTGGTAGAGAGAGGGTGAAGATAAACGTGATCCCTCGGCATCATAAGGTAGAACCTGTGGATTCAAGTGATGAAACTGATGATTGGACATCCTCTGATTACTCTAGTACCAGTGAAGTGGACACTGAAGATGAAGAAAGTGAGGTTGATGTTTCAGTCATGGATATCCTTCTAGTCACACCGACTCATGACCCCATAAAATTATCTGAAGAAGAAATTGATGATCGTCTCCAACAAATAAAGATTGGTGATGCTGTGATGGAGAGTGAGAAGGAATCCTACCTCCAGCTCTTTCGAAGGTACATACACATATTCACTTTTGATTACAAGGAACTCCGTCAAGTAAGTTGGGTAGAACATTCTATTGAGCTGGTAGATGGTGCTAAGCCCATAAAGCAAATGCCATATAGAATGAATCCTAATTTTTCCAAGACTGTAAAAGAAGAAATAGATAAGTTGCTTGATGCAGGATTTATATTTGCTGTGGAGAATTCAGAATGGGTTTCTCCCATTGTGATCTCAATAAAAAAGAATGGGAAGCTACGCATTTTTGTTGATTATAGGAAGCTCAATAAGGCAACAAAGAAGGATCATTACCCTCTTCCATTCTCAGATCAGATCTTGGATGAAGTAGCTGGCCAGGAGTGCTATAGTTTTGTTGATGGATATAGTGGATACAACCAAGTTCGTATAGCAGAGAAAGATCAGCTGAAGACCACGTTCACCACTCCTTGGGGAACGTTTGCTTATAAAGTTATGCCTTTTGGGTTGTGTAATGCTCCAGTAATGTTCCAGCGCTTGATGAATAGGGTCTTTGAACCCTACATTGGGAACTTCATCAGAGTATTTCTGGATGATTTTTACATCTATGGGAGCAAGATGGACCACCTGTACCAGATGGAGACAACATTTCAAAGGTTAGATGAAGCACAAGCCTCACTAAACCCTACAAAGTGTGTCTTTGGATGTTCTAAAGGTGTTTTGTTAGGGCATGTTGTATCCAGAGATGGTATTGGTACTGATCCTGATAAAGTTTCAAAAATCAAAGAGTTACCATTTCCTATGAATAGAAGTAAGTTGAGATCATTTTTAGGCCATGTGGGTTACTATAGAAGGTTCATCAAGAATTTCTCAAAGATTACACAGCCACTAACCCAGTTCTTGAAGAAGGATGTTACTTATGAACCAGGAAATAAGGCGCATGAAGCTTTTGAACAACTGAAGGAAGCCCTGGTGTCTTCACCTATTTTAAAGAATCTAGATTGGAGCAAGCCATTCATTGTGTATACTGATGCCTCAGATGTAGCACTAGGAAGTACTCTGAGCCAAAAGGATGAAAATGGGAATGATCATCCAATTTACTTTGGGAGCAGACAAATGAGCAGTGCTGAGGTAAATTATACTGTAACTGAAAAAGAGGCTCTAGCTATCATTTTTTCTGTAAAGAAGTTTAGAAATTACTTGCTAGGGCAGAAATTTATAGTTGTAACAGATCATCAGGCTCTAAAATATATTGTAAATAAGCCTAACCCATCAGGGAGGATAGCAAGATGGATAATTTTGCTACAAGAATTTGAATTTGATATTATAGATAGGCCAGGAAAGAAGCATGTCAATGCAGATGCACTCTCTCAAGCCTATGATGGTTTAGGTTCATCTTGTGATGATGATGATTTCCCAGATGCAACATTGTTATCCCTTGACACAATCCCTAGTGAATACATAGATATTTGGAATTATCTGAATGAATTCAAGTTTCCTGATGGTGCCAATGCAAAGACTAAGAGGAAGATTACTCAAGCCAGTCGTCCATATTCTATTCTGCATGGAGTATTATTTCGAATAGGACCTGATGGACAGTACAAGAGGGTAGTTGGACGTGATCAAGGGAAGGAGCTGATAGAAGAATTCCACAATGGTACATGTGGAGGAAACTTCTCTAGACAACTTACAGCAAGAAGGATCTTGGATGCAGGTTATCACTGGCCCACTCTTTTTAAAGATTGTTATAATTATTGTAAGACATGTGATATTTGTCAAACACATGGTAACCGTAAGACTTCATCAGCTCCATTATGCCCTATTCTTCCACTTGGTCCCTTTGAAAAGTGGGGAATAGACATTGTAGGTCCACTTCCAACTACCCCACGCCAAAATAAGTATATTGTAGTTGCCACAGATTATTTAACCAAGTGGGTTGAAGCTAGGCCATTGAAAACAGCTTCCATGGATGAAGTGGCAAGGTTCATATATGAACGCATTGTCACTAGATTTGGTTGTCCATTAGAAATTGTAACAGATCAAGGAAGCCACTTCATTAATGAGGTGGTAGAAGCCCTAGTCAATAAGTTTTCTATCAAGCACAGGAAGGAAACAACATACAAGCCAAGCACAAATGGACAGGTGGAACGAACAAATTTTGTGTTGTGTCAAATTCTAGCAAAAGATGCAGCCTTGCAGGTACATAAGTGGGATAAAAGGATTCATGCAGCATTGTGGGCATATAGGGCAACATCAAAGTCAGCAACAGGATACTCCCCATTTCAGTTGGCCTATGGCATTGATCCAGTTCTTCCTATTGAGTTTGATATTCCCACTGTGAGAGTTATGAAAAATGAAAGGATGGATGAAAGTGATTCAGTAAAAGAAAGGTTGGTACATCTTCATTTGCTAGAGGAAATGAGGGAAATAGTGAAGGATACAAGCTATAAGAAGAAAATGAAGCAGAAGGAATACTTTGATCAAAAGATCCGGTGGTCTCCATTTCATGTGAATGACTTGGTTCTAGTATATGATTCCAGATACAAAAAAAGAAGACAGAGAAAATTTCTTCCAAAATGGATGGGGCCCTACAAAATAGCAGCTGTGCATGAAAATGGTACATACCGACTGGAGGAATTGGATGGCACTCCCATTACAAAATGGGTCAACCACAACAAGTTAAGATATTCCAAGCTCCAGAATAGTCTACTCTCCGAGGACGGAGTAGAAGCTAGGAAGGGGGAAGATGTCGACACTAAAATTTTCCTCCGTAATTTCTATTTCATTAATGTATGTATTAGGAATAGGATGTTGTTAAGTATAATTAGTAGTAGCGTCCAATAGAAGATAACGGCACCGTCAGTACGGTGCCACCAATAATGTAGAGTACGGTAATAGTCAAAGTACAATAGGAATGTTGTAAAAAGTAAATATTTGTCGTAAGTGGTCCGGTAATGTTAAAATGTCAAAGTTTGGGTAATTAGAGAAGTAGGGTCTACATGATTAGGAATTAGAAATATTATATTGGTAATAAGGACAAGGAGTGAGGTCATAAATATTTTGTGTATTTTATTTGTAAAAAGTCTAAAAATGTGGAACCCATGTGAAATGATAAGGTTTATCTTATCTTAAAAGATAAGCTTACATGTACAGATAAGAGTTAAGGTATGGAATATGATTCGTCAGAGTGGATTTCTTATCCTATCTTAGAGATAAGATGAATAAGCCTGAAGTTCTATAAATAGAGAGGCCACCCCCCTCATTTAGCATAGAAGGAAGTAGTGAGAAATATTGTATAAGTAAGTGTGTAAAGGAAGCCATCATTTTGAAGGTGTGTTAAAGAAGCCATTAAGAGGTGTAATTGTGAAGTTTCTCCCATAGTTATGGTTGGAAGGCAAGTGAAGTCAGTAACACTTGAAGTACCTCATGGGTGAGATTGTAACAATTTCATGTTGATATTATAATTTACACTGATATTTCAGATTTATCATCATTCCTTCTTATCATAGTCTATGGTATTCTTGTGTTATGTTTGTTGTTGTGTTTCCAGATTACATCCACCAAACTAAAGGTTGTGCATTAGTAAATAATCATAGCACGAGGAGTTCTCGGTGAAGAATTATCATAGTGCCGGATTGGTGATGACAGGACCCTCCCCACCTTCACACCAACCTAATGTAAGGGGGACTTGATATTTCCACCTATAAACCCAAAATTCCAGCCCAAGCCCAACCATTTTTTTCTGACCTAAAATCCCTCACTAACTACCACTTCGTTCACTCTTTCCTCCACCGGTGTGTGTGGAAAGGATTTGGCTTTGGTTTTTATGAACAAGGCCACCATACTATCATTTCTTGTGCCTCTACTAAAAACAATGACCGCAGCGGGATTGGTTTTGACTCTCCTCCCTCCAAGAAGGTTCACATCAACCTTATCTAGGACGAGAAATCTTCCCCCTCTCATTCACCCACATTACCATCTTCACCCACGGAGTCCATAGATCCTGATTATATTCCTCATAACTTTTTTTTCATAAACACCATTTCCTTGGGACCGTTGACCTATCAACGTGATGGTGAGGCTCACTCTTCTCTCCCATTCCTATATCTTGACATGATCGATGATGATACACCTTCAATTAACACTGTTCAATGTCAAGATGATGATTCCATCCTCACCTACCTTGGTGTAGAAGACTCTTATATTCATCAGTCGTTACCCTCTGAGATGTAAACCATGTTGAACGAATCAAACATCGAAATCAACATTAATACCTAGGATGACCCACACATTCTAAATATCGGCCAATCCTAAGACGCTATTGAATATGAATCCTTAACCTCTTTTCTTCAGGACCATAGCAATGCATTTTCTTGGTCCTATGCCGATATGCCTGGTATTGACCCAAAAATCATGGTTCACAATATCATAACCATTCCTGATGCCAAACCCATCAAACAAAAGCTACAGAAAATGCATCCTCGCATTGCTCTTCTAGTCAAAGAAGAGCTTCAACACCTTCTCTTAGTTTCCTTCATTGTACCCATTGATTATCCCCAATGGATTTATAACATCATTCCTATCATGAAAGTGACTGGGGGACTCCACATTTGCACGTATTTCTATGACATCAACCTCTCCTGTCCCAAATAAAATTTCCCATTACCAAGCATTGACTAACTAGTTGATCTCACCGTTGGCCATGAAATGTTATCACTCATGGATGGTTTCTTGGGGTAAAATCCAATATTATTATCTCTCGAGGATCAACACAAGACTTGACTTCATCACCCCTTGGGGGACCTTCTGCTATCGAGTCATGCCCTTTGGCCTTAAAAAATGCTGGTGCTACATATCAGTGGCCATGACTTACATCTTCCATGACATCATGCATCACATATTGGAAGATTACATAGATGATCTCCTTTCCAAATCCAAGCATCCACTCAAACACCTTGTGTTGTTAAATTCATCTTTGACCACCTCATCAAGTATTGTGTTCGTCTTCAACCAAAAAAGTGTGTCTTTGTGGTACTTTCCAGAAAACTCCTAGGTTTTATTGTTTCTTTGCGAGGAATATAAGTCAGTATTGCTAAATTCAAGGCTATTATTGAAATGTTTCCAACCACTAATATCCTTAAACTACGTAGCCTACAAGGGAAGTTGCAACCAATTCCTTGTTTTATCTCACAGCTTTCCGACCACTGTCAACCATTCCATCATCTTCTCAAGAAAGATGTTTCATTCAAATGGGATGATGAATGACATAAAGAATTTGAATCCTTGAAACAATACCTCCTTCAACCACCAGTGCTCATTCCTCCTAAGGATGACCAGCCCTTCTACCTATATATCTCCACCACTAACCATTCTTTAGGTGTCATGCTCGCTCATCGTGATGACCAACACCGAGGAAGCATTTATTACATAAGTCATACCCTTCTTGACTATGAAACTAGATACACCCACGCTAAAAAAAAATTTTTTCTTAGCCTTAGTTTTTCATTGCCACCAAACTCCGCCATTACCTACTCAACCACAAAACCTTTTGTGACATTACTAATACTATGACCCATTACACTATATGTATGCCAAACCTTATCAAAATCAATGTGCGCATTTGGCTTATGATTCTTGCCAACCTCAACCTCAGATTCATCCATCAAAAGTCCATCAAGGGCTAAGATATTACCGACCAATTGACTGACGCACCTATTTATGGGAATTAACCCTCTAACTTTGACTTCCTAGATGTATCTATAACTACCCTTTCCCTGACGAACCCGCTTACCAAACGAAACTCTTCTTCAATGGCTCCAAGTTTCAGTGTGGGGGGGGGGGCTGGTGTTATCCTCATTCCACTTGATGGTGAACCCATGCCTTTGTCTTTCAAACTCGATTTTGATTGTACAAACAATATTGCTGAATACAAAGCACTCGTATTGGGTCTCCAGGCTTGCTTATGCCTTAGATGTTAAATCAATCAACATCTTTGGTGATTCTCAGTTGGTCATAAACCAAGTCAATGGTATATACCAGTGCTCGTAATGAGATACTTCAAAAGTATAAACATCACGTAGACATATTTTGACCACCTTTGACCATTATGAACTTCAAACCACCCCACATTCTACCAATAAATTTGTGGATACCATGGCCTGTTTGGCTTCTCAAATACCCACTTTTCCTGCCGACTCTAAAATCTTTGTCACTATACAAAGGCTACAATCACCCTCTTATTTACCTCATGAAGTTTACTCCATCAGAACCATTGCCCCTGACCCATGTGACCTTTGGTATAAGCAATATGCAGACTATCTTTCCCTTTCCATTCTACCTGCTGATCTCACTCGTAATGGACAACGTGCCTTTCTTAAAAGTGTCTCTTGTTATGTCATCTTGGGTGGTCTCCTTTATAAGCGTGGCTTCGATGGTACATTCTCTTATGATGCCTTACAAGTTCTGAAATTCCCTACACCATTAAGGAAGTCCATGATGGAATTTTTGGAGGTCACTTTAGTGGTTTAGCCATCACAAAGCACATTCTTCACCTAGGCTATTATTGGCCAACCTTAAACCATGATTGTTGTCATTATGTCAAGCATTGTGTGAAATTCCAACAACATGCTAATCTTCATCACACACCTAGTCATGCCTTACAGGTCACACGAGACCTTTGGCCTTTCTCTCAATGGGGTTTGGATCTTGTCAGTGAGATCAACCCCCATTCTTCACAACACCACCAATGGATCATAACTGCTACTGAATATTACACTAAATGGGTAGAAGCCATTCCCCTCATTTCTACCAAAGCCGAGAAAATATGTGAATTCATCAACCATCACATCATTTTTTTGTCACTTTGGTATCCCTCACCGTCATTATCACTGATAACGGAAAAAAATTCAAAAAAAAAACCCTACGACAAACTATGTGATGCTTTTGGCATCCAACTCAGTTTCTCATCACCTTATTACCCACAAACCAATGGCCAAGCCAAATCAACCAATAAAACCTTGAACAAAATTCTTATGAAGGTAGTCAATGATACTGGGAGGATTGGCATACACACATTCCTTTCTCCTTGTGGGCTTATCACACTAGTATTCACACTTCGACTGTTGCCACCCCCTTTTTCTATGGTCTACAGTACTGAGGTTGTCTTACCTCTCAAAGTCTAGATTCCATCTCTCCACATCTCACTACAAGACATGCTCAATGATGATGAATTTCACCAGGATCATTTGGCACAACTTGAATTATTAGATGAATGTCATCTCAATGCTCTTGACCATCTCCAAATCTACCAAAAATGTATCAAACGTGCCTATGACAAACATGTTCATGAACAAACCTTTTAGGTCGGTGACCTCATCCTGAAGGAAAATCAACATGTAACCAAAGAGGAGAAAAGTAAACGGGGAAAATTTTCTCCTAATTGGCTTGGACCCTATATTGTTACCCATGCCTATGGATCAGGTGCTTATCATTTGTCTTCACTCGAAGGTAAACCCGAACCTGAGCCCCTTAATGCCTTGCATCTTCGACCATTTTATTGTTGATATCAAGTCCTATATCACTTATCCCTTGAGCATTGTTCACCTTCCATATTACCCATTTTGAGGATCCACGACTAAACAAGAATCATGTGATTACCCGTCACCTTTTAGCCTTGTCTTCAATATGAGTACCATGGCTCTACTCATAGCATGATTCTCATGGATACTTTTCATCTTCATCAAGATGGAATCCCATGGTCATTCATCACTCGAAACCACCTCTTCCACAGTTAATATTTGTGTGCTACGGTCTTGTCTTCTAAACAAGAACCTAATCTTCCTCTATAGTCTTGTCCATGACTTAAACATCTAAAAACAAAAAGGGATACAACTCCTTGAGTCAAACTTCCAGCAAAAGATAACTCCCTCAAAAGGGACATCTCTTCTTTATATTCTACCACTATAAATAGACTGCTCCCTTGAAGGACAACTATATAAAGTCATTACAAAAATATAATAAATATTCAGAAGCTTCCCACATCGATCAGCTTCACAAAGACCTCAAGGAGATAATATACCCATCCCATATAGACTTCCCACATCGATCAGTCTATTAAAAACAAACAAATAAAGAAAAAGATGAAATTTTCATCATGGACTTGCCTATTTTGATCCTGGGTTTCTTGCTAAGAAAAACATCCTATTTTACACTAAGTTACGCTAAACCACCCATTCTCACCTCATTTACCTTTTTATCCTAACTTCCCTCTCTACTCAAGGGACTCGCTGCAACCGTGACATTTTGTGATCATGTGACTTTTCTTCACCCTTAGAATAGTCCATTATGCAAGGCCTGTAGGGTCTTACGTTCATAAGCCCATCTGGGGTATGGTAGACTCATTAGGGTTCTTATCAATTAAGTGGTTCTTTTTCCACCTCTTACCTTTCTACCTTCTTCATCACCTATTGATTATCCTATAATAGGACCAGACTCATCGACACCTATATTTAAAATCAACTCAATCATGCCTATGACCTAAACTCAACCATGCCTATGACCTACATTCACCCATGCCTAAACACCTATCAATCCATTCCTCTACTTCATCATAATCTTCCCTAGCTTATGGGAGAACTACATCGGCCTGAGGTCCCTTTTCACCGGGACTATGTAGGCAACACTTCGAGGGCATGGGGCCCTTGGAGGTTAGCTCAGCCACTCTCTACCCTAACCAATTCCCTCTTCCCCTTTCCTATTCACATTCTACCCTAGTTAGTTTCCTTTTTATATCAATAATTGTAAATTAAACCAAACAAACAATTTGCTTACACATCTTTACCATCATAACTTACACATTCATTTCATCTTGTCTACAATTTCTTTACCATAATCATACATTTCCCTACAAATCATCTTAACACAATCCACATCATCATTAATTACACAAATTAATGAATTAGAAACTCACCCATACCTAACCAACCTGACTCAACCATGCCTAAAACGACCTGACTCAATCATGCCTAATTCAACCTGAATCCACCATGCCTAACTCAACCTTACTCAATCATGCCTAAGTCAACCTGACTCAATCCATGCCTATGACCTGACTCCATCATGCCTAAACCGACCTGACTCCATCCATGCCTACATGACCTTGATCTATCATGCCTAATCCACTTGATTTCCACTCTATATATACATATATATATATATATATAACAATGAAAATTAACACATGTATACCATCCATACTATATAAACACCATCATCTATAAATCAGATAGTCTGTATAAAAATACATGTGAACATATATCCCAATAATAATCACTATCATCTCAAATCACTTAGATACATCCTCACCATCTTTGGCATGCAAGTCGGTATATCATCAAAAATCTCAAAAACTCTCATGTACATCCTCACTCTCTTCAGCACATAGGCTGGTATATATCAAAAATACACAACTATACAAAACAGGAGGTACATATGGCTATCAGACATCACCCTACTAGATATCCTCCATATCTGTCTCACCTGTCTCCTCCTCCTCCTCTGCCCCCGTATGACGTCCAGCTAGCATCTCACCACCCATCATCAGTCCTGGCCAGATCTCTGCTGGTACCTCACCTGGGGCTGGCCTCCGTGAACTGGTGGCCTCACCCTGACCCTGTCTCAGGGCTTGATGGCCCCCTGTGCTCTCTACACTATGGGTACATGACCTGGTCCTCTCACTCGAGGCCTGTTGTGCTCTATACTCCCCATAGGATAGAAAATCTATCCCTACGGCCATCAAAATATCCTGATAATACCTGACCTCACCTAAGGCATCTCTCAACTAGCCTATCGGTACTATCTGGGTGGTGCCATCAGCCTCGGCCCCTGTACCTGTCTCTCGGGACCCTGTCCCACTGGTACCTATAAAGAGGGACCCTGTCCCTGTGCCTGTGACTGTCTTGAGGGACCCTGTCCCATTCCTACCTGTATCTGGGCCTGAAGGGCCACAACCTACACCTGTGCAGTGGCCAACTGGCCCTGTAAACCTATAATCTATGCCTGTAGGGTGGCCACCTGTACCCCATCTCCATCTCCACCCTGTGCAGGTACCTATCCCTGTGCTACCTGGGCCTGTAGAGTGGCCACCTGTGCCTACAAAATAACAACCTATGCCTCTGAGCCTATCAGCTGCCCCTGCACTATACCCAACTGTGTAATCAGGGTTCCACCTACCCCTGTAGGGCATCCCTCTACACTGTGATGGTGGCTAAATCTGGCTGCCCTGACCTCGGTGGTACTGCTCGTAAATGTGTAGCCCACCACTATGTGTATGTATCTATCACCCCAACATCATCAATCTACCGGTCTATCACCTACTCCTCCTGCCCTGTCGGCACTGTCGGTTGTGGTAGAGGCAGAGGCCTCTCCACATCATCCCTCCTGTACTGTGGGAAAGGTGGCGGTATATCCTGAAGTAGCCTGAACTACCATCTAACCCTGTCCATAGGTATCATCTCGTGCTCTCCTGCACGTCGCCCCTCTATCCATCAGAATAGTTGTAGATCCTGTAGCTCCTCTGCCATCTACCCATATGATGGAAAACCCACATAGGGCCTCCAAATGATGTCCACGCTAGACAACCCCTCTAGTAATCACCTGTAATAGGCTACATCGTGTGTAGCTCTAGCTTCTCGGTGCTCCCCAATCATAGGCACCCATCTCCTGAAGCCCACTCGAACAAAACCCAGCTTGAATGCATCAACTCGGGGCATACCGACTGGATGCACACATACAATGTGCTCATACACCCAACAATGAAGTAGGAAAGTACAACATAGGCTAAACCTCCGTAGCCACCCATAAGCCCATAGCTCTCTATATAACTGTACCAGGAATGCGGGCACCCATGAAAAATGGGTCCTGTCCTCCACCATGTCATGTAGAACCCCCATCAAGGATCATGGGAATCTCCCACCCTCTGCATCTAGCAGTGCAAAGCAGCAGACTACCTCCATCAGCAACACTACCAGCCTCATCTCCTCCGGATGGGCCCGGTACATATCACCATAGCTCATACTGGCACTATGGAACCTCAACTCTGCCAGCCCCTCACCAAACACGGTCAACATCAACTCCTCAGAGGCCTCTGAGGAGATAGAATACACCTGCGTCCCCACTATCAGTAGACGCAGGATCCTGTACACATCCTCCAGGGTGACTGTGATCTCACCCATCGGAAAATGGAAGGTATTGGTCACTGAGTCCCATCTGTCGATGAGAGAGACCATCAAACTCAGCTCCTAGACCACGTGCCAGTAGTGTCTGACCCCAATCAGGCCAACCTCTACAACATGGCACCAGTCCTCAGCTGTCGCACCCCCTCGCACCTCCACGAGCAAGGGAGGTACCCTATCCCACATCTGTAACTGGTCCCTCACCTGCACCCAACAAAACACACTATTGTCAAAACCTTACCATACCGAACACACCCCTTACCTCATAAACCTCATATCCAACCCTCACTTCTTATCGTACCCACCCAACCACTTACCCCTTGCTAGACCAATATATTCATGCCATTTATACCTACTCCCCTATTTTTCTCTCATGAAACCTACCCTTACATCTCCTGACATATCCTTACCTCTTACCCTTGCTCTCTACTGCCCTATTTTCCCATAAAGTCCAGCTGACACCGGTCAACAACGACCATTATCGGTCATGTGTAACTGGCATCGGTCACCCATTACTTGACCGATGTCAGCCAAATACCACCGATGTTGGCCAACACTTGACCGGCGTCAATCACTGTCACAACATCAACAGCCACAAACCCCTACCCTACTTTTCAAAAATTCCCAAAATCTACCCTAATCCTCCACTCTAACCTACCCAAACCTAGCCTAGCTTTATTCCCAATCCTATTTAACCTACATTGGACCTTCCCACCCCTCATTTCCTTCCTTCTTACCCATACATTCCCAATAATAAACTTACACCCAAATTTTCACCCAACCCCATTTAAATAGCCTATTTCAATCACAAATACAGGATCAGATAGAATCCTACCTCATCTCGGTGTCATCAGCGTGGTGGCACATCTGGCCACTATGCTGGTGGACCACCCAAACCTTCTCCCACCTCTGCCATGTCTAATCACCAAATCCAATCCTCCTGACCTCCACCCAATCACAATCGATCCCCCTGTGCTCATGGACCCATCTACCTGGCTCCTCTAACCAACTAGATCTCCCCACCTCAGCAGTATATCATCCCTCATCCTTTCCTCCCAACAAAGCACAACTCGTTCAATGCTCTGTCATTTTCACAAAAGCCAAAACATACAAATGAATCTATATTATACAGATTTTTTCTTTTTATATACCCACGTCAACCTGACCGACATCGGTTATACCTAAACCGACATCGGTCCTGTGCCCTAGCACACCGTGGTTGGTTATACCCAAACCAACATCGGTCATCTTCCCTAATAAACCATGATCGGCTTACCTAGACCATCACCAGTTACGTATGACTGACATCAGTTACCCATCATACTCTTGCCCATACCCTTTCCCCATTTCCAACCAACACTTAACCAAACCAGCCACCGTTTGACCTTACCCACCCTTATTGCAACCAACCTCCATGCCTACCTTACCTATACCTATCCTTAATTGCATTTTGGGACTTGTTATTTTACCCATACCTCAGCCTTACCCATGTCATGACCTAGCTACCTGAACCTGGAACATTGTTACTAACCTATGACCTCATGTGCTTGTTATACCTTGACACTTGTTACCCATGTTGTTTGACCTAATGACCTTACTTTTCCTATTGTCCTGTCATTTATCCTGACCTTACCTTTGGTGTACCGGAACATACCTAAACATTCCTGCACCTGACCTACAAAGTGCTTCCACACCATATCCTATACCTTGGATACCAGAATCACCTCAACCTTGTTTGGATAAACCTATCGACCTTAGACGATGTAGAGTTTGCATGCTCTTCAACCTGGTACCGTGCCATAGTTTATACGTGTGCGTACATTTGACTGTCACTACCTTTGACCCTGGCCCATTACCTTGATTACCTAATTGGACCTTTACCCCATTACCCCCATTGTCCACCTTCCTCTTCATCACATCCACCTTTATCAAACCACTCACCAATTCTGTCTTCTACCTCATCAGTTCCTAGTTTGAGGGGGATCACCTTCACCCACACATGGGGCAACCACATCTTATTTTTGTTAGTGTCGCTTACCAATACAAGCTACACAACAAAAAGGGGCAAAATGTAGACACCAAAATTGGGTCACACTCCCCTTGATCCCTCGTCAAATAACCAACTCAAACATATTCACCTAACCATGGCCCCTTCCACCCCACATTAATATTAATTTAATTTAATTAATACCCATCCTCACAATATTCATCATTTAATTACATTAATTGACCTAACTACCACCTCACCTAGACACTTCATCTAGCCACCTCACCATAGACCTATTCTTGGCATGTTTCCATAACTAACTAACCTAAGTCTTACTTGCCTTAATGAGCTAGTATTTGGTCCAACCCTAAAATCAATGCCTAAAATCTCTCTAACCACATTCCCACCCATTAGAAGGGAAGTTTCCATTCTAATCCACAAGAAGAAACTAACTTGGCCAAAGAAATTAGAAATATCTACCCATTTTAGTAAACCTAGGGAATCCCACCTTAACTGACATCGGTCACCCCTAAACTGACACCGGTCAACAAGGAACCGTCGTCGGTTACCATTTATTCACCCAAACAACCTTGTTTTTGGGTTGGCACATTCTAAGAGCAAGAGAGAGAAATCAGAGTTGTATGCAAGCAGAACAAACATCCTTTCACGCATCCAGACATCTAGAGCCATCACCAGGACAGATTTTGGAAGCATTGCACTCACGGAATCATTCTGGGAGCCACTGCTACGATATCCAACACTATTCTTCTGATCAAAAACCACCTCCATTCAGCCATCAAAACCTACATCATAGTAAGTACATCTCTACCAGCATTGTCTATTTCAGCATAGTTAACTTTTGTCATTCCTGTCATTAGTTTGTACTTTGCATGTTCATTCCTCCATTTCTTATTAGCTTGTAATTCAACCATTTCCCTTACCCACACCACCAAATCACCATTCTGACCTAATATCCATTTCTGAGCATACCTGAGATCTCCACAGACCTTCTCATCCACTCTCCTAACCTCATTTGACCTCAGATCAGCCCCTTCCATTTGATCTATTTGAGTTTCTTTCACCTCGACCATACCGATGCCGGTTATCCACAACCGTCGTCGGTTCTACCTAAACCGGCATCGGTCATACCCGACCGACATCGGTCTCTATGTTTTATACCTTGACCAAGAACAAACCCAAACAATCATCTCACCAGTTGACCTAAACAACCCAGAATCTGACCCTGACCAGTTCCAGCAACCTGACACCTACTTATTATTTAGATCTGACTATAACCTAGCCTATTATATTAGATTTGCTTATTGTACTTGAATGAGATACCTAAATCATATCAACTACAGTAGGAATTTGTTTATTTCTCACATTAAATTATTTTAAACAGTGGATTGATAGCCATCTAGGGAGTATCACACTTCCCAGATCTAGCACATGCTAGGCAGTCCACTGTCATATATCATTTAACTATCTTTTTGTGGTCTTGTTTTCTATTACAGGTAGTTCCTCCTAGCCAAAAGGAAGCTCTTGCAATCGGCATTGGATCAAGAAGTCAGAACACGCGTAACAACCATCTACCAACCAACATAAATAGGTATTGTCAAAAAAGATAAGTCATTAAGTAAAAAAATGCTAGACGAATTAGAGGTAAACAGATTTCAAAATGATGAGCGAATGCAGAATCTTAGTGAATTAAAGAAAAGGTTCATCTTCAACCCCTACTATTGTAAGCAATGAGGAACAAGGTAATGTTTCTACTATCAATGTTGAAGTTGAATTAAATACTTGTGATGAAGATGTTTTTACTGTCAATGTTGAAGAAGAATTAAATACTCGTGATGTAGCTGATGTTGAAATTGAAGGAGACAATGAAAATGTGAGTAAGAAAATTTAGGTTAAAACTATAGAAAAGCAAAAATTTGACAAAAAACACCTCCTAGGATTTTACGTAAGAAACCTAATTATTTTATTAAAATTGATGAAATTTTTTTGAAACCAATGTCTGACAAATTTTTTGAACAGAAAATCATAAGAAAAGCCACTAAAATTTGGGATAATCATTTTGAAATTTTAAATGACTCCCAAAGATATCAGTTGTTGGTTAGTCTGATGAAATTTATTAAAATGAGACCTACATTAAACACCTTAAGATTGACAACATATAATATATGTGGTCAAACCTCCACAATTCTTGAAAACCTTCATGATGCATACCACATTGTTGGTGTCAAGAGACACACTAGGGATAGTAATATTGTGCATCGTGTACTTGCTACTAGTGTTGTAAGTGAATCAATAAAAAAACAACATTTGATTACAAAAACAAGTTAAATATTGAAAGTTAATTGAAAAACTCTAATGAAAGCAATTGAAAGATGTAATATCCTTCAATCACTCAATAACACCAATTTTTGAGCATTTTCTGTTAGAGCACTTCATAAGGACAAAGATAAATCTGATGCTATAAGAGAAGTTGTTATTCAATTTTTACATGATAACACTAGAGTTTCACCTAATACAAGAGATGTTGTAAAACAGAGAGTTGGTTCTACTAATTGCGAACCACATCCAAAGCATTTCTTAGATATGACTCAAACTCGATTTTTTCGTAAGTTTTGAACAAGAGCATCTAGAAATTAAAATTAGTCAACATTTTTTTGAAATGTTGAAACCATTCTATGTGAAAATCAACCACGCTTGCACCACTTGTTGTTGTAGGAAACATGTTGAATTTTCTATGCATTATGCTAAATTTTTACGTATTCATTCTAATTTTCATTTTGAAACTATGTTATCGGAATGTGGTGTTCATTTTCCACCAATATCTTCCAGGGATTTCATACCTATGCTATTTTGTGAAAGAGAAGTTGGACAATTTTTTTATAGTCAGGATTGTTTAGATGGAAGTTTTGGTACATGCGGCGGATTACCTAAATTGGAAATTTGCATCCATGAGAAAATTGAAGGTGCAATAGGACATAATTTAGTTGAGTTTGATAAATATAAATCAATACCATACCAGTTGAAAGATGGAAAGGAGTCTAAACGGTGTGAGCTAGTTACAAAACATATGCATGTTTTTCAATTTATGAGAAAATTTAAGGATGAAATTGTTTATGAGTATGCTAGGCATACACACAGAGCTCGATGGTTGGATGAACAATTCAAGATATGCAAGGACACATTTCCTATTGGTACTATTGTTTCATTGGTCAATTTTGTTGAGAATTACACATTGCAACCACAAATGAAGGTTCAATCGCAATATTACAACTCAGTATAAGTTGCCATTTTTGTGCATATAGCATTTATACATTCTCCTGACAGTACAAAGAATGATCAAATTTTTTTAAGAGAGTACCACTTTTATATCAGTGATGATCGTACTCATTCTACTGAATTTGTGCAAGGGTGTTTCCAGTTATTTTATGGAAACTTGTCTGATAGGGACATCCTGCTTCAAACAACATTATATATGGTCAGATAATTACATGTCTCAGTTTAAGAATGCATGAATGTTTTATTGGATGAGTAAGATTCATGCACGTCAAGATGGGTGTGCAACATATTTGGAGTTTCAACTGAGGTTGGACATGGAAAAGGAGAACATGACAGTGTAGGGGTGTGTGTGAAAAGAGCTCTTGCAAGAGAAGAGTTGAAGTACAAAGATGGTGCTAAATTGAAAGATGCAAAGAGAATAGTGGAATGGTGTATTGATAACATGGCCTGAGGTTCTCAAGAAAATTCCACAGTTCACAGATATTTTTGGTTGATAGAGGAACAAAAAATTGCTAACTATGAGGATTGTATGACACTCACAGGGTCCAGTGATATGCACTCATTTTGTAGCTCAGATGCTACTTCATGGGCCACATGGACAAGAAATTTGGCATGTTTTTGTGCATCTTGTATCAAATTTTTCACTGTTGAGTGTGATTCACAAGAATGGGTGGATGGATGGATTTGTAGGCCTCTAACTTTGCTTCCCAGTTATCAACCTCCATAGGCATTATGACTTGTTTCTGTAGATGAAGTTGCAACATCCAAGGACTTTGATGAAATTTTGATTTTGGTGTGACAAGGTAAATGGTTATTTAAAATTTTTGTATTGAGTTATGTCCATTGAAATTTTAATACGTAATTTAAATTTGAGTTGAAACCTTTATATTTTTGTAGGACATGTGTTTGCATTTATTGCGACAGAAGACAATGAAGAAGGAACAAAATATTTCTTATGTTGTTGCATCGAGGAAAGAAAGAAGTTGACTTCTCTAGTTATATATGGCAAAGATATTGAGTACCCTACATGGGTCAGTGGTAGTTACTGGAACTTGGCTTCAATGGTATCCATTAAAAAAATCCTTTGTTTGGGTGTTTGAAGACTTTGAGACACATAGGAAAATACTCTTATATTCACATCTAGTTCTAGTGACAAATATTCAGCTGTATAGATATCGAGGAAGGCCTAATAATAAGATTCTTTGGAAGGTTCGAGAGTCAGATCATGAAGCAATCATGTCTGCTATTCAGAGTAGATCTGATCCTGATGGTTCATTGGAATGAATTTACATGCTCATGTTCTAGTATATATAATTTCTTTGAAGTGCTTAAATTTTTCAACCATCTATAATTTTTGTATTTTGTATATATCTAGTATTTTGTATAATAAGTGTTTAAATTTGTGTATTTTGTATATATCTAGTATACATGGTTTTGATTCAACTTAAAATTCTTTGAATAATTCATTTTTATGTAGGTTAGTGGTGCCAGAAAATCTTAGACACTTTCACATCCTGATGGTGAACAGTGGAATTGTGAATTTATTGAAGCTCAAATATAATTTTTCTTGTAAATGTTTAAATTTGTTTCAGTTCTAGAGGGTGCAAGTTCATATGGCTCTATTAAATTTGTGTATCCCACCAATCATTATGAGTTTTGAGTAAAAAAGTGATGGAACTCCCCAATCCTTCATTTACAAGTTTTATGCAGGTGCCAAATAGGTCCTTTAGTCCTGAAACCATTCATTTATAGGTTTTGAGCATGCCTTACATGGCTCAAACTCACTATTTCACATCTTTACAAATAATTAGGGCAGGTCAAGGAAACCAATTGACAGAAAGAAAAAATGTTGCGCAGGTTTGAACTAACCTACAAAAATTATTTCAGGTTCTTGGTTTTAGGGAAACATGAGTCTGAAGCATGAAATTAAAAATGTCCCGATGCTTGGGAGGGCTCTTCAAAAACCTGAACACACTATCCTATGAAGTAATCAGGTTTTGAAGTTGGGGAAAATGAGCATCATAGAAAGCTATGGGGCAAAAACATGTTGGCCACCTTCAACAACCCACCCATGCAAAATATAGCATGTGATAATTTCAAACCCAAAATGCAAAGGACCATCTTGGCAAACAATGGTGGAGTGGGTTTCAGGAAAACATAAACATCAAACAGTTGAGGCACCCTCCAAACCTGATGCAAATTGTAAAGAAGAACCCCGAACGTGTTAGGAAGTAAGACCTTGACGTGGGAAATAGGTGGCCATAAATTTTCACATGTCTTGGATTCATGCAAGGTTGGACTTTTTGGAAAGCTTACAGGGTCCTCTACCCAACTATGACTAGATATCTTTATTTGGGTGAGAAAAAGTTCTTCAAAAATGTAAAATACAGTTTGCTATTTTAGGGTTTGTCAGGGTTCTCACCTACCACCATAATGAGATGAATTAAATGCAATCTGGAAGTGTTGATCCACCGTTTGCAAAATTCCTCTGTTAGACCCTCTCTTTTTCTTCAAACTATTAATATTGTAAAGAAGTGGGCACTACATTCTAAAGGTGTAGACAAAATATTGTTTTTCCCCTCCCTTCTATCAGATCCAATAAATGGTTGTGGTGTCTAAGTCCTCACCATTCAAAGTTGAATACATGTTTGTTTTGGTTGTCATGGACTATTTTGCGCATTTGGAGCAATAAATGCCTGTTGGAGATATCAACCCTCTCTTGATTCAGCAAAGTGATCTCTCATTGTTTGATGAGATTATTACTTGTGCACAAAATTGTATTACATCTTTAGTGTGTTTATTGTTGGCCATCAGTTTTTGCATCATTCCTTTGCAATGACATAGCATCACCTTGGTTATATTAGGTAAAACTTATTTTGTGCATTTTAATCAACCATGTCTCCTTAGAAAGTTAGATTAGGTTTTTTAGTGAACACCTCTAAAATTGTATTATAGTGCACTTGAACAGAGGAATAGGATTTGGACATGGCCTTAGGATCTATAAGGTCCCTATGCTGAGAGCTGTTCTAGGTCGTCAAGGTCCCACACCTAAAAGCTCACCATCGTTTGTAATCATTTTAGGTCTCAACCTCTTAAGTTTCACCAAATGAAGTAGCCATCAAAGGAATGAATTTTTCATGAGCTCATATGATATATAATTTTCCTTTGAATTTCACCTTTAAATTTGGTTCATAGATTTGGTGTCATATATTTTATTAAATTTGTGTATTTTGATATATCTAGTATGGTTTTGCCAAACTTAAATTTCTTTTGACTAACACTTAGGGCATGCAGGTTAGTAGTGCTAGAAAAGATTTTCACGTGGTCACAGTACAGAATTTAAGGGACTAAGAGAATCTTTCATTGTGTTACAAGTCTAAAATAGAACCCGCAAGTTAAATAGAATTTATGTACCTGTGGAGGGGGTTCTTAAGGGACTAGAAGGTAGCCTAGAAGCACCGGATGTTAGCTTAGAGACCTTAAATGAACCTCACCAAGTATTTACAAGACCATCCCTATGCATGCGCACAGTCGGTTTAGTGCCACGAACCACCGTTTGAAAAATATAGTGTTTGATAGCCTTACACTGGCTCAAACTGCACTATTTCACATGTTTTGAAACAATAGGGCAGCGAGAGCACCGATTGGAGATGGAAAAAACTGAGACAAGATATTGTAGAGGGTCCCTACACCAAGGTGTAGGATCTGACAAGACATCTCTAGGTGACACGGAGTCTGAGTAGTCACCCATCGAAGTTGAACAGTTTTTTGGTCTCAGGGCTCTTAAGGGACTACGCCCGAACGAAGTAGCCCAGAAGCAAATGACATTATTATGCACCAAAATGAAACCTCCTCTAGTGTTCACCTGTCCACCTGGATGTGTTGGCATAGTCAGTTTGGTGCCACGACCCACCGTTTGCAAAATATAGCATTTGACAACCTTACACTGGCTCAAACTACACTATTTCATGCATGTTGCAAACAATAGGGCAGCGAGAGCACCGATTGGAGATGGAAAAAATAGAGACAGGATATTGTAGAGGGTCCCTACACTGAGGTGTAGGATCTGATGAGATGTCTCTAGGTGCCATGGAGTCCAAGTAGTCACCCATCGAAGTTGAACAATTTTTTGGTCTCAGGGCTCTTAAGGGACTACGCCTGAAACGAAGTAGCCTGGAAGCAACAACGTTGTCACACACCAAAACATACACCTCCTCTAGCATTCACCTAGCCACCCAGAATGTTTGGCATAGTCATTTTGGTTCCATCAACCCACCGTTTGCAAAATATAGTGTTTGACAGCCTTACACTGGCTCAAACTGCACTATTTCACATGTATTTGCAAACAATAGGGTAGTGAGAGCACTGATTGGAGACAGAAAAAACCTATATATAATATTGTAGAGGGTCCCTACATCGAGGTGTAGGATCTAATGAGACATCTCTAGGTGCCACGGAGTCTGAATAGTCACGCGTCAAAGTTGAACGGTTATTTGGTCTCAGGGCTCTTAAGGGACTATGCCTGAACAAAGTAGCCCAGAAGCAACGATGTTGTTGTAGACCAAAATGATGCCTCCTCTAGTATACACCTAGCCACCTAGATTTTTTTGGTCATTCGGTTCGGTGCCACGACCCACCGTTTGCAAAATATAGCATTTGACATCCTTACACTGGCTCAAACTGCACTATTTCACACGTATTCAAACAATAGGGCAGTGAGAGCACCAATTGGAGATGGAAAAAACCAAGATAGGCTATTGTAGAGGGTCCCTACATTGAGGTGTAGGATCTAACGAGACATCTCTAGGTGCCACAGAGTCTGAGTAGTCACCCATCGAAGTTGAATGGTTTTTGGTCTCAGGGCTCTTAAGGGACTACACCCGAACGAAGTAGCCCAGAAGCAATGACGTTTTCACACACAAAAAAAAACCTCCTCTAGTGTTCACCTAGACACCTGGATGGGTTGGCGCAGTTGGTTCAGTGCCATGACCCACCATTTGCAAAATATAGCATTTGACAGCCTTACACTGGCTCAAACTACACTATTTCGTGCGTATTCAAACAATAGGGCAGCAAGAGCACCGATTAGAGACGAAAAAACCAAGACAAGATATTGTAGAGGGTCCCTACATGCAAGGTGTAGGATCTAACAAGACATCTCTAGGTGCCATGGAGTCCGAGTAGTCACCTATCAAAGTTGAACGGTTTTTTGGTCTCAGGGCTCTTAAGGGACTACGCCCGAACGAAGTAGCCCAGAAGCAACGACGTTGTCACACACCAAAATGAAGCCTCCTCTAGTGTTCACCTAGCCACCCAGACGTGTTGGCACAGTCAGTTTGGTGCCACATGACCCACCGTTTGTAAAATATAGCATTTGACAGCCTTACACTGGCTCAAACTACACTATTTCACGCATTTGGAAACAATAGGGCAGCGAGAGCACCGATTAGAGACAAAAAAAACAAGACAGGATATTGTAGAGGGTCCCCATGCTGAGGTGTAGGATCTAAAGAGACATCTCTAGGTGCCACAGAGTCCGAGTAGTCACCCATCGAAGTTGAATAGGTTTTTTGGTCTCAGGGCTCTTAAGGGACTATGCCCGAACGAAGTAGCCCAAAAGCAACGAATTTTTCACACACCAAAAAATGCCCTCCTCTAGCATTCACCTAGCCACCTCAGATGTTTTGGCACAGTTAGTTTGGTGCCATGACCCACCGTTTGCAAAATATAGCATTTGACAGCCTTACACTGGCTCAAACTACACTATTTCACACGTATTCAAACAATAGGGCAGCGAGAGCACCGATTGGAGACAGAAAAAACAGAAGATAGGATATTGTAGAGGGTCCCTATGCCAAGGTGTAGGATCTAACAAGACATCTCTAGGTGCCACAGAGTCTGATTAGTCACCCGTCAAAGTTGAACGGTTTTTTGGTCTCAGGGCTCTTAAGGGACTATGCCTGAACAAAGTAGCCTGGAAGCAATGACGTTGTCACGCACCAAAACAATGCCTCCTCTAGTGTTCACCTAGCCACTCGGATGTGTTGGCGTAGTCAGTTCGGTGCCATGACCCACCGTTTGCAAAATATAGTGTTTGACAACCTTACACTAGCTCAAACTGCACTATTTCACGTTTGGAAACAATAGGGCAGCGAGAGCACCGATTGGAGATGGAAAAAACCAAGACAAGATATTGTAGAGGGTCCCTATGCCAAGGTGTAGGATCCAACGAGACATCTCTAGGTGCCACGGAGTTTGAGTAGTCACCCGTCGAAGTTGAACAATTTTTTGGTCTCAGGGCTCTTAAGGGACTACGCCCGAACAAAGTAGCCCAGAAGCAACGACGTTGTCACTCACCAGAACGATGCCTCCTCTAGCATTCACCTGGCCACCCGGACATGTTGCATAGTTCAGTTTGGTGCCACGACATCCTGAGGCATGACTTCTCACTACTCGCCTCCGTTCATTTCCTAGGACTGCCTAGAAAAGGTAGTTTGTAAACAATTATGCCACGAAGGCTCAAGGAATGCCAGGAAGGCTTCAGATCAGGTGGTTTGACTCCAAACCGGCCTCCCTAGAGCCCTCCATAGCACCCAAAGGCATATACCCCCCCAATCAAACGCATTGGCAGTGACAGTTTGTTGGACCACGACCTCCTAAGGCATGACTTCTCATGTTACTCGGCTCACATCAATGAGATTGCAACAAGGTTAACACATTACCATGTAAATACTCTAATGATTGTTAAATGATCTCTTTTTAAAGCATGTTAATACACAATAGAGTCTTAAGAATATTTTTTGCATATCTTGTGCCAACTAAGTTCTACAATGTTTATGTATTTTTTTACAAGAGAATTCAAATTAGGACCTTATTGTTACACACATCAATAACAAGTTTAATTTGGACTAATACTTAACAAATAAATTGTAAGTACACTAAAAACATATAAAATGACTTGTAATAAATCCCTCAAGACCATTTTTAATTGTGTACATTTTTTCTCACTTTGGAGTGTGTTAACCACGTGCTTAAAATAAGAAAATTGATATAAGTCCACACTTGAATCTCTTGAAAAAAAAATGATCTTGCACCCAAGAACCTTCAAAACCATTATATAACATAACATCATATATCATATATCATTTAACAATAACATTTAACAGATCATATATCATATATATCATATCCATAATGGTCACATAATCAAGGCCATCAAATCAAATCAAACATATAGAACTAATATGGTTATGAAAACATACATAGAAGGATATCATGTGCAATGAAATCAAATCAAACATAGAAGTAATATCGTTATGAAAACCAACATGGATATAATGTATCAAACTAAGTGTGTCATACATATAGGACCATATGCGGTCGCATAAGGCTACATATATGGACTATATGAAGAATCATACAACTAGGACTAGATGACATATATATAGGCTATATATATATATATAGATATATATGATATATATATACAGATCATAAGGTCCTATGAATCTAATCATGAAACATCTTCCCTCTCTTCACCCTGCTAGAAGAAGCATGTCCACGACCTGGGGATGTAGTGGAGGGAGATGCCACTACGGATTTCATCCGTGTGGTCCTAGGTGTCTCTAAGAAGGCCTGCAACCTAGCCTGCACATTCATAAACAACAAGTTTTTAACACCAAAATTTTTAAAATACATTCAAAATTTAGAAACTTAGAATTTAGTTAATGCATGTGAAATCTTACTGCAATCTCATGATCCCTATCAATTTGTCATTGACGCGTCGCAGGGTCAATGGTAGACTCATGAGGGGTAAGCTACATACAAATAAATAGTTCAAATTAAATATTTCATGTACAAAATTTGATATTGTAGATTTAAGTAATAAGAAAAAATTCCTCCAAAATTTAACAAATTTAAAAATTGTACCTCAGTTAGTGGATCTGTAGATGCTATGGCAGTATCTACAGCAGCCTCCACAATCTACATATATGGAGGAGTCTCTCTGGCAGTCATAAGCTATACAAAAAACATGTACATATCAATATTAATCTACATGACTACCACATAACAGACCCAAAGCATAATCGACACATAACATACCAATACATATTAATTTGCTAATAGAAACAAACCAAGGAATCTAGGTTTAATGATCTTCTAGGGAAGCTTCGATGTTACTCGAGTCTCCAAAATTCCTACAAGAGTAGATACACAACTGAACTTCCACAATTAGAAACAAAGTGTAAAGAGAAACTAACCTGTGTAAAATTCATGTGAGGCATGCCAGTAGCCTCAGTGCCCAAAGCAGATGATGACCCGTCAGGCTCCTGCGTATAAAAGACAAACATATTAATATGTACATGTACACGTGAAACATTATAATAATAAAAGTGCAATCAAATGAAATTTGAAATGTAAGTACAACTTGAAACTTATGTCTGTAACACGCCCAACTGTAGTAGCTAGCATGTTGACGCCAGATGTGTCCTTCACCGGCTCTTGTTGTTTAAAATAAAAAAATAGTTTTTACATGTATGTACATGACGTAATCAAATACATATATATTAAAATATCAAATGAATTAAACTATTGTATATATATATATATAATATTTATTTGACATTTACCTGTGAAAGACCAAGATCATTTGCACCAGTTCCAAAAACATCCGCCATCATCTCATCTAGAGAAAAGAAATCATGTGATCCAGCAAATGATGTCTCGCCCGTAGTGCATATGGCACCACATGATCCACAGTGGTGTGGTGCGCTAGAACTACCACCTCCACCAACATCACTAGATGTAATTTGGTCACTATGTTGGGTTAGAGTGTTAGTGAGCTCCCTTAATGCATGTAGTGTGTCAATCTCCACAACCTCCTTCACTGTAGGAGGGATAAATGAAGGTAGTGGGGGTTTTGGGGCATGGGGGATCCTTGGTTGACCAACGCGTGCACTAGGTCTACTCTGTGTAGAGCCACCTCCTCACCCATAAAACTCAAAAAATTCAAAATAATTTGGGACCTCATTAAGCACGAACTCGCAATATAATTTCTTCAAAAAATAGAGAGGAACCTCATTGTTGTTGCATGGTGGATAATCAAAAACCATCCACCATCAGTCCCAAAAATTGTTCTTGATTTGATCATCATGGCACCAATGGATTGGGAACCATTTGCAAGTAGGTACAGGGGGCATTGGTTTTCGGGTCAGTAAATAATGCAAAAATGTGGTCTTTTGTAATTTTTTTTACTTTTACGAGCCGCATGGGATAATTTATCCACATACCACCACCTACAATCACCTCTAAAGGTATTCCATCTATCTATTTGGTTGGTTGCAGAGTCGAATTTTCCAATCAATGTTTGCAATGTGTTGGCTAAAGTCATGTGGGATGGATTTGTGGCATGATTTTGTCTTATAGTCTGAATAAGGTTCTCAATGGCAATTTTATTTTGTCAGATTCTTCCAACGATATCATCTTGTGTTCCTGTTGGTTCCATGGGGACAGAAGGAGCCACAGGAGGTGGATCTACGTTTGGAGGAGGGTTTTGAGGAATGTTTGGAGGGTTTTGAGGAATATTTGGATGGTTTTTAGGATTACGAGCTTGCCGAGAAACTGAAAAAACAAAAAAATTGTATACATAAACAAAAAATTGAAAAACCCATGAAAATAAAATAAAATCTAAAATGCAAGAAATTTGATCAAAATTAAGGGCTTACCTCTTCATCTTGGCAGAATTGTTGAAAATTTTGTGATACAGAAGTCCGAGGAGATATTTTTAGGGGGTATTCAAAGCTCGAGTGTGAAAGGTCTAGGAGAAATCATGGTTTATAGGGTAAAACGGGGGAAAATGTGGAGTCACAGGTCTATTTTTTTGTCTTAGAGGACCGTTCTCGTGGTTTAAAACCGTGATCGGGATTTGAAACCATGATCACACTTTTCAAACCATGATGGTAGTTTTAGGTTTGAAAATCATGAAACCTGTGAAAAGAATTTTGTGACCGCAGTTTAAAAACCATGATCGCGGTACGTAAATTTTATGTTTTAATGTCCACTTAATTATCCAAAAAATTGTTGCACATACCCTTTAACAATATTCTACAACATCTTATTGTAGCACTTGTAAGCCACACTGACTTCTGAATAACCAAGGAGTATACCTTCATCACATGTAGAATCAAATTTTCCTAGGTTATCTTCATCTCTTTTGATGTAACATTTTCTTCCAAAAACTCTTATGTGCTTGGCATTGGCTGGCCTATTTTTCCATAGTTCATAGGGAGTCTTGTCTTTATTTATTCTTAATTGGGCTCTATTCAGAATGTACACTGATGTGTAGACAAATTCACTCCAAATTTTATCAGGAATTTTAAATTCATTTAGCATTACTCTTGCCATTTTTTATACAGTCTCGTTCTTCCTTTCAACAACCCCATTTTGCTAAGGTGTTCTTATGGTTGTGAATTATATTCTAATTTCATGTTCTTTATAGAATTCGTCGAACTCATTTTACCAAAAATATCCACCTCTGTATGATTTTAAGCATTTGATCTTGGTGTTCATTTCATTTTCCACAAGTTCTTTGAAGGTTTTAAATATTTCTAGAGCTTATGTTTTTTGTTTTAAGCATGCCACCCAGGTCATCCTTGTGTAGTCATCTATTAGTAGCATAAAATATACATAGATCCTTGTATACTTTTAGTTTTGGTGGGTCCACAAAGATCTGTATGGATGACTTCAAGTAGTTTAGTGGTAGAATATTCTTTAGAATTGAAGAATCTCCTTGTTTGTTTACCATGTAGGCAGGCCTTGCACAATGTGTCCAATGGTTTTACAATTGTTGGCATGTGTCTCACACCACCTTTAACAATTAGTTTTATCAGGTTTTCAAAACTTATATGTCCTAATCTTCTGTGTCACAGCCAGCTATAATCAACTTTACTTGAGATACATTTTTCTTTATTTATCTCATTTAGAATAGACATATTGTTCTTGGTCTGTTTATCTTTTGCAACTCTCTTCCCTGTTTTTCCATTTATGATATCACAACCTTTTTCATGGAAGATTAAATTATATCATTTCTTTAAAATTTGACTCACACTCAACAAATTGTGTTTGAGGTCTTAAACATAGAGGACATTCTCTGTGATTGTTTAACCATTATCTAGACTCAGATTTCCCTTTCCAACTATGTTTTCTGATTTGTTATCACCAAATCGAACAACTTTTGATGCATTTTTGATAGAGTGATGATTTGAATTTTGTCACCTGTCATATGACTAGATCAGCCACTATCCAAGTACCAGATTTTGTCTTCATTTTACACATAGAATGTGGTTTGTACAATTGAGCAAGACTCTTTTATTTTGTTGGAATCTTTCTAAAAAACATACACATATTTATTTTGTTTAGGTTGTTCTTGTTTGATTGTTGAAGCTACATGACCCTTCTTATGATAATTATAGTGGAAAACATTATGGTTCATGTTAGAGTATGATGAACTATAGTTTCTTCTATAGCCTCTAGCATATTTACTACATTTTTCTACATTGTTTCCAAACTGATTACATGAGAAACAATAATCATAGAAAGAGTGTGTGTACCTCATGCCATAGGGGATTCTAGGGGCAGTTGTCCTTCTCTTAGCAACTTTGATAACATATGTATTTATGGTAGATGAGGTGCTGGGAGTTGATACAATCTTTTTTCTTTCTTGCTTTACAGGATCCTTTTATTTAATTTCTTGCTTGACTTTTCCTTTATATCTCTTTGACTTCTTAAGATACCAGTTAAGACATTTGAACTCTTTTCCATTTTTTCATACATTTTCATCTTTCTGATCATTTGTTCTAACTCAGTCCTCAATCCTTCCAATTTTGAGTTCATTTTTGTGCATCCATCCTCCTTTGATTTGTAAGAATTGGAAATATTTTCTAGTTGTGTTTATAGTTCTTTTAGATCATTGGTTTCTTCTTATTCCTTTAAAGTTTTTCTTTTCTCAAAGACGTGGATTTTATCATCATAATATTTTAGTGTACATCTCAACTTTTGATTCTTACTGCACAATTTCATTTATTCAAGATCATAAACTAGTTCTTTTTCCATATTTCCACTTGCTTCTTCTTCATTAGAGTACTCATAATCAACCACATTCTTTTCTCTTAAAATCCATTCTTCAGATGTATCCATAGCCATGAACATACATTCATATTATGTTTCATTATCTTCAATTTTAAAGATGGTAGGGTTTTTTGAATTAGATTCACTTGAATCTTCTTTTGAATATAAGTTCATCTTATTCTTGAAGAATTTATTTTTTCCATCTTTCTTAAAGTTAGCATTTTCTTTTTTGTCCTCACAAATTACTTCATCATGATCGGATTGAGTTTCTTTACTTTTATTTGGGTATTTTTTTGTGAAGTGACCTACTTTTCCACACTCAAAAAATTTGAATGGATGTTTTCCTTTGTACTTACTTGATCCTCTTTTTAGTCTTCTCACAAACATTGCCTCAATATTTTCATCATCGGATTCATCCTTTGAGTCTGATTCTTCTGTTTCTAGTTTGGATTGATTTTTATTCTTGGCTTTAAATTCTACTTCTTTATTTGTTGACTTGGATCCAATGGTCCTCATCTTGTATGCTAAAAGAATGTTCTGTAATTCATCAATTGTGACATTTTTCATGTCTTTGGCTTCTTCTAAAGTAGACACCTTTGCATTATATTTGGCAATCAAGGATTTTAGAATTTTTTGAACTATAACACATTCTTCTAACTTCTCACCTAGGCCTCTGATCATATTAACAACTTCATCTATTCTCTACATGTAGGATATTATGCTCTCATCATATTTCATTATCATATTCTCAAACTAAGCTTTGTAGATCTATAACTTTGTTAACTTAAATTTTTCATATCCTTCATAAATATGTTGAAGTTTGGTCTATATCTCCTTTGGTTTTGTGCAATGCCTAAATTTTATAAATTATGTTTCAGTTAGGCCACATAAGATGGAATTCATGTCTCTTGAGTTGGATTTATATTCTGATTTGTATGCTAAAGAAGTTATTGGTGTGGTTAGAGGATTTTATCCTTTCTCAACACATTCCTAGATATAAAAGACAAGTGACATTAGATATGTTTTCATTCTTATTCTCCAAAATTCATATTTTTTCCTAGTGAAGAGTGGTGATCTTGACAGTGATAAACCATCCTGTGCCTAATTTGTTGTCATACTTAGTGAAAAGGAGGATCTTACTTAAGGATGTTAGGGATTTTGCTATAAGGAAATTGCTCTTATACCAATTATTATGAGATCAAAAGCACTAAGAGGGAGGGATGAATCAATGCAGATTAAAATTAATTTACAGATAATTATACTAATCCACAATTTCTTAAATTTGAGTTAAGTACCATATCATGTGCATTTAAATAAACATATACCAAGCAAGATAAAAAAGAACACAAGAATTATACTGGGAAACCATTTTGGGAGAAAAACCCACTTGAAACCAAGTATTTATTAGGAACACCAATTCCAAAGCATATAACGGTTTTGGTTGAGAACCCAATCAACCCCTGAAGCACCCACTTCATATTGTTTAAGCACCCACTCAATAGTTTTAGCAAGAACCAACTTACAAGGATAACCCACCCCTATAATCTAAGTACCCACTTAGAAATACAATTTTATTACATATACGTTGATCACTTAGAATCAAAATTTCTTACTCAATGGATTATGATAATTTTTCTATATCTACCTGTGTTTTCACTATGACTCTCTTCTGCTCATTTTAGTTGAACTCTCTTTCTCAATAAATCAACAAAAATCATGCTCTTCTCATATGATATACCTTCAATATTTCATTTGTTTTCTCTCCTCTGGTATCTCTCTTTTCTTCTGTAGCTTCATTAACTCAAATGCATTGTTTTCTCACTTGAGAAACTCTACAAAAATTTGAATAGAGTTTTTCTTTTTATATACAATCAATATTCTCCATCACTTCCTTTAGCATGTCATACACTCTTGCACCCAGTCATCTACAAATCTAGTCAATTAAATGCATGTAAAAAACTCCAAATTTATTCTCTCCATATTTGGTCTAATTTAGCCGTTTTCTATACATTTTTCCATGAGCTATTTATGACATGATACCTAAAATAGATTTCTCATCTATCTAGTATTTCCAACGTGATCAATTTGAGAGAACCACTTTATTATCTGATATTTAATTTTTCCTAGAAATAAGGAATTTCATAGAGTGTAACTATATTTCTATAAAGTCAAAGAGCATTAAATGATGATGGATGGAACTGAAGATTTCCTAAATTGGATATGATTTTTTCTTGTAGCACAATCAATGTTCGACTTCTCTATTTTATATTTGGATCATTATCTATTTCCTAGAGCAAATTCCCATTTCACCATACTCAAAAATTATTTGATTCTCTTTGAGCCCTTTCTAATCCATATTTGTTCATTCTACGAATTTCTTAAACTTCTATGACATTCTCCTTCATATCGTAGCTATTTCCTTTGATCTATAATGTTTCTTCTTTGATGGCAGCTTTTTCACTATTTCAAGGCTTCCTCATTTTTTTGTTTCCTTCTTTATTATTTCACGGATTTGTTCAATGTTCGTGGATATTTTCTTCTATCTTATAATTTTATAGTTCTCCGCAATTATTTCTAGTTCTTCACGTATTTTCTTCTTATCTACAGCTCCCTCCTAACTTTCCTTAATCCCACATATTTTGCTTCACATTCGTGGCTTCACCTTTCTCACCCGTGGCTTCGTCTTTTTTCTTTGCAACTTCATCCCTTTACCCGCTTCTCTAACTATACATCCATGGCTTCTTCTTATACTTTAGAAACTATCTCTTCATATCTATGACATGCACAAAAAATGATTAAGTCCCTTAGAACTTATCCTTAATCATCCCAAAGTTTCTAAGAGTTACACTACCAATCAACCTTCACATTTATTTTTCCAAGCCTTTGTTTCCATACATGGTTAAGATACCTTCATAACATTTGCACTATGCTTGTTTCCAATTTTTCCATTAATGTATCTTGATATTAAATATATTTTTCCATCAATGCAACTTGACATCAATAAGAACACTTATAATAATGAAAAAGGTCCAATAAAAACAACTTTTTTAGCATAAATCAAAGTATATTCAAGAGACTCAATGATTTCATGATACTTTACATATTATTTCTCATCTATACCCTTCTCAAGTTCCTTCCAAAACTATTTTGATACTTTTTCCATCTCTATAAGATCTTCATCATCGATCACATCATGTCTAATTGTATTCAATTTTTGTAGTGACCTCTTTTCATCCATGGATTTTTCAACCATTTTTTTGGTTACTTTTTCATTAATGGTGGTATGAAATATTCTAGTTTTCATGTAGTCTTTTATTTCACCAAACAACCCAAGGCGTGCTGGCACATCACTCAATCAAAACTGAGCGCTCACTCGAACCAGGTCCATATTTTATGGAAGCTTTGCCAAGATTGATATTATACATGATGGTTAAAATCCATGATCAAGATCTAATACATCCCATAGTAGTAACAAAGAAACCATATCTAGGCATACAAGAATAAGATCTAACATATAGCATAATGAACTTTAAACAAGCACAAATATCATATCTATTCTACAAGATCCATTAACATTGTTATTCATAACCAGAATCCACCCACAAATAGTACAATATCTGGATACACACATAGTAATGTCACCATGTCATGTGCGCTCGTAAACCAATAACATAAATTTACTAAACATGGATCCCTAAAACATGCAAATCAATACATATTTATAGGGGTGGGACTTGTCCTTCACCACCTAATCATCCTCAAGATAGGCTACATGCTAAGAATTTTCATGCGCCACTACAAGATAATTACAAAAGAATGGAATTATTCCTAACAATAGCCCTTCCATAGATAACTCTAGTTATCATCCTATTATTAGCTCCACACTATGCATATCACTTATATTCCTTCGCATGAGAACTTCTCCAAAAATAGACTTTTATTGAACTACAAGTCTTCTTGCTTTAATATTATCTTCAAAACCTTTCTTGGCCACCACTCCAAGTCCATATTTAGATCCACATCCCAGAACTAGATAAGTGTTGATCTTTTGCACAATATCCTTTCCTATCTTCCATGCACAAACCTTCTCATCCTTGCATGTGCATCCTCATGCACGTGTATTCTCCAATGCCTCTATGTACACTAACCTCTTCCTGGGTACTTAGTCATTTTTCCATGCTATACATTTCCCCACACTAGTGGTGTTATCCATCCTCAGAAACATTTAGCTTCTCTAATAAATAATAAAAGAATAAGGAATAAATAACCTATGTTTGGCTTGCGCTAAAGAATGAAAGAATTCTTCTACTATGTAAGGAGGATGGGAAAATCCTTATTTAATGATTCCTCCAAGGAATTTCATCCCTCTACTTCACTCTGTGCTTGTTTAAACAAATCCCCAATCATAGAACTAACTTCATTGAATGTCAATTCTTCTCCCTTGGCCTTGAATGTTTCGACCATAGTTTCTAGCTTCTTGCCAAGGTCTATCAGTGCATCCATTTTATACGTAGCCCGAGGAAACAATTCTTTCAACTTTTTATTAATTGATCTCCTTAATAATTCAATCACCTTAGTCTTCTTCTCCACCTCTTTGAGGATCCCGTCACGTTCACTAAATTTACCTTGTGTGTGGATACTAGTAAACTTATCACATGATCCCGGTCTTCACAATTATCATAATCAACCTCCGCCATATGGACGTGGTTTTAAATGATGAGATAATCTTAGCTTACTAATTTATGGTCACCTCAATTTATTCCTTCTCTTGTTACTTCTTCTGCACCATAACTTATTTTGTAGACTCCAGTGCCAAGGGTTGGTTTTGCATCATGATTATATGCATTAAATCCTCCAAATAATGGAGGGATGTCTCATACATATTTTCCAGTGGGGCTAACTCCAGGTGCGCTAGTATGATAGAATATTCTATCAAGTCTACCTTTTTATAATCCTCATGCAACCTTCCATTTTCCTCTCGTAGCTCAACTTTTCACATCGCAATAATATGTTCTTAACCCTTTATCTCCCTATCTATCCCAATAATCTCCTTATTCTTCTCTTTTAACTCCTTTTCCAATTATTTTATTTTGTCATTCCTCTCAAAAAATATAGCCTCTACTTCAACTGATACCTTATTCAACACATGATGCACTTTTTCATCAGTGAATTGTTCAGAATCCACTATTGGATTTATCTCCTTGGAGCTCAATGAAGTGCATGTATCTATTAATTCTCCTGTATTGAATTTGAACTCAGGTTCATCAATATGGGAATCAAATGTTTAGGAAAAAATTTCATTGTGTGTGGAAACACACCTTCCCTATCAAAAGATGACAAAAAAAAGTTAGTATGTTGGTATTGTACTTTGGTTGTAATACCTTGTTGTGATATGCATAATAGGCCATCGTAGGTCTTTAATGGGTGGACACGTGTCTACCACATGTGGAAACACCCTTTGGGAATCCTACTGCCTATATTTTTTCTCCTCCCATGCTGCCATATTTCTCTTCTTCTTCTTCCATGTTGTGCTCTACCTCCTGATCGACCAAGTGTTATATGATACCAATGACTTCATAGTCTACCCAAGTCTCTAATTCTGGGCTAGAATGACGCATAGTGTCTTGAAAATTTGTGTAAAATTCCTCCTCTTCATCCTCCTTCAAGTTCCATGCTTCTTCATGAGGCACAATCCTCTCTTCATATGTCTCATGCATGGTATATACATGAGGCCTCCCATTGGCACTTCTTCCTCTCCTTCATCCTCAATCTCCTCAGACATTAAAATATCCATCTTCTCAGAATTAGAACACTTGACCACCCTTAGTTTCTTCAACATCAAATAATTCTTCCTTTGAGTATAATTACTCATACCTGTACTTATCTCCTTTGTCCCTATAAACTGGCCTTCATGCGTACTCAACACTCTACTTGTCATAGGAGTCTCTTCCCTAGTTCTCTTCTTTATCTCCATCTTCCTTCTTTTTGAAGGATCTGCTGGGATACTCACCACTTATATCTTCAATCTGCTTGTGATATATGATTTGGCTATAGGATTCACGCACACATCATTTATAGGTCGCATCTCATCACTACACATATACATTCCCCACAACATGTTAGCCACACAACACACACTTAGACCATTTCCTGATGACACACTCTTGTTTACGGTTCATTCTACTATTGAATGGGAAAATAAAATGAGCCTCATTACATATAATTCCATTCAATCAAGGGGTATGCATCTCCTGTCATTCCATCTCACATTTCATTCCATTAATCCAAAACATACTGCATATTATGGTTTTTTATACTCTTGCTTAATTTTGCTTGTTCATGGTAACTTGATTACAAATGATAGTTAGCTTACTTTTATGTCATTTATCTATATCATCAACACATGCACGTTAAAGTATTTTTCTAGTTGTGATCATGGATACATGTATCTTACATGCATCATGGAGGCTCTCTTTCCACCCTTCCTACATTGGTCACTAGGGGAATCCACATTCATCTCTCATGGGTGCTATTGTTTCATTTTGTACTTAAAACTTTACATTACTTGCTTATACATACTTTTTACATACTAGTTATCTTTCTAACATGGTAACAGGTGCTTCATGTGCAACATTTTTTATACAGGGATTTTTGTTTCCATACTTATTTGTTACATTGTCTTTCATTATTTGCTTTTGTATATGGGTCTTTCCATATGTTTGGTATGCACACTTGTTTTTTTTTGTAGTCATGATGGCCTTGTATGTCTTGCAAAATCATGAGTGATGTCCCATGTTGGAAGCTTGCTTTATGCAACATAATTTGTCTTCTTCTGTGTTTACTACATTGTTTGGTAGCTTTTACACTGCTTACGTACCTTACACATTGTTTTCTATATGCATGCATATTTATACTTGTCTTTGGTTAGCCTTATTGTTTGTATGTGTCTTGGTTTTTACCAAGAACTTTCAAGGGTTACAACATACATGTTGTTGGTCCTCTTTTGGGGCCACATTTATCCTATCAATGATGTTGCATGTGCCCCCAAAGATGGGGGCATCATTTGAGGGTTTTTACATCCTAACAAAGAGATTATACACCAGTTTGGTTCAATTAGATACAATGAGGGGGTTCAGACTAGTCTATGAAGCCCATATAAAGTATATTTTATAGGACATGGTATCCTTAGCATTGTGGGAAGAAGTTACAAACTTGTAGGTCACAGTGGGTGTGCCTCTCTACTTTACTTCGGCTAGTGGCGTCAGATCACCCAAAAAACTAGGAAGATACAAACATATCTTCACACACATTCAAGGAAGTAGTTAGATTATGGAGGACACAGAGCATTTCCTCCCTACACTTCTTTGGCCTATGGTGTGAGATCACCAAAAAAACTCATATTACAAGATAACCTTCTAAACTCTCTTTCTCAACATGGACCAGGTGCACATGTTCCATTTCCATTTTCCATTTACACTTCTTCATTTTTTTACTTTACATATACATACATATGCATGTGTCTTTTACATTGTGTTTTTACACATACATACATATTTGCCTACTTGATCATTTTCTCCTTGCATGTTTGATTGTTTGAGAAACAAGTCATCAAATGGGGGAAACAAAAATAATGACAATGAAAAAAACACTATATGGCAACACACTATAACACACATCACATTTTTATGTAGGTACATCATACACTACAAGAGCTACATACACGTTTCTTTCCTAGGTTCACTCTCATCACTTTTTCTTTCCACATTTTTCATCTTTACTTTCCATGCTCCTCCATCCTTTTGTCATCCCATAGTTTATCTAGTCCTTCGACACTTTTCTAATAGAATCTTCATGGACATCAGGTAGGCATATCTATTTACTTTATGTTACAAATATTTCCACACACAAAAATAAAGTTAAGGTAAAATGTAGTCATAAAATCATGTACTTTAGACATTATTTATCTTAGTCTCATACTACTATTTATAAGGTTCTTAAGTGAAGAAAGTACTATAAAACCCCATCTTTTGGCCATATTTTTAATTTCATTTCATCATTACTGACCTTTTACACCCATATTCCCATTCAGATTCAATATTTCCACATTATTTTAGCCTTGATTAGGGTGCCCATGGGCACTCTGGTCCCACCAAGGGTGCCCCGGTCCTTTTTGTACTTTCCCACCACTTTTTGGACTCTTTTTATTTGTTTGAGATCTTTATCTTTCTTATGGTTGGCCTTTTGAGGGTTATTTATGGAATTAGACAAAGAAAACCATATAAATATAAAGTTATGATACCATAATGAGGGACTTATCATCATTCACTACTACCACTTACCTAGAGTTGAATCTAACTATTGCATTGGAGATCACTTAAATCCACATAGCTCCATCACAAATTACAAGGCTAGGACAACTTCATCACACACTTCATAGGGGGAGGATTCTATTCTATTCGATGCACACATGCTATTACATTTTCTACATTTATCTATTTCTCACTAATTCACAAAGTACGACTGGCACAAGAGCACCTAGGGTACATTATGCACACACTCACTAGAACTACATTTGGGTCTGAAATGTAGTACAATGATCAATTATTAAGGCTAATGTTGTGGTATCCTAGGTCAGTCTGATCCATTCATTTGCATCTTTCTTTTTTAGGGTTTTGGTACTTATTTTAATCTTTTGTATATATTTACATCATCTTGGATTCTTGGTGACACTCAGCACAAGAAAATAAATCTGATGTGATAAACAATTATGGTTTTAGACAACCTCCTAGCCTTGTGAAGATCAGTCTTATAGATTTTACATAGAATAGGTCACCCAATTTGTAGACCAGAGCACCCACAAGTGCGTTAGTACAACTATTCATAGCTTAGATTAACTATCCCTATACTACATACTTAGTTAATTTTAGTTAATAAAAGAAGTTAGGGTTAAAAGTGTGATTACCTAGTCAAAGGAAGTATTAGTATCATGAAATTATATAGATCAAGAGGTTTGTGGCTTAGATATGAATTCTATCTAGAAGTACAAATATATTTCAATTAAGAACATTAAGAAGATTGTATGAGTCATATGACTCAGGGGGAGCATGAACATGGTTGAAGCTTCATAACTTGGTATGTTGTGAAATAATTAGTTTTAGTGGTTCAAAATAGTGTGAATGTGTGCATCATTCTAGGGGGAGATGAGTTGAGTTGTGAAGATGTTTTTGACTACATGGTATGATCTAAGATAAGTGTTTCTTTACTTACATGCAATGAAATTAAAGTAATATATGTTGAAACAATATGGTTTGAAAATATGATGTTGCTAAAAGATGATTGAAGGCCCAATAGTCAGGATAAGGTAAGTGGTGTACATAGAAGTGTGAGTTTGTGCTTCTTGAGGAGGAGAAGAGAAATTTGATGTATATAGAAAAAATAGGTTATTTCTTGAGCTTATAAGATGATTAGTATTAAGAATTTTGTGAGAAGGAACCCTGGTATGAGTAATGACTATTCAAAGATAAGATGAATGTCATGTTTTAGGTCATGATCCAAAAATATGGAAGAACCATGAGTCATATATAAAATGTTGTTTGGATGTCCATTTAAGGGTTTTCTGAGTCAACATCATGATAAAGGTGTCAGTAAGCAGGTTTTTTTATTGAAATTTTCATATTTGAGAAAGTAATTTTGTGTCAAATAATATATATTTTACATCATTTGTGTGAATAAGAGCTTGATTTAAGGTTAATTTCAGTCCTTGTAAAGTATGCACATGTTGACGGGGAGATAAGTTTCTCTCAAAATGTAAAATTCTGATTTGTAAGTGAAGAAGTGGATGTTATCATGTTTGGTTGATGTTTTCAACTAAGTGGATAGTCTTGTTGTATATATCTTCCCCCTCAGGTAGATATGGGAATAAAGAAATTTGTGCCTATGGCACAGGTAAGAGGATGTCGACAAAAATATGGATGCGCCTATGGTGCAGGTAAGAGGATGTCGACACAAATATGGATGCACCTATGGCACAAGTAAGAGGATGTCGACGTGTAAATGGATGCGCCTATGACACAGGTAAGAGGATTTTGACACAAATATGGATGCGCCTATGACACAGGTAAGAGGATGTCAACACAAAAATGGATGCGCCAAGGTGCACCTTCAAGAGGCGCAACATTTTGAGTGCTGACAGGAAGCAAACCTTGAACAGGATATTCAGATGGCCATAACTTTTCACAGAGAGCTTGGATTCATGCAAGGTTGGACCTTTTTGGAAAGCTTACAAGGTCCTCTATCCAACTACGACTGGATATATTTAATTGGGTGGGAACAAGTTCTTAAAAATGCAAAATACAGTTTGCCACTTTTTGGGTTTGCTAGGGTTCTCACCTACCACCATAATGAGATGAATTAAATACAACCTAGAGGTGGTTGGGGTAGATTTGGAATTCCTCTCTCTTCCCTCTCTCATTCTTCCTATAAATTGTAAGGAGGGGCTTCTTTCTAAAGGTTGGACATTCTTGTTTTGCCCCTCCCTTCTTCTCTTTGGCAGGTGAATTTGTGGAGTTCAAACCTCCCATTTAAAACTATAATGCAACTTTGCCTCTTCGCATTTTATAGTGTATTGTGTCAATGTTTAGAGAAAATAATACGTGTCTGTGGATGATTCTCAACCCTCTCTATGTTTCATTTGCATCCCCTTGATCTTTCACTACAAATTTGGTTATCTGTGCATGATCTTGCATTGCATTTTAATGGTTTGTGTTTATTGGCAAGACAAGTGTTCTTCATTCCTCGGTGCATCACCTTTGTTAGTTTAGGTTTATTTTAATACATTTTCTTACCTTGTCTCCTTGGCAAGTTAGATTAGGTTTTTGAGTAAACTCTCTGAATTTTAACGTGTGTATCTAAACAGAGGAATAGGAACCAGCCTTCATCCGGAGAGTTTTTTCCATTTTCGTAAGGTCCCACACTTGGGAAAAGCTCCATGTTATGCAATCACACTGAGAGTATCAACCCATCGAGTTGCAGACATTTAGGGGTGCTGTGATTCGCCATCAACAAGTCTTTTATGATGCCAAAATAAGTTATTTCAGCTTTGTAACTTTTTCATAAATTTCAAAAGGGGGAGAATGAGCTGATGGCATGTGTGTTCCTTAGGGTGAGTTTGAGTGTAGTGTGTTTTGTTATCAATGGGTTTTCCATCAATGAAAAAGGGGGAGATTGTTGTCAGTGTGTTATAATTGATGTCCAAGGATGATATTTTTAGAGTTTTCAATGATTTTCATTGATGTCAAAAGGTGTATGGAGCATGGAGGTTACCCGTCTTGTTGAGATTGCATGGTCTTGTATGGTGTTTTGATAAGTATTATGACTTGTAGGAGTGTGAACCATGAATTTAAAAGGAATGGAGGGACATTGGTATAGTGGTGTAATGGAGTGTGTAAACTGTTATTACATATGTAAAAGGTTGGTTAAGGTGTGTTGATATCATATTTTCTGAAACAAACGTGTATCAAGTGTTTGTTCTAGAGGCCTAGTGAGCAGTATGAGGCATGGGATGATGAAGTAAAGCTTGTAGCATAAGTAAAAGCATGGATAGATAATTTTTATCAATATTATTATGTTTTAGGAAAATTTAATTCAGGTACATGTATTTGATATGGTTTCAATGTATTTTCTAAATATAATCCTTAAGAAAACATGCCTTAATGAAGTGAGCTTGATTTTTTCCAGCATGGTGGTGTAAAAGTAAGACTTGGATATTTTTTGGAAGGTTGATATGATTATGCGGTCCAAATTTTAGGTACTCATTTTAAGGTATGTGTAAGATATTATGTTTTTACCAAAACCAAGTTGAGAAGGTGAGAAAAGAAGGCCAAAAGTTGAATCTCAAATGCTCATTAGGGAGTGTATGATTTGCATGGGGACCCAAGCTCATGGGGGTTATTTAATAGGCCAGTTATGAATATTTTACAAGAAGAATGAGGTTTTTTTATAGTCAAATTTTTATGAACAATAGTTAAAAGAAGGTAAATTGCTTTGTAACCCTCTTGAAACCCTAGATTGGAGTGACTTGGGAGAAATTGCTTATAGTGGTCCATAATTGATGAATTTTTCAAATTTGATGATATTAGGTTATATATGACTCTTAGATATTTCATTTTATGTATTTTATATGTTGTGAAAATATGTGGGCCCCAGTTAAAAATGTTAGTTTATGGAAGGTTTCATTTTGTGGAAAAATTCTCCATTGAACATATTGACTAATTTATCATTTATTGAAGCATGAGAGTTATAATTGATGTTCATGATGATTTTAGATCATGTTTTAGGTCCTAGGATGAAAAGTGTTCCCTATTTTTAGGATTGTTTTTGGGTTCTTTTTGTGCAGTTTGGATTAGTCTGAGTGTAAAGCAGTTTGGGAGGTGCTATATGAGGTTTTATGTATTTATTTGAATTATGTGATGATCTTGACATCAATATATTTCCAATGATAGATCATAGTTGATTTTGTGGTATGATAAATAGTAAGTTATGACCTATTCTATGAATTATAATTTTGAGGGTGCTTGGTTTTGCATGGTATCATGAGGGTTTCTTGGTGAGATGGTTGTTCCAGGTTTTTTCATGATTGCTGGAGTTTTTTGAAGGATTATAAAACATGTATAAGTTATCCTTAACTCTTGGTGAAGTTTTTTTTCTCATGTACATTAATATTTTGTGTGTAGGATTCTTGAGTGCTTTTGGGCTTCTTGGGTTCTAATGAAGGTTTTGTGTCTGCTCACATAAGTTTCGAAAATATGGGTGTTTGTATGTTGTTTTCATGATGTAGACATATTGTTAAAATGATTTTTTCACTATGAATGTTGACATACATGTTTGTATGACCAAGAGATAGGTATAAAATAAAATTATAGATCATATAAAGGATATTATTTTGGTAGGAACAAATCTAGGCCATTTGAGAGAGTTGTGTAAGGCAAGGAAAAGTGTAACTTAAGAGGGTGATTGAGGAAGGTGATGAATCTCCTTCTGAACCTGTTGAGAGGGAAATTAGTATGTAATGTTGTTATAGATAGAGCGAAGGTGATGGTGAGCTAGGGAAAGTATTGAAATTATCTTGAAGGAGGAGGTTTTGGGAAGAAATATTGAGATATGTTTTGAAGAAAATAGAGAGGAGAGTGAGCTTCATAGAGTCGTCATAAGTTGTTACAAAAAAAAAATAGAAATAGAATTCATTTAAGATGGATTTAGTTTATGTTGATTTATCTAGGGGTTGGTTCCTCCTTACAACATTGATGTTCTACTAAATTAGGGGCTGGTGCTTCTTGTGGGGTTGGTGTCTCAATAAATCAGGGTTTAGTGCTCCTTATAGGGTTGGTGATCTACTAAAAAAGGGTTTGGTTCTCCTTATGGTGTTGTTTCCTCACTAAATTTGAAACATGGATGTATAATTTGTTTTAGTGGGTTTTCTTTTCCTTTACGGTTTCTGACATATATCTCATGTCCGTGTGTTGATGTATACCTCTTATTCATGTTATTATTTGATTCTTAAATGCATGATGAATTTTGAATGGTTAAGATAATGAATGGTTTTTGAAAGGTTAATGTTGAGATGATTAAATGTTTTATTGCACACTGATTCAACCCTCCAATCTTTGTGCTTCTAATATTTTATGTTTATTTTTCTATAATTTCATAATTATTTGAACCAATTATTGGGTTTCATTAATTAGAGATATAATTTAGGTAAAATTTAACCTCATCAACATGATTATGATTATATGAAATGCAATTTGTAGCTTAAGTGTCCCTATTTACATTAATAAGTCTACTAATTAGTCAATTGATTTAATCAAAGATCTAATTTGAACCAATTTATGCCCTATAAACTTTAAATTTATGACTATACAATATTGTTTAGCCCTAATTACATCAAACATTGTAAATTTGGTTAATTGGATACATGAGAGGGAAAAATTATCATATTTAAGCATTATGATATTAATTATGATGATAAAATGAGATTTGGGGATCATTTGGTCTAATAGCATTGTGCACATTAAACCAATTATGACTATATGTTATTCACTAAAATATGTATTTGGAATCTATATTCTAAGTTAATCTACATAGAAAAAATACTGGAAATAACTAATATAAAATGAAATACAAATGTTAAATATTTTATTTTGATATTTATATGAACTAAAATAAATGAAACAATATGGATAAGGTACTAACCTGAATTTAACTTACCTCGCATTGTGCTGGACTGAAACAGACTGATGTGCAGACATAATAGAATATGAAGGTGCTACCCAAGAAATTGTCAGCAAGTGAAGATAATTGGGGATTTGGCTAGACTGGGGCGCTTAAGGAGAGTACTAGGGTGCCTATGGGCAGCCTTGGTATGTAATCTGGGCATTGTGGTCTATAGAAAAGTATCAAGATCTGAATCTGGTAGTGTCCAAGGTCTTCACAATATATTTATCTTATTCGCATGAGTTGTCACAATATCTTTACATATGTCGTTGTAGATATGATGTGAAGATCTTACCTGCAAAACCCCATACAAAGCATCAAATCCCTAAAAAAGATGCAAATGAAGGGGTCAGACTGACCTTAGCTACCAAAATGGTGGACTTACGACTAAGCACTACACTACATTCTAGACCCAATGTAGTTTTATGTGCTTGTGTGTGTAATTATGTGCCTAGGGTGCCCTAGTGCTTAATGAACGTAGAACTAGGGGCAATAAATAGATGTAAAAATGAAAATGGTGGATGGAATAGAATGAATACAACCCTTTCTCCCTATGCTTGTATGATGCAGATGTAGAATATGCCCAAATGTAGTCCCTTACCTTGGTAGATAACTAGCCCTTGATAGATGATAGTCTTCCCATAAAATAGTGAGTATGATATGTTTATATAGGTATCTTTTGTTTAAATTTTGACACTAATGACTGACATGCCGACTAGTACCTAGGGGAATGGGAAAATGACAAAGACCGACCTTGAATAGATAAATTAGACCAAAGTGTTACAGGGATGAAGGGCACTAAAATCACAGATTGGGGCACCCATGGGAACCCCAACACTACCCTAGGCACCCCAGTCAAGGACTAGAGATGAAAATGTCAATAAAATTATGACACCTAAGACTCCTTGAGAGATGATTAGAAACTGTATAGAAAACTGATCAACTATACCAAAAAAATGACAATAATGATTCACTAACTGATGACAAGGACTAGGGGATGGGTCATTAGTGAATACTTTTATTACGGAGATCCATATATAAAATAACATACTTGGCAGGTATAAATGTAATAGTAAGTGTGTGATTTTGTGACTACATTTTCCCCCACTTTATGTTGGTGAGAAAAATGCTGGTAACATAAAGTAGATAGAGATGTGTACCTGAGAAAATTCAGAAACCCATGCTATAGTAGAACGATGCATATATGTGTAGTAGAAGCATGCCAAAATAACCATATAAGCATGTCAAACCATGGATCAACGGGTTGATCCATGTAACGTAGTAAAAAAGTGTAAATGTCATGATGAAGTGCACTAAATGAAATGATGAAATGTGATGATTGATGATTTCAAATTATGTATGATGATGAGATGGGGTAGGGAGTGATCAGTTCCCAACCTGAATGGTTGTATGAATGAATAACCAGAGGATTTGGGCATCTTGCCGCCAAAGGAAGAGTGTAGGGAGAAAAGTGCATTATTCTCTAACATCTAACTACATCCTCAAGATCTTTCCGTTGCAAATGGACTCAAATCAAATTTTGTGGTTTTTTCGATCCAAATAATTTTGATCAAACAATTGACCCATATAGGAGTGATATAGGGAAGGAAGAATCACTCTTGACCCCACTCCATGGGTGTCGCCCAAATTAGCAATGTGATAGCTTCCAAGTTAGGTCATCTAGAAGTAAACGTGAAAAATGTATGATGGCTTCCAAGTTAGGTCATTTGGAAGAAATCACAAAAATATATGTATGGCTTCCAAGTTAGGTCATCTGGAAGCAAGTGCAAAATGTAGAATAACTTCCCAAGTTAGGTCATCTGGGAAAAGTACAATGTAATCTCCAAAGTTAGGTCATCTGGATAGGCCAATGAATTTGAACTCCCATTGATTTAATTAGGGAGGCCAATTTGTTAGAATTTTAATGTTTAAAATTCGATTGATTAATTGGTTGATTGATTTGATTGGTTACTCATAGAGAGATTTTACGCAAGTTACCCCCAAGTTAGGTCATTAGGGGAAAATGATAGGAATTGGTGAATAATCACATGGAAATATTTTTAATCACTTGTTTCCCCCAAGTTAGGTCATTAGGGGGAAGTGATGAAATGTCACATAGAAAAATTGTATGTTTGTTGCCCCTAGATTAGGTCATTAGGGGGAATTGATGGTGAAATATCACACGGTAAATTAGTAAATGTTTTGGAATTGTTGCATCAATAGTGTTTTGAACCCGTGGTAATATAAGGGGAATTATAGGATGACCCCAATGATATGCCCCCCCATTTTGGCAAAAGGGGAAGTGATGAAAAGAATGACACTAAGACGAAAGTAAGTACAATATAGATAGAAAGTGGTAAAAATTGCACAAGAATGTGTATAAATTGAATGAAGATAATGTCAAATAGAGATAAACATGCGTAATGTGTTCATTATGGTGGTAGGGAAGAATTCTAAAAATAATGTTTACAAATGGGTGTGAATTGGAGTAGAAACACTCAATATATGATGAAAATGGTGTAATGTGTATTTGTTGTGGTAATAAGTGCGAAATAACCACTATAGTAAAGTAGGTGATGAAAAGTAACTATAAATGGTAAAGTGAAAAAGTGTTAGATACTTTATTTGTTATTTTATGCGATTGTAAGAGTGTGAACAAGTTGAGTGAAAATGCTGCAAGTGAGAGCAACATGTCCTAGTCAATTTGAGAGGGTGGCGACCACTGTAGCATCGCGTACGACCATGGAGTTGGTAAGTGCCTTGATTTTTTCAAAATGTATGGTGTAGTAGTCATTTGTATTTGAATTTTTGAAAATTTGATTTTTTATTTTCTTAGCATTTAGGACCTAGACAAGAGCGGTGAGGGCACCAGTGACCCTTGGGATAGAAGCACCACCCATGCTAGTGTCCTGCTCTTAGGCACCCCAGTCCTGCATCTGGACGCCCTAGTCTAGAATGTATGTATTGAATGAATAATGGTGAAGAACATGTTTCTAGTATGATAATTGAGTGTATTTAGTCTTGTAATGTGTTCTAATGTTGGGTTTGTTGTCATTTTTTTTGGTGTGCAGAGGGATATCCACTTGAGGGAGTTCCACATGGTGGGTGAATATGAGTACGTTGCTTGGATTGGGTCTTCAGATGATGATTGGGATGTGATGGACCGTGCCTAAGCCTACACAAATGACACATAGCATGGATGGCGGATGTACTCCATAATGTGCCCATGTTGACTGCACTATACGAGAGATGGTGTGATACATTGCACATTTTTGTTGCTATGGGGGAGATGATTGTTACGTTAGAGGATGTATATTGCATACTACGATTTCCTGGTTGGGGAGAGAGTGTAGGTAATGCCAGTGGAGAATGTGGAGTGGCATATGTGAGCTGTGAGATAATATTTTGTGGGGACTCAAGTACCTATTGAGGCCCATATCAGTTTGGATGCTATATTACTGTCTAGGGTTCTGAACTTGTGGAAGTTCACAATGGTTTTGATTGCGTCATGTATAGCCATGGAGGGAGGAGGTGTAGGCATCTTGCATAAGATGCATGAAATATTCCAGTGGATAGAGGATGAGGGTATGAGATATGCATGGGCATGATGTGTGTTGGCCCACTTATATAAATACCTATACCAATTTACGCATGAGGAGCATGGTGGAGGGATAGGAGCCACCACACTATTGCATGTATGGGCATATGAGCACATAGTTATATTGAGACCAGATAGAGGTCCATGAGGAGAGTGGGCTACGCCAAGATATATGTACGTGATGGTGGGTTGATATTCATGGTAGGAAGATGGACATATATACCTATAGGGACTGATAGATAGGATGGTGCTAAAGGAAGTCATATGGAGGCCATACTGTGACTATGGGGGATGGCCTAAGGATGCTACAAAGTTGTAATGTATTCAGAGGACTATGTGGCTAGAGGATCACTTTCCAGGTGTGGCAGAGCTTTTTTAGGTAGAGAGAGTGTCACGTCAGTTTGGTAAGGCTCAGAATGTGCCCTTATAGCCATATATATTTTTGTGAGATATTAGCGCACCGAGGAGGGTTAGAGATAGCTCAGGACCCACTCTAGAGAAGCTAGTACTACCAGGGCTGGGTGAGTTAGATCTGATGATAGAGATTGTTGATGGAGATGATGTGGGTTACACTGAGGAGTATCGGGCATGGTGGGAAACTCATCAATGGTTGTTATTGTACCCATTATATTTCAGGTCCCATGGAGTTACTGCATGGCGGAGGATAAGAGGGGGGAACACATGCCCCCAATCCTATAGCAGCAACCATAGCTGAGCCTAAGTATTTGTATATGTGTATTGTGTATTTCATGGTTTCATATATGTTTTGTAGTTGTCTAATACGTTGTGAATTTGTGTTGTAGGTGATGTGTATTGGTCATTGATCGTAGACACATCCATCCACACATTGACGCAGAATGTGTCGAATTGATGTGCTTAGTAGGAGGTATACTTGAGCACGTGGATGATATTAGTGGGTGAACATGCCCATTTATTTGAGTCAATGGTAGCCATAAAAGTGAGAACATGTACATGTGCTATGTTAGGATAAGAGGGACAAGGCATGCAAGGAGACTTGACAATCCTGAGAGGCGATAGGTGGTGGTCCCTTGGCACAAGATGTGTTTTCACGATATGTGGATTTGTAGCACCAGTATTTTGAGTAGGTTATAGAGATTACCTTACTACAGAGGCATGTCAATATATATCGAGGCCATGCAAAACGACATTAGTTGGAGGAGAAGCATCTAGTTCTAGGGCTCTCATAGTACATGAGAGTGATAGTGATGATGAGGTTGGATTTTAGTATTACATATGATATAGGGGATTTTTCCCCCAGTGATGGGACATGTTTGTTATGATGATTATACTGTAATATATGTATGGAAACCTATTTTTTATATATGATAAACCTATGTTGTATTTTTTGGATGTTGTGATGTGATTGATGGTGTATGATAAAATGGTTATTGTCTTAGTATATGTAATGTGTTGTGTATTTCTCATGTTTTATTAATCTAACTTACTATTATAATGTTGGTAGTGGTGGAAAAGATGATAATATATAACAAATGTAATGTAATGGATGAAATATTTATTGAATGAGATGTGTGGTGCGTAGGAAATGTAATGATCATATCAGAATAGATGTGAAAGTTGAAAAATGTATGGAAGTAAAATGAATGTGTAGTAACAAATGTTCAAGGATTGTGCTGGTATGATGAAAATAGGAGGGGGAGATTATTGATGCCCCTTAGTGTGTAAATGAATAGGCTCATTTAGTTAATACCCCTTAGCAGTCAAGTATGATCTACGTAAGAAAGAGTGCAAAATCAGGAAATGATTGAGTGTGCTAGATGAAACAAAGGAGTGCGTGATGAGAGGTTCTTAGAAAAAATATCTTAATATTTGTGTAAGAACCGTAAGGACATAAGTGTGTCATTAGGTGGTAAGGCGATAATAATCACCTTCCAAATACCAAGGCAACGTGAAGTGGTGGAAGCATGTGGGATGGATGCAACACGAGTGTATGAACTAAACTCAATATCATATGGAGTAGCCATGTGATATGTAGAGGGATGAAATAGCCCATGTGATGGAACAACAATAAGCAGTGGATAGTGTGAATGTAATGGATGCAATGAATGTTATAGTGGTGATAGTGGATGAGGTGGATAACATGCATGGGATGGCAATGAATGACCTATAAATTGAGAACCTAATAGAGTAGGCCTCTACTGATGTGGGAAAGGAGACATGGACTATTCATGAGAGCCAAATGAGATAACACCCATATCCTCTAGTTTTTGTAATCGATCATGAAGGGTGAGAAAATCATTATTCTTATTGATGATTCTTATTCTTATGGGATGGTAATTAAATAAGGTTGGTCATGCTGACATTATAATTTAGGTGTTATGGATGATGCTGGTTAAAGGGTAAGAAAATTAATAATTTATTTAGTAACAAATGGAACACATCATGTGGTCGAGTGTGAGGAGAGAAATGTAGAGGATCATGTTATCAAGTCGGAGTGGTAGGAGTAATTTCTAGTCATAGAGCTAGAGAAGAAGTAAATTTTGGTAGTGGAGTTGCTTGAGTGTGTTTTTTTGGTATGTGAGGAAAAGATGGAGATTTTTTTGGATTATCAATCAGAGGTGTGTGCAGAATACTAGATGAAGCAATGGTAATGAGAATATGTCTAGGCTCTATGTCATGTGATGATAGAATACATTTTTCTAGGTAAATAAATTTATAACACAATAGAATGGATGGCTCACATGTATCATATTGTAATATTTGCTTGAGTGGAGGAAATAGGCCATGACAAATAATAAATTGTTTTTCTAGGTCAACAGGTTGGAATACTAGTTGATGCATATAATTATTGACTCACAAGATATAATCCTTAATAGGTTCATATGAGCCCTGATGTAAAGTAGGTATGTGATCATAAGTGACTTTAGGGCCATTGTTGTATGATGAAGTGACAGAGGAAAATGTCCTCCATGTCATAGAAAGTACTAATGGACCCAAAGGGGAGATGAGTGTACAATTGTAATGCCTCATCAAGAAGACTATAGAGAAAGACCTTAAGTAATAATCTATCATTGGAATAAGAGGCCATAAGTGAGTGCTAATGTAGAAAATGAGCATGAGGGTTACTAGTACCATCAAAACATGTGAAAGTAGGCATGAAAAAATATTGAGGAAATGCAAAATTATGAATATTTTTAGGGATTGGATTACCATGTAATGAATTATTGTCAATGGAAACATATAGGATCTAATTTATAAGGTGAGGGAGTGAACCTGATATTGGATCTGACCTACGACGTGCATGAGTGAGATGATGTCATGTGAAGGAATGGTGGAAAATGAACAAAAAGTATTAAGTGGTTGTAGCTTGCCATTATGAGTAATTATGGGGATATCAAGAGGTGAAAAAGGAAATTCATATGAAAATGGAACACTAGGAGTTGGTGCCATGGAAGTTATATTAGGTGAGATAGATGAAGTATCCATAGCTATGGTAGGACTAGCATCATAAATAACCTTAATAGATGAGGTTGCCGATAGAGACACATTTATAGGAGAGGATGGACTAAGAGTTGTAGGTGATGTAATAATAGGAGAATAAGTGATAGATGGCGATGACTCATTCACAAAAGTAGATCCAATGTCAGGAAAAGGTGACAACGAAGCATTCGAGTCACATTCAACACTGCAGAAATAAGGAGAATCATGACTATAATTTTCCTCATTAGTATTGGATAAATCATCAGAAGTGATAACGTTTCTAAGGAGGCCATCAATAGGATTTTCAATATAGTGTGAAGGAACATGAAAAATAGTAAGAGATATATTAGGAGAAGAAATGTTAGAAATGGTAGAGTCATGAGAAGAAACTATATCAGTGGACAGAGTGATAGAAGAATCAATGTGAACTTGTGAATGATTGTCAATACCTAATAAGTAATCAATAAGAAAGGTCATCTAGGAGTTTCTTGTGGGCAAGATCCAACCCAGGTGCCCCATTCCAAAAAATATAGTGATCCATATTGGTCTAATCTTTTCATGGTGTACCAATCGAGTCAAAATGTGAGAGGATCTGTTGGTTTGAAAATATGTCGGTTAGGTAGATCATGGGGAAACAGGCCAACAGTGTGCAGGGTATAGCCCCTCTTTGAGACAGCAAAGTGAAACTAGTTTATTGTTATTCTATCAAGCAGGAATCTATGCAAATCTTACAATATTCTAACTTCAGGGGGGTTTGGGATCTCATCCCAGTAGAGGTAGTTCCAAACTGACGAACAGAAAGGTGAGAGGGAAGGAACGGAGGAGGGTAGATCTGAAGAAAGAAAAGAAATGAATTCCAAGATGGAAAGGTCAAAAGGTTTATGCTTTGGGCTAGTAGTAAACAGAGCCAAACTTACTTGCATAAACAAACAAAGAAATACTGATGAACATATGACAATAAAAAGAATGAATCCAACAGAATAGAAACACAGATCTAACTTAAGAAAGATCTAATGCAAATAACACATATATTGAGCACAAAGTCTTAAATATATGTATTAATATCTCTTCTGTTACAAGAAAGCACAAAGTCTTTCTCTCCTCACTTCTCTTTTTATACAAAAAATGTCCACCTGGAATACAACAAGTATTCCAAGTATTTATAGAAGGAGAAGGAGGAAAGAAGACAAAAAGAAGCCAACCACTATCTTACAAGATATTTACAAAATATCTAAAAACTCAATAGTTGACTAGGCAAGTTTTTAGGATGGCAACATCCCATGGTGCAACATGGATGATGTCATCATGTGTGCCAACATGATTTTAAATATTTTACAAAAATGAGAATCATCGCATCCAGGAGGAAGAAACTACTCATCATCAGTCTCTTAGCTCGAACTTTAGCATGTCTGGCTTGTCAGGCTCAGGAAAGTCAATTATGACACTGTTGACACGACATTGTGCATCAACTTTGTAAATGGGCATTATCTTATCAAATGTCAACACTACATTGTCAGCACCTTTGAAATGGTCGTGAATTACTTCAGCAAGTCATCTTTCTCATTTTTTAGCTTGTTGGGAAAATCAGCGCACTCTTCATTTGCATCGATCAAAGAGCACCTATAAAGTCACTTATTAGGCTAAGACATTTTTAGTGTTGATGGACTCACGATCGAAAGTGACACCACTTGCACTAGACCTTGAGAGACAATATTGGCATGAAGCATTTTCTGAACATGTGGCATAAATGGCTTCTCTTAATTCATCTTAATGCACTGAGGGAGTCTAGGAGACATTTTTGAAACTGTTAATCTCCATGTTGTGCAGTTCTTCCAAGGCTTCTTCTTTGAATTTGTACAATTCTTTCCAAGATAAATTCCATTTGATTGACCAGATAATCTAAAGACCCAGTGAGAGCTTTATAATGTTCCCATAGGTGATTCATAATATTCCAGACCTTTAACAGGTCATCATTGCCGAACAGTTGACAATGGTCTGGAATGTTCCCTGCTCACAACTTAGCGTTATCCAACTCCTCAGAAAGGGAGCTTGCTTTGCTTAGGAGCTCTTTATTTTCTCGATTTATACCTTGGTGTAGTAAGGTGAACTTGCCAATTATCACCTGACCATCCTGGAGGATCTTCTCAATCTAGGATGATACAATCTGTACCCCATGTTCATAATCTTTATATATATCATCAATTTTATATCTTGGGCTAGGAGCTTGAACAGGTTCTACCCATCTTTTGCAAAGTTTGGAGGAGATGTTTGTTCTATTCTTTAAGCACTCTCTTCTCCTCTTTGGTCTCGTGAAGATTCTTACAGAGGGCATCAATCGCTAACAAGTCTTCTCCTTGTAGGATTTTGGATGATGTTCCCATCGTGACCTGAGTCATTGTGAAGTCTGTAGGAGATAGGTCTTCCTTCTTCTTTATGGGATTCGGATAGGCTATCTCCATGACCCTTTCTCCTGAGGAAATTTTTGAGAAGTGAGTTAATGATTTTTGCTTCTTGGGTCCCTTTGTTGGAATGAAGGAGAAGTCCATAGCTGTAATGGGGACCTTCCTCTTGTGTTGACTCAAGTGATCAGAGATCCAACCAGGACTTAGGGGATCGAGATCGGAAGAAGAAGATGAAACGGGGGTGAAAGGGGGAGAAAATACTAGTGGACTCGAGGAAGAATGTGGAAACTCTTGGTGGTGGCATGGATAGAGAGTCTGATGCACTAGTGCCGGTACAGGGCTTGGAGTCACTACAAGAGAGGAGAAAGAGGTGGAGACGGAAGGTATTTGTAGTTGGATGGAGGGAATACTAGGTGACAGACCTGCAAGGGAGGAAAATATGGAAGACGTGGGAGATGGAAGGGAAGAAGATGGATGAGAAGACACAAACAAAGAAGTGGAAACTTGAGTGACAAAGGGAGGAGGGGGGTTAGAAGAGGGAATGGTAGGCATCTCCATAGTTGTAGCTGTGACAACATCCTGAGTGGATGTGTCCGTTGGAACATCTGCCGCTTCTTCCTTTCCTAGGGACACTAAGTCCACTATTTTCTTTGAGGTAGAAGGAGGGATATCAGGAGCTTTCTCCTGCTTTCTTGATTCTCCAACTTCATTCTTTCCTTTGCCCTTTGGCAAGTGATCTGGCTTTGGAGATGCTCTTCCTAAGGGGAAGTAGTGAAATGCACCCCAAGGTAGATGAGACCATTTCGTTTGCACCAATGTTCAGTGCATTGCAACGTGGGCTGAACCCTTTCTTCTATGGTCTTGGGTGCCTTGGTCATATCGATACTTGTAAATGGACAAAAATCCCCATCCATGTCAAGGTAAGCCTGATCAATTTTTTAGAAGTATTTTTGGATGATGGAAACTCCATAGTGAATGATCTCTTCCAGTTCCAGTCGGGAGTGATCCTTTTTCCTGATTTCAACTTCATGGTTGACATCTATCCATATGTCCTCGATCTCTGGGACATGTATGGGATCAATATTTCCCTTAGGGAGGAAAGCCCGGTATTCAAAGTTTGGCCTTGCCAGGAAATCATCCTTCAGGTTGAGTAATTCCATCTCTGTAAACATTTCTCAGGCTTTACCCAATGAGGCGCAGGTGTATCTACCAACCGTGAGGGGGGAAAGGAGTCCCACCCTTCTTCCTTTTCATACATTTCTCATTATATGTAATTAGCTGCCTTGAGAGCTCTAGAAGGATAAGCTTGGTCCCTACGTACCTTGGTAACTGTTATCCAAAATGTGCCCCCTACTCATTTTGTGGCTAACTCCTTTCATTCTTCTATCTCTTGTGCCTCAGTCATAATTTTTTGGTTTTCAGGAACTCAAAACTTTTTGGAAATGGAACCATTGGATAGAGCTCTTTCTCAGCTTTCCAGAAAGGTAAATTTTTCCTCCTAACTCCATGTATTTTTGAAGTTATGGCTCGGCGGAGTTTTTGTGGGAAATTTTCCCCTAAAAGGCCCACAGCCAATGAAATGGCGCCACGTGTCCAAGGAAGTGGCGGGGGTCGGAGGAAAACATGGATTTTTTACTAAGTGTTTGGAAAAGTTTTCAAAGAGGGATATTTTCCCCGCAAGCCCACCGGTGAAATTAGATTTTGCCACGTGTCAAGAGGAGAAAATTGAAAAAATTGACTAAGTGTTGGCGCAAGGAAAATTTTAATGAGGAAGGCCCACTCCCAATCATATTGTGCCACGTGTCCTATGGCATCAGAACTGGCGGAGTGCGGAGGAGGAGTTAGAATTTTGGCGAAGTGTTTTTCTGAACTTCAAAAGGAAAATTATTGGCCCGTAGGCCCGCCAACTAATCAGAATAGGCCACGTGTCCCTGGGCACCCGGAATAGCGGAGCGCGGGGGGAAGAGTAGGATTTTTTCCAGAGAGATTGCGCAAAAGGAAAAATGTCTACAGAGGGCCTGCGGTGAATGAAATTATGCCATGTTTCCTGGACTGGCAGAAGGCGGGGAGAATTTGGAAATTTTCCCAAAGGAAAAAGAAGGAAATTTCAGAGGAAAAAATCACCCCCTGAGCGTGATCCAATGGAATCTTGCCACGTGTCCAGGTGGTGGCAAAAAACTCAAGTCAAGCCCGCAAGGAAAATTTGAAGGGTAAAGCCCACATCCAATGGGGTTTTGCCAAATGTCTAGGTCAAAAAATGGTCAAACAACGATGGAAAATTTGGAAGGAAAGGTCCGCGTCCAATCATCACGTGCCACGTGTCCTCAACTCATAGGCCCGACAGAGATTTTTTGGAACTTTTTCCAAAGGGAAAAGCAAAGGAAAACGAAGCACAAAGGGCCCACGTCTAATCAAAACATGCCATGTGTCACCCAGAATGACAGAGTGTGGGAATTTTTTGGGAAATTTTCCCAAATGCAAAAAAGGGTAAAAAATTCAAAATTTCCCCTCTAATCCAATTTGGCCCAAAAATTTCAAATGGCCATATCTTTTGATCCAGAGCTCAGTTTTTAAAGTTCTTTATATCAATGGAAAGCTGGTGAAATTATATCTATAGTATGCCAAGGTATTTTTTGCATTTTGATGGATTTTAGAGAGAGAAAAATTGAAAAACGCCTCTAGCACGTGGTCATGGACAGAAATGACATTTCAACCACCGTTTTTAATGAAGAATGGCTCGCATTCTCTCCCAGCATGGCGAAAAATGTCAGGGGATGGGCCTGTAAGGATGCCCATGCTGTTTTACTACATTTTTAGTTGGTGGTTGAATCTCTCCCATGTTTTCCCACGTTTCTCTCTCCTGGGGTCGTGGCTTGCACTGTAAAATCCAGATTTGACTCATTTTCAAGGGGTTGAACATTTTTTTTGTGTATTGCAGGCTCCCTCTTTTACTTAAAATGGTGATTTTTTGGAAACATCAGACCTTTTCCAAGACTGCAACCTATTTTTCCTCTCAGGTGTTGTAATGCAAGTGGATTTTGATGTTAAAATAACAATATAGGCTCTGTGAATGAGTTTTAATCCTCTGTTTGTGTTGTTTGATCCATTTCTGATCCTCCATTACAGTTATCAGTTTGTGCATGAAGTTTTGTTACATTTTGATGAACTGTTTCAATAAACAAAAGTAAGAAATGCTCACCACTCCTATGGTGCATCACCTCATTAGAATTAGTTTTAGTTTTTTACATTTTCTATATTTATCCCCTTGGAATTTAGAGTAGAAACTAGGAATTTAAACCTCTACAACTTGCAAGTGATATATCTGATCAAAGGAGTTGAGCAACAAGCTTCTAATCTAGAGATTCCTTTACAATTTTTCAAGTACCACACTGGTGGGGAGAGGATTCAATGTTGTGCAATCACACTGGATGTCTAAAGTATCAAACTAGAAACCTAATCAACATCTAGGGGTGCTGTTGATTTGCAACAATAGTTTTGGCATGCCCGGTGGGACCTTAGAGGTCTTCATCTTCATTGAAACAAAATTGATGTGCATTTTTTACAAGATTCTTGCTTAAAAGAGCCCTAAATTACACATCTAGCGACTCCAAGGAAGAAGAATCAGCTGGTTTTAGCAGTGCAGACCTAAAAACTCATGAGAAGAATCACCACAAGGTCAAGAGTTGGAGAAGAAGAAGTGTTGTTTGAGTATCTATAGTTATCTCCAAGAAGAAGGAAAAGAGGGAGGAGGATTCAAAGGTCTCCATCTCCACCAAACAGAACTCTCTCAACTCCTCCACCTGGTAGGCCTTTCATTCAATCAACAAGGGTTCTAAGGCCAATCAGAATGGCACAAAACAACCCCTATGTCAATTTCACTGGCAGCAGCCCACTTTCTCTCAATGCAAAAATCCAATCCCAGTTGCAGCATTGAAGAACATTCCATACTTTACTGGAGAGAATCAGACCACTCCTGGTGATCATGTTAAGGATATTGCTAATATTTGTGCAATCCATGAGATTGATGAGATGCAAGTTACTGTCAAACTGCTGGCATCTTCATTCAAAGGGAAAGCTTTGCAATGGTTCAGGAGTCTTGCCTCAGGTTCTATTCAAAATTGGAACCAGCTATGTATAGCCCTCCATGAGCAGTTTGGAGAAAAGGGAGATAACTTGTCCCTTTTGAAACAGCTGACAACCATCAAGAGAGCTCTAAATGAGAAGCTAACTGACTTCAACTTCAGATTTCAAAGGACTTGGGAGAGAATTCCAGTGGCAGTCAGGCCAACAACAGAAGGTGCTTTTCTATATTATCTTAAAGCTTTAAATTCTGATATTTCTATGTTGATTCAATCCATGGGAGGCACAACTATCCCTATTGCTTATAGCATTGCCATTAGAGCTGAAAATTGTTTGATTCAAGCTGGCAAGCTAGCTCCTAGGCCTCTAATGCCATTGTTTCCAAGTTTAGAGAGCCCAAGCACTAGTCAAGCACCCAATTTATCTCCTATTCCCACTCCTAGAAATCATAATTCAATTGAAGCTTCTAATTCATCTCCTAATGCCTCAAATGAACTTCAAGAAGTCATGAAGCAATTGCAAAATTTAGGAAATGAGCTGGTTACATTTAAGAGGCAGCAAGCCCAAGGTTTTAGACCTTCCCTTCCAGCCTCAAGCTTAGCCTAATAGGTAGCCATACCAACCTCAAAGACCACCCAATCCAGCTGCAAATCAAAATCAAGCAAGGCCTCCTGCCAACAGACCATTTCAGCCCTATAATCCCAATGCTATATCTGCCTCTAAGGCATTAGTGCCAGTACAAAACAACATAGCTCAAGAGTATGATTGGTGTTTCCCATGCAATGAACCTCACAACTAGTCTATGTGTTTCAACGGTGCCTTAAATCAAGCATTAATGGTGATGGTTACTGGTGTGGAGGGTGAAGATAGTTAAGGAAATAACCAACAACAAGACACATTCCAACAACAATCAGCTCCAAATGATACCACACTTGTAAACTGACAGGCAGAAGATTTTTGTGGCATGAATCAAACAATTTCCCAAAGTGTTGCAGCCAACACAAGGTCAAAAAGGAGAAATTTAGGTGAAGAACAACCATTGGCCCCAAGTAATCCACAACCTTCTATCACCCCACAAATTATTGGCAAACAAAATTCAGTTCCAAACACATAAGGACTGCCTAAAACAGCTCCTAGGCCAACTCAAATGCCAGTTGTTGCTATCCATGTGCAAGGAATGAATGTGCAGACCAAAGGGCAGTAGAGAGATGCTTCATCTCCATTCAATATCATTGATCAGATGAAGAAGACAAATGTAAACATATCAATGTGGGAATCACTATCTATCCTAGGCCAAAGAGATTTGCTACAAGCTGCCATGAAGGACTGGTCAGCTTTAAATCAACAAGTCCAAATGCAAGAGAAAGTGCTCATGAATGTTGCCCAACCTGAAGGGAATCATGGAGGACAGCAAGGTAAAATGTTGAAGTCCCCTCCATTCTATGTTTCATTGATCATTGGAAACCAATTAGTACACAATTGCATGATTGATTCCGGGGCAAGTAGTTCAGTAATGCCTAAGCAAATAGCTGATCAGTTGGGAATTCAGTATGAAGTCATATCCAAAGGGGTAGTGCAATTGGATGGGACAACAGTAACAACAGTTGGAGTGATTAAAAACTTGAGTCTTACTTTGCATGCATGTCCCAATGTTGCTATTTTACAAGATGTCTCAGTAATAGATCTTCCACCACTCTTTTCTCTATGTTTGTCAAGGGATTTCACAGCCAAGATTGGAGGCTACTTATCTGCTGATTGGTCACACATGTTGTTCAGAACAAGATATGGAACTAAGGCCACAATCAGATCTGAACCTATTGCAAACTTTCACATTGAGCCTTACACTCCAAGTCAGATCAATACGAATTGTTCAGCGTTTGATTAAGAAGATTATCCAAGAATTGATGAAGCTGACACCAAGGTTAGAAGCATCCCAGATCTAACTCTTGATGAATGGGAAAATAAGGTGCATGATTTTGATCCTTACCAAGAGGTAGAAGAATCTGAGCTAGGAGTCTATTACATGCATGAAGAAAATCAGCCTATTCCTAGCATCATCAAGCCAAACCACAAGGATGACAATGAGGTATGGCAGTTGTTTTTTGATGGATCAAGGAGTAGACAAGGTGCAAGAGGGGGAGCTATGCTAGTTTCACCTCAAGGGGTTAAGTATTATTCATCTTTTAGATTTCAGTTTGCATGCTCTAATAACACTGCTGAATATGAAGCTTTGATACAAGGATTGCATTGGTCAAACAAGAGAGGAATAAAGAACTTGCAAGTATTTGGTGACAGTGAGTTGATTGTCAACCAAGTTAAGGGGCAGCATGCTGCCAAGAATGATCTACTCAATTGCTACAAGAACAGGGTGTGTTACCTCATTGAAGATCTTGAGGGTTTTGGCATAAAATCCATTCCTAGAAAAGAGAACCAAGCTGCTGATAGGCTTGCAGTTGTTGGGGAAGCCTTTGACGTTGTTGAAAGAATTCAAAAAGACAAGGTACAGCCAAACATCCATGTGATTGTGAGGCCTTCAGTGCCAGAAAACAATGTAAGTTGGCAAGTGTTTGAAAATGATCAACAAATCATCCATTTCTTGCAAGAAGAGGCTGAGTTCTCAGCTAAAAATCAGGAAAAGTTGGAAAAGTAGTATGGTGACCAAGTGGTACAACTAAGAACTAAAAAACTACCAAAGGGACTCATTACTTTGGATTCCATCTTAAATCCTAATGATCAATTTAGGAAGGAGAAAGAAAACATCTAAGTCAAGGGAAAAGATTCAGTGTCCATCTTGGTGGAAGAAGGAAAATCATTACAAATTGGTAAGATGACAACTGAACAAGAAAGGTATGAGTTCATACGACTTTGTCAAGAATTCCTTGATGTGTTTGGTTGGAGCTATGAAGATTTGAAAGGTTTCAATCCTGAGTTAGCTCAACACACCATTGAATTAGATCCAAGTACTAAGCCCATCAAGCAAAAACAAAGGCCAGTCAATCCACACATGGAGCCTCTCATGAGAAAAGAATTGAATAATTTGATAGAGTCAAGAATCATATTCCCTATCAAGCATTCTAGTTGCGTGGCTAACTTGGTTCTAGTTAGAAATAAGAGTGGGGAAATTAGATTGTGTGTTGACTTCCGAGATTTGAATAAAGCATCTCTCAAGGATCATTATCCACTTCCTTCCATGGAGCAGATTTTACAAGTTGTTGCTAGCTTTGAGAGGTTTTCATTACTTGATGGCTATTCGGGGTACAATCAAATTATGGTGAAAGAAGAGGATCAGTTCAAGACAGCCTTTACAACCAAATGGAGAACTTATGGATATAAGAAAATGCCATTTGGGCTGTCCAACACTGGAGCTAATTTCCAAAGGGCAATGGACATGGCATTCAAGGGTTTGATTAACAACATTGTGCTGATATATCTTGATGATATCACTATTTTTTCAAAAAATGTAGTAGACCACCTCTTTAATTTGAGACAAGTGTTCCAAAGGTGCAGAGGGTTTGGAGTATCCTTGAATCCTAAAAAGTGTATTTTTCTAGCCCATGAAGGAAAGCTCCTTGGCCACTTTGTCTCCAAAGAATGATTAACAATTGATCCAGAAAGAGTTGAAGCCATAAGAGCACTGCCATTGCCAAGCCACAAGAAGGCCCTACAAAGTTTTTTGGGGAGAATAAATTTTGTTTGAAGGTTTGTCACAAATTTTGCAGCCCTAGTCAAGCCTATCACCAAGATGCTAAAGAAAAGCATGGATTTCAAATGGACAGCAGAAGGAAAAGAGAGTTTTGAAGCAATCAAAGAAGCCATCTCTCAAGCCCCAACTCTCATTAACCTAGATTTCTCCAAGGATTTCATCCTCTATGCATTTGGGGGTGATGATACCATTTCTACAATTTTGGTACAGCAGAACAAAGGCAATGATGGGCAGCCAATTACTTTCTTTAGTCAAAGCCTAGAAGACTATGAGGTGAGATATTCTTTCATTGAGAAGCATGTTTTTGCAGTAATCAGGAGCTTGAAGAAGTTCAAGCATCTAGTTTCAAACAACAGGTTCAATTGCTGGTTTCTCATGTGGGAGTTAAAGAATTCCTCCTCAAAAAAGACTTGAATGAAAAGAGGGCAGGTTGGATTACTCATGTCATGGAGTATGACATTGAAATCAGAGTCACCAAGCTGGTCAGAGGAAAAGGATTGTGTGAGCAGCTGGTCTTGAACAAACACAGGGAGGCATACAATGAGAAGGAGGCTGTTTTGGTGTTGTAAGATATCCATGAGCAAGGAAACACTCAAGAGGAAAATAATGGTGTCCTCGCTCCTTGCTGGACCCAAGACATAATGCACTTCCTAAGCACAGGTCTATGCCCTCCAAAGATGAACAAGACAAAAATAAGACACTTCAGATTGCAAGCTGTTCCATATGCCCTTGTTGGTGGTGTTTTGTTCAAAAGGGATGTGAATGGAATGTTGCTGAGATGCATTAGTACAAATCAGATTCATAGGGTGTTGGAAGATTTCCATGCTGGATCAGTCGGTGGTCATTTTACACTAAGAGTAAAAGCTCTAAAGATCATGAGGGCTGGCTATTATTGGCCTAAGATTTTCATTGATTGTTATGCATGGATCAAGAGATGCAAGAATTATGCATTCTTCACAAGTAAAGAGAGGCTAGCTTCCCTTCTATTGCATCCAATTTCAGTTGACCAGCCATTCATGCAATGGGGTTTAGACTTCATTGGAGTCATTAATCCCAGTTCAAGCCAAGGGCACAAATGGATTTTAACAGCGATAGACTACTTCACCAAGTGAACTGAAGTAGTAGCACTCAAGGAAGCAAATGAATCTAGCATCCTGGACTTCTATGAGGGAATAACAACCATATTTGACATACCTGCTACAATAATATCAGATAATGCATTGGAATTCATTGGGTCCAAGGTGACTAAATGGGCTGTTAAGAATGGGATCTACCTAAGCACTTCATCAAATTATTACCCTCAAGGTAATGGCCAAGCTGAATCTACAAACAAGAACTTGTTGAGGATCATTAGGAGAATTCTTGATGAAAATCAGAGGTCTTGGCATGATAAGTTGAAATCAACCTTATGGGATGATAGGATAACTCCCAAGAGATCTACAGGTAACTCTCCATTCAAGCTCATTTATGGAAGAGAGGAAATCTTTCCCATGTCACTTGAGTTGCCAACATTGGAACTCATGAAACAATTAGAATTGTTGGAGTTTGAGCCCATGGAGGTTAGATATGTAGAGTTGATGGAGCTCCAAGAAGTAAGAAATCAGGCATCCCAAGCAATGGAGAAGGATCAAGCTTTGATAAAGAAGACCTTTGATAGAAAGGCCAAGAATAGATCCTTCCAAGTTGGGGATCTAGTGTTAAAATGGGATGCAGATAGAGCAAAACCGGGAAGGCACTCAAAATTTGATGCCATTTGGAGTGGTCCACACATGGTCACAAAGTGTAAGGGTAGCAATGCTTTCCAATTGTCTTCATTGGATGGTGAAGAACTGCAGATTCCAGTCAATGGAATCCATCTAAAGCATTGTTATTGAAGGGAATTCTCCACCTTGTACATATTAGCTTAGGTTTTTCATTCCTCCAAGTACCTGTCCACATTGTTTTGCTGAAGATTATATTTTCTTTCCCTAAGTGCTTTGGCACAAGCTTATTGTTCCTGGAAATGTGTTTGCAGGCCTTGCTCCATCAGGTGATGCTCCACCCTCCATCTTTCTCCTTGCAGTGTTCTAGCTAGTTGGGGTACCAAACAGAGAATTTGATGACTCCATGCCCGATGAATTGCTTCAGGTAACTGGTAAATTCATCTAGCAAGCAGATGACCCCTCTGAGTCACCAACAATGTTATCCAAAATGTGCCCCCTACTCATTTTGTGGCTAACTCCTTTCATTCTTCTCTCTCTTATGCCTCAATCATATTTTTTTGCTTTTCAGGAACTCAAAACTTTCTGAAAATGGCACCATTGGATAGATCTCTTTCTCAGCTTTCCAGAAAGGTAAATTTTTCCTCCAAACTCCATGTATTTTTGAAGTTATGGTTCGGTGGAGTTTTTTTGGGAAATTTTCCCTTGAAAGGCTTGCAGCCAATGAAATGGTGCCATGTGTCCAAGTAAGTGGCGGGGGTCAGAAGAAAACATGGATTTTTTACTAAGTGGTTGGAAAAGTTTTCAAAGAGGGATATTTTCCCCCCAGGCCCACCGGCGAATCAGATTTTACCACGTGTCTAGAGGAGAAAATTGAAAAAATTGACTAAGTGTTGGCGCAGGGAAAATTTTAATGAGGAAGGCCTGTGCCCAATCATATTGTGCCACGTTTCCTGTGGCATCGGAACCGGCGAAGCACGGAGGAGGAGTTAGAATATTGGGAAAGTGTTTTGCCGAATTTCAAAAGGAAAATTATTGGCCTATAGGCCCGCCAACTAATCAGAACAGGCCACGTGTCCCTAGGCATCCGGAATGGCAAAGCGCGGGGGAGAGTGGGATTTTTTACAGAGAGATTGCGCAAAAGGAAAAATGTTTGCAAAGGGCCTGTGGCGAATGAAATTGTGCCACATGTCCTAGACCAGTGGAAGGCGGGGAGAATTTGGAAATTTTCCCAAAGGAAAAAGAAGGAAATTTCAAAGGAAAAAATCACCCCCTGAGCGCGATCCAATGGAATCTTGTCACGTGTCCAGGTGGCAGCAAAAAACTCAAGTCAAGCCCGCAAGGAAAATTTGAAGGGTAAAGCCCACATCCAATGGGGTTTCGCCATGTGTCCAGGTCAAAAAATGGTCAAACAGCGACAAAAAATTTGGAAGGAAAGGCCCGTGTCCAATCATCACATGCCACGTGTCCTCAACTCATCGGCCCAGCAGAGATTTTTTGGAAATTTTTCCAAAGGGAAAAGAAAAGGAAAATGAAACATAGAGGTCCTGTGTCCAATCAAAATGTGCCACATGTCACCCTGAATGGCGGAGTGCAGGGAATTTTTGAGAAATTTTCCCAAATGCAAAAAAGGATAAAAAATTCAAATTTTTGCTTGCCAATCTGAGTTGGCCCCTTTTTGCCCTAAAATTTCAAACGGCCATATCTTTCGATTTAAAGCTTGGTTTTTCACGTTCTTTATATCAATGGAAAGCTGGTGAAATTCTATATAAGATTCCATGGTCATTTTTGCATTTTGATGAAGTTTGGAGAGAGAAAAATTAAAAAACGCCTCTAGCACGTGGTCATGGACAGAAATGACGTTTCAACCACCGTTTTTAATGAAGAATGGCTCGCATTCTCTCCCAGCATGGTGAAAAATGTCAGGGGATGGGCCTGTAAGGATGCCCATGTTGTTTTATTGTGTTTTTGGTCATTGGTTGAATCTCTCCCATGTTTTCCCGCGTTTCTCTCTCCTGGGGTCGTGGCTTGCACTGTAAAAGCAAGATTTGGCTCATTTTCAAGGGGTTGAACATTTTTTTGTGTATTGTAGGCTCCCTCTTTCACTTAAAAAAGTGATTTTTTGGAAACATCAGACCTTTTCCAAAACTGCAACCTATTTTACCTCTCAAGTGTTGTAATGCAAGTGGATTTTGATGTTAAAATAACAATACAGGCTCTGTGAATGAGTTTTAATCCTCTGTTTGTGTTGTTTGATCCATTTCTGATCCTCCATTACAGTTATCAGTTTGTGCATGAAGTTTTGTTGCATTTTTATGAACTGTGTCAATCTACAAAAGTAAGAAATGCTCACCACTCCTATGGTGCATCACCTCATTAGCATTAGTTTTAGTTTTTTGCATTTTCTATCTTTGTCCCCTTGGAATTTAGAGTAGAAACTAGGAATTTAAACCTCTGTAACTTGCAAGTGATATATCTAATGAGAGGAGTTGAGGAACCAACCTTTAATCTAGAGATTCCTTTCTCATTTTTCAAGTCCCACACTGGTGGGGAGAGAATTCAATGTTATGGAATCACACTAGATGTCTAAAGTATCAAACTAGAAACCTGATCAACATCCAGGGGTGTTGTTGATTTGCAACAACAATAACCTTGTGGGTTCTCCCAGAAAGTTGGCAGTCCTGAGATACGTGAAGGTGGGGAATTGTGTAAAGAAAGCCCCCCATTTCTTTGTGGCAGCGACCACACTCATGCTGGTCCGACTGTGTCTCATGTTCAGCCTCATTAGGTAGATCACCTCATAGAAAAATGTGTCATTGATCTTGTTGAATTAGGTGATACTGGCCTCGAGCCTTAGCTCCCAATAGTAATCATATATCTTGACCTGAGGCCATATCCCACTTTGAATTAGTCCTGGGTACTCTCTCTTTGATGTAGTGACATATATGACATAGGATTTCATATAGAACCTCCCAGTAATTGAAACATGTTGGAGTTGTTGTAAGATAGTATCACTGATAATATCTCCCCAGCCGAAACGTTGCTCAGGCACATTCTTGCTTATGGTCTCTAAGTACCTGAGCATCCATTTGTGAAAGTAGTGGGCATCAGGAAGTCTGAATACTCTACTGAGGAAAGTGATGGTATCACTTAGCTCCTCTAAGAAGTCACTGTGGTGGATGGTTTGTGGCCATCTGATCACCACCTTTTGTTCTTCGGGTAAACCTCGTTCATCATCTACATGCACTTATCCTCATTGTCAGTCCAAGTTTTTATGCAGTCTTCTCGGCTTACTGCCACATACTCAACATGGTGAGGAATGCCCAACATGACTTTGAAGTGTCGAGATGTGAGGTTAATGATCACCTTGCCCTCTTTGTCTTCGACACATCTTGTGTCTTTATTATAACAATGGGCAAATATCATGATGAACTCATTATTGATAGCACTTACTGGAAGATCTGCTGCAAAATGTATCTTGCTGCCTACCAGTTTATCCATCCATGGGCTACTGGTAACATGTTTGGTTTTGGCCCAGAAATCATCCATATATATGTGCCCAAGCTCTGAGTCATTGATGTCGAGACTACACTCTACAAGCGAGTCAGACATCCTGACTCCCTGATATTTGTATTTCATTTCTTACTCTATCAATTTAGCTTTTCCTTTAGACTTAGTTGGCTTCTTGCTCAACAAAGACATGTGTGAGCTCGAGGGTGGCTGTTTTTGTTCTTCATGGAGAATCAGAGAAGTCCAACACAGGAGATCCATGTCAATCGTCATGTTATCCATAGTTTAAAACTTGTAAAATGGAAAATGATCAATTTAAAAGACTTTGGGTGCAACGCACAGCTTCATTGTAGGTTGTAGAGGCTTGAATTAGCAAGGCACACTTTTGAGGAGTGTTACATGATAGAAGGTAGTGCCAAAAGGAGCAGGTTGTATATTAGCTATACACAACATGTAATGTTGGTGTTAAGGAAGTTGCACCAGCGCCCTAGGAAAGTGCTTTGACAAGGCATAATTTTTCTTGATGTCGCATGCTCTTTTGGTGCGCCTTGGCACCCCCTTAGGAGATTTTGCATAGAGGTTAGGCACGCTAAGGGTTTGGCTTCCGCAGAACGGGTTTGGTTTACACAACATATAATGTTGTTGTTAGTGCATTCATGCCAGTGCCAGTGCTCTTCAAGATTTGTTCTTTACATGGGAAGAATTCATGCTGCATGGGCAGGAAGTGTGCCTATGGTGTGACTGTGTGTAGTGTAGCATGAAGAAATAGTGCGCTAAAGGAAAACATGACCATTTGGCAGATTTCAAGGATTTCTTGATTTCCTCTCTTTTGGTTTGTATTTTGATGGCAATGAGGGAAGTCCCAACAAGGTAGAGAGTAGAGGAAAAAAGGTTGGAGCTCTTTTTGAGGTAGAGCTTTCTAGATTTACAGATTTGAAAAGATGGGGAAGAGGGGTTTTCAGCTGGTTGATTGGTTTGTTAAATTCTTTTTTAGGGTCATTGTAATTAAAATACAACCTTAATCACCTAACTTAACATAAAAACCACAAACAACAACGAGATGGGTAGAAGCCACTTACCAGGATATATATAATGATGAAGGAAAGATGTGGGATCCACAAGCATGAGGAATGACACGTGAGGCTGACGAGGATAACTGACAAGTGTAGAGGAAAGAATTTTCTCAATTTTTAATTCGTGAAAATGACAGGTTGAGTGCACCTATATATAAAAAACCTGACATTTATTGCACCACCAACTACCTTTGGCATGGTTGGTGGGATGTCGACACGGAGGAGATTGCACCTTGGCATGAGTTTGAAGGTGTCGACACCACATTTACAGCACCTTGGCGTAGATAGAAAGATGTCAACACTAATATTTCTGAACCTACGATGCACTTTGTGTGATGTCAACATGCTTATGGGTGCGGCTAAGCACCCCCTTAGGAGGCACAACATTTGGAGTGTTAACACTAAAATTTCTACTCCAAAGGAGAAGGGTTTTTTTGGCAAGTTCAAAAACAACTTGGCTTCCCGGAAGGGACTTAGGGGATGATTTTAGACACTGTCAAACCCCTTTAGGGTAAAATTAAAATTTTAGTATGGTTATTTGCAAAATTTCCCTTATCAATTTTACAGGATAACATATGGCTCTTTCTGGGGACTATATTTAAGTGAAACTTAAGGGTAGAGACTCCTAGTCTTCATGTGTCTATCCATTGGGTTACAGAGAGTCAAAAATAAGAGTGACTAAAAAGAAAGAAAGGAAACACACAAAAAGTAGAAGGAAAACACATGACAAAAGCCATTTGTACAAAGAATAGAGAAAGCACTACTTCCTGAAGAGCTTCAGATGTTGCCCATTATAGGGAAGTAGGAGTTTAGTTCCATTCAGATACGAGAGATAGAAACTATTCTCTCCATTGAGCTGCTTGATTTTGTATGGCCCTCTCTAAAGAGAGTCAAACTTCCCGTGCATGCCCTTTAGTTCTCTTTGTTTGTCCCACAGAAGGACAAGATCCCCTACCTAGAAATCTCTCTACTTGGCTTTCTTGTCAAACAACCTCTTAACTTGATTCTGATGTTCGGTGATCTTGTAGACCACTTTTATTCACTTTTCTTCAAGTTCTGTCAGATACATAATCCTCTTTTCAAGAGAATTCTGAAAAGTTTCATCTTCGATAGCTCATGCCAAGCGTAGAGCAGGAAGTTCCATGGAGATAGGGACTTCAGCATTGGTCCCATATAATACCTGAAAAGGTGACATGCCAAGAGATCTCTTTGGAGTGATACGATCTACCCACAAGGCATCATATAATGACTTGTGCCAAGGATCGTTGGTTCTCATCAACTAGCTTCCGTATGATGGTTACCAGGTTCTTGTTGCTAGATTCTACTCGACCATTTCCCTGAGGATAGTAATCAGAGGCATGAGCCAAAGTTATTCCATATCCATAGTAAAAACCAATAACTTCTCGTGAAGAGAAGTTGGAAGCATTGTCAACAATGATTTTGTGTGGAAAGCCAAATATCACGATGATATTTTCCTTGATGAAGTTGCAAACAACTTCAGAAGTGGCATGTTTGACAGGTATGGCCTCCACCCATTTGGTGAAGTAATCTATTGCTGTTAGGACATAACTATGTCCAGCACTCGATTGGGGATGGAGTGCTCCAATGAAGTCAATTCCCCATTGACTAAATGGTTCGTCAATAATGATGGTCCTGAGGGGAAACACAACCAACTTTGGTTTGCCAATGAATTGCTGACAAAGTTTACATTTTGCTACCCAAGTGGTTGCATCCTAAAATAACATTGGTCAGTAGTACTTAGCCAGAATGATCTTATACACTATGAAGGAAGAGGAGAAATGACCACCATAGGCTGATTCATGAAAGATTTCTAGTAATTTTACTTGTTGTGGCTTGTCAACACATCATAGGAAGACACCATCAATTCCATGCTTGTACAACCCGTCATCCCAAATGACATACCTGTATGGCTCTAAGCTTTACCGCCCATTTTTCTTTTATGGTTAGGTGATCTGGACACTCACCATAAGTGAGAAAGAAAGTGATGTCTGAATACCATTCATCATTGGTTGCGACAAATAGAACCATAGGTAAAGAATCCACTTTCTCCAGTTCACTTTGTTCTTTATCAACATGAGCAACTTGCTCCTCAGGTGCTTCTGGGTCTTTATTTTCAGCCATAAGCTGACATAGGCCCTTACCTCTTACCAACTTGGTTGGTTTGATGTCTAAATCATACTCTTGGACCTTTGTGATCCAATTCCCTCATAAGCTTCCTAACTCCTGTTGAGTCAGGATAGAATTAACTTCCGTGTCTGGAACCAATACTACTATATAAGAATTCAGTATGTAGTAACATAAAATTTTGACTGCTTTTACTATGATGAAGGCATGATTTTCTAGTTATGACATATTTAGTTCATGACGCTTGAGGTGAGAGCTCATGAAAGCGATTGGGGATTCAACATCATCAAAATTCTTCTGTATTAAGATAGCCGATATAGTATGCGTTGATGCATAACTGTACATGATGAAATCCTTGGAGAAGTCTGGACATACCAGGATAGGTGCATGAGCAACAGAGGCTTTTATATCCTCGAATGACGTCTTGCCTTCTTCACTCCATCGGAATGTTTGTGACCCTTTCATCATATTGGATATATGACGAGTCTTCTCAGCAAAATCGGGAACAAAGCGCTTGAGAAAATTTACCTTTCTAGAGAAAGAGTGAATGTCAATCTTGCTCGTGGGAAAGGTAAGGCTCTGAATATCCCTGAATCTTTCAATGTCTATCTTCATGTCTTCTTTGTTGACGATGTGTCCCAGCAATTTTCCTTCGGTGACCCCAAAAACTAACTTCTTAGGGTTCTGAGAAATTCCGTGTTCTCAGCATCTAATCAAGACTTGCTCCAGATGATCACAGTGATCACTTCATTTTTTAGAGAACATGGTTAAGTCATCTAGGTAAACTATGATGACCTTTCCCATCATACCTTTGAACACGAAGTCCATCGCATGTTGAAAGGTGGCACTGGTATTGGTTAAACTGAATGACATCCTGCTGTAGGAAAAGGTGCCCCATGGAGTGGTGAATGTTGTTTTGAATTGATCTTCAGGTGTGACCTCAATCTGATTATAACCTGAAAAACCATCAAGCATGGACAACATCTCTGAACCAGTCACTACCTACAGAACTTGATCCATTATGGGTAGTGGATAATTGTCCTTTAAGGATGCCTGGTTTAGGTTGCGAAAGTCTACGCATATGTGTATTTCACCATTCTTCTTCCACACAGGTACAATATTAGCAACCCAGGTACTGTGATGAATGGGGAAAATAATTCTCACATCCAACATCTTCTAATTTCAAGCCTAGATAGTACCTGAGATTTTAGGATTGTAATGCCTTTGCTTTTGATGAAAAGGCTTAATGTCATCTTTGAGCGGTATGTCATGCTGAATGTCCTTAGGCTTAAATGACTTCAGATCAGCATAAGACCATGCCAATACATCCATATATCTTTTCAGCAATTTGACAAATTTCCTCTTTTCTTTGGGTGCACAACACTTCCTAATGTTCACAGATAGAGGATGTTCTGTAGTGCCCAAATTGACAGATTCGGTTTCTGGAGAAGAGCCATGGGATCATCCTGTCACCTTTTCTTGAAAAAATGGTCATGCTTATCAAATAATCATTCTAGGGAAACTAAACCTTTCAGGATCTTATTTCCCTTGAGCTGACATATGCCTTGATCTTCTACCAATTCCTGTGCTTGGCCCGTGAGAGACTCACGACACGCAGAAGTTGATCCATCGAAATGGAGCTCTTTGAAATTTTCAGCTTTCTCCAGAAAAGTGATAAGCTGATTATCATCATTGAATACCTTCCAGTGTTGTGAATTATCTGGCACACTTGGGTGGAAAACTACCTCAATGGTATATGTGTCTGTCTTTAACCCTGGGTGAGGGAGCATGAGAGAGGCCGAGATAGCCAAAGAATCAGCCATGTCATTCTGAGCTCACAGAACTGCTTTGATTGAGAAAGCATCAAACTCCTCGATGCTGTCCCACACTACGTTGTGGTAGTGTCTGAGCCTGTCGTTCTTCACTTGGTATATGCCTTTCACTTGATTGACAATTAGCTCAGCATCACCCTGTACTTTCAAATTCTTGATTCCCCTTTCCTTTGTAGCTTGCATACCAAGTAGCAAAGATTCGTACTCGGCAGTGTTGTTTGTATTAAAAACTACAATTTGAAAGAAAGAGGGAAAATCTCCTCTTCAAGAGATATCAGAACGGCCCCAGCACCACACCCACTTGTTGCACAACTGCCATCGAACTGTAGTGTCCATATCTTGTTGAGGTCCTCCTCCTAGATGAGAACCTCCATTTTATCAGAGTCGGTGGATAAGAAGTAATTCCCCATCCCTGATGATTCGAAGAGAATCTGGGCCTTGGGGTCATCAGAGTTAGTGACCAGATATTTCTTTTGTGATTCAGGTTCCAACGTCTACATTACTCCTTTGACAGGGATTCTAGCTTTGGACCAGTCCATATGGATTTCTCCACCAACTTCTCTGCAAAAAATCCTCCCTAGTAATATCCCGTAGGCAGCTGGAATATCAGCTACGAGAATAGTCATTTTAACTCTTTTCTCTGGGAATGCTGCGAATGCGAACTGCACATCCTTGATCTGACCTATTAATGGTACCTGTTTGGTTTCCATGGAGTAACACCTGCCGAAAGGTTTAGTGAGTGTGAGGCCCAAAGCATGGGTGACCTTTGCTGGCATGACGTTGTCAGATGCTCCAGAATCAATTATGCAGTTGCTTAACTTGTGACCATTAATCAAGAGAGAAAGGTAAAAAGGTTCAATTTTACCTGACGTGGACGTTGAGGCAACATTTATGCGGGATGCAGGAGGAGTGGAAAGAATTCCTTTTGGAGAAATAGGGTGAGAGATGGCAGCTTGAATTTGAATATACTTGGTTAATCTAACAAGCTGCTCAGGGTTAGACTGAAGGTACTCAGCTTCAGACATTTGGATCTTGGTCCTTTTAGCTTGATCAACTATATTGAATGCAACCAAGGGTTGCGTTGATAAAGGAATGAGTCCTTCGTTCCACGATGGTAGAGGAGTGGTACTGGTCTTTATGAAATTTGAGGGAGGTTGATTTAGAGGAGAAATAGGAGGAAAATATTTCTTCACAAAAGGCTTGATAGGAGGTTGAGCAGGAAGGGGATTACCTCTTTTAGCAATGGTTGGAGGCGTATTTAATATGGCCTTTTCCTTTTGTATCTTAGCAGCAACTTCTACTTCTTTTCCTTGTGAGCGGGTGAAAACAGCATATGACTGTCTACTTGCATACCCTTGGGTACCTTCCTCTTCATCAGATTCCTCATCTTCAAATTCCATATACCCGATTGTAGAGTCGCCAGTCGGTTCACCGACATCTTGATCATCTTCACCTTGCGACGAAGGTTCTTCATAAATTTGCTCATCTTCTTCGATCTCGACCAAGGCATTAACCAGAGGGGCCTCAAGTGCTAACCTTGGAGCAGTAGCAGGAAAATGTGGCCTTTGAGGGGCGTTGTTGGGAGTGAAGTTCCTCCGTGGGATATCCTGGTACGGAGTGCTAGACGAAGCTTGAGCTAATTGCTTCTTCAATGCGAGCAAGTCATTTGCCATCTTCTGGAATGCTGGATCTGATGAGGTGGCTTGAGAAGGAGTTGAAGCCTTTGATTTGGATGGCTCTCATTTTAACTCGCCAGATATAAGTAGGTTGTCCTCTATCCGAATGGCCGCAGCTTGAGCGAGGACCAAGGTGGTGATTTGTTCTTGTAAAAGTAAGAAACTTACTCTTGAACTCATGGCATTCACAAAGAAACACTTTTGATTCTCTGGTGTTGGCAACATGGCAGGCAGCACACGGTTGATCAATGAATTGAAACGGGTGATAAAATCGTGCATGGTTTCATTGGCTCCTTCTTCAAGTGAGTGATCTTTGACAGTAACACAAATGCATCTTCTGAAGGCTTATACCTGTCTTCAAACGTAGCTCGTAATGTGGCCCAACTGGTGATGGATCTAGCTAGTAAATGTTGGAACCACTCTGATGCAGGCCCTTGCAAGGTCTTGAGAAAGAGACACATAGATACATCTTCGTGAGTCACATCTAGAATACTGCATGACATAATAAATGCAGTAATATGTGCATCCGTGCTTTGATTTCCACTCCCATCAAATTTTGGGAAATTCTTGCAATTTCCATGAGGGAGGGCATGAACTAGATGCGGCAGTGTAAGAGGGCCCATGGCATTTCCCCATGGTATTGCCATTTGAAACATGGAGAAAAGAACATGAGCAGGGAGCATGGTTCTGATTAACAAAAGAGCATTGTAGACAGATGTTGAAGCACCTTGTGAAACCCGAATCTTTTGTGGAGGTGAGGCGATTCTTGCTAATCGATCTACCAAACTTAATGACGTGAATCATGCTGGTGTGATACTGAAATTGTGCCTTTGAAGTAGATCGAAGATTGGATCAACTTCTCCACGAGCTTTCTTGCCGCGAGTAAATTGTTCACCCACCAATGTATCCGTTTAGATCTACAATAATTTAGAGAAGATCTACAACAATCTTTTTATTTGTACTTGCTGATTTTCTGATTTTTCTGGAAAAAATCAGCAGCATGTACTTTTTTAATATTTAAAATTTATCCTCTTTAATAACAACCGATTGCGGTTTTATGACAAAGATTAACAGAGGATAAAAGGTGGGTTAATTTAGAAAGCTGATTTTTGGATCTTTGAATTGAATTTGCATGATTTTGAAAATATCAGAAAATATCAGATTCTCAGATCTTCGGAAATATACAAAATTTTGTAAAAGCTTAGCGAACTAAAAGCTCCTAAATGGTCCAGATCTATGGATTTTCCTAAGGAAATTTTTAGTTTCGATCACTTCTGCAAAAATTTTAATTTTTAACAAAGAGTTAAAATTTTCAATCTGGCAGTGATTTTCACAGTTTTTAATTATTTCCTTAGTTCGATTCCCCAGTGGAGTCACCAAAAACTATTGGTTTGAAAATCTGTCAGATGGGCAGATCGTGGGGAAACAAGGCCAACAGTGTGTAGGGCATAGCCCCTCTTTGAGACAACAAAGTGAAACTGGTTTATTGCTATTCTACCAGCAGGAACCTGTGCAAGTCTTACAGTATTCTGCCTTCAGGGGGTTTGGGATCTCATCCCAGTAGAGGTAGTTCCAAATGACGAACATAAATGTGAGAGGGGAGGAATGGAGGAAGGATAGATCTGAAGTAAGAAAAGAAATGAATTCCAAGATAGAAAGGTCAGAAGGTTTATGCTTTGGGATGGTAGTAAACACAGCCAAACTTACTTGCATAAACAAATAAATCAATACTGATGAACAAATGACAAAGGTAAGAAAAAATCCAACAGAATAGAAACACAAATCTAACTTAAGAGAGATCTAATGCACATAACACATAAATTCAGCACAAAGTCTCAATGTATGTATTAATATTTTCTTCTGTTACAAGAAAGTACAAAGTCTTTCTCTCCTCACTTCTATTTTTCATACAAAACTATCCACCTGGAATACAACAAGTATTCCAGTATTTATAGAAGGAGGAGGAGAAAGAAGACAAAAAGAAGCCAACCACTTATTTACAAAATATCTACAAAATATCTAAAAGTCAAAAGTTGACTTTGGGGCAATTTTTAGGATGGCAACATCCCATGGTGCAACATGGATGATGTCATCACATGTGCCAACATGCTTTTAAATATTTTACAAAAATGGAAAATCCATCCCGGAGGAAGCTATTCATCATCGTCTCTTGGCTCGAATTTAGCTTCTGGCTGAGGCTCAGGAGAGTCAATGTGGCACTGTGCCCGATACTCTGTGAACTTGCTGATTATCTTCTGAAGTTGATACTGATCAGGACCTTTGAAATGGTCGTGAATCACTTCACAAGTCTCTTTCTCATTTTTGAGCTTGTCGGGAAAATCAGCGTACTCTTCGTTTACATCGATCAAAGAGCCTATAAAGTCATGGTAGGCTAAGAGGTTGTTGATGGACTCTCGATTGAAAGTGACCTCTTGCACCAGACCTTGAGAGACAATAGCCTTGAAGCGTTGGAATGTGTCATCTGCTTCTCTTAACTCATAGGATGCACTGAGCAGTCTAGGAGACATCTTTGAAACTACTTTCTCCATGTTGTGTAGTGCATCCAAGGCTTCTTCCTTGAATTTGTCAATTCTTTCCAGGATGAATTCCATTTGATCGACCGGTAATCTAAAGCAGTGAGAGCTTTATAATGTGCCCACGGGTGATCGATAACGCCGACCTTTAACAGGTCATCAGCCGAATAGTTGACCATGGTCTGGAATGTTCCCTGCTGTAACTTAGCGTTATCCAACTCCTCAGAAAGGGAGCTCGCTACTACTTGTAGCTCTTTATTTCCTTGAGTTATATCTTGGTGCGTTAACATGAACCTACCAATTATCAGCTAACCATCCTGGAGGATCTTCTCAATCCAGGATGACACAGCTGTACCCTGTTCAACAATCTTTATGTATTCATCTATTTTTTCTTGGCTGGGAGCTTGAACAGGTTCTTGCAGTAGTTGTTGAAGGAGCTTTGCCCATTTTCTGCAAAGCTTGGAGGAGATGTTTGTTCTGTTCTTTAAGCACTCTCTTCTCCTCTTTGGCCTCTTGTAGCTTCTTGCAGAGGGCATCAACAGCTGACAAGGCTTCTCCTTGTAGGATTTCAGATGATGTTCCCATTGTGACTTGAGTCACTGTGAAGTCTATAGGAGACAAATCTTCCTTCTTCTTTATGGGATCTGGATAGGCTATCTCCATGACCCTTTCTCCTGAGGCACTTTTTGAGAAGCGAGTTAATGATTTTTTCTTCTTGGGTCCCTTTGTTTGGAATGACAGAGAAGTCCATAGCTGCAATGGGGACCTTCCTCTTGTGTTGACTCATGTGGTCGGAGATCCAACTAGGACTTAGGGGATTGGGGATCGGGAAGAAGAAGAGGAAACAGGGGTGAAAGGGGGAGCAACTGTAGTGGACTCGGGGAAGAAAGTGGAAACACTTGGTGGTGGCATGGATAAAGAGTCTGATGCACTAGTGCTTACAGGGCTTGGAGTCACTACAAGAGAGGAGAAAGAGGCAGAGATGGAGGTGATCTGTAGTTGGATGGTGGGAATACCAGGTGATAGATCCGCAAGGGAGGAAAAGATGGAAGAAGTGGGAGATGGAAGGGAGGAAGACGGAGGAGAAGACACAACCAAAGGAGTGGTTACTTGAGTGACAAGAAGGAGGAGGGGGAGTAGAAGAGGGAATGATCAGGCACCCTCAACAGTTGTAGTTATGACAACATCCTGAGTGGATGTGTCTATTTAAACATCTGCTGCTTCATCTTTTCCTGGGGACACTAAGTCCACTATTTGTTTTGACGCAGAAAGAGGGCTATCAGGAGCTTTCTCCTGCTTTCTTGATTCTCCAACTTCATCCTTTCCTTTTCCCTTTGGCAAGTGATCTAGCTTTAGAGGTGCTCTTCCTAAGGGGGAAGTAGTGAAATCCACCCCAAGGTAGATGAGACCATTTCATTTGCACCAATTTTTGGTGCATTGCAACGTGGGCTAGACCCTTTCTTCTATGGTCTTGGGTGCCTTGGTCCTATTGATACTTGTAAATGGCCAATCATCCCCATCCATGTCAAGGTAAACCTGATCAATTTCCTAATCAGTTTCTTGGAAATATTTTGGGATGATGGAAACTCCATAGTGGATGATCTCTACCAGTGCCAGCCGGGAGTGATCCTTTCACCTGATTTCAACTTCATGGTTCACGTCTATCCATATGTCCTCGATCTCTGGGACATGGATGGGATCGATCTTTGCCTTGGGGAGGCAAGCTCTGGCAATCGAAGGTTGGCCTTGCCGGGAAATCATGCTTCAGGTTGAGCAATTCCAGCTCTGCAAACATTTCCTGGGCTTTACCCAATGAGGCATATGTGTATCTACCAACCATGAGGGGGAAAGGAGTTCCACCCTTCTTCCTTTTCATACATTTCTCATGATATGTAATTAGCTTCCTTGAGAGCTCCAAAAGGATTAGCTTGGGCCCTGCATACCTTGGCAATCTTGTTGGTTCTCCCAGGAAGTTGGAAGCTCTGAGATATGTGAAGGTGGGGAATTGTGTAAACAAAGGATCCCCCCACTTCTTTGTGGTAGTGACCACACTCATGCTGGTCCAACCATGTCTCATGTTTGGCCTCATTAGGCAGATCAGCTCATAGAAGAAGGTGTCGTTGATCTTTTTGAACTGGGTGATAATGGCTTCAAGCCTTAGCTCCCGGTAGTACTCATATATCTTGACCTGAGGCCATACCCCACTTTGAATCAGTCCTGGATACTCTCTCTCTAAAGCAACGACATATAAGACATAGGAGTTCATATAGAACCTCCCAGTTGTTGAAACCTGTTGGAGTTTCTGTGAGATAGTATCACTGATAATCTCTCCCCAGCTGAAACATTGCTCAGGCACATTCTTGCTCATGGTCTCTAAGTACCTGAGCATCCATTTGTGAAAGTAGTGGGCATCAGGAAGCCTGAATACTCTGCTGAGGAAAGTGATGGTATCACTTAGCTCCTCTGAGAAGTCACTATGGTGGATGGTCTGTGGCCATCTACTCACCACCTTTTTGTTCTTCAGGTAAACCTCGTTCATCATCTGCATGCACTTGTCCTCATTATCAGTCCAAGTCTTTATGTAGTCTTCTTGGCTTACTGCCACATACTGGCTATGGTGAGGAATGCCCAACATGACTTCGAAGTGGCAGGATGTGAGGTTAATGATCACCTTGCCTTCCTTGCCTTCGACACATCTTGTGTCTTTATTGTAACAATGAGCCACTATCATGATGAACTCATTATTGATAGCACTTACTGGAAGACCTGTTGCAAAATGTAGCCTGCTACCTACCAGTTTGTCCATCCATGGGCTATCGGTAACTTGTTTGGTTCTGGCCCAGAAATCGTCCATATCTATGTGCCCAAGCTCTGAGTCTCTGATGTCGAGACTGCACTCTACAAGTGAGTCAGGCATCCTGACTCTTTGATATTTGTATTTCATTTCTTGCTCTGTCAACTTAGCTTTTCCTTTAGACTTAGTTGGCTTCTTGCTCGATGAAGACATGTGTGAGCTCGAGGGTGGTTGTTGTTGTTCTGCATGGAGAATCAAAGAGGTCCAACACAGGAGAGCCATGTCAACCGTCATGTTATACATAGTTTAAAACTTGTAAAATGAAAAATGATCAATTTATAAGCCTTTGGGTGCGAGGCGCAGCTTTACTATAGGCTGCAGAGGCTTAAATTAGTAAGGCGCACTTTTAAGAAGTGTTGCATGGGAGAAAGCAGTGCCAAAAGGGTGCGGGGCATGGATTTAGGACATACAACATGCAGATGTTGATGGCAAGGAAGTTGTGCCAGTGCCTTTGGAAAAGTGGTTTGACAACGCGCAGATTTGCTTGGTGTCGCATGCTCTTCAGGTGCACCAAGGCACATGTTGGCAAGAGATGTTGCATAGAGGTTAGGCGCGCCAAGGGTTTGGATTTGCATGAGGTTAGGGTTTGGTTTACACAACATATAATGTTGTTGTTATTCCATTTGCGCACCAGTGCCTGTGCCTTTTCAAGATTTGTTCATTACGTGTCGGAAAGAATTCGTGCTACATGGGCGAGAAGTGCACCTATGGCGCGACTGTGTGTAGTGTAGCCTGAAGAAATAGTGCGCCAAAGAAAAACAGGACCGTTTGGCCGATTTCAAGGATTTCTTGATTTCTTATCTTTTGGTTTGGATTTTGATGGTAAGTAGGAAAATCTTAGCAAGGCAGGGAGTAGAGGAAAAATGGGTTGGAGTTCTTTCAGAGGCAGAGCTTTCTAGATTTGCAGATCTGGAAGGAGGGGGAAGAGGGGTTTTTTAGGCTAGCTGATTGGTTTGTTAAATTCTTTTTAGGTTCATTCTAATTAAATACATACCTTAATCACCTAACTTGACATAAAAACCACAAAAAACAACGAGATGGGTAGAAGCCACTTACCAGGATATATATAATGACGAAGGACAAATATGGGATCCACAAGCACGAGGAAATGACACGTGAGGCTGACGAGGATAGCTGACAAGTGCAGAGGAAAGAATTTTCTCAATTTTTAATTCGTGAAAATGACAGGTTGAGTGTGCCTATATATATGAAAACTTGGCATTTATTGCACCACCAACTGCCTTTGGCATGGTTGGTGTGATGTCGACATGGAGGAGATTGCACCTTGGTGTGAGTTTGAAGGTGTCGACACCACATTTATAGCACCTTGGGCGCACCTAAGGAAGTGTTAACATTTTTATGGGTGCACACTCTCATGGATAGAAAGATGTCAACACTGAATATTTCTACGCCTACGCTACACTTTGCCTGATGTCAACATGCTGATGGGTGCATGTTTCTTGGCACCCCCTTAGGAGGTGCAACATTTGGAGTATTAACACTAAAATTTCTACGCCCAAAGGAGAAGGGTTTTTCTTGGTGTTGACATAACAAGTTTGGACCCAAACAAGGTTGAAAAAAGGCTTCCTTTAAAAGGGATTTTCAGAAGGGCCGATTTAAGATATTGTAACTTTAAACCCCCCTAGGGGTCAAAACAAAATTTTGGTATGGTTATCTGTAAAATTTCCCTTGTCAATTTTACAGATATTTTAAGTTAATCTAAATAGAAACAATACTAGAAATAGCTAATATAAAATGAAATATAGATGTTAAATATTTTATTTTGATATTCAAATGAAGTAAATAAATTAAATAGAATGGAAAAGATACTAACCTGAATATAACTTACCTTATAGTGTGTTGGGTTCGAATAGACTGATGTGTGGACGAAATAGAATATGAAAACACTACCTTGAGAAATGCAACAATTGGGGATATTCCTAGGATGGGGCACCTATGGGTGCCTTGGTTTGTGTTTTGGGCACTCTGGTTTGTAGAAAGGCTCAAGATTTGAATCTGGAAGTTTTGCAAGGTCTTCACAATATCTTTATCCTTTTCGCATGATTTTCAAAATATATTTATTTATCTCTACGTGGATATAATGTGAAGATTTACATGTAAAACCTCATACAAAACATCAAATCCATAAAAAAAATGCATATGAAGAAGTCAAACTGACCTTAAATGTCATAATGGTGGACTTATGACTAAGCGATGAACTACATTCTAGAGCCAATGTAGTTTTGTGTGCTTGTGTGTGAAATTATGTTCCTAAGGTTCCCTAGCACCAATAACGCTGAACTAGGGGGCAATAACTAGATGTAAATATGCAAATGGTGGATGGAATATAATGAATACAACCCTTTCACCCTATGTTTGTGTGATGCATATGTAGAATATACCCAAATGCAGTCCCTTGCCTTGGTAGATAACTAACTCTTGATAGATTATAGTCCTCCCATTAAATAGTGACTATATTATGTTTATATTGGGATATATTGTTCAAATTTTGACACTAATGACATGAGATGCCGACTAGTACCTAAGGTAACAAATGAGAAAGTGAAAAAGACCGACCTCGAATGGATAAATTATACCCAAGTGTTACAGGGAATAGGGAGCCTAAAATCATAGGCCGTGGTGCCCATGGGCATCTTGACACTACCCTATGCACCCTAGGCATGGACTAGAGTTGAAAATCAAGAAAATTACGAAACCTAAGACTCTTTAAGAGATGACCAAAATTGTATAGATGATTGACGATTATACTAGAAAAATGATAATAACAATTGAATAACTGATGACAAGACTAGGGGATAGATCATTAGTGAATAATTTTACTATGCAATATCTATTTATAGAATAACATACTTGGTGGTATAAGTGTAATAGTAAGTGCACGATTTTGTGACTATAATATGATGTGTTTTTGGGTTTGATGGGTCTTAATTACATCACTAGATGAAATAATTAGTTATATGGTTCAATTGGAGAGGTGATTCAAGCCATTAGAGATCCATCAACTTAATTTGACAAGTAATAATGTGACTTGGGGCTCATTTGACCCTGTTTCATCATTACACATAATAATTAGTGGATTTGTTAAACTAAAGAGCCAATTTGATATGCTAATCATAGTTGTGATTTTTAACTCAATTGGGCTCCATAATTATATCATGTATTACATAAATAGTTGATTAGTTAAAAAATAAAATAAATATGGATTACTTTGAGCCATTTCAAACTAATTATAACCTTATGATGTAATTATCAACTTAATATGGATAATTACAACTCTAGACATAAATAAACCAGTCAATTCGATTGAAATCGAAGATACAATTTGTGATGTAGGAGAATCACAAGAAAAATGGATTTATTACATGATTTTTGAAATTTTGGCTAATTATGGGTGCAAACAAGGGTGAACAATAAAATGGAGTAAGGAAAGAACATAATAGAATTCAGGAAATGGTGATAAGTGCATAGGGCTCACATAGATGCCTTATGTAATGGTATGATTCTATAATGTGCACTAATTGCACAAGGAAAAGATCACAATGTGTGTATGAAGTTGCAAGGGAAATGTAAAGTATTCCCAAATTATGGTGTTTTGTGCAATGTTTGTGTATTGTCATGGTACAATCTTGTGGGTCAAGCATATATCCTTATCTTAATGCCTAATTGACAAACACCAAAAGTGTACACATGAAATGATTTGTTGAAAAAAACATGTAAGAGGAGTGTGAAAAAGAGTTATGAAGAGAAATCTCCCACTCACTTACAACACAAAATATATATAACCTAAGAAAATATAGAGTGAGTTAATTCCACCATTTTAGGGGATAGAGTGACAAAGATTAGAGAGATGAGTCGAGATGAACAAGTGAATATTGTGAAGGGTTGCAAAGAAAAAAAATTATAATAGATTTAGGATTTAGTTCATTTTGTTAAGAGTCTCAATAGTTGGAGCAATATTTTTAGATGTCATCAAGGATTTTTAAATCAGTAACAACTTCCATTTGTTTTTTATTTTCTATCTATTATAAGGAAATTCATGAGTCCATATATTCGAGAAACTATTTTTATCCTTGAGAGTTGTGAGGTTTGTAAAATCTAATTTTGACACATCTAAACTTCCTACGAATGTCAATAACCAATCCTAAAAGCCCTAAAACCTAAAAGACAACATTCTTTCCAAAAATTGACATTGATTATACACTTTACACCCTAAAAGCTTTAAGTTCAATGCTAAAATTTTGAAAAATACCTAAGTATTAATCAAATTAGATTTTGAATAATTATCTTCTAAAATTTAACTCATGGAGTTGTAAGACCAATTCCATAAGGGGTAGAGCGACCCCAAATTTCTTATATTTAATAAAACAAATTTAAAGTATAAGTTTTCATTTATTATTATTAAGATTCTTACAAATAATAAATGGAAAGTTATACTTTAAAATTATTTTAGTAAATATGGACATCTTTCCCTTCCCTCCATCAGTAATACCCTAAAAAAATAAATACCAATGTGAATGTGTACATGATTTTACGTGTACGCATTCATTTCTTTCTTGCACACAAAATAAGTTCCACTACATCTAAAGAAAATTTGGTTTCCCAACCCTTAGGCTTGGAAATGTTAAAACACAACAACCTGCATGTTTTTGGTAGTAAATTCATAAATTAATTTTCCACCATGATAAATAATGCAAAAATTATTGATATCTTTCTTAAAAATATGCCTACAATATCAAGAAAACTTGCCTCTTTCTAAATATCTAATTTTTCAAAAAAATTACTATTATAAGGTTTCCATTTATGTTAATTTCAAACTATGTATTTTTTATAGATTTATCTTCAGTGATTATACATGTCTTTCTTTCTTAATATATCTTTGGTTTCACTCATCCAAATGGAATAAAAATTATATAATCCCAAACTAGGACTAATTCTGTACATATTCAAAAAAATAGTTTTAATTTTTGATATTTTTTGAGGTAGTTATGGGGGACAACGTGGTTGCATATCCATTATTTTTCAATTCTCAAAGTATTTTTACTTGGAAAATCATAAAATAATAAATACTTATTAAAAATTTAAATCCCAAACTAGATGATCCTATTTATCTTTCCACAAAAGGGTTTAAAAATGCTAATTAGTACTCAATAAATGGGAGGGAGGGGTTGGAATTTAATCTCTTTTAATGACTTATGATTAACCATTTTCAAAAACACCTATAATTTTTGAAACTAGACTCAAAATTTTGTAGTTCATGTTTTTATAACATCTTCAAATTTTGACTATATGTATTTCAAATAGCTAGTACAAGTTAAGGTTTCTTGTGTTACAAAAAATGACATCCACTTAAGACCCTATTTTGGCTTCCCATATTCATGAAAAAACCCTAAAAGGTACACACATTACCAAAATAACCTTTATAAGTTGGCTAAGAAAATGATATTTATTTGTAAGGACCAGAGGTTATGGTTGACATTGAGGTAAACTGTCACATAAGTGAAAAATACACAAGTGTCCTGAATGGTAGACCAATAATGTGTCTCAATGAATTACACTCCTAATTATTCCATTCTATAAGGGTATGAGATAACGAAGAGGAGAAACACATGGACCAACACACAATTGATAGATTTGAAGGGGTTACAATGAGCGCCTAAGGTTGCATATCCAAAGGGCAGTGATCCCTATACTAGATCAACCTAGGGTTTCCAAGGAAAAATATCAAGATATAAGAGAGTACCCTTGTAGGATATCATTTAATGGGGAGAGATGTAGATCGATAAAAATATAATACAAGAATAGAAAATCTATACTACTGTGATATGACTAAAATGTAAATGAAGGAAAGATAAATAAATGACCATATAAGAGAATTATGCTAACTAACATAGATGTACACAAAATAGTAAGCTAACATAGAGTAATGAGAGAGGAGATGAACTAATCTATATAAAATGCAAAAAGAGAGTTATGTCACTTACATGCAATGTGGTCACTGATGCATTTATCTCTCTAAAGAAATAGTACACCAAGAGAGAATCTTTATGGGTGGAGAAGGGGAAAACCATTCATGTCCTATAATCAATATAGGTTACCCAATCATATAAGTAATCCAACAACAAAGAAGAGTGTCCAATCCAAATCAAGTTTAAGATAAAACATGAGTAGAGGGAGAATATAAGTAGGTGGCACAAAAGATAAGATTACATGACTTGTTCATGTCATTCCTCTCTTATCTTAAATATCTGGGTGTGGTGTACATATATACCCGATGTCATTACTTGCAGTAAATGGCATCGAACAAGGGGAAATAAAACTAAAACCATTTATTGTACCAACACCATCTCCTGCAAACAACAATGTCGACTAAGGGGAACCCTATTTCAATTGGAGTTAAAATATGTCATGGATCAAGAGCAAGAAAGTGAAAAAGGTATCAATGATGAATTTATATGCAAGAAAGTATTGGGAGTACTAGCATGTGTGATATAAAGGACTAATGGAGGAAAGGTTAACTAAATATAGGACCACATAGTGGTATGTCTCTCTATGTACTATATCTAACCCGTAATGACCATGTGTATAGTCATACTCCATTCCTGATAAGTCTCTTAAGAAACCTGCTTAAAAAATAGATGCGTTTGTGACCCTTATCTACAAAAAAGAAATGTTAGTAATAGGTATAATAGGTGTATACATATGCTTTAACCATTGATCATCGCATGTCGCAATTGCAAAACACGAGGTGATCAATGGAATGAAATAGTTCTTAACACCAAAATTGAAAGTAAATACGCAATGTAAGCATATAAAATACCATCTAAAATGAAATATAACCAATAATGCATACCTGATAATGTCATTCATTCTACCATGTGTGGGCACAATCAATGCTATGAGAACCCTGAAGAAGAAAAACTAAAAATAAACACTAGATTATCATCAGTAAAATAAGACATAAATCACCTAGCTAGGGGTCTCATGGGATAGATGTCATATTATTGTGATGTTCAGATGTCATGTGATGGATGGTGTCATAGAAATCATAGTGTCATAGCCAAGTGGTGGGTAGTACACACTGAAAAACGTAACAAAAAACATATGGTAGAAGCTACAAAGAGAAACTATTCATAATCTCAAAGGTGTACATAAAAATAAGATGGATGATCAGCCCAAAGGGGAGATAAAAACATTGAAAACTAAAAAAACCATGAGGTAGATGTTATAATGAATAAGGTTGTCAGATAGATACATAAATCCAAGCAAGACCATAAGCCTAAGAGAGGATGTGTATAATACCATGTTGATCCAATGGGAAAGGTTAGAGGTGATACAAAGCCAAAATGTTGATAATGTTATAATGTTAGAGAGAATGAAAAGGTTGATGAACTAGTGAATTTGAGAAGAAAGTATGGGAGATGGTAGTTGAATACCAACACTCCTGAGCTCCTTCATGCATGAAACGTTTTGATGAATAGAGCATTTGTCGGTTCTTTGAAGATATGGCCTCAATTGGTTTGAATATTTTATGTATTAAGACCTATGGTATCTTTAATGAGGTAGGGCTCCCATAATTTCTAAGCATATTTTCCTTATTTTTCATGTGTATAATAAAGTTTAAGGACAAGTTCACCCACATCGAAAGTATGCAGATGAACAAGTTTGTTATGTTATTTGGCAAGACATTGCTTTATGTTTTGATTATGAGTGTATGCTATTCATGTCATTCTTCTAATAGGTCAAGGTCATTGAGGCATGCACTTCATGGAGTTCCTCATCTGGAATGATACCTATGAAGGGAATGTAGAGTGAATGGAGTTCCACCTCGAGTAGAAGAACCACCTCAACTCCATAAGTAAGCGAAAATGGGGTTGCCTCAGTGGTTGTATGGAACACAGGTGCGGTATGCCCATAATGTAGGATATAGCTTCATATGTCAATATGTGCATGATTAATGGATTATTTTCTAAGATCTTATTGATAATTTTATTCATAGACATCGACTTTTCCATTGCACTGTAGATGATATGGTGTTGAGAATCGATGTTTAATTTTAAACTTAGCACAAGTTTGCTTCATTTATTTACATTTGAAGCTCCCACCATTGTTAGATATGATGGTATGGGAAATTCCAAAGTGAAAAATGATTTGATTAAGGAATGAATTTAGATGTAGTAAGGCCAATACATGTTAGTGAGAGGCATGACTTCAACCCACTTAGTAAAGTATTCTTTGGTTGTGATGATGAAGACGTGACTATCTTGAGATCAAGGTAATTTACCAATATAATCCAGTCCCTATATATTGAAGGGCCAGGGAGATGCAATAGATTACAGTTCAGCCAGAGGGGAATGAATCAAATCATCATGGAATTGGAAAGGTCGATTAACTTTTGGTAAAGTGTGAGCACTTCATATTCTAGTGCAGGCTAATAGTAACCCATACATAGGCACTTGCATGCAGTAGCATGACCGCTACAATGGCTGCCACAAGTCCCCCCATGTGTTTCCTCTAAGACAAGGGAAACCTCATCTTTGTTAACGCATCGGAGTAGGGTGCCTTTGAAGTTATAATAATACAATATGTTATCTTTAAGTATGTATTTGAGATCCTTTTTGCGTATTTGTATTCATGTTCATGGTTTGGTACCATTTGGGTAAGTATGGTATTGTATAAATTGGTGAATGTCAGCATACCAAGGGTCATGTGTAGGGTTGTGTGGTTCAATTTGAAAGACATCCTGAATGTCTCAAGGAAGAAGTGGTTGTAGGTTGGAGATTTGTATTATAAGTATCATCATGAGAATCAGAATGTGACTAGAATTGGGTGGTAGACATGGTCATAAAATGAGCCAAGGAATTATGTTCATGCCGGAATGATTCTATGGTAAATGAAGTGAATCGTGTGGTGTTAAATTTCTGAAATAATCATAATAATCTTTAAGGTTTTCACTGTGACATTGATATGCACCACTAACCTTCGACACACCAACTGAGATCCCCCATGGCATGAAGATAGGAGATACGTCCTTAGCTAAGGTGGCATGTATGCCTAAGATAAGAGCCTCATACTCAGCCATATTGTTGGTGACCTCAAACTCGAGTCGATAGGAAAGAGGGAAAAGTCTGACCAGAGGGATTGGTGAGTACACAACCTACCCCATCCTTGGAGGAAATTTTCCCCATCAAAGTGTAGCATCCATGTATCCTCATGGATATTGATGATCACCTCCTCCTCAATAATTTTGGTCATTGGTTCAGTTTTAGGTGGGGAAGGTGCTTCATTACTAACATCAGAGGACTGCACCTCAAGACCAGACGTGAAGCTATAACATTAGTCTTTTATGGAAACGACATTGTTTATTCCCTCAATGAGAAGGGTGTCCTCATTGGGTAATGCATCATGAATGGGCTAGGAGAAGAGATGGGAGTGAGGTAACCAACTGGTCTTGCTATGACTTGGCCTTTTACCACCTTTCGTGTGATGATACAAAGGTCAAACTCCATAAGGAGGGCCATCCACTTCCCAATGTGATCCATTGGGAGGATAGCATGTGAGAATAAGTTTCCGTAAGAGATATGTATGGATAATGATGTAGGTAGTATGATACAACATGTGGTGACAAATATTCATGGTTGTGTAATATATGGCTAGAAAGCCCTCGTTCAATGGAAGTATATCATGTTTTCATAGTCTAGTAAGGCTCAACTAATACATAGATGGCATGCTCCTTTCCTTTTCCATCTTCCTATACTAATATTTCCCCTAAGGAAGCTGGAGTGGAATAGGTATATAGTAGAAAAGGTTGATTTGGAGAAGGAGGTTGTAGGGTTGGTAATGAGGATAAGGAGTGTTTCATATTGTTGAAAGCATGTTGACAGTATTTGGTCCATTCTAAATTGGTAGCCTTCTGAAGTAGGATATTTATGGCATGAGTGCAATAGGTAAACTCAGGGAAAAATCTTTGGATTGCCCCAAGTTTTCCAAGGAAAGTGTGTATGTCTGCTATGGAGGATGGTCGTGGCATGTCAAGGATGGATTTAATATTTTTTGGGTTGACATAAATGCCACGTTTAGATACTAAGAATCCTAGGATTTTTCCCCATGTCACCCTAAATATGCATTTTCTCGGATTGAGGTGAACCTTGTATTTGTAAAGGCATCCTAATGAAAAGTCTAAGTCATGAGCATGATCATCAGTGTGTCTATATTTGATGAGTAGATCATTAACGTAGACTTCGACTATTTTATGTATGAGGTCATGAAAGATATGTGTCATGGCATGTTGATATGTTGTGCCAATGTTTTTGAGTCCAAAGGGAATTTTTACGTAACAATATGTGCCATATTTTTTTGTAAAGGTAGTCTTGTGTTGATCTTCAGGGGAAATATGAATTTTGTTATATCCTAAGAACCCATCCATAAGAGATAAATTTTGTACCTTTTTGGGCATCGATGATGGTGTCAATGGAGTATAAGGGAAAGTTATCTTTAGGAAAAATGAGGTTAAGGTTTCTAAAGTCAATGTAGATATGGATAGCCAAAGTGGCTTTTTTCTAACCAGGATGATATTGGACACCCATTCAGAGTAGTCCACTTGTATGAATGAATTTTTTGTCTAAGAGTTTGATGAGTTTCTTTATGACACAAATCATTGATATTTGGGAGGGAACTTCCTTATCTTTTTCCGAATGGGAGTGGCATCAGGATAGGTAATGATGTTATGGGAGACAATTTCAGGATCAATTTAGGCATATCAGACATATCCTCATGTGAATACCTCCGTATGTTTCCGTAAGACCTCTATGTGACGCTCATGTAAATGGGGAAGCAATCACTAAGCATGACTATGTCTGTCAAATCGTCATCAAGTTGTACACTAATGGTTGATTCTGCTAACATAACATTTTCATCTTGGAAATGATATGGAGCCTCAAGTAACTTAGCTACTTCATCTTGGATAGGATCAATAGTAGTGACATAATCATCGAAGCGCATAGGTGTTTTGGATAAATTTCCTAACTTATGATGATGTGTAGGGAGTTTATCCTCTCACACATATAGAAATTCTAGAATATCCTCATCATTTTCTAAGGTAGGGAGAGGCCCATGGTATTCTACATTGATTTCTAGGCCCACATATCACCTACCATCTCTATGCTACCTAGAACTAGTCTATTGTACATCTAATACCCTAACATCTAAGGTGACCTCTCTAGGTATGGAATCAATAATGGTCATGTTAGGAGCACTGAGGCCAGTTTTGGTGTAAAGGTTAGCTCAAAGGCTAGTGTAGGGGGTAGAGTTTCTATGGGGGAGTAACATGAAGAATAGTAAAATACTTGTTCTATGATGTAGGAAGTGTTTAGGAGTAGTGGACTAATGGGTGGGATATAAGGAAGTGTTTCTTCCTTATCCTCGATGTCGCTAGTATCATAGATATAGGGGATTTGTAAGAACATGTCAATGGCATTAGTTTTCAAGTTGAGAGAAGACTGTATTTGGTCCAAGGCACATTAGTAGTGAAATACTTCCAAGTGTCTAGACTCAGCTTTTGAAACGATGTAATCTTGGTCGAGAGCGAGGGAAAAAGCAATCCCTTTTCATTTAGGATCAGGCACCTCCTCCTTAGCCGAGACACTGATCTTGCTAAAAGATCTAGGTGAAAGGGGAGGGTGATTGTTAAAGAGTTGCGCAATTCCTAACTCATTACATTCTAAGTGGTTGGAGGTCAGGCATCACTCATTGGCTCCTTTATCTTAGGGTTGAGGTAGAAATTGATCTCGAGGTAGTAGAACTGGAGGTAACCAATGCACGATGTCATCATGAAACATTTTTTTATTGTGTTTTGAAGGTCATTAGGTTTATCATCATCTAAATCTACTAATGTAACTTGGATTTTAGTCTTAAGATCAAAGAATTATGGGTATGGAATGGTTTGGATTTTTGGTGTAGTTGGCATTAGGAAAGGATCATTAAGAAATAATACAAGGATATAACAAGGGTTGGGATCAAAATTGTGCCTAAATCATTGATTTTTATGGATGAATTTAATACATTGGTACTCAGACAATGTGACTATGCGTGCATGCGATGTGTCCATGGTCAGCCCAATATGAGGTTGTATGAGAGAGGATGATCTAAAACCATGAGCTTGGTATGGACCGTTTTGGGTCCAACTGTGATGGGTAACTAGATGCATCTTATGGGTTTTTGTTTGGTTTTTTTGAAGCTACAACAAGTCAAGTGAGTAGGCTTAAGGTCATCGATAGAGTATCTGAGATTCTTGATGAGGGAGAAAGAAGCTAGGTTGGTCCCTGATCCTTCGTCCACGAGGACCCTACATACTTGTGCATCATGGATGATAACACTAATGAGTAGGGGTGGGTCAGCTACATGAAATAGGACATCGTTAGTAATCATTTCATCCTATAAAAAATCTAAGGCTAATTAACCAAAGCATGGATTTTGTAAGGGTGATCACGTAGTCTCTATGTGAGGAAATTTCTAGATTTGGGGATGCAATAGGATCCTTAGGATCGTCATTAAGAGGATCCTCAAAGCATTGTAGTTGTTGGAGAAGGAAATTTTGATGTGAATACGAGCTACGAATGAGTTCTATAAAGGGTATCTTAAATGTAAGGGAGTTTAGCTCATCTAAAAAGTTCCAATGAGGTTTGGAATAGCTTCCATATGGTACCATGGTGGTGGTGCAATGGAAGAATATGTATATACTTAATGGTGGTTTTTACTAGCTTGAAGCTATCTTATCAGAAAAAGGTAGGATAGGATCTTCACTTGGTACTTCCTTTGACACTATGGGTGGAGACTTCAACTATGTGGAGGGTTCCACCATCAATGGGTCTTGGGAAGTATCAAGAAAATGTAGGTTATCAAAGGATTTATTTGGTTTAATAACATGATCTTTATGGGAAGGTTTACATCTATAGTTTACCTTAGTTGCATTGATATATTGGGAATATAGGAGGTTATGGTCATGTGAAGGCTCTATGGTGCCCATGATATTGTTCATGGGGCTTTTATGATGCTTATTTTGATAGATTAGAGTGAGATTTCTCTAAAGATTAATATCTCTCATAATGCTCTTATATGATGGAAGAGTAATCGAAGGAAGAGCCAAGGAATAAATCAAGGGCTTATTTCCTAGGGTCCTTACAATCACCATGAGAGTGTCATATAGTGGCAAGCCTCCAACAAAACATATCACCTATAAAGTTGGGTAAGGCTTGTTTTGAAAGACGGACAATTCATGGATTGGGAAACATTTGGAGAATATCAATATAATATAATGGAGTGTGAGGGGGGTGAGGAGGCTCATGATGTTTTCCCATTCCTTTTTCTCTTGGAATACTAGAAGGGATTATTGCATGCAATGTGATTTTAAGTTTAGGAGATGAATTGGAAGTACATCAGAATTCACTCATGAGATGACCTTGTCTTTTGGATTATTCGAGAGATTCTTCTAGAATATTGGGAGATAAGGACTTGAATTTTATTGAAGGGTATGTGTAAGGGCTTTAGGAAATATTTGATATTAAGATTTGATTATCAAGATTATGGTTGGGTTGTATGGAAAGTGTTTTCCATTTCTTAATAAAGTCATGGGTAGATTCATGCGTACCTTGCTTAAGGTTTATGAATTTTTATAAAGTGTTTTCAGGAAGCTCTTGTTGCTAAAATTTAGAGATGAGAGAATTGACTAAACCTTCTAAATAAACTATTAAGCTAGGAGGATGCTTCTTATACCACTCTAATTCCTCACCTATGGAACTCTTTACTACAAGTTCAATGGTTACGTAAGTGTTTGTTTGAATCCATTCTTTGTAAAGGCTGCTAAGGACTTAAGGTAGAGGGTTGGATCCACTGAACCATCGTAAGATATGGTAGAGATAATATATCCCAAGTTCATGGATGTAATGTAGGGAGATAAAGGCTTATTTTAGAAAGTTTTTTACATCTTGTTATAGATTGGTGGAAGAGGAATAGAGCTCCCATGTGCATTCACCAATAGAGGAGGTGCGTAAGAAGTAATGCTATGCACAACATTTTGAGATGCTATTTTCAATATATGATTTTTTATTTGGATCATGCTAGCTATGGTGGTAGTTTGGGATAAGGCCATCTAATCCAGGATTTGATCTAGGAGTTTGACTAATTGTTGTGCTCATTAGCACCATGTTAGGATCCATTGGAAGGTGTGTAAGAAGGTGAGGAATTTAAGAGGTAATTTTGTGTTTGGTTTTGATTATTCATGTTCATTAGAATCCATAGAAGGGGATTTTAGGAGACTTACCTTGAGCAGTCCTTGATCAGGGAGGATCTGATCATGATAGGGTACTTCCTGATTAGACAAGGTATAGTCATCTCCATGGCATCAGTAGGTATCCTTCCAAAACATCCATCCTTGTTACGAGTAAAGTATTCATTGTTGTTAATATTCTTAATGATGGATCTGGGATCTATTTACACAATATAAACCACATTACATTCAACTAAGTTACCCTACTCTGACTGATTAGACAGATGAGGTTGGGACATCAGAGTCTCATGAATGAGGCTAGGGAAAGTAGAAATATTAGCTCTTTTAAGATAAGAAATGAAAAGTTTAGGAGCATGAAGATGATATGTAGGCACAAAAAAATATCTCATAGAGAAATTTAGGGGTTTCAACTATGCCAAAAGTATCCTCAAAGGTGATATTTTTGTAAAATAGGAAAGAAAACAAGGTTTTAGAAAACTATACTTTTGACATTATTGGCCTAGTCAGATGTTTGCACAAGGGCCTATGGTGTAGGATTTTCTTGTGAGAAATAATCGATTGTGAAAGAAATTTTACACAGGGTCCAATGGCAATAGGAGACAAGTTTGCAAAAACAAACAGTGTTGCCCTCGAGCGATAACGTTTGTGTAGACTATTTTTCTTAGGTTTTATGAGTTTTATTGATTTGAAATTAGGTCAACATTGGAGATGGATGATTTTGATGATATGTGCTCAGTTAGAAGGTCTATAGGATTCACTTCAGGTTGAACAGAACATGTATGGCGGGCCAAGAATGTGTCTCAATGGCTTACACTCCTAAGTCTTCCATTCTACAAGGGTATGAGGTAAGGAAGAGGAGACACACATAAAATGGCCCATAATTTATTCAATTAAAGGGGCTACATTGAGTGCTAAGATAACATATCTAGAGGGAAGTTATCCCTACATAAGGTTAACCTAGGCTTCTAAGGCCCCACAGTCAAGATAGAGGAGAGTACCCTTCTAGGATATCAGTTAATGGGGGAGAGATGTATATCGATAGAAAGATAATACAAGCATGCACAATCTACACTACTGTAATATGAATGAAATGTAAATCAAGGAAAGATAACCTAATATGATTATATAAGATAAATATTCTAACTAATATTGATGTATACATACAATACTAATATAACGTAGAGAAATGAGAAAGGAGATAAGCTAATCTATGCAAAATGACAAAGAGAGTTAGATCAATTACCTATGGAATGGTCACTGATGCATCTATCTCTCTAGAGAAAAAATACACCAAGAGAAAATCACTATGGGATGACAAGGGGAACACCTTTCCATCCTGGAACCACTATAGGTGATCCAATCATGCAAGAAATCCAACAACCAAGAAGGGTGTCCAATCTAAAGGAAGTGTAAGATAAATTAGGAGTAGAGTGAGTAAATGCAATGCTGATGCAAAAGAGTATAACATAGGGTTTGTTCATGTCATTCCTCTCTTCCATTAAAAGTATGGGTGTGGTGTGCATATATACCCAATGCCATCACCTATGGGAAATGAAGTTGGCCAAAGGAAAAACTAACATCGACACCATCGCCAATGGGCAATGGCATTGGCCAAGGGTAACCTAATGCCAAATGGAGTGAAAATATGTCATGAATCAAGGGAGAGAAAGTGAAGAGGTGCTAATGATGAAGTAAGATGCAAGCAAGTGTCGAGAGTGCTAGTGTGTGAGACATAAAAGGACTGATGAAGGTAACTGTAACTAAAGCTAGGTCCACATAGTGGTATGCCTCTCTGTGTACTGTCTCTAACCCATAATGACCATGTGTATAGTCATAACCCATTCCCAATATGCCCCTTAAGACACCTTCTTGAGAAATAGATGCATCAACGACCCTTATATGCGCAAACGAGTTGTTAGTAACAAGTATGAAACATTAGGTGTATATATATGCCCCAACCGTCGATGAAAACATGTCACAATAATGAAATATGAGGTGGTCAATGGAATGAAATAGGTCGTAAACCCAAAATCAAAAGTATATTTCTCATCTTTGGATTCCCTCAAGAAGAAAAAATAGATCATGCAATCAGATTATCTTTCTTATTGATAGTTATTGGGACCATATTGTTAATGTACTCATAACAGAAAAGTAAAACGGTTATGGTGAAGGTTTTTTTTCACTAATGTTTATCAAAATTCTATGCTTCGTTTTTTTGACTTATGTTATGTTGTCTATTTCTGAGTGTGTTTTTAGAACCAAAAAAATTAAACATTCCTCAAAAACCCATCTTCTTATTTATTAAAATTTCAAAATTAAATTCTTCTATGCAATTAGGTTTGATTTTAATCCTTTATATTTGTTTATGTGAATTGCAATGTTTATAGAAAGATGTATTGCATTTGTAACGTAAAGTCCATATACACATTTGTATTTACATACGAAATTGAAATTCCCCATTAAAATATACAATTGCCATTTAAAGGATATACATAAGGACTATTCACAATGGGAATATCATGTATATGTTGTGGCTTGGCCTAAAATACGCGTCTTTACTATATTGGAACATAATACACCTTTGAAATATTTGATTTTTTTTTAATGAAAAAGATCTTATCTTATATTAAATATAACATGATTCAAGATTCTCTCAACAAAAAATGTGGGCAGTATGAGAGCACGCCCCAAAGCCACAAGCACACTAGGTCATGCCTAGGAAAGTAACAAAACACACTAAATGTTAATAACATAACCATTCAACATCGAAGGAGAATAAGGACCAAGAGAACCAAATTTCCTCTGAGAAGAGGAAGCAACAAAACACCCCTTATTCTTCTTATATTTCGTGACAACAGTCCACAACATTTGTGAGGGATCCAATGCAAGCGGAGGGACAAGGCGAGGGTTATCCTAACTCGGGTTAGAACCAAAAGACTCAGAAACATGCAACCGCTTGATACCACGGCTAGTAGGGGGAATCTCAACACTCATATTTTCTAAATTTTTGGGATGAGAGCATTTGTTGACTTCTGACGCTGAAAATGGCTGCCATCCTTTAGGCTACCTTGAAACCCCTTATTTTCTTCTTTTGTTTATTTTGATTGAGTGACAACGGGCAGGCCTCCTGACGGTGCCCAATTCGAAGGCATAACCAGTACAGAAAGGTCGTGTTCTCATAATCAAGATTTTGAATCCACTTGAAGCCATAATGGATTAACTCCAACTTGTCTGGAAGACCTTTGCTGAAATCCATCTCTATGTAGATACAAACATAGGTGAACAACCCTTGTTTGGACTATTCATCATCCATCTTGATGAATCAACGAAGAGAATCACCAATAACAACACAAACTACATGTTTCCAAAAGGGGAGAGGAAGATTGGGGAGACAAACCCAAACCGGCATTTTGGAGACAACTGTAGAAGAAGGATCAAAATCTAGAAACCATGGTGTAAGAAAGAGGCCGACCCTACCCCAAAACTAGGGACCCTCATTAAGAATTCGTTGATAATAGATAAGAGAACCAAACAATAAAGAAACCCTTTGCGCATAGTTGGATCTCATAGTCCCGGGACCAAGTAGAGTAGATCCATTGATGCAACTCTTCATACCGAGGCCAAAATCCATTAAATCTACAAATAATGGCAGAATTGGTGGGCTTTTTTTTGAAAAAACGTGAACGGAGGAAACACAAATAGGATATGCAGCTAGGATTTTTTTTACTAATATAAGTGCACATAAAGTTAAATCGAGTCTTTAACGAGCCAATAATACCAAAGTTGGAAATTATGGTAATGGCATGAGTTGAGCAAGGTGATAATGAGACGTTGTTCTCTCAAGAAAATGTAGGTGGGACATGGAAATTCTAGAAGGTGAATGTTCATTTTGATGGAAGAGTGAATTGGTATTTATTGGTTATTAAGGAATGGATTGTTTAGAATTATGAGAATTTTTTGATTTTGGTGTTTTTAAATATTAAATACTTTTTGCTCAACATGATTTCAACATTAATGTAATAGCTATAAGACTTATATGATAACAAAAAGTGCCTCCATATACACACAATAGTCTTTTATGAATTTTTGTTAGTTCTTAATTAATCAAATGAAATTTAAGAATATTAATTATTCTTAATAATTTTTATTATTTAAATAAATAATAATAAAACAAATTAATATTTAATGGAATAGATACTCCCTCAATTCATGGTTCTAAATTGAATATTTATTTGTAACATCATTTTAACATGATGTAATAGTTGAGTATGTAAAACTCGTATGATAACAAAAAGTGCCTCTATATACACAATACTCTTTTATGAATTTTTGAAATGAAATCTAAGAATATTAATTATTCTTAATAATTTTTTTAATTTAAACTGAAAACAATAAAGAAAAATAATATTATAGATACCCCTCAATTCATGGCTCTACCTAGATTGAAATTGTTTTTATTTTCCCAACATCAGTATTTATGAGCCATCAAAAGATTCCAAAATATAAAAAACAAAAAAACAATTTTGGATCGCTCATGAAGAAACCATACTCAAATGCAAACGTAAAAGAGAGGGAAGAAAATCCATAGATACCACGAGTTTTCACGTGAGTGTATTAATTCTGATCACAAAGGAATCCAATGTAATAAAAAAACAGACGTATGCATGTACACTCAAATTAGTACAGATTTTGTTTGGTTGTATGTGATAATTCATTGGAATGGAAGGCAGGCTTTTGTGATCACGAGAGGGCCTTCCAATTGATTCGACTGCCCTTTGTCTCCTCTCTTAAAATTCCCCGTGACTAAGTTATTACCCTATATATATTATCGAGTATTGAAATTGAAATTGAAACTGATGTGGTCGAGTAAGGAGGAAGCTGGTAGAATGCAAAAAGTCTGCTACGTCTCATTGTTGTTTTCTTTTTCTTCTCTTCTTCTGCAGCGTAACAGACATTTTGCATCCTACCTGCTACCTGAAATTCCTTGCTACGCTTTGCTTTCCTTCTCTTCTCCATCACTAGAATGCCAGGAAGAGCCTAGGATCACACACGTCTCTTATGCACTCTAGTGTTTTTTGTGAACATTTTGATCAAAATTAATATATGATGTAGTCTGTAAACTCAAGCGACAGTTAGGCTGATCGAGAATGACATGCCTGTAATTTTATTATTCACTGTAAATTTTGATGGTGATATATTTATTTTGATTCTGTTCTTTTTCTTGCAGAATTTGGTGATGAGGCAGGAGCAATGTTGGCACCCTTCAAAATTCTGGAAAAGGAATTGACGTCGATAGGGTGGACGAAGTCTTTCCTTTACTGAAATGCCTAAGTTGGTTTGCCTGTGGAATAATACATTTGAATAAAATCCTCGTGAAGACTTTGGACGCAGATTTGAACGTTGCTTTGGGGTTTTCTCTGGTTAAGTTGGTTTGCCTGTGTAAAAATTAAAATGTTTAGGAGATAATACGGTTTCAAACCAATACTTACTTTGTTGTAATTCGCGCGACATTATAAGAAACATACAATGCAAAATATGTGTAGACGAGGAGGCAAATCAAACCCCAAAGAATCAATATTTACAGATTTAACCTCAATAAGAACCATACTAATTAATCGTAAGGGCAGAACTAAACCAATATGGTTATGGAAACTATCAGGTAGGGTGAAAATGACTTGATCACCATGTTTGCTTACTGGAAATCTCGATAACTTTGTTTGTTGTTTTAGAATTTAACGAGTCATTGAGAAATCCTTCTTCTTTCAAACCCTAATATATTTGTCATATTTTGTACTCCCATACAAAAATTGAGGGAGTTAATGGGTTTATGTTACCATTCCTTTATTTTCAAACTTTTAGGATTTAGAAAATTTTGGAGAACAACACACCAACTATAATACAATTAACACATATGAATTCAGTATAATGCAAGTATTTCAACCCCTAGCACTTTCAATACACCTCAAGTAAATGAGATATGTTAATCTCTAATATTTGAAAAATTGTTTTAGTACATAGATCCTCTTGACTAAATAAATGAATTCCTTGGTTTTACAAATTCAATTATTATTCTCTTATGTGAATCTCATTTTCCAAAATGCACTACTACATTTGTGTTTTTATAGACCTATTGAATCCAATATTTAAGGACTCTATTTGCATGCATGTAAGAACACAAAGGGAAAAAAATCTAACAAAGAAGAGCCAAAAACGAAGGGAGGAGAAATGATAAAAAAGGCCCACAAACAATGCGACTAAAACATAGTGGTAAGTTTTTTGTGAACTAAAAGCATACTAACTATGGTTTTGGAAAATCTCATAATGTAAGAAAAATAGGCCGAAGATAGAAAAATCAGGTTAAGAGAGATCTAAAGCAAGAAGAAAGGGTAGCAAAAAAGATAAAATATAGCATAATAAAGAAATGCCAAGATTATAATATCTCTAAAGAAAGAAGAAACGGTATAAAATAAGGTCAAATATAGTATAATAGAGAAACAACAAGACTATAATATGAGGCAACGTTTCAAAAGTCAAACCCCAAAATGAATATGAGCCAACAATAGTCTAAAATGGACCAATAATTAGGTAATTGAATGGAACTAGCGGGTGAAAAGAGTGCTTAAGTGGACACATTTTTCTTGAAAAATGTGAAACCAAAACTTGTGCGAAAGATTTGAGATACCCATACTGAAAATTTGAAGATGCTATAAGAACATGAGTTGTAGCATTTTGATTCTAGATTTTAAACTACTATGTTTTTGAAAATGATGAAGTATAAGTGTGTTAAAATATGAAATTTGAAGATGAAGCCATGTTTTTAAGTGAAATGTAATAGATATCATGTTGTAGACATAAAATCACGCACTTACTATTTACATCACATCTCAAAGTATGCCACTAAATACATGATTCCTAAGCAAGAAAAGTAAACATTAATAACAATTGTTTTACTTTTACATTGCTTTATCCATTTCATACTTCTATTCTTTACTTTTATAGAATGATCACTTTACTTTTGGAGCTTGGACAATATCTGAATCAACTTTGTATTTTCTATTAATGGGTCTAAGCACAATGCTATGTCCCACTTCGTGTCCCTAAAACATGAGTAAGAGGTTGGGAGGGATGGGACATTAGGGGTGTTCTTGCGAACACCCCTTTCGCATGAACCACATTCACCCGAACAACAATGTAGGCCAAAAAAAGTGGTTCGCGTGAACACCCCGTCACGCGAACCCCTTTGGGTTCAAATAATTTTGGTAGCACAGAGTTATATATAAATATTTATATAGTTGTGGGTGGAATATTTAGGGTTTAGGGGGATTCAAGAAAAGGGGGTTCACGTGAACCCCCTTCTCACGAACCCCCCTATGTGGCACCTATGTGGCACATTTTGGTGCCAAATCCATTTGAAGGTTGATTTTTATGCCAAAATGTGCCACTTAGGTGCCATATAATTAGGGTTAATGAATTAGTAAAGTTACAAAAAATTAACACACAACACAAAATTTTATTAGCTTTCTAAAAATATAATTTTCATTTTTAAAAAATTTGTTGTACTATTTATTTTTTATTTTTTTCTAGCATATGGTATTTTAGGAAAATCAATCGTACGCAATTAACCCAATTTGAAAAATAGCAAAATATATCAAATTTGTTTGAAAATAATAAACTTACTATTTGGTTAAGTCTTCATCTTAAATGTGATTTTTTTTTTCAATTTCCATATAAATCTTAAAAGCTATTGACATAGACATATGTACGCCATTTATTTGAAAATATTTTTACTAAATAATTAACTAAAAAATATACGAAAATTTGACAGGACCTCAAAATTTTAACCTTGAACATATATCTAAAATTTCATGATGAAAAAATAAATTTTCATTTAAAAAAACCACTAGGGATCAGTCATTCCTCTTTTATAACATAAGAAACAATGTAGACCATAATTTTTGTAAATTTTTTATTTATTTTAAATATACATGTATTCTAGATTCTAAACAAAACATTTTGTTAGTTTGTGGAATTTCATGAATGTGTACGGTTTTTTGGCTATTACCTTTAGAAAATCAGTGAAATTGAAAATTCATGTTTATAAAGGTACAAAACATACCAAAAAGTGGGACATTTTATATATCCTACAAGCATATCAGAAAATACCACCCATTAGGGAAAAGAGCATTCATGCGCTACTATTCACTTTGGGCACATCTATCATTTCCCTTCCTATTCTCAAATTTGTACTACCACATTACTTGCTATCTTTTCTAAAACCTTTCTTATCACTTTGGGTCATCCTTTTTGGTTGTTAATAATGAAATTCAAATAAGGGAATCATATATACATGAATTACTCACTATAATTAGGGGTTGGAAAATTTAAACTATTAATTTATATCTAGTACATGGGCAAAGAGCAACATTCAAGGAGTACATTTGGGCTGCATTATTAATTGTTCAAGAGGGTCTATTTCTAAATTCTATCTCATACATTCATCTTTGAGGAAAAGTAGTTATAGCCCGCTATCTTGGTGTGACTAGCATAAGGGAAACCTAGCTTCAAAGAATATGATTGAATCATACACGCACACCATAAATACATGGAGTCTTAAATTTAGTGTAGTGCTCAGTAAAAATCATATTAGGATGACCTTCGAGGTCAGTATGACACAAACATATGCATTATATGTTTTATCTAATGTTTTCTTGAGCCTTGGGCATGTAGATAGGATTTTTTTACAGATTTAGGTGTGACATAGGAACCCTACAATGGAGTGGATGCAAAAAAAAGTGAAAGGAAGGAGACTTCATAAGACCCTAAAAAGATCAGAAGCAGAGCATTTACCAGGACTCTAGCACCCAGATAGTCCTGTCCTTATCTAGGTGGTTCTATCCAAAGGAGCTTCATATTCTAGTTTTTCAAACGAATCTTACTTAGTCTAGATCCATCATCTTTCACTCAATTTCTAGATAATTAACCTATATATCTGAATACAAGCCAATTCATTGTTATCTCACTATTGCTTATACTTGTTTATCTCTTGTATGATAGATCTTGCTTATTACTGTCATATCTATTTGATATCAGTATTATGACAAAGACTTAATTTTGTTAAATCACATGTCATGCTTCCCACCATTTTTTGAAGTATCATTAAGTATTAATAGATATTAATTAGTGGAGAGTTGGATAATATAATGCAGTTTGTCACCTTTAGTTTTAAATGTTTTAAGGGATTCTATTTGTTTCAAATATTTATACAAATAAATAGACCTTAAAAATTATTTAAAAATTCTAAAGCCTAGAGTGCATCCCCTAAACTACTTTAAATATAATTTACGAGACTAATTTTTAATTTATATATAATTAGGACTAGATTCTTATCAAATAAGAATATATATATATATATATATATATATATATATATATATATATATATATATATATAGTAGTTGTAAAAACCTAAAATCAGTCTTTATCACTTTAGAGACATCAAATTTGGCATACTTTTAGACGCTTGGAAAAATAATATATGTTTGGCTCTTGAGTACACTTTTCCCCTATCAATATACACACACATTTTTTAGCCACATAAATATCTTACAATCGTATCTATTTAGATCAAATCATTTTATACATGAAAACATTCAAAACTCCTACATGGAGATTCTTCATATCTCTAATTCACTTTCTTCACTCCTAAGACAATATTAATAAACAAAGGGAGTTATAGTCACCAAAGGGTCACCTTCTACATGTAGTGTCCATGTCTTAAAAATCCAAAATTTAGATTGATAAATATCGATAGGTTGTCTTAGACACATTTCACACGAGGTCTATAGTGAGAAATCAATGAAGCGTTTCCTAAATATAATAATAATTCATGAGGTCATTACTCACCTTCTTCCAGGGAAAATTTTAGTGGCGAATATTTGTTAATTCATGACTATTCTAGTTTTTGAAATTGGAAAATTTTAGGGTACTAGTTAGGATCAGTTCACTAAAAAATTTCTGGGTGCAAGTCAATTTTAGGGGTCAATTCACCATTCCCACGAAATAAGAATGCAAAAAATTCACCTGAATACAGTCTATCGGTAACATAATCTATGCTACCAATTGGTATCATATAAAAAATCCACCGTCTGGTAGCATTTAATAGTGATTTCATGATGTCTTGATATTCGCCATTCGTGTAAAATATAATTTTCACATATTCACCAAATATTTTCTAAGGATTTTTTTCAAAGAACCCTTAAAATTTTCCCTCCCTTCTACACCTCTTACAAATGTCACACTCCCTTGAATCAATCTCAGTACATCAAAATTCATTATAAAAAATATAACATATCTAAAATATCTCAAGGAGTAGGGTTAGATAAATCCGTAGAGACTTGAATCCAAATTGAAAAAGTTAAAATTTCATGATGCCAAATGTTAACATTTGAATGAAGATAAATTATTTGAGAATATTATTTTTCACAAAATTTATCATGGGGGATAACTATATGCATATTGACCCCTCTTTAAGGTATCGACATGTAGGAAACACTCATTATATCATTTGAGGTATGATGATGTTGTATATCCAAAAATTAGAAACCCTTTTTAAAGGGTCCCTTATGGTATTTCAATCACACATAGAGTTTGGATAGAGGAAAGAAGAAAAAAATACCATTGCACAAGATGCGATAACTCCCAAATATCAATAAGTAGGCTATATCCAAAGGTGAAGATACATCAAAATTTGTATACCTAAAACATAACTAAGGAATGTGTGGTAACGTTTTCTAGTGTCGACCTACCTAAGGGGTATGTTAGTTGTCCCAATAATATGACAATTTATATTCTCATCCCAAACACCATAAAGAATTTCTTGATTATTTCCAACACACAATGCATCTTATAAGAGAGAACACTATCTATAATTAGCTAAGTGAATAATATTTTCATCATTTTTTCATTTCTAAGATGAGTTATCACAAAAAATCTACTAGATTTAATAATTTAATTATTTGAAGTACTAGTTTTATAAGGAACTTATCGATAATCATTCAAAATTCATCTCTTTGTCATCCCATTTATACATTTTTTTCCTAAATATAAAGACATCTTGCTAAATTATTTTAATTGGACTCCATCTAGTCATGACTTTCTATTCAATTTAATACTTATAGAACTAAATAATTTATCCAAAACATATATTTATACTCTAATTGTTTTACCTCATAGCTTTAAAAATATTTCGTACCGAGCCTTGACAAGTTTAATGTATGAGGAAATTTTTTGTTGATGAATTTTCCATAGTCAAATCCTACAAATCTATACCCTATACTTGTAGTTAGATTAGAAACATTTCAAGAAGAAAAAAGGCACACAAGTCACCTATATGACCACATGCATGCTAACTTATTAGGGTCATTGACAAATCTACGAAATATTTATCGGCACAATCATTAAAAAATCAATTCTATAGAGAACACTACAAATAGCTACAAATCTATATACAATGTCATTTTTCTTCCCTATATCACTCTCATTAATCAAAATTGAGGCCAAATTTCATAATGAAACTATGTTTAAGTAATTATTATGGCTTTCTATGAATATTATTTATTCACTTAATTACACACCCACCAAGAGGAAGAATTATATGAGATTGAGGTATTTTCAAGGTAATTCTTATAGGCATCACTCAACCATTACAAGTGTTGGCATGTTGTTGGAATTTTTGTCAAAGTATCATGTTTTCAGTATTGTAATTGAGTGTCATTTATGTCAAAATGAATATGAGACATGAAGGTTAACTAGTAGTGTCATGCCAAGTTGAGTTTCTTGTTGAGTTTGCATGGTTTTGCATGAGTTCTTGAGAAGTGCATTGGATTTTAGTGACTTGCAAAGGTGTGGAGGATCTTGTGATGATTTCATATACTATTTTAAAGGTCCTAGTAGGTGGTCAAGGTTGGAAAAGTGATGAAGAGTTCAAACTTAGTGAAATAAACATGTTCAAGATGCTTAATCTAGAGGCTTGGTCTGCAGGTATGGTGCGGTATGATGAAGTAAATTTATGTAGCAGATATGTGAGCTTGGTGAGGGCATGTGAAACATGAGTATGAGGTGTACGTACACTCAAAATTTTCTTATAGTGTTGGTTCAGGTGTTTGACATGGTTTCTATATCTTCACTAGAGTTATTCCCAAGCTCCAGGTGACCTAATGAGGTGTGAAGGTATGATTTCAGATTGGAAATGCAAATGTGAGATATGAATGAGCTATAGTAAGTTATTTCTAGAATTATTGTGAAGTTTGGGGTCTATAATTCAATCATTTTTTATAGAAAGTGAGTGTTTAGGTCTTTTCCTAGACCTAGTCTTTGAGAAAGTATGCCCCAGTGTGGTGGAGTCATCATTTTTGAGTTTATTTGAGAATAGTTGATAATTTTATTTGTTTCATCATGATGATCTAAATTTTAGGTATTTTTGTTGAAGATTTTGAAAGATATTGCATTTTTAGTTTTATAGAGTTCTTAGATGTGAGAATTTGAGCTTAAATTGAACATGTTGATGCTTGTTTGAGAGTGTGTACTTTGAATGGGGACCTAAAATATTTCGGATAGTGGAATTGGTATACTATTCATATTTTTCAAGTGGAATAAGGTCATTTGATCATCATAATTTTATGAAAAAGTGTTAAGAATCCAAACAACTTTTTAACCCTCTTAAAACCCTAGCTATGTAGCGACTAGAGAGATATTTATTGTAGTGGCCAAGAATGGATTTTTTGATCAAATGTGATGATTATAGGTGTTATAGCACTCTATATTTCTCTAGGTAGTATTTAGAGGTTTTGAAAGTATGTGGGCCCCACTCAAATTTGTAAGTTTCTAAAGATTTTTAGTTTTCTGCAATTTGTTCCATTAGAACTAATGAATAAATGGGTATTTAAGGAAGTGTGGGAGATATTATTCATGTCCATGATGGTTTTATATCATGGTTGATGTTTTGGGAGTAATTTTGTGCCCTATCTTGCATGACTGGTTTTGGAGCATTTTTTGGCAGTTTGAGGTGGTCTGGTTGCATAGAAATTTTTAGAGGTGTTACAATTAGATTTGTGGCAGGGTTTGAGTTTGGTGATGACCTTGAGGTCATGATATTTCAATTGGTATATCACACTTGCATATTGGACATCATTTGATGAAATTTTGGCTTGTTTTGGAGATTATTTACGGGGGTGTTTGATTGTGCATGGTATCTAGAAGGTTTCGTGGCCATATATGTTGTTATAGCATGTTTCATGGTTTTCTGGAGGTTTTTGAAGGATTATAAAACATTTATAAGTATTTTTCATGTTTTGGTGAAGGTGTTTTTGTTCTAGAACAATCTCTTTGTGGCGAATTGTTTGTTTTGGTGTTTTAGGGCTTCTTGAGTCCTAATGGTGGTCTAGATGGTTCAAGGTGATGCTGCCAGCCTATATTTTACTATGTTTGGTGTTTTTATGATGTTATTATGTTGTGGGGAGTTATTTTACTCTATTATGGAATAAGTAGGTGATTTATAATCATGATACAAGTATAAAAGTAAATTAGAAAGCTCATTTGAGCTAGTTGAGTAGAGGAGAAAAGTGTGAGCTAGATGGCTGTTTTTGAAGGTGTGAAGAGGTATTTTGACCTTACAAGAGAGAGGAAATGAGGATGATATGATGTTATAGAGTGTGATATAATATGAGTGAGCTAGGTCAGATGCTCAAATCAGCTTGAAGGAAGAAGTTTTTGAGCATGGAGGCTAGAGAGAATTTTTGAGGAAGATAGAGAGGAGTGAGCTTCATTGTGTCTCATATTCAGTTGGTGGAGAAAAATTTCAATGATGGAAAACATTTTAGATGGATTTGGTTTTTATTGATTCATCCTGGGGGATATTTCCTTCATGTAGGGTTGGTGTTATGCTAAATCAGGGGTTGGTGCTCCTTATAGGGTTGGTGCCTCACTAAACCTGGAAGTTAATGCTCCTTGTTGAGTTGGTGCCTAAATAAATTTGAAACATGTTTGTAATAAAAAAATTTCTTTTGTTTTTGTTCCCCTTGATGGTTTCCAACTTAAATTTGGTATCCATGTGTTATTATGTTCCTCTTGTATATTTTTTAATGGTTTTGTTGCATTGATTAATCTTAACGGATAAGATAAGTTGAATGGTTGATGAATGTTAATGTTTAAAGTGAATAATTCTTTTTAATCCTCACTAATTCAAACCCCCCCTTCTCAGTGGTTTTGGTTTTAACAATTGGTATCAGCGAAAGGCCTTTGAAGAAAGCTTAACAACTTGAGGTGATCCTTTAAATCAAAAAATACCTAAGCACTTGAGAAGAGAGTGTCAAGAGAAAATCAAATGTCTAATAAAGAATGAATCATCATCAAGGATATTAGATGTTAGTTAGAGAATAGAAGAACAACTTTGAGTTCAAAGGAATATGAGTGAATATTAGAGTCCAAGCTATGTCCCTTATAGGTTAGTTTTAGTAGTTATTATCATGATATTGGAAAACAGATAGGTCAGGTAGATTTGCATGAGATTAGTGATTGAGAATGAATAAATATCAAGAGGATTGATCATAGTTATTAAGGGTTATGAAGAGAGTATCAAAGAATATTAGGATTTAAATTGAGTGAATGTCAACAACTCTCAAAACTAAGAATATAAAAGCATGTAAAAGTATAGAGAGTAGAATCCCTAAAGCTAAAAGGTAATATTGTAAATATCGAGCTGAGATGAGGTATTTTAAGGAAGAGCTGGAGTTGGTATCCAATAGATTGAAGACCTTTGAGAAGTTTGAGAAGAGCTACTGAGGAAATAGATGATATTTTGAGGATTCAAAGGTCAGCTAGTGATAAATCAATCTTTCTTTCAATGGAGATGATAAAATTCTTTGATGATTCAAGAAGAATATGTTGGTCATAGTTCAAATGGAGATCAAAAGAAGTGTAAGTGACAAGAAGGTCATTCAAATAAAGAAGACAATCCCATTAGAGAACCAAATGCCATGAGGTATGTATTTTTTTTCATGGTCATTGTCATCATTGTAGTGTGTTTGGTCATAGAGTAAGGGATTGTATGAGGTCCTTCAAAAGTAAGTACCCATGGAGCAATGGAAGATATCATAGTCTTCATCAGTAAAGATATATGCATAATGTTGTTTGTTATAGTTGTCACCAAGAAGGTCATATTGCAAGGTATTGTCATCATGTTGCTCTAAGTCAAGGAAAGAAATTTATTTCTCCCAAATTCAAGAATTTATTGTTGGTTAAAGATGATCATGTTTGAATAAGTTAAGAAGGATGAATCTAAGATAGTCAAACATTTCAAATGAGGAGTTTGAGTATGTTGATATGAAACCTTTGAAGAATAATGAAGTTTAATTTGTAGAGAAGTTTAAGAATTCTTGCCATCAAGTATAAGTAAGGATCTATTTTGTTTGAAGAAAGAAAAAGGTATGTTTTCCATGAATAAGCATATATAAGGGATTAATAATGTTTATGTCCTTGACAACCATAAATTCAATGGAGTTAGAATAAGGTTATTAGATGCAAGTTGTTGAGAAGTCATATTTTGGGATATCTCCTGAGTTCTGTTTGTTCTAAGTACTAGTCAGAAGTATAGGGTGTCTTTTAGTCTTCATGAATACATTCATAAATTAGGTAGAAGCATGAGTGTGACTTGAATCTATAAGTTTTAAGGTATGCATTGTATCTAATAATAAGGCTGATTTAGTTTGTAAGAAGATGTTTGAAGGTTGTAGCATATTGGTTCTTTCAATGTCTAAAAGTTGTATACAAATGTTTGAAAAGTTGCAATAAAATTCAAAGGATGTTATGTATTGAGAAAGATATATGTGTGAAATATCTAAGGGTTTTTCTATGTGTGAAGCTATGTTGATGTGTGATCAAGAATGACTGATGTAATTAGTATGGACTGGAAGATATCAATTTTTGTTAAAGTATTTGAAGTAAATGAGCGCGTGTTGTTAGACCATTAGAATATGTTCTTGAATGATATGGATTCATGATAAGATGTATGATTACAAGGTTTCATGTTAGGATTGATAAGTTTTAAAATCTATTTGTATGATTCAAAATGTTTGAATTTTTTTTAATGATGACCTTACTATAGGTCATCAAGTCTTGACAGATAATGAATTAAGGTTTGAAGATTGGTCATTGTTTAGCTATTGAAAGATTTACATGTGTGTGAATATAAGATATGATGATCTAAGGATGAAGTTATAGACATTTATTTTGAACTTGTTGAAGATGGTTGAATTATGAGTTCTGGTACCAACATGGCTTGAAAGACCCTAGTAAGGGTTTGTGTTCATTTAATACTATGTAAGAACTATCAGAGTATCAAATATTTATGATTCCAAGGCTATGTTCTAAGATGGACTATAACAAGGATAAAAATTTGTTGAGTTTAGACAGTTTAAATATGCATGTAATTAGTAAATTTATGAAATAGTATGACCTAGATGTCTGTGTCCCTAGATGATGAAGATGGTTTTGAATTGAGGAATTTTGTAGAGAAATATGAAATATTGGTTTGGTGTTCAAGGAAATGAATATGATGTAGACAAAATAAAATATGAAATGGTTATGAGTTGTAAAGTTTGTCTATTGCCTAGAACCAAGTGATAATTAATGAATGATAGCTAAAAAATATTGATAGTTGTTTGAAGACTAGTTGATAAGGAATATGAAGTTATAAATCAAATGTGTAATGGTCATGTACTTCAAGAATGTTATATGTCATCAAGAAGGTTTGAACATAAGTAGTGTTGTTTTAAAGAGTCATAGATTTGTATTGAAGATCTTGTTTGCTAAACTAAATCCAGGGTATAGTTTGTATACTTAGTGTTATTGAAATGATATGAAGTAACATTTCATGGCTAGATGAAGGATTTTGCTTGTCAAAGATTGTGTAGCAAAAGATTAGAATATCTCAAAGGTATGCATACAAGTCATTTAAGGTTTTCATCCATATAAGATAATTCATATATAGGTTTGAATCATTCTTATATGTTTGTATGTTTATAGAAGAAAGATTGATGGTACAAGGTAAATGTGGATCTTGAAACTGGATTTATGATAAGGATGATTGAATATGGGAAGAGAATACAAATAGTGTTGAGTATAATCAAGGGTATGAAAGTCTGATCATGTAAGATGTTGGTATTTGTTAGTTTCAAGTGGATCTCAGTAAGGAGAGTTCTACAAGGTTCAAGTCATAGAAAATGAAGGCATATTTGGTTAAAGGTATGCTTATTGTCATAAAATTATTGTGTCTTAGAAAACTATTAGATATGGTATCTTGAAGGCTTGTCAGAAGAGTATGTGATTTGATCATGGTTTAGGAGGAGTAGGAGGCTAATATTTAGGTTGATATAATGAATTAAAGACATGATTAAGGAGGAATCATATACCTAATTGGTTGGTGTGAAAAGCTTGAGAGTTTGATTATGATTTTGGCAACCTCATAAAGAATGTGAAAGTGAAGGTATGTATTTTATCAAGGTTTTGTGATGAAGGATTACAACATATGTTTATGAAAATGATATAAGTATTAAGTTTGTTTGAGTAGTATGGTGGATTTTTAGAAATTACTGAAAGGGCATAGAGGTTTTGTCATCAGAAAAGAAGGTATGATAGGGTTGAAGTATTGGAGAATGTTGAAGCTGTTAGATAGTAAGTGTTTGGTCAAAGGTATGTTATGTATCATGTTATAATTCTTGAATTTTATGAAATAAGTATTGTATTTTGTCTCTAAGAATCAAATGGTTCAGGGGTAAATGAGCAGTTAAAGGTTTTGTGATCTTGAAGGAAGAGTTTTATCTAATGTTGGTAAATGTTTGAAGACATAAAAAATATAAGATTAAGATTAAAGGAAAGAAGTGAAATGAGTTAAGTGGAGTTGTATACAATGTCATGAGATGATGTTAGGGCTCTATGAAGAATCATTTGTACAAGACATGTAGAGTTTTGGTTTAAGGTTGATTCATGAAGATCAAGATTGAAGCTAAGGTTTGTATTTTGTGTCATATGTTGATGATCATGACAATAATTAATGAGTTGAAGGTATATTTGTATGAGTCATGATTATTCAAAAAAATGGTAATGTCATGTACAATTTAAATGCCATGGAATATGTAATTGGTATGTTATGAGATAATTATAAAGGTATGAAAGGATATTATGTTTTTCTCAGCTCATTTTGAGAGGTAAGTTTAGTGTTGCCCAAAAGATGTCAAGGATAAGTTGTGAAATAGAGTTGGTGTAAGGTAATGAACCTAGGGGGAGTTATTTATTTCTTGATGATTCCAATAATGATGAGAAGGGTCATGAAGACAAAGAAGGAAGAAGTTTGAATAGCAAGGGTGATTCTCAGAGTTGAAGTCTATTATTGAAAAAGGGGGAGAATAGTTGTATAGTTGTTAGTTCAAAATTAGGGGGAAGAAGGTTTGGAATATTTTTTTGATCATTTTCCATATTGATCTAAGGGGAAGATTGTGAGCATGGTGTTTCCCATCATTGATTTCAAAGAAGTATGTTTCAGGATATGTTTTCATTGATGTTTCATTGATGTCAAAAGGGGAGAATGAAGGTTGATTGGTAGTGTCATTCAAGTGAGTTGTTTGGTTGGTCTTTGTATGGTTTGGATGGGTTACTGAGAAAGGTATAGATTGTAGGACTTGAGTTGGTATGGATGATGGTGATGATGATGTCATGTAGTGTGTTTAAGGTCCTTATAGGTTTCAAAAGGTTTAAAAGACGATGAAGGTCAGATTGGTAGTGTTAAAGCAAGTATCTTGTTAAAGGTGCTTGTTCTGGTGAGAGCATAGTAGTAGTCAAGTATGGTGTGATATGGTGATGAAAGTATAGGTGGTGTATGATTTATTTGTGTTGGTGAGAGAATGTGAAGGTTGGTATGAGGTTTATGAGGACACTCAAAAGTGTTTGAAACAAGCATGTTTGGATATGGTGCTTGTTCTTCACTAGACCTATTCCAAGCCCTATGTGGTATGAGGTGAAAAGTATGCATTTCACAGCTTGGATATGCAAATGGTGAGAGTTATGTGATATGTTATTTCTAGCATGTTATGAACTTTGAGGTTTGCACTTTGAGTATTTTTCATGGAAAGTGAGTTTGTAGGTTTGGTCCTCGACCTAGTCTTTGAGAAAGCATGCCCTAATGTGGTAGAGTCAGTATTTCTAACTGTATTTGGGAAAATGTGAGCAATTGGAGATGTTTTGGAAGGTTGATATGAAGGTTTGGTCTCAAGTTTCATGTCTTTGGTTTAATATTTTGAAAGTTATTATTTTTTACTAAAACTGAGTTTTAAAGGTGAGATTTTGAGCTAAATTGAATTTCTGATGCTTATTGGAGAGCGTGTGCTTTGAATGGGGACCCAAGATCTTGAGGATAGTTTAATAGGTATATATAAAAGTTATTCCAAGTGGAATGAGGTCATTTGATTGTCAAAGTTTTATGAACAATCGTTAAGAGGCCAAACAACTTTTTAACCCTCTCAAAACCCTAGCTATGTAGCATGACTTGGAGAGAATTTGATTGTTAGTGGCCCAAAATTGATTTTTTGAGATAATGTGATGATTGGATGTTGTAGAGGACTCATCCAACATTTCTCTAGGTGGTATTTAGAGGTTGTGACTAGTATGTGGGCCCCACTTAAAAATGTAAGTTTCTGAATATTTTCAATTTTCTTCAAAGTTTTCCATTGGACTTGATGACTAAATTGGAATTTAAGGAATTATGGGAGTTTTTCTACATGTCCATGATGGTTTCAGATCATTGTTGAGCTTTTAGGAGGTCAAGTGTGCCCTATCTTGCATGACTTGGTTTTTGGACAGTTTTTGGCAGTTTGGAGTAGTCTGGTTGCAAAGATGTTTTGGAGGTTCTGCATCTTATTTGTGGCATGGTTTGAGTTTAGTGATGACCTTGAGGTCATGATATTTCCATTGGTATATCACACTTGTGTTTTTGATGTCATTTGATGAAGTTATGGCTTGTTTTTAGAAGACTAGTTTTGGGGGTGCTTGGTTATGCATGTTCTCAAGAGGGTTTCATGGCATGAGATGTTGTTGCAATAGTGTTTCATGGTTTTGGAGGTTTTTGAAGGTTTATAAAACATGTATAAGTGTGTTACATGTCTTTTTGAAGGTGTTTTTTCTCTAGAATGTTCCATTTTTGGTAAGTTTGTTATTTTGGTGTTATTAGGCTTCTTGAGTCCTAATGGTGGTCTAGGTGGTTCTAGATGACGGTGGTGACCTGTATGGTCCTATGGATGATTTTTTATGATTTAATTATGTTTTGGGGAGTTATTTTACTCTATTATGGTTTAGCTACATGTTTTAAGTTCATAAGACAAGTATAAAGGAAAATTAGAAAAACTCATTTGAGCTAGTTGAGTTTTCCTAACCTAGTGCTAAACTAATCCAAATTTAATGAAGACAATAATCTAACCATACTCTAATGATTTCCAACGAGAAAAGGATAGAAGTATTGCATGAAAAATAAATCTACTCTAAAGGGAGGTGATGCACCAAGAAGGAGTGTTGAACAACCTGCATGACTTGAAAGTGAATGAGAGGATGGTGATCTAGCACCACAAATCAAAAATACATTTATCAAAAAATGTCAGTAAAAATAGATCCACTTGAAACCCTACAACGAAAGTATGATAATGCACAATAACATTCAAATGGAATAAAAAGACCAGTAAGTTGTAATATAACACAAAAGAGAGTCACAACCATCCACAGATTTGATTTTATTACTCCAAGAAATAAATATAATTCATTAGACTTTGGGGCCAAAGGTAAAATTTTTCATTAAAATGTTCCAACAGGGAGGTTTGAAAATCCTTAAATTTCTTACAAAAAAGAAAGAAGGGAGGGGTGTATGAAAAGAGTCCAACCTTTTGAAATGAGCCCCTCCTTATAATTTATAGTAGAAAATTTTAGCATGAGAGAGAAATTTCTAGTTTTTATGAATTGTGGGTGACCATCTCTATTTGCATCATTCTTGGTGCTTCCCATGATTCCGATACTTTTCCTCTATGTGATAAAAAATGGTGTCGATAATCCATTAATAACTCTTGTACCTACCCCTCACTATTCACTTTTACTGAGTTTTGGATGTCAAGAAATTCCACAAATCCATTTTGATGGTCTCATATTGACACTCTCTTTCTCCCCTTTTCCTTGACTATGATTTTACAAAATATGCATACCCCTAGCAAAAGTTATACCATTTTGAATGAAAAGTGGGGTTTTTGGAATTCATAGTTCTATGTACTGAGCTAGGGTTGAGCAGCTCACGGAGCTCTGTATCGAGTTCCTTGGATGGCACAATGGGCCTTGTGTTTAATGCTTCCTTTCTTTGACCACTGCATTGAGCAATCCGCTTCTCCATTTCCCATTTTTCCTTCGAGCTTCTGACCTCGCATATCCCAACGAGCCCCTATGTTATTTATTCCATGTAACACACTGATCGAGCCACTTTGAATTAGAAAACCCCCACATGCATTGGCCATTAGCTTGTCATGTATGCTACATCGTTACTAGATCAGTCTATCGAGCCACTTTCCATGCATCCTCAATCCATTGAGTGTATCAAATTTCTAGCCCACCTACCTTACTTACCTCACCACCCACTCATCCATCGACCACATTGACTAGTCCATTTCATTCTTTTCTCATTCGGAGTTTGTGGCTTTTCCATTTCGAAGCCACAAAACTATTCATCTGAATGAGCCCTAAACGTTCTCCAAAATTATGAAATCCCGAAGTCTAAAATTCAGACTTATAGTTTCAGACTTTACCCCCTCTCCCTCAAGGATTTGTTCATCGGCCTAGTTGATTAATGAAAATCCCTGAAACTCTAAAATTTTAAATTTAGAGTTTGGGTTTTGGGCACTGATATTTAAATTTCCATAGTTAGACATTTTCTTGTAGTTTCAAAACCCATTTTGGAGCCGATTCTTTTCCGAAAGAAAAGGGGGACTTTCGCTAAATCCTAAAAAGAGTCGGGCATGCCTAGAAAAATTCCAAGTGTCAAACATGCACTATTTCAGAAGTCAAAGGAGGGGACGAGGTCTCCAACTCCCATAATCCTGCCACGTGGAGTCAATAAAAGGGTCCCGCATGGGGAATGATTTTCACATATATATACCATGAGTCCTTTAGTTTCCAAAGGGAATTAAGTAGAAAACCCATGGATGGTGCCAATTGTCTTCCCAACACATCCCCAGAAACCATATATAAAAGAAGAGTCATAAGGATATGCAGGCCTTCCATGTGGATCTTACAACAAGCAGACTCTAGTTTCAAAGTGGGCCATAAAAAGATGACAATCCATCCACCACATATAAGTGATTTAGGGTCTTATCTATAAGATCTTAAATGTTCAGGATTTTTTTCAAAGGATCGGAGGTGAGGGGTTTTCTAGATTTTCATTTCGGTAAAGTTTTAATGCGTAGCCTCATGTGGAGAACACCCTCTTGCAAAGAATTGAGTAATTCATCTGCATTGAAAGGGTCATTTCATTACAAAATAAATGTTGTTTGAATCAAGAGGCCAGAAAATAATGCATGAAGGGTCGAAATATCTGGTTATGTAATAAATAGCTAAAGGGATTTTTATCAAAAGCCATGTCTATCTCAAGGGATTCAGTTGTAGGATAATTAAAGATGCATTAAATAGGCATGGCTCTCATTCTTTCGAAGGGAGAAAAATAATGGAAAAGTGTGAGAAGGATTTGAAGAAATATGTTTCTGTTACTTCATATCATTTATCATAATTGAGGGGAAGTTAGAAAGGAGTTTGAAATTTCTCTCTTACCTCCTCCTCCCACTATATATTATAATAAAAGTTTGATGAGAGGAGGATATAATTAGTTAGGTACTAGGAGAGTTAATATTTTCTTCTCTGTCACCAAGTTTCTCTTTTTTAAAAGATAGAGATCTTGGAGCTGTAGCCTTCTACTTGGGGTTTGTAATAGAAATATTGCTTCTTTTCTAAATGTAATACTATAAACAACTATTTGAGTAATATAAATGTCTTGTGGTGTTTTATATTAATCATTCACATATATTTATTATCTCTAATCACCTTTTTTATGTGTAGAAACTACACATCTTTGACTATTGTTACAATCCTCGAAGTTGTGCTTAAGTAGTTTGAGACAATTGTGGTCTCGATTGACCTTTTGGTAGACTCATTTCAGTTCATTTCCTTATCTTGTTTTATGTTTCTCGTTTAGTTATTCTACCCCTATCTCACCCTAAAGAGAAGAGACAACTTCTTTAAAAATGTGGATGTCTCCTTAGGGAGCACGTCCCGCCAACCTAATGATTCCCATAACTCTGATGGCACGATCCACCAAGGATGGTCGTCAACAGGAACCTCTCTTTATTTTGCATGTGGGCATCACGATGGACTTCAGTTCGTTATCCTCCTGAGCTACGAATCACCCATCCAGCTTGGAAATGGCCACTAACCTATGAAATCTTGTTTTGATCTCCCCTAGGTCTCTGTGGTCTACTAAGCTCTAATCTTTGCTTAGATTACCTTACTAGTCCCCCTTCTATGTTAAATGAGCTATGTGATTGAATCACTTATTTTCATTCGATCCCGACACGCTAGTGAATCTATTGAGCTCCACGGTGATCTAATCACCATATAATTCAAACTTTATTTTCCTTCGCTGTGAGTTAGTTAGCCTTAGCCGACGGATCCTCCATTTCAACTGCCCCTTGCTTGAGCCCTCACATTGTTCCCTTTGTGAACTCGCTACACAAATCACTAACTGGAACTTGGAGCACCATGATCAAGTCAATGATCACTTCAACTAACTATCTTCCGAGCTCACCTCGAGGACTCGATCGAACTCCCTTGACTTGTATTTCAAACCCGAGTTGACCGTATGGAGATTTTTTGAAGCTCTCAGAGCTTTGTTCCATTCCATCTTTACCAATGGATCATCATAAGGAGATATTCCATGCATCATGTTATCCAATACCAACCTTCACATGATGCGGGCTCGCCATCCTAAGACAACCTTGTATCGATGTAACTCATTGAGTAGCTCTACAAGATCCTCGATGTCAACCTTTTCATGTCCTAGAGCTTTGTTCCATTCCATCTTTACCAATGGATCATCATAAGGAGATATTCCATGCATCATGTTATCCAATACCAACCTTCACATGATGCGGGCTCGCCATCCTAAGACAACCTTGTATCGATGTAACTCGTTGAGTAGATCTACAAGATCCTTGATGTTAACCTTTTCATGTCCTACACCCCCATTTGGTCAAAAAAATGCTAGAGATACTTGACCCTCTGACTCACCTAATGCAACCTCAAGCTCTCTGAGCTACTTAGTGAGCTCAATTTTATTTTGGTTCCTTAAAAGGCCTATTTTACAAAATTTTCACCCTGGACCCCCGATTTGTGGGATTTTTAAAATGATTTCATGTCAAAGGGATAGTACAGACACACTAACTACTTTATAGGTCAATTGTGCCTTTTTTTTCATTTTTTCTTAGTACGCCGAATGTGGGCTCACAGGAACATGATTTTCACCCTTAAGCTAAATATGAGATTTAACAAAACCTAGAAGAGGAAAAAATTCCTCAATTGATTTTCAACCTTCCCAAAATAACTGGAATTGATGCCTTTCAACCTCATGAAATTTTTATATAAAAACTGGATTTCCCTATGAATTTCCTACTCAACTCCCTGGGCCTGGCCTTACCATGTTGTCCATTTTTCCCAGGGGAAAAATGGATAACAATTTTGGTGACTCGTGGGGAAATATAGCCTGACTACAAGGTTCAAGTTGACCAGTATCCTTGAAGCATCCATTGGGCATGGAGTCACTGTTGAAAGCTGAAGACTGATCATAAACCATTGAAATATACATCTCCAAGCTCACTTGAAACACCACTTGGACTGGAATTTGACCTATCACTTGCACTTTCCAATTTTTATAAGAAAATTTCAAAGTTTGCTTGAGTGGAAAATTGTTTTGATATGAAATTTTCCTTTTTTCTTCATCTCTCGACAAATTTGATCTGCTTGGGAAAATTGATGATACTTGAAACTTGACACCACCCCAAGAAACCATATTTTTGCTAAGCCTAAAGCATGATTGACTAATGATTCCCTGGCCAAGTATAAGCACTTCCTACATTTGGGAAATAATCTTGGAGTAAAACCACTTGAGGGCTGGAGCTTCCTAGAAATTCATAAGGTTTTCTACTTAAAATGATCTACTGATTAATTTGAGGTCTGATCTTCTGCTTGAAGATTCCATCTCCAGAACCTTTGAAATGAGAATGCTTCCTGGTGAGATGCCAAGTGTCAAGATCCATTTGAGACACAACGAGCTGCACCTTGAACACTAATCTTTCTAATTTTGTGGAGGCACTAGAAGCTAAAATCATGACCGATCCAAAGGGAAAAGAGAATACAAACTCTGAAATCCATCCCTAACCCTATGATTTTTAGTTTCTCTGCATTTGAAATTTTTTGAGGATTGCAATTGTTTCCTACAACTTTGAGCTTCCTATTACAACATTCCTTTTGGGAGAGCATACTGAATTTGTGCAATGATACAACTTAGGAGCAATAAAACCTATGCTTGAAGCACTTAGGGAAACTGAAACCTAATCTAACAATAAAACAATGTGCACAAGCACTTAGAGGAATTTAAAAACTAAACTAATATATACAAGGGTGAGAATTCTTCCTTTCAGTAACAGTGCTTGAGATAGATTCCATTGATTGGAATTGGAAGTTCCTCTCCATCCAACTTGGACAGTTTGAAAGGAATTGTTACTCTTTACATCCTATGACCATGTAGGGGCCACTCCATATGGCATCAAACTTGGAATTCTTTCCCGGCTTTTCCCTTGATCCACATCCCATTTAAGAACCAAGTCTCCCTCTTAGAAGATCCTTACCTTGGATTTCTTGTCAAATGACCTCTTGATCAAGGTTTGATCCTTATTCCATGGTTTGCATTACATGCTCTCTTATTTATTCCAACTCCATGAGCTTCTGCATACCTAGATTCCATAGGCTCAAACTCTGATAGTTCCAGCTGCTTCATGAGCTCCAATGTTGGTAACTCTAGTGATATGGGAAACACTTTCTTTTCCATAGACCAAATTATAAGGAGAGTTTCCTATTGACCTTTTTGGTGTGATTCTATCAGCCCACAAGGTTGATTTGAGCTTGGTATGCCATGTCCTTTGATTTTCATCTAGAGTCCTTTTGATGATCCTCAACAAATTCTTATTTGTGGAATCTTCTTGTCCCATTTACCTGGGGGTAATAATTTGAGGAGGTGCTCAAATATATCCCATTCCTAACAACCCATTATATGATCTTAGTGTTAAGGAATGCTAGAGCATTTTTTGATATAATAGTGGTTGGTGCTCCAAACCTTGTCACTAATCCCTTGTAAAAGTCCAATACATTAGACTCATTGCCTTCCTTGAGTGCTACTTCTTCAGTCCACTTGGTGAAGTAATTGTTTCTATTAGGATCCACTTGTGGTCTTGGCTTGAGTTTAGATTGATGACCCCAATGAAGTCCAATCCCCACTGCATGAATGGTTGATCAACTGAGATTGGATGGAGTGGAAGTGCTGTTAGCTTCTCCTTGCTTGTGAAGAATGTACATTTTTTACACTTCTTGATCTAAGTGTGACAATCACTAAACATTGTGGGCCAATAATAACCTACCTTCGTTATTTTGAGAAGTGTTACCCATGGAGCAAAATGACCTTCGACCTCTTCATCGTGAAACTTGTGTAGCACCTTTTCAATTTTATTGGTTCTAATGCACCTCAATAGGACATTCATGTCCTTATTTAACAAAATACCATCAATGAGCACATACAGAATGGCTTGGAGTCTAAAATATCTCCTCTTTGTTTTTCTCATCTCTAGAGGGAACATAACCTATTTGTAAGAAATGCATCATGTCCTGAGTCCAACAATGGGTAGGCACACTATCATCTTCTTTATCTTGATTATCTTGCAACACCAAAACAAATTCTTCTTGATTATTTACCTCACCATGTTGATTGGAGGCTAGCTGCTCACACAATCCCTTGCCATGGAATAACTTGGTGACTTTGATTTCTATATCATATTCTATGACATGAGTGATCCAACCTGCCCTTTTCTCATTCAAATCCCTTGTTCAAGAGGAAGTCCTTGACTCCAGCATGAGACACTAATAACTGAATTTTATTATTTGAGACCAAGTGTCCTAAACTTTTTCAAACTTTTAATAACTACGAGGACATGTTTCTCAATGAAATAAGTACCTCACTTCATAGTCCTCCAAAGCTTTGAATGAAGAAGGAAATGGTTTCTTAGAATCCTCCTTATTTTACACACCAAAGATGCAAGAAATTGTGTCTAAACCACCAAAGGCATAGAGCATGAATTTGTTAGAAAAGTCTAGATTGATGAGAGTTGGAGCTTGAGATATGGCATGTTTTATGGCTTTGAAACTCTCCTTTCCCTCTATTTTCCACTTAAATTCCAAACTCTTCTTCAACATCATGGTTAGTGGTTTGACAAGAGTGGAAAAATCAGGAATAAATCTTCAAACAAAATTGATCCTCCCCAAGAAACTTTGGAGATCCTTCTTATGGCTTGGTAGTGGCAATGTCATGGAATAGGATTTCGATTCTTTCTTGATCAATTGTCAATCCCTCATTAGACACAATGTGGCCTAAGAGCTTACCTGTGTGAGCTAGGAATATGCATTTTTTTAAATTCAGAGACACTCTGAATATCCTACATCTTTGGAACACTTTCCTGAGGTGAAAGAGGTGACTTTCCACATTCTTATAAAATAAAGTGATGTCATCTAAGTACACAAGAACTATTTTGTTTATCAACCCCTTGAATGTCAATTCCATATCCATTTGGAATGTAGCTCTGACGTTTAACAACCCGAATGCCATTTTCCTATAGGCATTGGTGCCCCATTTAGTGGTGAAGGCCATTTTAAAATGATCCTCTTCTTTTCACTATAATTTGATTGTAGCCTGAGTATCCATCTAGGAGAGAAAATATTTCTGAACCAGGCTACTACCTGCAATATTTTCTCCATAGAAGGAAGTGGATAGTGGTCTTTGAGAGAAGCCCTATTCAAGTCTCGGAAGTCCACACACAACCTGATTTCTCTATTTCTTTTCCTGACCGGCACCAGATTTAAAACCCAACTTGAGTGCTTGATTGGAAAAATAATGCTTTCCTCAATGAGCTTGTTCAGTTCCTTCTTCATGAGAGGCTTGATATGAGGGTTGACTAGTCTTTGTTTCTATCTAATGGGCTTAGCTTCTAGATCTAGTTCAATAGTGTGTTGTGCCAACTTCAGATTAAATCCTCTTAAGTCCTCATAGCTCCAAGAAAAGACATCTGGGAATTCTTGGAAAAGCTATATGAAATCATATTTTTCTTGATCAGTACTCACCTTGCCAATTTTGAGTATTTTACCTCTCCAACTCAAATGGGCTCTAAATCCTCCCCTTTGACTTGAATATTTTCCTTTTCTTCTATGAACTGGTCATTGGGATTGAAGATTGAATCTTGTGTCACCAAGCATTTTGGAATCTTGTTCATCCTTAATTGAACCACTTGATCCCCATATTACTGTTCTAATTTATCCTGGTTCTTGACAGAGAAATCAACCTTCTTCATGTATAAGAAATTGATGATTTTTTGATCATTATCGAACACCTTCCAGCTTGTGTTGTTTTCTGGAACATACTGGTCTTACAATTACCACTTTGATATGAGGTTAAGTTTGATCTCTTTTAATACTATCAACCACATCAAATGTTGCCCCTAATTTCTTCAAGTCTATCCAGCCTCATTCTTCTTTCTTGGTATGTAACTAATATTAAAGTCCTCAAAGTCCTTGATGAGATCCCATACCCGGTTCTTGTAGCTTCTTGAGGAGATCATTTTTAGCAGCATTCTATCCTTTGACTTGATTCACAATCATTTCACTATCTCTGAATACTTGCAAGTTCTTGATACCCCTTTTCCTGCCCAATGCAATCCATGGATCAATGCTTCATACTCAGCTATGTTATTTGAACAAGCAAACTGAAATAAATTTGAATATTATTTTATCCTTGATGGTGAAACCAACATGGCACCTCCTCTAGCACCTTACCTACTCCTTGAACCATAAAAAAATAGCTTACATACTTCATTGTCATCCTTGTCATTTCTAGCTTGGTGATGTTAGGGAGAGGTAGATTCTCCTCATGCAAGTAATATATGCCTAGTTCATCTTCTTCCATTTCCTTGTATGGATCAAAAGCATGCCTTTTATTTTCCCATTCATCTAATGTCAAATTTGGAATGCCCTCAACTTTAGTACCTATTTCTGGAGTGTTTAAGGGAAATCTTCCTAATCAAAAGATGAGTAATTTGAATTGATCGGACTTGGCACATGAGGATTAATGTGGAAATTGGCAATTGGTTATGACCTAATTATAGCCTTGGATCCATATCTTGTTTTGAAGAGCATATGTGACCAATCTATAGATAGGTAGCCTCCAATTTTAGTACTGAAGTTCCCTTGACAAACATAAGGCAAAAGAGTGGTGGTAGGTCAATTACTGATAACATCTTACAAGACTTTGACATTGGGACAAACATGTATGTAATGATTAATCCTTTGATGACTCCAACTGGTTCCCATTATTGTCTCATCCATTTGTACCACTCCTTTAGAGACCAGTTCATACTTTAGGCCCAATTGATATGTTATCTTCTTTGGCATTACTGAAGTGCTTGCCCCTAAATCAATCATGTAATTGTGCACCAAGTTATTCCTGATGAAAAATGACACATATAATGGTGGAGGCTTCAAATGTTTTCTTGGTGAACCTCCTTCCTATTGTACTGCATTGATTAGAACTTTTTCTTGATTTTTGGATGACTCATTTGAAGTTGACCAATTTTCCATGGTTATTTGCAATAAATCCTGTTGTCCAGGAATTTTCACTAGTGATGCCCACATGGAAATGCTAACGTTTGTTTTATTTATTTGATCAATAATGTTGAAAGGAGATGGATTTTCCTTTTTTCCCCTTATTTGGCACAACATTTTCCATACTTGAATGGGACATGGCTATTACAATCGGTGCCTTGGGTTGATTTGTTACGGATTTGGAGCTTGCCTTTGCATTACTAATTCCTTGGGGTGGCATGATAGGATGTTGAGAAACAATTGGATTAGATGGACTTCCCTTCCTCTATGTTCTTTTTTTTGACCTTGTGTTCACTACTATCACCTTGGAAAGGAGGTTGATTAATGACTCCACAAAAGTCTTCAATTTTCCAATTTACCAATGTGGTTTCACTTGGAGGTGCCTCTTGTGTGACTTGTTTGTAGCTTTGATTTTCTTCCTCCTTTTGGCTCTTGGGTCACACCGACAGTTTGCACCATTAAGGCCTGATTTAAAGCACCATTGAAAGAATGTTGCTTGATTGTGAGGTTGACTACATGGGAATCACCTTTCATACTCCTGTGAAATGTTTTTTGAGTTGGAACCAAGGTTTTGGATGTTGAAACTACATTTGGATTATACGGTTGAAATGTCTTGGAAACTTGAGGTTTTTCTTGGTTCTATTTTGATTTGACATGCTTGAGTTGGAGGTCTATTTGATTGATACGAAGGCCTATTTTCTTGAGCTTGAGGTTGATATGGTCTGAATCTCTGAGCTTTCTTCCTCTTAATAGTCACTAGCTCATTTCCTAAATTTTGTAGCTGCTTCATAACCTCCTGAAGTTATTTGGAAGTAATTAAAGAAGTGGAGGCCTCATTGTTGCTCTGATTTCTAGGGGACTGGAATGAAATTTAACTCAGGTGTTTGACTAGCTGTAGGATTTATCCATTTCTAGATATAGAGGCATAAGTGGCCTTGATGCAATACTTTCCATCTTGAATCAAACAGTTCTTTGCTCTGATAGATATGTCATAAGCCCCTGTGCAGTGTTTCCCCTCCCATTGATTGTATCATCATAGCTATGTCTAGAATTTAGATCCTTTCAAGAAGTAGAGGCACATCGTTCCTAGGAAGTTGGTCTCACATATATTAGAATCTTATGTCCCATGTCTATTTGGAACAACTGAAGTTAAAAACCTTCCATCTGTTCATTTGGATCCCTCTTAATTATGTAGTCAATTGTTCTAATAAAGACAGATTATCCTCCCTTTCTCCAAACTGATCACAAAGGGTTGTGCACAATTGATCCTAATGTTAAGCTCCAAAACCATTGCAAATCCTTGCCCTTAAATGAGGAAACTTATAGTTTAACTACACAATCCATTCCATTGATCCCTTGTATGGAACAAACGTTTGTGATGTCTTGAATATGGTGAATGGGAGTTGTATGGTTTTCTCCAGTGAAGTAGGGGATATCTTTTTAATGTTGCAACTGGGATTGGATTTTTTTGCATTGAGGAAAAGTGAACTACTACCAACAAGGTTGATAAAAGGATTTTGGGTGGCCTTGTGGTGGTTTTTTTGTCCCTCCTTTTTTTTTTTCTTGGTCACCTGAATAGTCTATACCATTAAGGCTTGATTTAGAGCACCATTAAAGAATGATTATTGATTGTGAGGTTGACTACATGGGAATCACCTTTCATACTCCTGTGAAATGTTTTTTGAGTTGGAACCAAGGTTTTGGATGTTGAAACTATATTTGGATTATATGGTTGAAATGTCTTGGAAACTTGAGGTTTTTCTTGGTTTGGGTTTTGATTTGAATGTTGATTCTAAGGTATATTTGATTGATACGAAGGCATACTTTATTGAGCTTTAGGTTGATATGGTATGAATCTCTGAGCTTTCTTCCTCTTAATAGTCACTAGCTCATTTCCTAAATTTTGTAGCTGCTTCATAACCCCCTGAAGTTCATTGGAAGTGTTTAAAGAAGTGGATACCTAACTATTTATTTGATTTATAGGGGTTGGAATGAAATTTAACACAGGTGTTTGACTAGTTGTGGGGTTTTCCATTTCTAGATATAGAGGCATATGTGGCCTTGATGCAAACTTATCCTCCTGAATCAAATAGTTCTCTACTCTAATGGCTATGTTGTAGGCTTCTGTAAATGTTGCCCCTCCCATAGACTATATCATCATAGCTATGTCTAAATTTAGAGCCTTTAAGAAGTATATGCACACATTTTAGGAAGTTGGTCTCACAGCCACTGGGATTTTGTCCCATTTCTTTTGGAATAAGAAATTAAAATCTTCCATCTGCTAATTTGGAGCCCTCTTAATTATTTTCAATTGTTCCAATAAAGACAGATTATCCTCCGTTTCTCCAAACTGATCACAAAGGGTTGTGCACAATTGATCCTGATGTTAAGCTCCTAAACCACTGCAAATCCTTACCCTTGAATAAGGAAGCTTATAGTTTAACTATAACATCCATTCTATTGATCCCTTGTATGGAACAAACATTTGTGATGTCTTGAATATGGTCAATGGGAGTTGTATGGTTTTCTCCAGTGAAGTAGGGGATCTTTTTTAATGCTACAACTGGGATTGGATTTTTTGCATTGAGGGAAAGTGAACTACTACCAACAAGGTTGATAAAAGGATTTTGTGGCCCTTGTGGTGGTTTTTTATGTGCCATCCTTATTGGTCTGAGGACTCTGGTTGATTGGAGAAAAGGTCTACTAGGTGGGAGTGTTGACAAAGTCCTATTTGGTGGATATGGAGACCTCTGTAATCTTCTTCCTCTCCTTCCTTTTCTTGGAGATAACTGAAAATATTTGAAAAAATATTCTTCTCTCGTCTCAGATCTAGTTGAAATTATTCTCATGAATTGGGGGAATTTAAGCTACTACACCACCGAGTTATATTTCTGGGATTCGTCAGATATGTTGGGAATGAGCCTCCAAAGGCTAATTTTTTTCCAAGTCACACATCTAAAATTGACAAAAATACAAAATGGAAACCTTGAAGGGATTGGATGCTAGTTTTTAGAGGTTAGAACTTGTTTTTCTGTTGCTAGTCTATGAAAATTTTAAATGCAGAGAGAACCCCAAAATGTCTGAAATGAGAAAATTCCAAAATCTGAAGTATAATGCATAGTGGGACCTTCAAAGTCTAAAAACCATAAATATCCAAAATATCCAAAGTAAGAAGTCTAAAATGCAACACAGGTTTTGAATTCCAAAATGTCTAAAACTTGAAAAGTCTGAATTCCAAAATTTTGAAAATTCCAAATTTTAAAATCTGAAATGTCTGATTTCCCAAAATTGCAAAAAACCCAAAAATGTATGAAATTCCAAAATAAAAATTTAAGGGCTGATTTGGATACTAAACCCCCGATCTATCTTTTGGTGAAATTTGGACTTATTTTCCTCATGAAAAACCTCAAAAAAATAATTTTACAAATTGGATTCTGCAGTGCAAACTCTAAAATTTGAATTCCTTGCAAATGCCTTCCAAGTTGTGAAAATGAATTCTTGTCCCACTAGGCATGCTAAAATTGTTATGGCAAAATTACAGCACCTGTAAATGCTTGCAAGTGAATAATTGGGTAGTCAGTGTAATTTTTCAAACATGGATCTTTCCCAAAGTGTGGGACTTTTCAAACATGATAGCTCTCCGGAGAAGTTCGAACTCCTTTTCCTAACCTAGTGCTAAACTACTCCAAAGTGTAGGAAACCACTAATCTAACCTTACTCTAATGCTTTGCAAGGGAATAAGGATACAAGTATTGCATAAAAAATAAATATACTCTAAAGGGAGGTGATGCACTATGAATGAATGCTGAACAACCTAAAATTCTTGAAAGTGATTGAAAATGAATGAGAGGAGGGTGATCTAGCACCAAAAATCACAAAGACATTTATCAAAGAATCTCAGTAAACATAGATCCACTTGAAACCCTATAATTTAAGTATGATAATGCACAATATTATTCAAATGTAATAAAAATACTAGTAAGTTGCAACAGAACATAAAAGAGGGTCGCAAACATCCATATATTTGATTATATTTGATTTTAGTATTCCAATTGGGAGGTTGAAACTCCAAAAGTTTCTTACAAACAAAAAATAAGGGAGGGGCATATGCAAAGTGTATAACCTTTTGAAATTAGCCCCTCCTTACAATTTATAGAAGAAAATTATAGCATGAGAGAGAAATTTCAGGTTTCTATACATTGTGGGTGACCATATCTACTTACATCATTCTTAGTGTTGCCCATGCTTCTGGTACTTGGAATCCATGTGAGAAAAATTGGTGCCCATACTCCATTAATAAATCCTTTTCCTACCCCCTTACTATCCATTTTCCCTCAATTTTGGAGGTCGAAAAATGCTAAAAATCCATTTTTATGGTCTCATGTCGAGGATCTCTTTCTCCCCTATCCATCGACTATGATTTTGCATAAAATAGATACTCCTAGAAAAATTTATGCCATTTTGAGTGAAAAGGAGGCATCTTGGCATTCCTAGATCTGTGTAGTGAGCTAGGGTAAGAAGCTCACTGATCTCTGTATAGAGTTCCTTCGATGGAACGATGGTCCTTGTGTTTATCGATTCCTTTCTTTGGCTACTACATTAAGTGATCTACTTCAACATGTCCCGTTTTTGTCTTGAGCCTCTGACCTCACATCTTGCAATAAGCCTCATTGTTCATCATTTCATGTAACACATTATAAGGTCCACTATGAATTCCAAAATCCCCACGTGCATTGTTCATTGGCTCGTCATGTATGTTGCATCGTTACCATATTGTTCTATCAAGCCACTTTTCATGCGTCTTTAATCCATTGAATGGATCGAATTTCGAGCCCACCTACCTTATTTACCTCACCACCCACTCATTGATCGACTGTATTGACTAGTCCATTTTTGAATTTTCTCATTCAGAGTTTCAGGATTTTCCATTTCAGAGCCATTATATTATTCATCTGAGAGAGTCCCAAAAATTATTTGAAATGCTGAAATCCCAAAGTCCAAAATTTTGACTTCAAGTGTTAGAATTTATCCCCTCACCCTTGAGGAAGTATCGATTGGCCCACTTGATTTCCAAAAATCCATAAAACTCTAAACTCTAAAATTTAGCATTCAGGTTTCAGGATCCACTCTCCATTATTCACATGGGCACCACAACGGCCTCTGGTTCACTATCCTCCTGAGCTTTTAATCACCCATCTTACCTAGCAATGGCCTCCAACCTCTGAAATCCCATTGTGGCTTCCCCTATGTCTCTATGATCTCTCAAGCTCTAATCTTTTCTCGAATTACCTTGCCAAGCCCCTTTCTACATTGATTAAGCCACAAGCTTGGTTTGTTTGTTTTCATTTCATGCCGACATGCCACAAAATCCACCAAGCTCCACGAGCATCTACTCACCATATGAGCCAAAATTTATTTTCCTTTGCCTCGAGTTAGTCAGCGTTAGCCGAAGACTCCTCCATTTTAACATCCCCTTTATTGTGACCTTGCATTGTTACCTTTGTGAACTTGCTATGCCCAACACTGACCCAAACTCGACCCACCATGATAGATTCGATAATCACCTCTACTAACCCTCATGTGATCTCACCCTGAGCACTTTAGTTGACTCCCTTGCCTTGTATTTCGAACCTGAATTGACCCTATGGAGATTCGTTCAAGCTCTCAGAGATTTTTTTTATGTCCTCTTTCTAATGACTCACCATGATGAGATATTCTATGCATTTTGATGCCCAATGCCAACCTTCACATGTTGCGGGCTTGCCATCTTGAGCTGACGCCATATGGATTCAACTCACCGAGTAGCTTCGTGAGCTACTTGGTATTGAAATTTTCGTGCCTCATACCCCAACTCAGTTTATAGCTCACCAAAGCTACTCAACCCTCTAAATCACCTAATGCAACCTCAAGCTCGGGGAGTTGCTCGGTGAGCTCATTTTTAGCTTAGTGCCTTAAAACGCCTATTTTGCAAAATTTTCACACTTGATTCCTGATTTTGGGGTTTTTTGAAATTTTTTCAGGTCAATGGTCTAGTAGGGATTTAGTAACTAATTTTTAGGTCCATTATGTATTATTTTTCAGTTTTTCTTGCTACACCAAATGTGGGCCCACCGAAGCCTAATTTTTACCCTTAATCTAACATTTTCCAAAACCCAGAAGATGAAAAAAATCTTGAATTAATTTTCAACCTTCCCAAAATGTCAGAACTAATCCCAAATCATGAATTTTTCCTGTAAATTATGGATTTCCCTATGAATATCCTTCTCAGCTCCCTATGTTGGGTCTTACCTTGTCGTCCATTTTTCCTGGGGGCCAAAAATGGATAACAGTAAGTACATAGAAATGGGGGGCCAAAAGGGGGTCTTAACTAGACACTTTTTTTTTCTGAAAAAATAAAAATATTCAACTTGTATATGTTATTTGAGATAGTTACATTCAAAATTTGAAAATGTTATAAGAACATGAATTATAGCATTTCTAGTCTAGTGTCTAAACTACTGATTTTTTTTTAAATGGTTAAGTGCAAGTGGGTTAATGATCTAAAATGCCAATATGTGCCCCTATTTTTGTAAAAAAACATAGTAGATAGTCGATTGTGCGCCCCCCATTTTTAGATCACTATTTAATATTTTTGAAAACCCTTTGGTAGAAAGATAGATAAAAGCATCTAGTTTGGGATAGAATTTTTTTAAATATTTTTTAGTGAGTATTTTTTAATCATTTTTCAAGTATAAATATTTTAAATTTTGGAAAAAAAAGGATAGTCGATCGTGCCCCCTTAACTACCTCAAAAAATATCAAAAATTGTTTGTTTGAATATGTATAGAATTAGTTCTAGTTTGGGACTGTATAATTTTAATTTAGTTTTTATGAGTTGAACAAAATACACATGATGAAAGATAGACATGTATAAACTCAAAAAAATAGCTATGAAAAGACATAGTTATACAATAATCAGTATGGAAATCTTATATTAGTTAGAAAATTTTAAAAATTATATATTTAGAAAGAAGAAAGTTTACTTGACCCCATCTTCATATTTTTAATAAATTTGTTGATTCTTTTAGTTTTATTTCTTATGGAGAAAGAAAATTTTTACCATTTTCTTCAAAAAAATGTGTTGTTTTTTGTGTTTTAGTACGTCCACGCCTCAGGCTTGGGGATCTACACTAGATCTAAGCCAAGAGGTTTTCCTTTAAAAAAGGAAGAAAACATGTGCATGTTATAATGCATGCACATTGTAACATGTACGTGTTTACTTTTATATATATTACATGCCCTTCGACATCCTTTTTCATAACTCAAAATGAATACGCGTTTGAAAATTCATATAAGTCAAAATGTGTATGCACTCCAAAACAATATAAATTTGTAAGAATTATAACACATACATGTTATAATGCGTACATGTTATAGGTTTGGAAAATACCAAACTTGAAAAACCATAATGCATACATGTTTTGGCTAATTTCAGGTTTTTCCACTTTTTTTCCCCCATAGTGGTGCATTTACCATATGTTTTAAAGAGATACCATAAGTAGGAAAACTAGATTAGATGTTGAAATCATCTTGAAGGAATATGTTTTTGGGCATGGAGGCTAGAGAGTAGTTTTGAGGAAGATAGATAGGAGATTGAGCTACATCAATTCATGATTGGTTAATGGAGAAAGGTTTTAGAGATGAAAAACATATTAGATGGATTTTCTTGGTTCTGAGTCATCATGGGGGTTGGTGCTCTGCTAAATCATGGGTGGTACTACTTGTGGGGTTGGTGCCTCACTAAACCTAGTGGTTCATGATTCTTGTTGAGTTGGTGCTCAAATGAAACATGGTTGTGGTAATTTTTTATTTCAATGTTTTTCCTTCACCTTGAGGGTTTCCCACTTAAATTTGGTGTCCATGTGTTCTTGTGTCCATAAGTTACGATGGTAATGTTGCATTGGTTAATCTTAATTTTAAAATTTAAAGTGAATGAAAATATTTTTATCCCCATTGATTCACCTGCCCCTATTATTGGTTGTGCTTACAACAAAAATATTGACCTAATATCAGTCCAAAAAATTCAAACTAATGCATTTTATGTCACTTAAGGAGAGAAATGATTTCAATTCAAGGAAAATACATTTAAAATTAAAAAAGTATGAACATGTTATTTTAGACATAAAATCGTATATGCATAGACATAAAAATGTTCAAGAATATAGTTATAGGTGATAGTAGTAGATTACATAATCAACTACCTTGTGTAAGCTTATCCAAAATAGAAGAACGTGTTTAAATATCATTTTTAAGCTATCATAATTTACATACATCTTTGTGACAATCCACAACTTATTAACTAGATTTAGATCACTCTCACATCTTTAAACTATGTAGAACAATGAATCTGCCTAAACATTAATGCTAGTCTTTATGTATTCAACTTTCAGAAGTTGTGTTAATCAACATTATCTTATAGACACAATTTAAATAATTTATACAATTTATAATAAATTACATACATATTTGAGGCCAGAAAGTATATACCTAGATTTAGGTCACTATCACATCTCTACACCTTATAGAAAAGTCTTTTGTCTCTAAAGATTAACCCTAGTCTTGCAATATTTTACCTCTAAACGTTTTTGTGATAAAATATTGTTTGATGGAAATATATTAGGAATATTTATTTATATTTACTATTTTGATATAATACTAATAATTTTATTATAAAATCTTAATTGGATAAATCTAATTTTTAAATTCTATATCTAAACATAATTAAGGATAATCACTTTATGACCAAAACTAGGTTGTGAGTTGCATATCAATATCCATAATGAATGTTAAAGAAATATAAAAAAAAATATTTGAACACCTAAATTCACCAAATTCCCTTATGCAAACCCTTATTTCAACTCTTGTACTTCAAAAATAGATCCTATAACACACATACATTCATACATTACATAAATCACTCTTGAGTCCTCACCACATAGTGTTTCCCTTGTATATATACATCCTGATGAATTCCATGACTCATCTAACCAAATTCACCACACTATAAATCTAATACATACTTGCATACATGACCCATACAATTCACCAATGCATATACCTACAATGAAACATGCTCAATCATATAGAAGTAGAGCTATCCTTAGCCTAGGGAAACATGGATTTACATACCCTCTACCTATTAAAATTTGGTTCCATATTTATCAAAAATTGGACATAACCCACTCCAAGCGATTAAAAAATATGGTTGATATTGGAATCCAAAACCACAAATATTTGAATCTCAAACTGTAAATATTAGAATTCGAAACCATGAATATAGGATTCTAAAAACACAAATATTGAAATAAAAAACCATGGGTCCATAAATATTGGAATCTTAAAACATGAATTTTGGAATCCGAATACAATTATATTGGAATCCAAAACCATAAATATTTGAATATGAAATTGTTAATATAATAAAACTTTACTAAAGTTTCTAAATTTCACCTTTGGTAAGATTGGACTCTATTTAACGACATATAAAAATGAAGTCAAATAAAATACTGTTAATAGTTTAGAAAATATCTAATTTTTTATTATGCTACAACAAATTTATTATGAAATTAAAATTTTAGGCAATGGCGAAATGATTACAAAACAATGAGTTATCTTATTTTAGAATCACCAATATTCGTATGAGTGCAAAGATCCTTGATAGACTACATATGCCAGAAGTTTTAATTAAGTATTGGTTCTAAATGGTATATTTTCTAAGAAATTAATCAAATACATAAATAATAGAGAGGATATGGCTATTTTTGATAAATAGAGGTTGTTAGCTTCGATTCGATTTAGTTATTTAAATTTCTATTAGAAAGATAAAATATGATTAATGGCTATGTTTTCTATGTATTTAAGAAATAATTTACTCATTAACTCCATGGTTAATAACAAGGACCTTGCTAATTTTAAAAAATAGAGTCTGTTAGCTTCGACTTAGTTGTTGGATTTAAATTTATTTTAAATAGATAAAAAAAGATGAATAAGTACATTTCCCATATATTATATAAATGATTCACATCTAGCATAATATTCAAATTTTTATGATAATATCATTACATGTTTAAACAACAGGTAGTGTGATCCATTTTAACATATGAGAAAATGAAAAACAAGGCACAAAATGGATGTGACTTATGCTAAGTTCTTCGTTTAACTTACAATATTTAAAATATTAATTTAGTAGAGTTGTAACTTATATCATATGTGTGGGTTAATATTTCACCCCGATAACATCATATAATTCTTTCAAAATTATTTTCTATTAGTAAATATACTTATACACCATCAAAATGTTATTTAATGTGGACTACAACATTAATGGCTAGTGACTGCTAGCTCCTAAAATCATAATATTATGAGAAGATGATGTTTGCATAATTGAACCACATGTATATGTAGGAAAAAACCAAAAATTTCCTTCAATTAAATTTATGAATGTATATTGATTATTACTCATTCAGTTGCTTTAATTATATTGTCAACATCGTCCTTATTTTTCAAGATATGTAATAGTGGCCACAACTCTCCTTATAAGTGTATTTAATGACATTGTTTATGTTAAATATATTTAAGATTATATAATTCCCCTTTTCATTGTACATGATTTTCACCAAGGAATAAAGAAAAATTACTACATCTATACAATTATAGGTCTCATATAAGCTAATCTGACAAAAAACACTGGCAAACATGGTGCCAACTAGAATATACTCTCCCCATTTAGAGGTTATTGCAGAAACGGAGTAATGTGAATATAGGAACTATGAAGATACAAGAATTGAATCTAATTTTTTCAATAAGAACATGGACATCATGTCATCCAAATCCAAACTCTTCTTTCTGGAAGTGGAGTTTCTCGCACGCATAGGGAGGAAAGTTGCATGTCAGGTTATAATAATTCCATAAAATTCAAATCTTTTCAAATCTTCATGGAGTTGGTAAAAAAATTTAATTTTTTGTCCCAAGTATCCCAATTGTTTTAGAAAATCGGCGTAAAAAAATGAACCATCACCCAATCTTGACAAGCGGTGGACCGGGATTCGATAACTGAGGGTGCACATTTATATGGTGGACAAGGGCTATTAACTTGCTTGCTTAGCCTCCACAGAGTCATATGTATGGTCAGAGGGTCTAAAATGAGGTGGGGAGATATCTTTAATTGACAAAAAATCATGTCCCTATTACATAAAGGTGCATAATGGGGATCACATGATGTAATTTATTCAGTAACCTGGTATGCACAATACTCCCATTTCAAATCTAGTTATGTACCCTAAAGAGTGTACCTTGATTAGCCGACTTTGCGAAGATCATCAACTTGAGATCTCAAATGAGTTTTTAGGATATTCTTATATGACTTTTCAACTATGAAAATAACCATCTAAGATATAAATTATGTGGGTCTTAAGTGCTTAATTAGAATGACACACCTCCAAATTTTCCAACACGGAGGGTTGTTTAGAACCGCTAGTTGTAATTCATAAATGAATAAATACATGTACCTTTTTATCATGAATGAACATCATATTTAGGTTTCAACATGTACATCCTGTGTGTTTTCTCACCATGTAGAGTATTTGTAAATCGATTTCCTCCCACAATTCCAAGAGATGTTGAATATATTTGAAAGGTCATTGATGGGCATATCCCAAGCATCTTGCTTTGAATTTAAATAGTCCTCTTTCACGGTGTGGGATCCTGGATCTACCTGCTCTTTAAAACCTAATGTCCGTTGAATGATGAGGCAAAATCCAAAATCCTTAATGTGGAAAAGGAAATTCCTCACCAATATTCCAGAATTCAGTCTCCCACAAAATTTGTATCTGTTGAATGACTGATATGATGGGATTTATTCTTTATATCCACTCCTTGGGATGAGTGGGGAGCTTATGATTTATACTAGGGTCATTTATTATAGCCCTTCAAAAATGGTTCAAAACTCCATTATTGAACACTTGTACGTCCAGAAGTTCCTGTGAGTGATTTTTGATTCATAAATCACCTAGGGAGATGCCTCAATACCCTTAAAAAGTTTTTATAATTTTACATTGTATTTTACCACTGATTATGTGTGCACATAGAGTTTTTCATTGGACGAAGTATTATGCAGTATGATGTATCACTTTGGCGCTCATAAAATAATTGCATGCTTGTTAAAACTAATTGCAAATATTTACTTATCCTGATCTGTCCAAGCACTTATAATTCTTTAATTGAAGGGAACTTGTAGGGTAAATGATTTGATAATGGATATGATGGAATGTACATAGACCCCTTTCTATTGCTAGAACAACCATAGTGGATTCATCTCTTGGATATCCATAATCCGGGTTAAACTAACAGTCAGGTTAAGTCAATAAACGAGAAAGTGATAAGATTATAAGGATTTATGTTCCATTTGAAAATAGCTTCTATTAACACTATTTTATTAATATAAAGGTTCCAAATAAGATGCTACCCCTAGTCATCAATTTTGAAAGATATATCTACGAAGGTATTAGGGGGGTAATATCATCGAACTATTTTGACTAAAAATTTACATGTTCATCAATATCTACTTTGATAAACTATGAATTTGTATTCTCAGATCATGTGGACTAAAAATCCAACTTAATTTGTTCATCTTTCATGGCTTAATGAATACATCCATTTGTTAAATTAAGCCCGGTTCATTTCATAAGAGCTAGATACGGACAACTAATGTGGATAATAATGTTCATGATGATTAAACATATCCTAAAGGTCGTAACCTATTCTAAGTGGAATTTAGATCTAAGTCCTAAGTGGACACTAAGGCCTACATTATGTACTATTTGAACTAAATTTAAAACCATAACCTAAGGTCTGATGGATGAATTTTGTTTCTGATAAATCCCAAAATATAGTTACAAAACCCTAAGGCCTAACCTAAAAAATTATACGGTTGATGCTTGGTATAGGGTATCGACATGCAAGTCATGATTGGGTTGGAATTCCATGCGACACTCATACATTTTTACATTTTTTAATTCCCTACAAGTTATGAATGATAGACCACTCATCGATGAAAAAGGAACTGGATCAAATGCAATGATAGAATACTTAGTTCAACGTACGGTGTAGATAAAGGGATAACTAGTAGTTATTTATTAACTATTGGGGATTGACTTTCTAAAATTAGCAACCAAAGGTAACATTTGTTAGTTAATGGGAAATTCAAATGAAGGGAATGATAGTCCTTTTCCCAGCATAGAATGGCATTGATAAACTACAAAATCATTCCTTGGAGATTCCTAGTTGGAAGACAAAAGAGAAAATAGTTGAAATATATAAATAGGCTTGGTGCTATAGAATAAAAGATTTAAGAGAATCAGAGGATGGAGTGTTCCTTAGATATATGTTCAATGACTGTTTCAGTATTTCTGTGGACATGCAATTGGTGTTATAGAGGCTTTGTAGAGAAGAATTATTATACATCAAGATATGGAGACAAGATCCCTTAGAAAGAGCTCTACCAGACACTTCCTTTGTATAGGCTTCTAACTCTCTAGAATATTTATCTCTAAATAATGTTTTCATGAAAATAAAGATTTTAATGGGAATCAAGTGTTAAGCTTTTGGGGTCTTATCTTAGTGATGCCATGATTAATTGGAATATACATTATAAGATAGAATTGTGGGTTCATTTCATTTCACAATGTAGACTATCATAGTATGACTATGTAACTGAATGGCATTCCATGAAGCATATGGATCCAGGTCATCTTTTGGACTCATATTCTTGGTACTACTTCATGTGACATTTCATTGAAGAACTAGGATGAATATGGTCAAGATCGCTATGAAAGCTTATTGTTTATGTTTGGTGGATCTTACCCTTGATTAAATTATAGATATTGTAGGGATGTGCGAGACTTTTTTTATAAGTGATAATGAATAATCCTGGATTGATGGTTACTAGTTTGTGCAACTTGTGATCTTAAAATATTGTGAAAGAAAAAATTCATGGGCTACATCTTGGAAGCATATTGGGAAGTGAACCTTCCTTCCTTCAAAAATAAATGACAGGATTCAGGTACAATCGATTTATATAGACTGTATCAATAATGTCTTTGTTGGATAGTACTTATTAGCTTACCGTGATTGGATTGATACCACTTAATGGTATTAGATTTAGACGTATGTTCATATACTTATACATGCAGAATGGGGATTTACTTCTGTGATGGAGATTTGTCTTGAAGAAAAACTCACGTTTACATGAAAAGCATAGATATTTTAGAGATGATAATGTTGGCAACTAGAAGTGCTACCAGGTTCAATCTTAGAAAGGAGTCTCTAAACTCTCCAACTTCTAAAGATATTTTGGTTGATTGTAAGATATGCACTTGTTAGTAAGTTATCGAAAGAGGTTCCTCCGTTTGATATGGGAATGATATTTTTTTATTCTTCTTTGTGTTGCACAACAGTAACTGTTACATGTCTAGTATTTTTTTTGCTTGTGAATTTCACTGAACTGGACACTACCCTATCCCCCAAATAAAAAAAATTAGTGAAGCTTTCATGACCGATGAATCTACCATGGTAGAAATTAATGAAGTATTCTTTGAATCCAGAGGATCCTCACAGAGAAATCATTGATCTAATATCTTCTCATAATGCATTTGTAATCAGTTCCATGGCATGGAGAAAATCATTAGGACATTATCTCTCGATATCTCGTTTGCAAGTCCAGTACGGAGTTCGTAATGCATAAGTTACGACTTGCTGAAATTTTTGGGTAACTGGAAAATTTTAGGAATTATGCACCAGGTAACAATCATGTACACGCTCATCAAGTGGACCAATGGATTAATTCGTTCATGTGGCACTATGGATCTATAAAAAAATTAGCAGTACATATAAAGTGAAAAATATTGCCACAAATTTAAGAGTCCATTGACCAAAGAATGTGGAATTTAGCCTTAATTATCCTGAGATATGTGGTCAACCCATGCATTGGTAAGTTACTCTTTTAAAGGATATCCATAGAACTAATGATGGTTAAGCCTTATATGTGTAAATATAGTTTTTGAATTTAGTGTCCAAATCCTTGGGCATAAGATAGCTTTTAAGCCAATAACTATGACATACCACCTTGTTTCTATTAGCTATGTTACCTATTCAAATACTATGCTCCATGCAAATGATGGATTTGTTATAAATATTGTAGAAAGTCTACCCCACATGGAAATCATTATGAACATAGAGGCCACTTTGAGTAAAATTATACAGTGGGTTGCCGACCATTAGTATATGGATGAAACGAGGAATTTTAGAAGTGCAATTTTCTATGTTATTTGTACTAGTATAGACACGGGATAAGTGAATGTGTTATTAGGAAATGCTCAAGTTGAGTAGAGCACTAGGTTTTTTTTAAGTCTTTATAAATAAAAGATCTAAACCTATAATTTTTGGTACCACTAGATGAACATAATAGACAGATCAGATGTTTTGCTCTATAAATCATTGTAAATATTGCAACAAATTTTAAACTTTAGATGGTCTCATTCAAATCCAGAGCTCGAGTCATAGGTATAATCGTTGCAACACTCATGCCTTATTAATTAGAAGGAATGCAAGTGTCCAAATCTAGGTCCTTAGTTTACAGTCTTTATTCTTAATGGGTTTTACAACCTTCTGAATTGACAATTTGTTGATAGTTTTAATTTTTGCATAAAACTACATAACAATAAAATAATGAGATAAATCCGCAATTATGAATATATAAAGAATCAATTTTCAAAGCAAAACTTAAATATGGGATGCACAATTTCTAGTTAATCTTGATTTTCATTCCTTGAAAGGAACGATAATCAGATCTTACCAAGCCAAGAACACATATGCTAATCAAACACCTTTGGGCTGATCAATAAGATGAAAGAAATTTGACTCAGAATAACTTTACATAAAACCTTTGCAAACAAATGAGCAGCAATATCATATATTATTATGGAACTCAATGCAATACATTGAGAATGGGCCTTGCTTAAATAGGCAAGGAATAACAATCTAAGAACCAATCAAGGTCGTAGATCAAGCCATAAATCAAGGAAATAACTAGTCATCAAAGAACTAGTCAAGACCATAGATTTAGGAGAGAACTAGACATCAAGGATCTAGTCAATACCATAGATCAATGGAAAGAACTATACCTAACAACTAGGTAATATCTCCTAATATCTAAATAAGATAAAAGAAATATCCACACACATAAGTGGGTGAGGATAAATATTCAATAAAGGTAAATAAAGTACCTAGGTGAACATGAGCTAAGGTAAATACCTACTCTAACAAGATGTCAAAACATAACGATTAATTTGTGCTTACAAACGGATGCGAGGTTCTGATGTTTCCAAAGCTGGATTAAATGGAAGCTCAGGTATCACAAACAGTATTGGCATTTCCAAAAAACCAGTACACCCTTTAGATGGGTTTTGCTGCTATGACACTTTTATCAATGAATTCAAATGGTTACAATCCCCAACTAACCAAGTTGCTACCTTATGAACGGTGTCAACAACTTTTTCCAGATCCCCCTAATGCTGTAAATAAGATTGCAAATTTTCATCTCAAACAAACTATTCCTAGAAAGATAATGCTTCAAGGAGGAACTTAATATTGAGTCCTTGCACTGCTGGAGAAGGAGCATTTTCCAACCTATGTTTAGAATGATAGTATACCTATGGTCTTCATTTGCAGTCAGAATGCACAATTTTTTTGAAGCTGTTCAGAGTGGATATCGTCCGTAAAGGTTGGAGGCCTGAGGCTAGATGTGCACAATTGACTGTTTAGTTCCTAGTCATTTTACTCTAGCTCCCAATACGAATCATGATAAAATGGATGCAATAACATTGATAGATCAATCAAGTGTTTCGTGACCTTTTTCCAGAAGCTCGTCATTCCTTTCCACTTGCAGCTTACTTGGAATAGTACTGTTTTCCAAGTGGTAGATGAAAACTTATTTGTGAACATTTTAGGTTCAAACTACATCTAGTAGGCAATTGAGTCAAACATTTAAATCGTAGGGTCATACCCATGATTGATGATCCCCAAGAAGTCATTAGATTCATATCCCGAGTAATGCACTTTTTGAACATGAGTAATAAAAAAGAAATCAGGATTGAACCACTTGTCTTTATATTTGAATATGACTGGATTGTTGCAAAATCAAGCATGACTGACTTTTGAGGTATGTATCATTGCCTGGAAGAGAAATAACTCTTTTTCTGATATAAGTAGATGAAATGGTTGATTGAGATGCTTCTGGCTACTAGGACATAGTTCATTTTGCTTGGTGTTTCTCCCCAAGGTTTGAGATAAAAGTGATGTTTTTAGTGGTTGATTTGTTGTTTTGTCTCATTTGAGTAGATGTGTTGTATCTCAATGCTACTGAATAGCTCAGTAAAGACACTATGGATTTGTATCTTTCTCCTACGATATCAATCTTTTTGTCTCACAAGAACCTTGCTGGGGAATTTGGAAGTGGTTAATCCCCTTTCAAAATTGAACTGAGTTTTGCCATTGTAAAGAAAAGGTGATAGGATGTTTAGAGCCAATGGTTCATAGTTGCATGGTTTGCTCCTACTTAAGAAAAATGGGTTTATGAGGAGGCGGTAAGCTGAAATATTTAAGTGGAGTAAATAGGTATTACCCGGGTATACAATATTACAACTTTCGAGTAGTTCACTTATGCAAATAGTGATTTATATGTGAGTCAAGTTGTGTGGCTATGAAATGGGGGGCGTGGAAAAACTAGTTCACTTTATAGGATGGTATCCACTTTGAGATTGTCATGGCTTTTATTATTGGTAGTTTACCATTATGATGAAATGATGTTGGATTGCAGTTTATAAACAAAATTAGATGAGTATTCATTTCAATCTAATGGTTTTCTTTGCTTGTATATTATCCAATTGGATCACAAATATTGTAAGTGTTAGCCAAGTTGGGGGGCCAAATACAAGGGTCAGTAAGATGGACGCATTTATTACTGAACAATAAATCTTCAACTTCTAATGAGTTATTTGAAATAGTTACACTCAAACATGTTATATGGAAGATAATTTGATAAGAAATGAATCGTAGAATTTTGAGTCTAGTTTCTAAGCTACTGATTTATTGAAATGGAGAAGTGGGTAACTGGGTTCAAATATCTAAAATACCAAAAATATGCTCCTATTTTTGTTAAAAAAAATAGCATCTCAGATGTGAGGTTCAGGTTCATGCCCCTCCACCCCCTCATTTTTTGAGCACAATCTTAGGTAATTGCATTGTCTTCCGACCCTTGACTAGAATCAGGCTTTGATTGGATGCATCTTCTTAGGTTGATATAATTTTTTGGCAGTCTTTGCTCAGTGTGTCTTTCACCTTTTATGCCTTCTAAATTAAGAAATCTTCTAAATTTTGAAAAAATCAAGGATGTTTTGTATCATCTTCCTAATGATTAGCAATAGGGTGTTCGTAAAATTAGCGAAACTTAGACTCATTTTTTACACCCATTATGTAGTCTTAGAACGTATCTTATGATTTTGATAATTTTTAGTTGAGATTTCGATAGCCGGAAAAAATTCAAACTATACAGGATGAATGCTGAGCATTGGTGGGTATAAAATTCGTGAGCCAATAGCTATAAGAAAATATCATATTTTTACAACAATTAGAATAGTATGGGAAATCTTCGATTAGTTAGAAAAGCGATTGATCCCAATCATCAATACCCATTAGGAAGGCTAGATAGTTTTTCTTAATTTTATTTTCCAATTTTTTCTAATAAAGTGCGTTCCATTGTTGATTTATTTATTTAGTCATGCTGAGGAGTATAATGGATTTTAGAAGGTTATGTTTATTGATTTGACAATTATTTTATGTTTTAGGGAGTGCATGCCTCAGGCTTACCTTTATGTAATCCTTGTCTACATTATGGTCCCTATTCCTTGTGAGTGAATTTAGAAAAAGTTATCCTAATGCGATTCACGTATAGCTTCTGAATACATGAAATTTGCTCTTCCTTGACTATTTGGCCAGAGTATCTTAACCATTTAACCTCTATAGTTCATGTCTTATGATAAAGTGACGATTATATTATATAATTATAATTACCATAACACGCTCGCATTATATATGAGTCCTAATTTTATTTCCATTAGACTTCATCCATGTTATAACATTGAACTATTAGCCATAACGTACCCTGGTAGCTTATGGAGTGCTTAAAAATGACTGTCAATAAATATATTTAGTAAATTGATTTAATATAGTTCACGAGACTCTTGTCAAAAAGGAGATCTTTTCAGAATTCTCAAGAACACTTCATTGATTATTGTGTACATTATAGACAAACTTTAAATTTTATATGAGGATTCATTACATGGATGCTCAAATACTCTTTAAAGTTGTCTTGTTATTATTTTAACTCTTCTATGAGAAGTTTCTGAAGCGGCTTATCCTACTGGGTTAAAGTTTCATGAAATTGTTTGATATAAACATATTCTTTATAGAATTCTTGCTAGATTCCACCAATAATTGATCTTAATTGGGTCTCATTCATGGAATACTTGAAAAAGTTCTAGCTTAGGGTCTTTACCCTAGAAATCAACGTTCACCATGTAAGTTTTAAACAGGATATATGGACACGGAATCCACAAATGCTTTGGTAAGACCCTCAAAATGCAAAGTTTTACATGTGCATTAGTTGAATTTTGGCTGTTAGAACTATATCTCTAATAGCCATATTCCTTTCAATTCCTATAAATCCAAGTTGATATATAAATTCTTTAACCATATAATAATATGATGGTTCTCAATGAGTTTCCAATTGGTTCTTGTTAGCTACATCAGATTTTATGAATGGGTGCATTGAATGTTCATTTGGCTTATCCCCTAACTTTATGTTCACTATGTTTGAAAAGGCTTTTATTTGTGTACATTCACTTTGTTCATCCAAGTTATGCACCAATACATTGAAATCAAGGGATTCTAGATATTTTTTTTTTGCTACCACAGATTCTTGGTAAGATCCAATGATTAAAATAAAATTGTCAAAAATGGTGAGCAACAGTTCACATCTAGTTATTCCTTGAGATGATTTGAAATGGTTAAACCTTGGTAGATAGACATATAGTAAACGTGGATTTGGTTAAAAGTATTCCCTTATAGTATGAACATGCTCCTCAATATGGAGATAGCATTCTAAAAAATTCGTTGACAACCATTCAAAGAATACAAATTTATGCAAAGTTCTTTTGGTAGTCAAATAAAACTTGATGTTGTCTAGGATAATTTTTTCAGTACTAATCTATCATCATTACTTATAGATAACATACACTAAGCTAAGTTTAAAATCATGTGAATAAAAATGAAGAAATCCAAAATTATTCTTAACATTCAAACATCCTACATATCCAAAATCAAAATAATAAATTAAACTTCATAAATGAATCTATAATGTAAAGCATTTCATAGCCTTACTCTTAAGCCAACATTTTGTATTTTTTCATCACTGCAAGATAATTCTTTGTTACCAAAATTCAAGAGCCTCTTTAGCTCCTCCTCATATATGTATCTACCTTAAATTGACCAGTAGTTTGCAATTAGGCAAATGTCCTAACTAGACACTTTTGAATACAGTAGCTGCAAACTTATCCCTATAACAATATAGGATCATAACATGCAAGTGAATGAAAGTAAATCCTAAAGCACAAAAGTTTCTTCTACACATAACCCTTGTATGTTGTCCATAACTAGTTAGGGATAAGCAGGAATTAAAACATCTTCATTGTTGTATAACATAGTCGTTGACGTCTTCAACCTGCAGCCACTATAACCAACAAATGTTAGGAACACAAAGAGTAACCAACATAAACACATTTATCATGGAAATATCATTTATTAACGTTAAATGTACAACAAATTAGCCTAGATGCTCATAAGCAAAAAAACAAGTACCATCATAATGTGATCGAGTGAAGACATGAAATCTAGAAACATCAATTGCCACCATCAAAATTGTTACAACATAAACTAGAAGCTAAAATGTTGTGGTAGTGTAAATGTAACAAAGATGCATGATAAAATACAACCCCCCAAAAAAAACAAGAATGTTGAATATCTATTTTTTATTTCAACTTGGGAAACATCAATGATGAGGCCATAAATTGGCCATAAATTACCATTATTTTATCCTTCTAAGTTACCTTTGAAAGTGGATTTAAATGTAATATAGGAACTTGTAGTTTGCTAAAGATAGAATATAGGATATATATCTTTTTCATTCTTTATAAATCTTTTGTTATCTATTTTTTTGACTACTCCTATTTATTATTTGGGAAAAGACGCAAAGTATTGTGTATGCAGGCCATAAAGAAAAGATAATGCTAGTATTGAGAAAATTTGAATTGATAATGAACAATACATTTAAACTCAAATCGTATTTCATATTTAGATTCCTATCAAAAAATTATGAAATTTCAAACAAAGAATCATCTCAATCCAAGATCATATGCAAAAGTTATAGCCATTTTAATTTAGCTTCGAAACTCAGAGTTAGTTCATGAACTCACAGAGTTAGTTCCGGAAATTGCAGGTTTAGTTTCGAAACTCCCAGAGTTAGTTTTGAAACTCCTAAAGTTAGTTAGGTGTAATTTTATTATTCATTGTAAATTTTGATGGTGATATATTTATTTTGATTATGTTCTTTTTCTTGCAGAATTTGGTGATGAGGTAGGAGCAATGTTGGCACCCTTCAAAATTCTATAAAAGGAATTGACATCGATAGGGTGGACGAAGTCTTTCCTTTATTGAGATGCCTAAGTTGGTTTAACTGTGGAATAATACATTTGAATAAAATCCCCGTGAAGACTTTGGATGCAGATTTGAATGTTTCTTTGGGGTTTTCTCTATTTAAGTTGGTTTGTCTATGTAAAAATTAAAATGTTTAGGAGATAATACGGTTTCAAATCAATACTTACTTTTTTGTAATTCACAAGACATTATAAGAAACATACAATGCAAAATATATGTAGACGAGGAGGCAAATCAAACCCAAAGAATCAATATTTACAGATTTAACCTCAATAAGAACCATACTAATTAATCGTAAGGGCAGAACTAAACCAATATGGTTATGGAAACTATCAGGTAGGGTGAAAATGACTTGATCACCATGTTTGCTTACTGGAAATATCGATAAATTTGTTTGTTGTTTTAGAATTTAATGAGTCATTGAGAAATCCTTTTCTTTGAAACCCTATTATATTTGTCATATTTTGTACTGCCATAAAAAAATTGAGGGAGTTACTGGGTTTATGTTACCGTTCCTTTATTTTCAAACTTTTAGGATTTAGAAAATTTTGGAGAACAACACACCAAATATAATACAATTAACACACATGAATTTAGTATAATGCAAGCATTTCAACCCTTAGCACTTTTAATACACCTCAAGTAAATGAGATATGTTAATCTCTAATATTTGAAAAATTGTTTTAGTACATTGATTCTCTTGACTAAATAAATGAATTCCTTGGTTTTGCAAATTCAATTATTATTCTCTTATGTGAATCTCATTTTCCAAAATGCACTACTACATTTGTGTTTTTATAGACCTATTGAATCCAATATTTAAGGACTCTATTTGTGTGCATGTAAGAACACAAAGGGAAAAAAATATAACAAAGAAGAGCCAAAAATGAAGGGAGGAGAAATGATAAAAAGGGCCCACAAACAATGTGACTAAAACATAGTGGTATGTTTTTTGTGAACTAAAATCATACTAACTATGGTTTTGGAAAATTTGATAATGTAAGAAAAATAGGCCAAAGATAGAAAAATCGGGTTAGGAGAGATCTAAAGTAAGAAGAAAGGGTAGCAAATAAGATAAAATATAGCATAATAAAGAAATGTCAAGATTATAATATCTCTAAAGAAATAAGAAAGGGTAGAAAATAAGGTCAAATATAGTATAATAGAGAAACAACAAGACTATAATATGAGGCAACATGCCAAAAGTCAAACCCCAAAATGAATCTGAGCCAACAATAGTCTAAAATGGACAAATAACTAGGTAATTGAATGGAACTATCAGGGGAAAAGAGTGCTTAAGTGGACACATTTTTCTTGAAAAATGTGAAACCAAAACTTGTGCGAAAGATTTGAGATACCTACACTAAAAATTTGAAGATGCTATAAGAACATGAATTGCAGCATTTTGAGTCTAGATTTTAAACTACTATTTTTTTGAAAATGATGAAGTATAAGTGTGTTAAAATATGAAATTTGAAGATGAAGCCATGTTTCTAAGTGAAATTTTATACATATCATCTTGTAGGCATAAAATCATGCACTTACTAAATTTACAGCGCACCTCAAAGTATGTCACTAAATGCATGTTTCCTAAGCAAGAAAAGTAGACATTAATAACATTTTGAATTAATTTTACATTGTTTTATCCATTTCATACTTCTATTCTTTACTTTTATAGAATAATCACTTTACTTTTGGACATTAGACAATATCTGAATCAACTTTGTATTTTCTATTAATGGGTCAAAGAACAATGCTATGTCCCACTTCGTGTCCCAAAAATGTGAGTAAGAGGTTGGGTGGGATGGGAAATTAGGGGTGTTCATGTGAAAACCCCTTTCATGTGAACTGCATTCGCCCAAATAGCCATGTAGGCCAAAAAATGTGGTTCGTGTGAACCCCTTTGGGTTCAAATAATTTTGGCAGCAAGGAGTTATATATAAATATTTATATAGTTGTTGGTGGAAGATTTAGGGTTTAGGGGGATTCAAGTGAAGGGGGGTTCACGCGAACCCTCCTTCGCGTGAACCCCCCTATGTGGCACCCATGTGGCACATTTTGGTGCCAAATCCATTTGGAGGTTGATTTTATGCCAAAATGTGCTACTTAGGTGCCATGTAACTAGGGTTAACAAATTAGTAAAATTACAAAAATTTAACGCACAATACAAAATTTTATTGTCTTTCTAAAAATATAATTTTCATTTTTTAACAAATTGTTTTACTATTTTTTTAATTTTTTTTTCTAACATATGGTATTTTAGGAAAATAAATCGTACAGAATTAACCAATTTGAAAAATAGCAAAATATATCAAATTTGTTTGAAAAAACAAACTTACTATTTAGTTAAGTATCCTTCTTAAATGTGATTTTTTTTTTGATTTTCCATATAAATCTTAAAAGTTAATGGCATAGATATATGTAAGCCATTTATTTGAAAATATTTTTACTAAATAATTTATTAAAAATTATATAAGTCAAAAAAATACGAGAAATTTGACAGGACCTCAAAATTCAAACCTTGAACATATATCTAAAATTTCATGGTGAAAGAATAACTTTTCATTTTAAAAAAACACCAGGGGACAGTCATTCCTCTTTTATAACATAAGAAACAATGTATGATTAAATTAAAAAAAACCATATTTATTGAAATTTTTTAAATTTATTTTAAATATACATGTATTCTAGACTCTAAACAAAACATTTTGTTAGTTTGTGGAATTTCATGAATGTGTATGGTTTTGTAACTATTACATTTAGAAAATTAGTCAAACTTATAATTCATGTTTATAAAGGTACAAAACATACCAAAAAGTGGGACATTTTATATATCCTCTAAGCATATCAGAAAATACCACCCATTAGGGACAAGAGCATTCATGCGCTACTATTCACTTCGGGCACCTCTGTCCTTTCCCCTCCTATTCTCAAATTTGAACTGCCACATTACTTGCTATCTTTTCTAAAACCTTTCTTATCACTTTGGGTCATCCTTTTTGGCTCTTAATAATGAAATTCAAATAAGGGAATCATATATACATGACTTAGTCACTATAATTCGGGGTTTGAAAATATAAGCTATTAATTTATATCTAGTACATGGGAAAAGAGCAACATTCAAGGAGTACATTTGGGTTGGATTATTAATTTTACCAGAGGGGATATTTCTAAATTACATCTCATACATTCATCTTGGAGGAAAAGTAGTTATAGCCCGCTATGTTGGTGTGACTAGCATAAGGGAAACCTAGTTTCAAGGAATATGATTGAATCATACACACACTCCATAAATACATGGAGTCTTTGATTTAGTGTAGTGCTCGGTGAAAATAAGATTAGGATGACCTTCCAGGTCAATATGACATAAACATATGGATTATATGTTTTATCTAATGTTTTCTTAAGCCTTGGGCATGTAGATAGGATTTGTTTACAAGTTTAGGTGGGACATAAGAACCCTACAATGGAGTGGATGCAAAAATAAGTGAAATGAAGGAGACATTATCATACCTTGAAAATATCAGAAGTAGATCATTTACCAGGACACTAGCACCTAGATAGTTCTATCCTTATCTAGGTGGTTCTATCCAAAGGATATTCATATTCTATTTTTTTAGACGAATCTTACTTATTCTACATCCATAATCTTTCACTGAATTTCTAGATAATTAACCTAGATCTCTGAATACAAGCCAAGTCATTGTTATCTCACTATCGTTTATACTTGTTTGTCTCTTGTATGATAGATCTTGCTTATTACTGTCATATCTATTTGATATCAGTCTTATGATAAAGACTTAATTTTGTTAAATCAAATGTCATGCTTCCCACCAATTTTTGAAGTATCATTAAGTATTAAGAGATATTAATTTAGTGGAGAGTTGGATAATATAATGTAGTTTGTCATCTTTAGTTTTAGATGTTTTAAGGGATTCTATTTGTTTCAAATATTTATACAAATAACTAGAACTTAAAATTTATTTAAAAAATCTAAAGCCTAGAGTGCATCCCCTAAACTACTTCAAATATAATTTAGGAGACTAATTTTTAATCTATATATAATTAGGACTAGATTCTTATCAAATAAGAATATATATATATATATATATATATATATATATATGTATGTATGTATGTATGTATGTATGTATGTATGTATGTATGTATGTATGTATGTATGTATGTATGTATGTATGTATGTATGTATGTATGTATGTATGTATGTATGTATGTATGTATGTATACAGTAGTTGTAAAAACCTAAAATCAATCTTTATCGCTTTAGAGACATCAAATTTGGCATATTTTTAGACTGTTGGAAAAATAACATAATGTTTGACTCTTGAGCACACTTTTCCCCTATCAATCTACACACATATTTTTTAGCCACCTAAATATCTTACAATCGTATCTATTTAGATCAAATCATTTTATACAGGAAAACATTCAAAACTCCTACATGGACATTATTCGTATCTATAAATCACTTTCTACACTCCTAAGACAATATTAGTAAAAAAATGGAGTTATAGTCACCACAAGGTCACCTTCTACATGTAGTGTCCATGTCTTAAAAAGCTAAATTTTAGATTGATAAATATCGATAGGTTGTCTTAGAAATATTTCACATGAGATCTATAGTGGGAAATCAATGAAGAGTTTCCTAAATATAATAATAATTCATGAGGTCATTACTCACCTTCTTCCAGGGAAAATTTTAGTGGCGAATATTCATTAATTCATGAATATTTCAATTTTTGAAATTTGAAATTGGCAAAATTTTAGGGTACCAGTTAGGATGAGTTCACTAAAAACTTTCTAGGTGAAATTCAATTTTAGGGGTCAATTCGCCATTCCCGTGAAATAAGAATGTAAAAAAATCACCTGAATACAGTCTTTTGGTAACATAAAATATGCTACCAATTGGTATCATATAAAAAATCCACCGTCTGGTAGCATTTAATAGTGATGTTGTGATGTCTTGATATTCACCATTCGTGCAAAAGATAATTTTCACATATTCACCAAATATTTTCTAAGGATTTTTTTTGAAGGGACCCTTAAAACTTTCCCTTCCTTTTTCACATCTTACAAATGTCACACTCCCTTGAATCAATCTCAGTACATCAAAATTCATTATCAAAACTATAACATATCTAAAATATCTCAAGGGGTAGGGTTAGATAAATCCATAGAGACTTTAATCCAAATTGAAAAAGTTAAAATTTCATGATGCCAAATGTTAACATTTGAATGAAGATCAATTATTTGAGAATATTATTTTACACAAAATTTATCATGGGGGATAACTATATGCATCTTGACCCCTCTTTAAGGTATCGACATGTAGGAAACACTCATTATATCATTTGAGGTATGATGATGTTGTTTATCCCAAAATGATAAACCCTTTTTAAAGGGTCCCTTATGTTATTTCAATCACACATAGAGTTTGGATAGAGGAGAGAAGAAAAAAATACCATTTCACAAGATGTAATAACTCCCAAATATCAAGAAGTAGGCGACATCGAAGGGTGAAGATACATCAAAATTTGCATACCTAAAACATATCTAAGGAATGTGTGGTAATGTTTTCTAGTGTTGACCTACCTAAGGGGTATGTTAGTTGTCCCAATAATATGACAATTTAAATTCTCATCCCAAACACCATAAAGAATTTCTTGATCATTTTCAACACACAATGCATCTTATAAGAGAGAAAAATGTCTATAATTAGCTAAGTGAATAATCTTTTCATCATTTTTTTGAAGTACAAGTTTTATAAGGAACTTATCGATAATCATTCAAAATTCATCTCTTTGGCATCCCATTTATATATTTATTTTCTAAATATAAATACATCTTTCTAAATTATTGTAATTGGACTCCATCTACTTAGGACTTTCTCTTCGATTTAATACTTCTAGAACTAAATAATTTAACCAAAACATATATTTATACTCTAATTGTTTTACCACATAGCTTACAAAATATTTCATACCAATCCTTAACAGGTTGAATGTATGAGTAAATTTTTTTTTGATGAATTTCCCATAGCCAAATCCTACAAATATATACCCTATACTTGAGTCAGTCATGTTTTCAAATGCACAAGTTACCTTAGTTAAATTAGAACAATTTCAAGAAGAAAAAAGGCACACAAGTCACCTATATGACCACATGCATGCTAACTTATTAGGGTCATTGAGAAATATAAGAAATATTTATTGGCACAATCATTAAAACAACAATTCTATAGAGCACACTACAAAGAGCTACAAATATATATACAATGCCATTTTTCTTCCCTATATCATTCTCATGAATCAAAATTGAGGCCAAAGTTCATTATGAATTTTTTTTTAAGGAATTATTATGGCTTTCTATGAATATTATTTATTCACTTAATTACACACCCACCAAGAGGAATAATTATATGAGATTGAGGCCTTTTCAAGGTAATTCTTATAGCAATCACTCAACCATTACAGGTGTTGGCATTTATGTCAAAGTATCATGTTGTCAGTATTGTAATTGAGTGTCATTGATGTCAAAATGAGTATGAGGCATGAAGGTTAATGGGTAGTTTCATGCCAAGTTGAGTTTCTTGTTGAGTTTGCATGGTTTTGCATGGGTTGTTGAGAAGTGTAATGGATTTTAGAGACTTACAGAGGTGTGGAGGATCCTGTGATGATGTCATGTACTATGTTGAAGGTCTTAATATGTGTTCAAGATTGGAAAAGTGATGAAGAGTTCAGACTTAGTGAAATAAACCTGTTCAAGATGCTTAATCTAGAGGTCTAGTCTATAGGTATGGTGTGGTATGATGAAGTACATGTATGTATCAGCTATGTGAACTTGGTGAGGGCATGGGAAACATGATTATGAGGTGTAGGGACACTCAAAAGTTTCTTATAGTGTTGGTTCAGGACTTTGACATTGTTTCTATATCCTCACTAGACTTATTCCCAAGCCCTAGGTGACGTAATGAGGTGTGAAGGTATGATTTCAGATTTGAAATGCAAATGTGAGATATGAATGAGGTATGGTAAGTTATTTCTAGAATTTTTGTGAAGTTTGAGGTCTGTAATTTAATCATTTTTTTATAGAAAGTGAGTGTTTAGGTCTGGCCCTAGACCTAGTCTTTGAGAAAGCATGCCCTAGTGTGGTGGAGTCGTCATTTTTGAGTGTATTTGAGAATAGTTGAGAATTTTATATGTTTTATCATGATAATTTAAAGTTTCAGTATTTTTGTTGAAGATTTGAAAGATATTGTATTTTTAGTTTTATAGAGTTCTTAGATCTGAGAATTTGATCTTAAATTGAACATGTCGATGCTTGTTTCAGAGTGTGTACTTTGAATGGGCACCTAAAATATTTTAGATATTTGAATTGGTATAATATTAATATTTTTCATGTGGAATGACGTCATTTGATCATCATAATTTTATGAAAAAGTGTTAAGAATCCAATCAACTTTTTAACCCTCTCAAAACCTTAGTTATGTAGCCACTAGAGAGATATTTATTGTAGTGGCCAAGAATGAATTTTTTGATAAAATGTAACGATTATAGGTTTTATAGTACTCCATATTTCTATAGGTAGTATTTAGAGGTTATGAAAGTATGTGGGCCCCACTCAAATTTGTAGGTTTCTAAATATTTTTCAATTTTCTACAATTTTTTCCATTGGAACTAACAACTAAATGGGTATTTAAGGAAGTGTGGGAGATATTATTCATTTCCATGATGGTTTTAGATCATGGTTGATATTCTGGGAGTAATGTTGTGGCCTATCTTGCATGACTAGATTTGGGGCATTTTTTGGCAGTTTGAGGTTGTCTAGTTGTAGAAATGTTTTAGAGGTGTTAAAATTAGATTTATGGCATGGTTTTAGTTTGGTGATGACATTGAGGTCATGTTATTTCCATTGGTATATTACACTTGTATATTTGACATCATTTGATGAAGGTTTTTCTTGTTTCTAGAGATTATTTACAGGGGTGTTTGGTTGTGCATGGTCTCAAGAAGGTTCCGTGGCCATAGATGTTGTTGTAGTGTGTTTCATGATTTTCTAGAGGTTTTTAAAGGATTATAAAACATTTTAAAGTATTTTTAATTTTTTTATGAAGGTTATTTTGTTCTAGAACAATCTCTTTGTGGCAAATTGTTTGCTTTGGTGTTTTATGGCTTCTTGAGTCCTAATGGTGGTCTAGATGGTTATAGGTGATGTTGGAAACCTATATTTTACTATTTTTGGTGTTTTTACAATGTTATTATGTTTTGGGGAGTTATTTTACTCTATTATGGATGACCTAGGTGAGTTATAATCAAGAGAAATGTATAAAGTAAAATTAGAAAGCTCATTTGAGCTAGTTGAGTGAGAAATAATTAACTAGAAGGCAATTTTTGAATGTGTTAGAGGTATTTTTGACCATGAAGAGAGGGAAATGAGGATGTTAATATGTTCTAGAGAGAGATCATATTTTGGAAAAATAGGTCAAATGTTGAAATCAGCTTGAAGGAAGAAGTTTTCAGGCGTGGAGGCTAGACAAATTTTTTGAGGAAGATAGAGAGAGTGACCTTCATCAAGTCATATTCAGTTGGTGGAGAAATGTTTCAAAGATTGAAAACATTTTAGATGGATTTGGTTTTTATTGATTCATCCTAGGGGATATTTCCTTATTTTAGGTTTGGTGCTCCTTATAGGGTTGGTGCCTCACTAAACCTAGTAGTTAGTGCTCATTGTTGAGTTAGTGCCTAACTAAATCTGAAACATGTTTGTAATAAAGTTTTTTTCTTTTTTATTTTGTTCCCCTTGATGGTTTCCCACTTAAATTTTGTATCCACATGTTATTGTGTTCCTCTTGTATATTTTTTTATGGTTGTGTTGCATTGATTAATCTTAACGGATAAGATAAGTTGAATGCTTGATTAATGTTAATGTTTAAAGTGAATAAAAAGTTTAAATACACATTGATTCAAAACTCCCCTTCTCAGTGGTTGTGGTTTTAAAAATTGGTATCAGAGAAAGGCCTTTGAAGAAATCTTAACAACTTGAGATGATCGTATAAGGCAAAAAATTCCTAAGTAGTTGAGGAGAGAGTGTCAAGAATTTAGATCAAATGTCAATAAGAATGAATAAATCATCAAGGACATTAGATGTTAGTTAGAGAATATAATAAAAAGTTTGTGTTCAAAGTAATATGAGTGAAACCATTTGGAGTCCAAGCTATGTCCCTTTTAAGCTAGTTTTAGTAGTTCTTATGATGATATTGGAAAAAAATAGGTTGAGGTAGATTTGCATGCAGAGTTAGCGATTCAAAGAATGAAGAAATACAAGTTGAAGTTGGTAATCAAGGGATATGAAGAGTATCAAAGAATATTAGATTTAAATTGAGTCTATGTCAACAACTCTCAAAACTAAGGAATATAAATGTAACATTTGCAAGTATAAAGTAGAAGCCCTAAAAGCTAAAAGGTAATATTGTATCAGATATGAAGCTAAGATGAGGTCTTTTAAGGAAGATTTGGAGTTGGTATCCAGGAAATTGAAGACTCATGAGAAGTTGGAGAAGAGCTATGAGGAAGTAAATGCCATTTTGAGGATTCAAAGGTCAACTAGTGATAAAACATTTCTAGGATTCAAAGGAGACCTCTAGGATGACGACTCAAGACGAGAAGATGCTAGCCATAGTTCAAATGGAGATTAAAAGAATAATGTAAGTGAAAACAAGGTCAAAATAAAGAAAACAAACTCAGTGAGATAACCTAATTCCATGAGGTATGTTAGTGTAATGCCTCAATTAAATATTAATAAAATTAAATTATATTTTTTAAAAAGGGGAGTCCTTTTGCTTGGTACCATGAGGGGTTGAAGTGACAGAAGAAGATTAATGGAGGGTGAAAAAATTTGGTGGGTGGGCTGACAAGGCACATGGTTAGCCTACCAGCCTACGACCTCTCTTATTCCTTACATAATAATAAATAATAATTAAAAAAACTAGACTTTTGGTGATGTCTTGGGAACCACAGGAAACTATATCTGACAGGTGTTTATTTGATTTCCTTGTCAGCCTCTCCTCCTAGCCATGTCAAGAATGTGGGTTTTGAAACAGAGAAGGGACTCCTCGGAAAAATGCCTCAAATAAACATAGTCTCATGGAATGTTTCGATTTTAGGATATACACAGAATGGGTTTGTTGAAAAGGTTCAGAAACCTTCAAGTAACCTCCTTGCTTGCATGAAATATAGGTTTAGAATAGGTGGACATCCATCAAATCACAATGGAAATCTGAATTTTGTTTGGAGGAGAGCATCCGCCACCATGGGAAGGAGAGATTTAAACTAGACCTGCTCCATTCTCCAGGTTAAAGTCGGCCAGCTGTGAGAAAGCCATTTATGACTTCTTCTTCTACGTTGTCACTCTCCCCAATCACAATTTTTTTGGGCAAGAGTCAGCCTCTCAGTTTTTTTTGTTGTGTCAGTGTTTGACCAAGATGAAAGAATGAAGACATCTTCTCATGGAATAGGATCATGGCAATGCTACAGAAGATGCGGGGTTTCCTCAAGAGACAGTCACACTATTTCATGCATGCAACAAATAGGTCTCCAACCTGATCAGTTTACATTTTCCAGTGTACATCCAGCCTGTGCCAAAATGGAAACTTTAGAGTAGGGTATGATATCCATCAAAGCATAATGGAGAGAATACAGTCGTAGATGTGTGCAAGTAATTTCCACTATGGATGCCATAATTGCGAGGGAAAATAAAATAATTTGTACTGAAGTGGAAGCTCTCAAACTAAGCTTCTTGACATTACCAGAATGACTTTGTGGCCTCTGGTGTAATGAGGTTCACCATGACTCCTATAAAGAGCAGCCCCTTTGAACAATACTTCCCTTCTCTGGTATTACAAAGCTATGAGAAACAATTCCAAATCAGTGTTCACCGCGATGAGTTCCTTTTGCTGCTCAATTTAAACATGGAAAAGAGTAATCAGGTGATTCACAAGTCCTACGAATCAGCTTGTAACATCTATTCCTTTGTTGAGAAGGTGCATGAACTTATGTGATAAGTTAATTGTATTTCCCCAAAGAAATTTTGTCTCATGGAGTGCCATGATCTCATGATATGCACAAAATGGATTTGTGGAAAAGGCGTGTGAGCCTCACAGTGTTTGATAGAATGCCTCAAAGAAATGTTGTCTCATGGAATGCCCAGGATTGCAGGATATGCACATAATGCCTTTGATCTGTTCAAAAGGTATTTAGAAATGCACAAGAAACTACTTATTCTGTTGGAAAAAATTCAAGTGATCATAGGAAGTTGGTGTGACGTGGTGGAGATTTGAATCTAGGCTCGTGAACTGGTTGACGAAGTGCCAAGCAAGATGTTGAGCTGAAACCTGTGGGTTTGACCGACTTCGTTCCTCCCATGCATGGTTTATCTCCCCTTACCTCTCATAATTCTCGTGCTTTAGTCCTCATTTACAACTTAATTAGAATTTTTAAAATATTAGGATTTTAATATAGTTAAATGTTTATATCAACTTGTTGCAAAACAATGAAGTGTCGTGTCGTAACTCATGAAGTCAAAATAACTCGTTACATTAAAACATGAACTTCCACCCTCATTCTGTGGTGATTTAGAAAACTTCCTACCCACCTGGATCGCTTCAATATTGTTTTATCGACAAGACAAAATTGACTTCCCATTAATAAAGTTGATCTTCTCCCTATTTAAATAGTTAATTTTTGCATTTTTCGGAGACTCATTAAGTACCCTTCGTAACTCTAAAAATGAGATGTGAAGCTTCATTCATGTACCTTGGTATGCGTGGAGTCACCTTGACCTTTGGATTGACCCCCGAACGAACATATGAGATCTTTTTGACACTCTTATAGGAGCCCTGTTACACTGTTTTACAGTAGTAGAAAGTTGTTAAATCTAGAAAGTTGGCTTTCATTTTGAACTACCATTTGAAACCTGGATAGGGAAATTATTTCCCATCTTCGCAAACCTCTAGTGTTTATACTAGAAAATTGCATGGAACATTCAGTTTAGGGAAAAACACTTTTCTGGATAGTTTGGAAAAGCCATTTTGTAGGCCTCCGGTCACAGTTTGATGAGGTCAAACTAGACCAATTTCGACTTGTCGCTCCAGAAAACTTGTCGCCGTTTGAAAATAGTTTTCTAGTTCTCAGTCCCGTCGACTCTGATGAATTCTCCTTATATAGGGGAACTTGTAGGAAGTGTCTCGTTGCGTGCTCATCCATCAAACGTCAATTTGGGATGTGGTTTTCTGAGCCCTCGAGCTAACTTTTGTTCAGTTTGCACTGGGCCAACTATGACCAGTGGCCCCGGAAATCGAGCCACCAAACGCAAACCGTTCACTTTTTCCCAATTCCGTCAGTTGCTATGAACTCTTGGTATATCTGGGGACACATAGAAAGTTAATCGTGGTGTGCATTCTCATCGGAAGATAACTTTTGGAAGTGGTTTCTTAGCCTCCGAGCCCATTTTGAACATTTTTGTAGCTAGTAAGAAAAAGTAAAAATAGAAAGTTGCGGGACCCTTGTCAGGTTGCCAAACCACCCTGGAAACTTTTAACACATGCAAATAACTATTTAAAACTCTATAGTGTAACTTGTTGTGTGAAGTAGAACTTTTGACAAATGGTGTTTTCTCTCTCTTCCCTTCTTTTCTCTCTCCTGGGTTACAAAATGAAGTGAAATGAAATGTAAGGAATACATGTCTCTAAACCTCTAATTTCACTTGTGAAATTGTAATTATTATCATATGTAAATGGGAAACTTAGAAAAAGGATTATTATGATTAGATTAGAGTGGGTGCCATGCCAGCGAATTATCGTTGATATCTTACTCACATTATTTTTGCAAGACGAAAGAATGATGACGAAAACGACGTTGTGTAGTGCATTAATTATCATTGTAATTTATAGAGTTCATTATTAAATGAATAAATGTATAATGTAGTCTCATGTTACAGAATGTTATATTTGATAATTTGTGCGATGTATGAGATGTTGAATTCAAGGAAATCTAGGAAATGTGCATTTAATCCTAGGTTCAATTTTGATTCATAGTACACTTGGTAAAAAGGTTTGATATTTGTATAAGGTAAATGAATTTGAAGTAATATCTTGTAGTGCACATTTAGTGTTCAATAAATGTTTACTGATTCAGCTTTTGCTTTCATACCTTGTAAATGTAATAAAGAGATTTAAATAAAAACACTCCTAGCATTGTACAATATCGGAGCCATAACTTGTTTTTCAGGTGCGATACTCCTTATCGTAGAAGACTTTGAAAACCATAGGAGTGAACTTAAACCCTGCTCTCGATGGAACGTCTCCTAGTTTAGAGTAAGTAAGAGCCCAAGAATGGGTTTATCATCTTAGTTAACATGTTTAATGAAATTGTCATAAACCTGTCTGATAGGAGTGCAACACAGTCAAAATTTATTTTGGAGTATATAGAGGATAACTTCTCCTCCATATTCTAGAGGACTACCGTGTCATTCCGAAGATAGATTTAAAAATTAAGGTTTCTTCATCGAATTAAATCCCTTTGTTAGATCCAGATGTCATAGATGGAGGTTGTGACTCGGTTGTTCTAGGTCTTAAACTCCTATTAATGAACTCCTTAGTTCCACGCAACTAAATGTGTTACCTTGGTATTCTCTCAACATAACACATTGGTCCCTTTCATGAAGACGGTTTTAAAATAAATTGGTCCTCTCACTTAAATCTCTTATTTAGTTGAGGGGTATACCATTAGATGAAGTTGGGAATTGATCCAAACCTCACGTTGATTTAGATGTTAACTTAGGATTTGTGTGTAGCTTCAAGTATCCTATTCATTTATGTCTTCAAGAGGTTAGACAAACATTTCGTAACTCCTTTTACAAGACAATGTTAAAAATAAGATCCATAATGTGACGTAGGAAACAAAGCATATAAGATTAAAAGCGAGAGTGGAGGTTTGGAATAATGTCTCTCTTAAAGAGCTTATAACTCAATTTAAAATATATGCATTTGATTCAAATAATTTGAATTGCCTTGGTATAATCCATCTTCGAGAAAACAAAATACATATATATAACAAAATGGAAATTCACAAGTCATTGAATTAAAATAAATATGGTAGGGACATAACTGTACCCATGATCAAGGTATGTTTTGTAGTAAAAAGCTATCTCGCATCTTAAATCTCTGTTAAATCCTAATATCACTATATGGACACCAAGTCACTTTCACATGGGTTGTAAGAGTAAAAAGGTAGACATTGAATATATGTTCGAGAAGAATATTCTTCACATAAGAACAAGATAATTAAGTATTTTTGTATGCATTTGAACTACACCAAATAAGTATGCAAGTTATGGAAACTTTTGTAAAGAATAAGAAACTAACTTAAAAGGTAGAACAATAATTTAACTGTGGAATGAATTTAAGAACATGTAGGTGGACAAACAAGGAATTTATCCTTGCACAATAATGTTCTTAGAATGTTAATCATAACTAAAATACAATTAAAGAAATGATGTGTTGTGGGTTTTCCTATCCTTGAGTCATTTTTCTTGTGGTTGGCTCATTACTAGTAACCATTCATTGGGAAAAGTGTGGCATCGACATGCCTATGTTGTTTCCATGTGTCTATGTGAGTCGATGAATTATGTGATTGTCTTATGCGAGTCGAGTTTCTGTACTTAGAGCCCTTGTTGTGTTGTGTGTAGTGAGAAATGTAAGTCAAAAAAAATTATCCTGGTATTTTACTGTTGTAATTGTGTGTGTAAAATGTGGGCACTACAGTTAGTTCATTTCATGTTTATTGCAAGTTGTGTAGTGTATTTGACCATAGAGTAAGGGATTGTATGATGTCCTTCAAAATAAGGTACCCATGAAGCAATGGAAGATATCATAGTCTCTGTAAGTCAATAGATATACATAACATGTTGTTTGTTATAGTTGTCACTAAGAAGGTTAGATTGCAAGGTATTATCATCATGTTTCTCTAAGTCAAGGAATTAATTTTACTTCTCCCATGGTCAAGAATGTATTGTTGGAAAAGTATGATCATACAAATAAGGTTAAGAAGGATGATTCTAGGACAATAAAACATTGCAAGGAGTTTGAGTTTTTTGAAATGAAACCTTTGAAGACCATAATGAAGTTTGAACTTGCAAATAAGTTGAAGAATTCAATCATCAAGTATAATACTAATCTATATGCAAGAAAAGAAGGTATATTTTCCATGAATAAGAATAATCCAAGGGATTAATAATGGCATATGTCCTTGACAATCATTAAGTCAATGGAGAAGAATAAGTGTTATTGCAATGTATGCAAGTTTGTTGAGAAACGTACGGAGATTTGGGAATCTCCTGAGTTCACATTGTTCTAAGTACTCAAAGAAGTATAGGGTGTCTTCATTAGTATTCCTGAATACATTCATAAATTAGAGCAAGCATGAGTGTTTTTTGACTTGAATCTATAAGTTGCAAGGTATTCAGGACTAATACATTATCATTTGCTCTTAAGAAGATGTTTGAAGTTCTGTAGCCAGATTTGGTTCTTTCTTGAAAAGGAATGTGTAAAGTTGCAATAAAATTGTATCAAAGGATGTTATGTATCCCAAAATTTCTGTGTGAAGATATCTAAGGGTGCAAATTTTCTATGATGAAGCTATGTTTTGTGTTCTTAATGACTGATGTAATTATATGGCAAGAGATCCTATCTTTAAGGTTTTGTAAAGAGCGCGTTTGGTATTTTTTTGTTCTTTGATTGATTGGTGGATGATACAAGAGGTATGTTTACATAGGTTTTTGGGCATTAATGAAGTTATTAAATCTATTTAGTTGATTAAAATATTTGAATTTTTTGATTGCCTACCTTCTATAGGTCATTACAGTTGATAAATAATTAATTTTCAAAGATTGGTCATTGTTTAGGTCTCATTGACAAGATTTACATGTGTGTGAATATAAAACAAACCTAAGGATGAAGTTATAGACCTTTATTTTGAACTTGGTTGAAGTGGTGAGTTTTTCTTCTCTACCAAATTGCTTGAAAACCCTAGCTAGGGTTTGGGTTCATTTTACTATTTGAATACCTTAAACCTTGATTCAAAGATTGATATTCACAAGATATCATCTCAATAGCTTATATTTTGATAAAAATGAAGTTTCAAGTCTTAACATGCATGAATTAGTAACATTTATTCAATAGTCTTATACCTAGATGTCTACTACAGTGATAAGGATAATTGGGTGAGGAATTTATAGAGACATAGTGGTTTATTGGAGGTGTTAGGAAATGAATGTTTGTAGAGAACATAAAAGATAAAAATGGTATCTGAGAATAAATTTTGTTTAGCCTAAACCTAGTATAATGAATTTTATGCTTAAAAACATATTGAGGTAGGGTTGCTAAGTAAGAAGACTACTTAAGAATAAGAATGTTATAAATCAATGTGTAATGAGTACTTCAAGAAGTGTTATGGGTCTCAAGGGGGAACATGAATAGGTTGTGGCTCATATGATTTATATTGGGATCCTGTTGTTAAATAAATGCATCATTTTAGATTGAATATGTAGTTACTTGAATGACCTTGTTGTTGTTAGCAATGGTTTAGTTTTAATACATTGTTGTTTGTTATGGTTTGTTATGTATTTGATGGATAGTTATAACTGTCCTCCTTCCTCCTACAGACTTTATATTTGAGACACTGCTCATTTGTTTCACACATTGAATATAATATTGTCTTCTGCTATCATTGGTATCAGAGATCTCTCCATTCTTCTACCTGTGTGGAGAATAAAGCAACCTGTAGAAGTTTCGTTTTAGTGTTAAAGAGTATCTTATCTCTGGCCTGCGTGGAAGATTGGAGTGCTAGGTGTTGCTCAGGCTAAAGCGTGTTTTTATGGCATTTTTTGTGCGACTGTTGAAGATTGCTGATACTCCTTGTATATACAGCTGCTTCATATCCATTATGTTGTTTTTGTAATTTGGTAAAGCATTTAGCAGGGGAAATGGAAATAAAAGAAGCACCTGATTTGGGGAAGGCTTAGGTATAGAAGAAGCATGTGTGTAGGAGCAGTGTGAACTCTACCACCACATTGACGGCCCTCGCTGCCACTACTGCCCACCAACAAGGACCTCCGTCCTTCACCTCCAGAGCCATGAGACAGGAGGAGAACAATGGAATGAAGAAGGAAGCAGATTGGAGTGATCAACCGTAATGGGGACGATGTGGTCTATTCCGTAGAGAGCGGGTTGCATAACTGATTATCCTTCTCTCCTCACAAAAGTTAAGGGAAGGCTCATTGTAAAAATAAATGTTGTGAAATATAAGGCCATGAATTTTCCAATAGAAAAGAGTTTCAAGAAAGTAGACAATGGAGAAGTGCAAAACATATGACAGAGAGTCCTGACTGGTAATTTACTTCCTACTTCACCATTTTTTTTCCGTTTCTTTAGTAGTTATTATGGACATTCACTTGGAAAAATACTCGAGGTTAAACTTTCATATATGGAAGGTGAAGATCCAAATGCAACTTATGCATAAAAACTTATGGGGCATAGTAGATGGCAAAGAGAAAATGCCCACCGCCGCCACCAAATTAGCAGAATGGTAGTGCAGAGATGATAAAGCAAAAGCCATTATTGGCCTTTCTCTCTTCGATTCTGAACTCCATCATGTTGATCTCAATAAATATTATAAGGACATGTGGGATAATTTAAATCAATTATTTGGAGTAAAAACAGTGAACGTGAAGTTTTCCCTAAAAACTCAGTTATATAGATTCAAAATGGAAGAAAACGTTTCTATGTCTAGCCACATTAATAATCTTCGGTCTCTACTCTGAAAACTAGCATAAGTCAAAGATGTGATAGAAGACAAGGATGTCAATGCTATCCTATTAAACAGTCTATCTTCCAAATACAAGAATGTTGTTTTTAATCTCAGTCAAATTCAGTCTAGATCTTTAGATGACATGATCGTAGCTCTTCTCGCAGAGGAAAAATTCATAACTGACGATGCTGCAGAAGGTGATACTCAACAAGAAAGTGCACTTTATTCCACAAACAAAAAATTTCACAGGCGATCAAATAAAAATAAACAAGGGCCTAAACAAGAGATTGAATGCCACTATTGTCAGAAGAAAGGTCATACAATGTGGAACTGTCATAACTGAGCAAGAGATGTTCTATAAGGAAACATAAAACAAAATGTAGCTAATACTACTCATATAGAAGATCCACAAGATTCTGACAAGAGTGAGGAATTTTTTGATGAGATTGGCTTCACATCATCTCTAGTACTATAAGCAGCAACATAGAAGGATGGAGGAAAATGGAAACTGGAGGAAATCTAGTGACCTCTTGCAAGTCACAAGTGACGAGACCGCCGACAGATATTGTGGCGAATAAGGTATTGAGGACCAATTCCTCAATTTTGGTTTGTTTATTTCAGTTTTGTGTTGGTTGTTCTATTGTTTTTCAATAAAGTGTAGATATTACATAGTCTCTTGTTTGAGATCTCCTAAATTGAAAAGCATCATGGGGAACAGAAAATCACTAAAAGTAGCGCATGGTACTCGCACTAGGTTTGTGGTCAACCTGTAAAACCACTGAGGTAAAATATTCTTGGTTCGTGGTAAACCTGTAAAAACCACCGAGGAATCATCCTCTTGGTTTGTGGTAATCCTGTAAAACCACTGAGGTGAACAGTCGGAAAGTGCTCCTGTCCCTCTAGGTTTATGGTCAACCTTAGAAAAACCATGTGTATCGAGACCATGTAGGCACATGCTCGTGTGAAGACCCTCTTTTCGGTCATTCTCATTAAGGTGGGGACATCCAGTATTAGGAAATGTATGTTTGTATGAACAATGTAATAAGGGGGGGAATGTTAGCATTAGTTTAGTTTTAATACATTGTTGTTTGTTATGGTTTGTTATGTATTTGATGGACAATTATAATTGTACTCCTTCCTCCCACATACTTTATATTTGAGGCTTGTTTGTTATGGTTTGTTATGTATTTGATGGATAGTTATAACTATCCTCCTTCCTGCTGCAGGCTTTATATTTGAGGCTCTGCTCATTTGTTTCACACATTGAATACATTGAATATAATTTTGTCTTCTGCTATCAGTTGTCATGGCTCATGAAGGATTTTTTTGTCATTTGAATAGAAAAAATGAATTCTTGATCTCAAGGGGAGGTTGATACAAGTCATGAAAGGTTTTCTTGTTATATTATTTCATATATAGGTTTACGATCATGATTACATGTTTTGTTGTCAAGAACAAAGATGATGGTATAGGTAAATGTGGATCTTGAAACAATTATGAAAGGATGATTGCAATATGGGAATTCAGAATATAGAGTATTAGATCATCAAAAGGGTAGAAATTTGATACATGGAAGATGTTACAATGTCTTAGTTTCCATAAAGGAAGAGGTTTTGCTGGATAAGGTACAAGTCATAGAGAAATCTGGTGCATATTTGTTAAAGGTATGTTAATATTGTCATAGTGTTATTGTGTCTTGAGAAGAACATCAATGGTATCTTAAAGACTTGTTGGATTCATGATGGTGTCATAGTAGTTCATGTAGGAGGATAATAGTGTTTTGTAAAGAATTAAAGACCTGATCTTTCTGAGGAGATGGTTGGAGACCTAGTAGGTGTGTGTGAAATCTTGATTTGATTATGTTTTAAAACCTTAAAGAGGTATGTGCATGAAGAATTATTTTTGAAGGTATATTGTTTGAGAGGATTAGAACATATTTTTTAGAAAAGGATATCTTATTAAGTTTGTTTAACAATATGGTGGATTTCTTAAAATTACTAAAATTTTGGGCATAGACATTTGTCATCATGAAAAGACTGGTTAACAGGGTTGAAGATATATTGGAGAATCCATGAAGCTGTTTGAGGAGTGTTGTAATATTCGCAAGGTATGTTAATCATGTTATATTCTTGAATTTTATGAAATAAGTATTAGTATGGTGTCTTTAGGTCATGGATTTGGGGGATTCCTGTGAGCATGGTAAAGGTGTGATCTTGAAAGAGAGATGTTGATCTCATGGGGTGTAGATGTTTGTGAGTTATATGAAAAATATAAGAGTAGATTAAGGGAAAAAGTGAGGTGTTTCAGTGGAGTATAAATGTCATGGGGAGATGAGTAGGGCTCTATGAGCCAATCATGTACAAGACATGTAAGTAACTTGGTGTAAGAATTCATGAAGATCAAAATGTGATGTAGGTTATTCCTTGACCTGCTAGATGCTGATATCAGACATTTTATGAGAAGGTACATTGGTATGAGTCATGATTATTAAAAAAATAATTAATGTCATGTATGATAAAGAGGAATACCAAATTGGTATGTTGTAGATGACTATAAGGGGTGCAAATATTGTGAAAGTTATCTTGCACCATTTTGAAGGATTGTCACAACAAAATGCCAAAAACTATTAGTCAGAATAGTTTGAAGTGTCAGGAAGGCATGTAGGGTAATCAAGACAAAGAAGGAGAATTATGAATAGCAAGGGTGATTCTCCTGAGAAATAGTATTGAAAAAATCTGGGAATGCATAGGATATGTACAGTTTCAGTTCATCATGAGGAAGAAACAAGGTATGGAATATTGTAGATATGATCATTTCCTTGTATATATGATCTAACAGAGATTGTTAGCATGGTGTTATCATTGATTTTAAAGAATCATGTTTTTTAGTATTTTCATTGAGTTTCAGTGATGTCAAAAAGAGTATGAGGAATGAAGGTTGACTGGTAGTGTCATGCCAAGTTGAGTGTCTTATTGAGTTTGCATGGTATTGGATGGGTTACTGAGAAGTGGAACGGATTGTAGTGACTTGAAGAGGTATGGAGGATGGTTTTATGATTTCATGTTGTGTGTTTAAGGTCCTAGTATGTTTTCAAGGTCAGAAAAGTGACGAGTAGGTAAGATTTAGTGAAAATAACTTGTTAAAGGTGCTTGTTCTAGAGGCATATCTAGCAAGTATGGTGTGGTATGATGAATTATAGCTATGTATCAGCTATTTAAGCTTGGTGAGAGAATGAGAAGCATTAGTATGAGGTGTATGGAAACTCAAAAGTGTCTTAAAATGATTTTTCATGTGTTTGACATGATTTCTAGGTCTCCACTAGACCTGTTCCCAAGCCCTAGGTGGCCTAATGAGGTGTAAACGTATGATTTCAGCTTGGTATTGAAAATGTGAGCTATGTCAGAGATGTTATAAGTTTTTTCTAGTTTTATGATGAAGTTTGAGGTATGCACTTTGAGCATTTTTCATGGAAAGTGAGTGTGTAGGTCTTGTCCTAGACCTAGTCTTTGAGAAAGCATGACCTGATGTGGTAGAGTCATTATTTCTAAATGTATTTGGGAAAATGTGATAATTAGAGATTTTTTGGAATGATGATATGAATGTGTGGTCTAGATTTCATGTATGTTTGTTGAATATTTTGAAAGATATTGCATTTTTAGTGCTACTAAGTTCTTAGATGAGAGAATTTGAGCTTGAATTGCAATTTCTAGTGCTCATTTGAGAGTGTGTACATTGAATGGGGACCCAAGAGCTTGAGGATGGTTTAATAGGTGTACTATACAGGTTATTCCAAGTGGAAAGAGGTCATTTGATTGTTAAAGGTTTATGAACAATCATTAAGAAGCCAAACAACTTTTTAACCCTCTCAAAACCATAGCTATGTAGCAACTAGAGATATATTTGTTTTAGTGGCCCAAAATTTATTGTTTGATCAAATATTATTATTTTAGGTTGTAGAGTACTTGTCCAAATTTTTGCAGGTGGTATTTAGAGGTTGTGACAACATGTGGACCTCACTCAAATTTGTAAGTTTATGAATATTTACAGTTTTCTCCAAAGTTGTCCATTGGACCTGATGACTAAATTGGTATTTAAGAAAGTATGGGAGATATTTTTCATGTACATGATGGTTTTAGATCATGGTTGATATTTTGGGAGGAATGTTGTGCCCTATCTTACATGACTGGTTTTGGGACAATTTTGGGCAGTTTGAGGTGGTCTATTTGTAGAGATATTTTGGAGGTTCTAAATTCATATTAGTGTCATGGTTTGAGTTTATTGAAGACATTGAGGTAATGATAATTATATTGGTATATCACACTTGCATATTTGAGGTCATTTGATGAATTTATGTCTTTTTTTCTGAAGACTAGTTTTGGGGTTGCTTGGTTGTGCATGGTCTTAAGAAGGTTTCATGGCATGAGATGTTTTTGAAATGTGTTTCATGGTAATGGGAGTTTTTTTAAGGATTATAAAACATTTATAAGTATGTTCCATGTTTAAGTGAAGGTTTTTTTCTCTATAACATTGTTTTTGTGGTGAAATTCTTGTTTTGGTGTTTTAGGGATTCTCGAGTCCTAATGGTGGTATAGATGGTTCTAGGTGATGTTGGTGACCTATATGATCCTATGTGTGATGTTTTTTATGTTTTCAGGAGATATTTTAATCTATTATGTCTGGACTAGGTTATTTCTAATCAAGAGATAAGTATAAAGGAAAATTAGAAAGCCCATTTGAGATAGTTGAGTGAGGAGAAATAGTGGGACCTAGAGGGCAATTTTTGAAGGTGTTAGAGGTCATTATGACCATGAAGAGAGGGAGATGATGATGTGAGAATGGGGTGATTTGTATTAAAAAATCACAAAACTCTTGAATGCTTGCAAGGGAATAAATAGGCAGTCAGTGTAATTTTTCAAACATTGAGCTATCCTAAAGTGTGGGACTTTGCAAATGGGATACCTCTATGGAGAAGGAAAACTTCATTTTCCTAACCTAGTGCTAAACTAATCCAAATTTAAGGAAGACACTAATCTAACCATACTCTAATTATTTCCAAGGGGAAAAGGATAGAAGTATTGCATGAACAATAAATCTACTCTAAAGGGAGGTGATGCACCAAGAAGTAATGTTGAACAACTTGCAAGACTTGAAAGTGAATGAGAGGATGGTGATCTAGCACCACAAATCACAAATAAATTTATAAAACAATCTCAGTAAAAATGGATCTACTTGAAACCCTGCAACAAAAATATGATAATGCACAATAACATTCAAATGGAATAAAAAGACCAGTAAGTTGTAATCTAACACAAAAGAGAGTCACACACATCCACAAATTTGATTTTGTTACTCCAAGAAATAAATATAATTCATTACACTTTGGGGCCAAAGGAAAAAAATTTCATTACAGTGTTCCAATAGGGAGGTTTGAAAATCCATAAATTTCTTACAAATAAGAAAGAAATGAGGGGTGTATGAAAAGTGTCTAACCTTTTGAAATGAGCCCCTCCTTACAATTTATAGCATAAAATTTTAGCATGAGAGAGAAATTTCTAGTTTTTATGAATTTTGGGTGACCATCTCTATTTGCATCATTCTTGGTTCTTCCCATAATTTTGGTACTTTTCCTCTATGTGACAAAAAATGGTGTCAATACTCCATTAATAACTCTTGTACCCTCCCCTCACTATTCACTTTTCCTAAGTTTTGGACGTCCAGAAACTCCAAAAATTCATTTTGATGGTCTCATATTAAGGATCTCTTTCTTCCCTTTTCATTGAGTATGATTTTGCAAAAGACAGATACCCCTAGCAAAATTTATACCATTTTTAATGAAAAGTGGGGGTTTTGGAATTCCTGGTTCTATGTACTGAGTAGGGGCTGAGTAGCTCGCTAAGCTTTGGATCAAGTTCCTCGGATAGCACAATGGTCCTTGTTTGTACTTCTTCCTTTCTTTGACCACTACATTGAGCAAGTCACTTCTCCATTTCTCATTTTTACCTCGAGCTCTTGACCTTGCATCTCCAAACGAGCCCCTTTGTTAATCGTTCCATGCAACATACTGACCAAGCCACTTTGACTTTGAATATCTCCATATGCATTGGTCATTGGATCGTCATGCATGCTACATGGTTACTAGATTGGTCTATCGAGCCACTTTCCATGCATCATCAATCCATTGAGTGTATCGAAAGTCAATCCCACCTACCTTACTTACCTCACCACCCACTCATCCATCGACTGCATTGACTATTCCATTTCATACTTTTCTCATTCGGAGTTTGTGACTTTTCCATTTCAAAGCCACAAAACTATTCATCTAAATGAGGCCTAAAAATTCTCTGAAATTCTGAAATCCTAAAGTTTGAAATTCAGACTTATAGTTTCGGAATTCACCCCCTCTCCCTCAGGTAACTGTTCATCGGCCGACTTAATTAATGCAAATCCCTAAAACTCTGAACTCTTAAATGCAGAGTTTGGGTTTTGGGCATTAATATTTAAATTTCCACAGCTAGACATTTTCTTTTAATTTCAAAACCCATTTTAGAGCCGAGTCTTCACCAAAAGAAAAGGGGGACTTAGCTAAATCATGAAAAAAATCGAGAAAGCCTGGAAAATGCCAAGTGTTAAGTAGGTGCTATTTTAGAAGTCAAAGGAGGGGACAAGGTCTCCAAATTCCACAAGGCTGCCATGTGGAGTCAATAAAAGGGTCCCGCATGGGGAATGATTAACACATTTATATACCATGAGTCCTTTACTTTCCAAAGGGAATTAAGTAGCAAGCCCGCGGATGGTGCTAAGGGTCTGCCCAACACATCCCCAGGAACCATAAATAAAAGTATAGTCGTAAGGATATGCAAGCCTTCTATGTGGATCTTGCAACAGGAAGACTCCAGTATCAAAGGAGGCCATAAAAGGATGAAAATCCATCTACAATGTATAAGTGATTTAGGATCTTATCTATAAGATCCTAAATGTTTGGGATTTTTTTCAAAGGATCGTAGGTGAGGGGTTATCTAGCTTGTCATTTCAGTAAATTTTTAATACATAGCCTCATGTGGAGAATGCCATCCTATGAATACTTGAGTCATTCATCTGCATTCAAAGGGTCATTTCATTACAAAATACGTGTTGTTTGTATCAAGAGGTCGGGAAACAATGCATGAAGGGTCAAAATCTCTGGTTATGTAATAAATAGCTGAATGTATTTTTATCAAAAGGCATGTTTATCTCAAGGGATTCGGTTGTAAGATAATTAAAGATTCATTAAATAGGCATGGCTCTCATTCTTTCGAAGGGGGAAAAATAATGGAAAAGTGTGAGAAGGATTTGAAGAAATATGTATCTGTCACTTCATATCATTTATCACAATTGAGGGGATGTTGGAAAGGAGTTTGAAATTTCTCTATTACCTCCTCCTCCCCCTATATATTGTAATCAAAGTTTGATGAGAGAAGGAGGAGATAATTAGTTAGGTACTAGGAGAGTTAATCTTTTCTTCTCTGTCGCTAAGTTTCTCTTTTGTAAAAGATAGAGATCTCGGAGCTCTAGCCTTCTACTTGGGCTTTGTAACAGAAATGTTGCCTCTTTTCTAGATTTAATACTATGCACAAATATTGGAGTAATATAAATGTCTTGTGGTGTTTTTTTCTCATCATTCACATATCTTTATTGTCTCTAATCAACTTTTTTACATGTAGAAACTATGTATCTTTAAGTGTTGTTACAATCCTCGAAGTTGTGCTTAAGTAGTTTGAGACAGTTGTGGTCTCAATTAACCTTCTGGTAGACTCATTTCAATGCATCGCCTTAGCTTATTTTATGTTTCTCTTATAGTTATTCTACCCATATCTCACCCTACAGAGAAGATCCAACTTATTTTAAAATATGGAGGTCTCCTTAGGGAGCACGTCCCACCAACCTAATGATTCCCATAAATATGATAGCATGATCTGCCAAGGATGGTCCTCAATAGGAACCTCTCTCTATTTTTCATGCAGGCATCATGATGGCCTTTAGTTCATTATCCTCCTAAGCTCTGAATCACCCATCCAACGTGGTAATGGCCGCTAGCCTCTAAAATCTTGTTTTTATCTCCCCTAGTTCTCTTTGGTCTCCTGAGCTATAATCTTGGCTCAGATTAACTTACCGATCCCCTTCTATGTTAACTGAGCTATGTGCTTGACTCACTTGTTTTCATTCCATGCCAACATGCCATAGAATCCATTGAGATCCATAGTGATCTTCTCACCATACGATTCAAAATTTATTTTCCTCTGCCGCGAGTTAGTTGGCCTTAGCTGACGGATCCTCCATTTCAGCTACCCCTTGCTTAAGCCCTCGCATTGTTCCCTTTGTGAACTCACTGCACAAAACACCAACCCAAACTTGGACCACCATGATCAAGTCAATGATCACCTTAACTAACCCTCCCGCGATCTCACCCCGAGCACTCGATCGGACTCCCTTGACTTGTATTTCAAACTCAAGATGACCCTATGGAGATTTGTTCACGCTACCAGAGCTCTGTGCCATTCCATCTTTACCAATGGCTTGCAATAAGGATAAATTCCATCCATCGTGGTACCCAATGCCAACCTTCACATGATGCGGGTTCATCGTCCTGAGATGACCTTGTATCGATTCAACTCACCGAGTAGATCTATGAGATACTCGACATTAACCTTTCACATCCTAGACCCCCACTTGGTCGAAAAATCTCTAGAGATACTTGACCCTCTAACTCACCTTATGTAACCTCAAGCTCTCTAAGCAACTTGGTGAGCTCATTTTTATCTTCATGCCTTAAAAGGCCTATTTTACAAAATTTTCACCCCGAACCTCCGATTTGTGGGATTTTTGGAATGTTTTCATGTTAAAGGTATAATAGGGACAAACTAACTGCTTTATAGGTCTAGTGTGCCTTTTTTCATTTTTTCTTACTACGTTGAATGTGGGCACGCCGAATCCCAATTTTCACCCTTAAGCAAAATATGAGATTTAACAAAACCTAGAAGAGAAAAAAATTCCTCAATTGATTTTCAACCTTCCCAAAATGCTGGAACTGATCTCAAATCATGAAATTTTCATATAAAAATTGGATTTCCCTGTGAATTTCCTACTTAACTCCCTAGGACTGGTCTTACACTATTGTCCATTTTTCCCAGGGGAAATGGATAACAATTTTTGTGACTCATGGTGAAATCTACCTGCTAGATGTTCATAGACTAGTAGCTTGAAGTATCCATTGGGCATGGAGTCACTGTAAATAGCTCAAATTTGATCTAAACTTGGAAATATACATCTGCGAGTCACTTCTTGGAACACTACTGCTCAGTGTTGACCTGTTACTTGCATTCCCAATTTTTTAATAAAATATCAAAGTTTGTATGAGTGGAAAACTATTTTGATATGAAATTTTCCCTTTTTATTCATTTCAAAAAAAATTATCTGTTGGGAACCCATTCTAAAATCTAACTTATTTCCACCGAAATGTAAAAAGCATAATTGATAATGATTCCTTGGAAAATATTGTAAGTATAACAAACCACATATGTTAGGGGAGTAAGGACACTTGATATTTGGACCTCATGGAACTCTATTAAAATCTGATTTTTTACTCTTGTGAAAACTTTTGAAGGATTTGATCTCCAAATTGCTCGGAACACTGTTGAAGAGTCCAGATCCTGAATGAATTTGGGAAGGGCTTCTCCCTGGGACTGATTTTATGATTTTGAGGAGGCACTAGAAGCTCAAATCATGACTGATCTGAAAGGGACAAAGAATACAAACTCTAAAATCTACCTTGATCTAATTTTAGTTTCTTTGCATTTCAAATTCCTTGAGGTTTACAAATGTTTCCTACAACTTTGAGCTTCCTGTTACAACATTCCTTCTTGGAGAGACATACTGAATTTGTGAATGATACAACCTAGGAGGAAAAAAACTTGTGAAGAAGTCACTTAGGGAAACTGAAACCTAATCTATAAACAAGAAAAATGTGCAAAAGCACTTAGAGGAATTAAAAAACCTAAACTAATATGTATAAGGGTGATAATTTTCTTTTCAGTAACAGTGCTTGAGATAGATTCCATTGACTAGAATCGGAAGTTCTTCTCCATCCAAAGTGGATAGTTGAAAGGCATTGTTACTCTTACATCTTGTGACCATGTAGGGGCCACTCCAAATGGCATCAAACTTGGAATGCTTGCTTAACTTAGCCCGATCCACATCCCATTTCAAAACTAAGTCTCCCTCCTGGAAGGTTGTTTCTTTATCCTTCTTGTCAAATTACCTCTTGATCAAGGCCTGATCCTTCTCCATGGTTTGCATTGCATGCTCTCTTATTTCCTCCAACTCCATGAGTTCCATGTACCTAGCTTCCAGAGGCTCAAAATATGATAGTTTCAGTTGTTTCATGAGATCCAATGTGGGAAACTCAAGTGATATGGGAAACCTTTCTTCTTTCCCGTAGAACAACTTATAAGGAGATTTGCACATTGACCTTTTAGGTGTGACTATATCAGCTCACAAGGAAAATTTGAGCTTGGTATGCCATGTCCTCTAATTTTCATCTAGAGTCCTTCTGATGATCCTTAGTAGATTCTTGTTTGTGGACTCTGCTTTTCCATTACCCTGGGGGTAATAGTTAGAAGAGGTGCTCAAGATATATCCATTCCTAACAACGCCCATTATGTGTCATCTTGGTGCCTAAGGAATGCTAGAGAATTTTCTGATATAATGGTGGCCGGACTCCAAATCTTGTCACTATTCCTCTCATAAAAGTCCAGTATACTAGACTCATTTGCCTCCTTGAGTGCTACCACCTCGGTCCACTTGGTGAAATAATTCTTTGTTGTTAGGATCCACTTGTGACCTTGGCTCAAATTGGGATTGATGAACTCAATGAATCCAATCTCGACTACATAAATGACTGATCAACTGAGATTGGATGGAGAGGTAATGCTGCTAACTTTTTCTTTCCTATGAAAAATGCACATTTTTTAACATTTCTTAATCCATGTTGAAGCAATCACTGAACATTGTGGCCAATAATAACCCACCTTCATATCCTGAGAGTTATTACCTGTGGATAAAATGACCTCCAGCTTCTCCATCATGGAATTCATATAACACTTTTCAATCTAATTTGTCCCAATGCACCTCAATAGGACTCCATTGATGTCCTTATTAAACAAAACACTATCAATAAGCATATATGGAATGGCCTAGATTCTAAAATATATCCTCTTTGTTTTTCTCATCTCTGGAGGGCATACACCTATTTTAAGGAAAAGCATCATATCTTGAGTCTAACAAGGAGTAGGAATGCTATCATCTTCTTGTTCCTGATTCTCTTGTAACACCAAAACAACCTCCTCTTGATTACTTGCTTCAATATGTAGACTGGAAGCTAACTACTTACATAATCCCTTTCCACAGACCAATTTAGTGACCTTTATTTCTATATCATATTCCATGACACGAGTGATCCAACCTTCCCTTTTCTCATTCAATTCTTTGTTCAAAAGGAAGTCCTTTAGTCTCCCCCGCATGAGACACTACAACTGAATTTTAATGTTTCGAGACCAAGTGCCTGAAATTCTTCAAACTTCTGATAATGTGAGGACATGCTTCTCTTCAATGAAAATAATACCTCACTTCATAGTCCTCTAAGCTTTGAATGAAGAAAACAATGGGATTGCTCGAATCCTTCTTTATTTTTTTACCAGAGATTGTGGAAAATAGTGTCTTAACCACCAAAAGCATAGAGTATGAAATCCTTGGAAATTTCTAGATTAATGAGAGTTGAGGGTTGAGATATGGCATGTTTTATGGCTTCAAAACTCTCCTTTCCCTCTATTTTCCACTTAAATGCCATGCTCTTCTTCAACATCATTGTTATTGGCTTGACAAGAGTGGTAAAATACGTCAAAAATATTAAGAAAAAGTTGATCCTCCCTAAGATGCTTTGGAGAGACTTTTGATGACTTGACAATGGTAGAGCACAGATAGCTTTGATTCTTTATTGATCAATTGTCAATCCCTAATTATACACAATGTGGCCTAAGAGCTTACCTTTGTGAGCTAGGAATATGCATTTTTTGGATTTAGAGACACTCCAAATCTCCTACATCTTTGGAACACTTTCCTGAGGTGAAAGAGGTGACTTGCTGCATTCTTGGAGAATACAGTGATGTCATCTAAGTACACAAGAACTATCTTGTTTATCAACCCCTTGAACTCCATGTCCATAGCCCTTTGGAATGTAGCTCCATCATTCGACAACCTGAATGACATTTTCCAATAGGCATAAGTGCCCCATTTGGTGGTGAAGGCCATGTTTTGAATTGATCCTCTTCTTTCACCATAATTTGATTATAGCCCAAGTATCCATCTAGGAGAGAGAACCTTTCTGAACCAGCTACCACCTGCAATATTTTCTCCATAGAAGGAAGTGGATAATGGTCTTTGACAGAAGCTTTGTTTAGGTCCTGAAAGTCCACATACAACATGATTTCTCTATTCCTTTTCTTGACCGACACCAAATTTGTGACCCAACTTAAGTGCTTGATTGGAAAAATAATGCTTTTTCCTAATGAGATTATTCAGTTCCTTCTTCATGAGAGGATCAATATGAGGGTTGACTAGTCTTTGTTTCTTTCTGATAGGCTTAGCTTTTGATCCAATTCAATAGTGTGTTGTGCCAACTTTGGATTAAAACCTCTCAAGTCTTCGTAGCTCTAAGCAAAGACATCTGGGAATTCTTGGAAAAATCTTGTATGAAATCAGATTTTTCTTGTTGAGTAGCTCACCTTACCAATTTGGAGTACTTTACCCTCTCCAACTGAAATGGGCTCTAAATCTTCCCCTTTGACATAAATATTTTCCTTTTCTTTTCGCAATTGATCATTAGGATTAAATATTAACTCCAATGTCATAAATCCTTTTGGGAAAAATTGTTCGTCCTTAATTGAACCACTTGATCCCCATATTGTTGCTCTAATTTATCCTGATTTTTGGCTGAGAATTCAGCCTCTTCCTATAAGAAATTGATGATCTATTGGTCACTCTCAAACACCTACCATCTTGTGTTATTATCTGGAACTAGTTGGCCTTACAATCACATTGATATGGGGTTTTGTTTTATCCCTCTTAATATTTTTAACTACATCAAAAGTTTCTCCTATTGCTGCAAGCCTATCCGCAACTTCATTCTTCTTCCTTGGTATAGAACTTATGTTGAATGCTTCAAATTCCTCAATGAGGTCCCATACCTAGTTCTTATAGCTTTTAGGAGATCAATTTTAGGCAGCATTTTGTCCCTTGACTTGATTCACAATTAGTTCACTATCTCTGAATACTTGGAAAATTCTTGATACCTCTTTTCCTTGCCTAATGAATTCCATGAATTAGAGCTTCATACTCAGCTATGTTATTTGAACAAGAAAACTTAAATAGAAAGTTGAGTAGTATTTCATATCCCTTGAGGACATAAGCAATACATTGCACCTCCTCCAGCACCTTACCTACTCCTTGAATTGTCAAATAACAATTTCCAAACTTCATTGTTATCCTTATCATCAGGCTTGGTGATGTTAGGGAGAGGTGGATTTTCTTCATGTAGACAATAAATTTCCTAACTCATCTTCTTCCATCTCCCTGTATGGGATCAAAAGCATGCATTTTGTTTTCCCATTCATCTAATGTCAAATCCGACCCCAACTTTAGTACCTATTTCTAGAGTGTTTCTGGGAAATCTTCTTAATCAAAAGACTGAACAATTAGCATTGATGAGACTTGGCACATGAGGATCAATGTGGAAATTGTGATTGGTTCTGACCTAATTATAGCCTTGGCTCCATATCTTGTTTTGAAGAGTATATGTGACCAGTCTATAGATAGGTACCTACCAATTTTAGTCATGATGTACCTTGACAAACAAATAAAAAAGTGGTGGTAAGTCAATTACTGATACATCTTGTAAGAAATGTGACATTGGGACAAGCATGGAGCAGTGAGGATTAATCCTTTATCACTCCAACTATTCCTAACTGTTGTCCCATCCAATTGACACCACTCCTTTGGAGACATCAGTTCATACTCTAGGCCCAATTGATATGTTATCTGCTTTGGCATTACTGAACTGCTTGCCCCTAAATCGATCTTGAAATTGTGCACCAAGTTATTCCCATGAAATCAATGACACATAAAATGGTGGAGGCTTCAAATTTTTTACTTGGTTGACCTCCTTCTTGCTACACTGCATTTAGTGAGAACCTTTTCCTAATTTTGGATGACTCGTTTGAAGGCAGACCAATTTTCCATTGCTTCTTGTGAACAAATCTTGTTGTCCTAGAATTGCAAGTGATTCCCACATGGAAATGTTTAACATGTGTTTTCTGCATTTTATCAATGATGTTAAAGGGATATGGGTTTTCCTTTTTCTTCCACTTACTTGGCACAATATTTTCCTGTACTTGAAATGGCACATGAGTTGTCACACCTGCTTCCTTAGGCTGATTTGGTACATTCAGGGTTGTATTTGCATTGTAACTCCTTGTGGCATGGTAGGAGGTTGAGAAAAAATTGATTAGATGATTACCCTTCCTCTATGTTCCTCTTTTTTTGACCTTGTGTTAGCATTACACCTTGGAAAGGAGGTTGATTAACTCCATAAAAGTATTTTGTTTTCCAATTGACCAGTGTGGTTTCAGTTTGGGGTGTCTCTTGTGGACTTGTTTGCTACTGATTTTCTTCCTCCTTTGTTTCTTGGGTCACACCGATAGTCTGTACCATTAAGGCTTGATTTATTGCACCATTAAAGAATGATTCTTGATTGTGAGGTTGAATACATGGGAATCTCCTTCGATACTCTTGTGCAATGTTTTTTGAGTTGGAACCAAGGTTCTGGATGCTAAAACTGTATTTGGATTATATTGTTGAAATTTCATGGAAACTTGAGGTTATCCTTGGTTTGGGTTTTGATTTGAATTTTGAGTTGAAGGTATGTTTGATTGATATGAAGGCATACTTTATTGAGCTTTAGGTTGATTTTGTCTGAAGCTTTGAGCTTGCTACCTCTTAATAGTCACTAGCTCATTTCCTAAATTTTGTAGTTGCTTCATAACCTCCTGAAGTTCCTTGGACATGTTTAAAGAAGTGGAGACCTAACTATTGATTTGATTTCTAGGGGTTGGAATGGGATTCAACTCAAGTGTTTGAATAGTTTTGGGGTTTTCCCATTTCAAGATATAGAGGCATATATGGGCCTAGGTGCAAGCTTTATCTTGCCAGTATCAAACAGTTCTTCTGATGGCTATGTTGTAGGCTCTTGGTAGGGAGTGTCATCCCTCCCATAGACTATATCATCATAGCTATGTCTAAATTTAGAGCCTTCAAGAAGTAGAGGAACGCACCTTGGGAAGTTGGTCTCACGGCCATTGGGATTTTGTCCCATGTATTTTGGAATAGGAAATTAAAATCTTCCATCTGCTCATTTGGAGCCCTCTTAATTGTTTTCAATTGTTCCAATAAAGACAAATTATCTACCCTTTCTCCAAATTGATCATAGTGGGTTATGCACAAGTGATCCCAATTTTTAAGTGATCCTAATGTTAAGCTCCAAAACCATTGCAAATCCTTGCCCTTAAATGAGGAAACTAAGTTTAACTGCAACATCCATTTCATTGATCTTCATGAATGGAACAAACGTTTGTGATGTCTTGAATATGGTGAATGGGAGTTGTATGGTTTTCTCCAGTGAAGTAGGGGATATCTTTTTAATGTTGCAACTGGGATTGGATTTTTTTGCATTGAGGAAAAGTGGACTACTACCCGTGAAGTTGATAAATGGATTTTGTGGCCTTTGTGGTGGTTGTTGATGTGGTCTAAGTCTGAACCCTAGTTGATTGATTGAAAGGTCTACCAGGTGGAGGTGTTGATAAAGTCCTATTAGGTGGAGATGGTGATATTTGTGGTCTTCTTCCTCTCCTTCCTCTTCCTAGAGATAACTGTAAACATACTGAAAACACCTTCTTCTCTTGTCTTGAGAGTTTTGAAATTATTCTCATGAACTTGGGGGAATTTGGGCTACTACACCACTGAGTTCTACTTTCTAGGAGTTGTCCAGATGTGTTGGGAATGAGCCTCTAAAGGATAAATTTTTTCCAAGTCACACATCTAAAATTGACAAAAACTGAAAATGGAAACCTTGAGGGATTGGATGTTGGTTTTTAGAGGTTAGAAATTTTTTTGCTGTTACTAGTCTTTGAAATTTTGAAATGCAGAGAGAACCCCAAAATGTCTGAAATGAGAAAATTCCAAAATCCAAAGTGTAATGCACAGTGGGAGCTTTAAAGTCTGAAAACCATAAATATCCAAAGTCAGAAGTCTGAAATACAACACAGGTTTCGAATTCCAAAATGTCTGAAACCTAAAAATTCTGAATTCTAAAATTTTGAAAATTCCAAATTCTAAAATCCAAAATGTCTGATATCCCAAAATTGCAAAACACCTAAAAACATCTCAAATTCCAAAATAAAAATTTAAGACCTGATTTGGATACTGCAACCTCCGATCTATCTTTTGGTGAAATTTGGACTTATTTTTCTCATGTAAAACCTCAAAATATTAATTTCAGAAATCAGACCCTGCAGTGCAAACTCTAAAATCTGCAATCTCTGAAATCTGATATCCTTACAAATGCCTCCAAAGTTGTGAAAATGACTTCTTGTCCCACTGGGCATGCCAAAACTTTTATGGCGACGTTACAGTACCCATAAATGCTTGCAAGTGAATAATTGGGCATTAGTGTAATTTTTCAAACATGGATATCCCAAAGTGTGGGACTTTGCAAACATGATATCTCTCTAGAGAAGGCCGGATTCCTTTTCCTAACCTAGTGCTAAACTACTCCAAAGTGTAGGAAACCACTAATCTAACCCTACTTTAATGATTTTCAAGGGGACAAGGATAGAAGTATTGCATGAAAAATAAATATACTCTAAAGGGAGGTGATGCACTAAGAAGGAATGTTGAACAAACTAAACTTCTTGAAAGTGATTGAAAATGAATGAGAGGAGGGTGATCTAGCACCACAAATCACAGAGACATTTATCAAACAATCTTAGTAAACACAGATCCACTTGAAACCTTGCAATGAAAGTATGATAATGCACAATATTATTCAAATGTGATAAAAATACTAGTAAGTTATAACAAAACATAAAAGAGTGTCGTAAACATCCACATATTTGATTGTATTTGATTTTAGTGTTCCAATAGGGAGGTTTGAAACTCCACAAGCTTATTACAAACAAAAAATATGGGAGGGGCATATGCAAAGTGTCCAAACTTTTGAAATGAGCCCCTCTTTACAATTTATAGAAGAAAATTATAACATGAGAGAGAAATTTCAGGTTTCTATACATTGTGGGTGACCATATCTGCTTGCATCATTCTTAGTGTTTCCCATGCTTCTGGTACTTGGCCTCCATGTGATAAAAATTGGTGCCCATACTACATAAATAAATCCTTCACCTACCCCATTAATGTTCAATGTTCCTCAATTTTAGAGGTCCAATACCACTGAAAATCCACTTTTATGGTCTCGTGTCGAGGATATCATTCTCCCCTATCCATCGACTATGATTTTTCATAAAACAAATACTCCTAGCAAAACTTATGCCATTTTGAGTGAAAAGGAGGGGTCTTGGAACTCCTAGATTTGTGTAGTGAGCTAGGGGCGAGAAGCTCACTGATCTCTATATATAGTTCATTCAATGAAATGATGGTCCCTGTGTTTATCGCTTCCTTTCTTTGGCTACTACATTAAGCAATCCACTTCAACATTTCCTCTTTTTCTCTCAAGATTCCAACCTCGCATCTCGCAATGAGCCACGTTGCTCATCATTTCATGTAATACATTGAATGTCAAGGAATTTAGTCAATCAAATAATACAATTTTATTAGTTTTGAGAGAGATATTTATACAGATATTCATCCCACAATATATGGGATCTAATCCCTATCCTTATCCTCCCACAAATCACTCCAAACTGTACAAACAAATAACAAACTACCCATTTATTTACCTCATGGTATATTACTAATTACGATGGAAACTCTAATTTCCCAACATTCCTTCCCTTAGAGTTGACATGGGCAGATCTACAAAACACAAACAATTTAAAAAAGATAATCCTCGTCGCTTTGAACAATATTCAGCATTGGCATGTGCGTTTTGTTCTTCAGTATCATCTTCTTCAGTAGCCATGGCCTTGTCGGATAGTTTTCCATCAAGTAGATCTTTTGCTCTTTTCATGCAGTTAAGAATAACATGTCCTAGCTTCCTACGATAAAAACATATATAGTTTTGATATGTTTTGATCTTTTATAGGAATTACTTAATTGACTAGCTAATGCTGCTTCTTCTTCTTCATCATCCTTGCTTTCCGTATCGAGTAGCGTTGCTATTATGCTCTCCAAGCTTGGATTTAGTTTACTTAAAGTAAACACCATATTGGACATACTTTTGGGCATGTTATTTAGTAATATGGCCTTTGTATCATTGGGTTTCACCTTTTCATTAATGCCATCCAATTGGGCCATTAGAGAGCAGAACTTGCTGATATGAGATACAATATCTCCTCCTTTTTCCATTTTCAACCCATATAATTTCTACTTCATATTTATCTCTACATTGTCAGTTTTTGATCCAAATAATTGATTCAATGCTTCCAATATTTCTTTGGATGATTTTTTGAAATCTACATGATGTAGATAAGGCTTGGATAATCCTGAGGCCAATAACGGCCAAAGCTTTTTTATCTTTGACTTTCGATTTTTGGAGTGTGTCTACATGTGTTGGTGCAACCGATCCTCCATCAACAATGTCCCAAAGATCCTTTTCAATCAGCAGCAGTTGGATTTGGATTTTCCATGTATGGAAATGCTTTACATCAAATTTTTCTATCTGGTTCATTTTTTCCATTTTTAACCCTCCCTAAAAAATAAACTGAGTGAACGTCGGTTTCAACTAAAAATGCGTCCTTACAAGATTTGACTCAAATGGTTATTTTTTTTTTTCAAACACCAAAGAATTTAAAGGAGGAAAAATGTAATCTTTAATTTATCTTGGTCTACAATTGTATTGTTTTTATTAATGATCAAATGTCAGGTCAAGGGTTTTACCTTAATGATGCATAGTTGGAATAGGTCGCTGTAGATCTGCTACATTGACGGAGATTGTCTTAAACTCATGGTGCATAGGGATGACATCTTGGCATGAAGTTATGAATACATTTTTTTACTCCAACTTTATTACACGTCCGATATGTGAATCTAAATTGAATATGATCAATAGACAAACCAATTATTAAGCTTCCCTGGTAGCGCTGGTATATATGAGTAGTTGCATCAATAATTTTATGAAATATGTTTTGTTTTTCTTAGAATGTGATTTATATTCAGTTTTTAATTAATAAGTAGATTAAATATGTTGGACATAGAATAATGCAAGTTGAATTTGCTAGATTTACATGATGGTAGTCAGATCTGGTCTCAATATTTGAGTCGGTGCATTGGAGTCATCATAGCAGGGTAAACCTAAAGGACTAAACATAACAAAGTTGATTTTCTGTTTTTGTTTGTAAGGCAATACTATTTTTAAGGATCATGGTTTTCAATTCAAATGTTACAACTCTATACCTAAAAATGATGGACGAGGTTGCTACTTATAACACTGGATTATCATTTTGGGATTTGATTTTAAGGGACGTATTCCTTATTGAAGCACGTAGATCTAGTTATTAAAGTCATGATCTAAACACCAAATGTTACAATTTTAGTATATGAAGAAATAAATATACTACTAACAAGGACTCACAGTGGTCTTGACTTATGGATGTTTTTCATAAGGTTTTACCTCTGGAATAATATTAATTGCAATTGAAGTCGTGGTCTACAAACTCAAGATTCTAATGATGAACAAGACTGAAAAAGGGTACTGATAGGTACTACTTTTTTATTCGTAGATACCATTTTAAGGTTTTTAGTCAATCAAACAATACAATTTTATGGGTTTTTAGAGAGTTATGGTTACAAAAATGTAATTTTAATCCAAAAATATAGGTGCGAGTGATAGTACCTATCCTTGATCCTCCCACAAATGATTCCAAACCGTTTTTGACAAATAATAAACTATGAATTTATTAACCTCATAGTAGTATTACTGTTTACCATGGTCATAATTCTTGTTGAGTCAATAAATTTATTTTTAATATAAACATCTCAATCTGTATATGTTCACTATATCATAGAAGGGAATGAAAACTATCAATTGACAAATTTTTTTATTTTTCCGGAAACCCAAGTATAGTTTGGGATTGAATATCTAGGCTATGAATTATACTCATAATATACCAATATCATAGATACATCCGTTTGACATACTATGATACCTCACTTTACTATCCAATTTAATTTTTTCACATTTATTTTCAAATATAACTAATCGATAGGAATTATTTCTAAACTAAATCCTATATATCAATGAGTAAAACATAGCCCTCACATAAAATAGGTTGTGGGAATGACGTTATGCAAATAACAAAGAATAAAAATGGATTCAACCCATGACTTAAATAGGTGTTTACTAGTTGTGACATTAATATAAAGGAAGATTTATAATGTGTTTTATTTCCAATCATGCTATTAAATATAAATGAACATTTATATATTTAATGAATATTGTTGATTAAGCTAAAATGTAATTTAGGAGCCTAATCTGAATGCAAGATTGCAGTAAATAAACAAATAGTAAAGTATTGAACTAGATCTTAAGTAATTAAGTAATAAATAATGAAAAACCCTAATTGCAAAGAGAGGGTGAAAAGCCTTAGCTGATTCACAAATTTCTGGAAAGCGCACAGAGTTGGAAAACTGAAAAAGACAAAGCATAAATCGTCACACTGGAGCACAAAAAATGCAGATTCGAGGAGATATGCTGAACTGGGGCACCTAGAGAGGGACAAGATGTTATGAAATAAAGGGATAAAATACGTGGAACAATCCCTCACATAATTTCAACAGTAGAAAACCAATATGCAGAAATTATTACAGATCTGAAATAAAAGTGCAGAATAAATATAACACAACACAAAGAGACAATATTTAACGTGGTTCACCCAATTTGGGCTGATGTCCCTTGCCAAGAATCACTTGAACCTGATACTGACTCTATGGACAAGCGTTCGACCTCTTGGAGCTCTCAATCATAATACTCATATATGTTAATGGAGCTCATGCTCAATGAGATATTATCTACATCATCATGCCCAACCCTAATTCACTACACATGTTGCAATGCTTGTCATCCTGAACCCTAACCCCATATCGCATTTAAAACTCACATAAGTAGATCGGTGAGCTACTAAGTGCCAATTTTTACAATACTGTGGGTATCAAAACCATGGGCCAACTCACTTGATATCTCCATCAAACCTACTTAACCCTCAAAAATCCCACCCATATGAGAACATGCACGTCTTCCCGAAATGCTCGGTGAGCACATTTTTAGCTAGGTTCGTTAAAAGGCCTAGTCTTGCAACACTTCCACACATGAAAACATGCTCCACAACCTAACAAAAGAGCACTTGAGGGCACCCTAAACTTGTTTCTGAGCGTCAATGGTCTAGTTGTGTAGAAGCAAGCTCATAATAACCTCCTCTGTAGGTGTCACAAGGTGTATCACCTGTAGTCACCTTTGATCGCTCTGAGGTCACACCAAGATCATCGAGGTTAGTGGAAACCTACAGTCAATAATGGAGCCTAGAAAACACCCTCAATCTAGACATCAAATACTAAAACCTAGAAAGATGTACAAAATGAGGGAATCAGATTGTTCTCAGCTGCCACAATGATGGACATACAACTAAGTGTTGCCAAATCATGACAATTTTCTAGAAAATGTAGTTTTGTGTGTGTATGTCAAATGCTTAGTTCCCTAGGTCGGCTCTTACCTTCTGTGTCACACTTAGAATAACAAGGGGCCAAGTAGCTAGATAACAGTAACTGTATGGATAATGAGGTGCCAAAAGGGGGTATCAACTAGACACTTCCCTCTTATGAAGTGTGATGCAGAAAATCTTCAATCCTTGTGTCCATTGTGGTGGAGCTAGATGGATACTAATAGAGCTCTTGAAAATGCATTGATAGACGCAACCTTAGGTGGTGATAGCATAATGCTTAGTGCTTGGTCAGTTATGTATGACTCACTATAGATTTTTATTTATATGATTAAGTGTGTTACCGAAATATTGTTCATAGTGCGAACACTTAGGAGTGGTGTGGGTTATTTGGTAGTAATATTTTTTAATATTTATAAAATAATATATGAGTGTGCACAATTAGTTGTCATGCACAACTCATAGAGATAGAAATGTGTGAGAATATCTTGGGATTGAGAGTAAGACTAGGGAATAAAGGAGAGATATGGGAATAAAATGATAAGACTTGACTCCATGATTTTAGGAGAAAGCAATTGTATAAAATGCCGTCTCATATTCAATAGAAATTGCTCTATTCTATTTACATTTGGTTTCTATCTTTTGTAGTTTTCATTTCATGTGTTAATTTTAATTAATTATTTCTTAATTTATTTATACAAATCTAGAGATTTATCATCATTTGGTATCAGAGCAGTTTAGGAAGATTTATGAGAGTGATTGTAGGACAAAACCGCAGCCTCAAGGATGCAGATTTGAGAGTTTTAAAGTTTCCATCGCCATTTTTTAGATTCTGATCTTAAAAAATACGACTGGTAATTCATGTTTTTCTCAAAAACCTAGATTTGAAATTTTCTAAAATTTTTTGGGTTTGTTTATTTGTATTATGGGGAACTTCTTTCAAAACATTATAGAAACCCATTTCGTATTTTAAGATAAATTGTGGAAAAAATTATGATGTTTCTAATTATTTTGTAAAAAAATAGTGAGTGATTTCTAGCAATAAAACTCTGATATGATTTATTATTTTGGTTAAATATAAAGTTGGTTACTATTGTAAGGGTGCATTATCGGTTGAACCGACACCCAATATAATTGTAAAATGATCCTCAAAGACAAATTCGGCTGAGTTAGCAACATCACAATGGAGGATGGAGGCATAGGAGGATGGAGGCAAATTGGCATCTCTTGTTAGTCACCAACAAAGAGATTGCTTCATGGTATTGGTGACCTTTTATTTTTGTTGTGTGGTGTGTTTACTTTATGTTGTAATAATGAACAAAAGTAACATTCCTATTTTAAATCTTCTGCACGAGCATAATTTCTGATTTGTAATCCCTCTAAGTTAGAAACACTGATGTGAGCAAAATAATGTATGTTACTATGTAGTGGTTGGTTCCACTAGAAAACCATTTTATGAGTTGGATGTTCTCTTTGAAAATCTCATATTGTTTGAGTTGTTGGTACTCATTGAAAGTCTTCATTTATTTGTAGATCATGAGTAGGTACAGGAGATAACTTTCCCCATGTTCACACTAAGGGGGTTACTGTTACTGAAATATTGTTCATAGTGTGAACACTTGGGAGTGGTTTGGGTTATTAGGTAGTAATAGTTTTTAATATTTATAAAATAATATATGAGTGTGCACAATTAGTTGTCATGCACAAACTCATAGAGATAGAAATGTGTGAGAATATCTTAGGATTGAGAGTAAGACTAGGGAATAAATGAAGAGATATGGGGATAAAATGATAAGACTTGACTCCATGATTGTAGGAGCAAGCAATTGTATAAAATGCCCTCTCATATTCAATATAAATTTCCATTCTATTTACATTTGGTTTCTATCTTCTGTAGTTTTCATTTCACGTGTTGATTTTAATTAATTATTGCTTAACTTATTTATGCAAATCTAGAGATTTATCATCAAAGTGTAAGTGGGTTAATGATCTAAAATGCCAATATGTGCTCCTATTTTTGTAAAAAAACATAGTAGACATTCATTCATCCCCACCATTTTCAAAGCACTATTTAATATTTTTGAAAACCCTTTGGTAGAAAGATAGATAAGAGCATCTAGTTTGGGATCGAATTTTTTTTTATACTTTTTAGTGAGTATTTTTTTAATGATTTTTCAAGTATAAATATTTTAAATTTTAGAAAATAAAGGATAGTCGATCATGCTCCCTTAACTACCTCAAAAAATATCATATTTTTTTTTGCATATGTATAGAATTAGTTCTATTTTGGGACTGTATAATTTTAATTCAATTTGGATGAGTTGAAAAAAAGATACACGATGAAAGATAGACATGTATAAACTCAACAAAATAGCTATGAAAAGACATAGTTATAAAATAATCAGTATGGAAACCTTATACTAGTCAGAAAAATTGAAAAATTATATATTTAGAAAGAAGAAAGTTTACTTGACCTCATCTTCATATTTTTAATAAATTTGTTGAATTTTTTAGTTTGATTTCTTATGGAGAAAGACACATTTTACCATTTTCTTCAAAAAAATGTGTTGTTTTTTGTGTTTTACTAGGTCCATGCCTTAGGCTTGGGGATCTAAACTAGATCCAAGCCAAGAGGTTTTCCTTTAAAAAAGGAAAAAAAAAACGTGTGCATGTTATAATGCATGCACATTATAACATGTACGTGTTTACTTTTTTATATATATTACATGCCCTTCGACATCTTTTTTCATAACTCAAAATGAATACGTATTTGAAAATTCATATAATTCAAAATGCGTATGCACTCCATAACAATATAAATTTGTAAGCATTATAACACATACACATTATAATGCTTACATGTTATAGGTTTGGAAAATACCAAACCTGAAAAACCATAACACGTACATGTTTTGGCTAATTTCAGGTTTTTCCACTTTTTTTCCTCCATATTGGTGCACTTACCCTATGTTTTAAAGAGAGACCATAAGTAGGAAAACTAGATTAGATGTTGAAATCATCTTAAAGGAATAATTTTTTGGGCATGGAGGCTAGAGAGTATTTTTGAGGAAGATAGATAGGAGATTGAGTTACATCAATTCATGATCGGTTAATGGAGAAAGGTTTTAGAGATGGAAAACATAATATATGGATTTGGTTAGTTCTGAGTCATCATGAGGGTTGGTTCTCTGTTAAATCAGGGGTTGGTATTACTTGTGGGGTTGGTGCCTCACTAAACCTAGGGGTTTGTGTTCCTTGTTGAGTTGGTGCTCAAATGAAACATGGTTGTGGTAAGTTTTTATTTCAATGTTTTTCCTTCACCTTGAGGATTTCCCACTTAAATTTGGTGTCCATGTGTTCTTGTGTTCCTCTTCCATAAGTTACAATGGTAATGTTGCATTGGTTAATCTTAATGGATACGATAAGTTGAATGGCTATTGAATTTTAAAATTTAAAGTGAATGAAAAGCTTTTTATCCCCATTGATTCACCCGCCCCTATTAGTGGTTGTGCTTACGAAAAAAATATTGACCTAATATCAGTCCAAGAAATTCAAACTAACACATTTATGCACTTAAGGAGAGAAATGATTTCAATTCAACGAAAATATATTTAAAATTACAAAAGTATGATCATGTTATTGATAGAGATTCAAATAGATTGAATATATTGCTATGTATCATAATACAGAGAGCATGCCTTTATATAGGCCGTAGCGAGAGCAGCGAGAGGGACAGTTGGAGGAACAGTTATATAACTGTTCACTAACATTCACTAACAACTAATTAATTAACAATGTATTAATTAATCTAACATTCCCCCCCTTAATACATTGCTCTTACAAATGTACCCCCTAAAAAAATCAAACTTCACCTTGCTGAGAGGCTTGGTGAGAATATCTGCAACTTGAAAATTAGTAGGGCAGTACTGGAGCTGAATTTGGTGGTTTAAGACCTGTTCACGAATGTAGTGACATTCAACCTCAATATGCTTTGTTCATTCATGGAAAATAGGATTCTTCACAAGATTCAACACACCTTGATTATCGCAGTGAATGATGGGAGGTTTCTCTTCAAGAATCCCTATATCTGCAAGAATGCGACGTAACCAAATTGCTTCGCACACAGCTCCTCGTGCAACGTGGTATTCAGCCTCAGTGGATGAGAGAGCAACAACAGTTTGCTTCTTGCTAATCCACGAGATAGGTCCAGATTCAAGATGAAAAACATATCCTGAAGTGGATTTCCTATCATCAACGGATCCTGCATAGTCCGATTTTTTATATCCCTGTAAGAAGAACTAAGTATTCTTCTGATACTTCAGACCAAAGTCAACTGTACCTCAGACATATATCAACACATGCTTTGCTACTATCCAATGACATTTCTTCAGCTCCTACATAAATCTGGCGAGATAGCTCACAGCAAAGAAAAGATCTAGTTTGGTATAAGTCAAGTAAATGAGATTCCCCACAAGCTGCCTGTAGTGAGTGTCATCTACCTGTGGTGAATCCTAGAATCTAGATAGTTGTAAACCTTTTTCCATAGGTGTGGACATTGGTTTACAATCTGACATCCCATACTTTTCTACGATCATCTTGGCATATTTCATCTAGGAGACGAAGATATGATTCTTCTTCTGCCATATCTCTAAGCCAAGACAATAGTGAAGTAGCCCCAAATCAGTCATGTCGAAGGATTTCTTCAGATCATTCTTTACATCATCTACAAGATTGTCAGAACTTCTTGTGATCACAAGATCATCTACGTACAAAACCAGAATGACAATCTCTATTCCTACCTTCTTGATATACAAATTTGTATCTGAGGGGCTACGAGTGAATCCATGCTGCAATAGGTGATCATCAATTTTTATATACCATGCCCTAGGTGCTTGTTTGAGGTCCATAAAGAGACTTTATCAGACGACATAACTTCTGTGGTTGATGCTCGTCTACAAACCCTTCAGGTTGGGCCATGTACAAAGATCACCGTTTATAAAAGCACTCTTGACATCCATCTGTTGAAGTTTCCATCCATTTTGTGCTGCCAGTGCACATACAACTCTGATGGTTTTGATCTTCGCAATGGGTGCAAAGGTCTCATCATAGTCAATTCCTTCTTGCTAAGCATAACCCTTTGCAACAAGTCGTGCTTTGTGTTTGTCGATTGAACCATCTGCCTTATATTTTGTTTTGAAAATCCATTTGCAGCCAATAGATTTATTACCTAGAGGCAGATTGACAAGTTCCCACGTCTGATTCTGAATCAAGGAATCATATTCAACATCCATAGCCTGTTTCCACTGTGGTTGGTCTAATGCCTCACAAACAGTGTCAGGTTCGGTGCTCTCAACAACTGAACTCATGAGTGCAAAATTTACCTCATGTCTAGCTTGACTTCGTGTTCTAACTCCCGTAGAAGTACCTGGAAGTGAGTTCAGGTGTGCATCCCTGATAGTACTCTGGACCCATTTCAGACGTTGCTGATGCTGATGTGAAGATGTGTTTTCCAGTGTGCCAAGATCAATGAACAAGTCTCCACTCAGCTCTTCTTCTCTCTGAGAAGAATCATCTTGCTCATCATCTGGATGTGTGAGCAATCTATGTGACAAGGCCGGTACTGGATCTCCATTGTGTGGTAAGGAGTCAAAGGATGGCTCATCACATACCACATCTCGACTCTCGTAGATGTTCTTCATCTCAGGATCCATGAGATGATACTCCTTTAAGGTAGCACTATACCCCAAGAAAAGACATGGCAGTGTCTTTGGATCGATCTTCTTCCTTATCTTATCTGGAACATGCATATATGCAGTACAACCAAAAACTCTCAAATGATGAATAGAAGGTTTACGACCAGTCCATACCTCTTCTAGTGTCTTGTTCTGCAAGATCTTCGTGGGTGCCCGATTGAGTAGATACACTGCTGTCTGGACTGCTTCTGCCCAAAAATGATCCTCCAACTTGGCGGTCGAGAGCATACAACGAGCCATCTCCATGATAGTCCTGTTGTGGCGCTCGGAAATCCCGTTCTATTGGGGCGTGTAGGGTGCAGTCAATTGTTGTTGAATGCCATGCTACTTCAGGTATGCTAAGAACTTCTTTGACACAAATTCCCCCCCTCGATCTGAGCGAAGGAGAAGAAGAGGTTTCCCAGACTGCCTGGTGGCTTGCTAGTAGAAGGTTTGGAAATTTGCAAGTGCCTCACTCTTCTTCCGAAGGAAATATACCCACATTTTCCATGAGTAATCATCAATGATGAGCTGAAAGTATGTAAAACCTTGGAAGCTAGCTGGCAAGGGTCCGCACAGATCGGTGTGAACGACCTGAAGATGCTCTGTAGAATGATAAGAGCTCTGTTTTCGCTGTATCATTTTATATAGCAATATATACAATATATTTGAAGCTCCATCATTGGTATCAGAGCATCTTCAGGTCGTTCACACTGATCTGTGTGGACCCTTGCCAGCTAGCTTCCAAGGTTTTACGTACTTTCAGCTCATCATTGATGATTACTCACGGAAAATGTGGGTATATTTCCTTCGGAAGAAGAGTGAGGCACTTGCAAATTTCCAAACCTTCTACCAACAAGCCACCAGGTAGTCTGGGAATCCTCTTCTTCTCCTTTGCTCAGATTGAGGGGGGGGAATTTGTGTCAAAGAAGTTCTTAGCATACCTGAATAGCATGGCATTCAGCAACAATTAATTAATTAACAATGTATTAATTAATCTAACAGTTATTTTAGACACAAAATCCTGGATGCATAGACATATACATTTTCAAGAATATAATTATAGGTGATAGTAGTAGATTACATAATTAACTACCTTGTGTGAGCTTATCCAAAATAGAAGAATGTGTTTAAATATCATTTTCAAGCTATCATAATTTACATACATCTTTGTGACACAATCCACAACTTATTCAACTAGATTTAGATCACTCTCACATCTCTAGACTGTGTAGAACAATGAATTCTTTCTAAACATTAACTTTAGTCTTTATGTATTCCACTTTCAAAAGTTGTGTTAATCAACATTATCTTATAGACATAATTTAAATAATTTATACAATTTATAATAAATTACATACATATTTGTAGCCTGAAATTATATACCTAGCTTTAGATCACTATCACATCTCTACACCTTATAGAAAAGTCACTTGTTTCTAAAGATTAACCCTAGTCTTGTAATATTATACCTCTAAACGTTTTTGTGATAAAATATTGTTTGATGGAAATATATTAGGAATATTTATTTATATTTACTATTTTCATATAATGCTAATAATTTTATTACAAAATCTTAATTGGATAAATCTAATTTTTAAATTCTATATCTAAACATAATTAAGGATAACCACTTTATGACCAACACTAGGTTGTGAGTTGCATATCAATATGCATAATGAATATTAAAGAAATATAAAAAAATTATTTGAACACCTAAATTGACCAAAGTCCCTTATTCATACCCTTATTTCAACTCTTGTACTTAAAAAATAGATCCTATAACACACACACACATTCATACATTACATAAACCACTCTTGAGTCCTCACCACATAGTGTTTCCCTTGTATATATACATCCCGATGAATTCCATGACTCATCTAGCCAAATGCACCACACTATAAATCTAATACATACTTGCATACATGACCCATACAATTCATAAATGCATATACCAACAATGAAACATGCTCAATCATACAGAAGTAGAGCTATCCTTAGCCTAGGGAAATATGGCTTTACATATCCTCTACCTATTAAAAGTTGGGTCCATATTTATCAAAAATTGGACATAACCCTCTCCAAGCGATTAAAAAATATGGTTGTTATTGGAATCCAAAACCACAAATATTTGAATCTGAAACTGTAAATATTAGAATCCAAAACCTTGAATATAGGATTCTAAAAACACAAATATTTGAATAAAAATCCATGGGTCCATAAATATTGGAATCCAAAACCATAAATATTTGAATATGAAACCATTAATATAATAAAACTTTATTAAAGTTTCTAGATTTCACCTTTGGTAAGATTGGACTCTATTTTACGAGATATAAAAATGTAGTCAAATACAATACTGCTAAATATTTTAGAAAGTATATAATATTGTATTACGCTACAACAAATTTACTATGAAATTAAAATTTTAGGCAATGGCGAAATGATTACAAAACAATGAGTTATCTTATTTTAGGATCACCAATATTCATATGAGTGCAAAGCTCCTTGATAAACTACGTATGCCAAAATATTTAATTAAGTATTGGTTCTAAATGGTATATTTTCTAAGAAATTAATCAAATACATAAATAATAGAGAGGATATGGCTATTTTTAATAAATAGAGGTTGCTAGCTTCGATTCAATTTAGGTATTTAAACTTCTATTAGAAAGATAAAATAGGATTAATGTCTATGTTTTCTGTGTATTTAAGAAATAATTTACTAATTAATTCCATGGTTAATAACAAGGACCTTGCTAATTGTAATAAATAGAGTTTTCTAGCTTTGACTTGGTTGTTGGATTTAAATTTATTTTAAATAGATAAAACAAGATGAATAAGTACATTTCCAATATATTATAGAAATGATTCACATCTAATATAATATTCAGATTTTAATGATAATATCATTACATGTTTAAACAACAAGTAGTGTGATCCATTCTAACATAGGGAAAAATGAAAAACAAGGCACAAAATGGATGTAACTTATGCTAAGTTCTTCATTTAAATTTCACCCCGATAACATCATATAATTCTTGCACAATTATTTTATGTTAGGAAATATACTTATACACCCTCAAAATGTTATTTTATGTGGACTACAACATTAATGGATAGTTACCGCTAGATCCTAAAATCATAATATTATGAGAAGATGATGTTTGCATAATCGAACCACATGTATATGTAGGAAAAAACAAAAAATTTCCTTCAATTAAATTTATGATTGTATATTGATTATTACTCATTCCATTGATTTAATTATATTGTCAACATCATCCTTATTTTTCAAGATATGTAATAGTGGCCACAACTCTCGTTATACATGTATTTAATGACACTGTTTATGTTAAATATATTTAAGATTATATAATTCCCCTTTTCATTGTACATGATTTTCACCAAGGAATAAAGAAAAATTACTACATCTATACAATTATAGGTCTCATTAATATAGTCACATAAAACACTCGACATTTTAAAAAATATACTCTCCCCATTTAGACTGAAGAGAATCTTATTGTGAATATATGAACTCGAAGCTACAAAAAATCAAATCTTGTTTTTCCAAAAGAACATCAACATCATGTCATCCAAATCCAAATTTCTTGTTGTTTTCAATAGACCAATGTTGAAGTAGGTTAAATAATTCCATTAAAAAATTTTACATATGGCAGGTGATAAAGATATTTAATTTTTTGTTAGATGATGCCTAGGTTTTATAACATCTTATGTGATTAAAATCATTTGAGAACAATATGGGATAGAAAACCATTTATATTCAATATTATTTATTTTATATTTCAAACATTTGTATTTTTAAATTTTAAAAAAATATCTTTAATATCTTTAATTGATAAAAAATCATTTTATTAAATAAAGGGCACAATATGAATCACATTATGTAATTTATTCAGTAGAGAGGTTTACACAATAATATCATTTCACATGTTTATTTTCCTTTTCACGTACTAATTATTCGCTTGAACATTTTCAATGAACTACAATTTTTACTATGTTCTCCCATACTTTTCAACTATGAACATAATTCAATATAAAGTAGTTTATTAGGTGCATATGTTCTAGCAAATTTCCAACATGGAGGATTCCTTAGTGTAATTACTTCATTAATTACAAAATACATGTACCTTTTATCATTAATGAACATAATATTTATTTCACCATATACATCCTTGTGTTTTTCTCCATGGGTTTTGTAGCTCGATTCCCTCCCACAATTCCAAGAGATGTTGAATATATTGAAAGGTAGTGAAGGGCATACACAAGCACATGTAACCTAAACAGAGTCTTACACAAATGGGAATGGCTCTACCTCTCTTAAAAAAATGTGCTTGTGTGATAAGGCAGAATAAACAATTCAATGTGGAAAAGGAAATTCCTCACCAATATTTCTTTCCTCTCCCGCAAGATCTCAACGGATAATTGATGATACAATGGGAATAGCTCAACATATTGAGAGAGTGGGAGCTTATTATTTATACTAGGGTATTTATTATATCGTTCATAGGCTCTAGTAGGATTGTGTGTGAGAGTGTGTAGTGGGAAAATAACAGGGAGAAGCCTCAAGAAGGTAAAAAATATTGAATAAGAGGCCATTGATTTAACCACTCATTGTGTGTACAATAGACTGTAAGGATGAAGGATTGTGCAATATGATTATCACCTACAATCATAAAATAATTAGCAATAAAAAATACTTGCAATATTTTTTTCCTAATCTTTCCAAGCAGTAAAAAAATGTAAAAGAGGGGAAGGGTAGGGTAAAGAGAGAAATGGATATGATGGAATGACATAAACCCCTTTTTAGTTAGTGAAGTAAGATCTAATAAACTAGAATCCAACTTAAACTAACATTCACTTAATGAAGAAACAAGACAGTGCAAGAGTATAAGGAATGTGTTGCGTAGAAAATAGGAACGTAACACCTTCAAATGTGTAGGAAAAAGATGCTAACTCTAGTAAATAATAATGAAATATATATCTACGAAGGGAAAAGGGGGGTCTACTTCAAAATAGTTAGAAAGAGTGTACATGATCATAAATATCTACAGTGAAAACAAAATTATAACTAAGTGAGAAAATGCAAATACATTAAAATGTTTCAAATCTTATTTCTATAAGGATTCAACAAGAATACAACATTTCAACGAGATATTTATAGAGAGATACCACAACTACTTGGGGAACAATGGTAAAGGTTACATTAAAGGCTGTAACCAACTGTGAAAACTAGATCTAATAAAGTGGACAAATGGCCTTCATATGTATTATTAAAATTGAATGTATGACTACGTGATCTATAAGAATGTTACATCTGATAACCAGTCTATTTCAAATGACATTTAATGCAGGATGATGCATAGATACGATGTAAATGCAAGTCAAGATTCATTTGAATCCATGCGACACTTGGCATTTTACATGGCATGATTGACAAGATCTTTGGTAGATACTCTTCTTGGAAGAATGAACAGGATCAAATGCAATGATAGAATCTCAGTTCTAGGTATGGTGTATATCAAAATTAGTAGTTATTTTTGACTTTGGGGCTTATTTTGTCATTTAGCAACCAAGTAATATTTTTACTATGGGAAATTCAAATGTTGGGATATTTAAACCTTCTCCCAAAATCCTTTTGGAAACCATGATCATGCCTTGAATTCCTACAAGGAAAAAAAAGAGAAAAAAGTTAATTATATAAATAGGTGGTGTATAGATAAAACATCTAAGAAATCACAAGAACAAACTTCCTTAGATATTTTCAATGAGAAGAGATTACACATGCATGATATTATAGAGGCTCTGTACTAAAATTATTATACATCAAATATGCACACAACATCCCTTAAAATAATCTCCAACACTTCCTTTGTATAGTCTTCAAAGTGTCACAAATGTGTGTATAATGTTTTCACAACATAAGGATTGAAATAAACCAAGTGTTAAGTGTTGGATTTATCCTAGTGGTCCATGATTAATTCCAATATACATTACAAGATAGAATTTGTGGGTTTAAGTCATTGCACAAAGTGTATCATGGGTAGATAGGTAAGTGAATGGATTCCATGAAGCATTGGGAGGTCACAGGATTCATGGTTTGGCTACACAAGGGACACACACAACTAGTATAAAGATGGTGGGGTTGCACAATATTGCAGTGACTCTGTAAAGTAAATTCCAATAATGTAGGATGTGCGAGACATTGTGTAAAGGTAATGGATAATCCTGAAATGAAGGTTCCATTCCATGTGGCTTAAGATATCATGAAAAAGAGTTTTCATAAGCTACAAATGGGGAGCATAGTGGGAAGTGGAATGAGTGCATCAAAATATGTGAAAGGATGCATGTACAAGGATTGCATGTGAATCAAGAAGTTATGTAAAAATTTGCATAGGTGAAGGAATGCCACATAATACTATTTCCCTAAGTTGTTAGAAATGTGCATGCAGAGTGGGGCTTTACTTCTACGATGGAGATATGGGGGAAGTAAAACTATGTGTACATGAAAAGTTAAGAACTTAGAGAGATAAGGGAAACTAGACTTACAAAGAGGTTCAATGGGAGAAAGGAGTATTATAAAAAAGATAAGAAACTGAGGTGCATGAGAATATAACTTTTAGAAAAAGTAAAAATGAGGTTCATTGATTTCCTTAAGGAAATTAATAAAGTGTGTTGAGGGCACAACAATACCGGTTACATGTCTAGTATTTTTTTGCTTGGAATTTTGTTGAACTTACACTACCCTCTACCCCAAATGAAAACAAAGTGAAAATTTCATGACCGATAAATCTTGTTTAATAAAAAGTAATTAAGTAGTGTTGAATCCAAATATGTTGACCACAAATCAGTGTCAAAATGTTCTCTTGCATTTTTCACCAACTCTGCATTGAACAATCATTGGAATTATTTGTAATTCGAGAGAGTAGAATTTGGTAATCTATTCCAAGTTGCATTACAGCCAATTATAGAAACCCCAAGTAACAATCCTTTAACTCTTAAAACCAATAATTTTTTTGTTCTTGTAAACTAGATCTATAAAATAATTAGTAGTACAAATAAAGTGAAAAATATTGCACAAATGAACATTGAGCAAAGAATAAGAAAATAAACACTATGTGATAAATGTGGTGAAATACATGTGGTAATTACTCTTTTCATTATTTATACACTAATGATAATTATGTTATAAATTATTTTTGAATTAGACAAATGAAAATAATAAGTAACCAATAATAAATAAAACAACTTGAACATAGTATAGTGTACCTATTCTAATACCAGTTCACACAAACTGATGGGTTTGTTATAAATTGTTAGAAAGTTAAGATTGAAAACATAAGACAAAGAGGCCACTATAAAATTATAAGTGGGTTGACGACCATATAGTTATATGATGAAAAGAGGAAGTATAACCAATTTTCTAGGTCATTATGTATATTATATATGCGATAAGTAGTATCTTAGGAAATCCAAGTTAGTGAGCACTAGGCTGCTCTTAAGTCTTTTTAAAGAAAATATCTAAACTATAATTTTGTAAATGTGATACATAACCTAAAACAACAGTTTGATCATCATTATATTGACCAAATGTTAATTTGATGGCTGGCACAAATCCTGAGGTGAATCAATGTGTTTCTCTGCAACAACAAGAAAACCAAAAAAATGACTACCTCCATAAAAGGTCGAGTTTACAGTCGATATTAGGGTTTTTCCACCTTCCGAATCCAATGGAAGCATATTTTTTGCATAAAACTTCATGTAACAATAAAATACGACAAAATACAAAATATATGAATATACAAAGAATTTATTTGCAAAATAAAACTTACAGACGGATGTCAATAGAAATCTCCTGCTCTGATACCATAAAAGGAATGATAACCAGATTGTACCAAGATAAGAAATTAGATGCTAATCAAACACCATGATCTATAAGATGAAAGTAATTTTCCAGAATAACTTTACATAAAACCTTTGCAAACAAATGAGAAACAATATCATATATTAATTATGGAACTCAATGAAATACATTGAGGATGGGACTTGTTTATATAGGAAAGGAATAACAATCTAAGAACCAGTCAAGGATGTAGATCAAGCCATAAATCAAGGAAATAACTATACCTAACAACCAGATAATATCTCTTAATATCTAAATAAGATAAAAGAAATATCCACACACATAAGTGGGTGAGGATAAATATAATAAAGGTAAATAAAGTACCTAGGTGAACATGAGCTAATGTAAATACCTACTCTAATAGGAATTTCCCCTGTAAAGAACTATTATTAGAATATTATTATTTACACATTTTATAAACATGCGACTCCAGAAAAAAATCATCCTTTCATATTGGAATGGATATATTTATCCTAAAATAACAATATCCTTAACAGTCACCTAGTGTAGTGGGGATTGGTCCATCTAATACCAATATACTTCTTCTTTCTCGAGTAAGTGTACCAAGTTGGGGGGCCAAAATAGGGTCCTAAGTGGACACTTTTTTCTAAAAAATAAAAATCTTCAACTTCTACGAGTTATTTGAAATAGTTACACTCAAAATTGAATGGTTTTTATAAGAACATGAATCATAGAATTTGGAGTCTAGTTTCTAAGCTTCTTTTTTAAAATGGTTAAGTGTAAGTGGGTTAAATATCTAAAATACCAATAGATGATCCTATTTTTGTTAAAAAAAATAGTAGACAGTAGGTCGTGCCCCTCCCCCCATTTTTAGCACTATTTAGTAATTTAAAAAACCCTTTAGTAGAAAGATAGATAGGAGCATCTAGTTTGTGATATATGTTTTTTAGATTTTTTTAGTGAGTATTTAATTTTTTATGATTTTCCAAGCATAAAAATTTTAAATTTTAAAAAATAAGGGATAACCGACAGTGCCCCCCTAAATACCTCAAAAATAGTCAAAATTAGATCTTTTCAAATGTGTGTAGTATTAGTCCTAGTTTGTGAGTGTATAATTTTTATTCAATTTGGATGAGAAAATAAAAAGATACACGATGAATGATAGATGTGTATAAATTCAAAATAATAGCTATAAAAAGATAGTTAAAAAACATTGATAAGTATGGAAACCTTATATTAGTTAGAAAAATTGAAAAATCATATATTTAGAAAGAATATAGTTTTCTTGACATCGCAGAATTTTTTTATGCGTTGATTGTTTTTATTTGATTTTTAATTGAGGAAGATGGATTTTAGAAATTTTTTTTGAAAACATGCTATTTTTTGTGTTTTAGTAGGTCCATGCCTTAGGCTTGGGGATCCAATCCTTTGAAATTTAGAAAAGTTAAAATGCGAGTGCGTTTTGCTTCTCTATACATCACATGCGGTTTTGACTATTTTTTTATCTCAACCATAACCCAAACACGTCATAACGAAAGTGCATTATGGTTAGGTAAATCCAAACCATAACACGGTCACATTATAATGCGACCTAATTTTTTTCTTTTCATGTTATAACGCAACCAAGCCATAATGTGAGTACATTATGGAAAAAATGACCAAAAAATAGATTTTTTTACATTTTTTGGCCCCCCAATTTAGTTCACTTACCCTTTCATCCTCTTCTTTTCAAATTTTTAAACACCATAAATTGTGTACATTATCGATAAACTTTCAAATTTTCCCTCTTCATCATACAACTTGTAAATACCCACAATTATTGATTATTTTGACTCTTTAACCTTTTCTATGTACCTTTTTAATGTGTCATGAAATAGTTTGATATATATCAATGGAAAAAAAAAGAATTATAGAATTTAGGATGCTTCCACCAACAAGTATGAGAAATTCCATTATGGAACTTGATGTAACTTCTATTAAAAAATTATAGAAATCAACGATCACCAAATCAACATTAAAAGGATATATGGACGGAATCCACACAATGTTTTGGTAAGATAGAATGGGGATGCAAAACTACATGTGAAGTATTTTGTGTTAGAATATATGGCAGACATATCTTTTTCTATATTATGTATATAGTTGTATAGTACTCTTTGACCCTCTAAAGGCATTGATGGTTCTTTATATGTTTTTCTCTTCTAGTACATGATATTATAATATTCAACTAATTTCCTTTTCCCATTACTTTCTGTTTATATATTTCAAAACATTTGTGTACATTCGTTTCTTCTCCAAGTTATGCACCTACATTAGAAGTCAAATTTATCATAAATAATTATTTGCTGCACAGATGTCGTAAGACAAAAAATCCTAAAATAAATTTGTCAGCCAATATGTTGAGTTCACTCTAATTCATTCCTTGAGATGATTTGAAATAATTGGTAGTGAATATACATAAATAATTTGGCTAAAAGTCCTTACTAGATGAACATGCTAAATAACTTGCTCTATACAATTCGTAGTTTATTGTACATTGGTTCCAAACTTCATCTGATAGCAAAAAAATTCCATTTGTCATATAATTTTTTTACTTTCTCGAATTAAAGATAAATAAGCACTAATTTTCAAAGATATGCTTAAAAAGATCTCAAAATTAATCCGCTCATAAATTTTACATGAATGCAAATTAAAATAATAAAGTAAACTTCCATGCATCGCTCTTTAGGGTGTAAACTCCATGCCTTTTAGCCGACATTTTTTGTCCATGTGGATAATTCTTTGTACCAAAAGTCAATGAATTTTTTTCTTCATATATGTATTGTTAGATTGAATTAGTTTGCAAGTATTTATAATGTCCCCACTAGACACTTTTGAATATCGTAGCTACACTTTCTTAAACATAAGTCTAGCATGTAATGATTTTTATTGTCATCAGCCAAAATTTCTTCTACACAGAAATAGTGTTTTGACCTTCAATTATGTAGAATTTAACATCTTCATTGTGTATAACATATTTTTCTTCAACATAAATCACATCTTGTATAGATGTTAGGAAAGGAAAAGTAATGACCTCTCTTTATGTTGGAATACCATTTATTAACATTAAATGTACCAGAAATCCAACATTCTCATCAACAAAATGGTAGTAATGATATTTCTCGAGTGCAACATGAAATCTAGTAGCATCAATTGGGAAATCATTTTTGTTGAAGAGAAACATTTCAAATTATTTAGTAGTGGAAGACTCATTGTTTTCAAATAGATTGCTCATCCTTTTCAACTTAGGAAACATAAATTATGAGGCCATAAATTGGCCATAAATTACCATTATTATATCCTTCTAAGTTACCTTTGAAAATGGATTTAAATGTAATATTGAAACTTATAGTTTGCTAAAGATAGAATATAGGATATATATCTTGTTCATTCTTTAGAAATCTTTTGTTATCTATTTTGTTGACTAATCCTATTTATTATTTAGGAAAAGATGCAAAGTCTTGTGGATGCAGACCATAAAGGAAAGATAATGTTAGTATTGAGAAAATTTGAATTGAACATGAATAGTACATTTAAACTCAAATCTGATTTCATATTCAGATTCCTCTTGAAAAATTATTCAAGTTAAAAAAAAATCATCTAAATTTGAGATCGTATGTAAAATTTATAGCTATTTTAAGTTAGCTCCAGAACTCACAGATTTAGTTCCCAAACTCATAGAGTTAGTTCGCAAACTTGTAGGTTTAGTTTTGGAACTCACAGATTTAGTTTTGGAACTTGCAGGTTTAGTTTCGGAACTCCCAGAGTTAGTTCTGGAACTCACAGGTTTAGTTCTAGAACTTGCGTCAAATGGGGATTGTGAATAATTAGAAAATCAAAGAGAGTTATTTGTTCATAGAAATGTATTTAACATAAACCTCATTTAGATTTGCTACAGTTTTTACCAATGAAGAGAAATCTAACTTTTAGTGAGTTGGAGTCCGAGGAAAAGTGTATTAGATGATCACTAAAAATTCCATAAACAGAAACAGAAAATTCAAACAAAAAATATGAGAGAGGTCTTTTTTCATAGAAATGTGTTTGACAAAAACATCATTCAGATTTACTATAGGTTTTACCAATGAAGAGAAATATAACTTTTAGTGAGCTGCAGTTTGAGGAAAAATGTATCAGACGAGCACTAAAAGTTCCATAAACAAAAATAGAAAAGTCAAACAGAAAATTTGAGAGAGGTTTTTGTTCATAGAAATGTGTTTAAAAAAAATTATTTAGATTTGCTATAGGTTTTATCAATGAAGAAAAATCTTAATTTCAGTGAACTGTAGTCCGAGGAAAAAGCATATCAAACAAGCCTCAAAAGTTCCACAATAAAAAACAACAAAGTCAGATGGAAAATATAGGAAAGGTATTTCGTCAAAATCATATTTTGAGGAAAAATATCCTTCCAATAATGTAGGAGAATAAAATCATTATGATTATTTTTACCGAAAAGTAAGGAGAGGATTTGGGAGCAAATCTTCCTAAAATAAGTGAAATAAGACTTTGACTCCAATAATATATCTCTCTCCATATATTGTGGAGATAGAGATAATAGTTGTTAAGATTAGAATAAAAATAAGATCAGATTATATCCCCCAAAATAAGAATGTGGTTGGATGTATAAATTATAAATGTAAATTTCCACACTCAGATATGTAATGTTTTACCACCAAGAAATGAATCTGTTCTTTTCTCTCTAATATTCTATAGTTTTGAGTTAAGATCTTGAAGCATGGTTTAAATCATCTTCCAAGGAATGAGATGACCACACATTCTAAGGAAGATGGATCTATATATTTGTGTTTTCATTTTGTAATAATTTGTGTTTATTTATTTTTCTGTAATTAACATCTTGTTGTGTTGTTCTTCTCTTTGTATTGTAACATTCATTCTATTGTAAACTTGCAAGTGTTTCATTTAATTTTACTTATTTCCAATTCAGAAATTTCAATTAATGTAAGCGTGTTTTATTCCTGCAAGTGTGATTTCCTTTATACAAGTGTGTTTACATTTCTGTAAGTGTGCATTTAAATTTCCGCATGTGTGCTTTCAATTTATGCAATTTTAGATTGTGTTTAAGGATGTTTCTCTCTAAGATCTTCTTCTCTTAATGCATACAGCCTTCGGACACCAACTGGGATGGACATTATTAATGTAGAGGATTGACAACCCTCATCAATCAACATAGTTAAGTCAGTTTCTAATCTTGAAAAATAAGTCCTTAAAAGCACAATGAATTTTTTTACATGCTTTGAAGGAAAAATCATTTTTTTCTATTTAAGTGATGACATACAGATGATGTAGTTTCATAATGATACCATTTACTAACATTATAATATCACAAAAATTAATATTATATGCATCATTATAACCTTTTTTTTCTTATTTTCTTAGAGGTTTTAATTTCTAGACATAGATTATACTAGAGGTACTTTTGTTATGCACTAATGAATGCATCCCTTATTTCTTAAACAATGACACTCACAATTCTATATTAACAATGACATAATTGCACTTTTAATTCTGTATTAACTAGATGATCCGTAAATTGATAATTAATTTTTTTTTGAACTACAGATCCTTATAGAAAATTTAATCTGATTCCAATTTTACCTCGAAATAATCAACTTTAAAATAATGCAATGCAAGAAAACAAACTAACACTGCACATGAGTTGATAATGAAGTTCGAAAAAATGCCTATGTCTCCAAGTTTACAAATTAGCTGAACCAATCCATTATAAAAATTTGATTGTAAATTAAAAATAAACTTACGATACTACAATGAATATTCAACCCAACCTAGTGTTTCAATCAGTCAAAGAGACCCATACTAGTCTTGAAAGCTTAGTGTTCTAACACAACTCCTTGGTTTGATACCTCCTAATGACCTCCACTCTACTACATGATATCTACCTGTATACAATGCTAAGTCAATCAATGTCTAACATTGACTTCCATGATCATCTTCCACTCTGTTGCACGGCCTACAACCTATATGTCGAGTTTCGTCAAAGAGCTCAATATTAATTATGAATTTTCTTTGCGGCCTCCAAGAAACTAAGTTGGTGATACGCCCATGATTAAAGAATCAAAGCTCCAGTATGAGCATAATTTTGCATTGCATACTCACGTCTATCGGCTTCACAATTGCCTCTCCAGGCTCCCCCACTGAGATTAAGGCCTCAAATCAACCTTTGTTACTGATTAGTGAGTTAAAGTAATAACTCCTAAATTTTTGCAATTGCCTATTTAAATATAGGTCTTTTATCTCTTCATTGCCTATAAAAATAAAAATAGGTCTTTTTCTCCATTTTCCTATTAACCAAATAAGTATTTAATTTCTCCACAATAATTCCTCATTTATCTCTTAAGGCCTCATTTCTGTATTCTCCTCTTCTTGGCTCTAAGATCGTGATGATATTATTTTTTGAATGGAGAGGGGGGATTTAAATACCCCTAAGCATCCCACAATGCTTTTTGATAAGATTTATCCACCAACTTATCACATGCCAACTCAGTCGTCTGAGTTGGGAGGAGGTAGGTTTGGGGTTTGAAACTCCCGATCCACATTTATTTTAGTTGACCACCACATATTTTATGACCCACTTGCCATGTCTTCCACAATTTTTTCCTGCAAAATTGACCATATGCATGTCACCCTCGACCCCACTATCAATCCAGAAGTCCCCCATCCATGTCACCTCTCAGTGCATTGAGTTGGGACCACAACTGTTGAGTCCAACGAAATGTTAGTTTTTTTGGAGGAACAAAGGAATGAGAGGGGGGGTGAATCATTCCTTACAAAACTTTAGAACAAGTCATATTTTCTTATTAAACCATAAACAATTCATCCATTCATTAATGAGGAAAAAACGCCATACAACATATATACACATAACCTTGAACAAGAGAGATAACACCTTAACACTATATATAAGTGGGAAACACTCAAGGGTAAGAAAACTGAATGAACAATTTTATGATATTACACACAAAAAAGACTCAATTGAAAATTACACATCACAAGAGATTTTTGTAGTGAGGCACCAACCCCAGAAGGAGCACCAACCCCTAAACCCTTATTGATATTACTCACAAAATGATACTTACATGAATATGACTCATCACACAAATTTTTTTAGAAGTATGAACACTGCAAATATGATGATACCACAACTTATAGTGTTCCCAAAGTTAAACTTGAAGTTTTTTCAAACCCTCTCTCAAGCACACCTTTTTCAAATCACTCTCTCTAGGTCTTCTTAGACTTGTCTCTACTCTAAAAAATTGCACACATGCATTAACACATTATTAAACCTGAAATAAAATTTATATTATCTGAAATCATGCATTCAAATCTACAATACACTTCTACATGGGTTGTACTTTTCCCTGCAAGAGAACTAGTTCAAAAATGAACCCAAAATCTTGCTTTTATAAGCTTCTCTTCCTTCAAAATCACCATTGGTAGGTCCTTCATATTTTCCATGAACAATAAAAATAAATTAAAATCCATTTGAATCATTATAATTGTCACATATGAACCATCTAGGTAGTCCATTCCAAACACCACTCATCATGCACCAAAAGGGCTAAAAACCTCTTTAGTAGAATGAGCTAAAATCCACTCAAATCAAAACCAAACTTCTTAAAATCCCTAATTCAATATACATGTGTAATATAAAATATTAAAATCATAAATGGTCACAAACTTACTTGGAACAATCAAATATTTCATTAAATGGGCCCATGAGCTCATATCCTTCACAAACCAATTGTTTCCAAGCACTCTGATTTTACCTTTGGGCCTCAAGATGCCTCAAGATGAACTAAAATATGGAATGTAAAAACTGTATGGAATTTTCAAGACCTGTAAATCACTTATAATAAATGTTATAACTCATGAAACATCCACATGTGAAAACCACAACAACTTTCATCTTCACCAAAACATGTCTACCCAAAAACCTAATTTTCAAACTCAACTAGTTTGCACCCTTTATGTAACTTTAAATACATATAAATTCTTTCAATAGGAATTTTTTTCCCTATTCAATTTACAGGTGGTATCAATCATAAACTACATCCATTTCATGCACTAATTGACTCATTCGTTTCAGCTTGAGCCATCCTATCCTGAAAAACCAAGAAATACCTCTTCTATACAAAATTAACTAGAAAGAGTCACATAAAATCAAATCATGAAGAAAAATTAAATACATAATTAAAAATATATCTAAATCAAATTTCTATAAAATATTATAAATCCTTCCAACTCCAAGGGGAAGGCCTTCAACCAAACCTATCTCTGCAAACTACATTTTATGGCTTCTTGGACTCAAGAACTGACCATTAGCCCAACTTGCTCCATCACTTCACAGAAATCACTTCTAATATTAACCAAATCCTGTAACACACTTATAAATTATTTATATTCCATAAAAAACCTTCATCAATAATAGAAACTCAGAAACCATCACTTACCTTATGAAGCAATTTGCCCCTTCTAGAACATGCATCGTTCAATATCGACCCTCAAAGAATGGGCCATAACACTTTCACATACAATATATAATCATCAATTTTGAATTTAAAAATGGAAATATATCTGAACCAAATTCACAAAATAACTTGAATCAGATGTCCAAACTCCTCATGTAGCTCTTACAGTTCACTTTTAGTGCAAATTGCTCCAAATTGTCCCAAAAACTAGTTTTCAAAAAGAGGGCACACTTTGAACTTTATACTCACCTCAACAATGACATAAAAATTCTTGAAAATATATATCAACTTTAGGGATAACATAAATTCAAATCTATAGATTTATGTTAGTTGGTGAAACTTTTCCTTAAACTAGAACTCTTCAGAAACAAGAATATTTCAAGTGGGGACCACATATCTACCACATGTACTAATGAACCATTTTGGAAATCTGGAAGAGTCATCTAAAATCATCCAATCATGGATTTTTCATAACCAATAAATATAAACCATGCTCTGGTATACTCATTTTTCTCCAAGCTTCTCCTAGCTAGGGTTTAGCTAGGGTTTCAACCAACTTACCTTCTTAACAATCGTTCATACAAAAGTGATGATCAAACCACATCATTATTTTTTCGAAATATTAATAAATTACCTTAAAATCTATGTTAAAGGATATCAGGTCCCCATGTAAATCTATCAATTCAGAAATAGCATCAGAAGGTCCATATTTTCCTTGAAAAGACATTGAACCTTATTCGGTTTTACCAAAACTTGCATATCTTGCAATTTATTGTTCAATTTAACTTGAAACATGTCAAGAAGCATCATGAAGAAATCCTTATAACTTTCTCATGCTCACCATCTATCTAAATATGTCTTGAACTCTCCATCCAATCTCAGACTTACCCATGCCAAACTTGCTTGTTTCTCACTTTCTTTCTTCCCAAGGACCTAAAACATGCTCCAAACCATAGATAAGTCTCATATAAAAACTCACCCTACATTCCCAATGTACATTTCACCTATCATCATGCTTCTAACATGCTTTATCATCAATAATCATCTCCAAAATCACACCTCTACCTCATTTTTCTTGCTTCAGAGCTAGGAAACCAGGCCTGAAATGACCCATGAATCAACCATGAAAACCTCATGAAATGACCATGTTGACCACATAAAATACTTAGACACCTATAACACATTACCAACCATTCTTTGACTTCATGAAAACAATTCAACCAAATCTTGAGAGCTCAAATATTACTATACTATCTCAACCAGATGCTCCAGAACAGACATAAGGAACTTCACCAAAATTGACACAACCAATCAAACTTCATGCTTTGACACTTGATTAACACCATATGGAAACTCGCATGACCTCATGAAACCATTTTCCACAAATATAATTGATAAATATCACACCACTAACACACAATGGCCAACAATCTCCCTCTTTATCATTGATGACAACCACCTTCAAAAACATTGATGGAAACCAACATGACCAACAAACCTACATGACTCATTTCCATGTTTTGATGCTTTTCTCCCCCTTTTACATCTATTAAAAGGATTCTATGCAATGATAAAAGACATGGAGAATGATAAAATCACAAGACAATAATGGAAATGAACATGCACAAACTCAACTTACTTTCTCAAATAACTCCCCCAAGGACTATGCATGCTCCTCTTTGACTCCTTCAGTACTACATGAAGATCCTATTGACCTAATATGAGCCAAAAAATATCTCCACATAGACATATGTTCTCCATTTTATTTCCATTCAACATCTGCTTTCTATGACTATACTAAGCTCAAAAACTCAAATTTTTCCTTTAATATTGTCATGTTCTCATTTACGACTTGAATCCTTACTATTACTTATGAATCCCCCTAGGTTTTTACCATCCACATGCAACCATAAATGCAAAACAAAAAACTCATACCTTGAATACATATCTTAAGGATGAAAAATATTTACTTTACACAGTTCTAAAATACTCTCAGAATCCTCAAATTTTTCTCATCATCAAACAACTATTGGAGGTTAGAGAATCTCCCCCTGAATGTAATGCCTATCAATCAACATATTTCTTTACAAAATCATCTTTCTTACATTCTTAAAATATCAACTAAGCTTCCCCATCATGTAGACATATTCTCATCCCTTTTTACTTCATTTTAGACATATACCTTATCTTTTCTCAACATTCACTTGGATAAGAGGAAAAAATCAGATCTTGATAGGATTTTCATAGATATAGCTTTACCTTTTCATCTTGGATTTTACATAAGTCACTATTCTTTGACAACAAGAGGTCATTACATGGAATCATCTTTACACATCCTGCATTGTACATTTTTTCACATCTTCAAGAGAAATGAGCCATCATATTATTTTCAACATGAGTAGTCATACTAAACCTCTAATACTCATATCTAGGATTGATAGATTGTACATCAACTTATTATCGTAATTTGGTAACGTGTTAAAAAATAACAAAATTACAACAATAATGTAACATATTTGCAACATAATTACAACAAAACTACAAGAGCGCCCTGGAGTACTTCAATATTGATTTCCTCATACATTTCTTCCCTAATCATCATGGAACTTGACTCCCCCTAATTTAATAATCCTTTATTGACATGTAGCTTGTTATTTCACACCTTTAACATTCCATTTCCTCATACAAAGACAACTAAGCTCTTGTCATACCTTTTCTAAGACCCTTTTCACTTCATGACTCATCTTAAGACACTCTTCACACATCTTGAGCATACGACATGTCAATTTGACCTTATTTGCATCATTTACTACAGGTATCATGCATTCATGTTCTTGGTGCTAATTCTCAATTTGTAAACTGTGCCCTAATGTTCCATGTCCAAATATGCTCAAAAAAAATTTATTTCTCGATTTGGTGGTCTATAGTTCATCTTCACCAGTTGAATGCTTTGAAAATGCCCAAGATCTTGTTGTTTTGCCCTAATTTGAAACAAAAATCCATGTGTGCCCCTTTTTGTGCCTTAGTTTTTTCAAAAATTTTAGGCTGTGTCATTTTTCCTTTGCTCAAATCGTGCAAGAAATTGTAATTGATCAATTCATGAAGTGTTTGTAATTAAAAACCCAACCCCAAGGTCGAAAACAATGTTAAATCATGTTTCAATTGATTTAAAATCAAGAAATCTACCATCCTTGTTGAAAATTTTGAAATTCTAGGGCATCCTTTGAATTTTTTACATTTTGACGGTCATACGGGTGTCATCTGCCCGTCAAATTCATCATCGCAACATATATGCAATGTGGCGGGTTCCTATTGGCCGAGGATGGTCGGGAAATGTTTCTTTTATCATTTTTGGACCTTTTCAGGAAAATGGGGCATTTTCGGGCCCATGGCTCCGCTTTCTGCAAAGTTGCCTATGTGGCATGTTGTGATTAGCAAGAGGGATTGGTGGGTGGTGGGTTTGCTTAAGGAACTTTTGACTCTTATTCTTGCAAAATTTTAAAATCAAATTTTGGCCCGAAGGCCCCCAGTGAATTGGGAAAGGACACGTGGAACAAAGGAGGGCATGGGATGGCGGAAAAGACTTGAAGAATTTTTTGATGTTTTTTGGCTCAAAAGAACTGATGGGTAAATTTTGGCCTGAAGGTCTTCATCCAATCATGAAGAGGACACGTGTCCTAAAAATTCCAAAATGGAGAAGTGTAGGCTTGTGGGAGAGTTTGATTTTTTTGGCTCTAATTTTATGAGGTTTCAAAAAATTTGCCTCAAGCTTCAATGAGTTTGAGGACACCTTGCTGGCATGAAAGCGTAAAGGTTGTATGAGGCCGACAGAGGTTCGGGCCTTGGAGAAACTTTTGGAAATTTTACAAATTTTGGCAAAGGGATGTTCTAAAGTCAAAATTCGAAGGCTGGCCTCTAGCAAATCTGTGGAGGACACGTGGCACTTTTCGGAGGTGTTCAAAGGAGTCAAATGGAGAGCGAGGGCCCAAGGAGAGTTTTGAAATTTTTCCCAAATTTCAAAAAGTTCAAAATGGAGGCTGGCCCCACGGCGAATCGGAGAAGCCACATGGTGGAGTAGAGATTGGGAGGTTTTCGGGCCCGTGGGGTTTTATGTGAAAATTTCATTTTTTCAAAAAAGGAGTAAAATTGATAGAATTGGATGGCATTTTCAATGGGACCGACTGTTGGGCAAGTGGCGGGCCCAGGAGGCAGGCGGGGAAATTTTGCAAAATTTTCCAAATTTTCAAAGGTTGCAAATGCAAATTTTAAAGGCAAGGGCCCGATCCAATGGTATTTTGACATGTATACTGCCTTATCAAAAGGTTAAAAAGGTAATTTTGGGCTTATGTTTGGGATCTCATCTGCCACGTGGAGGGTTGGTATTTAAAGTTATCAAAAATTGACGGCAACTTGCATTCTTCCTTCTTGCCGCCATTGGAGCTCTAGGAAGCTTGGAATCATCATTTCTTCATCAAATTGCATCAAATTTTATATGATTCTACATCGTCTTGGCCTTCTGAGTGCATTGGCATCATTTTTATGACTCAATTCCTTGATCTATGGTGTTTTTGATGAAATCTCTACTCAGGCCCGATAAAAAATGTGAAAAGTGAAAATCAAAAGTTGCAGAGGTGAAATGATGAGGGGAAAAGGTAAAAAATGATAAATGAAAGATGCTTGCATGCCTGAGTGATAAAAACGTGACCCTGGGATGAATAATGATCTAGATATTTGTAATGATTTAATCTTTTTGGCACACCTAGCAACATGCGAGTGTTTTTCAGTTTGTTGTCATTTTCATTAAATCATGAGGTTTTTGTAACAAATTTGATCCCATAAGCATATTATTTTCTTGGGGAGGAAGACTCCATGATGGCATGAGGTATATTATGCATTTTGGAGAAATTTGTAGAAGAGGGGGAATTGAAAATCATGAGCAAAATTTTGAGAAGAAGCTCATTTTTCTAAGAAAATCTACCAAAGTACCAAGTTAATGTCTCATTTGCTGGAAAATTCATGTATGTGGGTTGGTTACAAGTTTATAGCCACCATACATCTTTGAGATTGTTCATGTAACTTTCCCCTGCTGTTGAAACTAACAAGTTTTGTATTAAATCTATGTTTTTCTTTGGGAAATATGATGTCTATTATGAATTCTAAATGCCTTCAAATAATTTTACTTGCTCTTATTGCAATCTTGCATTGAAAGTCTTTAGAAGTCACATAGGATCTCTGTTTCTAGTTGATAGTTCAGTGGAATTTGCAATCTCATACTCATAAGAGTCCTCATCTGATAAGGAGATAAACAAATTTAAAATCACTTTACCCTCCTTGACTGTAGAGATTTCTTGTAAGCCTTTGGGGGTACCTTAGGCATGACTTGATCATGGATTTTAGTGTTTAGTTGAGCTCTTCACTTCAATATTTTGTGGTGAGTTTTTAAAGATTGTTTGAAGAGTGAAACCTGGGCTTCCATTTGTGCCTCTTCTGGTTGAAAGAACGTCCTGATTATTTTAGGCATTTCATTTGATGGTTGTTCATGTATTGTACAGATTTTCAAAGATCTGACCTATCCAAGTTTGTTTTATCAATCTCCCACCAAAAAATCATTCAAAAACAAATATCATATCATGTACTATCCCTAATTTGCATGTGTATACCCACAGAGGATTAAAATATATTTACAAAAGTATGTACAACAGATCAGGATTTCTAATGTCGATAGTAACCTTTGCCTTGTTTTGAGAACATAGCCATGTTTTGAGAAGTGACAACTTGTGAGAGTTCAGATCTGGGGTGTTGATCATGTTTTCATCAAGGTCTCCATAATAGAATTTCAAGCAAAGAGAAGGATATCTTCATCTCCTTCACCATTACAAGGTTACAAAATAGGTCCTCTTACCTTGGTTGCAAGGCACAACCTAAAACAGCTAGGACAAGATCAAGTCCTATTGGAGTGCTATCCATTTCTCCACAAACCTGAGTGCCAGCTAGACCATATCCCCGACTACCAATGACATACAACATGGTCTAATCTATCTTTAAGCTCCATGACATAATTGTGGTGCTGCTCAGACTGAAAAGGAGAACAAATTTGGATACCAACACAAGTGGCGCCATTTCCGGGGACCTCTTGGATTTCCTTTGTGTTTTTGAAGTGTTTGAAGAGTTTGAGCATTTGTGTATTCAATTTTTTGAGCTGTTGCATTGTCAAGATATCATCCTATGTTTCAGATCTACAGGTTTTAAAGCAAAGGTTTCAAGCTCATCCTGCCCTTTTTCCATGTACTAGTAGTTCATACACCTTGGTTGCATTGTGATTGATTGATTTAAGAAGAATAATGTCTGATTTATGAGGCTTTGCAAAGTTTTCAGTACTAGCAAACATTTGACAGAATTATTTTAGTGCATTCTTGCACAACTAAGGTGAAATTCCTTAGTGGTGACTCCATGCTGATTTGAATTTGGAAATACCAGTGTCTTAAGCTTTCTATCATTTATTTTTGTGTTGTTGATCTCTGCAAAACTGGAGGGAAGAAGATCTCTCTTCCTTAAAGACTCTACTAAGAAATTGTTCTCAGATTTAAGAAATTCAGAGTTGGAAGGGAAAAGAGTTTTGAAAGTGGTTAAAGGTCAGACATCAGGCAAAGATATAGTCATTGGTGAGAGAGATCAACATTTGATACAGGACTATCACTCTTCTTCAAGTGATTCTGATTCAAGCAATCCTCTCATAAACTTGTTTTCCTCAGTTATTGAAGGTCCTTATACTATACCTGGTAAGTTCCTTCCCCAATCTGTACCTTTATGCTTTAATTTGAGTAAAATTTTCCAAGAAAACCAGCACTTAGAGGATACCAATCTTATGAATCACATTCTTGAGCCCCAAAGATATAGCACCCCTCATCAGATTCTCTCACCTCCAAGATCACCCCCACCAAATAATATGGCTCAACCTAGACCTCCATTTGTTGTTAACACCTTTGGTCCTATAAATTTTAGAGGAATGGATGGTTACCCAAATGCAGTCCCACAAGATGTCAGAAATAGGTTGCCAAAATTCCAGGGTAACAATGCTATTACTAGCGATCAGCATCTCAAACTTTTTGATAACATGATGGAATATTTTTAGATAGAGTTTGAATGCTGTGTATATTAAGTTGTTTATTCATACACTAGAAGAAGATGCTAGGGATTGGTACAAGGCTCTACCTGATAACTCTATTGATTCATGGACTGAAATGAAAAATGCATTTAGGTTGTAATATGGTGATAGGACTGATCCTAGATTTCTTTTATCTGAGTTTGAGAATATCAAGAAGAACCCTAATGAATCAGTCCATGACTTCAACACAAGGTTTAACAAGACTTTGAGAAGGCTTCCTGTTGGTTTGAGGCCTTGTGATGAATCTTGTTTAATCAAATATGCAGATGCATTTGATAAAAAGGTAGCCTATTACCTAAGAGACAAGAACCCAACCAATATAAGACAAGATTTCACCATGGCACTTCAAATTGAGAACAATATCAAGGCTATTGGGAAACCTCTTAAGAGAGATGGTGTAAAATTGATAAACCCTAAAAAACCTCAAGCTAGCAAGGGTGTTGATTTGGAAGAGGTTGTGAAGACTTTGGCAGGGGCTGTCAAAGAAATCTCATACAAGTTGGCAAGAGCTGAGAAAGGAAATTGGGAAGACTTCACAAGGTCAGCCTAGGCAGCAAGCACAAGATAGATTTGGAAATCACCATAGGAATGAGCAGAGGTTTGATGACAAGGGTAAAGGGCCTGTTGGATCTGCAAATAGACAACCCCAAACACATGAAAATAGATTGGTTCCTGACCCTCTAACTACCAGGGTTGCTGTTGTTGATGAAGTTGCTGATATGGATTGGTGTGATAGATGTTTTCTTCCTCATCCTCCATGTGAAGTGGACCAACAAGTTGATGAAGCTGATAATGAGGATGGAACTAATGATGATATTTACATGGTGGGTTTTTCTTCAAGCTCACAAGGAGGAACAACATCTACTGAAGTAATAAGTGCTAGGACTGCTGCTACCTTTTGGGATTGCATCAAGTGGGTACAAGTATCTCTCCCCCTCATGATCTTGAGATTGATGTAGTGCAAACTTTTGAAATTACTAACAATGATTTTGAATACTTAAGATCTTTTATGATTAAGAAGTATGATGGTGGTATCCCTTTGGATGAAGATAGACAATTGTTGATGAATGTTGTTGTAGCTCAAGAGAAGGACTATAACACTAGAAGAAAAGTTGTTAAGGGAGTTGGGCCTCAAGCCAAACCTAAAACAACCTTACTCATAAGCATTCCAAAAGAATCTCCTAGGAAAGAAACACTTGCTAAAATATCTGCTGTCTCGAGTAAAAATTACAGTCCTCATCACACCCAAGCTACCAAGAATCCTTTGCCATCTGATGAATCTTCTTGTATCCCTTCCAATGTTGTTTTGCCAAAGAGTGTCCCCTATGACATAGCCTAGGTATTGAGCCAAATTAAAGTGAGTGTTCCAATCATTGAGTTGCTTAGAATTCCTGAGCATAAGAAGAGAGCATTTGAGTACTTGGGATTGAAAGAAGAGAAAATCTCCCCAAGCAGAAATGTAAATGTTGTTCAGACTCCTCTTTAAATCATTATTGGCCTTAAAACACCACCAGAAGTGGAAGATCTTAGAGATACACCTAAGGTGTATTTGGAGACATACTTGGTTGATTCCCAATTGAATATTGATCCATTCTTCACAACTTTTCTCAGAAAAGATAGGATACTTCAAAATTGTATGTTTGATTCTGATGCATCATGTAATGTCATGCCTCTAGAAGTCATGAATGAGTTAGATATCAAAGTAACAACTGCATATGGGAAGTGTACTACCATGGATTCAAGGGAAGTGCCAATGGTTGGTTGTGTGAAGGGTTTGATAGTGCAACTTGCAGCCTATCCAGGAAATAATTTGAAATTAGATGTTGTAATTGTTGACTGCCCTGCCCAAGTGGGGTATGCTTTTGTCAAGGAAATGGGCTGCAAGTGTTGGTGGTAGTGTTCAGATGGATATGTATTTTGCCACCATTCCCATTGAGGGTAGCCTGGTCAAACTTTATGGTGAAAAGAAATGTTGCACTTGATTGAAGATCCCAAAAATGCTTCCTATGAAGTGTTGTTTTCTGATGTAGATGCTGAGAATTTCATTGGTTTTGCTGATGGAAAAGAACACAAAATGGACAGATCAAGGTGCCTTGATATGGTAGGTTCTCCTTGGACCTTGCTATTTTACGGAGCCTGCTCTAAATTTGGAAATGGTGCTGGTATAGTTCTGCTTCTCCTAGTTTGGAAGAAATTGCTTTTTCCTTCAAACTTAATTTTGAATGCACTAACAACGTTGCTGAGTATGAGGAATTGTTGTTGGGGTTAAGAATTGCATGGAAGTATGGAGTGAGAGATATTGTTGCAAAAGGAGACTCAGAGCTAGTTGTCAAACAAATAAGAAAAGTGTATGCTACAAAAAATCAGCGTATGAAACACTATAAGCATGTAGTTTGGGATCTAATTGAAATGTTTGATTCCTTTAACATTGTTTACCATGATAGAGGTCTTAATGCTTTTGCTGATAAGTTGGTAGTGCTGGGTTCTAGATTTGAAAATTGCACCATTTCACCTTATTGTGAATACAACATTGAAGTGCTGACTAGGCCAGCTGTCCCTGATAATGTGAAACATTGGCAAGTGTTTGATGATGATGCTCAAGTGCTCAGGTTCTTGCAAAACCAAGGTGAGTTTTGAAAATAAAAATATTGATTGGGAGAAAATGGTATGCATGACTGAAGGAAAAAAAACTTTGTTTGGAAAAGATATCATCCAATTGAAAACAAACACCAAACCTAGAGGTCTTGTTGCACTTAAGTCAAATTTTAACAATGTTGATTGCATCATAAATAAAAACATGTCTACCTCAAGGGATGTGGAGGAGCATGACTTGGGAACAAAGGAAAAACAAAGGAAGGTTTGGTTGGCTAGCAATTTAAATAAAGAAGAAAAATAGTCCTATGCCCAACTCTTGAAAAAATATCAAGACTGCCTTGGTTGGTCCTATTCAGAGCTGAAAGCATACAGAGAAGATTTATTTCAACATGAGATCCCTCTTGAAACAAATTCCAAACCATTCAGATAGAGGCAAAGGCCAATTAATCCACTTCTCTCCATGAAAATGCAAGAGGAGTTAAGGAAGTTGAGAGAGGGAGGTATTATTCAGCCCACTAGATATTCATCTTGGGTTGCAAACCTTGTGCTGGTTAGAAAGAAGAATGGAGACATCAGACTTTGTGTGGATTTTAGAAATCTAAATAAAGCATCCATGAAGGACAACTATCCCTTGCCAAATATGGAAAATATGTTACAGCTTGTGACAGGGTCTGAATTGCTTTCTACATTGGATGGTTTCTCCAGATATAATCAAGTGGTTGTTAAAGAATCAGAAAGACTTAAGACAAAATTCACTACTCCTTGGGGACATATGTTTTTGTTAGGATGCCATTTGGATTGATGAATGCTGGTGCCACTTTTCAAAGAGAAATGGATGTTGCTTTTGCTGGTTACATCAATGAGTTCATTGCAGTTTACCAAGATGATGTGACTATATTTTCAAGGCAAAGAGGTGATCATTTGCAACACTTGGAAAAAATGCTGATTAGATGTAGGGAGTATGGCATTTCTCTTAATCCAAAGAAGTGTCATTTTGGCAGTGTAAAAGGCCAAGATACTTGGTCACATTGTTTCAAAATATGGTGTTATGATAGACCATGAGAGAGTGGAAGCAATCAGCAAGGTACCTATCCCAAGAACCAAGAAAGGCATTCAATCTTTCTTTGGTCAGATTAATTTTATTAGAAGGTTTGTTTCCAAATTTGCTGAGTTGACTCTTCCTATCACAAGCATGCTAAAGAAGGACCAAGTTATCAGGTGGGAGGAGGCTGCCATTCAAGCTTTTGAAGGAATTAAGGATGCACTTAAACATGCACCTATTTTAGCATCCCTAAATGACAAGAGGCCTTTCCAAATCTTTTCCTTTGCTTTTGAGTATACTATTGCTTCTATTTTGTTACAAAAGGATGAGAATGAGGCTGAGAGACCTATTACCTTCTTTAGAAAGGATTTACAAGTTGTTGAGTTAAAATATACAATCATGGAGGAACAAGCATTTGCCTTGGTGAAAGCAACAAAAGTTTTCAGGCCTTATATATAGAGTTCAAAATTTGTTGCTTATGTTCCCCACACCATGGTGAAATACATCCTATCAGAAATGGAGATCTCAAGTAAAATATGTAGATGGGTGAACAAACTACAGGAGTATGATATGGACATCCAGACCACAAAGTTGGTAAGAGGTTTGGGTCTTGCTAAGCTCATGGCTTGAGAGCGATTTGTAGAATGTGGAAGTGAATCAGCTAGAGGAAGAAAGGGTAGATGTGCTTGCAAAGTTGGTAAATTCTGAGTGGTACAAGGATGTAATCTTTTACCTTAGACACCTTTGTTGTCTTGATCATTTAAATAAAAATTAGAAAAGAGCCCTCAAGCTGGCTTCTCAAAAATATATCATAACAGACCTTGGGCTGGCTTGGAAGAACCCTGAAGGTGTCCTCTTGAAATGTATAGCTAAAGATGAAGCTCCCAAGATAGTTGCTGATTTCCATGGGGGAGTTTGTGGAGGAAACTTTGCTGGGAGAGTAACAACACATAAGATTTTGAGAGCTGGTTATTGGTGGCCTTCTCTCTTCAAAGATGCAACCCAGCTAGTTAGAAAGTGTGATAGTTTCCAGTGTTTCTTTGGAAGACTGAAAGCTTCAGGCTCCCTTCCTTCGCAGCCTGTATTAGTTGAAGCCCCTTTCAAACAATGGGGAATGGAATTCATTGGTGAGATTTCAGATCCTTCTAGTGCTGGTCACAAGTGCATTCTTGTAGCCATTGATTATTTTACAAAGTGGGTTGAAGCAATCTCATCTAGAAAGGAAACACACCAAGTGGTAGTGGACTTCCTATTGAATCATATCATATGTAGATTTGAAGTTCTAGTTAAGATTGTATCTAATAATGCCGTGTGCTTTAGAGCCAAACCTTTAATGGAAATGTGCAATGAATATGGAATCAATCTGACTTATTCTTTGAACTACAACCCCCAAGGGAATGGACAAGCTGAGTCCAGTAATAAGAACTTGCTGAAGATCATTAGAAGAACCTTGGAAATGAACAAGAAAAAGTGTGGTGAACAATTGAAGTTTGCAATTTGGGTTGATAGAATAACTCCTAAAAGAGCAACTAGTAAAAGCCCGTTCGAATTGGTGTATGGAACTCAGGCTTTTCTACCCTTAAATCCGTAATTATCTTCATTTCATTTTTCCCAATAGTTGGAAGATCAAGAGCATGACCCATATGAATCAAGGATCAATCAGATTATTGAGCTTGATGAGGAAAGAAGAGCAACCCATCAAAGGCATATCATATGTAGAGAGAAATTAAAGAGATTGTTTGACAAGAAGGTTACTCCTAGAGCCTTTAGTGTTGGAGATCTGGTTTTGCTATCGGATAGTAGGCATGAAGAAAAGGGCAAACATGACAAATTTGATGCATTATGGATGGGCCCTTATGCCATTGATATCAGAATTGGTGAGCATACCTTTTTTTCTTAAAGATCTAGATGGGGAATTGCTGGAGCTGCCTGTTAATGGCAGACATTTAAAACATTTTTTGGATTAATTCCCAAAGTGAGGTATGCATAAATTATACAAATTTTATAGTATTTGTCTTTCGCTTTGTTTTTTGTTGTTTGGTGGCTTGTCCATTTGTTCTTGAAAGCCTTTTTGGTTAGTTTCTACGGCTCGTTTTTGTTGAGTGGTTCTGGTTTTTTGGGTTGCCTTTTTTTTTGACTCCTTGCGCAATGGATTTTTGGCACTTAGTCTACGTTTTGTCCTTGTGGCACTCACTAGGAGTTCTCATCCCCAAGCATGAGCCGATGTTCGTGCCATTTTTGAACTTACACCATGTTTCCCTAATTTTTCATGTCCAATTTTGCTCATAAACATTTTATTTCTCGAATTGGTGATCTACTTTTCGGCCCCTCCATTTGAATGCTTCAAAATTTCCTATAAATCTTGTTGTTTTTCCCTGGTTTAAGAGAAAAATCCAAGCGTGCCCTTTTTTGTGCCCTCGTTTTTCAATTTTTTTGGGCTGTGTCATTTTTCCTTTGCCAAATCATGCAAGAAATTGTATTTGAACATTTCATACTTGTTTGTAATTGAAAACCCTACCCCAAGGTTGAGAATGATGTCAAATCATGCTTCAATTGATTTGAAATCAAAAAATTTGCAATCCTTGTTGAAAAATTTGATTTCCAAGGAATCCTTTGAATTTTCCACATTTTGACGGTCAAACAGGCATTTTCTACCCATCAAATTCATCCTCTGTGTGTAATGGAAACGTGGTAGGTTTGTATTGGCTAAGAAAAGGCAGGGAAGCACTTTACTTTTTCATTTTTCACCTTTTCAGGAAAATGGGGCATTTTCGGGCCCGGGACTCTGTTTTTTCCCAATTTTCCTATGTGGCATGATTTAATTGGTAGGCGGGATAGCGGGGGGGGTTAGATTCAGTTAAGGTTTTTTTATCTTAGTCTTGCAAAGGTTTTAAAATAAAATTTTCGCCCGATAGACCCCAGCAAATTGAGAAAGGACACATGGAACAAAGGAGATGCGGGTGGCAGAAAAGACTTGAATTTTTTTATTTTTTTTTTTGGCTCAAAAACCTATGGGAAGATTTTGTCCCAAGTGCCCATAGCCAATCACAAGAGGAAACGTGTCCTACAAATTCCAAAATGAAAGTGCGGGCCGCAGGGGGACATAGAGTTTTTTGGCTCTAATTTTATGAGGTGTCAAAAATAATTTTTCCTCCACTCCAATCAGAGGAGGACACATGGTGGCATGACAGATAAGAGTGGGTCAGTGGGCTAGTGGAGGGAAGAAGGGATTTTTTCCCCTTTTGCCAAAAATGTTCAAAATCAAAATTCGAAGCACTGGCCCGCTAGCGAATCACAAGGAGAAATGTGTCAAGGGAAAATTTGGAGGTGAGGGCCCATGGGGCAAAAGATGAAAAATTTCCCAAATTTTAAAAAGGTCAAAATGTGTAGAATTGAAGCATGATTTCAATGGGATCCACCATATGCCACCTGCCAACTCCAAAATTCAAAGGCGGAGGGGCGGAGGAAAAGGTCAATTTTTTTCATTTTTTCAAAAATGTCAAAAAGGCAGTGAAATCAAAAGTGAGTCCGAATTGATTTCCAGAATTTTTGGCCATGTGTCCCACCTTATCCAAAGGTCAAAAAGGTAAGTTTGGGCTTATGTTTTGGATCTCATCTGCCAAGTGGAGGGCTGGTATTTAAAGTTATCCAAAATCGACGGCAACTGTGCATTCTTCCTTCTTGCCGCCATTAGAGCTCCAGGGATCTTGGAATCATCATTTCTTCATCAAATTGCATCAAATTTTATATGATTCTACATCATCTTGGCCTTCTGAGTGCATTGGCATCATTTTTATGACTTAATTCCTTGATCTATGGTGTTTTTGATGAAATCTCTACTTAGGCCTGATAAAAAATGTGAAAAGTGAAAATCAAAAGTTGCAAAGGTGAAATGATGAGGGGAAAAGGTAAAAAATGATAAATGAAAGATGCGTGCATGCCTGAGTGATAAAAATGTGACCCTGGGATGAATAATGATCCAAATATTTGTAATGATTTAATCTTTTTGGCACACCTAGCAACATGCGAGTGTTTTTTAGTTTGTTGTCATTTTCATTAAATCATGAGGTTTTTGTAACAAATTTGATCCCATAAGCATATTCTTTGCTTGTGGAGGAAGAATCCATGATGGTATGAGATATATTATGCATTTTGGAGAAATTTTTTAAGGGGGGGGGGAATTGAAAATCATGAGCAAAATTTTGAGAAGAAGCTCATTTTTCTTAGAAAATCTACCAAAGTACCAGGTTAATGTCTCATTTGTTGGAAAATTCATGTATGTGGGTTGGTTAAAAGTGTATAGACACCACATAGCTCTGAGATTGTTCATGTAACTTTCCCCTGCTGTTGAAACTAACAAGTTTTGAATTAAATATGTGTTTTTCTTTGGGCAGTATGATGTCTGTTATCAATTCTAAATGCCTGCAAATAATTTTACTATTCTTGTTACAATCTTGCATTGAAATTCTTTAGAACTCACACAGGATCTCCATTTCTGGTTGATAGTTCAAATGGCATTGGCAATCTCATACTCAGAAGAGCCCTCATCTGATAAGGAGATAAACACATTTAAAATCACTTTACCTTCCTTGACTGCATATATTTCTTGTAAGCATTTGGGGGTACCTTAGGCATGGCTTGATCATGGATTTTAGTGTTTAGTTGAGTTCTTCACTTAAAGATTTTTTGGTGAGTTATCAAATATTGTGTGAAGAGTCCAACCTGGGATTCTATTTGTGCCTTTTCTGGTTGAAATAACATTCTGATTATTTTACGCATTTCATTTTATGGTTATTCATGTATTCTACAGATTGTCAAAGATTTGACCTATCCTAGTTTGTCTTATCAATCTCCCACCAAAAAATCATCCAACAACAAAGATCCTATCATGTACTACCCCTGATTTGCATGTTTATACCCACAGAAGATCAAAATCTATTTGTAAAAGTATGTACAACACATCAGGATTTCCAATGTCTCTAGTAACCTTTGCCTTGTTTTGAGAACATACCCATGTTTTGAGAAGTGACAACTTGTGAGAGTTCAGATCTAGGGTGTTGATCATGTTTTCATCAAGGTCTCCATCATATAATTTTAAGCAAAGAGAAGGACATCTTCATCTCCTTCACCATTACAAGGTTACAAAATAGGTCCTATTACCTTGGTTGCAAGGCACAACATAAAACAACTAGGACAAGATCAAGTCCTACTGGAGTGCTATCCATTTCTCCACAAACCTGAGTGCTAGCTATACCATATCCTCAACTATCAATGACATACAAAATGGTCTAATATGTCTTTAAGCTCCATGACATTAGTGTGGTGCTGCTCATACTGAAAAGGAGAAAAAATTTGGATACCAACACATGCTTTCTATCAAACTGATGAAACATTTTATGCATTTAACTAATCCTTTTATCTTCTTCATATACCTAATGAACCTTACTTAAACTATAAGTATCAATATTAACTCTTGACAAACTCATGTACTATTTTCACACTTGTAGCTTACTTCTTATAATGCATTCTGATAATTTCGTAACCCTGAGCATAGTAAATCTTCTTGCCCACTTTCTTCCTTCACTCATTCACAAAATTGACTTGTACCTTAGGCCTATTTAAGAGCATAACACACATTTTCATACCACCATAAATATTTAAGATCCTCTCATAAATAGTGAAACCATTTTCTTCTTTCACAATTCCTCATACTTGTGTCAATCTTTCAAAAACTGATACCAACGTCATACCTTTCTTGAAGCATACAATCATATCTTGAAAAAATGGAATTCAAAAAATAATTTCTTGAGATATCTAATTCTTCCTTTACTCATGTATCAACTTGTGATAATATTGTCTTCTCAAATATTTTGGCCTTGTACACCTCATTTTGACAGTTCTCAGACATCTAGGACTCTATTTCAACCATACAAATATAAAGACACATATTTTATATTTTCTTTGTACTATTTCAAATTTGAATACATATATCAAAAGACTTACTGATCATACTATAAATATCAAAACTTGCTTCCTAGTCATGAATATATTTGATAAATTCTACTTGACACTCTTTACATCTACAACTTCTCATTTTAACCTCTCTTTGACCTTTATGACACAAAAATCAACATCATACTTTTAGGTTATTATAATATCCGAAAACGATATCACTCTAGATCATGTTGAGACTTAACAAATAGAATATACTCTCTTGAACATGACATGGATGACCTTGAACTCAGAACATTGAATCACAATACAGAGACCAATAACAACTTGTACTTCAAGTATGGAAAACATGAATTCTTGCACAAGATGATCTAAATAACTTGATATGATGCATGAAAATATAATTTTCTTTAAAGAATATCACATAAACTCATAATATCATAAACAAGGGCTTTCATAGCTCTTCATAAAGGAACTATGCACATACAAACCATGAATCACTGTACTCAATCCTCCTTTAGAATTTAGAGTATACCATTTATGATCATCTCTTATTGAAACTTATAACACGATATATTTTAACATCAAGACTCATCTCATATAGACTTATTGGAACATTTAATAACCTTTACACTATTTTTGATGGATAAATTCAAACTAAGATAACTCAAAAGTATTTTCTTGATGAACATACCATCATAAACCATCTTGTAACATATGAGACCTTAGTTTCTTGACTGAACCTCCTTGTAAACAAACATAAACCTTTTAAGCATCACTTTGTAGAATATGAGAATACATGACACCTACAACTGATAATAATAAGACGAAGAATTCAAACACATAACTTAAGATTCATAAGAAGACATAACTCTGAAATATACCACATATTCTTCACATATTGACCTTATGATCATAAATACTTGAAACATGACCTAAAAACTCTTTTCTCAATCTTGAAAAGAATATAATGAAAAATACATACCTTTGATTGAGTACCTCCACATGAATGACCAAAGATGGAGCAGGATAGATTTTTTCTTTGATCTTCTAGCTCAAGGACACTAATAGGATGCTTCTCTTTATTAAATTATCAACTAACCTATGATCTCTTTGCTTGAACAATGTTGGAGAGAAAAATTGTTGAGTGGAAAAATCAGTGGATATATTTCCAATGTTCTCAAAATATAAGTCCCTCTACTTGAATGGTACAACTCTATGTTTACATGTGTGTGTTTGAAATTTTTTTGTGGTGGCCTTACTGTTGGGGATCCAAGAGGATAACTCCATTGACCTTGCAGAAAATCTTGCAATCTCTTGCAAGAGAGGAATTTTCTCAATGATTTGGAAAGAGAGTGAGAAAAAGAGAGGGATTAGCATTGTATGTAGAAAATATGATTCCTATAGCCATTAACCAAAAAATTCCAACACACATATATTAGAATAAATACAATTTTTTTAAAGGGAAACAAGAAGAGATGAAGTCTAGAACACAAAGTCTAGAAACCTCCTTATCAAAAAGGGAAAATAACTCTTTTATTCATTGATGATGTAGAAAAATTGTACAATAGTGAGAGTGAGAAGAACATGTAGATAGTAAAATAGACGAAGTGTTATCTTTTTTTTCCTCACAAGGAATACTCTCTCATGAAAACACAAAATTGATAACCCTTTGAAAAGTGGATGCCTTTAAAATTTATAGGATTTAAGAAATATCTTCACCTACCCCCCACATGACCTTTCACATGCATTTGCACAAATTATGACCTTTTTGCATTCATATGAAAATATTAAGCCCCCTTTTATAAAATAAGGGTGACTTATTACCATCCGAGAAGGAAATAAGGGAGTGAGCTTGTAGGATCGAAATAAATGAAGGAAAGCAATGACCTCTGGTGGTAGGCCAAAGAAACTCTACAAGATGATTTTTTTGTCTTGGAATATAATGGGTTTAAATAACCCTAATAAACATAAGATTTTATTAGACATTAGGATTAACAACAAACCCAACATCGTGTTAATTAAGGAAACCAAGATGAACCATGTGAGGATGGAAGACTTTCATATATATTTCTGGAACGATGTTGGTTTTCATTGTCAAGATTCTATAGGAACCTTTGGAGGATTACTCTGTCTGCGGAATAATATTCTTCTTGAAAGTAACCATATTTTAAACACTCATCGTCATATCGTAATCCTTTTCACCTTAATTAATGACAATAAAGAATTTATTTTTTCAAATGCTTATGCACCTAATTATCCCACTAGGAGAAGTTTATGGGAAGATATGTCTACATTTAGAAGGATTTTTAATGAACCAAGATGGATTATAGGGGAATTTTCAATACTCACTTAATTCCTTTAGAAAAAATGGGGTGTTAATATTTATTTGTAGTACATGGAAAACTTAGCTAATTTCATGAGCTATAATGGGATTTACGACCTAGCTCTCAGTGGCTAAAAATATACCTAGAACAATAGGCATAATGGGGAAAATATGATTCAATTAAGATTGGACTGCTTCTTGGTAAATTATCAATGGATCCAAGAGCAACAATATACACTATCCTCTTTTGCATGCATTAGATTTGATCATAATCCAATCATCCTCAACTATAGTGAAATAGGACAAACCAAAGGTAGATCTTTCAAGTTTTAAAAAATGTGGACTAGCCATCTTGATCTGGAAAAGATGATAGAAGAATGATGGAATATTTAAGCTATAGGGGATATCATGTTCCAGGTTTAAACAAAATTAAAAATGTTAAATCATATATCAAGAAATGAAACAGATAAGTATTTAGTAACATGTTTTTATAGAAAAACAAAATTTCTAAGGAGATTAAGGAAATAGAAGAAAGAGTGGAACAAGAAGGAAAAAATATTGAAGATAAATATAAGGAAAAGGCTCTCCTTGTGGACTACCATAATATTTTAAGTAGAGAAGATATCTGCTGGAAACACAAATCCAAAATAACCTGGCTAAAAAATATGATCGTAACACTAAATTCTTCCATATTTCAGCTACCATAAAAGCTAACAAAGGGAGGATTCAAGAAATCAGAAAATAATATGGTGAAATTTAAAATGAGGATAAAGATATCTCCAACACCATTATATCAATCTTCAAAAACTTATTTCCTAAAGGTAAGCAACCTTCTAAAAATGCTATTGCTAAAAATCTCAATATTTTCGAGCCTATCATAATTACTGAGGAAAATAGAGAACTGATAGCTAATGCTTTTTAGGAAGAATTTAAGGCTATTCTATTTGAAATAGACTGGGATAAACCCCCTAGAAATGATGGTTTCCTTGTATTCTTCTTCTATATGCATTGGGATATTGTTAAAAAAGAGGTTGTAATTTTGGTCTAATATTTCTTCCGAATCAGAAGTTTGTTAAAGCAAATCAACCATACCTTTATAGCCATCATTCCAAAAAAACCAGGTGCTAAGGATTTGGGGGACTTTTGACCTATAAGTCTCTACAACACTATGTACAAAATATTTTCAAAAATTATGGCTTAGGATGAGGGAAGTCCTTGGTAATTTTCTATCTCCTAATCAGGTAGACTTTGTGTCAAGATATCATATACTTCACAGTATTATATCCATCCATGAGATGATTCACTCATTGGAACAATCCAATAAAAAGGCTATGATAATTAAGATTGACATGAAAAAATCCTATTATCATGTTTCATGGAGTTTCATATTTTCACTATTGTTTAAACTAGGGTTTCAACCACATTTCATCAAAATGATTCATGTTTGTACCTTTTCCCCTAGATTTTTTTATTATAAATGGTAATCATAATGGTTTCTTCAACTCAGATAGAGGTCTCAAGATGCGTGACCCTCTTTCCCCTTTTATTTAAATAATTTTTGTTGAAGCTTTGATTAGGCTATGTTTTAAAGCACAATTTGATGGAATACTGGAGGGAATTAAGGTTTCTAATGGGGTTGATAATCAGAGCCTTCAAAAATTTGTTGATGACATGGTTCTTTTTGAACAAGATTTTGTCTAAGAGGCTCACTTTTTCAAACATATCACTAAACTCTATGAAGAAGTAACATGACAATAAGTTAATTTATGAAAGAGATTTTTCTTCTTCATAAATGTTAAGGAAGATCAACAAACCAAGTTAGCTAATATATTGGGGTGTAACACTAAATCAATTCTAGACAATTATCTTTGCATGCCTCTATTTGGAATAAAAATGGAAGAAGGGGTTTGGAATAAATTGATTGAAAGGCTCCATAAAAAACTTTCCTCTTAGAAAGGATCCTTACTTACCCAAATTGGAAAATCTTAAATTCTTCAAAGTAGTCTGTAGGGAGTTTCTGTTTACATTATTTCTATCTTTACCATCCCCTTGAAAGTGAGTAAATCTATAGAGAGTATCCAAAAGAGATTCTTATGGACAAGTTCTGAAGATAAGGCTAGAATCCCTCTTTCTGCTTGGTATAAGGTCACTCGGCCTAAGAATAGAGGGGGTATGGGGATGAAGAATATTTATCTTATGAACTAAGATTTAATAGATAAAGTTTGATGGATATTGTATAAAGAGGAAGGTACTTGGGTTAACATTTTGAGAGTGAAATATTTGTAGAATTTTGGTAGAACTTTGGGTTTATTTTTAGTACAAGAGCTCCGTAAAGGTGTTATGTTTTGGTAAAACATATGTCAGGATATGAAGTTGCTAATTAAAGGAATAAAATGGAACCTTGGGGATGGTGCTTCGATTAAATTTTTGGATGATCCTTGGAGAAGGAACAAGGCTTTAAAAATAGAAGATCATGGAGTCAATTTTTCTATCCTTCAATATGAGGAGATGGTCAGTAACTATTGGAACGAAGAGAGAATTTGGTTTCAAATTCTTCCACTCCCAAACTATTTTGGTCCACAACAACCATTAAAAGAGATAAATCAAAACCTTAAGGAATGCAATCTACCGCATAAAAGAGCTTAGGATGAACTGATTTGGATTGAAAGGGAAAGTGATGGAAGGGAAATCCCACCCAGATCAGAGGATCAGTTGGGAAATCTTGAGGAAGGAGAGATAGATGGGGACGTTGATCAAGAGGATAGGAGCACTCCCACAAAATCTCTAGATTCATGGTCGAATAAAGTTAGAAATGGTGGATCGGCCTTGAAAACCCAAAATTTATTTCTCCAAGTGGTTAAGGAGGTTTCTGGAAGCACTCTAGAAATCCCTGACTTGCTTCTGCAACACACTACTAAAAAGTTAAACAAATCGCTGGTGGGGAAGCTGGTAGGTGGGAGACCCAATATTGACATTGTTAGAAGATGGGCTAAACTGAAGTGGATCCCATTAGGTCACTTAGAGGTAAGTGCTCTTTCTAATGGTTTTTTCCTTTTTAGGTTTAATACCCAAGAGGATATGCAGAAGGTTCTGGAAGAAGGACCCTGGTTTTGGGGAAAATCTGGTTGGTATCTTAGGAAGTGGGAACCTACTTTCAACCTGGAAAAGGAAAATTTGAACCAATTTCCTATTTGGATACACCTTCCTAACCTCCCTTTGGAATTTTGGCATGAAGACATTGTCAAAGGCATAGCAAAATCCCTGGGTTCTTTGGTCATAATTGATAATGCTACCAGGAAAATGACTAGACTTATCTGTGCTCATTTTTGTATTTATACAGTTGCAGATAAGGATATTCCCAACAGTATCAAACTAAAGTCACGTCTTGGGATTTGGGAGAAAAATATTGAAATGGAAATCTCCCCTACAAAATGCTCCAAGTGCAATGGCTGGGGTCATTCTTCCCAGAACTGTAAGTTCAAGGTATCCAAAATATATATTCCTGTGCCAGGAATTGAAGGTAAAGGGGAAAAAGGGAAAGGCCTAATGCAAAGTGCAGCTGATCACAGGAAATATTTTTCCAAAGAATCTAAAAAAATTCTACTCCTTTGAGAATAAAGGAAAAGGTGGTAAATGAAACTCCAATTAAATATGCCATGGAAATGGAGGAGGATGGTTTCACCCTGGTGGTCAACAGAAGGAAATCAAAATTTCTGTCCTGGTCAGATTCTAAGGTAGGGGAAAAAATGGAAGAACCTGTTAAGGATTTCATGAAGGGTAGGAAGATAGATATTTTTTCCTCAAGAGGGAATGAGGACTCTCTCAAGGAACCAACTAAGATTGAACAAAATTTAAAGGAAGTTGGGAAGCTGGGGGACTTTGGGTTGGAGGAAACTGTTAAGGAACAGAGTAAGGGGGAAGAAACTATGGGGCAGAAGGTAAGTCAAGATTCCCATGTAGGTGAGGGGTTGACAGGGAGAAATTCATGTAACATTTCCATGGAAGAAATGGTGAATATTAATATGTCCCCAACCAAGACGATGGAAGAGAAGAAAGAAGAAATTACACCGGGAAACAAAGGAACCTCTAGGGAAAAAACCCCTCAGGAAAAAGAAAAGTGGACTCAAAAGGAAAAAGGGGGGAATCCTCAATATCCTCTCCTAAATCTCAGGAGTTTGAGAATCCTATAAATGTGGAAGTTGTTAGTAGTAAACAAGGCAGGCCTAGCAAATTTGAATCAAGGAAAAAAATACCCAAAAGGAAATAGATTCAGGGAAACAGTTGTGTTTAGACCAAAAGGTCTTTAAGAAAAATAAACCCAATCTATGGAAATGAACTGCATCTCATGGAATGGTAGAGGTATTAATAACCCTATGAATTGGAGGATTCTCAAAGACATGATTGAAAGACAGAAAATTGATGTGTTAGCTGTTCAAGAAACTAAAATGAAAGAAGACCTTTTTTTAAGTTCTTGCAAGTCTTTTTGGAATAATTCTAAAGTTTTTGTTGTTAGTTTGAAAGGAGCCTCTGGAGGTTTAGCTGTGGTGTGGAATCTGGCCCACTATGAAGGAACTCTTCTGGTCAAAAGAGATAATCATTTGGCGGTGATGATGAGAGATCTTGAAAACAAAATATATGGGTTTTATCTAACATTTATGCTCCTACCCTTCATAAAGAAAGGAAAAATATTTGGCATCACCTTCTTTCATTTAATCATTCCATCAAAGGTTCAGGATGGATTGTCATGGGGGATTTCAATACCCCTCAGACTCTGGGGAAAAAAAGGAGGATCTAAGGAGTTTACAGTAGGCATGGAGGATTTTAATGATTTTATTACTTCTTCACAGCTCCATGATATTGATCTTAAAGGCAGCAGTTTCACTTGGTCTAATAGAAGAGTTGGAACCCAACATATTCAAGTAAGATTAGACAGGGTTTTAGTCTCGGAGGAGTGGTTAATCCAGGATATCTCTCTTTTCTCTCTTCCCTAGATAGGGTCTGATCATAACCCTATTCTCTTACAAATCAAGAGTCCATCTAGAAGAAGAACACCCTTCCATTTTGAGAAGATGTGGCTCCAGAATGAGGAACTATATGACCTCATTAATGACTGGTGGAAACTGAAGGTTAAAGGAACAACTATGTATAGACTTTCTAAAAAACTCCAGAATGTTAAAGGTCACCTCAAAGCCTGGAATAAAAAAATCTTTGGAAATATTTTTCAGAAGAAAATGGAAATCAGAGCTGAACTGCAGAATGTTCAAAGATAGACAGAGAGTTGGGATTCTGAGATGGATATAGAGGACCATGAAAAGGAATGGTCCCTTCTGGCAGAATACCACAACATACTGGGCAAAGAGGAAATCTTCTGGAGATAAAAATCTCGAATTACTTGGCTAAAGGAAGGGGATAAAAATACAAGATTCTTTCACTTGTCTACTTTAAAACGTAGAAGTTTCAATAGAATTAATAGAATTAGAAATGAAGAGGGTGTTATGGTGGAAGAAAAAGAAGAAATAAGTGAAGAGGCTATTTCCTTTTTCCACAAACTGTTGACTAATAATTTTGATCCAAATTTGAATAAGGACCAAGACTTTTTAAAGTGCATTCCTCCGTTGGTTTCAGAGGAAGATAATTTGATGCTTTCAGTGATCCCATCAATGGAGGAAGTGGAATTCACTATCAAAAACCTCAATCCTGACAAGGCTCTTGGGCCAGATGGCTTCCAAGCCTTCTTCTTTCAACAATTTTGGGACATAATTAAAAAAGATGTCTTTGAGGCTGTGAAGGAATTTTTCAGATAAAAATTTATGCTAAAAGACATGAACTGTACCTTTCTATCTCTGATCCCGAAATGTGGTAATGCCATGGAATTAAAATATTTCAGACCTATAAGTCTCTGCAATACCTCCTATAAAATCTACACAAAAATTATGGCTCTCCGTCTGCAGTTGTTACTTCCCTCTATCATTTCAGAACAACAAGGGGGTTTTGTCATTGGTCACCAAATCTAGGATGGGATCATTACAATCAAAGAGACTATTCACTCAGCTAAGCTCAGCAAGAAGGCTGCTTTGTTTTTAAAACTGGATATGGCCAAAGCTTATGACAGGGTCTCATGGTGTTTTCTTGATAAAATCCTTGACAGGTTTGGTTTTGATGTTTCCTTTAGGAATCTGGTTAAGGCATGTATCTCTAATGTCTGGTTTTCTATTCTCATTAATGGGTCCCCCTTTGGTTTTTTTCCTAGCTCTCAAGGCCTAAGGCAAGGGGATCCCATTTCCCCTTTCCTCTTTATTATTTTGGTGGAAGCTTTAAGCAGAAGATTAAATGTTGAAACTGAAAATGGATTTCTCAAAGGGATTTCCCCGGCAAGGGAGATGGAAAAAGTATCACACCAGCATTTTGTTGATGACACTTTCTTGGTGGGGGAAGCTTCTGTCCCCAAAGCTAAGAAAATAAAATCTCTCCTAGATGACTATATGGAAGTTTCAGGACAGATGGTAAACTTCAGAAAAATCTCTCTCTTCTTCCTTAACACCATGGATAGTCCACTTGTAAGAAGATAGTTGAAATTTTGGAATGTGACTATAAATATTTCCCTACCTTTTATTTAGGTATCCCTCTTGGGGACAAGAGACCTTCTTGTTCAGATTGGAATTTCTTAATCAAAAGGTTTGAAAGAAAACTTGTTGGATGGAAAGCTAATGTGTTATCCTAGGCTGGCAAGATTACCCTTCTCATCAGTTCTCTTCAGAGTCTCCCGGTGTATGCCATGTCCCTCTATCAACTTCCTGGAGGTGTTGGGGAAAAACTAGAAAAAATCCAAAAATGTTTCTTATGGAGTGGCACTGAAAGCAAAAAAAGAATCCCTCTGGTGGCCTGGGACAGAGTTTGTAAACCTAAAAAGCTTGGGGGACTTGGTCTTAGAGACTGGACTAAAATGAATAAATCCCTTCTTGCAAAAATTGGATGGAGGTTAACTAAAGAAAATGGAGTTTGGACCAGAATTCTAAAGAAAAAATATTGGATGGATGTTAATGACAATAGATGGATTTTTAAACAGGCATCCTTCAATGGTTCATGCATATGGAAAGCTATTAACTGGGAAAAATAAATTGTGGCTAGGGGCAGCAGGTGGAAAATAGGAAAAGGAAATGAGATAAGCTTCTGGAAAGATAAATGGGCTGGGAATTTTATCCTTAAAGATCAATTCCCCCAAATTTCTAGTCAGCTCGAAGATAAATATGGGGAAAAAATCAATAACTATATGGCTGATGAAGACAACTTTCAGACATGGAAACTCATGGAACTGGACAGACAGGAACCCAATGAACACTTGAGCAGGCTCAATGATTTTCTAAAAAATTATGTTTCTTCTAACAACAAGGACCAAGATAGAATAGTCTGGGACAAAGAACAAAGTGGTAATTTCTCTGTCAAATCAGCCTATTCCCTTTTTTTGAGGGAGAAACTAGAGAAGAAGATTTAAATGCTGGTAAGATATGGAACAAGAACATAACTCCTAAGGTTAATGTTTTCAGTTGGCTTTCAGTAATAAATAAAATTCTTACTGTTGATAATCTTGCTAAAAGAGGTTTCCAGATGGCCAATAGATGTGTTCTTTGTGAAGTGAATATGGAAATTGTAAATCATCTTCTCCTGGAATGTCCTTTTTCCCATCTAATGCTTTCTTCTATTCTGGGTTGCTTCTCGGTTTACTGGGTAATTCCTAAAGAGATCATGGATGCCTGGAATCAATGGAACTGTCCTTTCTTCAGTCAAGGGCTTAAAAATATCTGGGTCATGAGTTTGGGTCACCTCTGGTGGGAATTATGGAAAGAAAGAAACAGAAGGATTTTTAAAAATAAGAAACTTCCCATTAGGTTGACTATAAACAAACTCCTACAGGCTGTTAGAAACAATTTTTCTATCCTAAGGAAAAATGAAATGGAAATTCTTGACAATGAACAACACTTCTTTAAGAATTGGAACATTATAGGTGACCCCAAACCCAAAAGAAGTAATCCTCGTATGGGGATTAAGTGGAATTCACCTAGGGAAGGTTTCTTTAAACTCAACTTTGATGGGGCAGCGAAAGGTAATCCTGGGAAAGCAGGGGGAGGAGGTGTTCTTCGGGACTCTCAAGGAAGATTTCTTCTTGCCTACTTCTTCGACCTGGGCCTCCAATCTAACAATGTTGCTGAGGCAGCTGCGATGTTTTGGGGGGTGAAGTTAGCCAAGGAGAAAGGCTTAAAACACCTTGAAGTGGAAGGGGACTCTTTATATATCATATCATGTTTGAAAGGAAAATCTCAACCTTCTATTTCTGTCGATGACTTCATAAATAAAACTAAGCTTTTATTATCCTCTTTTGAGGTCATATCCTTTCATCATGTGTATCATGAAGGAAACTCTCTAGCTGATTTTATGGCCAATTTGGGGGTGAATGCAAGGGGTCTTAAGGTGGTAGAGGATCCTAATAAGATGCAAGCCAAATTTATTGAAATCATGCAAAGGGAAGGTATAACTAATAATACTCCTACAAATGAGGAGGCATTAATTCTTCAGACTCGTGACATCTCTTTTTCATGATTCTAGAACTCGTGCAAAATATCCTTTCTAATCCTCATAGGGGCAGGCCAGATCTTTTTGTTTTCTGGAAGTGGGACGATAAGATCGGGGAAGGTAACTATTTGTAGAATAGAAAGAAGAACAGGGTTAGAAGCATGGGGGGTGACTTAGTGAGAACTGAACCTAGCAAGAGGTAGGAGATGTCCATAGAGGCTGAGACCCTACTTGAAAAGGTGGGTATGTTACCCTTTTTCAATATCTTTGATGGCTATGATGAAAAGATGAGTGAAGTTGTGGGAAAACATGGAAAGAAGGCCATGTTTGGGTCGGAAACTTCTCCTTTACCATTTCCCCAAAGCTTATTGCCAAAGTCTCAGGTTTAGCTCTGGAAGGAAGATGCATCTACAAACCTAAGTCAGACTACAACCTGGAGATTGAATGCTTTATGCAAGGTAAGGGAGCACCTGTCTCTCTTCATAATGGTTATGCTCAGGAAATTTTCCCCATCCTTTTGATGAAATTTCTCAGTTGTTTATGTCCTACATTACCTTAGAAGGGTGATATAAAGTGATATATGGATATCACTTCCCTATGCTGAACCATGTCTGTAATGCTAAGCCCTATAATTTCCCTTTCTTCCTGTATACTTCCCTTATGAAATCTATTGTCATGGTCGAGAAAGGTACCTTCCCCTTACCTTTGCACCAAGGCCTCATCAAATCCCTTCTTAGGCTGGGAACTCCCCTTTTGGGAAAAAATGATAAATTTGGGGCTTCTGCCACTGAATGTTTGGTGCCCAAGGAGGAAAGTTTTAGTGAGGATCTATTTGGAAAACTAGTGGCTAAAAGAACCAGATCCAACCTGAGTCAAGGTGGCATCAAGAAATGAAGCAGGGAAGAGGAGGCTCCTAAGATGGTTGAGGAAGTGGAGACAATCTTAGATTCAGGTGAGAACCAAGAAGGGAACCCAGACTTTTCAGTTTCCAGTAAGGATAAGGAAGTTGCTAAAGGGGATAACAGTGAGGAGATGGTGAGTGAGAAAGCTCTGAAACTTCAGAAGATAAGCATTCAAAGAACTCAGAGGAGGCCATTGAAATCCTGCATGCTCTTAAAACTACCCAAACAAAATTGTTTACTGCCCAGGACTCTGTTGTCAAGTCTCATACTTTCATGCGGGAATTTGAGCATTGCAGGCTTGATACTGATATTAATAGACATAAGATTAGTATGGTTTCCATGGATCTGAGGGAACTAACTGATAAAGTGGAAAAGTTATCTTCTTTGGTTCTTAGTGAACAACTCAAGAATGCAAATGAGAGAAGCCTGGAGATGGCAAAGGATATGCTGAAGATGAAAGAAGTTTTTTTCTAGATTCATGATGTCCATCTCCTCAATGTTAAAAGCACCATCCACCATCTCAAGCTATTAGCTAAGATGATTCATTCTATGGAACTTGCTAAGGAAAGAGAAAAAGAAGGAAAAGGCCCCAAAGTGGAGATTCCTGAGCCTAACTATAAGTATTGGAAAGCTACCATCGACTCCCTTGTCAAAGAATGGAATGGCTGTATGAATTCAGTGGGGGACCTGATAAAAGAGTGATGAAGAAAATGGGATATTGGTTTGCTGTTGTTAGTTCTATGTTGTTTTGTTGTTAGTTTCTTTGTATTGTTGTTGTTAGTTATTTCACTATTTTATCTGTTGTTTGGATACTTTCCTTTATGGTTGTATCTCTTTGTTGTTTGTTTTGTGATGCTTTGGGTTTTTGGTTGGGCTTCAATGGTAATCCCTTGGCCTCTTTGTAAGGAACTGGTAACACTTTGTATGGGGTAGGGTCCCCTCAACCCTTTTTTACCTCTAATAACACCTGAAGTATGTTTCAATCTTAATCTTGATGGCTCAACCAAACTGAGGGTGGGGAGTTCTAGGGGTGGTGTCCTTGTTTGTGATCACTTTGGAAATTGATTAAAATATTTTATGGCCCCCCTAGGAAACTATTCAAATAATTATGTGGATGATTAAGCTATGTTTTGGGGAATTAAACTATGTATTGCCTTGAATATAAAAACCCTAATTATTAAAGGTGATTCTTTATATGTGATTAATGCCCTTGAAAATTAGAGAAAATGTGGTTGGAGATTAAGTAATAAAATTAGTAAAGCTAAGGATTTGTTTTTATCATTTGAAAGGATGGAAATAAATAAAACTTATAAGGCAGGGAATAAAATTATGGATGGTCTCATTAATTATGGTAATTCATTGAATAATATGATGACGTGATTGGGGGAAATTATTCCTTGGTAGGGTATTAAAATCTTGATCAATGGTGATAATATTGTGGAGGTTGTGCAAAATTGAGCCGACATCCTTCCTACACCTCAAAAATGACACTACCCTTTGGAGATTGTTGTAAAGGGGTGTTTTTATAGTACATCCAACATATTAAAGGTGAAAAATCTTAATTCTTAATGGATTTTGGGAATGCTTGTCATAAAGGGAGTTTTTAACTAAGGGGGGTCGAAATTACTTTTACTGAGGAGTCTATAGCTGATGTTATTGGGTTATCTATGGAGGGTCTTAAAATTTTTGAAGACTAAACAAGACGTAAACATTATATTGATAATTTCTTTGGCCCTAGTGAATGTATTGTGACTTATTATGATGGTATAGCCCATACTTTCCTCCCTAACTGGTGGGATGATGTTTTTCTAGTTGTCATGAAATATATAACTTTAGAGGGTAATTTCAGGAATATTGTTTCCTATCACTTTTCCATTCTCAATTATTTGAGAAGAGATTGGGCCATGAGTTTTCCCTTTTTCTTGTTTATATCCTCGTCAACCTCCATTTCTAATTTTAAGAATGACAAGGAAAATATTTCTTTTCACCAAGGCATGATTTTACTCCTCTTCCAAAATGGTAAACCCATTATCATTGTGCCTCCTATTACCAGTAGTGAATCTAATTTGGATAACAAAAGCCTTACAGTTTCCATTAGGAGGATCAAGAAAGATAGTGGGAAGGATAATATAGAGGTTATTGCTGACGTTATTTATAACCTTAAAAAAGAGGTTCAGGCTAGGGGTGAAGCTTATGAAAGTAAAGACAAAGATAGACATTTAGTGGACTAGGAGGTCAGATTGACGATAACTGAATCTACAGATGACACTATTCTCGTTGTCAACAAGAATCTAGTATAGGAGGTTAGAGATTGTCACCAATAAATTAAATTATAAAATAAGAGGATTGGGGGATCAGACACTAACATAATCATGAAAAAGCAAAGGATATAAATATTACACGACCAGGTCACCAATGTTGAGGGAGAGAAGTAGAACATGAGACTTGTGTTGAGAAGCTCATATAGTGAAGACATCAGGGACATGAAGGTCAAAGAAAATTCTGAAAAAAGTCCAAGAGGGTTATCTTAAAATTTTATGTTTCTAAAAATAGTGGACTAAGTGTGAGGAATTTCAGCAAATGCCATACTTATACTGTGAAATACTGGTGAGATTTTTGCTAAACTTTTGGAATTTTTTTGTGTTGCTTAGTTTTTCTATATATTACTATTGTGATTTTTCTTTATATCTTTTAAAACAAAAAAAAAGGTTTTGTAATTTGCAAGGTCTTCCTTGGTCATGGCTCTATTCTGGGTTCACCCTTCTGTCAAGTTATTTTGACTGGGATTTCCTTGCTCTTTTTTGGTTAGTTTTTGTAACCGTGATTTTTTATATGTAAAGGGTTTTTTGGTCCCTTCAAAACAGAACTTATTTACCTAGTAAAAAAAGGTGACTTATTAAATTATAAACATAAATTCATTTTTAATTAAATAAAGGCATTATGAAAAATTGCAATCCCAAAAAAATGAAATGCTCCAATATAGTGGAGTCTGAATCCTTGAATGCTTTACACCATGAGAAACCTCCTTTGGATGATGCATGGACACCCCGAACTAAGTGTTTAGAAACACTTGTTGAATGATTCCTTTGGTGACCATGAGTGTTGCTCATGAAGATCCCTTCTGAAGAGGTTGAAACTGGAAAGTGCCCCTTGATGACCTTTACAACATGGCCATACTACTGCACTGATTGGAAATATCCGATGAAGTGCACATTTGAAAACTTGAATAATTCCCATTCCACAATATGAAACAATCACTCTTAACCATGAAGTTCCGTCATTCCTTCGGTCTTCTTGTTACACACTTGGATGAGAAATTAGAACAATCACTCAGGCATTGTAACCATGATGATCCTATCACCTTGAATACACTATGACTGAAGTTGGACTAATTGATTTGAATCTATGAATTTGAGCTTCATGGCTTCCTGAGACACTTCCTATGCACCTAAAAGGGGAAGGCTTACTATTTTTAGTAAGTGGTAATTTCCACCCTTTTCGACTTATGATCACTCAAATTGTCCTTCTGGATCACCTTTGTGCACAATTGCTTCTCGCCGAAATTGCTCTTTGTGAAGACTTACTAAAAATAACAAGTGCCTATGTAGGAGGCTTACTATTTTTAGAAATTGGTGTTCTGGACCTCAGGTTTTTCAATGAAACCAATTTTTTTTGATATGGGTTTTTTCTCTTCAATGCACCTCTGAAATTTCACATCAACCCGAGCTCTGAGAAATGGAGATTTTAAAATTTCAAAAATTTTGCTGGGGAAACTAGGGTTTCTTTGCTGGAAAAAATTTGGGGTGCATGTGAAATATTTTTTCTTGGATTCAAATGGCCTCTAAAAAAATATATGATTGCAAAAAACCCATTGATTCATGCACCGGTTTTTTAGATATGAGGAAATTTCCTCACGAGTTACGAAAGTTATTTCTTCAGAAATTTCTTTTGAAGTCTTAAAAAATCCATATTTTGTTGTATTTTATTCTTCTTTAGATCATAGGAATATGGCAGAAATGGATTGAGGATGAAAATGGTGGAGGGATTTTGAAAAAAATGGCAGAGTTTCGAGCAGCATGGATGGAGAATGTGGGGATTTGAGCAAAAAAATGGCTAAGTTATGGTTTATATAGCTTTGGCAGAAATGAAGAGAGGGGTGGGGTGAATTTTTTTCCCCCATTATCCCCTTGGTTTGGGATAATAGGTTGCACAAAAAATTCACTTATCCCTTTCATGACAAGTGGCACTCATTCACGTTGATCAAGAGGAATGGGGGGGCTAGAAAGTAGCACCTGGAGGCTAAAAATGGTCGTATGAGGAACCTATGGAGTCCTAAAAGGGGGAGGAATTTTTTTCCCCATTTTCCCTTTTTTTGGATAATAGGTGCAAAAAATGCACCTTAGCCCTATCCTGACAAGTGGCGATGCATGCGGGAGTTGGTGGAGGAGGAAGTCAAACTTGGTCTAAAGGTGCTTAAAGTGAGTCGCCGGGGTCATATGGTGTGACCAAAGTGCTTAAAGGGGGAGGGCACCATTTTTTGTCCCTATTATCCCCATGGAGAGGGGAAATGAGGAAACAAAATTATGCCTCAGCCTCATGTTGCCACGTGTCCCTTTGTGAATTTGACTAAGTATTGCAAAGACAACATACCTTAGAGGGCAACTTGAAATGACCATAACTTGAGCTCCCAGATGAATTTTTTCACACTTATTTATATGATTTTACATGGAAATGGAATTTTGATAAGGATGGGATGGGTCCCATTCCTTAATTATTCTTGAAACACCTTGAAAAACCTCATTTTTTCTCGGGATCACCCATTGTGTATGGAAAGAATGAGTTGCCTAGAAAAATGCATGGGGTTTGAAGTTGATATGATTTTTCCACCATGTAGAGGGTTGAAAATTATTTCCAATGATATATTTTTGGGATCACAACTCATTCCAAATCTCCCAAAATCACCTCTTGAAGTTCAGGTACTCTTTTACAGTGCAAGCTCCTTCGGCCTCAAAAACCCACTTTTACTGAATTGGCTCCTAAACCTCTAGATCTTCCCATAATTTCCTAAATTAGTTTCATTGATGTTCCTGGCTCTTGAATACACCTCCATGATGAATATTTACCTTTGATCTACTCCAGGGATTGTGCACTTGGCTTAGGAAGGCTTGATGATATCCCTTCCTAAGATTGCTTGAAAACCCACTTTTAGAAACATTGCTCCAAAAGTACTTGAATGATATTATTCTTCCTAAATCACCTAGGGGAATGGATGAAACTCACATATAGACCATTTAAATGAAAGGATAGGACTGATATAGGGAATATGCTGATCTGGGGGTGTCTTGGAAAGGTATAACATGAAATTTTTTGACACTAGGGTATGGTTGTCCTGTTTTCTAGTGAATTTTTCCCATGCAAAAACACAGGACAACAACTGGCTCTAGCTTGGGGACATGTTATGGACCGAGCGTAGTGAGGACATGACATGAGAAATCCCAGAATCTCAATTTTTAAATACATTGACCAGTGCCTTATCCATTGGGATTCACAGAGTCATTTGCAACAGATATAAAGGAGTACATGCACACACATGATGAAAGGAAACACACAACACACATGAAAGGAAAGAAACACACACAACATGGGAAAGAAAGGGAAACACATACCTAAATCACCTATGGTACAATGTGGGGGACAACCCTCTTACACTAAATTTCTCTTCTCTTCTCAAAGGTTACGCCTGAGTGAGTAACATTGAATGATGATGTTCTACAAAGCCATTGACCAGTTCAAGAAAGTAGCCTCCTTTCCTCAACTGCTTATGAAATCCAGATGCTTTCATGACTATCTATGTACTTTATAGGAGTGAGCCTACATAAAATTTTTGATGCTCAGACCTTTTCTTAGAGATTCCATTGCCTTTATTTTCTTTAAGATCCATTTTGGAATGCCAATCGTCTTCCATGTTCATCCATATTGCTGATTTTTCATTGAGTATCTCATCACTGCCCCAAGGCTGGTTTTCTTTCAAATTGTTTGAATCTTTAGAGTTTTTTCATTCCTGCATTCATGTTCATTCACATATTTTTCAAAGAGCCTTGAATTCATCTTTTTGACCCATATCATTATGAGGTATTTGAATGTTGAATGAAGGATTAAGAATAACCTCATACCTATCTTGCATGGCCATGGCATGAGCCAAGAGGTCAAGACTTAGCTCAGGATCTTCATGCCTTCTCTGCCACTTCCAAAATTTCTTGTACTGAATTCCTTCTTTGAAACTACCCAAAGCTCACCTTTACCTTCATTTGAAAATTATCTTCATGTTCGGAAATTCAAGGAAACCATTGGGATGAATTTCTTCATTATCTTGAAGATCATGGAATTCTACTACTTCTTCATGGAGGGGAGTCTCAAACTTCAGGACCTCAAAATCCTTTGATTCAACTTTTTCATCCCATAGGGAAAATTTCTCTCTTCAAATGGAAAGGAGAAAACTTCAACTTCATCATTACATTCATCATCCATTGGCTCATGAGGGAATCATTGGATTCTTCACCTTTCTTTGCTCATCATGACCAATTCTTGAATCAATTGAGCATCCTAAATTAGATTCACACTTGTCTTGTAGATCCATAGCTCGCATTAGGAGTTCAAGCTTGAGCTCAGGGTCTTCTGTTTCTTCCGCAACTCTTAAGGAATTCTTGCACAAATTATTCTTTCAAACCTTTTGAGGACTCATCACAAATTGGATTTGTTTCTTCATGGATGACATGATCGAGAGAATATTCATCTTCAAATGGGAAGGAGAAATATCTCTTCTCCTCATGGGAAAGCATATAAGTTTATTTCTCCATTTGAAATTCATCAAGAACCATTTTTTCTTCTTCATGGACCACATTATCTAGTAATTTAGTGTTATTCTCTTGCAACTCAAAGTCTCTCAATACCTCTTCAAGATCAATACCCCTCAGAAAGGGATGTTTGGTCCTATCAAAATGGGAATCCCATCCTCTTCTTCAGTTGTTACAAAATGATTCATCCTCCTGCTATTTTGGTACAAAATATTGGCTCTTGGGTTTCCTGTTTTTTACACCGTGTACCTCATCTTCTTCTTGGAAGTAATTTTTCCATGTCTCCTTTAACTGGAATGGTTGCAGAAGACCAATTCATCTGGATTTTACCTCCCAACTATTGGCAGAAACTTCTACTTAACAACATTCCAAATGAAGCCAGAATGTCTGCTACCAAGATCATCATTGAAACCTTCTTGTTTGGAAATTTGGCAAGGGCCACCTGTGCATCTTTGACCTTCCCTACAAGTGGGACTTCTTTTGACTCCATGGAGTAACAAGAGCCACCGGGTTGAGTCATGGTGAGTTTGAGAGCCTTGGAAACCTTCACAGGCATTACATTGTCAGAGGAACCTGAATCTATTATGTAATTATTCAATATGTATTCTCCAATGAGAAGGGAGACATAGAAAGGGTCAACCTTATCAGTATTTGATGCACTCAAAGTAAGCATGTTCTGTGATGGAGGTGTAGGTGGGTTTGGTAGTAGTCCTTTAGGATTAGGAGTCACATTATTGGGATTTGAACTACTACTCTTGATATGTCGGAAAAATCTCTCAAATTGTTCAAGATGAGTCTGCAGATATTCAGTTTCAGAAATCTACACTTTGGTCCTGTTTGCATGTTCTATGATGTCAAAAGGAGAAGATGTGGATAGGGGAGATGAAGACACTATTTTGGAGTTGGGATAGGCTTGGAAGAAGGGGTAGATGTTTGGGGAATGAAGGTTATTTTGAAAGGTACACTAGGAAATTTTGCAGGACTAGATTTTGTAGGAGTAGAGTTGGATTTAGAAGGGACATTGCAAGACTTACTTGGAATTAGAAGGTGACCTCTTACTTGCTAAAGGATCATGTTTCTCCAATGCAGACTCCATGCAAGGTGGAAGTGGAGATCCTTGACTGATTATTTTGTTTTGTAGATTTTCCACAAGAGGATCTCTAATATTCTTCTTTTTTGCAGTAGTAGTGGAGGAAGCTCCCTTTTTAGACTGAGAATGGGTGAAAACCACACATGAGAAACTAGGTGCATCTTTTTCATCTTCATCACCTCCAGAGTACTCACAAAATATGATTTGTATATCGTTCTCTACTTCTTTAACCTCTAGGGAAATCACCTTTCACTTTCTTGTTTAAGTTCTTCTTCATATTCTTGAGTTCTACAACTTGCATTGATGGTGGGGCCTCCAAGGAAAGCCTTTGAGGTGCTCCCATGTAATCTGATTTCTGTTATGGTTTTGAGGAGATACTTCATTCAAAAACTTCCCTCTTCAATGATGTCATTTCATTTACCAATCTCTACAGTAATTGATTTGTTCTCTCATCTCCGAGATGTTGAGCTTTACCCTTTGAAGGGTTCTTGATATTTTCCTTGATAAGATGAGGTATTCCTCAACTTCAATGGCCATTCTTTGTGCTTGTGCAAGATTCCTTGGTTGAACCCTTCATAGAGAAGAATCCTACCTCTGGTGATTGAGCATTAATGAAGAATCTTTTTACATTATTATCAGAGGGAATCATCTTCCAAGGTATCCTTTTGAGTAACTTGTTGAAACGGGCCATGAATTCTCTCATAGTCTCATTTGATCTTTCTTCATTTGAGCCAATTGAACCAAGAGATCTTGACAGTCTTTCAGTTGATTTGAATCTTTCTTCGAAGTTAGTCTTGATGTCATCCCAACAGGTGATTGATATAGAAGGTAGGAGGTAGAATCATTATGTTGATTTTTCTTGGAGAGATTCTATGAACAATATTACAGAAACATTTTCATGTTCGAATCCAAGAATTCCACATGATGTGGTGAAGGCAGAGATGTGTTCTTCAGGAAGTTGCATGTCGTTACCTTTGAGCATTGGAAATTTCTTGTGGGAACTTGTTTGTAGATTGTGAAGATGAAGTGTGAGAAAAAGTGGGTTTGTACTCCTTCCCCATGGAACAATGGGTTGGGGTATTTCTATTCATCTTCCATTTTGTTTCTATTGATTGCTTCTACTTCTTGCTTCTGACAAATTCTTCTTCTTCTCCTGATTCTTCTTCTAGTTCTTGTACTTCTTCACTAGGGAATTCAATGTTCAATGGTGGTTGAAAGATGGGAGAATTTGTAGGGGGAGTATCAATAGAAGTTTGAATGGGATTACTAGGAGTACCACTTGATGATTCATATGGGGATGAGGCTTGAGAGAAGTAGTATGGGTTATCTCTGATTTTTTTTGTTGGTTTTTGCAAAGCCTCGAAAGTGGGATCAACAATTCCTCTCAATCTATTCAACCTGGTATATCTCCTTTCAGCAACAATTTTTGAGAAAATATTGCAATAGGAATATGAAAGGACACTGTGGAATATGAAAGGTCACTTGCAGGAATTGACAGTGTGTCTTTCAACAATGGATTTCAATCAACCTTTTTTTTTTTTTTCAATTTTTTTTTTTTTTTATTTTTGGAATATATTTTTTTTGTATTTTCTTGTGATCATATTTTGGGTGCAGATGCTTGCCAAGTCTGCCCCATGGTGGGTGCCAAAAAATGTTTACGAGAAAATTTTTTGGGTGGAAAAATCAATGGATATCTTTCCAACGCTCTAGGAATCTAAGTCCCTCTACTTGAATGGTGCAACTCCATGTTTACATGTGTGCATGTGAAATTGGTTTGTGGTGGCCTTATGGTTGGGGATCTGACAAGGGCACTCCACTGACCCTATGAAAAAATAGCAATCACTTACAAGAGAGGAATTTGCTTAGAGAGAGGGAAAGGGAGTGAGAAAAAAGGATAGGGGTTAACGTTATAGGTAGAAAATCATATTCCTACTACATTAACTATAAAATTCAAACACCCATAAATTATAAGAAACACAATTTTGCAAAGGGAAACAAGACGATTTAAGATTCTAAGCACAAAATTTCATAAATCTCCTCATAAAAAAATGCAATAAACTCCTTTCTTCATTGATGCTTGAGAAAAATTGTACATATGTGAGAGTGGGAAGAACATAGAGATGAGAAAATGGAGAAGAAATGTATCTTTTTACTTCTACACAAGGAATACTCTCTCATGAACACACAAAATTGACAACCCTTCGGAAAAGGGATGCCTTTACAATTTATAGAACTAGAAGATGAATCTTTGCCTACCCCCCACATGACCTTTCATATGCCTTTGCACAACTTATGACCTTTTTACATTCTTAGGAAAATATTAAGTCCCCTTTTATAGAATAAGGGTGACTTATTACATTATAAACATAAAGTCATTTTTAATTAATTAAAGGCATTATGAAAAGTGCAACCCCAACAGAGAATTAGAACATGGAGGAGAGAGAAAGTAGGGGGAAAAGAAGAGAGAGAGAAGAGAGAGAGAGAGAGACAAAGAAGAATTCCGATGAAGAAGTTACCTCTGATGAAGTTCACTAATCCTTGCCTGATTATTCGATGAAACACTCCAATATAGTGAACTATGAATCCTTGAGTTCGTTACACCATGAGAAACCTCTTTTAGAGGACTCACTAACACCACAAACTAAGTGTTTAGAAACAATTTTGAGTGATTGCATTGGTGACCATGAGTGTCACTCATGAAGATCCCTTCTGAAGAGGTTGGATCTGGAAAATAGACCCTGATGACCTTTAAAACATGGCCATACTACTGCACTGATTGAAAAGCTATGATGAAGTACATTTTAGACACTGAAGAATTCCCATTTCACAATATGAAACAATCACTTTGAAACCATGAAGTGAACATCATTCCTTTTCTCTTCTGGTTACACACTTGGATGATAAATTAGAACAAAGACACTTGGGCATTATAACCATGATGATCCTATCACCTTGAATACACTGATGACTGAAAGTTTAGATTGATTTGATTCCTATGAATTCGAGCTTCATTTATTATTCTGAGACACTTCTTATATTCAAAAGGGGAATTTATTATTTTTAGTAAATGACAATTTTCACCCTTTTCGAACTTCGATCACTGAAATTTTCCTTCTAGATTGACCTCACTGTGCACACTGCTTCCATCAAAACTGCTTTTTGTGATAGACTTACTAAAAATAGCAAGTGCCTGTGTAGGAGGCTTACTATTTTTAGAAAGTGGTATTTTGGACCTCAATTTTTGATGAAATTATTTTTTATGATATGGGTTTTTTCTCTCATCATACGCACCTATGAAATTTCAATCTACCCAGTCTCTAAAAATGACAAGATTTTAATTTTTAAATATTTTCACGTCGGGAAACTAGGGTTTTGTTCACTACAAAAAACCAACTCTAGGGACGTGCATGGGAAATATTTTTCTTGGATTCTAATGGCCTTTGAAAACTAGAAGATTGCAAAAATCCTCTACATTGATTCATGTGCACCAATTTTTTAGTTATGAGAAATTTTCTTCACAGGTTACTGAAGTTCTTCAGGAAGAAATCTTCATTTTTGTTCTTCACAAAAATTTTCTTCTATTTTTTCTTCTTCTTCACTTCATTTAGATCATGGAATAAATGCAGCTTATGGATAGAGCATGAAAATGGTGGAGGGAGATTTGAGAAAAACTTTCAGCAGAGTTTCAACAACGAATGGAGGATGTGGGGGGGTCTGAGCAAAAAAATGGCTATCTCCTGGTTTATATAGGCTTTAAATGAACCATGAGAGGGGCTGGGGAACATTATTTTCCGCCATTTTCCCTTTGGTTTGGGACAATAGGTGCACAAAAATGCACCTTAGATCTTTCATTATAAGTGTCGCAGCATTTTGGACAAGAGGAATGGAGGGGGGAGCTTAAAATTAGCACCTGTGAGGTTAGTATATATTTGTCGTATGAGGAATCTGTAAGGAAACTACAAGATGGCTGGGGCAAAATTTTTCCCCCATTATCCCTTTGGTTTGGGGAAAATAAGTGCAAGAAAATGTTCCCTAGCCTCCAACTTGACAAGTGGCATGCATGCGGGAGTTGGTGGAGGAGCGAATTCAAAGTTGGTAAAAGGTGCTAAAGTGAGTCGTCGACGGTCATATGGTGTGACCAAAGTGCTTAAAGGGGGAAAGGGTGCACTTTTTTGCACCTAGTTTCCCCATGGTTTGGGAACAATGAGGACAAAAAAAGTGTGCCTTAGCCTTAGTGTTTTCCACGTGTCCCTTCAGCAAATTTGACTAAGTACTAAAGAACGTACCTTGGAGGGCGACTTGGAAAGACCATAACTTGAGCTCTCGGATGAATTTTGGATGCTTATTTATATGATTTTGTCATGGAAAAGTAATTTTTGAGAAGGGATGGGAGGAATTCATTTCATGCCTTGAATTATTCTTTCAACACCTTCAAAAACTCATCCTTTTCTCTTGGGATCGCCCATTGTGCATGGAAAGAATGAGCTTCCTGGAAAAATGCATGAGGGGTTTGAAGTTGATATATTTTTTCCACCATACAGAGGATTTAAATTATTTATAATGATATATTTGTTGGGCTCACAACTCATTCCGGAGCTCTCAGAAATCACCTCTTGAAGCTTCAGGTGTTCTTTTGCGGTGCAAGCTCCTTCGACCTCAAAAACCCACTTTCATTGTGAACTGGCTCCTAAACCTATGAAACTTTCCCAGAATCTTCCTAAAATATATTCCTTGATGATCATGGCTCTTCAATATGCCTCCTTGATTATTTTTGAAATTTTACCTACTCCAGAGGATTATGTATTGGCCTTAGGAAGCCTTATGATAGCCCTTCCTAAGATTTCTTGAAATTCCACTTTTAGAGAGACTCCCCCAAAATTTCTTTGAATGACCATTTCTTCCTAAATATGTTGGAAACCGAGACAATGAGAGGGGGGTGAATCAGTGTCATATCTAAACTTTAACGATATTACAACTTCATAAAACTTGTTATGAAAACATAATATGACAACCATACACAATACACATGCAAGAGAGTACATAGAGACATACGTATTTAATGTGGTAAACCAAAACTGGGAGAAAAACCTACTAGAATCAATGAACTAGGCTTCAGAACAATTTTTCCTGGTGTAGTTACATTGATTTCAAGGTTGAGTTGTAACTCAACCTAGAGGCAACAAATCCAAAAATTCAACCAATATGCTACTTATTATTGGAAGCTTCAACCTTACAAGGAAGCTATCAACTCTCTAAAATTTAATTCAACTACAACTGATCTTTGTAAACTAACTACTCATTACAGGAAGCTACAACCCCTTATGTGCTAAGCTGTGACTTAGAAATTTTCTTCAAATTTTGGTCAAAATTTTATTGTTGTATCTTACAACTAAGTGATGACCACTATATTTATGATTTTACACTTCTTGCTCCTGTAATTTAGTTCAAAATTTAACTCTTTTTTTGATCATCTGATTCACCTGCAAGGCTCTATTGTAAATCATTCACACATCATAATCTATATGATTCAAGGTTACCCTTCTTTTAAATTTCTCTCAACTTCTTAAATCATTTGATACTACAGTACCTTCATTACATGCTATAACCAATCTCAAATAAAAACCATTACTTATGTTCTCTTATGTCAAATACATCTATTTCTTCTTCGATGTATCAGGTCAATTTAATACCCCATGTTCTTGATAACCTCACTATTCATGGTACTTTTAATACTTCAAGGATTAACTAATCTTGATTCTACAGCTGACGAATTTAGTATTTCCTCATTGTGGCTCTCAAAGTATTGTTCATTATACTATTTCTTCATACAATAACATAGTTCTCATGACAGTTTAATCCCTTCTGACTCTTTATTCACTAACTCACCTCTATTTAACACTTATAACTTACAACTGTTCAGTCTAGTCATTATTTTAGTATGTTTCCTGTACATTGTTCAATAACTCTCTTACACATTTATACAAATCTTTCTCCTATATCTAAGTCACTTTGTTCACCATTTATGTGATTCTATGCTTGTATTTATGTTTCAAAGATCTCTAATCATTGTTTCAGTCAGATGCATTAGCCCTAATCGATGTTAGTCTACTCAAATTATTATAACATGTTTCACTACGGGCTTTGAACTGCACTTTATCAGCCTTTTTATTAGTCCTATCACTATTTTACAGTTGGATATTATTCTACATGTCTAAATGTATCTTCTTCATACACATCAATCTATTCCATTCTACCTTGAACACACATGTAAGCATTTCTACAACACTTCCTCCTTCAGAGTTGAACTCAAGGACAATCCTTCATATTGCATATTAATCTACTTCACACTATTTTCATTGACAAAATTCATGACTCTTGATATATCATGTTTTGTTTTCTCACAAGGGATCAACTCTTCTAAAGTTCATTCAAGCTATGAGAACAACATACCTTCATTGTGTACCATTGTCTAGTGACTCATTAAGAGATGTTGACCTTAGATCTCATTTGAACTTCCAAGTTAAAACTCTAACAACCCTCACTATGATTTCTACTTGCAAGAAGTTGAAATTATCACTTCCTTAACACTCCCAATCTTGACCTTTATATATATTCATTAATCAACTATTCAGATTACTTGTATTATCCATACCGTATCCTATTTCACTCCACAACATTCTCTGAATACTCAGTCATTAACCCTTTCAAGTATTACATCACTCTACTGTTCATGATACTTCTATGACAGATAAATGAGGCACTCAGGTCCTTTCAACCTTCTGAGTGGAAATTGTTTACTAGTTAAGACATTACTCATGCAAATTTAACTCCTAGTAATTGAATTTTCACATTCTTACAAACCAATATCCCCTGAAGTACCTAGATGAGATAACCAATATTTAAGAGATATTAAAAACTTAGTTCAAGATAATATGGATGCACTCTTCAAGCAAGGAAGAATCACATCTCTATACAAATTCTTAATGCACATTCTTTCAGTTCTTGATGTACAAGATATTGAAAAACTGAAACATGTGGTATCATTAGTCTAGCTTTAAAGGTATTCAATAGGATGTAATGCCAAGAGCATCTCTATGACAAGTTGCAATAACATATGGAGCCATTACATCACAGTGTTCCATTTGAACAGATGTTGCATAAATGTGATTAATAGTTTCAGGATTTGCTTATGAAAGAGCATTTCAACTAAGAAAGTCAATGATCCTTGAAGACACTATGGTTTGTGTTTTTCTGATCAAGATAATGCACCTGTCATTAAAATTTCATTCCCCTAGTTTCATAGATGAAATCAATAACTATCTAAAGATTTTTATCAGCATCTTGATCATTTGAATTGAAAGATGGATTTCATGAAGACCCTATGAATTCACTTCGATGCCAGTTTAAAAGTGTACTTACTTCAACCAAAATTTCCTGCACTGTAACAGGTAGAATCAAGGTTTTACAGTTATCATAGACTCGAGTGCCTTCAAGGAATTCTCAGTCTCCTAAATATTGACTTAATCGATACAATTATTAGTTCCAAGCATAAACCATAGGATATCCACCTTTTCCATGCATTAAGAAGGATTCCCTGAATTTTGTTAAAACATTTCTAGCTAGTATATTTTAAAGATAAATGAATTGAGCACTTTCTTCATTAGAGCTAAAATTGTCATAGTTTCAGGGTTTTTACACCTGAGCACTAAAAACTAAAGGAACTTTCATTGTTTTATGATATCTTAATCATGCAAGGTGATTCTTAGAAAATCTTTAGCAACCATGGTTAGAAGCGTAATTACAATTTCACAAATCAAGCATCTTAAAAATGCATCCTCATAAGCTCCAGTGAGGTTCCCAATAGTTGACTAGAAACTTGACACAGATTATTTCCATTCTTTCAACTTAGAGTACCATCAGGAGATTTAGGACAATTTTTCATAGCTGGATAGATGATCCTGAAGTTGACTAATTGAGTTTATGGTTTGAATCAGGATTTCACACTAGTTCATAAGCTTCATCTAGAATAGTTTGACATGGTTATATTATGGAAGTAAAGTCTTAAAACAAGGACCAAGACAATCTACCTTTACAATTTTCAATCACCAAGTGGACTTAAAAAAGTATCCTGCAAGGCTTTCAGTGACTCTATTTCACATTGGATAAGCCTTTGACACCTAATTGAAAATTTCCTCATCTAATATCACTAAGTTATAGGAGGATATAGTTTATATCATGTTTTGAAAGCTTTGAAGGAAATGATACTTACACCAAGTGAATTACACAACTATTGTTTTAGTGGAATAAATTTGACATGATAGCATTAGTTCTGATGACAGTGTACAAGAGTCATGGAAATTCATAACAATCTAGATGGCTTGGTTGGCACTATTTCATCTAGCATGCCTTTACTTCTGACACATCATCTTGAAGGAACATGAGAAATATCTTCATATAAGGAGCATAAGAACTACTTCCATCCTATCCCTGAAATGAAAGCTTATTCCAATAAAAATTTCACTGCAATTTCAGTCCAGTTTGAATTAATAGTCTTTTTAACAACAATTTAGGGGCACTGAAAAAGAATTAGACTTCAATTGCTTTGCTTGAGAACGAATCTCAGGGATATTATTCAAGATTGGATACAAAAGACCTCGAAAAAATTGCATAGAGAATCTTCCAAATAAATAAATTTAAAGCTCATACAGGGTGATTATAGCAATTTTCTACCTTCAACTGCACATGAATGTCCTTCTCACAACACCTTGAAACACATCCTAAACTTGCAAAAAACACTGGCAAGGATCCATACTAATATCTTATGATTAGCTTGAAATAACCTAGATACCAAAATTCTAAGGTCCTGGAGAGATTCATAAATTATTTTGACATGTCAATATCTTGCAAAGTCAAAGTGATTTGAAGACAAACCTACTCAAATTATGGTTACTGACTTCTAAGAAATAAGTGCTGGGAGAGAAAAGAACCTTGTTAGAAAAGTACATTCATAACTTCCTTCATTTCTCAACCAATTTCCCTCAAACTATTTGAAAAATTTCAGTCTTGTAATCCTATCTTCAAAAATTATCTTCTATGATTTATTTGAAGGAGGGTTGAAAAATTTTTATTGGATGCTAAGAAGCAGAGGGTTCTTAGAATTCATTCCTTAATAACGATATATGTTTAGGAAAACATGCATAACATAAAATCCCCCATTTCAAAATTTGATGAAATTTGGCATGAAGCACCAAAACTCCACCACTCTAAAAATTCCATGAGATTATTTTTCATAGCAATAGGAATTTCATACACATCTCATACCTATCTAATTTACCATTAAAATTCACTGGTCAGTTCTCAAAGGCAAAATTTGATGAGAGTTTTGGCTTGCCTCTAGTTGCTAAACTAATCCTTGTTGTTTCTCACACATGTCCTAAATAAAATTCATAGAATGATCCCATGTTTACCTTACCTTTCCATGACATGTACCAACCTATCACACCTCGTCATGCTCTAGAAACAGGCCTTAATGAACCAATTCCAGCTGGGACTTCCACCAAATGACCTGTTACTCACTCTAGAAGGCCTATGACTCAATAAACCATTGAGAAGGCCTCTGACTAAGCTTCACTTCAACATTCAATCTTTTCCATCAATGACAACACTAATGAACAGGGTTTAAAAAAATTGCCTAGGGGAATGGATGAAAAATGCATGTAGACCATTTGAATGACAAGATAGGGATGATATGTAGAATAGGATGACATGGGGGTGTCTTTGGAAAGGTATAAAATGGAATTTTTCTATTCTAGGGTATTATTGTCATGTTTTCTAGTTAATTTTTTCCATGTAAAAATATAGGACAACAAATAAGAAAGAGTATTCAAATGCATTTTTCAGGAGAACTCGAAAATCAACAAGAGACATACATGCGACTAAAATAGAAATATAGTGAACATATTTTGACACAAAAGAAATCAATTTCTAACATTTATTTTAGTCACAGGAACCTACAGATGGTCCTTGGTACCTAGGTGCCCTTTACCCAGTCCAGGTGCCCTAACACTTGAAGATTCGATAGTTGCACAATTTTATGGGTTCATGTTTGAAATTTTCCTCCTCCTGTCTGTTAATTTTGCATTTCAATATAGTCCAAGATTAATAATGAAATAATTTAGTAGTATTTTATCCCTTCTCTTTCACCTAGGGTTTCAAAGTTAATTTTCTCATTACTTGTGTCATATGTGCACTTTACTGTTATAACATTGCATATGATTTTGAAATATTCTTCAGGGGTTTTAAAAAATTTGATATTTTTTGAATCCTTTTTATACCCCATTTTCATATACACATCTATCTTGAAAACAATTCAAAAACATTCAAATAATCACATAATACAAAAACATGTTAATATGTGCAAAAATACAAAATTAGGAGTTGTTTATGGTTTTCTTAACTTCCTTGTTACTTTATACGTGTTTTTTATCAAGTTGGTTTGATAGATAACATATTTTACTATTTACATACATACATTTTTAAGGTATATTGAGCTTGATACATGACACATACACGATGATACACAATGATAGGATTTATCTTGGTTTCTTACACTACTCTTTTGGAGGTATCTCCCTGTAGTGTGGAAAAGATTATTTATGAATTTGAGAAAACACAAACAAATTGTTCTTCTATGATAATATTTCAACTATACCTCAGATTCAGAAAGAGACAGAAAGGGGAAGAGAATAAATAACCTAAACTTATAAATAATATGTAATTTTCCTCCTTTATTGTGCTGGATTTACTCTTGGAATGGTGTTGGTAGAGTCACTTGGATATCACCTCCCCTTGATTTCCTTGGATTAATTGATGAATGATGATAGATTGATATATTGGATTGGAGATGGATTGAATATTGTTGATGATTTATGAAATAAAATGACTAATATTTGTTATGGATTATATGCATTCTTTCTCATGGAGGAGGAGAGATCAATTTATAGCTTATGGGAGAGAAAATGAAGGCTGAAGATCCATCCAAATATGATGAGGATCAATGGTTTTAAATTGAGGATAAGATTAGAGGATTCTATAATGGAGAATTTTAGAATTTTAATTCAAAATTCCATGGAGGGAAGAAGCTTCCATTGAAGTTTAGAGAGGCTTTTATAAATAGAATACTTTAGATTTAGAGGTGGAGAATATGATTAGTTTAGGATTAGGTTAGGTTAATAAAATATTATTAGGGAAAGATTACATGGAAATGCTAGGTGTAGAGTAGGTGGCTAGGTGGTTAACAAAAAATGGATTTTTTAGAAGTTAATCTAAGAAGTACAACAATGAATATATAAAGGAAAATGACCCAAGCAACTAAGTAAATGAAAATGTGAAACCCTAATTAATAAGTAGGGTTAGAAAGAGATTAGATGATTCGATAAGCTTGTTGGACTGTGTCGCAAAGATGGATGGAGAAACAAGAGGAGCAAATGACTTTACCAAGGCCTAACAAATTACAGATCTAGGAAATCTTAGTGGAATGAATCACCTGAGAGAGGATCAGGGAACTTGTGGGTGCCCTAGTATGTTAAAAAGTTGTGTAACCTTCCTTATATGTGTCACTTGATGGTTTCTTACCTTCACTTCTTGTCACACTATCTTTGTTGGACTATGCGGTATGTTGTTGGAAATCCAAAATGAAGATGATACCTACAAAACCCTAAGACAGTCATCAAACCCCTAAGAAAGAAAGATACATATGAACGGGTAAGACTATCCTCAGTGGCCACAATGGTGGACTTCTAACTGAGTGTTTCACTACATCTTAGACCTGATGTAGTGATATGTACGTGTTCATGTAATCATGCCCTAGGTACTCTTGTGCTAGTCATACTTTGTGAAAGTAGAAAGAAATAACTATGTGTAGAAATGTAATAAAATGGTGGATGGAATAGAATAAACTTCCCTCCTATGCAGTCTGATGCAGATATAATAACCTTGTTCTTTGTGATAGAGCTAGATGGATGTAAATAGAGCCTTTTATGGATGTAACCTTAGGTGATGATAGTAGTGCTTAGTGCTTGGTCCCTCATTATGGTCTCACAACTTTATATTTATAGGGTTCTCTTGATCCAATTTAGTAATTAACCCCAAAAAGGATGAACAAAACAAATATGAAATGCTTAAATGGCTAGAAAGTGCCCAAAAAGTGGCGGGAAAGTGGGAAAAGATCAGTGAACCTTGAATGAGACTAAAGCATGTGTGGTCACCCCAGTACAAGCCTTGTTGCCCCAGTCAAGGCTGAAATGACGCAAAATGACAAAAATAGACTGGGAAAGTATGTGTGGGAGGTTAGTAGTGATTATAGAAATTAAAGTAAAATGAAAAAAATATGGGGGTTAATAAGTATTTTTTCACTCAAAAACCATATGAATAGTAATATGATATTGGAACTAAATAATGTCTGAAGTGTATGATTTAGTTTATACAATTTCCCTCACTTTCTGTTGGTGAGAAAAACACTCAGTAACATAAATTAGATAGAGATGTGTACCTGATTTCCATGTAGAGTGATGTAGAAAGTGTGCCGATGGATTAGTCTAAGCGTGGAATGAGAAAATAATGGATCATGGAAAATAAAGATGTAAAAGGGAAAAAAGGTGATGAGAGTGAACTAGGGAGAAAATGCGTGTGTATATGCTGATGTTTGTGATGTACCTACATGGTTAGTATGAGGTATGAGATTCAAAAAATTGTTGTGATTATTGTTGTTGTTATTGGTGTTGACTATTTTCTTCTCATATGGCCAGACCTAGAAGGATAAGATGATAAATTAGTGAAATACACATACACACACACACGCGTGCACACACGCGCACACACACACACATACACACACACACACACAAACAAACACACACACACATATGTCAAAATACATGTAGAGAGGCATGGATATAGTAAAAATCATGTAATGTAAATGAAAAATGTAAAAGGAACATGTCCACTTGATCCACGATGAGAAAAAGGGTGTAGAAAGGATATCCCATACTACCTAGGTTTTTTGGGAAATCTGACGCCACTGGCCGAAGAAGTGTAGGCAGAAAGCTACATTTTTCTCTAACCTGTAACTACTTCCTTGAAGATGTGTTTGAAGAGATCTTTGAACTACCTAGTTTTTTTGGTGGACTGATGCTATTGGATGAAGTAGTGTAGAGAGGAAATTTGTTGTATCCTCTAATCCTATAACTTCTCCCCAGAATACTAAAGATTACCATGTCCTATAAAATACACTATGTAGGGGGTTTGTAGACTGGTCTAAAGCCACTCGCTGTACAACCCATAATGCCAAGGGTAAAAAATGAACTGAATTGAATCAATGTAGAAGCATTGTGTAGTATGTAAAAACCAAAAATGATGGACCCCATCTTTAGGGGTGCATGCGATGTTACTGATAGGATAATTCTACCTGAAAAGAGGACCAACCACATAAACTATTCCCTACAGAGGGAAGGGAATATGCTTGGTATAAACCGAGGAACACAAAATCAAATGGATAGAAACAAATATTAGTATAAATACCCATGCATGTAGAAAACAAGTATAAAATACACTGATAATGTGTACGCTCTAAAGCAAGTATACACTCAAAAAGAAAATCATAGACTTTCAAAGTGGGTTTTAAACATGGGACATCATTCATGATGTCATAATACACTCCAAGTAATCCTACAAAATAAGTGTTGCACATGAAGCACCCATTAACATGTTATAATGATAATGGGTATGTAAAAAGCATGTATAGTGAATAAATGTAAATTGCTAAGTAAAAAATGAAACAATAACACCTATAGTGTATGAAAGTGAATGCCCCCAGGAGCCACTATGGGATTGGTAATAGGTATTGCACCAAGCATCCGTGCTATGAGTAATAGATTTGTAGAATATGTGATCACAACTAGAAAGGAAAGTGAACACACATGTGTGTATGATAAAGATAATGACATACAAGATATCTATCTAACATGTGTAATAAAATGAACATGTAACAAGTAAATACAATCAAGATATGCAATATGTTGTGAATGAGGTGGGGTGGAATGCAATATGAATGATAGGAGAAATGTGCCCCTTGATTGCTTATGTATGTATAGAATGAGGTTCATTTATGTATGCCCCCTCAATAGTCAAGAATGAACCATAAATGGAAGTGCGCCATTGGGAAATGGTTTGAGCGATGTGTTGGATGTAGAAAGAGGTGATGGATGAAGTGATGATATTGAATGCGACATAGGGAGGATGATTTTTGAATATGTGATGATTTACCCTAAAGTGTATATCACTAGACAGATAAGTAAGATGCTAGTACACTTGATGATGTAGCACAAAGCATATATCATGAGATGAGTGAATAATGAAGCTAGAAAGGAGTGATGATTTAACATAAAAGTGTATATCACGATATTTGTGAAGAAGATGATGGTGAAAAATTTTGCATAATGCAAAGATTAAATTGTAGAATGATGTAAGTGTGATGAATTCCATTTGAGATTTATACCCTCAACAATCGAGTATGGACCGTGGAACTAAAGTGAATCATCGGGTGAAGATGATGCTAGAGTGTAGATGAATATGTATATGCTAAAGTGTAGGTGTGAAATGATGTGAATGTAAGACATTTGTCAATGTTAAGGGGTGGGGGAAATAAGTGTAATGCCCCCCAAGTGTGTGTTAATGAATGAGCTATTCGATAAAAGTAAAGGATGAAGGTCCTCTACCCAATGCTGACAGTGATAAAGGCGTTTGACCATGCTCTAAGAGTGGAGGTATATGAGATATATGTTATGCAGGTGAGTGAGGTCTATATGCATGTGATGGATGAGTATATTGTGGGAACCTTGGTGTAATAAAATGTGCAAGTGATGGGGACCTATGTGAAGCATAACATGGTGGTGATGGACACCTGCATGGAATGAAATAGTGAGATGAAGTGCGTCTATATGTAGGAAATTTCCTGATGATGGACCTAGACTGATGTATTGTACTAGCCAAACGATGAGACTGCACTTAGGTCGTGTGTGAGTAGGCGAGCTAGGAGTGGATATTTATTTATGAGACGTGGGGTACTAGATGGACTAGGTGATGCATTGGTAACCGTGAGAGGATATGGCGACCATGGAGTAGATGGAGGCACATCGTTGATAGAAATAATTTGATTATTGTGAATAAATTTTAAATGCAAATGATTCATGGATATGACATACTTGGACTTGTAAATCCAATTGAGGCCTTAGAGAATGTAACACCCGTCGATTAATTTTTCAGCAAGGAAGGGTACCAGCATAGTGAGAGGACCAAGTGTAACATGGAGTTTGGCAACACCATATGAATTGTTCATCGGATATGATATTTGTGAAAGTGGATAACTGATAGCGACAAGAAGTGGAATGGAACACACACTGATGGGCCATGACGGATCAAGCTTGGTGTTATTGATAGGGATAGATCCAAAAAAGGCACTAATGTGTAAGTCATTAGAAGAAAATTGTCATATGATAGTAGTGGTTAGAGAAATAAATGATTAGAGGAGACATATCTCTATTAGTAACTAAGAAATCAAGATCCCCTGATGCAATAGGAGGCACTACGCGATATGTATGATTAGCTGAGGAATAAACCACTTTCTTGTCATATTTTGAAAGTGAAAATTGTTTAAGATCTTGAGCTTATGATTGTCATTAACAAGTGTAGAAGTTGTAGGCTCTGCAAGCTCGATTTTATTATTTTTGATGAGATCTTGAATAAGAGTACAAAGTTTAAAACAACGATATGTAGAATTCCCTACGCATTGATGATAGTCGTAATGTAAGTTTTCATTATAATTGCAACCTTTTGGATGAGATGGATATAATTGAGAGGAGGAGGAAGCATGATGATTTTTATTTCAACAAGTTGTGGAAGAAAAATATGTGGGACAACAGTTAACTTTGTGTATGTATGCCTAGGCAGTTGCGATTGAAGTTCCTTGGTGGTTGATACTGCATTGACAATGACTTTGGCATCGGTTGGTTTGGTTGCTGATGGTTTGAATGTTGAATTGTTTTGGAAATGTGTAGAATATGACACTTGCTCTTGGTATTTAAGCTTACCTATAGATAAGAACTTAGTTTCATGAAGCTTGAGAGTATGGCATAGTTGATTGAATGAAGGATGTGCTTCAAAGAGAACACTCTCCTGGAGAGGTGGAAGTAAAATTTGAATGAATAAGTATTGAAGATCAATATTTGCAAGTACATTGGACATCTTAGCTAAGCTATTTTTGTATCGCTAAACATAATCGGGTAAGTGTTCATTAGATCCTTGTTTAAGCTTTGCGAGTTGAGCATATGATATATTAGAGACGATGTTGATAGAGAAGTGAGTGATAAAAGCATCAACTAGATGCATGAAATATGTTATCGAGTGGATAATTAGGTCATAAAATAAACACATCGCATAATCATGGAGACTACAGGGTAATATTTTATCCAAGAGGATATGATCATCCACAAAATCTAGACAAGCCACAGGGGTAAAAGGAATTCTCAGAGATGATCTTGTGGGTAACGATGCCCATTAAAGATGGGAAGCTTGGGGGTGACAAAATTAGGAGGAAGTGAGTAGGAAGAGATGATAGGTGTGAATGGAGTGTATAGTAATACAGTGTAATCCAAAGATGGGGACAAAAGAGAAGTAGCCTATTGTAACTGATGAATTTATGTTTTGAGGTCTTGATAAAGGGAGACTAAATCTTGAGTGCCAGTGGAAGAAACTTGTTACGTGTGAGAAAAAGTTATAAGTGGATTGAGGTGGTCAGTTGGGGTAGGAAAAAAATTTGGGATTGTATAAATGGGCAGGAGAGTAGATGCAGGTGGTTGAGTAGAAATGAAGTGGCGATGGATTTAGAAGCAACAAGATCTAACAAATTGGTGGCCTCCTCATGAGAAACATGTAAGAGTAAGTCTAGATCTTGGGGGTGCTCAACGATATGATCATTAAGGGATTTAAGATGGGATTCATTAAATTCCTCATACGATTGAGCCATAGTGACAAGAGTATGAGAGTGCTAAATGGAAGGGGGATTCGAAGGTCGGGTTCACTAAAATGATTAAGCTAAATATGGAAAATATGAGCCTAATCTGAACGCAAGATTGTAGTAAATAAGTGAATAATTGTTAGGAAATATAATATTTACATTGTAAGATAATAATTACATTTGGTAATTATTATTATATTAGTAATTTGTTATTTAGTTGTTATATAAAACAACTAATAACAAATGTGTGTTTAGTTTTTTGGTTGTTACAAACAACTCATGAGATTAGTATTTGTTAGTATAGTAGTTTCCTATTTTATAGGAAACTATGTGCCTATATATTTGTAAGTTCATCCTATGTAATGTATCCGGAATGAATTAATAGAATATCATATTCTATGTATAATATGTAGCTTCTTTTATTTGGCAAATATGTGGCATTTATTTCATTTGGTATCAGAGTAGAATGGAGAGTACACTGGGTGAAAGGGTAAAAGTGTGTATGGAACCTTGAGTATGAATTCAGGGCATCTCCATGAAATTTTACAGTATTAGCCCCGGTGTGTAAGTTATGAACAGATCAAGTTCTGAACAGCTGTAAATTTTCCATGGTTTGATATAAAATCATTTGGACTTGTTTGCATCAGAAGACTCTGGCGCATATACATATGATGGTGGAATCGTATCAACATCAATCCTTGAACGCATTGCATTTTCTTTAATACACCGAATTTTCTAGAGAAAGCCTGTGATTCTGACTTCGTATTGCTCTAACTTGAGGAGTCAATTATTGAAGTGTTTATCTACTCTGCTTTGTTGAACATGCAAGCGTCCATATCAATTTTGCATGTCTACAACACCTGCGTTTTACACAATTGCCTCCTAGATCCTGCACTAAGTCTATAGGCAATTTTGTTAAAGGCTATATAGCACCATTCACCCAATTTTTATTTTTTCATGCATACTATGAGACAGATACAACTCAATTGTTGTAATGTAGATCCTTAACTAATCATAATACAGGTTCCCATCGAGGCCATCATTGGTCAACTGTGATTCCTCAGTGATCAATAGACATCTATTAATTGGATCCTTCAGAATGCCCAGCTCACTGAAGAAACTGCGTGCAAAGTTTCATCTCTGATATCGAAGCTATCCATACACGGAAAACTGTCTTTCATGTCAGTCAAGTGAGCTAGATAATACTATCACGGATGGTATTGCGCAACATCATTCAAAGATATCAGGTGAAGAGTATCCATATGATCCTTCAGCTCACACGTGGTTGTTTCAGCTATCACGGGTTCTGCTTTAATCAGATCTGAGTATAATGATATGCAGATCGGCCATTGAGTTGTTTTTAGGTGACAATCTACTCATTAATCATTCTATTGGTCACATACATAGCTAAGTCTTATGGTTACTCCCCACTACTTATTACATTAGCAAGCCATTCTGATTTATTAGAAATCATTTGTATCCGTAAAAAGTCAATAAGCTGTATTTGTTGTAATCATCATTAATTGGCTTTTTTTAATTTACATTAGAATTAATGGGATTTGTAATTTTCCATTACATTGAATCAAGCATATAGTCATTAGACTCATTTTTTTGTAATAAAGGTGCATTTTCGGTTTTAGCCAATGTCCAGCATAATGAATAAGAGTCACATTGAAAAATTTGAAGGCAAATGGGTTTTCATACCTGGCAAGTGTGAACTCAATTATTCCTAATCAACAAATACTTATGGGATATTGTTGATGGAAAATAAAAAAAACTGACAAATGCAGATGAAGCAGTAAAATGGGACAGCAGAGATCGAAAGGCTACAACGATTATCAGATTGGGTCTATCGGATGCTTATCTACATCATATAGACTTAAAAAAGTCCTCTCATACAATCTGGGTGACATTGAACAAGTTGTTTGGATCACAAATGGGAAGCGCAACAATATGTTTGAAGCAAAGATTGTTTGGCCTCAAGATGGAAGAAGGTGAGAGCATGGTGGAGCATATCAGTAAGTTTAATTCTATTTGTAATCAACTTGTTGGCATAAAAGTAGATGTACCTGATGATGATGCTAAAGTAGTATTACTTAATAGCATTCCTTCATGTTATTCTAATATGGTCTTTAGATTAAGCAAAATAAATCCAAGTCTAGAAGAACTTATTTCTTCTTTGTTAGATGAAGAAAAAATAATTATGGTTGTTGAACCAGAGGAGACTGCAATGTTTGGCAGAAACAAGAAAGCATTTGGTAAGAAAATTCCCAAATATGATTCAACCTCTAAAGGACCAAAGAAACAATTTACATGCTACTATTGTAAACAACCTGGTCATATATCTAACAATTGCAGAAAAAGAGCACAAGACTTACTTGATGGGAAACTACAAGATAATGCCATGATTGTTGATGAAGAAAGAGAAAATGAAGAGGAAGAAAATACCGCACATCAAAGTGATGAAGATTTTCTCTTCTAGATGATTTTATGACTGGAGGATGGAGGCACAGGAGGATGGAGGCTTCAACGACCTCTCGTCAGTCACCAATGATGGGGCCACATGAAGTTGAGGTGATGTGTGTGTGAGTTTTCTTTCATTTCAGAATTGCAGTTTGTTGTGTGCAGTATGATTTCAGAGTTCCTATTTTGGATTGAATAAGTGAAATGTTCACATTGAGGGGGGGAACATGGTCTCATTGTTCCATTTCCATTATGTTTTATTGTCCAGTTTTGAAAGTAGTATTTCCTACATGATTCCCTATTGTAGAGACATTGTATAATATTGATCAAAAAGTATTGTAGCAATCATGATGTGAAGGTTTTTGGTAAACCTGTAAAACCAATTGTGTAAGGTAAACTTTAAAACCAATTGGTAAGGTTTTTGGTAAACCTGTAAAACCAATTGTGTAAGGTTTTTGGTAAACCTGCAAAACCAATTGTGAAAGGTTATTGGTAGACACCTGCAAAACCAATTTGGTAAGGTTGTTGGTAGAAGCCGGAGAAAACCATCAATGTGCGTTGGCACATGTTTGAGTTTTGTGCAAGCCCAATGCTGCACATTTGCGGAGTTGATCATGAGCACACAGAGGTGGCAGGCTACAATCAGTGAACGAGATATGTTGTACCATGTAAACATTAAGGGGGGGAATGTTAGGAAATATAATATTTACATTGTATAGATAATAATTACATTTGGTAATTATTATTATATTAGTAATTTTTTATATAAAACAACTAATAACAAATGTGTGTTGAGTTGTTTGTTTGTTACAAACAACTCACAAGATTAGTATTTGTTAGTATAGTAGTTTCCTAGTTTATAGGAAACTATGTGCCTATATATTTGTAAGTTCATCCTATGTAATGTATTCGGAATGAATGTAATAGAATATCATTATTCCGTGTATAAATCTAAACAGTTTTATTGTGCAAATGTGTGGCATTTATTTCATTTCAAGTATTAGATCTAGTAAGTTTCCTTGAAGAAGTTGAAGAAATCATATTGGTCTAGTAAGGTTAATAACACAAATAAAGGTCTAACAAGAAAAAAATCATTGAATTTTAAGAGTTTTGATCAGCCGTGGAAGGTTTTGACGAATGATAATAGATGTTTAGAATCTTTACAACATCCTAAGTCAAGTGTAAAAGGTATGGTCATCTATACGTGGCAATTGAAAAACTATGACTTAGTGAAGCATGAAGGATAAGTGGTTTGTGGTGAATTAAGAGTTCTACTCAGCAAGTTGGAATTGCAATATTCTTGGATATCCCTTTAGTAAACTATAAAAATAACTTGTTTGATTGTAAAGACCTTGAGATTATGATTTGAAGGGAAAACTGGTTATGAATTTGATGAATATGAATGAGAAGGGTATGCAGTTTGTGTTTAGACCATAAAATATTCTTAGAAGGTTTGATCAAGAAAAATTATTTTTAGTATCTTGGGCTATCTTGGTTCTTCATTAGGCCAGAAACTTGTACGATGTTGAAGATGAAAAACCTCAAGTGTGAAGTTTTTCTACATTGTTTTCTATGTCAAGGGGCTTAAAAATATTATAGACTGTGACCCTAACCATATGTTCTTTAGAACCATTTCTAAGAAGTTAATAGTAATACATAAGAACGAATGACTGTGATGATCCTTTAGGGCACTCTAAAGTTCATCTAATGGTGGTATTCAACTGATAAGTAAGGAATAAAACATGAAAATGTCATCCTATAATCTTATTGAAGGTAGAATAACCATCTGTGTACTGGGAACTGTTGAAAAACATCTACATGATTATTAAACAAGGTAACAATATAAATATTAATTTTATAAGGAAAAGGTAAAGAAAGGGTGGGGCAGAGTTGGAATCAATACATGCTAATTATCCCTTGAAAGTTGTAATTAATCTTTGTAGACCAAAATGGTGAATCTTTTGAACAATTTCTTTCCATATACTAAACTGTGGAAGAAGTGACTGTGCTAACCTTGAGATGACACACTATTTTTTCCATTCAATATTAAAGGGGTGAAACACAATGAGATGGTCTAGGAATCTTCTTATATTTAGAGTAGGGAGACAAAGGCTTGACATCCATTGTGATGTACATGGTGTCCAAGAGAGTGGTTAACAGAGTAATGAACATTTGCAAGATTGATAACATTATAAATTGACAGAGGTATATGGAGAAAGCTATCCTTTTATCAAGAATGAGGTGACTTTGACACACATATGCATAGTTCACTAAATATGTATTTTTAGGACTAAGTCAATGAGATTAACTCATCTTCAAGACTTAAGAGAAAGAAATGTACTTTAAGAGACCTAAAAGGTAGATCAAAGAAGTGAGGTGGAATAAGTAAATGATGGACTGCTAATAACTATCTGTGTCTCTTCATATTAGCTATCTCAGTCATACAAGGACATATTAGAGTAATAAGTGTTAAATCCTCTCAAACAAGTGTAATTGCTTGATTCAAAGTTATCTGAAGTATTTTTCATTGTGATCATGGTTTGGAAAAAAGATATCTTGAAGAGATTATCCAAATGAGGCAATAGAAGTCATTAATTGATCTTGATACATATAAGAGGATGATCATTAATTGGTTATCCCATACTTTGTTTTTATATTTGCATCATTTTTAAGGTGTTGATATCCTAGATCAGGTGCAACTGAAATTAAAGGAACTAGATTTAATGATGATGGAATGGTGGCCAAGAATCATGGTTCTCTCAAATGAAAGATGATGTTCTATAAGATAGAGAAAATTAGTACAAGATGCAAGTGGAACTAGGATACAAGTCAGTGACATCAATCCTATGGGAAGAATTCTTGTGGCTCTCATCAGGTCTAGAACAAGATTTATTCTTTCATCTCATGCAAAAATTTAACCTAGAATGAATAAATCATCATAGAAGGAAGAGTTGGTCACTCAAGTAAGTTAGTTGGTCATACTTTTTGTGTTTTTGTTTTGGCTTGGTTGTCATTGTAGATCATGCCAAGTCAATGCATGTCTTTGTAATAAATGTCAAAGTTGGGGAAGTGTGTCAAGAAACACGTAAATTAAGTCATCCAAGTGATTCATGATTGCCATCAATGTTTCTAGGATTGTTGTCATTAATGAAAAGGGGGGAGTTTATTGGAAGTGTGTGTCATTTGTGTTGTCATTGATGTGAAGTCTATTGATGTCATAGTGGTCTAGGTGACATAGGGATCTCCAAAGGTGCATATGTGTGGCTTGGTTCTCTTAAAGGTTGTATTAAGGTAAAAAAAGGTATATAAAGTGAGTGAGAGTTGTTAATGAGTTTGTAACATGTCCTCACAGTCCAATCATGAAATGTATGGGTCAAGTCAAGTCATTCTAGGGCTTGGCCTAGTGAAATTACATGGTGTAAATAAAGAAAACATGAAAATTAACTCAAAAAAAATAAGGGGAAGAAATTTTGGATCGCTATGAGGTTACACAAGAGGTTTAGAAAGATATACAAGAGATAAACAAGGTTCATGAGATGAAAATAAGTTTGTATGAAGATTTCTTAAGCCAATCCACAAGCAAAAAAGGTGTGAAATGTTGAAACAAGTTTTGATGATGTAAAAAAAATATGGTATGATCATGTAATGATGATATATGGTGTGTAGAAGTATTCTTTGGTAGTTATTGAGGGTTTTTAGACACTTCTAGAGGTCATCATAGTATAACTGCTAAGAATCAGATACCAAAAAGAATATAAATGAGATGGGATGGAAATATAAAAGATAAAATAGAGAAAATTATCACTTGGATGTTTTAGAGGTATGTGTCCCTAACGTATGGGAAAAATATCAGAAGTTGAGGATGTATATTTTTCAAGTTATGAAAGTATTTCCAAAACCAGGAATTTCAAAGTATGCAAATGAGAACCAAACTTCTTAGCAGTCAAGAAAAATTTTGGAGCCTCCTTTGGATAAATCATAAGATAAAAAATGGATTAAATTGGGATAAAATTATGGTTAAAAAAATATTTTGGTGATTGGTTGAGTATTTTAGAATTTCTATCCATTTTCGTGAGCATGTTTGTAACCCTTTAAACCCCAGTTTGGACCAATTTTTGAAAATTGAGTTAGATAGGTGTCTAAAATACAGCTATTTTTCTTGGAAATATATTTTAACATGAATAGGACTACTCATAACACATTTAAATGATATTTGGAGTTCATGATGTGTGGTGGGCCCCATTGAAAAATAGGTATTTTGTGAAGATTTCAGTGTACACAAAAAAATCTTGCAAAGGAAAAAATGCTCAAATTTGATTATGGATGATTTCGTAATGGTTTTATTGAGGTTAATGAATCTATTTGGGTTCACTAAGTTGGGAAAATTGGAGATACAACTTAGTTTTGGCTTACCGAAAACTAGCAAGCTTGTGTGAGAAGCTTTGATGATTTGAAGAATTAATGGTAAGCATGTTCAATTGCATTGGAGTGTAAGAAGTATATTTCTTTGATATACAGGTTAATGTGTGATATGATTTTTGAATTTCATTGGTTCAGTTAGGAAAGGTGTTTTTTTCTTGGAGATGAATGAACCAAATCTGCCATATTAGGCTTATTTGAGAAACCTGTCTGAATGAGGATGAAGGTGAGATTTTCTCCATTTAAACTATGGGTATGAATGATTGAAAATGTTTTATACATCCAAATTTAAGTGTCAAAGGTGATAGGGATCTCTGAAAATTTCTTTGAATATGTTTTACCACATTGTATGGAAGACTAGTTTTTGTGTCTTCAAGACCAACCAGACCAGTTGCAGAGATCCAAGTTTTTGGAATCCTTATGCCATGAATTGGAGAATATGAGAAGTGGATGAGATATTATACTTCATTATATTTCCATTGATAGGTTAATTTACTCATGATGAAGATATTTGAGGTATGTATCAGCTCAATTCTTGAAGACAAAATTCAGAGATGCTAAAACCAGCCAGGAAAGTCTTGCAAAGTGGTGTTTCTTAATGTGTTAAGACTTGAGTTGAATATTTCTAGTAAATTTTAATGAAATTAAAAATAATAGATTCATTTTTTATATATTACTTGGGTCATGAATATGAGTGGAAGTGGTCTTCTTAGATTGTTTTTTAGGACTATGTTTGTAGAAGCTGATTTAAGCACATTTATGAGTCTAAATGAATGCCTTGGATAATGTGGCGAGTTTCTAAGCATACAAGAGAATTATTTGGTTTGGTGGTATTATGTAATACATGTGAATGAAAATGTTTAATACCTTGTTGAAAATTTTGAGAGTTAGAGGACAAAATATGAGCTCACTTGAAGAAGAAGACAAAGTCTGACTGGAACTTACAAAAAACAAGTCAGAATTGTCAATTCAGGTTGCAAGAGGAATTTTTCATATGAGAAGATGAAATATTTGGTTTGTAACTCTATCTTATGATTATATTCAACCTCTAATTTTTATTCAAGGCTTGGGAGTTGAAGAGTTAAGTGTAAAATTAAGTGTAAGGGTTATCTTCATAAAGGTTTTGTTTTTAAAATAAGAGACCCATGGTTTTGTGTTGTGGTTGAAGGAAGATGATTTTGATGTTTTTGAAAGGGTGTAGTGTTGAGTGCTGATAGTGGTAAAGAGGAGAATATAATTGAACTAAAACAAATATCACATCAGGTTGATGTAAGTAACCAGAGTGAAGAAGGTGATCAAACATTTGTTGTATGAATGAAGTCTAAGTTGTTTCTCAAAACATTAGAGGTAGGTGCTTCCTATAAAGTGGGTTCTTTCCAAATTTTTGAAGTGGGTGCTTGATTGTATACTGGATTGGGTGCTTCAAGGTGAGTGGGTGCTCACCACATGGTGAAACCATTGTAATTGTATAAGAAAATTTTCAAAGTTAGTTCTTTGGTTCTAGTGTGTTTTTTCCCTTGATGGGTTTCCCACATTAAATCTTGTCTCCTCATGTATTCATGTGTTTTTACTGCTCTTTCTCTTTCATGGTTAGATGCTCATTTCTCTCATGGTTAACATAGTTTAGTGTGGTTGATTGAAATATTTAAAATTGCACCAAATTTTAATAAGAACTGATTCATCCACCCTCACAGTGCCTAGAATTTCTAACATTATATACCCCCCAATAATATAGAAATGAAATAACAAACCAATGATAATGCAGAACGAAGATCCTACACTTGATGTTTGTGATGATGAAAACATAGGACAATGATCCAATAGTGGTGGTATGGTAGATAAAAATTGTGTTGGTGCATGAATTCTATATGGATGTGATGAACAAATATGGGATTAAGGTTATGGTGTAGTAAAATGTGTTGGTGATAGAGATCTATGTGATGTTGAATGTGAAGGTGATGAGAAACTACGTGAAATAAAGCAAGGAGGTGATTGACACCAAGATGCTGTGACTATCCAACTATCCTAGGAATGGGCCTATGCCAATGTGTAGGACTAGTGGAATGAGGCCATTGTGTGGATGGTATTCGAGTACGTGAACTAGGAGTAGACTATGTTTTGAGAAACATAGGATGAGACATGTTAGAAGAGGCATATGACACACGAGCGACTATATGAGGAGATATGAAAATGGACGAGATGGAGGGACATCCTCAATAGAAATGACTTGTGTATTGTAAATGAACTTAATTCAAAAATGATTCATAGAAATTATGGATTGAGAAAAAAAATCCAATTAAGACCAAGAATCATGTCACATCCCTCAACTGTGTTTCCAACGAGGAAAGGGATAAGCATAGTAAGAGGACCAACTATAACATGTTCTTGAATAACCCCAAAGGGTTTTGTAAAAGGGTATTTTATTTGGGATGAAGGATACCCAATAGCCTAGAGAAGTGAAATAGAACAAGTGATAATGGGCCATGATGGGTTAACCTTAGTACTATTGACAGAGGTTGAGCCAATAGATGCATGGATGTGTAAATGATTAGATGTAAACTAGGCGTGATAATCATCATTGGAAAAATAAATGATTAACCGTAAAGCTTTAGTGTTATCCACTAATAAATCTAGAGCTCCTGATACAGGAGGTGATACTGCGTGATTTACATTATTAGAGGAAGAGTTTGTTGTCTTATTATCACATTGTTTAGAGTCATTTTTTAAAATATTAAGTTTACCCTTGTTATTGGTTGGGGCAGAGATATAAGAATCTAGGAATTCTAGTTTGTTGTTATCTATTAATTTTTGGATGAATGTCTAGAGTTTTAGGCATTGATTTGTAGAATGTCCTACGCATCGTTGATAATTAGAACAATAGTTATCACTATATTTCCTACCCTTTGGTCATAATGGGTCTAACTCGAGTGGATGGGGAAGTGTAATATAATTTATCTCAAAAATTTGTTTCAATATAATATATGGAGCCATGGGAAGGGTGGTAAATGTGTGACGAGGTTTTCATATTTGAACCTTCTTTATAGGAGTGACGATGTTGAAAATAATTTTAGCATCGGTCGGTTTACTTGTGGAAGGTTTAAATGACATCTTCCTAGGAAAATGAGTGGAAGATGAAATCTGTTCTTGATACTTATCTTTTCTGATGGAGAATATTTTAGTCTCACTAAGCTGAAGAGTATGAAAAAGTTTATCAGACAAAGTAGAGGATTCAAATAGAACACTCTCTTGTAGAGGATATAATACTGCGAATAAATAAATCTTGAAGCTCAGAGTTAGCAAGCATGTTTTTCATCTTAGCTAGATTGTTATTATACCTTAAAATAAAGTTAGCGAGGTATTCATTTGAGAATTTTTTAAGTTGTGCTAGCTCAGAATAAGAAATATTAGAGCCGGTGTTGATAGAAAAGTGAGTAAGAAACACATCAGCTAGATGTGTAAAGGAAGTACTGAGTGAACATGTAAGTCGTAAAATCAACGCATGACATAATCATGGAGACTTCAAGGAAATAATTTGGCTAAAAGGATATGATCATCAAAAAAGTCAAGAAAAGTGACATGGAATGCTCTAAGATGTTCTTATGGGTCACCATGCCTATTTAAAATGGGAAGCTTAGGGGTGACAAAGTTAGGAGGAAGCGAATAAGTAGAGATGGTAGGTGCAAATGGAGTATGTAATAATAGAGTAGAATCTAAAGATGGTGATGCATGTGAGGTGGCCTGTTGTGACTTATGAATTTGAGCTTGAAGATCATGATAAAGAGAAGTGAGGTCTTGATTGCCAAAAGATGATAATTTTCCTACATGAGATAATAAGGATGGCATAAAGTGAGTGGTGGGAGTAGGAATAGAAATAGGTATAGTAGAAATAGGAGGAAGAGTAGAAGTAGGTGGTGGAGTCATAAAAGAAGTGGGTATGTCAAAAGTAGTAGTGAGTTCTGGGAAATTAGTAACTTCCTCATGAGAAAAATGCAAGAGTAAATATAGGTCTTGAGGATTCTCAACAAGGTGATCACTAATGGCCTTAAGATGATATTCAATGAATTCTTCATGAGAATGAGCCATGGAAAAGTAAAGTAAAACCTATATTGGTAAGGTAATAAGGAAGAACCTAGGAACGTCTATGATCACATCGGGTTCACCAAAATGATCGACTAAAAATGGACTAACACATTAGTATCTAGGTAGTTAATCTAAGCTATCAACAACTGTAAATAAAGTAAATAAACGCAGTAAAGAAGTATGCAAGAAAGCTAAACAACTATGTGAAAGTAAATGTTAACCCTAATGTGTAAAATAAAATGAGGAAAGAACTCAACTGACAATAGATTCCTATCAGAGAGTGTCACAGAGGTAATTGGATAAATTAGGAGTATAAACAATTGTGTAGAAGTCCCAATAAGAGTGCATCTAGACTATTTATCTTGTTTGAGGTTCCTGGAAAAGGACTAGGGAACCTATGGGCATTCTGGTAAGCAATATGGGCACCCTAGTCTATGTGAAATCTCTAAAAATGGTTTTTACAATGTTGGAAGGAGGTTAAAAACCCTTGTTGTGTGTCGCATAAAATTATCTATCCTACGCTGGATGTTGTCAATACTCCCAGATGAATAAAAGACCTGCAAGATCCTAAAACAAACATCAAACTCTAAAAACAAATAATGCATATGAAGGGGTCAAACTATCCTCAGTGACAACAATGATGGACTTACTAACTGAGCATTGCAGTACATCTCAAATCTGATGTAGTTCTATGTGTAAGTGTGTGTGAACTAAATTACTCTTGCTCTAGTCACACTTTGTAAAGTAGTGAGCAATAAATATGTGTATTAAATGAAATAGAATGTCTGCATGGAATAGAATAAAATCCACCCCCGTATGAAATGTGATGCAAATGTCCTAGCCTTGATGATGGAGCTATGTGGATGCAAGTGAATTCTAATGCAATAGATGGATGAAACTCTAGATGGAGTGATAGTAGTAAGTGATGCTTAGTCCCTCATCATGGTCTCATAACTTTATATTTGTATGGTTCTCCTGATCTATGTTCGTAATTAACCCTGAAAGGGAAAACAAAAAAAATGAAAGATTCCAAATGGATAGAAAGAGAAAAAAATGTTGTGGGAAAGTACAAAAAGGACCAGAGTGCCCCTGATGGGGCTAGGGCGCCCATGGGCACCTCAGTATTGGCCCGGGTACCCTAGCTAAGGTTAAAATGACAGGAAATGGCCAAAAAATACTGGGCATGTGGTTAGAAAGTGGCGGTAATGACATAATAAAATAAAATAAGAAGGCCAAAGGATGGGGGTTAATTAGTATTTTCTTCACTAAATAACATTCTAAATAGTAGTAAGAAACTGAGATAAACAAATGTCTAAAGTGCATGATTTTGTGATTACACCCACGTTCTATGCTTGTAGGATTTTAATAAACTATTTTTTGCCACACTTTGAGCTCTAACTTAATGTATAACCAGTTCACTATGTCTAAATTCTTATAGTAACTTGATTATGTTGTTTTGTTCCAATTGGAGACCTTGGGTAAATGCCTCATACTCATTGATGTTATTGGTATAACTAAGATGAAGTATAGATGTAAAGAAATAATTCTCTTCATTAGGAGATACCAGTAAAACTCCAACACCAACTCTATTATTACTTCTTGATCCATGAAAGTGAAACTACCATACTCCATCTTGGTTTTCTTGTGTCTTCAAAAGGTCACGTATGAAATTCTATTCATCATGTATGCGATAGTCCCTAACCATGTTTCCTCCATATGAGCATAAGTATCAAATAACAGTTTTCTCTATCCAAACTATAAAGTAAAACATCAAGGACCTCCTTTAAGGATGTGGAAGCTTCATGAAGATCATCATCCTCTTCTTATTCATGCACTATGTAATTCATGTCCATAGGATCTGGTATTTGAGGTTCAATATGGTCATATGAAATAGGCTCAAATTTTATGGTTATTCTAGTCCCATACTTCATTCTAAGGAGCATGTGTGACTAATCAATAGAGAAGTATTTGCCCACTTCAACAGTAAAGTCTCTAGAAAGGCATAAGGAAAAGAAGGGAGGGAGGTCAATGAAATAAATAGATTGTAAGATTGAAAGGATTGGGCATGCATGCAAGGAAAGACTCAAATATTTTATGATTCCAACTTTATTAACAGAAGTATCATCCAATTAAATAATTCCTTTTATGATCGGTGTATATTTTATGCCTAAATAATCAACAATTTTCTTGGGCATAACAAAACTACTAACACCAAAATATATCATTCAATTATGGAAAAGGTAATTTCCAATGATTAGAGAGATGTAGAAGGGAGTTAGTTTGATGATATCACTTGTTTCTACTTCCCTTGGTAGGCACAAGCCACAATCTTGTAGGATCTCTTGATATTATCTCTATTGGTTCACTTTCATCACCATTATGCCTCAAATTATCTTGTAACAGATTTATTAAATTTAGAATAGAGTGTTTCCCACATGGTCATATTCATGTTAGTTATCTTCATTTTATCCACTATATTTAATGGGGGATGACCAAAGTTTGATTGAACCTTTGGTATATAAACATATTATAAACATTTTATAAACTAAGGAATATGATGTTTATCATCTTAATATTACAAATTGATATTATGTTTTTATTTGCAATATGATGTCCACTTATGACCCCTTTTTTGACCCCCAACTTTCCGCACTTACCCCTCTTCTAAAATATCTTATTGAGATGGTTTCAAGAAGACTAATTTAGTCAAATTTGGAGAAATAGAGTGAAATATATGTTCATTCAAAATTTTCAAGGTTAGGAGAAGTGAACAATGCTTTTTATCACATTTTTTGACAAGTAGAATTACTTGATTTGTTATGAATTTGACATGAAACACCCTTTGGTTTATTGTGGAATCATCTACGTGTTTGACACGTGTTATTTCCTTTGAACTGCATTAACTTGACACAGGCGTGAAGCATATTAAATTTCACCTAATTCCCTAGACTTGAAGTCCTTGAGATTCATCTTATTGAGAAGACCATGAAATACTAACACGTATCCACCTTCGACCACCCTTGACTTACACCATGTGCTCTCTTTTAATTGGTGTCAGGTTCAGGTCTTTTGGTGCAAGAGAGGGAATCCGGACAAGAGTGTATGTTTACATGAGCATGAAATGATGTAAACAAAGCCTGTGGGACCACGAGGGAACGAAATAGGGCTCAATGTGAAAATTTCAAGTGAGCATGCAATGTGGTACTGCAAAGGAAGCCCACAAGCATGTAAGAGAGAAGCACGAGCCTCAAGGAGGATAATTCATGCTAGAATGAGCATGTAGAGTTGCAAGAGGGTCCTAAAGACACATTAAAGGAGACTGTAGATCTCAGAAGCATACATTCATGCATGTAGCATGTAACTCCAAAACTAGAAATAACTCCCTTGTGTAAAATTATTCATGCTTTTATAAATGGGAACCTTTACAAACAAATTGGAATGACAATATGAATGACAGTGGATCATAAACAATCCTACAAGTATGGAATTTTATTCTTAATTTGAAGGGAATCATTTGCAGCTTGATGAACCTTGAGGAGGTAAACTTTAATGTTTTGTGGGTTTTATAAAACCCATGGGACACTACACTTTTGAAAATATACAAAACACTAAGACAATGTTTTGTTGCTTTGAACTTAGATGATTTCTTATTCCTTGCATTTCTCGCACAATACTGAGCTCAAATCCTTCGTTTCACAGATTAGGAGAGTCTGTGGAACACTTTATTATACCCTCAAATGAACATAAAAAAATTTGTTCTATGGGTTTGTTTAGTCACATATCCTCCCAAGTCTTATCGATGCTTCCTTCTATTCCACGGGTTAGGAGAACCCACAAAACACAAAGTTCCTTAAGTCTGTGAAATACTACAAAATAGTGTTCCATGACACTTTTTTCAAAAAATTTGAATTCCAAAAATAACCTTGTTAATAGAAAAATTATCCTGGTGGTATTTTGAGATAATAGGGATGAAAGTAGAAGAATTAGTCATGAGCTCAGAAGAATTAAAAAAAGGGAAAGGGATCCAGGGTATGGACATAGTGTTGGGTTCACCAAATGATTCAATGAAATTAAATATAAAATAAGGGCACTACTAGTTAAATAGATATAGATGTAAATACGAAATATCATACAAATGAAATGCAAGTAAGAATGATAAACAAGGTTTGGAGGATGAATTAGCTTTCCACTACACGTATGGATTGATTCTTAATTGATGAACAATATGGAAAGGTAGATTATGAATTGGATTATCTTTATGTTTGATTCTTGAAAGGGACAATCTCAAGGAAATTAGTGCATAGAAGGGGATAGGGACACAAAATAACTAGTGTCGATTCTAGGAGTTAGAGTTTGTAGAATAGCTTGAACTCTGTTCTTTATGTGTCACATAGTTTCTCTCCTTATTCACTAAGTGGTGCATCATATGTATTTTGTGACACCTATACATATAAAATAAACCCTTGATATATGTACGTTAATCAAACATTATATGGATAAAAATATGCATATGATTTTGTCGGATTGACCTCAACGGTTACCCCAATGTGATTGTCACCAAGCACTGCACTACATTTTAGAATCTATGTAGTTCTTATGTGTCTAATTGAAAAAGTGTCCCTTGATCTAGGATTCCCTTTTTACATACTTACAAAGAGATAGCGAGATACAACTACTATTTACCAAATGTAAGTGTGTGGTATCAAATTTAGAATAATCCATCCTCTGTAGTGAAGTATGTAGTCTAAAATGTAGTGTTTTATGTAGTAGATAGAAAATATTAGCTCCTTATAGTAGTATATGCCTTTTGAATTCCTGTCTCTCTAATGAGGTTAAATAAGACATTTATATATATATGATTCCCTTTCTTCCATTTTTTCATTAGCAAGTTAAAGGCAAAGAAAGAGTGATATAATAAAACAACCTGAAGAAATACCATTTAAAAGGTCACAAAAAGAGGTAAAATGGAGATAGGATCCTAGAGGAGATAGTAGCACCTGAGTTCTCCTGTTACAAATGGATGGTCATATACAATATGCTCAAAAGGTAAGACAATGAAATCAGAACTGAGTAAGATGTTAGGTACTATGCAAAACTATACGTTTTCAATTAGAAACATCAAGCTATAAAGATGAAAAGGATAAAAGAAATGTAAAAAAGAAGTAAAGAGTTGTTAATGAGTAGTTCTATTTCTTAGGATTCATCCATATAAATGAACTATTTAGAGGTTATATGTACATAAAAGTGTGTGATTTAGTGACTATAATGAGCTCTAGGAATCTAAGTCCCTCTACTTAACCGGTGCATATTCCGTATATGCATGTCATGACATGAAAAGGTGGATTTATGTGGTGGCCTTTAACCATGGATCCAATAGGGACACTCCACTGACCATGCAGAAAATTTAGTCAGATCCCTATAAGAGAGAACTTTTTTTGAAGAGAGGAAAGGGGAGTGAGAAATTAGATAGGGGAACTAATGTTGTAGGTAGAAAATCATATTCCTGCACACATACTAGTTAGAAGTATCAACACATGCATTTATGAGAAGAAACAAATTTGTAAAATCATTAAGACCAAATAAGATTTGATGAACACAAAGTATCAAGAAATCTCTTAGTCAAAGAAAGGCATATAAAATCCTTCTTCTTGTATTGATTTCTTAAACAAAAGTTGTACATAGTGGAGAAATGGAAGAAATTGAGAAGGAGGAAAGGAAGAAAATGGTTATCTCCTTTGTTCTCTCAAAGTACAATGCACTCTTGAGCTTACAAGATCAATAATGACCAACCCTTTGAAATGGGAATGAATTACAATTTATAGAATGAGAGGTGACTTATCATCTTCCTCATGACCCTCCATATGCCTTATTTCTAACTTTAGACTATTCGTATTCCTACCAAAATATTTAAGTCCCTTTTATAAAATCAAGGTGACTTAATTTACATTATGTTTCTAAAGTCACTTTTAAGTGACTTAAAGGCATATCAAAAATTGCAAACCCCAACGATGAATTAGAACATTTGAATAGAGAGAAAGTTGGGGGAGAGGGAAGAGAGAGAGGAGGAGAAGATGTTGCCCAAGTCTATGAATTTTGATGGTCCTCATTCATGGAAATCTCTGATACGACACGAATTTCTGAATGTCCCATTGTGCCAATGATTGCTCTTTTAGTGTGAATTTCTATTTTTAGCAAGTGTTCATGGGACCGATTACTATTTTTAGTAAGTGTCAAAAATGTTCGATCCAATGACTTATAAATTGGAGTGCACCTCTAATGTCTTCGCCTCCTTCGCAAGTTCTTCTGTTGCTGACTTTCCCAAAATAGTAGTTCCTATGTAGAAGACCTGCTATTTTTAGAAAGTGGGATTCTGGAGGTCCGATTGACTGAAATGAATTTTTTTGATGTGTTTTTTTCCCAATATTTACCCTCTGAAATTTCAAACCCATCCACTTAATAGTCTAGGAGATTTTAAACTTTCAAATTTTCAGACCTGACAGTGCTTCTTGGACGCGGCAACCATTAATGGACCTCAAAATTGTAGGTCTGGTTTTTTCCTCCATTTGTGATGAAATAAATTTCATTCGTGATAGGTTTTATTCTTCTAATGCTTCATGTGAAATTCTACTTCATTTCACCCAACGGTTTGACGGGAAATTGGATTTTTTCTTCGTTGAGCCAGAAGTGGGATTTCTTCATTGTGGATGCTCTGTTGCATGAGAGGAGAGTTTGAAGGTGTATTCTTGATGGCCTTGGGTAGAGGAATGAATAGAAAAATATAACTTTTTGTTTCACGCATCCATTTGGGATATTTCTTCAACTTCTCGTTTCATGGCCATGGAGTTTTCTTTATTTTCTCCTTCTTCTTTATGTGCTTCTCCTTTTGTGTTTGCTCCAATTTTCCTTCTAGGACCTGTGATATTTCATGGAGTGAAGGGAAGTACCTCTATGGCAGGTCTATTTTTAGGTTCAGCAATGGAGGAATGATGGTGAGGAGTTACAGAGGAGGAGATGGAGATGTTTGTGCACACAGATGTTAGAAGCAACAAGAAGTAGTAAGAAGTAACAAACAATTAGAAAAAATTTCAAATTTTTGAGTTGGATTTGGGAAATTTTTTTTATATGATTTCAACCTTAAGGATGTGAGGGACATCAATTTCCACAATAAGCAAGATGGCGACATGTGGTGGCGATCCGACGACAGGGAATGAGTGCTCCAAAATCAGCTTTAAAGCACCGAGGGGCTGCAAAACTAGTCATTTGGGTGACCAAAACACTCTCCTAGAGGGCCGGGTGAATTTTTCCATGTTTTTTTTCCCTCAACTCAGGGACGAGGGACATCAATTTCCAGCGATGGTCCTAGTAGCTGACATGGCGTTTGATCCGATGGAGGAGGGAATGGATGCTCTAAAAATGCACCTGGGGGTTGAAAGTCGGTCACGTGGGTCATAAAAGACTCCCCATAGGGGATGGGAAAATTTTTTCATGCTTGATGTCCCTGAACCTTAGGGACATGAGGGACATCAATTTCCACGGTGGTCCTGGAGCTGACATGTGGTGCTTGATCTGATGATAGGGAATGGATGCTCCAAAAATGCACCTGGGGGCTGAACTGTCAAGTCTGGAGGTCACATGAGGGTCCTAGAGGTCACATGGGGGCTGGGAGAATTTTTAAAGGGTTGGTGTACCTAACCTCAGGGATTTTGGGGACATGAAATCCCACCAGGCTCCTGGCACTGACATGTGTCCTCCCAAAAATGACTAAGTCCTGAATTGCCTTTGAGAGGGTAACTTGGAATGATGATAACTTGAGCTCCCAGTGGAATTTATTGGTGAAATTTTATATGATCCTAACTAGAAATGGAATTTTTAATCCAATGGTGGGGTTTCATGTCTTTATTAAACCATATGATCCCTAAAAAATAGTTTTTGTGATTTGAGACTCCACTTGTTCCTGATAAAAACTGCCTGAAAATCTTATGTGCCAAGGTGTTGTGAAAAATATGATTTCACCATCATGTAAGTCTTGGAATCCTCTTTCCAGAGATGTTTTTTTTACTTCTAACTCCATCCGGAGCTCCTGGAATCTTCTTTTGAAGCCCAACAGTTGTTTTAGGCCTGTGTACTACCTAGGCTTGTGAACCTTGTTTTTACTCAGACTGCTCCAAGTCTTTCAAAACTTCTCCAAACCTTCCAAAATCATTTCCATGATGTTCTAAGGTCTTCAATTCACCTCCATGTTGAATTTGGACCTTCTGTTCTACTCCAAGGGGTTTGATCTCAGTCCTTGGAAGGCCAATGATAGCCCTTCCCAATACTGCTAGAAGATAACATCTTTTTAGAACTTCCTAAAATCACCTAGGGGGATTGAATTGAATTTCCTAAATCACCTAGGGGAAAAAATTGACATCAAATAGGAGGGTGAATAGACTGATGTATTTGACCTAGGGTGCCTAAGAATGATAAAACATGAAAAATTTGACATAGGGATATAGTTTTCGTGCTTGGAAATTTCCATTTCCTTGTTGCACATTTACATGACAATAGATGGTTCTAGCTTGGGGACATGACATGGACTGAGTGCAAGTGAAGACATGACATGAGAATCCCAGAATCTCAACTTTAAACGAGATAATTCATTTACCAATGCCTTATCCATTGGGCCTTGCGGAGTCATGTACAACTTACTAGAAAGAAAAGTGAGTGAAGAAGGAAACACACACAAACACAAAAGGAATGGAAATACAAACACAAGGAAAATAACACAAAAAAAAGGGAAACACACCTAGTAATAACGTATGGTACAAGGTGGGGGAATCCCCACTTTCACTTAAGAACTTTTAATTTCTCAAAATTTACCCCTAAGTGAGGTAACACCTAATGAGTGATGTTGATCTGCAAAGCCGTTGACAGGTTCCATAAAGTAGCCTCCTCTCCTCAGTTGTTTATGAAAGCCAGGTGCTTTCACAATTTTCTGTGTACTTGGTAGGAGTGAGTCCATGTGAGCTTCTTGATGCTCAAGTCCTTTCTTGGAAATTCCATTTCCTTCATCCCCTTTTAAATTGGTCTCATAGTGCTAGTTGCATTCCATGTTTATCCACATAGATGATTCTTCATTGAGCACCTCATTGCTGCCCCAAAGCTGATTTTAATTCAAATTTCTTGAACATTCTAGATTATTTTCTTTCCTATGTCTATGCTCATTGACCTCTTTTCCATGAGAAACCTCAGACTTATCCTTTTCCTTTACTCCACTATGAAGTGCTTGAGTACTGATGGAAGGATTGGATGCAACCTCATACTTGTCTTGTATGTCCATGGCATGAGTGAAGAGATCAAGAATCAGCTCAGGGTCTTTTGCAACTTCTACTACATCCAAGATTTCTTATATAGAGTTATGCTTCATCATTTCGTGTAGCTCCTCTTTGTATGTCTTTGAAGAATATTTATTTTGCATCTCAAGGAAACTATCTAGAGGGATTACCTCATCATCTTGGGAATCACTACACTCTATCGATCCTTCATCCAAAATAGCTTCATCGTCAGAGGTCTCAAAACTCCTTGCTTCAATTTATTCATCATGGAAAGAGTCTTCATCTTCAAATGGGAAATAAAATATCTCCATTTCGTTATTGCATCCATAAACCATTAGCTCAAGAGTGGCATCATATTTTTCATCTTGATTTATTTCATATGGCCAACCTTCACATTGGTTAAGGCTTCCAAATCAGCTTCACACTTGTCTTACTAGATTCTGTGGCTTGCATTAAAAGTTCGAGACTGATCTTAGGGTCCTTTGTTTCTTCCACAGCTCTCAACAGTTCTTGTACAAATATTTCCTTCAAGGATTTCATGGGTTCATCACAAGCTGATTTTGTCTCTCCATAGATGGCCTGACTAAGATCATCTTCATCCCCAAATGGGAATGAGAATAAATCCTCATCTTGGATAAGCATATAAGCTGATTTTTCTTCTTGAAAATCATCAAGAACCATTTCCTCTTCCTCATGGTTTGCATCATCTAGCAATTCAGGGCTGCCCTCTTGTAACTCGAATCTCCTCAATGCTTCTTCAAAGTCCAAATATCTCTAGGAAGGCATGTCTGGCCCTATCAAGATGGTAATATCATCTTCCTCCTCGAGTTGTCACAAAGTGATTCATCTGCCTGCTACCTTGGTAAAAAAATTGTAGCTTCTGGGCTTCCAGAATTTCATACCGTGTACCTCATCTTCTTCTCGAGAAGAAATTTCTCCATGTCTCCCTTCACTGGTATGGTTGCAAAAGACCAATTCATCTGAATTTTCCCTCCCAAGTCTCGGAAGAAATTTCTACTCAGCAACATTCCGAATGAGGTTGGGACGTCTACTACCAAAATCATCTCTGAAACTTTCTTGTCTAGAAATATGGTGAGAGCCACTGTGCATCTTTGACCTTCCCTACAAGTGAGACCTCTTTTGATTCCAAAGAGTAACAAGAGCCACTAGGTGGAGTCATGGTAAGTTTGAGAGCCTTGGTGACCTTCAAAGGCATCACATTGTCTGAGGCACCAAAATCTATTATGCAATTGTTTCAGTACATATTCTCCAACAAGAAGGGAGATGTAGAAAGGTTCAACTTTATCAGTATTTGATGCACTTAGAGAAAGCATGTTCTGTGAGGGAGGTGTAGGTGAGTTTAGTAGTATTCCTTTAGGAACTAGAAGTTACATCATTGGGTGTTAGACTACCACTCCTGATATATTGAACGAACCTCTCAAATTGTTCAGGATGAGTCCACAAATATTTAGTTTCAGTAATTATGCACTTTGGCTTTGTTTGCATATTCTATGAAGTCAAAGGGAGAAGATGTGGAAAAGGGGGGTGAAGGGACTTATTTTGGAGTCTGGATAGGCTTAGGAGCAGGATTTGATGTTTGAGGAATGGAAGGTATTTTGAATGGAACACTAGAATCTTTCAAGGTATTAGATTTTACAGGACTAAATTTAGATTTAGAATTGGAAGAGGTATTGGAAGACTTACTTGGGATTGCAGGAGCCTTCTTACTTGCTACAGGATCAAGCTCCAACAATGTAGACTTCATGGAAGATGGAAGTGGGGATCCTCAACTGATTATTTTGTTTTGTAGAGTTTCCACAGGAGGATCATCAACCTTCTTTTCATTCGTAGAAGTGGAGGGAGATGCTCTTTTCTTGTACTGAGAATGAGTGAATACCGCACATGAGAAACTAGGTGTATCCTCTTCATCTTCTTCATCACCTCTATAATACTCACAAAATATAATTTTTGTATCATTCTCAAATTCATCGATCTCTAGGAAGTTTCCACCTTCACTTTCTTGTTCAAGAAATCTTCTTCATTTCTTGAAATCTTAATTTACGTTCATGGGTGGGGCCTCCAAGGAAAGCCTTTGGGGTGCTCCTGAAATCTGATTTTCATTGCTTCTTTGAGAAGAAACTCATTTAAATAATTACCTTTTCAAAGATGTTATCTCATTCACCATTTTTGCATTGATGGATCAGTTCTTTCATCTCCAGGATGTTGGGTTTACCCTTTGATGGATTCTTGATCTTTCCAGAGAGGATGAGATCATCATCAAGTTCAATGGCCAATATTTGTGCTTCTGCAATATCCCTTGGTTGAAATATTCATAGGATAAATCCTACCTCCGGTGATTGAGCATTGATGAAGAATCTCTTGACATTGTTTTGAGATGGTGAATCCTCTTCAGGTATCCTACGAAGCAACCATTTGAAATGAGCCATGAAGTCTCTCATGGTTTCATTTTATCCTTTCTTTATTTGAGCCAACTACACTAGGAGGTCCTGACAGTCTTCAGTTGATTTAAACCTCTCTTCAAAGGCATCCTTGATGTCATTCCAACCCATGATGGATTGGGCAGGTAGGAGGTAAAACCATTTTGTTACTTTTTCTTGGAGGGACTCCATGAACAATCTCACAACAATGTCTTCATGTTGGACACCAAGAATTCCACATGATGTTGTGAAAGAAGTGATGTGTTCTTTAGGATGTTGTGTTTTGTCACCTTTGAAACTTTGGAAAGTTCTTACGGGAATCTGCTGGTAGGTCATGAAGGGGGGTTCAAGAGCAAGTGGGCCCATATTCCTTCCCTATGGAACAATGGGTTGAGGTCTTTCTTCTTCATATTCCATTGTTGTTTTTTCTTTCTTCTCTTGCTTCTACAAATTCTTCTTCTTCTGGGAACTCAATGACCAATGGTGGTTGAAAAATGGGAGAATTTGAAGGGGGGGTATCAACAGGAGTCTTGATAGGATTTCCAGGTGAACTTTTTGAAGACTTAGATGGAGAGGAGGCTTGAGAGAAGAAGTATGGATTATCTCTAATTCATTCTTGCTGATTTTGCAAAGCCTTGAAATTGGAAATCAATAACACCTCTTGACCTGCTCAACCTGGTGTATCTTCCTTCAGCCAAGCTTTTGGAAAAAAATTTAGTGGGAACATGAAAAGGACACTGTGGAATGTGAAAAGTCATGTGTAGGAATATCAGAGTGTATCTTTCAGACAATTGAACTTTCATGAACTCTTTTTTTTTTTTCAATATTTGATTTTTTTTTAATTTTTAGACCTTGTGGTCATATATTGGGTGTAAATGCTACTAAATATTCCCCACAGTGGGTGCCAAAAACTGTTGGTGAAAAAATTTTTCAGGTGGAAAAACTTGTGGATTTCTTGCCAACGCTCTTGGGAATCTAAGTCCCTCTACTTAACTGGTGCAGCTACCGTATATGCATGCACATGAAAATGTGGATTTCTATGGTGGCCTTTTGACCAGGGATCCAACAGGGACACTCCACTGACCCTGCGGCAAATGCTTGTAGATACCTATAAGAGATAACTTTGTCTGAAGAGTGGGAAAGGGGAGTGAGAAATGAGATAGGAGAACTAATGTTGCAGGTAGGAAAATCAGATTCCTACACACACTAGTTAGAAGTATCAACACATGCATTTATGAGAAGAAACAACTTTGCAAGCATCATTAAGACCAAGATAAAATTTGATGAACACAAAGTTTCTAAAATATCCTCATCAAAGAAATCTACAAAATCCTTCTTCTTGTATTAATGCTTAAACAAAGTTGTACATAGTGGAGAATGGAAGAAATTTGAGAAGGAGGAAAATAGAAGAAAATGGCTATCTCCTTTGTTTCTCTAGGTATAATGCACTCTTGAGTTTACAAGATCAATTGACCAACCCTTTGAAATGGGAATGGCATTACAATTTATAGAATGAGAGGTGACTTATCATCTTCCTCATGACCCTCCATATGCCTTAATTCTAACTTTAGAACTATTCATATTCCTACAAAATATTTATGTCCCTTTTATAAAATCAAGGTGACTTAATTTACATTATGTTTCTAAAGTCACTTTTAAGTGACTTAAAGGAATATCAAAAAGTGCAAACCCCAATGAAGAATTAGAACATTTGAAGAGAGAGAAATTTGGGGGAGAGGGAAGAGAGAGAGGAGGAGAATTTGTTTCCCCTGATGAAGTTCGATGGTCCTCATTCATGGAAAGCTCTGATGTGAACGAAGTTTGTGAATGTCCCATTGTGCCAAAACTGTTCTTTGAGTGTGACTTTCTATTTTTAGTAAGGTGTCCATGGGACCACTTACTATTTTTAGTAAGTGTTAAAAATGTTTTTTCTTGTGAATTCTCAGTTGTAGTGCACCTCCAATGTCTTTACCTCCTTCGCAGGTTCTTCTGTTGTTGACTTTCCTGAAATAGTAGTTCCTATGTAGTAGACCTGTATTTTTAGAAAGTTGGCTTCTAGGGTCAGATTGATGTGGAATCTTGGAAGTTTTTGATATGGGATTTTCCCAATATCACCCCTTTGAAATTTTGAGCCCGCCCGTAAAAATAGTCCAAGAGATTTTAAACTTTTAATTTTTGGACCTGGATAGTGCTTCTGGATGCGACATCCATTAACGGACCTAAAAATTGTAGGTCTGGTTGTTTCTTCTATTTGTGACAAAATAAATTTATTTGTGATAGGTTATTTCTTTAGGTTCTTCATGTGAAATTCTACTTCGTTTTGCCTAGCGGTTTGACGGGAAATTGGATTTTTTCTTCATTGAGCCAGAAGTGGGATTTCTTCATTATGGATGCTTTGTTGCACAAGAGGAGAGTTTGAAGGTGTATTTTTTATGGCCTTGGGTAGAAGAATGAACATAAAAATATAGCTTGTTGTTTCACACATCCATTTTGGATATTTCAACTTCTCATTTCATGGCCATGGAGTTTTCTTTGTTTTCTCCTTCTGTATTCTATGCTTTTCCTTCTGTGTTTGCTCCAATTTTCCTTCTAGGACCTGTGTGATTTCATGGAGTGAAGGGAAGTACCTATATGGTAGGTCTGGTTTTGGTTCAAAATGGAGGAATGATGGTGAGGAGTTATAGAGGAGGAGATGGAGATATTTGTGCACACGGATGTTAGAAGCATCAAGAAGCAACTGAAAGCAGTAAGAAGCCTAACAGTTAGAAAAAAATTCAATTTTTGAGTTGGATTTAGGGCACAATTTTTTTCCCCTGATTTCCCTAACCTTGGGATGACATCAATTTTCACAATGAGCAAGATGGTGACATGTGGCATGGTGAAGATCTGATGAAGGGAATGAGTGCTCCAAAATCAGCTTTAAAGCATTAAGGGGCTGGAAATTGGTCATATGGGTGACAAAAACACTCTCCTAGAGGGACTATGAACGTGAATTTTTCCATGTTTTTTGTCCCTCACCTCAGGGACATGAGGGACATCAATTTCCATGACGTGGTCTTGGAGCTGACACGTGGCAGAGATCTGACGGTAGGGAATGGATGCTCCAAATTGCACCTGAGGGGCTGAAAGCGGGTCACGTGGGTGACCAAAAGACTCCCCATAGGGGTTGGGAGATTTTTCCATGCTTTATGTCCTTGACCTCAGGAAATGAGGGACATCAATTTCCATGGTGGTCTTGGAGCTGACACGTGGCGCTTGATCTGACGATAGGGAATGGATGCTCAAAAATGCACCTGGGGGCTGAACTGTCAAGTCTGGAGGTCACATGAGGGTCCTAGAGGTCACATGGGGGCTGGGAGAATTTTTCCAAGGTTGGTGTACCTGACCTCAGGGATGTTAGGGACATAAAATCCTGCCAGGCTCCTGGTGCTGACACGTGTCCTCCTGAAAAATGACTAAGTCCTGAACTGCCTTTGAGAGGGTAACTTGGAACGATGATAACTTGAGCTCCTGGTGGAATTTATTGGTGAAATTTTATATGATCCTGACTAGAAATGGAATTTTGAATCCAATGGTGGGGGTATCATGTCTTGATTCATCCATATGATCCCTGAAAAATTAGGATTTTTGATTTGAGACTCCACTTGTGCCTAACAAAAACTGCTTGCAAATCCTATGCGCCAAGGTGTTGTGAAAAATATGATTTCACCATCATGTAGGTATTGGAATCCTCTTTCCAACAATGTTTTTTTACTTATAACTCCATCTAGAGCTCCCAAAATATTCTTCTAAAGCCCAGTAGCTGTTTTAGGCATGTGTACTACCTAGGCTTGTGAACCCTATTTTTACTCAGACTGCTCCAAGTCTTTCAAAACTTCTCCAAACCTTCCAAAATAATTTCCATGATGTTCTAAGGTATTAAATTCACCTCCATGTTGAATTTAGGTTCTTCCGTTCTGCTCCGTGGGGGGTTTGATCCAGTCCTGGAAGGCTAGTGATAGCCCTTCCCAATATTGCCAGAAGATAACATCTTTTCATGAACTCCTAAAATCACCTAGGGGGATGAATAGAATTTCCTAAATCACCTAGAGGACCAATTTGACATCAAATAGTGGAATGATTAAACTGACATTTGACCCGAGGGGTCTTGGAATGATAGGACTTTAAAAAATTAACATAGGGGTATAGTTTTCATGCTAGAAATTGTCAATTTCCCTATTATACATTTGCATGACAACATATAGGAAGTGGTGTGTAAGGAAAGTATCAAGAAATAGTTTCAAACTAGATATATGATAGGGGTAGTAGATGATAGGTCAATGAAAGTGATGAGCCATTAGTGATAGATAAAATCCCAAACATTCGAACAAAAGGGATCCATAGGAAGAGGAAGATGAAAAAATGGAAGAAAATGAAGAGAAGGTAGTTGTAGATTTTGGGGGAGTTTTGGGAGAGAGAGATGTAAAATATATCCATAGAGATATAGAGAGTATCATTATAATAGACCAAGGGGTAATAGATCTCTAGAAGATAGATAGAGAAGTAAGAAAGAGTTCATGTTGAGGGAGAGGAGGGCAACATGAGAGGAAGAAAAAATATAATTCTAAGGGTTGGATAGTGGAGAGAGAGAGAGAGAACTCCATTATAACACATAGGGTAATTAGTAACTAAAAAGGCCATAAGGAGAGGGCTCCATAAAGAAATAAGATCAATGTGTTATATTCTATGATCAATTTAAGAAATAATAACGTTTGAGTACATATTCAATTGGTAACTTTGATGGATACATGATCAAACTTACGTTCATTGGGACCCCTAGTCATGATTGCACCATTAAAAAATGAAACAAAATCCCCTAAAATTGGACAATATTGGTCTTAGGGAAACTATAACCATAAATATAATTGTGAGGAACATAAAATCAAAATTTTGTATGGTTATAGGGAAAACACTTTAAATATACATGGGAACCCGTGATGAAAAGGGAGAAATCCATGAGGAGGTGAGTGAAAAATAAGGAGAAGACAATAAGAAAAAATTGGAAAGAATATAAACAAGACAATAAAAACCTAATATTGACTAGTAAATGACAAACACACATTTATCCTAAAACAATGTAATTTAAAGACGCATAAATGCCCCATACTAAAATTAAGTGTCTATTAACATCCTTTCAAGAATACAAATTATTTATTAACTCACTCGTACACTTTTTTATCCTTTTCCAAATGGGTTCTATAGTATTCACACAAGTCAATTTCTTAGTTTTAACCAATGATAATGCTTGAAATGACTACAATTTTGGACTTGAACATTATGCAATATTGCTTAGGACCTTTTTATGGAACATTTCTTTCATTTATTTTTATGAAAATATATTAATTATACACTATTTGCAAGTTAGTTTGAGATCATTTTCTATTCGTGTAATAATACCACCAAAAGATACCTCAACATATAAGTACAACTTGTGTCATTCAAAGCAATAATATTTTTGCCTCTTGATGTTTTGTTGTGACTTCATCTCATTTATTGTTAGGCCTAGTGTTCATCTAACATGGAGATTGGGTTTTGATTTCTATTCAACCATATTTTTTTATTACGACCATCTTGTTACGCCAAAGGCATCCCCCCTATAGGAAAGGCCCTTCTAGTCGTTTCAGTGACTATGTTAAATTTGATAGCTTGACACCGTCTGAATGTTTTCGCTTTTATTGGCTATTTTTAATTTAATTTTTTGTTGTGTTTATATTTGCTTTTCGTGCATGCGGGTTTGCTGTGTTTAAATTTTCCTTTAAATGCGTTGAGATCTATTTAAAGATTTATCTCTTCTCTGAAGGAGTTGGATAAGTTAATTCGTTGAGTTGAGTTGTTGTTATTATGCTTTCATGAGGCCGTTTGGACGTTTTTTGTATTGGTTTGATTATCATGTTCAGTAAGTAAGCATAACTGGTAATATTTATTTTATGCCCTTTTGCTTCTTAGTTATTGGTCTTTGGAAGGCATTATTACTATTAGGGTCTTATCGATTAATAGTCGTCTTTGTAACTATCATATGTGTGAATGGTGTGGAGTAGTAGCTCAGTATATTTTTGCTTTTGAATTATTTTTCCCCAGTTTTTCTTTTGAAAAAAATCATAGGGCAAGCTTATTATGTGATAAAACCAATTCCGCCACATAGGCCTATTCTCGGATAAATTTCTTGAGGAGAATTGCATCCTTCTCATGCTTTTCCAGGGTTTTGTAAATCATTGGCTCTTCCCTAACACAATCTGTGTAAAGAAAACTAGGGGGTTCAGTCCTACCATCAAATTCTGAAAATTTAGTTATTAAGATTTTGGATTTGCCTTCAATTTCTGTGGCAAAGATATATTTGGAAAGTAAACCCATTTTTAAAAATAATCCCTTTGTAAGGTTTTATCATTTACATCCCACCTAAGAATTTAGGCAATATTGTCATCTTCACAATATTAATGCCTTAATAAAGAAGTTAATGCTTATTTGACAAGATGCACAACGACATTTACATAGTCTAACTTATTGCTCAATTGTTGTCTTCATTGTATCTGGATATACCTCACCACTAAGTTGTACATGTAATTAAGGAGTTATAGTGAAGATATAAATGAGACAAACCTAGAAATTGTAAATAATTCATAAGAGTTTAGGGTACCATATTTTTCCATAGAAATCACTTTAGATCAAAGAAACAACCTAGTTCCTGGAACTTGGAAGGACTCATAGTGAACTTGGAACTTGGAATATAAATGAAGGGAGATGAAATATAACTTAAAATAAAAAAAATTCAGGTATACTTGATGATATTGATCTAAAAACAAAGATGTTTCTCAGAAAACATAAAATGTATGGTTTACCTTGCAAGGAATTACATATGAAAGATAGAAAATTGACTCTAATACTGCCTTTTAGTGCACTGCTAACATAACAAATGGACTACATTCACACTTGCAAGCCCTAGGTGAGAGGAAATACTCTTCTCCATTTTTTTCCCATAGAAATCACTTTCGATCAAAGAAACAACCTGGTTCTTGGAACTTGGGAGGACTCATAATGAAATTGGAATATAAATGAAGGGAGATGAAATATATTTTAAAATAAAAAAATTCAACTATACTTGATGATATTGATCTAAAAACAGAGATTTTTCTTATAAAACATAAAGTGTATGGTTTACATTACAAGGACTTGGCATATGAAAGATAGAAAAATTACTCTAATACCACATGTTAGTACACTAGTAGTAGAAGAAATGGTCTGCACTCACACTTGCAAGCCCTAGGTGAGAGGACGTACTCTTCTCCAAGAGCTGTGATAAAATAAATTTATATTAATATTGAAATGGATTGAACACACAAGGAGGGGTAAATCCCAATTCCAAAATTTTGAGGGATGTTAGATTGGTACGAAAATCTAGATACAGTCACAAATCTTGTCAATGTTAACTAAACTATCAAATAAAAATCCCAAACATCCTTCTATGAAAATAACATCATCCATATATATATATAGTGGAATGAAACTCAATTTGTGGGCGCTGATGCAATGGGATATTACCCATCAAGTCTTTTTCCAAATCTACTTGTAGTTCTCTTAGAGACAGAGTTGCTAAAAACCCATTGATAAAAGATTTGCAATATTCCGTCCCTTTACAAATCCTTAAAAGGTTGAAGGCCTGGGTTCAGTCATGAACTTGGGAGGGTCTATGATGATCTGGATGTGTGTTACAGGTAGAAAAAATAGACCAGAAAAGTGAAAAATGTATTTGTATCAGTTAATTGGTGGAAGTGCTATGACCTTCATAAATACTAGTGTGATTATGATCTATGTAAAGAATTTCTACAGGGGAAGGGGGTTCGTCATTGGGTTACTCAATGGCTTTTTGGGTCTGAGTGGGGCACATAATCACTTAAATATCAAAAATAATTCCTAGATAAATGGATTCACCATCTCTGAAACTTAAGATAGACAAGGCAAGCCTTCATGAATAGGTTTTATTTTTTGGTGTTCGGCATATTGGGAACTAAGGAAATGAAATAATTCCTTGGAAACTCAATAACCCACTTTGGGCTAATGTATATAGTTTTTCTCTAAACTTCTCTAGAATTGTAGACATCAAGAATTAGATGTGATACCTAAGACTCAACAACTATCTCTACAAAGGTTCGTCAATGGGACATAGAGCCTCAGATTAGATGTCGTGGTTGAGTAATATTTTGGCCAAATATGGGCCATGTGACTACCTTGGGTGGTGTGTAAAAAACACATCAACTAGCGAATGACATCTATCCTCCACTCAATCCATTCTGTCTTACCATCTGGGTGAACAAGGAGGCCACATACCCTATTCATATGTTGATAGGTAACATGGTGATTTAAAAAATAAATATTGAGATAAAAATAAGTGGTTTGAATGCGTGGCCGCTAGAATTTCCATTCAATCCTAAAGTGTATATGGAAGTGGTTTGAGAGGATAAAATTTTGTAGGACTTCTACTAGTAAATGAAAACCACTAGTGAAGTAGAATAAAGGTTGTACTTAATGCATGTCATGATAGAGTAAATTAAATATGTGATCATATACTCAACATAAATTAGAGTAAGTTTTCCAAACAAACGAGTTAGAATGTAAATACATATTGGGGTCATAACACCTATATTTATTGTGCATAGACATGAATATTGCAATTTTACTAGCAATCCATCACATGGGTAGATATCCAATCTTATCAATAGGCATCTCAACCATATTATACTCACAAAATACAATCGAATGGGCATCATAGATACCATCAAAAATCAATTTGTAAAGCATTATTTATTCAACCATGTCACTAGATGCATTAAAATTTTTTACTCCAAAAAACAATTATTGATATTGAATAAAATTGACAAGATGTTATTTATTAGGTCACATCCATGATTAACATAGGGATGTAATAATTTAAGTTAGATAAATGCAACATTTTCTTCTTGTCTACGCTTATGATGACTATTCAAAGATAAAATATAGAGAAATATAACTTTCATGATCATGGATAGTAAAAAAAATTGCCACTTTAACTTCTTGTAAACAATGAATGTCTATATTTGAAAATCACTTCCTAAAATATCATAAAATGTACTTTTCAATGGAGTTTTATTATACCCCTAAAATTATAGGAGAATAAATTCCTTGAAAATGTGCATCAAAAATCATATCATCCAAATTAAATCCCAAAAGGGTGTCAAAACTATTTTGCAAAAACTATTGCAAGTTAGAAAGTAAAAATCCACTAGATTGTGCTTTGTATTTGGTATAAGGATATATATCACCTTAATTCATTGGGAGCTTCAAGA